>JAZHEH010000681.1:4820000-7320000 GCA_036589455.1 Ateles fusciceps | reverse complement strand
TTTCCCACTTTTGCTCTGCACTTCTTGCCGCCACATGAAGAAGGACATGTTTGCTTCCACTTCTGCCATGATTCTAAGTTTCCTGAGCACCCCCCACAGCCATGCTGAACTGTGAGTCAATGAAACCTCTTTTCTTTATGAATTACTCAGTCTCAGGTATGACTTTATTAGCAGTGTGAGAATGGACTAATACAGTTATCTTGCACAAGTTACTCAATATCTGTGTAACTGAGTTCTCTATAAAATGTGTATAATAACTTGTACCTCATAATATTGTTATTAAAATCAGTGAGTTATTATTTATTTAGGGCTTTCATATAGAAAGTGTCATCTAAGGGTTCAATATAATGAATGAATGAGTGATTGGGTGAATAAATAGAGAATTCACTGTGCCTCTTTTTTATTTAGCTAGGGAGAATAGATATTTCTGTCTTCACTATAACCCTGCAATTCTTCTCACTCTCTAGCTTATTAGCTCATATGCTAATTAGGACACTTTGATTTACCTGGAAAATCATCTTTGGATAGCATTTCTGTGTCATGACTGTGTGTGCAGTGATAGCACGGATAACCTTTCTATTACAGTCATGACTTGAGTATGCAGTGATCTGCCAGATGCTCTATTCCCCCACACACCTGTCTTTTTCTTTAGGTTGGGTCCACATGACTCCATCCTACATAATCAAACCTAGAGTTTCTGGAAACAGGTATTTCTTTAATAAGTAGGCATAGAGATAGCCCTAATTTTAAAGTAAACTGCAAACTGACATCAGATTGGTAATCTATAAATCATGAAAGAGCGACTGAACATGTGCTCTGCTCTTAAAACCCAATTATCATGACTAGGATTTTGCTTTACCTTGAATCAAAATGGCCCCCTTACAGAATTTCATGATAACTCACCATCCCCTCACCACCTCCGATCATCACCTCCCAGCGTCACTCCCGTCCTAGGTTTTGTTGGTTCCTGCCCTTCAGAATTCATTCACAAGCATTCCTCTCCAAAGTGAGATCAGTAGGACAAGACTTCCTACTCTATCTTACCAACTTTTCTCATGTACCAAAAAAGCTATTATTAATGCTTTTAAATCAGGGTGGCGTGGTGGTAACTGAGGAAAGATGTCATTTTTTTTCTTGAAAGAGCCATTTTGGACACTTCTATAGCTTACTACAAGAGGCCTTCCTCTGTGAAGCAAAATAAATCACTTCTTCCATAGTCTCCATAGTACTTTGCTTACACATTTATCACTATTTAAATTTCCTGCAGGAACTGGGATTGTGTCTTACTCAATGTTCTAACACATTGCCTCACACTCAAATCCTTGTTTGATGAATAGTTGTATAGCTAAAGAAAGTCACCTAACACGTTTTCAAAAAAAAAAAATGATTGCTGTTTCTTCTCTTTGTGTCTTAAGATCTCTGTGTCTTAAGATCACTGTGTCTTAAGATCACTGTGTTCATTTTGTTAAACTGTGACAACATATTAATTTAAGAATTCTGTTCCCTGGCCAAGCTCACAAAAAGCCATTTTGTTGACAGGCCGTAGAGCAGGGATTTGGCGTGAGAAATACCTGGGTTCCCACCCAGCTCCACTATTTACCATACCAGCTCTGTAAATTTGGAAGAGTTATTTCATCCTTTGGCTCTTTGCTTTGTCTTTAATATGGAAGTAAAAATGACATCAGTTGTCTAGGTATGTGGAGACGATACAAATAGACAATAGAGGTACAGGGTGCACAGTAAACAAAAAGTAGCTGCTGGTGTTTTATTTATTAATAGTACTGTCATTACTGAAGTCACAAAATTATTAAATAATTTCAAAAATAAGTTTCAAAGACTGGAAGCACTTGAGAACTATTGGGGGGACACACACACAAACACACACACAGTCGTTTCTGCCTTGCTAATGTACAACTGGTATCACAGAGCTGAATCCTAATATTACATATCAAGAACCAAAATTTAATCGACTTGCAAAATTCCCTGACAGAATTAATAATTATGATCAAGAAACCAAGAACAACCAGTTTTAATGATCAGATAAGATTTATTTCTAGCCACCTGCTGTGAGAAGCTAATCTTCCCCCACATCCTAATCTACTGACACACAGACCCTGGGCTAAAGAAGCTCTTAATAATGAATAATCTAGCTACGGATATAATTCTTCTGAGCAGAAAATGGAGGATTATAGAACATTTTGGAAAGAATTTTTTTTCTTTTCCCCACTTCCCTTCCCATTCAGATAATTTTCTTTAAATACCATTTCGATTGTTGCTGCCATCTTAAGGATGTAAAAGGTTGTGCATGCGAGTGTAGAAAAAATATTCAATATTGCCCCAAAGAAAATGTACAGGGAAAGGTGTTAGAACATAACAGAAGCACACAAGACTGGCTGATATTTATACTAAAAACTCTGAAAGAAAACAATCTGCTAATGCAGAATTCATTCATTCTAAAGTCTTAGGATAAGGTAATAAAAACACAACATGTATTTATAACTTTCACAAATGAACCTGCTCTCTTTCTCTCTCTCTCTCTCCCCCCCCCCCAACACAAACACACACACACACACACACACTGCACCTTTTACACCATGGTCAGTTATGAGTGTTCTAATAATTCTAAGCATTCCACATGAGAACGCAAAGAACAAAAGCACAGCTTTTATTGGATTACTAAGGGTTGTTTCAGGTACATTAGGCAGCTTAATCAGTAACTTTGAGACAACATCTCAGAAATTATGGTCATGGGCTCATGGTAATGCTCATGAACTAATTGACTTGCTATTCTTCTGATGTGGGACTTCACAGGTTGTATCAGACAGTAGTTAAAAATAACTCAAAGAAAGAAACATGGGACCCTGGAACTTGAAAAATACAGTCATAATATGAGCCAAAGTTTGATGGAAGAGAAGGGGAGAGGAAGCTGGAAAGGTGGGAGGGTGGAAGACATGGAGAATTATGTGCTCCATTCTACAGAGTATAACGGGTCCCACAGAGGTTAGCAGGCAAGGAGCTATTGTAAAAGAGGAAAAAAGAAAAAGAAAAGAAGAGAAGGAAGAAAAATGAAAGGAAAGGAATGACATAAAGTAATTTATTTATGCCTTCACTTACCAAATATTATTAAGCACCTACTATGTGCCAGGCACCATGCTAGATACAAGGAGACAGTCTCTAATTTAAAGAAGCTCAAAATCTCATAAGAAAGATAGCCAAGCAAGGAGGGAATTTTTCCCAGCCAGAGTCTAAGGAAGTTCCCTGTGTCTCACCCTGGTTCTTTAGCCTCCTGGTTAAAGTTTCCTATGGCAAAGAACTCTGGTTTGGGTTTCGCAAAGGCCTGGGTTTAAAACCTTCTCTCCATTCTTACCTCTTCAACTTGGCCAAGTCTCTCAACTTGTCTGAGCTGTAGTTTTAGCTTCTGTAAAATGGGAATTTGAAAAGCTACTTAGTAGCATTGTCCTGAGGATTGGTCATAATAGAGAAGCAGCTGGCAGACTTCTGGAATAAGTTTACTGGTCTTCACTGCCTTCATGTGCCCATGTCCTGAGCAGCCTATGGGAAGGTCCCATCCCTACAGCCAACATCCTCACAAGCAGAACTCTGGAACCCACCATCCCACCAGACAGAGAATGTTAGATCAGAGTCAGAAGAGCGTCAAGACCAACCCATAAGGTCTTGCACCCTGTTTACCTCAATCCCTCCCAAAAGCATAAATCACTAGGATCACTTATTATATATCACCAGGCTTTCTTCCCCTTTCCTCTTCTGTACATCCCCTAACTTGGCTCAACCTTCCACCCCCTCCTTCCTTTCATACACACTGTGCCCTCTGGAATAGCCCATCTACAATCAGCAAATGTCCTTACACCTACAAACTCTACCACCGCCTTGCTCCCTTCATCTCCTTGCTTGACTTCACCTGTACAATTTGCTTGCCTTTCATCTCTTTGGTTTTTTTTTTTTCTTATCCTTCTCTCTTTTCTGGAGTTAGAAAGGGGTGTGTCTTCTTTTTCCCACCGCTTCTAACAGATCATTTCTCCTGGCTTCCTCTTTACCTTACAAGTTTCTTTGCTGCTTTCAAGGATCTCATTCAGTCATTTGACTCTCTTCTACTCCCATCTTCCTGAAGTCATCTGCTGACTCTCTCTGTTGTTTAGATATTTTCCTTCTTACACTCACTCTCTCCATAAACAACCCCAATGACTTCAACAGGTGTGTGGAGGGTCCCCCCAACATTCATCCCTCAACCCTTCCCTTTCTTGTCAGCAGTGGGTCTTTCTTAAATTCTCACAGGACCCCATCCCACTGCCATAACTGGCCTTTCATCATCAGAAACTGTACAACCTCGTACAATTTCAGACATACCTCTTATCAGCCTCAACTTCCTATTTTTTTCAGTTCACTTGCTCAAATGCCCACAGTGCACAGTTCTGCAATCTGATTGATCCTGGTGCATTCTCAAAATCAGTCAGCAACTTTCTGTTTCCATTTCCTTTGTTATCCAACTTTAAATACAGGCTTTATCATTAAAATCATTCATTGCAAGGACTCTTCTCCCCTTTCAAAGGTCAGCTCTCAGAAGCAGTCAGAGAGGTTCTGAGCCCTTCTGTTCACAACCCAACCGCTCTGACTGTTTCTGAGAGCACACGTCTGGACTGAGAGGTTACACCACATAAAAAGCGGATTCTGTTTCTCGAGTAAGGTCCCTTTCCCATTCTGTGACATGACCGCTTTTTCTCACTATCATCTCTCTGCCTTCCAGCTGAAACCCCAGCTTCTTTTCTTGCTTTTTTCCAATTTTTTCTCACACTTCACTAGAGAGATCTTTTAAAAATATAAACCAAATAAAATCGTCCTCTTGTTTAAAATACTTCACTGACAACGTTCCATTATACTTGGGATAAAATCCAAACTCATTACTTCTACCTCCCCCTCTACCTCTTTATCCTCATACTCCACACTCTCTTACTCAGCTCCCATTACTCTACCCACCTTGCAGTTCCTCAAACACACCAAGTTCTTTGCACTGGGCCTCTGCACGCTGTTCAACCTGCCTGGAGAGCTCCTCCCTGGGGATTTGCAGGGCGACTTACTCTCCCCCTTCAAGACTAACTCACAGGCCACCATCTCAGGGATTTTTCTAGGCCATCCTCTCTGATGTTGCTGCCCCATCCACTACTATTCTCACTCCTAGCAATATGATTTCTTTATAGAACTTATCCCCCTCAGCCAAGCGCCATGTATTTCTTTGTTAACATGTATTTTTTCAGTCTCCCTCTCCTCTCTGTAAGCTCCATGACGGCACGGCCACACAGTCATGTTATAACTGGCAGATAGCTGTTACTTAATACATATTTATTGAGTAAATGAATAAGTGAATGAACGCTGGATGAATGAGAAGAGTAATTCAAAGGAGAAACTTAATCAGTTTCACAAATTTGCTGATTTGACTGTTGAAAACAAAGTTTGTTTCCATCTTTTAGAAAGAGACTGTACATAAATATGCACTTAGTGCTTCTTAAATGTTTCCAATGAAGAACCTAGAGTGGGTGTAAATATATACACCTGAGAGGTCATGCCTACAGACAGCTAGATTTTATGCTTTTCATAACAATTCTGCAAATGATATTTTCAATTATCCATGTGTAAAACTGCTGATCCAGAAAGACAGCATGGCCATACTGTGGCTTAGAGATCTCTCTTGCACACTGCAGTAAACTCCAGCTTGAGTGGCACAGATAAGCACGAATTGTACATGCTCACACCTCTTTTTCAAGGAATTTAACTCATTTTTCTCTGAATCAGTTTCCAATAGATAATAAGTGCCCTGCCCATATTCTCTTTTTGAAAATTCCCTCAAAAACAGTTGCATGGCACATAGGATAGTGCAAAATTATTCATTTATTTTGTATTATTTTTTTCTTAAAGATAATTTTCAAAACTGCTTAAGTTTCAGATCCTGTGAAACCTGAGTCCACTATGTCCACCTGTTGCCTTAAGAAACTGAGGTATGGAGAAGTAGCCAAAGGTAACAGAATTGAAAGTGGAGCCAAGATTTAAACTAAGGAAGTTTGGATCCATTATGTTACATCATTTTTTGACCTGCAACAAAACTTGACTCCACTAAAATGACTGATATACATTTTAATGACTTTGAAGTGTTTGCATACTTGTTTACCTGATCAGAATCAGAGGTCTTTGGGGCAAAATGAATCCTTATTTGCATACCCAACAATTACTTCAATAAAACACAGTAAAATGCTCATTAAAAGTTTGAACAAGGATCCAAGATGGCCAAATAGGAACAGCTCCGGAGTGCAGTGCCCTGCAAGAACAACACAGAGGGTGAGTGCCCACCGCATTTCCAAACAAGTTTTCACTGCCCACAGACCAGGAGATTCGCGGGGCCAAAAAGTGCCACAAGTTTTCGGCATGGTGGTTTCAGCCGGTGCTGGGTTGGCTCACAGAAACTCACACAAATCTGGGTGGCTGTTTCAACTGGCGCCTGGAATGCCTGGGAGAAAAAGCCACCCATGCAACTGAAAGGGAGGGGGCTGAGACAGGGAGCCAGGCAATCTGGCTCAGCGGGTACCACCCCCACAAAACAAGCAATTTGAAACGCTCCGGATTGAGAGTTTTACAGCAAGCGCAGCTGGACCCAGGATGGTCCAGGGCAGTGGGGAGAAGGGGTACCACCACTAACGAGGCAGTTCACACAGCAGCTGGGCAGAGCCTGCAGCAGATCAGCAACACCTCTACTGGCAGACTGTGACTAGACTACTCCTTGTGGGGCAGGGCATCTACGAAAAAAGGCAGCAGCACCTCAGGAACTTACAAATAAAGCTGACCTTCCTAGGACAGAGCACCTGGGAAGAGAGGTGGTTATGAGTTCTGCTGCAGTAGACTTAAAGGTACCTGCCCAATAGCTCTGCACAGAACAACGGAGCTCCCAGCACAGCACTTGAGCTCCTATAAGGCACAGTCTCCTCAAGCAGCTCACCGACCCCTGTATACCCAAAGAGACACCTCATAAAGGAGAGCTCAGGCCAACATCTGGTGGGTACCCTTCTGGAACAAAGATAACAGAAGAAGAAACCAGCAGCAACCCCTACTGTTCTGCAGCCCCTGTGGGTGAGCCCCAGGCAAGCAAGGTCTGGAGTGGAACTCCAGCAGTCCTGCAAAGAGGGGCCTGACTGTGAGAAGGAAAACTAAGAAACGGAAAGAAACAGCTTCAACATCAACAAAAACTACAAAGACCACAGGTAGATAAAGCCACTAAGATGGGAAGAAACCAGCACAAAAAGGATGAAAACACCAAAAACCAGAATGCCTCTCCTCCTCCAAGTGACCACAGATCCTCACCAGCTAGGGATCAAAGATGGATGGAGAATGAATCTGATGAATTGACAGAAACAGGCTTCAGAAGGTGGGTAATAACAAACTTCCCAGAGCTAAAAAACACATGTGCTAACCCAATGCAAAGAAACTAAGAACCTAGAAAAAAGGTTAGATGAGATGCTAACTAGAATAAACAGCTTAGAGAAGAATATAAATGACTTGATGGAGCTGAAAAACACAACATGAGAATTTCGTGAAGCATACACAAGTTTCAATGGCCTAACAGACCAAGCAGAAGAAAGGATATCAGAGATTGAAGATCAACTCAATGAAATAAAATGAGAAGGCAAGAACAGAGAAAAAAGTGAAAAGAAATGAACAAAGCCTCCAAGAAATATGGGATTATGTGAAAAGACCTAATCTACATCTGATAGGTGTACCTGAATGTGAAGGAGAGAATGAATCCAAGCTGGAAACACTCTTCAGGATATTATCCAGGAGAACTTCCCCAATCTAGCAAGGCAAGCCATCATTCAGTCCAGGAAATACAGAGAACACCACAAAGATATTCCTCAAGAAGAGGACAAGGCACATAATTGTCAGATTCACCAGGGTTGAAATGAAGGAGAAAATGCTAAGGACAGCCAGAGAGAAAGGTCAGGTTATCCACAAAGGGAAGCCCATCAGACTCACAATAGATCTCTCTGCAGAAACCCTACAAGCCAGAATAGAGTGGGGGCCAATATTCAACATCCTTAAAGAAAAGAACTTTGAACCTAGAATTTCATATCCAGCCAAACTAAGCTTCATAAGCAAAGGAGAAAGAAAATCCTTTATGGACAAGCAGTTGCTGAGAGATTTCGTCACCACCAGGCCTGCCTTACAAGAGCTCCTGAAAGAAGCACTAAACAAGGAAAGGAACAACCAGTGCCAGCCACTCCAAAAATGTACCAAATGGTAAAGACCATCAACACAATGAAGAAAATGCGTCAACAGGCAAAACATCCAGCTAGCATCAAAATGGCAGGATCAAATTCACACATGACAATATTAACCTTAAATGTAAATGGGCTGAATGCCCCAATCAAAAGACACAGACTGGCATATTGGATAAAAAGTCAAGACCCATTGGTGTGCTATATTCAGGAAAGCCATCTCATGTGCGGACACACATAGGCTCAAAATAAAGGGACGGAGGAAGATTTATCAAGCAAATGGAGAGCAAAAAAAAAAAAAAAAAGCAGAAGTTACAATCCTAGTCTCTGATAAAATGGACTTTAAACCAACAAAGATCGAAAGAGACAAAGAAGGGCATTACATAATGGTAAAAGGATCAATGCATTAAGAAGAGCTAATGATCCCAAATCTATACACACCCAATACAGGAGCACCCAGATACATAAAGCAAGTTCTTAACAATCTACAAAGAGACTTAGACTCCCCACACAATAATAGTGGGAGACTTTAACACTCCACTGTCAATAATAGACAGATCAACGAGACAGAAAATTAACAAGGATATCCAGGACTTGAACTCAGATCTGGACCAAGTAGACCTAATAGACATCTAAAGAAATCTCCATCCCAAATCCACAGAATATACATTCTTCTCAGCACTGCATTGCACCTACTCTAAAATTGACCACATAATTGGAAGTAAATCACTCCTCAGCAAATGCAAAAGAACAGAAATCATAACAGTCTCTCAGACCACAGGGCAATCAAATTAGAACTCAGAATTAAGAAACTAACTCAGAACTGCACAACTTTATGGAAACTGAACAACTGGCTCCAGAATGTCAACTGGATAAACAATGAAATGAAGGCAGAAATAAAGATGTTCTTTGAAACCAGGGAGAATGAAGACACAACGTACCATAATCTCTGGGACACATTTAAAGCAGTGTCTAGAGGGAAATTTATAGCAATAAATGCCCACATGAGAAGCAAGGAGAGATCTAAAATCGACACCCTATTGTGAAAATTGAAAGAGCTAGAGAAGCAAGATCAAAAAAACTCAAAAGCTAGCAGAAGACAAGAAATAACTAAGATCAGAGCAGAACTGAAGGAGATAGAGACACAAAAAACCCTTCAAAAATCAATAAATCCCAGAGCTTGTTTTTTGAAAAGATCAACAAAATAGACTGCTAGCCAGATTAACAAAAAAAAAGGGGGGGAGAAGAATCAAATAGATGCAAGAAAAAATGATAAAGGGGATATCACCACTGATCCCACAGAAATACAAACTACAATCAGAGATTACTACAAACAACTCTATACACATAAACCAGTAAACCTGGAAGAAATGGATAAATTCCTGGACACTTGCACCCTCCCAAGCCTAAACCAGGAAGAAGTTCAAACCCTGAACAGACCAATAACAAGGGCGAAGTTGAGACAGCAACTGATAGCCTACCAACCAAAAAAAGTCCGGGTCCAGGTGGGTTGATAGCTGAATTCTACCAGACTTACAAAGAGGAGCTGGTACCATTCCTTCTGAAACTATTCCAAACAATCCAAAAAGAGGGAATCCTTCCCAAATCATTTTATGAGACCAACATCATCCTCATACCAAAATCCGGCAGAGACTCAACAAAAAAAAGAAAACTTCAGGCCAGTATCCATGATGAACATAGATGCAAAAATCTTCAATAAAATACTGGCAAACCAAATCCAACAGTACATCAAAAAGCTTATCCACCACAATCAAGCTGGCTTCATCCCGAGGATGGAAGGCTAGTTGAACATACGCAAATCTGTAAACATATCCACCACATAAACAGAACCAAAGACAAAAACACATGATTATCTCAATTGATGAAGAGAAGCCCTTCCACAAAATTCAACAGCCTTTTATGCTAAAAACTCCCCATAAACTAGGTATCAAAGGAACTTATCTCAAAACAATAAAAGCTGTTTACGACAAACCTACAGCCAATATCATACTGAATGGGCAAAAACTGGGAGCATTCCCTTTGAAATCCGGCACTAGACAAGGATGCGCTCTCTCACCAGCTCCTATTCAATATAGTATTGGAAGCTCTAGTCAGAGCAATTAGGCAAGAAAAAGAAATAAAGGATATTCAATTAGGAAAAGAGGAAGTCAAATTGTCTCTATTTGTAGACGACATGATTGTATATTTAGAAGACCCTGTCATCTCAGCCCAAAATCTCCTGAAACTGATAAGCAACTTCAACAAAGTCTCAGGATACAAAATCAATGTGCAAAAATCACAAGCATTCCTATACACCAACAATAGACAAACAGAGAGCCAAATCATGAGCTAACTCCCATTCACAATTGCTACAAAGAGAATAAAATACCTAGGAATACAACTAACAAAGGTTGTAAAGGACCTCTTCAAGGAGAACTACAAACCACTGCTCAAGGAAATAAGAGAGGACACAAACAGATGGAGAAATATTCCATGCTCATGGTTAAGAAGAAGAATCAATATTGTGAAAATGGCCATACTGCCAAAAGTAATTTATAGATTCAACACTATCCCCATCAAGCTACCAATGACCTTCACAGAACTGGAAAAAACCACCTTTAACTTCATATGGAACCAAAGAGAGCCTGCATAGCCAAGACAATGCTAAGCAAAAAGAACAAAGCCAGAGGCATCATGCTACCTGATTTCAAACTATACTACAAGGTTACAGTAATCAAAACAGCATGGTACTGGTATCAAAACAGAGATATAGACCAATGGAACAGAACAGAGGCCTTGGAGGCAATGCCACATATCTACAACCATCTGATCTTTGACAAACCTGACAAAAACAAGCAATGGGGAAAGGATTCCCCTGTTTAATAAATGGTGTTGGGAAACTGGCTAGCAGTGTGAAAAAGCAGAAACTGGACCCCTTCCTGACACCTTACACTAAAATTAACTCCAGATAGATTAAAGACTTAAACATAAGACCTAACACCATAAAAACCCTAGAAGAAAACGTAGGCGAAACCATTCAGGGCATAGGCCTAGGCAAGGACTTCATGACTAAAACACCAAAAGCATTGGCAACAAAAGCCAAAATAGACAAATGGGACCTAATTAAACCCCAGAGCTTCTGTAGAGCAAAAGAAACAATCATTAGAATGAACCAGCAACCAACAGAATGGGAAAACATTTTTGCAATCTACCCAACTGACAAAGGGCTAATATCCAGAATCTACAAAGAACTAAAACAGATTTACAAAAAAAAAAAATCCAAAAGTGGGCAAAGGATATGAACATACACTTTTTAAAAGAAGACATATATGAGGCCAACAAATATATGAAAAAATGCTCATCAGCACTGATTATTAGAGAAATGCAAATCAAAACCACATTGAGATACCACTTCACACCAGTTAGAATGGCAAACATTAAAAAATCTTGAGACAACAGATGCTGGAGAGGATGTGGAGAAATAAGAACACTTTTACACTGTTGGTGGGAGTATAAACTAGTTCACCCATTGTGGAAGACAGTGTGGCGCTTCCTCAAGGACCTAGAAATAGAAATTCCATTTGACCCATCAATCCCATTACTGGGTATATACTCAAAGGATTATAAATTGTTCTATTATAAAGACACATGCACACGTATGTTTATTGTGGCACTGTTTACAATAGCAAAGACCTGGAACCAACTAACATGCTCATCAACAAAAGACTGGACAAGGAAAATGTGGCACATATACACCATGGAATACTATTCAGCCATAAAAAATGATGAGTTCGTGTCCTTTGTAGGGACATAGATGAATCTTGAAACCATCATTCTCAGCAAACTGACACAAGAACAGAAAATCGAACACCGCATGTTCTCACTCATAGACGGGTGTTGAACAATGAGAACACATGGACACAGGGAGGGGAGCATCACACACAAGGGTCTGTCAGGGGGTCAAGGGAGGGACAGCGTGGGGGTGGGCAGGTCAGGGGGGAATAACATGGGGAGAAATGCCAGATGTAGGTTAACGGCGGGGAGGCAGCAAACTACATTGCCAAGTGTGTACCTATGCAACAATCCTGCATGATCTGCACATGTACCCCAGAACCTAAAGTACAATTAAAAAAAAAAAAGGAAAAAAAAGCTTGATCAAAAGATTAATGCATAAATGAATGAAAGAGTGAAACCTTTTCGTTTCCACTTTTCAGGTGACACACTTTGATTCAGCAAAGACCAAACAGGAGCTGACAGCCTGGAGAAAGCCACACTAAGGTCTTTGGATCCATGATTCCCAGTCCCCAGGCTGAGAAGTCAAGACACCAATGTTGGAACCATAATGTGCAACAGCATCTATAAATAAATGAGTGCATAAGGCCCCTTCTGTGAAGGTAGCCAAATTTATTAAAAATCAAAGGGGTTCCTTATATATGGAACAAGTTGACAACCACTGCTTTCCACTAAAATTCAACGTTTTTCCCCTATCACTCTGAACTAGGGAGTCAGAGTAAGATAAAGTAGTTTCAGCCCCGAGAAAGGAATCAGCATAAAGGGTTGAGATAAACCACTGCGTCAAGCAAAGTAGACAGCCTGGGACCAGGGAGAACAAGCTGGGTCCTTGGAGAAGAGAAATTCAGAATCAAGTTAATGAAAGGAAGCATAAACACAGCAGAGGCCAGTACACAAAAAGTGACAGAATATGTGATAATATCTAGAAACACCTTTTAAAACGGTTAAAGTGCTATCAAACATTGTATACCTCTCTCCACCTTTGCTCTTTAGAAGTGCTTGCGACGTGGAGGAGGAAAGCAACAGCACAGTTCCCTTGACAAATAGCCACAACTGGCAGGACCTTCCTTTTGGACTCACAGGAAGGCACATGAAACCTGAAGCTTGAATCAGTCAAATAGGGCAGGGGAACCAACTCTAACAGCCCAGCAGGGAAGACCCAGACAAGAGGATACCAGGCTTCTGGTACCCAGGGCTCCAGACTGTCTGACAATCTTTCCTGCATCAACTAGCATTAAAGTCAATCAGTGTGGAAAACTGTCAGCCCTGCATGACATTTTAGTTTTATTCCCTAATGCCTTTTTTTGTGCTTATATGAGGAAAATAGATAGACATATGTTTAACTTGTGGTTCTTTTTTATTTGGAGTTTGAAGGACTTTCCAAGTAATGAAAAAGCCTGGCCTCCTGGGGCAAAGATACTCATTCAGTGAGCAGAAAAAATATTGCTCAGAGAAAAATGAATTGAGAGCTCCATGAGAAAGGACCTACTACTGAAGACAATTTTGTTCCTAGAACGACATTAAACCCAGAGGATAAAGCCCCAGAGGAGCTGTGGGCCGCGGGCCCTGTGAAGGAGACACAGAGACACTCATTTAAGTTATGTGAGCAGAATTCCCAAGCCTGTGAGGGCTGTTCCTGCAACCACGCTTAGGCCAGGTGATATGGGTTGAATTGTAACCCCACCCCCAACAAAAGGGCATGTTAAGTTTCCAAAGCTCCATGCTCCAGAACGTGACCTTATTTGGAAATAAGTATCATTGCAGATGTTACTAGTTACTATGAGATTATGCTAGAGTAAAGTGGGTCCCTAATTCACTATGACTGGTACCCTTATAAGGAGATGGCCTTGGGAAGACACAGAGACACACAGGAAGAATGCCATGTGATGACAAAGGTGGAGATGAGAGTTATGTGTCTGTACATTAAGGAACTCTGCAGATTGCCAGTGAACCACCAGAAGGTAGGGGAAGGCAAGGCAGTATTCCCCTGTAAATTTCAGATGGAGCACAGCCCTAAGAACACGCTAATTCCAACTTCCTTTCTAGCCTCCAGGGTAATAAGACAATAAATAAATGTCTATTGTTTTAAGCCATCCAGTTAGTGTCACTTCATTATGGCAGCCCTGGCAAGCTAATAGGGTAAGATAAAGTGAGCCTAAATGGCCTGGACCAAGGAGAGGGGTTAGGAGAGGAATGTCTGGCTGGAGGAATGGTGTATGCTCACTCTAGATTAGGAGGATGGAAATAATTATCATAGTTATGCATGTATGTAACATAAATTCTATTTCTTTAGGAAGGAGGCTAAAGCAGATCACAGCAAGTCCCAGGCCTTTTTCTATCAATCAAATTGCTTATATAACTTCATCGCAACAATCAGTTTCAAATAATTCAGTGTTAAAAGAACAATGAAATTTTCCCAAGTGCAATTTTCGTTTTTTTTTTTTCTTAAGTGTTTGCAAGGCAGGTTAGTATCTTAGGATCATGACTCTGAATAAGAATTATCAAATAGTACGTTGTCAGTGACCTAACATAGCACACTAATAGTTATGGGCTTTAGATTTAAAGACACAGGTTCAAATCCTGACCAAACAAATCAATGACTAGTATGTCACTTCAGGCAAGCTATAAACTCCCTATGTCTGTTATCTAAAGCCAGAGTAATTATATGTGATCAACTGTCATTTATTCTTGTTCAGGCATCTTAGAATCACCCAGGGGGTTGACTGGTCTAGGCCAGGTTGGGCAAGGCTCAGCTTCAAGCTGCATGTAGATGAGGATCATGTTACCTTCATGTGTCTCATATCCTCCTTGGACCAGCAGACTAGTCAGAATGTCAGAAATACAGATGCACCAGACCTTCTTTTGTCCTTGGCTGGTAATTGGCAGTGTCACTTCTGCTCACATTCTGTGGGTTATAGCAAGTAAATTGGCCAAGTCCAACGTTAATGGGTCAGGGAAATGTACACTATCTCTAGTTAAGGGAGAAAGAATTTATAAGCTGAATATTTGCTGAATAATTCAAATTATCACATTCCCTGAATATGTTTCCTTACCTGCAAAATGGAGACAATAATACGACCTAACAGAGTTATAGAATTGTCTTCATTTAAAAACTGAAAGATTTCACATAAAGACAGATTCTTCTCTTTAAAATTAAAAAAAAAAAAAAATCCTGGATACTAGGTTTACCACTTCACTTGGCAATAATTGACTGGATATTAAGTGGATTTTGCCCAGTTTTAGAAAAATTTGCCAGATTCTCTATGAGGTGCAACAACTCATACATTTAAGTTGTCTCTTCAGCACCTGTAAGCATCTGAGCTGTAGCCTTTACAGTAAACCAAGCCAGGTATGTGTGGAGTGTTGTTGTGCTAAAGCTCCCTCTAGCATATTTTCCCCAGAGAACCTCATAGATGAAAACTCTGAGGCCAGAACAAAAGACAAGAATGAAGATCAAAGTGATTTCACTATGAGGACATCTTCCTCCCTCTGGCTGGGCTCCCAACTTACGTGATTGGGAAGGATATTTTATAACATAGATACAAGGGAGCTTTTGGATCCAATAAATCTTTAGTGTTCGATTCTCAAAATTCTTTTGGAAATTTCAAAATGTAGGGTTCTTCCAGAATCTGCAGTGGACTGCTATGTACTTTGATTTCTCTTCCCAAACAGGATTTTTAGTGTTGTGACCTGAAAGACCAGGGTACATCACAAAAAATAAACAAGGAGATTTTTAGGACCCCACCCACACTGAATTTCTTAGGATAGCATACTGAAAATCTGACTTTTTCTTCCTGATGATTTTCATGAGCAGGTAAATTTAATAACTGCAGGTAAAGATCATCCCAAAAAATGTTATGATGCAGGAAAAAACTCAGAGGATAAAAGCAAAGGTTTCTCTTCCATACTATGAATGTCACAGACAGGCAACATTTGATCTGCCTTGTAGTTGAAGGCAATTATCAAATTTTTGAGCTTATAAAGAGTAGGTGAACAGAATGTTTCCCTATTTGCACAGGACTCTAAGTCAACTGTAGTCCTTTATGATAGCCTAAGTGTGACTCCTCAAAGAGTAAATAAAAGCTAAGCGATTACTTTTCAAACGTTATTGGCTGCTATGAGCATTATCCAACAAAAGCTATACCGTAAGATCTTCCATGACCTCAATAGCAGCAAATTACACATGAGAAGATCATAAGCCACAGCATAAATGTACATTGGGTCAGGTTGTGAGCCTGGATATTCATCATTTGATAGCCATGAATCCATAAAACTACAATTACCTGAGTAGTCGAATGTCCTGGGATTTGCATTTCTTACGGGGAAGCCAACATTTAAATTTTATTTTTGTAATCTAATACCTATAGACAAGTTATATAGCAATGAACTCAACTCTGAAAAGTCAATGTTACCTTACAAAAGTAATATCAAAAGCTATTTAATAATACAAAGCTCCACCCCTCCTGCAAGTCCAAAACTTTTTCAAGAAGTTTCAAAAATCAAAATTTTCTTCATAATTCATTTGGCAGCAAAACCTGACCTCAACTGAAATTCTTTTGTGGCAAAACCTGAGCTGTACTGATCTGAGGCTATTCATGGTCTTTGTATAAACCATTCAGTGCAAATATTTACACATTTCACTAAAGAACTGTTAATGTGTTTGATTATGAGATGTTTCTTTAGACCCACTGATGGTATCACACCCAGTCTGTGTATTATATTACTTTTATAACAGCTGAAAGCTTTTACATTGCTAAATACACCTGGCTCCAAGAGTTTCAGAGAAGAGACTGGGGACCTGTATAAAGTAAACATCATTTCAGAATTGGAAGTCAAGCATATCCATTTGATCATACAGTCATGAATATTATCTGGCACTTACTCTTCAGTGATGAACAGGCAAACAAATTCATTGTCAGAATCAATAAATCTTAATTGAGTGCCTACTATGTGTAAGAATCTTTGCTCTGTGTTCTTATATTCCTTACCTTATCTGATCTATAGTCCTTGTCTAAATAAGGTATCCTTAAACTATATTATTAAGAATAAGAAATTGAGGCTCAGTGAGGTGTTGTGACTAGTCCAGGATCATGCAGCTGATAACAAACATAGCTTGACTTAAAAGCTAAGTCACCTACTGATAATTTTTAAGATCATTAAGGAGGTGGGCCCCAAATTAGATAATATTCACAATACCCAGAAATTCCAGGGGTGGGGGCATGTAGATTTCTGTGTTCTACCTTCACTAAATCTCTGTCTAGTCATGAGCCCTCATATTCTACTATATTATATGTGGCCATCTTCCATTTAAACACAACCACTTAATGTCCAACCTCCACTTTCCACAATTCTGGTCAAATATCTTAGAGCAAGGGAATAATACTGCCTTGACACTAATGGCAGTCCAAGAATTTCATGAAACTCGTGTACCCTGCCATTAGCCACTCTCATTGCCTTCTCACTTTAATTTAAGGAATTTTAAAATTCTAATGTGAAACCTGCAAATGTACTTAGACCCGGCAATCAAACAAAATCATGGCCCATTGAGTTTGAAAACCCTCTCCCTAAAGCCACTGCTCCTGTTATGGTCTGAATGTTTGTGTCCCCCCCAAAACTCATATATTGAAATCCTAACCCCCAAGATGATGGTATTAAGACATGGAGTCTTCTAGGAGATGATTAGGGCATGAGGGTGAAGCCCTCATGAATAGAATTAGTGATAAAAGAGGCTTCAGAGAGCTGCCTTGCCCTTCAACCATGTGAGAGCACAGCAAGAAGGTGTCATCTGTGAGAAAGCAGTCTCTCACCAGACACTAAATCTGCAGGTGCCTTGATCTTGGACTTCTCAGCCCCCATAACTGTGAAAAGTAAGTTACTATTGCTTATAAGCAACCCAGTGTATGGTATTTTGCTATAACCAGCCCAAGTGCTAGCATGCTCATGCTTGTGTGCACACACATTCTCTCTCTCCCTTTCTCTCTGCCATGACAACAAAAGTGAGAAGTCGGCCATCTGCAAGTCAAGAAGAAGAGCCTTCACCAGAACCCAGCCATGGTCACACCCTGATCTCAGCCATCCAGCCTTCAGAACTGTGAGAAAATACATTTCTGTTCTTCAAGCCACATCATGGTCTATGGAATTTTGTTATGGCAGCCAGAGCAGACTCGACATTTGGGATGCTGAAAGACAGCTGAAATATGTCACTAAAATGTACTGCTCCAGTCTAACTGAAACTTTGTAACTCTTTCATCAGAATCTCCCTTTTTCCTATCCCTCCTCCACATCAGCCTCTAGTAACCACATTTCTACTCTCTATTTATATGAAATAGATCTTTTAATACTTTTATATAAAACGTATTTTTTATACTTTTATACTTTTTTATACTGAAATCATATAGTATTTGTCTTCCTGTGCCTGGCTTACTTCACTTATAAATTTTAGTCATCTCTTGTACTGCATGGTCACAGTTAATAATGTATTATATATTTCAAAATTGACAAATATTAGATTTTTAATGTTTTCACCACATAAAAGTTGATGAGGTGATGGATTTATTAATTGGCTTGATATAATCTTTCTATGATGTACAATTGGGCATACTATCACATTGTACTCTATCAATATATATAATTATTAATTACCAATCTAAATAAATTGTTTAAAAGACTGAAATGTGTTGGTTTTATTAGAGCTCCTGAGGTACCTTACAAACACTAGGAAATATTCCATGAATATATGGCTTTCTGAAATAAAAACAATTATTAAAACAGTAATCATCACTGAGTGCCTGCAATATACCATGTAAGTCATATTATCTCTGATTTTCACCACATCCATGTGTTTCATTCTTGGCATTCTTTGAGTCCAGATGCTTTAGAAAGCTGTCCCATAGTGACAAGCAAGTCAGCAGTAGGGTATGGATTCAAGGCCAGGTTGGTTTGAATTCAAAGCCTGTGTTCTCTACTCCTAACAATTTTGCCTTTCTATAAAAAGAAGGAGCACACACAATGGGTTTTAACAGAAGTCATAGGCAGCCTTTACTGTAGGCATAGAGAAAGCTGCTCACCTGATATGATAAAACAATCGACTCAGCTCAAAATATCTTCCATTACTCATGTCTAAAATTCCATCACAGATTCACTCATTACATTGAGCTTTGGCCATTCCTAATATCTCTTTAACTTTCTTCATTTAGAAATAATAAATGAAGCTCCAGATGGGGGGAGGGGGTCCAATGTGTTTGTCTGTTCTGTTCAACTAACAAATACTAAACACCTACTATGTACAAGGGATGGCATTAAACTTGCCAGGAATGCAATGAATTTCATGGTCCCTTACAATACAGAGCTGTCAGCTATTGTGAGAAGGAAGCTGGCACTTACAATGTCTAAATGTACAAAGTACTTTCAGGTAAAGTACACCAAAAAAAAAAAAAAAGCTAGTATTGCTTAAGAAAATGCCCCCATCTATCAAGGCGCCCTACAAATGTGATATATACGTGTTAGTTTTTATTATTTGAACTTCTTGCCACATGCATGTTCTATTTTTAAAAAATTAAGAGAGTAAAAAAAACCATGTTAATTGGCACTAAATCTGAATTGAATCTGAATGTCTCCACGTGATATGCTGATTTCAATATAAAATGTTTCTAATTTTCTTTTACCTTGACCAATACCTACCAAGAAGATAGAACTTTGTATTTTCTCCTCATCATGCATTTATTTATTTAATTTCATATTCTCCAAATCTTTATGAGATCTTTATGGTACGTGTAGGGCCGTATACTAGGCACATAGTAGCATTCAAGAATAATTCAAATAAATAAGAGATTTACCAACAATGTGCTGTAAGTTTACCCAATAAAAGGAAGGTTCATATCTAGTTAGAATGCAATCAGGCTACTCTTCCAGCCTACGTGTCTATGATGAAGCTAAGAGGCATACTGGCATCTGAGTGACCCAACCCAGATCATGCCAGCACATGATTACAGCATATGGAGCCAAAATACTAGCAATAAATCACATATCACCCAACATCCCTGGCTCTCCTTATACTGTTATCTAGAAAAAAAAAAGGCTTGGGTATGCAGTAAGCTAAATAAGTCAAGATGACAATGGAAGAGATGCTCTGGGTGCACTGTTAAGACAATGTTCCCTCTGGAAGCTGAAGGAGGTGGAGATGGCTGTAGGCTGATGCAGGCAGGCAGAGACTTTTTCCATTATGAACGAGACACCCAGGTTTACACAGACATTTTCTTCTCTAACAGGAGGAACAAGACTGCTAAGGTTTAGTTTTCATCTTTCCCTAGTGCTATTCTCCTGACACTTATTACAAGTCAAGCAGCAATATAGCACTGTCCTCAAGGGAGAATATTCTCTCATTTTGACTGTCATGTGAGAGAGAAGGCAGAGGAAGGAGGTTATTTGTTCTTGGTTTAAATTTGTTTTCACTTCCTTTATGGCCAAGTCAGAAAGGAGCAAGGCCATAGAACTTGCAAGTGGGCACAGCTGGTGACAGGACTCTGTGTTTTCTGCACAGGCACTCCACTACCTAGCAATTAATTTATAAATCCATCATATAATTATTAGCCCTAAAGGACACTGAAAATGAACACCACTGCAGCATTTACATATTTAATCGGATTAGACTGCTGACTTTCAGATCCTGGCAATTAACTGGTCTCCATGTCCCTTTTACAATACTCACATGACTTTTCTCTTATATTGGGGTGCCTGTGTTCACTCTGTGATATTTTATGTTGAAAAAATAATTGTTCTATTTCTGCATCATTATATGGGTAGGCTATTGCAAACAAACTTATCTCTTGCTGTCCTAAATGACTTCATGAAGAAACTGCAAGGTTCCAGCTAATGAGATACATGTTTATAACTATAAACATTCTGTTTTCCCTTTAAAAGAGAAATCAATTAAGTGAAATCAGATAAACCAGTTTCTTTCCATTTATGTAACATCAATAAGGAAGGCATCCTTCCAACATAATATTGTTTTTGCTTCTCTACTGGCTAATTAAACCAGCATGTCATACAGTCCTCAAATGTAGTTCTATGTTTCCAGGTGTTATCTAAAAAGATCTATCAGTTTTAACTTGAACAGGCTAAATTCGAGACTCAAAGCAACATTGATAACAAAGCAAAGCAGGTTTAATGTTTTCTTATTGTAAAATAGCCCTGCTGTTGGCAAAGTCTCCAAATCTTTCCGGAATGCTCTCAAATGGGAACACTTGGGAACCAGAAGAGATCAGGAATGTGCATAAAGTAGACTGTTCCCTTAATGATGAATTAAAACGTATAACAGGCAGAAAGACAGTATAGAATGGTTTAAGAAGACAGGTTCTATAGTGGACGAAAGCTGGCCACGTGTCCAAGATGTTTCATATTAAGTCGACATGTGTGACCTCAAGGAAGGTACTAATGTCCCCTAAATGACAGGTGCATCATCTCTAAAATGGGAATAATAATGGCAACCACTCTGGAGGATGGCCAGGAGGATTAAGTGAGGAAATGCGAGTAATAAACTTAGCCCGGTGACTGGTATATAGCAAGACGCAATGTAAGGTGGTTATTTTAATACTTCATTGATAGGCTACACATCCCACTGGCCTAGGCCCTTATTAAATTTTAAAACTCTCAAAATTTATAAAATCTCAGAAGGCAAGGATGGTAGCAATGGTTTTAGTACCAGCTCAACACTCAGAAATTGTGTGATCTGGAACTCAGTCTAATTCTATTATAAAATACACAAACTGATTCCCACATTTAAAAAAATAAATATTACTAACCAAGCCATTTTCATTCAGTCTAATCTAATCTTATTTAACTCAAATGAAAAAATTCATTTGAGTTACCCCAAGATCTTGAACTTGGGGTAACTGTCAAGGTTTTCCACAAAACCACTGATCAAGTCTTTCAACCTGGAGCCAACAGGAACTACTTAAGTAAAGAACAGGCCATGTGTAAGTTTCCAACTTTATTCACTTCGCTTAACAAGCATGTGTTGAAGGGCTACTTTATGGCAGGAGCTGGCGTTTTTTTGTTTTTTTCTTCTGAAGCTCCAAAAAGTTCAACCCCATGCTAATCAAGCAGAAGAAATTATCTGGATACTTCTCAAAAATCTCAAGTGCCAAGTTTCTGTTGCCCTCAGCAGCTGCAGCAAATTAGAGCAGAAAGATAGGTTTTCAAGGAAGGTTTTGTAAGCTCAAAAAAAGATCTATTTTTAAAGAAACTTACTTTTCTGAATTTTAAAGAAATCCACGCTTATATTTAAATTTTTCACACAAAACAGAAAGGTGTAAGTAAGAAATAAGCCCCTCGTTGTCTCCTCCACCCAAAGATTATTACTGATAGTCTACAGATTTTTATAAGCAAATGTACATTGATACATATATATAACTATAAATTGCTTTGCAACATGATTTTTTCACTACATATATAATTGTGTCTTTCCATATCAATGTAGGGATTTAAATGTACATCATCTCCTTTAATGGCTTGTTTTCATCTGTATGGAAGTGCTGTGTTACATTTTACCAAACTTTCTCTCTGGACATCTTTGTTTTAATTATTATTGATTCATTTAATTATTCAACAGCTAAGTATACAGTACCTGCAATGTGTCTGGCATTATTTCAGGTTGAGAAAATACAGCATGAGAAAGAGAGGCAAAATTTCTGTCCCCATCAACCTTACCATCTGGAGGGGAAGACAGTAACAAAATAAAGGAAGGTAGGCAGACAAGAGAGATGACTATGTTTGATAGTCAGGAGATAAACATATTTTACAAATGCTTCTTTGTGCATTTGTCCAGTTACTGCAATTGGAAGGTCTTTTTAAATTATTAAGTTATGACTTAATAATTTTCCTACTTGCAGTTGATAATCTGGACAAAAGAATCCTGACAATTATACAATGCCGCCCAGGTGAGCTGTCATGGTCCATGCCATAAAATCCTCTCTGGATCAGGTTGCAGTAAGAGGAAATGAGTTTTCCTCAACCTCTGGCTCCTTGCTGCCTACTGTCTTTCAATCATCAGCCAGATGTGTTCCCAGTCATTCTAAGTGGAAACCCAGAGTGTTTTCACAGGTATTTCTCTCTTTCCAGAATAAAAGATTACATAGGCAGCTAACATACTGTCTCTTACCTAAACACCTACTACTATTAATGAGTTGAGGTGGTGGTTGTGGTTAATATTTGACAGCCATCCACCTAACTGTCCTTGTAAAATATTTGGTTTTCTTTTATTACTAGTGTTGCATACTGGAGTGCTGACTCTTCTTCATCAGCCCAAACAGGTGTCCAAAAAACCAAGCCATTCTGGATTTTGTGTGTTGTCAAAATCTACAGTGAATTCAAACATGAATAGAGTAATGCTGGAGATAGGCAAGGACATAAAGAAAATCTTCTCTGTTACCCTGGATCTGACAGTGCTATAATAAACCGTCACTGTCTGCTGCTTCAAAGGTGCTATCAACTAGCAGAAAGGGCAGAGAAACCTTTAAACATCACCAAAAACCAAAGTACGAGTAATGTAACAAAACAGCTATTATTTACTGAGCGTCACCTATGTACTAGGCATAGTTCCAAATGCCTAATTTATAACATATCTTTGGGGTAGGCATTATTATTACCCTACTTTTTAGAGATAAGGAAACTAAGGCACAAAGATGTTACTTGCTCACGTGGTAAAGACAGTCATTAGTTCTAGCATTTGTCTCTAGAGCTGGTACTCTTAAATACTGCAGTACAAGCTCACACACACACACATATCAAACATCACTCATACATATACAAGGAACAGACCACACCACAGACATGTATTAATTATATATGTTTGTGTTTATACATATATGTGTGTGTGTGATATGCATATATATAGAACATATATATACATCACACACCATGCACACCTGCCACATACCACCATATATCACATAAATATCACACAAATACATGCCACAAACACACACTACACACACTTATCCAAACACTCATCCATACATTTTCTATCCATCCTCAAATTGAGCCAATTAATAACCAAATAGTAAACACAAAAGGTGAACTGCTTATGAAAAAATTGCAAGATATGCTAAGTCCATTCCTTCTGTAAGGTGGAGGTGGGAGAATAGATCCTTCACAGGTGTATTAGACCATTTTCATACTGTTATGAAGAAATACCCATAACTGGTTAGTTTACAAAGAAAAAGAGTTTTAAAGGACTCACAGTTCCATATGACTTGGGAGGCCTCACAATCATGGCAGAAGGCAAAGGAGAAACAAAGACACTTCTTACATGGTGGCAGGCAAGAGAGCATGTGCAGGGGGAACTGTCCTTTAGAAAACCGTCAGGTATCATAAGACTTATTCACTATCACAAGAACAGAATGGGAAAACTCACCCCCATATTCAATTACATCCCACCAGGTTTCTCCCACGACATATGGGAGTTGTGAGAGCTACAATTCAAGATGAGATTTGGGTGGGGCTACAGCCAAACCATATCAACAGGGTTGGCTTGAGAATTATATGTGATATATGGGCAAAGATTTGGTGACATAAAGGTGTTCTACAAACATGCTATGCTTCTGTTCAGAGGTCTCAGATGAGCTTTGGGCTCAGGAGGATAAGCTACAACCACACCCCTCACTCAGGTGTCTAACAGCTCGCAGCAAGTCACAGAGCACGTCTCTGCAACTGAAAAGGTGGCCCTAACTTTTCAGACTGCCATTCAAAGCATTCAGTTACTACATATCTCTAGGACTTTCCCACATGAATGTTCCTCTCTGGCATGCTGAAGGAATCTTTTTCTTTTGTGTACTCCTGCCTGTGCTAGATATGACACCTTCTTCTTTTTTCCCACCTAAACCCAAACCATCCACCCTGGCCTAGCTCAATTTTTCCAGTACCATGAAGTTTCCTCTGACCCGATCATCCCCTGCAATCCTCTCCACCCTCTAAATGTCTACAGCATGTGTTATCTGTACCACCAATTTGGCATTTTGATTGTTAACTACATATCCTAAGACTGAAATGCTGTATTGTATTCTAGTTTCCCAGAGATCCTTTTCCCATTTATTATTCAATGACTTTCATTGCTTTAGAGGGATGGCAAAACAGCAATTATTGACTTCAAGGTTCAAAACTGAATTTTGAAACTTAGAAATAAATGGACTCTTAAAAGAAGGTGCTTTTGATTTGTGAGACCCTAGCTTTTTAAAAAGAGGCCGGGCGTGGTGGCTCACGCCTGTAATCCCAGTACTTTGGGAGGCCGAGGCGGGTGGATCACGAGGTCAAGAGATCCAGATCACCCTGGCCAACATGGTGAAACCCCATCTCTACTAAAAAATACAAAAATTAGCTGGATGTGGTGGCACGTGCCTGTAGTCCCAGCTACTCGGGAGGCTGAGGCAGGAGAACTGCTTGAACCCAGGAGGCGGAGATTGCAGTGAGCCGAGATTGTGCCACTGAACTCCAGACTGGCACCTGGTGACAGAGCAAGACTCTGTCTTAACACATAAATAAATAAAAATAAATAAATAAAAAAGAAAGGGTTTGTTGCATTCTAAAAGCTTGCGTTTAGCTGTTAAGAACTAAGACCCAGAAGATATACAAAGTTTATTTCATAAACATAGTTTCAGGATAATTTCATAATGACATAAAAGCAAATTTTCCCATTCAAAATAAGGTAAATTGAATGACTGAGAAAGGGGAAAATCCAGAGAGGAGAAGTGATAGCTTGAATAGCAGGGTAACGTTGTAAACTCCCTGCAGTCTTCAGCCTGAGCCTTGGAAATAACTCCAGAGAGGCTTCAGGGGCTAGAGAGTAGTTGTGTCTCACTTTCCAGAAGCAGAAACCTTATAGATGTCTCTACATAGAGAAAGTAGTGGAGCATTAACATCAAAATGGTAGTGCAGCAGGTCTACCATGAGAAGAATTAGGATCTTCCTTATAAGTCTACTCACAGACGGCCATCCTATGTAGCCTAACTTACTTGATTTCTCATGCACACCCCTCAATAAATCAGTTTTGCAAGAAATACATCACTTAAGTTCAAACAAGAAATGTTCATTGCCGTGATTTCATCTCTTCTCCTCAAGCTGACATATGTGTATAGACAGCCTAAAATGTATTTGGTTATACATTATAATACATACATGATTAAGCATACTGAACTGGGTTATGTAAAGTGAATTCTTTGTGGTTTATAGTTGAAGGATGGATTTTGCCAACTTACAAATGACTTGGCATAATTTGCCCATGACTGAATGGAATTTGGCCATTTGTCTAAATTTGCATACTTTGCAGATTTGCTAGTTTGAGGTATTTCTTTATCTCACTTCTACTACTCTTCTATTTCTTATACTCTTTTTCAAAGAATCAGTTCATACGTCTCTACTAATCTCTGATACTGCAAATAAAGCCTTTTCCACAGACTAGGAATTGTGGCAGTCTTAGCTCTCCAGGCAGGGGCCAGGAAGAAAATTATTTTTAAAAAAGTCTTTAAGTGTTTATGCATCGACATTCTTGCAAAGGATTAACAGCCCTTTTTAGAGTCTTGTTCTTAAATATTACAATAAGTTTAGTTACTTGGTTTTTCAGATCACATAAATCTAGAACTCAGAAGTTAGAAGTTTAAGGGAGACTAGAAGAAGGACATACAATGATGCAGTAGGAACAGCTGATAAAACGAAAATTCTGGCAGAGGTTTCTAAAGCTTGGCAATAATGTCATAGTTGTTAAGTGGTCCTATAGTCTAAGTCTGGTACGAGGCTGCTAAGAGTACTGGCTAGATGATTGTAAAACCAAGTTCAGGCCGGGCGCGGTGGCTCACGCCTGTAATCCCAGCACTTTGGGAGGCCGAGGAGGGCGGATCACGAGGTCAAGAGATCGAGACCATCCTAGCCAACACGGCGAAACCCCGTCTCTACTAAAAATTAAGGACGAGGTAAGAATGAGACCATCCTGGTCAACATGGTGAAACCCCGTCTCTACTAAAAATACAAAAAAATTAGCTGGGCGTGGTGGCGCACGCCTGTAGTCCCAGCTACTCGGGAGGCTGAGGCAGGAGAATGCTTGAACCCGGGCAGCGGAGGTTGCAGTGAGCCAAGGTCGCGCCACTGCACTCCAGCCTGGCGCCTGGTGACTGAGTGAGACTCTGTCTCAAAAAAAAAAAAAAAAAAAAAAAATTTAGCCGGGCATGGTGGCACTCACCTGTGTTCCCAGCTACTCGGGAGGCTGAGCCGGAAGAATCGCTTGAACCCACCAGGAGGCAGAGGTTGCAGTGAGCCAAGATTGCACCACTGCACTCCAGCCTGGTGACAGAGCAAGACTCCATCTCAAAAAAAAAAAAAAAAAAAAAAAAAAAAGTTCAGCTGGCAGACACCCTGCATTCTCTTGGAGAGCATGTAAGAGTTGATGTGGAATGGCTTTGAGAGACAGGATTTCTTGGGAGAGTGTTGTCACTGCCTTGTGCATTTCCAGACCCAGTGGTGAAAAAGGGGAAAGATTCTCTTTCACCCTCAGTCAAATTACAGAGGCTACAGAGCTTGCTATTTGTCACTTGGAATTGAGACTTTGATATCTGTGATGATGGATATAATTCTTCCACATTATGATGGCCACTAGCCAGCCACATGTGACTACTATGAGCACTTGCAACATGGCTAGTGCAGCTAAGGAACTGAGTTTATAATTACATTTTGTTTTTATTAATCTGCATTTAACTTTAAATGGCCACACATGACTATGGGATATTTTATTCAACAACACAATTCTAGTGTATTATTTATGAATACTTATAAAAATAATAGCTAATCCATATCAATAAATAATAATGTACAATGTACCAAATATTAACAGGAAACTCTTTCCTGCTATCGTTTTTATTCTTCCTATAGCCACTTGATATAAGCACTGTCATTATCTTGATTTTATCTATTAGGACACCAAGGCACACAGAGGGTAAGGGACAGATTTAGATAGAACCTAGAAGATTGGATTCCAGAACCTTTGCTTTTAAACATTGCTCTCTCTTTTGTAGACATGTCTCTTTGATTCCCCTCCCGCTTGCTCATTCCTCTTGTTAATGAGAAACAGTAGCAGGGACCATCTCCAAAGACTTCATTTGTAACGTTTGTAATGTATTTTCTTTCAGTTATGTAAACTTCTGATCTTGCTCAACTACTTTGGTATATATACATGTATTTTTATATGGCACCTGTGAGGCAGAATAATTCCATTTGTCTTATTTTGTAATCATCTTTGTTGAATAGTAAGTTGATTCTTTGAAGATGAAAAGATATTTATCCTTGAAATAAATGTTTTGGAGGTCCCTGAGTACCCTCATATGTTTGATATTCAGAAATCTGAGAATACATTATCACCTCTACCTTGGAAAAATCTCATTTGGTCCATAATGAGAGTGAGGCTTGGGGTTTTTGACATGGTTTCCTATGCAGAAGGCACTTTCCTATTTGATGCCTTAGCAAGCCACAGAGTTTCATTTGTATGTTTTATTTTCCAGATGAGATAATTATATAAGAAGAAAGATTTATACTTTAATATTTTTATTTTATGGAAAGCCAGTGTTGATTCTTTATAAGCGGGGGATATCCAGCTGCTAATTTGGGTTTGCATATTATACTGCCTCACTCTCTCTATATATGTTAGGGACACAACACCACATGATTCCATCATAGCAATAATATAGCTCATGATAACCCATAAATCAACAATTAAGCTGAATTTAAGATGAAGGCCTGGAGTAGGATGAAGGATCAGCTGGACTCAAATCCTGGTGTCACTGTTCATTATCAATATGACTTTTAGGTAAATGCCAAAATTAGGCAAGTGCCTAAATTTTCTAACTCACAAAATGGAGTTACTAATAGTTCTTGCCACAAAGAAGTTATACATATAATCTTTCTTGAGATCATTTACATATGATAAAACTCATTCCTTTGAAAATATAAAATTCAGTGGATTTTGGCACATTTTTAGTCATACACCTATCAACATTATCTAATATTAGAGCATTTTCATCACTGCAAGCAAAACTCCAAACCCTTGCTTTCCCCCTTTACTATGCCACTGGTAACCAATAAACTAGATTTCATCTACAGGACTTTGCCTACTGTAGATATTTTATGTAAATGTCTAGAATGTCTTTTGTGACTGATTTCTTCAATTTGGCATAATTTTTTCAAGGCTCATCTGTGTTGTGGCATTATTCAGCATGTTATTCCTTTTCATTGCCAAATAATTAATATTGCATTGTATGATTACATTCTCTTCATTCATTTATTAGTTCATGGGTATGTGGGTTGTTTCTACCTTTTTGTTATTATGAATAATGCTATGACAAACATTTTAGTATAATTTTTTAGAAGACATAGATTTTCATTTTTCTTATTCATGCATGAGTAGAATTTCTGACGCATAGAGTTTTCATTTGTATTTCCCTAATGACTAATAGTATTGAATATCTTTTCATGTGCTTATTAGCTACTCATATATATTTTTGAAGAAACGTTGATTCAAATCCTTTGCCTATTTTTAACTGGGTGATTCACCTTTTAATTGGGTTTTAAGATTACATATATAAACATTTTTTTCTGGATACAAATTCCATGTCAGATGTATAGTGTGCAAATATATTCTCCTATGTGTTGTAGAAATCTCCATCAATGTTCTAGTTCTGAGCAATTATCCTGCAAATCCTGCCAGGTGATGGGAATAAATAGGATGTCTATCACTTGGAAGTTTTCTTTTGGTAAAGTAAGACCAAGGGAGCTAACCAAAGTCAAGCATCATGTACCTAAATCCTAACAAGCATAACTACAGCTACCAGTTATCTGGTGTGTCACAAGACATCCTTTCCTCTCCCTTTTTGGAGGAGGACTCAGTTCCACAGCTTCACCTTAGCATTCGGCTTATGATAAAAAGTCCATGCAACCCCCTAGAGACACATTTTTGTCTCAGACTCAATTCCAAGCTTCGGGTCAAAGCCCTAGGAAAGAAATTGGATCTGAGGGATCCAGAGGCAAATGACAACAGTGGTTAAAAGGCACAGTGCATGTGAGCGTAGCTGATTCCTGCAGATTAAGCCAAGCCTAAGCTTCCTATTCCATGGATAAAGGCCACATTAGTATCCATGGCATAAATGAGGTCTAGAGTCAAGGCTACTGACAGGATAGGAGATAGAGCGTATGTGGGTAAGAGCAGATGATTCCCACCCCCGAGGTCCCCCTGCTTCAAGGGTACAAGCTGCTTTGACACTAATGGCGGTGTCTGCCAAGATCACTGGAACTCAGGTATGCAAGGATGGAAGAGGGAAAGAGAATGCTCTTCACTCTTTCCCTCACTTGTCCCAGGTATCTGCTAGGAAGAGAAGGGAACCAGGGATGCCTGCTCTCCTCTTTCTTGATAGGTAGCCATTCATCTTCAGTCTGTATCCCTTTCTAATGCATCCTAAACCCCTGGGACTCCTTTAAAAGGTGCCTTTTTTTCCTTTCTTCTCCTCTGTCCTCTCTTCACTTATAGGTAATTTTGTCTCTATACTATGAGACACTCCCCCTCAGATGCATCTTCCAAACTGGAAAGAGTTAATTTCCCAAACCTTAAACTGGTTGGCTTAGAATTGGGCTCAGGGGAAGGGAACCCAGAAGCCCAACATGCTGGCAAAAAGGTAACCTTTTTTTTTTTTACCAGTCAAACTTTTGGCCTCCCTATACAATCTGGTAAAAGTCTTCAGAATTTTTGAAATGTTCTTATCCCTCCCCTTGTTTCATTGTGATACATGCTAATAACCTGGTTTGTCTGCTCTTGCCTTCAGGCCATCAAACTCCAGTCATGCACCCGGAGCCTCTGACAATGGCCCATTCTACTAGGAACCCTGACCTCTGAAGGAGCACTGACTACCATTTCCCCAAAAGAGTGCCCCCGTGTCAGCAGGAAGCAGTTAAGATGTGTCTTTGTCCTTATCCTTAATCAAACAGCAATTAGACATACTTGTTAAGAGGGAGGAATGAGACAGCCCCTGTGGAGGGGGGCCCTGGTAGACACTCCAACCAGCCTGCCCACTGAGGTGGAGCCTTAGGAAGTTCATGCCTTTTGCAGCAGGGAGGAGCTTGGCCTCTCCTCTTCCTGTTTGGAACCTGGGATTCAAATTGCTAGGTGAGAAGCACTCTAGCAGGGATTCTGGCCTTGCAAGAGTTTTCTTCTAAGATTTTATAGTTGTAGCTCTTCTATTTAGAGCTATTATTTACTTTGAGTTAATTTTGGATAAGATGTGAGGTACAGAGTCCAAATTTATGCTTTTTTTGTGTGAATATCCAGTTTTCTCAGCACAAATTGTTAGAAAGACTATTATTTCCCAATTCATTGAATTGTCTTGGTATTCTTGTTGAAAATCAATTGAATAAATGTAAGAGTTGATTCCTGGATTTATAATTCTATTCTGCTGATATTTATGTTTATCATTATACCATTACCACAGTGTCTTAATTACTGTAGCTTTGTACTAAGACTTAAGACCTGGAAGTGTGAGTCTTCCTACTTTGTTCTTTTACAAGATTGGTTTGGTTATTCTAGGTACCTTAGATCATTTTAAATTCAGCTTGTCATTGTCTACAAAACAGACAGCTGGGATTTTTATAAAGACTGTGTTGAACCTATTTGTTAAATAATTTGTAAGAAGCTGAATGATATGAGGAAAAGATTACTAGGCTAGAACTTTTACAATGTGGGTTCTCACCCTTTGAAAAGTCACTTTCTATTCTTAAGACCTCATTTTCTTTATTTGTAAACTATGGAAATCAGGCTATGTTGATTGAAAGATCCCTTTAAATTCAAGATTCTATGGCTCTCTATCTCAGGCCTGAAAAGAAGCTCAACTATTTGGTAGAAATAGGCCGAGTGTGGTGGCTCATGCCCGTAATCCTAGCACTTTAGGAGGCTGAGGCGGGTGGACCACCTGAAGTCAAGAGTTTGAGACCAGCCTCACCAACATGGTAAAACCTCATCTCTACTAAAAATACACACAAAAAAATTAGCTGGGCATGGTAGTGCGCAACTGTAGTCCCAGCTACTCAGGGAGACTGAGACAGGAGAATCGCTTGAACCCAGGAGGCAGAGGTTGCAGTGAGCCAAGATCGTGCCACTGCACTCCAGCCTGGGCAACAGAGGGTGACCTCATCTCAAAAAGAAAAGCAAAAAGAAAAAAAAAGAAAAGAAAAGAAATAATCCGAGCTGTTTTTTTTAATCAACTATTTTGTTTGACCTATCAACATTCCTGGATAGCTGGCAGACATAATAACTATGGAGATGGAGGAAATTCTTAGTTTAAAGAAATTCTTCTACTAGACTAAGTGTAAGCTATTTTCAACCAAACAATCTGTTAAGAACCTGTAGTTACTAATGGGCTCTTACATTGTTGTTTCCATGAATGTCCTTGTTTTGTAAATTATATTTGCTGTAGAGCCATTTAAAATAAAATCTAGCTGTATGTCAAATATCTATAATTTCACCAAGCAGAACATAAAAGCCAAAAAGAACATATACCAATTACTGTTTTAATGAGTATAGATTATCTCAATGAGTAAATATATAAATATTTAAATATATAATTATATAATCCATTTCTCCTAAGTTCTAGGGTGACAGTCATAATAACAAACACAAGTAGTGACAAGTACCCTTTTTTTTTTCTTTTTACTCTCCAAATAAACTCTAGTATTAACTAACTAAATATATTGGATGGTCATGTTCAACTTTTTAAAGGTTTAAATATCTATTAAGCATGTAGCATGTACATAAAAGATACCAAGATTTAATAATTTATAGTTTTTACTCTCAAAAAGTTCACTATCTAATACACTTGGGAGACCTAGATATAAGATAATTATAATACAATGTGAGAAGTGCTATAACAGAGGCATAAAAACTGTTTGGAGGATATAGAGGCTAATAGATACTGTAGGAAGGGAAGGTAGTGGTGGGAAACAGTGATAAATCAGGCAGACTTCAGAGATGAATGCACATCTGTACTGATGTGGGACATGGGAAAGCAGGAGGAGTTGGGGATCATTCCAAGATGTCAAGCTTGGGTAACTTGCTGTATGGTGATGGAACTTTAGACAAGTCATCCTCATCAAAGAGCAAGCTCTTATTATTTCACTGGAGTTGAACTCCAGATGAAGAAAAATCCAAACCTGTATTGTTCCCTCCCTCACCCCAAACTAGAAGCAGAATTCCAAAGTACAACTTTGAAGTGTTTTTTTAAAATATTTAATCCGTACAACTAACACCTTACACAGCTATCCAAATACCCTACCCTCACTGACCAAAATTCAAATAAGAATCAAGCTGTAATAAAAGTTACTTATTCCAAATGATACAATATTTATTTATCTAATGTAAACTTTCCCTCTCCTCTCATCATGAATTTCTGATATGGAGATAAAAATGATATTACCTTTTATGCAATATTAAACCAACAATTGTCAATCTTCCTCAAAAGTATGAGCAGAAGTGAATGTAGTAAATCAGACTGAACAGATTTTAAAACAAAAAATATATTAATGAGAAAAATTATATAATGATAGAAGTATAATTCCATCAGGAAAACATAACCTTATATATGCGCCTAACAACAGAGACCCAAAAATGTATTAAGCAAAAACGGATAGAATTAAAGAGATAAATAGAAAATTCAACAAAAAGAGTTTAATATTCCACTTTCAAACATGGATAAGATGATGAGTCAGAAGACGAACAGGGAAAAGGAAGACCCTACCAACGTATTCATGTGATCATGTTTTTGTAAAATCTGAAAAAATATTTTAAGTGAAAATACTATAGTTAAGATTGTTGTCTCTTTCCACTTTGACTTCCCCTCTGTCACACTTGCTCCCATGTTGGGTGACCATGGTCTATGGGCATCTTGGAAATCTAAGGCATGGTTAAGTCTAAGATATATGTAGTTTGAATAGACTATATTTATGTGGTTTATAGTCATCTCTAGCTTTTCCAGGTTGGAATGGCTGTCAGGAGTACTCTTCCTGCCCACTATGCCAACTCACCCACTATCAGAAACACAAAGGCACAGAAGCAGAGGTTGTGCTGAAAAGTGAATCTGTCCTACAGCACCAGGAAGCAGAACTGTCTGTAGTCAGGAAGAAATCAGGTTCAAAATTGGAGAACCAGAAACTAGTGTATGGAAACTACTTCAAATTATCAAAAATGTAATATTGTAGAGGAGACAGAGAAATTCTCCTCTTTTAGGAAAATAATAATGCAGCATTGGCAATTATAAAAGAACCATATCTTTTGATAGAAATAGAATTTATCAGAATTTCTTTGGTTTTAAGGCACAACTCTATAAATGATGACTATATGTTTGAGATAATTGATATATTGTCACAATTATTAATAATAAAATACACACTTCAACCAATTATATAAAGACTGAAAATATTTAGAAAAACATGTTTTCTATAGAGAAGTGCTCAAGCTATTCAACCAAAAATATGTATGAAAAAATATGATATATATATATTCATATATGTGAAAATATATATATAAAGATATCTTAGTCTTCTTGAACTACCATAACAAAATATCATAGATTGAGCAGCTTTAACAACAGAAATTTATTTCTTGCAGTTCTAGAGGGTGGAAGTTCAAAATCAAGGTGGTAAGAAGATAGTTTTCATTATTAGGCTTCTTCTGGCTTGCAGACTACCACCATCTTTTACTCTCTGAATGGCACCTGAGAGATGCCTGAATAGCACCTCAAGTGTTCACAGGATCTCTTCTTTATGTGTGTGCAAGAGAGATTATTCTCTCATGTCTCTTATAAAGACACTAATCCCATCATAAAGCTCCATCTTCTTGAACTCATCTAATCCTAATTACCTCCCAAAGGCCCCATCTGCAAAAACTATTACATTGAGGGATTCGGGGTTAGGTACATAAATTTAGAGGGGGACACAAGCATTCAGTCCATAGTAAAAGTGTGCAATAATAATTAATAAATGTATTATGCATTCAGTGACTTTTGTGATATTTATCTGCTCTTTTATTTTTTATACTTTAAGTTCTGGGTATAGTGCAGAACGTGCAGGTTTGTTACATAGCTATACAGGTGCCATGGTGGTTTGCTGTATCCATCACATTGTGATTTATTATTTTTGCTTAATAAACATTCAATTTCACAGTAATTTTTTAAAGTTTGAATTCTGTCTCTCAAAGGGGGTCTCAATTGTTGTATAAGCTTCCAGCCCCACAAAATCTGGACCATTTCCTGCTCTTAACATCACCTTCCCTTATCCCTAAATCATCCAGTCCAGTTCTCATCTAAAGTTCCCCATCTTCAACAGAACCCTCAACTTAACACATCATTCCCAGTGTCATACCAGCCAACCATACATTTCTATCCACTCTCAAGATTATAAATCACAAATCTCAAGAACAACTTTGGTGAAAGCTGAAATCTTTTTAGTATATAGAGGAAGAAAAGAAGTTGAATAAGCAAAGACTTATCAAAGATCGATGGATATCAATCTTGGGAAATGATAAGGTGAATGAGATTAGTAACACATGTATGTTAATATTTATCTTCTTATAAAGTATACATTTCTATTCTACATATCCAACCTTCATCCAAAGTTTCCATATGATTGCGTTACAGCCACCATATTTTACCTAGCACCACTATATTTCTTCAACCCTCAGGCCCTGTGGCTGAGTTTAGCTTATCTTCACTCGGGGTTGATAGTTTCCCACAGGTTCCACAGTCCACCACAGCAATCTGGCTTCCTGCAGGTGCCATTCAGTCAGCCAGTCATGCCACTGGAGGTCTGTATTCCAGATGTTGACCCTTTTAGAATTACTTTCCAATAAGCCTTCTTAGCTCCAGAACGAATCAGTCTAATATTAGTGAACTCTAGAAGAAGAGACTTAGGGAAATGGGAAGAAACCAGCCTCACACTCTCAAGTTACAAGCACAGCACACATTATGTAGAACACAGCTCACTTGGACTTCACAAGGGCTCACTGTGATCTGTGGAGACAACTGCCATATAAACACAAAGTGTGAAGCTTGATTTTCTCCCTGGGACTCAGAGGCAGAGTGATTTCTTAACAAATGCTCCCACTGTGGTGTACAAATGATATTGATCTCTGCAGTTGGCACTAAAACCTGTAGATAGTACATTGCATTTTTAAAAACCTTCATCTCTAAATCCAAGCTAGCAGTTTGGTGTCAAATATAGCAGAAGACTTTTCTATCAATATCTAACCTAACAGATGGAGAAAAATTCTGGTTTATAGGAACCCAGGTAACCATGGCTTTCAGTGCATTGGAATATTTTGCTCACTTTAATTTTACAGAAAGACTCATCACAAAAATATCCCCAACACAGTGAGACAGAAACCAGAAATCCTATGTGAGAGGTTAAGAATTCCAGCCCCCCCAAAAAAATTTTAAATGCTTTAGGGTCGTTGATTGTCCATCTCAATATTCTACTCTTTTTATAATTCCATAATGTCCCATAATTTCTCATCATTGGGGTATATTATTTTTAACAACATTCTATTGCTTATAGCAGGAAAATGGATGTGAACAATTTTAAAGGAACTTCAGCAAGGGCTGAAATGAAAAGGATTTTATTTAACCCTCAGTGGACCACATCATCCTTTTATCACCTCATTGATTTAACATTTAGGCTAATCGAGTTGTGATTGTTCAAATAAAAGCTGTTTTTTGACTTAGATAACTATTTGGAAGATTTAGTCATTCAAACACATTAAATAAGAATTCTCTTCATTATCATCAAAAAGTCCGTTCTAAGACCATCTACTTCTCCCCCTGTGCCCCAGCGACATTATTATTAATGCTACTGACAACAGCAGTGAGGCTACAGAAGGCATGCCTCACTAGATCACATGCGGCTATTGCATAGTGTGTCCCGTATTGGTATTTAAATAATAGACTATTTGCCTTATCTATACCCTGTATTTTCAAATAAGTTTCAAGCAACTTAAGAAAAAAAGGTAATGAATCTCGTTATTTTATATTCCATCCATAAATCACACAGTGCCTAAGATATAATAGCATCTCAATAAAATATTAGTTTCCTTCATGCACAGAGGGACATGTGTGTTCTTTGTGTTAGATGAGTGAGAGCTTAGCCAGGATAGGTCAAATCACATTTTTATATGTTGTCATGAACAAATAGAACAGGAATCTCAGATGCTATCTCATTAAACATCATGATAGCCCTGGAGATACCATTTTCAATTCTCATTTTACAGAGAATTTTGAGAATCATAGATGAAATGAATTGTCCAATATTGCATATCTAGTATATTCTGGAGAAGTAATGTAAAACTACATCTGAAGCCCAATTCCCTGTCCTCTACTAATTTATTTGTGGCCTCTATGCTCTAACAAAGAAGTGAAGGAAGCATTTCTCATAGAAATTTCTATAGATGTCCACTAGACTGGTGCAGCCGCTTATGTTTATTTTGTTTCCTGAACTGCTTGTAGATTCCAGACCCATATGCTTTTTGAGCCCTCCGCAATGTGAACACTCTGGATTTTATCTAGTAAGAAAGTCAGTTTCTCCCACAAGGGCTCCTGCTTGTAGGCACTGTGCTAGCCAAACTTGTGGAGGAAGATAGTCAATAATTCAGTATAAAGTACTATGCCCAGAGGTTTGAGAGGGTCCCATGGCCTGAATATGATATATATCAATGTAAAGGGAGAATCTGCTTTTGGGGGAACACATTTGGTGGTCCTGATTTTACATAAGGATTCAAAATAAGTAAGTTATATATTTATGTACCTGTCTTCTTTGAGACTTTAATTTATCGCTAGTAATCAGGAAACTAAGATGGGACAATGTCTCTTATGCAATGTGGCAAGTGCTGTAACAGAGTCTAGAGTCATAGTTAGAAATGCTACAGGAACTCAGAGTAAAGGGTAATAAAAAGTCCAGTTAGGTCAGGAAGTCTTTACTAAGCTGAGATTTGAAGCATGAGTGGGAGACAGGAAGGACATTCTAGGAAGCAAGTACAGCATAAACAAAGGTACAGAGGTATCATTTTTCTTTTTCTTTTTTTTTTTTTTTTTTTTGCCCAGGAATTAGAAGTGAGTAGCAGCTACTTATGTTAAACCAACAAAAACCTGATGGGTGCAATATAAATTTTAGTGCATGATAGAAAGGTGTACAAATCATCACATTCCTTATTTCTTCATATCATATTTAATCTATTTGTTGTCCCCCTTCACCTAATTTGTCAGAAACTAGGCTGAAATATTGTGGTGTCTCTCTTTCTCACTCTGTGAGATCATCCATGAGTCCTCCATGCACACAATGGCGTACAAGAGGGGACATGCACTCTTAGCCCAAGGACATAACCTCTCCGCCGTCCAGGCTTTGTAGCCTGTAGCTGCTGCTGGGTGCCAGCCCTGTAACTGATTGGTCACTCACTTTTGTTGGGGAGTGGGGGGTAATCACAGTGATTCAAACTCAGAATCCTTCTGAGGTCCACCAGGACCACTTTAGTGCTTTTCAAAGCCTTGTATCTGGTGCATAATATGTATAGAGCCCAGGGTATCCTATAGCATCTGAGGTGCTGCCTGCTAGTGGGGTTAGGTTAATTCCGCAGGTAGAAACCCTTCCTCAAACCCCACTCCTCTCTTAGTCTCTCTCATAAGATCTTCACTTTCTGCTTCCTCACACCAAATGTGTGTGTCTATCCCATTCCCTCAGGAGCCACTCAGCTAACATATGCTCAGTGCACACAAATCAAACCTGAGAAACACATACAAACCTGTATTTTCTCGGGGATGGTGGAGGATGGGAAGAGTTTTCATCACAAGTTTGGCTTTATTTTCATTATTTTAATTTTGTAATTAGGAGTTTATATATTTTTTTTCTGGATATACCAGTATGGTAGGGTTGTGGATAACTTTTGGTAGAGTTGAGTTTTAACTTTTTTGTGAGAAAAATAATGGCCTCAAAGATGTTCATGCCATAATTCTCAGAAATTGTGAATATGTTAATTTACATGGTAAAAAAGTATTTTGTAGGCCTTTATTCTGTTTTCACATTTAATTGATGCTTTGGATGATTCTTGGCTAAATATCATTTTTATTTTAAAACATTTGAAGCCTAATATACATTCAGAAGTGTTCCCAAATTATAAATGTATAGTTCAGCGAATTATCACAAAATTAACATGCCTGTGTAACTATCACCTAGACTAAGAGATAAAATGTTACCAAGATCTCAGAAGCTCCCCATGACCCCTCGTCATCACTAACCCTTCCCTCTTCCCCCAAAGTAATCACTTTCTGACTTCTATCACTGTAGACAAATAGTTTTCTCATTCAGATATTTGGGTCTCTAGTTTGATAGTATTAATAATATGAATATTCTTGTACATGCCTTTTTTATACATATGTATGCATTTCTGTCAGTTATATCTCTAAAAGTAGAAAACCTTGATTATAGAGTATTTGAATGTTAACATTTATTAGATACTGGCAAACAGTTTTAAAAGTGTTTGTAGCAGCTTACATTCTCACCAGTAATATATGAGAGTAAAAGGTGTTTTACTTCATTGCCCATGCTTAGTATAACATATTTTTAAATTCAGCTTTTTAAATGAGATTTAAGTGAAGCCCAATACATAAGGTTTTTGCTTGTTTGTATATCACAACACATTCATTTTAGTAAAACCATAAACATGAAGGTTATAGGGTTATATCCTGAAAGTGGAATTTTAATTTTTTTTTTTTTTTTTTTTTGAGATAGAGTTTTGCTCTTGTTGCCCAGGTTGGAATGCAATCACACAATTTCGGTTCACTACAACCTCTGCCTGCTGGGTTCAAGCGATTCTCCTGCTTCAGCCTCCCAAGTAGCTGGGGTTATAGGCATGTGCCACCACGTGCAGCTAATTTTGTATTTTTAGTAGAGATGAGATATCTCCATTTTGGCCTGGCTGGTCTTGAAACTCCTGACCTCATGATCCACCCGCCTCAGCTTCCCAAAGTACTGGGATTACAGACATGAGCCACCATGCCCGGCCAGAATTTTAATGCATTTTTAAATCCCCTCCACCTTTCCATTCCTCATTCATCCCCCAACTACCTCAATTTAAAGAATTGTAATAGTACAGAGCAAAACTAGAAACTGGTTAAACTCAAAGGAACCTAGAAGATTGTTGTGGCCATGTGACGCCCAGTGGAACCCCATAGAGATAAACAATATGGTCCCTCAAGATTGACTATCACCAAGTCAACCCATATCCTATCATAAACAGCTTTAGAAGAGTATTCTGATGTTAACTTTTCTGGAACTTATGTTCGTTTAGACTTGCCACTGTTTAAAGACAAAGTTTTGGAAGTTTCTTACTACTTTTTATTTCTCAAGCCTCGTGTAACTTATATATAAAAACTGTATTTTTGAAGATCTTATGTTACTTAAATTTTACATATCAGAAAATAAAAACTTAATTCCTATCAAAGGGTAATAAAAACACTCTTGACCAGATAATTCAAGTACTGGTGAAAGAATTATCATTAAATTTGCTGGGAATAGTATTTTAAAAGTACTATTAAATAAGCATGGATCCAATTAGGACTTCCTGCATTAAGTACCAGCTCTCTGGTTGAGATAATAACGAAAAGAACTGAAAGTTTTATAAAAGCTTCTGTGCTTCTGAATTGTTCACTGTGAATCTATTTGAATTTTAGGACTTCCTGTGGTTGACAATGGAAGTATGTATGAATATGTACAATGCATGAAAACACTGTGTGTCTTAAAAAAATCATTTTACTGATGAACAAAATGAAAGACTATACTTGTGAGAAAGACAAGATGGAACTTTTCTTTCTAATAATACTTATGGTTACTTATTCTAGGCAATATGACTCTAGAGATATATCCCTTGGGATCTAAAACAACAAGTAAGCAAAATCAATAATATGGCAATTCATCTCCATGGTCATAATTTTCATTTGTACAGTACTACACAAAGGTACAAAACACTTTCGCATAACTTATCTCATTTGATTCGAAAGATGATCTGTTGGAAATACGTTCACATTATTGTTCCTGTTTTATAAAATTAAAAGGTTCAGAAAGGTTAAGTGAAAACTCAAGGCAGTGCATATTATGATTGCAAGAGGAGAAACTAAAGCCAACTTTCTGGTCCCCAGCTCAAGTGTTCTTTCGATTGAGCAAGGTTGGTTTTCTATTACATTAACAGACTAAAGTCAGTGGATGATTTGGAGAAGGCATCAACCTGTGGGTATGGACATCAATTGCTGAGTTTAGAAAAGATTTTGATATGATGTACAAAGCATTTTAACCAGTTCTTTTTTTTCCTATCTTTGTTTTCTATATTCAAGACTGAAATATAAATAAAATGGCAAAGAAGGGAAAGGGTAACTTCATGTCAACTGTGTTTTTTTTCCAACTACTAAAACTAGAATGAATTTAATAGTAAACAAATGAGGGTAATAAGTAAAGGCCTTGGGTATGACTCTGACTTGCAAAATCACATGGGAAAGAAGTAAACAACACAGCCAACCAACAATTGGTGTTCAAAGGTGATGAGGAAACAGTGGCAGCTTACCTTCAACTGCACCAAAGTTCTGGGAAGATCAGTCTTAGATGTTACATAAGCAAAATCTGAATTAAATATTGGGCAATGCTTGTGTATCCTGTCATGCCAGCCACTATGAAATTTAATCCCCACAGAGAACACTGGATTCTTTAACATGACAGGGCAATGTACATGAAATATTTTTCTTTGGAACTCTGTTACATTCCCACCACTAGTTTGTAGTTTGGTACAATAGTTTGTGTAAACTCTACAGGGACTAATATCCCTTCCAACTCACCTCACACAGTAAATAGTTCCCCCTGTGCTAAAACCTTTCAGGAAGATAAAGAAATTGTTGCAAATAATGTAATGCCCTTCAGCTGTCTCTCTCTCTCTCTCTCTCTCTCTCTCTCTCTCTCACACACACACACACACACACACACACGCAAAGCAAATAAGGTTTTTGATTAATGAACCCTTACCAAGTGGAGAGAGGTTATCAAAGAAAAAGATATAGGCTGAAATATAATTACTGATCTTTAGTTAAACAAAAGAAAACTGGATGCAGTCTAGCTGAGCACACTATTTTAAAAGACTGACTTCCCTCCAAACGTTTATCCACATAAATTGTCATAAATTGTTTATCCACATAAATTGTTACATAAAGCATGTGCTCAATAAGTTTCTCCGTTTTACAAAGGACAACTCCCATTTCTTAAAACTTGTGTAAAAGTATGCAACTGGTATCTTTCTTGCTGTTCTTTTCCTCTATTGTACAAAACATGATCTCTGAATTTGAAAACTCATTGGCTGGGTGAGATGGTTGATTTTGTTTCACCTTTACTGGGCCACAGAGTTCCCAGATAGTTGGTCAAACTTGTTGGGTGTGTCTATGAGGATGCTTCTGGATGAGATTCACATTTGAATTGGTAGACTGAGTAAAGTAGATCACTTTCCATAATGTAGGTAGGCCCTATCCAATGAGTTGAAGACCTAAACAGAACAAAAAGGCTGACCTTCCCGTGAGGGACTTTCCTGCTGCCTAACTACCTTGAGCTGGAATACACATATTTTTTCTACCTTAGAAATTGAATTGAAACACCAGCTCTTTCTGAGTCTCACAGGATTGCCAGCATTCCGATGGAACTGCATCATTGGCTCTTCTTAGGTCTTCAGACTCACTGGAAATATACCATTGGTTTTCCCGAAGTTCCAGTTCACTGGGGACTGTTGGCCGTCATAATTGTGTGAACCAATGTCTTATAATAAATCTCTTTTTATACGTATATACATTTTATTGATTTAGTTTCTCTGGAGAACCATGACTACTACAGATAGGTTTAGCAAACGCTGGGTGAAACACAGTCAATGAGAGTATTAATGAACCAAAACTAATGCACAAGAGGGAAAAAAATCTTCAAAAAAACCCACAAAATATCATAGAGACATGAAATACCTTTCAAAAAGCTAACATACATGTATAGTTAGATTGCAAAACAGTAAGGAGACTAAAATAAAAGCAAAAGTTAGTGGCCAAGAAAAATTAGTGGCCGAGAATTTTTGAACTCTGATAAAAGGCATACCGCCAGTTTCAAAAAGTTCAGTGTACCTAGAGCAGGATAAATACAAAGAAAACCACACCTAGGCACATAAGAGTCTAACTGCTAAAAACAGTTAGCAGAGGGCCACAGAAACATTTTTTTAAGGAGAAAACAACTAAAATGACGGCTGATTTCTCAACAGAAACTATGTATGCCATTTTAAAATATAATTATTTATGTGATTATATTATCACTTTTAGGTTTTTGGGTTTTTTTTAATTGACAATTAAAATTATATGTATTATATATAACATGATGTTTCAAAATATCTATACATTGCATTTTTAACCTGTTTTTTTTAAAAAAACTGCTAACACTAGAATTCTATACCCAGTGACAACAGACGATATCCTTCAATAATGAAAGCAAAAGAAAAATAATCTCAGACACAAAATAATAAAATTTATTGAAAACAGAGCTTTACTGTAGGAAATACTAAAATAATCCCCTCTGGGTAAAGGAAAATAATTCCAGATGACAGCAAGTAAGTCCAAGAAAGAATGAACAGCACCAAAAGAGGGAAATATAGGGAAATATAAAAGATGTTGACGTTTAAGACGACGACGACAGCATTTTTGTGAGTTTTATAACACATAGGAGCAAAATATATGACAAAATAGCAAATAAAAAGTGAGTTATTTGAAATAACTTGAAATCATAATTATAATTCAGACGAAGTAAGCACATTTCTTTCTCTTAAAGTCTTAAAAATATCCCTATTTATAAATTCTGTACCAAGGCTTTTCTGATAGACCATCAATTTGGTAGTCATTCATCTTTGACTTGTTTTCTTTATAGCTTTTCTAAAATGCAATAAATGTGGATAAATTTATCCTGGGAATAAGCATGACCATCAGAAATCTGTTTTATATTACAGGTTGTTATGCTGTCTTTCCCATATTAAGGCATATTTTTACTAGATTCCATGTTGACATGCCCTGAAAAAAATAGCTCAGTAAAGTCTGTTACTGAGAATGCAGCTCACAACAAATCTCTTTTTCTGAAGACCAGTCTTTTGAAGAGTTGTTTTGTTTTTATTTGACTAACAATTTCAATTTTGTATTTTATCATGTAAACCTTTTCATTTTATTTGATAGAAAGCTCAGTGTCAAATTTGTGGTTCTTTCCTAGGCAATCCATGGGTATATATTCCCTGCAATTTCCCTTCGCTCTTGATTATACCTAAGTTTTTCACATGCTTGCTTTCCCTTCACTAATATTTTCTCCTCTACTTTTATATATAACCCAGTAATCCTTGGATGTTTTTGCATGTCACTTCAAATCCTTTTTAGAAGAAGAAATAAATATATACATATGTATATATGTGTGTATACACACACATATACATTTATTCATTTTTGATTTTTTCAAATATTTTCTCAATAAATCATCAGAAGTCAAAAAGAAAATGTTTATTATATCTATTTTATATACGAGAAACAGAATTGGTGACTAGCCCCAAATCAGGCAATAAATAATGAAGCCAGAATTCTCCCCCTTTGCTCTAAACCGTGTAATCTTTCTTTTCTACCAAGCTGTGCCTCTCATTTGCTTATTATACTATTCATTTATTAATTCATTGAATGTGTATTTCTTGACCATATACTATGTGCCAGACTGGGAATACAGTTATGAATAAATCATTCAAAGCACCACCCCTCATGGAGCTTACAGACTCCATCCTATCACATTAGGTTTCTTTTACAGGGAAGTCCCCTTAGGAAAGACACTACTGTATACAGTTCTCTATCATCTCATTCCCCCATTCCACAACTTCACAGATCCTCCAAGAGCTGCAACTTCTCTTCTTATTTACACACAACTAACCAACTTTACAATAAATGAATTTGCGAAAAGAAATAATTTATGCCACAATTAGTGCAAGATTTTTTTAAGTAATCCAAAAAATTATTAGGATAATAGCAGGATGTTATGAAGCAACATTGAGTTTCATTTTATGTAGTGAGAGGAGACCAAAAAACATACCCAATACAAAGCGTAACTGACTTATCACAAATTATACTGAACAAAAGGTAATTTTAGAACCAATTTGTCAAGTATGTCAATCTGCTATAGTTTTTGTGAACCCAGATTCCTTTCATAATTCAACACCTTGCAGTTACTCCCTGTAATTGTATGAAGGAGTGTGACTATTCCCCGAACAATGACTGGGTATGGGTTTGAGTGTTTAGTGGGATACTCTCAGCAAAGAGAAATTGTCTCATTTCAGTTCATTACTCAAACTCTGCACACCAATCCCTTGTTTCTGACTGTAACATGTGGCTAACGGACACAATAACTTAATAAGCAAAAAGCATTCTGAGGTTATATAAGAATGAAAACTGGCTGGGCACAGTGGCTCATGCCTGTAATCTCAGCACTTTGGGAGGCAGAGGCGGGCGGATCACCTGAGGTCGGGAGTTCGAGACCAGCCTGACCAACATGGAGAAACCCCAACTCTACTAAAAATACAAAATTAGCCAGGCATGGTGGTGCATGCCTGTAATCCCAGCTGCTTGGGAGGCTGAGACAGGAGAATTGCTTGCACTCAGGAGGCAGAGGTCACGGTGAGCTGAGATCACACCATTGCACTCCAGCCTAGGAAACAAGAGTGCAACTCTACCTCAAAAAAAAAAAAAAAAAAAAAAGAATGATAACTGCAGGGTTTTCTCGGTGATCAAGGAGCAATATCCATAACTCACAGCACTGTGCTTTGTCATAAAGAATCCAACACCAGTGGGGATGTGCCACTCAACACACGAGCCTCCACTTACTTTTTCCTCTCTTAAGACCCTTTCCAATCCCTTCAAGTGTCACTGATAAATCATTTCAGGGAGAGAAGGTGAGTTCTTTGTACATTCCAGAAAGTTTCTTTTCTGAATGGAAAGGGATAACTTTCTAGTGACCACAGCAATAACGATGTATAGATTCTCCTCTGTTCTACTTTCAGAATTCACCTTTTTATTCCTCAAAACGGAGGAAGAGAGCTGATTTTATAGAAAGAGCAAATACTTTTGTGTCAGACACCTTAGCTTTAATGGCAGTCCTGATTCTTGCTTGCCAAGCATTAGCAAATTTTTTAACTTTCCCAGCCTCCATTTTCATAGCTTAATGTGGGGAGATGAGTATAGCCTTCTCCATAGAGTCATTGTGAAGATCAAGTAAGACCTCATTTCTAGCTGGACACTGTGGCTTATGCCTGTAATCCCACAACTTTAGGAGGCTGAGGCAAGTGGATCACTTGAGGTCAGGAGTTCGAGATCAGCTTGGTCAACATGATAAAACCCTGTCTCTACTGAAAATACAAAAATTAGCTGGGCATGATGGCACACACCTGTAATCTCAGGAGGCTGAGGCAGGAGAATCGTTTGAACCTGGGAGGTGGAGGTTCCAGTGAGCTGAGATCACACCACTGCACTCCAGCCCAGCCTGGGTGACAGAGCAAGACTCCATCTAAAAAAAGAAAAAAATAAACTCATTACCTCATTTCTAGGTGGCTAGCGGTAGGTATTCAAAAAATATTAGCTCTCAGTGCTTCTGCAAGGCCGGTCTTCCTGAAATAGACATTCTGGGGGATTAAAACTAATATAATCGAAAAAGAAAAAAAAATCATGTATATGATCCTACCTTACATGACAAGTCTACAGATAAAATGATTTCTGATAAAGCATGGAACAAACTGTAAAGTTCTATATAAATGGAAATAGTGGTGATATTTTAGCTACTTGCATAATCTGCCAAAGATAGTAACATGCTTTGAGGGATTTTCCGATCATTCTTTTTCGAAAGATTTATTATCTACCAGAAACTGTATTGATGCTCTACCTACATTAACTCACCATTTTTCTCTACAATCATCCCCAGAACGGAATACTTTCCATCCACTTAATAGCATAAGAAAGTGAGTCCTGATGGGAGTAAATGATGTGCTGATGTTCCCACAATTGATAAGTGGCAGAACCTGAATTGTAACCCAAGCTTCTCCGAGGTTCTAGTGCCTCTGCAAGCCCACACACAGCCTTCCAGATACAGAAAGGACAGGGAATTACATAAAGCCAGTGACAGTTACGCAAATTTCAAATAAAGTCTTGACCCCACAGCCTCCAGAAAAAAACTGTTCCTGTACTAACAAACCCAGTCACTCTGAGCAGGCTCAATAGCTAAGGAAATAGCTATGAGCCTTGTGAGGAAGACATTATGTGTGCAATGCACAGGGAAAGTGAGGGATTATATTTGAATGTTCCAATTATCAGGAGAATTCTGACTGTGAAACTAACTGGCTGCCTCTTGGTCATTGCTGATTCAGAAAGTCATCCCTTCAAAGGCTTCAGAGAAACAAGGAGACTCAGAATCCTACCTTCTCCCCCAGATTTTACCTCTCTGAGGTCAACCTGCAGAAGCTTCCCAGGCTTCTCTAATTTCTGCAGAGTGTCTCAGGGCAGTGAAAAACATCTTGGCCAAGAGCCGAGGAACATTTGAGGAAGTAGAGAACTCATGCATCTGGGGAAAACCCTGGAGGCCCACTGGTCACAAAACACAAAATGAGCAGAAATGAATCACAATTTAATTGCTTTTCTGCTGCATTGACTATTGAAAGAATTTAGCTCTTCATGAAGCCTCCCAGGAATGCAAAATCATAAGCCTTCTTACTGTAGTTTTTATTTTGCTAGTCTAAGTTAACCATAGTAACCCTGTCTAACCTTTCAATTTCCCTTCTTGCAATCCCCTTTTCTTTCTACAAAGGACAAGTCAATGTCTCTCAGGATACAGCTGCAATATGACCACTGAGTACTACTCCTGAGTGCTACTGACAGGATGACATAGTGAACAAGAGATGGGGAGGAAAAAAAAGCTCTTTTGTTCTGCACAAAACAAACCAGTGCTTAATCTAATGCAAACATAATTACTTTTAGTTAAACAAAAGGAGAAAAAAAAAAAAAAAAACTTGATGTTTACAGCATAGGCTGTCTGCTCAGAAGTGAACAATTATGTGGGCATCAGATAGGCATCACGTTCTTCCTCTCAGCTGCCCTCTTTGAAAACAAATGTGAAAAGCATTTAAAGAGATGGTTAGACACAGGAGCTCTGAGTCCTAGCTATTCTCTTTTTATCTTCAATGTTTTTCATTTTAGGTTTCCGTTGTCACTCCTCTAGCTAGTTTGAATATTAATAGAAGGTTGGCATTTTGAGAAATGGTATTAAAGTTGCATGTCAGGAACGGGAACATTTAAAAATCGTTTCCATTGACTCTTGCATGGGATTGATCCTTTTGATAGTCCCAAACAGAGAATGAGCCAAAAGGAATATTCAATTATCCATTCGACAAAGAGCTATCATTAACGTACTCTGTGTCAGGTATTATTCTGGAGTGAGCAATGCAGAAATGAGAACTGACCTCCTAGAGTACAGTGTCTAGTGGAAAGAAAAAACATGAATAAAATAATTACTCAAGTACAGAAAAGTACATTTGCTATGCAGACCTATAACAGAGAAGCCTACATTATTAGCCAGGTAATGAAGAAGACAGTCAGGAATAATATTTCTAAGAAAATTTCAACTAAACTGAGATCTTAAGAATAAAAACAAATTAGTCAGGTGAATGAATGGAAAGTAAAGAGAAGAGAACTATCAAGTGAGATCCACAAATTTCAAAGCATTGAGAGTACCCAAAAAAAGGAAGGATCATGACATTTTTAAGCATCTGAAAAGTCAGTTATATTAGTTTCCCAGTAATGACCTAACCAATCACCACAATCTTCACGGCTTACAACAACTGAATTTATTCTCTCACATTCCGAAAGCGAGAAGTCCTAAATCAAGCTGGCAGCAGAGCCACACACCCTTAGGAGGCTAGAGGGAGGCATACTTCTTTACCTATTCCTGCTTCTACGGATTCCAGGTATTTCTCTGCTTCGGTCTGTGTAACTCTAATCTTTACCACCGTCTTCACATGGGGCCCTCTTTCCTCTGTGCCTTCCCCTTTTCTCTCTGTATCTTCTTCTGCCTCTTATAAAGATATTTTTCATTAGATTTAGGGCCTATCTCGTTAGCTCAAAATAATCTCATCTTGAGATCTTTCATTACATTTATAAAGACCATTTTCCCAAATAAGATCATATTTCCAAGTACCAGTGGCTAGTACAGGGTCATATCTTTTTAGAGACCGCAGTTCAACACAGGACAGTCAATGTTGCTGGAAAGTAATGAGTTTGGCAGTGAGAAAGGTGGTTATGAATAGAGGTGAAGAGATAAGCAAGAGCCAGATGGCACAAGCTCTTGAGGCCTTGTTGAGTTCATTAGTCTTCTATTGCTGTGTTAACAAATTATCAAAACTTAATGATTTCAAACAATACCTCTTTATGATCTCGGGGGTTCTTAATATCAGAAGTCTGGATGCAGCCTGGTTCATCTGGGTCCTCTGTTCAAGACCTCCGCAGCTTCATATCAACGTGCCTGCTAGACTGGGCTCTCACCTGAAAGCTCTTAGGAAGATGCTGCTTCCATGTTCATTCTGATTTTTAACAGAATTCAGTTATTTGCATTTGTAAGATAGGCCACTACCTTTCCTTGCCACATGACTGTCTTCAGCTTTAAGAACAATACTAGGTCAAATTTTTAGCATATTTCAACTCTCTGACTTCTCCTTTTGCTACAATCCTGAGAAAGATCTCTGCTTTTAAGAGCTTGTGATTACATTTGGCTCACCTGGATAGCTCAGACTACACTCCTATTTTAAGGTCAATTGATTAGTAATCTTAACTACATCTGCAGAGTTCCTTGGGCCATGTAGCAAAACATTCACAGAGGTAACACCAGAGGGCAGAAAAATTCTGCCTGCCATATAGAGTATTTATAATACTATGTAATGAAAACTCTGATACACCCTCAAACTGCAAGATTTCTGCTGCCGTTTCCCAAGGAAAGGGTATAGGGAGAGCAAAGTTTTGCCCATTTAAGTTGCAATCTTATAATTGCAATTTCTTTCCTCCTTCCCACTCTCTCCCTTGAACCATAAAATTGGCCCAGCCTATTTTTAGCTGTGTGACTTTGGGCAGCTTACCTAAATTATCTGAACCTAAGTATTTCTATTATGTAAAATAAGGATAATTATAGCACAAATGCAAAGGGTTGTTTTGAAGGTTAAATGTAAGAATTTAGGATAACATCAAGTAGATATAAATATTTCAACAAAGAGACACAGAACTAATTAAAAGTGGTGGAGTCAAGAGCCCTGGTTCAGAGCGCACAAATCTAACCCTGGTTACCACTGGTTGGCAGAATCACCTACATGTCCCTGTTCTGTTCTCTGAGTAGAATTTGGCTGGACCCCTGCCTAGTCTTGCCTTCCGTTGTTAAATTATTGTTTTGCTTTCCATTCCATAGACTATGTTCCTCTTAGCTTCCATGGTCTTATGATCCTGTTCCCAGTGACTCCTGACTCAACATACTCTGACTCCATCTCCCCCACCAGCTGCTTTACAGGCTCCAGACTCTGAACTGAAAACAGATTCTGATCTTAGTTGACCTACATATGGCATGTTCTTGAGGCCTCTCCTAACAGATGCCAACCCTTTCCTCAACTGGTAGAAAGTTAAAAATGTTAACAAAAAGAAGTGGAATCTTCTTTTCCAAAGATCCTTCGAACCAGTCCAAATGACCAGGAGCAATCCTAGCAGGCAGGTCAGAAGCAAGAAATATTCCAGAAACTTCAGGATAATTTATCTAAGCAGCTAGGCTTAGATAAAATAGCCAATGCAAACCAGGAATAATTATTGGTCACCCAGAAACAACCATCTGTAAAGCATTTTTTCTTGTTAGAACAATCAAAAGAATGAGAAGTTAGCCCCCATCTGGTGTGCCTGCAATAACATGACCCAGTGGAGAGCATTTTGGCTCAGACCAAATGCATGATTGCTCTCCCAGTGGCCTGGGAACCCAAATATCAATTGCAGACACTGATACTTTCCGTGTTAAAATGCACGCCACCCTGCAGAAGACTGGCCTTAAAACAGCACAGATATGAATTGTCACTGCATAAATTCATCCAGGGATTAAACAGGTTGGGTGAAAGTGGATTTGAATACTTCTCTCCCGGCAAATTAGAAGCAAGCTCTCCATTCAACCCCAAGCATGTCACTGGGATTAATGCATAGTAGTTCTACACCACTATTTTTGTACAGTCAATAGCTAGAGTCAGGTAAGAAAATAGCCTCTCAAGAAAGGTTCAGTATTTTGCAAGATAGCTCTACGCTCAGCCACTTCCATTTTTTGGCCCTGCCAGAGCCAAAATCCAAGACAAGAAATTCTATTTCAAAGGATTTTTAACCCATCTTACTCTGGCCAATCTCGGTTGGACAAGAGCATCAATCAGTCTTCAGGTTTTCATGGCATTCTCACTTCTCCCAAGAGTTTACTGATAACAAAAATGTAACATTCACCTTTTTAAGATTCTTCACAACCATCAAAGTAGTTGGTGAGTTTCTGTGGTGAATTAGATCTATAACTAAGTAGCACTGAATTCTTATAGGACTGGGAGACCCCTGATCTCAGGACTATTTCAGCAATTCATGTTGGATACTCAAGTTCAGAGCAGCAATTCTGTGGAAGTTTGCACAAGATCTCGGTCATGTAACCAACTCGTTTCAACAACTTCCTCTGCTGGATACCTCTCCAATGCTGCAGATTTGCTGCAGGGAATGGATTCTGGATTCAAAATGCATCTCTACATCGTTAGCTAAATTTCAGGCAAAGCAATCTGATGGCATAAGGGAAAAAGAACCAGAAATCCAGTACATAGCCGTCGCTTTGAAGGTACTGAACATTGTTTTTACTGCAGGCTTCAATCTGCACAATGAATAAGGAGATTATGGAGCTTCCACAAAGGTGATAACTGAAAAGGGTAGGATTCTTTGTTGTACAAAAGATGAAGGCTAGAGAGAAAGGTTTTTGGAATGTTCAAAAATCTTGGATATCTCCAGATAAGGGTGAGAAGCAGCAAAGCCAGAAAAATAAAATAGAGGGATACATGGTTTTTATATTGGCTTTTGTTAATGTGGCAAAACTTACCTATTCATAAGTGTTAAATCCAAGTATAATAGCAACACTATGCATAATTAAAAAGAACATGTATCTTATAATGATTAATTTTTTCTTCCTTTTCTTCTAAAATAGATACAGTTCCTGATGAAAATCAGTGTCTCATTTTATATTTAAATGACGTTCCATTGAACATTTTATTAGTAGTAATTCACTATTTAAAAATGTATGTTTCAGCAATAAGAAATAATTCACTAGACTTGAAAGAAAACCAACTTATTGAAAGTGAAAGAAATCTTTCTTATAATTATTATAGAAGTTTCTCCATCCAAACCTTTTAAACATTTTCCAAAGAGTCCTTGAATTTGCTTTTTGATTTGAAAAATGTTTTAGATTCACAGAATTATTGCAAATATAGTGAGAGGGTTGCCATATACCCCATACTCAGTTCTCCATATTACTAACATCTTACATTAATATGGTACACTTTCATAAACAGTGAACCAATATTGATATATTATTATTAAATGAAGTCCATATATTTTCCAGATTTCTTCAGCTTTTCCCCATTTTTCTCTTCTAGGATCCCACATAAGAAATCATATTACCTTAACTTGTCATGTCTCCCAAGGCTCCTCCTCACTGTAACAATTTCTCAGACTTTTTTTATGACCTTGAGAGTTTCAAGGAGTATTAGTTAAGTACTTTGTAGACTGTTCCTCAGCTGAGATTTGTCTAATTTTTTTTCTCATAATCAGAGTGAGTTAATGTGTTTTCCAAGGAAGACCACAGGGATGAAGTATTATCACATCATATTAAGACCACATATTACCAATATGACGTTATCCTGGATTACCTGCCTTGAGGTAGTGTTTATCAGGTTCCTCTACTGAAAGTTTACTCCTTTTCCCCTCTTTACGCACTGTACTCTTCAGAAGAAAGTTATTATGGGCAGCCCATGCTTAAGAATGGGGGAGTTATGTCTACCTCCTTAAAGGCAAAGTACCTCCTACATGAGAAATTTGTCTATTCTCTACCCAATTTATCTCTTATTTATATCAGTGTAGACTAATGGATATTTATTTTATACTTTGATTTACAATGCAATATTCAGTTGGTTCCCATGTCTCTTTGACAGGCTGCCATCATTGTGGGTGGTTGCTGATTTTCTGTTTATTGTTTCTTTGACTTTTTGTTTGTTTTTTGCTTTTGTTTTATTTTCTGGCCCCACAAGATACTCTAGGTTGATCTTGTATGTTTCTTGCCTAATCCTAGAATTAACACTTGGACCACTTCTCCATGGAGTTCTGATTACTGTTATTGGAAAGGGATTTTTCTTTTTACATATTAGGAAATACCCCTAAAGATGACTAAATCAAAGAACAAAACAAGTTCATGATAATGAGTATGCAACAAAACTATTTTATATTTGCCAAATGCATGAGAATTCATTTGATCCTCAGAGCTACCCAAAGAAGCAAGCAGAGTTAACAGTATTACTTCACTTTACCAATGAAGAAACTGAGGCCTTAAGACTTCTGTGATTGCCCAAGATCACCGAGTAAGAGACTAGCAAGTCTCAAGCAAATGTCTAGATTTTCTATTTTATAAATCAGTGCTATAGGGTCATTCCAAAATATGCAAGTGAAGATGTATAGATGCCTAAAGGATGTGGCCAAACATCTATTTGGTATTGCTATCAAAAGGTTTTTCAGAAAATTGGAAGTATTCAAAGAAAATTCTTAACCTTTTATTTCATAGAAAACATAGTACTTTCCTCAATAAACTCTCTGGTCAGTAACAAAAGACTGAACTGTCTGGAACAGTGATTTATTTATTGGGGTGATTTATTATGTCATTCAATGAATACTTTCAGTAGAAGACTTCGCTTCTCGTAAAGCAGTGGAACCCTTTATGCCATACTTTTAATTATGCACTCCAAGTTTTCACCACCCAACAGCCAAGAAATCCAGCTTCTAAATCCAAACTCAAATATCAATCAATTTTAGCCTTTACTGTGTGTGTGTGTGCGTGCGCGTGTGCGTGTGTAAAAAATATCTACATAAAAAACCAACAGGAGATTTAATGTGGATGTGAATTTGAAATCTTGAATATAATGATCTTATTAGCCATAAATTTGTAAAATCAACTGCCCTGAGTCCTGGGAAATAAAATAGATTGTTTCTACCCAATGTCAGAGTGAAAGCAAGACCTAGAGGAGGAGACCCATTAAAAAAAATGTAAGCTGTTCTATTTCTTTGTCAATTCTATAAATAAAATTACTACCAGAAGTAAAATGTAAAAACTACCCAAATAAGTCGTGAACCAGAAAGGGCTACGCCAATACTTTATATTCATATAAATTCGGTTTCCATTTAAAACTCAGACGAAGTTATATAGTTATTCTCTCTTTGGTACTCCCAGGCTTCTTTGTCTATACCTACATTAAAGCAAATTTTAAAGTAACTGTACTCGATTATTTACATGTCAGTCCTTAGCCCCAGACTATGTTTTCCTAGAAAAATACTATGACAGGCACTTTAAAAATGATTTTAGAATGAGTGGATTCTTGACCCCAACTTCATCACAGTGTCAAGCTTTCCTAATTAGCTCAGCCCAAATTAATGACCTTCTCTTCTGAACAACTACAGTAGCTATGATAGAAATACTCATTTGATATTCATTATGTAGCACTTTATATTTTTATTTTATGTATCTTATTTCTCCATTGGATTATAAATTCCTTTAGGGTTACAACTGGAAGCTATAGAATTCTTTTTTTTTTTTTAAATCTGAAATCCTGCAAGTGTTCAATAACAGTAGGTTGCCTGTTGGTATTACATTTCAATTCCACTTCCTGGTATTCACACAAAACAGGGAGGACCCACCTCTAATTTTAGCTTCCAGAATGCTTTGCCCCAGTGGAATTCATCACATATGCTCTGACGCCTAATTGTTGGGATGAAATGAGAGGGAAAATAAGATTATTCTTTTCCCTGTAATTCAGCCCTCACCTGTCATTGTCCTGAGTTACTACAGCCACATTAAAGAATGTATTCTAGCTCTAGTCACTTATCTTAAGAAAAAATTTTTTTGTTGTTTTTTTTTTATTAGAAAGAAAAGAAAAGAGAGAAAGAGAGAAAGAAGGAAGAAAAAGAGAATGAAAGAAAGAGAAAAAAGAAGAAGAAAAAGAGGGAGAGAGAACGGGAATCTTGCTCTATTGCCCAGGCTAGAATGCAGTCTAGAAATGGATATTAAAAAGCTCTTTTATACTAATAATTGTGTTATACAATGGAGACAGGAAGAAACAAGGGAGGAAAATAACAAACAAACAGCCAACCTATATTTCATTTAAACCTAAGAAATGCTATGCAATTGCTGGGGAGTGATTTACTCCCAACCATGTGGTCACTTTTAGAATAAATGTGATGTGTTACTGAAAAAAAATGTATGTTTTGTGGATTTGGAGTAAAGAGTTCTGTAAATGTTTGTTAAGTTTACTTGTTCGAGGTCTAAGTTCAAGTCCCGGGTATTCTTGTTAACCTTCTGTCTCATTGATCTGTCCAATATTGACAATGTAGTGTTAAAGTCTCCCACTATGATTGTGTGGGAGTCCAAGTCTCTTTGTAAGTCACCAAGAAGTTGCCCTATGTATCTGGGTGCTCCTATATTGGGTGCTCATAGACTTAGGATCATTAGCTCTTCCCGTTACATTGATCCCTCTACCATTATACAATGTCCTTCTTATCTCTTTTGGTTTCTATTACTTTAAAGTCTATTTTATCAGAGATGAGCATTCCTGCTTTTTTTTTTTTTTGCTCTCCATTTGGTTGGCAAATCTTCCTCCATCCCTTTGTTTTAAGTCTCTGTATATCCTTGCATGTGAGATGGGTCTGGATGCAGCTTACCCATGGGTTTTTTGGAATGGCTGATACTGGTTGTTCGTTTCTGTATATAGTGCCTCTTTCAGAAGCTCTTGTAAAGCAGGCCTGGTGGTAATGAAATCTCTGAGTACTTGCTTGTTTGCAAAAAATTTTATTTTTCCTTCACTTATGAAACTTAGTTTGGCTGGATATGAAATTCTGGGTTGAAAGTTCTTTTCTTTAAGGATGTTGAATATTGGCCCCCACTCTCTTCTGGCTTGTAGGGTTTCTGCTGAGAGATCTCCTGTGAGTCTGATAGGCTTCCCCTTGTGGGTAACCTGACCTTTCTCTCTGGCTGCCCGTAGTATTTTCGCCTTCGTTTCAACCCTGGTGAATCTAATGATTATGTGCCTTGGGGTTGCTCTTTTTGAGGAATATCTTTGTGGTGTTCTCTGTATTACCTGGAGTTGGGTATTGTCTTGCCTTGCTAGGTTAGGAAAGTTTTCCTGGATAATATCCCGAAAAATATTTTCCAGCTTGGATTCATTCTCTTCGTCACATTCAGGTACACCTATCAAATATAGATTAGGTCTTTTCACATAGTCCCATACTTCTTGGAGACTTTGCTCATTCCTTTTTACCCTTTTTTCTCTAATCTTGTCTTGTCGTTTTATTTCGTTAAGTTAGTCTTCGACCTCTGAAATCCTTTCTTCTGCTTGATCAATTCGACTGTTAAAACTTGTGCATACTTCTCGAAGTTCTCGTATTGTGTTTTTCAGCTCCATTAATTCACTTATATTCCTTTCTAAATTGTCCATTCTCGTTAACATTTTGTCAAACCTTTTTTCAACGTTCTTAGTTTCCTTGCATTGGGCTAGAACATGTTCTTTTAGCTCACAGAAGTTTCTCATTATCCACCTTCTGAAGCCTGATTCTGTTGATTCCTCACATTCATTCTGGATCAGGCCTTGTTCAATTGGTGATGAGGCACTGCAATCCTCTGTAGGAGGAGAGGCATTCTGATTTCGGGTGTTTTCAGCCTTTTTGCGCTGGTTTCTTCCCATCTTTGTGGATTTATCCACCTGTCGTCTGTGTAATTGCTGACTTTCAGATTAGGTCTCTGAGTGGACGTCCAGCTTGTTGGTGATAAAGTTTTTTCTATTTCTTAATTTTCCTTCGGCGGATGCCCCTCCCCCCACAGAGCTGGACCTTCCCGGGTTCAGCTGTACTTGCCGTGAAACTCAATCCTCAGCAGTTCCAACTGCTGTGTTTTTTTTTGTTTGTTTTTTGTTTTTTTTTTGTGTGAGGAGGGGACCAGCCTTCCCCTGCGGTGACCCACTACGCTGGCTGAAACAGTGACATTAAGATTCGTGGCGCTTTCTGCCCGGGAATCTCTCAGTCTGGTTCCCCACTTCAGTCCACTTTTCAATCAGCTGAGTGGGAGACTCTGCCTTCCCGGAGCTCCAAAGGCCAACCAAAGGGCACTCAGTCCCGTATACTCCACACTGAGACCCGCCGGCCGGGGCGCCTGCAAAACGGCCGTGCCCGCCAAAAGAGTTGTGCTGGCGACCCGTGGGGCTCCTCCACCGGGAATCTCTTGGTCCGTGGACAATAAAAATTCGTCTGAAAATGTGGCGTCCACTCACTCTCTGCGCTTTCAGTGGGAGCTACAATCCTGAGCTGCTGCTAATCGGCCATCTTGGATCTCTCTCCTGGAAGCTATAGAATTCTTACGTATAAAATAAAGATGATCATATCTCTTCCTTATCTATAAAATAAAGATGATTATCTCCTGCAAGGCTATTGCAAGATAATGCATGTGAAGTCAGAAAGTACAGTAACTGACATAAAGAAAATGGTCATTAGCTTTCATTTCCTTTCCATTTTTATTATTTCGTATTCCTCATAGTTCCTATTATAATGCCTTACACATAGTAGGTGTTAATAAATGCCTGATGAAGCATTGTGAGTACCAAAAGTTTGAGAAAAAAGTTAATGTAGACAAAAGACTAAAAGCCAGGTCTAGGAATCGGTGGTTAACTTGAAGAAACAGGAGTTCTATTCTTCACATTGGCTCCAGCAAATGCATATTGTGTCACTACCATCGTGCAAAAAGTTGCAAAACAAATTGTTAACACAAACAGTATTATGGTGCCTTACAGATCACCAGAAACATAGCTAACATTTTCAATAGCTGATGTTAAGAGTGAAAAGCTGGATTTCCACTCAAATAGAAATGGAAATTCTGCTTTTACTCAACGTTAGAATGGTTGGGGTCATTAGGTAAAGTTTGGATTTTATTTGACAAGCAAAGATGACAAGAGATACTTTCAGAACCATCCACTGATCAGTAAGCTGCAAAATGTCAACATTACACACTATAGCATATAATCCAACTGGCTCTCTCCGCTGCCTCTCTGCATTATCTTCCCCATGGTAAAGCCTTCTTGCTCAGTAGATTTTGACGGGTGATTCTACCACTGGAGAAGGTAGTGGATCTGGATGGGAAATTAGGTTTTCAAACAGTAACTAAGGAATCACAATCAAATTTACTCCATCAATATATTATAACTTTATATTCCCCTAAAGCTACTGTAAATAAATCATATGATTTTAAAACTCTCATAAACGTACAGATGACAATCTCTGGAAAACCAGGCTATTTCTTCCTAAAAGAATCTGAAAGGGACAGATGAGGCTTCAGATTGAAAAAAAAAATTTGAGTACCAGTAGGAGAATTAATATGGAGGTAAATTATCTGGATGGATACCAACAGAAGAGAAATAATGAAGAGAAAATGTGGTATCAGGGGGAGAAAAGTTAAAATGAAAGCAAACACACAGAGTCTGTGAGATGTATTTAAATCTCAGAACCAAACCAGCTATCTAGCAGGAGCTGCTTTTCATCTTCTGAGTTGACACAGCCTTTTGAAACCTCTGTGGCTTTGACCTTTCTTTATTGCCCAACACAGTCACCTGCCTTCACCCCTCACCCCAGCCTCTCAGCTGAGGTGCCAGAGAAGACGCCCTCGGTGACTCTGCAATAGCATGAGGCTTTTGCTGCTTTTACTTCAAAACTGCCCAGATTGGGAGATGTGAGTCTTGTAAGAAAAGATTTTTCTCTCAGTGCCCGTGTTTTGGGTGAGAGATGTAATACATCAAAGTAGAGAAGACACGAAATCATGCAGGGAATGATTTCAAAAACTTTAATGAACCGTTTAAAATAAACTCATTTGAAGGTAATTTAACAACACCACTTTTACAATTAAAAATACTATTTTAGCATGCAAATGCAGAACATTAGTCCCATGTCAGGATAGAAAATGAAGTGAAACTGAGGGGCTTTTGAAACATGAATGCCATCTCCGTAATTTCTCATCACTCCATGGTGCTCTTAGGCAGCCTAATGAACGAATGAATTGATTTAAACAACATTTTGTTGGAGCAACGGGGTTTGAGGAATTAAATTAACTTGATGGTTGGTTATAAGAGCCAGGCCCAGAATTGGCATTATATTGTTACTAAAATTAATTCTATCTTCTCCTAAGTTTTATTTGGGTATTTTTTTTCTATTTATTTTGAAAATACCAACCAAGGATTTCAAGGATTAGCAGAATATTTCATCAGTACTCTTTGATGTATTAACATTTGCTTAAAGATGTATATTAAGGCAAAATTATACTCTCTGGGAAAACAAACTGGAGTCCAACCGCTGCCCCTAGGAATTACAGCAGCAGCAGAGTCTTCCTTGGAACGAAAATAAGAATAACAAGCTGGAATGCAGACTAAGCCAAGAGAGAAATTCTCAATCTTTTTCTTCACCTCAAAACGGTTGACAAATCACATTCACAAAGCACATCCACAGCTTTGGCAGGTTACAGACTTTAGCATTCCTAAGACAGGCTGAAGGTTGTGGGCAATTCCCAATGCACTGGCTAAAATGGACAAGTTTTTCTCCCACTCAAGAAAGTGTATCAAAATGCTAGTAAGTGAAAGTGACATTATTACAGAGATAATCTTATGTAAGCTTGAATTTTTTTAAGTAGGTCATAAATTTTGTAATTTAACTGTTACAAAAAAAGAAAACAGGTTAAAAAATAATACGGATAACATGTATAAGCCAATGTCTATATATGCCAATAAGGTGATACCTTACGGATATGCACATTTTTTGCTACAAAGTATTGGTCTCTTTACAAGTTTAACCCTAGTTTTTCAATACTAACCTCAAAAGATTAAGATTACATGCTCTTCTAAATGTAACAATGTAATTAGTAATAATTTTTACTATGTTTCAGCTGTATTGGGTGATATGTTCCAGACACATAATCTACATTCCTTGTATTAATTCCCATGTAAACTCTCCAAGATAATATTGTATTCTCCCCATTTTAGGGAGAACAAAGCTAGGGTTCAGACCTGCCCAAGATTTTACAGGTGGTAAATGGTAGAACTAGAATTTGATCAAAGGTCTGTGCTTCACTGTGACCTGATTGTCACTCATTGCCAATGTCCATGGCTCTGTGAAAAAAAAAAATAGACATGAATATGGTGCTTTCATGTTTTTTTTCCTCTTATGCAAGACCTCATGGGTCTCCAAGAGCACTGTTCTCTTGCAAAGAGCTCTCCTGGGAGTCTGTATAAACATTCCCATCAGGAAGTGCTTGCTCAATACTTGCTTCTATAAAGAAAAACTTCAAATCCAATTTACAAGTCACCTGAGAAAATGTGTCTAATTTCCTCCCAGTCTTTCCACGATCATACAAATGTAATTTTAAATGTTATCTCCATCTTGTTCCTCCACGTAATCTCTGTAGACATTTTTTAAAGAGGACTTACAACATGTTTTTAGCGAAGACAGTATCTCTAAAACAAGCACATAACATTCTGAAGAGACTATTTTGAAGGGCACAACAGATGTTCAAAATTTTAAATTCTAATATATCTACTTTTTAGAGTTTTTACTTTTAGAGTAGTTTTAGGTTTACAGAAATATTGAGCAGAAGGTACAGAAAATTTTCATATACAGCCTTTCCCCAACACGGTTTCCCCTAATAACATCTGCTTTAGTGTAGTGCATGCGTTATATAAACCAATACTGACACGTTATTACTAACCAAAGGCCACAATTTGCATTAGGGTTCACTCTTTGGGTTATACAGTTCTAACAGGTTTGACAATTGATAATGCCATGTATCCACCATTAAAGGATCACACAGGATACTTTCACGGTCCTGCAAATTTTCTGTGCTCCAACTGTTTGCTCCTCCTTTCCTACCCCTGAGCCCCAGGCAAACACTGATCCTTTTATTGTCTCCAGCACTTTTGCTTTTCCCAGAATGTCATATAGTTGGAATCATGCAATATATAGCCTTTCAGACTGGCTTCTTTCACTTAGCAATATGCATTTAAGTTTCCTTCATATATTTTTGTAGATTTAGTAGATCTATTTTTATTTTAGCAACATGTTACAAGAAGAAATACAAAAACGTGTTTCATCCATCTTACGTCTACATTTTTTAAAAGTGCATGGGGGAAATATGGGAAGATAATTGGCTACAATACATTAGAATGGTGGGATTATGGTACATAGCTTCTCTCCCCTAATTTCCAGCTTTCAGACTTTGAATTTTTATTGAGATATTTCTGAAATTATGGTTCGAAAAATCAGAAAAGAAATCAATCATGTCTCTTTGTTAGTCTTTTCCACTTACTTGTCATTCCAGCTATATGCTTTCCTCCCCCGCTCCAGTTTTCCCCCATTTCTGGTCTTTTTGAGCTGAGTTAAAATTTTGTGTATCTTTTAACGGAGAAAGTCAAAAACATAAAAAGAGGGAGAAAACAAAAAGGCAAAGGAAAGAAACACATTTAGGAAGAGTCAACAACAATATATTTTAAATAAGCCCATGAATACTCAAGGCCCCCTTGTGGATTAATAAACAGTTATGGCCAAAGAATACCAGCTTCGTGGCAATGAATCAAACAGAACCTAATCCTGCTGTGCAGCCTCTCCTATTCCAGGAAAATCACAACTCAGCCCAAAACAGGTAAAGCCTAGTTCTCATTATAGCTGTGGTGTGTTGAGCCATCTCTTCATTACAAATTCTGTGCTAATTATTCGCATGCATTACCTTATCCAATTCCCACAGCAATCCTATGTTACAGTATAATAGATAAGAAAACTTAGGATTAGACAGGTTGAAAAAGTTAAAAAGCTGGCTTCGAATCCAGATCTGAGTCAAAAATCTGCTCATATCAACTAAACACTGCCATCAGTAACAATACAAAAAAAAACAATAATCCCCTCATATAATCATCCCCATCCCAATTTGATTTTTTCCTCTGTAATCAAGAGTTTTCACAGAGGAAAAAGGAAAGGGTGTCTAGGCCAAAGACCATCATTTAGAACCTGTCCAGCATCTTCCCATATTAAATAGAAGAATTAAGTAATTTATGTCTTTTTAAAGCTATTCAATGAATATCCTTTAGATCCAAGGTCCACTGACAGGTGCAGCCTGAAGGATTTTGAAAACAATTAAACCTAAATTGAACTTCCAACTCCAACCTTCCATTTCCTATGTAACTGCTGTTATCTTCAATTGCTTCATTTATAAACTGGGGATTAAGTAAAGGGATTGCTGAACAAAAACCTGCGTAACTAGTCGTTCAACTTAGAAATGTGATGAAACAGAAATAGAGATGCGAGGCTCTAAACATTTGGCCCTGACTGGCATCCCTGCTTCCTGATTCCGCCACCTGGAGTCAGGTTACATGTGGTGAAGTTAAACCTAGTGTAGTAACCTTGGGCAAATTTATTATCCTCTGTGTCTATTGCCTTATCTATAATATGGGGCCTGACCCATTACAGTGCCTGACTCTGGAGGCTGTTAGGAGGATTCAAATGGGTAGCAATATGTAAAACAGTAAGTCAATGCCTGTCTTACAGTCAGAATAAGAGTAGTATTTCTCAGGTTCATCTCAATGAGGCTATTTCACCAAAGATTGGGAATGTGGGCAGAGAGTCAATAATCAATATGTGAATAACTCAGAGGCTGTGTCTATAATATGAGTGACAGTCAGTCTATTAAAATGCTGCATAGAAGCAAGGACAAGAGAGTTGTAGACAATAACCAGGCATGTTAGAGTGCACAAGGTCAAGGTCATACTGAAGAAGAGCTATGTGACCCACGGTGCTTGCCCAGTGCATATGCCTGTCGTGCTAAACTCCTATTAATGCCAATAGGGATGGCAGCAGGTTCAAGAGGCCAAAAAAAAAAAAAAGAAAGAGACCTGGAGCTAGCAAATGAGATGGAGTTTTATTAGCAGGAAACACACACAGGGACAGTCCAGTGGTGGCAGGCTGGGCAGAAGAACTGTAACTACTTGCAAAAAAACATGCAGTTTATACAGCATTTTCACCTAGCAATGCTCCCCCTGACAACTTCTACCTGGCAATCTTCATTTAACTCCAAACACAGGGCTTCAATCCCCTGTACAGCCCACATTGCACAGAACTGGACAGGGGTGCTCAGATGTTCCTCACAGACAAGGAATAAATTTCCAGGTTGGCTACTCCTGGATTCTTTAGCTTGGAACTCCAAACACACATCAGAGTGTGTCTGCCATACAGGGTCATTCTCAGGTGTGCTTAGTTGAGTTATTGCTTTCAGGTGAGTCTGCCATAGCTCCACCCCAGCATTCCCTTGAATAGCCCCCCACATTCTTATCATACCATTCTTCCACGATTTCCCTGGGGCCAGGTATAGGGAGGAGTACTGTGCCATAATAATCGCAACATCAAAAAAATAAATAAATAAGGAGAATTTGTAAGACTGAAATGGCTCCAGGCACTCAAGTTAGCTGCTTGGATGCACCACAGCAGGGTGGTGATAGCAGAGGAAGACAGGGGCAGTTCTTAACGGTCTCAACAGTTTTTTTTTGTTTTTTTTTTCAGAGAGGCCACCATCTGCTCCCAGTAGGCAAACAGGTTTGCTGCACACCATCTATGGGCAGAAGGTGAGATACTTAGTGGGTACAAGAAAGGACAAGTCATGGGGATTTCACAAAACACAGGAAGTTGTGTCATTCTGAGAGAGCACCACTCTGGCAGTGGCCTTGTGCCGGTTTACAATACCAAATATATTGGCCACCCTCAGGGGTGTATTGTGGGAGGCCAGAGTAAGACAATAGGGGTATTACGATGTTCCATAATGAGGGGATGATATTACCCTTGCACAGGGAAGACCAAGATTCATTATTTTAGAATTACAAGGGGGGAGCAATATGTAAAACAAGTGTGACTTGTATATCCTGTTCAAGGTCCTTCCCCCATGGAGGGGAACACCTGAACCACGGGGGCTGGTTTGCCATTTCCACGGCCACATAATGATGTGCTCCCTTGTGGACAGGTCCTGTGGCAAGAACAATAGCAGTTTACCTTGAGTTCCCAGTTGAGGCAAAGGTGTACCGTCCACCGCACTGTCCACCTGAATCCTGATGGTGGTATCAGGTCCTTGCATCAGGAAAAGTGCATGCACAGGGGCGATGAGAACACACATGTTTCTTCAGGGTGCAGGTGGATGATGGTAAGCAGCATCTCCTGCCAGAGTTGTTTCAACAGCTCATTCATCTGTTCAATCAGCCCTGGGGCTATAGGGTTGTTTGGCAGGTGGAAATGCCAGTGGGTATCCAGGGCCTCCACCCATTCCTGCACTTTATGTCCTGTGAAGTGTCACTGTTGATATCAGCGGGGATGCCATAGGCCACACAGCTGCTCTAGTTCTTTTATGGTGGTTTTCTGGGTGGCACTTTTGCTGGGATATGCCTGCAGCAGCCCTGTGCAGGTGTCTGCACAAGTCAAGGCAAAGCAGCAACCATAAGATAGAGGAAAAAGGTCTATGTAGTCACCTGCCATCATGGACTCCAACCTCGGGCAATGGGTGGCAAGGGCCTGGAGAATTCCTGTGCTTCTCATTGCAGCCGCCACAGGATGAGTCCCTTGAAAATGGCCCAGTGACCAGTGCGTAGGACTCTTGAGTCCAGCTCATGGCGGAAGACCATCCAGGTGGCTCATAGCTCAGCCCATTGGCCACTATGTCCTTGCCCGTATCAAGCCAGGAACTATCAGTAGACGGCTGGATGGCCATGGCTGTCCAAGTGCAAGAACTGCCTCACCACAAGCCATGTATGTACCAGGCCTAGTCAGGAACTGGACCTTGTCCTTACTGTATGAAGGAGGGAATCTGTGAGTTTCAGTGGCCTCCATCAAAGACTATCCTTCAGTTGTCACATAGGTGACAGGACCAAGCACCAACTGGAGTTCTGCACTCAAGATACAATTAGTTAATGTGCTCCTCTGTGGCAAGTACGTATGTCATTTGGCCGCAGTTTGCATCTGGCATTCCCAGACTTTGATTTCTGGAAGGTATTCTTTAGCCAATCTGCTATGAGGTAGTGGGTGCATGCTACCACCCCCTTTGTAATGCCCTGCACTTGTTGTAAGGCATGGTATGGAGTGCAGAGTTGCTGCTCCATCGCACTACATCTAAATTCAGCCCGCTTACATAGTTAAGACTTGAATCTCAAAGGCATACGTTTATGTCCTTGCCTTTGCCACAGCCCCCAACTAAACTCCTCAGGGTAACTGGCTACATCCAGTTCACATGGCTGTCCCTGCATTAGAACTCCCAAGGCTTATGTTTATTTCACCACAACTTTTCAGCGACCTCATCTTCCTCTGTGGACCAGTCCCCGTGGTATATAGGCCTAAGCAGTTGGGCCAAACGGTGAATAAAAGATGTCTGTAGCCTAGAAGGCCTAAGAAGGTTTGCAACTACTTTGGTGTGGTAGGACATGGGTGTGCCTGCACTTGATCCATAACAGCAGGCTGAATGACTATGGTCTTGCCTGACCAGATGATACCCAAGTATTTGACTGACAAGCCAGGACCCTGGACTTTGTCTGTGTTGATCACCCATCCATGTTTGCTAAGTGGGACAGCAAGGTGGGGACTGCAATTTGTAAGCTGAAAAAGACCCAGAAGTTAGTGGGAAACCTCTCCAGGCTGATATCCATGGGGCAAGATGGTAAAGGTCCACTGTTCTTCCCAGGTGAATGCAAATTGGTCTTGACTCTCTGGGGCAATGGGGTTGCTGAAAAAGTGTTGGCTAAATCTATAACAAAATCATATTTGCCCAGCACCTCTCCTACCCTTGTCAGAAGACAGGCAACATTGGGAACAGTGGCATACACTGAGGGGACCGACTTAGTTCCTGGCAATCTACTATCATTCTCCACGTCCCATCAGGCTTCCACCTGAGCCATACAGGGCTGGGGTAGGAGCTGTACACTGGTCTTACAATGCTTACCTGAGCTAACTCCTTAACATTCCCATTATTTCATCACACACATCCCGACTCACACCCTAGTAGGCAGTATTTCAATAGTACCAGTGTCCACTTCAGCTTTCCCCTGACCACACGCTTCACCATCCTCTCAATCCAAGTGCCCCGACAGTTGTTTGGAGGGTCAAACATGATAAAATACCAACTCTCTGCTGGGCACAGTGGTTCACACCTGTAATCGCAACACTTTGGGAGGCCAAGGTGAGCAGATCACTTGAGGTCAGGAGTTCAAGACCAGCCTGGCCAACATGGTGAAACCCTGTCTCTATTAAAAATACAAAAATTAGTTGGGCATGATGGCAGTGCCTGTAATTCAAGTTACTCGGGAGGCTGAGGCAGGAGAATCACTTAAACCCAGGAGGCAGAAGTTGCAGTAAGCTAAGATCAAATCACTGCACTCCAGCCTGGCTGACAGAGCGAGACTCCATTTGAAAAAAGAAAAAAAAGATACCAATTCCCAAGATGTATCCCAGGATGGGAGCTATGTATACTAAATAGGGTTTTGGTGTTAGTCTCCTAACTTATAATACTAGCTCAACCTGTCTGACTTCCACGGCCGCCTCCAAAACCATCTATGTTGTTACAGGCCTTTGGAAGCAGTGAATTTTACCATATACAAGTGCATTTGGCTGTAGTAACCACTAGAGCAAGCAGAGTCTGCTTATTCTTTGGTGACCAATATAAGGTTAGTTCTGCATGTGGCCTCCAGTCCCTGGACACCCCAGCCACCACTTCTTCTATCAGGACTCCAGAGCCACCTTCATCCTAGTCTAAAGGGACTGGTGTCTGCCTCCCCCCTGCAGGAGGGGCAGTGGGCTGGGCCTGAGGCTCCTTAGGGAAGTGCTATTCTGGTTTAAGCTCCTGCCATAGTCCAGCCAGAACAGCATCAGGTGGTCCATCCACTCTCACAGTAGGCATTCCTGCCGCTACCAGGCCACACCACATCTGTGGGCAGACCACACTGATGAGACCCTTGTCTCCTTTCCTTTGGCTCCGTCTTTAGTTCCAGCAGCACACACCCCTCGCCTACGCAGTTTGCCTGTCTCCCCTAAGTCAGAGGTCGCTAGGGCCACCCAAAACACTAGCTGTCCCACCAAGAGGTCCAGGATAGACATTAACATGCAGTACCATTGGTTGGGTTGCGTGCCAAATGGGAGATAGCTTCTTTTACAACGGCGGTGAAAAGCTAATGATTGGGACCTTTGTAATGCTCACCATAGATTGCATGCTTCATTCCTAATTCCCAGAGGATATCCTGCAATTCCTCCATAGTCTGCCATCACAAAGGAGATGTGGGGACTTCTCCCTCATTTGGCCAGGCTGCCTTAAAGCTGACAACCACCCAGCAGAGGTTGATAGCCTGATCTCCATTACTGGCACCACAAAGGTGCTGCCTCAGGGCTGGGTGGTTTGTGATGGATGTCATTTTGTTCATTGCGAGTCCAAAAAGTCTCATACCCTCTGCTCCTATGTCCCACAGACAGAGGAGCCACCCCTTGATCTCTCCACTTCTGTCTGAACCTATTTTCCAGCTCCTTAAAGTTAATAAGGGTCTAGCATGTCAATTGTCGAGCCAGTCAGGAGGGTGGAGAAAATCATGTGAGCATCGAGACAATGGGGTCAGGAATGGGGAATCTGCAGGGGGAAATCCTGAGCTGGCTATCCACGTCTATGTGGGACGCTATAACTGCTCTCTCTGATGAATGGGGCCCACTGAATTTCCAGTTCTTCAGTGGTGTAGTCCTGCATTACAGTCTGCTGCCGTCTTTTAGGTGAGGACAAGTCTTGTGGGGCTACACCCTGTGGGAGCAGTCAGTCTACTTTTATTTTGGTGATGACCATTGGATGCACAGAGAAAATGAAGATGGGAACCTCTATGAGCTTGTCCCAATCTTCACCCTCATCCCCAGCCTGGGGGTGACCAGAGCAAGACTCCACCTCAAAAAAAAAAAATAATAATTGCAACTGAATATAGAAGAAAAATTGTAAGAAGAATTTATGTATGCCCTCTGTGAGGCTGAGGATGTTAAAGAATGAAAACAGGGTCAGAAACCTAAAAAAAAAAAAAAAGAAAGAAAAGTGAGTTAGTGCTCACAAAAAAGAATTAAGGAGAATGAAGAAGGGCTTTGCAGACATAGAGAGAGAGGTTCAAGAGAAAATGAGCCTCCTAATGAAGGAGAAGGCATGCTAAATTAATTATGCCTTTGAAATATTGAACTCATTCCTTAAAACTATCACAACCCTGAAAAGAAAGAAAAGACATTTGTACAAGTTAGAAGTAATGGAGCCTGTAAAGAATTAGCCGTCTATCAAGACCAATAAATGGGATATTTAGAGAACTGAAACAAATGTACATCAACAGGTTTCAGTGCCTTAGTTACAGGCAATTTATTGAAATAGCACTTAGGATTTCTCTTCTAAAAAGAAATATAAACATTATCTGAAAGCTCAGGGGAATAGCAATATGGATTGCACAACCCAAAGTAGAAAAGCCCTTGAAATTGCACTTCCAAGTGTGATGGCTCTAATAATAGAAACAAAACATATACATAGGAAGGCCTTTATTAAAATAAGTCTACACTGAGCCTCAGGGTTTTTATGGGTTGTTTTTTTCTTCAATAGCATTGATAAAATAAGAGTGGTCATCAGTGGAACTTTTATTAAATTCCTTGTTTATTAGCTGAGTAATTTGGGCAAGTCACTTTCTGAGTTTAGTTTTCTAAGTTCATTTTCTCCTCTTCATATTCTACTTAAAGTTTTTTTGAATATTGACTACGCATGGATAAATGATAGAAAGTGCTGAGCAGAGTGCCTGGTGTACCAGAAGCCATAATTATTATTGATCATTATTATGATAACTCCATTTACAGTTGATAAATTGTTTCCATATCTTCCTTGAGTCCCCACTTCCTATTGTTGCATTTGCTCTCTGAATTTGTTTCTCTGTAAAGTCACGCTACTTGCCTCACATGGTGGCTGAATGTGGATATAAGCTGAGTGGCATCCAAAGGCATAGGTTCAAATCCCAGTTCCTCCACTTAAATGTGTAACTTGGGGCAAGTCCTTTGGCTTGTCCGCATGTCTTCTTTCTCACACACAAAATGGGAAAATTGAGACCTATCTTTCAGGGCTACAGTGAGGACTAGGTGAAATCATGTATATAAGGGCTTAGCATAGTAGCTGATCTACCGCAAGCACTCCTGAATGAGCAATTTTTGCTGTTGTTATAATAACAATATTATCTTTTTTTTTTTTTTTTTTTTTTTTTGAGACGGAGTTTCTATCTTGTTGCCCAGGCTAGAGTGCAATGGAGTGATTTCAGCTCACTGCAGCCTTGCAGTGAGGCTGTTCAGGCAAGTCTCCTGCCTCAGCCTCCCTAGTAGCTGGGATTACAGGCATGCACTACCATACCCGGCGAATTTTACATTTTTAGTGGAGGTGGGGGTTTCTCCATGTTGGTCAAGCTGGTCTCGAACTCCCGAACTCAGGCAATCTACCTGCCTTGGTCTCCCAAAGTGCTGGGATTACAGGCATGAGCCACCACTCTCAGCCTACGATATTATCTCTTGATCTTAGGAAAGGGAAGCTCTTCTTTGGTGATATCAGGCTGTCTTATGTGTACTCAAAATAAGGGTACACAGAGGGAGTAATCTGAAAGCACAAAGCTACATGTCCTCCAGCCTAATATCTTTGTTGAAATCTCACCTAGGAATTTATGCCTTCTTTTTTTTTTCTTTAATTGTACTTTAGGTTCTGGGGTACATGTGCAGTCCATGCAGGATTTTTGCATAGGTACACACATGGCAATGTGATTTGCTGCCTCCATCCCTCCGTCACCTACATCTGGCATTTCTCCCCATGTTATCCCTCCCAGACCTCCCCACCCCTCCACTGTCCCTCCCTTGGCTCCCCCCAACAGACCCCAGTGTGTGATGCTCCCCTCCCTGTGTCCATGCGTACTCATTGTTCAACACTCACCTATTAGGGAGAACATGCAGTGTTTGATTTTCCGTTCTTGTGTCAGTTTGCTGAGAATGATGGTTTCCAGATTCATCCATGTCCCTACAAAGGACACAAACTCATCATTATGCCTTCTTTTTAAAACTAGAAGTAGAAATTTCTTTTTTAAAAATAGAAAGTGTGGGGGTATGAGTTATTCACAACTTAGAATGAAGTGGTTAGGAATGTTTGGTTCCTAACAGCTATTAAAATTAGTACAGAGAAAAGGGGGATTTAGATGAGGAAAGAAAGAGTTCTGATGATTTGGTGGTAAGGTAAAGAGAGACACCAAAAGAAAACAACAGGAGTTCATGCTCATTCATCATCCCTCTATCCAATCATTCAGCCATGCATTATGTCACATCTACTATGCACAACGTCTAAATGCCTAGCAATAAACGTAAAGAGATGCCACTCCTATATTCAAGGAGTCTGCAGGAGAGTGGGAGTAAATAAGCTTGGAATCAGTACAGTACATACATAAGTGCTATAACCTCTGAGTATATCCATTGTTTTGGAATCAAGGAATATGATGAGGGAAAGGTAGAAGTTTAAGGATAAAGTCACTGAATGGGTCTTGGAAACAAAGTGTCCTGTGAGCTATCTCTGTCATTTCTCATAGAGGATAAACTGGAAGGGCGTATTTCAGGCTGAGGGACTGACGGCATGAAAAAGCATGACCTACTGGAGACCTGCAGATAATTCTGTATGATTCAGGCATTGACAATTAAGAAGCAAGAAGGGGGAGGTAGTAGGCCAAATAGAGAGAGGCAAAATTGGACTTACTGAATGGTTTGTAAGCAAAAAGGTGACACAGTCATATATTTGTTCTAGAAATAATACTGTAAATATTTTGGATATTATCGATTAGAAAAGGTAAGGATTAAAGAAAAGAAGTCCAGTATACAGGCTGTTGAAGTATATATCAAGAGATGCTGACCATCTGAACTAAGGCAGTGGTAGGGGTAATGGAAGATAGGCTTATTCCAGGACCTAGATTTGATCGGATTTGTTGACCACTTGTTTTCAGGAGGCATATACAATGACACTGAGGTTACTGGTTTGGGTGATTGAGTGGATGATAGTGGCATTAAACTCAGAAAGGTAAAAGGGACAATGTACTAGAGGGCAAGTCTCACAAATGTGCAAAGGGCCAGCTTCCTAGTGAAAAGGAATTGGACACAACTCATTTTAAAGAATGCTGGGAATGAAATGACTATAACAATTGCAAATAATTATTTGCATTATTCTCATTTGACACACTAATAATCTGAAAGTCAACATCCTTCAACATTCCAGCTGCTTCCTTTAACTGAAGATTGACAGTTCAGCCCTGAAACAGCATCGGTACACAAACAAGAGTGCCATAAACGTTAATGAGCTTTAAAAAATAGCTAAATAAGTGTTCATTTCTCTCAGCAGCTGGAACATTTCTTCCTGGGGTTGCTAAGTATTAATAATATATTTCTGTGAGTAAATCCAGGGGGAGTTGAACTGGTAAGAGACCTTGTTCAGATTATCTTGGTGAGTACTTCCTCCCCCAGCCCTGCCCAACTGAGGAGGATCTAAAGAGAAAAGTCAGAATATATTGCTGTCATATCCTACACATCCAAGGTACTCATAGCCAATGTAGTTAGAATGTCAATGAGAATACTCCTAAAAGTCTTGGGGAAAATCTCCAGGAAGTGATCAAAATACCTGCATGCCATAAGGTAAGAACTAAGATGGGATTCCAAGGTTGTGGTATGACAAACCATCCAGGCTATATCCGCCAAACATTTTCCACACATTTATCTGACCTCTATGTGGTTATTTAAGCAAAAGAATGAGGTAAGAAGCTGCCATTTACTGAAGACTTACTGTATACACAGATTTATGTTAAATTCCTTGCATCTAATATTTCAATCACCATAATCACCACCACATGAAGGGAATATTATTATTTCTATTCCCCTTCTACAGATGAAGAAATCAAAGCTCAAAAAATAGAAGTGATTTCTTCAGAGTCTGATAGTAAGTGGCACAGCCAACATTCAAGCAGAAATGTCTTGGTGGCCAAAACCAGTTCTACCACCACACAGTAATGTCTTAATACCTTTATCATTTCAATCCCAATTTTTAAAAATATGTCAGAAACACCCTAAAATATGTCCTAACTTTGCTCAGAAACTATAATAAATGTGATTCAGCTATCCTTTTGGGTTGAAATAGCTGATCATTTATTAAGCCCACCCAGAGATGACCTATCAATGAACATATAATCCCACGCATAGATTTAGGCTTTGTTATTTGAACAAGAAAGATAGATAAATATTATTACTTGAGCCATACAACTCTAATATTAAATATTTCTATAATATTTCCTCTGGGCTTCTCTTGGCAATGATGTATTTTTTTTTAGCATTCCTCCACTTTTTACCACTTTATTCTGAATAGAACAATATTCTCAGTTGGTCAAAAGTGCCATTTCCTTTTATAGCCAAGGTTTTGCACAATGATATAAATAATATAAATGACATTTTATTTGATGACTGCTTTATGCTTTCGGCAGCCTCTAGTAAGATGAGACACTTGGGTTTCCCCTGTAAGTTTTGCCAGCTCCCCAATCTGGTGCAGCTATCAAGTTCTCCCCCTGGAAAATTTAAATCTCTGTTTAAAACATTAACTTCTTCTTCATTTAATTTTTTATTGCTAAAGGTTTACAGCTGACTTTATGGCCCTGGGATTATTTATTATTAATGCCTTTCTTTCTTTATTCTTTGATCAACTTCCTCCATTTTCAATTTGAATGTGATTGTACTTTTTCTAAAAAGCATTTGTCACTTGCTGGTTTGCATATTTCAGGGAACCAGGGGTGACTGATGCAGAGTGGAAGGCAGGCATTCCTGCAGAGAGTAACTGAAATATAGACAGTAACTCTGTGCCTTTCATGTGACTCCTGTTGATAGCAAACCCTCTAGCATCAGTAAATCTTCCAGCTCCAGGTCTTGGCAGGCAATGAATTCCCCTGAGAGGGTTATCGTACTAAATCCTGTCATTGTCATGCATAAGGTATGGATTGAGTCGCATCTTTCAAACTACTGAACCATCATTAGGGAAAACAAATAGATGAAACGTAGCTTAAAAACAATTTACATCTGCTTCCACTCACCTACCAAAAAAGCAAAGCCAAAAGAAAATAAGGATGTGTTCTGCAAGTCAAGAAGTCCCCAGCTTTTTATATTCATACAGCATACAGACATTTAAAATGATGTAGAACATTTAATGACATGGAAAAAATACTCATATATAGTCAGCAGAAAAAAACAGGTTACAAAACAGTGAGTATAGCATAATTAATTTTTAAAAGGTATGTGTATGCATAAAAAACTGAGATAATGTGTACTGGTTTTCTCTGAGGATGATAGAAATAAATGTTTCTTCTTCTTCTTCCCTTCTCTCTGCTAAGTTTTCTACATGACAATACATTGCTTTTGTAATTATAAAAATAACTCATTTAAAATAGAAATTTCTTACATTTAGAAAATAAGTGAAACTAAGTAAATAACCAGAGACCATATTCTTGAGAGTGTAGAGGAGATATGAGAGACGGTGAAAATTAATAGTAATATTATAAATGCTTGAAGGGATGGATACCCCATTCTCCATGATGTGCTTATTTCATATTGCATGCTTGCATCTTAACATGTTATTTACCTCATAAATATATATACCTACTATGTACTCACAAAAAAATTTTTAAGAAAAAAATATTTATCAATATATTAACGGCACTCATAGGAGCAATATATTCCCAGCTTTCAAAGTATATAGTGTTATCCACATGTTACAAGATTGAAAGCAAAGGCTCCAAAAAATTACATAAGTTGTCTAAGTTTGTATAGTTCATCGAGATCAAGGAAGATAAAATCTGGACCCCTGTGACTTCAAAATGTTTGCCACTGTCACTGTGTTATACCTTCATTGAAGTGTATTTCTATACACAATTGAGATACTACATTCAGTCAAAATTTTTAGTGGAGAAATAATGACTCCCAGACCCAATGCTGTTAATAAATCAAAAGCATATTTCTAAATTATTTTTATCCTTGCTTTTTTTATTTTATTTATTTATTTATTTTGAAACAGAATCTCGCTCTGTCTCCCAGGTGGGAGTGCCGTGGCATGATCTCAGCTCACTGCAACCTCTGCCTCATGGGTACAAGCGATTCTCCTGCCTCAGCCTCTTGAGTAGCTGAGATTACAGGCAGCCGGCAGCACGCCCAGCTAATTTTTGTATTTTTAGTAGAGATGGGGTTTCACCATGCTGGCCAGGCTGGTCTCGAACTCCTGATCTCTGGTGATCTACCCACCTTGGCCTCCCAAAGTGCTGGATTACAGGTGTGAGCCACCACACTTGGCTATCCTTTCTTTTTTTAAAAAAGTTATGTGCATGTGTAAATTAACGTATTAATTCCTTTCATTACAATTAATGAGCATGTTACAGTTTATGATGCATTTTTTCATATCCACTAGTCTCCCTGTTTGATTTATTCACCATGTAACTCTAATATCATCAAAAATTATATTTATAATATTCAACAGCTTGTGTAGAAAAACAAATTAATATGTAAAGAAAAAATTAAGACCTCTGTTCCTATTTTGTCTATAGATAAACCAAACAGTATATGCATATATATGTATATATTTTAAACTGGTTACCAGGTAACATAAGTTGTAACAAAAACAATTGTTCATTTAATAAAATAATTTCCACTAATATTATAAACTATGAGTTTTATCTTCTGTTTGTTAAACTGCCAGTAACTGACATTTAGCCCTTGTCTGAGCCATAATTTGACAATCACAGTGAAACTCATCTAAATTGATGATCATTTGTAGTCTTAAAATGTGAGCTTCTCTTGCCATCTGCAATGTTGTTTTATGGTGCTGAATGCTCTCCTCAGCTCCTGTTGAGGTAACAGCAATTACATAATGATGTCTAAATATTTTTACATTCAATGGCTCTATAATCAAATAAGTCACGGAAATCATTTGTTGACATGTCAAAGATAATTAGATCAAATAGAAACCTTCCATTACTGGAGACTCAGGGCTATCTGCTTTGGAATCCTATGTTATTCTCTTTTAAATAACTTCAATTTCCTCATCTGTAAAATGGAGATTATGATGGTCACAACAGTATTTAAAGAAGTCACTATACATGGTGCCTGGCATAGAAGCCACGTGTAAACATTAGCTCTCACTTTTATAAAAATGAATATTGTTGATGCCCATGATGAACGGGGGTTGTGTGGATTTTCAAAGATTTGTCTCATTAAACAGACAAATCTGCCCATTCTTCATAGCTCCATCCATTCCCACAGCCTCCCTCTACTTTCGTAAGTAATTAATGTGCTAAGAAGCCTGAAGCATCTAGCTGTTGTTGCAACATCCACCATATCTGCTACCCACCTCATCTTCATTCTGCCTGTCTCTCTAAGCCTCGCTACAGATACTGCAGTTCTTACGAGCAAAAACACAAGGGTGACTCCAGAATTGAGCTGCATGAGTCACGACTTTTCCTGGGATCTGGCACAGATGGCATTTGCTTGTCAGAGTGTCAGAACCTTTGCTAGGGGTTCTACTTACCCTAAGATCTGAGATTGTTCTGATGTAGATGAAATTCAGGAACAGAAGCCAGTGTACAGGAGCCAGGCAGCATGCCTGGCAGGCACAAAGGCAGTTCCCCTGTGGTACCATCCTACCTAGCTGAGCCTAAGGCCGAGTCGCGGGTGAAAACAAGGTATAGAATTCTGTGGTCCCAGAAGGCATTTATAGAAATGCCATTGGATGGTTAATTTTAGATGTCAATTTGACTGGATTAAAAATACCTAGAAATTTGGTAAAGTATTATGTTCAGGTGCATCTGTGAGGGTGTCTCCCAAGGAGATTGGCATGTAAGTCTGAGTAGACTAAGCTGGGGGAACATCCACCCTCAGTGGGGCAGGGACCAACTCCAACTCATCAGCAGAAGGTCTTGACAGAATGAAGAGAAAAGATTAATTTCTTTCTCCCCCACCCCATCTGTCTCTCTCCTGGAGCTGAGATACATGTTTCTTCTCCTATGCTTGGACATAAGCTCTCCAGCCTTTGGACTACAAGACTTACACCAGCAGGCCCCAGGTTCTCAGCCCTTCAGATTTGTACTGAGTCATGCTACCTACTGGCATCCCAGAGTCTCCAGCTTGCAGAAAGCCTTCTGTGGACTTCTCAACCTCCATAATCACATGAGCCTATTCTCCTAATAAATTTCCTCTCATTTATCTATACAGTCATCTCTGGGTATCCACAAAGGATTTGTTCCAGGACAATCTCCCCCACACACACAGATAGCAAGTTCAAGTCCCTTATAGAAAATGGGGTAGCATTTGCATATAACCTATGTAGATTCTTTCCTATACTTTGTATTATCTTTAGATTACCTGTAATACCTAATACAATGTAAATGCTATGGAAATAGTTATTATAATATATTCTTTTTTATCTGCAGCATTTTTTATTGTTTTTCCCAAATATTTTTTATCTGTGGTTGTTTGAATCCACAAATACGAAGTCCATGAATATATGAACATGGAGGGCCAACATTGTATCTATCCTATCGGTTCTGTCTCTCTGAAGATCCCTGATTAATACAGTCCCTAAGCCAAGACTTTGGGAACGTGCAGAGTGGCTCAGGTACCAACCAATCAAATAGATCACTGGAGCAGAGTTTGTTTAGGGGTGTCCTTTAGACAAACCTGCTAATCATTAACCATTTAGATAACAGAATGCAGCCATATCCAGGAAATTCCAGGAATGCATGGGAAAGGCAGCCTGAATGGCAGAAACACTCAAGAGAGGCAGCAGTTTATTTGCCAGCTAAGATGAAAGGGCTTCATGTTCTATCTACCCTACTGCATGACTCCTTTTGTGTGTACCAGCTGAAGCTAAGCATAATTCTCCAAACTCATGCCCTCCATTCACACAACTTTCCATTGCATCCCTCCAGCCACAGCTTCAGAACAGATTCCTACCACACAGGTGTCCACGCAAGTGAACATGAGAAACCTATTGGTGGCACAAAAATAAGATGCAGAGCTTCCAAAAGAAAAAGAAAAAGAAACAGAATCCAATCAGAGTATGTCAACCAAATTGCAAATGACTTTTTATGAGTCCCATGTAGTCAAGCAGACTTTCCTCGGTACCTTTTTGTGGTGGTGGTGGGTGGGGGGGCAGGGTAAGGGGACACAAAGGAGAGAACTAAGAATGAGATAACTTCGGTACTTCACTAAACCCTTCTCCAATGAGAGTTCCTACCCATTGGGGCACATTCGACAGTATCTCCAAACCCTCCTATTACCCAGTCTGGCTCCGCAGACCACTAAGGCAGTGCTTAGCTACACTCTGCCATTCTTCCAATCATCAAATATAAACCTGAGTACCTCCTATGTACCTGGCATTGTGGTAAGCAAAGCTGTAAGTGATCATAATCAGAGCAAAATAAAATAAATTTAAAATAGAAATGTATGCCATATGCCTTGGCAAGGAAGGACACAGCTGCAAGGAGAAGGTCTCTTTGCTGAGAATTCATTCAATAGAAAGACCCATTAGAATCGTGCTTTTGAGGGCTCTTGCTTTGAAGGCAAACTGGTGTATTGGTTGGGGTTCCCCAGAGAAACAGAACTAATGAGATACATAGATATGTAATTTATTATAAGGAATTGGCTCGCATGATTATGGAGGCTGAGAAGTTCCATTATCTGAAGACCCAAGGAGCCAGTAGTATAGTTTTGAGAACCAGAGAATTTATGATGTAAGTTCCAGTTAAAGAAGACTGATGTTTCAGCTCAAGTAGTCAGGCAGAGAGAGTAAATTCCCCTTCCTCCACCTTTTTGCTCTACTCAGGCCCTCAATGGATTGGATGATGTCCACCTACACTGAGGAGGGCCATTGGCTTTCCTCAGCCCACTGGTTAAATTCTAATCTCACCTGAAAACACTTTCACAAACATACCAAGAAATAATGCTTAATCTGGGAATACCATGTCCCAGTCAAGTTGACACATAAAATTAACCATCATACCTGGCATTAAAGTATTTACAACCAGGACATAGTATCAGTGTAATAGATAACTTATTTGAAGGAAGCAACTGAGTTGCCTTTGAACAACAGAGAATGCATACATTTTAAGTAGTTCTTTTTTTTTTTTTTTTTGAGACGGAGTTTCACTCTTGTTGCCTAGGCTGGAGTACAATGGTGCAATCTTGGCTCACTGCAAACTCCGCCTCCCACTCCAAGAGATTCTCCTGCCTCAACCTCCCGAGTAGCTGGGATTACAGGTGCCCTCTACCATGCCTAGCTAATTTTTGTATTTTTAGTAGAGACTGGGTTTCACCATGTTGGCCAGGCTGGTCTCGAACTCCTGACCTCAAGTGATCCACCCACCTCGGCCTCCCAGAGTGCTGGGATTATAGGCATGATCCACCACTCCCAGCCTAAGTAGGTCTTTTAATGTTTCCCTAGCTTTAGTCTTGCTTCTTTGCAATCTAGCAGCAGTTGCAATCTTTCCAAAGAATGGATCCAATGTCACTTTGCTGAAATGCCTCCTCCACTTGCCAGAGCCCATCAAAAGCCCATGTGCAGCTTACAAAGATCTCTGCTAGTACTAGCCATGTGTGCTGATAAACCTGCAGCTCACCTCCAGCTTCATCACCCTCCATACTTACATTCCAGCCACCCTGAGTTTCCCCAGAACAATAAGATCATTCCTTCCACTGAACAAAGTATTCTCACTGCCTGGATGTTCTTCTTGTATGCCTTCACATTTTTGCACATGTTGAAAGCTGAGTCTAACTTCAAGACCCAGGTTAAATGTGGCCTCCTTGGGGGAACCTTTCCCATGCCCAGGGCAGAGGTAACCGTCCATGTTCTATCATACAAGTGCTCTGGGTTCTTCACTCCGTTATAACTCTTAGGACACTGGCTCCGCTGTGAGGACAGTAATATGTTTTCATTTCTGAATGCCCAGTCCCTAACACAGGGGTCCAAACTTTTTTCTGCAAAAGGCCAAATAGTCAATATTTTAGGCTTTGCAGGTCACACATGGGCTTCGGAACAACTACTTATCTCTTGCCACTGTGGTGTAAAAGCAGCTATATACAATAATAAAGGAATAGGCATGGCCGTGTTCCAATAAAACATTATTTAGTTTGCCAACCCCTGGGCCCTAACAGAACTTCGGGCACACAGTTGATGTAGGTGAGTGACTAGCGAAGCAGGACTCCTTTGCCCTTTATTTTAAAGGGAGGGTGGAATGCAGCTCTGTTGATGGATAGCATTTCACCTTTCCCCTATACTAACTGAAATGTAAAGCCTGAAGTTTGCAAGAAGGGATTGAAATGTGCATAAGAGCAGAAAGGTTCTCTCAGAGGTAGTATCAAGATTGATCTCTTCTCTCCAAGGTACAAAGGTATTCAAACATCAAAACATGTCGGGGGAAGACCTAGGGTATCCCTGATTGAGCCCTATTAGCAGGAAAGATGTAACAAGTCTCTTGAGATAAACATTACGATAAATCTGTGCCAAGACATTGTTTTTGGATTTGCCAAAAAGCTAACCTCGGACCAACTCCAAACCATATATTTGAGCAACATATATACTTATAACTCTCAGACAATGTGTTGAGCTCATTGAAAAGTCTGGCTAGAGAAACTGTTCTCCTGAGTCAATGCTGGCATTAGGCACCTGTATCTAAGTATTACTCAGGACAGATTTTTCTTCTAATCCTTTTCATATGATGCCACAAATCAGTCTTCCCTCAATCCCTGTGGACTGGCCCTCGCAGGAGTCAGCCTTTCTATGGAACACTAGGCAGTAGTTGCATGCACAGTAGAGAACAGGTCTGTGGTCAGAAAGACTAAAACTGGACTGACCATCTGAACTAAGTTAGTGTCTTAAGATCCTTCTACTTATGAGAAGAGAATTCTCAGCAGAAAAACTGCATTTCCTGCTACTATAACCAGATAGGATACTGAATATCGCATATTGAGGCATCCCTGTCAAATGACATCTATTTGCCCTAACAAATTAATAATGCAGGCTGGGCACAGTGGCTCAGGCCTGTAATCCCAGCACTTTGGGAGGCCAAGGCAGGTGGATCACCTGAGGTCAGGAGTTCGAGACCAGCTGACCAGCATAGTGAAACCCCATCTCTACTAAAAATACAAAAATTAGCCAGGTATAATGGTGTGTGCCTGTAATCCCAGCTACTTGGGTGGCTGAGGCAGGAAAATCGCTTGAACCTGGGAGGCGGAAGTTGCAGTGAGCCAAGATTGTGCCATTGCAACTCCAGCCTGGGCAACAGAGCAAGACTCCATCTCAAAAACAAAACAACAACAACAAAACCAGTAATGCAGCCCCTCCCATGACAAAGTTATCTACAAGGAACATGTCTGGAACAGAATTCCAAATCTTTGGCTTCAAAATGATCTAAATCAAACATCCCTGAGTACTTCCTCTGGTCTGACTTCCTACATATGCCTTGTATGATTTTGTGCACCCTGATGTGAAATACACAGCAAGCTGGTTACATGACACTTGACATAACTAATACCCTTTTAAAATGTTTTTGCCTTTGATGAGTACAAGTTCCCAGCCCATAGACCACTGCAATCCAAATATCACCACAGTCATACTTTTGGCACAGCATTCAATAGCATTCCCAAAAACTGTCAAGATCCCGGAAGTAACAGTGTTACATTTCATCACAGTGCATCTCTCAAGTATACCCCCTATTGTTTTTCTCAGTGGTCACTAAAACTGTCAGTCAGTTTTCACAGACTTCTCGGAGTCACCCTATACCATCACTGCCCCAGCCTCCAACACCAGGAAATAACTTCACCAAGCTCTTTCAAAGAAAATTATATAAATATTAAAAAGGCTGACAGGCTGATCAGAATAGACATTTGATATTATGAGATTTGTAAATCAATTTATGAACTGTGTGATATATAGGTAGAGGAATCAAGAGGCAATAACCGTTTTATGGGGGAAGATCATAAACCTGTCAACTGTTTTATCCCTGTGTGCATAAGAGACTGCTCTGGTGCCAAAAACTGATGCTGTCACAGACTTCATACAACAAAGCTAATGCAGTTCTAATTTTACTATTAGTACTGTCTTTTTAATAGCCCCTCTCCAAAAAAGGATTTTATTCCTCTTGACATTTCCAATATGGTTGTTTACACAGCTGAGTAGAAGTAACTTCCTCTTGGCAGGCCAGCAAAGATTTGTGCCACCATTTTGACACTCATTTTGCATCCCAGAACTCCTAAAATCAGCATTCCCAGAGGCCTCAGCATGTGTTTTTAATCACTGGTCTCTGAATCCCTCTCAGATGCTGTTTGGTGTTTAAACACTCTTCTATTTTTACAGAAAGTCCTATGAAATGCCTTTCTGTGACAGAGCAGAAGAGCTCCTGAGACCCAATTGAAACATACAGGACAAATGTTTCATTACACAAAGGGCGCTGGCTTGACAAGAGTTTCTGTTGCATTCCAAATCATGCTTTAGGGACAGAATGCTACCAGCTTTCAGCAATATTTCCTGTTTATTTTGGTGTTTCCACAGCTTCCCTGTCTATCAGGCTAAGTGTATATATGAGCCTCAGACACTCATATTTGCTATTTGACCTTGGGCAAGTCACTGCTCTACTTGGATGGAGGATCGATCTAAGCAACAGGGATATTGATACCTGCCATTCCACCTCACAGAATGTAGAAACGAATGAGAAAATAGATCTAAATGCACTTTACTTACAAGTAAGGCAGACTAATACAGTAGATAGAATGGAGGCTCTGAAGCCAAACAACTCAGGTAAGAATCCTGAATCCCTTTTGTACAACCAGTAATATTTATTTTCCCTCTCTGAGCCTGTTTCTTCACTCACACAAGGTGAAAATTATAATTTTCCTATAGGATTCTTGTAAGCAAATGAGCTGCTGGGTTATAGTAGGTATATAATACATGAGTTCATAATCAGAATACATTTATTCTTCTTCTCCTGCCTATAGGCATTTGCCCTAGCCCTTTGCACCACACATCCACCAAAATGAAACTCAAGTCCAAATCAATGATCAAACAAGGGTTTCATGCAGTGTCTTCATGCACAACACACATATCTCATAGCATTCTCCCAGAGCAATGGATCCACCATCCTATAGAGAGGGTGCTCCATAAAGGGAAGTAGCACTGAACTAAACATTCTTTCTTTTGAAGAAGGCCAGAGCATCAGTCATATCAAACCAAATGGACAGACAGAAACAGAGTTTACCATTTCCTTTAGAGGTGTCAAATAGAACCGAAGGGCTGCAAACGGCACCACTTAAGGGCTCTTCAGAGTTTTCACAGTACTAGCCATGTTACACCACCATCTGAAATAGAAAGTGTCTCATTCAGGAAACCTACTGTTAACTAGATAACAAAATAGAATTCATCTTTGGACTCAATTATACTCATGGCTATTTTGATATAGCTGTTTTAAGTCAATTTCCCTAACACATTCATAATGAATTATGACAGGGAGTTCATAGCAACATGGCAAAGTCAGCGTACCATTTAATGGCATGAGATGCTATTTACTCAGTAGCTGGCATCCGCATGTGCTGGAAGTCTACTTCAGTGTCACTCTGAGGAAGGGCTATTGTGATCCCATTTGCAGATGGATAATTTGATAGCAAGTAATTAGTTATGGTTACTTAATAAATTTAAGTATAAATTAAAAGATTGTATTAGATAATCTATAACATAACTTCTGAAAGCATTATTTTTAATTTTCTGACTTCTCCCAAGTCATAACTGCAAAAAATACTGGATACAAATCTGAGTGGGTAAAAACCACAGAAACACAAATTAGACTGGTACAGTCCCATAGAAACTTCCTATGATGATGCAATTTTCTATAATTCGCTGTCCAAGACAGTAGCCATTAGCCACCTATGATTACTGAGAACTTGGAATGTGGCAAAACTAAAAAACTGAATTTTAAATTTCACTTCATGTTAATTAATGTAGATTTTTATTTAAATAAACATACACTCCTATTGGCTACAGTATTGGACAGCACAGGCATAAGCAAAAATGTGACTTTCCATTGTAAGTCTGTCAGAGGAATATCAGATAAGGAGGAAGCAGAAACTGGAATTTCTCGAATGTAAGGAACTTCTCTTTTATCTTTTTTTTTTTTTTTTTTTGAGACAGAGTCTCACACTATCACCTGGGCTGGAGTGCAGTGGCACCATCTTGGCTCACTACAACCTCTGCCTCTTGGGTTTAAGCAATTCTCCTGCTTCAGCCTCCCAAATAGCTGAGATTACAGGCACCTGCCACCACGCCCAGCTAATTTTTTGTATTTTTAGTAGAGACGGGGTTTCACCATGTTGGCCAGGCTGGTCTCAAATCCCTGACCTCGTGATTCACCTGCCTCGTCCTCCCAAAGTGCTGGCATTACAGGCGTGAGCCACCATGCCCAGCCAGGAACTGCTCTTTTATAGTCTGGATATAGTTCAAAAATTCCATGATAGACAATCTAGGCCAGGTCGACAGATTACCACTTTACCCCTTTCAGATAAGACTACCTGTTTATTCCCAACTAGTAAGCTTCTTACAATAGCCTCTTGAGTAAGAGTTCCATATATAGAGAGTTACCATTAAATTTACCATTCAACATGTGACACTTTTGATAGTAAGAGCGGTCATTATTAATAATTATGCTGGGAAAACAGACATATACCAGGACCATCCCAGGCAAACCTGGATATACAGTCACCTAAATTTAGGAGATCCTACAAGTGCACATTCTCTGGCACACAGGACCATAGAAGGCTAAGTCCATGCTTACAATATCAGGCTATGACCTACAAAGTATTTTAAAGATTGTGGTCCACAAACCTACTACAGAGTCACCTGGGGTGCCTCTTAAAAATGCAGGCTCTTGGGTTCTACCTTAGACCTAATAATCAGACTCTTTAGAAGTAGGGCTTCAAAATATGAATTACCAGGTAATTGTTATACACAAACCACAATATAGAGACAGTATCTGAAAATTCTATCCCATGAAGCAAAACTCAACACCGTCAATAGATAATGGGATAGGCACACTATTGTTTCTAAATTTTATTAATGATGCCATCTGTGAACTGTCTTTGACAAGTACCAGTCTTAGACTATGTGTAAGCGTGTTCATGCTCAAAAATGTTCTTCTAAGCAAAGGAGGGAGTAACAAGAAAGGACAACAAACTCTTCCCACTCTGATTCTTTATGTCTACAGATTCTTCTCATGTCTGCCTCCTGAGACAGATTACCACAGGTGTGCTGCAAAACCAAAACTGATGTATTCTTCCCAGTCTATCCAAGGGTGCAGTGTAGAGAGAAAGACTAAAACAAGAAAACCAATAACTAACTCAAACAGAGGTCAGTGCTACCAAGAAATTTAAACATCCTGATGGGACACTAGAATGTAAAGCACATGAAGGCAGGAATTTCTGCTTGTCTTATCTGCTGAGTTATTCGCAGAGTCTGAAACATAGCAGGTATCCGATAAATATTTGTTGTATAAACAGACATGATGGAGGGGCAGAAAATGACTAGTTTAGCTAGAACAAATAGGCAGTAACCTCTTAACTAAGAAATGTTTCCATTAAGAAAGGTCTTCCATGCTAGGAAGACCCTAGCAAAGAACATTTTGGCAGAAAAAAATAGGAGATACAAAGGCCGTGGGGTTAAAACAAGCTTCTCCTATTCCATGAACAAAGTCCTGTGGTTCAGCCTGGCGACTGAGGGGAGAGTGGGACTAGGTGATGTCAGTGAGATAGGCTGGCACCAGATCATGTAGGATCTTTTGGGAAGCCAGTGGTTTTAGAGCAGGGGAGGGTCGGATGATCCAGTTTATGATTTGCAAGTTTACTTTAACTGCCCTGAGGAGAGCAATCTGTGGGAGCACACAAGTGGAAGTAGAAACACCACCTAAAAGGTTATTACAGGACAGCGGATAAGAGATAATGGAGACACAGACCCGGGTGGCAGGCAGAAGAGATGGAGAAAAGTGGGCAGATAATAGACATATTTTAAGAGGTAGAAATAGTAATAGCCACTGATGGTTTGGATGTGGATAATAAGGCAAATAGAGAATTATAGATAGATGAGATCCAGGTTACCAGTTTGAGCAGTGAATATTTTTCATACCACATTTCAATGAATTCCAGTTTTCATGTGTTCATGTGTTCTGAGGGCATGTCTGCAAACATGCCTGGGCTAAAATGCCTCTCTCAACCTCACCTTTCAGAAAAAAAAAAAAGACTGAAACTTCACCCTGAGTATGAAAGGTCCATACTGTCAAAATCATAAAGACATTTGCCAGGAGGAAATGGCAGTTTCAGTCTCCTTGCAGTTTTAGCTGAGAGGCCTCTCATCTCTCTTAATAGAAGAATTATGGCAACAAGGTCCAGCAAACCTCACCCATGGGATGTTCTGCCTCCTTAACCACCTTAGAGAAATAAAATTTTGATTTTTAAAGTGCCAGTTGCTAGATGAGTACCAGAAAGTTGCTGGTATGAAGCTGGTTCTGAACATAATCCACAGAACAGGGATACTGGGCTGGTCTAGATGGGATCCAGGAGGTGGCACCGAGATCATGTGGAAGGTGCCCAAAGCCACGTTCAAGACTGGAAATCGAGAATCTGTAGCTAAAGAAATGTCCAAAATTAAAGGATTCTAAAACATGAGGTGTAAGCTCCAGGATGACCCAGTGGACTTTATTAGATGGCTTAAATACTTGCTAAAACTTCCCAGCTTTTAGCACATGCCTCAGAGTCGCTCAAATCACCTGACTGACCATCACTTCAGCAACGAAAAGAATGAGAAGAGGATCAAAGTGTTTTCTATCAATACCCAATTAATTATAGAAAACTGCCCCTGTTTTTATGTTGCTCATTTCATCACATAATAGTGTTTAAAGCTATGTCTCTCCCAACAGAAATGGGCAAAATTGGATGCTGCCAGTATGTCACCTTTGTGTATGAAAGGGACTCAGCTGATATTTGAAGGATGTTTCTACTTATTCCCTATTGTCATAGCATGAGATTAAAGGGGAGAGAAAGCATGGCTTGTGATTGTTACAGCCATGACAAGAAAGGCCTCCAGTCACATCTTATTAATTTACTGTGGAACAGAATGTCACATTGACATTTCAAATTATCCTGTTGCTTTGTTCACAGGATTATATTGAGCTTAAACTCATTGAGCTTCTAGCTTGGCTATTTATGTGAACTACAACTCTAATCTTCTGATGTTTTGACCTGCACACAAGACCATATTTTACTATTTATAAAAATGATTAACTTTGGGGGCAAATAGATGTAGGCTCAAATCTTCCTTGCTCCACTTCCTAATTGGATCTTCTTGGTCAAGCGATTTATGTTATTTGTGCCTTAGTTTCCTCATTTGTGATAAGAAAAGTAATGTCTACCTTATGTATTTCTAATGAGGATCAAATGAGATAATATATGAAAAGCATTTTAAACTATCAAAAAGACAACTAGTATGCATGTTCTTCACATGTACCCCAAAACCTAAAATGCAATAAAAAATATATATTAAAAAAAAAAAAGACAACTGGTAATAAAATAGTAACAGCAATGATACCAGCTAACATTTCAGCACTTCCTAGTTGCCAGGCTTTTACCCAAATAATCTAAAATATTTACTAACTTATCCCAGCAGCTCCTAAATTAGATACTATAATTATTTTCTCCATTTTACAGATGAGACAATGGAGTGTGCAAAAATTAATTATTTGCCAGGAATGCAGCCCAGGCAATCAACTTCAGAGCCTGTGCTTACCTACTCTATTTGGCATCTGTCTGGATTTCTTGACACAGGCACCCTTCCCAAATATAGATCTCTGGCCCAGGCGTCACCCTGAAATCCAAGCTCACATATCCTAATGCTTCCTCATCATTTACTCCTCAATATCTAACAGACTCTCAAATTTTATAGGTCCAAACTCAATACAGTGTTAAATGAGTCCTTCATCCTCACCCTGAAACTCACTCTGGCCACTGTCTTCCCCATCTCTGCTTACATCAGTTCCATCCTTCCAGAAGCTATTGGTCAATCATTCTTCATGCCTCGCTTTCCCTCAAACTATACACCTACTCAATTAGAAGTGCTTGTCCTACATTTGAAGGATGTATTACCTTCAAAATACATCCAGAAATCAACCACTTCTCACTATGTCCTCTATATCACCCTGGCCCAAGTCACCATCTATTGCTGAATCCCTGTGATGACCTCCTGATAGGTCCTTCCAAATCCTACCCCAACCCCATCATGCAATATTCAACTTCTGAATATCCTTCAATGTCTCTTAGTTCCAGCCAGGGTAAAAGTCAAAACTCATATAATGTCCTTCAGGGCCTTAATGATTTGACCCCTGCTATCATCTATGACCTAGCCTCCTTTTCCATTCCCTTTCACTTACTCTGGTCCAGCCACGACAGCACCTGCTCTTTATGAAACACACCTGGAACACTGCTACCTCAGGGCCTTTACACTTACTGTTTCCTCTTTCTTGAATGCTGTCCTGCCAGATATTGACATGGTGCCCTCCTTTGCTTCCTTGTCTCTACTCACTGAGGCCTGTGCAGCCATCCTCCTCTGATTCTATTCCCCTCCCTTGCTTTATTTTTCTCCATCACTTTTATCACTACAGCACATACCATGTATTTTGCTTGTTTTGTTTACTGTCTGTCTTCCCCACTAAAATGTAAGCTCCACAGGGGCAGGGACTTTTCTCTGCTTTGCTCATTGCTTTGTCCCCCATGCCCCTATGTCTATCTATAGGCAAAGTTCACTATATATTTGATGAATAAATGAACGAGCAGTTCCTCCACCCACTGGGAGCTGAAGGACATAAGGTAACATCCCACATATAATACAATGAGCACCATAATGTCCTCCTTTTCCAAAGTCTTGCAAGTTCACATAAAAGTAAAAAAGATGACTAGGGAAGACAGAAGTTCTAAGGGACTGACCTGATGTCAATGACCTGATGTTGGGAGTGCGGGGAGTGGTGGAGGAGGGAAATGTAAGCACCAGCAGAGGAAAGGAGGACACTGGAAGGAGAAAGGAATCTCTTGTCTACAGATTTGCCTTGGGCTGGTGCAGAATCTTCAGAAAGAAATCTTTTTTTTTTTTTTTTTTTTTTTTTGAGACAAGAGTCTTGCTCTGTTGCTAGGCACCAGGCTGGAGTGCAGTGGCGCAATCTCAGCTCACTGCAATCTCTGCCTCCTGGTTTCAAGCAATTATCTTGCCTCAGCCTCCCGAGTAGCTGGGACTACAGGCACATGCCACCACGCCCAGCTAATTTTTGTATTTTTTAGTAGAGATAGGGTTTCACCATGTTGGCCAGGATGGTCTCAATCTCTTGACCTCGTGATCCACCCGCCTTGGCCTCCCAAAGTGCTGGGATTACAGGCAGGAGCCACCACCCCAGCCCAGAAAGAAATCTTAAACTGCTAGTGCCTCCTCTCAGGCCTAAGTGATCACCCTGGCTTTTTCTTTCTTTACCTTTTTGCTTAGCTGCAGGTCACAAGACTTAATGTTCTCTCCTTTCCATGCCAGGCTACCACACCTCTCAGTGTTTCTCCACCACCACCAATTGGCAATGATGCAGAAGAACATGACCTGACTCCCATGACACCAGCCTCTGTGAGTTCAGTCCCTTTGCCAGCCTAGCATAGGACACATGTTCTTAAGCTCACTACATATTAGAATCACTTAAAGAGTAAAAACACACACACACACACACACACACACACACACACATATGGAGAGAAAGAGAAACAGAGACAGAGAAATTCTTTCTTTACTTATTCAGGGGAAAGATCAAGGAATTGGTAAGTTTCCCAAGTGATATGAAGATGTTGCCAGGGTTGAGAACAACCAGGGTGGAGCAAGCCAAATCCATACAGAGAAAAACTGGGCTCAATCAAGGCCTGGTTCCAGCTCTCACTAGATATGACAATAGCAAAGTCACCTGGTTTTTCTGAATAGGAATAACTGCTTACTTCTTTGGGTTATTGTAGGAATTAAAGGAAGTTTTGTGAAAGTGTTTTATAAACAGCAATATTGCTGTTGGGTGCAGAGGAAAATGTTGCAGAACACTTGAATAAACAAAACATAGAGCAACTCAGGAAATTCCAATTAAATAGCTATTTTCCTAACTAACAGCTATGACTACACAGGGAAAGGGTCTCCATACTGGGACATAGGATGCAGAACCATACAAGTGGGTTGTCGATACTTGTGGTATCAACAATATTGACTTTTTAAAATTACCAAAGTATATACATTTACTACACGAAACATAAATAATACTGTAAAGAAAAATAGAAATAAAATAGAAAGAAATTAAAATTACCCATAATATAACCATCTAGGAATCACCATTATTGATATTTTACCAAACTTTAATGCATAACCAAATATGTAAGATAAAAGTCATACCAGACATATTGTTCTATGATCTCCTGTGTTCACTTGACATAATATAAACATCTTTGAATATAAGTGAATACAGTTCTTTACATCATTGTCCTAATGGGTACATAGTAGCCAATTCCTGAGGATTTACCACTTAGGCTATTTCTAATTTTCCCTCTCTTACAAAGAATTCTGCAGTACATTCTTGCACACATATCAATGTTCACTTGTTCTATTGTTTTTCTAGAATAAATTCCAAGTAGCAAAGTTGCTTAAACAGAAGATAAGAAAAACAAATAAAATTATTTATTTTTATCACAAAAGTACAGGATTTTTAAAAATTCAAACAATATCTGCCATCTGCTGATTAAAATCTACATTCCTGTGGCCGGGTGCAATGTACATTCTTGTGGCCGGGCGCAATCGATTACGCTTGTAATCCCAGCACTTTGTGAGGCCGATATGGGTGGATCACTTGAGCCTAAGAGTTCAAAACCAGCCTGGGAAACATGGCAAAACCCAGTCTCTAGTAAAAATTACAAAAAAAATTAGCCAGGCATTTTGGCACACGCCTGTATTTCCAGCTGCTCTGGAGACTGAGGCATGAGAACAACTTGAAGCTAGGATGCAGAGGTTGCAGTGAGCTGAGATTATGCCAATGCACTCCAGCCTCAGCAACAGACCAAGACTCTGTCTCAAAAAATATATATACATATATATATATATATATATATTTATTTATTTATTTATATATGTTCTCCTCTACCTGGGCATAGGGCCTAAACAAATTCTCCAGCCTCTTTTGAGGTTGGTTGAGGCCAAAGGAGTAAGTTTTAGCCAATGGGATGTGAGCAAACATGGTGGAAGCCATGTGTCAGCCTGTTCTATTAAAACCCCTCATGCAATTCTTTTTTGTGTCACTGACCTCCTTTGTTGTTGGATGACAATGCCAAGGATCATTTTAAAGGCTCTGTGTTGAAGACTGCAGTGATTCCATCAGCCTGGATTCCTGAATGATGATGACAAGCATAGCCCATCCCATGCTTAACTGGAGCAAGCCTAGATTATTTACCTAAGCAAGAAAAAAGATTCTATTGTGTTTGTATATAACACAATAAATAACTTAAGAGTTTTTTATTTATAAACATTTATGGAGCACAGATGCAATTTTGTTACATGCATAGATTGGATAGCAGTCAGGTCAAGGATTTTAGGGTATTAATCACCCAAATAATGTACATTGTATGCATTAGGTAATTGCTCATCATCCATCCCCCCTCTCACTCTTCTGAGTCTCCACTGTGCATCACCCCACTCTCTACACCCGTGTGTACACATTTTTTGGTACCCACTTATGAGAAAATGCAATATTTGACTCTCTGTGTCTGGCTTGTTTCACTTAAGACAAGGACCTTCAGTTCCATCCATGCTGCTTCAAAAGACATGACATCATTCTGATATTGCTCTGATGACTGCAGGAACACCAGCATTCTTGGTCTCACGCCAATAGCATTAACACGGACACACGTGAAGTGGTTTTTTTAGGAGCGAAAAGTTTAATAGGCAAGAAAGAAGGAAGAAGAAAACAGCTCCCCTATACAGAGACAGAGGGAGTGCAGATTCAAACAAAGAGAAATCCCCATGTGCAGTGGAAAAGTGGCTGCTTACAACAGGATTGTGGAGGAGTTGGTGTGTGGTTTCCATAAGACCCAGAGGATTGGTTTGACCAGGTGTGTCATTCAGGCAGGCCCTGAGAAAATGGTCCCTCCCACTCTGGCCTTTTGCAAATGCAGGGTGCCATGATGTTCTACACACGTGGGAATATGTGGGGGGTGCCCATGTTACCAGGCACATGTGGGGGCAAGGGCAAGAACAAGACAGTGGGAATTGCCGTGTTTCCGTGTACCCAGTTTCTAATGGCTTGCATTTGCATATCAAAGCTTGCCTTCCCAGCTCTAAGAGCCAGGGCTTTCCTGCTAGACAAGAAACATTTCTGGAGCTGCTTTAAAAGAAACAAAACCTTCCCAAGGACCCCTTTTCCTCTCTATCTGCCTAAAATAATTTCTTACTAACTGCTATAACAATTCCTTTTTATGGCTAAATAGTATTCCATTGTGTGTGTGTGTGCGTATATTTATATAGATACATATATATATATATACGCACATACACACCCATTTTTCTTTATCCAATATTTGTTGATGAACTTAGGAGTTTTTTGTGATAGAAATTCACTCTCTTTAATTATACAGAAATATATATCTTCAAGTGGCATACTGCCATAGCAACATTCTAATATATAGAGCAGTGGCTTGGTGGTCAAGTAGCATGGGGTGGGGAAACTCTGAACAGAGGCTCAACGGTTGGGGATCCATGATATACGGTGACAAAGAATTTGATAAAAGCTGTCTTGGAAGGCAGGCCAGGTGCCTCCCATGCTTGTAGCTATGGGGGAAGTGATCAGAAAAGAGATACTAGGAGAGTATGTTGGCCATTACTTGTTGCTTTTAGGAAGGATTTACAAGAAATAAATGAGTTCAAGAAATAATTGGTTAATCTGCAAGCAGAAAGGAAAGAAAATGGAGAGTGTCCACAAAATCAGGCTTTGCAGAACTGAAACATTTAACAACTACTGAACAACAAATCATAGGAAATGAGACTGAAAATATACCTTGAAGCCTCCATCAATTTCTGTTAAACAGAGGTATTTAACAGGATGGCAAGTATCTTATTAAATATATCTCCTTTCCACCTAAGCTTATAATTTCAAATGGCTGACAGAGAGCCACCATTAAGTTGAGGGAGAGAGGCACTGGGTTGACAATTGAGGAAAAAGATAAGGTTTAAGCATTATGTCTTAGGAAAGAACTTAGGTCTAGTTACACTCACATGGAACTCACTGAATGTAAACAGATTACAAGGCAACTAAATATCTGAGGAACTGATATTGCCAAAGAATCCTGTGCCTAAACTAAAAAGGCTTTAACTACTCAAATCTTTAAAGAATTATTAGGCAGGCCCTGTTATTGGCATAGCAGAAGGCAAGATGAGAGTACTGTACAGCCCCTGAAGAGGGTACATTCCTGGTTCTCAGTTCACACAGGGTCATGGAAGATAACGGAGAAGGAAGATGCACCTAGAGCAGGGAACCAGGGTCATTCAGTAGATGAGGGAGCTCCTCTAAGATGGCAGAATCGGGATGTATTTCAGGAACTTTCCCTACCACCAGGAAAGCAGGATTTCACAAAGCTTGCCCAGCAGGGTTCCATTATTGCCATGAACCAGTGACTCTTCTCATTCCTGAATGGGAGTTTTTACTGTAGTTCACCATCACTGTGTGTGTGTGTGTGTGTGTGTGTGTGTGTGTGTGTGTGTGTTGACAGTGGAAGGACAAAAGGGGAGAGAGATTTCATCTTTTAAATATGGAGGTCACCAAACTACTAGGAACCACATCTGGAGAAGACTGCATCACTCAGGGACCCTTGCCTTTGAATTTTCTATGGAGTTTAGATGAAACTTTGTGTTATCTTCCTTAAGAAAGAAGGCAAGTGTGTTCTCTATGTAGACAGAAGGGAGCACTGGATATTTGGTTACTACAAAACCTGACTCTGGTAGAAATTTCCCGACTCTGTTAGAGACAACAAAATAATTATACATTTGCTGCTAACAAAAGCTGTTAACAAAATCTTTGTTCTCCTCTTCTTTTTGGGAATACAACTACATTCTGTTTCCCAGTCTCTCTTGCAATTAGAGGTGCTCGTGTGACTGAGTTCTAGCAAATTGAATATGAACAGCAGTGTCATTTTCAGGCCTGCCCTGTAGACACACATATGTGTGCACACACATCACACACGGACACACTACCACCATGTACCACAAACACCATACCACATACCTCCAATGAATAATCTTCTATGCTCATTTTTCTTCTGCCACCTTGGTGTCAATGCCCAGGGACTGAATGTGATATCAGTACCCAGGGCAACTTTGTAAGTTGCATGTTGAAGACTGATCTCTGAATGGCTGTGTGTGAGGAAGAGCTTCTTTGTACCCTTCCTCAGTGTCTAGGAACTGCTTTGGGTTGGTTACACAAAGAAAAACTAAACCTCTATGTTCTTTGCACCATCAGCTCTATTTGAGTCTACTTGTTACAGCAGATAGCCTACTCTACTAATAGAATTCAAATGCATATAAATTATGAAAATGAAAGCCCATATATTTACCTAATTATAGTCCTTGGAGTGATTGACTTCTAACACCACTGTGTACTCCTCTAAGTGTTTTTCTGCATGTGTAAAGTAGACATACATATATTACAAAATTGAGATCACACTACAGACATTATTCTAAGATAGCTTTAAAGAGTTTGAGTATCGGTCTTATGCAATACACATTAATGTGACAAGCTAGCACTCTATGCCTTGACTAAATAATAATTATACACCTGGGGCTAACAAAAGCCATGCGATAAACCTAAAAAGCTCTTCAGTCTTTTAAAAAAGCACTTTGCTTGAAACTCAGCAAATGAGATATACAGAAAAAGAGTATTAAACACTACCCAGAAATATGTACAAATAACAACTTCTACCCCAGTGACTGAAAGGAAAAGCAACAGCAAAACTCTACACATGATTATAAAAAACAGAACACCCTCCATCTGGCCATCTATCATTAGTCTTGTGAGTATATTTTTTACCAATAAGCCTAGGATCTCACTATAGACAAAAGCAATCAAACTCCGCATTTAATGCTCTCTTAGAAGTACAGGTGCTGGTGAGCAATTGATATGTTGCCCAGTGTTTTTATCCTTGGTTCTGTATCCTTCTTATTTATAGATATTTTCAGACATTCTTCACAAAAACACTGAACACAGAGCTAGTACATGGTAAACTATTTCAATTAATTATTGTCTCGGAAGGTAGTACTTGCCTTGGAATGCATAGAATAATGCCCCTTTCCTGATGATATTTCTAATGAAGCTTAAAAACACTTGTACCATCTTCCAGTTTTTTAAAGGTCAACTCTGGCTTTGCTCAATCACTATTCACATTTTCTATGAGAACACACAGTTCCACCTGCTCTGAGACATCCTTCACATGTGTCTTCACTGGCTGGTCCCTTCTACCCTCCCTGCACATAAGTCTGAATAAAATGACCCTCTTCCATGTTCCCATAGCATTCTGCCCATGCCTCTATCCAATAAATCAGACTCATTTGTGTCATTATCATCACATGTATGGAGAACCTACATGTCAGACACTATGCTAAGCATTTTACATGCATTTTCTCATTCAGACCTAATAACCTATGTCACAATGTTCAGTAAATGCCTAGTGTCAGAACCAAGATTCAAAGTCAGGCAATCTAATCTAAGAGATCATATTCTTAAAAATCAGGGGTAATAGTTGGTTTTCTTGCTTTTGTTTCTATCCACAAACATCTATTGATCAACTATTATGGATCAAGCTCACTTTCGCAATACATTACAAGCACCTTGAAATAAAAGATGTTTTCTAAATCTTAGCATTTCTAGTGTTCAGTACCATACCTGAAAAATAATTGCTGCTCAACACATTTGTGATACATCACTAAACATAAAGGCACATAGCCTGTTCTCTGTCCCGCCTCTATAGTCAAACAGGAAGAGAAGAAAAACTCTGCTAAAATAAAAGGGAATGGGCTGGCATCTGCCTGCCACTAGAAATACATTAAAAAGAGGCTGTACCTCTGCAGGTTAACGTTCTTCATCTTTTAAAAATTGAAGTAGACCATACAATTATAAAGACTATAACTCAATTTGTTCTAGAATCTTCAATATTATATGTTGGTCCTCTAAAACTCTATCCTCCATGTTTTTCAAACCTTTTAATGGTCCAGAGAATACAGAGATCATTGAGGGTTCAAGTTGAGATAGGAAAATCCATGAAACAGGAGGGGGGCTTAAGATAGATTTTGAAGAATGGGTAGGCTTTGGATCAAAGCCAAAGATTTGGCACTTTCCAAGCTAGGGGAATAATTGAGTCTATGTTATGGTTAGTTTGGAACTAGACTAACTAAAATAAAGATTAGAAATCTATAGTGATGAGAACCTAAGGAGATAGTGAGGTGGAGGAAGATAGATGATGATGAAGATAGATGATAGATAGATAGATACATACATATATACATACATAGACACATAGATAGATACATTGATAGATAGATACAGACATACATACATACGCAGATACATAGATACATAGATACGTAGACAGATAAAGTGGGTTCTGACCTTAAAAGAGACTTACAAAGCATAAATTGGAATTAATGAGCTATTTTTAGTTTATAAACAAAAAGTGACATAATAAAAGGAGTATTTTAAAAACATATTGGCTTGGCAGCCATTTACAAGATGGATTTCCAAGAAAGGTTTCCTTTTTATCCTCTCTTTTTCTCACTTGGGCTAAGGATATATCAGCAAATTCAAAATGACTGCAATTCAAGGGAAAGAGCCATTGGAGAAACTGGCCACAGAAGTTAGGTTGCAACTGCAAAAATATTTCTCACACAACTGAGCCTGCATAGCCTGTTCCTTGGCAAAGAAACAAAGTCATCTAGGGAGGATTCCCTTTGCCTTAAGGCGGTCCCTCCATAGTGGGTAAACCATTTTACTTGCTCTCTTTTGTCAGACACTAGCATCTTCACTTCCAAGCCTGAAGAATTTCATAGGAATTTTTTCCAGAATTGCTCTCTACAATGAAGCATTCCATCCCTTAAACCTAGTGAAGATCTGGAATGGTACTGCCCACACACACTCATAATCAGATGTGTTCCAAAACCATAGTCGCTATCTGGATAGCTATTGGCTTTCTCCAGTGATTCACATCTGCGTACAGAAGGAAGCCAAATCCCTCCATATGGCATTCAAGATCTTGGTAAAGTTGTCACCCACTCTCTAGCTCTCTAGCTCATTGTTAACTCACAATCAGAACTCTTCCTCATAGACTGCACTAGCCAAGCTAATTAGTTCATGAAGCAGTAGCCCCGTGTCTGCTGCCTGCCTTTTGTGATCTGGCCCTGCTCTGAAGTTAACCCTCATCTACTGAACCCTGATCCCTTATCCATTCTTAGCAATCAGTGTACTTTAACTTCCAAGGCCCACAGGAATTTCCACTTCCTTTAAATTCCTAATGAAATCACTGTGTCTACCAATTTCTTAGGCACTTTAAACTTTTATATAATTCTTTAATTCTTCTTGTGAGCATCCTTTCCAATTACATTTCTTTTGGCAAAGACCCTGTTGAAAGCTTTTGCATCCTTCACAGACCCAAGCACCAAATCGGTACTCAATAAATACTCTGAAATAAATTTATGATGACTAATTATTCATCTATGAATTTGATGAAATGGCAATGGGATAGCAGATTTGAAATGGGTAATTCATCATTTCTTCCATTGTGTTACATTACGGAATTCTAATTATAGTGACTCTTGGTATTACATATGGTTGTTCAGAAAATCAGGATGCAGTTTTAGCTTAAGGATTTAGTTTGCCTGAGACTGAATGTAAATGACTATATTATTCCAAAGTAACCACACATTGTACCTCAAAATAACTTTATTTTTTTATCCTGCTCATTAATGCTCAGCACAGCTATCTGGGAAGACACATCAAATCAGTACAAATCTGACAGTCCATTTTTCACTACCATTCTCTTCATCTATTGCAAAACAAACAAGGATTTGCTAAGCTGAGTTTGCTTCTCAGTGAAAGAAAAGCCTGGTAATAGTAAAATTTCTCTAAAAACACCTATGCTTCTTCCAGCCCTGAAGAATATATCACACCCACACTCATTGCACCCAGGAAAGAGAAAAAAGAAAACAGATGCCATTAAAAAAAAAAAAAACTGAAATGCAGTAAACTATCTAAACTATTTTTAAAAATTTAAAAGTTGGGGATTGTCTGTTAAAATTACAGAAGAACTACTTGCTTTGCAAAAGAATGTGCTGTGGGATTTTATAAATACATCAAATCCTTGGCATTTTGGATGTAATAATCATTGTTTCAATCACTGCATTAACTATCAAACACAAATGTGCAGTTATTTGTCATTTCGTTAAGATACACATCTGAGTCATACATGCTAAAATGATTCTTATTTATCACCTGATTTCATTCAGTGTCAGAAACAACTCTGTCAGGTAGGTATTATAACACCCCCACTTTACAGACTTTCAGAAAAACATGCAAAATTTATGCTTTAATGGCCTTCATAAATTTGAGCATTCCTGAGGCTGCCTGCTCTGTCTCAGTACCAGTTTAATGCCCAGGAGTAGAGCATCTCAGACACAAGTTTTATTTAATAATCTTTTTTTGTTGTTGGCTTTTGGATCTGTAATAATTTATCAGGCTTTTTTCTACTCTACCCACACTGAGATTGATCGCATCACAGGAGGAGATTGATCGTTTTATTTAAACCATTAACAAAATTCACTCCATTTCTGCGAAGCTGCCATCTGATTGTCTAAGATTCACAAACCAAGTTGGCATGTGGTGGTGGCAAGAAGTGGCAGAGAGGTACACAGAAGAATGCCAAGGGAACAAGTCCCAAATTTCCTGATCAGGCCCCTGACAAAGGTCAATGTTTGTCATCCCCTACTTACTTTAGCTTCAGTAAAGTAACTTCAGTCACTTTGGCCAATTACCAAAAGTTACTGGTCAAAGTAACTTTCAGTAACTGGCTGAAGAAATGCAACAGGGGGTGATACAGTCTTTTAATTGGCCAAAGTTTGGGCAAGCAGTCTAAACTGGGTCTTAACCAAAACCGGGAAAATAAAAAGAAGGGAAGAAAGTATTAAAATGAAAGAATTAATCTTTCTGACTCCCCAAAAGTCTTTCCAAGAATATAAAATTCCAGTTTTTTTATTTTGTTATGTTCTTAAAGACACTAGTATGTTAGGAGTATCTGAGGGGCACCTAGATATGTTAGGAAGACCTATACCCTTCACCAATCAAGGACCTAGAATTTTAGAAATACAATACAAAAGTAAAGATTATGGTCAAAATGTCATTCAGTAGTGGTATAAATGGATCAAAGGTGGTAGCTTGTGTGAGAGCCAAATGCACCAGGTTATTCCCTATCCACGGGGCAGCACACCTAGGAGGAGTGTCGGTTCTTAAGGCTGACCAGCCATTGCTTCTCACTGATAATAGGAACCACACTCAGGACCTTGGATAGATTCTCCCCAAACAATCAAGAAACCTGTTGCCTTCTAACCAGGTACACAATCCCTCTCTGTCAGGAGGAGACTGAGGAGTAAGGCAAGAGGCCACAGGAGTATGATTTGGGAAAATCACTCTTCATAAAAAATGAGGAGAGAAGGGCATCCTCCTCTACCAGGTGGGACCTGTCACACCTCAGCACATTTACAACCCAGAGAGCAACTCTATTAGTCCCCTGACAGACGTCATCCTATGAAAGGGGCAGATATAGCTGGATCCCATGACTTCACAACTATCACAACCCCTTGGGACCATATAAGCCATACTCACTATATACCCAGTAGCCTCTGGGAAAAGAGGAAAATGGAGGAGATATGAAAAATAGGAATATGAGAACCTCAGAATCTACTTTTACCTTAAGGAAGTATTCTATTTTCTGAACTGGGCTAAATAAATTTGCTTTAGCCCACCTAAACTGTAGGACTCCTATGGGATATTATTAGTCAATAAAGATAGAAAAGAAATACATTTCTCTGTGCATCTGAGTGTGGAGAGAGGAAATTTGCACCTACTAGATATAGCTTACGAAACCAAACATATTATAAAACAGGGCAATAAAAGTTAAAATAGATCAATGAAATTAAAATGAATAAAAGGTACACATAACCAGACTCCTGAGATAGTTAATTACTAAAATTTATCACAAAACTTTGCTTCGAGCTTGCTAGAAACTGAATCAAAATGAATTCTTGCATCTGAAAAAAAGGTATGCAGTTCAGTCAGTCAATTCACAGATGATTCCTCCTCCATCTTATTAATTTGCAGTTTCATTTTGAAAGCTGTGATTTCTTAATCTAGAGGTTTAAAGGAAATAAAATTTGTAGACAGAGATTTAACAGCGTAGAACAAACTCTTTGACTTTAAACTAGAAATCTCTGAAAGTTGAATTAACATTTAGGCCACTAGGGTGCAATTTAGAAAATTACTGCTTCATGGGCTCAAATACAGTAGTACCCCAATGGAATTAAAGATTATAACTAAGTCGATGCTTTATTAAATTGCACCTTGGAGTCCAGTAGTACTGGAGTCCTGTACTACTGGGTAGTACCCTTCAGGTACTGGAATTTACCTGTTTGTTGTTGCTCTCCATGGAACTAAAGGTAATTATCTATTAGCATGAGCTTAGAAACCAAACAATTTTTAACCAATCCTAAAGGAGAAAAAAAAAAGACATTAATTCTATTAGAATGAACAAATATTTCTCCCCTAGTTTGGTCCTTACTGTGTAATATTTAATGACACCAAGCATAATAGATTATTTAATAAAAGTGAGTTAACATTTAATGTAAATAAAAATATTAATTGGTAAACTGAAATGGATTTTGTTTTGTGTTTCAAGCGCCTTAGAATAATGAGATCAATTTACTTCCTGAATCTAGGATTCCTTAAAATAACCCTTGAACCCACACGTGAACTCTGAGGACTTTCCAAGTACAAAATACCTTCACTGTCCAATACTGCAAGAATAAGCCAATATGCTTATTCAAATGTAAATCTAAATGAAATAAAATTTTAAAAGATTACAAATCCAGTTCCTCAGTTACTCTAGTCACATTTCAAATAGTCAATAGCCACATGTGACTAATGACATGGGCACAATGACCTGAATTGTAAGTTCCCTTCTAAGGCCCCAAGTGGAAGCACAATAATATAAGAAAATATTTTGCAGATTCGTCTTTGCACATATGTCCTTCCCTCCCATCTCATCAAAAGGGCAAAATTGCTCCTCAAGTAACCATCATAACTGTTCCAATTACCTTACCTTCAGATACAGACTGCAAGAGAAAAAACTCCAATAGACCTCTAAAGAGAGTCTCGGAGGTAACTAAGGAACTAACAGAGGGGAAATTCCAGGAACAAATAATTACAATCCAATGAAACAGGAGTTATAATAAAGGTACAGAAATAAGAACTCTTAGTGGAAGGGAGTTCATGAGAAGGAGTGACATTATAACCAGGTCTCAAGTGGAATTAGTGCTTCCCAAAACCAGAAGGGAAAGGATGAAGGGTGTTCCAGATGAAAGAGACAGTTCATGTGAATGCACAGAGATGCTAAAGAGTAAGATGTGTTTGGGGACTAAACGAAACTAAATCATACCATGAAATTACTGGGGGGGAGGAGAGATAGAAGAAGCTGAAATTAGAATCATGAGTGGAAGCCAAACTGAAAGCATGCCATCCTGTGGAGGTAGGGCTTACTCTACAGGGGCCAAAAAATTGATGAAGGTTTTGGCATATTGCACATTTATACTTTGAAAAAAAGGAAATGTTTGTTGACAAAATAAAAATGATCATCAAATACATATAGGACAATTTTTTTTAAAGTTGGGCACTTATACCACATGGCAACTTACTACCAGATGCCAAATAGAAGTAATGTTCCTATACACATATTCACACTTCTATAAATATACATATAAACATATGTATAGATTATCAAAACATAGATATGACTATAAAATGCTAGTGAAGCTGTATGAGTGTATGTGAACTCAGACTGCCACACACACATGAACACACACACACACACACACACACACACATATACAAACTGATTAAGTGTTTACTCTATGTCAAGGCCTGTGTTAACTACTATTGCTATTTTATCTCATTTTAACACTTAGCAAGTACCTCAGGGTATAGGAACTACTTTCCCCCATTTTAAAATTAGAAAATTATGGCCCAATGGGTTGTGTATCTTACCCAAAAACAGACAACCAGGAAAAGGTAGAATCAGACATTGAAGTCAGACATTTATGATTTTTTTTAATTATACTTTAAGTTCTGGGATACATGTGCAGAATGTGCAGATTTGTTACATAGGTATGCACAAGCCATAGTGGTTTGCTGCACCTATCAACCCATCATCCACATTAGATATTTCTCCTAATGTTATCCCTCCCCTAGCTCCCCCACCTGCTGAAAGGCTCCAGTGTATGATATTCCCCTCCCTGTATCCAGGTGTTCTCATTGTTCAGCTCCCACTTATGACTGAGAACATGTGGTATTTGGTTTTCTGTTCCTGTGTTAGTTTGATGAGAATGATGGTTGCCAGTTTCATCTATGTCCCTGCAAAGGACATGAACTCATCCTTTTTTTATGGCTGCATAGTATTCCACGGTGTATTTGTGCCACATTTTTAAGCCTGTGCATTTATCTTTAGTCAATATTCCCTTCCTCTATAATATAACATACTTGATTCACAAAGGTCCAGGCCTGGCATTCTTGAAATATGTTATATAAAATACAAAAATAAAAATAAAGAAAATGTCTGACAAAGCTTAATGTCTAATACATACATTATATCTCAATAATGGCTTGGGATAATGAGATCAATTTACTTTCTGAATCTAGGATTCCTTAAAATAACCCCTGAACCCACACATGAACTGAGAACTTTCCTAAGTACTATACATCCAATATGGCAAGAATAAGCCAATATGCTTATTCAAATGTAAATCTAAATGAAGTAATTTTTAAAAGATTAAAAATCCAGTTCCTCAGTCACTCTAATCACATTTCAAATAGTCAATAGCCACATGTCACTAACGACATGGGCACAATGACTTGAATTGTAAGTTCCCTTCTAAGGCCCCAACTAGAAGTTCAGTAATATAAGGAAATATTTTGCAGATTCGTCTTTGCACATATTTCTCCTTCCCTCCCATCTCATCAAAAGGGCAAAATTTTCTCCTCAAGTAACTGTTATAACTGTTCCCATTAACTTACCTTCAGATATAGGCTGCAAGAGAAAAAATTCATGTAGACCTCTAAAGAGGGTATCAGAAGTAACTAAGGAACAAGCTTTGTAGCCAGTTCAGGAAGGGGAGCACAGGAGGAAGATGTTCAGCTGCCCCATGAAAATTATTAACATTAAATGGGCATGAGAGTTGGAAGGGGAGGCAGTGGTAAAAAGGTAAGCTTAGTAGGAGTACAAGATTGAAATAATCCCTGTCGTTTTGTTTCTCAGCTTGAGGAACCATGGCAATCAACATTGTGTTTTCTTTCTTCTGTGAAACAACTACACTGACAAATATCTCCAAAGCTTCACTTAGTTATTGGCAGCACGTTGATATTTATCTTAAGTCGCAGCTCGCTTTCTTCGTTAGTTCAATATTGAGGAAGAAGCTGTTCCTTCTGAGATTTCCCACTGGTTAATTATACTTATCAGAGCCTGAATTCCTGGAAGACATCAAGGTCATCCCTGAAGTGGGTAGATTTCATAACCTCCAACCAGTCATGAAATCTTGCCTGCCTCTGTGTCTAGGTAATAACAGTGACATCAGATAGACTCAGAGCACAGCCATTTCAATTTATTGCATTTCAACTCCATGGTGCTACAGAGAGTGAACAAGGACGACAGGGGTCCATTCACAAGTGCAGCTCAAGGAAAACAAAAATTGCATAGATTTTCTTATAGATTTGTCTGTCTTAGTCACATAAGCATGGCCCTTCCTTCCTCAGGTTGTAATAATTTCAGATCTTCATGAAGCTCAAGACATTAATCAATTTCAACACACACTTTGGGTTGAAGGACAGGCTATATAATAGAATTGCGTAGCTGCACAAACATAATCCAGAGAAGACAACAATCTTTTCCAGAGAAAATCAGTAAGGAGCAGCAAGAAAATAAGCGCTGAAAATTAGAAAATTAGACTAAATAACCTTCATTATTACTATTAACTGTCATAAGATACTCCTACACACACACGCACACACACACACACACACACACACACACACTAGAAGAAATAACAAATTCTATTTCAAAAATGACTTGGAATTGGAATTGAACCTCTTAAGACCCAAAATGGACCTTAAAAGATAATCTGTAAAAGCAGAAAAAAGAAACCAGGAACAGTTTTCTGGCTTCCTCCTCTGGCACACTCTCCACTGTATCATACTATCCTGGATCAGTTAGACAGCAATTACTTGCAAGAAACAGAAAATCGTGTAACTGTGGCTACTAACAAAAGTTTAACTAAGTCATCTCATTCAACGAAAATTCTAGAAGTAAGTGTTCATTTGCCAGCTCAACAATGTCAAAACTGATGTTGTAAGATGTCCTTGCCCTTTTCTTCATGATCGTTGCCTCGTGGTCACAATATGCTCATTGCCTCTCCAGTAAAGGAAAAGCAAAGGGCACTTCTGTCTGTACCTCATTAGTCAGAACTACACTACATTGACACCCAACCTGCAAATGAAGCTGGGAAACTGAGTGTTTTAAACCACTCACACTGCTGCCTCAAAATGAGGAATCTGTCAGTAAGAAATAAGAAGCAAATTAATTCTGGGTGGCCATTTTACAGTCTTTCACACATACGGATTGTCCAGAACAGTTTCATCCTTTCCAGAGCAGACACAAAATTTAATCTAAAAAGCCAGTTGTTTGTGTGTGATTACCTGGGAAGGTAAGGACATGAGGAAGTAAACCTCACTCTTCTAGTGAGGCTACACTGCCTCCCACTTACCCACTCAACCCACTCATTTCTATTACTCTGAGGCTATAGGATCAAGATTACAGTCTGAGATTCCTTGATGCCCACATATTACCCATAACCCAAAGGGAGAATAGACAAGTGAGTGACAGTTTAAGAAGTTGTTCTCCAAAACAAATGGTGTGTAGCTTTTGTTTCAAGTGAAAAGTAACAATAGAAGAGCTAATAAATGATACAATTTGAAAGAAAAGAAAATCCTACCATATAGTATTTGTTCTCCCTGCCCCCTTTTCTTTCTCTCTCTCTCTCTCACACACACACACACACACACACACACACAAAAACACACACACACACACGCATTGAAAATAGTCCTTTTACCAACGAAAGCAAAAAAATCTTGGTACAAGATTAGGAAACTTAAACACCAAATAACTGTACATCTTTTGAAGGGGAGTGAATTATTTGTCAAATAGAGTTTTAAAAGTAAAGATCAACTGTTAAGAATTCATAAATTCATCCACCTTTATTCTAGGGTTAAGCTAAAATAGAAATTTGCACAAGTACATGCTGTTTTATATGACTATAATTAGGTTTTTAGTTTCCTGAAGTAAGGATTTATTTGTTTAGAGAATGAGAGAATTGCAGCCAGTCAGCCTCTAAAATTCATTAGAGATTGAACCACCTCATGCAGAGAGATGGCCATTCAACCTCTGTGTACTATCCTTAGTAGAGGGGTGTCATTACCTAATAAGAGAACCAGATTGTGCCTAGGGTGACAGGTTGTCCAAGTTTCCCTGGAACATAGGAGTTTTCTGGGATACAAGATAGTAAGAGCTAAAACTAGGGAAGTCCCAGGCAAAGTGTGATGAGTTGATCACCCCACCTTTGCACATAGATTATGTTGTCCCTAACCTGACCCCATTGCTACCTTTCTTGTTCTGCTTCGAAGGAGAGAAATTAGGGAAGAGCCCTGTAGTTATCATCAAACTTAATGACTAAAATAAATTTCTAATTATTCAAAATGTCCTTGTACATGTTCAAAGTTTTTATTACGGTTTATTATGTGACATCTGTTTCTGAAGGGAAAATTTAGGAACATAGCTCATAAGATGTACTTTGTTTTAAATTTTCTTTAAATTTTGCCACCTGCTTTATAGCAGCATGCCACATTTAGACAGGCTCCATCCCCCTTTTCACGGTTATATTCAATGGCTGCAAGACAGATGTGTCCAATACATTTGATTTCTTTTGGCATTTTGGGCACAAACTTAATTATGATAAACCAGTCCAGTCCTTTTTTACTTACCCTCCTCCTCAGAGTGGATCACACTGATAAACTGTGATTTAAGTATATTTTTCAGTAATTCTAATTGACCCAGGGAAATTAAAATAATATTTTCCTGTTCTACTTGTCATAACCTGTTGAGATAGCTTTCAAAATGTGCTACTGTGGGGAAAAAAGAAATTCTATACACACATTATTGCTGAAATTTCCTGGCTCTTTGCCTCCCAGAAGAGCAATGCATGAAATATTTATTCAAAAATGGAAATATCAAGAATTAAATGAGTTCAAACTAGCCAAATTACTTTATGGGCATTTCTTCACTGCTTAAGGTAACTCCAAATTATCTTAGGCTCTGCATAGACTGTGTCAACTAGAACATCTTGGAAAAAATGAAAAAGTCCTCTTGAAAAGCCAACTTAACTGATTTAATTCTATTATAAATAATTGTAGGATGAATTGACTGGTTTAGTGTTGAAGGAATAAGGTCAGAGGAGTTAACGAACTTTAAGCTACATGAGACCTAAGATTATTCGTTCTTTCCGTAACAAATATTTATTGAGCACCTACCACATGCTAACCACTTTTCTAAGTGCTGTGAACAAAAGAGACAGAGTTTGTATCCTCCTGAAGCTTACCTTCTGGCAGGAGAAACAGACACCACCCCCTCAACAGTGATGATAAATAATATGAAGAAACATAGCAGGGCAAATTAATGTGACAGGTTTTCTTCTGTTTTAAAGGAGGAGTGCTCTCTGAGAAAGTGACCTCTAAATTGTATCTAAATTAATTCAAGAGGGAAAGAGCTATCTCCCCCTCCCACCATTATCTTTATGTGTATTGAACAGTGGCTTTCAAAGTCTTGTCTCCAGATCAGCAGCATCCATATCACCCATGAATTTGTTTAAAATGTACATTCTTAGGCCCTACTTTAGACATATTAAATCTGAAATTCTGGGGGTAAAGCCCAGGAATCTATGTTTTAAGAAGTTTCATAGGTGATGTTATACATGCCCAAATTTGAAATGGATTGCTCTAGACAATCATATCCTTTAAGATCTCTTAAATGCTCTCTTCTTCAGGAAAACTTCCTGGATCTTCATATTTCAAAGAGATTTCTTTTCTCCTCTAAGATCCTTCACTATATCACAAATAACCATCCAGGGGCACTTGGACTTGCCTCTTGGAATTATTGCTAGGCTACTCATGTACCTGAAGACTCTCTGTTTGTTACCCGTCAGCTCCTTGAAGGAACAGACTGTAACTATTCCATCTTTGCATTCGCAACAGCGTGGTAAGGTCCCTGGCACAAAGCAGGCTTCCAGAAATACATGAGGAGGTGATGTAGTAGTCTAAATAATGGTCCCCCAAAATATTAGGTTCTCATCCTTGGAAATTGTAAATGTTACCTTATATGAAAAACATCTTTTCAGACATGATTAAATTAAAGTTCTGAAGATCCAAGATTATTTGGATAGGTCCTAAATGTAATCACAAGTATCCTTACAAGAAAGAGACAGAGGGAGATTTGACATACCTAGAGAAGGAAAACACAATGTGCCCAGAGAGTCAGAGGTTGAAACAGTGTAGCCACAAGCCAAGGAATGCTGCTGTTAGGAGAATGTGGAAGAGGCAAGAAACTGACTCTTCCCTAGAGCTTCTAGACGGGATGTCACTCTCCTGACACACTGATTTCAACCCAGTGATTCTAGCTTCAGACTTCTGGCATCTAGAACTGTGAAATAATATATTTCTGTTAAGCTACCAAGGTTGTGGTAATTTGTCACAGCAGACACAGAAACTACTATAAATGATCACAGCTAAAAGTTGGGGATGGCTTTTTGGGGCATCACCTTGGCTAGTTATAGGGTCTGGTTATTCAGCAAAACACATAAATCTAGGTACTGGGGTAAAGGGATTTGGCAGATGTAATTAAAGCCCCTAATTAGTTGACTTTAAGTAAGAGAGATGATATTGGATGATTCTAACTTTATCCATCCGAAGACTTTAAAAGCAGGAATGAGGCTTCCCCAAACATCATGAACATAACCATGCAGTTGAGGCTGCTTGTGATCTATCCTTCCTGAAAACTCATGGACGATAGCTTGAGCTCATGCCTGTCAGTTCATGCTTCCTCGTGATTCCTGCCTGCCCCTGTTAAATCCAGGTGAAAACACAGATACTGAACATTTACTCTGTAGCAGGTAACATAGGTACATTATATTATTTAATTCTGACATCAATCTTATGAATTAAGTATAATTATTATCCCATTTTATATATAAGAACATTTACACTTAGAGGGATGAACCGAATTACTCAAAGTCACATAGCTAAAAGAGGCCAGAGTTGGCATTCAAACTCAGCCGGTCTGATTCCAGAGTGTCAGTCACTATACCCATGTGCTGCCCAACAAACTAGTGCCATGAGTGTATACAAGTCAAAGTGGGAGAATCACTGCAAGGAGATTTCCAATCCACTTAAATGCTTCGGGTTTATTAAGGGGAAACAACAGACAGAGGACTTTGCTTTAGGATGAGCATGAGTCCCATAAACTTGGAACATTCATGGCAAACCTTGAAGGTATAGAAAAGAGTTGCTTCCCAAGTAAGTTTGAGGACTTCAGCCCAGCTGAGCTCAAAGCCTCCTCTGCCCTCTTCCATTGGTGGGATCACTTGGCTGACCTTCCTTGTTGCCCTTTCTCCTGAGGCAGCAACTTGAACTGCACAGATGTGCAAGACAGCAGGGGATGGACAGCCCTGGTGATAAAATAGAGAAATTTAGGAGCCCTCCACTGGGTTTCCACACACTCTCCCATAATCATGAGAAATAGAATTTTATCAGCACTTGCCCCAGGGTGCTAATTAAGAGTAAGATTTTCATATCTGGCATCTTGTAGCTAAAAAGAAATTTGCTCACTGCAAAAGAGAGTACTCTGCCTAGTTGGGAAGCTATTACACAAAGAAAACTCATTCTAACATTTTTCATTATAGAGAATTCAGCATAGGTTGGTTCTAAGGCAGTCAGAGGTAAGGACAGAAATTGCCCAAAGAACGAGGAAGACCTTAAAATGAGGGAATTTCTTCTCTAAGCCAGTCCTGCTGCTGTGGTGGTAGGGAATTCATCAACGCAGGTTCCAGACTAACTCATTAAACACATGACGTTGGTAAATTACTTACTTTCCCACAAGGAAAATAGGTTAATTGGGTTTTTTTTCAATATTATTGCATAATACATGTTTATTTAATAAATTTAAACAATGTATAGAACATGGAAAAACAGTAAAGTTCACTTGGACACTCACTGGCCAAAGGGAATTGACATTAACATTTTGTTAGGCAAGTTAGCTAACGTGTTTTTGCCTGGCTGTATTCATCCATAAAATGGGAACAAGTAACAGTCTTCCTCAGAAGTGGCAGAGGAAATGCATGAGATAAATCAGGTAAAGCACTCAGCATAGGGCATACCTAATAAGGCTCTCCTATGCTAGTGTGACTACTATCCCAATTTGCTGGGGCTCTTTTGGTTTTAGTAGTGAGAGTCCTACATCTTGGAAACTGGGATGGTTGCCATAACCCTACAGGAAGGGTAACAGTGAAGTATCATGTTCACCAGACCATAGACAGGGCTGGGTAGTACATGAATACTCTTTTAACAACAGGGAGTCATCGCATGACTTGCCTTAGATTCATTGTCCTTGTCTGACACAGGCCTGCTCGGTCCAACTTGGACTGAATGGGGAAGTCTCAAAGCCAGTGCTCCAGCCTCAGAAAGGCATTATCCTATATAGAGCCATCATTCATCCAGAACAGTGTTGTGCTTCTAGCAAACTGCACTTCAGTTCTGGCTGCCAATGTCTCCAAGTTGAAGGAAGAAGCAGGAGCATTAGACTCCTCTGAACTACTAGTCTCTCTGAAAAGCAGAAAAGAAATCAAGCACTTAGCACAGAGCCCCCTGTGAACTGCAGGCCCTCAACTGCTTGCCCAGCCAAATAATATCCATCTGGCTCCAATTCATTTCAGTCCTTTAACTGCTCACATCTCTGGATGGCATTGGCACAGCAAGACACAAGTGCCATCAACATGGTGTCAATTCTGCCTTCAAAAGCTCAGCTTTGTTCCAACTCTGTCAGGATTAGAAGCAGCAGAGGCTGTAAAGGTATTTTCTTAGCCACCCATTCAGCCTGCTGATCTTTGTTCAGCTAGGGCAAAGCTCATTCTTAACGAGTCAGATGACTCCCTTTCTGCTCCCTTCGTTCAATAGATCCCTCATTTTGGACATCCTGACAAATGTTCAAATGAAATTTCCTTTGGCTGCAACTTGTCCCAACTTTTCTTGTTATTAGCTCAGCCCTTCTATCATCTAAACAAGGACCTGCCAACTTCTTGTGAGTTAATGCCCTTCATCTCCCTTTCTCCCCATATTATTTTTCACTTGGCTTCTCTCAATTACTCTTCTCTGTGCTCTCCTGGCGATCCTTAATTATCTTGACTCTAGTGCACTTAAACCTTTGGACTAACAAGTGCTCTGAGCTGTTTTCTTCTTCCTGGGAAACCAACTGGAAAGTCATATAGACATACTGCCCCAGCCATATTTCAGATTACCACCAGAGAAGTTGTGAAAGAGCCTAAAATCTCTAAGGAACCCTACAGATTTAATTGAGTGTCACTGAATTTGAGGAACACACACACAAACACATACACATACACAAACACACACACACACCACACTTCCACAACCTAAAGGTCTAGGTGACGTTACATTAACAACAAGCATAAAAATGTCTCTGTCCTTGGCACCATCTAATTGCGTAAAACTTCAGCCTCTGACAAAGACCCCCAACCCCCATGAGCATTTATGGGAGTCTATTTATATGCACACATGCAAATCTAGTCAAGAACCATGTGTCTTTTCTGAGCACACTACTGCCCCACTGCTTCTGCTGTCTTCTCTCAGGCTGCTATAGTTTCCTACCTGATGCCATTACCCACTTTCTGGAGTGGCCAAAACTACAAAGTGGTCTGTGGCACCAAGGGGTGGGATAACAAGCACAGCACTGCCAGATCCCTCCAATTGAGTGTAATATAAAGTGAAGAGAGTAGTAATGAAATAGATTGCAGGATGTCCTCTCTTCCCCTGCAGCTCAGCTATAATTCCATGGAATTGAACTGGCCATAGATCAGAGCGATTGGTACCACATTACATGCAGAATCATACCTACTCTTGCCCCACCTCCCTCACCAAAACCATGTAAACACTGCAAGCCCTTCATGCACATACATCTCTCCCTTTAAGATGTGTTTCTACCCAAAGTGGCTCCTCACCCAAACAGACCTCCACAAACTGCCTTCATATTCCATTCACTCACCCCTACCTCACCCACCCAAGATCCCAGATGTCCAGGCATACCCAAATGCAAAAATGCGCAGAGAATATGTTCCACTGCATTTTCATACTTATATATTATTTTTAAGTGATTCATTTCAAAGCCAGAACACAGTTCTAGATGCTGGAGATTCAAAAATAAAAGACGTGCAGCATTACTGTGTTTTCTTGGATTGAATATTTCATCATCTGAGATTTGTGTCTCCAATGTGCAACATGGGTCCTATGATGGTACAACAAGCCCAGGAGCTGGGGTGTTATGCTGCCCTGATCAATGTGGCTGCTTTCACGAGTTTTCCAATAGCTCATGTCCTGTCATAAGATTCATGGTCCCATAAGAAGAAATTGATCTTAATAGTATGCAGAATGAATACAATAAGGAAAATGGCTGAAGCAAATGGATCTTGACGCCACATTAATAGCTTTTTTGTAAGAGAAAATGAATTCATGAGCAAATAATAGAAATTAATGAAGGCACCCTAGGCAAAGTCCTCTACCTCCTCCTAAATGATGGTTTTAGTAGGGTCTGTCCTCCCCTCAAAGATGACCAAGGGTACTGCTAAGAACTTTGGAAGATAATATACAATTTGAATAGGAGAAGCAAACTCAGAAGGCTCCACAGGCTATGAGCTGAGTCACTTCTCAAGGGAAGTGGTAAATTTCCACAGCTGCTACAGATCATTTGGCTGATATTTCAATACCAACAGCCTATGTCTTCAAAGAGTATTTACAGCTTTAATGGCATTAAGGTGACTGAACTCCTGAACTTTTATTTGTTAGTAAAAAGTATTAATCATCTTGATTCCAGATTAGCCTAAGGGGGATTTTTTCCCTAGAAACTAATACCTCATCCTCAGTTATCTTCAGCTGCAGAGCCTTGGCCCCAGCAAGGCTAGATCAGCCTAAGTGAAACTAAACACCTTCAAGGGAGCATCAAAGGTCACATGAGGATGGAAGGAATGTGTTGTAAGCAGGATTTTTGTCCTTCCCTGGTCTTGGATGTGCCCATAATCTGTGTCACCCCCTTGAGATTTTTTATCTAAGACTTCCAGATATCTAATACTATAAAATTAAAATGAGAGGGGGGGTCAAGATGGCAGACTAGAAGTAGCTGGTGTGTGCTGCTCTCACAGGGAGGAAACAAAGTGGTGAGCAAACACTGACACTACAAGCCAGTTGTCAAAAAAAGCTCCTAGGGATCCGTCAAGGAAGTCAGGGGACACTGAGAACAGGGAACAGTGAAGCTTGGCAGCAGCACATCTGGAATCAACATGGAGCCAGAAGGAGCTTCCCAACATGGAGAAAAGGTGAATGAGTGAGATCCCCTGGGGGATTCACACTTCCCACGGGGACTTGTACAATTCTGGAAATGAGAGAATCACCGTGTCCCTCTCGGCCTCTACATTGATCCAAAGAGCCACCTGAAGTCTTTGTAAAAGCTTTGAACCATGGACCAGCCCAGTTCCAGCTGTCAAAGCCATGATAGAGGCCATAGCCATGGTGCCTGGAAGCAGTAAGATTGCACCATTTCCCTTGCCAGACAAGGCTCAGAGCCAGCTTCCAGCACAGCAGCTCAGCCTCTGCCTGAACTCTGCCAGGGGACACAGCTCCATGTTCCCCCAGGAAGCACCTGGACAATGGAGCAAGAGACCTCACCCACCCTTGCTGCTCCTAGCTTGGTGGGACACACCAGCTAGGGTTTCCAGCACAATGCCCTGCCTCTACCCAAATTCTGTGGGTGTACACCCTATTTTCCCCTGGGAAGCACTCAGAGGGTGGATCAGATGACTCCACCCACTCCTGCTGATCCTGTCTGAGTGGGACATGCTGGCATGGTTGGTGTCCAAGCAGGTGGGGAGCCTTCACTCTTAGAATACTGTGAGGGCTGAGATGCCTCAGTTCTCTCAGGCCAGCAGGGGAATAGGGCATGCCTTCCACCACAGAGTAGGTCTGGAAAGGGGATGCCCTGTCTGCCAATCGTATTCCTGCCTGAGGGAGCCTTGTGGCCCAGAACACCTAACAAAGGAAATGCTGGCATGAAAACAGCAATTGGAGGGGGCTCCTCCAAGGCCCAGGAGCAGAACAGGTGAGGGAGTCATTTCTGTCTTCCATACCCATAGAGCACTGCTGCAAAACGCACCAAAATGTAAAAGAGTCATGAGCTAATAGTCTCTCTGCTGGCCACAACTCTTAACTTCCACTTATTGAATAACAGCCCAAATTATACCACCAAAATATTTTGCCAATATACAGCACCTGTGAAAACTAAAGGAAAAAAATGAGCCACAAAAAAAAATATATGTGTGTATATATATATATATATATATATATATATATTCTGTACAGAATCTTGGCCCTCTGAAAGCATCCAGAAACAAAGCCAACTGACTATACTCAACTTATGTCACAGTTAAAGGAACACTAGCACTCACACATGAGAAAGAATCAGTGCAAGAACTCTGGCAACTCAAAAACCCACTGCGTGCCCTTACCTCCAAATGAACACACTAGTCCACCAGAAATGGTTCTTAACCAGACTGAAATAACTGAAATGAAAGACACAGAATTCAGAATATGGATGGCAAGGAAGTTCATCAAGATCAAGAAGAAAGTTGAAACCTAATCCAAGGAATACAGTTAAACAACCTGGGAGCTGAAAGATGAAATAATTATCTGAAGAAAAAAACAGAATAAACTTCTAGAACTGAAGAATTTACTTCAAAAATTTTATAATATAATCAGGAGCATAAACAGCAGAATCAACCAAGCTGAGGAAAGACTCTCAGAGCTTGAAGATTGGTTCTTTGAAGCAACTCAATCAGACAAAAAAAATTTTTTAAATGAACAAAACCTCTGAGAAATATGAGATTATGCAAAGAGACCAAATCTATGACTCGTGAATATTTCTGAAAGAGAAAGAGGGTAACTTGAAAAACATATTTGAGAATATAGTCCATGAAAATGTCACTAATCTAGCTAGAGAGAAGGGCATTCAAATTCAAGAAATACTGAAAACCACAGTAAAATACTGTACAAGCCAAGGAATACCATAGTGAATACAAAAAATATCTTGAAGGCAGCTAGGGGAAAAGGTGAGGTCACCTACAAAGGAAACCTCATCAGGCAAGCAGCAGACCTCTCAACAGAACCTTACAAACCAGGAAAGATCGGAGGCCTGTTTAAGCATTCTTAGAGAATATAAATTCCAAACAAGAATCTCATATCCCACTAAACTAAGCTTCTTGAGCAAAGGATACATAAAATCCTTCTCAGACAAGCAAGTACCAAGGGAATTTGTTACCACCAGACCAGCCCTACAAAAGGCCCTAAAAGGAATGGTAAACATGGACACAAAAGATTGAAACCTGCTACCACAAAAACACATGCAAACACATTACCCACAGGCAATATAAAGCAATTTTACAAGCAAGTCTGCAAAACAAACAGCCAGCAATATGACAACAGAATCATAATCTTATATATTAATGCTAACCCTGAATGTAAATGATCTAAACACCCTTCTTAAAAAGCACAGAGTGGCAAGCTGTATAAAAAGACAAGATCGAACTGTCTGCTGTCTTCAAGAAACATATCTCACATGTTCACATGTAATGACACCCCACGGGCTAGAAGTAAAAGAATCGACAGAGATCTAACATGCAAACGAAAAACAAAAAATGCAAGAGTCACTATTCTAATATCAGATAAAACAGACTTTAACCCAACAACAATCAGGAAAAACAAAGAAGGACATTACATAATGATAAAGGGTTTATTTCAGCAAAAAGACTTTACTATCCTAATATATATGTACCTGACATGGGAACACCCAGATTCATAAAACAAGTTTTTGACCTACAAAAAGATTCAGATAGTCACACAATAATCATAGGGGACTTCAGCACCCAACTGACAGTTTCAGACAGAACACTGAGTCAAAAACTAACAAAGATATTCTGAACTTAAACTTGACACTTGCCCAATTGGACCTAATAGACAACTACAGAATATTCCACCCAACAGCCACAGAATATACATTCTTTCATCCACACATGGAACATATTCTAAGATCAACCATGCCAACATCATCCTGATACCAAAACCTGGCAGAGACACAATTAAAAAAGAAAACTATAGGCCAATATCGATGATGAACACTGATGCAAAAATCTTCAATAAAATACTGGCAAACCAAATCCAACAGTACATCAAAAAGCTTATCCACCACGATTAAGTAGGCGTCATCCCGAGGATGGAAGGCTGGTTGAACATATGCAAATCTGTAAACATATCCACCACATAAGCAGATTCAAAGACAAAAACCACATGATTATCTCAATAGCTGCAGAGAAGGCCTTCCACAAAATTCAATAGCCCTTTATGCTAAAAACTCTCAATAAACTAGGTATCAAAGGAACATATCTCAAAACAATAAAAGCTATTTATGACAAACCCACAGCCAATATCATACTGAATGGGCAAAAACTAAAAACATTCCCTTTAAAAACTGGCATTAGACAAGAATTCCCTCTCTCACCACTCCTATTCAATATAGTATTGGAAGTTCTAGCCAGAGCAATTAGGCAAGAAAAAGAAATAAAGGTATTCAATTAGGAAAAGAAGAAGTCAAATTGTCCCTATTTGCAGATGACATGATCATATATTTAGAAGACCCCATTGTCTCAGCCCAAAACCTCCTTAAACTGACGAGGAACTTCGGCAAAGTTTCAGGATACAAAATCAATGTGCAGAAATCACAAGCATTCCTATACACTGACAACAGACAAACAGAAAGCCAAATCATGAGCGAACTCCCATTTATAATTGCTACAAAGATAATAAAATACCTATGAGTATAACTAACAAAGGATGTAAAAGATCTCTTCAAGGAGAACTACAAACAACTGCTCAATGAAGAAGAGAGGACACAGATGGAAGAACATTCCATGCCCATGGTTAGAAAGAATCAATATTGTGAAAATAGCCATACTGCCCAGAGTAATTTATAGATTCAACACTTTCCCCATCAAGCTACCATTGACCTTCTTCACAGAACTGGAAAAAATCACTTTCAAATTCATATGGGACCAAAAGAGAGCCTGCATAGCCAAGACAATCCTAAGCAAAAAGAACAAAACTGGAGGCATCACACTACCTGACTTCAGACTATACTACAAGGCTACAGTAATCAAAACAGCATGGTACTGGTACCAAAACAGAAATATAGACCAATGGAACAGAACAGAGGCCTTGGAAACAATGCCACACATCTACAACCATCTGATTTTTGACAAACCTGACAAAAACAAGGAACGGGGGAAAGGATTTCCTGTTTAATAAATGGGGTTGGGAAAACTGGCTAGCCATAGCAGGAAGCTGAAACTGGACCCCTTCCTTACACCTTATACAAAAATTAACTCCAGATGGATTAAAGATTTAAAGATAAGAACTAACACCATAAAAACCTTAGAAGAAAACCTAAGCAAAACCATTCAGGACATAGGCACAGGCAAGAACTTCATGACTAAAACACCAAAAGTAACAGCAACAAAAGCCAAAGTAGACAAATGGGATCTAATTAAACTCCAGAGCTTCTGTACAGCAAAAGAAAAAATCATTAGAGTGAACCAGCAACCAACAGAATGGGAAAAAATTTTTGCAATCTACTCATCTGACAAGTGGCTAATATCCAGAATCCACAAAGAACTAAAGCAGATTTATAAGAAAAACAAACCCATTCAAAAGTGGGCAAAGGATATGAACAGACACTTTTCAAAAGAAGACATATCTGCGGCCAAAAGCCAGATGAAAAAATGCTCATCATCACTGGTCATTAGAGAAATGCGAATCAAAATCACATTGAGATACCATCTCACACCAATTAGAATGACAATCATTTAAAAATCTGGAGACAACAGACGCTGGAGAGGATATGGAGAAAAAAGAACACTTTCACACTGTTGTTGGGAGTGTATATTAGATCAACCATTGTGGAAGACAATGTGGCAATTCCTCAAGGATCTAGAAATAGAAATACCATTTGACCCAGCAATCCCATTACTGGGTATATACCCAAAGGATTATAAATCGTTCTATTATAAAGACACATGCACTCGTATGTTTGTTGTGGCACTGTTTACAACAGCAATGACCTGGAACCAACCCAAATGCCCATCAATGATAGACTGGAGAAAGAAAATGTGGCACATATACACCATGGAATACTATGCAGCCAAAAAAACCAACGTGTTCATGTCTTTTGCAGAGACATGGATGAATCTAAAAACCATCATTCTCAGCAAACTGACACAAGAACAGAAAACCAAACACTGCATGTTTTCACTCCTAGGTGGGTGATAAACAATGAGAACACTTGGGCACAGGGAAGAGAACAACACTCACTTGGCTAGATGGTGGGGTGGAGGGGAGGAGAGGGACAGCTGGTGGGCGGGGAGGATGGGGAGGGATAACACCAGGAGAAATGCCTGACGTGGTGACGGGAGCAGGAGGGGGGTGGGGATGGAGACAGCAAACCACCGTGGTATGTATATATCTATGCAACAATTCTGCAGGATGCAGGATGTGCACATGTACCCCGAAGCCCCAAGTACAATTTTAAAAAAAAAGGAAAGAAAAGAATAAGAAAAAACAGAAATTCTCAATAAATTCCAAAAAATTTAAATCATACTAAGCAGACTCTTGGACCCCAGTGCAAAAAAAAAAAAAAAAAAATCAATACCAAGAATATCTCTCAAAACTATATAAGAACATGGAAAGCAATTTGCTTTTGAATAACTATTGAGTGAACAATATTATTATGGCAAAAATTAAAAAGGTATTTGATATTAATGAAAATAGAGACACAACTTACCAAAATCTTTGAGATGCAGCTAAAACAGTGTTAAGAGGAAAGTTTATAGTGCTAAATGCCTTCATGAAGAGGTTAGAAAGATCACAAATTAACAATGTAGCATTGCACCTAGAAGATCTAGGGGAAAGAAAAGAGTGATCCAACCCCAAAGATAGCAGAAGAAAAGGAATCACTAAAATCAGAGAAGAACTGAATGAAAGTGAGACCAAAAGCTCCATACAAAAGATTAATCAAACCAAGAGTTATTTCTTCAAAGGAATAAACAAGATTGATAGACCACTAGCTAGACTAACAAAGAAAAGAAAAGGGATCTGAATAAGCTCAGTTGGAAATAACAAAGATGATATTACAAATGACCCCACAGAAATACAAAAGATCCTCAGAGACTACCATGAACATCTCTATACACACAATTTAGAAAATTTAGAAGAAATGGATAAATTTCTGAAACACACAACTTCCCAAGATTTAACCAGGAAGAAAGTAAAACAGACTAATAACATGTTCCAAATTAGAATCAGTAATTTAAAATAACTACCAACCAAAAAGAGCCTGGGAACACATGGATTCTGACATGGTCTGGCTCTGTGTCCCCACCCAAATCTCATCTTGAATTGTAATCCAAATTATAATCCCTACCTGTTGGAGGAGGGATCTCGTGGGAGGTGTTTAGATCGTGGGGAGGTCCCCCCCATGCTATTCTTGTGATAGTGAGTGAATTTTCACAAGATCTGATGGTTTTATAAGGGGCTTTCTCCTCCTTCACTCATATTTTATCTTGAATTGTAATTTGAATAATAATTCCCGCATGTTAGGGGGAGAGACCTCATGGGAGATGATTAGATCACAGGGTTGGTACCTCCATGCTGTTTTGTCCCTATCCAAATCTCATCTTGAATTGTAATCCAAATTGTAATCCCCCGAGTGTTGGAAGAGGGACCTCATGGGAGGTGATTGGATTATGGTGATGGTCCCCCTATACTGTTCTCATGATAGAGAGTGAGTTCTCACAAGACCTGATGGTTTTATAAGAGGCTTTACCCCCTTCATCCATTCTTCTCTCTCCTGTCCCCATGTGAAGAAGGATGCATTGCTTCCCATTCTGTAATGATTGTAAATTTACTGAGGCCTCCCCAGTCATGTGGAACTGTGAGTCAATTAAACCCTTTTTCTTTATAAATTACCCAATCTCAGGTATTTCTTCATAGCAGCATGGGAACAGACCGATACAGATTCACAGCCAAATTCCAGCAGTCATACAAAGAATTGATACGAATCCTACTGAAACTATTTCAAAACATTTGAGAGAAGTGGCTTCTCCCTAACTCATTCTATGAAGCCAGCATCATCCTGATATCCAAATCTGTCAGAGATACAACAAAAAAAAGAAAAGTTTAGGCCAATATCCATGATGAAAGTAGACCCAAAAATCCTCAACAAAATACTAGCAAACCAAACCCAGTAGCACATCAAAAAGTTAATTCACCATGATCAAATAGGCTTTATTCCTGGGATGCAAGGTTAATTCAACACACATAAATCAATAAATGTGATTCACCACACAAGCAGAATCAAAAAACAGAGCCATATGATTATCTCAATAGATGCAGAAAAATCTTTCAATAAAAGCCAACATTTCATCATGATAAAAATCCTCAACAGACTAGGCAGCAAAGGAACATACTTCAAAATAATAACCGTCTATGACAAACCCACAACCAACATTATACTGAACAAGAAAAAAATGGTACCATTTCCCTGGAGAACTGGAACAAGACAAGGATGCCTGCTCTCACCACTCCTATTCAACATAGTACAGGAGATCCTAGCCAGAGCATTCAGGCCGAGAAAAAAATAACAGCCATCCAAATAGGAAAATAAAATGTCAAACTATCTCCCTTTGCTGATGATATAATTCTATACATAGAAAACCCTAAAGATTCTACCAAAAGGCTCCTGGAACTGATAAACAAATTCAGTAAAGTTTCAGGATACAAAATTAATGTACAAAAATTAGTAGCATTTCTATACATCAATGACGTTTTAGCTGAGAACCAAGTTAAGAACACAATCCCATTTACAATAGCCACAAAGAAAATGACGTATTTAGGAATTTATGTAACCAGGGATGTGAAAGATCTCTACAAGGAGAACTATAAAACACTGTTGAAAAAAATCAGAGATGACACAAATATATGGAAAGATATCCTATGCTTACTGATTGGAAAAATCAATATTGTTAAAATGGTCACACTGTCCAAAGCAATTTACAGATTCAGTGTTATTCCTATCAAAATACCTATGTCATTTTCACAGAATTAGAAAAATCTACTCTGAAATTCATATGGAACCAAAAAGAGTCCAAATACTCAAAGCAATCCTAAACAAAAAGAACAAGCCGAAAGCATCATGTTACCAGATTTTCAACTATACTACAGGGCTAGAAACCAAGCCAGCATGGTACAGACACATAGAAAACTGGAACAGAATAGAGAGCACAGAGATAAAGTCACACACCATCAGATCTTTAACAAAACTGACCAAAATAAGCAACAGAAAAAGGGCTCCCTATTCAATAAATGATACTAGGATGACTGGCTAGCCATATGCAGAAGAATAAAACTGGAACTCCTACCTCTTAACATGTACAAAAGTTAAGTCAAGATGGATTAAAGACTTAAATGTAAAACCTTAAACTATAAAAATCCTAGAAGATAACCTAGGAGTTTCCCTTCTCAACATAGGCTTTGACAAAGAATTTAAGTCTGTGTCTCTATGAACAAAAACAAAAACAAAAAAAGACCTAATTAAACTAAAGAGATTCTGCACAGCAAAAGAAATTACCAACAAAGTAAACAGTCTACAAAATAGGAAAAAATATTCACAAACTATACATCTGACAAAATTCTAATATCCAGAATCTACAAAGAACTTAAATCAATGAGCACAAAACAAACAAACAAATTAAAAGTAGACAAAGGACATGAACAGACACTTCTCAAAAGAAGATGTACAAGTGACCAAAAAACATGAAAAAATGATCAACATCATTAATTATCAGAAAAATGCAAACCAAACCACAATGAGATACCATCTCACACTATTCAGAAGGGCAATGATTACAAAGTCAAAAATAAATAAATAAATAAAACAGATGCTGGCGAGGTTGCAGAGAGAAAGGAACACTTACATATTGCTGGTAGAAATGCAAACTAGGTCAGCCACTGTAGAAAGCAGTTTGGAAATTTCTCAAAGAACAGAAAACAGAACTACTATTCAACCTAGCAATCCTACTACTGGGTATATACCCAAAGAGAAATAATTTATTATATCAAAAAGAAACATGAACCTGTATTTTCATTGCAGTGCTAGTCATAATAGCAAAGACATAGAATCAACATAGGTAGGTACCTTTCAACAATGGGTTGCATAAAGAAAATGTGTTACATATACATCGTGAATACTGTGTAATTATTTTTAAAAATACTGAAATTATATACTTTGCAGCAACATGGATGGAGCTGGAGGTCATTATCCTAAGCGAATTAATGCAAAAACAGAAAGACAAATGCCACATATTCTCACATATTAGTGGGAGCTAAACATTGAATACACATAGACATAAAGATGGGGAACACAGGGGACTACAAGACAGGGGAGGGAGGGAGGGAGGCAGGCATGGGCTAAAATACCATGTATTGGGTACTGTGCTCCCCACCTGTGTGATAAGATCAGTTGTACCGTAAATCTCAACATCATGCAATACGTAACATGCAACAAACTCGCCCATGTACCTCGTAATCTATAGTAAAAGTTAAAATTACAAAGAATTATAATTAAATTAAGACACCAAATTCTCCCAGAATTTCTATTCCCTACCACACTTTATTTACTTCCACAGCAATACTATCATTTAATTTGCATGAATATGTAGTGTCCATGTCCCTCCACTAGAATGTAAGCTCAATGGGGCAGGGGTTTGAATTTGTTTTGTTCACCAATGTATTCCTAGTTCTTAAGTGCCTGGAACATACTGGAACATGGTAGGTGTCAGTAAACATTTGTTGAATGTGTGAATGATTCGAACGAATGAAAGATGAGAATAATAGAATCTCAAGATTGAAAAGAAACTGCAGGTCACCTAATGACCCAACCTCTTTTCTTTTACTTACTGGCTTTGCTAATGGTAGTAGACAAGGTGGGTGACAGAGGAAATAACTCAGGAATCTAACTGGGAAATTACCTGATAAAATTTGGATCTTCATGCCCAGGGGGAAGGGGGAGAGGGCAACTGATGGGGCCTGGGAATGTAAACACTCAGCCTCAGTGTCTTTGTTTTCCCCCATGAGTCCAACCAGAGAAGAATGAGGAAGATTCACAATGCAGTATATACTCTGCAGTTGATCCGTCAGTCTCAGGTATTTACCGGTCACTTACCATGTTCCCATAGATATTAGTGACCGGTTTCTATATGACAAGCACCCTATCAAGAACATAGGATGGTAAACAAGACAGACCCAGACGCTGTACTCTTGGAGATTAAAGTCTATTAGGGAAAATAGGCATCCAGCAGTTCTTTACAATTGTGGAATTGCCATTACATGGATGTGTAGAGTGCCCTAGGGGCATGTAAAAAGACCACCTAAGCTTCCTGTAGAATCAGAGAAAGCCACCCAAAAAAGCACTGAAGCTTTTCTGTAACCCTTTCAATGCTTAAAATGCAGAAGTAAGTCTGAAGGTAAGACCCAAAGGAACAGGGTCCTAGTCCCAGAAGCGGATTTTGGACCCGCAGCTTACTCTGTGACCTCTAGGCAAATCACTCTGCTTCTTAGAGTCAATTTTTTAAATCTTGTTTGTGTTTTCAGATTCTGGTATTTTATCATTTATGGAAGATGTAAGAATCCAGTTAGTCAAAGTCCAGAATAGAAATTAGATGAAGTTATTTATTCTCACCATAGGAAACATATGTGTTGTGGATGAATTAACTTTGGTAGTTGATGAGAGAAGAAAACTAGAACAATATGAGGAGGAACTTGGGAGTAGGGAGGAGAAGTAAGGTATGGGATGGGACTGAGGCTTTTGACTGGGACAACTTTCGAATTGAAAGGCAACTAGAATAAACCATTTTAACTATAAATAATATTTGTTGGTATTTAGAACCTTGAAACCTACGCTATCTCATTTTATCCACACCAAAAGTATGTGAATTATGATTGCATCTGTCTTGCAATTAAAAAACTGAGTTTGAAAGCATCAAGGCAGAATATGGCAACGTAGAATGTAAATTCAGGTTCCCAGCTCTAGAATCACACTAGGAAATTCAGCAAAGAAGATGCTGATAAGCTGCTGTCTAGAGATGGTTCTGGTAGGTTCTGATTCTAATCTCAGATGCAGTAGAGGGCATCAGAGGAGGAAAAATCACTGCTGGATCCTTAAACAAAACATACTAATAGAAAGCTGCCAAATATGGGCAGCTAGGAGCTAAGGACAAGAGTAGAAACTTTAGAGAGGACCACTGCCTACACAGCAAGAGACATCCTTTTAAGGAAAGAAAGGTCCATCCTCCTTCACTCAACATGGTGGAGCTGGGACTGGGGGAAGCCATTATTGCATTTGTTCACTTATTCAACAAACAGTCCTCGAAAGTCTACTATGTTCCAGCCCTAGCCTATCATTAAAGAAAAGGGAAAATTTGTACACTATTGTTGGGAATGAAAGTTGGTATAGCCATTATGGAAAACAGTATGGAAGTTCCTCAAAAAATAAAACTACATCAATACCACTTCTAGATATATAAAGAATATGATATCAGTATTTAAAAAAGATATCTCTATTTCCATGTTCATTGCAATAGCAGAGATATGGAAACAACCTAAATGTCTGTCAATGGATGAGTGGGAAAAAAAGCTCATCATCACTGGTCATTAGAGAAATGCAAATTAAAACCACAATGAGATACCATTTCATGCCAGTTAGAATGACTATCATTAGAAAGTCAAAAAACAACAGAGGCTGGAGAGGATGTGGAGAAATAGGAATTCTTTTAGACCATTGGTGAGAGTGCAAATTAGTTCAACCATTGTGGAAGACAGTGTGGTGATTCCTCAAGGATTTAGAACCAGAAATACCATTTGACCCAGCAATCCCATTACTGGGTATATACTCAAAGGATTATAAATCATTCTACTATAAAGACACATGCACATGTATGTTTATTGAGGCACTGTTCACAATAGCAAAGACTTGGAACCAATCCAAGTGCCCATCAATGTTAGACTGATAGACAAAGAAAATGTGGCACATGTACACCCTGGAATACTATGCAGCCATAAAAAGAATGAGTTCCTGCCCTTTGCAGGGACATGAATGAAGCTGGAAACCATCATTCTCAGAAAACTAATACAAGAGCAGAAAGCCAAACACCACATATTCTCACTCATAAGTGGGAGTTGAACAATGAGAATATATGGACACAGCGGGGCAAACATCACACACCAGGGCCTGTCAGTGGGTGGGAGTCTAGGGGAGGGATAGCATTAGGAGAAATACCTAATGTAGATGATGGGTTGATGGGTGCAGCAAAGCACTATGGCACATGTATACCTATGTAACAAACCTGCAGGTTCTGCACATAAATCCCAGAACTTAAAGTATCATTAAAAAAAGGAAATGTGATACACATATAGATACTGACATATAGACATATATATGTAGACATAGGTATATCTACAGATTGATATACCTATATAGAGAGATATATAGATATATTAGATATTTATATATAGATACATATCAATATATGATACATAGGTATATTGATATATAAATATATAGATAGATATATCAATATCTAGATATAATAATATTTATCAATATATGAATTGATAAATATGTATAGATTGATAAATGCATATGTAGGCATAGGTACATCTATATATTGATATTATATAATATTAATATTATATATAGATATACCTATGTCTACATATATTTATCAGTATATATTTATATATCAATATATAGATATATCTACACCCACACATATATGTCTATAGCTATATCAGTATCTATATGTATATCAATATACATGTATATTTGTATATAGATATATATAATACATATGTATATACATAAGATATATTTCAATATATAGATATAACTATATTTAATGTAGATATAGATCTATGTATTATATATAACATATTTATGTACCTCTATAAATATCCTGATATATACTAATATATAAATATATTGATATATTTCTACATAGTGATATACTGATATATTCTATATAGTGATATATAGATACAGATTGGTACAGATATAAATAGGTATACAGATTGGTATACATGCATATATATGTAAAATGATATATCATTCATACCCAAAAAAAATTTTGCCATTTGCAAAAACATAATTAATGTGGAGGACATTATGCTAATTGAAATAAGCTAGGCACAGAAAGACAAACACTGTATGATCTCACCTCTATGTGGAATCCAATGTGGTCAAATTCACAGAAGCAAGGAGTAAAATATGGCTATCAGAGACTGAAGGGAAATGGGAATATGTTGGCAAAGGGTACCAACTTCCAGTTTTACAAGACGAATATGTTCCGAAGATTTCATGTACATCATTGTAATTACAGTTAACAATACTACATTGTCTACTTGAAATTTGCTAAGCAGGTAAAACTTAAGTGCTCTTACCAGAAAAAGAAAAACAGAAAAAGAAAATGATAACTAAGTGAGGTGCCAGATATAAATTAGCTTGATTGTGGTGATTCTTTCACAGGTATGCATGTATCAAAGTATCAAGTAGTATACCTTAAATAAATATAATTTTTGTTTATCAGTTATACTTCAATAAAGCTTGAAAGAAAGTAAGGTCTCTAGAAATGGTTGAAATTAAAGTAAATATAAAAAGGACTTTTTAAAAGACCTTTAAAAAGGAATGTAAAATCTCCTTTCTTTCAAGAAACGTACAGGGTGGTTTCATATAATGAATAAGGGTACAATTTACCTCCATGAGTCCGGGCTCCACTGTGTACCAATTTTGTGACTTTAGGCAAGTTTTTAAAACTCTCTGTACCCTATTTTCTCATCAGCAAAATGGGAATGATGAAAATATCTACCTCGTAAATGGCTAGAGATTAATAAAGATAATATATTTTTTAAAAGCACATTGCACAGTCCCTAGCACATCAGAAGGGCCCAATAAATATGAACTGTCATTGTGATATAAGATGTGTCTTGAAGGAATGATAGAAGTTTGTCAAGAAAACAAGGAAGGCAAGAGCAAGGCCAAAAGAAAGAAAATATATTATTTATATATCAACTCTCAGAGCATAGGAATGCTCGGGACATTTGAAGGACCCCAAACTGGAGCTCAGGGTGGAAGCTGTCAGCCATGAAAGATGGAGGTGAAAGATGAGGAAGGCTCATTTCCTAAAGGACCATTAAACCCTGCTAAGGAATTTTGACTTTCACCTATAGACACTTTAAGCAAGAAAATTACATGATCCGATTTGCATTTCATAAATATATTATTGTCTTCTGTCACAGGTTTCCCAGGAAGCAACTCTAAATTAAAGATTGGCTTTGCAGGATGTTTATTGAGGAGTGCCCATGGGACCAACCTCTGGGAAGAGGGAGGAGAGAAGCAGAACTGGGCAGAGGTAGAAGTCAGGCAGCAATGCCATCCCTACAAAGCATTGCTGACCTAGGAGTCATCAGGAGCCCTTCAGAGTCATCTTAAGCTGGAGAAGAAGGCCAGAACACTCACCCCTGCACCAATCATTCACTGGATGTGGACCACCCTGGATAAGGGATTGACATTGAGGGAAGTGGTCCTCTGAAGCTGAGGCAATCCTAACAGCTGGGACAATAAGTCCTTCATCAAAAGAGGAATCTGGGCAGAACATCTCCAAGTCCACTACATTTTCCTGTTAATGACAAAGAATGACAATAAACTACCCGAAACCAGGAAACTGAGCTGGAGTCTACAGGTGCCATGCCAGAATTGTACAGCCAGGTAATGCAACTGTACTTGAGTCCATACACCACACACACACACACACACACACACACACTCACACACACACCAGTGTCTAAAAATAAACAATTCCTAGGAGTAAGCCCCATCCATTTATTCTGATTAGGCATAGCCAGCAGTTTCCCCTTTCTCCCTATGTCTTCAGAGCCTTTCCAGCAGAGACAATTTTATTTACGATACCGAACGATACCTAAAAAGAAAAACAGCCCAGCCAGTAAAAAATGAGAAGCTCAGCTAGGAGTCTCCAAGGCTCCTCAATATATTTTGTACTCTTTTTTTCCAGGCAGAAATTTCCATTTACAAAATTCTTACAGCTCAATTTGTTTTCTGTTAGTTTTTCATTATTCCCATTTTTTAAGCACACACATACTCATGACAAATCTTTTTCTCTGATTCATGTATTCAATTAGTGTAGATATTAACTTGAGCTGCCTGACCCATGGCAGTGAGTAAATGGGCACCTCCGTCTGAAGTTACCTAAACTTTCCTGTATTAAATTAGCCTTTCACAAGCGTCAAATGGCTGGCATGGAGGATGACTTCTTAACATTTCTATTTGTGTGATATAGAAGCCTGAGACCTGCTGGTTCCTTTAAGCTCATAAACTTGCTGGAATGAGCTAAATCACAAGTGACAGTTCAAGAGAGTAGGATGCAGCATCAACATCAGAACTGAAATGCTAAAGACAAGAGTGGAACAGGACCAAGGGCCTAAGGAACCTGGAATGGATATTTAAGAGCTAGAAAACATTTGGGACAGTATACCCTACGCCCTCGTTTTTCAAGAGGGAAAATAATAAAGCTGAGAAAGTTCAGGTGAATTGCCCAGATGGCTCAGTCCGTTCGTGGCAGAGCTGAGACACAAAGTTTTTGGCATCCAGCACAGGTCTCTCCTCTGCTCTACCAACAGAAAAACCATCATGGAGTATCAGGACATTTACTAGAATTGGAAACATTTCAAGGCACATCTGGGCAGGAAGTTATCACAAATATATTATAAACATAGTTTTTCACTTACATTTTATGACTCACCAGTGAAATGCTAGATAATTTTAAAGCCATCATGGGAAGCCCCATGAAGGTTTATGTTGGGGTGGAAGAAATTAATCATCCTCCCCCATCAAGGAGGCCAATGGGAGGCCTGCTCCCCCTCGGGGTCTTTAGAAAACACATCCTTACATCTTACAAAGCTGAAATTAATTCTATTATACTCCATCACTTCACTCAAGTTTATTTCTTTTCACTTTTCACAGCTGGTTGTCACTTTTGTTTATTTGTTTTCTTCTTTATTGTGTATTTCCCCCTCATCCTCAGATTAAGAGTTCAAAAAGGGCAGAAAACTTGTTTGTTTTATTCATCCTTCTATTCTTAACATAGAGTAAACACAGAAAAGAATTGTTGTTGAATGCATATATGAATGACATATGAATGAACATATTGGATATATGATAACAGCTACTTTTGTTCTTGTCAACGGATTTTTTTTAATCTTTATTGACAAAAATTGTATATATTTACGAAGTACAACATGATGTTTTGATAGATGCATACACTGTGGAATGGCAAAATCAAGCTAATTAAAATGTCCATTATTTCTCTTCATTATTTTGTGGTAAAAACCTTTAAAATCTACTCTTAGCATATATACAATCCATTGACATTAATACAGTTACCTGCTGTGCAACAGATCTAAATTTATTGCTTCTGCCTAACTACTTGATACTGTTTCCTTTTCTAATCATCAAGTACCTTTTCTTCTTTTCTTCCCACCCCTGTTCCCCATTCTCCCCACCATTATCATCCTGTTGCATCATTAATTTTTAAAGAGAGAAACAAAGATACACAACGATCATGTTTCTATCCAGCATTGCACAGCAAATTAAAGAGAACTAGAAGAAAACGGTGAAATTTATGGACTTCTATCTCTTTCCACTGGGCCACAGTGCCTTACACATTCTTTGAGTTCTCTTCCCCCTTATATGTAATATGTGTCTAGATGGTATGTCTTTATATAAATAGGTACATATGTTCATTTCCACAATGTAGAAATAAGAGCACTTCCAAAAATATGTTTGTTCCGTGAGCCATTGAGTCTCATAAGCTTCTCTAGGAAAAAAATTGAAAAAGGCCATCAATAAGTTTGAGAAATGCTGCCTACTTTATGTCCCTTTTGGACATTCACAATTGTAGTTTAGAACCCTGAACACTGTGTCGTGAAGCTAATTTCATTTTGTTAGACACAACCTTTCCAAATTTGTTTGACCAAAGGAACCTTATTTTGAACCTAACGCCCATTCATATATCTTGTAAGTAGTGTTCCAAAGCACAATTTGGAAAAGCTAAGATAGGCAACAATGTGGACTCACTGGTGGAGGTGTGATTCACGTAGATACTGAGGTTACACTAATCAGGAGTTTCAACCTCATGAACAAACCTACCTGTCCCTTTTAGGCACTAAGCCTTTCACTATCAATCTAATTGCAAAAACAAGTCTTGAAAAATCTACAACCGAGTAGATTGCCATCTTGAAGTTCAGACAACTTGTGGTATCTTGCATCTTATAACTAGTGCATTTTTTTAAATACAATTTCTCCATCTCCAAACCTCTGGTTCCTTTTCCTGAAACTGAAACCCAAGTGATTCTCCTTATGATTCACAATATACACTTACAGTTTTGTAGCATCTTAATCTCCCCCTCCTCAACCTGCTAGCTCTATACACGACCCGGGGCAAGTTAATCACTCTGTGCCTTCTCCTCATCTGTAACATCAGTTGCGCAAGGACTATATTAGTTTTATATGCAAAAAGTTTATGAGAATATTTGACATATATTTATCTCTCAGTAAAATAGCTGTCATTTTTGCAGTTATTATCATCATCTTCAGTATGCTGAATCTCCTTGGATAATTAGTTGCTCGTTTATTATTTCAATATTCTGTTAGCTATCTGAACAAAAGTTGAGTTATTATCATTCCCATTTTTAAGAATGGATTTCAGAAACAAGTGCAAAATGAAAGAAACATTGAACTTACATATACATTATTTTTTAACAAGCAATCAGGACACTAATGAGAAAATGGCCAAATGAACAGTTGTTTAAAATGACTATTGAAGTCTAATAAATAAATTAATAAATTAATTTACTTATTGTTTTTTTCAACTGCCAGCTTCAGCTTGTAAGTAAATATACTTGCATCCTCTTTATCACAGTAGACATTTAAAAGAGAATCATTATGGCAACAAAATGGTCCTGATCACAAATTTTGTTTAAATTAATCAAGCATCGTATGTCTGCAACTCTTCAGAAATAGCAGAGAACAGTATAATGTAAGAATCTACTACATACCATCCAATAACAATTATACTAATCCAGCACACTCCTGAGAGTGCTGTCCCTGAGAAAACTCTCCTGCATGTATTTTACATTTGTATTTATCACCCACTACGAACCAGAACCAGGCTCAGCATGTAGGAGGACCACGAGGCATTGCCCTCATGAACCTCAGAGTCTAGTCAGGGATAAAGTCAATTAGGACAGGACAGTTCAACAAGAGTAATGAGTACCACAGGGGCATAGAAGTCATATTGAAACACATCTGTTTTTTCTGACAATTCAGTTAATAAGAATAACTGCTCTATCTCTAAGGGCCATAGAAAGCAAATACAGAATGTTTTTGAGAGAAGAATAATTAGATTTGCATGTCTTTAGAATGGCATAGCACTCTTCACTCAGCTTCATCCTCCAATCCAATCCTCACTGATGTGGGACAGGGAGCTCACTCAGCTCCATAGGACTGATGTTCACATTTTATCTTCTCCTCCAATAAATATTCCATAGGTTGTGCTAATCCCCAGTAATAGGTGTTCCAAGGAAGCATGAAAAGAATAAATTCTGATAGGTGTCTCATTTCATATAAGGCAGTGCTTCAATGATGAAGTCTGCATAAGTTATACCAGCTCAATGAGAAGCAAGTAACAACTCACAAATTTCAAGGCCTGAAAGAATAGTGGAATAAGGCTATGATGACCTTATTTTCCAAACCAAAAATCAGGACACAAAATCTAATAAAGAACTTTTGTCTACTTCTGGGAATTAGGGTGTCTAAAAGATATAGTTTATACACCAAAATATTGGCAGTTCTGGGACACTGTTAATACATGGAGACACAACAGGACAGAATAGCTGAAGACAGCCCTGGAAAACCAAGAAATATCAGTCTAAAAGAACAGGCACAAAAGACAAAGCCTTAAGACCTGTGCAGGCTAAGACAGAGGGCAGGTGAGTGTACAGAGCTGTTTCAAAACACTCAAGGAGAGAGCCAATGCATATTTGAATCTTGAATGTCTTCAAGTACAAGATGAAAGAGAGAAAAAAGAAACAGAATCTCGTTTAACTTTATAAAACCATTAACCCAACTCAATTGATTCATTTTATCCCCCTGGGGTGTGGATGAAAATGAGTCCACATTTATGTTTCCTTTTAGGCTCTTTTAGTCACAAGCATCACAGATCCTCTCAAGTTAACTTAAACATGGAGAGTGGGCCGGGCGCGGCGGCTCACGCCTATAATCCCAGCACTTTGGGAAGCCAAGGCGGGTGGATCATGAGGTCAAGAGATCGAGACCATCCTGGTCAACATGGTGAAACCCTGTCTCTACTAAAAATACAAAAATTAGCTGGGCGTGGTGGTACGTGCCTGTAGTCCCAGCTACTCAGGAGGCTGAGGCAGGAAAATTGCTTGAACCCAGGAGGTGGAGGTTGTGGTGAGTCAAAATGGTGCCATTGCACTCCAGCCTGGGTAACAAGAGCAAAACTCTGTCTCAAAAAAAAAAAAAAAAAAAAAAAAAATGGAGAGTGTTTATTTATTGGAAGATAAATATATATGGATTATTAGGACTCTCCTTCCACTTTAGCTTCAATGATGGCAGAAACTGACTTAAACTAACAGACTTTCCAAGTTTCAAACTTAAATTCTCAGTAGAGATATCTGATCTCCCCCTCTTCCTTTTTCACACCAGCTCATACCATAGGTGGCTGGCCCAACTATGTGTTCTCATCCACCCCTGTCTTGGAAATCATGTCTTGAACAGGATTCTGGGCTGACTGGTTTTACTAGAGAGGACTGTAAAAGTATCCAGCATCACTCCTAAGAGAAAGTTATAGATACCTAAACTTCAAGGAGAATTTTGAAGCTCTTGTTTCATTCCAAGTACATATAGCTATTCCAGATGTGCCTACAGGTGTCTACACAGAGAACCATTTATTCAGAGTGTCACTGAAAAGACAGTAGTTGGTTATATTTCCTTCCATCTTCAGGGTGGGTGCTGAACTATTTGCTCTGTGCCTGCAATAGATGAGCTGTTGTTGTACCTCCTCTCTTATTCTCTTTTAGATCAGCAAGAGTTGCTTCTAGTATCAGAAATGGTAGGTACCTTCCCCATAGCATCTCAGCCCCTTTCAGATGCTACCTGTGCACAATTACCATACTTTCCAATGGCACCCCGTGTCATCTTCTGGTTGTAGAGCCATGCTCAGCCCCACATGGTAATATAGGTCAAAAGTTTCAGGGAGGTAATGGTTACAGAATTGATCCCACCAATGAGAGATGGAAATTGGTGGATAGATATTTTAATTTCTTCATCTCATTGGAAGGACAGTTTTTGAGTATATTTTACAATAATCTTTCAGGGATCCACAGTGGGATAAAGTTTCAATTGCCCATGGTGGTAATATGCTCATGAGTTCATCCTTTATTAGCTTTTTCCCTTCTCTATTGCATTGCCTTACTTCTGTCATAGGTTCTCAATCATCTCCCAAAGAAAGCATTTACACCAAAATTCTTGTCTCTGGGTTAGCTTTGATTAAAACAAACCAAAGATAATACTCAAGGGAACATTGCATGCAGAATCCCTGCTCTGCTTCACCAACGCACCTCTACTCCAGCAGCCACTACTCTTGCTCCTACATCTTGCTTGGACCCAATCCTCCAAACTCATACCAAACCTATATCTTCATCACTCTCCTAGAACCACTCCCCCTCCCCAAACCATGCATTCCCTTACTTGGGTTATCCGAGTGACATTCATTCTCACTTAGTCTTAAAATGTCTAAGCCTTCCTCTGAATAGATGCAGCTGGACTCCATATTCTACTCCCAGAAGCTTGCTAGATTCCACTGCCTGGTGCTTCTTTCCATGAGCTCTTCCTCAATGTGTAATGATGTCTGTGGTACCAATTTATATCAACTCTATACTAAGGACACATGGAAGACACTCTCATCAGCCCCTAACACCTACTGCCAGCACCCTTGACATTGGCCCTTCTCCTACTATAGAAATTTTAAAAGGTAGGCACTTATTTGCATTTTCAGCCTTCCTTACAGTTAAAGGTTCCATGGAACTGAGTTCTTGCCAATAGACATGAGGAGATTTCTGAGATAGCTTCTTGCTTCCCCGATAGAGAAAAATGACCCTCAATTAGACCTTTCTCTCTTTCTCTTTTTCTCTCTCTTTTCTATAGTTTCCTGCCTTGTCCTCTGGACACAATTGCATAAAGAAGAGGGTTTGGGGGCCGCAGAAGAAATCTGGTAAGCACGAGAAATGTAGTAAGCCAGGAGAATTACAGGGATGCAAACCCAACGAAACACCTTAACATCACAGAGCTAAGAAATGAACACTAGCACTGCCTCCCCTCCAGGCTTCTTCTTGGTTAAACAAGTGTCCTTTGGGTTAAGTCACATTGTGTGGAGTTTTCTTTTACTTGCAGCCAAAATTATTCCCAACAGACACAGGGAAAAACATTGCATAATATGTGTAAGATTCTCCCTCAAGGAACAACTGTTTACTAATGACTTACTCATTGAAAATTATGGTAAGAATACAGAATATGTATAAAGCCAAATTCCGCCACAGGATTGGAGGAAAATGAGAAGTTGTGATAAGGAGCCTGCTACATGGGGTCACCAGCTGAATGTGCTGACCAGGGCTGCTGCAGAAGCTCCCAGAAGGGACATGCTGCTGTGGACAGTGGTGGGAGGTACAGGCTGGCTGAGACAGCCTCATGACCACGTAAGATTTTAGTACAGTAGATGGAGAAGACACGGATGCGAATTCCAAGCAAAAGAATGCATGTGAGATATGGTGCTTAGTATGATTTTATAAAGCATACTGGGAAAAGCAAGTCAACCAACATGGCTGCAAAAAGGGGTTGGTGTCCTGGGTATCACTGAGTCTTGTACACTATTCCTTTGAATACAGAATGCATGGTTGTTAATACATGCCAAGAAGGAAAGAGAGGGCCATCGTCTCAGAAGGTAGACATCACAGGCATGACAAATCTATGGAAACAACAATAACTATTTGTTGAATACTGGAAGTAGTTATGATTATAAAGATGCTGTGCAAATCATGCCACATAATTCTTAATACAATCCTACAGATAACAATTACATCTACTGTTACTGTGGATAAGAAAACTAAAGTTCAAACTATTTTTTAAAAGATCACAGCATTACTAAGGGACAATCAGATCTCCAACTCGGGTCTCTCTGATTCTGAGGCCTAGTGAAGAATGAACGAGCTGCCCTGCCTACAAGCCTCTCTGGCCCTCTGTGTTTCCCTCTATCACAGCACCTATTGCACTGACTGCCAACCTATCACCTCCCCTAGAATTCAGACAAACTAGTCAGCAAATGTGATTCATTCACCATGTGCCTCCCATCTCAACCCTAATGCCTAGCAGCTTTCATGACCCATCACCTCATTGATAAATGTTTATTGAATGAATGAAAGTCTTTACTCTCAAGTGTGGTTTTGCTAATAAATCAAGATAATCTCTTTATGTTTAAGGCATAACGTCCAAGTAGGGGGCACGTGCAACTAAAGGCTGGATGGCTGGCTTGGACCAACTCACCCACAAAAGCACCTTTATCACCACACAGACTCTACTTTTGCCACCTAATCAATCCAAGACTGGAAATGAGTCAGGAAATAGAGATTTTACACCAGTGGCAGACAGCAGGATGCATCAGCACTAGCAAGACTTATCCCACAGCTCTGTGTGCCACTGCAAAATCCACAAGGGAGCAACCGAGAAGATGAGAAGGGAAAGAGAGAGCCCAAGCGAATCAGTGGGGAGATGATCATTATTGAAGAGCTGCTCTTCATTGCTAGAGTCCAGCCTCAAAGACAGTCTGATTAAATTGTAGCTGAGCAGGTTGAAGTCAGAGGAAAGATATTTTTGTCACAATACTCACACCACAGAAACTCATACCATCCAGATTGGTATTGAGCAGTTCTATGTACCAGACAACAGGGATACAAAGGCAGAGAAGACATGCCCTCTGCACTCCTGTGGCCCAGTCTCATCAGGCAGACCACCAAACAAACAACTATGATTCAGGGGGGTGGTTGATTTACTAAAGGCATGCTACAGGGGTGCCAAGAATGAGCATCTCATCTATGCTTTTCTGCCAAGCTTTACTGAGCACTTCCTCTGTACCAGGTACTGGGCTAGACACAGGGGTACATATGAGTTACAGTCCCGCTATCTAAAACTTCCTGGCCAAGTGAGGTGGCTCACGCCTGTAATCCCAGCACTTTGGGAGGCCAAGGTGGGTGGATCACCTGAGGTCAGGAGTTTGAGACCAGCCAGCCTGGCTAATATGGCAAAACCCTGTCTCTACTAAAAATACAAAACTTAGCTGGGTGAGATGGTGGGTGCCTGTAATCCCAACTAAGCTAACCAGGAGGCTGAGGCAGAGAGAAATGCTTGAACTCGGGAGGTGGAGGTTGCAGTGAGCTGAAATCGCACCACTGCACTCACAGCCTGGGCAACAGAGTGAGACTCCATCCCACAAAAAATCTTCCTAATGGAGGAGGCTGATACATAAAGTACTATTTCCATGCAATGTGGTATATGTGCTGGTGCTGTAGTAACAGAGAAGAAGCTCACTAAGCTCCAATCTGATAGATATCTGCAACATATGGAATTGTGGATATTCCATGTTAAGAAGAGAAAAGCGCAAACAAAATTAATTTCAATAACATTATTTTCTAAACTACTATCTAACATGGTATCATTTCTTCATGAACTCGAGATTTTTAAAAATTTATAGTCCTCAGTGTTTAAGCTAAAGGTGAATGCAATTTTAAAATCAGCTCCTTCATGCACAAGCCACATTTCAAGTACTCAACAGCCACTAGCCACCTGGACTAGTGGCTACCATCTAGACAGGGTAGATCTGGAGGAAATGACACTTGAGTTGGGTTTCTAAGAAGGACCAAGAGTCATCAATGCAGTGAAGGGTGGGAATGGCATTCCAAGCAGAAGGATCAGTGTAGAGGGAGACAAAGATTAAGAGTTAATAGAAAAATGAATGTGGCAAAAGAAGAGGCTGGAGATGCAGGCAAGGAAAAGATGAACTAAACAGTGCTTTGTATGCTGAGTTAAGGAGTTAGAATTTATTCTGTGGTGGTTATGGGGGAGATGTATTAGTTTTCTAGGTCTGCCATAACAAATCATCACAAACTTGATGGCTTAAAACAAGAGAAATTCATTCTCTCACAGTTCTGGAGGCCAGAAGTCTAAAATCAAATAGTTGGCAAGGCCACGCTCCCTCTGAAGGCTTCAGGGGAGACTCCTTTCTTGCTCTTTCCAGCTTCTTGTGGCTCCTGGTGTTCCTTGACTTCTGGTGGCATCATTCCAATGGCTGTCTCCTTCATATGAGCTGTGTCTCTGAGCCTCACCTCCCCCTTCTGTGTCTTCTTATAAGGACACTGGACATTGGATTTAGGGACCCCCTTAAAACCAGAATGATTTCATCTGAAGATCCTAAATTATTCTGCAAAGACCCTATTTTCAAATAATGTCACATTCACAGGTATCAGGGATTTGAAGTTGGATAATTTTTTTTATCCAGAAATCCTTCATTAGCACCATGACATTTTCATTATTACTGGTGTCAGGAAAGAAAGTGTTGCAAGTATTTGGGGGATAGGGTTTCAACATTTGTCAAATGCAATTACCCAGACTTTTTAGCTCCACAGATGATTGGAATGCTAACTTCCACTTCCCATAACACCCAATAAGTAGAAAAGGAAGCAGAAGGGTAGTTCATAAAATAGATGCAGGAATAACAACAACGTGTTTAAATTAGAATGACATGAATGAGTTTGTAATACTTTGAAACCACATAACCCTGAGCGAGCTAAAAGGTCTATTAGAGATAATGAGGCCTGTAGATGTGGCGTTCCAGTGAAAAGGAATGAGGCAATGTATACATGAATCACAAAACAGAATGCAATCCAAATACAGTTTTCAAACTACAAATGAAATGTTGGTTTAAAGCACTGCCTCTCTCTGCATGAAACACAGAAAGTTACGTGCTGAATCTCACTGCTCTAAGGACTAAAGCTAACCAGCTCTTGAGGGGAAGGATGAATAGGATGAGTTTCCCCTGAACATCATCCCAGACACCTGTCACTCTGGAAACCGGCCAAGAGTCCTCCTAATGATCACTGTTTCCAATGCAATTTTCAGACACGTCACTTGCCACAGAACTTTCATTTCTGCTATATCCCAGGATTGAAAATGTTAGCTAGGCTTCCAGTTTTGTGGCTGCTTTAAAAGCTGTCACAAGTCAGGAACTGTTTGGGACATTAGAAGACACTTAGAACACAGGGTTTTCTTGGGAGTCTATTCTCTGTGATAAAGGAGCGAGGACCTCCTGAAAAAGAGTTGCTGCTATTGGCCAGCAGCATCCAGGATTATTCCTTTCTCCTTACTTGGGATGATGATTGTCCTCCCCCTAAGGTAAATCAGCACAAGAGAATCTCTTAGGAACTCCAGGGCATCCACACATTCACAACCACACTGCTAAGATGGCAAAATATTAGATGGAAAATGCAAACTTCATTTTTAAAAAAGGCAAGCAAAGAATTCCCTAAATTCAAAATTTTTGAAAAACTCCAATAAATTTTGGTGTCAAAGGTCACAAACTGGGAGCCCCATGAGCTAAATTTAGAGCATAGATGTTACCAAGTTAGTTTTGATGAAAAGAATGTTTTAGAAAAGTTGAATTGGAATGCCCTTAGGTGGGGCATGCACTTCCCCTCTTCCCTTCTGTCTCACTGTTCCCTGGTGCTTATACTGACCCACATCAGTCGTTTTTGCTATTTGACTAGCCCCTGAAGGTATGTGCATTTGTAAGCCTGTGTTTCTCAGGTTTCTTAGTTGCACACAATAAAATCCAAGCAGATAAAAAACTTTTGTTACAGGACACTAGGTCGCTCATAGAATCACTGAGAGGGCCAGAGGTACAAACTAAGGAGTTACCCAAGCAAGAACAATACTCACCAAAGAATCAGAAGTGGACGCAGCAGGCTCCATCATGTTTTCCTCCAAAGATGACCACTCCCACCGCTGCTCTGTGCAGAAGGTGGACCCGCACTGGCTGCAGCCTCACTTGGCTCACTTCCAGGTCCAATTCTCCCTGGCGAGCCAGGATCTCACGCCTTTAGCTGTGAGATTTTACTCAATAACATGGATTTAAAAAATAAGATAGACCTACTTATTAAGTTATAAAATTCTAAAAGGAATGTTTTCAATCCTCTGTGAAAAGGTTTTTACTGTGAAAGAAAGAAAGAAAGAAAGAAAGAAAGAAAGAAAAAAGAAAAAGATGATTGATTCCTTATTTAACTTAGTAAGACCTTTTCTCAAATGTTAAAGGGGCAGTATTTCACTACCTAACTTACCAAAAGGTGAAAGTTTGAAATACAAAGGACTCAAAACAATAGAAAACCACAATTAATAGAAAGAAAATTAATTAAACAAGTACTAAAATATGGAGCCAAAAGAGATGTAGTAACAAACTTAGGCTAAGGGGAGCTACTATAATTGCTCATAAAATAACCATATTTCCCAGCAGCCAAAGCAAAATGGAAAAGTTAATATGTTACATGCTTCTTATTGTTTATTAAAAGAACATATACCCATTTACCAGAGAAATATGACTATTTCATAGTTTTGAACTGAGAAAAATTTATCATAATGTACATACAGTGAACAACAAACTGATGGTGTCATTGAAAATGATTCAACAAAAGCTTATCACGATAGCTCTATTTATGGCCATTCTTGACTTCAAAGTTTAGGGAATAAATGTAAATTACAGTTTTGTCAAGGCACTTATACCAAGAATCAGAGTAATTAACTCCAGTAGGTGGCTAGCTCATGGTATGCTTTGATATCATGATAAAGCCTTAAAAATCTGGTAAAAATAAAGGGTTTGGCTTCTCTAAACTGGCATACCAATTTTCTCAGCAGGACTTTTAATGGGCAATATATAACTGTCAAATTCAGATTGAAGTCCTTCCATGCACGTGTCCTGTGCTGCTGATTGCAAGGAGATGCTTAAGTTCTTAAATGAAGACAGCATCACTAGTATTTTACTAAGGAAATTAAGAATTGTAAGTTGTTTCCTGACTCGTATACAGGAAATACACTGCAAAAGGAGAAAGTCTGGCTGTTGTTGTGGTGGTGGTTGTTTTCCCAAGCAGTAGTTTTGAATTTGTTTAAATACTTGCACAAGGGTTTGATGGAACTACTAGAGGTCTGCATGTAAATAACAGGATACAGAACAGACCTGATCTAGGATTTAAAAGAACAAGTTGTAGTCTTAGTTCTCTGAAGTCTGTGTGATGTTTGTGACTTGTTCATTCTCTTGAGGCCAAGAAAAAGGGGCAAGGCTGAGGTTGAAATGGACCTTTTGGATGGGACACTGTATTAGTTATCTGTTGCTGTGTAACAAATTTCTCCAAAACTTAGTGCCTTAAAACATTTATTATCTCATAGTCTCTTTGGGTCAAGACTGTGGGAACAGCGTAGGTGGATCCTCTGGTTCTGGGCTTCTTACAAGGCTGAAGTCATCTCAAGGCTTACCTGGGGACAGGTTCTCTTCTAAGCTCACTCATCTTGTTGGCAAGATTCAGTTCTTCATGGGCTGTTGCACTGAGGGTCTCAATTCCTCATGAGTTGTTGGTCTGAGGCTTCTCCTGGTTCCTTTCCATGAGATTTTCTTTGTAGGGCAGCTCACAATATAGGAACTGGCTTCATCAGAGCAAGGGAGAGGAAAAGAGAGTGCTAGCAAGACTCAAGTAACTCAAGCCTTTTGTACCTTAATCTCGGAAGTAACACCCTATCACCTTTGCTATAGTATTCTAACTGTTAAAAGCGAACAACTAGGTCCATCCCCTACTCACAGAGAGGGAATACACAAGATTGTAAATACCAGAGACAGGAATCATTGGAAGCTATTTCAGAAGCTGCCAACCACAGACATAGAGAGTGAGCCGGGGAGCTAAAACAAAAAGGAAAGTCAGTTACTGAGATGTAAGCTAGAGTCATGGTTTTTAAGCAAATTTAATGGTTAAAGTCTTTTCAAACAAAATATTTAAAACAGGTAAAAGCAGGGTTATCCTCCCTCAGCATTGAGTAAGGCCCAGTGCATGGTGGACGCTTATCATAATGTAGTTGCAGCACAGGTCCAGGCCCAGGCTCCTTGCCTCCTGACACCCAGGGGCTTTGGCACCGGCTGGCAGCATTGGAGATGAATGTCCACAATGACCTGATAGGAATGCCTGCCAGAGGAAGAAGGGAGAGCTGCTCTAATGGAAGAGGGGGAGCAAGCCATCTTCACACACAGCCTTTCTCATCCCCCTGTGTCAGCCAAAATAATTATAGGCAGACAATATATCTTTTAAAACTTAAAGGAAAATCTAACATCTATTAAACCCCTGAAACCTAGAATGCCACCAAAAAAAGTGTGAAAATCACTGGAGTCAGAAATCATATAGCAAATGGAAGAGTCAAGTCACATGCAGCCAAGAAGTAGAGATCTAAGAAAGTCAAATATGTGTTTCCAATGGGAAAGGCAAGGCAAATGGGAGGCTGTGTGAGCAGAGTTTGGTGTAATGGAGTATCAGGACCAGAACGGTATGAGAAAACCAGATGAGAAGCTCATCTGACACTCTCAGCCCAACTGTTGGGCACATGGCTTGTCTAGGAAAACATTCTTGAAGCAACGAAACGACAACTGGAGAGAGGTGAGCTTTTTTAGGGTAACCATATGTCCTGATTTTACAAGGGCAGTCCTGGTTTGGCTTGTGCTTTTATTAGTAGTCTTCTTTTTCACTCTCAAAAATGTCTCAGTTTAGAAAAATAAATTATCTCCAACTTTTCTGAACACCAAGCTTAAGCAACACATACCTGTAAGGACTGGATTTTTTTTAACTTGCCTTGCTCATCATTTTCCCCCTTTAATTTCCTTTTGAGCAGTCCCTTTTTAATGATTAATTCTATACTCAATAACGTCTTTAATTCTCTTCTACTAAAACATTTTACAACTTTCCATTTAGGATTGGGGTGTAGTTGGGTAGTCAGAGTTAGAATCTTTGAACTTGAAGTAACGTCAAGGATACCTAGTGGTTAATATCAGCAGAATTTTTATCCAGATTAAAACATTTAAGTGCTAATTGGCTATATATCACAAGGATTCAAGCCCCAATAGCAAGAGAAGATGAGCACTGGATGAGACTTTAAAGAGAAACGTCAAGACATATCCTCAATTATGACCTGTGATGGCTATTCTGGGGTATAGACAGAAGGATGCTTACTTGATAAGTTAGGCAAAGGCTTATTCACTAGGCCTTAGCCTATGTTCATTTTTGGAATCTGAGCTGGGGTGGAAACATTCCAGTACCCACTCTCATTATATTAATTTTTATCTCTTATTCAATAGCTATATTCTCCCATGAATTTGTGAGCCAGATGCTCTTGAATTTGGATATCCCAGAGAGGAAAGCTAAGGACAAGACACAGTGGGGCAAACTGCAGCTTCCAGGGTTAGTAATAAACATCAGTAAAGTCATGAAATTATCTGGAACTCAGTTTCTTCATGCACAAAATGAAAGTTTTAAGCCAGGCAGTCTAGACATTTTTTTCATATCCAGTTGCAAACACCCATGTTTACAACAGTGCATTTGACCAAACATTTTTGAACTACTTCCCCGTGCTGCAAAATGTACAGGTTCTGGAACAAATATAGCTTCAGTCGTTTTCTTCTAGGTTATTACAGGTTAGCGGAAGAGATGAGTTGTGGAATATTACAATGTTAGCAGTAAATTTAGATTTAGAAAGACGTTAGAAGAAATACTTCAGTTGGACTGGTGTAATCAGGTAAAGCTCCCTAAAGAAAGAAGCAACAAAACTAAGTCTTTAAAAACATATAGAAGTTAACCAGCAAAAAAGCAAGAAAGAGATTAACATTCTAGAGAGAGGAAGCAGTATGCATGAAGTCTCAGAAGTATAAACAGCACCTTGGAATAAGGAAAATCAAGTCAGTTCAGTAACAGAAGTTTATAGAGTCAGGCTGAAATACTCTGCAGAGCCCAGATTATGCAAAAACTTACATGCATACTAAGAAATGTGCATGATGCCCTGTATTGAAGGATGAGCTCTTGAAAGACCTTAACCAAGGGAGTAACATGCTCTAATATGGATCTAAACCAAACTCAACTCAACCTGGATCTCTCTTCCAGACAAGTGTCTCTTGAAGAGACCAGGATGAACTCAAATAAATATCCTAGGGCCAATACAATGTTCAAAAAGTATAACAGATAGAAGTACAGGAGACTGAAAAACCATCTAACAGGTAACATAATAGGAAATGTCTTTACTTGGCCAAATTGGTATCCAGAAATACAAAATATTAGAATAAGAAAGAACTTTCAGGTTGATTAGGTTCAACCCTTTCATTTCAGAGAAAAGGAAACTAAGACCTTGGGAAGAGAAATCACTTGATCCTGAACAACTTACCTCTCTTTACGTCATGTCCCACATTCAGTTTCATGAGGTTTGTGACCAGAGTAAAAGCCCTCTTTGTCTGGGTCAGTTGATACCTTCTGACAGTCAATTATTTGAAAAAGATAAAGTAGACCCTCCAAAATATACATACACACCTTGATATTTTATTTTAACTTAAAATTTCTAGGTGTACATTCACTCTCCAATCTTTCTATGCAGATTCAAGGTGTTCCTTTGAATAGATAGATACACAGGTAGAGTACTCTGTCTTCTTTCTACAACAAAACATAACCATAACACAACATGTAAGATTTATAATTTTGGCTTATTTAAATTAAATCAAGAGGTTGAAGATACTTACAAAGGAAGTAAAGCAAGCATCCTTCCAAATTATTTCTTTTTAATCCTCTAAAGTGTTCTTACCTCTAATTCAAAAGCAATTTTATTTTTATCAACTCATCTATACCAATGATTTTTAAATCATTTGACTTCTTTTTTAAAGAAATGATATTTCCATGCACATGTATGTTCATTGTGGCACTATTTATAATAGCGAAGACTTGAAACCAACCCAAATGGTTGGTCCATCAATGATAGAATGGACAAAGAAAATGTGGCACAAATACACCATGGAATACTATGCAGCCATTAAAAAGGATGACCTAATGTCCTTTGTAGGGACATGGATGAATCTGGAAACCATCATTCTCAGCAAACTGACACAAGAACAGAAAACCAAACACCACATGTTTTCACTCATAGGCAGGTGATGAACAATGAGAACACATGGACACAGGGAGGGGAACATCACACATGGGGTAGGTGGGGCGGGGGGTGGAAGGCATGGGAGGGGAGGGACAGTGGGGGGGTGGGGAGGTTGGAGAGGGATAACACTGGGAGAAATGCCTGATGTAGGTGACAGGGGCGGGGGCGTGGAGACAGCAAACCACCATGGCATGTGTGTACCTATACAACAGTCCTGCAGTATGTGCACATGTACCCGAGCTTAAAGTACAATAAAAATAAACAAATAAATAAAATTTTTAAAAAAGAAATGATATTTCCTTTCCAAAAAAATCATTGTCTTAAATTACAGAATATAGTATAGTAAGTACAGTGACATAGAAAGATTGGAACTAAGCAAAACTGTGCCTTGGTAAGCACATCACTCATTTCTGAGAGGAGATGTGTGAGAGAGGACCAGGTAATGGCCCAGAACCTAGTAGTGAGCAGCACATTGTTATCTATGTTTCACAGAGAAAGAATTGAGTTGATGTGCTAAGTAGGATAAGCACAGATCAGTTAAGAGAGCTTCTGATGAAATTATTTTGATAGATGCATTCATTATTCTGAATTGTGATTCTGGTAAGATCAGGGGTGGGTGTTTTCTTGTTCACCCGATGCCACCGTTCACATCTTAAAACTTGATCCCCAATAAAATTATTCTGATGTTTGACGCAACTCTCCTTGTGTCATTCAACTGAAAAGAGAAGCAATCTTTCCACATAGGCTATGAATATAAAGAAAAAGAATTCTACACATAATATTAACCCAACATTGACTGATAAACAGAAGGAGATTTTAAAAAATGGGATTTGTATTACAAAGTATTCACTGTTGATTCATTTAAGTTTCCTGTTCTTTTTGTCTTTTTTTAGATGAACATCTTAGATAGCAAAGTCAAACTTTATTTTGACAAGATTAGGTATCTATCAGTATCTCTGTTTTATTCAAGCACAACACTAAAACTGATAACTTGAAAAATGTAGTATCTCTATCAGGGTGAACAGCACAGGCCTGTGAAATGGTAAGTTCATTCCTTGTGAAAAGCTCCCCCAGTCCCTTCCCTTATAATTAGCAAATAGAAAACATGCATGGGCTTCCCCTCAGCAGCAGCAAACTCAGAAGAAGGCAGTGTGTGGCACATATTCTCCTGGCTCCTAAAACCCATGTGTACTTTTGAATTTCTCAGCTAAAAGCAATATTGAAAAATGATATGTTTCCATCAACAAGGGAAACAAGGTAACAGAGCATGCTAGAACTAAGAGATAGGTGCTCTAAAGACAGACTAATGGTGGGTAATTTGGTCTAAGGAAAAAAGACCAGCTTTTAAGAGGAGTGTCATCAAATTCTATAAATTAGAATTTGGTAATTTAATATCTAAGCAGAAAGTAGAGGCTGTCTCAACAAAACACATTTTCCTTTTAACAATAATTTATGCTGAAAGAACCCATATATTTGAAAATTCTGTCAAATAACTCTAGGGTAGGAAGTGGGTTTGGTTAGGCAAGGTAAAACAAATGTTAGAGGGAAACAATAGGTACAATTCTCAATTCCTGATTAACTTTAAGGAAACTGATGAGAGGGATAAACCTACTAACGTTCGTCAAAGATACAGAGGATAACATGGCCCCTGGATTCTTTTAATTACCATTTTTAAATGTTTGCTATATGCTAGCTTCTCTGCTTAAATATTAGAAGTACAAAGGTGAAAAGTAATAATAGTTAACTATTTATTTATACTCAGTATATACTCAACACTGTGTATATACTAATAATAGATTATTATACTAATATATACTAATAACAGATTAGCGAATTATTATTGTTTAATCCTTCTAACAATCCTAGGAAGTATGTATTATTATTATGCACCTTTAGCAGTTGAGAAAACAGACTTTTCCAGGGTCACAAAATTAGCAAGCAACAGCCTGGATTTGAGCTTGAAAAATATTAAGCCAAAGACTAGCTCTATAACACTCTTCAATATCACCTCCAAGACAAGGTCTTGCACTCAAAAGTGTGCTACTTTCTGAGTGAAGCATAAGCAGGATTTGGCTAGGTGGAGAGAACCAAGGAAGAGAGTATCAGGCAAAAACAATAGTAAGTGTTTCAAAATAACATTTCCAACCTTATTATGTCAACATTTTCCACTAGGACATGAATGGAGCCCATACTAGAATTGTCTGAATAACAAGAAAGTAAAGAAGTTCATTGGAGAATACAGTGATTACATGTTTTAAAAAAAAAACTGATTCAATTCCTAAGCACCTAACTAAATGGACTCTGTATCATCCAATATTTTTCTTCCAGAGTTTCTTACTAGGGAAATTGCCACTAGGAAAGTAACAGGTTAGCATGGAAATAGCAAATAGCTAGGAGCCAGGACTAAATCACTTTACAATGACGTATATCACAGCATCATGTTGTACAACTTAAATATATGTAATTTATATTTGCCAGTTATACCTCAATAAAGCTGGGGGAAGTTAATTGATAAATTAATTTTTAAGACATGTATTTTAGATGCAACTGTGCCATTTACATAATATACAATATTGGGAAAAGTAATTTGGCTTCTCTGAACCCTGAAATTTCTTCACCTGTAAAATGAGAACTATGCACTCTTTCTACCAAAAAAACCCCAACACAACAAAAATTAAGATGCCAACCACTAGAAAGAGGTGATAACAGGGTCCACCCAGATGTCTGTTATAAGGCTCAAATGAGGTTAAGGAAACGTTGTCTAGGCATTTGCGTATGCTTAGATATTCACTGAGCCAGGTGCTAGATATATTAATACAATAATGAACAACAAAGCTTAAATTGTAGTCTGCAACAGAATAATATTATAAGGTAATTACTACTAAAAGAATAAAACTAAAACTGGGTAACACTTTAAGAGGGACAAAGGTTAGGAGATTGCTTCAAATAGGTTTCTCAAGAAAGGACTCACTGAGGAAGTGACATTTGAGCTTAAGCCTGAATGTTGGAAAGGGGTTGGCCATGGAAAGATCCAGAAGTAGCCAGTCTAGGCAAAGCAAGCAGCAAGATTAAAGTCCCTAGAACAGAAAGCAGACTCTCAGAAACAGATAGGAAGCCATTGGGCCAAAGCACAATAAACAGGGGGACAGGGTTGGGGAGGAGAGATTAGAGACAGAGGCTTGGAACTGATTTTCCATTGCTTTGTGCACAGAGAAAGTATTATACCGAACTCTAATGGACGCCAGTGGAGGGCTTTGAGCAAGCATGCAACACAACTTGATTTACACTCTTAAAAATTTGCTCTGGCTGCTGGGGGAATGGGAGGGGTTGAGCAACCAAAAGTGAAAGCCAAGCTCAGGAAAGAAATAAAGGTGCCTTAGACCCAGGTAATAGCAGTGGAGATAGAGGAACATAGGCAGTGTCTTTCCATGTATTATAGAAAAAGCTAAGTATATTGTTGACGGTCTTGAATATGGGGTAGGAAAAAAATCAAAAACAATATCTGGTCTGAAGTTTTGGTGACTGGGTAGTTTGTGGTGCCACTTATTGAAATGGGGAGGAGAGTTTCACTTTGACCATGTTAAGTTCAAGATACTTCTTAAGTATCTTAAAGATATTTTAGCGGAATATGCTATTCTGGGGCTCAGGAGAAAGGTAATCACTGATTATACAAAGTTAGGAATTCTACACAAATAAAAAGTGGTAAAACCACCTTCCTAAGTGATTTTAAAGACAAAGAGAACAAATGAGAAGAAATGTGGGAGGGAAAGGCAGACCCTCAATTTTAGTGCAGCTCTTAGATCATCAGTTCAATCAAACATATCTTAGTTACATATTATTATTGTAAATGTCCAGTCATTTAAATGTTTGTGTTTTTATTTATCCATATATCTCCTAGTTCCAAAAAAAAAAAAACAAATTTAAGGCTGCTTTGACAAAAATATATCATATACTGGATTTTTCTACATATAGTAATACCATTTAGTCTGTTTCTCCCTCATCCATACAACAAGGTAATAATTAGCCACTTAATGCTGGTTATTCATTTGTGATTTGAGCTTAAGTTTACCCAGATAATTACTGAGACAATCAATTTGATTGAATTAATCAATTTAATTTCAAATTTTTAACTTGTACGTGATTGAAACAACCTGGCAAGTGAAGAAAGACAATACTGTTACTTTCCAATAATGTCTAACTCTGTACTTTTTGAACTAAGGTATGAATATTTCTAGCAATATATAGAAGTACCCTAGGGATACCAGAAGTCATAGCATAAACATGTTCCAGAATATTTTTTTCTTTGACAATTTAGCAAGCAAAAAAATATATATATATATATTATACCTATATAATATATATATAATACTATATATATGTATTATATATATACTATATATATATATATTCTTTCTATTAAAACAAGCTCAGACATATTACGAAATGGAAAGTAGACTTTGCATTAATTAATATGAAACATAATGCTTCCAAAAACTACGGGACTAGCAGCAGGCCACTTTGGGGTGTTCACTGTTCTTTACTTCGCAGGGGCACTGGTTTAATTTTCCCTGTGCCCTTTGGAGGGTAGTTTTCTCTTAGCATTGCAGTGAGATAGGGGAAACTCATTCCGATTTCCCCCACATCTGACCTGAGGAAGATAGTTTTCCAAGTTGGAAAGTTGCAAGTCAAAGTATCATCAGAAAAGGCTCAAAACTCTAAGCTCTTCCCACAAGTACATCTTTTTTGGCATCACAAGAGATAAAGGGAAAATCAAGAAAACAGCCTGTGAATCCCAGCCCTCTCCTGTAAGCCCTCTTTGCACTTTACGATTTGCAAGTTTGCTCTTTGTTATTATTCAGCAGCAGTGTGCTACTCGAAAGTCAACAAAAGTTGGGCCTTTAGGGAGAAGAGAAACCCAGACACATGCTTCAAACGTGTCATGCTGCTCTCAAGCGGCTCACTGGCTCACTGGCTGAGCCATGCATCTTCTCTCGGCCTGTTCTTGCTTTGGGACTCACCCCCTCTTTACACACCAGAGTAAGGAAACAAACAGCAGAGATGAAAAAGAAGCCAGTAGTAGAAAAAAGGATTCGTTTGGCTTTTTTCCACGTATTTGAACGATGAGTCCTCAGAATCTGTTGCCTTTTTCTACTCTGGGCTTCAGCAAGACTGGAGGGAGTGGAAATGTGCCCAGATTTTATTCCTTTTAAACAAAGTCCTATAAAGACTATCTCATAACCTTACCCCATGGACTCAAACACAAATAGCAATGTCTTGGCCAGCAATCACAGAGTGAAAAGGCTACAGAGGACAGATGTTATCACATAAGATTTTTTAAAAATTTAAGGTCTTTTAAATAAGTTTTTTATTCCCAAGTCACACTCTGTGGTTTTTATTCTGTACACAGTACATGCTGAAGTTTTATTTCTTGCAAAACAATGGCATATGAGATTATTCTTTTTGAAATTACTTTCTCTTCCTATGGATCTCGGGTGCATAGACTTGGATTAGTCATAATACAATGTTGTCATTGGGCAATGCATGGTTTTATTTTATTTCTATTGATTCATTTACTTATCACTCAGAAATTAATATGTAAATACATACGTATGTGAGAGTTTTATCACATACATATATATTCTTAAATAACATATTGTTTTGCAGTTTTGCTTTTAAACATTGTAAGAACCATGCCACATCATAGACTATCTTCTGGAATGTGTGGTTTTAGTCATCATTATGTTATTAACACTTGTTTATTTTATATTACTATAGATTATTCATTTTTACTGCTATGTAATATCTTATTGAATAATTAAATTGCAATTTGGTTTTCCATTTTCTTCTCAATGGTCATTAAGTTGCCTCCACTTTTTTGTAATTACAGAGCTACTATAAAGCGTATTCAAATAAGTATCTTCTGAAAACCAGGAGTGAAGGCTCTTCAGAACTAAGTGAGACTAGTATAAACCATCAGGCCTTCTCTTTATTTTGGTAGATGATTTACTCCACCATTTTTATACTCCTCCCAAGAAAAAGCATTCCAAGAATAACTAGAATACATAAATTCATGTTTCCTACCTCCTACACATGGGTTCCATTTCAAGCACCAAGACAAAATAAAAATTCGGCCTGCTTTATAACTCAACTTATTGAAAAAAATGAGGAAGAACCAACCCTAGACATGCCCCAGTAATATATATCATGATATACATCCCACAAGGACACATGTAAATTCAAACTGGAGTGTTAATACTTTCAAATCAGCAACTTGAGAGTGAGGAAATGTTGAGTCAGTCCCTATTTAGTTCAGGGGAAAATAGGCTGATCTTATTTAATAGTTTTACTCAAAGGATACACACATACAATAGATTTAAACACCTACATAGTACACACACATACACAAACACATTCATACGTATTGTTCAGATGAAAATGCAAAACAGGGTATATTTAATATGTAAATACAAATACATATACATTAATTTCTGAGTAAAAAATAAATGAATCCATAAAAATAAAATAAAACCATTGAGAAGAAAATGGAAAACCAAATTGTAATTTATTTAAACAATAAGATATTACATAGCAGTAAAAATGAATAAAAAAATGGTTCACAGATCACATTGAATTGGAAGGAATCAGTCAAGAACCAGTAGTAGTAGTAGAGAGTAGTAGTAACAGGATAGTAGTGATAGCACCAGCGCTGACATGAGCATTTACTTCTTCATAGATATTGTTCTAAGTGGCTCATGTGTATTTACCAATTCGATAAACAAACCACCCCACGAAGTAGTGCCCTTATTATCTCCATTTGTTAATGAATACTCTGAGCCACAGAAGGTAAAACACATTTTCCATGATTGTACAGCTAGTAAATTACAGACACAGGACTCCAACCTGGAAAATCTGGCTTCATAGCAGATACTTGTAATTACAATATCTTGATAGTACACAAGCAATGTGACTTCTTATAATCCTCGGGCTGTAGTCATCATATTGAACTAGGCCATCTTTGTGTCCATAAATAAGTCTCTTACCTCTGTAGGCCTTAATTTTCTCATATTAAAAAAAAATGATAGGGATTTCCTGGATAATCTTTAATGTATCTTCAACTGTGTTATTCTACGCACATAAGTCCCTATGCAATTCATCTCTGATTATTAATTCTTTCATCTGGGCCTAAAAAAATTAACCCTTGAATATTAGGAGTCACATCCAAACAAAGTCCTGATTTAAATGTCCGTGGACATACTGCAATAACCTCACCACTCCTAATACCTAACAGACTTCCCAAGACACACCAATCTCAATGGACAATACACAGTTGTGAGCCAGAAGAAAGGACACTGGGGTGAAAACTTAACTTGGTTAGCCCTTTCTTTAGTGCCAGGATGCGGGGCAGGAGAGGAAGAGACTTTAAGCACTATAGCTTCCCAAGAAATCAAGAAAAAGAGCTCCATGGTTGAGATATGCGTCTAGAGAACACCTTGTTAGCCCATCTATAAACCCTGGAAGCCATATGAATCCTGTATGCAGCACTGTCGATATTTAGAACTCAATTCCATAGACATATTTACACAGAGTGACTATTGAAAGCTCCCAGCTGAGGAATCCTGAAGCCACAAGCTGTATTTATGTGCAGGGCTGCTAATCCCTGGTCTCAGCCCTTCTCAAGTCTGTAGAAACACTTTGTCTCTATAGACAAGTCCTTGTAAATCTCTCCTTGTCGGAGGATTTAGTTCACTGATTGTCAGCCATGAGCTACTTCATAAAACAACTCACAGAGGAATAGAGCCTTCTGCTCTGCCTTTGGCAGGGAGCTTGTTACTCCAGATAACCTTTTAATGACTGTATTCCATTTTAACTCAGCTCCAGAGAGAGAAACTAAAAAGAAAGAAAAGATCCTTCCTTAATGCTATGTTTTTTTTCATATTGCATCTACTGAGGCAAATTATGAAAGATGGATAGAGGTTCCTTTTGATTATGGAATCCCAAGTCCTTATAACATAAAAACAAGCTGGTTGTTCTTTGAGGAGGTGATGTTTCAGGGCTAAAGGAATAACTGAAATATGAAAAGACAAAGTTTCTAAATTGAAAATGATACCAAATCTACATCGACTCTATTTTTAACACCTGCATCTGGCGAAGAGGTTACTCTTTAATTCTCTGTTATACATTGCAATGATTACCCTCATTTAAATACATTGAAATTACTATTCAGAAGATAGAATATTCATTTAATGAGCCACAGACGCATATGACTGGGCATTTAAAAAAAAAAAAACTAAAGCAGACTTTATGAATAACTCTCTCCTGAATTAAGAGATTGCAGGAGAAAATTATCTTGGAGGAAAGCATGGAAAATGACTGCAATTATTGACTGAATTCTAAACAAAGTGGGATAAGGGATTTCACTTTGATATTTGGATGAAGATGAGGTTTCTATAAAAGTAAAATCAGAGTTTTAAGAGCTCTGGCAAGCACGTCTCCTATATTAGAGGTTTAAAGTTCTGTAACATAAAATAGTTCCCCACATTAATAATGCTAAAAATTCAAAATTCAAAATTCTAGATGCAAGTTACCTTGCATGATGGATAAACGACATCTAGAAAAGTATGGTTCCAATCATACTATCCAAGTGTATGTTTAATTTGTACTAAATTTTTTTATCTGCTGCAGAAGCTCTCACTTGACCAACCTGCAGCATTAACCAGACCTTCCCATTCCTCCATAAAACACAGGGACAGATGACCTCACTATGTCTACAGCTAGTGGGCTCCTCTCTGGAACGGTATGTATTCTGCCTCACTCTTGAAGATGTCTGCTTACCAGGATTCAGCTGTGTTTATCTCAAAACTAATTTATGGTAATATGTACCTTTTGGCATCATTGTATAATTTAATTGAGGATAGTGTAAACTGATAACATGTGAATCAGCTAAGAAGGAGAGCTGTTTCCCTTCTTAGTTTAGTAACACTTCAATGTTTTGGAAATATTGAATAGAGTGGAGCGACCAAAAATTATTGATATAAGATACAATGCATTAGAAAGTAGCCTACTGGCCTCCCCTTTGAACCCCCTTTTCAATACACACATACTATCAAGAAAATTATTGGTGTAGGAATCTACAAGATGTATGCCCTCAATTTACTATTCAAGTATCTCAAGCAGTGGTCAGCAAACAGTTTCTCCAAACGGTCAGATAGTAAATAGTTTAGGTTTTGCGGGGCAATAATGAGTTTTGTGGGCCGTATAGTGACAACTAAACTCTCCTGCTGTAACATAAAAGCAGCCATACATCGTATGTAAATTATTGGATATGACTATGATCCAATGAAGTCTATTTACGAACACTGAAATTTGAATTTCATACAATTTTTACATGTCACAAAATATTATTCTTCTTTTAATTTTTTTTCAACCGTTTAAAAATGTAAAACCACCCATTCTTAGCTATGGGCCATACAGAAACAGATGGTGAGCCATAGTTTGCCAAACCCTGATCTTGAGTCTTCACACCGCTTAAGAGAAGCAGAAACTGACAATCATAGATATGCATTTGGGGTATGATTTACGTAAGTAGGAAAATGTAGAACTTCATGCAACCGAAACCTATTCAAAAAAACTGTCCTGATGCTACATCAAAATATTGGTGGACAATTGTACATTTTAGGTTCAAATAGTAAAGTACATTTCTACCACTTTTAAGATTTTTGGTTTTATCCTTGTATTAGTTTGTTCTCACACTGCTATAAAGAAATATCTGATGCTGGGTAATTTGTAAAGAAAAGAGGTTTAATTGGCTCATGGTTCCGCAGACTGTACAGGAAGCATGATGGCTTCTGGGGACACCTCAGGAAACATTCAATCACTGCAGAAGGCGAAGGGGAAGCAGGGATATCTTACGTGGCCAGAGCAGGAGGAAGAGAGGTGGGGGAGGTGCTACACACTTTTAAACAGCCAGATTTCCTATTACCAGCTGATAATGCAGCCTTCCCCCATTCCCTTAGATGTCCAGGCCCTAAAGCCTGGAACCCATGCATATGTCTCTTCACATGGCAAAGGGACTTTGCAGATGTCATTATGGTTAAGAAACTTGAAATTGGGAGAGTAGCCTGGATTGTCCAGGAGAGTCCAATATAATCACATGAGCCTTTTAAACAGAATTAATCTCAGCTGAAGTCAGAGAGATGCTAGGAAGAAAGGCAGGAGCAATTCAAAGCATGAGAGAGAGTGAGCCTACCAGTGCTGACTTTGGAGATGGAGCGGGCTGTAAGCCAAGTCATGCAGACAGCCTTGAAAAACTGGGAATGGACCTCAGGGGACCACCGGCAAAGAGACAGGAAGCTCAGCCCTGTAGCAGGAAGGAATTGAATTCTGCCAACAACTTGAATGAGCAAGAAAACAGATTCTGTCCTAGCACCTCCAGAAAGGAATGCAGCCTGCTGACACCTTGCATTTGGCCTTTTGGGTATCCAAACAGATCAACATCTACCAGACTTCTGTCCTACAGAAAATGCAAGATAATAAATTTGTGTTGTTTTAAGCCACGAAGTTTGTGGTGATTTGTTACAGCAGTGATTTCAGACTAATACAGGGTTTCTCTGAGAAGGCCTTTGAACACCACTGCCCCTTCTGTGGAGAAAAGTACCTATGCCAAGAAAATCAAGTCCCCAGTGCCAGGTAATTCATTTAGCAATGTCTCTAATGATAGTATTTTTTTAAAGACACTTGTAATGCTAATTACCACCTAATTATTGCAAACAGAGTATAATCATGGACAATATTTCTGGAACATGCAATACAATTAAAGTTACAAAGTCGTTTGGATTTATGTGAGCAAAGCAATTGGATGATAAGTATCTTACTGAATCAAGATTCTCACTTAGACTAATAATGGATTAATCTGTATGTAAATCACATCATCCAATTACAACTTCTGTTTGACATTCTGTCTGCTTTTAAGGAAAAAAGCATACTTTCCTGACAGTAAAAATTGTCATTATTATGCAATTGAAGAACCACTCACTATAATTCCCTATGCTTCTGATTAGGTCTTATAGTGTTCATGACTCTCCATTTATTGTTCAGCCTGCTTGTTTGACTTAATATTATTTCAATAAGATGTCCAAAAGGAAGAACAATTTTGTTCAATGCAGGAAATAAAGGATTTTTGTTTACTTCTTTCTTGAAGATATTTAAGGAGGGCTTCAAGTCGCTCATCTCTGCTGGACTTTGTGATTGTTCTGTTGTTTATTTGTTTGTTACCATCACAGAGCAGACTCAGGGAGAAGTAACACACAATCATTACTCAAAATGTAAAGAGTTTGTAGGTACTGGAGAAGCAGAGATGAAAAACAAGCCTGGTCTTGGTAAATGGAAGATAAAATATGAAGAATGCTGTGTGACAGAATCAAAAATGGAAAGGGGAAACAAAGAGTGGCACTTTGAAATATAAAGCCCTTGCTAAAACTCTGAAGGGGACAGAGAAACCGTATGTACAGAAAGACTAGTTTATTCTCTTTGTTTGTGGGGCTTTGTAGGGGAAGGGTAATATTTCCATGGATGCTTTGATTATATAATGGAAATGTTCAAAGCCTGGTCCCAAAGGGAAAGGTTGAACCCAGTAGGTGCTGAACTACCCTACAAAACAGTGGAAGTGGCAGGGCCTTTGCACAGCGGTTCTTTTTGCCTAGACTACTTAGCCAGTGGTATGCTGAAGCCAGCTCAGAGGGTATCACAGGAAGCAACTGCTACCATCTATTCCAGCTCCATGCTCAGTGCTATCACACTGGTAGTTTGAAATCGGTTGTAGTGAGACTATCTATGGCATGAAAATCTGTAACCCCTACAAATCAGACTCAAACATTAGCCAAAACACCACTGTTATGCCAGAAATCTTCCTTTGGTCCCATCCCTGCTTTGTCTAGGTGTCATCTCAGGAAACCTTCCCCTAGCTACCCTATCTGAAGTGGCACATATGCCAGTCTTCTCATCCAGTAGTTTCTAATGTCCCAGTGCACACTGAAATCACCTGGGGAGCTTTAAAGTCTAGCGATGCCTTACTCTAGGGCAATCAGATCAGAAACTCTGTGGGTGTTAGTAGACATAGGGATGTTTAAAGCCCTTAGGTGATTCTAACACGAAGCCAAGATTGAGAGTCACTGTTCTATCCCCTTCCCCAGCTTGGTCTTCATAATAAGTACCACTATCTGAAATGATATATTTAGGTATTACTCTCCTACTATTAGAATGTAGGTTGTATGGGGACAGGGACATTGCCTGTCCCCCATACAACACTGAATCCCATGAACATAGAATCAGGCCTGACACATAGGAATCAATATATAAGTATTTGAGGAAGAAAGGAACAGAGGGAAGAAAGGGGGAAAAGGAAGAAAGAAGAGAGAAAAAATAAAGGAAGGTGGGAGAAGAAGAGGAAAAAGGAAGAAAAGAGAGAGAAGAGAAGGGGGAAGGAAGGCAGGGAAGGAGGGGGAGAGGGATGGGAAAATAGAGGAGGATAGAAGGGAGGAAGAGAGAGAGAAAAGAATGGAGGGAAGGAGCAAGGGAGGAAAGAAGGTAGAGAAGGAGGGAAGGGAAAAGGTAAAGAGATAGGGAGGAGGGAGCGAGGGAGGAAGAATGAAGGAAGTGGGGGAAGGAAGGGAGGGAGGAATGAGCTGTCTTCATTTTGTATAGCTAGCATCCTTGAGAGGATAGTAAATTGTTAATTGATTTACTGCTTCTTCTGGACATTGGAGGAAAAGGGGAATCTGACCTGATAAAGACACTGGCTTTAACAATATAGGAGTGGACAGGTGGCTTGAGGAGAAACACGGCCAGCTGGAGACATACCACCAAAAGACAGAAACTAGAACCAGCCAGTGAGATGACATCTGGCAACTAACTTTAAGTTTTCTTGTTCTGTTTTTGCCCAAACCAGCTTTGTGTTGGGGCTGTTTGAGTACCAAAGAGACAAATCCATTACCCTTGTGATAAAGACAGGGAGCAGAGAGTGTGCCATGTTTGTCAACCCAGGAAGAAGCCCTTCACATTTCTGTTGGGGAAGTCCCTTGTAGCTGTGCAGTGTACAAACTGCATGACCATATCAGCAGTCTGGGAAGAAGAGAGCAACCCCAAAGAATTGTGAAATAAACAGCGTAATCAGAGAAGAGCTCAAGGCAAGGGTCCAGAAATGGAGATTGTAAATAGCAAGGAGAGGTAAGCACCTCCCAGGAATCCTCAGAAACAGCTGTGAAAGGGCCTAGATTTTCTGTAGTCACATGTAAGAGGGTGCTTTTACTTAGATGGTAGGGGAGAAGGTATTTCCATAAAGGTGAAAACTTAGGGTTACATACACATGTTGTAAGCAAAGCCAGACAAGCACATACACAAGGTGCGTAAGGCTACCTGTAGGTGTGCACTGGGAATATCTGCAGCATAACTCATGTAAAGAGAAAATGTGTCCAGGCAGCCAGAGGAGTTTGGTTGATAATAGTAAGATTTTAAAGGTCCAGAAGGAGACTGGCCAGAAGTAACAAGAATGTAATAGAAGATATGAAATTTAAAACTAAGTCATCTCCTAGCCAGAAAGGATATGGCTCCTGTTCCTTCCTATGCCAGGAAGAAAATGCCAAATACCGTGTGTATGGCTTTGATAATTCCTAGGTTCTCCATAAGTCTGTTTACAGGAGACACAGAGACTCTGAGAGCCAGAGATGCAGGCCAGTGTCTGTGGGTACCTGGTCAGTATCAGATGGCAGCTTGGTGTAAAGAGCTCAGAAGTATATGTGGAGACTTGTTCTCAGATAGAGAAAATGTCACTGACCATTTTTTAGTCACTTTTCCCATGTCTACCATTTCACAGGGCAGTTGTGGGAAGTCAAATGAATCTCACTTAGAAATGAGATGCCTACTGGGATTAACCTGGATTGGCCACTAGAGAAGGCAAAGAGAAGCAGGAAGCCTTGGGGGATGCTGCGTTAGGTGCTTCTGCACCAGTGGTAAGTAAGGAGGTAACAAGCCTCACCCCAACCTGAGAGAGCAAGAAAACCTTCCGTGAGTAACAACAAAAGCAGAGTCATAGCAGCTTGGATTTCCTGAGCCTTCATTTTGGTGGTTTTAGTGGTTTTGTTTTTTGTTTGTTTTGCCTCTCCCTCCCTTTCAACAGAACCCTGTCTTGGTCTTTGTCCCAGGTAACACTCGAAGGAAGAGCAATGTTATCGCCTACTTGAATTGACCAATGAATAAATAGCTAGTGGCTTGAAATGTGCTCACTGTAGCTGACATTAGCGTATGGGGGCCATGCATGAGAGGGCGCCAGCTTACAGGGTGCACGGGTCTTGTTCCCTGGGGCTGTCTAACAGGGCAGAGAGACCCACAGGAAAGCTGGAAGTAAATGTTAGATGTCTAGAGACTATAGAAGGACCCACAGTTTGGGATAGGAAATGCATTTTCCTCACTCAAAAGAACTATGGAGCAAGGTCTCCAGGATGAGAATCTCTGAAATAAACTTCAATAATGCCATGGAGAGAAAGAATCACCTGTAAACAGCTGTTGTGCCAAAGAGTTAGAAACCAGTTTCATCTATTGCCAGTTCAAGGTAGACTTCTCTTATCACCTTCCCCTTCTTCTGTCTCACCACTCTGAACTTGGAAGAGTCAGCAACTAGCCAGCAAGCTGGGGAGAAGGGAATGAAGGTAGAAGACAGAAACACAAAAAGCAGCCAACCATGCCCCCTGTCCTCCTACAAGCTGCCAGCCTTGAACTGCAAACCACAATTAAAAAAACAAAATTTGATGTTAAATATTTATTGTTTAATATCTTGGACTTGACGTATTTCTAATTTCTGTGTTCAAGCCTTGTTTGCAACTTCAGCCAACTGAGAACTTTCTGTTATATTACCTAAGAGGAATCAGAAAAACCATAAGCATAAGAAGGTGGGGATGGGAGATTTCCCCCACTGAACACATTTTATTATTTTTTTAAGAGACAGGATCCCATCGTCACCCAGGCTGGAGTACAGTGGTGTGATCACAGCTCACTGCAGCCTGAAACTCCTGGGCTCAAGCAATCTTTCCATCTCAGCCTCCTGAATAGCTAGGAATATAGGAGCACCGCACCACACCCAGCTAATTTTTGTATATTTTTAGAGATGGGGTCTTGCTATTTTGCCCAGGATGGTCTTGGACTCCTGGCCTCAAGTGATCCTCCCACTTGAGCCTGCCAAAGTGCTGGGATTACAGGTGTGAGCCACCATGCCTGGCCCTGAATAAATTTTAAAAGGACTATGGGATACAAAAATGAAATAAAATAAAATTGTAATTGTGTTACATTTTCATTTGTATTGCTCAAAAGAGCAGTTACACAAAAAATAAGAACGCCTATACCCTCCTTCAAAATTTTTTCTGCAAAATGGGAAAGGGAAAGAAATATATTTAAGGGAATAGTACTTTCCCCATTGACAGCAAGAATTGTGGTGGTAGGAAGAGATTTTAACCACACAAAATGACAAAGCAAGGAGGATTCAAAAGTAATCTTGGAAAGCCAAATGTGTAGAATGCATTGATGGAATCAAAGAGTCGGTGACATGTTCCTAACAGTCCTGAGCGCACTTGCCGAAAGAAGAATGTGGCCCTTTAGAATCATTAATATCTACGTACAAGACCTTACAAGATCTTTACTACATACAAATAGTAAAATATAAAGTAAAAAAGAACCCCCTGTCTGGTCACACTAAGGAAATAGCAAGAATTAATTGCTTAAGAGCTGGAGGATTTGGCATAAATATATACACAATGAGAAAAAGCTCCAGTTAGATTAGGAAAAAGTTTTGAAACATGATTAAAATCTATGATCAAAACTGGAACAGGAAAGCCTCCTCCTCTTTCAAGGGGTAGGGATCAGTGGGACATTTTTCAAAATAATATAGAGAAAGCTCTCAAGGGAAGAGTAAAGCCAGAGGCTTAAAAGAAAAAATCTATATCCCCTGCTGCAATATACTTAGTGAAGTGAAGAACTAGAAGAGACAAAAATGGCAAAATTGAAGTTGGAATAGGGAAAATCAAAGAGAAAGTGAGAGGTTTGTATAGATACAGTGATATCAGAAGAAGGAAGGCTCAAAAACCTAAAGACACTGCCTACGGTGTCTTAAAATCAGCAAGATTGAAGGGAGAAAGGGTAGCTGGGGACCTGGAACAAAGACACAGGTGGAAACTGCATCCAAGGGGAACCATAGCGAAGTTTTGAAAATGAGAAAAGGTACAGTTACAAGGAGCTGAGGACAGCACAAAGATGAATTGAGCATGTGGTTGCCATCAATATACTTTTAATTGGGGGATGGAGGTATACATTCAATTACCTTTAATAAAATGCAGGACCTGATAAGTATTACAGAAACACAAAATAAGAAAAGATAAATTGAAAAATTAGCTGAATTAATAATTGAAATTATTAATTGAAAAATTAGCCCTTGAATTGGACCTTAAAATATCACTTATTTGGGATAGAGTAGAATTTAGATAGGAATACTTGGGTCAAAGGCATTCTGGATATAAAGGGTAATATGGACAAGGCAGAAGATTGCATGATGGGTCAAAAGGATTGTGAGAAGTCTAATGTAGCTTAAACTAGTTACACACACAAATAATTTTTCAACAAATTAACAACTAGGTGATAAATTAAGTAGATTGATCTCACTGTTGAATAGAAGCTGAGTTCCTGAGCTATACAGACCAACTGCTAAAATCTAACAGTTCATTGAAATCATCTACCAAGACTGTTAAACATACGAATTCCTGAAGCCCATCCAGGAAGATTCTAATTCTGTAATTTTGGGGTAAGCCCTAAGTTTATAGGAACCATAGAAGGATGATATTTGACCACACTTCTAAATAAAGAAAAGGGGAAATAACAGATACAACAAGACAAGAAGCATATTACTTGTCATTGATCAGACATTGTTTTCAATCGTTCATATCCCCTTATAAGATATTGCAGTACACAAGAGTGGGAACAGTGTCTTTTCCTGTTCCACTGAAGTTGGGTTTGGCCAACAGAATGTGAATGAAATGACAGTGTCCAGTTCTGAGCCAACGCCTTAAGAGGTTATGTGTTTTTGCTTTCTTGAGCCCCTGCTGTTGATCATGAAAAGAATATGGCAGCTGCTTCATTCAGGAAGAATACAGAGACATCCGAAGCACACCTAAACCCAACCTGTGGTCAAGCCTAGCCAACCAGCAGCCTGAAGTAGAAATTCCCTAGCTGATCTGCAGGCTAAATAAATGAGGAAAATAAATGCTTGCTGTTATAGTTCACTAAGTTCTGAAGTAGTCTGTTAGACAACATTATTGCAGCAGTAGCTGATTAATAATTAAATTGCAGACCACCTTGTATCCTGAGCTAAATTTTTCCATGACTCTCATTCCCATCCTAAATTATGCATGCTTACATTAGTCAATACAGCTCCCCAAATGTCTTATAGAAATGAAAAGGTAACATAAAGACCCTCCAATATCAACACACACAGGTCAAATATGACCTCTGCTCATTATCCAATCTACAGAAATAACTTGAAATTCAAACCTCAAATTCTTCATTTCCTGTTAATTAAAGCCCATAGCAACTCCAAATACCACATGCTTTACAGTCCAAAATCCTGACTCTCCAAGTAATCTGCTTAATGTCATCGTGAAGTATCTCAATATATTTGAAATTCCTTCATCAAATGTAGCCTAAGCCATCTTCCACTGGAATATACACCTCTATAAGACATTCTGAAGTTGGATTCATTTAATCTAAAAATTCTCATAAATCCAAATTACACTCCCACATTATATAGAAAAAAATCAAGCCCAGCTCCTAGTGCAGTTGCAAAATAATATTCCCAAAGCCAGTACTTGGAGAAATCTAGCCTCACGTTAACTGCTGACAAAGACCAGAATAGAGTCCCAGAGGAACCTAAGGAGAAAGGAAAAACAGAAAGGATTCTCCTGGATTCAACCTCATCAGCATGCCAGATCATCTCTCCCAGTAGTTTAGATTTTATTACATTTGACCATACACTCAAGTGTGAGAAACTTCTCATTAAGATGTTAATCATAAAATGTAGATCATAATCCTATGGTCATCACACAGAGGGTTCTCAGAAAACAGCATTTCAGAGAGGTTCATGTTTTCTTAAAAAGTTTAGGAATTCGCAATGATGTCAGCTCCAATCACCAGATTATTTTATTAGAAGTGCTTTTCTATTCTATTCAACAGATTTATGACCTCTTAGTTTCTGTGTCCTATTTGAGCCCCGTGTCCTGGCACCTCAGTGCTAAAATAGTAGCGAGCTCCATCACCTGAGTTGATCTGAAGAGCAAAGGTTTTTAGTCCTGTGTCAAAGGCTATGGATTCGTTTATACCTGTGAAACCTGCCTCCTCATACCCCCTTTATTTTTCTGCTGGAGAATTACATTCAACAGACTCCTGAACTAAAGCTGCTATAGATAGTTCTAGAAACCTGTGCCACTAGGAGCCCAGTGAGAACCAAATCTCTTCCATTACACCTTTCAAACTCCTAGTCTTTGCTTGGCATTTTAATGCCCAAGCCCTGAATGACCATTTCAGTGGCCACAGAAATATTTTCATATTTTCAGATCCATCACTATTTTCACATATTCAGATCCATCACTGTCCTCTTGGGTATTAACAGATTTGGATTTGAATCATCCTCATTAATCTGTTCAAACTACAGCATGAGCCCTGGCAAATCCTTAGCACAATCATTTTTCTTGCAGCCATAAGATATGTCTCTGGTATTCTACTTGCCACTTTTACTTCCCTATTGCTTTAAGAAAATTCAGCTCGCTTTTAACAGCTTATCTTGTCTCTTAGGTGACTCCCTTTCCTTCTTTTTATATATATATATATTTTTTTTTTTATTGCATTTTAGGTTTTGGGGTACATGTGAAGAACATGCAAGATTGTTGCATAGGTACACACATGACAGTGTGATTTGCTGCCTTCCTCCCCATCACCTATATCTCACATTTCTCCCCATGCTATCTCTCCCCAACTCCCCCACCCCACGCTGTCCCTCCCTTTCCTTCTTTACTGAGTGTAGGACAATCACTCACTCAAGGTACTATAGCCCTACCTAATTCTTTCCAGCTGGTTGAGGCGGGGGATTTTTTGGCGTTATTTTTGCCTTGTTTTACATGCATTAAAATGTTAGGATACTTAAATCACTTGGGGTACTAGGCAATGTATAATTCATAAGAAAACAGCCAGCAAAAAGGTCGAGTACATTGTAGATGAGAGGAAAATGGAAAAGGCGAAAAGCAAGTGATGAAAACTTTAAAATTTTGAGACATTGATATACTACGCTTGTGAAAGCGTTTTGGCTTTGGGGGGTGAGAATAGAATATTTAACAACTCTATATATTTTTAAAAACATTTGAAAATCAAGTGTGATGATATATGTGACAAGTATGAAGTATTATATATAAAGAAGGGACTCATTACTAGTCATCATCATTTTATAAGATGCCACTAATGATTGTATTTAAGGAAAAATGTGGGTAGAAATGCCAGCATCATGGCAACTTCTTGGATATGAGTGGCTGTCCTTCACTTTGAGGCCTGTGAGAATAAATTAGCACTAATTTTAATGTCTAAGGCTTTGGCCAACACAAGTACTTTGTCAAAGATAAGACAAGGGTTTTCCACCCTGAAAGGGAAATGTCACCTGGTCCCTGCCTCTGGCCTGAATTTAGTCAACCAGAAGCTTCCTCCTGGGTCCAGAGTAGAAAAGAATAATGATAGAGACCAGAGCTGTCAGAGCTCAGGGCCGGATTATATTTACCAGCTGCATCTAACCAAGGACCCTCCTGGTTGCTGCCAAGAATGAATCAGACATTCTGACTCTGAGGCTTCCAGGACTCTCAAGATGGGGCCGGGGTTGGGAATGATCTCATGATTTAGGAAAGATCCATCACTGTCCTCTTGGGTACTATCAGATTTGGTTTTGAATCATCCATACTAATCTGCTCAAACTTACAGTGTGAGTCCTGGCAAATCCTTAGCACAGACATCGTTGGGGTGAATCCTCAGGGTGCACTGCTGTCTCTGCTGTTTTGATGGATGAAGTGACCACTTTCCAGGGGATGAGACATCCAGAATGAAAACCAGCCATCCTGGAGTGCTTGGAGATGATCTAGGGGGAATAAGCATCCATCTCCAAAACCGCAAAGTGAGAGTCTGGTAGAAATGCATGCTTAGCCTCCAGCCACCTCAGTGGGAGGAAAGCACGTATGTCTCAAAATGACAATGAGGCTGCCTAGGTCAGCAAACCCATCAGTGAGATGCTGTCCAGAGATCAGCTATTCTGGTATTTGGTACCCTTATTTCTCCTTATGATTAAAGAAAGGTGACTAGGCTGTGTTTAGATGCCCGCCCCCCACTGCCGTGCTTAAGCTGTCTGGCTAGATGGCCAATGCCCACCCACCAAACAAGGGACATTACAGAACAATGGAGCATCTGCCTGGGGAAAATCTGCATCAGGACTCCTTTGTGATGTAGCTGTTTTTCTCTAGTTCATTTTCCCAGTGCTGTATGCCTCTCATCCAGGGCTCAGCCACCTGGCAAATACCAATTAAGCTTCACAGAATTCTCTCCTAGAGGGGTACACGGAGGCTCTCAAATGCATTTGAGACACTGAAGAAGAGGAATTTTTCCAACATTCAGAAGAAATTATGGCAGGGGTTTTCTCCAAGCTCTTACCTTGTATTTCAGGACATCATCAATGAGGACAAATGGTTTTTCCTAGAACCCCAAAGCAACATAAAACAGTAGCTAGGAAAACCAGGATTCCAGTCCTGGCTCCAATATTGACTAGTTGAGCAACCTTAGCCTAACGTTTTAACGCTCTAAGCCCTTACAAAATGAGGAAAGTAATGTTTACCTTGCCTGCTTCCTACCCTAACAGCCTGCTGTGAAGATGAAATGAAAAATTCTGTGGGCAAGAGGTTTTTTTTCCCTTAACTTTGAAACGCAAAGTAAATATTAGTGAATATCAGTGGACTGTATGTCTTCTTATGCTACACCAAATTAGTATAAAATGTAAGAACCAAGTCAGACAAAAACCATCCTCCAAAGCTCATGGCTCTGAAAGTAGTTGCTATCAATACCCAGCGGAATAAATACTCACAGGCTCATTGACATTTATTGTTGAAAGGGAGCTGGCGAAGTCTTTAGTTAAAAGAGTGTAACACAGATGTGGAGAGTGTGGATTTTGTAGTAAGATCACCTAGGTTTGAATCTGGCTCTGCTACTAACCGCCTTGAGCAAATTACCTAACCTTACTTAAATCTCCACTGTTTGCCTTTAAAATTGCAATGATAATTGCACCTACTTCATAGGATTATTCAGAGATGGACCAAGATAATGAGTATAAAGTACTGAAATGCTGTGGTTAGTACTTAAAAATGCTCAATAAATGATAGATATCATTGTTTTAGGGGGCTAATTGCTTTATGATGTACAGAGAAAAGCAGTGGTTTGTACCAAAAGAAAAAAGAAAAACCTGCACTCAGATCTAATTCTTTCTTTAGGAGTCCATATAGAATGTCATGGTTTCCATATGATTCAGAAAACATAGAAGAATAACATTGGCTGGGTTTCTAGATATCCTCACCTATCATTGGGAGTGTTCATAACTTCTCCCATGTGCCAGTTCAAGTCCAGGGTTGAAAAAAATTAAAATTCAGTAAAGTTTTTAAAAAGAAAAATGACTAAGGCAGATTGATGACAGAGAGGCAGCTCACAATAGCATTATGGACCTTCCTTGGCATCAAAGAGGCCATTTTCTGATGCCAATTTTATAACAGTTTTAAAAAGAATTGAAATACCAAGAGATATCTTTTCTTGAATTTGAGTTGTTGCAAAGGTGTCTCCATAGATTAATTACTGGGTTTTCTTATGCGTGTCTTGGCATTGTCCCTGTTAGTTCAGCTACAGTGGCTACAGAAACATTCCTATGAGGCCATGTCATATCTCCAAAGACATCAGGTCCCTTCTTACCCCTGACATCACGAATGTTATTCCACTCAGGAATAAGTGTGTCTGCTCTGCTTCATCCCAGATGTAATCTAATAGAGATTCTTCCCTTTGGCCAGAATTGTGTGGGAAGTAAGCAGGGAAAAGGGTCTGAGTTCTGATGAAGGAGAAATAGTCCTGTATCTGACCCCTGCAGCCAACACGGCTTTCCCTCTCTTCTCTATCTGCCAAAAAATACTTCTCTTCACTGATCAGAAGAAACATTCTCTCTTCCCATTATTCAACAGCCCTGTAAGTCCAGAGCCAGCATCCTCTCGCTGGATTTTAAGGCATTAATACACTGTAAATTCAGTGGTTCTGACTTTAATGCTGGCCAAGAATTGTGCTTTATTACCACAATATCGTGTCACCTATGATGTGCCTTTTGGCATGAGGTCCTAAAGAAGGGCACACTCATGTTGAAATCCGTACTCCCCCTCCCAATAGGGATATTTCTCTCTGATGAGCCTTAGCACTTAGTTTCTGCATCATGTGTTGGGCAACATTATTTCTTAACCCATCCATTCTATTGCTTTGTCACTCTGTTATTTCACTCTTATGTAATTTGTCTTATGCTTATCTCACTTCATCAACTAGATTTCAGATTCCTTGAAAGCAAATCATGTAATGTTGTTGTCTTATTATCTGTACTAAAGGTTTTGGTGGTGATGTTTAGCCAGAGCACCTGGTATTTCTTTCTCTCTGGTATCAGTCACCCACACACATGAAAGAAAAATAGAACAAGGCCAGATGTGATGGCTCATGCCTGTAATCTCAGTGCTTTGGCAGACTGAGGCAGGAGAATTGCTTGAAGCCAGGAGTTCAGAACCAGCACAGGCAACACACTGAGATTCCCCATCTCTACAAAAATAAAAATAAAACATAGTCAAGCAAGGTGGGGCATGCCTGTAGACCTAGCTTCTCAAGGGACTAAGGCAGGAAGATTGCTTGATCCCAGGAGTTTTGAGTTTTCAGTGAGCTATGATCATGCCACCGCATGTCAGCTTAGGCAACAGAACAAGACTCTGTCTCTAAAACAAAACAAAACCAAACCCATCTATCTGGAATTCTTACCCTCAATGAGTTTCCTAACCACAGAAGAGATTGGCATGAATAAAAACTAAAACAGAGGTGTAAATAGGTTTCTGTTCCTAGTACCAACACCCAGTGTCTGTAACACCTTAAAATTCAAGAAGGATAACAGTGAATGATTAGCTCAAGAAAGTTGGGAAATTATGTTAATCACATAATACCCACTCCCACAGGAAGAAAGAAGTAATGCTCTTCCTTCCCGGTTGAGAAAAAGAACAAGAAGGAAGAGACCCGGTTGAGAAAAAGAAACTTTCATAAAACTTTTTTCTCTTCTCTAGTTTCTTCCAACTCTAACCTTTCCCATCACCAAGACAACCTTTATAAAAAAAGGGATAAGAAGAGAAGCTTCCTATGTTTGCACCACCCAAGAGCTTTGTCTCAGCATGAGGTATTCCATTGTTTACATCCCAAAATAGTCCTTAGCCAGACTCCTCAGCAACCAATCTGCTTTGAAAGAGTCACATTGCCTAAGTGCTAAATATAAATATATATATTTAGCAGATTCATGGATACACCTAAGGAAAGAAAGATGCAGAAAATGGTAAAGCAATTGTAAAACAATTAATTGGTGTATCAGAAAAAAGGAAAAGAAAGATACTATGCAAAAATACAGTCCCTCACACCCATTCTCTCTTGAAAGCAATGATGTCGGATCCCTCTCTAAGAGTTCTGCTTAACAGGAAATCTTCACACAGCTAATATTAGACCTCTGGGGCATCCAGGCTATTCATACACTTCAATATTTCAAACCATGCCTCTCCTCTGATCCTTTGAATGTAGGTGCCTGGAGTGCTGTACTGGGGGATTCTCATAAAAAGATCAGGTTCACTATGACGGCACTATGATAGATTAGCAATGTCTGCTATGGACAAAGTAGAGGACAGTATCAGCATGGATGCCCAGGGTTTGTTAGCCCTAAAATACAAGTTCCGAACAGGAAATATCAATAAAGTACCATGGAAAACCTAAGGAGGGGCATTAATAAATATTTTTGGGGGTAATTGTATTTTAGCTAGGCCTGAAAGAGGGACAAATTTTTAGTGTGTGGATTAGAGGGGGAAACCTGGCAGCTGAAATTGAATAGCATAAGTAAAAGTATAGAGGCAGAGAAGTTGGGTCTTTTGCAACTTTAAGAAATAAAGCATGGACTATTGTGGGTGGTGGGGTCAAGAGATGATGCTGACCCAGGGTCCAGGCCATTGATTTCCAGTAAAAATATAATGTGAGCCACATGAATAATTTTTTTAAGACAGGGTCTCACTTTGTCACCTAGCTGGAGTATGATGGCACGATCTCTGCTCACTGAAACCTCTGCCTCCCAGGCTCAAGTGACCTTCCTGCCCCAGTATTTTTGAGACAGGGTTTAGCCATGTACTCTAGGCTGGTCTTGAACTCCTAGGCTCAAGCAATCCATCCACCTCAGCCTCCCAAAGTGCTGGGATTACAGATGTGAGCCACCGAGCCAGCCCACATGTATGATTTTAAATTTTCTAGTTGCCACATTAGAAAAAATAAAACTTTTAAATTAATTTCTTTCAAAAACATTCCACTGTGGACAAATCATTAGAGAACTAACAGCAAAATTCAAAAGGCTTTAGATTAATGAACATGATGTAGTGGCTGAATTATGGCAGCTTGCATGGCACATCCAGGGGGAACCATAAACCATGTGATAACAACAGTATCATAAAATAAAAATAAATAAAAGAATATCCCCCAGTGCTCTAGTTCTGATCAGACTAGCTGATAACAGGAGAGAAGATGAAAAGGGGAAAGGAAGGCTATCAATGCTGTAAGCTTGCTAATAAGAAACATCAACAACTACCTGCTTGGCCCCTTCTTCTATGAAGAAGAAATATGGAATTTATTTTTTTTCAGGGAAATCTCAGTTATTCCTTGCAAGTTATTAACCTTGGGGAGGTTTCATAGTTGCATAGCTGGATTAAATCTTTATTATCTTTTTAGGGTCCACCTTTTTTTGAATAAGCAGATCTTTTTACATTGTGATGGAGATCTTTACAATGAGGATTCTTATTCTTTTCTAACTTCTTCTCCCAAGGCTTCTCCCCAGTACTGTTTCTTATACAAAAATGCACCAGATTTGAATTTCCAGGAGGAAGCCTGCTAAGATTATCAGAGAGTTAGAATGCTACAAATAAGTGGCTTGACAATCTGAAAAGAGCACAAGCTTCAGAGTTAATCTAAACTGAAGCCAAATCCTCATCCTGTTTCTGTCAGTTATTAGCCGTGAAAATGTGGCCAGTTTTCTAAACCTTGCTTAGTCCCAGTTTCGTGATCTCTAAAGTGGGTAGGGTAATAGCTGTCTTTTAGAATTTTTTTGAGGATAAAATGAAATAACTGATGTAAAACACTTACACAGGATGACACCAAAGATGCTCAAAAATGAGTAGTTCATTCTTGCAATCAATAAATACTGATCAGATGCCTACTATATTCCATACAATATTCTAGGGGTTGCTAAAATGGCAATAAAAAAAAGAAGCGAATGGTTTACTGATATTGTTTTATAATATCTACAATAGTGATTGCCATTAGTATACATTCCCAATATTATCTAAAAGATAATATGGTAGTTATCACATGCCTGACCTAAAAATGTGATACAATTTCTGAAGCTAGATGTTTCTCTTAGAGGTTCTCCAGCCCTGCTTCTTTATTTTGATTATGGGAGAATTTAGCTCCAGGAAATAAAATTGCACTGAAGTCTGGAGATACAAAAATGAGTAAGACCTAGTGCTGTCTCCAACTAGCTGATGATTTTAGCAGAGGCTACAGACACATAACAGGACACCAGCAGGTGTTTATCAGTGTGATATCAGACTTTCACTGAAGGCAGCCATTGGTTATGATGAAATGTGAAAATGCACATAAAGTGCTCGGCTCGGAGATTTCCCTTCGAGCTCTATGAATCTGTGGTGCAGAACTACTTTTCTAAGTATTTTTGAGTCTCATGCAATCTGAAATCCCCTGATTCTATATTAAGGGCTTCTACCCTATCACCCATCTTGTGAAAATTAAGAAAGCTACATTAGACAGGCACAAGAAAGGGCATGCAAAGATTCACATTCAGTGGTAAAATCTCCCCAGGATTGAGTGGTAACCACAGAATTCCAATCAAATCCAAGTAGAGAATAAAACAATAAACTCTAATTAGCAGACATGCTCAAGGATGGCATGGGGAATTCAATATATTTGAACCTTCTGGTCAACTGACTGCCAAAGAGAATTACTTTTTATTTCAATGTTTAATAATTTTTCTCGAATGTTTTTCCTTTTCAACTTAGCAGAAATACAGTTAAGATTTTTCTCTATATTGAATTTTGTAATATTACCATCACAATAAATAATAACTCTTACTTTGTTATACTGTGGATTCATTCATTCATTCATTCATTCACTGAGGATCAACTATAAGCACTGTAGAGCTGTGGAACTGACCTACACAGACTTCTGTACAGTCCTTGCATTCACAAAGTTTATAGTAGAAAGGGAATATGGACAAGTAAACAAGCAATCATGTTATAGCAGGACATACATTATGACAAGATAAGTCAAGGGTTCATGGGAACACGTAGGAATGTCACCCAACCCAGGGTTTAGGGAGCAAGGAAACTTTCCAAGAAGTGATATACGAACATTGGCCAAGAGTGCTCAATGCAGAAGAAGTAGCATGTGCAGAGATATGGAATTGACAGAGAACAAGGCATTTCTGAAGAACGAAAACGTTCAATTTGTTTGAAGTGTCAGATACAAGGAGACAAATGGCAAGAGATGAGCCCTGGAAGGTAAGCGGAGAGAGATCATGAAGCCATTAGCACATTTGGATTTGGTCCCGGTAGAGGACTTGGATGACGTAGAAGGAAATGATGATGATGATGATGATGAAAAATATAATAGGCTGTGGGATGGCCATTTGTCATTATGGGAAAAAGAGCTGGTGGTAGAGGAGGCTGGAGCAATAGTGAGCATTTGCTATTGAGCATCTATAATAAGCCAGACTCTATGATAACCAATTTCTTATTTAACATTCAGAAGCTAACATGAATAAGTATATAAACACTCTGCTGCCATGTCAAGAATGGCTTAGAGGAAGACAAAATTGGAAGGAAAACTAATTAGGAGGCTACCCTAGAATCAAAGTGCAACATCATGGTGGTTTAGACTACACTAGAGTAATACTGGTGGAAATGAAAGACGTTTAAAAAATATTCATGTCTAAGAATCAGGATCCTGTGTACCCTATGAATATTATTGTAAACATCAATTCCCACTGTTTTTAATGCAATCTAGAAATTTTGGGTTATTGGATTGTATCTGTATTAAACCCAGATCACACTCTTTATATGTCCTGGTTAATCAAACCTTTATAAGGAATATCATAAATTGTTGGGTTTTTTTTTACAACAGTCAAGTTGAGAAAGAAAAAGCATTCTGTCTTTTCAGAGCTCTAGTTTTCATGGTTATAAATATTGCCCATTTTATCATTAATAGAGAGTGAATAGGAAGAATTACAAGGTCCCATAGAGGGCCACAGACTGGGATGAGATTGACCTAAATCCTTTCTTAAGAATTCCAGAGAATGTGTAGCCCCCAGAGCATTGCTATAAAGAGGGATATTCATTCATTTACTAATGAACTCACCATGCAGAATGGGCTGTATGGGATAGGGTGCAATTATAATGCATCTTTAGTATTTCTCATATCCCCAGTTAAGCTCAGTCTGTGAATTCCTTTATCCTCAGACCGGACGACTGTTATGCAGGCCCATGGCTTCCTGGTCCCTTCAGGCCAAGAATAGTCTCACTTCAGTAATCAAAATATCTCATCCAGTGTAATAATCAAAACTCAAAACCTCATGCAATGTAGGATTTCTCCTTCCCCTGCTCCCCAGGCCTTCCCCAGTCTTGGAGGCTTCTGTAGGGGCAGGGATGTGTCCATCAGCTGTAACCCACACCTACTCCTCCCCCACACAGCATGATTCTAGAAATGGCTTCAAAGCTCCTCAGCCTTGGGCTCAGAGGAATAGAGGATGAGGGGAAAAGGGCAGAGTTGGCACAGTCTCTCTGCCAGTGACCATTGTAATTTGGTGTTGGGTCCTTCAGAATGTGGAGCTGGTTCTTTCCTTTTATGGGCAGTTTAGCAGGCTCTTCAAAAATCCCGTTGCTAGAAACCTCTGCACTGCTTTGAGGAGAAAGATGCGTCTTCTCTATATAGACTCCCACCAACAATGTCTTTCTGCCTGTCCAAGCAGTCCTTTTGAAAGAAAGCCTTCATTACACACACACAGAGAGACAGACAGACAGAGAGAGCAAGAGAGACAGACAGACAGATAGACAGACAGACAGAGACAGAGAGAGAGAGTTGGATATTTGTCCCCACAAAAACCTCATGCTGAATTGTAATCATCAGTGCTGGAGGTAGGTCCTGGTGGGAGATCTTTGGATCACGGGGGTGGATCCCTCATGGCTTGGTGCTGTCTTCATGACAGTAAGTTCTCGTGACGTCTGGTGATTTAAAAGCATGTGGCACCCTTCCCCTACTCTCTCTCCTCTTGCTCCTGCTTTTGCCAGGTGACATCCCTTCTACCCCTTCACCTTCTGCTATGATTGTAAGCTTCCTGAGCCCTCCCTATAAGCAGAGAAGATGCCAACACCATGCTTCCTATAAAGCCTGCAGAACTTTGAGTCAATTAAACCTCTTATCTTTATAAATAACCCAGTCTCAGGTATTTCTTTATAGAAATGCAAGAACAGCCTAATACAGAGAGACAGAGAATGAGAGAGATTAAAAAAGAAAGAGATACAGAGATACAGGCTGTCCCCCAGAAAACAGGCACTTTTGCCCCATGCAGCTCACCCCCAATACAGCCAAGCCAGCAACTGTAGCCAGAGAATTTTTCCTCTGATCTTAACCCAGGGGAGTATCCAACAGGAGTCTCACGTTTCCTACATTTCAGGAACCAAGTGTCAAGCTTTCTGAAGGTTCCCCTGATGCCCCTCTCCCTGGGAGTCAGGTGATGGGAACCAACACTACTACCCTCTACAAGCGCTATGGTTTGGCTGTGTCCCCACCCAAATCTCATCTTAAATTGTATCTCCCATAATCCCCATGTGTTGTTGGAGGGACCCAGTGGGAGGTAATTGAATCATGGGCACAGCTTTTTCCCATGCTGTTCTTGTGATAGTGAATAAGTTTCATGAAATCTGACAGATTTATAAAGGGCAGTTCCCCTGCACACACTCTCTTGCCTGCCACCATGTAAGATGTGCCTTTGCTCCTTCTTCACCTTCTGCCATGATTGTGAGGCCTCTCCAGCCATGTGGAACTGAGTCCATTAAACCTCTTTTTCTTTATAAATTACCCACTCTCACATATTTCTTCATAGCAATATGAAAACAGACTAATACACCAAGTGAGAGGAAGCTAAATGCACAGTTATTGATAATTCTCTCTCAGCCTTTCATGTGAGCTAGAGGCAGACAGCTGCAAAACCCATTCACAGTCTCACTGGCATGCCTTGCATCAATAGCCTTACACTTCATTTTAGGGTGGCACTTCACTTGGAAACTAAGGGTGTTTTTCTCACCTTTTAGGGCCTCTGCCAAAACTCTGAGACAACAGGAAGAGATGCACATAAATATCTGTTGTATTAAGAAAGACTGGGGCCAAGTATTAGGAATTCTGAATATAATTCTCGTCTTTCTGATACCGCATACTGAGTGGCAACCTGAATAATCCATATTCTATGTGAATGATCCAAAAGGTAATTCAGGTACCTGGATACATGGCCAGATTTTCAGCAATGATCCAGGACCTTCCTTATTAACTCCCCAAATATTTCTGTCCAACTTTCTATGTCCTGACTCGATTCTGTCTCTCCTTTGCACTTGTTAACTGATCTTGAATTCCCTGAGTTATCCTTTCAACATTCAACAAGCAATTTAGTTCAGACTCACATTTGCCTGGAAATAATAGAATAATTGCTCCAAGCTCTGGGCCAACTTTACCCAAATATACAGTAAGAGGTTTTTTATGTAGTGTGATATCTGAGATCCTGTGAAAATATTTCTTTCACCCAGTGTCTAAATGGCTTACATGAAAATAATTGTTTTATAAATTTGTCTTAAGCATCACTTTTTTTTTTTTGGAGATGGAGTCTCACTCTGTCACCCAGGCTGGAGTGCAGTGGTGCAGTCTTGGCTCACTGCAACCTCCACCTCCTGGATTCAAGTGAATCTCCTGCCTCAGCCTCCCTAGTAGCTTAGATTACAGGAACACACCACCATGCCCAGTTAATTTTTGGACTTTTAGTAGAGACAGGATTTTACCATGTTGGTCAGGCCGGTCTCAAACTCCTGACCTCAAGCATCACCTTGCTTTAAAATGAGTAATCATGATGCACATTAAGCAGAAATACATTCAAGTGCAAGGTCAAAAAGAACAAGTTGTACCACTTTTAATCTACAATTTTGTTTTTGCAACTGTTATACATAAATTTGAAAGTAGTTCAGTTATTGATTTAGCTGCAGAATCCTGAATTTTAGATAAACAATAAATAACTTTTAGTATAAGTATGTCTCAAATATTGCATGGGACATACTTATACTAATATATATATATATATATATATATATATATATATAAAGTTATCTAAAATTCAAATTTAGCTGAGCATTCTCTATTTTGATTGTTTAATCTGGCAACTTTATTTGCTAGAGCTTCCAGCCTGACTGCCCATAAGCAGCTCTCAGATAAAATGAACTCCTTCTAAAATGCATTACATATTTACATGGAAATAATAGATTTGTTTAGTAATATGCTGATGATTGACCCCTGTTCAATTCTGAGTTCAAATAATTAACAACAGTTTCTTTCCAGTCTTCCTAAGAAAGAAAAGGAAGATGGAAACCAGATTAGCCAAGATAAGAAAACAGTACGGCAATACATGGTTTTTACTGTAATTTCATCTCAAGGATTTCTAGAAAGCCTCCAAAAATATATAGGGTCGCTGAGAATAACTTTGGCTGCAAGTAACAGAAAACGTAGATTCAAACTGGCTTAAATAATAAGGAAATGCAGAATCACCTGTAACTGGAAGCCCAGGAACATAATGATGCCATGAAATCCTGGGTTGTCTCTACTACTCCCTTCTGCCCTCCTCAGTGGCAGCTCCCTCTGAGAGCTGCTTCCCTTCATCACAGCAAACATGGCTCCAAGTGACAACCAGAGCTGCATACTTCCCTGACCACATTCAGTAACTCTCGTCATGAGAATGGCATGTGCTTATCAGTTTAGAAATCAGGGTTCCTTCTGGAGCTGGGGATGGGAAGGAAATCTAAACAAAAATGAGATTTAAAAGAAGTTAAGGAGTTTTAAGCAGGCAACAGTACCTACTAAAATCTATTATTGGTTATTTAACTTCTTATTCAAGTGGGCCATTAATTTGATGAGAAATCTGCCCTTAATATGTCTATAAGATTATAAAACCACTGTAGTTTGTTTGTAAAACTTGATGACTTAAGTCTTCTTTGGAAACATATACCTAGATTCGAAACATAGGTAAACATTTTAATAGTTTTGTATACATGGGTTTTACTTTTTTCTGAGACTTAGAAACATGGACATATTTAAAGTCATTCCTGAATCTTTCATTTATGAAAAATAATAATGGTGATGACACATTAAATTTGAATACAGTCTTACTTAAAACATTTTTACATTAATCTCATTTGTGTTTCACAATAACCTAAAGACAGGGCAGGTATTACTAGCCCCATATTTCTGAGAAGGAAACTGAGATCCACCTTGATAAACACACCTGTCCAAGATCACATTCAATTACATTGGAAAATAGAACAAGAGTCTATTTCCTTTTGTCACAGCTTCTTGCTGCATGGAGTGGAAAATTTCAATGCATATTTTTCTCTAAGCGCAAGGGCCTATATGTAACTTCTGGCCTATATGTAACTTCTGGCCTCAACGTGGCAATGGGTAATGGGGTTGGCTATGCTTTTTAAAACTGCAGCTACTTTTGAATTAAAAATTATTGTGTTACATTTTTAACACCTTATCCCCAAATAATGTTGTCAATAATTAATTTAGCTTCTTTCTCATGCAAAGGAATCCTACACAAAGTTTTACAACTGAGCCTCTTTTTTTCCACTGCCATTAAACAGGTTAGAATCATTTTCATTATAAATACAGACATACATACATACATATAAACAGATACACATAGCACAAAATAAACCCTGAACTGATTTAAGCCAAAAAAAAAAAAAAAAAAGGAAATGTACTTGTTCACAAAGTTTAAAAGTCTAGTGGTATCTCAACTTCCAGGGCTCAAAGAAGGATATCAGTTATTGGTATCTCTTCATCCCACAGTTCTGCCCTCCTACACATGAGCTTCTTTCCAAGGCTCTAATTGGTGACACAGCAGCTGCCTTTATTTCTAGAATAAAACCTTCAGTCTTAAGTTTAACACAAAGGAGAGTGTGCTTCTCTACCAATACTCCCATAAGTGCCCCATTGGGTCCCATGGTCTCTGACAGGGCAACATGCCCAATACTACAGTTTGAACGTGTCTTCTAAAAAGTTATGTGTTGGAAGCTGAATCCCCAGTGCAACAGTGTTGGGAAGTGGGACCTAATTAGAGGTGACTGGGCTATGAGGGCTTTGTCCTCATCAATGAATTAATGTCATTATTGCAGGAGTGGGTTTGTTATTACAGAAGTGAGATTTTTATTGAAGGAATGGGTTCCTTACAAAAGGATAAGTTCAGTCTCGGCTGCATTCTGTCACCCTCTCTCACTCTCTCACCTTCCTCCATGGCATCATGTGGTAAGAAGGTCCTTGAAAGATGTCAGCACTTTGTTACTAGACTTTCTGGCCTCCAGAACTATGTGCCAAATAAATTTCTGTTCACCATAAATTACTTAGTCTCAGGTATATGTTATAGTGGTACAAAATGGACTGACACCCATCCCTCCAGGAATCACTATGAAGAGAATATAGATCTCTGGTCAGATAAGCCAGTTAAATACTTACCCATGGAGCCAGGGCTGCAGTGAACTCCATCCAAAGCAAATAGATTAAGAGCGAATGACAAGTAGTTTTCTAGAAGAGAAACAGAGAAGGATGTTTAAGGAAAAGGGTGATTAGATGTTGGGAGGCAAAAAATTAATGTCTACCACACTCATGAGCAAAAGCAAGAACTTATTCAACATCATGAGAAACTATTGTTTCGCTGCCTAAATATTAATAGCATCTTCTTTTCTCAGGTCCTTTAGGAAACCGTATTATCCGTCTTGATTATTCCCTGTGGTACAACATTTGCACAGGGAATCTGCCCAAGGAACAATCGAGCACAAATTCTGAAGTTTGAGGTTATGTTTGTCTTCAAAGAATCAGACTGGTATATATTGCAATCTATACCTGGCAGATTAAGAATAATTAACTGGGTGAAGAAGACAATGAGAAGAAAGTACAAAACCTTCCTGCCTCTTAAAGGTCTTCAGTGTGAAGTGGAGAAGGGCTTTGGCTTCTGCTGAGGTAAAAAGATTTGCCTCTGAAGCTGAAATGATTTTACCAACAGGGAGAAATCCTGATCATGGGGTATTTTGTGGGAAAACTCAAGCAGAAAGAGAAACCAAAAGCAATAAAACTCAAAGAACAACCAAAAGAGCCATTCAGAGCTGGTTACCACTTAAAAGGTTGTTCTGAGAAGTTGCTTTGTCTCCCCTAGTGGAACTAACTCACTCCATATTAAATGAAACAATAACAATATTACAGACACCCACTGAGTGGAACTTTGCAGCCTGATCACCATGGAGATGTTTCAAGTGCCCTCACATGAGCCTGCATTATTTCAGTCCATTTTCCAAAGGACTCTAGATTTTATCCTACTGAGTAAATTGCTTTCTGTCTCTCCTCTCTCTCTCCCCCCCCCCGCCCCTCACCTTTTGTTCCTGCCACTATCAAAAAGAAAAAAAAAGAACGAATAAATCCTTCCTTACCCTCTGAGGTTTTAGAATCTGTACTAGAGATTAAGCCAATGAGTTTAAAATTCTCTTTTTTTTCTGACAAAAACAAACAATGTGGAAGCGAGTCCCTGTTTAATAAATGGTGTTGGGGAAAACTGGCTAGCCATGTGCAGAAAGCAGAAGCTGGACCCCTTCCTACACCTTACACTAAAATTAACTCCAGATGGATTAAAGACTTAAACATAAGACCTAACACCATAAAAACCCTAGAAGAAAATCAAGGCAAAACCATTCAGGACATAGGCGTAGGCAAGGACTTCATGACCAAAACACCAAAAGCAGTGGCAACAAAAGCCAAAATAGACAAATGGGACCTAATCAAACTCCACAGCTTCTGCACAGCAAAAGAAACAGTCATTAGAGTGAATCGGCAACCAACAGAATGGAAAAAGTTTTTGAGTCTACCCATCTACAAAGGGCTGATAACCAGAATCTACAAAGAACTAAACACATTTACAAGAAAAAAACAAACAAGCCCATTCAAAAGTGGGCGAAGGATATGAACAGACACTTTACAAAAGAAGACATACATGAAGCCAACAAACATATGAAAAAATGCTCATCATCACTGGTCATTAGAGAAATGCAAATCAAAACTACATTGAGATACCATCTCACGCCAGTTAGAATGGCGATCATTAAAAAATCTGGAGACAACAGATGCTGGAGAGGATGTGGAGAAACAGGAACGCTTTTACACTGTTGGTGGGAGTGTAAATTAGTTCAACCATTGTGGAAGACGGTGTGGTGATTCCTCAAGGACCTAGAAATAGAAATTCCATTTGATCCAGCAATCCCATTACTGGGTATATATCCAAAAGACTATAAATCGTTCTACTATAAGGACACATGCACACGAATGTTCATTGCAGCACAGTTTACAATAGCAAAGACCTGGAACCAACCCAAATGCCCATCGATGATAGACTGACAGGGAAAATGTGGCACATATACACCAGGAATATATGCAGCCATCAAAAACGATGAGCGTGTCCTTTGTAGGGACATGGATGAACCTGGAAACCATCATTCTCAGCAAACTGACACAAGAACAGAAAATCAAACACCGCATGTTCTCACTCATAGGCGGGTGTTGAACAATGGGAACACATGGACACAGGGAGGGGAGTATCACACACTGGGGTCTGTCGGGGGAAAAGGGGAGGGATAGTGGGGGATGGGGAGTTGGGGAGGGATAGCATGGGGAGAAATGCCAGATATAGGTGATGGGGGAGGAAGGCAGCAAATCACACTGCCATGTGTGTACCTATGCAACAATCTTGCATGTTCACATGTACCCCCAAACCTAAAATGCAATAAAAAATAAATAAATAAAAAAAATAAAAAAATAAACAAGCAAAAAAAAAAAAAAAATTCTCAAATAGATGCTTTATAATGGTATAAAGGGAATCAAATGCCAAACCAATATGTAACAAAATATTATGTAAGACTGATAGTTTTACATAGAAAACTACCAAATATTGAAAAAAATAATAATAAAACCTAAATGAACTGAAGAATATACCAGTCTCATGGATGGCATGACTCAAAAATGTAAATACAGCAATTTCTCCACAAATTGATCTGTAGACTCAATGTGGTGTATATCAAAATCTAAATCCCAGAAGCTTTTATAAAATACAATTTAATTTGTTTAATTTACATGAAAAAAAGGACCAAGAATAGCCATTAAAATGATGAAAAAGAACAAAATTGGAAGACTTTATACTACAAGATATTGAGACATCATACCAAGACATTCTAAGACTACAATCATTAACAGTGTAATACAAGTGCAAAGATAGAAAAATAGAACACTGAACTACAATATAGAAATAGATTCCATAGCTACACTAACTCAGTTAGTGGCCAAGAAGACATCACAGTGCCATAGGGAAAGAGTGGTATTTTCAATAAATGATGCTGGGTCAATTGGGCATCCATAAAGAAAACATCATGAAGCTTGAATTATAGCTCACATCATGCACAAAAATTAATTGCAGATAGGTTGTAGGTGATGATATAAAAAGGTAAAATTATATGTATTTCAAAATAAAACAAAGGACAATGTCTTCACAATCCTGAGGTAAGAAAATATGTCTTAAGCAGGACAAAAACACACTAAACATAAAAAATAATAAACTAGATGCTATTAAGAAGATTTTCTCAGAAAAAGACAGTAGGGAAAAAAATTGAGATGTATACTTCTTACAAAAGATGCATATCCAGGCCAGGCGCGGTGGCTGACAGCTGTAATCCCAGCACTTTGGGAGGCCAAGGCAGCCAGATCACCTGAGGTAAACAGTTCAAGACCAGCCTGACTGATGTGGAGAAAGCCCATCTCTACTAAAAATACAAAAAAAATTAGCCAGGCGCGGTGGCATATGCCTGTAGTTCCAGCTACTCAGGAGGCTGAGGCAGGAGAATTGCTTGAACCCAGGAGACAGAGATTGCAGTGAGCCGAGATCGCGCCAATGCACACCAGCCTGGGAGACAAAGTGAGACTCAGTCTCAAAAAAAAAAAAAAAAAAAAAAAAAAGACTCATATCCAGAATATATAGAGACAGATAGCCCAATAGAAAAATTGGCAAAGTAATTGAACAGGCACTTCCCAAAAGATGATATCAAAATGGCCAATATACATATGAAGCAATGCTCAACTATTAAAATGCATATTAAAACCAAAATGAAAAACACAGAAAATGCCAAGTGTTGGTGAGTTTATTGAGTATTCAGAACTCTCATACATGGCTAGTGAAAGAATACATTGATACAACCACCTTGAGAAAACTGACTTTATCTACCAAATCTGAACACATGCATATCCTCTGATGTAGAAATTCCACCCCTAGGTAGATAGCCAACAAAAATGAATATATTCATTCAAAGACACTGACAAGAATAATTATAGGAGCATTATTCATAACTGCCAAAAACAAGAAATGTCCCAAGTATTCATAAATAGCAGAATTTATACAAAGGAAAACTATTATGGTGTTAGTTGTTAGGATGGCATTTATGTTTGTGTGGACAGTGATGAATGGGAGGGTGTATAAGGGAAGTTTTTGAAATGCTAGTAAAAAAATGTGTTTTTGATATGAATACTGTGGACACATAAATTCACTTGGTGAAAATTCACCAGAAATTCATTCATGATCTGTACATATTTCCATGTATATGTTATACTTTATCAAAGAGCTTTTTGATGCTGTAGTTAAAAGAGGGAAGGAACAATGTATTAGTCTAGTGGTCCCCCAACCTTTTTGGCACTAGGGACTGTTTCAGGGAAGACAATTTTTCCACAAACAGGTTCAGGGGGATGGTTTCAGGGTGATTCAAGCTCATTACATTTATTATTAGATTCTCAAAAAAAAAAAGCATGCAACTTAGATCCCTTGCATGCATGGTTCACAAGAGCATTCAGGCTCCTGTGAGAAGCTAATGCCACTGCTGATCTGATGAAGGCAGAGCTCAGCTTTACTCACTCACTTGCTGCTCACCTCTTGCTGTGTGACCCAGTTCCTAACAGGCCACAGGCCAGTGTCCATCTGTGCTCTGAGGTGGGGATCCCTGCATTAGTCCATTCTCACACTGCTGTAAAGAAATACCTGAGACTGGGTAATTTATACAGAAAAGAAATTTAACTGGATCATGGTTCTGCAGGCTGTACAGGAAGCATGATGCTGACATCAGCTCAGCTTCTGAGGAGTCCTCAGGAAGCTTACAATCATGGTGGAAGGTGAAGGGTGAACAGGCATGTCACACGGCCAGAGCAGGAGCAAGAGACAGAGGAGGAGTTACACATTTTTAAATGACCAGATCTCATGAGCACTCACCCACTATCATGAGGACAGTACGAATGAGGATGGGGCTAAATCATTCATGAGAAATGTGCCCCCAAGATCCAATCATCTCCCTCGATGCCCCACCTCCAACATTGGGGATTAAAATTGAACTTGAGATTTGGGTTGGGGACACAGGTCCAAACCTTATCAAACAAAAGAGAGAAATGTTTGCAAATGCTCAGAAAAACAAATGAATTGAAACAAGTTCAATGTTGGTCACTTGTTTCTGTCTATTGAACATCACTTCATGTGACATGCTAAGCAGGGAGCAGCCCCATCCTGAGGCAATTTCACCATCAGTACCAGGTGTGATGGTGCCCATGGATACAAAATTTCATTATTCTCTCTCAGGGTTTGAGGAAACACAAGAAAATGTTTTCATAGTCTGATAAGGATGCCAATTCTCCTAACATATTGGTTTTGGTTTAGCAGTCCTATTTACATGCCTGCCCTTGGTGACATCATCCAATGTCCTGATTTCAAGGGACATCTAAATGCCAATGACTCTAAAATGTATAAACCCAGCTCAGAACTCTCTCCTACACTTCAGACTTACATAGATTGAACTACCCAAAATTGCCACTTTCATAGGTCAAAAATGAGTGACTTCATATAGTTCAACTCGTAAGTCAATTGCCTAATTGATATTTCTAATGAGCATCTCTAATATAACTTATCCAAAATCAAATCTCTTCTATTGTGGTTTCCCATCTCAATACCTGCCGATCCCATCCTTTCTTCACTCTAGACGAAAAACCTTAGAGTAATCATTGACTCCTTTCTCTCTTAGATTATACATCTAATCCATTAACAAATCAACCGTGTATGGCCTACCTGCTAAATATATCCAGAATAAGACAACTTCTCGCCACCTTCATGTTATTACCTCAGTCTAAGCCACCAGCATTGATTATAAGACTTTTTGCAATAATTCTGTCCACGTGCTTCCTCTTCTCCCAGCCCCAATTTAGTTCCTCCCAGTAGCCAGAGAGATTCTTTAAAATGCTAAGTCAGATTGTGTCTCTCTTCTGCTTAAAATTTTCCACTGGTTGCCCATCTCACAAAAAATAAAAGCCAAAGTCCTACAATTGCCTGCAAAGGCCTATACCATTTGTCATATGCAATAAATATTTGGAAAATTACATCAAAGACCCAGGCTCTCCAGCTCCCTACTCCACCATCCTTCAGGTAAGACCCTTGTCCTCAGGGTCCAAGATGGCTACTCAAACCTCAACATTACGCCCACATTCTAAGCAGCAGTATTAAAACACTAGGAAGAAGGAATGCCCTCTTTTTTCTAAGGAGATTCCCAAAAGTTCCACACATTATTTCTGTTTACATCCAGACTTAAGACAGGGTTTCTCCACGTTAGCATTATGAACATAATAATTCTATGCTGTGGTGAGCTGGCTTTTGAACCATAGGATGTTTAGCAGAATCCCCGCTAGCATTCCACCCAACACCAGTGGAACAAAACACCCCACCACTAGTTGTGACACTTTAAACTGTGTACAGACATTGCCATATGTGCCAAGGGGTAAGAGAAGGATATCTGCTAGTTGGGAACCATTGACTTAAGCTAGTAGAGACATGGTAAATATCAGGATGGTGATAACACACAGCAAAGTGAGAACTCTGTATTTTGATATACAAAAGAATGGATATTTGGTAAGCAAGTAGCAGTCTCAATTAAGAAAAAAAAATACTGCTCCCTAGAGGCAAGCACTGTAGTCGGTTTTTGGAGATTATTTCAGAGATATTTAATACATACAAAAATAAACACTTTTTATTTATTTACTTAGTCATATATTACATGAAGCATAGCCTCTCTGTTATTCATACTCATCAATGCCTTGCTTTCTTTTTACTTAACAAGGCAGTTTTTCCTGGGATATAATATGACCTTTCTATCTATAGATACAAATTTTCTTTTATTTCTGAAAAGCTTTCTTAAATTATATCTTTAAATATTGATTCCGTTTTCTTATTTAGGTTACCTTCGTCATTAACACCAATTATGGGTATTTTGGACTTCCTGTGCCTGTCTTTGGTATGTTATTTTTGTCCTAGTCTTTTTAAAAATGCTCATGTGAATTTACATTTTGCTTGCCCTTATCTTATTTTCAACCGTGTCTAGCATTTTCAGGGCTGCATTCATTCCTTTGTTGAACTGGTTTTTTTTCCCCCAAGAACCCTGAGCTCTGATTGCTCATGCAGCTTCTCCTTCTGATAGTTCATCTTTTGATTCTCATTTTCTAGTGGCAAGTAGTTTATTATGTTATCTTTTACTAATGGTAATATGTTTAATCATAATTTTTATTTCTCCATGGCAACATTTTTCTGATGAGTATACTTTAGCTGCTGTTGGATTTTTTTAAATTCCTTTTCTTCCTTTTTTCTTCTAGTGTCTTTGTACAAATCCTGTGGTCTTTCCATTTTCATTGTCATTCATGAGTGAGATGAGTCTTTAGATTAAGTATTTGTAGGAAATACCTAGGGTGCACACCAAGGACCATGTGTCAAACTAGAAAGAGTTCTCTCTTTTGCATAAAACTTTCAGTGGAATTAATTTTTTTAGACTTTTCTTCCTGACAGTCAACAGTAACCAGTAGCCATCTGGTCTTTTCACAATATAGATTCTCTCTTCCACCCTGCCTCATCTGCAGTTTGCTTCCTGACAATATGTGTGATTTCTCATTCAAGCCTGCCTGCCATCATCTTTAACAGTAAGGCCTAACAAAGTTCCTGTAACTAGTCCTCACACATTCCCCCCATTTCAAACAAGAATAAGACCAAGGTCACTAGCTGCCACTAACATTCATTATCTTTTCTTTTTCTATCAGAACTGCTATATTATTGGCTGTAGCAATATAAATAGCTTTAAAAATTACTTTTCCTTTTCCTCTATTATTTTACAGTTCTACGTGACCATGTAGACAAGTTCTTAGTGGATAACATTGTGGGGAAATTCTGGAACGTCTCTATTAATAGAGTACAGAAAGCCAGAGAAAGATCCTGTTTCCCTTACCACTGCCTAGAATATGTATTTGATGGTTGATGCTCCAGCAAACTCTTAGATCAGGAGGTTACTATAAAGATGAAAGCCACACACCAGAAAGGTGAGGCCAAAAAGCAGAAAATATGATCTTTTGGTGGAGACAAAAAACAGAAATAATGAGGCCAAAAAGCAAAAAACTTGATCTCTTGATAACATTGGAGCCACTAACCAGCTATGGACTACAGACCTCTAGTCTTCTATGAGAGAGAGACAAACTTGTTATTTCAGATGTTCTGTTAGATGCACTTAATTTAATTCCAACTAAAACAACAAAACTTCATCCCTAAGGGTATGTTATGAACTTTGAAGAACTATTTTATAAGTCTTGTCTGAGATCAGTAGCTGTTGACATGTTCTCTTGATACCAGAATCGTGATTTGACTTCTATTGTTTTTGACATCACTTCCTCATATGATGGTTCAGAGTTACATATGTCTTCTAATGTTCTTTTAATATGGAACTTGCATTTTCTATTTTTTTCTTCTTTTTACTTAAATCTAAAAGTAAACAGTAGAAATGCTTCCTTATTCCACTATTTTAAGACTGGAAAGAGGAGGTTTTGGGGTTTTTTAAGACTAGAAAAGAAATAGTTTAGAAACTGCAAATGGAAATATGAAAGACACATCCTTTGTCTACTTCCAGTCTCTGATTTATGGGAGATGTAAGCATCACATAAGAAGTCTGCAGAGCAAGTGATATCATCAGGGGACAGCTTGTTTCTTTTAGAGTAAAAAGACAACACTCAAAAATGTTGAGGATATAGAAGCATTAGCTCATGGTAACCTGAGAGTTTCAAAAGCATAATAGAAGGAAAGGTTTGAAAAGGCATGGAAATATGCAGCCTGGCTCAGAACTACATAGTCATTAGGGCCATGAAAATCATGGGTGACCTGGGATACTGGGCTTTTGTAGTAAATGAGCAAAACAGACAGATGTCCCAATAGCCTCCAGAGGAAGGCAGGTTCATTCTTTCATACTACATCTGAGATAACAATAGATTAGATATATGATTAGATAGAAGGACGATAGATCAATAGATAGATAGATAGATAGACAGACGATAGAAATGTGATTTGGATCCAAGTTCTCATGTGCACAAATACTACTGTCTTCTAATGTCCTGCCACCTTTGTTTTTGTTTTGTTTTGTTTTGTTTTTTTGAGATGGCGTCTCGCTCTGTTGCCCAGGCTGGAGTACAGTGGCATGATCTCGGCTCACTGCAAACTCCGCCTCCCAGGTTCAAGTGATTCTCCTGCCTCAGCCTCCTAAGTAGCTGGAACTATAGGCACCCACCATCACACCCAGCTAATTTTTGTATTTTTAGTAGAGTCAGGGTTTCACCATGTTGGCCAGGATTGTCTCAATCTCCTGACCTTGTGATCCACCCCCCCACGGCCTCCCAAAATGCTGGGATTACAGGCGTGAGCCACCGTGCCCAGCCAGGTCCTGCCACCTCTTTAGGTTCTTGCTGTTATAACACCTTCAGTCTTTCATCCCCTAAAATTTACAAAAACCTTCCCTCCACTTCCTACCATTGAGCTCAAGGCATTTAACATAATTGCATCGATTAGATAACACTTGTAAAAACCATAAGCCAGGAAGAAAAGTGTTTTGTAGGTAACCTCTGCTTTCCACCTTGATGCAAACTCTCCTGAGGGAAGGAAACTTTGAGTCTGGACTCCTGCTTCGATGGGAAAATGAAAGAAGAAAATACAGGGGAAAGCACAAATTACGATGTCAAATATTATTGTACTCTCAAAACAGTCTCTTCCCTCTTAGTCTCCATACAAGCATAATCCCTCCTTTCCCTTCTATAACAACAGCTAAACCCTGCTTTTCATGCTGGCAGAGTAGCAGGTGTCTTCTTGGTGAAAAGCAGACTTCAGGAATTCTCTATACCTGGACATATCCCTTGCTCTGGTTCCTCATGGATTCCTTTTGACTTTAATTCTTTGAGAGAACAGCTTTGCCAATGCTTTTCAATGAAAATCTCATCCAACTTTAAAATATAAAATATATAAAACGTGCTGCCTCTATGGCTGAAGTGGAGGCGTGCACCGCATTCTCAGCCACTACTGGGTACTGCCATCCTCACCTTATGCTCCCTGCCACACACACACAGTCATCCCTCCTAAAATTCCTAGATTAACTACCTCATGCTGCTTTGCCCAGGACTTACCAGGTTTTAGCACTGTGTGTCCACACTCTGGAAATCCCCAGGGCCACATACACTGAGATGGTCAGTCACCCACACACCACACAGCCCTAAACACACGTCCATAATGGTTTGAAAATCACTGATTTAGAAACAGTGCATTGCCCCATCAATACAGGGCACATGTTAAGTTACTACTGGTAACTGCAGATTAGTATAAATTAGTTTATCCACTAACTTTCCAAGTGGAGGCAGGTGGAAAAGGGGATTTGAGGAAGAGAAAGAAGAGCATGGCCACTTTCATAGCATGCCCTGTTGGTGCGCTCATCAGGTTCAATCACAAGTTTCTAGCCCCCAAGACTCTGCAGGGATGCACTAACTGAACACCTCTGTAATTTAAGTGATACCTGGAGCCATGCCTCCCTCAACAGGAAGAAATGGGAGAAGGCTGGGACAAGAGTGCTCCCTATTGCTATATCCACTCCATCCTTAAGCAGTGTCTTCTCTCCCCATATTAGGAAACACATAATCAGGGCTGCAGAGCAGACTGAAACTAAGGCCCAAGCAGAGAGCAAGCCTCAGACCTTGACTTCATTAGAATAGTGCTCTAACCGAACTAAGCAGCCTTAGAGAAGCCTGCATAATTGACTTGGAAACACTTTCAAGCACAGGAGTCTCTCACAGCAGCTGGAATCAAGGCCCAAACCAGAGAATGAGTGCCCAGAAGAGAAAGGGACTGTTTAAAGATACCCAGATGATCCCCTGTGTTGGCAAAGTTGTCCAGATGCTCATGCAGCTTTAATTAAGCCCAATTCTAATTAATCTGTGACCTTATTCAAACCAACTGTTTCCCCCGTGCCCAAATGCCTCTCCAGATTCAGATGCCCCTTCCGTCCAAGTAGAATGCAAAGGTCTGTTTTCTTATTAAGTTTAATTAAAAGATGGCTGAACCATGGGTCTGTCATAAACAGGGAATTCCCTGTTACCAGTAGAACTTGCAGAACAGAGAGGTGTCAAAGATGTGGCAGAGACATAATTCAGCTTCTACAACTGACACTGATGAAAGGCTGGGTTCAGCCTGTCTGCTCCTTCAACAGCCCATCAGACACTTGCCAAATCAAAAGCAGCACGTTGTGTTTAGAATGGACACACTCAGGGAGGCAGCAAGGACACTGTGGAAAGATGGATTGAGACCATGAAGGCAAGTAAGAGAGGAGTAATCCAAAGAAGGAAGAAGCAGTGAAATGGTTAAATCTACCTGCTGCCCTCCACACCAGAGCATCAGGGACCTTGTGTGCTACAGAGGGCTTCCAGGTGTCCCAGATGTTGAGTCCCTCACTCAGGCTGTGAGCAATCTTCTTCATTTCCCCAATATGCTATAGGAATGTAATCATCATTATGTGTGCTATGTTAAATGATGTTAAAAATGTTGGGAAGCACTGTGATAAACCATTACCTCTCTGTCTCTGATTCCTGCCTCCTAAAAACTGCATCTGTTCTTTACATATATATATGTATATAATCTTTTATATATATATATAACTTTAAGTTCCGGGGTACATGTGCAGAACATGCAGGTTTGTTACATAGGTATACACGTGCCATGATGGTTTGCTGCATACATCACCCCGTCATCTATACTATGTATTTCACCTAATGTTATCCCTCCCCATTCCCCCCCCCCCACTCCCTGCTATCCCTCCCCTAGCTCCCCCACCCCACAACAGGCCCCAGTGTGTGATGTTCCCCTCCCTACGTCCATGTGTTTTCATTGTTTAACACTCACTTATGAGTGAGAACATGCAGTGTTTGGCTTTCTGTTTCTAGCAGAACAAACACCCCCGTCAACCACTGGGGTATAGAAAATGCGGGGAAGCACTGAGGCCTCACCATACCTGTAAGATATTCTGAGTGGATATGAGTGTGCGTCACTCTCCCCAAAATCTTCTAATCAAAACACTTACATGGCTTCTTGTTATCCTTAGGGTAAAGATCAAAGTCCTTACCAGGGCTTACTGGGCCGTCCAGAGTCTGACTTCTTGCGGCAGTTAGGAGCCTTAGTTGCTCACGAAGGAGCCCACTCTACCTGGACTGAGCACCATGTCTCATCCTTCACTTCATCTGATCCTCTCATACTCCATCAAAAAGGTTATTTCCTTCCTGTTGCACCAAGTTGATAGTCAGTCCAGCCTGTGTGGGCACCTGGCTCTGGGATCCATCCAGCTGGAGAGAGGAGGATGTATAGGATGCTGTGGTTGGCATTTTCCAGATGCTATTCTGAGAGGGATGGAACTATGTAACCTGTTTGTGAAGAAGCATTGTTCTTGCCTGTCAAAAGGAATATTTGCCACATAGTCCCGCAGGGCATGTATCATAGGGTCCTTAGCCCTTTCAGGAACTTTCCTCTAACTGTTGGCAGGAGAAAAGGTTACCTCTCTGCAAAATTGGGAAATGCATATTTGTCTCTTTTGTTGTCTTTTTCCCCCTACTTCCTCTCTTGATGCCGGTTTGTGCCCATTTCCAGTCCAGACACCTGATCTAAATCCAATTCCCAAGAAGCTGTTTGCTTGGGGGAGTTCTCAAAAGCATCATGGCTGAGCCTCTTCAGGTGTCAGCCTTCTCAGGATTACGTAAATATAGTAAGGTTCTCCAAATATTCAAGTTGTTCAAAGTTAAAAGAAAGAAATGGCTAAGAATAAAAATTGGGGCATGGTGCCTGAGGAAAGAGAAAAACTGTTCCGGCATAAAGTCTTGATCAGTGCCTCAGATTAATTTCAAAGGTGGGTCATCACTTCCATGTACATTGCTACACTGTCCACTTCCCTAGAGGGCCCAACACTGAGTGCAGCTATTAGCAAAGAGGAGAGAGAGACTGTGCTAGGCACATGCCAGGAGTTTAATTACTACATGGTTATTTAGCAGAGATGGAGACATTTGCAAGCAATGCATGACAGCAAAAGAAAAGAGCAGGTGAGGCATTTCAGAACAACTGCCCAGAACTACATAGGGCACTAGTGGATTCTGTGAGCAGCTGAGGATTTGAGCTTTGCTGGCTCAGCCTGGCTTAGAGCGCTGAGGCAGAAAAGAAACTGGCTCTAGAGGCCATCCTCCAAGGATCTTGAACGTTTCATTTTTTTTTTAGGGTTTTTATATCTAGACATTGAAGATACAGTGTGAAAATGAGACTCTGTCATTTTAACAAGGTCCTTTTAAATCCAGAAAGAACAGCCCCATCGATCAAGAAATTATTCTCATTAGTCACTTTCTAGCCTACTGCCTCGGGATTACAGTGGGCCGCCAGCAGAGATATAGGACCACAATTAATAAAACATTATCACAGATATAGGCTGCAACCATGAAAGACACGATTAATATTCACACACAAGCATGCCTGCATGCCCTTCCCCTCAGCATCTTCAGACTCCCATTACAAGAACCCTCCATTACTCAAAACTAATTCAAAGGAGAAGCAAGGCCTACAACTGGTTAGTGTGTGCATGAAATCATTTTGGTAGCACTTTCATGGGAAAGTGGCCCAGAAGACACGGGCTGAATATGATAAACAGGAAGTAGCATAATGTATAAAGAACTCTAGAATCAGACAGAATTGGGTCTGAATTGGGCTTCTCCATTTAGTAGCTGTGTGACCTTGGGTGAGTTACTTAGCTTCTCTGGGACCTGGTTTTCTAATCACTGGAACGGGCATAAAGATATTTATTTTGCATGGTTGTTGTAAAGGTTTGAGAAAATGTGTTTAAAACACATATCCCAGTGTCTGACACTTAACGAGTAGTAGCCATTGTTACTGATAATAAATCAGCATACCTGTGCTCTCTCCTGTCACCTTCTCCCCCGACCCCTCTCTCTCTCAACTTGTATCTACCATAACCACACTGCTATTTTTTTGCTTTGGATGCCTACATGACCAGTCAGTCTCTCAAAAAGAATTTATCAACTAAGACCAGGTGCTGAGCAATAAACTAGGTCATGTTCCAGACACCATTATTATTGTTGTCAGCAATAACTGATTTCAGCTTTCTGACATAAATTTGGCTATTTTGTGTCCTGCTAACATCAGGGAGCAATCTTACATTGGGGGACCCTTCCCCTCCCTAATGGAAACATTTGGAGGAAGTGGGAGGAAATTGCTATAAAGTGGGCATAGAAGAGAATAGCTGGAAGTGGCCTCCCTAATTGGCAGTTTCTCATGTTATGACAGACTGGAGGCAGACTATGACAGCAAAAGGGGTACACAGAGGGACAGTGTAGCAGACAACACTTCCTGGAATGGAAGCTTCTGCAGGCTTCCAGATGTAGCTGCTGCCCTTAACCTGCCTGTTTATAGTGGCTCCAAAGTCCCCTTCCTAGGGACTCCCAGGGACATATATCATTGTCAGTTTAGCTGCCAAGTCCAGCTCCAGAGAGGCACCTGGAAAAGGCAGGACAGCTAATGAGAGCAAGGCAATCAAGAAGAAAAGACAGCTCGGCTGGGGGCCAAGGGGCCTAGGGTCTGGCTCCCATCCTGCCACCACGTGAACTTTGGCAAGTCTTCCTTCCACTAAGGGTCTCAGTTTCCTATCAGCAAAAAGGCTGTCTCGAGCCCTTCTTCCCGCAAGAGAAATGTTGTCAATAAAAGCAATAAAAGGTGCTTGCTCTATTTATCTGTATTTTCTACTTTTTCCACATATACACATATCATTTGTGGGAATGTCTATTTTCTACTTCTTTTTTTATTTATTATTATACTTTAAGTTCTGTGGTACATGTGCAGAATGTGCAGGTTTGTTACATAGGTATACACGTGCCACGGTGGTTTGCTGCATCCATCACCCTGTCGTCTACATTAGGTATTTCTCCTATTTTCTACCTCTTAAGTGTGTGTATGTATATGTGTGTGTGTGTGTGTGTGTGTGTGTGTACACACACACTTAAGAGGTGGAAAAATAATATTAGCTTATTTACTTATCTTATTTAATTATTTTATTTATTTCTACACACACTTAGGAGGCAGTCATAGAAATTTATTTCTACACACACTTAGGAGGCAGTCATAATTATTATTTTTCTACTACCTCTTATGTACACACACATATAGTGTGTTTGTAGTCATTTGTTATGGCAGTCATAGAAAACCAAAACACAACTCTAATAGTACACACACACTTAAGAGGTAGAAAAATAATAAGAAAATATGCTAATACTTACTAGACATTTCTTACATGCCAAGGACTGTGATAAATACTTTATATTCATTATCCCATTAGAAGGAGCCAATGGGACACACCTGCTGTTTGCTACCCAGCATCCCTTCCCTCTCTCTCTTGATAATGCTCTAAATTTCCCATGAAAAGCCACTCCTCATTGACATTTGCCCTCACACGCTTTTGTGGCATTGACCTCAAGCCCATCTCCAGGGGTGGATCTTGATTGGCTTAACCAATGAGTACACGCCCTCTGTTCCTCACCACAGTGATTGGTTGGTTCTCTAATTGGGCCAACAAGACCTCAGCAATACAGTCAGAATAAATCTCAGTAATTCACCATGAATGTTGAGATCATCTCTTTCATTCCTCCAGAGCTTGAACGTGGAGCACATGGCCCCATTACATTCCAGCAGACCCTCTGTGCACATCAGAGGACATCCTTCCAAGTTGAGAGCCATTAATGAGGACATAGAGCACAGAAGTAAAGAATGAGAAAACGAGTTTAAGGTGCTAGACCAAGTATTGCCTTAAGCTACCATTGCTCCTTGACTTTATTGCTCAAATAATTTGAATTGGGTATTTTAGTTTTACGCAACCAAAAGCATCCTTATCGATGTAAGCAAGTGTTATTATCCATACCATTTTATAGATTAGGAAACTGAAGTTCAGTGGAGCTAATCTAGTTGCCCTAAGTCACGCAGTAAGTTTGAAGCAGAATTATCATTTGAACCCAGGTCCAACTGGGTTAAAAACCCAAGCTTCTTAAGCATTATATTTTGCTACTGTAGGTAGTGAAAACTGAATATACCTTGAAAATTAGAACATTCCATAAAATGCAACCTTTTATTATTTCAAGAGCAAATTTAGAATAATCATCTCAAACCCCAATTGAAATGGTCTCGCTTTGTTGACTAGGCTGGAGTGCAGTGGTGCAATCACTGCAGCCTCAAACTCTATGGCACAAGCGATCCTCCTACCTCAGCCTCCCAAGTAACTGGGACTTTACCCCTGTGCCTGGCTAATTTTTTTTTCTTTTGTCTTAGAGATAGTCTCACTTTGATACCCAAACTGACCTTGAACTCCTGGGCTCAAGCCATCCTCCCAACTTACCCTCCCAATGTGTTAGTATTATACGCATGAGCCATCATGCCCGGCCTAAATTTTGAGCCACTGAGTTGGTAGTCATTTGTTATGGCAGTCAGAAAACGAATACACAACCCTAAAAGAAAAGATTAAGCAAAAAAAAAAAAAAAAAAAAAATTCTTATTTTACAAATCTGATAAAGGAAAGCAAACTGAGATCTTTATCTGCATACAGGATGAAAAGAAGGTGAAGATCAGCAGCGTTCTTTTCTGTAGCAAAATGACATGAGGAAGAATTGAGCCAAAAAGTTCAGAGTAATCCAAATTAGATATAAGGAGGAATTTGCTACCAAAGTTGGTAAGAACTGAAATGCACTTCCAAAGGCAATTGTGCAAAATCCTTTGATGAGCTTTCTGAAGGAGAACACTGGAAGACAACAATTAGACAAGAATTTAATTAGATTTGCTGAAAAACACAATAATAATGACTTAGGATGTCCTCGAACACACTGTATGGTTAGAAGAGGCTATAAGTACTGAATTTCTGTTTAGAAGGGCCGAGGAGCCAGGGATGCCTGTTGTTTGAGCAGATGCATTTCTAGCACAGGCATGGAGTCTAACAGCTTAGATTTTGTGAGCTGTCCAGGGTGGCTTCTTCATGCAGACACAAGGAGAAGTGTCAGCTCTGAGTAGATGTATTACCTAGCAGTACAAGGGGAGCTGTAGCATGGTTTGAGGGTCATTCATAACTTTCTCAGAGATCAGAGTCTAGCCATGGATCAAGACCAGGCAGTTCAGTGTGAGCTCATAAGCAGTATCATATAATGGTCAAGCAAATGGGCTCAGAAGTCAGAAAGTCCTGAATTCTGCCATTTACTCACTGTGTGTCCTTAAGCAACTTAGCATCTAAGTGCTTCAGCTTCTTCATCAGCAAATAATAAGTCATCATCCCATTAGGTACTTGTGAAGATTAAATTACATATTATATATAAAGCATAACGGGCAGGGCGCAGTGGCTCATGCCTGTAATCCCAGACTTTGGGAGGCTGAGGCTGGCAGATCACCTGAGGTCAGGAGTTCGAGGCCAGCCTGACCAAAATGGAGAAACCCCATCTCTACTAAAAATACAAAATTAGCTGGGTGTGGTGATGCATGCCTGTAATCTCAGCTACTCAAAAGGCTGAGGCTGGAGAATTGCTTGAACCTGGGAGGTGGAGGTTGCAGTGAGCCAAGATCACGCTATTGCACTCCAGCCTGGGCAACAAGAGCAAATCTCCATCTCAAAAGAAAAAAAAAAGTATAACACCTGGATCATAGTAAACATTTGTTAAAGAAATGGCTATTATTATATCTAGTAGTGTAGTCAGGCCTCACTGTAGGCTAGAACAAGGTAATCAGGTGAGAGTAAAGGTAGTGCCATATTAAAGAGCCAGAGAGATGAAGGAATCCAAAATGCAAAGAAAGAACAAGGAACCAGAAAGCTTGCAAGCAAGGAGTAGCAAAACAATTGCAGCATCAATAGTCAAAGCACCAGATTTTCGTGAGGAGTAACAGTTAAGGCACTTGCAATACCACCCCCAGCTGCTGCTCCTCCCTTGACTTGGAAGGACAAGGTGGGGATCAAGGAGCCACTTGCTAGAGATAAGAAGTAGACCCAACACCTAAAAAGACTATTCTGCAGGGCTTCCTAGGATTTCTCATTCTTCCCTATCTCACCAAGGGATGGTAAACACGAAATTTCATGACATCATTTCCTCTCCTCCAATGCTCATTCCTTTCACAAATATTCATGTGCCATGTACAGAGCCCCATTCTAGGTACTAGAGCAGACCAGGAAATACAACAGGCATAAGCCAGTCCCTGCACTAATAAACTCCATAATCTAGTCCTTCTGGCAAACATTACTAACCAGTTAATGGCATATTTCCCTACTAAGCCTCCAAAACCCTTCAAGTCCTTCTCAGTACAGTCCAGTTCTCCAAAAAGCCACTGCCAATCAACTCAAGTTGACAGTTGGGAAGAAAAATCACTTTTTATTCCCGCTTTGAGCTCCTGTGATTCCTGAATAGACGCGTTGATCCCTCCTTTACAGATGTAAGCCATTGTTTTTTTCAGTCCAGTGCTAACGGGGAAATGAGACCCAAAAGCAGCAACTACCACTGCAGATGTTTGGAAGCTGTTGGCATTATTGTTTTGACTATTCACACTGACATGGTCTTGAATACCTATCTCACGAAAGCATCCAGGGATTCTACTAATCTAGGCCAATCAATTGATAATCAATTGATGAGATGTTTATATACCATAATCCCAATTTCATTTATTATATTCATTATTTTCTCTCATTTTATAACTGCAGATTCAGACTTTGCTCATCCACTGTTTCCCATTATCTGCCCCACACACACAACTTGAGGCACCTCAACAATGAGATGGGTAGCTGGGCATGCGTTTGATGCATTTCACAGCAAGCAGCCGCATACGGCAGGACCTAAACCATGATATGATGAAGTCAGCGGGGGCCAGTTTCCAGGCTCAGCTCTTCAACTGACTATGTGGCTTTTAGGACCATTTGCTCATCTGTAAAAGAAGAATTACAAAACTCATGTCACAGTAACCATTGCCTAGCTCACACCGTTATTCTGAGACTACAGGATAGTATGCTAATAATCAAGACTTGCAATGGCCCTAGGCATTATGGACACTCGGACACTAGATGGCAGTATGTCACCTTCCACGTCTTCACCCTTCAGAGGGACCAGGTGCACTTCAACAGTCGCCCTCCAGATGGCAGCCCAGAGCATTCCCCCAGCACCCAGCAGAGAGCCCATAGCGCTGTTTGCATTACAGGATCAAAGGGAAAGGACTAGACCAAGCAAAAGCCATTTAACACTCTTTCTCAATATCTGAACTGGGAAGTAGAATACTAAACCATAGAAAAGTAAAAGAACAACAAGTAAAAGTCATTGGACATGGAGCCATGGCAGGGAAATTTGTGACCTCATGGCAGTGAAACCATATCTCAAGCTCAGCCCTTCTAACACCAAATGCATACTCCAGCCTCTACGTTAGGATGTCAGTTCTGTTTCCAAGATGAAGAGTATGATGATTTACCAAATCCCAGTAAGGAGTCTGGCCCTGAGATCAAAGTTTCCTGACTCTCATTCCAGGTCCAGACAAACAAACCAGCCATTTGACTTTTTTCTTCTGTCTTATCTCCTCTCTCTGGAACTTAATATGAAACTGTTTTCCAGTGTTAAGCTGAGGACAAAATAGAGTAACAGAAAAATGCAGTGGCCGCTAACCACAAGAAGCTACTCAAAGCTAATTTAAATCAAATAAAATTAAACATTTACTTTCTCAGATGCACTAGCTCAGTAGTGACCTGTGGTTAACCATTCAACAGCACAGATACAGGACACTTACATATTCTATTGTAGCGCTGGTTTAGATCAACAGAAAGTGGAGACTTTGCCACTATGTCATTCAATTGCTTTATAATAAGCTATACCCTGTTGCAATTAGAAAAATCAGTGGAAAATAACAATGGCATTCTTGATGGCAAAACAAAAAAGCATATATAAAGGTAAATGAAGTTTTAGAAGAAAATATTTACAAAACAGGTTAGGGGAAAATTGTTAATATGCTTCATAAGTTAATCTAAGAGTGGTGGACAAAACATGACAGATAATTCAAGGGAAAGAAATTGAAATGACAACTAAATGTATGAAGTGATTCTCAACACATCAATCATTTTTAAAAAGAAAATAAAAGCCATGAGATAAATTAAATGAAGCCAGAAAATTACAGAACCTGTTTAATCAGGTAATGACATTTTTGGAAAATAATACATATTTATACATGATCACACATATAAAATGTGAGATAAATTTAGAAATGGAAATCTTTTTCTGAAAACAAAGGCTTAAAATATTATATAGATTTTCTCACACTGTTATTATTAATTGACATGATACTTTCAAATAGTGGTAACATTTCACTTTACTCTGTTTATGATGAATATCATGCCTATATTAAACTTCTTCTCTGCAGCCAACAAAACCTAAATGAACAGTCTGCTCAAATGACAAAATAAGAAGTGTCTTAGAATCATCTGTGGGATAGTTGGCATGTATGAATGTGCCATTGAGTTGTTGGATTTTTTTTTTATTCCCTGAATGTCTGCATCCACCAAGTTACATTTAAATATACACTTGTCTACTAAGAAGACATTAGTCAGTACTTCAACTTGAACTTAAGAAAAGTTGTAAACTTCACTGACTCATAGAATTTAAAAATCCAGAAATGGCTCTCACTTCAGGTTCAGTGGATCCAGGGCTCAACCTGTGTCATGAGAGCTTTTTCTCTCACAGTCTTCAGTGTCTGTTTCCTGCTGGGTATGATGGTGTAAGTGTCTCCCACAACCATCTTCCTGCATGCAGTCAAGAAGGTGATAACCAAACTCATTTCTCTGAAACCCTGTTTAGCAACCCTAGAGGAAATACATTTCTGTCTCCCAACCTTCCTAAGTTAATTCTAGAAATAGAGTCTGGTTGTTCCTGCTACATTTCCTGCTACGTACTCCCACCCCTCAATTTCCAAGGCAGGGCTGTCCTATAATGCCACTCCAGGGGCACCATTTACAACGACATGCATGTCAGTGAAAGCATTTGGAGTTACCAGACTAATGCCACGTGGTGCCCCTGTTCCCAAAGATAGGATGTTATGAATGGACCATCCTGGATAATACAGTACCTCTGTGCCCAGGAAAGCAGGATTTGCTTCCAGAAGAAACAAAATGAAAGGAAAACATTCTAGGGAGCCAAAATAAGCTCATAATCCATCTCAATGTATCACTGCACAGTAAGAAGAAAATTCCACCCCAACCCTCCCTGTGACTTCCTGTGAATGGACGTGAGAGTAGAGGGGGAGGTAAACACAGCACCTTTTGAACCCTCAGAAGAAATCAATACATATCTGCAAGATACTGAGTAGGGAAGGGGTGGTGGGAGATCTCCTTTCTTTTAAGGAAACAAGAACAAACTCTCTCTGTCTCTCAATCTCTAACTCTTGCAAGAAAACTTTATGCTGCTTTACTGTACAAATGACAAATTCTAGCCTACCTCCTGAACTATAACTAGCCTCTGCTTCAGAATTCACTTGTAGTCTCCAGAACATCTTTTAAAGAGCTAAAGCTTGGAAACAAGGCACAGGGACTAACTTGTGTTTGCAGAATCTCATCTTTTCCCATTCTCGACTCTGGTGGGTTCATGGGTTTCAGGCTGTTCTCTTGAGCACCTACGAATAAATCCACAGCATGAGCTCAGGGAGGCCATCAGAACTGACAGGCCATCAGAGGGGCAGCCAGGTGAGGTCGGCCTACCTAGTGCATGCAGTCCCCTCTGACCTCAACAACCGGCCTCATGCCCCCACAGTTTACCCACAGAGCTTCCAGAAAAAGCCCAGCAGCCAGGTTGGGGCAGGCACCCTCATTTGCTTTTCATCATTTATAGCCCATCTCTTTGAAATTAAATGATGTCTTTTCTTTGTTCCTCTTTGCATGTTGTGCAAAGAAACTGCACAGGCACTTTTTAAGAATACAGATTCCTAGATCTCCTCTCAGACCTTATAATATAAGTATCTGGAGACAGAAGCCTGAATATCTGTAATCACACCCTTGCTTGGCCCCTGTTTAGACGCAGGCATTATAAATAGAAAATAAGACCTTAGGGTAACTCCAAACCAGTTCTTCCTCCATAAACTCTTCACTGATTTATCTTACTATTTTTCACTTAGGACCATTTGCACTCTTCAGAATTATAGAGGATCCCAAGAGCTGTTGTTCATGTGGGTTCTATTTATCAATGTTTACTACATTAGTGGTAAAAATGGAGAAACTTTAACATATTTAATAAACCCTTTACATGTTAAAATAGTTTTATGAAAACTATATTTTCAAGAATTGAAAAAAATAGTGAGAAGAATGGCACTGTTTTTGATTTTTATAAATCCCTTCAATGTATGGTTAGAAGACAGCTGGGTTCTCATAGCTGCTTTTGCATCTAAGCTTTTGCTCTATCACTCATCATGTTGTTTCTGGAAAATTCCGCTACTCATGAGTGAGAGAATGACAGCAAGAAAGGCAAATAATGGTTTGTATAATTAGAAAACCATTTTGACCTTATAAAGATCCCATTGAAAGGATCTCGGGGTCCCCCAGACCACACTTTGAGGACCACTGTTCCAGACTAGTCCTAATACCACATTATCTTTCCCTGCACACACATACTCATTCCTCTAATTTCAGTGTTTGTAAATTTTGATGCTTTTTTATTGTTCTAAATAGTTGACTTGTTTCCCTAATCATGTTTGTATGTGTGAAAATCATTAACTTTAAGAAACAGAAAGGGTTAAACAAAGGGAGGGTTTATGGGAAAGATACGAGAGAATCTCACAAAACCCCAAGTGGGAGGTGTGCCCAAGTCTCCACTGTGTTTCTCCCCCCCAAGCTTCAGGACTCGGCACGTGGGCCCACTCTCCACGCTGCACACTAGCATCCTCTAAGGCTCTCACTCCCCAAGCAAGGCTTTGGGTTCCCAGGAAGCTATCTCTAATTCATCGTCTTGGACTCCCATGTCCAACAGCTTCTTACCAGCAAGCGTTGTGTCTTGATTCCAAAACCTTAGGTGAGAAAATTTGGTTGGCTCCACTGGAAGAAGTTCCCAGGAGGGACGGCAGAGCTCTTCTGATGTTTTGTTTATATCCACAGAGAAAAAGCCTGCATCAGGGACCAAGTCAGTAAGCAAATATCATAACTGGTTCTCAATCCTGGTTGCCCAGTGCTGGTCTAATTAGATGGGATCGCCAAGCCAGGGTTCTAAGTGCATTGCGCTGTGTGGTTTCACCTAGAACAGGACATGGGGAGTGCGGAGGCAACAGGTATACCTAGCACAGACTCCCAGCACTTTTAGTAGAAATGTAATAAGCATGTATGTAATTTTAAAATTTTAATAATCACTTTTAAAATGTAAAGATAAACAAGTGAAATTCATTTTGTTAAAATGTTTTCACCCAACATATCCAAAATGTTATTTCAACATGTAATCAGTATAAAAAGCATTAGTGAGATATTTTACATCCTTTTGTGCTGAAGTCTTCAAAATCAGTGTGCATTTTATACTTACAGTACATCTTAATTGGTACACTAAATTTTCATCAGAAACATCAGAAATAGTTGATCTATATTTAAAGTTTACAAAATTTATAACTAAAAAAGATCCACAGACCTAAGTTGTTCTAAACATAATGAAAAGTTTTCTAATAATGGAATCAAATATCAGTTTTAAATTAGAATTATAATTAAATTAAGTTAAAAATTTAGTTCCTCAGTAGCCTTAGCCACATTTCAGGGGCCTAATGCCCACATATGACTAGGGGCTACATTTTGAACATAGCAGGTCTAGATTGAGAGCCCGAATCTGGTCTCTTCTAGTCTTTAAAGCCTCTCCTCAATATCAGCAGAGCACTGTCTAGTACAGACACCCAAAGAATGTAGCTGATGGAAACTGCCCAAGTTACAATTGCTCAAATCTAATTGCTAACTTCTGGGCCCTTAGAAGTTCCATGTAAATGTTTTTCTTTAACAAATTACATCATTTTAAATGCATTCAAGAGGCTTGTTAAAGGAATCCTATAATATCTTAACTCATTCATCAAATAAATCACCTTTCAGTCATTTCTTTCTTTTCAAAAAGAAAAGATTTGCTTATATCAGATTTATTTTAAGCAAAGCAGGGGCTTACAGAAAACCAATTGAAAGCCATTCAACAAATGAATAATCTGAGAAGCCATAAGTCACACTCTACCCATGGGATTCTAAAGGGAGTTTTTCAAACTCCTTAACAACATAAAACAAAGTGGTGGTTCTGGTTCTGTTTGGCTGATCCTGATTGAATTGTTTAAGTGTGCTGGCACACCAGGGCTGCTGTGAGTGATGGAAATCATGACCAAAGTTTGGTTTATTTCACTTAACATAATATTCTCTTGTTCCATTCACATGGCTGCAAATCAAAGGATTTCATTCTTTTATATGGCTGAATAATATTCTATTGATCACTACACATTGTATGCACATATCAAAATATCACATGTACCCCAGAAATATGTACAATCATTATATATTAACAAAAAAAAAATTAAGAACAATAAAAAGGTTAGTCAATAAGCTGACAGCCTGGAGCTCTTTTCAGCAGATGGCACTGTAATCCAGAGGACTTCTCCATGACGCCACAAATCTAGTTTCCACAACAATTTCTGAAATTTGACGCCTTCATATATGCAAGTTATATTTTAAAGTTGGCCTTTAAATACATAGGCCATTTTGACTGAATGAAATTATTTGTACCCTCCCTTGTTCAATCAAATAAGCATTTGAATGTTTAGTATCAGCCAGATGAGCTGTTCCCTTGTTCATTCACTCATGTATTTCTCAATTCCTCATTGAGTCCTATCAACACTATCAGGTGCCATGCCTGGAAGCTAGAAACACAAAGAAAAGCAAGAAATAGAAATAGATCCCGCCCTTAAGGATTCATTGACCTCACAGTCAATTACAGAAGTCAGATATATACATAACTACAAAATAGTAACATTACATTCTATTAAAAATACATAAAATTCTGCATCAGGAGCATAGAGAGGAAGAGAACTGAGGAAGATTTTCGAATGGAGATACCCCTGAGATGGGTGTAGAAAGCTGGTAGCAGTCACCAGGCAAAGTTGATGAAGGGTGTGCGGAATGAACATTCCTGAAATGGGAACAAGAGCTGCACAGGAGCCTCCTACCTGGTCTCCCTACTTCCACTGTGGCCCCACTACAGTCTGTTCAACAGTCACACAGCTATCAGCATGATCCTTGTGAAATACCAATCAGATTCCATCATTCCCTGATCTCAAACTTGCAATAATTTCCTATCCCATCTGCAGTAAAATCCAAAGTCTTGGCCATGGCCTGAAGACTACATGAGGGACCCTTTGGTATATTAGAGACCTCCCATGGTTCCACGTTCTCCCAGGCACACTGGCCTCTTTGATGTTCTTCAAACATTCCAGGCAAGTTCTCATCTCAGGGCCTTTGCAAAGTACGTTTTCTGGCCATCTTAAATAAAATAGAACCCTGCTGTCACTCTCTGCCCCCTTTCTCTGTTTTACCTCCCTTGGCACAACACTCACAACTCTGACAGTACATTATCTATGTATCTATTTCCCCCGTGCATTGTCTGACTTCCCCCACTAGAATGCAAGTGCCATGAGGGCAGGCCTTGATCTGTTTTGTTCACAGCTATAGCACTAGTGCCTAAGACAGTGCCTAGCATATGGCGGGCTCCCCCACAAATATTTTTAGGATGAAGAATTAAATAAGGCTGGAAAATATGCATATTTTAAGTGGTTGCAAGTATCCAACATGGCTACACCATGGGAATGAGGGGATGGGGGGCCAAGGTACAAACCACTGAAAATGAGGCTGGATGGGTGCTCAGTGACCAAGCCATAAAGGGCGCTGTACTCTTGGCTAACAGTTTGGGCTACATTCTAAGGACAATGGGGAGCCAGTGAAGCTTGTAAGGAAGAGAATGGCACATGCAGGTCTGCTTATTTAAAAGGGAAGTCAGCTTGCCATGCAGTAGATAAATCTGAGAGGAACTTCAGGCAAAGAGACCTGTTAGGATACTTTTGGAATCACCTCAGTTTCTTCAGCTATAAAATGCAGATAATAACATAATCTTAGTCACAGACTGCATTGATGACTAAGGGGGTTGATGTACACAAAGTACTTAGTACAGGACCTAGCATATAAGATGCTATCAATAAATGTTACCTTATTATCACCAACATTAGGGAATTTTGAAGGATGATATCTGTGCTTCTGCTCAGATGACTGTGTGGAAGGTGCTTCTCCTTTGATCTCAATCGGAACTACAGAAATAAGAACTCATTTGTGAGAACACAGAATGAATTCTATTTCGGGCAAGTGTAGTTTCAAATAGCTGTGGGATATCCAGGTGAGATCTGTGGTATGCAGTCTGATATAAGGGTCTGAAGCTCAAAAGGGAAGTTTAAACCAAAGATCAAGATTCAGAGGAATACTTTCCTTTACCATCAATTGTCCTGCTCCCTCGTGAGCAAAGTCTGAATCCAAAGTACTCAAAAGCAAACTCACTAGAGTAAAAAGCCCCAAGAAGAAACTTTCATATAGGGCTGAAAAGTAAAATACCATTACAGGAATGGACTATAATTCTGAGCCTCTCAGTAACCCTTAGCAATGTTCATATTATCCTCCTTTGCATCCTCTTTTAGCACAGAGAAAAGAGCTTAATATACTTATGGCATTTACCACATTCTTCTCCAAGTTGTCCAATTTCCTATTTTCCAATGTGCCCTTACAAGAAAAAGCTAAATAAACTCCAGAAGTCTGTACATTACAACTGACAGACCTCTTAGCTGTGAAGGAATTTTTTTTCTAAGCTCAATGAATTTCAAAACAATATTCCACTTCTACCCCTACTTCAAGTATCTGAAAATACACGTGTGAAGTATGATGTCAAGTGCTGGTGGATGTGGCTTCCCAAAGTTCTCTGGGGCTAGACTTATAAGAAGAATAGGAAGTACAGAAATGGACCTGGCTGTGCAGCTGGTACAGCAAAAAAGGCTTGTAGTTTACATATAACAATCAACATTGGTACCATTGAAAGGGCAGGGGAACTAGGTTTGATAAACATGCATTATTTCACTTATTCATTCAACAAACAGCTATTGAGGACCTAATATACCTGCCAGGTACTGTGCCAATGCAGAGGAAGTAACAGTGAACAAGACAGACTTGCTCATGAAGCTTCGTGGCTTCAAAGGTTTCCTGTTTGTCAGAATCCTTAAGGATATCTTAAATATAAAGCAAACCCTCTTAATTTTCATTCATTCATTTATTCGTTGAACAAATATTTATAAATAGTACTGTGCTGGCCTCTGGAGGTCACAATGTTGACTAAGACTAGGCAGTTACAATTCAGTTTAAATGTCATGGGAAGGCAAGTACCATGTGCCAGTGGAGGCTGTAGGAAAGGCCCTGTGATAGCCTAACTTGTTTACAAATTCTTTGACACTCCTCTCCATTGAGGGGGAAACGTCTATGTCCCCTCCCCTTGAATATAGGCTGGTTCTGACACTGCTTACCAGTAAAATATAACAGAAATGATGCATCACCCAGTCTTTAAAAAAGTAGCAATATACTCTCTTAAAACACTTGATCTAGGGGAAGCTAGCTCCCATGTGAATAGATATGTCCTGGGAGTGCCATGTTGTGAGGAAGCCCAAGCTAGCTTAGAAAAGGATATGGGGAAAGAGAGGCCAAGCAAGCTTTAGCTAATCCAGCCATTCTAGCCAGGTGCCATCATCTGAGTAAAACCGCTATCTTGGATATTTTACGTTGGGTTGAAAGGCCTCCGTGAAGAGATAGCATTTAGTCTGAGACCTAAAGGATGAGAAGGATTTTGATATACAAGAACCAAGTGGAAAATTGTTTCAGGTAGTGGAGTGGGATTATTATTCAAAGATCCAGAGTTGAGGAAGTTCTTAGAGTATACAAGGAGCTGAGATTAGGTTTTAAAATGGTGATGTAGAGGTGAGCTGACTTCATTATCATCCTCCCTGACAGAAAACCAAAAACAAATATACAGTGCCAAAGTTTTTACCAGCAACAACCCAGAACTCAAATATGAGGATGAAATAGATCTTGAGGTCACAGAGAAGTAAAAAACCTCTGAGCAGAGGGTAGGAGAATTTACCTACCATCTAAGCTATAAGGATGCCCTTCTTCCCAATGCACATTTTTCCTGGCAACAAGTGTGCAGGTAATTTTACCCAATTCAGTTTCTACATTGGAAAAAGTGAGATTGAAGTGGTCATCCAGCTTTCCCACTATCTTAGGTTGCCTGGCAGGAGACCTATCCTTGCCTTAACCCATGAGAAGGATTGTGACTGTCTGAAGGAAGAAATATTCCTAAGGACAGGCAGAGACAAAGGGAGGAGGTGGGACTAGCATCCTGAGCCCTAAAATGCCTGCTCTGTAACTTGGCCAAAGGAGATGCCAAATCACATAGCTGTTCAGCAGCAGCACCCTTGTGAAATGTAGGAGGTACATTTCACAGGTCCACTGGGCATGAACCCCTAGCCAGCCTTCCCACACTGCTGGGATAATGCCTTTGAAATCTAACCCCATCCAGGACAGGCAGTGCTCCAATAATTATCTAGAGCCAAAGCAAACCTGGACTTAAGGCACAGGCTTAGAGCCTCTATTTCTTCAACTGCAAAGGCTCTAATTTGCACTGGTGTTATCAGAATATCATGAAGAAAACAAGTGAAAACATTGTGTCAAACTATGTGTTGCTAACCCATGTGAGCCAGCATTACTATGACTGCATTATTTTTTATTTTTATTTCAATAGGTTTTGGGGATAACAAGTGGTGTTTGGTTGTATGAATAAGTTCTTTAACGGTGATTTCTGAGATTTTGGTGCAACCATCACCTGAGCAGTGTACACTATACCCAATGTGTAGTCTTTTATCCCTCACCCTCCTCCTACCCTTTCCTTCCAGTCCCCAAAGTCCATAGTATTATTCTTTGCACTCTTATAGCTAAGCTCCCACTTATGAGTGAGAATATATGATGTTTGGTTTTCCATTCCTGAGTTACTTCACTTGGAATAATGGTCTCCAATTCCATCCACGTTGCTGTGAATGTGATTATTTCATTCCTTTTTATGGATCAGTATTATAGTATTTGTGTGTGTGTGTGTGTGTGTGTGTGTGTGTGTGTGTGTGTGTGTGTGTGTATCACATTTTCTTTATCCATTTGTGGATTGATGGGCATTTGAACTGGGAATCGTGCTGCTATAAACATGTATGTGCAGGTATCTTTTTCATATAATGACTTCTTTTCCTCTGTGTAGATACCCAGGAATGGGATTGCTGGATCAAATGGTAGATCTACTTTAGTTCTTTAAGGAATCTCCATACTGATTTCCACAGTAATTGTACCAGTCTACATTCCCCACCAGCAGTGTAAAAGGGTTCCTTTTTACTACATCCATGCCAACATCTATTTTTTTTTTATTACGGCCATTGTTGCAGGAGTGGAGGGGGGGGCGGTAATTGCATTGTGGTTTTGATTTACATTTCCCTGATCATTAGAGATGTTGAGCATTTTTTTCATATGTTTGTTGGCCATTTGTATATCCTTTTGAGAACTGTCTATTCATGTCCTTAGCCAACTTTTTTATAGGATTTTTTTTTCCTGCTGATTTGTTTGAGTTCCTTATAGATTCTGGATATTAGTCCTTGTCAGATGTATAGATTATGAATATTTTTCTCCCACTCTGTAGGTTGTCTGTTTACTGTGCTGGCTATTTCTTTTGCTGTGCAGCAGCTTTTTAGTTTAATTAAGCCTCAACTATTTATCTTTGTTTTTGTTGCATTTGCTTTTGTGTTCCTGGTCACGAAATCTTTGCCTAAGCCAATATTTAGAGGGGTTTATCCAGTGTTGTCTTCTAGAATTTTTATGGTTTCAGATCTTAGATTTAAGTCTTTGATCCATCTTGAGTTGACTTTTGTATACGGTGAGAGATGAAGATCTACTTTTATTCTTTGACCCGTGACTTGCCAATTATCCCAGCACCATTTGTTCAACAGAGCATCCTTTCTCCACTTTATGTCTTTGCTTGCCTCGTCAAAGATTGGTTGACTTTATTTGGCTTTATTCCTGGGTTCTCTATCTGTTCCATTGATCTATATGCCTATTTTTATACCAGTAACATGCCATTTTGGTGATTATGTCCTTATAGTATAGTTTGAAGTCAGGTAATGTGATGCCTCCAGATTTGTTCTTTTTGCTTAGTCTTGCTTTGACTATGCAGACTCTTTTTTAGTTCCATATGAATTTTAGGATTGTATTTTCTAGTTCTATGAAAAATGATGGTGGTATTTTGATGGGAACTGCACTGAATTTGTAGATTGCTTTTGGCAGTATGGTCATTTTCACAATATTGATGCTACCCATCCATAAGCATGGATGGTGTTTCCATTTGTTTGTATCATCTATGATTTCTTTCAGCAGTGTTTCGTAGTTTTCCTTGTAGACGTTTTTCACCTCCTAGGTTAGGTATATTCCTAAGTACTTTAGTTTTTGGTGGCTATTGTAAAAGGGGTTGAGTTTTTGATCTGATTTTCAGCTTGGTCGCTGTTGGTGTATAGCAGAGCTACTGATTTGTGTACATTAATTTTGTAACCCAAAACTTTGCTAAATTCATTTACCAGTTCTAGGAGCTCTTTGGAAGAGTCTTTAGGGTTTTCTAGTTACACAATCATGTCATCGGCAAACAGCAACAGCTTGACTTCCTCCTTACTGGTTTGGATGCCCTTTATTTCTTTCTCTTGTCTGATTGCTCTGGCTAGGACTTCCAGTATTATGTCGAATAGATTTGGTGAAAGCAGGCAATCTTGTCTTGTTCCAGTTCACAGGGGGGATTGCTTTCAACCCTTCCCCCACTCAGTGTAATGTTGTTTGTGGGTTTGTCATAGATGGCTCTTATTACCCTAAGATGTGTCCCTTCTATGTCGATTTTGCTGAGGATTTTAATCATAAAGTAATACTGGATTTTGTCAAATGCTTTTTCTGCATCTGTTGAGATTATTGTATGTGTTTTTTTCTTTAATTCTGTTTATGTGGTGTATCACATTTGTTAACTTATGGATCTTAAACCATCCCTGCATCCCCGGTATGAAACCCACTTGATCATGGTGTATGATCTTTTTGATATGCTGTTGAATTCTGTTGGCTAGCATTTTGTTGAGGATTTTTGCTTCTGTGTTTATCAGGGATATTGTTCTGTAGTTTTCTTTTTTTGTTATGTCCTTTCCTGATTTTAGTATTAGGGTTACACTGGCTTCACAGAATGATTTAGGGAAGATTCCTTCTTTCTCTAAGAACAGAGTCAATATGATTTGTACCAATTCTTCTTTGAATGTCAGATAGAATTTATCTGTGAATCCATCTGGTCCTGGATATTTTTTGGTTTGTAACTTTTTAATTACTATTTCAATCTCACTGCTTGTTATTTGTCTGTTCAGAGTTTCTATTTCTTTCTGGTTTAATTTAGGAGGGTTGTATATTTACAAAAATGTTTCCATCTCCTCTAGGTTTTCTAGTTTGTGTGCACAAAGGTGTTCATAGTAGACTTGAAGGAGCTTTTGTGTTTCTGTGGTATTGGTTGTAATATCTCCTGTTTTGTTTCTAATTGAGCTTCTTTGGATCTTTTCTCTTTTCTTAGTTAATATATCAATTTTATTTATCTTTATAAAGAACCAGCTTTTGTTTCATTTATCTTTCGTGTTTTTGTTTGTTTCAATTTCATTTGTTAATATTTCTGCTCTGATCTGATCTTTGTTATTTATTTTCTCTTGCTGGGTATGGGTTTGAATTGTTCTTGTTCCTCCGGTTCTGTGAGGTATGTCCTTAAATTGTCTATTTGTGCTCTTTCAGACTTTTTGATGTAGGCATTTAATGCTATAAACTTCCTTCTCAGCACCACCTTTGCTGTATCTCAGATGTTTGGATAGATTATGTCGCTGTCATGTTCAGTACAAAGAATTTTTAATTCCCATCCTCATTTCACTTTTGACCCAACCATCATTCAGGAGCAGGTTATTTAATGTCCATGTATTTGCGTGGTTCCTTTTTTTTTTGAGATGGAGTCATGTGTGCTGGAGTGCAACGGTGCAATCTCGGCTCACTGCAACCTCTACCTTCCAGGGTTCAAGTGATTCTTCCTCTTCAGCCTCTTGAGTAGCTGGGATTACAGGCACCTGCCATCACGCCTGGCTAATTTTTAAAATTTTTTGTAGAGACCAGGTTTCACCACGTTCGCCAGGCCAGGCTGATCTTTCTGTTTTTCTTTTGAGACAGAGTCTCATTCTGTCACCCAGGCTGGAGTGCAATGGTGTGATCTCGGCTCACTGCAACCTCCACCTCCTGGGTTCAAGTGATTCTCCTGCCTTAGCTTCCCGAGTAGCTAGGATTATAGGCACCTGCCACCATTCCTGGATAATTTTTGTGTTTTTACTAGAGACACAGTTTCGCCACATTGTCCAGGCTGGTATTGAACTCCTGAGCTCAGGCAATCTACCCACCTCAGCCTCCCAAAGTGCTGGGAGTACAAGTGTGAGCCACTGCGCCCAGTCGGCCAGGCTAGTCTTGAATTTCTCACCTCAGGTGATTCATCTGCCTCAGCTTCCCAAAACGCTGGGATTACAGGCATAAGCCATCACACTCAGACTTGAAAGTTCTTTTGATTTCCAATTTATTCCACTGTGGTCTGAGAGAGTACTTTATATAATTTCAATTTCTTTAAATTTACTGAGACTTGTTTTGTGCCCTATCACAAGAACTGTCTTGGAGAATGTTCCACGTGCTGATGAATAGAATGTATAGTCTTTGGTTCCTGGGTAGAATGTTCTGTAAATATCTGTTAATTCCATCTGTTCTAGGGTATAGTTTAAGCTCATTGTTTCTTTTCTTTTCTTTTTTCTTTTTTTTTTTTTTTTTTTGAGATGGAGTCTCACTCTGTCACCCAGGCTGGAGTGCAATGGCACGATCTTGGCTCACTGCAACCTCTGCCTTCCAGGGTCAAGAGATTCTTCTACCTCAGCCTGCCTCCTAAGTAGCTGGGATTACAGGCACCTGCCATCATGCCCAGCTAATTTTTGTATATTTAGTAGAGTTGGGGTTTCGTCTTGTTGACCAGGTTGGTCTCTAAGTCCTGACTTCAAGTGATCCATCTGCCTCAGCCTCCCAAAGGGCTTGGATTACAGGCATGAGCCACCGCACTTGGCCTAAGTTCACTGTTTCTTTATTGACTTCCTGTCTTGATGACCTGTCCAGTGCTGTCAGTGGAGTATTGAAGTCCCCCGCTATTATTATGTTGCTAGCCATCTCATTTCCTAGGTCTAGTAGTAATTGTTTTGTAAATTTGGGAGCTCCAGTGTTAGGTGCATATATATTTAGTATTTTCCTGTTGGGCTAGTCCCTTTATCATTATATAGTGTCCCCCTTTGTCTTTTGTAACTGACATTGCTTTAAAGTTAGTTTTGTCTGATATAAGAAGAGCTATTCCTGCTCACTTTTGGTATCCATTTGCATGGAGTATCTTTTTCCACTCCTTTACCTTAAGTTTATATGGGTCCTTGTGTGTCAGGTGAGTCTCTCAAAGGCAACAGATACTCAGTTGGTGAATTCTTATTCATTCTGCCATTCTGTATCTTTTTTTTTTATTTTTTTTTTATTTTATTGCCTTTCACTTTATTGTAATTTACAGGTATTGCTTTTTTTTTTTTTTTTTTTTTCCCTAAGAGGGAGATAGGGAAAAATAGACATTCATGCCTTTGTCTGGCTCAGTGAATCTGCATATTTTACATAAGATGACATAAACAAATAGGGCCATGGAAAAAAATGCAGGGAATCTGCATTTTTTTTTTTAGAAAAAAGAGAAAAAGAGAAAGAAGGAAGAAAAAAAAGAATGAAATAAAGAGAAAAAGAAGAAGAAAAAAAAGGGGGAGAGAGAACGGGAATCTTGCTCCATTGCCCAGGCTAGAATGCAGTCTACAAATGGATACCAAAAGCTTTTTTTATACTAATAATTGTGTTATACAATGGAGACAGGAAGGAATAAGGGAGGAAAATAACAAACAAACAGCCAACCAATATTTCATTTAAACCTATGAAATGCTATGCAATTGCTAGGGAGTGATTTACTCCCAACCATGTGGTCACTTTTAGAATAAATGTGATGTGTTACTGAAAAAAAAATGTATATTTTGTGGATTTGGAATAGAGAGTTCTGTAAATGTTTATTAAGTTTACTTGTTTGAGGTTTAATTTCAAGTCCCGGGTATCCTTCTTAACCTTCTGTCTCATTAATTTGTCCAATATTGACAATGTAATGTTAAAGTCTCCCACTATTATTGTGTGGGAGTCCAAGTCTCTTTGTAAGTCACCAAGAAGTTGCCCTATGTATCCAGGTGCTCCTATATTGGGTGCGCATAAACTTAGGGTCGTTAGCTCTTCCCGTTACATTGATCCCTCTACCATTATACAATGTCCTTCTTATCTCTTTTGGTTTCCATTACTCTAAAGTCTATTTTATCAGAGATGAGAATTGCAACTACTGCTTTTTTTTTTTTTTTCTCTCCATTTGGTTGGCAAATCTTCCTCCATCCCTTTGTTTTGAGTCTCTGTATATCCTTGCATGTAAGATGGATCTGGATGCAGCTTACTGATGGGTCCTTTGAAGTGGCTGATACTGGATGTTCCCCTCTATACATAGTGCCTCCTTCAGAAGCTCTTGTAAAGCAGGCCTGGTGGTAATGAAATCTCTGAGTACTTGCTTGTTTGCAAAAAATTTTATTTTTCCTTCACTTATGAAACTTAGTTTGGCTGGATATGAGATTCTGGGTTGAAAGTTCTTTTCTTTAAGGATGTTGAATATTGGCCCCCACTCTCTTCTGGCTTGTAGGGTTTCTGCTGAGAGATCAGCTGTGAGTCTGATAGGCTTCCCCTTGTGGGTAACCTGACCTTTCTCTCTGGCCGCCCGTAGTATTTTCTCCTTCGTTTCAACCCTGATGAATCTAATGATTATGTGCCTTGGGGTTGCTCTTTTTGAGGAATATCTTTGTGGTGGTCTCTGTATTACCTGGAGTTGGGTATTGTCTTGCCTTGCTAGGTTAGGAAAGTTTTCCTGGATAATATCCTGAAAAATATTTTCCAGCTTGGATTCATTCTCTTCGTCACATTCAGGTACACCTATCAAACGTAGATTAGGTCTTTTCACATAGTCCCATATTTCTTGGAGACTTTGCTCATTCCTTTTTACCCTTTTTTCTCTAATCTTGTCTTCTCGTTTTATTTCGTTAAGTTGGTCTTCGACCTCTGAAATCCTTTCTTCTGCTTGATCAATTCGACTGTTAAAACTTGTGCATACTTCTCGAAGTTCTCGTATTGTGTTTTTCAGCTCCATTAATTCACTTATATTCCTCTTTAAATTGTCCATTCTCATGAACATTTCGTGAAACCTTTTTTCAAGGTTCTTAGTTTCCTTGCATTGGGCTAGAACATGTTCTTTTAGCTCACAGAAGTTTCTCATTATCCACCTTCTGAAGCCTGATTCTGTTGATTCCTCACATTCATTTTCTAACAGGCCTTGTTCAATTGGTGATGAGGCACTGCAATCCTCTGTAGGAGGAGAGGCATTCTGATTTTGGGTGTTTTCAGCCTTTCTGCGCTGGTTTCTCCCATCTTCATGGATTTATCCACCTGTCATCTGTGTAATTGCTGACCTTCAGACTAGGTCTCTGAGTGGACGTCCAGCTTGCTGGTAATAAAGTTTCCTCTATTTCTTAATTTTCCTTCGGCGGATGCCCCTCCCCCACAGAGCTGGACCTTCCCGGGTTCAGCTGCACTTGCTGTGAAACTCTCAATCTTCAGCAGTTCCAACTGCTGTTTTTATTTTTATTTTTTTTTTTGTGGAGGGGGGTACCAGCCTTCCCCTGCGGTGACCCACTACGCCGGCTGAAATCGTGGCGTTAAGATTCGTGGCGCTTTTCTGCCCAGGAATCTCCCGGTCTGGTTCCCCACTTCAGTCTGCTTTTTAATCAGCTGAATGGGAGACTCTGCTTTCCCGGAGCTCCAACGCCAACCAAAAGGGCACTCAGTCCCGTATACTCTGGACTGAGAACCGCCGCGTCGGGGCGCCTGCAAAATGGCCGCGCCCTCCAAAAGGGTTGCGCTGGCGACCCGTGGGGCTCCTCCACCAAGAATCTCTTGGTCCGTGGGCTATGAAAATTCGTCTGAAAATGTGGCGTCCACTCACTCTCTGCACTTTCAGTGGGAGCTACAATCCTGAGCTGCTGCTAATCGGCCATCTTGGATCTCTCTCTCTGTATCTTTTAAGTGGAATATTTATGCCATTTACGTTGAACGTTAGTATTGAGATGTGAGGTACTATCCTATACATCATGCTATTTGTTGCCTGAATACCTTGTGTTTTTTTATTGTGTTATTGTTTTATAGGTCTTGTGAGATTTATGCTTCAAGGAGATTCTATTTTGGTGTATTTCAAGGATTTGTTTCAAGATTTAGAGCTCCTTTTAGCAGTTCTTATAGTGCTGGATTGATAGTGGCAAATTCTCTTGGCATTTGTCTGAAAAAGACTTTATCTTTCCTTAATTTATGAAGCTTAGTTTCACTGGATACAAGATTCTTGGCTGATAATTGTGTTGTTTAAGGAGGCTAAAGATAGGACCCCATCCTTTCTAGCTTGTAGGATTGCTGCTGAGAAATATGCTCTGTTAATCTGATAGGCTTTCCTTTATAGGTTATCTGAAACTTTTGCCTCACATCTCTTAAGATTCTTTTCTTCATCTTGACTTTAGATAACCTGATAACTAGGTGCCTGCACAATGATTTTCTTGTGATGAATTTCCCAGGTGTTCTTTGAACTTTCTGTATCTGAATGTCTAGATCTCTATCAAGGCTGGGGGAGGTTTTCCTTGATTATTCCCTCAAATACGTTTTCCAAACTTTTAGATTTCTCTTCTTCCTTGGGAAAAGAAATTATTCTTAGGTTTGGTCATTTAACATAATCCCAAACTTCTTGAGGCTTTGTTCGTTTTTTTAATTCTTTTTTTCTTTGTCTTTGTCAGTTTGGGTTAATTTGAAAGTGTTATCTTAGGACCCCGAAGTGCTTTCTTCTATTTGTTTGATTATATTGCTGCAACTTTCCAGTGCATTTTGCATTTTTCTAAGTCTGTCCTTGATTTCCAGAAGTAGTGATTGTTATTTATTCATGCTATCTATTTCACTGGAGATTTTTCCCCTCATATCCTGTATCCATTTTTTTTTTAATTTCTTTAAGTTGGACCATACCTTTTCTGGTGCCTCATTAATTGGATTAATAATGATCAACTTTCTGAATTCTTTTTCTGGCAATTCAGAGATTTTTGTCTTGGTTGGATCCATTGCTGGTGATCCAGTTTGATCTTTTGCAGGTGATAAAGAATCTTGTTTTATTATATTAACAGAATTGTTTTTCTGTTCCTTCTCATTTGGGTAGACTGTTGTCAGAGGGAAGATCTGGGGATTCGAGGACTGCTGTGCAGATTATTTTGTCCCACAGGGGTGCTCCCTTGATATGGTGCTCTCCCCTTTCCCCTAGGGATGGGGCTTCCTGAGAGCCAAACTGCAATGATTGTTACTTCTCTTCTGGATCTAACCACCCAGGGGGAGCTACTAGGCTCCAGGCTGGTACTGGAGAGTGTCTGCAAAGAGTACTATAATGTGTTCTGTCTTTAGGTCTCAGCCACAGATACAAGCACCTATTCCAGTGGAGATAGTAGGGGAGTGAAGTGGACTCTGCGAGGGTCCTTGGTTGTATTTTTGTTAAAGGCACTGGTTTTGTGTTGGTTGGCCTCCAGCCAGGAGGTGGTACCTTCAAAAGCCCATCAACTGTGGTTATGTAGGGAGGATCAGGTGGTGGGTAGGACCATAGAGCTCCCAAAAGATTATGTCCTTTGTCTTTGGCTACCAGGGTGGGTAGAGAAAGACCATCAGGTGGAGGCAGGGTTAGGCACGTCTGAACTCAGTCTCTCCTTGGGCGGGCCTTGAGGCAGATCTGTGTGGGATGGCAGGGTGGCTCCCAGGCCAAAAAAGTTACGTTCCCAGGTGGATTATGACTGTCTCTGCTGCATCACACAGGTCACCAGGGAAGTGGGGGATGTTGGCAATCACAGGCCTTACCAAGCCACACAGCCTGCAGCCTGGTCTCACTCCCTCCATGATCCCACAATAGTACAGAGTTTATTTCCAGGCAGCCGGTGAGCAGGGCTGAGAGCTTGCCCCAGGCTACAAGCCTCCCAGCTGAGAAAGCAAGCAGACTCACAGTTCTTTAGCAGTCCCATGGAGCCTGCAGTGGCACTCCACCTCCTTCAAATGGATTTTCTCAGCTTTCCTGGTATATTCCTGTGGTAGTTCTTAAAGCAAAAGTTCACGATGTGGGTCTCCACATGCTGCTGTCTATCCAAGTGAGAGCTGCAAGTTCTATTATTGCATTTACCTGTTGCTTGATGGATTGGTCAGGAACACAGTCACTGCTTTTTATAGCATCTCCTGCTTTTCTAGGGTAGTAAGTATATGAGTCTTGTCCCTCTGGTCTCTGATACCAGCACCATAATTTCATGAGCTGTTCTACTTTCTGAAGTTTCTACCAAAGTCATAAGACAGACAACTTCCACCCCAGAAGCTCCTTTCCCTTTAGAACAGTTCTCAAACCTAAGCCCACATCAGAATCACCTGGACGACTTGCTAAAATGGAGACTGTTGCATGGCAGCCCCAAAGCTTCTGATGCAGTAGACCTGGGAAGAGGACCAAGATTTGCATTCCTAACAAATGCCCAGGTAAGGCTGATGCTGCTAGTCTGGGGTCCACTTTGAGAACTGCCTTAGATGAGCATGCACCCAATTTCTGTTTCTGACTGGAAGGTCTCTTATATGTTACAAAAAGGTTCCCCCAAAAAATTCAAGAACCAACAGAAGAAAATTTCTTCCAAGTTCTTTTTTTTTTCCTTTAACTGCATTTATTTTAATGCTGAATTTACTCCCGTGCCATAAGTTTTTGTTTCTTCAGTTTCTTCTGGGATATCTTCTTCTTCTGGGCAACCTCCTCTTCTGGTTTAGGAACAATCTGTTCCTCTTCAGTAAGGATCATCTCAATGTGGCAGGGAGAGCTGAAGTATGGGTTAATCCGACCATGAGCTCTGTAGGTCCAGCAGCGCATCTTGGGTGCTTTGTTCACTTGGATATGCTCAATAACCAGAGAATGTACATCTAAACCCTTAAGTTCAGCATTACTCTCTGCATTTTTAAGCATGTGCAGCAAAAATTCAGCACTCTTTTTGGGCCACTGACTTTACGTCCAGCCCCACTGCTTGGCCTGGGCACACCTGCCAACTCCACCATTGTAACGTTGGAATGGTACGCACTGTTTCTATAAAGTGACATCTTTCAGATACTTTGTGGCTTCTTAATATGAAATCTAGCTGTTCTTGTTTTAAACAGTGGTAGGCATGGAGCCAGCATGCCTGGTTTCAAATGTTGGTCTGCCTGGTTTAAAAACGCTGTGCCAGCTGCAAGGCCTGGGCCAAGTACCTACCTCCTATGATCACTGTAAGGATGAAGAGTTAATGCAAGCAAAGCACTAACAGCCTCAGCTGGCACTGGATAAACATGTGACAAATGCTAGCTGTTAGCATTATTATTCCAAAGTGGGACTCATGTAATTGGTTTTTTTATGATTTTCACGTAAAAACTAGTAGAAAGTTCAAATTTGTGACCCATCTCTGGAAAATGTACAGGACTGCATAGCAAGCATTTGGGGAACAAACTCCATTTTCAGCTTCATCCAACTTTTTAACTTACCTTTTTCTTAGGACTCAACTATATTACTTCATTTTAATGTATTTTCTCAACAAAAATTATTATATGAGTAGCTGTATACCATTTAAATTCTGTCTTAAATAGGTGGATCCTATATATAAATAAATAGCTATTTATTTATTTATGCAGCCCCTCCATGAATAATCAAGTGGTTTCAGGTTCTGGATTCCTATATCCCAAGTTCTTCAGGAAACTGATCATTACAGCTTTACATTATCAAGCACCTTAACCACACATTAATAACAAAAAAATATTCTGTAAGAACCATATTTTTGAATGCTGTTGTTTTACTTAACCCCTTAATTAAATTTATTTTGGTTCTTGGAATGACATAGAGCATATTCTACAAAATCAAGCCGCTATCCAACTTTTGCTACCTTCCTCTTACGAAGATATTATTGACCTTCCACTGACAGATACAGACTTTAAGTGATTTTTGTAGCTTTCACTCATTCCAAAAGTAGTTATTCTGTGCCTAATGTATGTTGCTCATTTTGCAGAGCATTAGGGAGGCGATAGTGCTCAAGATACTATCTATCCTCAAGGAATGTAGACCCATAAATAAGCAGATAATTAGCATGCTACAAGATGCATGTTATGAATTATAAAAATTGACATTTGTTGGATACTCACATTATTCTGAGCGTTTTACATGAATGATCTCTGTTTTATCCTCACATAGACCCTACACTGCAGGCACTACCATTTTTCCTACTTTGTCATTGTGGAAACTGAAGCCCAGAGGCCCCAAAGTCATGCTGAGTGTAAGAGGCAAAATCGGGCTTCAAACTCAGGTAGTCTACCTCTAGGGTCCACACCCCGAATCTCTCTCTGATGCTGCTTTTCTGCAATGTATCATGAGAGCTGGAGGGATCATGTTTCCAGGGACACTTGGACCCAGTGATGCGAAAAAAGCAACTTTGGACAGAGAAATAATTAGCAAGAAGAGGGAAGGGCGGGACCCTTGGCAAAGCACATTAAGTAGCAGAATTAGGTAGATTCTTTGGCAGGTACCACGGATTTAGGAAAGGCTGAATAAGCAGCCTGCAGTAATGACCCGTACAGCCATTGGAGAGGGGTCACTGTAGCAAATTGCAATACCAGCCCCCAGGAGAATGAAGGGCTCCACAGGTAGTAGTTTATATAATGTTCAAAATCAGCACTTTCCATGGAGTTCATCAACAGAGCAGAAACTGTAGGAGCTAACGTCTGAAGAGGCACTTGCCTTTGGCCTTCACACATGAAAGCAGGGAGTGGATTTTGCAGATAGGCATTGTTCAAAAGTTATGTGTCTACATGTACTCCGTGCTTTAATGTTGGATACATGATACATAGGATTTCTTAATTATCTTCCATGTCTGAATTAGGGTCTTGCTTCAGTTACCTATTGCTAGGTAACAACTCCAAAACTTGGTAGTATTTTTAAAATGCCATTTTATAGAGCTCATAATTTGGCAAGTTAGGACATCCCTCCAGAGCTGAGATGGTTATGAGATGGCTTGAATGGTTAGAGATGGCTCTCAGGATAGTCAGACGTGTGACATGGCGCTGGCTTCCTCTAAAATAAGCATTCTAAGCGAGGATGCTGCTGCTCCCTTAAAGCCTTGTAAAAGCACCAATTCTGCCATATTCTACTGGTCAACACCATCAAAATCAGCCCAGTTTCAAAGAAAGAGAATATATATACCTCCTCTCATTGGAGAGGAATGTCAAAGAATGTGTGGACAAGCTTATTCCATCACGGTCCCCTTCCTACAGCCTCCATTGTCACACTGTACTTACCTCCCCTTGACATTTAAACTGAATTGTAAACTGTCCAGCCTTAATCAACATTGTGACCTCCAGAGGCCAGCACAGCACCCTTGATGAAAATTTGTTCAATCAGTTAATGAGTGAAAATTAAGAAGGTTTGTCTTATATTTTAGAAATCCCCAAGGCTTCTGGGAAACAGAAAGCAAGTCACCGAGATTTATTACTTAAATGAAATCACTAAAATGATTTACCAAGAGAGGTACCATAGAAATATGTATATATGTATATGCTTATAATAGATACATTATGTATATAGAAATGTGGTAGTTTTGTAGCTGCATGAGAGAATAGAAATAATAATGCTACAATTGAATAACTCATTATTTATGTAGCGCTTACCATGTAAGCCCTTCATGAGAATTGCCTCCGTACAAGAAATCGAGATCTGTTATGGGATGAATTGTGCTCTTCATCCCTTTCAAAAAAACAATCATAGGTGGGTTTTGAACAATGAGAAAATGTGGACTCAGGGAGAGGAGCATCACACACAGGGGATAGTTGCGGGGGTAGGGGAGAGATAACGGTGGGTGGGGAGGGAGGGGAGGGTGGGGGAGGGATAACGTGGGGAGAAATGCCAGATATAGTATGCACCTTAAGTAAAATAAAATTTTTTAAAAAATCATATGCTGTAGTCTAAGCTCCAGTAGATCCGAATGTGATTATATTTGGAGATAGAATATTAAGTTAAAGTAAAGTCATTAGCATGGGCCCCAATCCAATATGATTAGGTCCTTACAAGAGAATGTTAGGACACAGAAAGACACAGAGGGAAGACCATGTGAAGACACAAGGAGAAGACGGCTACCTACAAGCCAAAGAAAGAGGCCTCAAGAAGAAATCAACCCTGCAGACACCTTGATCTCAAATTTCTAGCCTGCAGAGTTGTGAGAAAATTAATTTCTATTGTTTAAGCCACCCAGGTTGTGGGACTTTGTGATGGCAGCCCTAGATGACTAATACAAGGTCTCAGGAGACGGACAGTAATATCCTCAAAGGGCCCCAAACCTCACCTAATTCTCCATCACATGCCTTGGGGATGAAGAGAGGGTTGTGGTTCTTACCTGGAAGCACAGGCGAAGACAGCAACCTGAAGAACCTGATACTAGATGCCAAAGGGGACTCTCAGAGACATCTAAACTAAATTCTAGAGTGGACAAGAAACAACCAAGATAAGGAACCACTCCTCAGAATATCCGAGGGCACAGAGTCCCACAATTATGAATGACTGGAACTCAAGTTATTTTATATGTCTGCAAAAGAAACAGTTATCCCAGGACTGGAGGGCTTGAAGACACTGGGCTCAATTTGGAACAAAAAGGTATTTTCAATATAGGTGGAGCTCTGCCAGTAACACTTGCTTCTACAAAGGAAGGATATTCAAAGTTCCCCCCAGGACTGGAAAGTGCCAGAAAGCCAGGTGCCCCCTGCTACAGCTCAGGGAGTCTCCTTCTCCCCCAACCACTACCAGCCCTTCTGTTGCAGCAAGCAGAGAGTTCCACTCCAAAGGGGAGGTAGGGAAGCAGATGACCAAAGAAAAGTGTACTACATTAGTTTTCTGTGGCTACTGTAAAAATTACCAAATATCTTGGTATCTTAAAACAACAGAAATTTACTCTCACACAGTTCTGAAGGCCGGAAGTCCAAAATCAGGGCCACTGGGCTGAAAATCAGGGTGTGAGCAAGGCGATGCCCCCTCTAGAGGCTGGCCCCCACCAAATCATTCCAATCTCTGCCTCCGTGGCCACCTGTTCCTTCCCTCTGTCTCTGTGCCTAACCTTTCTGTCTCTTTATAAAGACACTTATGTTAGTATTTAACCCACCCAGTAATCCAGGATAATCTCCCCCATATGAGTATCCTTAACTTTATCCTATCTGCAAAAACTTACCATTTGTAACATATTTTACAGTTATTAAAAATTATAAAATTGTATAATACATTTTATTTGCAACCTTAAGGCAACATTTATAGGTTCCAGGGATTAGGACCTGATACTTAGGGTGCTGATATGGTTTGGCTGTGTCCCCACCCAAATCTCATCTTGAATTTGGGTAGCTCCCATAATTCCCACGTGTCATGGGAGGGACTTGGTGGGAGGGTAATTGAATCATGAAGGTGGGTCTTTCCTATGCTGTTCTCGTGGTAGTGAATAAGTCTCATAAGATCTGATGATTTTATAAAGGGCAGTTTCCCTGCATATTCTCTCCTGTCTGCTGCCATGTAAGACATGCCTTTGCTCCTCCTTTGCCTTCCACCATGATTGTGAGGCCTCCCCCAGACATGTGGAACTGTGATTACTTATAAATCACAGTCTCTGGCATTTCTTCATAGCAGTATGAAAATGGACTAATAAAAGGGCCATTATTCAACCTATTACAGTCATCTTCCACCTTTGCTTGGCAGATAGGATTCCACTATCTCTGTTCATTCACAAAGGCTATCTTTGAAGCTGCTTGGGGAAGACCATCTTAAGGATACACCTATATCTCTCTGTAATTGGCTGAATTCTAAAATGCCAATTTCTCTAATAAGATGACTCTAACCCTATTTCACTCATGTCACATCTATATCTATTGTCTTTTATTTATTGAGGATGAGCTGGCTCAAGGATGCAGCTCAGTGTTTGTGTTTTCCCAACATGCCAAATAAACTTGGGCTTGCAAAAAGTTACAAACTTCTTACTCATAAAAACATTGGAATTCTCTCAAAAGTGCTCTTGAAATACACAGAAACTCAAGAGGAGTGAACACCCAGCACTCAGAGACCAAAAGCAGCAGGATGGAGAGGGTGTCAAATGTGTAATTTTTAGTGCATTAAGATGTGTCAGAGTGTGCTATGTCCACTAGATGAAAGCTGGAAATTACATGGTCCAGAAGCTTCTTCCCTATGTGGATCTGAGTTGGAGGATCTCCAAAAGAGGAACTTGCAGAAGAAATGAAGAAGTCATTATTCTCAGAAGGTCACAGTGGGCAGACATGGTGACAGTCCCACACAAATGCAGCTACTGGGCTCCAGTTTCCATCTCCTCTTTCTATCCCTGGCCCCACCGAACAAAAGCAGCTCCAAGGCAAACTTCAGCAGTGCAGCTTCTCCAGACTTCTCTGTCAACCTTCTTTGCAGCCCCACACCAGCAGTCAGACACACACAGGATATGGGGTTTTCTTGCACACTGTGACCTGCCTACCTGTACCAGATCTCCTAATAATCATGTTTAGTGACCATTTGGTTCTCCAGCTGCCCTTTCCAGACTTTCACTTCCCCAGTGCCTCCCAACCTCCCAACCATGCTAAGTACGTTTAAATTTCTAAGGTCAATCCCTTATTCCCACAATATTTACAGTGGCTCTTTCGTCCTCCCTGAACCCCAACTGATATATAGGAATCACTTTTCCCATGCACGATTCAACCTGTAAACCAGTGAAACTAAAAGTATTTCTCAATGTTTAGTCCAAGACCCTCCTACATCAGAAATATCTGAGGAGCCTGTCTTAAATTCATATTGCTGGGCTCCACTTCAGACCTACTGAATCAAAATCTCTAAGGATGGGGCCCAGGATTCTGCATTTTAACGAGCATGGAAGGTGACTTGTGCACATGCAAGTTAAAACAATTATACTATTGCTAAGATTTAAAAACTTTTGATACCATTGAAAACAGTAGTTCAGTCCATTTCCTTATTCATTGGGCAATCACTGACCAGTTGTTACGTGCTACGGACTATGTGACCATCTGGAGGTGAATAAGGTCATCTCTTGTCCTCCTGTGGCATGGATACCCTAGCATGGGAAATGTGAATGTGATAATAACAGCTCTTGTTTATTAGATGCTTACTACATAGCAGTTTACATGCATTGTTTCACTAACAACCCTACAGGAAGCAGCATCTTATTATACTCATTTTCCATGTAAAAAGTTGAGGCTGAAAGAATATGAGCCCAAATGTCACCTTGAACTCATCTTTGTGCCATTCCGCTGTCTGCAGAATAATGCAAGTTGTTCGTGGTGTATGGGCACCTTGGATGAGAGGGCTGAAGAGTACATTAGAGCAGTAGAAACCGCAGAGTAGGAACCATTTAAATAATAGAGTGATTTTGAAACCATTCTGAAATCTTATCTACATCCTTCCCATGGGGTGGGATTTGACAGTTATGAAGCAGAATCATTTTGCTGCACTATAAATCTGCAAATAAATGTTCTATTCTTTCTGTTAATACAGATAACTGTTAAGACATCCTGATAATCCCCTCTGTTCTCATCTAGTCTGTAAGAGGTAGGCAATTTGGATATTCAGAAACCTGAGGAAGGTCTTGACTGTAAAAGGCCTGGGGCAGTAGGAGTCTGGAGACACTATTTGCCTTGGCTGTCATAAGTTTTAACATCAAAAGTCTCCCCTCCTAATAGAGGAGAGGGTTCTTCCTGGGGAGAAGAGACTTCTGTGATCTCTATAAACCTGGGTCCAAAGCTTAAAACTTTACACTCCTCTCTCCCCTGGAGTCCCTTTACATCCTGATAATAATATAAAGTTGCCAGTTACAATGAAATGGCTTTTTCCTTGTATTGTGTAGGTTACTCTGGAAACTCCAGGAGGTCATAACTGTGAGGAAAAAGGCTCGTGGTACTAGAGGAGTAATCACAGGGGCTAAGAACATTTCCAATCCTGGGATCCAGTGATCCAGTCCTAATGAGGTTCCCGTGAAGCCGTGGGAGGCTCTGCACTGCTGAATTCTTGGGGTGTACCCATCACCCAGACATGCAGCACTCCCTGGGCCCTTCCTGACTGAGCTGCTTCTCAGATTTCCCATTACCATTCCAGTACCCCTGAAACAAAGGATTTAGTATGAGAACCCCAGATTATTCCCTGTTACTCTGCCAGACATCCTTATCACAAGATTTGTTACACAGTCCTGAGCTCCACCTGGCTCCAGCTTCTGTAAGTGGGAGCTTGCCCCCTCCTTACAGATCTCCAATGCTGATTCACCCTTGGTCTTATTCATTTGTTTTTTAATTGAAGGCATCCTACAACACCATTGTCCTAGACTCATCTTTCCGACATGAGACCCTGTCCGAAACATACCAAAGAGGGACACCTTCTTCACACATGGAGCATTATCCTCTCTCAGTGTGACTTTGGAAGAAAGTTCCTGTAAGACTCTAGCATTTCAATAGCAGATATTCCAGACACAGCCTCCTCATTCCCCCGCTGGGTTCCTCATAGCTCAGCTTCGTCCTTCGTTCTTTCCCATTTCATTCTTATATGTCTTCTTTCGGAAATAGTTATGTGAGTCTCAGTTTGATGGATGTTTAATGTTTCAACTAATAAAATTCAAAGTAGGATTTCTACTATGGGCTGAATTCTGTCCCTGAATTTCACATATTGAAGCCCTAACCTGCAATGTGACTGTATTGAGAAATAGGGCTTTTAGGAAGTCAATAAGGTTAAGGTCATAAGGGTAGAGTCCTTATCTGATAGGATTGGTGGACTTGTAACAAGAGGAAGAACTTGCTCTCCTTCTTTCTCCACACACATACCAAGGAATGGCCATATGAGGACACAAGCCAGGAAGATAACCCTAACCAGAACCTGACCATGCTGGCTCCTTGATTTCAGACATCCAGCCTCCAGAACTGTTGAGAAAATACATTTCTGTTGTTTAAGCCACTCAGTCTTGGGTACTTTATTATGGCAGCCTGAGCAGACTAAGATACTTGCTTTACATTACAATAAACTAGGTCATCAAAATAAACCATGGCGTGTGCTATGATGGAGGTAAACATCTAGTACTATTGGATTAACCCTGTCTTGAGGGCAAAATACCTTCCCAGAAGAGATGATGTCTAAAGTTCAACTGTAAAGGATAAAAGGGATGGAAAGTATCTTCAAAGGAGGAGAGGCCACGCACAAACCCTGAGAGTAAAAGAGATCACGGATCCACTGGATACTGCAAACACTTCAATATGGCAGGAGAGCAGAGTGGGAAGAGATGAGTGACAAGAGGTGTGGCTGGAGGACTTGACAGGGACAGACTGAGAAGGTCATAATCAGGAATTTATTTTGACAGCAAAGAAAAACCACCTGAAGAGTTTTAAATACGGGACTGACAAAACAGGAGGTACATTGTAAAGAAAGGTCATAGAATGTAAGTGGCATGTCCATGTCTGGAATCAGCAACAACAATGTTATAAAAATTCAACAAACGTAATAAGTGCCTATTATGGGCCAGGAGCTCTCCTAGGTACCAGGAATATAGAAGTAAACAAAACAGATGGAAAAAAAAAAAAAAACCCTATTCTCATAAAACCTATCTTCTATCATTGGGATGGAGACCATAATCAAGAAAAAAAAATATTGTATATAATGTGTTAAGATGGCAATTAGAGAGTCCAGAGTGAGTGTGGGTGGGCAGGGGATGGGAGATGATACAGACTAATAAGAGAAGGCCTTGCTAATAAAGTGACATTTGAACAGAGACCCAAAGGAAGTGAGCAATGAGCTCGTGGAATCTGAGAACAGAGCATTTTAGGCTGAGAGAGTAGCAAGTGCATAGGTCCTGGGGTAGGAGTAAGCCTATCCAGGATAGCTAGGAGACCAGTACAGTTAGAGCAGTGAAAGAAGCGGGGTAAAGGGAAGAGCTGAGGCTAGGAAGGCCAGCTCAGGTGCCTTCTTGGGATGCATTCAAAGCCCTGAGTTCTTGGGCTGCCAGAATTACCAAGGCCCAAGAAGAAATGCAGAGTTGCTAGGATCAGAGTAGAAAATACACAAGGTGAACCTGGAAAATGTTAGAATGTCAGAAAAAAAAAGTACTTAAAAAAAAAAGACCCACAGTGTTGGAGGCTCATGTCAGAGGGGCATGAAGTCAACTGCAATGGCCATTTCTGGAATACCTTGAGTCACAAAATTAATTTTTAAAAAGAAGTATAGAGGCTAGACATGGTGGCTCATGCCTGTAATCCCAACACTTTGGGAGACTGAGGTGAGAGGATCACTTGAGCCCAGTTTGAGACGAGCCTGGGAAACATAGTGAGACAAATAAAAAATCAGCCAGGTGTGATGGGGCATGCCTGTAGTCCCAGCTAGTCAGGAGGCTGAGGCAGGATTTTTTGCACCCAGGAGTTGTAGGTTGCAGTGAGCTGTGATTAAACCACTGCACTCTAGCCTGGGAAACACAGCAAGACCCTATGTTACTCTAAAAAAGAGGGAAAAAAATGTATAAAGAATATAAACTCTTTCCCATCTATATGTGACACCTTGTCAACTGGGCCCCAAAACAGCTCTTGAATCCAAACTTTCTCTCATCTACTTCATCTTCCAATCTCCCCTGACTCATGCCCCCAACCACATTTTTTTCTTCCATTTATAGACTCACATACACACAGGATCCTATGAACATCTGAGAATACACACACATACTTGGAAAAGAGAGAGGAGCTATCTACACCAATAGTTTCCACACACCTCCCCATGAACACTGGCAGGAGGCGAATTTTCACCAAGTCCTTCATGAAATAAAAAAGAACAAGGAAACTATAGTGAGTTTTCATACAACTAAATGTAACCCATTTAAATATCTGTTTTGATTAGCTGTTGTAACAAGTACCAAATATCTTAGTGGTTTAATACAATGAAAGTATATTTCTTAATGTGCTGGTAATTAAGTTATTCCCCTCTTTACTGGGAAAGCCATTTTTCTATATTTGGTTTTACTGGAAAGCCATTTTTCTATATTCTGGAATTCTACAAACTATATTCGGCTTTGCCAACTTCTTCCTGAAGGTTCTGCCAGTAGCAGGTTCTGGAAGGAGACTGCAAGAATGGAGGAGAGATAAGGGACATGCTCCTTCCTGGGCTGGTTTTTAGTTTTGGTTTGTTGTTTGGTAATGGTTTCAGGGGAGGTTGTTTTGCTTTGCTATACCTGTAAATGTCACCTGAACACTACGTCTTTACCTGGTAACAGTCGTTGGTTCTAAAAGCAGTTGGTTCTGGTTTCTAGCTTTTTCTCTAGTGCCAGAATGAACCTCCTGGAGCTCCCAGAGACATCAGCACTGCTGGTCAATGTCCTCTCCTCAGAGGAGTGAGTTTCACCTCTGCATTACTCACTTGTAATCCACTAAGAATGTTCTGGGTCAACAGGTGGCCTTCCAGGGTCATTTGGGTACTCGGGCTCCCTGTGATTCAGTCACCACTAGGCCCCTGGGTCCTATGCAGGATCCTTAGTGTCTGTCCTACAGATGGGAAGGTGAAGAGAGGAGAATTGTGTAGGAGGTTTTTATAGGCTAGGACAGCAAGTGATGAACCTCGTTTGTGCCACGTCCCGATGGCTCATCTGACTGGGAGGAAGCCTGGGAACTGTAGTCTGGCTGTGGCTTCTGATGAAAGTGCAGCAATCACTGCCACACAACGTCCTTACTCTACTAGAGTGTTCAACTATCCATTCCTAAAGCAGAGTAACAGTAGTGGTGAAGTTTTCTGTTGGCAAAGTAAAAGGTTAATTTCCCCACAAGACCTCAGCGCTCAGTAGGTTCATGAAAACCAAAAGGCTGAGAACATTCCACCCTCATACAGCTGGCCTCAGATGCCTTCTTTGTGCTCATATAAGTGATGGCCCAGATCTGTTTATGCTCATTTCCAAGTTATAATCTCTTTTCTTCTGAACACAGTGAGGCATAAAGCTTCCGTCCCATTATTATATGGAAAACCTATAATCATATGTCATCCATGATTCCTAACATCAGGGTTGTAATTATTCTCTAGTGAACTCACATATTTGAGGCTCCAAATGAGTGCTGAAAGTGGGGCAGTATTATCCAAGTTCCTTGACCTCCCTAGAAGAAATTTCCTATTTACAAAATAATAATAGTACAGAGTTTAGAATAATTTCTTAGCTGATTTTGATACTATACTCATTTTCGGCATTTCTTAAACTTGCTTTCCAGATAGTTGTTTAAGTCCATATATTTGTACATGGCTCTTTTATTAATCTTTGCAAACTATGAAATATTTTGTAAAAATCTTCACTTATCCATAAATTACTGTCTAATCCATATAAAGTACAGGTCACTGAAAAGGTACAGATTACTTGAACTTTAGAAAGCAATGCTGATTATGAGACCCTCTAAATATCTTAGGATATCTAAGGTACTTGCCTGCAAAATAAAAACAAGTTTAGCATTCAGTGCTAAGTCTACAAAAATAATAATAATAATTGAACCAGAAGTTTTCAGGGTGAATAGGCAGAACCCTCATAATTAGGGGTAGGAAGAATTTTTAGAACCCAAATCAGGACTGTGGGAGGTAAAGAGGCATTTAATAGTCTTTCTCTCTCTTTACATTCATAACAAAACCATTTAAAAGGAAGAACATCATACCAGCAGGGTTTTTTTAAAAAGACAATTACCGTTTTCCTTTTTCTGTAACTCTTGCAAATCCAGAAGAAGCTAGACTATGGCAAGAATATCTTAAGTTCCAACTGCCTTGTGAACACGAAAACCAATGTTTTAGAAACCTACTCCTGTTCCTTTTTTTTCCTCTCTTACTCAAAGACACCAACAACCAACCAGTCCCTGGAGCTAGAAAACGTAGAATCATTCTTGGCAGCCTCCTGTGTGTTGATTCTTTATACATTGTCTATCTTTGCATGCATAGTATTGCATTGTATATATTTATTATACTTTTATTTCTTTCCAGCTACTTAAACACAGGAGCCATTCCTTAAATATTTTTTCTATCTCTAGTGCTTAGCACAGCACGGGCACAACGTAAGCACTAAACAACAGCATTTGAACTTCTTTCTTTATCCCAGCTCTTTATCGTGAGTCAACAAGCCCTGCCAATTTTTTATCTAAAATGTCTCTTGAATCCATCCCCTCCCTCAACATTCAGAACCCACTTGGACTATCTGGAATATTCGATCAACTGTTCCGCCTCTAGGCTCAACCCTCCTCCATATGAATCCTCCATACAGGTGCCAAGTTATCTTTCTAAACAGTTACCCTTTCGTCTAAAACCTTCCATAGCTCCCCAATGTCTGGAATAGGGTCCAAATTTCTTAGCATGCTTCTCAGCACCGCCTACCTGCCCAAGTTTATCTCCAGAAAGTTGAACCTGTGTGTTCTAAGCTCTAACCCTATCAAACAACGTTTTTTAATCAAGAAATAAGTGAACTGTGGTCCCCCGTGATTTGTTGTTTCTCCTTCCATTTAAAGCATCTCTACTCTTCTCAGACCATCCAACAAGATCTATATTAAATGTCATTTTTTCTATGAACACAAATTCCCCAGACAACTTAAAAGACATTGCTTATATATTCTCCTCCTCCACTAAATTCTGTGCCCCTTAAGGTAGGAACCATGTCTAAATTATTTTTACACACCTGTTACCCAATTTAGTTTCTGACACATCAACATCCGTAATCTTTGTTGAGAATAATTGCCAACCAGTACCTAGGATGTTTAGTATTCTGAACTGTTAATTGGTACCTTCACTTCTATGAAGGCTAGCTTTCTGTTCTTTAGGACTAATCCCTAAATATGTTATTTTACTCTAATCTGGAAACTCTCCAGCACCTCTGATCAAAGTCACAGGCATGAAAACCTCCCTTTTTAAGGAGGAAGAGAAAGCAAATTTAGTTCTTTGGGGAAAAAAAAACTGCTGGTGTTATAAATCAAAGAAAAACTAAATTAAATTAAATTAGTCCTTCTTGTTGGTGATAATGATAATCCTACCATAATTTCTAAACCACTCCCATATACATTATCTTACTTGTTAACACATCAGCATAGCTGGATATAGTCATGCCTTAGAAGGAATTGGTTGGAGTTAAGGATCTGACTTTGGCATCAGGATGGTGAGGGTTCCTGCCCTAGCTCCTCCATATGCAAAATATATGGCCTTGGGAACATTACTCAACCTCCTTAAGCCTCCTTAAACCCATGTTTTCACACTAGTAAAAATAGGAATAATAATAGTGGAAATAATTATTGAAAGTTTCTTACATGCAGATTCTTTTCTAAATAGTTTCCATGTAATTCATTTAATCCTAACAAAAAGTAAAGAAAGCATCATGAACTGCCTTTAATGAGGAGACGGAGGCACAGCTAGAAAATGGTAGGGCCAGGATGGGGACCTGTACTCCTAACCACTGTGTAAAGCACCTCAGAGATTTTTATAAGTATTAAATGAGATCAAGAACATGCAGCCTTCAGCATAAAGGCTGAAACAGAGTGAGTCTTTAATAAACTCTGGCTGTTATTAGTCCCATTATTATTATGTAGGAGAACAATGGCAATCACTCAGCTGAACTATAATAAAATCAAACCACCTACCTACACCAGATACCTAAATAGAATTGTCCACTTTTCTACAGCCTCAGAAAGCAAACAAAGACAAAATCAAGTGGCAGCAAACTGAGTGTAGTTATGAAGGCATTTTATGAGTAGCAGATGCTTCAGATAATTGGCGGCAGTGTTGTGGCAGAAGGCAGAAATTTTTTGGAAGGTGCACATCACTTGCATGTAGTTGTTCTACTCCCACTATGAGGATGGCTCATTTTTCACCTTAATAATTGACCCAATCCTGTGGAAAAGTGAAAAGGGCCCTAGATTTGGTTTTTCTGTGGACATAAATCACATGATAATCCTGTCTGTGTCCACATGGGAGCCAGCACGGTACAAGACAAAACCACCCAAACCCTGCCCCCCTCCACTCTATACCCCAAGGACCCTTAGAGGAGATCCCCTCTTCAAATTCCACTACCTTCCATGTTTTATCATCTGGCCTATTTCCTTCCCCTCCAGACCACATAGATTTACGATTTTACTAAAAACAAGTAACAGCAACTGTCACTGAAAATAGGAGATTGATTACTAATTGAATAGATATGTGTTACTATAGGCACATTATATGTCAAGCAAAGATCTCTGCTGAGGGAAGCCATCCCATAGAACTTTCTGTGATGATGTTCTACAACTTTACTGTTCAACACGGTAGCCACTAGCCATGTGCATATTAAGCTTTTGAAATATACTTACTCAAACTGAGAAAATACATTTTTAATTTTATTTAACTTTAGCCACAGATAGCTACTGACTGACTACCTTATTGGACAGCACATCTCTATAGACCATCATCTACTTCTTTTATTAATAATTAGTGTAAAATGGTTACTCAGTGTTTAAGACTTGACCTCCCAAGACAACCAAGAAAGTAAACTCAAAGGATGCTGGTCCTCTGAAGGAAAGATGACCTATAGAACTACAGTCCCTAATCAGATGTTTCTGAAATTTGCTTCTCAAAGTACTGGAAAGCTAACCTTCAAATTGGTCCTAGGCCACTTAATCACTATTCAGTTCAAGTACATGAAACAATTACTTCTATCAGTTCTAAGTAAAGATGGGCTGCTGACATTTAAGCAGCAGGGAAAAAAAAAATTAGAATTGACTGCCACAATCACAGCAAGTACTGAAAGAATAAATTAAAAATCAAGTATCACCCAAAGAAAAGCAGAATAATTTATCTCTATTTTTCTCTTACAGAAACATCTCATTTAGGCATGCTTTGGGCTGGGAACTGGAGAGATTTCCTTTTCTATAAAAATGGATTTGTTAAGGTACAAGGGAAGATGGAAAGCCTTGCAAGGCATGTAAAGGGCAAATGCCAAGCCTTTGTGAGGATGCAAGTGTGGGCAAAGAATGTGGGGCTTGCATCTTGAGAGCAATAGAAAGCTATTGAACTATTTTGAGGCAGGGAGAAGACATGACCAGTTTGGGATTTCCTAAAGATGCCTGTGACTGCCATGTGAAAATACTTTTGGAGTGAGGCCAGAGGACTGATGGCACAAAAGCCAGAGAGGAGTGAGAAGATTCAAGAGGTACATAGGGCAAAATTGACTGGGATTCATGATTGGTTAAAGAGTGAGGGAATGGCAGATAAAGAGCAAGAGATTCCTGGTTTTTATAGCTGAATGGAGGAAGTTCTATTCCTTGAGATAAACACACCAGAAAGAACCAGATCTCGTGCGGAAGGGAGGAAAGAATGAGTTTCATTTTGGACACTTAATGTTTGAATTCTGTGACAAAAACAGCAAGGATAGGAAGTAGACAGTTGGACATGTGAATCTAGAGTTCAGAGAAGTTGTTTCGTCTATACTACTGACTCTTTTTTTTTTAATGGTAGAATGGTAGATTGACGGAATGTGTCACTTTTCCACCCTTTAAAGGTGATGCCCAGAAGTAGCATAAATAGAACAAAGAGGACTTCTCCAGAATCTATATGTTATAGGTCACAGCTTTCTCCTTACAAAAATTCAGACTGCCCATCCCCTCCAGAAAAAAACTGCAATCACCACATATTTTGGGAACACTATGGTCTGTGGTCTTGTTCTCACTACTGAAAGACATCTACTTTGGCCATACTTGCCAACCCTTTTTTCTGCTTTTTAGGCTGTGATGGTCTTAAAATTTCAGCACTTCCTGACTTTTGAGGCCCTCCACTGGCCACATCTCAATCCACAGCCACATGATCCCTGAGCCCAGAAGGTGTAATTAGCCTGAGGCCTGGGATCACACAGCCCAATGTACACAGGGGCCATGCTTAAACTGAGCCACTACCCAGCTCCATCCTGCTGTTGTAACGCAGAAATACCCAGTATTCCTGGTTTATAAAAGAAACTGAAAACGTGGAAGGGTAGGATGGGGGCCAAAAAAACATGAAACCTCTCTACTCTTAAATGTTTAGTTCAAATCGTTTTTTAAAAACCATCTGGGCCAAACAAAACTATATATTGGGTACAACGTACACTGCTCAGGTGACAGATGCACCAAAATTTTAAACCACCACTAAATAACTGAGTCATGTAAGCAAAAACTACCTGCTCCCCAAAAACTATTGAAATAAAATTTTTTAAAAAACTCTCACAGACTCCGCTTGGACCCAGGGCCGTCAGTGTTTGGCTTTTGGTCTCACCAATGCACATGCACGACATTCATATTTATATTCATTCATTCATTCTCCTTAATTGACGCTCCTTCCTACCAAATCCAAATGCATCCTCAGAATCCATCTCAACACAATCCTCCAGGGAGATAATAATCCAAATATTCAGAGCTACATATGAGTTGAAACTTACTTGCCATGTCTATTCTCCTTTGCAGGAACATGTGAACACCACAAAATGTTCCAAATAAGTTCCTCCTTTCTTCCTTTAAAAAAAAAACAAAAAACTGCCCTGAAGCACACCACAAATGACAGAATCCTTTTGGTGTCTGCTTCTATTGGCACATATTGTGTTATGAGTCTATAAGCTATTTCTATTTCCTTTGCACCTTGTCTCTGCTCAGCAACCTCTTAAATGCCACTGTAGTTCAGTTAAATCAACATCTTTTTCTATTCACTCTTGGACTTCACTTCTCCTCTCAACTTTTTTTTGAAATGTCAACACCATTTTCCTATATCTTGTCCTGATTAAAAGTAAGAAAATCCTGGATGCTTTTCTTTGCCTAATTCTCTAATGTGACGATAACTGATGAAAATGACTTTTCATACACTGACCTCAGAACTCAAGGGCAGTAGGGAGGAATCTGCAAGTTCCTGGACTTCTTTCTGCAAACTGACTTGCTTTGTATTCACCTGAGTTTAAATGAATTGAAGAAAGAGTTCCCATTCATTCCAATTAGTGAAAAAGCCATCATTTTCCCTTGTAAAGTTAAACCTTTAGCAGGCAACTTTCCTTGAGAAGGCATGAAGCTGAACACTTTTAATTTAAGCCAAACAAGGGCATTAAGAAGATGTATTCCTTTAGAGCTCAACTCCATCAGGGGCCTTGAATGCCAGTTACTGACTTTTTAGCCAAAGTAAAAGATCTTTTTGCTATTGTCTTTATGGATCACTATTAATAAAAGAACCAGCAGTTAGTTATTATCAAGTTTTCTTTGGTGGGTGCAGAGAGAAGAAGAATTATAGTCTCATGCCGTGCATAGCATGTGCATTCATTTGCTTGGGCTGACCTAACAAAGTCCCACAGACTGGATGGCTTAAATACAGAAGCTCATTTGCTCACAGTGCTGGAGGCTAGAAGTCTGAGATTAAGGTGTGGACTGGGTTGATTTCTTCTGAGGCCTCTGTCCTTGGCTTGTAGATGAGCATCTTCACAAGGTCTCCCTCTATGCATGTCTGTGTCCTAATCTCTTCTTACAAAGTCAACAGTTACTGTAGATTAAGGCCCACCCTAATGACCTCACTTAATTTAGTTACCTCTTGATAGATCCTGTCCTTAGATACAGTAACATTTGGAGGCACTGGGAGTTAGGACTTCAACATAGAATTTTAGGAGGACACAATTCAACCCATCACAGGGGCCTTGAGCATAACTTATGTTGGAGCACAGTGTGAGTTTTAGTGAGAAGTGACAGAACCTAATTCACGCCAGTAAGAATAAAAAATGGGTAATAATAGTAATGAATACAAGAAAGAAAGAAAACGCTCTAAGGCAGAAAATGATCCTGCTTCAGAATGGAACAGGAACTAAAAAAACTCTTAAGCTACATTTCCTCTCCCCCACTGCTTCCTCTGCAAATAGGCTTACTCTCCCTCTACAAGTATGCTTTCTGTTTTCCTCATTCCATAAGATAGAAAATGGTCCCCCACTCTTTCAAGCCTACATAGAACAGGTCCTGCCATTTATCCAGACAGACTGGAAAGACTTCAGTCCTGATTTCCAGGGGACAAAATCAGATTGTCACAGCCTGGGTTAGGTGTTCACCCTGATTCAATCAGTTACAACTATGGCAATATGGCCAAAGTGGCTATTTTAAACATGGCTGTTTTGGGCTCATCTTTGTGAACTGGGATGATTCATATGGAAAAGATAGATATCCATGATCACTGGCCTGTAAGTAGGCTAGATGCTCTAAAACTTGTCACTATGTGGATAAAAATATTTTTTCTGCATGTCCCATTCTTGTCAGATCTCAGCACCTATTTCTTCTGCTAACTAGCTTAGCTAGATATTTCTCTTCTTGAAGCATAGACAATAGGTAACTATAGCAACTGGTTGTACAGGTAATTGCTATAAAACATTGCCCAGGGGTTAGAAAGCCATGGAGACACTGATCTCTACATTCGACTGAGGCATTAGTTCATAGCTAAGGTGAGTTTCTTGTCTCCAGAACAATCAATGTTTTACCTTTAAAAATAAAGAAAAGTGTGTGCACCACAATTCTGCCTGAAAGCTCTGGCATTAAAGTGGGCCCAGGAGACGCAATTTCAAACAAGACTCACCTTTTCATCTTCCAGGTCCGTGACTTGGTTAGGTCTCAGTTGCCTCTAATCTTCTCCTTGGTCTTCGTGGCTTCAGCTGTCCAGCATTTCCAGGGGCAGGCTAATGAGGAAAGACACAGGTTCAATAATATCACCTTTAGCTCTAATAAGACAGTATTCCCTCAAATGCAATCAGTTCATCCCCAGAGGTCCAACCAGCATCCTAGGCATCCTGGAATTCTTTAGTTCTTGTTGATTTCCTCCTTGTCCATTTACTGTCACCTGGAATCCACAGATACAAAGCAATATCCTTCCTTCTCCTTCTCTGTTTTAAACCAAACATAGCATTGGAGTGACTTACTTTAGAATGGCTAAGAAACAGACATCATCCAGGGATTTATGGGCTCATGTCTTCCCTTGCCAAGAGAGTTTGGGAGACAGCTCAATGATTGAGCAAATGGATCCAGGAGCTAGTCTACCTAGGCTGAAAGTCCAGCTCGGTCACTTTCTAGCTCTACCTTCAGCATGTTATTAACCTCTCTGAGCTTCAGTTTCCTCATAGAGTTGCTATGATAATTAAATGAGATAATATATGTAAAATCCTTAGAACTATGTAATTTATTGTTATTTTGGGATTTTTATTTCATTTTATTTTTGAGACAGAGTCTCGCCTCTTGCCCAAGCTGGAGTGCAGTGGCATGATCCCAGCTCACTGCAACCTCTGCCTCCCAAGTTCAAGCAATTTTCTTGCCTGAGCCTCCCGAGTAGCTGGCATTACAGGTGTGTGCCACCACACTCAGCCAATTTTTGTATTTTTAGTAGTGACAGGGTTTCACCATGTTGGCCAGAACAATCTCAAACCCCTGACCTCCAGTGATCTGCTCACCTCAGCCTCCCAAAGTGCTGGGACTGCAGGTGTGAGCCACTGCACCCAATTTGTTATTATTTTGGTTGCTACAGCCATAATATAAAATCTTACCTGCTATATATCCAAAGGATTATAAATCGTTCTACTATAAGGACACATGCACATGAATGTTCATTGCAGCACTGTTTACAATAGCAAAGACCTGAAACCAACCCAAATGCCCATCGATGATAGACTGGACAGGGAAAATGTGGCACATACACACCATGGAATACTATGCAGCCATAAAAAACAATTAGTTTGGGTCCTTTGTAGGGACATGGATAAAGCTGGAAACCATCATTCTCAGGAAACTGATGCAAGAACAGAAAATCAAACACCGCATGTTCTCGCTCATAGGTGGGTGTTGAACAATGAGAACACATGGACACAGGGAGGGGAGCATCACACACTGGGGTCTGTCGGGGGGAAATAGGGGAGGGACAGTGGAGGGTGAGGAGTTGGGGGAGAGATAGCATGGGGAGAAATGCCAGATATAGGTGATGGGGAGGTAGGCAGCAAATCACACTGCCATGTGTGTACCTATGCAACAATCTTGAATGTTCTTTACATGTACCCCAAAACCTAAATGCAATTTAAAAAAAAATCTTACCTGAAGAACCACCAAGGGTTGGACTATGGCAAAATGTAGGGATATTCCTCTCCACTTACTATTCAAGGCCATCCTGCCTCCTTTAATTGCATTCTTCTACTATTCAAACATTTGGGATCCTCATGCAAATTTCCCCTACCAGCAGGCACCCAGATCTCACTCCTATGGTAACAGCACTCTCTAGGTTTTGTCTTTTACCCTTCCCTTACCCTCATTCCCCATTCTGTCTTCTCATCACAAGGTCAATGTCCAGTCCTTACCGCCAATGCATGCTGTCATCACCAGTAGGAGTAAAAAAGAAGACAGAACTCCTCAGAATCCCTAAATGACCAAAGGCAAAGCCAAGGTTAAATAATTAGATTGTTCCCTGAGGCAATGCTAGGACTTAGTGAGAGCTCCAAAACTCAGAAGGCACGGTGCCTTCCCACAGTGCAATAGGGCCAGCATTGCAGCTCAAAGTGGTTGCTTTTTCAGCTGAGCGTCTGCCTCCTCATTGGTCTTCCAGCTTTCCACTGGCCTCACTTCAATCCACCTTTGAGACTGCCATAATCTTTCTGAAACTCAAAATCTAATCATGTCACTCCCCCTACACCAGACACTTAATGCAATGTCCTAAATGCATCCTGCCATGCCTGTCCTTCACACATACCTGGGTGACAACACACCATACCCATTTGTACTTATTTGTTTACTTATTGCCCCCTCCATAGATTATGGGCTTCTGGAGATCAAGGATTCTGTCTAGTCATCTTTGTATTCCCACTATCCAGGAGAATAGAAATTACAGTTTGATGCTAAGTGGCATGGTTCCAAATCAAATTATCAAAATATTATAGGAGTTTAGAGATGAGAAAACAATCTAGAACACTTAATACAAGCCCTTTATTTACACAAATTTCTCTCTGAGAAAAATATCCCCAATATCTTCTGCTCACTGTTTTGTGAGTCTTTTCTACTTTTTAAGCCATAACACCCCCACCTACCCCCCATCTATAGCCATCTTCACAATTGGTCATGCCAATTATACTAAGTATCTCCTAAAGCTGTCCTTGACATTCTAGACTCACTACAACTATCTGAGTTCAGGTCCCCTTACTCTCACCTGGACATTGAGATCAGCCTCCCTTTTGGTCACATCACAAATTCTTTCTCCAATCTACTGTCCATGGTGCTAACCCAACTCTTTATAAAAATTTAATAGCTCACAAACCACATTCTCTCCCAGATAAAATATTTGAAGGATCCCTATTGCCCAACAGATATGTTTTTAAAATTCCCACATGTCCCAGGAGCCCCCTTGGCCCCTACCTCTTTTTCAGTCTCATCTCCTACCACTCCACCTACCCATCAGCCTACACTTTAGCCACAGAAAACCACAGGCCATTGGTATACTGCTCCAGGGTTTCTGTGTAGTAAGTTGTTTCTTCTAAGTGAAACATCTCATCATCTACCCCCTAACCAGTTAACCTAGTTAACTTCTACCCATTTTTCAAGACCTAACTTAGCAGACGGCTCCTTCAGAAACCTTCTATGGTTCCCTTCTGAAATAATCAATTGCACCTTCTCCTCTATTCACTTAACACAATATATATGACAAAGTACTCTAAATATTTGCCAGTCTATCCCTCACTTTACTGTAATCTCTTTGAGGTCAGGAGGCATTTCTTATGATTCTTAGCATTTCTTTAGCATGAAACCCAGTATCCAGAATAGAGTATGAACTGTAATATGTATTTGATGAGTGAGTGAGTGAGTGAGTGAATGAGAGAGAAGGTGCTATTCTTTATATACAAAGGTGATACCACTACTATCCCATCCATAGATTATACCTTTAAGATATGTTTTCCAACAATGCGGTGGATTACATGGATACATCTGCATTCCACCATCCTTTTTATCCTAGGATCAATGACTCCAGCATGGCTGAAGCCATTAAACAGTTTTTGCTCAGGGAAAGAACCAACTAGCTGTACCCAAAGGGAAATCCTGACCTTGACCTCTTCATCAGTATCACTCACTCCCCAGCTGATCCTTGCTTGGCCTTCCCATAAGGTCAACATGCAGCATAGCTTGGCATAGCTTGGGATTGAGAAGTATAAGAGCAATCTTCTTCAACCTTCAGTGAGACTGAGACAGCACATGTGCAACATGTCAATGGAGGAAGTTCTCCTTCCTGTCTTCCTCTAATATGACATAGCAAACACAGTGCTGGAATAAAGTTGAAACTAAGAACTTGAGTGGTTGATTAAACTCCTCAGTTTCACTCCTCTGCTAATCAACTACAAAAGCCTTAAATATACACCACCAACGTCAGAGAGATTTGGTCACTTAATTACTGTAAGACAACCCCACAGATTAATGCATGCTTAATCTCAAAGTAGTGGCAGTAAGCATGTTGTTATTTATATCAATTGCACAGTTAGAAACAAATGCAGAGACTTTCAGGCCCAGAAATGTGAGACAACATCTGATTTAATAGGACAGAAGCAGCATATCTTCCCATCCACCCCTAATACTTCTTCCTCAAAATTTGACCTACCATTTTATCATGGTCTGAAATTCTAGAACCAGAAATGTATTCCTTTGATCTTTTTTCTGTTAACATGCAAATAACATATATGACGGATCATATATTAGACCATGATCTATTGTGTATGCCTTAGATTTGGTAAATTTAGCCACTTTTACATGGAGCAAAGAGGTCAAGGAGTCTATATCCAGCATCCTATTTTGCAGGATTGAGTTACCGAAATTTTCTTCCTCTGCCTCACTAGCATCCCAAGAATGAGGCAGCATGAATTCTGACTCAGCGTTTCACTTTATACAGTGTGCATGTTTCTGTAACATTTACCCTTAACTCCTGACAAGTTGGGGTAAATAATTTTTATAAATCAAATCAAAACATAGGTTTGCCAACTGAGAATTGGTGAGGAGATCCTTTGAATAGTAAAAATGTCTTGACTCTTTTGTATAAATGCATGCTATTAAAAATTAGGCTTGCTTGCTAAGAGGCACACTTACAATGTTTGTTCTCTCTCTGAACATTTAGAACTCCATGACACTATTGATTTAATTTAGAAAATGCCTGCTCAGGTGAGCAAGGTTCTGCAGGACTGTCCTGATGATTTCACTATGCCTACATAAGATACACAGGGTAAACATTATCATCTCCAAACTGGTAAGAGATTTGTTTGTCTGACAGATTAGTAGAGGAAGAAGAAATCAATCTTCTCTCGTGGCAAATAGAAGAGACCCCAGGAACTAGAAAGAGACTTGGCTTTTAGAGTGAGAACAACTGATAAAAAGTTTATTTGAACAAAAGCCTTAGTTTCACCAATACTGGTAAGAGGAAGTTAAGAATAATGATGGGATGATCATTGTGTTACATGATATTAGACATTCAAGTTGCTTTCAACATGGATTAACAATTTAATGGATGTTGTGACTAGAAAGTATGTTTTGAATCTCATCGACTTAACTGTGCTTGCACACGATGATGGCTAAAAATATTTTCTCTGAAAAAAAAACATGACTTTTGTTGGTGGTAACTGGGACAAAGTGAATCACGTCCCCAAAGATAAGTCAACACTGAATAGAAGGAAACAAAAAGCCTACTGGATTCTTTACTGAAACATAATCAGTGATGTTGGGACCTCAACCTCACTGATTATGTTTCAAAACTATTTGCATCCTTTTGCTCTAAAACCTTAACAATCTACCGATTAATAATGTAAATCAAGGCCTGCAAAAGAAGCCATCCAGGCACAGGCAGAAGTTATCCCTCATTGTAAATAATCACATTGGCATCCCAGATTATTCATCGATGTCATGTGGACTGGATTAATGAGTATCCATCACCTTAAACCTGATCAATTGTGAGTATACTGATAAGGCCCAACATCCGTACCCCATGGACAGTGGTACATTCACAAAACTGCTGCTGTGTGTTAGCAGCAAGCTGTTCTATGGCTCTCTCCTTTCCTTGGCCGTTGATCTTTCTCCAAACTTTTCACCACTGTTTAAAATTTGATTTCTTTTAATGGTATGACTTAAAAAGCAGTATCTATACAATACCAAATGAACTAGGGCATCTATTTTACCTGGTCAGTCAAGACACAGTTGAAACTATTTAGCATCAATGGCAGAGATGCAAGCCTAGACTTGAGTATGATCTTTAATAACACCTGAGGTTCAATTTTTCAGTGCAACAGACCCCTCTCAGAATCTGATGAATGCTGCAGATCCTAGCGACATAAAATTGCGCAATCACAAGATTTGGCATTTTGAATGATCCATGGATCCCATCTACAGACTGCTATGTAAGAAGCCAGACCTCATGCAAATCCTTCATCTTGTAATGGGGAAACTGAGGCTCAGTGAAGGGAAATGACTATCCGAGGTTGCACAACTAGGATTTGGTGCCTTCCCAAGAACAATGGGTTTAGGTGAAATATCGAATACCTTTCAACGGCAGAAGAGAATCAGGTCTTCAACATCTTCAAACCAACAGTTATAAGACCAATCACTTTTTCACTATATAACATATCATATTGACATCACGTAGACACTTTCCATAATGTGAAAACCAGTTTGTCGATTCTGCTTGGGTACCAGCCTCTCCTGGGATATGAAAGGGATCCAGGAGGGTCTCATGACACAGCTGACCCTGATTCTCTAAGCCAAACTGCATTTTGCCATTCAACTCTAGGTTCTTTATTTCTGTCTCTAAAAACGGGAAAGCAGAATTGACCAACCCAATCTGGAAAAGATTCCAGGAGTTATCAGTGCTTCTTCCTGCAGCCTGGACTAGATTATGTAAACTTCGGGTCTGTCCGGTGATTTCAAACAATTGTAAGAAGAAACTCACAATTGGCTAAAAATAGCCAAATATCCAAACAGACTAATCTGGTCAAGGAAAACAGACAATCCAAAGAATCTAGGAAGGTTTTTTTCCTAAAGGAATTTCTCTGTAAAACATTAACCAACATTTCTACGGTGTTTTGTATTTTATAAAGTGATTTCAGATGCATACATGTATCAATCTAGCAAAGAAAAGGAAAGGAGCAACAAATCCCATGAGAGGTGCCTTTATATCAAATATTTTATTTCCAAAAACAACTCAGAAATACTCTTTTTATCCATCAGACTCAGAGTGGCTAAGTAATTTGAACAAAGTCACAAAGCAATTAGCAAAGCCAGGATTCAAATCCTGATATCTGAGTACAATCCTATTTTCTAGATAACAGACTGAGGTTATGGGAGGTTAAGTCACTGGCCTCACAGATCTAGCTCCTAAGTCATAGGGCCTATATATGAATTCACATCTCCAGATCATAAAGCAAGCATTCATTCTACTGAGTCAGTATTTCTCAACATTCTCTGTAAAGCACCTCAATGAAAATCACCCACTTACCTGTCCTTTAGAGAAAACAGCTCTAACATCAGGGTTCTCAAAGCATGACTTCTGGACCAGCTGCATCTCTATTACCTGCGAAGTTGTCAGAAACACAAATCCTCAGGCCCTACCCTAGATCTACAGAATCAGAAACTCTAGAGGTGAAGTCCAGTGATCTGCGGTTTGATAAATTATCCAGGTGATCCTGATGCCTGCTAAAATTTGAGAACCACTGATCTAGCAGCATCCTTTCCCTTAATTCCCTCCGTGAAAGCAACTCATTCACACCTGAACCTTTTCTAGGGCGAACAGTTGTAACACTTGTAACGTCACCTTAATAACCATAGAAAGGTACTCAGTATTTCATCTATGCCCATCCTACTTGGGAAGGCACCAGCTCCCTTGCTGTTTGATCACACCACCAAATTTCATTTTAGTCTCTTCCTCAAACACAATTAAAAACCAGAGGATTCAAGGGTCTGCTGAAAGAATTAAGCCTGAACATGTCCTCAGAAATTGACTCCCAAAGAAACGTAAAAGATTCCAATAATATCATTTGCATAGGAGCCTTTCATGACTCTGAACCGAGTTTTTTCATGCAGAAACTTATATTAGAAAATGGAATTTCCTCCAAGAGAATCCACCAGGGTGGGTTGTAAGGCTTTGTTTTAGAGCTGAACTTGGCAATGTCACATTGGCGTGTGGGCTTTTCTCAGTTTCTTTATTTCTTGGTGGGTGGTTTGTTTTATGACACTAAATGTTCTTCTCAAGCAGGTGTTGGCTAGATGGAATAAAACTAATTAGTCTGATGCTGGGGAAAACCGGGTCTAGAAGATTAAAATTCAGACTATGTCTGTGTTATTTGCTTGAATTACAGAGGGTTCTAACAGAGGGGGAAAATGTATTACTTTTCCTGCAGTATGCAACATTTTGTCATGGAAAACACAATCAGTAGTACCAAATACAAGTATAATATTACCTGGTTAAACCAACACGATCCTGCGTCTCCCAATTTATTGCTTAGCAATTGAATTTACCTGGAGTCAGGACAGCCATGGGCAAAGGTCTTGCAAGGAATGATGCAACATTGCCATCTTGTGGTTTCTAGCTGAAAATGGCTGAGGCAGAAATAATATCCACCCCCATTAAAATAGGCTTCTCTAAGCGTTTGACCTTTTGCATTTTCAGCTGAGAATTCGGCTGGTAAAAAAGAGACAAGGCCTATTTCCAGATGGACATAAGACACAGTACTAACTGGGTAATCAGGTTTACCCTCCCTAGCTCCCATTGTCCCCTCTCGTTCAATTCTTTGGGTTCTCTCCCCATCCCGCTTGTCTTGTTGTTAATAGTAGCTACTGTATGACTCCAGCTTAATCAACCTCTGCCATTCTTGAATCTCAGCTGCCAGCCATTTAAGTGTGGCTCAGAAATCTAAATCACAGGTTCTAGATCCTTTCTGATTCTCCAGGTTTCAGAACCCACGCCCAGCCACTAGGAACCAAATCTTATTCTGGTGTTTAAGAGAAAAAGAAAAAACAGAAATTCAGAAACTTTAACAATGATCACTCTAGCAGTTCACCTGCCTGATCTTCAATATTTTTTACCTGTTTATTAATTATGTAGGAGTTATGATTAGTGTAAATATCAAGGAGTCTGACAATCCATCAATACCTTTAGGAAAAGAATTTTCTAAATGAATCAAAGACATACCAGTAAACTTACATATCTACAAAAAACAATTCCCCGAATTTGCATTAGTTTACTTTCTAGATTCCAATAGCAAATGGTTACTTATAATCAGTCAGTGAAAAGCTTGATGTACAATGTACCAAGCATTGGGCCATGTGTTTTTGATGAGATAATAAAACAGACCTGGCCCCAGCATACATGTTGCTGGCCATCCTAGAGAGGACATATTTCATTTTTAAAAATCTATCAGGGAGATCAGTATTACAAAGGAGAAGTGTGAAGTACAACTGCGGCATCCCTTTGGGAGATTTTCTCACCTTTCCCATGAGGCAGCAGGGTGGTGTCACACAAAGAGCATGGGTCTTAGATCTAAGTTTATATTCCAACCCTCACACACATCAGCTGGTAATGTGGGCAGCTCAGTTTTACTCTTGGAGCCTCAGTTTTCTTATAACTAGAATCAATCCATATTTTTCTACTTCATGATAATAGCAAGAGGATTAAATGTGATATTGCATGAAAAGATGTTCAAGTTCCTGGCACAGAATAAATGGTAGCAACGTTCCCTCTCCTTTGAACCAGTATGCTTCTGATAAGTCACTTGGTAACTTCTTCACAACTCACCTTAGAACTGGTGTGCAGTACTTAAAGACTGAAGAGTGAATGTATTATCCACCCCCCAAAACAATCTGGTTACTCTATTTTTTAAGGGTTATCCCCATTTACCAATGACCCTCCTGCATGACAGGGCCTGGCCAGTCCTCTATACCTATGCTATTTCTAATTCTTGAAACTTTAAATACTACATTTCAAAGCCAAATACACATACAATTAATATCTGGAAAGACTCATTATCTGCAGTGGGACATGAAGGCTCTTTCTTTCTCATAGTACGAATGACAGCTTTGGTGTTTCCTAATTAAGAAATTAAATTCAAAATGTCTTTTATCCTCATCCCTAGAGGCAAGCTGGCACTTAATGTAAAATGAAACATTTGGGATGACCATTTGAAGGCACAGTAGGAGATTTAAAAGAATATGTATATCTGTTTGCTCGAATATGCTTGCTAGCAGCTCTGGTCAACCCGTCATTCTCATTCTCTCATGCTCACTCTCAGCTCTTCTGAATCGGCCAGGAAAGATGTTTTCTTCCATATTTCCTCCACCTTGGGAGGCACTGCTTCCTGCTGATGCTTCTGTAAACTGGAGTCTAACTTTGGAGTTTACAGAGAAGGCTAGGAAATGTTCATTTCTAAAAGAATTTTAAGAAACATGAAAAAAACCCACACACTGTAGCAGGATCAATATTCACTTACACTGCCCTCAGGAGTACAAAAATAAATAGCTTTTTATTCTTCTGTAATTGATCTGGTCTTCTTCACAGGCTTTCATCCAGTTGATGGCAAGAGAAATAGATGTTTGTCTGACCTAGTAATTTAGCCTTCCTGGGCATCACCACATCTCTGCTTGAATGACCTGGGTAAATGCTCAGTGTTTTAGAGACTGAGCCCCCTTCCCCTGCTCCTCCTAAGATGCACCTTGGAGTATGGGAGGAGGATGTGGCTCCTGCAATCTTAAGGAGGCAGATGGGAGGGAGCCGGGTGGAGACCTAGAGAGGCAGGTTGGTATCTGCTGCAGAAGGCCCAGGCTGGGCTGGTCCCTGGAGACTACCAAGGCATGACCCTGTGCCCTGGGCATTCTGCTGGGGCCTTTCTGTAAAGTCTACGGCTGTTGTACCTCAGGATGCCAGACTAGCCCAACTTCAACTCTTGCTGGCAGAGTGGACACAACCGAAGCCTGGCCAGGAAGCCCTGCCCTGCTGTCCTCAGCAATGTGACTCTTTTGTCCATGAAAGCAGCCCCTTCCTGCCATATTCCCTAGTCAAGGTCTGAAAAATTCAGCAGCCAGCCCTAGGGGCATGAGGAATACCTCAGTACTTTTCAGTCATTTGAAAGTTAAGGGACATTCCGGAAAGCCAAACCCAGGTTCTCCTCAGCCTAACCAGGCTATGCCGACCAGGGTCCTTTGATGAAGCTGCCCACAGGATGCTACCAGGGCAAGCTGTGAAACAAATCCACTCCTAGAATAACAAGCACGCTGGTGTTACACACATGCATGCATGCACTTCCCATCTTCTGGGCTCAGGCCCAGGGAAAAAAAAGATCAAAGCCTGTGTGTTCACCCCTTCCTCATTCCCTGCTCCCCCCTCTTTTCACAATGCCACATAAGAAAAAATAGACTTAGTTTTTGCTTCTTCTAAAATTGTTCTCCTTTGGGGCATCTCCTTTGTGTCCTACCTGCTGTCAGGCAAGGGCAGTAGCCTCTACACTTGGAAAATCTTAATGCTTTAATCACCTGCAGCCTACTTCTTATATGGTAAAAACAAACAAACAAACAAAGGGAGAAGGAGTAAAAGGATTTTAAAATATCTAAAATTTTATTTTACTGCAGAACCAAAAAATACTACTTTAAATATCAAAATTGGAATACTAACTTTTTGTATCCCTCTTGTAACCATTCTAAGAGGTAGGAAGACACTCAAGTAAACTATAGAGATTATGTGAAGGGAAGTGCAAAAGAAAAATAAATCATAAAATACCACCCTATTGTACTGTATCACGGCTCTTCAATTCAATCACCAGATCCTTACTGAGCACCCACTACAACTTCACCATTAGCAATACTACAGGCAGCACGGAAAGGAAAAGACATGGTTTGTGGCTTGGAGGAACCTCAGTCTAATAGGAAGAGAGACCCTACTCTTGAATAACAAAGGGCAAGATCAGACTTGCACAAATGAGCGGTGAAGGCAATAAATGCTAGAACTGGTAGTTGAAAACGCACTCTACAGACTTCTCATTACTCTTCCTCCTCTGCTATTGTGAAGTTCTTTTTTTTTTTTATCTCCCTGCTGCTTGAAAGGAAAGCTGAAGCAAAGAGAAAGCAAGCCACCACTGCACGCTTATGGCTGCAGACAGCCCTTTTGCCAAGATTCAGCAATTCCCTGAGGTATAAGCAGAGTGGAGGAGGACACCTACTGGGTCTCAATTTTGCATATGCAATTTGTGCCCATAATTATTTTGATTGCTTCATGGGTCACATAAGGCTTTTCTAAGCAAGCATCCACTAATTAAATATTATGCAAAATGTCTTGTTCCTGTGCAGGCTTCTATATGTGAAGTACACGCTACTAAAAAACTTTTATATCAAATTTTTACATGTCTGCATTGGTTTCATTAAGACCCTTTAAGAGAGTGGTAGATGTAATTTAAGAAAGAGTCCATTTTGTATATATGCCACATTTTCTTTGTCCAATCTATCACTGATGGGCATTTGGGTTGGTTCCAAGTCTTTGCAGCCATAAAAAGAATGAGTTCATGTCCTTTGCAGGGGCATGGATGAAGCTGGAAGCCATTCTCAGCAAACACAGGAACAGAAAACCAAACACCGCATGTTCTCATTCATAAGCGGGAGTTGAACAATGAGAACACATGGACACAGGGAGGGGAACATCACAAACTGGGGCCTGTCAGTGGGTGGGGGTCAAGGAGAGGGAGAGGATTAAGACAAATACCTAACGCACGCAGGGCTTAAAACCTAGATGACAGGTTAATAGGTGCAGCAAACCACCATGGCACATGTATACCTATGTAACAAATCTGCATGTTCTGCACATGTATCCCAGAACTTAAAGTAAAATAAAAAATAAATTTAAAAAAGAAAGAGTCCATTTACTGACAGAGACTTAGAAGATGTAGAACTAAATGTTTCCAATGTTATTCTGGATTGCGTGTTTTTCTTTGCTTTAAAAAAGATTAGCATCAACATTTAATAAGCCAAATAGAGCATGAAATGTAACATCCAGAAGTCAAAATTTCTTATACTTAATTTTCTGTAGATATCTCATTTAAGAATCACTTAGATTTCTGCCAAAAGGAAAACAAGAAAAGAGTACAGGAGACCTGCTTGCAGACAGGGTCAGGCAGATGGATGGACAGACAGGAGGAAGAGAGAAAGTCACCTGTCACTGACAAGCTTTTCCACCTCTGAAATCAGATCACAGATTCTCGTCATTTTCTTTAGTCTCCACAGCCTTCCCCAGTGAATGGATCCACATCTGCTCCAGCACACTGGCCTGAAAAGCCATGGCCTCCATTTGGGGGCCTTCCCTCTAGACCTGCATGATTTTCTCAGATGCTAAATTGAATTTCTCTCCTGCACAAACCTTCAGCACTTGATACCATAGGGACAAAGATAATTCTCTTTCTCCACAAACGTTTGATCATTTGAGGCTATAAAACGAACTGACAGTAGATTTACAGGAGAAAAGGTATACAAATTTATTACGTGCACGTGCACATGAAAGCCACAAGAAATATAAGACCCAAAGAAGGACTGATGACTGAAGGGTTTTTTTGTTGGTGGTGCTTTTTTTTTTGAGACAGAGTCTCGCACTGTCGGCTAGGCTGGAGTGCAATGGCGCAACCTCGGTTCACTGCAACCTCCACCTCTGAGTTCACGCAATTCTCCTGACTCAGCCTCCCGAGTAGCTGAGATTACAGGCGCACACCACCACACCCAGCTAATTTTTTTTTGTATTTTCAGTAGAGACAGGTTTTCACTATGTTGGCCAGACTGGTCTCAAACTCCTGACCTCATGATCTGCCCACCTTGGCCTCCCAAAATGCTGAAATTATAGGTGTGAGCCACCGCGCCTGGCCTGAAGTTTTTATACTTCAAAACTAGTACAAAAAACTAGAGGCTGGGGCTCCTGAGGGAAGGTGGTGACAGATTATGGGGGGGATAAGGGGAAAAAGCCATGAATAAGCAAAACCTGTGTTATTGTGCAGGCTGAATTCTCTCGGGGAGCAGCCCTCAGAAAGAGTAGATGGGAGCTTGCAATTAAGTTCCTCTGCCAGACCTTCAAAAGTGACTGATCTTCAATCTCCTTTGCCTGTGAGATCATCTTTCCTAGACCTAGAATAGGGGACCTCAGAGAAAACTTCTGCCAGCATTCCCTGTTTGCCCACCAATGTGGATAGATGCAAATTTCCTTTACAAGATGATAGCTTTTCAGCGCTATTTCTGTGTCTGCAGTTTTTCTGAATATCCGGCTCAAAATATGCCAAAGAAGTGTATCTGGGGGCGTCATAGTCTGGTTTCCCACAGCATCTCCAGCCTGCTTTTCTGATTCTCTCTGTAATCCTCAACACACAGCCTCAGCGATTCTTCAAGCTCTCCATGGCCTTTAGTCACCTTCTGTTTCTCGAATTCCTTGAAAAGATCAGAGACGGATTTGTCCATGGAGTGCAAGTCTATGCTAAGTTGATCTTTTTCTTTCAGATGGCCCTCCAGGTAAAGCCAGCCTCAGCTCTATCAAGGTCCTTCTGTTCCTGAGCATCCCCAGTCATCTGGATTATGATCCCTTCAAACCCAACCACGATTTTCCCCATCTCCAGGCATTTCGCTGGGAACCCCTCCTACTTGCTTTTCTTTCTTTCTTTTTTTTTTTAAATAATTTATTTATTTTACTTTAGGTGCATACCGTATCTGGCATTTCTCCCCATGTTATCCCTCCCCACCCTGCCCTCCCTGCCCACCCCCCATTGTCTCTCCCCTACCCTCCCCCCCCACTGTCCCCTGTGTGTGATGCTCCTACTTGCTTTTCTATTCCAAGTTCTTACAAGGCTTTAACCATGGCATCAGGTCCTCTGGGCTGTCCTGTCTTGTCCTTGTGGGGGGCAGGACAATGGGCAGAGATGAACCCCAGGGCTCTCTTCCAGGAAAGGGTCAAATTTGAGGTAGAAAAACTGTTTTCTCAGGACAAACTTCTTCAACAGGAAAGTTGCAAACTACTACAAATAACTTACTTCATTCCCTGTGCCTAGAACATCTGCTCGATCTCTGCAGCTCTCCTCTTTGAGGCCCATGGCAGGCTCCAGGCCCTGCTGGGAGCCTGGAGATGCTGATAGTGTGGGTACAAAGGCAAATACAAATCAGAAGAAAAAAAGCCAATTCTCCTTGTTACAAAGAAAGAGGAAAGAGACCTTTTCCCATGCCCTTTTCTTTGGGCATTTACTTTAGAAAACTAGTAAGTATAAGCTCTTTCTCTGCTTCTTCGAAATGTATATAAATCTTTTTCAAAGCTAAATACACCTTTTACCAATTTTACAACCCAGGAATGTTTCCACAAGGACCTGGGAGCCATCTCTTTGAAATATAATCATCAAGGAACATAAGGCTCCTATCTCAGTTTCCTGGGCAGAGTAGGAACCTAACTTTAATTGATGCCTAGATCCAAATTGCAAGTCTACCTCCTATCACAAAGAGGTGGGAATTTCATTTTTCCCTTGGATAAAGGCTATTAGCTATGAAACGCGGATGGTCACTCCCAATTTCCAGATGATTTTAGAATGAACTGCCTATAACAAATGGTGCTGGCAAGTCCTCTTGAGGATCAGTTTTTGTTTATCTTGAGAACGTGTATGTAATGGGTTACATCTGCTTGGCTACGTAAAAAAATGAGACTTCTTTCTGTCTTTGCAAAAAACACTTAATGGATTGCCTGGGATATGTATCATATTCTGGTTCAATGCTTATTCAATAATAACACTTTTTTCTCCTATGTTTGTTAGAGAAGTTTACTGGATTGGCAGGAGGTTTTTATTTCTTTGTGCTTTGTGTGTGTGTTCCAGATTTTCCCTATTGCATGCTTATTACATATGTGATTTTAAGATATTTTAACAGTATGCCATAGAATTAAAATCATTAAATTTATCTGAATGTTTAGTTGTCTTGGGTTAAAATAAAACCAAATAGAAATTAAATATCAGAAGGAATAATTCTATAATAATTCTGGATAACCTCTAACATTAACAATTATAGGCCTGATTTCTCCATCTGAGAAATGAGAATTGTATAACTCATATTAGCCAATTACAAGTTTTTGGAAGCTGTTTAGCATCTTCTCAATATGTCTCAAAGCACAATAAGCATCTGGCTTAAGCACACTCCTGCAGGCCCTCCTGACTTTTACAAAGCTTCCTCTGATGAAGAGAGACTTCGTTTGAAAAGATGACTCTTCTGTTAGGGTAAAACCAAAAGTTCAGGGATTTTTCCAGTGATTTTCAAGAAGTCGGGATACAAAATGTAAAGAAAGGAGTCTCTTTGACATTAGTATAAATCTACCACCCTACCTCACCCACATGATCTATTATATTTCTCTCAGCAACATATCTTCAGAGATTTGCTCATTGAAAGTGTTCATTATTTTGTTCTGGGTTTTCGTTTTGTTTTGTTTTGTTTTATTTGTCACCAGGCTGGAGTGCAGTGGCGCAATCTCGGCTCACTGCAACCTCCGCCTCCCAGGTTCAAGTGATTCTCCTGCCTCAGCCTCCCAAGTAGCTGGGACTATGGGCGCACACCACCACGCTTGGCTAATTTTTGTATTTTTAGTAGAGACGGGGTTTCACCATGTTGGCCAGGATAGTCTCGATTTCTTGACCTCAAAGTGCTGGGATTACAGGCACGAGCTGCCACGCCAGGCCTATTGTTTTAATCACAGAATGTACTTTAAACCTCAGAAATAAACAGTTTCCATACATTTACTTACACTTGAAGAATTCCTTGGTGTCATGGCAAACCCTTATCGACTCCATTGGGGATGGCACTAGTTTCAGGAGGCCGATGAAGTGACCTAGAGCCAGTGAATGAGACATAGGGTTTTATCAGGGACTTACGTAAAAGGGAGAGAGTCTGGTGGCAGCTGGACTGGACTGGACAGGTAACTGCATGGGCCAGTGGCTGCCAGCTGGCCAGAACTACCACCCTACGTACAGCCCAGTGACAGTAAGCTGGGCAGGAAAACTGCTTGCAAACAGCATGCAGTTTATATAGCATTTTCACTTAACACTCTTCCCTTAATGACCTCTACCTGGGTGGGTTCATTTATCCCAAAACTCAGGGCCCCATCCCTGTATGGCCCATGTTCCATGGGATCAGCCAGGGGGCTCAGATGTCCTCATAGATAAGGAATGAAAACTTCAGGTCGGCCACTCCCAGATTCCCTCTCTCGGAACACACATTCAGGTGTGTCTGCCATACCTGGCCATTTTAAGGGCATGCTTGCATTATTGCTATCAGATGCATTTACCCTACACTTGGCAATAAATAATGGCCTCATAACAAAGACTAATAGTGCCTTTTATTGCATTAAATCTTTTATCAACCCTAAATTTAAATAGGTAAGATAACTAAAGAACAAAAGACACAAGAGGCTCACTGGTACCTAAATCCCTACATCAAAACTCACAACTAGGCCACCTATTACATTGGTGCAAAAGTTACTGTGGGTTCTGGCATTACTTTTAATAGCAAAAACCACAATTACTTTTGCACCAACCTAATGCTAGACTAAGCATCTTTACCAACTTGGCTTTTGCCACTAACTGCACAAGAAGTCCCCAGATTCCTAAGAGCCACACAGAGGAGGCAGCATAGCTGAACAGTTAAGAGCATAGGTTTAGAATCAAATAGATCTGACTTTGAAACCAGGCAAAACCACTAACAGTGTGACCTTGGTCAGGTTCTTTAATCTTGCTGCAAAGTTTCCTCAGCTGGAAAGTGAGTTAAAAAATTAGATAACATAATATCCTCGTAGCCACTAGATATTGTTCTTGAATTGTTCTATCCAGCACTGTCATTCAAACATATATCAGAGTTTTTAGCTTTGTATATACCAGTGTCTCAGTTTATGACTTGGGTAATTTGTCTTAAAAAAAAAAAAAAAGAAGAAGAAGAACAAGAACAAGAAGAGAGGCCGGGCGCAGTGGCTCACACCTGTGATCCCAGCACAGGCCAAGGCAGGCGGATCACCTGAGGTCGGGAGTTCGAGAGCAGCCTGACCAACATTAAGAAACCCCATCTCTACTAAAAATACAAAATTAGCAGCGTGTAGTGTCACATGCCTGTAATCCCAGCTACTCGGGAGCTGGTGGAGGTTGCAGTAAGCCGAGATCACACCATTGCACTCCAGCGTGGGCAACAAGAGTGAAACTCTGTCTCAAAAAAATAAAAAAAGAATGCTGGGAACAGTGGCTCATGCCTGTAACCACAGGACTATGGGAGGATCGTTTGAGACCAGCCTGGACAACATAGTAAGACCCTGTCTCTAGAAAAAGTAAACAAAATTTAGCCAGGCATGGTGATGTGCATTTTTAGTCCCAGATACTCAAGAGGCTGATGTGAGAGGATCACTTGAATCCAGGATTTTGAGGCTGCACTGAGCTATTATCACATCACTACACTCCAGTCTAGTCAGACCATGTCTATTAAAAAACAACAACAACAACAAAGAAAAACACAGATGAGGTTGACAAAATAATTTCACAAATTATCAGGCAACTAAAAGCCCATAAAACCCAGCCTGACCTTCAAATAAGGCACGAATCCTTTGGTTTGTCCCTTTAAGAAAGCAGAGCTCTGAGTACACCACTCAGCCAAAAATAAAATAAAAATCCAACTGCAGCTCATTCCTATCAGAGAGACTTATTGCTTTCAACCCAATTTATCATTCTATGGTACAAATCAGCGTCTCTACAGCATGTTTCAAATTAATTTAAAGACATTCTTTCCATCCAAGGTATAATCAAGGCAATTTACTTTCAAACATAATCAAGAAATTATATAAAGGAAGATTAAACATATGAGGAATTTTTTCATGTGTGAAGTTAATGATTTTCATATCCTTTTTTTAGGTTTTAAATGAGAATTCTAAGAGAATGGATTTTTCCAAAATAACTCAGCAGAGTTTTGCAATATTTCTTCAGTGAAGATCACACTTCCCACTGAAACAGCTCCCAGGCTACGGGGAACTATGGGACACTCAGATAGTGAATTTGTTATGGGGCTGCCAGCAGCTACATTCAGAGCTCCTGGAACCCTTGACTGGAGCTCCTTCAAAATACTCAGAAGAGGGCAAAAAGAATGATGGAGACATGTTCTTTCTTTCAGTAAAAGTCAGAGCTATGTATTTTAATAGTCCAGGTAGGGACAAGATCATTAGCGGTTCTTAGAATGGGACAGCAGTGGAGAGAAAGAACTGCTAGTCTTGTTTGTTCATCTCTGTTTTCTTGAAAAACGTATTCACTTGCAATATGCATCACTATAAGGAGGACTGGTAACCTCTGCTGAGAGCCAAAGAAGTGCCTTATTTAGACAATAGACATGACAGCCTCCATTACAAATGGGAATCCTTAATAGGTTTCCCTGGTCCCAAATCTCTACTCCAGCATTTCTATGACCCCTTAAACTTCCTCCTGAGTAACTCCGGGGAATTATTCTCTGACATGGAAACATTTCAGGGGAGTAACATGATGGTACCATGAATAGTTATCACCCATCTTGGCCCCACTATCTTCATGGTTAAGGGTCCCTTTTATCATACACTTTCCCACACTTCCACAGAATCCATGTTTTGGAAGATTTTGCCAATAAAACAAATGAAATTAAAACAAACACTCCTTTGTTCCTCATTTTTAAAATTAATGTAGGACATAGGAAATGTCCAGTTAACAAAGGGCCACTCAGCATCACCACAGTGAATTGATATAATCCCAATCAAAAGCCAAGAGTGATACACAGCCCCGTTTCTACAACCAGAGTACTGGGTTGGAATACCACCAGCTCAGCCACTTGCCAGCTGTGTGACTTTGAACAAGGTATACAACCTTTCTGTTCCCTAATTTTCTCATTTGTAAGATGCTAGTAATAACAAAACCTACCCTAAAGGGTTGTTAAAGAGGCTAAATGAGTTAATATATATTTAAAGAACTTATAACAATGTCTAAAAGAGAGTAAATATTCATTCATTCTAGCTCTTATTATTTTTTAACAGCTTTAATCCTAGAAGTAATTCCAGAAAATATTCTTAGCAACCTGTGTGTCTGGATGTTTGGACCTAAGTGAAGAACCTTGCATTAATGCCTTTTAAAAGTTTTATCTTGTTTTCGTGTGGCTCACAATTCAGCTCTCACCAGTGTAATTAATTATAGCTTTAACACTATCATTCTGTATCAAGTGAGGTGAAAATAAATGATAATCATTCGTAATAGACTAAAGATGTTAGTAACACTAATGCTGATCACGTAAAACCTAGATTTTTTAAAGTGACTATTTCTTCATTCATAGAGTGTCTCTAGGAAGTGTATATTGTTTCCATATCCCTGATTTAATTTGGAAACTCAAGATATAAGCTTTTATCTGATGTAAGCCAAGCACTTTGGGGAGTGAAGGGTAATAATGGATCAAGAAAAGTCAATTAATTCTATCAAATTTCTGGGGGAAATGGGTCAAACGCCCTGAATGGCAAACTATATGACTATGCCCAGATGAAATAAACAATGCAATAATCTTGACATAAGGACACTACTCTGAAAATGGCAGTAGCCCAATCTTACCAAGGGCTGAAACAGATAACTATCTAAAGAAGAGAGAGTCAGGCTGTATAGTCCTCATGCCAGCCACCATCAGGGCCACCAGGACTGTGACACTGTTCCCAAGTGCTGACTCCAGACAACGTTCAACATTTTTTTTTTTTTTTGCTACAATCATCTTTTGAGAAAGCTAACTGTAGCCAAAAAAAAAAAAAAAAGCACCTCCCCTCCCATGCCAGGTTCTAGTACTGACTCTGTAAGTTTAAGAAGTTACTCTGGGCTGGGCATGGTGGCTCACACCTATAATCCCAGCACTTTGGGAGGCCGAGGTGGGTGGATCATGAGGTCAAGAGATCGAGACCATCCCAGCCAACATGGTGAAACCCCATCTCTACTAAAAATACAAAAATTAGCCTGGTGTGGTGCCTCACGTCTGTAGTCCCAGCTACTAGAGAGGCTGAGGCAGGAGAATGGCTTGATCCTGGGAGACAGAGGTTGCAGTGAGCTGAGATCATGCCACTGCACTCCAGCCTGGAGACAGAGCAAGACTCCGTCTCAAAAAAAAAAAAATGGTACTCTGTGGCTCAATTTCCTAACCTGTAAAATGGAAACAATACTGGTACCTACTTAGGGAGTTTTATGATAATTAAATGAGTCAATGTATGTAAAGATTCTAGAACAGTTCCTGATACAAATTAAGTATTACTCTTACTTTTTTTTTTTAATACAAATCTCTAAGCTTTTCCTCAAATCTAGTGAGTCAGAATCTGCAAATCTCCCCACATGTCGGTGATATGCAGCAGCTCTGAGAACCAAGGATGGGCAACAGTTACTTGATTATCTCATTTAAAATCTCGCTGAATGGCTCAGGAACAGAAGAGGAGACATTTCAATGGATCTAAACCGGTGGTTCTCAACTGGGGTCAGTTTTGCTCCACAAGACACATTTGTCAATTCCTGGAGAAATTTTCAGTCACCACAACTGGAAGAAGGATGCTACTGACATCTGGAGCAGAAACCAGAAAAGCTGCTAAACATCCTACAATACACAGGACAGCCCCTGCTACAAAGAATTTTCAGGCCCAATGTGTCAATTGAGCTGAGATTGAGGAACCCTGATCTGATAAGTGCTTCTCAAGCTTTTATGTGCATAAAAAGCACCTGGGGGGTGGGGAGTCACGTTAAGGTGCATATTTTGACTCAGTAGATCTAGGGTAAGGTCTGAGAGTCTGCCTGTCTGAGAAACATCACCAGGAAGCTTGTTAGAATATCTCAGGATCTAGAAGCTTGTTAGAATATCTAGACCTGCAGGATCAGAATCTGTATTTTAACAAGTTCCCTAGGAGACTTGCATGCACATTAAGGTTTGAGAAGTGCTAGCCTAGAAAATCCAATCAGTTGCGAGCTAATCCACAGAGAAAGCTGTTTTTCAGAAGTATTGACAAAGAGTGAGACTGAACGTGCTCCAGGCATAACTTTTTACTTAGTTGGAGAACTTTGGGGAATTCATTACCTAAGTCTCAAGGATGGATTATTCAGACATTCAAAGTAGGCCTTCGTGTTCCTTAGTCAAAGTCAGTAAAATCTTAAGAGTGTTCTAGGGACCGGGAGGAAGGGAGGAAAGAAGGAATGAAGAAAAAAGAAAGGAGACAGCGAGTTTGGGAAATGCTGCATACCAGGTTAAGCAAAAAGGAACTTTACCACAGGACTTCTCAGAGCCTTTACTGTTCTAAAGTACAACCTGAAATTCCAAAAGGAGAGATTTCAAATATTTGACCATAGAAGCTTTTTATTCTAGAGCATCTCAGGCCTTAATATTCTAACCTCACTCACCTTTGGAAATGCTAGTCTGAGCAAAACCATTCTTTTGCTGAAGTTTGAAAGGACTGTCATACATACATCTTTCTGGACTCTTCAACCTCAAGGGACTTTATATCCCTTAGGAACCAGAAGAGGCACTGATACCGATAAATAAGAATAGCTGGCAGGGCACGGTGGCTCATGCCTGTAATCCCAGAACTTTGGGAGGCCGAGGTGGGCGGATCACAAGGTCAAGAGATGAGACTCTTCCTGGCCAACCTGGTGAAACCCCGTCTCTACTAAAAATACAAAGATTAGCCGGGCGTGGTGGTCCCAGCTACTCGGGAGGCTGAGGCGGAGAATCGCTTGAACCAGGAGGCGGAGGTTGCAGTGAGCCGAGATTGCGCCACTGCACTCCAGCCTGGCGACAGAGCAAGACTCCGCCTCAAAAAAAAAAAAGAATAGCTGCTAATGTTTTTACCATTTGGGACATACCTGACACTGTGACAGACATTTAACATGCATTTTCTCTTGCCCCTATTATAGTCCTGAAAGTTAGGGATTAACCCGATTTACATCTTAGAGAAATGAGACACGGAGGGATGAACAATTTGCTCAAAACCATGCATCTCGCTGATGCTTGATGTGCTCAATCAGCTCAGCTCCATTTGCTAGAACATTGCCTTCTGTGGCACGGGGGTATGAAACTGAGAGTCTCACACTAGATCTCAATCCTGGCTATAGACATCGGCTCTCTCTGAGACCTGACTTCCTTTGTGCTAGTAAACCACCTGGCCTCTGTTTTGATTTCTAACCCACATCTCTCTCCCCATTTGCTTGCCTTTAACATTTCTACTTTGCACAGTGTCTTCTGCTGTGGTCAACTTTCATGGGGACTTCTACCTTTCTCTTTTTACAAATGAACCCCCGGGATGGAGACTCACAGTTATAGAACTTGGGCTTAACTCTCAGATTGCCGGGAAAGGTTGTATCATCACCACTTCGAATTCCCTCCTTGGGAAAAAGCCCATCTAGCAAATAAAGGCATTGAGAGACTAGCAGTTCCCACCTGGAAGCTCCCTTTGCCCCATTCGGTACCTAGTAAAGTCTTGCCTCTTGCCACATCTCAACAGAGAGAGCTCCTCACACTGGACTTGACTGGGCAGCTGACCTGGTCACTTGGTCCCCTGCTTTCATTGTTCACTTCCCCTTGACAGATACATCTGCTTACAACAACCTACTAATAAGTAGTACTTATTTTATGGTAGGCGTCGTGCTAGGTGTATGCACATATCATTCCTTTTAACTATCACAACACGGTAAAGTAATATGACCTCCACTTTGAAGATGAGTGAAGTCCATAGCAGATACATTATCCATACAATCACCCAACTAATATATGCTGAACTCAAATCTTACTTTTTCTGACCCCAGAACTCGTCCTCTCATTCACTAACTGAAAACCCTCAATAAAGCAATTAAATACTCATAAAATCCTACTGGAAGAGGGGGGGGGATAACCGATCACACTTGTTGCTTAGTTTCCTCATGAAAAACACTGCATAAAGTTTTTTTGGCAAATATTTCCAATGACAGATGTACAAACCAAGGAAGGCTGCTGTAGCATAAGATTGTATTTTTCCAGCCCAAATTTACAACTGAACAGGACTTCAGTTTATGTCAAAACAAGATACTAAAACGGGTTCACAAGCTCCACAGGAATGCAGATTTGGGAAGTTGATCAAATTCATAACCCTGAAAAATGAGCAGTGTGAAAAACAAACTCACAACCTTAGCTCAGTTTATGGTGAAAAAGGTCAGCAGGTGCCCTCTATCCTGGGATTCTGGACCCAAAGGGAATTGTTCTTCTCAAAAGTTATCCTTAGGACATCAGTCCCTTCATCTGTAAGATGAGGGAATTGAAGTAAATATTCTCAAAAGTGCCTTCCAACTCGAAATTTTATGGCTTTCCAAAATGGCAAAGTAATTTCAAATTGCCTGTTGGGAGCAGCTTACGGAACATTCCTTAGAAGGAAACAGGGATCAGATTGGCCCTCTCCACACATAAGTTTTTTATTGCCTATTCAAGTTCAGTTGTATTCTTTCCCATAATATGGACTCCTGGAATTCCTTCATTTTTTCCACTTTTCAGAAACTCACAGAGGTTACACACATCAGGAGAGTCCTGGACTCTCCAGGACTCACTTGTGATTGGAAAAAGTCAAAGAAAGAAAGCAGGAACTAGCTCTGTTCCCCTTAAATGCCATTGACCTGTCATGAGATGCCATCACATAGATCTTTCTCAGTTGGAAAGGCAATGACATTGTGTATTCCCTCAACCAGTGCTTCTCAAACTACCTCGGCTAAAAGGTCAGTTTCGCGTTGTCTTATTTTAAATGCCCACTCCATCTCACAGTGTTATTTTATTAAATATAATACAAATAAATGCTGCTTGGATGTCACAGCAATTTCACATTGTTATAAAAGTTTCTAAATGTTGTCTCTTCATTTCTAAATGTATCTTCCCATTGAGCAGCAGCAAGTGGTTCATAACAGTTCACAGAACCACCCAGGACTGCAGACCACACTGAGTACTGTTGCCGTAAATCCCCATTCAGTTTTATTTCAGGCATTTATTAGGCAATTTCTATGTCTACATTAGGTGCTATAGGCACTGATGATATTTATATGGCTGGCCTAAAACCTCTTAGATGCTGAGATAAATGAGAATGAGGCTGGGATATTGCAAAGTGATTGTATTATTAAATAATGCATAGGTTTGAACTTGAAAAGAGGGAAGACAGCACCTGGCTATCCAAGTCAGAGAGGTATGATATCCAATTCAGAGAACATGAAACGTAATAGATAATGAAACCTCATACAATATCATACAGTGTTATTTTTTAAAGTTCTGTACAAATCACAACCCCTAATCAACACCTTTTTCTTTATCACCGGTTTTAACCCTCGGAGGTGGGGAGAAGCCGATGAAGAAAAACCTAGGATTTAGCCTCAGCTCCTCTCATCTACTCACTCTCTCCATATAATCCCATACTATATGTTGATCAACTCTATCTCCAGAACCCAATCCATCCATTCCTCTGCACCTCCACCAATAACATCCAAGCCAAGCCACCATCACCCCACACCTGGATTGCTACAGTGCTACCTGTGAGCTGGTCTCCCTGCTTATTCTCTTGACTCCATCTCAACCCCCTCAAGCGGAGTTGATCTCTTAAAGTATAAAGCACAGTAAATGCTTAAAAAACAACTTCATGGTTCCTCATGGCACTGAGATTAGAATTCAACACACTATCATAGCCAGCAATGTCACAGTGTCCAGAGCTCCCCACCTGTCTGACCTCATCTCCAGCAACCTTTCCTGTTCCTCATTGCACTTCAGCCACATAGGCCTTCCTCATGTTCCTCTGAACACCAAACTTGGTCTTTAATCCAGCTATTGACTAAACCAGGAGCACTCTTTCCCCAGGTCATGGCAGGCCCAGCTCCATCTTGTCATCCTAGACTCAGCTTACCGGTAACTTCCTTAGTGAGGCTTTCTCTTAGCACCCAAATGCTCACTCTCACTTCAATCAGATTGATGTTCATTTTGCATTGATCACTAATATGTGTTCAGTCTCATTCACAGATAACTCCCGCATGCCAGTGGCAGAGCATAAGCATTCAATAAATATTTATTGTGCATAAGGAAAACTTTCAGCACTGTCCCAGAGAGAAGTAACCATGTGGTAAATACCTATCTGCCTGCTTTTCAGAAAATCAGAGGTGGCTGTCAAAAGACTCAGTATCATTTGTTTATGTGCTAATGAGCTCACTATCATAAGCTTATTTGCTTATCACTAAGTGCTTATTTGCTACTTAGCAGTATGAGAAATAACTAATTCACTTCCCAAAAAAAGTGCAATAAATAAAGCTGAAGACTTTTTTTCTGATTTACTTGGGATTTAATTACATGGAGAATTTTGATAAAAAGAAGGAAAAATGTTGCAGTGCATTATCGTGGTAACGTGTGGGAGTTTTCATTGTTTGTATCTCCTGCCTGGAGTTTTATTAATGAGCTAACTGTCTCATAAGATAATGTATTACAAGTTCCATGTGGCTGTGGGTCAAGATAAAATAGCACAGCGTAATTTCAGTGAAATGGTGTTTGCTTGGGGAATGGCAGACTCATTTAACACTTGCTTCTCTTTTTATGCACTTTAGTTGTCCACACCCTAAGTTACACAGACCCAGCCTTCCTCCTGTCTAGCTTATGGGAAGAGGCAGTTGAGCAAGCTGTGTGGCAATCCACTTCAACTGCTGAAAAAAAAAACGAGAACCAAAGTGGCCCCTCAAACGGCCACCTTGCCTGGCAGCCTTTGAATGATAGTGGGTCTTTCGACAGCCACCTCAGATTTTCTGAAAAGCAGGCAGGTATTCACTACCTGGTTACTTCTCAGAAGCAGCTCCATGGGCCAAAGCAGAGGGCTGAGCTCAGAGAGGTGGTGTTCCCCCCTCAACAGACAACCTTCAAAAAGTGGGCAGCACCTCACGCCCACCTGTGTTAACTGTCAGCTGGCCACAAGAGAGAGTGCAGTGGTGGGAATGCCCCTGTTATCTCCAGCTTTCATCGCCTGTGGTAGAGAGAAGCTGCTCTTGTGGGCTGAAAGGGATGGGTTTCAAGGTTTTCTTGGCCTTTGCTGTCAACTCTTCACCACCACAAGATAAGCGTGTGCCATCTGTTGTGCAGCAAGGTGTCTAACAGGTGAGCAAGACAGACCAAGGAAATACAGACATACACAGGTAGTGCGTTGGTGCTACATAATGGAGATGAGCTCGCTCTCTCCAAAAGAACATTGAGCTCGACTTCTAGAAAGTATAAAGAAGGGCTATTTACTCTCTTCTTAGCCATTAAAGGTAAATACTTAATTGAGGCAATGGATCAAACTAGTGTTTTCTTAGATCACCACTGGGTTCCCTGAGGTTTGCATTGACTTCTCTTCCCTGTGCCAAAATCTGCCTCTCTGTGATGTTACAAAGTATTCCTTTTTTCTGTTCCCTTATCTCACTAAGTTGTTGCTGAACATGTGGTAAACCTCAATTGATACTTAGTATTTTCTTAATACTTTCTATTGTGATCAATGATTGTTTTTAAATGTAATGACTATGCTATTTGGAGAAAATGAACATGTAGGCACACTTTTTGCAAAATTTATTTCATCTCTCATTCTAAACTCTTGTAATGGCATTGAACGGTTTATTTATTTGATATATAGCATATTCAAGCTTAATTTCAGCACAATGAGAAGTAAGCACTTTGGGTACCATCTGTGTGAAACTCTTTGTGAATCTTGCAAGTTAAGGACAATAAATAAGATATAATAGACTCGTTCAGGATGACAAATCAGAAGCCATTATGTCAGTGAAGACATTTTCAGGAAACTAATATTATGACCAGCACTATACATCATCCCTGACATATAAGGGACTCATACGTCCTTACTTGTTTTTGAACACAGAAGCATCTTAAGTCCAGCACCCAAACCCTCATCTGCAACTAACACATATCCTTATTCTTATTTATCTTAAATTAAAACCCCTTCTCCTGAGTTCTGTGCACCTGCACATGAGCAGCCAGATGTTTGGCTATTTGAACACAAAACAACAACTAACACAGATCTCTTATGTTACACTTACACTTAGTGGATCAGTAAATGGGGAAAGCAGAAGCAGGTGCTGTAGGCAAAGCCCAGAGGCCAGAACAATAAAAAGGAATAAAGAGTGGAGTTAAGATAAATTCTGTATGTTTTTCTCCTGAGAAAGATCAGCAAACTCAACTTCAGAAAAACAAAAAGGCAACTCAGGCTAATCTGTAGAACTTACTGACATTTGGAAATAGCTGGTTTCATGGCCGAGCATGGTGGCTCATGCCTGTAATCGCAGCACTGTATTTAGGAGGCCAAAGCAAGCAGATCATCTGAGTTCAGGAGTTCAAGACCAGCCTGGCCAACAAGGTGAAGCCCCGTCTCTACTAAAAATACAAAAAGTAGCCAGGTGTGTTGGCGAGTGCCTGTAATTCCAGCTACTAGGGAGGCTGGGTCAGAAGAATCACTTGAACCCGGGAGGTGGAGGTTACAGTGAGCCAAGATCATGCCACTGCACTCTAGCCTGGGTGAAGAGCGAGACTCTTCTCAAAAAAAAAAAAAAAAAAAGAAAGAAGGAAAGGAAAGAAAATAGCAGGCTTCACTACAAAAAAATATATATGCACAAACACACTATATATGTAGCAAGTATATACAATTACATATATGTACAAAAACACTGAGTCATCAGAAATCATTAGAGTCAATGCATCAAAAACAGGATGACACTATAACTAAAAATATAAAGAAAGGCATAAAATGTTTTTCAGGAACTGAAGCCTCATGAGAAACAAGTTGACCTTCATTTTCCAAGACTATATCCTCTACAAGTCCAAGACATCAACCCTCTTAAGCCCAAAGGACTTAAGAAACCATTTTTGCAAAGACATCTGATACTGTGATTTTTTTTTTTAATGCCTCAATCTGTATATGATTCAAATAGTTTCTAGGCTTTCCCATCCTTGGTCAGGGAGTGGCCTGAAGGAGAGAAGAAAATGAGAATAATTAGTGACCTATTTCTGCCTGGTTGTTAAACACCCTAATTACTTCAGGCGTCATTACCACCACTTGCTCATAAGCCGTCCTTTGAAAATACTGTTCAATCTAAATGAAAATTGATGTGAATTTCTTTTTTGAGAATATAGCCAATGTTGACACAATTTGGAGAGTTACTGGATTTACTTTTTCATTGTTAACAGGGATGTCAATATTCTAAGCGCACATGATGGAGGTAACAATCTACTATCATCTGAACTGGAAACAACAAACTGTTTAGAAAGACTATACATTTTTGCAGACATAAAGGTACTATAATTACATATCATGTACCATAACCTTCGTTACGACTCGACATTATTTTGACACTAAAATGTCTTCCTGTATTCCTTCATGCAAAATTTACTTACATTAGAATTATATTGTTGGGTCTTTTTCCCCACCTTTTTACTAGATAAAATAACTTTTTCTGATTGTTATCTCTGTAAATCAACATTCTTGTGCAGCCTGTGCAGATATTTTTCATTAGTTTACCATAAATTCAAAGGATTAATAAATCATGATATTAATTATCTGTCTTTACAACAAAATGTTAACAAAGAAACCAGACACCAGATAAATGTTAGCTGAAAGAATATAAATTTTAATGTGATCACTTCTGTGGCACTCAACCTGGGTTTTCTAAGTAAATGAAGTCAGTGCTGAAAACCATAATGTGTAAGACCTAGAACTTACTAAGGTGCAAGAATGAATGAGATTTGGTCTTTGCCCTTGAGGTTGAGTGAAAACATGCACACAAACAATTACAATACAATATGGAATATGATGAATGCCAAGAGTGTTACGAACTACACCTGGTCGGGAGAATCTGAAAGGTTCACGAAGAAGTGACCCCTGAGATGCATCTTAAAGGATGAGCAGAAATTCACTGGGCAGAAATGAGGGGGTGACCATCCAGAAAGAGAGAACAATAAGGAGAAAAGCATAAGGTGGAAGGAAACACTCAGGAGCCACGTGTAGTCAGTTTTGTTGGTATCCTGGGGTGCATGAGAATGAGTCCTTAAATGCTAAATTGATACATTTTTAATAATTCAATTGAGCAGCTAGTGGTAGTTTTAAAATAGGATAGCTACACAAAGATTCATATAAAACTAGCTAGACTTGGGAGAATAGAGGCATTTAGAGACTAATTAGAAATTAAGAAAACTTCCAAAGGAGATATGTAAAAATAAAGGCCTGAATTATGGCAGGCAGAATACAAAGGAGAGATTGAAATCGAAAGTAGTGCCGAGGCAAAAATAACAGGCTCTGGGCACCAGAAAGGAGGAATATCGGGGTGAGAAAGAGGTGCTGTGTAGAGTATGATGCTCTGAACATACAAATGCCTTGTGCATGCACAAGGGGACCCCACCCAGAGAAAACCCAACATACTCATGCATTTCCTCCCTTTCTCAGTGTCAGGGATCCTAGAACTTACCTGGCTACAGCTTGGTCACACCTGAGGCTTTCTCCAGCATGCTAAGAATACCCAAGACCCTCTTTCAATGCACCCAATCTCTATTGCTCATGTATTCAACATCATAAACTCATGTGTCCCATTAATATGCACTATACTCAACACTGTAAAGGATAAGACACTGTCTTCATCTTCACGTTCTGACAGTCTAGGCCTAATGCAACTCTGGCAGAGAAGGATGTGTTTTCTTGGTGTTTGCCTCTTTTTTAAAAAAGGAACTGACTTTTTTCTGCAAAGTTAAAATAAGCTGAAATTCAAAAAAGAAAATATTACACACAGTGCAATAAAAATATGAGAGATAAAGTTGAGACAATCTCAGAAAACAGAGCAAGAAAATCAAAATATTACAGTAGCAATATAAGAAGTTCAACATCTAAAAAGTGGACATTCTGGAAAGATAATAAAGAGGAAATAGAAGGAAGAAAAAATTTCAAGAAATTTTCCCAAAACTGAAAGATCTAAATTTCCAGGCTAAGAGGCTACTGAGTACTTTATACAAAGAATGAAAATAGACCTATGCCAACACTTATTACCATAATCAGAATATTGAGAAGAATGAGATCATATCAAATTCCAGAGAGAAAAAGCCAAAAAGCCCTGTGCAATCTGGCCCTGCACACCCCTCTAGGTTCACCTCTTCTCAATCACCTCCTCCTAAGTCCCACTCTCTTTCCACCCATTTTCCTTCAAATATAAGTCAAAATCACATATCTCTTCTGTTTAAAACCCTTTCATGGCTTACACTGCACTCAGAATAAGTAAAACACAAAGAAAACAGGGGAATTAGGCTTTAAGTCCACCTCTAAAGTTTGATAACTCTTATGAGCATTAACATTTTTAATGAATGGTTAAAGGATTCTGCTTTACAGACAGCTACAGAAATGAAATTGTTCTTCCTGCCTACTTCACTCTGGGTGTGTTGTTTTCTTTTCACTTTCTAGTTCTCCTTTGGTCCTAAGTCCACATTTTTTAGTGCACAATGTTGGCAATATTGAAACAGCTCCATTGACTGAGGCATATACCCTAGCTCTTGGTCTCAGTCGAGAAATAATTCAGGACACAGACACATGAGGAGTGGGTTCGGGAGCGGAAAGTTTAATAGAAACAGAAAAGAGAAAGAACATGCTTCCTCATGTTGAGAAAGTGAGTTGAAGAGGGACTCAGTTGTGGTGACATGCAATCAGTTTTGTACAGAGGCGGTGACTGATTTACATAGGGATCAGGGGATTGTGTTGAGCAGGTGTTCCATTTCCATGGTCCGGGAAAAGACTGATCCTCACACCCTGGTCTTTTATTACGCAAATGTGGCCTCCATCTAGTGGCAGCCATGATGCCTGTACACGTGGTTTTTTTCTGGAGGCTGCCATGATACCTGGCACAAGTGGTGACAAGAAAAAGAGGGTGGGAGATACCGTACTGGGCGGACCTGGCTTTAAGCCACAAGCACTGGCATATCAATGCTTGCAGGTCTGGTTTTTCAAGTTATATTTTGTTAGAAAAGAAATGTTTTGGGGGTTGCTTGCTATTAAAGGAAAATTTACCAAGAATTTTTACCCTTTCTAGCTGCCTAAAAATAATTTCTTAATAACTCCAGTATTATTTGCCCCCTTCGAGAGACATAAACCTAACTGCTGTTAGCGGGTGTTGGATGACGACTCTTTCTGGCTACTTCCTGCTAAAAAGGGGCGTCTTGTTGGGGGACAGCAGTTGGGTCTTCTCCTGAGGTTGATCTAAGCGTTCTCAGAAGAATGGCATGTCCATGTGTGGCTCTGTCTGCAGCACCATTTGGGGTTTGCTTCTAGGTGAAAAGAGATAAATTTTACAAGAAGGTTTAAACTAGAGGATTAGAATATGAGAATTAAGATTACCACTGTTAATGGAGATCCTATAGGCCATAAATACGACAGTAGAGTTTGATACCCGTTAGTTACACCCATGGGTTGTAATATTGGTTTGTTTCCACTAGATGTCGCTGTACATTATCGGAAACGTTCACATAAAGTAACATTCCTTTTAGGATATGTGGCATTGGATTTATGACCAACCTCATAAATCCTTTTTTATTAATTAAAACTTTACAGAGAGTAAATAATTATTATCCTTTTTACAGGTTTGCACAGGGAGAGAGAAGCCAAAAGCTCGACTGGTAAAACATTACCCTTCTGCCAGCATGTCAGTCTTCCTCCCAGTTCAACTCTAAGCCAAGCATTTTAAGGTTTGGAAAATTAACTTTTCCCAGGTTGGAAGAACATTATAAAAGAGCTATTTTAAACTGTGAAAGAAGGAAAAACACTGAAGACCTGAGTTAAATTGTGGAAAGCTTCTATATACTTAACAGTGTCATCAGAAAATCGGCCTAAGTTTCCTTTTATTTGCCTAAGGTCCTGTAATGAGAAGGGAACTTGAAGGGGTCTCAAATAAGGGGAATCCTCAGATGGTTCCCCTGGAGGTTGCATCTCTAATTTTGGAGAATTATTCTCTTTGGTCCTGCCAGATATGATTGCTAAAAGAGTTGGGTTGATTTTGCAATGCTTGCAAAGGTCTAGTAAAAAGGCCATGTCCTTGCACAAAATAAAATGAGCTGCTTTTTATTTAAAATCTCTGGGTGAAAGGTGCCCCAGTGCTTCAGAATGCACTCCAGGAGAGAAGCAAGAATAAAAGCATCCTTTTAGTCCCCTTCCTTTCTTTGTGACCCAGGGTGGAGGGGAAGACAGTGGGGAGCATCCCCGTGATTGTTTTTCTCTTCTTGGTTCCCAAGTCCTGGCACCATGTTAAATATACCCGCTTATGATTGTAGGTGTGACCCTCCAAGCCATGGCACCAGAGGAACTAAGCTTTTGGGCCTAGTTGTGCTCCTCCAAGCAGCTCTAATCCTCTGCCTATGATTTCCCTTTAACTTCCTAGACTTGTGTGACCTGTGTGCCTCCCTAAAAACATGGATCTCAAAAAAACTAAGTAATTGGCAAGGCCCCTTTAATGGGGTGGGGTGTGTGTGTGCTAAATTGAACTCTATTCTGCTATTATGGCCCATGCTAAGGCATTTGCCCTTAGAAAATGGTTCCCATTAACTTCTGAAGTTAAAATCCTCTTACTAATTAAGTACTGTTCTAATTGGAGACAGACTAGGTTTCTTACAAGAATGTAGGGACCAAATGGCCATTTTCCTGCTGTTGGGACAGTGTTAGAACTAAAATTTGGCTGTGGAGGACATTTTACTCCTAACTGCTGAAGGCAGAACTTTTCCATTCACAGAGGAGGCTTAGAGCCTGATTTCTGGTGGTACAAAAGGAAGCTGCACTGTATGGCAAAGGAAGGACCAGCAATCTGCCTCATGAAGAGGATTTCTACCTTCACTACGAGGAGCTTCGGAATTAGAGATACCATGTGCTCACCAGAGAAAAGGTAGAGAGATGCTTGAGTTACTGCCTGCCACGTTTGCCAATCTTTCCTAACAAACCTGTTTTCCTGAACTGTAAAAATTTCCACACATCACATGCACAGAGAGAATAGACATAGCGACCACAAATAGAAAAGAAAGGAAAATTTGGCAGCAGGATAGCTGGAAGAGAGCCTTGAGATTAAAGCACAGATTTGAGGTTGAGATTTGCTCCGTACTCACCACTCCAGTATTTCTATCTTCTGTTCTGATCCAGATCCTAGGCGAGAATCCAAAATGAAACAGCTCCATTGTCTGGGGTATGTACCCTGGCTCTTAGTCTCAGGTGAGAAGGAATTCAGGACACGGATACACATGAAGAGTGGGTTCAGGAGTGGAAAGTTTAATAGAAAAAGAAAAACATGCTTCCTCATGTTGAGAAAGTGGGTCGAAGAAGGCCTCATTTGCAGCAGAACTCAATTGGTTTTGTAGAGAGGGTTGAGGAAGCCATGATTGATTTACATAGGGCTCAGGGTATCAGGTTGGCCAGGTGTGTCATTTATATAGCCCGTGAAAAGATTGGTCTTTCCATCCTAGTCTTTTATTATGTAAATGAGGATTCCATCTGGTAGCAGCCATGATGCCAGTACACGTGGTTTTATCTGGAGGCTGCCATGACACCTGGAACACATGGTGACAAGGAAAAGAGGGCAAGAGATGCCATATTGGGTGGACCTGGCTTTTAGCTACTGGCCTTGGCATATCAATGCTTGCAGGTCTGGTTTTTCAAGCTACTTTTTGTTAGAAATGTTTCAGGGGTTACTTTTTATTAAAAGAAAATTCCACTGAGAACTTTCACCCTAAAATTATCTTTAGGCTGCCTAAAAATAATTTCTTAATAACTCCTGTATTAATATCAGTATTATATCACATGAATTGCTCCTGAATAGGATTTTCAATTTAAGACATTATAGCAAGGTTTCAAAAGAGCAATTGAGAAGTGGGTATAGCTCCCATGAGGACCAACATTCTCTCAATTCTCCATAGGATTCTGATGAATAAAAGAAAGAAATTGTTAAACATGGAATAGTTCTATAAAACAGGCCAGACTTCCCAAATTTGCATTGACCATACGATTATCATCAGCCTAGGAAGTAAGAAATTTATGCATGCCTTGAATACAAAAAGTGCTCAATATACATCTAGCCAAACTGAATTGATGAAATAGACCTCCAAGTTAAGTTATTAAGTTTATATTTTTAGCTTTGATTCATTTAGTAAATATTTACTGAACCCCCTACTTTAATCCAGGGCTTTTTCAGGGGTTGGAATGGCTGAAAAGTAAAGGCAGACTGGGTTCATGCCTTCTTGTATCTCATGTTCTAAAGGGAGAGTCAGATAATAAATGAAACAGGGGGTGCACATTGATAGGGATGGAGGCTTATGAGAAAAAGATTCAGTAGGGCTGTCAGAGAGAGACTCTGGGCAGATATAAGATATATTTACCTAAGGCCTGAATAATAACAAGGATTCAGCCAAATGAAGACCAGGGAAGAACAATCAGAAGGAAAAACAAGAGTGAAAGCCTTAAAGTGGAAATAAGACAGTGTTTCAAAAACAGAGAAAAGAAATACAAACTGGCCGAACATTTCAAGAAATGAGGAATATGGTGCTAGATGAGATTGGAGAGTCACATAGGGGCCATATACACAAAGCTGGGTAAGCCATGGTGAGGAGCATGGATTGCTTTTAAATACGGAGTAATATTTTTCTAGAAAATTCTCAGTAAGATTCTCTCTTTCACATCACTTCGCATGCTACTGTGTTCGCTTACCACCAACTTCCAAGGAGCAAGCAAATGAAAATTGTTTTTCCTTAACTGTCTTTTTCATATGTTAAGTCAACCACAGTAACTTAACACATATGGAAAAGTTATTTTTAAAATGAGGATACTGTCCAGGATCAGTAGGTCACACCTGTAATCCCAGTGCTCTGGGGGCCAAGGTGGGAGAATCAGCTTGAGCCCAGGAGTTCAATACCAGTCTGGGCTACATAGTGAGACCCCATCTCTACAAGAAAATTTAAAAATTACAGGCAGACAAGCGACCTCATCAAGCCGCTCTCTCGACACCACAGCCAGGTAAATCCACAAAGATGGGAAAAAAACAGCACAAAAAAGGTGAAACCACCAAAGACCAGAACACCTCTTCTCCTTCAAGGGATCACAACTCCTCAACAACACAGGATCACAACCTGACCGAGAAGGAGTGCGAAGAATTGATGGAAACAAGATTCAGAAGGTGGATAATAACAAACTTCTCAGAGCTAAAGGAACACGTTCTAACTCAATGCAAAGAAACCAAAAACCTTGAAAAAAGGTTAGACGAAATGCTAACTAGAATAACTAGCTTAGAGAAAAACATAAACGACTTGATGGAGTTGAAGAACACAGCACGAGAACTACGCGAAGCAAACACAAGTTTTAATAGCCGAATCGATCAAGCAGAAGAAAGGATATCAGAAATTGAAGATCAACTCAATGAAGTAAAAGAGAAGGCAATAGAAGAGAAAAAAGGGTGAAAAACGAACAAAGCCTCTAAGAAATATGGGATTATGTGAAAAAACCTAATCTATGCTTGATCGGTGTACCTGAATATGACAGGGAGAATGAATCCAAGCTGGAAAACACACTCCAGGATATTATCCAGGAGAACTTCCCAAGCCTAGCAAGGCAGTCCAAATTTCAAATTCAAGAAATACGAGAACTCCACAAAGATATTCCTCAAGAGCAACCCCAAGGCACATAATTGTCAGATTCACCAGGGTTGAAATGAAGGAAAAAATGCTAAGGGCAGCCAGAAAGAAAGGTCAGGTCACCCACAGAGGGAAGCCAGTCAGACTCACAGCACATCTCTTAGCAGAAATTCTACAAGCCAGAAGAGATTGGGGGCAAATATTCAACATCCCTAATGAAAAGTACTTTCAACCCAGGATCTCATATCCAGCCAAACTAAGCTTCATAAGTGAAGGAGAAATAAAATCCTTTACGGACAAGCAATTATTGAGAGATTTTGTCACCACCAGACCTACCCTACAAGAGTTCCTGAAAGAAACGCTAAGCATGGAAAGGAACAAGTACCAGTCACTGCAAAAGCAAACCAATTGGCAAAGACCAAAAATGCAATGAAGAAGATGAGTCAACTAATGAGAAAGAAAACCAGCCAGTAACAAAATGGCAGGATCAAATTCACACATAACAATATTAACATTGAATGTAAATGGCCTAACGCCCCCAATCAAAAGACACAGACTGGCAAAAAAATTTTTGCAATCTACCCATCTGACAAAGGGCTAATATCTAGAATCTACAAAGAACTAAAACAGATACATAAGAAAAAGAAAAAACAACCCCATTCAAAAGTAGGCGAAGGATATGAACAGACACTTTCCAAAAGAGGACATATATGAGGCCAACAAACATGAAAAAATGCTCATCATCACTGGTCATTAGAGACATGCAAATCAAAACCACACTGAGATATCATCTCACACCAGTTAGAATGGTGATCATTAAAAAATTGGGAGACAGACAGACGCTGGAGAGGATGTGGAGAAATAGGAATACTCTTACACAGTTGGTGGGAGTGTAAATTAGTTCAACCATTGTGGAAGACAGTGTGGCAATTTCTCAAGGATCTAGAAATAGAAATTTCATTTGACCCAGCAATCCCACTATTGGGTATATACCCAAAGAACTATAAATCATTCTGCTATAAAGACACATGCACACATATGTTCATTGCAGCCCTGTGTACAATAGCAAAGACTTGGAGCCAACCCAAATGCCCATCAATGATAGACTGGACAAGAAAATGTGGTACATATACACCATGGAATACTACGCAGCCATAAAAAACGATGAGTTCGTGTCCTTTGTAGGGACTTGGATGAATCTGGAAACCATCATTCTCAGCAAACTGACCCAAGAACAGAAAGCCAAGCACCGTATGTTCTCACTAATAGGTGGGTGTTGAACAACGAGAACACGTGGACTCAGGGGAGAGGAGCATCACACACAGGGGACAGTTGTGGGGGTAGGGGAGAGACAATGGGGGGTGGGGAGGGAGGTGAGGGTGGGGAAGAATAACATGGGGAGAAATGCCAGATATAGTATGCACCTAAAGTAAAATAAATAAATTATTTTTAAAAAAATTTAAAAATTAGCCCAATGTGGTGGCATGCACCTGTGGTCCCACCTACTCAGGAGGCTGAAGTGGGAGGATCGCTGAAGGCAAGGAGTTTGAGGCTTCAGTGAGTTATAATCATGTCACTGCACTCTAGCCTGGGTGACAGAGGAGACTTTGTGTCTAAATAAATAAATAAAATGAGAATATAGTTGTATGTTGTTTGTAGGAAAACAGAATTCTTGACTAAAGGAATCAAGGCAATTCAATATTAGAGCAGAACTTGTCTTCTTCTTCTGTGCTATGCCACACAAGATGGATCCTGAATAGTAAGATCACTCAGTGTGTCACCATGCTAAACAAGCTAGGACTGGTGCTACAGGCTTGAAGTGATATTTGCTCCACTTTGATTTAGTTTGTGTTGCAATGATCACATTATTTAAAGGTACTTTTAAATTTTTCATGTTCTAAATTTACACCTCCCATTTTGGTGTACACACCCAGATGGTTCTCCTTATATTCTACTTTTATTAATCTTATTTCTGTTGCCACAACCTAATCCAGGTAACCATTATCCGTCCTTACAAGTGCAGGCTTACTTGGTTAGGTTTTGCCAACCAGTGTGAAACAAACCATTTCCATCAATTTAAGGGATTGCTATGACTGAAAGGCAATCATAAAGAAGTATTTGCTAGTTAGGGCAAGAGTAATGGTACAGTGGAGACAAATCAATTTCATTCAAAGGCTTTAAGGGACTCATTTTCCACTGTCACTTTTGCCATAATACACAATTTCCCCCCCAAATAATTCAGGGATCAAAAATTGTCAAGAGGAATGAAGCCAAGACATAATACACCAACTCTACAGATAGAAATATTCCACCTGCCGTCTTCACTGCCTAGTTAATTGAAATACTTCACTGAAATGTAGTTCTTTGTAAACACTTAAAAAGGTGGTTTTGTTTCTTTGATTATAAAACTATTTATGTCCATAAAATGGAGATGTAAAAATGATGACATCTTGGCCAGGTGCAGTGGTTCACACTTGTAATCCCAGTGCTTTGGGAGTTCAAAACAGGAGGATCACTTGAAGCCAGGAATTAGAGACCAGCCTGAGAAACACAGTGAGACCCCCCTGTGTCTACGTAAAAAAAAAATTTTTTTATTAAATAGCCAGATGTGGTGGCTCACACCTGTAGTCCCAACTATTCAGCAGGCTGAGGTGGGAAGGTTGCTTGAGATTAGGAGTTCGAGGCTGTAATGATTGTGCCACTGCACCCCAGCCTGAGTGACAGAATTTTTGTCTCTTAAAAAAAAAAAAGTAAAGCCTTTTTAATTGAAACTACCAAAATGCCAAAGAGAGAGCCAAAAGAGTGCCCTATCCTGTGAACAATTATATAACAAGGTTATCTCAAGAGTACATAGATTGCACACTAAGATCTTGTCTTAACCCCACAATTGCTCTCTCCTTTCCCCCATTGCACTAGACAAAAATCCTCGCTACTTTTGCTCCCAAATCTTATCAAATCTATGCCCTCCACTTTTACCCACACAGACTATCCTTGGAACTTGTCTCCCTGATTCACCTCTATTCATTTTATCTCTGACACTCACGCTGAACTTATCTTTCTGAAATACATTTTCGATTGTGCTATTCCTCTGCATTAAAACATTCAATAGCTCCCTATCAATTAGAGGATAAAGTAAGTCTACAGCACACAAGGACAGCAGACTCTGGCCCCAACCTACGTTTCCAACTTCCTCTCCTGCAGTTATCTCATTTATCCCATACACTGGAAAACTATGGTTTTACTTTAACCAAGCAATAGTTTGTCACACACTATTACACCTTCTGTACACCATTCCCTTGGACTGTAATGTTCTTCCCCCTTCGCTGTCTCAAAACCTACTGATTCTTTACAGCCAAGCTTAAACATCGCCTCCTCTGTGGAGATTCCCTAGGTCTCCAAAGCATAATTTAAAAACTCCAACTTGCTTTCCCCCAGTAGCTCTTGGTATACACCAGTCTCACAACAAAGATGACCCTAGACTCAGTGCTGTCAAATACAAATATGCATGCCACATGTGTGATTTCAAATTTCCTAGTAGTCTTATGAAAAAGGTAAAGAGAAATTGGTGAATTTTAATAATATATTTAACTATTTAATCAAAAATATTATCATTTCAACGTATAGTAATATAAAAAATTAACAAGAAATTCACAGTTTTTCACTACTAATTCTTTGAAATCCAATACATATTTTTTACTTGCAGCATATTTTAAATTCAGACACTAAGCTGTGATGGTTAATATTGAGTGTCAACTCAACTGGACTGAAGGACACAAAGTATTGTTTCTGGGTGTGTCTGTGAGGGTGTTGCCAAAGGAGATTAACATTTGAGTCAGTGAACTGGGAGAGGCAGACCCACCCTCAATCTGGGTGGGCACCATCTAATCAGCTGCCAACATGGCTAGAATAAAGCAGGCAGGAGGCAGAAGAGCAGACTTGCTGAGTCTCCTGGTCTTCATCTTTCTCCTGTGCTGGATGCTTCCTGCCCTCAAACATTGGACTCTAAGTACTTCCACTTTTGGACTCTCGGAATTACACCAGTGATTTGCCAGGGGCTCTCAGGCCTTCAGCCACAGACTGAAGGCTGCACTGCCAGCTTCCCTACTTTTGAGGTATTGGGACTCTGATTGGCTTCCTTACTCTTCAGCTTGCAGACAGCCTATTTTGGGACTTCGCCTTGTGATCGCAGGAGTCGATTCTCCTAATAAACTTCCCTTCAGATATATATATATCTTATTATTATGTCCCTCTAGAGAACCCTAATACACTAAACTCTTTTCCAAAATAACTGATCTGCATTTATATTTCATAAAATTTATAACTGAAAAAGTAGTTTCACATACCCAAATGTACTTGAAAGTTTTCTAATAACTGAATGAAACATCAGATTTTTATTTTAAATTGAAATAAAAATTAAATAACAGCTAAAAATCAGTTTCTCAGTCACTCTATTTCAAGTAGTCTAGTGTACTAGAATGCAGCTAGTGGCTATCATATTGGACAACATATCACTATTGTAACTATTTGTGTATGGGTCTCTCTTCCCTACTTAATTAGACCATGTCTAACTTGCCTGTATCCTCCTCACTGCCTAGCATAAGGTTTGAACACACAAATGGAGTTTTATGAAAGTTTGTTGAATTAGTAAAAATAAATGTGGCAGTCACTTGACCCTAGGGCAACATGAAATCAAGAGCATTCTTTTGTAAAGAATATAAATGGCGTTTTTATGAATACATATACACACCCAAATGCGAGCATGTACACACACACACACACACACACACACACACAAAATTCTTCATAAACACACAGCACAAGTACATGCATACAAGCACAGGCCTGCAGCATTATTCACAATAGCCAAGATATGGAAACAACCTAAACATTCATTGATGGATGGATAAAGAAAATGTAGTATATACATAAAATGGAATACTACTCAGCCTTTAAAAAGAAGGAAATCCTGCTATATGCGACAACATGGGCAAATCTAAAAGGCATTATGGGAAGTGAAATAAGCCAATCACAGAAGGACAACTTCCCCATGTCCACTTATATGGGTTATCTGTAAAAGTCAAACTTACAGAAGCAGAAAGTAGGATGGTGGCTGCTAGGGTCAAGGGGACGGGGGAAATGCAGAGTTGCCGTCCACTGGGTATAGTTTCAGTTATACATGAATACATTCCAGAGATCTGCTGCACAACACCGTGCATGTAGGTAATGATATATACCGTACACTTAGATATTTAAGAGAGTAGAGCTCATGTTAAATGTTCTTACCCCAAAAAGAAAAGAAAAGAAAATTAATAGCAAAAAACAAAACAGCAAAAAATGTGACTCTGGTGTGGGATATTAATAGTAAGGGAGTCTATATTGGGGAAAGGCAGGGGGTGTATGAAAACTATGCTGTCTTCCTCAATTCTTCTGTGAACGTAAAACTGCTCTGAAAAACAAAAGTGCACTTAAAAGAAAGAAGAAACATCAGTTAAGTACATTCAATCTGTTACTAATTTTTTCAATAATAAAAATTACTTGAACCATATTGCTCCCCCTTCCTCTGCACCTTCATCCCTCTTTTCTCCTTCCCTTCCTGCATTTATGGGTATGCTACATAATTAGCACTTTATAATGTGTTTTTATATTCTCTAGCTGTTTTGCCTTCTCAAGTTGTATTTTAAGCTTCTGGAGATAGAGATCATTCCTTGTACTTTGTAACAGTTATCACACATGGTTTAATGATAATAATGAAATGCAAGAATTTAATAATTGACATATCATCAATTCTCAGACGCCTTTTTCAGTAAAGCCTTTCCCAATCAATTCCAGAAGCCTAATCTCTCAAGAACATTTACATTGATAGCACTCTCTCTGGATAGCTAGGACCCTGACCGCTCATATTAGCATTTTTTCTCTAATGTGCTACAATATGTTTTCATGTGCAATTGTCCTTTACTCTCAAGAAAGTGGGATCATGTTTCTGACCTTTGACGCAGCACCCCACATCACCTAGTGCAATGCTTTCATCAGAATGGATCCTTCTGTAGATGCTGCTTCCTGTTCCCATTTCTCAGTCCCATCTCCTCTAACCGGCCACAGGATGCTGCAATAACATGGCAAGAGAGAATTCTCTAAGGGCATCCATCTCCTTGGCCTTGTTGCTCTATACCACTAATAACAGATAATTCTGATAAATGAGTGCACACATGTAAATTTCCACAAAGGGAATTATAGTAGGTTTATCATTTATTCTAATGTTGCTTGAATAAGAACAGAATTAAGATAAACACACGTACACACAAATGCCTCAGTGAATCAGTCACGGGGTTTTTCTAAGTCTAGGTTGCTGTCCTTTCTCTTCTGCTTGCGTAGCTCTTTGAAGGTCTCTATCTCTGCAAGACTAAACTTGGAGGTTAGCGTCACACTGTCATAATCAAATTCTTCATCAAGTGAGAAGGGTTGAACTTCATCTCCAAGTATCTATAGAAGGTAAAAAAGGAGGGAAAAACATACACAATCATTGTAAATTAAGTTGAAAAAATTAACTCTTTCTTAATATTTAATTAAACCTTCTTTCAGACTTCAGCACTCTCAGCTGATTAAACTGTTTTTAAGTAAAGGAATAAATTCAATTATTCAATTTGACCTAATTTAAGCCTCTTAATATGCCCCATTTGTACCATGCTGTATCTGAATGAATATCATTAACTAATGCTGCCCAAGGCAAGAATCGGAAAGTCTCCCTTGCATATACTCATTATACATGTTACCATTTGTAGTGTCAGGACTAGAGAAGCATATAGAAAAACTAACAGTTACATTAAAATGTGAGAAAAATATACCCTAAGATTTTTATCAACCTTAGATTTTCACCCTTTGCTAAAAAAGATCTATATTAATAAAACATAATTTTTAAATATAAAAATACCCTATATTGAATATACTTCTTCAGATAATACCTATAACTCCTGGCTAATAACAGTAAAACTTGAAACATAGTCTAAGTTTAAAAGTCCAGGATCTCTTTTTTTCTACCAAGAATTTAAAAATATTATAATTTATCATAAGTAAAGTAGTTACAAAGAGATGTAATTCATAATTTGTGAGTTGTAAAGACTTCCTAAAGGAAGGCAGATAAAAAAAAGCATATTTTCCAATAAACCAAGAGTATGCCTTAAATCTCTTGTATTACCCCCTAAAAAGCCTCTCCAAAAACAAATGGTGTGTGATACAATGAAATCACGCAGCACTTCTGTGTAGCCCTACAATATGTATAGTGATGCTGAAATAATTGAAAACTGTGGTTTATGCAAGAATGAAAAAATGTCCTGAAGCTATAATCAGCTTTAAATATTCTTGCATGGAAGATGATCTCATTGAGTGGCTTTCACAATGTTGGTAAAAACATAGCATGTAGCTCAGAAACTATCTGCTGTTACTAAGGTTGAAAGAAAAAATAAGTAGTTATCTCCTATCTGTTCCACAAGTTACGTTTTGTGGTTAGGTGTGCAGTGCTAATAGCAAACGCTCAGCCATTTATCATCCTTTCTTAGTAAAATCAGCAGGAGAACAACATCTGTAGATGCTTTCATTTCCTCTTTATTAGAAAGTACCTGAGTGCTTTCCTGACAAAACTGCTACTGAGTTTCCATGGTGAGTTTGCCATGGTGAGTTTCCACCATTGCCAGCTGCGGCACTAGGAACCACACGGCATCAGCAGTAATCTTCAAACAACTCTACCAGTAGTCACTGTTAAGGTTAAGTAATTTGTCCAAAATACACAGTAAGGGAATGAAGCAACATTTGAATCCCGGGTAATCTGTTTCGAATAAGGCCTCACCAGCTTAACGGAAACACCAGCAAGAATGAATCTTGAAGTTTTCACTAAGCCAAGTCATAGCTCTTTGGAGAGAAGACCTTTTCTAAATAAGATGATCAATTCTCACAGCCCACCATTATAAAAATGCACTAAAGGCTACATGTAATACCATGACTATCTTTTAAAAACCAGCTGTATACAAAAAGCAAATCAGCTTGCAAGGCTGATCAGTTCATTTTGATCACTTTCTGAGATCAAATTTATCATCAATAAAGCCGAAGTAACAGTGGGACAATCTTGCTAAGATGGCTGAAATGCAGAAACACACACATACAATGACATAAGATGTTCATTTTCTGAATATTAAGTGTTCTTGCTGTCTCCAGCTCTACTTAGCCTGAAGACTTGGTCATAATCCCATCCAGAGCTGATTCTAGCTGACCCTGGCAAAGTATGAGGCGAGAGACCCTGTTTCCACCAATATATTCAGTCTGATGGGAATTTTGCTGCCCTTTCACGCCTGGGTAAAGGCCTTTCATCATATGTCTATTAAGCTTCAAGCTGTCCATACCTATGTGTGTCCCCTCCACTAGGTCTTTAAATTCTACCCTGAAACCTCTAAGACCTGCCTACTCCTTACTAGCCATCCTCACTAGATGCAGTCACATTGTCTTCACCCACCTCTCACTTAGGGGTTAGAATGCAATTTCAAATTAGACAAATTGCTTTGCTGTGTTAAAATCTCAGTGATACCATACCATGCCCCCCAGTCCCTCTACAGAACACAAATAACCTCACATTCCCACCTCCCTCCCCCTTACCTGTTCACTCAATTAACACTTATTATGTAGCAGATTCTGGGAACATAAAGTGATTACAGCAAAATCTGTCTACAAGGTTTCATAACTTCAAGGAGAAGACAGAAGTATATGAATGATTTCAATATCATGTGCCGTGCTCGCCAATAGAGGAATGCAAAAAAGGGAAACAGAAGCGTAGAGAGGAAAGTGCAGAAGCTTCACTTACTCTTCTTCTTCCTTTTTTTTTTTTTTTTTTGGAGACAGAGACTCCCTCTGTCACTCAGGTTGGAGTGCAGTGGCACAATCTCAGCTCACCCTGGCCTCCCACATTGCTGGATAACAGGCATGAGCCACCGCACCTGGCTACTTACTCTTGATTGAGTTTTGCCACTCTCCAGAAAATCCTACTAGCCTCCCTGCACATCATTTCACTTATCACCCACCTCATCCTAGCAACCCAGATTAAGTAAGGCCTATATTTTGGACTTCCAAGCTCTGATCAGGGCTCCTACGGCCAAGATAGTTCTAGATACAGGCCAACCCATTGCCTTCTTAAGATTCTCCCTTCCCTGAGGTCTCAAAATAACTTGTGACTATAGTAGCCAAACTTATAGTACTAGAGATATAGAAATGTATTCTTAAATGTAAATATCTTATTTTCCTTTAAGTTTTTTTTAATACATTTACATTCTTCTCTGTTATGGAGGATGATTTCCTTCATCAGTCACTTGGTACTAATGAAAACAGTAACATGGAATAAAGTTTTCAGCAAGTCAGTAAAGAGAATGTCAACACAAAGATTATTCATATATAATATCCTTAAATGTATAAAAATATATTTAAAATATAAATTTCTTCACTTAGAAATTAAGGGTTATTAACAGCAGCTATTGTTAGATTAATTTTATAGGTAATCAATTAGACACTGAGATATAAAAGTAAGAAATAAAGAATAGTAATAACATTGTATTTGCAATGCCAAAATATATATTTTAAAAAAATTCAGGATATTCTAAACCATTTTTGGGATATCCTGTAATGTGGCCAGTACATCCCTGAGTCGAAATGTCAGAGGAATAGCGTGCAATCAATCATTCCGATATTTTACATGTCACAAACTCTATGTTCCTATTAAATTCTAGTCACTGTGTTAGATGCTGGGGATACAAAGATGAAGACCTATATGAAACCGCAAACAAATGAGATACACACAAAAACAAATCATTAGAGTAAAATATGGTAAGAACAGGGTGATGCGAACAGAGAAGGAATACCTGACCCACACTAAGTTGGAGGGGATTGGGAAGGAATCAGAGAAGGCTTCTTGGAAGAGGTGATATATAAGCAAACTCTTAAAGGGTAAAAACATTAGTTTACAAGGTGACAAAGAAGAGCTTTGCCAACAGGGGGAGTTTCCATGAGCAGGCCATGGAAATAAGATGCAGAATTTCACATTTGTGAGTCTGAAAGTTGGTCAGCATTGTCAGGGCACTAAGTGTAAGGCAGAGAGGGGCAAGAGAAAATATGGTGGCAAATCATCCCAGAGATGATTTGTCACTGAATAATTTTTTGAAGGCAGGGAAGACACTTGGTCATCTATGCATTTCAGATAAATTCCTTCATCCATTCAAAATTTTATTAAGCACCTACAATGAGACAGGTGCTGGAGTAAAAGAAAAAAAAAGCCCTGCCCTGTTGGAAATTATATCAGACAAATCACCATGAAGGTTAAACAGAGGGTAGATGTGAGCAGGATAAGCCTGGAGTCAGAAGAGTACTCAAGAACCTGTTAGAGCAGTTCAATACGGGATCACAAGAACGGGGCACTGGTAGCAGAGATTTGAAAAACATGTAGAAATTGACTGCATATGGAAATGTAAGAAAAGGAAGAATGAAAAAAGGGAATCAGGTAGAGATAAGCTCAGTTTGATTTGAATGCACTTGAAGGAATGCAGATAGATTAATATAGAAACCTGAAACTGGAAAAAAAAAAAGGTCTGAAGCTAGAGATACCGATTTGGAGATGAAGATGGATTCGAGCATGTAGGCTGGGAAGAACTGCAGGTTAAGCACAGAACCTTAAGGAACACCAACCCATAAGGGATGGATGGAGAGAAAACCCAAAAGAATCAGGGAAAAAACAACTTGAGAAATACATAAAAGATCAGAGGAGAAAAGTGAAGTAAGAGCCAATGAAGCAAGAGTGCCAGAAGAAGGTCAACGGTGTCAAACACAGTAGAGAGATCCATTAAAAGGAAAACTGAAAAGTGTCCGCTGGATTTGGCAATCATAAAGCAATTGGTGCCTTCCTTCTGAAAACACCCAGGCAGGTGATTGGAGCCAAGGACATTTTACAGTATATTACAGTATATTACAGTATATTGAAGAGTCTAATAGCTTTTCAATTCTGGATGAAAGAGAGAAAAAAGAACATACAGTAGCCAAAGAGGGGTCCAAGATGAAGGGAAGCTTGTTTTTCCTTGTTTTGTTTCATTTTGTTAAGGATAGGAAAGACTTAAACATGTTTACATGTTGAGGGGGAATGAACAAATAGAAAAGAGAGAATGACCCCAACCATGTTATTACTGTATACCACAAAATTACTCCCCTTTAGTGGTGAGGTTTATTGTTTATTTACTTGTTCATTTAGTAAGTGTTTACTACATGTCTACTATATGCATGGCACTGAGCTTGGCACTAGTTCTGACTTTACGTGTTCATTAAGTAAGCTTATAAAGACATGCATGAGTGAATTTAGTCTTCCAATACAAGAGACACATAAGTAATTCAAAGTGAGCCTAGGTAGGTGCACACCGCAATGTAGAAGATATCACTGTGATCTTCTAAATGACAGCTTTGCAAATACAGTAAGGTTGCATTTCTATTTATGTATTTCAGCTATTGGCTGTTGTGGCATACTTTGGGAATTCTCTTCTTCAAGTTCAGTTCATTTTAGAGTTCAAAGCTATAAGATGCCAAGGTTTTTAGATTACAAACTGGGATTATGATTTATTTCAGTGAAGACTTCAGGCAATGGAACACCAAGTCCCCTGCTGCTAAACAAAAAACAACCATGAATTAAGTTATTAACTTGTTATTTTTGCCTAAGGAGCCTGAAAGAAATATGTGAATTTCAGGTGTCTAATTTCAAATCTAATTGAAATCTTTTTGTAGCCTCTCAGGGAATAAAATCTGTACACTATTGGAAAACTTTGATTCTCCTTAAAATTGCTCATGTGACTTATTCTAACAGAGACACTCTTAATGGAGAGATCGTTTTCATTCATTGTACCACATAGGCAAATTAAAGAAAACAGAACTAATGCTTAAATCAATAATAGTAGCATTTAGCTGTAGGCTACCATGCAAAGTAATACGGTAAATAAACTGTCTTTGTAGGTGAAAATTTTTAGAGTCCCATTATGAATTGGAAAAACAGGAGAGCTCCTATTAAAATACCACACAAGTTTCTTCTAAAACCTTTTCGACAGTTTTCAGGGGGAAAGGGTGGGTATCACAATTTTTCATTCTCCTAAGAAGAACTCTCTTTGTTCTATAGAGCAGTTTAAAACTTCCAAAGTTCATCAAAATAGAGTAATTAAGGCAAGATAATTCAATACACATAATTCTATACACAATTATGCGTGTGCATAGAACCAGTGGTAAAATTAGGGAAAAAATCTGAACAAGAAAATGTTAAATGTTTGAAGTGATGGACATGCTAATTACCCTAATTTGATCATACACATATATAGTACCAAAATATCACACTGTACCCCATAAATATATGTAATTATTTGTCAATTTAAAAATAAAAGCAAAAAAAATTATGTAAAACATTGAGTTGGTCCAATTCATATCCCAAAGTTGATGGATTCTTAATAGCTAATTAAGAGAAAGTTAGGAAGGACATCCAGAACACATTTTCAGCTTTTCAGATTGAAATCACAGATAGAAACTATCATCTCTAATCCCAAAATGGCCTTTCAATAAGCCCTTACGGACACATTTGCTAGAAATTGATGATTATGTTCTTTTACTGGCACTGGGTGCTTTAAAATAAGATGAATGCTATCAAATCAAGGCAGAGTTGGTACAGTACAGGTTGAATATCCCTTATCCAAAATGCTTGGGATGAAATGCTTTGGATTTCAGATTTTGGAATATTTGTAGAATATATACCAGTTGAGCACCCCAATCCCAAAATCTGAAATCCAAAATGCTCCAATGAGCATTGCCTTTGAGCATCGTGTCAACACTCAAAAAGTTTCAAATTTTGGAGCATTTTCAATTTTCCCATTAGGAATGCTCAACTTGTATTGTGATTCTAGATGGTTGTGAAAAGTTACTCTAAAAAATAGTAATTAGAAATAAAAATTCCCAACCAAGATATTACTTCAGATATTCAAAAAACAGCAAAAGTTGTTCATCTGTGGCACATATCATTTTGATTCCAACATTTTCAAATGTCCACATTTCTGGTAACAGATTCATATTCCTCTTAAATATATCATCATATATGGGGTCTCAACTTGAATTATACTGCTATTTGATAAATTCCAGAAATCATTCACTTTTTTTAACCCATTAACTAAAACCACTTTGTAAGCATTTCTGTAATTGTACTAGATTACTCTTTAATTGTACTAAAATAAAACTGTATTTCTATAAAAGTATTAGGTGCCATGTCTACTGGCTGGTCCAATAACTTGTATGGCCACAAGTGAAGTCAATAGCATGAACAAATCTTAAAAAAGAAACTGATTCCTTCTAGAAATAGCCTCACAATTTTAGCTTCTTACAACTCAGAGAAAGCAATCTATAATTCAAAAAGCATATTGAGAAGTGGCTGTCCCTACCAGTTTAGTCGGTAATCAATATGGGAGTTTAATATAAATGTGCACATGTCCTGGATATACTTTCATGTCAGTGAATAAAAGTACTACTATAAAGTGGCAATTTAAAATTGAAATGTGTGGATTATTTCTGACTGAATGACTAATTCTATAACAGAATATCTTTTAGTAACAAGACTAGTACCTCATGATTAAATAATCCAAAAAGACCCTAAGAATGTTATTAGAAATCAAAAATAGAGAGGCCTTAACAACTTCTTGTGCCTGATCTCACTTCGTGTTCCAGTAAGAAGGGTGAGAAAGGTCACTACCAGCACTAGCAACAGCCTCTATTGATGCACATTTATTAAGTATAAGTAGAAGAGCTGCAAAATGAGAGCAAAAGATGACTTTCAAGTTGCACATTTGCGAGAGTAAAAGTGTGGCATAGATTCTATTTTCATGGTTAGGTAACATTTTCTTGGCCTCCCATGTGGCTAGTATGAACATGTAACTAAGTGGTCACCAATGGAATGTGAGCAGAAATTAAGGACCCTGAGTCCTAAGCCTTGCAGAAACATGCTACCCCCATGCTCTTCTCTCCTGACCCTCCAGGTATGATGATGACCTGACATGGAACACACAGGTGAGGACAATGTCCTAAAATATAATGGACATCCAGAGAGAAGGAACCTGGGTCCCTGATGACCCCCCAGAAAGGAGCCACCTACTCATTTTTAGGGCTTTATACAGACTGTTAAATAAGAGAAATAAACATCTATCTCTTTCAGCCACTGAATTATTATTGGGATTCTCTGTTATAGCAGCCTGGCCTTACCTTAACTAATTCAAAAGTTTATAGAACCTTACCAATAATAAAAAACAGCTGGTTCAGACTAAACAGGGCAAGAAACTGTCCATCCTTTCTATTGTGTAGTCCTTGGGTAGCACTACTATATATCATGGCATACATTGTAAAACAAAAATGGTTTCCACATAAAAACACAATTGCACTATGTGTTTAAAAAGAAATGTATACTTTTGAGACAGATGGCTGTGAGAGGGACCAATCAAGCAACTTGAATTTTATATTTGCCCGAATCATAGAAAAATACAAAAGCATACAGGCATGGTAGCGTTTTTTTGAAAGGATAAATTATAAAATCAAGGCAATGTGGAGAATGACTGAATTCCCTGTGGAGTACCTCCTCCGTCTGTTTGTCCATCCTTTTTACAGTGGACTTTGGCTTCGCTTCACAAGTGGGACGATGGGCCACAGAAGGGATACAAGAAGGAATGCTGGTGTTTACATTCTGCTCCACTTCTCCTGGAAGCAGCAGCGAATCTGTTGGATACAAAACATTTCAATTGAGCCTTTTGCCAAGTTCACAATTTACCTAAATCATCTAACTGCCCAGAAGTCAAAGAAAATGAAGGAAATATGTTCATGTAAAGTAGGTCCATTTCACAATGCCTGTCTTCCTTTGGGAACTGGACTCAAGGGATGGCCCTTTCCATGTAATAGAAGTCATTAGTGCATTTATTTTTATTTTATTGTTGAAGACTTAAGAGTCCCCTCAAAATGTCTGGAGGAATGCTGTTTTTCAAGTAACCTGACTGTCCCTTTTACTCTCAACTGAATTTCTGCTTTTATAGGAAAATAAGGCAATAAGATGTTACTTTTGCCTCATTTTCCCATATTTTCCTAGAGGGATAAAGAGAAAGAAAATGGAGTGCCAATTTCATCCTGTAACAATATGGCAATATTTCAAAAATATATATTAAAAAACAATAATGCCAGAAGGAAAGTACTTTAACTTTCAGCAGGAAAATGAAATACTCTGTCATATTCAGAAGCAGGGTCTAATTTTCAACACTTGCAAAGAACAACAGCAACATGTTTCCTGCTTGTTAAGCACAATCTCAAGAATTCAATAACCAAGTTTGGGTTTCGAATTGATCCATTATAAGTGGATATGTCTCCTGATTTTTGCATGTGTGATAGTACATGGATGCATCACAGACAACTGATGATTTTCCACAGGTTTCTTAAAGGAGGACAAATAAACAAACAGAAGCACAACAGGTTTCCTCCTCAGTCTGTTTTCATGGGACCAGAAGGGCTTACTAGAGCTAGCCAACTCTGGATAACGCTGCCTACTTCTCAAGGATGATCTTAATTAAAACACTAATTAAGTTCTCAGTGGAAGTGATCAATTAATAACAGGCATGACATGACTGTTGCAAATGGCAGCATATATAGGGAGATAATTGAACAGGTATTGATATTTAAAAACTGAGACTTATTTGTAACGAATCCTTCAACACTGTAGATATCCCCTTCACAAAAACATATAATTACAAAATTCTTATGACTCCAGCAACAGAGAATACAGACAGCCTGAAAACAGAACTACAGAGGGGAAATGGTAATTCTACTATGACTAATTATTGAAATCTTAGACTATGAGCTCATTAATTAACAGAAATAAAAACGATAATAATAGCCAACACTTACATACTCGTCATTTTATATGCTTTAACTCAGCTAATACTCCCAAAGCTCTATTATTTCCTGTTTTACAGGCAATGCGCTCTACAGGTAGCCTCACTCAAGATCCCACAGCTAAAAAGGGCAGAGCTGGGCAGTCTATCTACAGAGCCTGTGCTCTTATCCTACAATGTCACGTTATGGACTTCTTTTAAATAAGCATTTTAATCACAAATGTTATTTTACTGTATCAAATTACACAGTCAAACTCAGAACCAAGAAATGTCACTATTATTACACATTAGCATGGTTCGGGCACCATTAAGTACATTTCCCAAACATTTCATACCCAGAGAAGCAACATTTTAAAATTCAATGAGGTTGGTGCAAAGACTGGTTTTCTAATGCACCTATTTATGAGTTCAAAACCAAACTCCCTCACTGAGCTTCCTCATATAACAGCCTGGGATTGGTACAAATCTGGTGAGGGACCCACCAACAAGGAAAGCAACAAGAGAAAGGCTGGGGCCTCTCAACATGAAAACCGTTATCTACCTGACCCATTGGGTCATCAGTTCAAATGTGAAATCAAAATCAATTCTGCTTTCAGGGCTATTTAAAATAATCGTTCTGGCTAACAGTATTGTGCAGCGAGGAGGATCACTCTGCAATTTCTTTACTGAAACTTCACTTCTCTAATCTATTTGCCAAGAAGGTAAAATTTTCAACAAAAATGGTTTCTTTAATAATAATTCTACTGCCATGGGAGCAATTCTTTCAAAATAACAAGACTCAGTATTCTCAAAGTCTTAAATTCTTGTCATTTGTTTCTTCAAAGTAAAAGCAAAATGTACCAATGCTTATCTATTAGCGCCTAACGTAGCACCTTATACATAGAGAATTCTCAACAAATACTTGGAGATAGAAAATGAATTTTGTACACCTCAACTTTTAAACTGGAGAGCAAGAATCAAGAGTCTGTCTGCCAATAAGATGTCATGGATGGTGTAAAATAAGTATAGCCCTTACCCTCAAAAACAAACGTTACAGGAATAAGGCTTTCATATATAAAATCAATCACGGAATAATCAAGAAAAAATTGAATAGCTCTAACTCTAAAGATGACAGATTTATAAAAGGGCAAAAACAATATGGATAAGAAGAACCTGGCAAGGCATATGTTATAAAGAAAACTACTGCAATCATTTAGCCACTTTACAATCCTAGGTGGGTTATATATACACTCATATTCTCTCGGGAGAAAAAAATGACTGTATTCACTGATGGTAGGAAATGAAATTTCTGAAGTTCTCTGTACAACTTTCTAAAACAGAAGTGCTTTAAGGGACTTAATCTGATCGTATTAGCTGGTGTTTCTAAAACGATCAAAGGCTTTATTTTCATCTTAATGGAATGCCACCATCTTGGCATACAGAGTCTGGGTAACCTTCAAAAATGAATCTTGAGGTTGGATGGCAAGACTGGTTGAAGTATTTTAATCTCTTCTTTCTCAACCCCATGTTTAGAAATTCTAATATTTAAAGTATCTGTTCGTGCCATTTGTCTCTATATGTTGTCAATGATCAGCAAGTCAAAGACTATAGTCATGTAATTTACACAGCATTACAACGTGAGCAATCTACACGACATCTGAAAATTTATACTACAGTAATATTTAATCTGCCTGGCATATTTATAAAATTAACCAATCTGTTCAATTGTTGCAATATAAAATTGCCAAAATTTCCTGAACATGTTGGTCAAATACAAAAAGGATATAGATAAAAGTACTTTAGCCATCCAGGCTCTTCTAAATATAGCTCCCAGCTATGATAGTCTTGTTCAGTAGTTCTTATTCTTAAAAATAACTGAAGACCTCAAGCTCCTTTTGTTTATATGGGTTATGTGTATCAACACTCATCATATTAGAAATTAAAACTGACAAGTATTCCAATATATATATGTTGGAATCATTAAAAATTATCAAGTTATATATTAAAATAAATAATTTTATTAAAAATTTATTTTCTAAAAACAGAAAATATTGAGAAGAAAAGCATTATTTTACATTTTTTCAAATATGTTATAATATCTGGCTGAACAGAAGAAAGTTGAATTCTCTATTTGCTTCTGCACTCAATTTTGGAAATATGCTGTTTTAGTTGAAGTAAAGAAAATCTAGACTCACACAGACAGAGAGTTGGAAAGGAGAGTAGTATTTTAATAGTCTTTTTATGTATTTGTGGATATTTTTCTTTGATACTATACCATGATCTGAAAAATGATAAAGTTTTTTTAAAGGTTATTTTCAATGAGCAATCTGAAAACATGTCAGTGAATTTTTTTTACTGCTACATTAAAATCCATTGGTCTATCTTGCACACTGAGTGGATCTTTCTCCTATGTATAATTTTGTAAACATCATTAATTGGTGATTTGGAAAATACTGGTTCACTGTGTTAAGTAGATCTTCCAAATGTTGACATATTTCATTATACAGTATAAAAATCACGTTAGTTAATATCACCAATTTTGCCAGAAAAGCCTTTAAATACTGAGAAGCTATCAAACTCACAGTACTAGATAAAAGTGCTCTAAAAATCTAATTTTCACTTGATCCGTTGCCAATTTTATCATTGGCAACAAATACTATTAGCTCTTAGCCTTGAAGATACAGGCTCACTTCATTCATTTTTGAGAAATATAGTTTGTCAGTCACTTTTTCAAATAAAAATGGTGATCCATGAAAGAGAAAAATAAACTAGTTCAGCACACCACTAAATCGCTCCAGTGTTTTTCCACAACCACTGTATTTCAGTATGTAATAGAAGTGACCTGTGAACACTTCCTATTTTGGCACACAAATCATTACAAAGAGGTATATTTAAGAATCAAGATTTAATAAAGTTAATAATTTTTACTACTTCATCCAATTTTCAATGGAAACTGGCATTTGTTTTGACGATAAATTTACGACAGTGAAGATGACAAATACTAGCATAATTTGGTGCCACAAACTTGATTCACAGTAAGGCACCAGCATCTTCACCCATCATTGCTTTTCCAACTTTAATGCAAACATCAACACATGACCTGCAAATCTCAGAGTTTCTGAGGGGTTCCCAGACCACATTCTCAGGGATCTGCTGGTCTAGCTAATGTCAGTCCAACCCTCCCACCATCAACTAGAAAACCTAGATAAATTACAAAAATCAACTATTTAAAGGCATTGGAGAATTACCAGTGTAGCCCAGGACTTGAGGAACCAAGATTTCAGCCACAATTGTTAAATATTTGTTGAATAAGAGTCCCTAGTCATTCAGGGATGGCCTAAAGCTGCTTAAAGTTGCAAATTAGGAAATAACTTTAAAAAAAAAAAAGAAGAGGTAACCAATGCCATCATTTGTATGTACTTGCTTACTAATGGCAATTAGTCCCATTAATGGACTAAAAATGACTGGAAGTTGCTACAGTTAGGATATGGTTTGTTTGGCCTCAGCAAGTCTAATGTTAAAATTTGATCCCCAGTGTTGGAAGTAGGGCCTGGAGGGAGGTACTTGGTTTGAGAGTGGATCCCTCAGGAACGGCTTGGTGCCATTCTCTCCGGAGTGAGTGAGTTTTTGCTGAGTTCTCATTCTTAGTTCCCGAGATAACTGGTTGTTGAAAACAGCCTGGCATCTCTTTCCGTCTCTCTCAGTTCCTCTCTTATCATGCAGTTTCTGCACATGTGGCTCCCCTTTGGCTTCCACCACGAGTGGAAGAAGCCTGAGGCCCTCCCCAGAAGCACACACTGGCTCCATGCTTCTTCACAGCCTGCAGAACCATGAGCCAAATAAACCTCTTTTCTTTACTTGGCCTCAGGTATTCTTTTACAGCAACATAAATGGACTAAGGCAGAAGTACAGTACTGGAGAACCTGAAAATAAAAATCAGACGAGGCTGCCAACCTTTGAGCAGGAATCAGTGCCCATTCTCAGTCAATGCAATCAGCCACAGCATAAGTACAACCCCAGCCAAGAGATGTGTATAGGACAGTATGATTCTGAGAAGTAGATGAAAAAAAAAAGTCTCTTCAGCTACTTGCACTCAACCAGAAAAGAGGTTGGGCTTGGCCAACTGAGGAAGCATAAAAATAAAGATGAACAGAAAATCTTCCTTTTCTAGCAGCCTCAGCATAGTAACTAATAACTGATCTAAAAAATAATTGTGCTAGGTAACAGTTTGGGCCAGTTTGTATGAGGCATGACAGTCACCAGGTTAACTACCTCATCTCAAATTCGAAAAAGGAAGAATAGGTTAACTTGATGCCAAATAAACATAGTGCACCAAATTCTGAGGAAGACGCGCCCTTCAAACTGCTTAATACCACTGCACAGAATTGGCTCCACTGAAAAACCATCTCCACTCTTTCCACCTGGGCTGCCAAATAATAAAACAAATATTAGAAAAGAATCATGCTCCTAAATCTTGGAAAATATTTATGAGAATGAATGGGGTGAACAAATAAAGTAAATGGCAGAAAAACAATATGCAAGCCACTTCCTTGTTGCCCCAGGCAAATCTGCTGCTTAAACAATAACAACAGAATCTAATCAGTAAGCCTCCCCAACTGCCAAAATCATACAAGCAACTTGACTATTTAAAATGTCACATTTCCCATCTGATATAAATATTTGTCTTCTGCTCACATTCCTGAAGTGTGATACAAATTAGGCCCAAACTAAAATTCACCTTGGCACAAACTATTTAATTTCTTTTTCCTTTAAGTGACCCAGATTGTGCATTATGAAAATTGTAGAGCCCCGGTGGCCTTTTCAGTAATTAGAATAGATTGATGAAGCCTAGGCTGATTTTCAGCCTAGCCTTTGCACATTATTCTACCTGTGGGAAGGTCTTGGCTAGTTCATTCAAGTCTTGGTTGAGCCTCAGTTCTCTTTTATACACAAATACAAGAAAGCTTGTTATCTGATTTCTGGAAAAACCATACTAGTAAGATTTTTTATCAATATTTTAAAATAAATCTGTTAATTGAAAAATGTAACTTGAAAAAATATTTAAAGAAAACAGTGTGAAAATACTGGAGAAGGTAAAAAAGCTAATTTAAAAGACTGACATAACAAAAATCAGATCTGTTGGCTATGTTGGTTTATGTCAATATACAGACTTCTCATACTAGCAAGAGGTGAAAAACTTAAAACATCATAAAAGTGCCCAAAACATGTACTTTTGTGCCCTGAAGTTTACTTTATATTGCATATGTATTACATGCAGACTAAAACCATTTGTCTCCACATGTTATCCTCAAACTAATTATATTAGAATCCTGTCGGGAGTTGGTTAAAATGCAGATCACCAGATGCCAACAAAGATCTTCTGAATTAGATTTTCTATTGGGAAGGAGACCCAGAAATCTGCATTTTTAATAAAGTTCCCTCCCCCAAATCACCCAAAACCAAAAACAGTGTGCTTCCTCTACAAATATAGCTTCCTGACAAGTCCTTAGCTCTCCCTTCTAATCCAATTGGAGTGCCTATGCTGCTCTTACTATAGAAATTCAGAACCACTCAGGGAATTAAAGTTAGAGAACCTCTCCCTGGAGGATGTGATCCCTCTAGATCTCTAATCTCACTTAAAACAAGTAAGTAACTAAAGAATCTGCAGGCCGGGCGCAGTGGCTCACGCCTGTAATCCCAGCACTTTGGGAGGCCGAGGCGGGCGGATCACAAGGTCAGGAGATTGAGACCACCCTGGCCAACATGGTGAAACCCCGTCTCTACTAAAAATACAAAAATTAGCTGGGCGTGGTGACACGCTCCTGTAATCCCAGCTACTCAGGAGGCTGAGGCAGGAGAATTGCTTGAACCCGGGAGGCGGAGGTTGCAATGAGCCGAGATCGCGCCACTGCACTCCAGTCTGGCGCCTGGTGATGGTGTGAGACTCTGTCTCAGAAAAAAAAAAAAAAAAAAAAGAATCTGCAACATCTACTGGCTCATAGCGTGCTTGAGAAGCAATCCCTTCATAGAGTAGTGTGATGTTTGAAAGCAGAATAAAAATGTTCATTGCTTCCAATTACCAAAGTCTCTCAAATTCAAGCAGCTAAAGAAGCTAGAGTAGAGGTTTATGCAACCAATGTACAAATAGTCACCATCCCCAAACCAACTTTACCCAGTCACTTTAACACCTGTCTGATTATAAATAAGCCATTCTTCCCCAACACTAATGACCATAATTCATGTTTATAACTACCTAAAGACAGTAAACAACAGTTAAACATCAACAACCAAACTTCCATGGAAACAGCCCCTTCCCTAAAATTACGCATTGACTTTGATATATTCTTGCAAATTAAATCAGGAATGAGTGTTTAAAAAAAAAAAAAAAAAACTCCTGACTTTGAACATATTTCAAATGTCCTTTGAGAAACAAAGAATACCTATGCCTGTCCAGAAATGTTAACCAGAAAGGAAGAAGTTTTCTTCTATATAAACATCAACAGACTAGCATGAAGCCTTTTTCAATTCAGCCAATGTGGAAAAATGCCTCAGAAGAAACATTTACAATATATCTTTAGTATTAAGGGTTTAAATTACATATTTGATAAATATTTTTAAAAGCAAAAAAAAATAGATTTTCTTAGGCTTTCCATGTTATTCTACATGTGGGAAGGTCTTGACATTAGTTCACTCAAGTCCACTGAAACTTGGTTCAGCCTCAGTAACCTTTAATATAAGGCAAGACTGCCTTAATTTTTGTGATCAATTCTGATATTGTGATGATTTTTATGATTAATAGATATTTTATGTGTCTCTCAAAAATAATCTCAATTTACAAGACTGTACTTCTAGGAAATAAAGAGTTGACTTACAATGGCTACACTTGAGACAATTACCTAAGAATCAATCCTGTGATGAATTATTAAAGGGGAGGGCACACTTTTATTTCTTTTAAGATCAAAGGTTTCACAATCTTCAAAAGGCTTTGACCTTTTGGCTGAAAATTTTGTTATTGAAAAAAATAGCTCACAACTTTAGTTTTTCCTATCTCAGGAGAGGTGGAGGTAAGAATTGCCAAAAAAGGAAAGCTACCTAAAGCCATATTTGTAGTTTCTAGAAAGATCTTTGACAAACCTGACAAAAACAAGCAATAGGGAAAGGATTCCCTGTTTAATAAATGGGACTGGGAAAACTGGCTAGCCATGTGTATAAAGCAGAAACTGGAACCCTTCCTGACACCTTACACTAAAATTAACTCCAGATGGATTAAAGACTTAAACAGAAGACCTAACACCATAAAAAACCCTAGAAGAAAACCTAGGCAAAACCATTCAGGATATAAGCATAGGCAAGTACTTCATGACTAAAACACCAAAAGCATTGGCAACAAAAGCCAAAATAAACAAATGGGATCTAATTAAACTCCAGAGCTTCTGCACAGCAAAAGAAACAGTCATTAGAGTGAACCAGCAACCAACAAAATGGGAAAAAATTTTTGCAGTCTACCCATCTGACAAAGGGCTGATATCCAGAATCTACAAAGAACTAAAACGGATTTACAAGAGAAAAACAAGCAAACTCATTCAAAAATGAGCAAAGGAAATGAACAGACACTCTTCAAAAGAAGACATGTATGAGGCCAACAAACATGAAAAAATGCTCATCATCACTGGTCATTAGAGAAATGCAAATCAAAACTACTTTGATATACCATCTCATACCAGTTAGAATGGCAATCATTAAAAAATCTGGAGACAACAGATGCTGGAGAGGATATGGAGAAATAGGAACACTTTTACGTTGTTGGTGGGAGTGTAAATTAGTTCAACCATTGTGGAAGACAGGGTGGCAATTCCTCAAGGACCTAGAAATAGAAATTCCATTTGACCCAGCAATCCCATTACTGGGTATATATCCAAAGGATTATAAATCATTCTATTATAAACACATATGCACATGTATGTTCACTGCAGCACTGTTTACAATAGCAAAGACTTGGAACTAACCCAAATGCCCATCGATAATAGACTGGACAGGGAAAATGTGGTACATGTACACCATGGAATACTATGCAGCCATAGAAAATGATGAGTTCGTGTCCTTTGTAGGGACATGGATGAACCTGGAAACCATCATTCTCAGTGAACTGACACAAGAACAGAAAATCAAACACCACATGTTCTCATTCATAGGCAGGTGTTGAACAATGAGAACACATGGACACAGGGAGGGGGAGCATCACACACTGAGGTCTGCTAGGGGGGACTAGGGAAGGGACAGTGGGGGGGTAGGGAGTTGGGGGAGGGATAACATGGGGAGTAATGCCAGATACAGGTGATAGGGATGGAGGTAGCAAACCACATTGCCATGTGTGTACCTATGCAACAATCCTGCATGTTCTTCACATGTACCCCAGAACCTAAAGTGCAATAAAAATATATGTATATAAAGAATAAACAATTATTAAGCAAAAAAAGAAAGAAAGGAAAAAGAAAAGAAATAGAAAGCATACCCTCGCTCATTTGGGGTTTAATCTCTTCATCCATGTCCAAGACTTCTAAATCTAGGAAATTGTCTACCTAGAAAAAAAGAATTAACATCATTTTTAAGCAGAATAGACCTAAAAAAAATGCAATGAAAAGTCAATGAATCCACTTCCACAACATCTAACGGAGCAGCTGAATCCACTTTTCTCATTAACTCTTGAGTCGCAGCTTTTGTGTTCACTGTGCTTTCCCAAGAGACATCTGAAAGAAGTAGTAAATTTGAAAGCTGGCCTGGATTTTGTAGGCCCCATAGTCAGACCTCTCCACTGAAAGGGAAAAAAGCAGCCTAAGAGTTTTTTAAAGGGTACTTTGTTCCAGATTCTATCCCAGAATATCTACCACCACCATGACAGTTGAAAACAGTGTTTCTGGGTTTTGTTTTCATTTTATTGCTTTTGCCTCTCAAGCAAATGGTAGTGGTGGCTCTGGCTACCGTCAGAACAGTGTGCTTTCTTATAGCACTCTGAAGAGCCAGAGAGAAGAAACTAAAGAAAGCAGGAGAGAAAGGTTCATTCAAAACAAAATTACAAGAGAGGTGAGCAGGGCAAAAAATCAAGTGCTCTCTCTTTTGAGCAAATAAAACTGAAAATCACTTCAAAGGTAAAAAGCAGAGCAAATGACCTTTACAGACACAATAGCAGCATTTCAATGAAAAACTTTCCACATGGAATACTGCTTTCCACTGCAAGCTGACAATGAGACATTTTAGATTAACAAAATGGTAACATTTAAACATGAACTAATTCATCTCAAGTGACTATTAAAGAGTGTAAATAAAAAAATGATCTCACCACTGGCACGAATAAGACCTAGTAAAGGAATAAGGTTGCAATGCCTTTTATGCTCATGACCTAAACATGTGCATAACAAAATGCCACAAAATCACAAATTTGCATTTCATAATTGGAATTCAAAAGACAGGCTGGATCTTTTCTTCTCCCAGCTCTACTTGTGAGACCATAGCTATTACATAGGAATTTTAAACGGTACTTCCATTGCTTTTAAGTACACACCTGCAGTTATTACCTGGCATCCAAGTGAAGGCAAAAATTTATCTTCCATATGATGGTTTCACTACTAAAATTTGAAATTCTCTCATATAATACTGTTATTTACTTAGTGGTGTATGCTAAGGGGGACTGGAGTCATGTTTCTCTATCAAAGCACCCCTTTAATTTATTAAGCTCTAAGGAAAAAAGATCTAGAACCCAGCTGACCAAGAACAGTTTAAGATATTCAAACACCAATTAATAATAATAATAATAATAATCTTGTAAGGACAAAATCTGTTGAATTCTCCAGTTTTGTATAAGGAAGAGTAAATGAGTCCTGTGTTTTTAGTTTGTTATGTTTTTATTTTTTGCCAAGAAAACTGAATCATGCCTTACCTTCACCTTTTCTGCCCAATTCAGATCACCTTGAAAAGAACTGCCAACCTTTTGGCCTTCATCCATCACTATCTGAAAAAATACTTTTTGGCCTTCACCCATCACATATTGATGGAAAAATGAAACAACTGAAAATAAAGAAGCTGATCTTGTAGCCCTTCAGATGACAAAACTTCCCTTCCAGTTTTTGTTAATTAGCTAAGCATAACAGACCAAATTCAGTAAGCCATAGCGGAGGTCAGGGAATAGGTTTCAGGAGCTCTGATTCTACTTCTGTCCTGTAGACCCATCCAGGGTATAACCTATAATAGACTACTTAACCTCAGTTCTCTGAGTCAAATAGTAATACTCCCCACTCCTATCTCATCCCAATAAACATCTGATGAACAAATCAGAGAATTACAACACAACATTTTCAAGTTATTAGAAAACAGTGTTATTCAACCATTCTTTGTTTCCCACATGCTGGTTAAAGACTCTCTATATAATATAATCCCAATGGTCAATCATTGCCAGTAAAGAGTGAATCCTCTAGGGGGAAAAAAAAAAATTCATATCCCACAATTATCTCTCTGGAAGCAAGTTCTGGAAATAAAGAATTATAGGCATCTGCTGTATATAAACATATTTCTAACACAGAGATTTTTGTTCCCTTGTGAAAAAAAAAAAACCCACAATATAAAATTCTGTCCACAATATTGCAGGGAAGACATGATGAGGCAGAAATTAGAAACTCAAATAGCTTAAAAAGTAGAACAGTTTCCACTATAAATCCTTGATAATTAAGAACCATAGCTGAGGAGAATGTGAAGAGTCTAAAGTCTTCAAGATTAAAAAAAGAGTATCTAACATTTATTGACCAAATCTTAGAAAAAAACAAGATTACCAGTTCCACATTGAGTTTGATAGAGAAAAATCTAGGACAGGTGAAAGAAGTCCCATTTTACACAGAGAATTATAGAAAGGAACTCTTTTGTCCCAAATAGAATAAGACAAGCTAAAAGAAGTAATTTCAATAATTTATAGATGGCAGATCCTTAAGACCTTTTTAACAAAAATTGGAGATAACCAGTTATCATCATAAACAATAGCTGTCAAAATCATGAAATACATGCAATGATGACTTTCAATAAAGTGTCCCAACGGCACTCCTTCTAGAATTAGGAGTTACAGATCTAATAACTGTCTAGTGTTTATTAGGGTCTCTTTTTTTAAAATTCATGAAGAATTCTTTTCTCCTCAGATTGTTTCTATAAATGTACTATGTTGTATTACCTGTTCTTCCAAACATTGTGATGACGTACGAAGAAAGATGGTTTTATTTCCAAGTTGGTAGTTATTTGCTTCATTTTTATGAGTAACTTTTGCTGAAATAAACATGTTTTCTGAAGAATCAGTTTCAAACACTCCCCTTTTGGATACATGATCCTCTGAAATAAGAAGTTATGCACTATTAGAAAACATCCACAACACCCAGTCTGGTTTATTTTGTGTATATTGAGAAAGTTCCTTCCAATAAAAAAGAATACTTTTCAAAGAACTCTACAAACTGAACGTTTGAGGCATTAAGCACTCTTGGTATCTCAAGCACATTGAGATACCATCTCATGCCAGTTAGAATGGTGATCATTAAAAAATCTAGAGACAATAGATGCTGGAGAGGATGTGGAGAAATAGAAACACTTTTACACTGTTAGTGGGAGTGTAAATTAGTTCAACCATTGTGGAAGACAGTGTGGCGGTTCCTCAAGGATCTAGAAATAGAAATACCATTTGACCCAGCAATCCCATTACTGGGTATATACTCAAAGGATTACAAATGGATCTATTATAAAGACACATGCACACGTATGTTCATTGTGGCACTGTTTACAATGCCCATCAAAGATAGACTGGACAAAGAAAGTGTGGCACAAATATACCATGGAACACTATGCAGCCATAAAAAAGGATGAGTTCATGTCCTTTGCAGGGACATGGATGAATCTGGAAACCATCATTCTCAGCAAACTGACACAAGAACAGAAAACCAAACACTGCATGTTCTCAGTCGTAAGTGGGTGTTGAACAAGGAGAACACATGGACACAGGGAGGGGAACATCACGCAGTGGGGTCTGTTGGGGGGTGGGAGGCTAGGGGAGGGATAACAGGCAGTGAGGAGATTGGGGAGGGATAACATTAGGAGAAATACTTAATGTCGGTGACGGGGGATGGAAGCAGCAAACCACCATGGCATGTGTATACCTATGTAACAATCCTGCAAGATTGGTACATGTGCCCCAGAACTTAAAGTAAAATAAAATAATCATAATAATAATAAAAGGTCAAATCCATAAATAACACCAGCTAGGGCCAGCTCTCTACTACTGCCTACTGCACCAGCACCAGTGACTTCTAACTAGCTACTAGAGGAGAGGTGGCCCCTGTCTTTTGCCTCAACAAATCATTGGAAATTCTGGTGTGAAGCACCTAACCTTGGCTGCTGGGGGGGGTGCTGAGCAAAGTGTGGGAAAGATTGCTAAGAAAATGCTGGAGTAACCAGCCCTATACAAGATGAGATGAGGAAGAAATGGTCTGAGGACTTAGTCTCCCTGACTTCTTCCTCTTTTACAGTCACAGAGATGTCCTGAATCAGTCCTAGGGCAATAAGCAGTGGTAGCAGAGTAGAGCAAGATAGGCATGGAGACACCTGGAAACAGGAGTTAACTGAAGGATGAAAGGCTTCCTCAAACTTCAACAATGTTAAAAGGAAAGCAGACTTCCTGTGGCTACTGCCAGGCCAGTGCTCTATTCTAATAAAAAGTGAAACAGTTTCAGTTTTCTCTGCTTATCCTTTAAAAGAAGTATAACCTAAACCCAGTAATTACTAAGAAAATACTATGTACCCAGCACAACACTATTGTAATCGTCTATTGACTTAAATACTTGAAAAGCACAGCAATGTCTGAAAATAAAAGATGTTCTACAAGGACAAGTTCTATTTGCTCTCACAATCACTCAGTGTACTCTACTATTTCCGATAAAAACTCCCAGGTTACGTGACAGGTAACCAGATGAAACTCCTTTGAAGTAAAGAGCAGAATATATAGAAGTCCCAGCTTCTGATGCTGTTATAGAACTATTGTTGGGATATCAGATCTAACAAAAATTCTCATCTACTCTTTTAAAATTTCCCCTTTCATAAACACAAAGTTTTCCTGTTTAAAAGACAGGATGATGCAGAAAAGAACTTGTTCACTCTCTGACGAAAGCTACAGTTTAAGGCTCCTTTCTAAACTTCAAAGTTGGTTTCATAAGAATATATGCTATATCCCTCCAAAGACCCAGAAGTGTTCCTTCTAAAGGCTTTTATCGTTGTTTTTAAAATCCAGCAAATAATAAATATCTTGGCACAATGAGATAGGAAAAAAGTTCTTTTTCAACACAGTAATGTCAAAATGGCAGATGCTGACACAGCCCAGAATCTGGAGTGGCTGAAAGCCTGATTAGAGAGCCAGATGCTGCTTCCCATAGTAATCCCGGTGCAATCCAAATGTGCCACCCAAGCGTTCATGTCATCTTCTTCTGTTTCTGTTTTTCATCAGAGTCCGCTTCCACCCTTTCATCTTATCCCTAATGTTTCTTGCTTTGAAATAAGTGTCAGACATAATACAGTTTAGAAATCTAACAGCAATATTTCAGAGAACAAGTAGGTTATTGAGACCTGAAAAAGCGTTTCTTTGGGCATTTCTAAGTCAAAACTTCAATACAGATGGGACAAAAACTTTTTTCTAAAGGTTTTTCGAGGTTTCATTATTCTGAAGCAATGGAATTTCAATTTCCTTTTGATACCAAACAGACAAGCTTCCAACAGATCTCCCTTACAAGGCCCCCACTACAGCTATAGGGTCTAATTTCAGACCAAAGAAAAAGGTTACACACCTTGAAAAGGTTGAAACTTTTGATGCCTAGATAAATTAAACACTAACCACATATTGATTATATATCTTCCAGATAAAAGTGATTATTTTTTAAGAACTCAATTTTGAAAGAAACTTTTTTAAAAATTCAAATTAATCTGTACAAAAGCCAAACTAGTGCCCATGCAATGAGAAGCATTATCACACTTGCTGGAGAATTTTCACAGATTAGCACAACCAACATTAGAATTCACAACCAAATCTGCCAGCAACCTCGGAGTGTCTGTTCTTCTACACCCTGGTCAATAGCAATATAAATCAAGAGCATGTTCTCAGTTGAGAAGAGGTATTGAATATATTGCTAGAAGGAAAGAAAAATTCATGGGGGTACAATTCCGTGCAACACCAGGCAATTGCAAAAAGTCTTCTGCAAAGAGAATTAGGGGATAAGCAATCATGCTTATAACAAGGTTGGGTACTCTGAAAGTCAGGGCGTGATTTTTGCATTATACTCCTTGCCTAGAGCAACGTTTCTCTGGACAATAATGTTTGGTCTTGAATTGTCCAGCCAAACTACTTCACTCCACTGCTTCTTGATCACATGCTCCTTGGTATCTGGCCTCCCCTGGAGCGATAGTTGTTAGAACTAAATAAGCAATTTAAAAACCAATCAATCATAAATCAGAATAAATCCAAAGAAGCTAAATTCAGCAGGCAAATGCTTTGTCTAAATTCCCTTTGCAGTGCTCTGAATTCCAACTGTTTTATGTTCCTCATTTGAAAGGGCACGGGGAGGAGAGGATTACCTCAGTCTGGCCAGTCAGGAATAACTGTGCTTTCCCCGAGGCAGGATGATAATTGACTCATTATTCACAGTCATAGCCATCAACCTGCCAAGGCACAAATGTACAACCCTGGCCTGGAAAAATGTGTGTGAACAGCCCCAGATGAGGGACACAACAGCAGTAAGTTGAAATTTTTGAAATGTCCAGTGTTAGGCACTTACAGAGAGAAAAATGTAAAGAGATTGTAATGTTTCTGAAAGCGTATTTTCAGACAGAAAAAAATTTTGTGTGATGGTTGAGTTATGGAGCTCATTCAATCCAAAAGTTATATTCTGGCCATCAACTATGTGCAAGGGGACAAAGATGGGTAAGACCCAGTCCTTGTTGTCCTTACACGGTTTATAAACTAGGACGTTAATCCATATATGCAAACCACCAAAAAGAGAAGGCACCAGTGGCAGATGATATAAGGGAGATACAAAGACAAAGAATGGTAAAATCATAATTGATTTTGGAGAATCACAAAGGCTTCACATAGGACTAGGGCATCGGAGCTGGGCTTTGAAAGACAGCTACAATTTCAACAGGTGTTGCGAAGTGGTCATTTTACAAAGAGAAAATTCCACGAGCAAAGCCATCAAGGTGAGAATGAACAAGGCCTAAGAAGAATCACTGATTATTTCAGGAAGATTTGGGGACACATGGAAGGGGTATACTTAGAGGACCTGACAAAAACTCTGTACTTAACCTACATCTTGAAGAGTCAAAATTAGAGCTCTACTTTAAGAAGAAAAATAGATAGAATGGATCAAAGTGGTTCAGGTACTAGAGACAAGAAAGTGTGGAGCTACCATAGTAACCCAGGTGAGAAGTAAAGGGAGCTTCAGCCATGCGGCAGTGATGGGAATAGAAGAGATTTAGAAAAGAAGAGTTCACAAGTGAGTTGTTTTGTGTTTATAGAACAGAAATGAAGGCACTATCTTCAACTAGTTATGTTTCCTCTCTCCAGATATCACAGAATCATCACCTTATCTTTCCACAGCAATCTGTACTATACTTTTACATATAATTTGGCATGCCCTAGGTAAGTTTTTAAAACAATCTCTGTGATGATGGATGTAAATACAGTATGCTGGCAACCTGTCAAGTGGATTACAGTTTGGTACTGAGAGGCCACACATACCCATTCCATAAAATGAGCTTACCTTCCCAACTGACTTAGTCAAGATCACAAAAGAGGTGGCCCACACTGGGAACAGATGCAGCGTATTTGAGCATTGCCTCTTACAGCTCCAGAATTCCTAACAGAGCAACAGCTGCTGGTGACAATGTCAACACAAGGTAGAATCTGTTACATCCAAGTTTGTTTTTGTGCCACAGCCCTTTTCTACGCTGAACTTACAAGTCTATGCACAATTGATTTATTTTCTTAATAGGTAATATTTATAGACAAGCAGGACCCTCCTAGTTCTTGAGTCAAACCCAGGATCACAAGAACACATGCTTATCTGGTGAAGAACCCAAGGAGGATCTAAGTATCCATGAGCAATACCTCCGCTTCCCCCACAGCTTTATTGAGGTGTAATTTACACACCACAAAACTCGGTCATTTTAAGTGTACAATTCCACTTCCCCACAGTTTTACTGAGGTGTAATTTACACACCACAAAACTCGGTCACTTTAAGTGTACAATTCTGACTTTTAGGAAGTATACACAGTTGTACCACCATCAACACGATTCCATTTTTAGGTCATTCAATCACCCCAAAAAGGTACCTGGAGCCCATTTGCAGTCACTCCTCGTTCCTACTCCCAACCACAGGCAACCACTAATCTACTTTTAGTTGCTATGTATTTGTCTCTTGCAGACATTCCATATCAATGGAATCATATAAGATGTGGTCTTTCACACCTGACTTCTTTCCCTTAGCATAACATTAATGAAGTTCGTCTGTAGGAGTATGTATTAGTACTTCCCTTCTTATTGTCAGATAATGGTCCATTGTATGAATAATACCACATTTTATTTTTCCATTCACCAGTTGATGAACATTTGGAGTATTTCCACATTTTGTAGCACCTTAATTATGATACTGAGTTTGACCCAAGGACTGTCATCCAAGGACTAATCCAATTCCATGCTGCCCCACAACATGACGAAATAAAACCACAGGGTAACTATGCAGGTTAATTTCCATCCACACCCAAAGGAAGAAATGCTGAAGCTCATTGAAGCTATAATTCTCTAATCACCTTATCTCTGCCATACCATCAGAGTCATAGAATCCGGCCACTCTCTATCCCATGGCCTGTTTTCTTCAAATTTATATGAAATAATCTGAAATTACCTTCCTAAATTGTTCATTGCCTGTCAATTCCCACTAAGACGTATACCTAAGGAGAGCAGGGATCTCACTGTTAGGAACTTACTCACAGTTCTTGTAAGGTAAAATATTCATTCTCCACTCCAAAGGATGGGTAACAGTTAAAACTGAAACATAGATTGACATTCAACACTTCAATCAGGAAGTTCTACACTGCGGGTTTACTATGTGCTTAACACTCTGCTAGGCTGCAGGAGGAGTTAAGAAAATTGTATGACATGGCCTCTGCCTATAAGAAACATATAATCTAGTCCCTTAAAATTTTTACCCACTCAAAGACATAACACTTTACATATCTTTCCACTCACATTTCCATGTTTAAGAATGTATCCAAAAGAAATGATTAAGTACGTGGACAAAGATTTCACTTCAAAGCCAAAATTGTCTGATCTATTCCCTTGAACATTTCTATTTAATCAAGGATATATATTTTGACAGGTCTTTGAACCAGCATTTCCATGGATAAAAATGTATCCAACGGCCATAAGTAAGAAGGGTGTAAAGACACTGCTATCAAAATAAATAAATAAATAAACAAAGGACGGAACCTTGCAAGGACCTACAAGGCTGTCCGTGCCCAATCTTTCCCTACCCCCATGCCCTCTAACCTCAGCTTCCACTCCTTTCACCTTTGCTCATGCAGCTCCAGCCACACTGGCCTCCTTGCTGTTCCTCAGCTGGGCAGGCACTGTTATGACCTGGCCTCTGCACTCACTGTTACCTGTGCCTCAAATATCTGCAGACTCACCTCATTCCAACTTTATTCAAATTTTACCTTCCCAGATCATCCTACATAAAATTGCAACCCTACATCCTCCTGCCAGCACTCATGATTCCCCATACTGTGCTCTGGTTATTTTCCCCACTTCTAGAATACAAGTTTCAGTTGCCCCTTCTAGAAGACAAATTCTCTGAAGGCAATGACTTTTGTGTCTTTTGTTCACTTTTGGGACATTTAGCACATGGTAGTTATTCAAAAAATATTTATCAAATGAATGAGGGTGTGCAATGCAGCATCATTTATAATAGCCAAAAATTAGAAATAATTCAAATGTCCAACAAAAAGAGAATGGCTAAACAAATATCCATACAATTGAATACCAGGAAGTCATCAAAACACTGGTAAATAATATTTATTGCTATGAGGTATTCATAATATAATGTTACATGAAAAAGCAAGTTACTTCTTATCTGTAGAGTGAGGGAAAAAAAGCAAGTTACAAAAACTATATATAGTATGAGCCCACTTTCATAAAATAATTATAATAAATTTGCTGAATATATAAATGACTGAAAATGTTAGGTTGAGCCCTTAAAATAATTCAGGTACTATAAATATAAATAAACATATGTATGTGCATTTTAATGTATTTTTTATTTCATCCTAATAAAAAGTCTATGAGGTAGAAGTTATTATATCTATTTTACATATGATAAAACTGAAGCTCAGAAATGTTATGTAAGTTTCCCAAGACCACCTAGTTAGAAAGTAACAGAGTTTAGATTCAAATCCTGGTTGTCTCCAACTTCCATGTTCTTAACTATTAACTGAATATATAGATATACATGTTAATAAACATAGAAAAATTCAGAAAGGATGCACACAATCATGGTTTATCTATAGAACAATAGATTACGGCTTTATTCATTAACTGCATATAAGTTTGCCTACATAAAAAAAGACGCCTAAAGTAGCAACAGCTTAAACAAAATGGAAGTTTATTTCTCGTTCATATAACAGTAAGAGATATAGATAATCCAAGGATAATATGATTGTTCTGCTCCACAAAATCATCTAACTCAGGCTTCTATCTTTCTACTCTGCCATGACTACAGCACCAACCTTCTCCACATGGTCCAGGATGACACACCCCCCACACCCTTGTTCCAAGGAAGAGGATGAATAAATAGAAGAAAGCACATACCTCACTTCTCTGTAATTAGCTCAGGCTGATTTCAGCTACCATATCAAGGAAGCACAAAAAATGGAGCAGCTCAAACAAGAATTTAATTCTCTCTCATGTAACAGTTTAGGACAGGTGGGTAGGCTTTGTTCCAGAAATGACCCAGGGATTCAGGCTGCTGGAGTGTTCTATCATCCTGAGCACGTGGCCTCCATGTCTGGGTCTAAAGGAGTTGTTCTAGTGATTGCCAATTTCCAGCCAGGAGGAAAAGGATGAAAAGAATATAGCGCACATGTCTTTAAGGATATGACCCAGAAGTTGCACATACCAGTTCCCTTCACATCTCATTGGCACAAACTTAGTCAAATGGCTAAGGAAGACTGGGATGTAATCTTTATTCTGGCTGGCCACAGAGTAGCTAAAAATCCTACTGCTATAGAAAGAGCATGTTTTCTGTTTTGCTGTGTGTGTGGGTATGAGTGTGTGCATGGGTACGTGGGTGTTGGTGCCTCTGAGTATTTTCTAATTTTTCTACTATGAACAAAAAAAAACTAAAATATATACTTTTATTTGAAGAGGCAAAAAAAGCATTTTTTCCAACCAAGTTTCTACTCCTCAGTCTAGGGAGAATACCTACATGCATCTTCTTCCTTCTTAAAAAGTCTTTCTGGAAAAAATGAAGAAGGGGGAAAGAAAAAATAAAAATAAATAAATAAATAAAAATATATATATATACACACACACAGACATACATATACACATATACATTTTTTTCTATAAGGCAAGATTCTGTTAATATTTAACTTTGATGTCCTTCTTTTAAATCACAAATAATTACCCTAATCACAAAATTCTACTCTTGTGTAACTCTTTAAAACTACCAAGTACCTTTGTGTATGAAATATACAATAGAAAAGTTACCACAAACAGCGAAATTATTGGAGGGGCATTTCCTGAAAGTACAGGCAATGAGATGCCCCTACAGACTATGTGGTCTCCCCAGTCTCTTGTCTGTGCACTTGATAGTGGCAAAACACTCACAAAGAACACAGTTCTCGCAGCAATAGACAGAAGTGGCAAGGACATTTCTCTGTGATGGAGTAGCTTTGACCTAGAGACACATGCACTATAATCCTTCAGACTTGGGACAGAACGTGTGCCGAACCAAAGCCTACCCTAAAATTCTGTAAGCTATAATATCCTAGCCTCTGTATCAGTGATCAGCAAGATCACAGTAAAATTATTTCTATAACCCATCACACTTTTTCACTGTCAAAATGCCTTTTAAATAATATACAATGGTATATTAAACTAAAATGTCATATTTAAAGTAAAATAATTGTTCTTATGCTTTGAGTGGGGTGGGGAGTTTCACAATTTCATGAAAGCTATAGACCTTATTCATAGAAAAAATGTAATATATACAAAAATGAGCAAAAAATATTGAAAAACTCATATATCTCCCTTAACCCCTCCTTGATTTCATTTAGGGTATTTTCTCAAAGCTGGTCTGAAAGTCAAAGTTCCTGAGCTGCACACTAGTAGAACTACTGAATCTTGGGGCAGGATCCCTAGGAAGCTGCATTTTAATGAGTACTTTCCAGGCGATTTTTACACAAGGTAAAATTCCCAGGTAAAGATTCCATGAAGTAGAATCTAACAATGATAATTAAAAAGAAGAATCTGATACTTTATCTTTGGTCAAATCACGTAAATACATTTTCCTGATGATTATGTGTAGACATAGTATTGAGTCTATCCACCAGAGGCCAGTGTAGGATCATTCCCTCAACTGTACTCTTACACCATACAATATACCATGTACACATACACAATACAATATGTACTATACATAGTTATTTTAACTACTTCAAGAAATGGGGTATAAACAACTAACACTGTAGACAATATTTTATATTTTTTATATTTACATTCAAGATGCCTTTCATATTTAACCTTGATGTTTTTCTCTTTCATATTAGAGAAATAGATATCATAAAACTTTACACTTGAGTAAGTCTTTAAAATTTACCAAATACTTTCATTTATATTTCATCTGATTCTCATCACAACCATTTAAGACATATCAAACAGGCAGGATTAGCCCTGGTTTACAGATTCAGAGAGTAAGTGACAGGCCTGTGGTCTCAAGAAATTAGTATATGCCTAGACTAATACTCAGGTCTTCTCAATCCAAGGATAGAAGTGTCCCTTCCCATTACACTGGCCCTTTCCATAACAAAACTAGAACTATAAAAGCAGTATAGTAAATTATTTATAAAACTAAATATTTGCAATCTAAAAGATTTTCCTTCACCCTAAGATCATGCCCTATTGCCTACCTGCACAAAGTTGCATCTACTTAAGGCAACCTCTTTAACTCACCTATGCTGGACAAAGTTAGAAGGAGTAATTTTCCCCCTTTTAAAAAAAAATAAATACTTCTCTTAGAAGTTTTCAAACTTTCTAAAGTAGAATAACATCTTCTGAACACATTTGTAATAATATAGGACTCAAACATTGGCATGTTGCATTATAGAGCAGTTCAAGAGCAGACTTAAATTATACATGTCTTTCACATTCTCTCATTTTTTCAGGAAACTCCAGGACATCCTTCATTAAAAAAAAGAATAAGAGCTTAAAGTAAAATAAGAAAAAAGTCTGAAAATCCACTGTTCTAATCATTCTTATTATTATTTTCTTAATTCATAGAGTGTTTATTCAATCTAAAGTTGAGAGCCAAAACCAATGGCAATATTCTGGATATGATTTTTATCAACACTCTGCAAATAGTTAATATTGCCTTACCAAATCAACCTCTAACTATATAGTCTATAAACATATAGATTGCTATTCTGCCTTCACACATTTAGAGCCTTTGGGAATCACACAACCCTTTATAAGCAGATTACAATAAATAGGAATGACATATCAGCTGATGAATTCCTCTAGGGCAGGGACGCTGTTTTGTTCATCTGAGTATTCCTAGATTCTAGCTCAATGGTTAAAACACAGTAGGAACCATCAATACTGAAATGACCTCAACATTAGCAAGAAGATCTGGATTGACATTATAATTAGGAACTAAACCCAGCACTCAGAATTAGATGACTCCCTACAACACCAATTTTCTAAACAGTGGTTCATACATGACAAAATCAAATGCAAAAGGCAAGTTAAGTCTGGAAAACACATGATCATGGTATAATGATTGCTCTCTGTGTTAAAGATACAACAAACTGCAAGAAAAGTGAGTTGATGGGCGTCTCTTAAATCTATCTCCTCTGGAACAAATCCAAATCAAGAAAAAAAGACACTAAAAATCACATACTAGACAGATTGTGGTTTGATTTTCATATAAGGGTTTGGTTAAAAGAAAGTTTCCTGTTTGTATCCCTTTGGGTTTAGCTGACCATTTCAAAGAAAATATTATTGTTTCATGGCTAAAAGAACATTTTGCTAAAATCATTCAGATCTGAAACATGCCCATTCAATTGAATCAAAGGACACAATCGTATGACCACCTCAGTTTCAAGTGGAACAATTTACTATTTTCCTTCAAGTAATGATACAATTAGCAATAAAGAGTAAAAATAATGTCTCAAGTTAAAGAGAAACGTATATAAAACAAATATGCACCCACTTAATATTGTTTAAATTGGCTATTTAAAGATTGACAATGACCACCTTAAAGGTTTATGTAGCTATTAGTTCTTTTTTGTTCTATAAAATTAAAATCCCATTTGCCTACAAAAGTTCAACTCTCTAATTTATATGTACACATCAAATATATTAAAGATAAATAAAAAGATGTGTATCTTTTCAAGTAAATAAAAGAATCAAAGAAAATGATGCTTTTATTTGTAGGAAAAAAAATTTTTTAATTCTCATGTCTTCACTGAGAAAGCATATTAGAAAAGATATTTACTGTAACAAAATACTATGCATTAAAAACACTGCCAAAAATAAATCTAATGATTACTATTCAAATTGTCATGCACATTTAAATACATTTTCTTTCCTTATCCCATTTCATGTAAACTACAGCAGACACAAAAAACAAATGATTATCTATGGACCAAATATTCATGTTGAAATGAATATGAATGATAACAACTTCAGCTAAAGGTTTATGCTAATACATCTAAAACAAAATGGCTCAATCAGCTCAAAATCTGTCATAATTTGAAAGGGGAAATTTCCTTCTGCAACTGCACCAGCAATTTTTTTGTGTTTCATAATTTGTCAATTTGTTCCCTAAGTGTACTGATTTAGTGATGACAAAAGAAATAGAGACACAAATGAAGATTGCTTAATTACAGCTTGCAGATGTTCCCCCAAAGAGAAAAAAAACAGGTTAATGCTGCTGATGTTGTTTCTTCCACAGGATTCTGCTGTAAATTAGTTCACTTCAGTCAATAATTTTTTTCCTTCAGTGTTCAATTGATATTTGATGCTATGTTGTGATAAAGAGATTATATACACATAGTTACTGAATTTTTGATCAATTTAAAACTATCAACATTTTTCTTACTCTTTCATTCTTTTTGGCAATACTAAAAAACACATCAATAAAAAGCTTTAAAATAACACCACTGCCTTACTTGCTCCCTTGGGATGTCAGATAAATTTTTTAAATTTCCTAGTTGCTTTTTTTTTTTTAATTGCATTTTAGGTTTTGGGGTACATGTGAAGAACACGCAAGATTGTTGCATAGGTACACACATGGCAGTGTGATTTGCTGCCTTCCTCCCCATCACCTATATCTGGCATTTCTCCCCATGCTCTCTCTCCCCAACTCCTAGTTGCTTTTATTAGCAAGTCCTTATATGACGTCTTCTGCAAATTTCTCTTGTATTAACATTATCCCGGTGGCCTGTGTTCCATGGCCTATGTATGTCTTCAGTTAAAGTAAGTTTATTGCTATTTGCTGTGTTATTTTCAATTACCTTCTCTTTACTGTTAAATTCACTTTTGCAAAAGCGCTTCCCCAGTTGCCTGTTTTTTTTTTTTCTTAACGTGGCTAACGGAAAAAAAGGAAACAGAAAGGCACTGCAAATGGCCTGTGAATTAAAAACACCACTCGATATTCAGTAGGGAATTAAATGACTGATAACAACAACACAGAAAATGTGGCTTCAGTGCCACCTGGAAGCATAAAACTGGTCAGTTTGTTTCCAACTTCCTCTGACAGGCAATCTGCCAGTTGCAAGGGTATCAAAACAATGTTGAGCCCTCTGGTCTCTACCTAATACGCGACAGAAAATAACTGCAAAAGGCTACACAGTAAGGATTATTTTTCTTGTTGTGTTTTCTTTTATGAGAGAAAGCTGTTTTTATGCTCTACTGAAATTCCTTTCCTGCTCTGAAATTGGTAAGAGGGCCAGCTGCTTTCTATGTTTTTCTCTGTGGTATTTTTCTACAGCAGATTTTAAATTCATTCTTCAGATTGGGAAAAGCCTCTCTTTGTACCCTCATGGAAGTTTAAAGATGCATTGCTAATGTTCAAATTCAAAATAGCTTTGGGGACCAAGATGATATGTCAACTTCAGAAATGTGTTGTTTTATGTGCTGTCACTGGTTTCATTTTTAATTACATTTTTTAGAAACTGTCAAATATGAGTAGTGATACTCTTCCGGCTGAAATGACAACTCAAAATTTATCAGTCTAGAAGTATAAACCAAATCCCAACCCAAGATACTAAGCTCTTGACAGAACGAGTGCTCAGTAAGGAAAAAAATAATAATAAAAGGCTCTTGAAATGAGAACTGTGTAACTTTGAAGAAGTCACTTGGGCTCTGTGGGCCTCAGTATCTCCCAGGCAAAACACTTGTGACTCTTCTTTGACTCTTTCTTCTCCCTATTCCTCTGCCAGTCACCTGTTACTAAGTGCTGTCAGTCATTCCTTCACTGGCAGTATCTCCTAGGCCCTTTTGCTTTTCATTTTCTCCCCCACTACCCTAATCCAGACCTCCAGCAATGTACTTCTGCTTAGCCCCAGGCTAGTCTCCCTGACTCCAGATGTTTCTCTCCTTCTTCTTTGCTCTACCTTTCAAAATCACGAGCAATGTGTGTTATTGGATTTTGTTTGTTGGTTTTAAAATTCTACTATGGTTCACAGTTAGATAGTATATGGAAATCCAAACTTGAGCATCGTGACAGAGTCTCCTTCGCAGCCTCTCCTTTCTGTGCCATCCATTAAATGTGAGTGTTCCTCAGGGTTGTACCTGAGGCCGTCCTGTCTGCCAGCCTGTCATTCTGTATTATCTTCTTTTCACTACATTTATTCAACCAATATTTAAGTATCTACTCATTCTGCACCACCAGACACTGCTTTAGACAATAGTGTAACAGTGGTGAAAACCCACAAGACACCAGCTTCATGAAGCTGATATTCTAGAGAGGACAAGGTAAGTGTATTTTGAGGTAGCACATCCATTCCTGTTGGCATATATTATCTACACACCAGTGACCCCAGGTCTTGAGAAAAACTGCCTGATCCCTTGTGGAAGGCAGAGAACAAAGTAGTTCAGGGTATGGGCTTTGAAATCACACTGACGAGGCTGGTAGTCTAACTCCATCTCTTCTTTTAAGGATTCCAGTCACACTGGGTTAGGGCCCACCCTTATGACCCCACCTAACTCTAAGTATCTCTTTAAAGGCCTTATCTCCCAATACAGTCCGCGTTGGGGGTTAGGGCTCCAATATGTAAATCTGAGAGGCACACAGTTCAGTCCACAACAGCAAGTTACTTAACTTTATGCCTTGGTTTCCTCAATTGTAAGTTAAAAATAATGATAAAAATTAAAATGTAAGGAAAAACTCACCAGGTCATTATAATGATTAATTGAGATGATGCATGTGTAGTGCTAAGCATTAATCCCTAAAACTTAATAAATGTTTGCTGCTATCAGTAGTAATATTAGACTTGTTTTTTAATAACCTCTCAATCCCAGATGTTTCTGTGAGACAGGTATAATTGTACAGAGGAAGGTCAGATGTCTAGAGTTTGAATCCTTGACCTGACCTCAGGCAAATTACTTAATCTACAATGACTTTCAGTTCCCCGAGCTATAAAAAAGGAAAAGTAAGAGCTAATTCTTTCCATCATTGTGGCAATTAAATAAGCTACTCGAGGCAAATACTTAGTGAATATATCCGTAAGTGAATCTAAAATAAAGAGCACTAGACAGTCTCTGCCAACTCTACAATTTAAACAGAAACACACTTTAAGCAATTATCTGGTATTTTAAAGCAGTCCAGACAGTCCTGCTTTTTAACAGACTGCATTCTGAGAATCTGTAGCCTAAATCAGTGGTTCTCAAAACTAGTGGTACATCAGAATCACCTGCAGAGCCTTGAGAATATAAAAATTTTAGACCCCTTGCTATGGTTTCAATTAATAAGCCAAAAGCCTGGAAATCTGGACTTTTATAAAAGTCTGCCATCATCAAAGTCTTCCTGATATTCAGCCAAGTTTGAGAACTACTTGTCTAGAGTAGAGCTGCTTACATATGTGGTTTTAAGTTTTCAAGTAGACATGTTAAAAAATAAATATACAAATAAAAAGTAAAGTTAATTTTAATAATATATTTTATTTAAATCAATTCTCTAAAATACTATCATTTCAAATATAGTCAATATAAAAATATTATTGAGATATTTTACATTCTATTTTTACACAAGCCTCCAAAATCCAGTGTATGTTTTATGCTTATGGCATGTCTCAATTCAGATAGTAAATTTTCATCAGAAATATTGTATCTGTATTTAGATTTCATAAAATTTATATTTTAAAAAATGGATTCACCTCCCCAAGTTGTCCCAAACACCTTTTAAAATTTTTCTGATAAATGAACTGAATATGTTTTTTTATATACGAATTTAAATTAATTTAAGGTAATCAAAATTTAAAACTCAGTTCATGAGGCACTATCCATGTTTCCAGTAGTAATACTTGCATCTTGCTAGTAGCTACTATGTTGGACAGTGCAGGCCTATATGATCACGAATCATACGGTTACTACACCATTCATGAAATTTGTAATGCTGGAAAAGCACTGGCATCGCTCCTTAAATAACTCAATGTGAATAAAGTAAATATAGATTAATTTCTCTATAGTTATACAATATTATTAAAATCTGAGAAAAACTGAAACCTATTCAATGGTTTTGAAACTCCAAGAGTTTGGAACTATCAAAGGTCAGCCCTCCACCAATTTATAAAGCTACAGGCATAGCCACTTGTCCAGAACATTCAGACACACAATGTTCTACCTAATAGGAAAATCAATTCAAATATTAACAAGTATGAAGAGAAAAAGAGAGGTTGAGTTGACAGGAATTTTTTTTCAAAGATATGTTAAAAGAACAATAAAATGCTAAAAGCACAAAGTATTGCAAGTGAAATGAAAATAGCATAAAGAAAACTAGGAACAAAATTACACATCAAAATCTGAAATAAAATCTTTGATCTACACAGAAGAAAACAGGTTAAAGTAGACAAATATGGCAGTGAATAGAAAGCTGTTATTATGTGGCAATATAAAACTCTAGAATCACTAGGAAAGCTGGATCCTAGGCATGCGAGAGAGAGAGAGAGAGAGAGATTTGGAAATAACTATTGTAATCCCCGACAGTTCCCATATGTAATAAAATGGAGTTGAAAAGATTTCATGTCAATTTCTAAGTCATTGGCTTCTTAATTATACAATTTCTGTGTGACAGCAACAAGAGCAGTAATTACCACTCTAAAAGGTGGAAGCAAATGCTTCCCAAATTGGATCATGTGGTAATCCTGGCGTGGAAGGAAATTAAAAGAAATTGCCTTTTTCTTTCAGCAGTTTAGAAGTAACTCTAAACCTTACTAAAGCAAGGCTACATATTCATCTTGAAGATTTATTGTTTAAAGGAGATATAGATATATCAGCACTAAAATCAATGCAACTGTGACCCAAAGAACTATCACCAACGGAGGCATTTCAACATCTTTCAATTTCAGCTCTTTTCTGTCAAACTTTCCTGGTTCTACTTAATGTCTTGAGGCCCAAGGCAAGTTTGGGTTCAGTAGTTATGCCAGACTCATCTCAAGCAGCCTCTCTGATGACTAGACTTTATTGCCCTTCCTCCAACCACAGTCTGGGTGGCCCTCCTGTAAGCTCTCAGTCTCCACTGTGGTACTTATGCATTAGTCTAATTTCCTGCTTGCTTATTTATCTCTACCAATGAATTATGAGTGTTTGAGAACACATGCTATATTTTATTTGCTTTTTAATCTTCAGCACCTAAAATGATATCTGAACCACAACAAAACACTCACAGAATTAATGAATGAGTGAATTAATTAATTAATCAAAAATCAAATATAAGTATTCACATCAATGTTTTTATAACTAGAAAAAATGGCAGTAATATGACAGGCCTTTTTCTTTAAGCAGATATTCTAGAAAGTCCTATAAATTAGTTACATTCACAGACAGATTGAGATACAAAAGATTAAAACTTAGTTGCCTATCTTTATCTACCCTGTCGACAATATTAACGATGTCTCACCAATTATTAAAAAAAAATCTGCATGCTAATTTTCGAATACATATCTTACAATTCAGTTTAGCCTCCTGAACTGAAGATACTACTGAGAATTCACTTACAATTGGCTGTTTAAGACTAATAATATGTCTCTTTAAACATTTTGATAGAACATTGTCTTTACCATCAAACATGTACCACAGTGTAAAAACCTACTTGCTTTAAAAAGAAAAAACTACAAAACATGATCAACATAAATGTACTGTAGTGAGAATTATGCTATAATATTAACAGTCTCCAACTGTTTTCCCAGAGTCTGAGGCAGTAATGAGAATTTCTTTCAACAAGGCTATAAGTTAATTTTTGCCAGGGAAATATTTTTAATAGGATTACTGACCCTTTTAACAGTCTTGAAAAGAAAATGAATCCCATAAGCATTCTGGTGTATAACTATTATAAAAATAAATAGAACAGTCAATCAGTGGAAGTGGTAATGGACTTGAGAAACTAAACTTCTAAAGAAATGTGCATAAGTATGCATGGCGATAACCACTTTAACAGAGAAAAGGCTCAGTGTATATCAACAAAACAACTAAACGCAGTGAGACTAATGTACGGCCTGGAAAGGAGCAGGGGAAACAGGAATTTTGGAAATATAGCTTTAATGTCTTTCTTAAACAGAACTGACCACATTTACCTTGATCAATTCTGCTGGCTATCACTCAACTCTTGGGCCTGTCCCTAAGTCCTGGTTTCTCAGAAGGTATTTACATGTTTCAAGGGAAAAAAAGGACACTTTCTGATTTAAGACACATTTTTACACTCACAACTCTTTGTGCTTTAAGAGGAATTTTTTCAGGTCATTAGTTTATAATGTGCACTAGTGCCTAGGGATATTTTGAAAGGAAAAAAAAAAAACTAGAGTGCTTAGATGATGCAGTTTACATAACTTGGATCATCATTTACTTCAGCTCAATTTGGGGTCTAAAACTGAACCCCAAATGAGCTATCACATCTGCAACAGTTTCTTTCTCAGCATGCAATGATCATACTGCAATCTAAAAACAGAATAAGACCACTTTTCACAAAAGTAGATGTATTATAACCCCCTAAATATATCAAAGTCCTTGCAAGAAGTTTTTATTCTTCTAGAATACAAAAATAAAATCAGCCTTACAAATAATTTCCAAAATAATATGAATTATCAAAATGTCGTTAACATACCAAAATTCATTAATTCTGCCAATCTTACCCCCTATTTCCACCACCCCACCACAGCCATTCATACTGCTATGTTTGGGTCCAGAAAACACAAACTAAATCATTAGTCTCGAACAATGCAAGTATCTTCCTAAACCCAGGTTCATAGACTAAAAAATAATTTGGTCATTCTCAATATTAATTTGATCTACATATCATGTCAAAATAGATCATTCACAGGCAGCCCCAAAGTTAACTAACTAGTTCCTAAATTTTTCATTTCCATTAAGTGTAAACAAAAACTATCACATCTATGTTTTTTAAGTGTAAACAAAACAGATATCAATTATATTCTATCTCGCCTGATAAAAGAAACAGATAAGAATCACTTTCTCTTCTTCTTTTCTTTTTTTTTTTTTGAGACGGAGTTTCACTTTTGTTGCCCAGGCTGGAGTGCAACAGTGCGAACTCGGCTCACCGCAACCTCCCCCCTCCCAGGTTCAAGTAATTCTCCTACCTCAGCCTCTCCAGTAGCTGGGATTACAGGCATGCACAGGGTTTCTCTATCTTGGTCACGCTGGTCTCGAACTCCCAACCTCAAGTGATCCACCTGCCTCAGTCTCCCAAAGTGCTGGGATTACAGGTGTGAGCCACCACACCCAGCCAGGTAAGAATCACTTTTTTTTCTTTTCTTCATTATAATTACTACCCTTATTTTACATTTCTTTAGGACACATGAATCATTACTCAAATCATGAAGTCAGGTATTTTAAGAATGTCATGACCTCAGAGATTATGACACTCCTTGTTCTCACCCTTGGGTACACATTAGAAGCACCAGAGGAGGTTTTATAAAATACAAATTCCTTGATCCTAGGTGAGCTTTAGAGTGGGCTCTGATGTCAATATGTTCTAAAAGCAAATCAGGTGAGTCTAATGTGTAGCTAGGTAGAGAACCAATGATCTCAAAAATGTGGATCAATGACCCAGAAAGGATCAAGGTTGAGAGCAAGCCGATGGCAATCTGAACCAGAACCTAGAAGGAAGATAACAACTCGATGCCTAGGGGCTACTTAAATGAATGAAGCAGACAATATAAGCAGACATTTTTAAACTGTGTGAGTGCCAGAGAGCATGACAAACTAAGCAGCTCATGGGGCAAGGGCTCCTGAGCTCTAGCTAATACTGGCATGAGGAAGAAACAGATCTTCTCACTGGATCCCCCAAAAAAAACACAAATCAAGATTTTCATGTAAAATTACCCAACTTTCAAATGTTGGCTCAGTTAATAAACACTATCACTGAATGAGGGAAACAAATGAAATTTGAAACTAATGAAAAACACAACATGGGTTTGGCCTTATCCCATCCAGTCTAAAGGGTTGTTTCCATTCTACAGAAACCACAACAGCAGCAGCAGCAGCAGCATCACAACAGTAATACCAATACCTAACATTCAGTAAGTAATTACTATGTATTAGTCACTACACCAGGAGTTTCACATGGATTATCTCAATTAACCTTTCTCAAGCTTTGAGAGAAGTCCTATTATTATTCCCCTTTTATTCAAAAACTGCCCCTGCCCATGGTCACACGGCCAGTAAGTGGTGATCCCAGGATCCAGAAGTGTGCAATGTAATTCCATAGTCTATACTATGCTATTTCTCTTCAAACTTTTTTAAAACAGGCTTTTAACAACCTCCACTCTTTGCATTTGGATTTCTTAAAAAATAAAAGGATAATATAAATGATTTCTCAAGTCATTTTTAGTTATCAGATTCTGTGGCTCTGATACCATCACACAACTCTAGTATTTATATCATCAGTAACATTAGGGCATCAGTCACAAATGCCCTAGTAAGAATTACCTGATCACAGGAATGGAATGAATAGTCTTTCTTAATAGGCAGGAGAAACATAAACTTACAATAAAATTATTTATTGCTGCAGAAAGTTTACTTTTCCATTTTACCTTGTGAAAGATTAGTAAAAGTGTCCAGAAATTCTTCATCATATGTTTGCTCATGACAATTAAGGAATTTATCCAAGACTTCTTTGATTAATTTATCTTCATCCATTGTTTCCGATCCTGACATTCCTATTCAGGAGGCCACAGTATCTACAAGACAGAAAAATACAAGCTAGACAGAATCAGGCAGTACCGGCCCCTCTGAAAATACTCTGGATGGGTAGGTTGAAAAATCCCAAGGCTCTGAAAGGAAGATCAAGGTAGTTACTAGAGCAATGATCTCTAGTTCAAGAGATGAGAGTTTTATTCATATCTTTGTTGCTGAACTGTTAACTATCACAATTTTACTTTTTGCTTCAGTCTTCTCATTACTATCTTCTTAATTCATAAGAATATTGTCACCTAATTACATAATTAGAAATTCAATGTCTTTCGAGGTAGGAGGAACTTTAAAGAGTACTCAACTAACTGCGCATCTAATGACAATAGCTAATACTTACTAGCGACTTATTTAGCAGTTACTGTGTGCCAGGTGCTATTGTGAGTAATTTTTTTGTTAATTATCATAACAGTTCTAGATAAGGTCACAGAGCCAGTACATACAAGTGCCAGTTGAAGCAGTCTGATCCTAGAAACCATGCTTTTAAACACTTCACTATCTGTCTCTCTATTCATCAGGTGACCTTCCCCGCTTCCCTACTATGACTGAAAAACAGTTGACTTGCTGTGCTTCAACATATCCCGGGACTGCTAACTCTGAACACTCCAAAAAAGCCTTTGGACAGCTCTATTAAAAACTTTTAAATTAAGCCTAAATCTGTCTTTCTGTACCCTACCCCAACTGGTTTCTGAGTCCCTGAGGTTGTACTGAAAAATTTCAGCCTTTCTTGTACATGAAATCTTTTCGAATATTTGAACAAGGTTATACTGTCCTTTGTCAATCTTCTCATTTTATTCACTGAAACAGATTTATTTTTCAAAACCCAGCTCAGAATTCCATTTCTCTCTGAAGACTTTATCCTCCCATCTACTACCACAGGAAGAATTAATCTTAATATATCTGTGCTGTTTCTGTACTAAGGTCTACTGTTAAATTTATCATGCTGTATTGGAAATAGTTGTGTACATTTCTGTGTTGTCCCTTAGACTCAGAGACATGAAAGGCAGAGTCCACATCTCTTCATCTTTGTATCCCAAATACTTGATAGCTCAGGATGTGGCATAGAGCTGGCAGTCAATCAATATTGAGCTAACATTACTCATCTGAGCAGGTACAACAGTCGAGTATTGCTAGAAGCTGGCAAAACGCTAAACTATACTTGCCCAATTATTTCACCTGTGCCTTATATGACATGGTTTCCAGTCCTTAAATCCTCCTAATCAATCTATCAGGAAAAGGTTTCACATTGCCTGCATCCCCTTTATATATGTCATCCACAACTGAAGACAAGACTCCAGACACGATAAGATTAGACTAACTCACATTCTCAATATTACACTCTTGCTATATAGCTGGAGATCACATTTACATTGGTAGTGGCCATTCCACATTGTCATTCATTTAGCACAGTGCTAACTGAACACCTGTCAGCTAAGACACAATGCCTCAATCCAAGCACAGTTTGGACTTCATTTTCACTTATGATATTTCACCTTGTTAAACTCCATTCATTCTGTATGAAATATTCTTCTTACATAGCTTTGAGAAAATTGATTATCTACAGAAAGCAGACATGTAATTACCACCTAAGTAGTCAGTATAATACATGGGGGACCATAAAAAGTAGGGGTTTCTCCAACACTGTAAGGAAAGGAGAGCACTAAACTTCCTTCTTTCTATCTGAAACAAGAGTAAACATCTGTTAGCTTTTTCTCCCACTTTTCCTTTATACATTTATCATTTTAAAAATACAAATAGTGGCCAGTCATGGTGGCTCACACCTATAATCCCAGTACTTTGGGAGGCCAAGGCAGGCGGATCACGAGGTCAGGAGGAGTTTGAGACCAGTCTGGCCAACATAGTGAAACCCCATCTCTACTAAAAATACAAAAAATTAGCTGGGTGTGGGGTTGTGCACCTGTAATCCCAGCTACTCTGGAGGCTGAGGCAGGAGAAACATGTGAACCCAGGAGACAGAGGTGGTAATGAGCCAGGATCGTGCCACTGCACTCCAGCCCAGGGAACCGTGTGAGACTCCATCTCAAAAAATAAAAATAAAATTATATATATATAGCATGTGTATGATATAAAATTATAAAAACCTTTAAGTATCTCCTAACTCTGCCTATTCCCAACCATCAGAGGTAAATGCTGTCAAGAGTCTAATGACTGTACTTTTAAATCTCTCCCTATAATGTGTATAGAGAATGACAGATTTTTTTTTCTAAAAATGGGAACATATTGTATGTTATTCTTTACAGCTTTAATTTAATAAGTTACCATGGACATATCACCACTTTAGCATATGCAGATCTAGCCTATTCTTTCAAACAGCTGTACAGTCACAGCCCAGCTCTGCCACTCACTGTGTAGCACTGGACAAGTTACTTGACCTCTCTGGGTCTCTGGTTCCCCATATCTATAAAAAAGGGATTACAACTCTGCAGGCCTGTATTTCCTTAACCTCAATCCCAAAACACCAAAAAGCTCAGAAAAAAAAAACTTCATAAGATAACGCCCAAATGCATTTGCCAGCAAGACTTGATTGAATTAACATGAGAGTACTTATGGCTTTTATTCTACTCAGCGTTACTATTCATATATTTCCCTGCAGAAATACTAATGTGCTTGCATATAAAGTACTTTCCCAGAATGAGCCTAGAGCTTTTGTATAATATATGGCACATGCACTGATTACTTTTCTAAACTCCAAAACATTCTGAATTCTGAAGCACATGTGACACTGACGGTTTAAATAAAGAATTGTGAAGCTACCCATGCCTCACAAGATTACTATGAAAATGAAGTGATTATGCATAGCATCTCAAAAAATGTCAGCCATGATGATGATGATGATGGATCAATCTTAGTATTCTGTCCTTGACCTACACAAAGACCTGTTATAACTGTGCCCACTCAACTCTGAAGGCAGTGATGTTACCTAAAGATAAATCAAGATAATTCCTCATGTATTACAACCCCAGATAAAGGATGGAGTGGTAGAGGACTGAGTGAAAATTAAAAGTGTAGCTGGGTACCAACTTAAAACAAAGGAAATTGTTCCAAGCTATTTGTACCTGAAAAAATTAGATATATGAAAAAGTATTGGTTATGGCTTATGCACATTTACCTGTAACACCACCAGGGTTTAGAAATGCAAAGCTGAATAAACTGTGTTTGCAGTAACTAAACAGTAAATAATGATAAGTAAACTCAATGGTGGCTATTATTTCACTACAGTAGGATGTATACTTAATTACAAGAATTTCAATGTCAATCTGCTTTTCCAGAATTGGAGCCCAGAAAAATTCCAACAGTTTATTTTATCAATCTCTTCTTTAAATTCATCTTTGATAAGTTACTTCAGCAAACAAATACCAAACAGATGCAGCCAGGTTGTGGTTTCCACTCCTGTAAATGTCTTCTCATAATGCTTTAAGAGTGTTAATAGAAATTCTTTTAAACTCATTTTCCAGTTCTCAAATTAGCATATTTTGAGTATTATCCAATATATCTCAGTACTACTAAAAGCAAACAATTAACAGATTGTGTCAGCACAAATTCAAAATCTTTGTAGGCCTTTAATTTTATTTGTGTGGTTATCACAATACACAGATGACATGCTTTTATTGACTTTTTTTTGGAGATGGAGCGTCACTCTTGTCGCCCAGGCTGGAGTGCAGTGGCGAAATCTCAGCTCACTGCAACCTCCACCTTCTGGGTTCAAGCGATTCTCCTGCCTCAGCCTCCCAAGTAGCTGGGATTACAGGTGCCCACCACCACGCCCGGCTAATTTTTTGTATATTTAGTAGAGACAGGGTTTCGCCATGTTGGGCAGGCTGGTCTTAAACTCCTGATCTCAGGTGATCCACCCACTTCTGCCTCCCAAAGTGCTGGGATTAAAGGCGAGAGCCACCGCGCCCAGCCTTATTGACTTTTTAAAGGGCTTTTGGAACATCCAGTTACACAAACTATCGTTATTTGAAGAGTTTAACAATACCCATCTTCAAATTTAGAGCTTGCCTTTTCCATAAAAATACAAACCTAATATTAAAAATCCCCAAGGACTGACAGAGCAGATAATCACTTATCAGACAGCCAAGTGGTTTATGCAAATCTTGGTGGTTTTCTAAAGGGAAGCAATGCTTTCTCAATTACCATTCACATACTTTTGTGTTTTTATCATGAAGTATTTTTCTAAAAGAAAAGAGAGAGAGAGAGACACTTGCCTTCATAACAGGATTGTTTTGGTTTGGTTTTTATGTTTTAAGGCTTTGAGCTCCACATGAAAGACTCAGAACATCTTGTGATAAGTTAATGTGTATAAATATCTGCTGGTAAATCAAAAGTAACATTTTCACAGTTATGGCCCCTAGAAGGAAATACAGGGAGCATGCTTTGCTCCTTGGACTATTAAACTCACTTGAAGACCCACAGGCCTGGTTAGAAATAAGGTTCACTTTTTACCAAGTCACTGATAGTGAGAAAAATCACATAACCTCCCCAAAGTCTTGTTTTCTGCTATCAAATAATGAAACTAACCACCTCAGCTAGTTAATGTTACGTGCTCTCTGAAAGAACATTATTATGGAATATGGTACATGAAATTGTCACAACTGATTCAGCACATCTTTGATGTTTACCTTCAGATCCCTGATTAATGAACTTACTTAAACAATACAACTTTCAGAGACAAGAGTAGTAGACCTAAAAAAGCAAATCACCATAAGCTTGCTTCTCTGAAAGTGCACAGCCTGCTTTTTAACAGCACTAAGGGTTATATGTCCGCAAAACAAAGAGGATGGGGTTGTTAAACACTCTGAGAGTCGTGCAGGTCTATCAAAGCCCACTAATCCAAAATTTTATTTTTCTGGTCAGTAAAAATCTACTGCTATGCTGAAATGTAAGATGGGATATTATCAAAATATTATCACTTTGCCTAAGGAAATAAAGCCATCAACATTTGTACTTCAACATTTGCACAAGGTGTGTGTCCTTTCCATATTTGTGTAAATGGTCAAATCTCCAAAAGACCAAACTGCACTCTAACTGCAGAGATTAAGACTGCACGGATGTGATTAGAACAGACCTAATAAGAACTTATTTCTTCCTCCTTGACTGAATTACAACAATTTTGCATCCTCTAATTGTTTATGTCTTTCAGATAATATCAAGAAGAAAGAAAATCATCCAGTGAGAAATTCAGATTCTCTGACTTGAGAGCAAACTGAAGGTTATCTAGCCCAATAATAGAGAATACATGAGTATGGGAAAGAAACTTCATGTGGGGTCTGTCAACTAATGGCTCTATTGATGAACAGTAATGTGTGGTTCTCTCATCATATATAGTAATGAGATGCTCATGATTATGAACTTTAAGGCGCATCTGAAGCCAGCAGGAAATTAAGCACAAAGGCAACATTCTTACCCTGGCAGGTGTACTCATGCCTCCATCTGTACTCTGTACCAACATGCAAAAGGCCAGAGGCTGAGCACATATTACACCAGTATTTTAGAGACCCACGAAACAAACGAGAAAACAAAGGAAGAGACAAGAAGAATAAAGGGAAAGCAGATATAAAACAAAACATCTCTTACAAAATAGAAAAGAACCTGAACTCCTTTATTGTTTTTCATCAGGATGAAATAAAAAAAACAACATACATTTCTAGCATCAAAGTATATACACTGCACTTCAACTTACGAGCTTTTATCAACAGCCTTCTCTAACATTTAAGGGCACAGAACTCTTTATTGTCACCAAAAAAGTTGGTAGTATAAGCATCTAGATTTCTATGTATTATTAAATTCCCCTAGGTATAGCCCTTTGCAGTGAATATTAAGGAAGTATTTGGAGGGAGGTAGGAAAGGTTTGGGAATTATCAGTGGCTACAAAGCTTTAAGAGAGAGATGAATTGTGTTCCATGCAGCAGTAATAGATGTATGTCTTAATAGCTATACATTTCTCCTCGACAAATTCTCACCTAAAGGAAAAGAGAGAACACCCATCCTAAAAACTGCACATAATTTTTAAAATGTGGGTTCAGATTATAAACAAAGATACCACAAAGGATGCCTTAACAAAAACAGGTCTATGTCCTTCCCTAAAGAGATTTATGATTTACACATTGGTTTTTTTTTTTTGAGACGGAGTTTTGCTGTTGTCACCCAGGCTGGAGTGAAGAGGCGCAATTTCAGCTCACTGCAGCCCCCACCTCCTTGGTTCAAGCGATTCTCCTGCCTCAGCCTCCCAAGTAGCTGGGATTACAGGCGCACGCCACCATACCCGACTAATTTTTGTAGTTTTAGTAGAGACAGGGTTTCACCATGTTGGCCAGGCTGGTCTCAAACTCTTAACCTCAAGTGATCCGCCCACCTCAGCCTCCCAAAGTGCTGGGATTACAGGCATAAGCCACTGCGCCGGCTGTAATTTACATATTCTGTACAAGACTCCATTTTTGTAATAGCAATAACTCAGATTTTTGTGTTATACTATACTTATGCAAGACGTTAACATTGCGGAAGGCCGGACCAAGGAATCATGGGAACTCCCTATACACCTCTTTGGAACCTCCTGTGAATTCATCCTATGAATCTATAATTATTTTTTAGCTTATAAAGGGGGAATGGAAACAGAGAAGAAGGATAAGCCAATTAAAACAAAAGTTATTTAGGAAAAGAAAATTATCACTAAAAGTTTACCAAGAATGTTGGAACCAGCTGTGTTGTTTTCCCCTGCAGAAAACTCTGGGAGAGGGACTCATGCTAACCTATAAAATTACATGCATAAACAGAAACTTTCCTCTTGAAAAATTTGCTTCCCTTTCCGTTTCCTGTTCATTCACCCAAGCTACTGTAATGAGGTTTCTTTTTCTTCTTCTTTTTTTTTTTTTTTTTGAGACAGAGTCTTGCTCTATCTCCAGGCTGGAGTGCACTGGCGCGATCCCGGCTCACTGCAACTTACGTTTTCCAGTTTCAAGCAATTCTCCTGCCTCAGCCTCCCGAGTAACTGGGACTACAGGCACGCACCACCACACCCAGCTAATTTTTTGTACTTTTGGTAGAGACGGGGTTTCACCATGTTGGCCAGGATGGTCTGGATCTCTTGACCTCGTGATCCGCCTGCCTTGGCCTACCAAAGTGCTGGGATTACAGGCGTAAACCACTGCGCCCGGCCTGTAATGAGGTTTCTTGAGGCTATCATTCATTAAGCCCTTCTGTTCAGCAGCAGATTTCATAAAATCCATTTTATTTTCCCAAATATACTCTTCCTCCTAGCTGTTTAAGTCAATCCAGAAATGTCTGCATTGACTCACTGAGGCAGGTCAACAAAGTATTAGATTGTTTTCAGTTACACAGTTACTAATTCTGTTGCTTTTTTGGCTTTTGTTTGTTTGTTTTTATGAATTTAGAGTTGTGTGGAATTACAAGTAAACTCCCTACCTTCACCCCCTAACAAAACTATAAGCACACTAACTGACCTCTAAACATTTATCAAGAAAACTTTGCCATACACATATTTCAACCATATCCAAAACTCATCTCCTAGATTCATAAATGCTATCAACTGTATCAGTGAGTTATGGACAGTAACAGCAAGTAATTCAGTGAACATTTTTTTCAAGATGCCTGATAAAACTCTGAATCCATAAAGCAGTAGGATTTCTGAGTCAACTTTTTAGCTCTATAATCACACAATATTTCAATCATAAAAGATTTATTAGCTCACACATAATCCCACCCTCGCTTAAGATAACAATGTCCCACTAAAGCTTTCTTTATCTATACTGCATACTATGACACAAAGGCATCCACCCTTAATTAAAGTTGTCCCCTTCTCTCCAGCTTCCTGAGCCTGTTAGCCACCTGCACACTGCACAGGCCTTTAAACAATACCAAGAAGCCTACTCTAAAGCAAAACCCACACAGCTGGTTAGGAGCAGGTGTAAACCAACTGAACTAAATCACCTAGGAGTTCATTTCTAAGTGTTTCAAAATGTCAGATCTTGCAAATAAGATCAACCTTTATTTCACTTGGCATTCTCTTAAAAGAAGTAAGATTTTAGATTTGTTTCCCATCTGTTTTGAATTCTAAATTCCTAAGACTGTGGAATAATAAATAGGCTATAAGAGGTACTACAGTGCTTCCCCAGCTTCCAATTTCACTCAATACTTTATTTGCAATTTTGCCTCCATGTACAAAACATAACATACACATGCACATACATATATAAATAATTTCTCTTTGCCAATATGGTTTCTATACTCAAAGGCAGAAATTAAGAATCAGGCTAGGTGCAATAGCTCATGCCTATAACCCCAGCACTTTGGAAGAACAAAGATCACTTTGGAGATCACTTTAGCCTAGTAGTTCAGGACCACCTGGGCAGTATAGTGAGACCTCATCTCTACAAAAAATTAAATAATTAGCTGAGCATGGTGGTGTCCACCTGTGGTCCCAGCTACTCAGGAGGCTGAAGTGGGAGGATCACTTGAGCCCAGAAGGTGGAGGCTGAGTTGAGACAAGATCATGCCATTGCACTCCAGCCTGGGCAACAGAGTGAGACCCTGTGTCCAAAAAAACAAAACAAACAAACAAACAAAAAACAATCACAAACTCCTTTCCTTCTCTAAAAATAAAATATTTAAGTGAATTTTTTCTAGCACAACATTGCAAAACTTTTTTTCTCCATTTTGTTTTCAAGCAAAGAATCCACCTTAAATCAGAGAGCATGAAACTTTTATAGGAAGATATCAGTCATTCTGGTCAGGTGGCCATATCTAACTAATTGCTCTAAATAAAAAATGTCAAGTCACTGGTCATGTTCTTCTCTTGACAATCCATCATACTAACTGTAAAGTGCCTCCCTTCTATATATTTCCTCTTCCTTCCTCTTTTCTTTGCCAGTTTCAGTTGTGGCTCCTATTGTGGAATTCACTTAACCAGCCAAACATCTCCCTTTCCAACACAATTTATATTATTTCCTCAAAAATCTGCCACTTAGTAAAAACAGTAATCATTGTCTATGCTTACCCTAATGCTATGAAAAGTTGCCACTGACATTATTTCAAACACTTGTTAACTCACTGAGTGACAATGAAGTTTAAGCTGTTACTCCATTTATAAAATGGGGATGGAAACACTTGAGAGCTGCACAACATTTCTTGATACGCACTGTCATGAGTTCACAGACAGTGTCTTCTCCTCTGCCTCCCTCCAACCCACCACGTCCACAGACCCCACAGCTGTGTTATCCTTGTTAAGTTATATAAACTTTCTGACCCTGAGTAGTTTAAATGTAAAAATAGAGATTGGGCTTGAGGTTGGCTTCCATCTTTTTTTCCCAATTATGTTTTCTTGTTGTCCAGTTACTATGCCAGGATATCCCATTACTAAGTATTTGTCTTTCCCATAAAATAAAGGTTGTTTCATTCTGTAATTACACTGACTTGTATTCTTTAATTTCGTATGGTTTTTTTTAAATTTAGGGAAGGATAAATCAATATGCTCTTGTAGGAGTTTGAATTTGATTTTGCCTCAAGGCTTAAAAATGGGTTGAGCAATTTATAACTGTGATTTCTTAATAAACTTTTAAGAACTTTTTAAGAAAAGCTGAATGTAGGAAGAATGTAAGGTATGTTCATCTGCAACCAAAAATTGCTTCATTCTACTATTGTATATGTTCTTTAAGGTAGTGGTCCTCAACTTTTTAGCACCAGAGACTAGTTTTGTGGAAGACAAGTTTTTCACGGACCGGAGTAAGGGGGGATGGCTTCGGGTCGAAACTGTTCTACCCTGAGATCATCATGCATTAGATTCTCAAAAGGAGCGCGCAAACTAGCTCCCTCACATTCGCAGTTTACAATAGGGTTCGCACTCCTAGAATAATCTAATGGTAACGCATCAGATCTGACAGGAGGCGGAGCTCAAGCAGTAATGCTTGCCCACCTGCGGCTCACCTCCTGCTGTGAAGCCCTGTTTCTAACAGACTGCTGATCCCTGTCCTCGGGCCCAGGGATTGGCAATCTCTGCTTTAAGGGTAAGACCTATGTCTGATTTTTTTCTAATTCTTCACATGGCTTTGTGTATAGTAGATACTCAATAAATCAGTTTACTATTTTATATTTAGTTTCAATGCTAAGGACTTTGGGAAATCAGGGACCTTGTATGAGATCACTGTAAGTCTAATGCTTTCCTAATGGTATAGTAAGGACTTGGAGTCTTAAAACCCATTTTCAAACATGCTACTAATTTCTAGTCTCCTCAAGAGACAACTAACCCATTCAGCAACTAATCACTATGCTAAAAATTGCATTTTTTAATGTTAGTAAAATCCAAAGGCTAAAACACATCTAAACCTACCCATGATTTCTATTTTTGCATTTCTTATTTTGTGTTTACAATGGAGACATCCAATATATCAACTTTATGACAGTTGTCCTTATTGTTGCTGTAATTTCAAGTATCTTATATATAACACATAAATAGTTTAGGGAAATAACCTAATATCCTTTTGTAGATTAAAAATATCATCATGGAAGGAACTAGAAGAGATGATGATGCTTTTTTAAGGATGGATCGACATTTCAAATGATGAGAATCAGCCAAGCAATTGAGCTACACACATCTGCTTAAGAAAAATCAACTCTGAAAATATACGGTAAAATTCTGCAAAAAAATTAAAGTAGTCACATATATATATATATATTTGATCACATTTTAGGTTCTGAGGTACATGTAAAGAACATGCAGGATTGTTGCATAGGTACATACATGGCAATGTGGTTTGCTGCCTCCATCCCCCATCACCTATATCTGCATTTCTCCCCATGTTATCCCCTCCCTAAAGTAGTCACTTATACAAATAAATTTATAGCATCTCCATCATTAGGTAAGACTGTATACATTCTATACACTAGACATTTTAATCCATTAATCCTTACAATAAGGTAGTTATTACTCCCATTTTAGAGGTAAAACAACTGACATTCAAAAAGGTCACAGAATTGAAACTCAAACCCAGATCTGCCTACCTCTGATCACTACATTTTGTCATCTAAATATGGAAACATCAAATGACCAACAATAGTGGAAGGTTAGGTAAATTACGTTACATTTACTTAACGTCATGTTATGCTATTATTAGAAATTATAGGCTGGGCGAGGTGGCTTACGCCTGTAATCCCAGCACTTTGGAAGGCCAAGGCAGGCAGATCACCCAAGGTCAGGAGTTTGAGACCAGCCTGGCCAATATGGCAAAACCCCATCTCTACTAAAAATACAAAAATTAGCTGGGTGTGGTGGCATGTGCCTGTAATCCCAGCTATTCAGGAGGCTGAGGTAGGAGAATAGCTTGAACCCGGGAAGCAGAGGTTGAAGTGAGCCAGAGATTGTGCCATTGCATTCCAGCCTGAGAGACAGAGCGGGACTCCATCAAAAAAAAAGAAAGAGGGAAGGGAAGGGGAAGGGGAGGGGAGGGGGAGGGAAGAAAGAAAGAAGAGAGAAAGGAAGGAAGGAAGGAAAGAAAAGAAAGGGAAGGGAAAGGAAAGGAAAGGAAATAAATTATAAAGGTAGTTTTTGTGATGAAGATCACTATGGAATATTAATCTTTTCCTCGGCTCAACACTTTATATAAATATTATCTAATTTAATCTTTTCCCAACAACTTTTTGAAGTAAATATTTCTATTATCCTCATTTCAGAGATAGAGAAACAGAGGCTTAAGGATTAAGATGACTACCTTAAAAATAGCAGAGCTGGCAGAGAAAACCAGGTGAGCTTGACCCCAAAGCCCATTTTTTTAATCATTACACTGTATTATTACACAGTAGCTGTCTGATATAAAGTTGGTAGAGGGCCTTAAATAATTACAACTCCTTCCTTCTAAGCCTTGCATTAAAGGAAATGAGGACCACAGAAGAGCACTTCAAAGTTAAAATGAATAGCATTGGTATTCGTGGTCTCTTGTTTTAGGACAAATAATTCCTCATTCGATTCAAAATAGTATTTATTTAAACCATAGAAACTATATGTATTTCTTCTGTGTTTTTCTAAAATGTTTTTAATTTTTAAAAATCAAATTTTTAAATTTGATTTCTTTTTATCTTTAACAAGTGAATTGTGTTGCTATTGTTGCTAGTACTGAAATAGTTAAATACTGAGGGTATACCCTGGTGGATATCTCCCTTAACCATCTAAAGAGAGAGAGGGAAAAAAGGTCACAGTCAGTTACTCCCATTAGATCAGTGTTCATGAGAACATCTGTAGGCACACATACACACTCTCTTTTTACAGTCAGCCTTCTGCTTGCCACAGTCACAGTGGACAGTCAGTGAATCTTCCCCAAGTGCTGACAATTAAAACGTGGTTTAGCAGCAAAGATTCAGAGAGGTGTGAGCAGCCCCTCTTGGCCTTCAGGTAGGTCTGATACCTTCATTTCTACCAAAGCTAAAAAATGGGAGCCTATGTTTGTAAACTTTAAGGGAATGAAGATGCCACACTTTGGCAGTATGTTAGTTACAGGTGGATGGGGTGTCTAGATAGGGGAAGGGATGAGTAAAATTTGGAAAATGTGGGGCTTTCCTTTCTCTGGCTGCTTAGGGACTTAATTCTTAGGCCTTTAGAGCACTATTGTTAGTGTATAAATCATTCTCTGGCCTAAGTATAGGAAGGAAGACTTAATCCTGGTTTCACCACCAGCAAAAATAAAATAGTGTATGCCTCAAACCTGCTTAACTGTGCAAGATAGTGTTATTCACACACTAAATGCCTAAAGTTACATGAGGTTACCGGTTACTCTGGAGCAATCAGGAAACTATGGCTAGCACGGATCAGCTAGATTTAATGCTGCAGAGTACAGTATCTTTCTTTGGAAAAGAAAGTCAGTTCAGATATGGGGAACTATAAACCCAGACCTCATACTATGAGTCCTTTTATTATATTCAACTATGCCCTAGCATCACAGTGAATAAATGAAAATCTCCCTGCTGAAGAATGTTAGCATGGGGTTGGGAAAATTGTATATGTTTATTGGTCCTATATTCTGTCCTTTATAAAAAGTCTTTAATGTGTTGACCTTGAAACCTCCTTCAGCTGAAGAACAGGGTCTCACTTTTTAAAATCTGCCTGTTTTGTGTAGCCTATTAAAAGGAAACAACTTCAGTAGGTTATTTTAGATATAGTATAATCATTTAAAAACTCCTTTTAAAAACCAAAGTGTGACTAATACACTCATATTCAAACCATGGAAGAGATACAATAATCTACTCCAGTGAAAAACATATTCAAGTCAATAAAGCAAAATTTCAAAAACTAAATGTGGCAAAATAATATAAAAACACTTTCAATGATCCTGTTTATTCTTTAAATGCATACATCATCTGGTTAAAGTGTGTAATCTAAAAATTAATTACTCACACTTGAACTGTGTTACAAGAGGAGGTAATTTGTCTTAGCAATAAGAAATTTTACCAGTTTTTAGGGCCTTGAGAAGTGAGCCAAAAGCAGAGCATCAAAGGGAAAACAGGTCAAAAGCCCGATTTCAAAAATCTTTAGGAACCTAGATTAAGCTGCAAAAATGGACAATCCTCCTTACGACTTGCCCAAGAAAATGTTTCTGTGTAATCTACAATAATCATGTTTTCACTTATGAGAAGCCAAAATTCCTACAGCAACCTTAAAATGAAACCAAGGGGTGACAACGAAAACATTGTTTTAAAATCCAGTGTTCTTGAAAAATCTCTTTGGATCTGGAATCCATTACCACTGTATGGCTTGCTGTGTATCTCAGTAACTGCCATCACAGGTGTTTGAAACAAGCAGGCCTTGGCTTCGGTGTTTGGCCCACCCAAAACGGGTCAATTCTCTGATCCTAATCTCTCAGGCTGAGTGTAATCACCTGTAGTTTTCTGAAGTGAGGCTCAATAATGTCTCCTTTTAGTTTCTATGAATAGCATTTTTCATAGTTGCTCAGATGCCTTCTCTCACGTAGGCTTGGGTAGGCCATGAATAAATAAAACATTGCCCAGATTATTTTATAAGCTGGGCAGTTTGCTGAATGTACAACTAAGGGTACAACTGAATGTACATTGCTTTCATAACTTTGATAATAATCCTTCTCAGACAGCATTATAACTTTGATAATAATCCTCTCAGAGATTTACTTGATAATAATCCTTCTCAGACAGCATTTCCTCACCTGCTTTAATCACCCACTAGATAACTGTTTAAAAATCACCCCTTTAGAAGTCTCACAAGTAAACTAAAAATTAAAACTACAAGAGATTATTTAGCAATTAATTACAGCTGAACTACAGAAATTCTTTAAAGCAAAAAACAAAAAACAAAAACCCACCAACATCTCATTAGAGTGACCAGAGATTCTAAATAGTCCAAGGAATCTTTGCAGGAAGAATAAAGATAAATTGGATAAATTATAGTATCAACTAACATTTATCGAGTGTTTATATGCCATGCACTGTTCTATGTGACTTACATGTACTATCTCATTTATTTCTCAAAACAGCCCAGTGAATAGACACTAAGATTATCCCCATTTTGTAGATAAAAAGAACAGAGAGAAAAATAACTTGCCCAACCTGGTTACACAGCAACTAACTGTTAGAGCCCAGTTTGGACTCAGAGAATTCAATTTAGGGCCTGCATATTTAATGAAGGTTAGAGAAAGGGTGACAAGAAAAAAATATTAAATATCTTCTGTTAATAAATTAATTACTACCAGCACCCTCATCATATATGTTTATCCAATTCTTTTTAGTTCAAAAGTTTATCTATCTATACCCACTGACCTGATTCCCAGGTCCCAAAGCCCCCTTCTCATCCTCTCCAACTTTCAGCTGCCATTACTGGCAGGTGGTTATGCACTAGACCTTATTTTTGGTAAATTTAAAAATAATCATTGTAATAACTTTTATCTACTGTGTGCAAATCCTTGTTCTAAGTATTTTACATATATTAAATTATTAATCATAACTTACAACCATATATGAGGTTGGTAAAATTATTATCAGTTTTCAGATGAGGAAATCGAGGCACACAGAGATTAAATAACTTGCCCAAAGTCATGTAGTTAGTGGCAGAGCCAGGATTTGAATCCAGCCAGTAAGCTTTCAGAGTCCATACTCTTAGCCATTATTCGTACTGCTTTTGAAGCATATTAAGAAGTAACTCTGAAAAGTCAAGGAATCTGTACTATTTTGTTTCCTTTAATGTTTGTTGTACAGGACTTTACACTGCAAACAGGGAGTGTATTTCACATCTCTCTAAGATAAACAATAATAAAATAGAAATTTATCAAGCTTACTTCATCTAGTAAATATTCTTTTAGTTGTAACACAAATATGAAATCCTGAATAATTCAAACACCTCTCTGCTTAGTCCCTGCTTACTACAGAATTATTAAAGAATTACCTAAAAGTTCTTGGACTGGAAATATGTGAAAAAGCCACTAACTCTATTTCCCTGGAATGAAGATGAAAATGAGATGTGTTTAGGAACCTTCTCTGCTTCCCTAAAAGAACTCTAAAAACAGTAGTAAAAACAGTTAAGAAAACAAAGGGCCTTTAAAGTGCACTCATTAAAACCTAATAACTATATTTCAATTGCTAAAGGTAGAAGTGGTAAAAATCATTAACAGGCAATGTCTCCCCTGCACTCTAGGGATTCAAAGACCCATCTTTCGGTACTGTAAGACAGTTACGGCTTTTGTAACCTTGGTGTCCCCTTCCACCTCTCGCCCCAGCACCTCCAGGGTCCTCAGGGGGTGCAATTTTGAGTCGCGCTCCAAAGCGTCCAGACAGGCAGGACACCCTAACGACACTTCTGCCGGGAGTCCCTTCAAACTGCGGTCTCCAGGCGACCGCACTTCAACGGAAGCAGTTGCGCTTCCTACCGAGTCACCTGTTCAAAAGTCCCCAGGAGTGGCTCCAGCAATAACAGGGTAGGGGTTTGCCCGACACCGCTCCGGGCGCTGCAGCCTTCCCGCAACCGGGATGTTGGGTCGGTGTCAGCCACTCTCACCTCCCAATCCCTAGTTTTCCGCCTTGGCTCCCATCTAGTCACTTCGCACCTTCGGCTAGTCTTTATTCAGAGACGCATTCCAGGAGTCCCGTCTCCCAGAGCAACAAAGACAGATTTCCAAAGCCACACATCCCATGGAGAAAGGATTCCTGGGAAATGTGGTCTTTCCGCTGACGCGTGGTGACTCTTTAAGGAAAAGAACTACAATTCCCGGAAATCCTAGGGAGACTAGTCCGTGGCTACAACATGTCCCAGATCCTTGGATGGTATAGGCAGGAAAGGTTCTGTGGCTCTTTACTGACCTAACTCCTTGGATTTTGCTCTTTCAGTCCCACTGTGGAAGGACTTAAAAAATGCCATTTATATGTGAAGGAATCTAAATACGGTGATTTATATGACGTGATCTCTAAGTCATTTTATTTTATAATTCTTTCAGACAAAAATCTACGTACCATCAGAAAATATGTCACTGCAGATGGTAACAGTCAGTAATAACATAGCCTTAATTCAACCAGGCTTCTCGCTGATGAATTTTGATGGGCAAGTTTTCTTCTTTGGCCAAAAAGGCTGGCCCAAGAGATCCTGCCCTACTGGAGTTTTCCATTTGGAGGTAAACCATAACCATATCAAATTGAAGCCTACAATTTTCTCTAAAGATTCCTGCTACCTCCCCGCCTCTTCGCTACCCAGCAACTTGCACATTCAAAGGCAGCTTGGAGTCTGAAAAGCAACAATACATCATCCATGGAGGGAAAACACCAAACAATGAGCTTTCAGATAAGATTTATGTCATGTCTGTTGTTTCCAAGAACAACAAGAAGGTTACTTTTCGCTGCACAGAGAAAGACTTGGTAGGAGATGTTCCTGAAGCCAGATATGGTCATTCCATTAATGTGGTATATAGCCGAGGGAAAAGTATGGGTGTTCTTTTTGGAGGACGCTCATACATGCCTTCTACCCACAGAACCACAGAAAAATGGAATAGTGTAGCTGACTGCCTGCCCCATGTTTTCCTGGTGGATTTTGAATTTGGGTGTGCTACATCATACATTCTTCCAGAACTTCAGGATGGGCTATCTTTTCATGTCTCTATTGCCAAAAATGACACCATCTATATTTTAGGAGGACATTCACTTGCCAATAATATCCGCCCTGCCAACCTATACAGAATAAGGGTCGATCTTCCCCTGGGTAGCCCAGCTGTGAATTGCACAGTCTTGCCAGGAGGAATCTCTGTCTCCAGTGCAATCCTGACTCAAACTAACAATGATGAATTTGTTATTGTTGGTGGATATCAGCTTGAAAATCAAAAAAGAATGATCTGCAACATCATCTCTTTAGAGGAAAACAGGATAGAAATTCGTGAGATGGAGACCCCAGATTGGACCCAGACATTAAGCACAGCAAGATATGGTTTGGAAGCAACATGGGAAATGGAACTGTTTTTCTTGGCATACCAGGAGACAATAAACAAGTTGTTTCAGAAGCATTCTATTTCTATACGTTGAAATGTGCTGAAGATGATATGAATGAAGAGCAGACAACATTCACAAACAGTCAGACATCAACAGAAGATCCAGGGGGACTCCACTCCCTTTGAAGATTCCGAAGAATTTTGTTTCAGTGCAGAAGCAAATAGTTTTGATGGTGATGATGAATTTGACACCTATAATGAAGATGATGAGGAAGATGAGTCTGAGACAGGCTACTGGATTACGTGCTGCCCTACTTGTGATGTGGATATCAACACTTGGGTACCATTTTATTCAACCGAGCTCAACAAACCTGCCATGATCTACTGTTCTCATGGGGATGGGCACTGGGTCCATGCTCAGTGCATGGATCTGGCAGAACGTACGCTCATCCATTTGTCAGCAGGAAGCAACAAGTATTACTGCAATGAGCATGTGGAGATAGCAAGAGCTCTACACACTCCCCAAAGAGTTCTACCCTTAAAAAAGCCTCCGATGAAATCCCTCCATAAAAAAGGTTCTGGAAAAATCTTGACTCCTGCCAAGAAATCCTTTCTTAGAAGGTTGTTTGATTAGTTTTACAAAAGTTGTTCAGATTCAGGTGCATGGAACTTTTCAATCTACTTTAAAAATCACAACATTGATTTTAAAAATATGTTTCTATTTTTGTTTACTTAAAATGCCTATGTTTTCTTTTAGTTACATGAATTAAGGGCCAGAAAAAATGTGTTTATAATGCAATGATAAATAAAGTCACTCTAGAACCTATACATTTTGAAAATATTTTACTCAAATACTCAATTTACTCATTTATTCTTAACTGAGAATTTCCTATCTGATATTTTTATTCAACAAACTTACCCAGAAGCAGTAACAATCATCTCGACGTATGTTTGTATTTCTTATATGAGTCTTGGTAACAAATAACCTATAGAGTGGTTATGACAAATTTAGCCAATAAATTAACAAGCAAAAGAATTAAATTAATTATTTTGTGCAATATAACAATTCAGCAGTTGGCCAAAACTTAAAAGCAAGATCATCTAATCCCATACTAGTGTTCTTTATATACCTTCAAGCAACCCCTTAGATTATGCCTGTGAACAAGTTAGTTCCTCATAGCTTTACAGATATAAGTATACGTATAGATATAGATGATGTTCTCCACTGACATGAAGGAAGAAATAAAGAATCTACATCAAGCTTGATATGTTTTCCAGAATTATTTGCATGCATTTTCTTTAAGGATTGCCCTTTCCCATTACATGATGCATGAATGATGTGCCAAAGTCAGTCATTTGAACTAATAATTTGTGGGAGTTTTCATGGAAAACTGAAGCCTTCTGCTACTTAGAACTCTGGAAAAAGTAAGACCAAATAAATCTCATAGAGACTAATAATATTGATTCTTTCCCAAACTAATCTAAGTTTAAAGAATTTCCTGACATTTACAGGCAAAATAATTAAATGGAGGAAAAGAAATGTATTTGTCTGCATGTGTGTGTATAGTTAACATGTGGAGATTGCTGTCAGTGAATATTAAAAAGTCAGTGATCTTGCCAAGGTTTAATTAGACACTTGCTAGGATGAAACTAGTCAAAATAACTGTTAATTTTAAGGTTTCAAGACATCGGTTAATAACTAGATGACCTTAGAAACAAATGTCTTTCCTCCCGGAATATTTTCCTGAAAAAAGCACTTTTCTGGAAAAACCTTATCCTAAGAGCTTCAGCCACAGTTACAGTGAAGACTCTTTCTCTTCACTGAAAGTCTTACAGTGTGTAAGGTACTACTAGCAAATTTAGGGGAAACATGAACTATACAAGAGATGAAAAGCGGGAGCACAAGTTCTGCTGATAGTTCCATGTCTCAGATACTGAAGTTAACTTGCGTAAACTGAATCATGTTCACCCTGTTTCAATAATGTTGCTCACTGAATATTCCTGTTGAACAATTGTTTCACATTGATTTTTTGTTGTTTCCATCAGCTGTATAAAATAATAAAATATAAAAATCTTGTTTGTATTGATTTACTCAAATTATTAAGATATAAATTACCTAAATAAAGGCAAAATTAAACTAATTTTTTCAGGATCACTCCACTTTGATTTCTTTTCTATCTGTTAGTAGAAAAATGGCACAAGTTGGAGCAAAAATATCCTTTACAGAGTCCAAAAGTGAAATTTCCCCAAGGAGTAGGTATATTCTGTCTTCCTGGTTTGTCTGCAGAGATTCAGTGGCTAAGGAATTATTACCACATATTTATTTTGTAGCCAGTGAAATCCAGATATGGTAATCTAAGTGATTCAATTGTGAAGTCACTGAGTTTCATAGTCAAACTCAGATCTCACCAGCATAGCTGCTTTTGGGGTGTGTGTGTGTGTGTGTGTGTGTGTGTGTGTGTTGTACATGTGCGTGTGTGTGTGTGTGCATGTTTTAAAAGCATGCAGTTTGGTTACACAGACTATATGTTTGAGTAAAATTAAGTCTTTTTTATGTCATCTGAGCAATGAGTTTATTTGATGTGACTTTAAGATACTGTCACTGCTTTTCTAATAAGCTAATGCAAACATTCAAATGAGCCACATTAGAAGAGCAGACACCTATTTTAACAATATTGCCTTTGCCTAAAATGTTTCAGGGACTCACATTTCAGTCAATCACCTTTAGAATATATGGTTCATTTCCTTGAAGATGTTCAACAGCTGTCCCTCTTTCTTCATTAAAGATGGATTTAATTTCTGGAAGCAGGCAAGTGTCATTCAAAGCCTAGCAGAGTGAGATTTTTCAGTGTTACACTACCACTTTAGGTCAAAACAAAAATGTGAATACAAGCTAACAAAATGGATTTTCTGATATGGCTTATGAATGTGTTTTAAAGGAAAGTCCCAAAATTGTTTGTACAAGACTACAAGAGTAGTGTCAAGAAATAAATATATGGCTTCCCAAGGTAATCATTTTAGGATACTATACACATCTATAAGTACAGGTAAGTTCAATGTGTTAGGAGAAAGGGAAAGTATAAAGAAAAAGAAATTGTCATTCCAAAGGCTCTGGGGAGAGATGAAACTTGTCACATCTGAGGAACTGAAAGGTCAGCCAAACATGATAAACAAGTAGGGGTGGAGTGGCATGAGCCCAGAGAGGCAGGCAAGGGCTAGGGATCCAATTTTTCATCAGTAAAATAAAATCACATTCTGCTCTGCCCATACTGGTGAGCAGTTATAAGGGCCAAGCACATTTTTATAAACTGAAAAATAACATATGCTCTTGTTTTGTGTTCAAAAACATAGTTTCATTATTCTCTATCACTGTGAGATAAATCCAGACACTCTGAGTAAAAATTATTTAAGAGGATATTTGCCAGAGATTTTACCATAATAAGCATATGTAACTACAAATTCCAACTGACAAATACAAAATCTAGACCACACATCATCAAGGACTACGTAAAATATTTTAGGTAGCCTGAAGGAAGGAAAACTAATGGTCTTGAATAATGTTTAACAAGATGATCAATAAAACAATCTAGATTAGAAGATATAATTGATGGTATGTGATCTCATCTTGCATTGAAAATCAAATTATGAGATCAGACTTGTCAGAAATAATATTCTTTTTGGTAGACCATAGATTGATAAAATGAAGTACATGAAGTTTGCTTAAGAGATAAATCAGTCATTTAGAGTAGTATGAATGGTCCATTCACCTGTTCCCCTCCTGGCTTATTTTAGCCCCACCATTCTCTTCACACTTTATGCTCAATTTTCAAAATGCCAAACTGATAACACTCCTAGTGAGTACCCCTGGTTGTTTCAAACACCAGGGCCTTTGAGCAACCTGTTCCTTCTGCAGGGAATACTTTCCCTCTTGCACTTTGCAGCTCCTGCTAATGCCCTAGTCCATCTGGCCCAGTTCTATTCACTCTTTACATCCTAGTTTAGATACCTCCTCACTCCAGAAGCCTTCTCTGAACCCCACGACCTTTTACAGCTTACATACTCCGTGCAAGAAATAAACCTGGCTGTATTTTTCTCTGACTCAGCTTACATTGTAGTATGCATCTCTTTGTATGCTGGAAATATAATTTCAACAATTTTAGAGTTCTCCCTCTTTTCATTCAAGTTCAATGGAGAAATCAGACACAGAATTGTCAGGAGAGGGAGTGAGGAAGGGTGAAGTAGCTGGTTGTTAGGGTCGTCCTCATTATCTTCAGCTACAACATCCACCTGTCATGATCAGACCTGGAGGATGACTCCTGAATTGCACATCAGTCTTCACTATAAGTCGTCCTTATATCTAGCCCTCTTTAAGCTGCTTTCTGGTCTCTGGTTGGCTCACATGATGACAAGGAGAGCATTCTGTACCTTCTTTTCCCAGCATGGCCACAGTTCTCTTTTGGTCCCATCTAGGAACTTGTCTATTTCTGTAACTTTCTTGGGCACATCCTACTACTCTTGCAGCTTGCTGGACCACAGATTCTAGTCCAAACTATCACCAGCTAAACACACATCACTACCATTTCACCTCTGGATGTTACTGGTTTCCTGGGCTCTGTCAGGGAAGTAGATGCACATCCTCTCTGCTCCTGACTCCAAGAAACTAAACTAGGATTTCTTTCTTTTTTTTTTTAAAGACGGGGTTTCACCATGTTGGTCAGGCTAGTCTTGAACTCCTGACCTCAGGTGATCCGCCCACCTTGGCCTCCAAAGTGCTTGGATTACAGGCGTGAGCCACCACACCCGGCCTAAACTAGGATTTCTATTGTTCTCCCCAACTCCACAGCTCAGCCCAAGGTATAGAGTATGAAGAACTCTTTTCCTGGAGACCCACAGTGTCTGCTCACCCCATCTTTGTCTCAAATTCACTTCTCAAAAATGTTTATATAGGCATGGAAACAGTTTCTTTTCAATAAATAAATATTTATTGCATGAAAGAATGAATATTGAATCATTGAGGGCATGACAGAATAGCTCTTACTCATCAGATATTCTTCAAAACATAATGCCAGTATTTTCCATTTTTTCCATTTCCCCATGAAGCATATAATTGTTTTCTTTTTTTTACTTTCTTTTTTTGTTTTTTTAGAGATGGAGTATCACTCTGTTACACAGGCTAGAATTCAGTGGCACTATCATGGCTCTCTGCAACCTCTAACTCCTGGGCTCAAGAAATCCTACCTCAGCTCCTGAGTAGCTAGAGCTTCAGGTACATACCACCATACCCAGCTAATTTTGTTTTTTGCAGAGATGGGGTCTCCACATCTTCCCCATGCTGATCTTGAACTCCTGGTCTCAAGCAATCCTCCTGCCTCAGCCTCCAAAAGTGCTAGGGTTATAGGAATAAGCCATTGCACCCAGCTCCCAAAGCATAGATTTTTCAAACTCAAATTTTGGATAAAGGGAAGATCTAAGAGGAAAATTAGTCAAGTACTATCTCACAGTACTATACAGCATAGAGTCCATCATATCCCCCCTTCATGCTGCTTCGATACCATATAATTATTTCTGTTGTTACATCTAAACTAGCAAAAACTTGCCACTTGCTAAGTATTCTAAGTGTCTGACTCTTCCAACAAACTATGAGTTTCATGAGTAGTAGAACAATGCTTTTTATAATTTCTTACGACAAGTACTTAACACAATGCCTGGTATACCTTAGGATAAGTGTTGTTAAGCTGAATTGAATTAAATACATTACTGTGTTGCATCTGCTTTTTATTGTGAGTAACCAAAGTGACATATACTTTATCTAGCATAACACTAATTATACTTTGTTACATTTGTTATAATCACTTATTGCTTATCTTTTCCTCCTCTTATTTCTTAATTCCATCATGACAGATATCTTAATTATTTATTATTGAATCTCCAGTATCCAGCAGAGTGCCTAGTGCTAAATATACATGTGTTTATATAGATATTGCATATATATCTATATATATGCACACACATATATATACACACACATATATATACATACACAGTGAGAGAGAGAGAGAGTAAAAACTTAAAGCAACTAAAGAAGTAAGGGATATGAGCTTAAAATGAAACTAACAAACTTCTGATGGACGGCAAAGGTAAGAATAGGAAAATATATAGTAGAGTAATTAACACTAGCTACTGTAACAAAAACTCTCAAACACTTCTAAAGTTTATTTCTTGCTCATGGAAAATCCAATGCAGGTGTTCTTATCAGGCTATTCACCTGAGTGACTCTCCTCCAAGATTTGTTTGCCTCAGGGATCCAGGCTTTTTCTATTTGGCAACTCAACCATCTTTATCTCCATCATGCGTCTCCAAAACTTCAGATACAAAAAGAATAAAAGAAAGAAAGGGAAAGAGAAAATGTGGGGAAGCCATTTTTACTTGTAAGTGCTTCAGCCTGCAAATAATACATCATTTCTCCGACTTCCATTGGCAAAAGCTACTCGCATGGCCCCCACCTAAATGCAGGCTGGGAAATGTAGTTTAACTCCGGGTCTATAAAAGGGAATTGTATGTGATGAGCATTTAGTCAGCATCTAACCAGTATATATTTTAAACATCCCAGCTGCAATAACCCCATTTACCCTGAAACAGTAATGAAGGGTACTAGAACAGGTCTTCTAAGCTAGAAACAAAAATACATGTTGCATGATATGGTTTGGCTGTGTACACACTCAAATCTCATCTTGAATTCTCCACATGTTATGAAAGGAAATGGTGGGGGTAATTGAATCAGGGGGAGCAGGTCTTTCTCTTGCTTTTTTCATGATAGTGAATAAGTCTCATGAGATCGGATGGCTTTATAAGGCGGGATTTCCCTTTGCAAGCTCTCTCCGTTGCCTGTTGCCATCCATGTAAGACATGACTTGCTCCTCCTTGCCTTCTGCCATGATTGTGAGGCCTCCCTAGCCACGTGAAACCGTAAATTCTTTAAATGCATTTTCCTGTATAAATTACCTAGTCTCAGGTATGTCTTTATCAGCAGTGTGAAAACTAATACACTGTATATATTCATTGCCAATGCTTTTATTACCTTTTGCCTTTATTATTTAACCAACCTCCTAATGGGTTTTCCTGCCTTTACCTTGTCTCCTTCCAGTCCTCTGGCTGTTCTGAGACCACAGTGAACATTCTAAAACAAAAATCTGATGTTTCATTGATGAAAACTCTTCAGTGGTTTCCCCATCATCCGTGAGAAAAAATCCAAATGCCTCACTATGGCAAGATGTGATTCTGTAGGCCCATCTTTCCCTTCTACACACACCCCTTGTACTTATTTTCTATCAATTCTGGAAACCCTCCACCCTGAAAAGTCCTTCTCCCCTGGTTAATCACTATCATCTTTCAAGATTTAGTTGTTCTCTATAAAGACTTCAGTCTAAAAAGTGTGGAATATTCACCTCTCTGTCCAAACTATCTCTTTTTTATAGCACCTATCAACTTATAAACATTTGTTTATATGCCTGATCTTCAAATAAACAAGCTATTTGACAGTGGGCTCTTTAAAAGAAAGGAAAGTTTATTTCTCAGTTTCATTTCCTTAACAGAAAGCATAGCTTCTGGTACATTACAGTTGTTCAACAAATTTTCATTGAATTGAATTAGGTTCACTCTATAGGGGCTGAAATTCATTCACTTCTGCAGCTATTGTCTTACTAGCTTTCTAATTCTTTAATACACGAAGGAGGAGCTGTGGAAATAAATTATGTGTTCTAAATATCTTATCCAATTAAAATATCTCACAGAACTTGGAAATCAAAAACACAGTAAAATTCACAAAAGGAGATGAGATCTTAGGTTATATTTATTCTCCTTTCTGGTGAAAAGAGTTCACATGAGATTAGTGTAGATTCATGGTAAATTTTGATAGAATAGATAGCCATTGTAATACACAGTGACAAGAATTCCAAATTATTTATATGCCACAAAACTCCACTGTAGCATAGAATATTGCTTTTTGACTTGAACCTTACCATAGATGATAGCACATTTTCCAAACCTAATTCTGTCAAAAAACATCTAACATGCACACTTATTTCAAAGAAAACTAATTCTTCATCCTGTCTCCAGATATCAATCCAAAAAATGTGCGTATTCACTTAAATCATACTTTGTGAGAATAGAAAAGAAAAGTTATCAATATCACTCCTTTTAAGAGTCTGGTCAAGAATAAAAATCCCCTGAATCCATGGCTCAATTCCTCTACCAGTAGGCTTATTCAGGATCTCCATCAGTGATCATTTATTAAAAATCTAGGATTCACATTAAATATTATGGGAACTTCAAAATAAATATAAAACATAAGCCTCACCTTTAGGTAATTAATAGTCTCACTGTAGAATGGGGAAAAGGTGCAGGACAAGAGAGTTGTGGACAATAAAATAATAGACTCAAAGTAATGGGTGACAAATTTGAAATTGTATAGTCCAGGCTGTCCACACAATAACTGTTCACTTTGTCTTTAACCTGGGATATGTTGGGAAAATTAAGAAATTGGGCTAAAATATTTCCAACTTTCCTTTGTTGTATTTAGCCCTGCTGAAGAGATGTTGTGACCAAGATAACTGGAAACATAGAAAAGACTATTTGAAATGCTGTGCAAAATGTACAGTGTTAACTCGAAAGAGGCAGGGTTTGTGTGTGTGCAAAAGATGGCTAAATCATCAGTTTTCAATCATGAAAAATTATTGGTTTCTTGAGAAAAAAAGATGAAACAAAGGTCTATGTGAGATATGTAGGATGCCTTCTGTGGGCAGTGTGGGCTTGGCATAGGAGATACAGTGGTGAAGAACATAGACAGTTTTTGCTCACAAACAGCTAGGGAGAGAGAGGCTTCAAATCAACAATAGGATTACTAAATGCATGGCTACACACTCTAGTAGGTGTCAGGAAGGAAAAACACTAAATGTGATCAGAGTGCAATAGGTGCAGAGCACAATAGGTGAAGTACAATAGGACAATAGAATTTAACTTGGGGTATCAGAGAAAGCATCCAGGAAGAAGGAACTTTTCAGGGTAGACTGGGAGAATGAGTGGGTGAGGTCAGGTGGGTTACCTGGAGTGACAGACCTGGAGTAAACTTAGTCTGTGGGAAGACTCTGTGAGGGGGAAAACAATTGTCAGTGTTTAGGAACTGAAGGAAGGTAAGTGCGCAGGAGCAGCCTGAGGGAGGGGCTGCTCTGGAGAATCAGGCAGAGGTTTTATCATGCAGGACCCAACGGACTTGAGTCCTACCAGAAGTGCAAAGAGTTTGAGGCAGGCAAATGAGGCAATCCACAGCACACCAGCAGAGGGGCACGAGTGAAATACTTTCGGAAGCTCTAAAGTGTGAAGGAATTGATCCAAGTTTGAGAAGGGTTATGCACATGAAGTAAAGTTTGGAACATCTTAGAGAATGGTTAAATGGTAATGATGAAAATGCTGATAGATATGGACAGTGAAGGCCAAGCTAATGAGGTCTCAGATGGAAATGAGGAAGTTATTGGGAACTGGAGTAAAGATCACCTGTGTTATTCCTTAGCAAAGAACTTGGCTGCATTGTGCCCACATCCTAGGGATCTGTGAAGGTTGAACTTAACGACTTAGGGTATCTGATGGAAGAAATTTCTGTGCAGCAGAGTATTTAAGATGTAGCCTATTTGCTTATAACAGCCTAAGATCAAATACAGGAGCAAAGGAATGACTTAAATTCAGAATTTATATTTAAAATTACAGAATGTAAAAGTTTGGGAAATTTGCAGCTTGGCTTTGTGGTAGAGGAAGGATTCAAGTAGCTGTGGAGCAACTACTGGCTAAAGAGATTAGCATGTCTAAAAAGGAAGCCAAGTGCTACTATCCAAGACAATGGGAAGAAGGCCTTGAAGGCATTTCAGAGGTCTTTGAGGCAACCCCTTCCAACACAGGCCCAGAGGCCTAGGAGGAAAGAATGGTTTCAGGGTCCAGACCCAGGATCCTACTACCTTGCATAGCCTTGGGACACTGCTCTCTGCATTCAGGCCACTCAGCTCCAGCTTTGGTTTAAAGGACCCCAAATACAGTTTAGGATTCAGCTCCAGAGGGCACAGTCATAGCCTTGGCAGCTTCCACATGGTTTTAAGTCTGCAGGTGCTCAGAATGCGGGAGAGAAGGAGGCTTGGCAGCTTCTCCCTAGATTTCAGAGGATGTATAAGAAAACCTGGGTGCAAAAGCAAAAGCCTTTTGCAAGTGGCCAAGCACTTGCAGAGAGCCTCTACTAGGAAAATGCAGAAGGGAAATGTGGGGTTGGAGCCCCCCACACAAAGTCCCTATCAGGGTATTGCCTAATGAAGCTGTGAGATGGAACCACCGCTTTCTAGCCCCAAGAGTGGTACAGCTACCTACAACTTGCAACCTCAGCAGGAAAAACCTGCAGTCACTCAACTCCAACCTTAGAGAGCAGCAATGGGGCTGCACCCTGCATAGCCACAGAGGTGGAGCTGCCCAAGGCATTGGAAGCCCACCCCTTGCAGCAACACGCCTTGGATGTGGGACATGGTGTCAACAGAGATTATTTTGGAGCTTTAAAACCTACCTTTCCAGGTTTTGTGTGGGTCTATTACCCCTTTCTTTGGCCAATTTCTACCTTTTGGAATGAAAATGTCAATCGAATGCCTGTTACCACCATTGTATCTTGGAAGTAAGTAACTTGTTTTTCATTTTACAGGCTCAGGAAGATATTTGCCTTGAGTCTCCAATGATGAGACTCTAGACTTAGGACTTTGGGACTTTTAAGTTGACACTTGGAATGAATTAAGACTTTGGGGACTGTTGGGAAGGGATCATTGTATCTTGCAATGTGAGGAGAACATGAGATTTGGACGGCCAGGGGCAGAATGCTATGCTTTGGATATTTGTGCCTTCCAAATCTCATGTTGAAATGTAACGCCAATGTTGAAGGTGGGCCTGATGGGAGGTGATTGGATTATGGGGGTATATCCATTATGGATGGCTTGGTGCTATTCTCATGATAATGAGGAAGCTCTTGCTCAGCAAGTTTACACGAGATCTGCTTGTATAAAAGTATGTGGCACCTCCCCACCCCGTTCCCATTCTCACCGTGTAACGCTCCTGCTCTCCTTTCCCTTTGTGCCATGACTGTAGCTTCCTGAGGCCTCACCAGAAAGTGAATTAGATGTTAGTGCCATACTTACTGCAGAACGGGGAACCAATTAAACCTCTTTTTTTTTTTTATAAATTACCCAGTCTCAGGTGTTTATTTATAGTAATGCAAGAAGGCCTAATACAGTAAATAAATGAATTTCTGGAGAATAGTTCTGTATTTTCACCAGTCTTGAAAAAGTTAAAAAAAAAAAAAACCAAAAGATTTTATTTCCTATTTATCCTACGTATCTGGGGAAAAAATTGTCTCATCCTACATTAGGACAAATATTATACATAATCATTATTCTACTGTCCTTTAATCCAAAGACCACCAAATTTAGTCTGTATTTCTTTCAAAGTAAAAGATGTTAATTTTTAAATGCTGCACTCAATATTATTATTAATATTTGAATAGAAATCACAATATCCACTATTTTCTCGTCTTAAACTTTTATTTCAAATACTCAAACATAAAATTGTTAACAATAACCATAATATTAATGAATAGAAACATTAAAATAGAAAATAAGTATTGAAACTCATATTTCATTTAATTTGAAAACATTTGACATGGAAATATAGGTCCCCTGCATTAAATAAATTCATTGCATCCTGGTGTCTAATCTTTCTCCAAACAGAAAAAAAAACAAGGCTCTTGGAAGCCATTAAACAAAACGTAAGATTACTTGTAAGAAAATAAACTGAAGTACAATTCTACAAAACAAAAAATATCACCAAAAATGAATTCTGAGGTATATGTATGTAGATTACTGTAGTTAAAATGAAAAAAAGTAAAATGGGTACAAAGTAGCTACTCTTACTTAACATTTTTTAACGTCAAAAGAATATACCATCTGATATACAATCACTGAAGACACATACATGTCTGCAACCAAAAACCACCTACATCCAAATGATGGTTTATTCCTCCCCAACTACCACTGGTGCTTACATATCTTGCCTTCTATCTGTGTGGAATTCAAATTCTGTATGATGTAATATAAAACCCACACTCCCAACAACAACAACGAAAATCTTTATCTTCATCTGTATCTTGCAGGAAAAAAAAAAAATTGAGGCAAAACTAAATTCCAGTTCACCTGGAAGAAAATGACGTATTTTTCTCCTGCTCTTGCTTCTCAGTGCATGTTTATGAATCTCAAGGCTCTTTTTTACCTCACCCACCAATCATCAGTTTTCATCAGCCATTATCACTGGTCCCTGCAATGCACCTGAGTGGCTTGGCAGAAAAACTTGTAGAATCAGGTTTCACAGGGGAGAAATGCATTGCACTTCTGAAGTCCCAGTATATACTTCACACACACACACAAAAATTGCTCCATTCAGTGTGGTGAATTTCCCTGGAGTATGTGATTACATTTGCAATAGGCATTGTTAAAAATAAAACTCTAGTATAAAACTAGGGTCTAAGATATTGCAATTTCAACAATAAAAGCAAAAAATCCATAGGTAACGTTTATACATATTGAAATTCCTGCAGCCAGCTGTTCCCCTGGGTTTATCAAAATGTGATCTGATTAAGGGATTATTGGAAAGATTGTGCTATAAATCATGCTCTTAGTCACATGCATTCAAAATAGTTCCTACAGTGCTAGAAAAGGAGAATTTAATACTGGAAAGTATTTACAGTGCCACCAATAGAGTAAAAGAGTGGAAACTGGGGAAAAAATCTACCAACCAGTGCTACCATGCTTCAGGAAATAGGACGATTATGTGAACTTAGCTGTTTATTAGTGCAGAGACATGATGTAAGGATTAAGCAGGATGAAGGGAAAGGTGGCTTAGTAGCCCATTTGTTTCCCAAAAACAAAACCAAGAGTATTTTCAAAAAAATAATATTAAAATATGTTTATGTTTTTGACAACTAAATTACAAACAACTTTGATATTCTGCATATAAAAAGCAAGGAAAACTGCTGTATGCTTTTAATGAAAGATACTGAGTTCAATCCCTGCAAAAGCACCAAATGCATACCATTTAGGATAATGTCATGGATACACGTCTGACAACTAAATTATCAAGCTCTTTGATATACTGTGTATGAAGAGTAGCAATTATGGCCAATAAAATCGAAGGAAGAAAAAAAACTAATTAACACTAACATATCATTATGACTCACTAGCATATAAAATTCCATGCCTGTTCTACATCGCCAGCAACTGGCAAATCCCAAATTCCTAAGGATGCAGATAATAGTTTTCAAATAACTGGAGCCACAAGAGTGTTAGGGGGCTCTTTGGAGATATTGTGTTACTTTCTTCTATCAAAAGGCCCAAAGCACACAAATGACTTAAAAACTCGCTTACCCCTGCCCCATCAAAATGTCATGTGCTATAGTGATTAGCTGTGAATCCTAAACAAATTCTGATACTGCTTATAAACATAGACAGTGATTAATTTGTGGACAAAAGAAGAAGGACTTTGGAGACAAAAGGACTGGGTTCAAACTGCAAGCCAAGTATTTATTACCCCTAAATAACCTTGAGCAAACCATTTAAACCCCCATCAGATGGAGATAATAACAGCACCTAGTCCTCAGAGTTGTTGTAAGGAAAATGAGTGTGAAAACATTCCACAGTGGTAAAAAGCACTGTGCAAATGTTAACTCTTCCACTGTACTACATTCAGACTCCATCTAAACTTAGCAGATGGAAAAATACAAGTTTATCCTGCTACACAATTCTGAATCCACTAAAAGTAAACTGATCATTATAGAAAGAAAAACACATTGCAGAGGAGAGGTCTCTATGAAACCTGGGTTTAGAAAAATTGATTCAGGTTTCATCTGGAGAAAGTCTAGCAAAATGTTTCAGTAAGACATGAAATATATTTTTAGACACCAAACTAACCTATATTTTTACAAGCCTCTGTGGCTTTAAGATTGTATGCAGAAGCATTTGGAAACTCTAAATTACTTGAAATTAAAAAGTAAAAATAAAGAATCATACCTGGCTTCTGATAGCTAAGTAAACATATATTATTGGAAGATTTAATAACTAATTGTAGCTAACAGATGTATTCTAAATTCATTATTGAAAAACCCATGACAGCAGATGACCTCCTAAACTCTGAAGGTTACAATAGATACATAATTTAAACATAAAAAGACTGATATTCTCAAAGTTGTCCTGATGTACAGTATTTCTGCATAAATGTACCAAATGGGTAAATGCATTGAGATCACTTTGTAAAGGTTACCGTGCTGTAGAAATGTAAGATATTATTAGAAAAATTTAAAAAGCTCTTTTGAATTTTATAGAACAAGCCAAGATACGTAAAATTTTTAAAATGAAGAATTATTCAAAAATGAAATAGAAAGCACTTACACCTCAATACAAAATATAATCAGTCAAGGTGGGAAAACATGAAAATCACAAGACCAATTTCTTCCCTGGCCTTGCTGGCTGTTCTTTGACAACCTTGGCTTTGATTTTCACGACAGCTCCCCCCACACACATAGATCTTTGTTCATCACTGGTCCCCTGCAGTTACTCCTGTCTGAGTTATCGAGCTTTCAGATAACTGATTTTTCCTGTTGCTTTTAGGAACTCACTAAAAGGCTCAAGCAATCAGCTCATCAGTTTCCACTCCTGACTTGGGAACATCTGTAGCCTCTCACTCCAACCTGCCACCCCTTAGTGGTGAAGCCCCATACACAGCAGTGAAGGGTACTAGGAGAAGCCCTCAATGCAACCCAGAGGGAAACTCAATGGCAAAAACCAATTCATAAGCACTTGCCCTACTTAAAATTCCATTGAATCTTGGCTTTCCAGAGAGTCCTCTATGCCTGATGGGTCCCCTAAGCTTGCCTGAGAGTTCATGGTAAACCCAGAGGTTTTTAATGCATTATGAGCATTCATAAACTTCTGGAGGTATTTGGAGGTGTACAGCCAGTGGTGTTTCAGAACATCTTCCATCTCATAGCATTTGGACTGCCTGGCATTCATTTTCCGGAAGCGCCTAAACAGTTTGTTACCAGACTCATTTCCCTCACTTGCCCATGCCCCAATGGAGCCATCCCTCTCAATAATTTCAGGAACATGTGCCAGCGTTTTGTGAAAATAATTGGTGATTTTCCCCTCATACCTATACTTGAACTTGGTAGAAAGGAGCTCAGCAAAACGCTGTGAATTGAAACTGTACTGGCAGAGGGATTCTGGGCACTCTTGAGCAGGGCATGATGATCGCCATACTGGTTTCATCTTCAGGTAAAGATCCATCAGCTCCCTCAGAGCCTCGTGCCTCTCCTCAGAAGGAATTAACTCACAAACCGCATCCACAGTCTCTTTGGTCATGAGCTTCCTGGCAAAGTTGCCATTCATCCTCATGATTGGTTTGAGGTTCATCTTCTTCCGGAGATGCTTGTCCAATGTGGCCTGCCACCTTTTCCTTTCCTCTTTGGAAGCATTGGGATTCTTATACACCTCCCCCTATCTCTAGCTGGAAGATCTTGTAGAACTCAGCTGCATTGCCAATGTCACAGTGGAGTGCATCTATGGAAGGGACTGTCTCAATGAAAGGTTTGGCTGAGACCCCTTTCACCCGATCCCGCAGTTCTTCCACAGACTCATGGTAAGGGTTGGAACGCCAGACCTCATAACGTTCCAGGTTCTCGGCATGGCTTCTGGTTATAGAGTGGAAGACAAGATTTTGAGAGGCTTCCAGACGGGTGGCATCACAAAGAGTACAGATGTAGACTGAGCCAGAAGCTTCAAGGCCTTCCACTTCCCGTACAAGCTTTTCATCATATCCAGTGCCCCTGAAGATGAACTTGAAAGTCCGGAGAATGCCTCCCATCTCAAGCATTAATTCACTGCTCTTCATGGCCTCCCTCTCGGCAATGAGAGGACTCAGGATGGCAGTCAGGGTCTCGTGGTCAGACTCATCTGCCAGCATAAGGCACAATGGCTTGCAACACAGTTCAGAATTAGGTTTGGTTTCTTCAAACACTTTCAGGTTCTGAGAGTTGTGGGCTATAGTAATTTTCATGATTGTGAATGAAAAACGGACTGCCTTTTCCGGGACTACTGGCCCACTCCCATGCTTCTCACTCACATCTCCCATTCCATCACAAGACTCCTTCACAACCACAGTGAAGGGCCCATTTAAGTAATCCTCAAGGTCTTGGGATCTCATGCCTTCCAAGATGTCTTCTTCCATGTCCATCAAAGCAGACACCAAAGCTGAATCGTAGCGAAACCTCTTTGCAATGGTGTCCACTGGGTAATCATCTACAGAGGACGATAGTCCAGACAGCCCATCAATAATGCCAACATCAGTGCTGGAAGACACATTCTTCAGAGGTGGCTGCCACTCAAAGTGGTGGTAGCCCGGCAGAAGGACCTTCTCAGCATTCCGAAGGGCATGCAAAGGCTGAAAAATCTGTCTCCCTGTAATGGCTTTCACGGTCCTGTACATCTTGTGGTACTGACTGCAGCTGAGGAAGGTGTTGACACGGATGGCCAAGCAAACAGCTGGCTGCAGGCCAGAGCCCCGTCCCTGCATGATGGCCTCCAGCTCGTCGGCTTGCCTGTGTTCATTCCTCGCCCTCAGAGCCAGCAGGAACAAGGTCAAGCACACGGACTTCACATCTCCACCTTCTTCTTTGTCAGCAAAGGCTTTGACTTGCAGCTTGAGCTCCCTCAACCGGTGCTTCTGGAGCCCTCCGAGTCAGCGACAGAAGATGTTGGCGGGGCCGGCCCCCTTTATTAATGTGCACAAAAGTCTCTTTTGATTCCTTGTGACTTGAGACGTGGTGATTATATTTTTCCAAACTGACCACCTCATTGCATTCTTTTGCTGGACATTTCACCATCAGGGAATTCAAGGTGCTCAGAAAGGACTTCACTGGACTCTCCAGGTCAGTAGGGAAGCATGGATATCGGCAAGAGGGACAATAGCTGCCCATGACTTTGAGGCATCTGATAATGCAGACCCTGCAAAAGACATGCTTACAGCTGGTCTCCACAGGGTCAGCCAGAATGTGTTCACAGATCTGGCAGGAGATGGATTTCACAAAGTGCTCCGGGAAGTCCACTGCAAGGAGCTTGGTACTAAGATGTATCTTACTGCAGTTGGCAGTCTTCTTCATAATATCCTTGCTGCTGATCCTTGCCTGAGCTCTTCTCTTGCGCTGACGGGCTCGTCTCGCTTGGTTAAGCACAGTTTTGAGTTTTTTGCTGAGCTGCAAGTTTGGCTGAAGACTCTTCCTCTTGAGTCCCTGACGGGCAGTGTTGCAGATATCACAGGATGGTGTGTGGGGGTGCCACTCCATGGTCGCTTTCCTAGGGAAGTAAACCTTACCCAGGGCACTGCTGAACTTCCTGTGCATGACGCTCCAGCAGTTATGGCAGAACTCAGTGGGGTGAATCGAGTCAACATCTGCCTTCACATTGATCCGGAAAACCTTGGCAATGAGGTCTGGCCAGGAAGTAGCTCTCTTTTCCTTCTTTCTTAAAAGGCCTAGGGTTTTACCATCCACAGGCCCATGGACTGGGTATCTCCTGTTGTGCTCATCAGTTTTAAAAGAATTTCCACAGATACGGCAGAGATGTCGAAGGTTGGCTTGGTGGATTGCTTTGCCTCTTGCTTTCCCAACATCATGAAATTTCTTTGAAAACTTAGGATGGGCTTTTAACATTGGCTGAGTTTGGACTGGCTTCTGACCATCAGCCTTGTCCAGGACTGCTGGAGATTGCTCTAGAGAGGATTTCCCTTCAGAGGAATCCTTCTTTTCCTTTTGAGCTTCTTCAGGTGTCTTTTCAAAGGATCTTACCCGGAATAGCTTAAATTTCCACTCTGAAAATTTAATATGTGGGTGTTGAATTTCATCTGGGGCAGAACTGAGTCCCAAGGTAGGTGGGAAGAGGCCGCCATGCTGGCTGAGATACCTGAGAACAATGAAAATAAGTCTTATTAAGATAAATATCAATATCCCACTGATGTATCTTATAAATAGTAAAAATGAATACTTTCAATTATTTATTCATTTTTTCCAAAAGATATGTATTAAATCTTCTATTTTAATATATCATGTTAGGTGCTGATCATAGAGTTATTTCCTGTTCTGACAGTGTTTATGGTTACTTGTACCTGTTACACAAATATAAATCTTTCAATATATACATGGTAAAGTTTTATCTCCTTCCACAAAATCCTTAAAGTCTTTGAGGACAGAATCTTTGATTCATCTGTGTCTCCTCAGGGTCCTAGTATACATTAGGTGCTCAATAGTTATTTGTTTAGCAAATGGAAAGATAAACTGGCTACTAAAACCAAAGAAAAGTAATATTTTCCACATTGCATTAGCCTCATTGCACTAGCTGGACAATATATTTCCAGCTTTTTAAAGCAGACTTCTGGAAGATTGGTTGTTTATTTCTTCCAAATAGGTCATAAAAGGATGATAAAGCTGCAAACCCAAAAAACTAATTATTCACTACTTGAAAGGATGAAGTGAATTTTGAGCTTAATGAATGCAAACTAATAATAAGTATCATGGATAGTAATTACGCTTACAATTTTAATCAGTGAATGCTGTTGTAAATTATAAGGCTGTGTCTACATTAGACACCAAAACCACAGAACTCTAAACCTGCAACAAACCAGACTGTACATATAGTGTGATTCTGAGGGCCATCTAAGATGAAGAATTCACATGGTTTCAGATAAAACTCACACAGGTCATCCTGAAAGTCATTGTTGGTCAATGGTCGTTAGCACTATTGTTTGTAACATAATAAGAAGAGGTGGGAGTAGTGTTTCTCTTCTGGTAAAAAAATATTGGCAATTACATATGCCAGGAAACCCTACTGATTTGAATTGTAGTGCACACATCACTGGCGATGCAGAAAAAGTCTAACAATGCCATGTGAAATGTACTCTCTAGACCCAATTAGACCAATCTTTCTCAAAGTACTTAGTACATAATTGGAAAAAGAGCAACTGTATTTTCAATCCATCATCCCATGCACCTATCTCAAATTTGCCTGGGTTCACTCTTTTGACCCACCAGTTATGTCAAGTAACATGTTTTTTCTCTCAATTAATTAACAAAATTGATGAGAATTTTTATAGTCACATAGTTATGGAGACAAATTCTCAGATGAACACACTTTGAGCAGGGTGGGATCAGGGGATACAGAGGGGCAAGGGCTAATTCTGACAACTGCTACCGAAGTCTCTTTTCAAGTCCTTGCTTTACTAAAGTTTGTTCCATCTTACATGCAGTAAGCATCAGAAATTGGTGTTTTTGGCCAGGTGCGGTGGCTCACGTCTGTAATCCCAACACTTTGGGAGGCCAAGGTGGGTGGATGGCTTGTCAGGAGTTCGAGACCAGCCTGGCCAACATGGTGAAACCCCGTCTCTACTAAAAATACAAAAAAAAAAAATTAGCCAGGCATGGTGATGGGTGCCTGCAATCCCAGCTACTCGGGAGGCTGAGACAGGAGAATTGCCTGAACGAGGGAGGTAGACGTTGCAGTGAGCCAAGACAGCTCCACTGCACTCCAGCCTGGATGACAGCATGAGACTCCAACTCAAAAAAAAAAAAAAAAAAAAAGGTGTTTTTCATAAAAATTAAAAGCAAATTTCTAAGACTTTATTAAAAGATAAATCCTATTAGGTTGTTCCCTATCCAGGACTATGCAAGAGTTAAACAACACACAGACATTTCAAATGTCTCATTAACCTCAAAAAATATTTCAACTGCAGCCCAACAAATGCCTCAAAATTGCTTATAGTTCAATTCTGTTTCCTCATTCTCTTCTGTGACAGGTGCTAGGTCTTTCCCTGTGGCTCCCCTGACTCTTGGCTTGAACTCAACCCCAAATGCCTTCTCATTCCTTTAGCATTTTACTTCCTAGCCTATTCTTAAAGCACTTGCTCTCTGGTATTCCAAGATAACATTTTGAGTAATTCTTTTTAAAATGCATGGCCATCTCTAGAGCTCATCAAGTTTAATACTGACCTTTCACGTTGAGTAAGTCAATCATAAAACATGTTGGTAGGATCTCTAGAACTATCTCACCTCCCTACGCATTTCTCCCCTGACTCCCCCCGGCCTGAATTACTGTGACAAAATCTACCAAACTACATTTGTTTAAATACTCCTGTGGAAGGCAACCAAAGCAAAAATGGACAAATGGGATTGCATCAACTTAAAAAGCCTCTGCACAGCAAAGTAAACCATCCGCAAACTGAAGACACTATCCACATACTGGGAGAAAATATCCATCTAACAAGAGATTAATAGCAAGAATATACAAAGAACTCAAACAACTCTACAGGAAACAATCTAATAATCCGATTTTAAAATCGGCAAAACATCTGAATAGACATTTCTCAAAAGAAGACATATAAATGGCAAACAGGTATATGAAAAGGTGCCCAGCATCACTGATCATCAGAGAAATGCAAATCAAAACTACAATGAGATATCATCTCACCCCAGTTAAAACAGATTTTATCCAAATGACAAGCAATAATGAATGCTGACAAGGAAGTGGAGAAAAGGGAACCTTCATACACGGTTGGTAGGAATGTAAATTAGTACAGCCACTGTGAAGAATAGTATGGAGGTCCTCAAACCAACTAAAGATAGAATTATTATATGATCCAGCAGTCCTACTACTGGATATTTATCCAAAGGAAATTACATCAGTATACAGAGACATCTACACTCCTGTGTTTATTGCTGCATTATTTTTTATCCTTGCCTGTGACTTTTACTCCCTAAAATAGACATGCATTACTTTTGGTAGAAGATAGAACTTTTAAGAACCAGATTTAATTAGATATTTTTTATCTATTCGATCAGCAAAGATTAAAACTACTTATGTGATTCAGCATTAATGAAGGCATGAAGAAATTAAGGTATCTTTATACATTCTTGGGAGGAGTATAAAGTGGCAGGAGATGTCTACTACACAATTTAGCAATGTCTTTATTTGGGAAGTTATCCAGTAGAAACATTTCCACAGGAATACAATGACATTTATAAAAAGACAAAGAGATTTGTTTAAAAAACTGTTTGTCACTTTGAAAAAACAGGAAACAGTATAAATAATTACCCAAAGGGCATTATTAAATAAACTATGGTCCAGACATACATGGAAAACTATGCAGAAAATCTAATTTTCTGTATGCATTGATACATATGTACGATTTCTGTATGCATCAGTGACATGGAAAGATGCCCACATGAAAAAGCAGAGAACAGAGTGATGATAGCAAGTATAGCAAAATTCTGTTTATGTATATATGTTTGTATTTGTACATACGTTAAGTTATAGAAATTCTGAAAGAATATGCACTAAAATCTTACAAGTGTTTAATTTCTGAAAAAATAGAATTGGCATTAATAAGAGGGCCTCTTGCCCTTTTTATTTTATTCATTTTTGTATCATTTGAATTGTTCAAAACAACCACCTACAATTTTTATTAATTTTGTGATACATTTATTTTGGATAAAACTGTTTTAAAGATTTATGTGTGCTTATAGTCACTTTTCCATATTTTCTTCTAAATTTCCCCCAGAAAAGCTTCAGATCTGGCTAAGTTTCAACTCTGACCACCACCCTTAGCTTTTCTTTCTTTTTGATAACCCTGTAGAAAGCAGGCCAAAATATGGATCTGTGACAGCATAAAGTTAGGATTGCGGAAGAGTTGTCTTGGACTCATATTTTGACACTCAGAAACCTTACAAATGCTTGATCTCCTCTCTTCTAACAAAAGATCTCAGCAGTAGACCAGCCTCAGGATCTCAAAGGCTGAGTGGCTGGTACTAGCTCAGTCCTGTCTCCACTGGCACTGCCATCTCAGTATTGCCGTCTGATATCATAGCTGCAGGGGTGCCTCCCCCTCCACACGGCACAGATTCATGTTGACAAACTAGTTTGAGGTGGCTTGGACAGCACAGGAGCAGTAGTTTCTGGTGAGTGTTATAATTCGTTAGTTCAGGAGGCCAGGCCACAGCAGCAGCAGCCCCCCATTCCCATCCCAGCTGCCCACCCTGCACACGCGTACACCTCATTACTTGGCCCACAATCTTCCCTCCTAACATCTTCAACTTGGTCTGTACACAATTTCCAAGTGATCACTGTGTGCTCGAGTGTGACCTCTCATTATCATACCTGTCCCACTTATTCATTCATTCATTCACTCCACAAACCCTATTGTCCGTTTTTTGCCAAACATCATGCATCAAAAACTTGACAACATAAAAAGTCTTTTTATATAAGTCTCAGGTATCCACAAAATAACACTACGATTCTTACTTTTCCTTCAGACAATTTCTTGCATGAACCACTTCAGAAAGAGAAATACATCATCACAACCCTTGGCCAGGAATCCTGATTCAAGAACATAACCCCAAAGCAGGGTCTCTACCATGGCAATTCCTGAAATTAATACAAACCAGAATCATGAGCAAGCTTGGTTTTAAAAAGAAATGCAGATCATCAGGTCCCAGAGAGTCTGGCTGTTTGGGATGGAATACAGAAATTGCATTTTTAAACACTCAGTGATTCAAAAATGAGTGGATATTTTGAGAAACACTGGTCTCCTACATAAGCAATCTAATTCAGGAAATGCCTGACAATACTTGTTAATACCTGGGAAACGACATATTTCCTCCCACCCTAGAACTAATTTGTTCCTGATTATTTTCTTGCCTGAACTAACAGTATTTATTTCCAAGAGTCTCACACCTTTCCTTCTGCTGATTTGTACACGTTCATTCAGAAAGCACTCCTTAAACCCTGTCTCTGACAATAGCATTCATTTATAGTAATTCAGATATTTTGCATCTTTCTATGAACCTTCAGTGGCCCTAAACTTGGCCTCTTGTACCTTTTATATTTTTATACATTAAAAAGAAAACAAAATTGATGTCAGCTTTGTTCATTCCATCCCCTCATCACCTGGAAGGAAAAAATGCTCAAGCACTTCTAGTTAGAAACATAAAAATGTAATAAATATTTTGGCTCAAGGCATGAAAAGTATGAGTGTTACCTTGCTTAGCAGCCTGCCTGGCTAAAGTGTTGAGATGTCTGCAAGTTGGTTGATATTACTCAATGCCAAAGAGAAGGCAAAGTGTGTTCTCTGCTCCCTCCTCGCTCTCTTGTTTCTCAGAACATGTTGCTGAGCTGTTTATCAGCCTCCACTGTTTTTCCCAGCCTCCCCCACCATGGAGGCTAACCACAAATGATGGCAGCCAATCCCGGGCCAGGAGACCCCAGCTCCAGCTGCCACCTGGCTCTTTAGGAAGCTCGGGGGCGGGGGTGGGGGGGGCTGAGTGTAGAACCACGTGCAAGTATTTGGGTTGTAAGTGGTCTTGTCAGTATAAGCCTCAGCTTTTGCCAGGGTTCTCTATCTCTGTACCTCAGTTCCACATCTGTAAAAAGGAAATGCTAGTAGTATACACCTCGAAGAGTCAGTGATGTTATACAATGAGAGTTATTATAAGAAAATACTTGAAACGATGCCTGCCTCTTTGTAGATGTTCATCAGATATTAACAACACTACGGGGTTTTTTTTGTTATTATGTTAAATGGCATCCAAAGAATCTCAGAACCCTTCGACCTGGTCAAATCTTGGTGAGAAAGGTTGATGCTCCTTGTAACCACTCTAAGTTTAAAGATTACTCAAGTATAGAAGTCAACAGACCTGTATATAGATCTTGACTCAGGCCTTTGATTCATTGCTTAAACTTTATGAACCTCAATCTCATCATCTGCAACCTAGGATTAATAATATTAGTCCCCATTATTGAGAGCAATGGGCCAGGCTTCTAAGTTTTAGGTATCATTTTATTTTCACAACAATCATACGCATTTGATATTATTATCTCTAAAAAGAAGCGACAGAAGTTCGGAACAATAGAATGACTTGCCCATGGTCACACAGCCACTACTTAGTGAAGGTGGGGTGGAATTCCAAAGCTCATGTTCTTAATCACTCCATTATACCATAACAGGGGAATAATGAAAGCCACTTCATAGTAATAGTCTAAGGATAACTCAAGAATGAATAGGTGTATACACACCTCTGTCTCTGCTTCAAAACCCCTTTATAATTCTCAGATGAGCTTTATCCTCAAAGTCTTTCTGTATTCAGCTAGTAAATGAGAGATTCCTTGCTTGTCTGATTCTCAGCAAAACTGTCAAGGAGGCAGGTGCAAGGACTTCCCTGTTCTGTGCTGCCCTCATTAGATGCTCCTCTTATGTCTCCCACTCTTTTGCACTTGGACCTGTCTAACCATGCAACAGTCCTAGGGACACAGCTTCTGCTCACTAAGCTAAAGACAAGGTAGAAACCATGGCAGTAACATTGAGGGAGAGGGGGAAACTGGCCTGTAGCTTTTAGGAGCTTCAGTGTGTTTTTCCCCAAGGAGATGTAGCCTTTACCTGACGTTCATATATGAGGCAACATGGTGAGAAAGGCAGGTAAGAGCTAAGAATTTGCTGCAGACTGTGTTCATATTCAACAGGACAATCAGGAAGCAGGTTTTGTGGCCCTGAGGCCCTCCTCATACACTGAGGTCAAGTAGAGAGGAGTCACAACATGACTTATATGGAAGAGGGTATCCTTCCCACCCATCCTCCCACTCCTCAAAGTCCACTGGACTTACAGAAAGAAAAACAAAAGGTCAGATGTTCATGCTTCCCCTTGAAGGAAAGAGCAAAACAGTAATATTTCACAGTATTAGAACAAACCAGCAAGTTCAAGGATCAGGCTTCAGTTCTGTAGGTTCACTGGGAAGTTAAGTGAAACTAAGGAGACCAATAGCACTGTTTTGTTTTGGATGTTCCTTGGTTTGGCACTGAGGGTCTAAGGTGAACAGAGTTGGTTAGTTGCCCGTAACCAGAGTTAGAAAATTTCTCTGTGCTCAAAAATTTACAAATGGAATCCTTTTCAATTTTCCTTGGAAAAGTAAGCTGGTCAAATGGACTCATCAAAGAATGCTGAGCGTGTGAGGTTCGGACCAGATAATGGAGGAGCTTTCTCTCTGTCTCTCTCTCTCTTTCTTTTTAAATCATATTTAATAGATTTCTGTATTGCTCAATTTTTCATCAGTCATGTATACTTTCGTAATTAGGAAAAATCACAACATTTACAAATAAAGTATGCAATGAATTTTAAATGAAACATAAAATATTGGGTGCATATGAAGATACAGTTTTCTAATTGTTTTGTTTGATAAAAGTCTGGATTTGTATACATCAGATTCTTCAAAGGCAGGATCACCAGTATTTCCATGTTTCTCCCAATTTCACCTCCCAATTTCTCTCATCCATGTTGAAATCTAGCCACTTGTCTCCTGCTGATACGTGAGACCTCCTTGGATCACCTGGAAAAAACAAGTTAAACACTGGCCCATTGTCCCTTTGCCTGGACACTATTTTATTCACTGTCTTTATTTCAAATCTTTTCCACATGGCAAGCAAACCTGGACTTGCATCATAAAACAGCAAAGTCAGAGCTGCCTAGAATGCATATTGTTCCAAGCAAATTAAAAATAAAACACTGCTGACATGTATTGGCCAACTGAAACTGCAAGAGACAAAAAATGAAAAGGGTGAACTAAAGCCTGGACAATTTGATGCCAAGCTCCAGCCTTGAGCGCAGACCTCACAGCCTCATGATTAGCTGTGGTTAACCCTGCAAGTGCCGACAGGCCCTTCACTAGCCTTGCTCCTCCAGGCAGTGTGCTCCCTGCATCCCTGCTTTCACCTGCCTCTCCATCCAAGTTCCAACCCCCCTTAGCATGTTGCCTACACTTAATCCCTTTGGCTCCCAAAGGCCCTTTTAAGAGAACTTTTCAAATTCAATTTCTTCCCAGACAGCAGTGAGTTCCAATTGCTGATAACAATCAAAATCTACTCCTGCAGCCATGGTCTGAGTGTGTGAACGCTGCATTTTGAGCTCTTATCATAATTCAGCAGATGCTGTTTACCGACATTGTGATTACATACATAAGTGTGTATCTATACATCTCTAACTAGCAAAACCCTGTCTTCTAACATCATCAATTTGAAAGCCAGAACTAAAGGGAACTTAGAGGTTACTTCCCCAGCACATGTATTTTATGTATCCCTGAAGGGCAAAGTGTTCCTGTTCAATGTCACAGAGGGGAATTTGTAGCAGAAATAGCATTACAAACTGGATCTCCCAGCTCCCAGGACAATGTTCTTTCCACTACACTAAAAAGGGAACATCCCTCCATAATCCAGCCATGATGCATCTTAGATCGTAAAGAAACTCAAGCTGGCCATGAAGCAGAGCCTTAACAGGTCATAGCTAGATGAGAGCCCTGGGTGATCATGCAAACTCGCCACCCTGCACCAGTGGCAGAGAGACAGCATCTCCACACACTCATTTCTCCCCCACTTTCTCTGTCTTAAAATTGTTTTCTAATTAACTCAATGTGAATTACCCCTGTTAGTAAAATTTCGAATGCGTTATTAATTGCTCTAAACATCAGCTGCAGCTCACTCTCCACATTGTCAGGAGTGCCGCTGCAGGCTGATTTTTAGCTACGCTGTTTTCTAAGCAGCTAGTGCCACCGTGTGGGCAAAAAAATAGTCTATATTCCTGAGTATCAGGAAAAAAACCAGGAGAAAGTCTCAGGAAGTTGTTGAATCCATGAACTGCTTAAGAAGAAGTCATGTGTTTGTTTCTCTTCTCTTCCCTCTTCCCCTTATCCTAACCTCTATTCTCCCTACCCCCCACTTCCACCATCACTTACCTTTGTAGAAATCCCCAATAATTCCTATAGACTAGGAAACAGAGCCAAAAGCTTAAAAGGTCAAAGTAACTTGCACAAGACCCCACACTGTATTAACTCCATTGTCTTGCTAATCCTGACCAGTCCCAGAACATGTGTAATAAATGCCTTCTCCTTATTCCTCAAACAAGAGAAGACATGAGGACCATGTCTTCATGAGAAAGGTTTGGGAGCTGAAAGTGAAGGCTGGTATATAAGATTGCTAAATATCCTTTCTAATTAGGAGACGTCTGTTCCATTTCCAAACCTAACAAAATAGGAAGGCATTGTTTTGCCTCCTCATCCTATTTACATGCATAAGATCTCAGATTGAGTTCAAACACTGACATAGGATCAGCATGACCTAAATTTCTCAGAACTAGTATACAGGTTTGTGGAATAAGCTTTCTCAACTCCACGGTAAACATAATGGCCTGAACGCCTAATTGCAGAACACCAATCAATATCTTTATAAAAAGCCAAATTAGGCAACTACCAAGCTCTATAAAGTCCGGGCTCTCAAATATCACAATTTTTGGTGTTAAGAAAGGGTTAGTTTTTAAGACAAAAGAGCTTTAGCTTTAATTTAATTTAATTGTGCTTAAACTATAATAACTATGTAGCTTTATTTTATATATAATGAGAACAATTGCCAAAATTTTCATAAATTTTAATTAAAAACTATATTCACTTTCAACTTATGAATAGTTCGTGCTTCTGGAGAGAGATGGAAAAGGAGCATCATTTTCTGATTATTTTTGTACAAAAATCTGCTTTTATTTTTTTTTTTTGGCTATATTAAAGCTTGTGATGGTAAAAAATCTTTTAAATTGTCTGTAATATGTTTCTCAAAAAATAGTTTCTGATTTACTATGAGACTTAAATGTTTGTTATACATTTTTCTTGGAGCATTCCTTTCACTCAAAGAATACATTTCCAAATGCAAATAAATCCCACCTTGCCATTACCATTATTAAAAAAAAAAGTCATTCTTCCCATATGTGAGAATGGCTAATAGGAGTAATTATATAAATTTAAAGACCCATCTGAACGGAATATAAAATAATTTACATAAATTTTTATAAAGACCCATCTGAATTCTACTGGTTCTTATCTATAAATCAGTTTCAAAAAGTAACTTTGCTTTGTGGCAAATAAGAGGAGACTAGCTGAGCTGTGCTGTGGTTGAGATTTGCAGTTCTTTATCCTGCCATCAAAAGGGATTTACCTTTATTGTCCTCAGGCCTCCCTCTACCTTTCTGATCTCTCCAGTGACCCCTCCAAAAGAGATCTAATCACCAACATAAAAACCTATGATTGTCTTTCATGAGCATGTGTTATGTGTATTATCAGGAAAAAAAATGTTCTCAGCAACATGACAAGACAACCTGAATAGTCCTCAGACCTCCGAAGCCTCTTTGTAATTTCTCTGTCGCTCATGGGCCACACTGTTATGTAGAGACTGTATGTAAAATACCAGGAGTCAACTCCAGGTGCTGGGGCCTTGTGGCCACCTAAGCTCATAACTTCCTGTCTCCATCAAAAGTATTTCTTTTGATAATAATGATAATATAGTATGGAGTCATAGTAATTTGTGATTGCTGTCTGTTGGCCTGAAGGTGGGTGATACAAGTGGAATTGTTTCCTCTCAAAATTTATATGTTATAGCCCTAACCCCCAATACTTCAGTATGTGACTGTATCTGGAGATAGGGCCTTGTACAAGTTAGGATTCTCCAGAAAAACAAAACTATGAGAGAGAGACAAAAATTATTATGGGAATTGGCTCACACAATTATGGAGGTCGAGAAGTCCCACAATCTGCTGTCTTCAAGTTGGAGAACCAGGAAAACCAGAAGGTGTGATTCAGTCCAAGCCCAAAGTCCTGAGAACCAGGAGCACTGATGTCTGAGAGCAGAAGAAGATGGACGTCCCAGCTCAGAGAGAGCAAATTAGCCCTTCCTCCACTTTTTTGTTCTATCTGGGCCTTAACACATTAGGTGATGTCCAACCACTTTGGTGAGGAGGGATCTTCTTTACTCAGTCTACTGACTTAAATGCTAATCTCTTTCAGAAATATGCTCACAGACATACCCAGAATTGTTTTACTAGCTATATGGGTATCCCTTCACTCAGTCAAGTTGACACATAAAATTAACCATTACAAGCCTTTAAAGGGTTGATTAAGTTAAGATGGGGTCATTAGAGTGGGTTATGATCCAATCTTACTGGTATCCTTATAAGAAAAGGAAATTTGGACATATACACAGAGACACCAGGAATGCATGTGTACAAAGGAGTGACTAGGTGAAGACACAGTGAGAAGGTGGCTGTCTGTAAGCCAAAAACAGAAGCCTCAGGAAAAATCAAACCTGCTTCACGGGAACTGGATCACACAATTATGGAGACTGAGAAGTCCCACAGTCTGCTGCCTTCAAGCTTGACAACCAGGAAAACCACTGGTATAAATCAAGAAATCAAACTTTGATCTTCTACTTCAAGCCTCCATACTGTGAAAATATATATTACTGTTGTTTAAGCTACCCAGTCTACGTTATTTTGTTACGATAGCCCAAGCCAACTAACACAGTGAGGATCAAGTCTCTCATCTTAGGCATTTCCTTCATGCACCCACCCAATGAGATAGAAGAAGAGGTCAAGTTGGAAGATGCTCATTGGGCTTTATTCTTAATAAGGAAGTATGATTGTCATGGCCATTATTATCCGTCTAATGTTGAGCTGTGGTGTGGGATACTGGTTAAAAACCCAGGCTTTGGAGTGCCATAAAATGGGTTTAAATTCTAGCTCCACCTCTTGCAACCTGTGTGATTTGGGGCACATTTCTTAACCTCTCTGACTCCATTTTCTCATGTGAAGATGAGAATAACAATATGAAACTGGTAATGTTTTTTGCAGAATTAACTGAGTTAAAACATTTGAGATGCTTAGTACACTGTTAAATACAATGCTATCTCAAGCAGTCACAATCCCCATTTAAAACCCACTCCTCTTACAGTCTTTCTCAGCTCGCTTAATGGCAACTCCACACTTCAAGGCAAACTCTTAGAATTATCCTTCATTTATCTCTTCCTCTAAATCCTCATGCCCAATCAGTCAACAAATTCTAGTCTTGTTAAAACTATAGTCAAATCACTTTACTTCTCTAATCAAAACGCTCCTATGGTTGCCCATCATGGTTAGAATAAAAGGCAAAGGACTCTCAGGGGCCACCAGGGAACATGACTTTCCCTACCCCTTCCATCTCTTCTCCCACTTACCCAAAGCCACAGTAGCCTCCTTGCTGGTCCTCAAAATGTCCAGATTGGCTGACATTGGCTATTCTCTCTGCTTAAAATATTACATTAGACACACTAGACACTGCTATATAGCCATGAGCCTTCAGAAAAACACAGCCAATAAAACAAAGAAAGATAAGGAATTGGCTCACATAATTATGGAGTCTATCACAGTCCGCCATCTACAAGCTAGAGACTAAGGAAATTCAGTATTATAGTTTCAGCACCAATCCAAAAGTCTGAGGACCAGGAACACCAATGGTTCAAGTCTTAGTCCAAGGCCAGGAAAAATAATGTTTCAGCTCCAACTCCAGCAATCAGGTACAAAGAGAAAAAAATTCACCCTTCATCCTCCTTTTTGTTCTATTTGGTCCTTCCATGAATTGCATGATGCTCACTCTCATTGGGAAGGACAATCTGCTTTACTCAGTTGACTAATTCAAATGTTAATATCATTCAGAAAAGCACTCACAGACACACCCAGGAATAATATTTAGCCAAATATCTCAGCACTCTGTGATCCTGCCATGTTAACACTGAAAATGAATAAACAAACCTGGAGTGATTGGTAGGGCAGAAAGAGCTAATGAGATTGTGAATCAAGAGTGATGAGATCTGAATCAAAGTCTGAGGGATAGGTCATCCAGAGACCCCATCTCATCCACAGTTCCCTCTGGGGAAAAGGAAGCTGTAGGAGACCATGCTCACCCATCTGCCTCCAAGGCCTGGAGAACCAGGCAGCCTGTATGGTGTGGTAAGGAAGGTGTAAAGAAGCCTCAAGAAAAACCATCTTTTCCTTCCTCAGCCCCACATTGTGCTCCAAGTAGATGAACCATTTGGACTGCATCACCAGAGGGCCCTCAACCTTCAGCTTCCAGTTTAATTCAGCCATTGGGCAACACAATAAGTACCTGACTATGGAAGGAGGGAGATAGTATAATTGTGCCTTAGGAAGGCACACGGGAGATGTTGTCAACAAGATAGCTGCCTAGAAGTGTCAAAGCTCACCTCTTCCACAAAGAAAAATCAAAACAAATAAACAACTACACTTTGAGTAGAGTGTCTAAGACAGAACACTGGAATTCAGCAAGGAAGTGATGAAATCCTCTGAATCATGGAGACTCAAGATGGCAGTATAGAGAAGGAAATGAAGCACCCAGCCAAGATCAGCTCAGAGCCAAGAGGGATTCCCTATAGTAGGGAAAAGGTGAAACAGTAATCAGGAGATCCCTAGCAGTCATTATTGCCACTCCAGATGCCTGAAATCCTAGTTACAAAAGAGCCCCACAGTCCCCACAGTCCTCACAGTCCCTAAGTCCAGTATGCAAAAGCTGCCTGGAGTCCACACAGCTGCATTGCTCCAGAGTACGAAATCATGCTGGGTTTTCCACTCTCCAGGACCCAAGCTGCTATGGAACTGCATCATGCTGAGAACAGAGCCACTGATAAAGTGAATCCTGGTCTGGAAGCCAGTGTCCTGGCATCTCCACATACCTGGAGCCCTGCCATTATTCCACCATAACCAGAAAAAAGACTACAAAGCCAGGAATCCAGGACTCCATCTAGATTCAGTGGTTCAGCTGTAAACCCTGTACCTCAGCCCACACAGTGCCCTGCACCCCAAGAAACAGGTGGTCTACAATTGGAAATAAGCTTCCCCAAAGACCAAGGGTACTGCCATGCATGTCCCCCACTGCCCAAGGACTGGTCACCAAATGCTTGCCACCACTGGGAATACTGCCCTGATGACCAGCAGAGCTGCCATGCCCAGCACATGCCATATCAGGGCCTGAGAACCAGTCCACCTGTCATTCCCCAACCCCAGCAAAGCCACATCACTGTCTCCACAAACACAATTGATATTGATTACAGCCAAAGAAATCACATGGATTCTACACTACTATAGCCACCCAGAACCAAATCCAGAGCACTTTACCCAATCAACACTATAGGACAGACTCACAGGAAAAAGTCTTTCTCTACAAAAGATAGTCCATAAAATTGGAAGAGGCAACTGTTCCAGCAGATGCACAGATGCTAATAAAGGAACACAAGAAACATGAAAAAGCAGGGAAGTATAACACCTCCAAAGGAATTCTCCTGTAACAGACCTTAAGGAAGAAACTCTATGAAATGCCTGAAAAGGAATTCAAAATAATGAGTTTAAGAAAACTCAGAAAAAGATAAGCAAATACAGATAGACAATTTAACAAAATCAGAAAAACAATTTATGATTTCGATGAGAAATCTGACAAAGAGATAATACCATTAAAAAACAGAAATCTTGGAGGTGAAGAATTATACAAATGGAATAAAAATTATAATCAGCAGCTTCAACAACAGACTAGATCAAGCAAAAGAAAGAACTTCCGACCTTGAAAACAAGTCTTTTGAAATGACCCAATTAGACAAAAAAGAGAGAGAATAAAAAATTAAAAAGAATGAAGAAAGCCTATAGACTACCATCAGGAAAACAAACAAAAGTATAGAACTCACTAGGAGAGCAGATATACAGATGAGAAAGATAAAGTAATTAAACTTTGTCACCAAGCAAACCACACAAAGATAAACAATAAGAAAGAAAGAAAAGAGGAAGAGAAATGCAAAACAATCAGAAAATAATAAAGATAGAAGTAAGTCCTCATCTATCAATAATAACATTGAAAGTGAATTAATTAAATTCCTCAATTAAGAGATATAGACTCTTGAATGGACAAAAACAAGACATAACAATGTGCTATCTACAAGAAACTCATTTCAACTGCAAAGGCACAAATAGATGAAAAGTGAAGGGATGGAAAAAGATAATCTATGCAAATGGAAACCAAAAGTAAGCAGGATATGCTTATATCAGATAAAATAGACTAAATCCAAAACTGCAAAAAGAGATAGCACCATTATGTAATGACAAAAAAATCAATTCAGTAAGAGTATACAACATTTATAAATTTACACGCACCCAACACCAGAGCACTCAGGCATTAGATCGGAAATATTAGCAAATATTAGATCTAAAGGGAGAGACAGACTTCAAAATAGTAATAGTTGGAATCACCAGCAGCCTACCATCAGCATTGAACAGATTTTCAGGACAGAAAATCAACCAAAAATGGATTTAAACTGCAATATAGATCAAATGGACCTAAAAGACACTTAAAGAACATTTTATCCAATATCAACATAATACACATCCTTCTCATCCCCCATAGAACATTCTCCAGGATAGATTACATGTTTGGCCACAAAACAAGTCTCAACAAATTTTTTAAAACTGAAATCATATCAAGTCTCTTTTCTGATCACAGTGGAAAAAAACTGGAAATCAGTAATAGGAGAAACTTTGGAAACTGTACAAATACATGAAAATTAACCAACATGTTCAACAACCAATGGGTCAATGAAGAAATTTAAAAGAAAATTTTAAATGTTATTTAAACAAATAAAGACAGAAACATAACATACCAAAGCCTCTGGAATACAACAAAAGCAGTCCTAAGAGGGACTTAATTGTTAACTGTTTATAGAAATTAATGCCTACATTGGAAGAGTAGAAAAATTTCAAATAAAAAACAATGCACCTCTAGAAAAGAACAAACCAAACCAAAAATTCATAGAAGGAAAGAAGCTATAAAAGATTGAAACAGAAATTTTTAAAAGTTGAGACTAAAAATCAATATAAAATATCAATGAGATAAGAAGTTGGTTTTTTAAAGATAAATAAAATCAACAACCCATTAGCTAGACTGAGAAAGAGAGAAGACCCAAATAAATAAAACCAGAAACAGAAATGGAGACATAACAACTGAAACCACAGTAATACAAAGGATCAGTAGAGACTTCTAAGAGCAACTATACACAAAAAATAGAAAAGCCTAGAGGAAATATAAATGCTTAGACATATACAAACTACCAAGGTTGAACCAAGAAAAAAAAGAAAACCTGAACATACCAATAATAAGTAATAAGATTAAAAAGTGTCCTTCCCAATAAGAAAAGCCCAGGCCCAGATAGCTTCACAGGTAAATTCTACCAAACTTTCAAAGAACTAAATTTCTCTCAAATTATTTTTTTAAATGAAGAGGAAGGAATTCTTCCATACTTCTCCTATGAAGACAGCAACACTCTGTTACCAAAATCGAATAAGGCCAGTACAACAACAAAAAAGTAAACTACACCAATGTCCCTGATGAACATAGATAAAAAAATCCTCAACAAACTACTAGCAAACTAAATCTAGTAGCCCATTAAAAAGATCATTTACCAGGATGAAGTGGAATTTTTTTCCCAGGAATGCAAGGATGGTTCCATACATGCAAATCAATAAATGTGATACATCAAATCAACAGAATGAAAGACAAAAAGTCATACAATCATCTCAATAGATGTAGAAAGGAATTTTTATAAAATTCAACATCACTTCATAACAAAAACTCTCAACAAATTAGGTATAGAAGGAACATACCCAAACACAATAAAGGCCATATATGACAAATCCACATCTATTATGATATTGAACAGGGAAAAGTTGAAAGCCTTTCCTCTAAGAACTGAAATAAGATTAAAATGATTACTTTCACTCCTTGTATTCAATGTAGTACTGGAAGTCCTAACCAGAGCAATTAGACAAGAGAATGAAATAAAGAGTATCCTAATTAGAAAGGAGGAAGTCAAATTGTCTCTGTTTGCTGATGTGATCTTATATACAGAAAATCCTAAAACTCCACCAAAAGACTCTTAGAACTAATAAACAAATTTAGTAAAGTTGCAGGGTACAAAATCAACATACAAAAATCAGTGGCCTTTTTATACTTCAATAGCAAACCAGCTGAAAACGAAATGAGACATCAATTTCATTTGCAGTTGCTACAAAAGAAAGAAACACCTATACAAATAAGTACAAATAAAAGTAAATACCCAAGAATTAACTTAACCAAGGAGGTAAAAGATCTCTACAAGGAAAATTATAGCATACTGATGAAATAAATTGAAAAGAATACAAAAAAATGGAAAGAGATTTCTTGTTTATGGATTGGTAGAATTAATATTGTTAAAATGACATACTACCCAAAGATTCAGTGATCTAAAGATTCAGTGCAGTCTCTATCAAAATACTAATGCCATTCTTCAAAGAAATAGAAAAACAATTCTAAAAATCATGTAGAACCACAGAAGACCCTGTCTAGCCAAAGCAATCCTAAGTAAAAAGAACAAACCTGGAGGCATCATACTACCCGACTTCAAAATATGCTACAAAGCTATAACAACCAAAATTACATGGTACTGGCATAAAAACAAATACATAGGCCAATGAAATAGAATAGAGGACTCAGAAATAAACCCACATATTTACAGCCAACTTGTTTTTGACAATGACAACAAGAACATACTTTAGAGAAAGGACAATCTCTTTAATAAATGGTGCTGCAAAAATTAGATGTTCATATGCAGAAGAATGAAACTACATCCCTATCCCTCACTATATACCAAAAATCAATTCGAGATGGATCAAAGATTTACTATGAAACTACTAGAAGAAAACATAGAGGAAACACTTCAAGACATTGATATAGGAAAAGATTTTATAGATAAGACCTCAAAAGCACACACACACAAAAGCAAAAAATAGATAAATGGGATTATAGCAAACTAAAAAGCTTCTGCATAATAAAAGAAACAATCAACAGAGTAAAAAGACAACCTGCAGAATAGGAAAAAATACTTGCAGACTATTTCCTGACAACCAAAGGATTAATTTCCAAAATATACAAGGAATGTAAACTACTAGTCCACTAAACTATTAGTCCATTTTGTGTTGCTATAAAGGAATACCTGAGATTGGGTAATTTATAAAGAAAAAAAGTTTACTTGGCTTACTGGTTTGCAGGTATACAAGCATGACACCAGCATCTGCTTACCTTCTGGTGGGGCCTCAGGAAGCTTTTATTCATGGCAGAAAGCAAAGAGAGGGCAGGTATGTCACATGGCGAGAGGGGGAAGCAAGAGAGAAGAGGAGGTGCCAGGCTCTTTTAAGCAATCATCTCTTACGTGAACTAATAGAGTGAGAACTCACTCATTACCTCAAGGACAGCACCAACCCACTCATGAGAGATCTACCTCCAAGAACCAAACACATCCCCTAGGCCTACTTCCAGCATTGGAGGTCACATTTCAACATGAGATTTGGAGGGGACACACATCCAAAACACATCACAATTCAACAGCAAAAAAAAAAAAAAAAATCCAATTTAAAGATAGGCAAATAATATGAATTTATATTTTTCAAAAGAAGACATACAAGTAGCCAACAAGCATATTTTAAAATGCTCAACATCACTAATCATCAGGAAAATGCAAATCAAAACCACAATGAGGTATCATTTCATGCCAGTTAGAATGACTATTATAAAAAAGACAAAAAATAACAAATACTGGCAAAGATGTGGAGGAAGAGGAACCCTTATACACTGTTTGTGGGAATGTAAATTAGCACAGCCATTATGTAAAACAGTATGAAAGGTCCTCAAAAAACTAAAAATAGAACATATCACCTGGCAATTTTACTACTGGATATATATCCAAAGGAAAGGAAATTTGTAAGTCCAAGAAATATCTATACTCCCATGTTATTGCAGCACTATTAACAATAGCCAAGACGTGGAATCAACCTCAGTGTCCATCAAGAGATAAATGGATAAATAAAATGTGGTGTATACACATAATGGAATACTATTTAGCCAAGAAAAAGAACGAAATCCTGTCAGTGAGGGCAAGATGGACGAACCTGTAGGAGATTGTTAAGTGAAATAAGCCAATAACACATATCTCACTCATATGTAGAGGCTGAAAAATTGATTTCATAGAAGTAGGGAGTAGAATAATATTCAGTAGAGGTTGGAGAGAGTAGGGGTAAGGAGGAAATAGGGAGAGATTGGTTAATGTACATAAAATTACAGCCAGATAGGAAGAATAAGTTCTAGTGTTTTATAGCACTGCAGGGTGACCATAGCTAACAATAATCTATTGTATGTTTTTAAATAGCTAGAAGAAAGGATTTTGAATGCTCCCAATGCAAAGAAATAATCAATATTTGAGGTGATAGATATGCTAATTATACTAATTTGAACATTGCAGATTGAATGCATGTACTGAAATATCACTTTGTACCCTATAAATATGTGCAAATTATTATGTCAATGAAAAAAAAAAGTTTCAAAGTCAAGAGATAGAAGATATAATTTCTCCTCTGTCGCTATGAAGCTTTGTGTCCTTGAACCACTCAGATAACCATTCCTGAGTGGTGATTTGCTCAATTTAGCCTTCTGAAAAATGGGTAACGCCTACTTTCCAGGGTCCCTGTGAGGATTAAATTACTAAATGAAAATGCCTGACCAAAAGCTTGATACTTAGCAGGTATTTAATAAACATGAAGAGTTACATGGACATAATGAAAAAGTACCCTTCCCTAAAAATATTGGAATTAAGTTCACCTCCTGAGACTTACACTGTAGAATCAATATACTATAAAGTTTGATCCATAATAGATTAGAACAGAGATATGAAAGGTCATATTTAAAAGACAAAATGCAATGGTTTCCAACTTGAACAAAATTTGAGGATAGATATTAAAACGTGAAAGAAGATATTAAGCGAAGTAAGATGGTTCATTATTGTTGTGGGTTGAATTGTGTCCCCTTTCTGTAAATTCATATGTTGAATTTCTAACTGCCAGCACCTCAGAATGTGACTGCATTTGGACTCTTTAAAGAAGTAATTAAGTTAAAATGAGGTTATTAGGTGAGCCCTAATCCAATATGACTGGTGTTCTTAGAAAAAGAGATTAGAACACAGACACACACAGAGGGAAGCAATGTGGTGACAAAGAAAAGATGACCATCTACAAGCCAAGGAGAGACCTCAGAGAAACCAATTCCACTAACACCTTAATCTCAAACTTCTAGTCTCCAAAACTGTGAGAAAATTAATGTTTGTTGTTTAAACTACCTACTCTATGGGACTTTGTTTTGGCAGCCCTAGAAAACTAACATAGACATTAGTGGAAACTTAGACAATTCTAATCAAAAAGACCTACAGATATACAGATACACATGCCAAAGGAAGGAAGTCATAAACCCAAAAACTGCCACTTTCTTATCATTGAGGGACACACAGCTAGAAGAATTTCTCAAACTATCATTGTCTGAATTTACTGCACTTTTGAATCACCCAACTAAATCCTTTTTCTTTGATTGCATTCTCACCAAGCAACATTCTGACTACAATTTGATTATCAGTTACTTTTCCATTTGTGTAACACTTTGCCAACTGAGAACAACCTCGTCTTCTTTCATAGTAAATCTGGCATTGCTATCAGTCATCTGGCCCTGCCTCCTTCACTGAATCAAGGCCAGCCAATCAAAAATTCCCAGTTTGTTAGATAAAGTGATGGGTCCAGGGTTAGTAACATGGCCCAAGTAGGCAGAGTACTTCTGGGGGATTGATACGAACAATGGAGAGAAACGACACTCTTTCCTCTTGGTCGGTAATACCAAAGGATCTCATATGCCTGAAGCTGCCAAAGTCCATCATGCTATCTTATGAGACAAACCTACATGAGAATAAAGGCCAACTAGGCAAGAGAAGGAAAAAGGCAGTGAGAAAAGACTGATGACATCATTTAAACTCTTGACGCAGCTATTTTTCAAATAAACTCCAACTTCACAGGCTTCTCAGTAATAAAAGCCAAACAATTCCATTTCCTGTTTAAGCTAGGTTGAATTTGGGTCATCTAACCCTCAAAACCATAAGTCCTAACTAACATATGTGAAGATCTTTTCTTCTGCCATTGTGAATCATCCTTAGAAGCTATGCCTTTCTAAAAAATCTGGGGTCACCTCATATAGGAAAAGTTCAGTTCAAACCATGATATTTTAGAGCCTCATTGATGTTCTAAATGAGACACTTTTTTTCTTAGGGTAGGTCAAATTTGGGTTCCTGATTAAAGCAACTATCTGACCATCTTTGATCTGGTAAACAACTCTTAATTGGAAAACCAAAACCTTATTTTTTAAAAGTTTACAATGTTAATTGCAGCATGGTTTGTTATTATCCGTTGAAAATAGCCTAAATGTCTGCCAACAGGAGAACAGAAGCTGGAAAAAGTACAAAGTGATCCAACTTGTACGGACAGCAATTTGGCAATAATTGTCAAAATTACATAGGCACTATGTTTGTCTTCTAGGGCTTCTGTGACAAAAATATCACAATCTGGGTGGCTTAAATAACAGAAATTTATTTTCTCACAGTTCTGGGAGTCAAGGTGTCAGGAGAATTGGTTTCTGGTGAGACCTCTCTCCTTGGCTTGCTGATGGCCATCTTGCTGCGCCCTCATACGGTCTTTCTCTATGACTCACTTGCTTGGTGTCTCTTTCTCTTCTTCTTACAAGGACACCAGTCACATTGAATTCAAGCCCACGCTTATGACCTCCCTTAATCTTAATGCCCTCTAGAGAGATCCTATCACCAAATACAGACACACTGGAAGTTAGAGCTTTAGCATGTGAATTTTGGGAGGACACAATTCAGCCCATGCACTCACTGTTTGATCTAGAAATTCCACATCTATTTAATTTATCCCAAGAATATTCAGATATATTTTAATACAAAATATGATATGTGTAAAAAATTATTCATTGAAATTGTTTGTAATAATAAAATATTGAGAACGGCTAAAGTTGTCACTGGATAAATAAATTGTAATCTATCTTTTCAATGGAATGTAATGCAACCATTGTATTAGTCCATTCTCACATTGCTAAAAAGAACTATCTGAGACTGGGTAATTTACGAAGAGAAGAGGTTTAATTGACTCACAGCTCTACGTGGTTGAAGAAGTCTCAGGAAACTTGTAATTATGGTGGAAGGCAAAGGGGAAGCATGGTGGCAGGAGAGAGAGAGGAACTGCCACACACTTTTGAACCATCAGATCTCATGAGAACTCATTTATGATCATGAGAACAGCATGGAGGATCCACCCCCATGATCCAGTCACCTCCCACAAGGTCCCTTCCTTGACACATGGAGATTACAATTCTAGACAACATTTGAGTGAGGACGCAGAGCCAGACCATATCAACCATTAAAAAGAAAAACAGGCCGGGCATGGTGGCTCACGCCTGTAATCCCACCACTGCAGATTGAGACCATCCTGGTCAACATGGTGAAACCCCGTCTCTACTAAAAACACAAAAATTAGCTGAGCATGGTGATGTGCCTGCAGTCCCAGCTACTCAGGAAGCTGAGGCAGGAGGAGCGCTTGAACCCGGAAGGCGAAGGTTGAAGTGAGCTGAGATTCCGGCACCGCACTCCAGCCTGGCAACAGAGCAAGACTCTGTCTCAAAAAACAATACAAAAACAAACAAAAAAACAGAAAACTAAATGGAATGGTCTTCAAGAGTGATTGTTAGTGGGAAAAAGCAGGGTACAGAACAATATACATGACATCATTTGGTTTAAAAGAGAGAGAAAATATATAAACATTAATTTTGCTTATATATGCATCAGACATCTCTGGAAAGACGCACAAGGACCTGTTCACATTGGCTGTCTTCAGAAAGGGGAACTAGACTGGAGAGAAATTCTTAGATTCCTCTGGTACCATTTCAGTTTTGAAAGGTTCTAGGGTGGAATTAGTTCCTTAACTCTTTCAGCCCCCAGAGCTGCTTCCTTTGTGTTCTATCAGAGTGGCCACATCACTCCAATCTCCATTGTCTACCCTTCTATGTTAATAATCCCCTTCCTGTCTGGTAAGAACACTTATGATTGCATTTGGGGTCCATCTGGATGATCCAGGACAGCCTCCTTGGCTTAAAATCTTTAACTTAATCACATCTGCAGTCTCTGCCACACTTGTAGGTCCCAGGAATTTGGCCCTGATATCTCTGAGGGCCATTATTCAGCCTACCCTGAGAAAATGGCTGAAGGAAGTTTACTGGTTCATCAATTGTGGAAAATGTTCCATATGAATATAAGATGTTAATAAAGGAAACCAGGTACAGCATATACGAGAATTCTCTGTACTGTCTTCTCAATCTGTCTGTACATTTGAAACTTTTTTTAATGTCTATTAAATTAGAAAACACCGAACATGCAACTACAATAGAACCAAGGAATTGTGCTTCTGGGCATTTAGCCCAGAGAAATGAAAACTATGTCCATGTAAAGACTTCTCCACAAATCTTTACAGCAGCTTCCAATTAGTCTGTTGAAACTCATTACCCAGAAAAGAAGAAGTTCCCCCCAAAAATACGTTGATTTGCCTTATCCTGGGCCTTCTGAATTTAGTGTATTCCATAAATAATAAATTTGGACCAAGAGGTAAGTCATTTTATTTCCGAAATAGTGATCAATATTCCTTGGCCTGGAGAAGGAGGTTAGAAGTAGAGATGGAAGGGAGAGGCCAAGCAAGAGAGAGGCTGGCGAGAGACTCCAAGAAGGGCCCCTGTATCCAAGCTGCACTTCTCAGTCGAGAGCAGCATAAGTGCCACAATAGAACCACCTCCCAATAAGTTTTGGGATCTGAGGGCAGGGAGGGTCTGACTCTTGGGTAGAGCCTGGAAAAGTGAGCAAATCCCACAGTTCCACTATAGCATGCCAGTATGTGGTCTGGCAGCAGCAGAAGCAGTAAAGCTGTGTGGGGTACAGGGTATCAGAGGGATGAGACAAGCATACTGCGGGTTCTCTGATGTTGGATTGGTGAAAAGGACACAGAAGTAATTGAGAGATGACCTCACACTTCCAAGGAGGAGGAGGAGGCAGAGGTACAGCAGATGATCAGGGTGATGTCCACAGAGACCCGGATCTAATCAAAGTACCTAAGACCCTGAGAGGATGTCATCCAGTTCCCGTATCTGCCATCCCTGAGCCGTAATGTCAGAAATGTAGGAGTCACCAAGGAAGAAGCAGATGGAGGAAGAAGAAAGATCCAGTGAGGAATAGTTCAATCTGAAGTGACAGAGAAAAACTAGGCATTGAGTAGATTAATTTTTCCTGCCTTTGAGTTGATGAGGATTCCTAATGGACATTCAGCTGGCTTAGGAAAATAAAGAAATGCACCTAATTGCACAACTGAGATCTGTAAATACTTTCCATTTATATATAGGGTTTTTTTCTATTTTTCTATCCTGGATGTAAATAACACATCGAGCAATAATTATGTGATTGATTAAAAGGAAAAATTTCAGAACATGATTTTATGGTCCCAAGCTCAACAACCATTGACACCAAGCTTTATTGCTTTCATGTGGCACTGCTGGTTCATATGACTGAAAGTCCCCTGTTGTCTGTACCATTCAATGCCACAGAGGCCACACTTCCAATTCTCCTCCCCGCTGTTCTTCCCCTTGTCTTCTGGGAACAAGCAAAAGAGCGTCTGGTCAATGACCTTTTGTGTGCAGCAGGCATGGTCCAGATCCATAGAGATGCCAACCTCTGGTTACTTCTGGGGAAGGCTCTCCTTCCTCTTGGGCATCTCCGTCATAACAGATGCCACTAGTTCACTGTCCATCCCAACTTTCCCAGCTCGACCTCCCAGCAAAACATCCCAAAAGAGGCCTCAGCTTCTGTGTTGTATAAAAGGAAAGGGGAGGGAATAGAGGTTGATGATAAACTACGCCAGCATCTATATGTTACCCTGTGTACCACCTTCACAATCATTCCCTTATCCAAATATCACCCGCAGCATTATTTGTTTAATATTTGTCTTTACAGAGACTCACTTTGCTCAGCTAAATTAATTTATATAAAGCACTTTTATATGATATCAAGTGGTAGTAGCAGAAATACAACGTAGGAGAGAAAATGCTCTCTTTATTAGAGAGGGAAGATAGTGAATGTGAGAAACAAACTCACCCATCCTAACCCAAACAATGAACTCAGAGGCCTCGAGGACAGCGAAAGTGAGACTTTTAATGATGATCTTGTCTTGCAAGACCAGGTGTCTGATATGCAGGCACATCCAGCACAGTTTCAGCAAGCAATTTATCCCCTAGTGCAGCAGGTCCCCTCCCATAGGCTGACTGTGGGGTCACAATCTTCCCAGACGTTGCCTATTGATAGTTGGGTAGGGGCCATAGGTTTTCATTTTTGTTTTTGTTTTTAGGGTTGTCTTGCTGCATTTTGTTGCAGCCCACAATGCATTGCAATCCTAGTTAGCTCAGAGGCTATTCAAGTATTTGACTTATGACCTAAGTATCTGGGCAGGCTGAAAAGAACAAACAAAAGAAGCTATTTCGCAGGCTAGCAAATTTTATATTAGACTAAATTTTTGGTTTGAGTGAAGGCAACTAAGAGGAGGAGCAAGGGGGTAGAGAGAGGCCAACAAACAGGCTGTCCAATCAGGGGCCTAATAGATCCTGTTTCTTTTGTAGTCTGCTTACCCAAGCCAATTCAAGGCACTTTGTTTTGGAAATGGACCACTGTATACATTATTTCCTTTAGTGAATATAAACAAAAGTGTCAAAAGACCTACCAGCATTAAACAGATACCTTCTCCAGCCCAAAACCAAAACGATGGAAAGAATATTGGAAATGCAATTCAGTGTTAATGTGTGTTCAACATTAATGTGTGCCCATGTAAAATCACCTTGTGCGCCACCTAAAATCATTTCATGTGCCACAATAAGACTTTGTGAAGCACCAAAGAATATGATGTCTAAGAATCCGCCCAGTGTGACCCGTGTGTATTACGAGTCATTTCACATCTGTCACTGATCAGCTGACAATGGAAAGTCAATTCAGGAGCACGCCCAGTGGGTGGCAGGATTGAACCGAATGCTGCAGATGCAAGGCCTTTCTTAATATAGCTCCATTGTTTACAGCCCGCAGCTGTTATTTACCGCTCAGCGCCACCCTTCCTCCTCACCTGCTATTCGTCTACATCTGCCTCTATGTCCCTGAGGAAAACAACAGACCAGTATATCATGTCATGTGGAAACCAGAACTGTGGACTCCTAAATACTTATGTTTGTTGGAGGAGGGCCCCAGCTCCTCTTCCTTCATACCTTGTGAAATCTGAATTCACATCATTCACATCTAAACCCAGGTAGGAAACAGAAAGGATCGAGATCACTGTGCCCCTGAGTCCAATTTCAGGATTTAAACCAATGGACTGTTGAAGTCAAAATAAAAATGTACAGATGAATCTCTGAAATGTAACATTTTATTTGGGAAGAAAGAATTGCAATTCAAACCATACACACTGGGTGGTCTTTGGTATGTCCACAAAACAAAGAGAAGATTGGAGGTTTTACTTTTAAAAATAAAGAAAAGAAAAGAAATATTAAATATTGCTCTTTGAAAAAATTCACTGGCACTAGTCAGGCTCTGGAGGGCTAGCACGCTGCAATTAGTGAGTGACATTAGTAAGTAAAATTAATCTTAGAGTTGTAGTAGGTCGTCTCAGAAACCATTAGACAAAACTGGTTGAAGATTACAGCAAGCAATTTCAGTAGGCAGGTTTGCAGAGAATTACATTCTTGGAGGAATGTTATGTGTTCTGAGTACTTGCGTCTCATTTCTGCTTTAGTTAGGTGTAACAAGAATGACTCAGTTTGTAGGATCAATGTTCATACAACCAGCCCTCCAGCACTTTTAAGCATAAACATTGTGCTAGACAGGGATTATAGAACATAATAACCTGCTGCTTGCAAGCTACAGGTTAACTGAGCAAATGATATTAAAGCTATTGCTATTAATGGATGGAACAAAATGGAGCATGTCTGCTAAGTGGCATGATAGAAACTGTAAAAAATGTAAAATTTCAGAGGAGATTCATGGAAGACCAGATGAACCTTTCTTTCTCAAATGTCCCTTTAAAATGACTGTGATTTACATTCAAAAGGAGAGAAAATTTCAGCAGTACTTTATATTAGTAATAAAAACTGGGGCCTGGTGCTGTGGCTTACACCTGTAATCCCAACATTTTGGGATGCCAAGGTGGGCAGATCACCCAAGGTTAGGAATTCAAGACCAGCCTGGCCAACATGGTGAAACCTGTCTCTACTAAAAATACCAAAATTAGCCCAGCGTGGTGGCAGGTGCCTGGAGTCCCAGCTACTCTGGAGGCTGAGGCAGGAAAATCGCTTGAACCTGGGAGGCGGAGATTGCAGTGAGCGGAGATTGCACCACTGCGCTCCAGCCTGGGCAACAGAGAAAGACTCCATCTCAAACAAAACAAACAAACAAAACAAAAAAAAAAAAACCTGGACATATGGCAAAATCCCCAAAAGAAGTCTCTAAAGATTAGCAGATGATGGGTAGATCGAGTCTACATCAGCCAGCTAGGGCTACCATAATAAAAACACCACAGACTGGGTAGCTTAAACAACAAGGATTTCTTTCTGACACTTCCAGAGGCTGGAAGACACAGACCAAAGTGTCAGCAGGCCCTCTCCTGAGGCCTCTCTCCTTGGGTTGCACATGCCTGCCTTCTCGCTGCATTCTTCCATGGCCTTTTCTCTGTGCATGCATCTCCAGTGTCTCTCTCTCCCTTGTAAGGATGCAAGTCTTACTGGATTAAGACCACCCTTATGATCTCCTTTAATCTTAATTACCTCCTAAAAGTCTTATCTCCAAATACGGTCACGCTGAGGTTGGGCTTCAACATATAAATTCGAGGGGTACACAATTCAATCCACAAAAGTCTCAATCCATTCATCAATGCTTTTGTGGAGAAAATTGCCTGGAAGAAAAACAGAAGAAAAAGAATGAGAAGGAAGGGGAGGCAGAAAAAAAAAGTGCATTAATGATTGAATTGAGGCCTCTTCCTGAGCCACAGATAGCCCCATGGACAGCTCCCAACTTGGAGGTGGGTGGGAAGGGAAGTGACCCTGATGAACTGGGCAGCCCAGAGCAAAAAGGCTTTGGAGCATGAAGCTGAATTGAAAATCCACCTCAGATAAGAAGCTGTCACAAGTATTTGAGAAGCAGGCTTCAAAGGCAAGAATAAAAATGTATTTCAGGCATGCATCACTGCACTAACCAGGAAATCAGCCAGAGGAAAAAGGTTAAAGACCCCCCCTCTCAAAGCCGCTCTAAAACTTCAGTGTGCCCTTTTGCCACTGCAGCTTTAGAAGCATGTAAGATTTATGATGAGCTCAATGAACATGTATTTGTTTTACCATCTAAAAGAAAATTAATGAAACTAAAAGGATCCTGCAAAATATACAACAAACCAAGAACCTACCCCATTCACTCTTATTCTTCCAAATAAGAACCTATTGAATAGAGCAAGAACAATTTCAACGTGAGTTTGTTTGCCTTTGCATTGAAGTTTTGATTTTGGAAAGAGAGTTAGCATTGCCTTTCCTATATGTGGTAGATTCAGCTTTACACCCAACCAGTAGCTGCAGCTAGCATTTGGGACTGCCACTGGCCCCTGGAGGGCACCCTGGATGGTGATGGGAGAAATAGGCAGCATAACTGTTCTTCAACACTACTAGCTCTACATAGACTTCTCCTTTTTCAAGGATCAATAATAGAACAAAATCAATGTGATATCTATGAAGAAATTCTACAGTGCAAGACAAAACATTTTTAATGACCAAATAATTAGTAGAAAAGGCTTTTTCTAAAAACAGAAGAAAAACTGCAACATACTTACTTTTGTTCCTATAAGGACTTACTTCAGTTGAATAAGTTATTAAAATTTTAAAATTTAAAGAATAACAAAGGATGTTGAAAAGATCTTTTTGAAGAAAAATATTTACCTTTGAAGCACAAAAATTAGGAAGTACGATAATATAAAATGACTTACTATGCTATTTGACATTTTCTTTGATTTCTTCTGTTTAAGCTTTACTAAAGTATAATTGACAGACAAAAATATATAAATTGATATACAAATTGATACACAAAAATGTATACATTTGATGAGTTTTGACATGTATATACACCCATGATACCATCACCACAATCAAGACCTAAATGTATTTATCACCTCCAAAAATTTTCTTATGTTCTTTTACATTTTGTTTTGTTTTTTTTTTGTGTGTTAAGAACACTTAATACGAGGCCTAAACATATTTGTTTAAACATGTTTTAAAGTGCACAATACCACATTGTTAACTATAGATACTAGGTTGTACAACAGATCTCTACCACTTACTCATCTTACATAACTGAGGCTCAACAGGTATAAAGATTTTTTATTTCTACTAAAGTTAGGAAAACTATTTCTGCCTCTGAATTGTTTTATTGTTGTTGTTGTTTGTTTTGTATTTAAAGTAAATACATTTACTTTATATGTGTAGTATAAATATAAATATTTTTATTTTCTAAAAATATAAATATTTTGTTTACTTAATATATCCTCATCCTTTCACCTATCTATGCTATTTTTTTAATTTATTTGTTTTTAAGAAAAAAAAACTTTGAAATATATTACACATACAAAATATTTTTATCCACAGTATATTGAATGTTTACAAAGCAAATACCCATAGAACTACCATACAAATCAAAAAATAGTATTTTGCCAGCACCTTAGATACTCCTTTTTACTCACATCTTAAAGTAAATGCTTCTTGGTTTTATTTTAAACTTACACTATCTAGAAATACCTCCCTAAGAGCAAGATTTTTGAAGTTTGTGTAAATAAAAGAGCAATAAATATTTTTTTCTGACTTCTTTCATTCAACACGATGTTTAAGATTCAGCCCATTTGTTGCATATGTGTCTACTGCAGTAGATTTCATTGCTATATTCTATTGTATAATATATCAAAATTTACTTAAGCATTTTACAGTGGGTAGCCATTTGCGTTGTTTCCAGTTTTAACTAACAGTACTTCATTTCATTAGGTTTTTTGTAAGTTGTTTACAATTGGATTTGGTGTTTTAATCCAATCCTTCCCTTGTAATAGGTGACTTGCATCCATTTATATTTATTATTACAGATGATTCACTTGTTTCTATTTTTTATTACTCTAGCTTCCCTAAGAAGTGAAAGACTCGCCTAATTAACTCTGTATGAGAAAAAAAACTTAATAGATATCAACCTGGTCCGGCAGATCTGAAAGAAATGAATGCCTGATAAGGACCAGAAATTAAATTATACATAATCCACAATGATGAGCTAACAATAATTATCTATGATGGGTTAATAACATAGCATTGAAATAATTAAAACAAAAAAAGACCATAAATGGACAGAAATTCACTTGTAATAAGAAAACACACCATGTAATAAATAATATATGTGTATATATTTTATTTATTTATTTATTTATTTATTTGAGATGGAATCTATCTCTGTCACCCAGGCTGGAGTGCAGTGGTGCTATCTCAGTTCATTGCAACCTCCACCTCCCAGGTTAAAGTGATTGTCCTGCTTCAGTCTCCCTAGTAGCTGGGATTACAGGCAGCGCCACCATGTCTGGCTAATTTTTGTATTTTTAGCAAAGACAGGGTTTCCCCATGTTAGCCAGGCTGGTCTCGATCTCCTGAGCTCAGGTGATTCGCCCGCCTCAGCCGCCCAAGGTGCTGGGATTACTGTGCTTGGCCTATATTTATATATGTATTTAAGAATGCATATATTATAATTAATGTGTTGAATTTGAAATAGATATATCTCAGACTTTACATCCTATTTTTTAAAAATGCCAACAACTTCTTTCAGGACTCCATGGAATATTTACAAAAACTGATCACATGATAGACCTTCATGAGTTCCAAAACAACACAATTATATGAAACAATCCTTCAGCCAAAATGTAGTATAATGTAGCCAAAGGAAAAGAAAAACTTCTAGCGAGTCCCTGTTTAATAAATGGTGTTGGGAAAACTGGCTAGTCATGTGCAGAAAGCAGAAGCTGGACCCCCTTCCTGACACCTTACACTAAAATTAACTCCAGATGGATTAAAGACTTAAACATAAGACCTAACACCATAAAAACCCTGGAAGAAAATCTAGGCAAAACCATTCAGGACATAGGTGTAGGCAAGGACTTCATGACCAAAACACCAAAAGCAGTGGCAACAAAAGCCAAAATAGACAAATGGGACCTAATCAAACTCCATAGCTTCTGCACAGCAAAAGAAACAGTCATTAGAGTGAATCGGCAACCAACAGAATGGGAAAAAATTTTTGCAGTCTACCCATCTGACAAAGGGCTGATAACCAGAATCTACAAAGAACTGAAACACATTTACAAGAAAAAAACAAACAAGCCCATTCAAAAGTGGGCAAAGGATATGAACAGACACTTTACAAAAGAAGACATACATGAAGCCAACAAACATATGAAAAAATGCTCATCATCACTGGTCATTAGAGAAATGCAAATCAAAACTACATTGAGATACCATCTCACGCCAGTTAGAATGGCGATCATTAAAAAATCTGGAGACAACAGATGCTGGAGAGGATGTGGAGAAATAGGAACACTTTTACACTGTTGGTGGGAGTGTAAATTAGTTCAACCATTGTGGAAGACGGTGTGGCGATTCCTCAAGGACCTAGAAATAGAAATTCCATTTGATCCAGCAATCCCATTACTGGGTATATATCCAAAAGACTATAAATCGTTCTACTATAAGGACACATGCACACGAATGTTCATTGCAGCACAGTTTACAATAGCAAAGACCTGGAACCAACCCAAATGCCCATCGATGATAGACTGGACAGGGAAAATGTGGCACATATACACCATGGAATATTATGCAGCCATCAAAAACAATGAGTTCGTGTCCTTTGTAGGGACATGGATGAACCTGGAAACCATCATTCTCAGCAAACTGACACAAGAACAGAAAATCAAACACCGCATGTTCTCACTCATAGGCGGGTGTTGAACAATGGGAACACATGGACACAGGGAGGGGGAGTATCACACACTGGGGTCTGTCGGGGGGAAAAGGGGAGGGATAGTGGGGGGGTGGGGGAGTTGGGGAGGGATAGCATGGGGAGAAATGCCAGATATAGGTGATGGGGGAGGAAGGCAGCAAATCACACTGCCATGTGTGTACCTATGCAACAATCTTCCATGTTCTTCACATGTACCCCCAAACCTAAAATGCAATAAAAAAAAAAAGAAAAGAAAAACTTCTGATGATTTGAATGTTTTAAAACATAACCCTAAATGTCTATTAGATCAAAGAAAAAAGTAAAATTACAATTTTAGTCCATTTACAGGGCAATAATAAAGAAATTATCACTGTTAGAACTGCTAGAATACACCAAAAGCCTTACTAAAATGTAAATCGATAGACCTAAATGTGTAAGTTTTTAAAATATAAATGAAATAGGCACACAACTGAAAGTTTTTAAAGGCTTAAAAATTAAATTTTAAAAAGGAAAGAAAAATGAAAGGAGAAAATAATTGCGATAGATTAATCACAAAACAGTCACAGTTCACCTTTCCCTACATCTTTTGCAATGTAACTTTGCAAGTCCTCTCAACAAGAAGTAGAATCTATTTCCCCACTCCTTGATTCTAGATTGACCTTGTGACATGCTTTGGTCAATAAAATGTGGCAGAAGCAAGGATTGCCATGGCAGCGGAAAAGATCCAGTATGGCAAATTATACATCCTGAAGTGGCACATGTGACTTCTGTGCACATTGCACTGGGAAAACAAGTCATGTGACCATACCTAACTCCAAAGGGACAGGACAGTACAGCCTTCCATGGCCAGAAGGAAAACTAGAAACATTTAGTGAGCAAAATAGTGTTTATTATTATATGAAATCGTCTTTGTTTCTTGTTGCTTTTTTTCTCTTTCTCCACTAGAGTATAGTTGATCTTGCCTGTTCCTGCTGTATCATACAAAATTATCTGATAATGAATTTGAAAATTTTACTAATGTAGAAAACTTTCTAAGACTATAATTTGAAACATAAATTGCTTAAGAAGTAGCCTACCTGAAGAGGGCAATTATGAAATAATTATAAATATGAAATAAATATAAATATTTAAAAATTACCTCCAAAAAGTCTTCAGGGATCAATAATTTTTTTTACCAGAGTTTTTCAAAATTCTAAGGAAATGCTCATTATAATGCTGCATTCATTTGATTTAGGTTATTTAAAGAGCTTTAATACCTTCAGGAATCAAGTGTAAGCCTTTACCAAAACCTAAAAAAAATAATATTACCTTAAAAAGTGGAAATTTTATCTGGATAGTTGGATGGATACTAGGACATCTGTTAGTAACTAATAAATAATTAAATATAATTAATATCATACATATGATCACCTTACTCAAAAGCGAAGGATGCTTATCTCAATATCAATAATAAGGATTACTATTGCAAATCAAACCATCAGCCAGAATACTACTTAAAAATGAAAGAATAGAGGCATGCCCATTTAGAAAACAGAGGGAGGTAAGGGAAACAAAACACATTCACCATTATTCAACATTATCTAAACATTTTAGCTGAGATCATGACATGAAACAGAACTGAAAAATAATCCATGAAAAGGAAGAGACAAAATTATCATTATTCTTTTTCCATATGGTTTCCTATCTAGACATTTTATAAATAAACTGCAGTCTTTGAATTCAAAAAAGTTTAGTAAAGTGCATATAAAATTAATGCCCCTGAATGTTAACTAGATGCACTGTGCACTGCTTACCAATATGCATCAGTCCAATTCAACAGAACATATGCACACACCAGTTACGTGAATGGGTTTATTACTTACAGATGGGCAACAAGAGACAGCATAAGCTGAGGATTCATTGTAAGCTGATCTGGCAAGGCTTAGAAAAGTTGCCTAGGGTAGATGGAATCTTATCTGCAAGTACTCAACTAGCACAGCAGCTGAGGGACCCCAGAAAGTAGCGCCCCCTCCTTGGGCTTTATACCCTGGAGTCACATCACACGTTGGGCCTAAGTGTTGATAGACACCCTTCTATGGGGAACCAGCACAGGACCAAGGTTGTTTTGTCCAGTTTCCTCTTATCTCAGGATGTTGCATTCCTAGCACATTCTGCAGTTATTCTTGAGAACTACAAGTGAAAAGAGGGAAGAATTGAGCTGGTCCAACCTCCCAGAAAACTGTCCTGCAACTATAATAGCTTCCTTGTACATACAACAAAATATATAGAGTAGTTCCTCTTTATCCAAGGGGCATATGTCCTAAGATCCCCAGTAGATGCCTGAAACCTTGGATAGTACTGAACTGTACATAAACTATGTTTTCCCCTGTGTATTTATACCTATGGTAAAGTTTAATTTATAAATTAGGCATAGTAAGAGATTAACAATGAACTAATAATAAAATAGAACTATAACAATGCACTTGTTATATATAAAATTGTTCTTTGGTGCCACAAAGAAAAATTAGTACTGGGAAAAAGGATCTCTCAGCAAAGCAATTCTTTTTATTTCCTGCAGAAAGGGTACTCCCACTAGCAATCTTGCCATGAGAGTACAATGAACAAAGGAAAGCAGACATATTTATTTATTATGCATTTGGGGTTGTCCTTACTGCTGTGTCTAATCTCCACTGGCTGGAGCCAGATCTCACAATCTAAACTGAAACCCAGTTGGCTAACAACTTGAAACTTCTAAACACGTAAAAGCAATGGAGAGCAAAAAAGGGAAGTTCAAATAAGGAAGGGGCATAGGCTGTAAGCTGGGATGTGCCTATGAACATATTCAGCAGAGATATCTTGGTTAAAGTACAAAGGTAGAATGTACTACGTGCCTATAAGCATGTCTAACAGCTACATAGTATAGGGCTTCTAGCAAAAAGGCAAGAAGGCTTTTGAAGAAAGTGTTTAAACAAACTATTATTTCTAACACATGAATTTTTTTCTTAAATTCTTAAAAAACTGAACCATATATATATTGTTTTCCCCTATACATTTATACCTATGGTAAAGCTTAATTTACAAATTAGGCATAGTAAGAGATTGACAATGAACTAAAAATAGAACTATAAAAATGTACTATAATAAAAATTATGTAAATGTGGTCTCTCTCTCTCTCTGTGTGTCTCTCTTTCTCTCTCAAAATATCTTATTGTGCTGTACCTACCTTTCTTCTTCTTGAGATCTTTTAAGCTCATAACACAGATGGCTGGCTAAGTGACTAAAAGGCAGGTAGCATATACAGCAGCAAATAAGCTGGGCAAAGGGACCAGGTGAGATTTCATCACACTTCTCAGAACAGTGTGCAATTTAAAATTTATAAACTGCTTATTTCTGGAGGTTTCTATTTAATATTTTTGGACCATGGTTAACCATGGATAACCACAGAAAGCAAAACCATATATAAGGTGGATTACTGTACTAGAGACAAATTTCTGGAAAGCATTTGTCATAGATGAAGTATTAAAATTATGCTATTGAATGAAACAGGAAAGTGTTTATCATACATTGCCAGATGAAGAGAGTATATCAAATATTATTATGGTACCATTTTTGCAAAATATAAATGTAGATATTAAAAAATGACAAACATAAAATTAACACACGTAATACTTCATACAAAACACATAAAAATATTCCAGACAGACTGGAATGACAGACATAAAATGTTAACATATAGTATCTCTAGTTCAGAATATTAAAAATAACTTTCAGTTTTTTTCTCTGTATCTTTCAGATTTTTTCCAGTATTTCTAGTGCTTTTCTATTCAAAATAATATATTTAAAGAAAATTCAAAAGGAGATATATTTGGAGAATATATCTCATTAATAAATGTAATAAAAACAGAAAATATCTAGAACTAATCTTAAAAAGAGATGTATATAACTGCTCTAGAAATCACATTACTTTCCTGAGAGATAAATGGGGACTTAAGAAAATGAAAAAATTATTTTGTAGATAAAAATATATAAGCATGCATCAATCTAAAACTCAACATTGTGCTAAATGGAAAAAAATTACAATCATTCCAATAAAGTCAGAAAGAAAAAGTAAGCTTACATTAACTGCAATAAAGTACATGATATATTGAAAGATTGTAGTTCATGTCATTTGATAAAAGAAAAGGTTATAGAATGGCTACAAGAAATTCTTTAAACATAAAGAAAATGACAAAGTACTTGGACCATCAGAAAAAAAAAAAACATGGTAACTAAAAGTAAATACAATAGACTTCCCTTCTCCTCTTGAGTTTTCAAAATTTTGTTTGATGGTGAAAGCATCACCGAAATTATGTTTGATGGTGAAATGTAAAGGAAGTACATTTTCTACATTACACTCAAATTAGTAAAATGATACCAGTAGACTATATAGACTGTTTATATAAATCATATATATATATAATGTAATGCCTAGAGCAAAAACATTAAAAATCTATTTTAAAAATGCCACTATATAAAAAGTCAAATGGAATTCTAAAGAATGTTTAAGCTATTAACACAAAAAAGAAAACAAAGAAATAAAAACCAGAAATAAAACAAGGAATAAAATTTCAGACTTAAGTTATAACATACCAATAATTACATTAAGCAAATGGCCTTAATATATCAATTACAAGACAGAGATTGGCAGAGTGGATTAAAAAACATTCAACTACATGTTGTCCATATGAAACCCATTTCAAATATAACAATAAGGACAAATTGAAAGTAAAATAATGGGAAATTTTTCATGTAAACATTAACCAAAAGAAAGCAAGAGTAGGTAGCTATATTTATAGCAGATAAAATGGATGCAAAGTAAAGAAAATTACCAAACGAAAAGAGGGACCTTATATAATGCAAAAAAAAAAACTTTATTAAGAGGATGTAACAATTCTAAATATGTATGCACCAAACAAATGTGTTGCAAAATATGTGAAACAAAAACTGAAAGGAGAAATAGACAAATTCACAGTTATGGTTGGAGACTTTAACACCCTTCACTGAGCAGTTGATATAACACCTAGACAGAAAATTGGCAAGGATATAAGAAGAACTCAACAACACCATCAACGAGTAGGAACTAATCAACATTTATGGAGCACTCCATCCAACAACACCAGAATACACATTCTTTTGAAGGGCCTAAGGAAAATATATCAAGATACACCATAAAGAAACTCAACCAGTTTCAAAGAAGCAAAGCCTATCAAGTGTGTTCTCTGTCTAAAATGAAGTTAAACTAGAAATCAATAACAAAAAGTTAGAAAAAAATTCTCCAAACACTTAAAAATTAAACAACGTACTCCTAAATAACCAGCGGGTCAAGAGGAAACCTCGAAGAAATTTTAAAAATACATTTGACTGAATGAAAATGAGAATACAACTTATAATTTGTAGGACACAGCTAAAGCAGTGATAAGAGGGAAATCTGTAGCTCTAAATGCATATATTAGAAGAGAGAAAAAGTCTGAAATAAAAATTTAAGCTCTTACTTCAAGAACCTACAGCAAGAAGACAAAAATAAACTCAAAGCAAGCAGAAGGAAAGAAGTAATGAAAAGAGGAGCAATGAAATTGAAAAGGCACACCAGTATAGAAAATCAATAAAACAAAGATGCATTATTTGAAAACATCAATAAAATTGACACAATTTGCAACACATCTTGCCAGATGAACAAAGGAAAAACAGAAGCTAGAAGTTACCGACATCAGGAATGAAACAGGGATATCAGTACAGACCCTACAGATTTAAAAAGCAAAATAAGGGAATAACAACAAACAATTCTACACATAAATTTAACAATTAAGATGAAATGACTATCCTCAAAAAACATAAAGAGTCAGCAAAAAATTAAGTAAATAATTTAAGTAGTTGTATAGTTATTAGGGAAACTGAATTTGTAGTTTTAAAAAACTTTAAGAAAGGTAATCTCCAGTACTAACGGTTTCACTGAAGAATTCAACCAAATAGTTAATAAGGAGGAATTGACATCAATTGTACACAGTCTTTTCCAGAAAATAAAAAAGAAGTCTTCCCAATTCATTCTATAAAGCCAACATTAACCTTATACCAAAATGAGATAAAGATATTACATAAAGAAAATTCTAGATCAATATCCCTCCTGAATACAAATTAAAGAAATCTTTAAATATCCCTCCTGAATACAAATTAGAGAAATCTTTAAAAATACTTACAAATAGAATTCAGCAATATATGAAAAGAATTTTACAACACTTATCTCAAGGATGCAAGACTAGTTCAATATTCAAAATCCAGTCAATGTAATCCACAATACTAACAACTCTGACAAGAAAAATCACAATTACAGTGCTCTCGTATAACATAGTTCTAGCCAGTGCAATAGGTAAGAAAAGGCAATAAGCATAAAAAACACCAAGAAATGAAACCATCCCTATTTCCAGATGACATGATTGTCTACATAGACCATCTCATAGAATCCATCAAAAAACCCCTCCTAGAATTAAAAAAGTGAGTTCAGCAAAGCAACATAAGATAACCAGTAAAAATATCAATTGTATTTCAACATACTAGCAATAAAAATGTGCACACTGGAAAATGATTTATTTTTGTAATATTTAAATTGCTCAAAAAGGCTTAGATATAAATCTGAGAAAACATGTACAAAACTTGTAAAGGACTTGCATTCTGAAAACTATAAAATTATGATGAAAGAAGTCATAGAAGATCTAAATAAATTGAGACATACTATGTTCATTGACTGAAATATTCAACATAGTAAAATTATCAATTCTCCCCCAAATTAATACACAGGTCTAACACAACACTTACGAAAATACCAGCAAGACTTTTTATTGATTGAAAATATGATTCTAAAATTTATGTGGAAATGCAAATGAACTGAAGGAGCTTAGGGAATTTAAAAAATCTAAAGTAGGGAGAATTTATTTACTTGACTTCAAGACTTATTATATAGCTACAGTAATCAAGACTTTTTGGCATTGGTGGAGAGATAGACATATAGATCAATGAAAATGAATAGAGAAACCAGAAACAGACCCACTAAAGTACACCCATTTGTTTTTTGACAAAGGTGCAAAAACAATTCAATGGAGAAAAAATAGCCTTTCAAAAAAATGGTACTAGAGCAATTAGACATCACAGACAAAGAAAAGACAGGAAAAGGAAACAGGCAGAAGGGAAAGGAGGCAAGGAGAAAGGAAAGAAAGGAAGAAGAGAACAAGGAAGGAAAGAGGGAAGGAAAGAAGAAAAGAAAGAAATAAGGAAGGAAGAAAAAAACTTGACCCAAGTTTCACCTCTTATCTACAAAAACTCAAAATGAATCACAGTAACATTGGATTGTTAGTCTAATTGCACTAAGAATCCAATTAGAAAACGGGCAAATGATATGAAAAGACATTTTCGTCAAAGAAAATATACAGATGGCAAATAAGTACATTAAGAGATGTTACACATTTTTAGCCATTAGGAAAATGCAAATTAAAACTACATTGGGGCCAGGTGTGGTGGGTCATGCCTGTAGTCCCCAACACTTTAGAAGGCCGAGATGGGTGGATCACTTAAGCGCAGGAGTTTGAGGCCAACTCTGGCAACATAGCAAGACCCCCATCTCTACAAAAATTACAAAAAAATAGCCAGGTGTGGTGGTGTGTGCCTGTATTCCCAGCTACTTGGGAGGCTAAGGTGAAAAGATCACCTGAGCCAAGGAAGGTAGAGGCTGCAGCGAGCAGTAATTCAGTGATTGCACCATTGCATTCCAGCCTGGGCAAGAGAGTGATACCTTGTCTAAAAAAAAATACAAAACACCACTACATTGAGATATGACTACATATTTGTCAAGATGCCCAAAATAAAGCTGAATCACTCATACATTGCTGGTGGGAATCTACAATAGTAGAGACATTCTGAGTAACTATTTTGCCATTTCTTAAAAGCTAAAAGGCAATTACCATGACTCAGTAATTACACTCCTGGATTTAACCCAGAAAAATGAAAATTTATGTTCACACAAAAACCTGTCACAGGAATTTTCTTTGCCAATCCCAATCCAAAAATCTACATACTATATGATTTCATTCATATAAAATTCTTGAAATTAAAAAATTATAGAAATAGAGAACAGATTCATAGTTTTGGGGGTTTAAAGGTGGGTAGAAGAGGAGAGAATGGGTGTGGTATAAAAAAGGCAACATGATGGGTGGATCCTGGTGATAGTGGGAAATATCCTATAGGAAATGCCATGTAGTTGAACATTTTTTAATCCACTCTGCCAAGGAAATACCTTGACTACAAGAATGTCAAGACACTGTCATATTAGCCTACAGTTTTGCAGGATGTTACCATTGGTAGAAGCTGAGTAAAGGGCAAATGGAATCTCTCTTATATCTTACAATTGCATGTGAATTTACAATTATCTCAAAATTAGAAGTGTAATTATTTTTTTAAAAATTATGCAATGGCAAGCAAATTCAATTTTTAACTTGGACTGAATCCTGGATGGAAACCCAAGCTAAACAGCCTTCTCTGGGGATATTTGAAGTACATTTGGAGGAATTTAAACGTGGATATGTATTGGATAATGTTTATTATATGTTAAGTTTTCAAGTGTGATAATTGTATTACAGTTATATAGACGATGCTCCTTGTTCTTAGTTGCATTCATCCATTTCACACTGCTGATAAAGACATACTCAAGACTGCAATTTATGAAAGAAAGAAGTTTATTGGACTTAGAGTTTCACATGGCTGGGGAGGCCTCATAATCATGGTGGAAAGCAAGGAGGAGCAAGTCACATCTTCTATGGATGGCAGCAGGCAGAGAGCTTGTGCAGGGAGATGCCCATTTTTAAAACCATCAGATCTCACGAGACTCATTCACTATCATGAGAACAGCACAAGAAAGTCCCATCCCCATGATTCAGTTATCTCCCCCCCCCCAGGTCCCTCCCACAACACATGGGAATTATAGGAGCTACAAGATGAGATTTGGGTGGGGGCACAAAGCGAAATCATAACATGCTACCTCGGCCCCTCCCAAATCTCATATCTTCACATTTCAAAACCAATCATGCCTTCCCAACACTCCCCCTAAATCTCAGCTCATTTCAGTATTAACTAAAAAGTCCACAGTCTAAAGTCTCATCTGAGACAAGGCAAGTCCCTTCACCTATGAGCCTGTACAATCAAAAGCATGTTAGTTACTTCCTAGGTACAATCAGGGTACAGGCATTGGGTAAATACAGCTGTTCCAAATGGGAGAAATTGGCCAAACAAAGGGGCTAAAGCGCTCGTGCAAATCCCAAAATCCACCAGGGTGGTTAAATCTTAAAGCTCCAAAATGATCTCTTTTGTCTCCATGTCTCACATCCAGGTCATACTGATGCAAGAGGTGGGTACCCATGGTCTTAAGCAGCTCCACCCCTATGGCTTTGCAGGCTACAGCCTCCCTCTGGGCTGCTTTCACAGGCTGGTGTTGAGTGTCTGCAGCTTTTCCAGAAACACAATGCAAGCTGTCAGTGGATCTACCATTCTGGGGTCTGGAGGACAGTGGCCCTCTTCTCACAGCTCCACTAGGTAGAGCCCCAGTAGGGACCCTGTGTGGGGGCTCCAACTCCACATTGCCCTTCCACACATCCCTAGCAGAGGTTCTCTATGAGGGCTCTACCCCTGAAGCAAACTTCTGCCTGGGCATCCAGGCATTTCCATACATCTTTTTGAAATCTAGGCAGAGGTTCCCAAACCTCAGTTCTTGGCTTCTGAGCACTCGTAGGCTCAACACCACATGGAAGCTGCAAAGGCTTGGGGCTTGCACCCTCTGAAGCCATGGCCCAAGCTGTAACTTGGACCCTTTTAGTCATGGCTGGAGCAGCTGGGGCACAGGTTACCAGGTCCCTAGACAACACGGGGCACAGGAACTCTGTGTGGGGCCCACAAAACCACTTTTTCCTTCTAGGCTTCTGGGCCTGTGATGGGAGAGCCTGTGATGGGAGGGCCTGCCATGAAGATCCCTGACATGCCCTGGAGATATTTTTTCCATTGTCTTGGATATTGACATTTAGCTCCTCATTACTTATGCAAATTTCTCCTTAGAAAATGGGATTTTCTTTTCTATTGCATTGTCAGGCAGCAAATTTTCCAAACTTTTATGCTCTGCTTCCATTGTAAAACTGAATGCCTTTAATGGCACTCAAGTCACCACTTGAATGCTTTGCTGCTTAGGCATTTCTCCCACCAGACACCCTAAATCATCTCTCTCAAGTTCAAAGTTCCACAAATCTCTAGGGCAGGGGCAAAATGCTTCCAATTTCTTTGCTAAAACGTAACAAGAGTCACCTTTGCTCCAGTTCCCAAAAAGTTCCTCATCTCCATCTGATACCACCTCAGGCTGGATTACATTGTCTATATCATTATCAGCATTTTGGTCAAAGCCATTCAACAAGTGTCCAGGGAGTTCCAAACTCTCCCACATTTTTCTATCTTCTTCTGAGCCCTCCAAACTGTTCCAACCTCTGCCTGTTACCCAGTTCCAAAGTCCAAAGTTGCTTCCCCATTTTTGGATATCTTTTCAGCAGCACCCCACTCTACTGCTACAAATTTACTGTATTAGTCCATTTTCACACTGCTGATAAAGGTATACCCAAGACTGGACAATTTATAAAAGAAAGGTTTACTGTACTCACAGTTTCACGTGGCTGGGGAGGCCTCACAATCATGGTGGAAGGTGAAAGGCATGTCTCACATGGCAGCAGACAAGAGAAGAGAGTTTGTGCAGGGAGGCTCCTGTTTTTAAAATCATGAGACTCATTCACTGTCATAAGAACAGCATGGAAAAGACCTGCCCCATGATTCAATCGTCTTTTACCTGGTCACTCCCACATGTGGGAATTATGTGAGCTAAAAGATGAGCTGAAAGATGAGGCTGGGCGCTGTGGCCCAAGCCTGTAATCCCAGCACTTTGGGAGGCCAAGGCGGTTGGATCACCTGAGGTTGGGAGTTTGGAACCAGCTTGACCAAAATGGAAAAACCCTGTCTCTATTAAAAACACAAAATTAGCTGGGTGTGGTAGTGCATGCCTGTAATCCTAGCTGCTCAGGAGGCTGAGTCAGGAGAATCGCTTGAACCCAGGAGGCAGAGGTTGCGGTGAGCCAAGATTGCACCATTGTACTCCAGCCTGGCTACAGGGTAAGACTCCGTCTCAAAAAAAAAAAAAAAGATGACACTTGGGTAGGGACACAGAGCCAAACCATATCAGTAATATAATGAAAGATTTAAGGATAACAAATAACAATACCTGCACCTTACTCTCATTGAGAAATTATAAACTCGAGAAAGGGAAGTGAGAGGAAAGAAGGAAAGGAAAGCAGCCTCCATAATCAATAGCTATAAACTATGTCTTACATTTTGAGAGTTAAAATCTCAACTAACAAAGTGATCTTTAATGTCTCACTGGCCTGGACAAACACAGTAACTCCTTTTTAAACATTAATGTTTTACTTTCTTAGATAAATTTGTTAACTCTTTTATATATCTGATGTTTTACTGGATAGATACTGTAACCTTTTTCAAATACATGTTATCACTATATTTATCTAGCCTTTTTTGGCTAGGCATGATGGCTGATGCCTATAATCCCAGCACTTTGGGAAGTTGAGGCAGGTGAATCAACTAAGGTCAGGAGTTGGAGACTAGCCTGGCCAACATGGGGAAACTCTGTCTCTACTAAAAATACAAAAAATTAGCTGGGCATGGTGACACGCTCCTGTAGTCCCAGCTACGCGGGAGGCTGAGGCAGGAGAATTGCTTGAACCCAGGAGGCACAAGCTGCAGTGAGCAGAGATCATGCCACTGCACTCCAGCCTGGGTGACAGAGCAAGAGTCCGTCTAAAAAAAATTAAATTAAATTAAAAACTAAATAGCCTTTTTCCAGTTTGTGAACATATGACTCCAAAGTCTACATTTCCCTCTTGGCTGAATGTCCTTGGGTCTCATCTTCCCCACTGCAATGTCAGCAAGAAAACAAGGTGATTATTTGAAGTGGCTTTAGATTGTACTCCTATCAAAAGAAAGCTTGTGATGTTGATGAATTTAGGTTACTGGGGGGATAGCGGTCCTCAAGCCCTGACAGGCAAGCTCTTCCCTCCTTTCCCAATGTAGTTCTCATATAAACAGGAAGACTATATTTTAAATTTTTTAATTGGTAATCATTTTCTTTTTTCCAATCATGGTGGCTATTTCAGAAAGTAGAGCTGAGTTTCAAAATAGTAAGGAGGACATTATTACTTTTTATTTTTTAATCTTCTGTAACATGACTACTTTGTCTGTGAATCTGAATTTCCTTTAAAGTTGTGGGTGTGGGTTCATGGGAGGGTGTGGAGGGGTTATGTTCACTTGGTTTTTAAGACAATACTCAATCTTAGAATCCTGGAGAGAATAAATAGGATGACATCAAGAGCCAGATGGAACACAAATTGATACTTTTCTGGGAAGTCATTTGTAACAGGAGTCATAAATATTCACAGCCTTTGGCCTACTAATTTCCCTTGAAGGAATCCTTCTTAAAGTCATAATTTAAAATGCTGACAAAGATTCACGCAAAAAAGTTCATTGGCACATTATAAATGCAAAGGTAGAAGAAATAACCTAATGTTCAACCTTAGAGGAATAGTTAATTTATTGTAAGTGCAGTCACATAGATAGGAAACTGTACATTCTTCAATATTATTCTGAAATGTTTGATCACAAATAAAAATGCTTGATGTAAGTGAAATAAATAGAAGTGATTTTAAGAGCAATGCAACTAAAGCTGTTGAATTGCTTCAGTTTCCAACTGTGTTTCAATTTCTAATACTTTATTCCCTCTCTGAAATACGATTTTTAGCACTTCCCTACCTTAGTTCTGAGGGATTTCCTAACAGAAAACACACCCGTCTGGTCATAGCTAAAGTTCTTCGTTGCCCACTGATTTCTAATATCCCTACCTTACTGGTGCAGAAAACAAACAAACAAAAATGTAAATGATCCTTAATAAATGCTTTAAGAAAAAATTGCCACCATTATCACCCTCAAATAACCATTTTAGAAATCTTCCAATGGGCACATATCAAATCTTCAAAGGACATTATTGTTTAACATAATTTGTATCCCCTACAAAATCTCCTTCAGGAAAGTAGTAGCATTAACTCATTCAGAACATGAACATTACTTGGTTATAAGGAGAGAAATACATTCATGTTGTTTGTTAGAGCAGCGTTCTATTTAGTAGATCCACAAAGACATCTGTTTTGTTTTGGCAGGAATTGGGATGAAAGTGACTTTTTAGTGGATGCATTCTGCAAGTTCAATTTGAAATTGAAAGTTATTTTGTTCTTAATAATCACAAGGTATTAACCACATCATATGAAAAAGGCAAACGTGGGCAAAGACTGCAGGAGTCCTACTATATGTGATAGAAAGCTAAAAGGTATGATAGCATTATCAAAACACATTCACACAAACCTTCCATTTCCTTTTATAGTAAAGCCATTTGTAGTTTACCTAACTTTGTCATTCTAATAAACCTCATTATAAGCTGATCCTACTCTAAAAATATTGTATATTCCCCCCACCCCAAAACATTTGCATTTAGTTGTTTGGAACAAAATACACATTATTCTACAGAAACAATGGTTTTCCAGTCAGTCTTACAAGAGATGATTTGGTTCATATTGTATCTAAAATATGTTTGCAATGAAAATATGCAATTATTGAAAATATTACTGCTGCATAAAAGACATTATGTCAACTACATTGTGGGTAATTCAAGGAAACTAATCGTGATTTACTGTCATTTTTGGAAAAATTATATCACAAATTCTAATCAAGAACACTGTAAACAAGTATCCTGTTTTTCCCACCAAGCTCAAACGTCGAGTTTGAGACACTTTCTCCTGTCCTGTCTCAGATTCTCTGCTTTTGCTGCTTCTGCGAAAGTCTCCACACCTAGCAGCCATCAGCAATAGACGCAAACCACGCTTTTAAATTCAAGACACTTCCCAAACAATAAACCTCCAATTGTTTCAAAATACAGGTAGACCAAAAACTTAAATATATGTTTTCGGGCTGGGTGCGGTGGTTCACACCTGTAATTCCAGCACTCCGGAAGCCAAGGCGAGTGGATCACTTGAGCTCAGGAGTTCAAGACCAGCCTGGCCAATATGGTGAAATGCTGTCTCTACTGAAAATACAAAAATTAGCTGGACGTGGTGTCGCATGCCTGTAGTCTCAGCTACTCTGGACGCTCAGGCAAGAAAATTGCTTGAACCCAGGAGGCAGAAGTCACAGTGAGAAATCCTGCCACTGCACTCCAGCCTGGGCAACAGAAAGAGAAAAAAAAAAAAAAAAAAGAATATATATATATATATATGTTCTTGCTTTTATACTACAGTGCATGATTAAAGTTTATTATGGGGATCACAATGTCCTCAAAGATTCAACATTATCATATTCAATGGATCAAACATCAAACATGCAGCAATCTGACCAAGCACAGTTTATTCAATATGCAAATCTTAGGCAGAAGCCAACTTAAGCAGACATACTATAATGGTAAAGTATAATTTTCAAAAAGCTAAACACAAAACTGAGAGAAATATACAATGAACACATGTCTAAGATTTTATTCATTCTTAGTGAATAAAGGAATGAATCATACGGTAAGGCTGGCTCAAAAGGAGAATTTGAGAAATGGAGATTTTATACAGGCAGTCAAAGGAATGGTAAAATGAATTTGCCTGCTTAGTGAACACAAAACTAGTTAATATCCTATGGAACATTAACCCCTCAGATTATATTTTTACTGGACAGAAATCTGTAAGTTAACGTGTAGTTTCAATGTCTGGTGTCTAATCAAATACAGTAGCAAATAGCAAAATCAAACAAAGGCACATGCCCCAACAAAGACAAATAATTATTAGGCGAACATGTTAAGCAATGATATTGAAAGAACATGTAGGCTTTTCAATGTTGCTTTATTTCAGGTTTTGGGTGATTTCAGTAATTTTTAAAAATATGTCCAGAAGGGAAGGTACAAAGATAATTCATAAGGTATTATTTACTTTGGTGAATTAATGTGACCTTTAACTCAGTTCAAAACCTGATTTTACCACACCATGTGCCTGGGCACTAACTCAGCTCACAAGAAATATATATGCAAATCAGACAAAAGTAATTCATTTGTATTAAAACTATAATTTACAAGTCGATCATATACTCACATCCTCTGGCTGGTACATTTTTTCTCTCAAGGAAAGCAGTTAATTGGGTCAATTTATTATTGCAACATTTCTTGATGAACAGTGGCGAAATGAAGAACAGAACTGGCTCCAATGCAGTGGATGTGTGCCCACCTCCCCTTTCTTCAAAATTAAGAAAAAAGAGACACTCCTTTATCCAAAAGCAGAAAAAATGAGTGTGGTCACAAAAAGCCTAGCTTCTTGGTTGGGATTTGGGGAAGATGATGGAGAAGGGTTGCACAAGTTTTTACTCCTTGCTAGTTGATGGGCTTTACCAAGGAAAACTCACTGTCTTAGACAATTTGGAGAACTTTTGTAGATTCCAATGTGATTTCTAAAAGTAAACTTCTGCCTCATGGTGGCTCACACTCTGCTTCTAGCCTGGACAGCCGACAACCGAAGGTGCATCTCCAAAGCCTGCCATTACTGTGTGCAGTCTCCCAGGAGCCTCCCTGCACATATCACATGTCCACACACCTTCCCTTCCCTCTTTGTCACCCCATCCCACTGCTCTGCCCCTCCACTCCTCAACACCTCCTCCCTCCACTGCTCTGAGCACTTTCCCTCCTCATGTTGATGGAGTAGGGTAGTGTGGAGGAAGAAGAAGAAGGTGGAATGGTGGGGGCTGCCAAGAAACTTAGGATACTTAGAGTGTATTTTAAGGCCAGAATCCTGTATTCAGAAATACACCTTCATGTGCTCCTTTGGCTTCATTTTGCTGCTGTGAGCAATCTTAAATCATTTAACAACTCAAAGATTATGACATCAGGCCATCTCCAAAATGCCTGCCTTTGAAAATGGGCAACTAGGGGGAGATTTTGATCCAGGGCACCTCCTCCACCAAGCAGCTGCCACACTGGATCTCTGACCTTGCCTATGTCCCATCATGTCTAATTCCTCTTTCCCCTTTTAATTAACTCATTCTTTCTTGGTCTATACTTTAATAAGAGGTGAGCATGTCTACATTCTTGTTCTTGGTTCTGGCACAAGAGTCTGACTGGCAGGTGCTTTGTCCAGACTGCAGGTAACGCATTTCTTCTCTGAACACAGTCTCCCAAGGTTGTGTCACCTCCTTAAAACTAGCTCAGCACCGGCACCTTCTGGAAAGTTTTGTGTCTCCTCAGGAGTATGGCCACTCTGATCTGAAGCCTGCTTCTTTAGTTCCTCCTCCCTGCCTCAACCACACTGACTTTAAGGCTCTGGATTATAAATCAAGCTTATTTCAGGTTTAGGGCCTTTGCAAGAGGTGTTCCCTATGCCTGGACCACTCTGCTTAAAGATGCAAGCAGAAACCATCACTCGGATGTTTAGTTCAAATCTCTCCTTCACAGATGAGTGATGGGTGAGCAAGTGAAGCGTCATCTGTATTTACAGCCGCTCCCCATCCTCACATTATTGCCTGAGCTCCCCTCCTGCCAGATCAGCGGTGGCATTAGATTCTCATAGGAGTGCAACCCTATTGTGAACTGCACATGTCAGGGATCTAGGTTGCATGTTCTTTATGAGAATTTAATGCCTGATGATCTGTCACTGTCTCCAATCACCCCTAGATGGGACTGCCTAGTTGCAGGAAAACAAGCTCAGAGCTTCCACTGATTCTACATTATGGTGCGTTGTATAATTATTTCATTACATATTACAAGGTAATGATAATAGAAATAAATTGTACAATAAATGTAATGCACTTGAATCAACCTGAAACCATCCCCTTGGCCCCCCCTGGTCTGCAGAAAAACTGTCTTTCATAAAACTAGTCCCTGGTGCCAAAATGTTTGGGGATGGTGCACTGCTATATCTCCTGGGCTGAGAACAGTGCCTAACACATTCTATTAATTATCTGTTGCTATGTACCAAATTACCCAAAAGTTAGAGCTTAAGACAACATTTATTATATCACAGTTTTCATAGGTTCCAGCTTAGGGTCTCTTGTGACATTGCAGCCAATATGTCATCTGATGGCTTGATTGGGGCTGGAAGATCTGCTTCCAGGATGACTCACGCACAAGGCTTTGGCAGAAAGCCTCAGCAATCATGTGGCTATTGGCAAGAGGGCTCAGTTGCTCAGCAGCCTTTCTAAAGTGCTATTTGGGTATCCTCAGGACAGGGCAGGGGTTTCCCTTATAGCAAGTAACTTGAGAGCAAGACAGAAGCTGCAATGTCTTCTACAGCCCAGCCTAGAAAGTCACATTCTGCCATTTCCACAATATCCTGTTTGATATGGTTTGGCTGTGTCCCACCCAAATTTCATCTTGAATTGTAGCTCCCATAATTCCCACATGTTGTGGGAGGGATCTGGTGGGAGATAACTGAATCACGAGGGCAGTTTCCCCCATACTGTCCTTATGGTAGTGAATAACTCTCATGAGATCTGATTGTTTTATAAGGGGAAACCCCCTTCACCTAGATCTCATTCTCTCTCGTCTGCTGCCATATAAGACATGCCTTTTGCCTTCCACCATGATTGCAAGGCTTCCCCAGCCATATGGAATTGTGAGTCCACTAAACCTCTTTTTCTTTATAAATTACCCAGTCTCAGGTATGTCTTTATCAGCAGTTTGAGAACAGACTAATATACTGTTACATGAGGTAGCCCTATGTATTGTGGGAAGCAAACTACACATGGGCATAAATACCATCTTCAAGGCAGGCTGCCACACACACTTATAATGGTTGTTCAATAAGCATATTTTGAGCTAATGAATTGTGTCATTGAGCTAATGAATTTTATAATTCAACTTGTAGTGAGCCATCTTATTTCCAAATGTTTGAGAAAGCATCTCTTACTTTCCCAACTCTACCTTCAGCTGTAGTACAAAGTATATCCTATTTCTTTTTCAAATAGGATGTGAGAAACAGCAACCCAGGAATGATACTGTCTTAGTTCAATTTGTGCTGCTATAACAGCATAATACTGACTGGGTAATTTATAATGAACGGAAATTTGCTGCTTAGTTCTGGAGGCTGGGAAGTCCAAGCTCAAGGGGTTGGCATCTTGCAAGAAGAGCCTTCTTGCTGTGTCATCCTATGGTGGAAGGGCAAAGAAAAGGCAGCAGAGAAAGAAAGAGATGGAGAGAAAGACGGGGTCAGACCAAACAAGTCCCTTTATAAGGAACCTACTCCCAGAATAACAAATTCACTCAAATGATAATGGCATTGATCTGTTCATGAAGAGTGTCCTTCCATGACCCAAATACCTACCATTAGGCCCCACCTCCCCAAACCACCACACTGGGGATCAAGTTTCCAACACATGAACTTTAGGGAACACATGGAAACTATAGAAGATATGGAGACTATATTTTTATTCACATTTGATATAAGGACAACTGGGCAAAATATTTTAAATTATTAGGTTGGCACAAAAGTAATTGCAGTTTTTTCCATTAAAAGTAAAGGCAAAGATTGCAATTATTTTTGCACCAACCTAACAGCAGCTTTTCAGAAAATCTGATCATTGTGGTTGCTCTATATAGGTAATTCTACTAACAGGAATATTCAATTCTTTCCATCTGTGTAGGACTTCCCAGTTTGCAAAGTCTTTCCATATAACTTCATTTGAACTCATAACAGCTCTGAAAAGAAGACAGGATAGATTTCATGACAACTCTAGAGATAAGGACATCTGACCAGGTCCGAATTTCAATGAGAGACAGAAGCAAGAGTAGAACTTTGGCTTTCTGATTTCTAGTATCAGGAAAGACTTCAAGAAGGAACTGTGCATAAAGTAGGCTTAGCTATGCAGCAGAAAAGACAACCCCAGTATCTCAATGGCTTAAAATAACAGGCATTTGTTTCCTGCTCATATAAGTCCAACGCAGGTGGGTTGATTTTCCAAGGCCAACTGCCCTTCATATATCAACTGCATAATACCTCTCTTTCCTCTCGTAGCTGCCCTTTGCTCCTTGGTTACACACAGGGAACAGAGTTTTGCAGTGAAAATAAAATGTTTTGACCTAGGAATGATACGACTCCTTCTCCTTATAGCTCACAGGCCAGCACTAGTCACGTGGCCCTGCCTGATTGCAAAGGGAAAAGGTATTTGTGAGTTTCCCGTGTTCCCAAGGCATGGATGAGCACTAAAACTCTCTCCTATATTAAATAAATTGGATTTGAAGAAGTAGGAGAAGTTCCCTTGATGACACTTATGAAAACAATGTAAAGAAACATACACAGAACACCTAATCTTTTTGAAAGCTTGGTGCTGGGGTCTCTCACAATAGATTTTTATTATTTTATCCTGACAAAAACCTGGTAAGGTAGACATTATCACCTTTTTTATAGTTTTGGTCATTGCAGTTCATGGAGGTATTTAACCTGTCCCAGAGTTCACTTTAAGAAGTGGAGGGAATTCTGATTCTCTTGCTCTTCCTTTTCTCCATCTCTCAATTTCATATAATGATCTTTTCTTCCAACCCATAAGAAATTCAATTTTATAAAGGAGCTTCTAGGGAGGGATAAACAAAGGCTAACAATGTTTTATTTTTTAAAACTGGGTGGTGAACACACAGATGTTTGTGTTCTTTTTATGTCTAGGTATTTCAAAATACAATCTTTTCAAAAGGGGGTTGATAGAATCTGAGAACCAGTGACGAATTCTTCTTAAAGAAGCATTTTTTATAAATATTGGCAGCCAGAAAGTAGGACATACAGTATTGCTAATATTTATTGAGCCCATACTATGTCCTAGTTTGAGGTTTGTTTGTTCCTTCCTTGAGACAGGGTCTCATTCTGTCATCCAGTCTTGAATGCAGTGGTACAGTCTTGGCTTACTGTAGCATGGACCACCAGGGCTCAAGCCATCCTCCCACCTCAGCCTCCGGAGTAGCTGGGACTACAGGTGTGTACCACCACACCCGGGTAATTTTTAAATTTTGTGTAAAGATAGGGTTTCACTATGTTGCTCAGGCTGGTCTCAAATTCCTGCCCTCACGTGATGCTCCTGCCTCAGCCTACCAAAGTACTGGGATCATAGGCATGAGCCACTGTGCCTGGCCAGATAGTTTTAAATTTCTTTACATATTTTATTGCATCCTTCCAACAACCCTATGAGATAGATACCATTATTATCCCCATGTTCAAATGAGATGAGAAAACTGAAACAAGTACAAATTAAGTAATTAACCTAAATCACACACTCAGTAAGGGAAAAACTGGATTGGAATCAAGCATTCCGGTTTTCAGAATACCTGCACATAACTACTATCCTGGAAAACCTCCCCAAAGAGGTGGACGTTGAACCAAATGTGCAGAGGTGGATGAAAATCTTTTGTGCTTCTCCAGCAAAATGCCTGGTACATTCCCTAGACATTTAAGACCAGTTAAACAGGGAATTTAAAATATCTTTCCCATGATAGAGACAGACAAAAAGCTGCTGTTGTTGGCAGGAAATTCAAAGAAATATTGAATGCAAGGGCTGACTCCCTTGGACCGGATGAAGGGGAAGAGCAGGGGATAATAGAGGGTTCTATCGATCGTGGAAACTTCCTTGGCAAGGAAGGTGGAGCTGGGGAGGGTTTTAAAAATTTCTGAAGGTCAAGCGATCTAGCCCAGCTGGGTTTTTCTCCTGCTTGGATAGGGGCCCTATAAAAGTGCAGTTTGGGATTACTACTGTCTCTACTACTCACCAAATTAAGTTACTCCGAAAGTGATCTTCTCATCGCCACCCCCAATTCCAACACACACCCATTGACATTCTTGGGTTCGGCTGTGCGGCGCAAGGAATTCCCAGGTGGGACACCCTAGCTAGAAGGAAATCCGGAAGGCAGGGCGGGGAACGCCCCACACGACCCGCGCCACAGTCCGCCTGGAGGACCGCCGCCAGGGGGGCGCTCTCGCCCAAGTCGGCCGCTCTGTCTCCTCTCCGCGCGCTCCCCGCCCCTCGCTCCCGACGGCCAGCAGAGAAGCGGAAGCAGTGGCGTACGCAGCTGGGGTTTGGCCTGCGGGCGGCCCGCGGAGGTGGCGACGTCGTCCTTTGAACCCAGAGTTTGACGTCGGAGCAGTCTGGTCTCGGAGCGCAGTGTCTGTGTCGGTCCTCTACCAGCGTCTTGACTGAGCAGAGTCCTGCGGCTGGGGAAAGCCCTGCCCGCCTGGTTCGGCCGCCCAGCGAACTTGAGCGGTGAGTCTCCTTCAGGCGCCTCCTCCCGGCGGCCGCGGCCTCGCGTCCCACCGGTCAGGGACGTAGCCCCCGCCCCTTCGCTCTCGGCAGTTCGGTGACGCAGTCCCTGTCCCTCGCTTTCCACCGGTCCGGGACGCCTCCCCTGTCCCTTCTCTTTCCACCAGTCGGGGGACGCCGCCCCTGTCCCTTCGCTTTCCACCAGTCGGGGACGCCGCCCCTGTCCCCTCGTTTCCCGCAGGTCGAGGACACCGTTCCCTGCCCCTCGCTTCCCGCCGGTCGAGGACATCCTTCCCTGTCCCCTCGCTTCCCACAGGTCGGGGACACCATTCCCAGTCCCCTCACCTCTACTCCCCCAGGCCTCTTCGCCCTCGCTCACTTCACCCACTAAAAAACCCGCGTTGCCTTCCTCAGTCTCGCTCCGCTCACTCCCTTTTTTCCCTTTCCCAGAAAAGGAAATTGCCTCCTAGAGTTTTCCGTCCCTTGGAGCAAACACCTGCTTACATTTAAAAAAAAAAATCCTTTACATTCCTGGCGCCTCCCTCTGTCACTGTCATGGGAAAGCTATTTTGGATTCTCTGTTGAACTCGATAGAAGTCTCAGGCAGCAAGTTAAAAAAAAAAAAAAAGGCTCAAATGACACGAATGTTTCCTCCCCCGCCACTACACTTGGTAGTTCGAGCGATTGTTCCAGACTCCGGGTTGATAAAGCTGTCCTATTATTTGGCCTTAGGGGAACTCCAGCTGAGTTAGGACTGTCTTGAATGTGAACAGAAAGCACCTAAGTATTAGCAGCTTCGCTGTATAGTATTTGATTGTTTCTTTCTCTGAGAGCAGGTTACTATTACTGAAAGTTGTTACATGGGTTCCATATAGAAAGGAGAAAAACTGGTAAAGAAATTCTGTGTTGGCCTCGTGAACTAGGCCGCTATCATTTCATTCATTCTACTTTGGTTACTAGGGAAGGGAGGGGGGGCTTTTCTGATTTTGAAGTTGAAGGTATGGTTAAGAACAATGTGGCCTCTCTTGTGACTCTAGGAAGGAGTCGGGCATGTGGTGGGTACAGGATCACATCACAGTTTCAACCTTTATGCACCACAGTATTTCAGAATTGTAACATGAGGTCTTCTCTGTGATAAATTGGGATATGTGATGCTGATAAACTTCGGGCCACGCAGATTTGGAGAGAAATTCAAATCTTTGCCTCCTGGAACAGAATAAATAGTGCCCAGGAAGGGAATGCCCCTTGAATTTGGATTCAAAGTTAAGGTACAACAGTTGAATATTTTGCAGCATCTCTTGGCCATTGGAGCACATTTGCAGGTCTTCACACTTTAGAAATAAATTTTAAGAAACTGATAAATAGTTTCTGTTTCTAAAGCTGGTAGCAAATTAAAAGTAATTTCTCATTTGCTTTACATGATTTTACTTTAATAAGTTACATATTTCCTCATGTATGGATTTCAGTTGACTTAAAATTGACTCATTTAAGACATAACTTGTTGATTGTTTAGCTTGGCACATATCTCCTTCGCATCTGTCTTGGAGGACAAACTTTTTGTAGAGCAGCCTACTTCCCCCCTCCCCCAAAGACATTACAGTATTCTCTTTGGATTATAATGTATACCCAGATGCTAATTTGTGAATTTAAACCATGATTTTTGACAAAGCTGTTTTCAGTACTACTCATTTTACAGTTTAAATAAGTTAACAGTAGTTACAGTCCACAATATTTAATTAAGGCAGTGCTTACCATACTACATTTGCAACTGCAAAAGGGAATTACAGTCACAACACTCTTAACATACAATTTAAGGAAGGCTTTATACTTTGTTCCATCCCTTTATTCCTGTAGAAAGCCACATAAGTAAGTAGAATAGAGGCCGTAAGACATTTTTATTTTAGGCCTGGCATGGCGGCTCATGCCTGTAAATCCCAGCACTTTGGATGCTGAGGTGGGAGGACTGCTTGAGCCCAGGAGTTTGGGACGAGCCTGGGCAACATAACAAAACCTCATCGCTACAAAAAAACACAAAAATTAACCAGGCTTGGTGGCACACACCTGTAGTCCCAGCTACCTGGGAGACTGAGTTGGGAGGATCACTTGAGCCCAAGAAGTGGAGCCTGCAGTGAGCCATGAACCTGCCACTGCACTCCAGCCTGGGCAATAGAGCAGGACCCTGACTCAAATATAAATATATATATATATATATATATATTTTTTTTTTTTTTTTATGGAAACATTTTTATGTAAAATCAAGTTCTGTCTCTAGCCTGCTTTTGTAACAACTCCTGTGACACAGTAGGAGTTTAAAAAGTAAAAAATATCCTGATAGAGCACAATATTTTCTGCATGCATGCCAGATCATCTTTTATTCACTTCTGTAACTGACACAAAGCACTTTTTGTTCTTCTCTTAGTGTTAGTTAAAATAGTTACTCATTATAATTAAGTTAGAAAGGTGATTTTTCCTTAAGTCTTCCTGATCCTTAAAACTAAGGAGACAAAATGTGTCAATTTGCCAAAGAAGAGGAAACAGAAATGCTAGGTCGCAGTCAAGAACTGTTTTTAACTTAATTTTCCCTTTATGTCCAGTTACTTGGAACTATGTACTATGGACTTAAAGGGTGACTATCTGAAAAAGTTTATTTGGAAAATAGAAAACTTCCACATTGCTTCTTGAAGCATGGAAAGTAATGTGAAACTTGAAGGCAATAGATTTTGAACATTGCTGATTTTATGTGTCACACTGCATTCCCACAGTGGAGTTCCTTTTAAGGAATTGTAACTGATTAGACAGATTTTCTTAGGAACACATTAGCTATACAAGGTCTCTTCAGACCTAAAGACCTTCAAGCCTTCTGAACTGGACTGGAAGCAGGCAGTGTTGACTATCCAATAAACTAAACTTTAAACTGTACATTTGGGCAGAAAAGAAAAGATAAACCTAGCTTCATAATTTCTGTCTTTGTCTTCTGGCTAGCACTTGGATATATGTCCTACAACCAAATTACAAATACTAATTTCTCAAAAGTGATTTTACTTAAAAATAAATGGTTAAAGACTGAAATATACCTAATGTTGTGAAGGGTATCGAAAATGGACTATTGCATATATACCGTGATTATGAGAGTGGAAATTAGAATGTCTTTGATACATATTGGATAACCAGAATTATCTATCAGAAAGCTTAAAAAGTTGCATACCCTCTGATCCAACAATTCTGCCTCTAGGAAATTTACCTAAGGAAGTAAATTGGTCACAAAAATGTGCAAACATACCTCTTTATTTATTTATTTTTTTGAGATAGAGTCTCACACTGTCACCCATGCTGGAGTGTGGTGACAACTCACTGCAACTTCCGCCTCCCAGGTTCAAGCAGTTCTCTGCCTCTGCCTGCTGAGTAACTGGGACTACAGGTACATGTCACCATGCACAGCTAATTTTTGTATTTTTAGTAGAGACAGCATTCTACCCTTTTGGCCAGGCTGGTCTCAAACTCCTGACCATATGATCCACCCACCTCAGCCTCCCAAAGTGCTGGGATTACAGGCGTGAGCCACCACGCCTGGCCCAGATATACCTCATTTTATGGCATTGTTTTTTTGCGCTTCATAAATAGGGGCTTTTTTTTTTTTGGACATACTGAAGGTTTTTGTCAACCCTGTGTTGTGCAAGTCTTTCCACGCCATTTTCTCCAACAGTATGTGCTCACTTTGTATTTGTCACATTTTGGTAATTCTTGCAATATTTAAAACTTTATTATTATATCTGTTACAGTGATCTGTGATTAGTGATCTTTGATGTTACTGTTGGAATTGTTTTAGGGTACATGAAGCACCCCCATATAATGAGATGGTGAACTTAATAAATGTGAGCTTTCTGACTGCTCCACTGACCAGCTGGTCCCCTGACTATCCCACTGCTCAGGCCTCCCTACTCCCTGAGACACAGCAATATTGAAATTAGACACAACAATTTCGAAATTAGGCCAGTTAATAATCCTACAGTGGCCTCTAAGTGTTCAAGTGAACGGAAGAGCCACATGTCTCTCACTTTAAATCAAAAGCTAGAAATAATTATGCTTACTGAAGAAGGCACATCAGAAACCAAAATAAGCCAAACATTTAGCAAAGTTGTGAATGCAAAGGAAAAGTTCTTGAAGGAAATTAAAAGTGCTGCTAAGTGAACTCACTAATAAGAAAGTGAAACAGCCTGTTGCTAATATGGAGAAAGCCGTCATGGTCTGGATGGAAGATCAAACTAGCCACAACATTTCCTTAAGTCAGAACCTAATCCAGAGCAAGGTCCTAATTCTCTTCAATTCTGTAGAGTTTGAGAGAAGTGAGGAAACTGCAGAAGAAAAGTTGGAAGCTAGCAGAGATTGGTTCATGAGGTTTAAGGAAAGAAACCCATCTCTGTAACATAAAATTGCAAGGTGAAAGAGCAAGTGTTGATGTAAAAACTACAACGAATTATGCAGAAGATCTAGCTACGATCATTGATGAAGGTGGCTACACCAAACAACAAATTTTCAATGTATACAAAATAGCCTTTAATTGGAAGAAGGTGCCATCTAGAATGTTCATAGCTACAGACAAGTCTATTTCTGGCTTCAAAACTTTAAAGGACAGGCTGACTCTCTTGTTAGGGGCTAATGCAACTGGTGACTGTGACTTGAAGCCAGTGCTCATTTACAGTTTTGAAAATCCTAGGACTTTAATAATTATACTAAATCTACTCTCCCTTTGCTTTATGAAGGTAACAACAAAGCCTGGATGACAGCATATCTGTTTACAGCGTAGTTTACTGAGTATTTTAAGCCCGTTGTCAAGAACTGTTGAGGAAGAAGAGATGCCTTTCAAAATATTACTGCTTATTAACAGTGCATCTGATCATCCAAGAGCTCTGATGAAGATGTTCAAGAAGATTAATGTTGTTTTCATGCCTGCTAATACAGCATTCATTTTGTAGCCCATGGATCAAGGAGTCATTTAGACTTCCAAGTCTTATTATTTAAGACATGCATTTCATAAGGCTATAGCTGCCATAGACAGTGAGTCCTCTGATGGATCTGAGCAAAGTAAATTGAAAACTTTCTGGAAAGGATTCACCTTTCTAGGCGCCATTAAGGACATTTGTGACTCATGGGAGGAGGTCAAAATATCGGCCTTAACCAGAGTTTGAAAGAAGTTGAACTTGAAAGAAGCCCTCGTGGATGACTTTGAGAGGTTTGGGACTTCATTACAAGTCACTGAAGATGTGGTAGAAATGGCAAGGGAACTAGAATTAGAAGTGGAGTCTGAAGATATGACTGAATTTCTACAGTCTCATGGTAAAACTTGAACAGATCAGGAGTTGCCTCTTATGGATGAGCAAAGAAAGCTGTTTCTTGGGATGGAATCAGCTCCTGGTGAAGCTGCTGTGAACATTGTTGAAATAACAACAAAGGATTTAGAATATTCCACAAACTTAGTTGATAAAGCAGTGGCAGAATTTGAGAGGATTAGCAACATTTTTGAAAGAAGTTCTCCTGGGATAAAATGCTATCAAAACAGCATCACATGCTACAGAGAAATACTTCATGAAAGCAGAAGTCAATCTGTGTAGCAAACTTCATTGTATTATTTTAAGAAATTGCCACAGCCACCCCAACCATTAGCAACCACCAGCCTGATTAGTCAACAGCCATCAACATTGAGGCAGGACCCTCTACCTCGATATTATAGCTCGCTGAGGGCTCAGATGATTACTAGCATTATTTAGCAATAAGGAGTTTTTAAGTTAAGGTATATACACGGTCTTTTTAGACATAATGCTGTTGCACTCTTAATAGTCTATAGTGTAAACAACTTTTTATATGTACTGGGAAACAAAAGAATTTTTATTACTCACTTTATTATGGTATTTGGATTACTGCGGTGGTTTGGAACTGAACCCAAAAATGTCTGAGTATGCCTGTATATGGGAATAAAAATAACAAAGGATATATACCCTGGTGTAGCATAACAGCATCATTTGTCCTTAGGTTTGGAAGGCATAAAGGGGACCCCATATCCCATTTTATGGCTCAGCTGTAGTGACTAGTTCTGCTTTTTCTGCTGTCTTGCCATTGTTTGCTTCCTTTCAATCTGTGTGAACCTTCCCTAGGAGTCCACATCAGATATAACAAGGCTTTGGGAGCTATTTTTAACTTCAGGAATACTGTGTCAGAACCAAACAAATAAACCCAGCTGGGCATGGTGGTTCATTCCTATAATCCCAACACTTTGGGAGGCCAAGGCAGGTGGAACCTTTGAGGTGAGGAGTTCCAGACCAGCCTGGCCAACATGGCACAACCCCGTCTCTACTAAATACAAAAATTAGCTGGATGTGGTGACAGGTGCCTGTAATTCCAGTTATTGGGGAGGCTGAGGGGGAGGGAGAATTGCTTGAACCCAGGAGGCAGGAGTTGCAGTGAGCCAAGATTGTGCTACTAGACTTCAGCCTGGGTGATAGAGTGAGACTCTGTCTCAAAAGAAAAAAAAAAAAAAAAACTAAACAAGTGAACCACATGCCAAGTTTCTTTGCAGATTCTTTGGAATTCTGTCAAATTCAGTGTGCTATTACTAGACAGACCATGTTTAATAGTAGCTGTGGCCAGCACTTTAGTGTAATAAAGGCACATACATTTTAAATGCAGCTTCATGGACAAACTGGTCAAAACATGGATAAAAGTAGTGTAGTAAAAAGTACAAAGCTCCAAGGTCAGGTAGACTTGGGTTCTTATCCCAACTCTGTTACTTACTATTTGGATAATCTTGGTTAAGTTACTTCACCTCTTAAGCTTCATAGTTACCACTTTGATAAGTCGGGACAACAAAACTTAAATAAAATACTACGTCAAGTTGTTGTAATAACTCATTCTTACCACCTGGCACTGTTCTAAGTGCTTTGCACATATTAACACATTTAATCCTCTTAGTAACTCAGGTGGATTTTATTGTTAGAACCATTTTACAGATGAGAAAATTGAACCACAGAAAGGTCATGTAACTTGCCCAGCTCATAAATGGAAGAAAAGAGTTAAATTAATACCATTCAATTCCATCACCTGAGCTCATCACCACTTACTAGCACAGTGTTTCCAGCCAGAATAGTGGCTCATTATAAGTGGTCATCAAGTGCTACTCAGAATTTTTGAAGAGAATAAAAAGTATTTGTAGTGGTAAAAGGATTGACTACTACTGTCTTAATCCTCGATTTGGTGAAGTGGCAGCCAGGAATTTTGTATAAAAGACAAGCAGAAGAATAATTATCTATCATATTGACTGGAGGCCTACATTCTGTTTCTAGAATGATATCTGGCACGTACTAGAATTTTTTTTAAAAAGTAATTATTTCAAATACAGATGTGGTTACATGGGCTGTGAATTGCTTTTAAATATTAGCTTCTCACTTGTATATACCGTGATGGTTTAGAATTTGAAGATATCTCCTCTGCTCGTGAAAGCAATAGTTTTCCATAGGCAAGCAAAATATCACTTGTTTTCCAGTCATTAATAATGCAACATAGTCACTTGACCTGACTGAAGGCAGAAGGACGTAAAAATATACTTTTTCAATTCTGTTTTTTCTACCTAATAGAAATCTCCACACTGAGCATTTGGAAGTCCTTGCAGAATTTTAGACCTGGAAGAAGAAACCAAGATCTAAATGGTTAAGTAATTTGCACTAAATCACATATCTAATAGTGGCACATGATCACCTGATTCCTGTGAACTTTTCCTAGCCCTGAGCTGCTAGCCATATTATTCTCTTCAGCTTGGATACTTGAAGGAACTTCAACAACATGGATAAGTTCTTTAGCAGGTGCTTAGTGAACACTTACTGTATGAAAAATCTTGTACTAAGTACTGAGGAAATAGAAATTAAAATATTCAGCTCAGTCACAGGAAACAGACTTGTAAACAGATAATTGTGATATAGAAGAGTATTACAACTGAGATGCTGCTCCTTTTTTAACCTTACATTCTGTCGTTCTGCTAGATCATGAACTTCTGCAGACACCAGCTTTCTTTGTGTGCTCCAAGTGATTTGCACAAATTATAATATATTTATTGAAGGAGAGAATTAGATAACTTACAGTAGTCATGAAAAAGCTCAAAACACTTTAAAAAGTTTTCTGTAAATAACATTAATACAGCTGATAAACATGAATTAAAAAGTGACTTGTATAGATAAGCTATGATATATATGTGTGGGGCGTGTGTGTTACTTATATGTTAAGGCATTTTTTCTTGCTATTTCTACAGAGCAAGTGATAATCACGTTACTATGAGTCTACTAAATTGTGAAAACAGCTGTGGGATCCAGCCAGTCTGAAAGTGACTGCTGTGGGGCCATGGCCAGCTCCTGTAGCACTGCAACAAAAGATGATAGTGTGAGTGGAACTGCCAGCACGGGGAACCTCTCCAGCTCCTTTATGGAGGAGATCCAGGGATATGATGTGGAGTTTGACCCACCCCTGGAAAGCAAGTATGAATGCCCCATCTGCTTGATGGCATTACGAGAAGCAGTGCAAACACCATGCGGCCATAGGTTCTGCAAAGCCTGCATCATAAAATCAATAAGGTATGTGAGCATAAGAAAGAATGGTGTCCTATAACAAAACCAGATGCAGAGAACATTATTACACAGAACATGGAACATCCCAGAAGTAGTCTTACACACAAAAAGCTACTTAGGAAAAAAGAACAGCAGACAGAAAATTGAGAAAGTTAGATTCTTATCCCAGTTCCTACTATTGTGTGAAAAGTGACATGAATCTCTTCCTCTCTTGACCTTTGGATAAATAAAAAATTTGCTACTTACACTAAAAGCAATTCCCATGCAGACTGGGGATTGACTCCATGCTTTAAAGAAAATGACATCTTTTTAATATACCTTAAATTATGATGCTGCTAGATAAGGATAATCTCAACCACACAAAGAATACTGACTATGTAAGTGATCACTTATTGTGATTTTAGGCATGTTAAATCCTGTCTATTACCTAAAGTGTATGGGCAACTATAAAATTACCAGCATTTGTAAAGAAAGTGTTAACTGAAGGCTCCACCATCATAATATATCCAAAATCCAGTCCCTTCTCACTTTGTCCCCTACTACCCACGTGTTGTGAATCACCACCAGCTCTCTAACAGGCCCCCTGCTTTCTCTTCTTGCCTTCTTTCAGGCTCTTCTCAATACAGCAGCCAGAGTGAACCTAGTAAAATAAGTAAGATGATATCATCTCTGCTCAGACCATTGTAGCATGGTTTCTGAGAGTAAAAGTAAAATCCTTGTAAGATCCTATATCATAGGCCCATGATTCATTTTCTGACCTCTCCACTCCGCTGTTTGTCCTACCCATTCATTCCCTCTTTGCTATTCCTTGAACATGTCAGACACACTCCTGCCTTGGTGAGTGGCTTTAGCTATTCTGTTTGCAGCACTCTGGCCACAGCTAACTTCTTAACTCTTCCAGTTTGTTTCAGATCTCACCTTCTCATAGGTCCCCTCACCACCCTATTTATACCACAGTGTGCTTCCACCTTCTTGCCCAACACTCCCAGTCTCCACCCGACTCTACTTTTCTTTTTCCCTTAGCACTTTCTGCCTTCTAAACCACCAGATAATTTATGTGTTTATTGCCTGCTTGCCCCACTGAATGATAAGCTCCTTGAGAGCAAAGGTTTAGATCTGTTTTATTTCTTGATTTTTCCCAAGTTCTGGAAATAGTGCCTGACCCATAGTAAATCACCAGTAAATCATGGTTGCTTTGACTGAATGAAAGTACTTGCAATTTCCATGGAAATAGATACATTTTACTATAATTCAAAAGTAAATGGGAATATTTTACGTGACTAAGGACAAAAATTGGATGAAGGAGAGCAGATTTTATGTTCTTCAATAAATAGCCATCCAGTTATACTAAATCATTCGTAAATAGGTTAAGTCAGTCCTGGCAATGTGGTTAGTCACCTAAGTATTTATCTGTCAACTTTTACATTAACTTTTCTATAAAACTTGAATTTAAGAGTAACTACATCCATACTCAGGACTTGGCTTAATTTAAGTCACAAAAGATAACGTCTGCTCTTTCAATTTTGGGGAAAAATGTGTTATGCATCACTGACTTTACAAGGTCTATTTTGGGTAGATTTTTCTCAGCCTCGACATTATTGATATTTTGGGCTGGATAATTATTTGTCATGGAAGAAAGTCCTGTGTGCTGTAGGATCTTTAGCAGCATCCCTGGCCTCTGCTCACTGGATGCTGTTAGTATCCTCCTTTCCTGTGCTTAGGAGTCCCAAAATGTTCCCTGGGGGTCAAAATTGCCTCTGGTTGAGACCACTGTATACATGAGAGCAGAATTAAAGGCTCAACTTTTTTTGGAGACAGTCTTACTCTGATGCCCAGGCCGGAGTGCAAGGGCACATCTCGGCTCACTGCAACCTCCTCTTCCCGGATTCACCTGATTCTCCTGTCTCAGCCTCCCGAATAGCTGGGATTACAGGTGTGTGCACTGCCGTACCTGACTAATTTTTGTATTTTTAGTACAGATGGGGTTTCACCATGTTGTCCAGGCTGGTCTTAAACTCCTGACCTCCAGTGATCCATCCACCTTGGCTTCCCAAAGTGCTGGGATTACAAGCATGAACACTGTGTCCAGTCTCAACTTTTTTTTTTCTGTGTGTGATCATTTTTATTTATGTTGTATTTAGGTAAAATGATACCATATTATGGATCATTGATTTTCCAGTAGGTAGAAATGTACTTTTTTTTTTTTTACTAGGTGTCAGCCATGCCCAGGAAGGTAGCTAATCTTTAGCAGCTTTTTAATAGCAAGATGTTCATGAACGTACTGGGCCAGTGGTCTGAAAAGGAAATACAACCCACAAAAAGAAGTCTGAGCCTTTTTTTTCTATCTCCCCCGTAAGCTTTTTAAAAATGACCACTTAGCTCCAGTGCTCTTAAAGGAAGTCCTTTGAAATTTCTCATTGGTTATAGTCATTCAAGGAATCAAAATGCATCTCAGTACAATCCCATTTTCTTTTTCTGAGGGTAGTTTTTTTCCATAATAAGAAAGAATAAACCACTGAGAAGCAGGACATAGAGATCCTTTAACTCTTTGTTACGTTGGACCCTAGACATACAAATAAAGGAGAACTTTTGTTGCTGATTAGCTGGAGTGTTATAGTGACTATTTCAGAGTAAACTTTAAAATGTGACCTCATGGGGGTATTGCTAGGTGGTTAAATTTTTATGTATGGCTGAGCAGTTGCAGTATAGACATGTATTAGTATTGTGAGCAGCATTTTTCATCTTTCTAGTGTATTGTATAGGTGTGACAGCACAGAGGCCAGACTGCCAAAATTCCCATTCGTAACTGTCACTTCATTTTATGCCAATCAGAATATAATCTTATTCAGCTAATTTTTCTCAAAAAGCTGGAATCTATCCCACCATATAAAAATCTCTTAGCTTTTGATAGGTTATCAATATGCTGCTAGTTGTACTCATTTCATAACAGTTCATAAGCTGTCCATTAAAAGACAGTTTATTTTGGTGACATGAAATGTAATGTGTTAAATTTTTTCCTTATGAAACAATAAATGAAGAATTTATATATGGTGAATTAAAGTGTGGATTTTCTAATGTGAATATTTAAATCTACGAATTGTATATGTTTTATTTGTTTCTGTTAGGGATGCAGGTCACAAATGTCCAGTTGACAATGAAATACTGCTGGAAAATCAACTATTTCCAGACAATTTTGCAAAACGTGAGATTCTTTCTCTGATGGTGAGGTGTCCAAATGAAGGTTGTTTGCACAAGATGGAACTGAGGCATCTTGAGGTATTAAAGTTCTTTTCTAGCTGTTAGCACATGTATAAAAGGAAGTTCCTACAGAAAAGGGACTTCGCTGTATCCATCTGTGTATTGCCAGTACCTAGCATATGATCATTGGTTAATAAATTCTTGGCTGAATTAATGCCAACCGTTTATTTGTTGAATATAAACATAGGTAGAAACCAGAAATACACTTTTATCTACTCTGGTTTGCCCAGCAGTAATTTTTTTTTTTAATCAGTATTGTTTTATAAGCTTTTTTGTTGAGCTTTATCTGCAGTAAACCTGAGGAGCATTTTAAATACAAGTGTCACATTTTAATCTTATAACTTCATTTTTGTCATTTTGGAATAAGCAGTAAGTCCCAAGTAATCATCTCAGAATCCTCATTATACTTTTTTCTCTCTGTTTTTCTAAATTGTGCATTTTATTATGAACTAAATGGAATACTCCTATAGGTTGACGTTAACTGAAATAATGAGATTATTAAATAATTTGCTTTTAAACTAAATAAATCATTAGCTTGGTGATTTTTACCAGAAATTATTATTAATTTTACATTTGAAATTAAATGGTTAAGACAGATATGCTACTTGCTCCTTTTACTTACTAGCTCTTCCTAAAAGAGAATGGCCTTTTTGACACAGTAATAAATTGGTAAATAGGAAATCTGACTTCTTTCCAGCTCTCTTCCCTAATTGGTTATATGAACTTGAGAATTCACATTCTTTGTATAAATTTGCAGTCCACAGCCATTATTTGAAAAAATTCACTAAAGACATTCATATTAGGAATGATTCTGTGGTGTGCACTCGACAAAGTAGATACAGTAGCCTACTTAAAGAGAGGTTCAGTAGCCTGCTGAAAGAGAGCAGTATATTATTAGGAGAGATTACATTTAGAAGACTTCAGAGTTGGTTAATGCTAATCTATTATGATTTTCTTATTATAGGATCATCAAGTCCATTGTGAGTTTGCTCTTATGGATTGTCCCCAATGCCAGCGTCCTTTCCAAAAATGCCAAATTAATATTCACATTCTGAAGGATTGTCCAAGGAGACAGGTTTCTTGTGTAAACTGTGCTGCATCAATGGCATTTGAAGATAAAGAGGCATGTTCTAACTTGGATTTGTTAATTTTACATCTTAAAACATCATTCTTAAATGTGTGTTTGAGGGCATTAGCAGTAGATTAAGGATGTGACTCTTAACTCTGACTCTGCATTTTGGGAAAAATGATTTTTAAGAAAAAGTTCATACTAAGCCATTTTAGTATATAAGTGTAGAATTTGTGTTTGCATGTCTTTCTTAAAAAACATGATTTATACTAGTTATCACTACTGTAGATGCAAATAACAGAACTTCTAGGAAAGGCATATGCCAATCACCTTTTGTGATATTTTAATGACCAGTTTTGGATTGGAGACAAACAAGTAGAACAATTACTACATAAGATTTACACAGAATTATTTTGAAAAAGAGAATGGGTTGTCATAACTGTTACGAAGAATAAATCAAACCCACAAAATGTTTCCTTGATGATACTTTATCGTGCTGTATATATATAATGTGTTTACACTTCTCATTATGTATATTATACTTAAATTTTAAAGTTTATCTTTTAAAAAGAAACTTGATGGTGTCTAACAGTGTCATGATTATAGGACAATTTTTATATTCAGAAACTGAGATTAAGTATACTTGTATTAATATTGCCAATAAAAAAGCTAACACGAAATCTAAGCCCTTGATCCCTATCCTATATACACTTTTATAAAATAACCTATGTATAATTTATGTTCTTTTATTCTATTACTTAGATACTTCCTTAAACTACAGTTTTTATAAATTCATGTTGGCAGTTTTTCCCTACTTAGAGGTCAAGCATATTATATCCATTATATTGATAAAATACTCCAAAAAAGTCAGCTAATTTAGTATAAATGTAGAGAAGTCTGAGTCATAATTAGAGTAAAATGACAACTCCTTTCCAAACTTTAGTAAATTAGATTGACTTAACCTGGAAGGCTTATTATTTCCTAGCACATCAGCTAAAGTTATTATATTCTAGAAAATAAGGTTCACCCTTCTGGGGCATACGAGAACCTGAGCACCAAACTTTCATGCCCTAATAAAACATTTGTTCTTTAATCCTACTAACAAGAAATTTTAATTAAATCATCATGCTGCTGCTGAAAATTTTTGGAAGAAGATTGCCTTTGGAGAATTAATAGCCTGGGCAGATGATGTCCAAAGTAGTTACCTATGCATTGCCTCATAATAAAAGGAAGGGATTTGAAAAATTCTTTTTGTATACTACCGTGGTCTTTGAAAGAGCTGGAAGGGTGAATGAATCTCATTACTACACTGGGAAAGAGAAAGAAAATATCCTTTATATATTACTCTCACTTTCGCTTTATACAAATTGATGTCCTTGTTTATAGTGAAAAATTACTATTTATCGAAATTAGTTGTTTTTACTTTTGCAGATATTCTCATGCTTTTCTTATATTTCTCTAATAAAATTTAGATCCATGACCAGAACTGTCCTTTGGCAAATGTCGTCTGTGAATACTGCAATACTGTACTCATCAGAGAACAGGTATTATTCGTTTTCATAAATTTCTTCATAAACAGTTTAAAGAAGTGAGTGAGCTAGAGAAATAGAAAAATAAAAAAAAAAAGGAGTTAGGTTTTTTAATTGAAAATTTAAATCAATAAGGCAAAGAAATACAGATTAAAGAAGTATTAGAGCTGTGTGAAAATTTTTTATATAAATTAAGTAATATATATTTTCAGGAAGAACAAAACATCCAGCCCTTTTTAAGTACTTAAAATTCCTAAGTCATTAACATAATATGCGTGCTTTTTATATTCATAAAAATTCTCAACAAAACCTATTTTAAGATAAAAATAATCAAAAGTAAGGGTCCCCATTTAAAGAAAGAAAAAGCTAAAATATTGATATTTACACACTGGAAATGAGTATCTCAAGTGTCCAGAGACTGGCTAAAAGAATAAGAGGGAACAGTGATACAGAGGAAAGTAATTCTGTTCAGTAGGAGAATATTTTTGTAGCTGTAATCGTTGAGGCATACAGGGAAGTTTCCAGATTTTCAGGACCTGTAGCCCTTCTGTTCAGTTGCCCTGTAGGCCACTGATTGGGCATCATTAGAAATAGTAATTACAATAGAAAATTACATGGTGGGTTTTTTTCGTTGTTGGTTTTTTTGTTTGTTTGTTTTTTCGAAATCGAGTCTCACTCTTGCCCAAAATGGAGTGCAGTGACACAGTCATGGATCACTGCAGCCTCAAATTCCTGGCTCAGGCGATCCTCCTACCTCAGCCTTCCAAGGAGCTGGGACTACAGGCGTGCACTACCATGCCTGGCTAATTTTTTATTGTTTCAGATTTTTTGTAGATACAGGGTCTTGTTATATTGTCCAGACTAGTCTCAAACTCCTGAGCTCAAGCAGTCTTCCCACTTTGGCCTCCCACAGTGCTGGAATTATAGATGTGAGCCACCAAGCCCAGCCTGAAGATTGTATGTTTTGACTATTAGTAGAGAAAGGAAAATTCCATCTGATTGCTATCTTCTGACATTTGGGGGAGTTTACCCACAAAATATTAATATTAACTATTAACTATCTGTAAACCCAGAGATTGTTATTGATATACCTTACTGAGAAGCAGCAAGCAAAACTTGTCACTGGACAAGTTTGTGAACCTTAAGACTTTTCCATTGGTTTGTTAACAGTCTCTTAATTTTTCCAACAAAGCCTTAATTTGAGGGTGTTAAACTTCTTCTGTTTATAAAGTCCTAACTCGTTTTCCTTTTTGTTCTCTTTTAATATTGAAAGGAAACCATGCAGCAAACTAAAACCCGTAAAAGAAAAACAATGTAGGAAAAAACCCTAGGCTAAGAGGCAGAAAACCTAGGTTTTAATCCTAGGTTTAAACTGTATTAACTGTGGTTTAACTGTGCCCTCTCATCTTTAGCAAGTTGACATTCTGAATAGATCAGGGATTAGCAAACTGGCCTGCCAGCTAGATCTGTCTTGTTGCCTGTTTTTGTAAATAAAGTTTTATTGAAAGCCATGACCTTGTGTGTATGTCTTGTGTATGGCTACTTTTGTATGACAATCGTAGAGTTAGGTACTTGGGACAGAGGCAGTACAGCCCATATTTACTATCTGATCCTTTACAAAAAATTTTATTGAACCCTGTTCTACACTGTTCCCTCTTGAGAAATGAAGGATTGAATTATAATAAATGGTCTCTCAGGTACTTTCTGTTTGAAATATCTACAACTATAGCCAAATTAAATTTCTAAAGGGAACTTGGCACCACTTTTAAAAAATTTGATTTCATATAATGGATCTTACCTTAGGGAATGTGTCTTAGAGTCCCAAAATCAAGGACTGAGACTTTCTTTAAAGCTTTTATTAATGTTTTTGAAGTACCTTCTAATATCTGAGTCTCCCCAGTGTGACTAAAATATGCCCAGATTAACAAAAGTTAAGATGATTTTTGAAAGGTGGTCATGAGGAAAGTATGCATGCAGTCAGTGGCTTCAGTGCATGCAGTTGACTGGTTCCTATTAAATGGCCTAGACCTCAGTAGTGGGAGTCTTGATTGAGTTTGCTGTTGTAGCTATTGTCAGGTGTTTTTTCTGTAAAGTGCCACTAGAGGGTGCCTAGTTCCTAGCAAGAGTATCAAAATCAATTTCTTGAAATGAATTTTGAATAATTGGAGAGGGGGTATTATGAGATGTTGATACTTCTTTCTCTGTAACTTTTGGAAGTAAACGTTGTTTTAATCTTTGTGGGTGACACAGTTTATGCTACACCTATTCCACTGCCAGCAAAAGCAGCCATTGACAATACAGTTTAAATGTGATCACATCAAACTAGAACATAATATGCAAGGAAGAGATTTTTCAGCCTTTGTTTTGGATTTCAGATGCCTAATCATTATGATCTAGACTGCCCTACAGCCCCAATTCCATGCACATTCAGTACTTTCGGTTGCCATGAAAAGGTAAGGGTTTTTTTTTTTCTTTTAATTTTTGAATATAAGTAAAAAAATATTCAGTTACATCATGTGGAGAAAACAACAAGAATGTAAATGTGCTTATAAAGCATTGTAATAAGTTATATAATAGAGTTACTATGGATGCTGTGAGCAGAAGCAAAGGCATACTTAGCAATGCCTAAAGCATTCAGACAGACTTGACAAAACACGATGCTTTGAGCTGAATTTTTACAGGTGAAATAGTATTCCAAGAAGACAAGGGAGAGAAGACCAGTGAGAAAGAGTGAGCATGGTGATTTGAGGAACTACAGGTAGTTTGTGTTGTGCTAGTTCAACCCAGTAGCAATGCAGACTATTGGAGGTGGAGGTGAGGGTAGCAGTACCTCAACTGTTGGAATACCTAAGTGAAGACAGCTTGAATTATAGTGATGACAGTGAAGATAGGTCTAGGAGCCAATACATATTTAGGAGAGAAGATTTATTGCCTGTGTGACTAAATAAATGTGATGAGTGAAGGAGAGGGAGGCATCTAGCTAGAAAGACTTGCTTTCTGGCCTTGGTCACTGGGTAGATGGATGGGCCATTCACCAAAAAGAGTGAACACAGGAAGAACTGATTGGAGGTAGAGGTTTAAAAAAGTCTGTTTAATGAATTGAGTTGCAGATATGACTTCACCCAGCTAGGGAACAGGTGGAGATGACTGACATGCATTATGTGCAGTCTTAAGCTCCATAGAGAAATCAAGACTCAGAGTATTGCTTTGGGGAAGCGATTTGTGGTGATAATGGAAGGTGTCATTGAGATCATATAGAGTATGTATAGGAGAGAGAAGTATACCAAGGAAAAGAGCCATGAACAAACAGTGTAAGAAACAGATGAACCAGGCAAAGAGAAAGTAGTATCATGGTCTCCAAAATTAGTTTCAAGACTCATGATCAGTATTGTGAAGTGTCTAAGATGGATCATTGTTTATGATATGTCTTTCTTTTTGGAGAGTGCAGTTACAGTTTTGCTTTTACATTATACTTTTTTTTGTGACTTATATATAATAAATATACATTTAATAATTTGAAAAATCAGAAAAATGGTATGGTTATATTTTGTAGAATTGTTCTATATTTTTGTGCTTAGAGAAAAAGAAATTATGAAATGTTAATTTTATAGTTAGGTGAGATAATAGGTAGCATACTCTGATCATCTATATTTTTTAGGTTTTTTTTTAAGATTATATGACCTTTTATAATAATTGTAGTATGAATGTTTTTTGTATAGTAGGATATTCTTAATGACCTTAGGGTGACAGGAAAAATTCCAATTTGCAATACATTTGTATATTGGGAATTGTAGACAATACAGGTAAACTATATTCTTGACTTTTTTTAAAAGGAGAAAATGGTATTAATATTAACTAGAGACAAAAGATCTTTAGAGAGGTGTGTCCTTTTTTAATGGGAAAGATTTTAATAATTGTATTCTAAAGGAAAGTGTTAGAGGAAGAGATGTTTGAAGATAAGGAAAAATCACTGAGTAAAATTTCTGGGGTGTTGGCAACAGGTCACGTGCCATTTGGAGCACAGGTAAAATATTAATCTTGGAGAAGACAGGCATCTCTGAGTCAGAAAAGGATAGGTGTAAATACTGACATTTTTGTAGGTGGGAGGGAGAGTTACATGAGTGAAAGCCGGGAGAGTAGTCATCAAATAGCCTGTTTTATAGTGAACTAAGAGGCAGTTGTTTCATTGGCTCAAGAATCTGTTGAAGGCAAAGGAAAATTGTAGAGAATTGAGGGAAGTGGTGTGACTACTTGAAAATTTCTTATATGACCTGGCCAGGTCCTTTTCCTAGTCCTCACAGTTATCTATTCCCAACCTAAGGCTTGTGTTTGATTCTTAGATGCAGAGGAATCACTTGGCACGCCACCTACAGGAGAACACCCAGTCACACATGAGAATGTTGGCCCAGGCTGTTCATAGTTTGAGCCTTACGTTAACTCCCACTCCTCCCACCCCTGAGGTCTGGAATTTCCAGGAAACTATTCACCAGTTAGAGGGTCGCCTTGTAAGACAAGACCATCAAATCCGGGAGCTGACTGCTAAAATGGAAACTCAGGGTATGTATGTAAATGAGCTCAGGCGAACCATTCGGACCCTTGAGGACAAAGTTGCTGAAATTGAAGCACAGCAGTGCAATGGAATTTACATTTGGAAGATTGGCAACTTTGGAATGCATCTGAAATGTCAAGAAGAGGAGAAACCTGTTGTGATTCACAGCCCTGGATTCTACACAGGCAAACCCGGGTATAAACTGTGCATGCGCTTGCACCTTCAGTTACCGACTGCTCAGCGCTGTGCAAACTATATATCCCTTTTTGTCCACACAATGCAAGGAGAGTATGACAGCCACCTCCCTTGGCCCTTCCAGGGTACAATACGCCTTACAATTCTTGATCAGTCTGAAGCACCTGTAAGACAAAACCACGAAGAGATAATGGATGCCAAACCAGAGCTACTCGCTTTCCAGCGACCCACAATCCCACGGAACCCAAAAGGTTTTGGCTATGTAACTTTTATGCATCTGGAAGCCCTAAGACAAAGAACTTTCATTAAGGATGATACGTTATTAGTGCGCTGTGAGGTCTCCACCCGCTTTGACATGGGTAGCCTTCGGAGGGAGGGTTTTCAGCCACGAAGTACTGATACAGGAGTATAGCATGCCCTCACCTGTTCAAAAACAACTACCTGGAGCAAACAGTGCCTTTCCTTGCCCTGTTCTCAATAACATGCAAACAAACAAAAAAGCAGTGGGAAAGATGTAGTATCTACTAGTGAGTGTTGTTAGAGATGTCACTTACTATTTCTGTTACAAATGATCTGAGACAGTTTTTTTCCTAGAGTCCACACGTTCCATGCTTTTTCAGAAGTGTTAGGCCTGAAGTGCCTGTGGCGTGTTACAGCAGCTGTTTTGTCAATTAGTATACCTCTCTGTTGTACTTTCTTGGGTTTTTGTTCTGGTGTGTTTTATTGTCAGAAAGCCCAGACTCAGAGTACTAAACCTTTAATAATAATGGACTTTTCTTAAAACTTCAATCTATTTTTATAGTATTATATGTAATATATTAAATGTGAGAATCACTACTGCCTTGTGCTGGTGCCCTCAAGAAGAGTTACTGCTCTAGAAAGTTGAGTTCTCATTTTTTTTAACTTGTTATAGATATCAGAGGATCTGAACCATAATCCTTGGAAAACTTAAGTTCTCATTCACCCCAGTTTTTCCTCCACGTTGTTACTAAGGATATGCAGGAATGAGTTTAAACCCTAAATATAACCTTACTTATTTAGTGTAAACATGTCTGTTGAATAATACTTGTTTGAGTGTTCGTTCTGCCTTGCTTACATATTTTCTTGAGGCTGTGAAGTAGTGTCTTCCCAGAGTTTATAATACTGAGAACCGTGTGGATACCAGCTGCTCAGTGTTATGCTAGGGAACCTTTTTGTCTATTCAGTGCAGACTGAATTTCATAGCTCTGCGTATGTCTTCAGCTGTCTGATGCTTACAAGACAAGGAGATGCATACATACAATCACCAACATAAAAATTAAAAGTGACTCAAGTAGTCAGGCCATGTGGCATCTCATTGGTGGTGACAAACTCTTTGAGCCGGAAGTTTTCCGCTCTTTTGAATACCCTCTTGTTTAGTTCAGTTAAATGGAACAAAATTAATTTCCTAAACTCAGAATTTTTTAAAACTTGGGAGATGATTGGCGATACCTAAGAGGTCACCAAACTAAGATTAGAAGTCACAGTGGTTATATCACAACTTAGCTTGAATAATTTGCTTTAGCCTAACAACTGCAGGTTCTGAGAAGGATCCTGTGGAATGTTTTCAAAGTAGCCAAATGTTCCTAATAGGGAAAGATGATTTTTTGATGTGCCATCATGTATTTGTTAAAGGTCTATATACAGATACAAAAAATCATGGAATCTAGTTCTTAGGGGAGACCCACAACTAGTATAGGCTTATAAAGGATCTAAAGATACATCCAGTATTTAAAGTTGTAATGAGAGACGACATTGTATCCCCAGAGAGCTCAAATCAGCGTCCCCAACCAGGGTTCAAGATCAGCCTTAATTTCAAGAGAAAGCCAAGGACCTCATCTGCAGATGAGTGTGGTTTTCAGCCCCAGCCAGTGTCACTTCGAACTTTCTCTTTGCTTTTTTCTCTGCTCTCCCTCCCCACCCACCTTTAGGCGCCTGATCTGGTGTGTTTGTTATGGAGTGAAAATAAAAGTCGAGCAGAGACCTTGTTCCCTGTGCCACCATTAGTACCACAAGCTGATGGCTAGTTACCACATTATTTCCTGGCAGTTTGTGTCCTTCAGCCTTGCCTTCCAACCAGCTCCTCAGAATCGCTGCATACCACCCTCTAGGTAGGGAAACCTGCGCTGCTGCTGTTCCTGTGATTGTTTTACAATGAATAAATAACTGTTAAGTTCCATTTAAAAAGTAATCAGTTGTTATATTTGTATTCGCATAGAAAAAGCCTGAAGGAAATATACTAAACTTTTTGATGGCTTACTTTCCTCTTTGTGCTTGCTTATATTTTTTGCATTTTCTACAATAAATGTGTACTTTTTATCAGAGAAAAAAAATTAAATGTCGCCACAAAACATGCAACCTCTACATCCCCACCTCAAAAAAGGAAATGATATTTAAAAGCTTCCTGGTCAGATTTCTATTAAAAGCATTGGCTGTTCATTAGGTACAAAGAGGAGTCATTTCCTGCCTTGCTGATAAATTTTTTTTCTACTAACTCAAGAGTCTTAAAAAAAAAGTTGTTTTGCCTAATTTAGCTTCAAGCTTCCCATGTGTAAAATTAGTTGGATTAGATGTTTCTACAGCCCCCTCCAGCCATAACATTCTGTCTCAAATTAAGTTCCAACCAGCAGAACATTGACATTACTAAGTATCTTGCCAGTAGAAAATGTCTTTAAACTTATTCTTTGCTGACACTTATACTTTCCTCTAATTTAGTGTCTGTCAGCTGGATCATATCTTAAGTAAAACAAGCAATTTTAACCCCCAACATTTGGCATTTTGTCATAAACCAGCCAGTTACTTTATACTGGTCATTCATCGTGACTGTAAAATGGAAAGAGTAGTCAAGCTGTCCTTCCAAATAGAAAACTTTTGACTTCAACTCAGAATTAAGCCTTAACCTGGAAAGTTGGTTTCTTCTTTATGTTTTCTTAATCTTCTACTCTGTTCTTAAACGCTAGTTTCACTCAGTTGGTGTACAAGCCTTTGGGCTTTATGTTGTATATTATTAACTACTTTTTAACATTTTTCTCTTTTGGCATCATTCTGGAACATTGCTAAAATTTAAAAAAAAATTGTTTCCTCTTTTGCAGAGATGTCCAACCCAACGTTGGATGAAACTTGCTGCAAGTCATACATTTTGCTATTGGCAAACAAGTCTGAATGTTGATTTGAAGTTTGGTAGTCTGTTACTATCCTTTGGCGACAAAGACTGTTTATTGGTATACAACAATATGATTAAATTTTTATTTTGGGGATGAATAGTAGAAAAAAAAAGAAACTGAAGGCAGGTGTTTTTTATCCTAATGATGGACTAATATAGAGATACTGGTCGATCTCTAGCAATTTTTGTGACCCATATAAAATTATACAGTTCACAGTATAATTCTCCATTACTGTTTTTATACCAGTAAGTCTTAGATAAACTACGAGCATGCTTATGAATTATGTGAACAGTTAGAACGCATTCTTTTTACAGAGGAGCAATTGCTTTTATTTACTAACCCTGTTCTCTTCTTGACTTGCCTCAATTTCTACTCATTGTTTTATATAAAATACCGTTAGGCTGGGCATGGTGGCTCACGCCTGTAATCCCAGTACTTTGGGAGGCTGAGGCTGGAAGATTGCTTGAGGCCAGGAGTTTGAGACCAGCCTGGGCGAAATGGTGAATCTCCGTCTCTACTAACAATACCAAAAATTAGTCAGATGTCATGGTGCATGCCTGTAATCTTAGCTACTTGGGAGGCTGAGGCACAGGAATCACTTGAACCCAGGAGGCAGAGGTTGCATTGAGCCAAGATCACACCTGCACTCCAGCTTGGGCGACTGAGACACTGTTTCAAAAAACAAAATTTTTATTTTTATTTTTTTTTTGTGATGCCTAGTTGCTTAGAACCTAAGCAGTGTAATGCCTTAAGGAAATGAAAAATAGTCATTTATAATTTTTTTGAAGTGTGTTTTTTCTAAACTCCCAGATTGACATGATGAACTGTAGGTTAGTTTCTCAGTTTCTATCCTTGTGCCTGTAGAGTGTACTTGGCACTTACAAATTCCCAGTATCCAGAAAGATGATCTGATGAAATCAAATTGGATGGATCTTGGCAGATGGTGACACTCAATTACAGCCTTCACTTTCAGTCAGAAACACACTTGCAAGGAGATGCCTGGTTGTTTCACTAAATGTCACTTGTGTCTGTAACATTTTAAAGCTTTTTCCCCCCACAGGAAATTCGGGTTATAGAATTCTGAAAAATAATTCTAGGTGGGAAAAACATTTTAGGAAATAAGAGATGTGGTGCTACTTTTCCTCTCTCAGAGTGTTTTCTCAGCAGGACGCTAGCCCTGCCTTTAAGATGAGGAAGGATGGACGTGCGCCTCTGCTCTTGATGTTTGCAGCCCTGAAGACAGGCACTGTCTCACTTGGACAATCGCCCAAGCAGCAGTGACCATAGTTTTCTCCTACGCAAGCCTTCAGGAGAAGGTAAACTCAATATGGAATGGGGATGTGTTCTGGTTGCTGCTGAATCCCCTCTTACCACAGTGCCTGGTACATTGCACACACTTAAATATGTAAAAATGAACATTTATTGAAAGCAGCAGTTGAAGCTGACCAATTTCTGATATCTTGTCATGGAAATTTTAGATGGTAAGGTGTAGATGTTAGTTTTTTTTTGCTTTTTTTCCTCAGCACTTTATTTCCCAAACATGCAGAAATGTTGAAAGACTTGTATAGTGAACATCTACCACCTAGAATCTGTAGTAATATTATGTTACATTTGCTTTATCACTTGATAGATGTTACTTTTAATGAGACTTCAAGTTTCATTTCTCTAATCAAAATACTCTAACTGAACAACTTTCATCAATTTGTCTTAAGTTCTTTGGGGCAACTTGTAACATTTGCTTTGTAACTGGAATTGTAGCCCTCACTTTAAGCTGGTTTTAAACTTGGTAAATTTGTTATGCTGAATTTTAGTCTTACTTTGCCTGAAGGGGTGTTTTTTATAGTGGATTTATTTGAAGGTCCTTGATAAATTGTGCAGAATATTCTCGTGTTATTTTTGCACTTGCTAAATTATCTAATTAATTTCTGTGGTGAGAATGTAATTTGGGGCCTATTTTGCTTATACAAGCTTCCAGAATTATGTTCTCAGAGGGATGAAGAGGTATGATTTAGCAGATAAACCACTAAATTAGGAGCTAAGACAGATTTTCTCCTGAGTGGGCCAATCAGTTTGTCTTTGTGCCCTTTTCCCTGTAAAGTAGAAACTAGAATTTGGAATTTAGATATTAAATAATGGGTAGCATTCATTAATGTGTGGATCTATTAAGAAAGACACTTCGTGAATCCCGGTAGACTTCTCATAATTCTGTAAACTGTATGACAAGCTGTGAAATGAAATCTTACTTTTGAAAATTGAAACACATCCAATGGTCTTATCACAAAGCCTGCTGTTTCTCAGAACTTACCAATGCCACGGAATTTGTAAGCAGTTATCCTAATCCATCTGGACTCTGAAAATACGTCCTTTACGAGAGGGAGTGAATGCAAAGATAAGGGTGGGGAAACACTAATCATGAAAAGAATGAAAATCAGTGTTCAGTTTTAAGAGCAGTTTGTATTGAAGGAAGGGATTAAAGGAATTATCCAGATCCAGGATAGCACATCTTCCACCACTCCCCGAACCATCAGCATGCATGGAATGCATAAAACAAGCCCTGCTCCTAACGGCAGTGAAACCTCAGCGGCCTCTATCAGGTCAATACAGCAGAATTGCAGGGCTGACTTAGAGATTGGAGGAGGACTCCATTTTAGTAAGTAGATACATGTGACCTTTCTCAACCCAGGTTATGAATGCAGATTTACGTTTATCTCACGTAGGCACCTGGAGTTTTAACTTCATGTCATGTCTCAGTACTGGTTGCAAGGTGTGACCAATAGTATTACCTGAATGGCTTCTTTTTGAGTATTAATTTAGAACATGCCAGACTGACATACCTACTGTCTCCCCCACTGTTATTACTTCCTTACCAGCCCTGTGTAGTGCACCAATGGCTTTATGAGAAACCACTCTTAATTAAAATGAAATATATATGTTAAAATATAAGTGATACTCCAAGTGGTTTTTAATGAAATAACTATACTTTGATTTTTGCTTCGTAGTAGTTCTGTTTGGGGGACTGTGTAACTCACTGTGCTGGGAGAGAACAGTTTCAGGCACTAGTTATCACTTGAAATAACTATTACCTTGGCTGCTTCAGGAAATGCGTAAGTGAGGATTCATTTTGCTCCTTGGTGTGGGAAGACTGCATTTTACGAAACAAAATTAAGCCTAAAGAGAGAGTACTTCCATAACTACTTTAGGTCCAATGAGAAAAACAGATAAATTGAAAGTGTGAAGCCAGATAACATGATTTTATTCCCAATAAGTAAAGGCAGAAAGGGGTTTGGCTGTCTACCTTCTCCTTAGTTACCAAACTCCCTGAATGGGTTTTTAAGCAAAGGTGCCTCTATTGTGGAGCTATTGAAAGTATTTTTAGGAAACTTTCTATGGGCCAACCCCTGTCTCTTCTAAAGTAGACTCCACTTCCCTAAGTGGAGTACAAAAGCTGGTAAGACACCTTAATTTTTAAAATTCCAAAAGTGAAATACTGTTATTGATCCCAGAGTAAGCAATAAAATTTTTATTCCCAAAAATTAATCCCAGAGTAAGCAATAAAATTCCACTCCTTGTTGTTGGTTAACTTCTCAACCCTTTTCTATCTTCTAGTCCATTCTGTACATGTCTGTCGCTCTGTTACCACATTTTTAAAAATTAACTGTCTTACCAGGACCAGTAGTGGCAAGAATACTTTACCACTTGTGACCTTGTCAGGAAATGATGCATAATCACAATAATTTTTGCTTAGCCTGGGTAGGGTTTTGCATATTATTTCCATATAAAAGCAAGTCTGATTGTCACAGAACTTATACTGCTGAAAGCTAAATTATAAAACCACACTGAAAAATAGATTCCAAAATTCTCAAAAATAATTGTTCCTGTCTTTCCCACTTTCCCACTGGTTGCTCTAATCTGATTGGCAGATACTGATTTTTTTTTTTTTTAATGTGGGTATTGGGGCTGGGGGACACTTGTCTAGGGAGGTCTGGGCTGTCTTGATCCCAGCTTCATTTCCCCCCCAGGTCACTTAACCTGAAGCTAAATAGGTAAAATAGACAAAGCCCCAGCAACAGTTTTTAAAGTAGTAGTGGTGGCTCAGCACTTTGGAGACCCAGGCATGAGGATCACTTGAGGCCAGGAGTTTGAGACCCCATTGTAGCAAGACTGCACCTCTACAGAAAAAAAAAAAAAAAAAATTAAGTAACTAGTCATTGCCTTTATAATATGTAAGAACCTGAAAGTAAAATTTGTTTCAGACCTAATGTGGTATTCCTTTGGAGCCGTTGTGAAAGAAGAAAAGGAAAGTTCAGGTTTTTCTGAATACATCTGGGCTAATAGAGTTAAATTTGACTTTTTAAAATGTGTTGAGGGTGAGTTTTTTGGAATTTTTTTTTTTTTTTTTGGCTCAGAACTCAGTAAAATTATGTAGATTGATCATAGAAAAATATGCATATTGACTCAGCTGAAACAAAGAGTTTATGGAACACTTGCTTTTACTACATTCTATGCTTTCTGGTATTTTCTGCCCTTTTTTCACTTTTAAAATGTAGTTCAGGGCACAAATGAGTTTATAAGACTGCAGTTTGCCTCTTGAGTCAAGACTGCCCAGAAGGTTAGAGGCAAGATTTGTTCACATACTCACGAACACTGGCAAGGGTCTTTAGTCCACAGGGGTCAGCCCTGACCTCCCAGGACCCTATTTTCAGGGCCCTCCCAGCACAGCCTTGCTCTGATTCCATGTGGTCTGGGCTCCAGTCCATCCAACCCCTGCAGCCTTGCCTCTCAGGGCCTGGACCTGCTGCCCCTGCCTCTCCCTCCTTCCCTCAACCTGAGGTAATCTCATTTTGTGGAAGGAAAACCCCATCTCCTCTCCTTTCCTCTTAATGTTCAGGTCCTTTCCCACTCTTCTCTAAATTCTTGAAAGAACTTGAGCTTTAGGAAAACAAAGTCCAGAAAGATTTACAAACTCCTTTGTTTTGTTTGTTGTGCCCCTGCCTCCCATGAGGTAATGAGATAGGGTCTTAACTGTTTGAATAGAGCAGGAGGGAAAAGAGAAGTGGGACATCTCAAAAAATTACTTTCAACATTGAGCATCTCCTTAATTAGACTGTGCGCTTTCAAGAAAGGGCCAGACCTCTCTTAGATGGGAATCGGAGGTACCTATTTTTGGCCCTTGTTAAAGAATAATTTTCAACCGGGCACGGTGGCTCACACCTGTAATCCCAGTGCTTTAGGAAGCGGCGGTGGGCAGATCACCTGAGGTCAGGAGTTCGAGACCAGCCTGGCCAACATGGTGAAACCCCATCTCTACTAAAAATACAAAGATTAGCCAGGTGTGATGGTAGGCGGCTGTGGTCCAACTGCTTGGGAGGCTGAGGCAGGAGAGTCACTTGAGCCCGGGAGGCAGAGGTTGCAGTGAGCTGAGATCAAGCCACTGCACTCCAGCCTGGGTGACAGAGCAAGACTCTGTCTCAAACAATTAAAAAATAGTAATTTTCAAAAAAATATAATGACTCTCAAAACAGATACCAAATGAGCTCGTGAAAGATTTTATTTCACTCTGAATAAGGAAATCAGGCATGTGTTATAACTGATTCAAAGGAAAATCCAAAGAACAGATACTCTTATGGACCAGGAATATTGAAATAAATATTCAAATGGAGCCAAAACTAGCTTCTTCCACACTGGAGGGAGAAAGTCAAGAGAACCTCCCAGATAAGACATAATTTGCATTTCTAGAATAATTATTTTGCATCATCAGTTATGTACAGGACAGAGTTGTAAAAATAAGCTTCCTTAAAATCAAAACCAGATAGCCCTGTTACTCTATTCCAACTCTTATTCTAAGTTTTCTTAGAGTCAGCTATAAGCTGAAGAGTGTGCATAGACTAGACAATGCATAGTGTGCACAAATTTTTCCCCCACACTTGCAATAATTCAATTCGGTGTTTGAATTATAAATAAATAGGTTTTTGGTGCCCATTTCAGCCTAGAATTGGACTTCTCTTGTCAGTTGGTGTGAGATGATAGCTGCTTATAGCTCCTACAAAACTCAAAACTGGAGGATGTTGACAAGGCAAAAATAGAGCAACCCAGCTCAAGAACCATGTGGCAGTAGGTGGCAGCAAAACTCTATTTCTAAAGAATGCAGCCTTCAGGAAATGCAGCCTTCAAAAAAAAATAAATTGTAAAATAGGATTAAGCTTGAGTCCTTGGACCTTTAGGGAGTCCATAAATCCTCCTGAGATTGTATGCAAAAGATTACACTTGGTGTGTTTTTCTAGGAAGAGGATTATTAAATTTTTGTTCTAAGTCTGATGAAAATTACAAAGCACTTTCCCCAAATATTGGAAATCCTCTGTCCCAATTGTCATATTGATGAGTTAGCTGCCAAATCAGCTTCAAGTTAGAAACAGCTGAGGAGTTATTACACCAAGGCATATTAAACTGATATTTTTTTAAGGTCAATTAAAAAGTCAAATATCAGCAATGTCATGTGATTCAAATGATACAGATTCCTGGTGGTTCCCAGCCCCACCCGCTTTCTGATACAGCCAATAAGTGGATGAACATCTGAGATCACCTACCACATCCAAGTTGAAATTTACAAAATGGACTGTTGGCCTCCAGCCCATCCCAAGCCTCAATGTAAAACTTCAGCCGACTCCATCCACTCTGAACAGTGTGAAACAATATGGCCTTAGATCATCACCAGCACCTAGTTTACCAGGCAGTTTTCTCAAGGTGTCTAGTCTGAGGACCATCAGCTTCAGAATCTTCTGAGGAGCTTATTAAAATGCAATCATGAGGGCCCATGTCAACCCCTCTGAATTAGACTCTGATGGTGGGAGCCTGGAGCGGGAGAAATCTGCATTTAAACAGGCTCCCACGTAGCTCTTCTGCACCTAAAGAGTAGGCACAGTAAATGGGAGGAGAAAGCATGAGTTGAGATATATCAGCTATATCAGTATAATTGATAAAATGTTAAAATCACGACTCTCATTCAAATATGGACACATCAAAGGTTTAATTCAGCTCATTAGTTTATGATGGAACCATTAGCTGGGAAAGCTGATTCTTGCAAGAGCACTCGAGGAAAAAGGCTTTATATAATCCACCAGGAAAAACATTTTCAAAATGAAAAAAGTTAAAATTAGATTGCTAGGTTACAGATGAAACTGGTTAATGTTCTGTAGGCTAATAAAATCATAACCTTTGGAGTTATCTTCTTAGAAAGAAAAATACAATTAACATGTAGCTTCACAGTATCTAAATAGCAAAGTCAAACACAGATACATTCTTCTAGAAAATTAAATGATCCTTGGGTGGACTTGTTAAATAATTCTCCAGTGTGACGTTGAAAGAGCATGCCACTCAACTTTTTGCCTTATGTTCAGGTTTTAAATAATTCTTTTATACAGTGAATGAAGACAGCAGAACATAAATGTGCAGACTCTTCAACTCTGGGTAAGACAATTCAGGCAATTCAGGCTGGAACAGATATATTCAAAAGCAAGAACCAATTAATTCAGAAGGAGAAGAAAACAGAGAGAATTGATAACTTCTTGGATTTATTTTAAACACTTACTACAATCATTTCCTCCTCCTTTTCTAACAAGTGGTTTGTCCTCTTTGTAGTCATTTTGTTAATAAGCTAGCCATTCCCTAGTAATTTATCTTAGAAGTTTATCCTAAAAGTTTGCTAAATTTTTGAACTTTGTTCTTTTGTTTTTAAAAAAAAAAATTTGGGTGCTGTGTTTATTTAAACATCAGAAATGTCCTCTGATTTTTATTAAATAGTTGTCAACCTGGGGGATTAAACTATGACCATCAAGAAACATGAATCTAAATAGAAAAACCATGTGTTCCAAGCCAACTTCAGTGTTTCCTCATAACTTCTTTTGCCTTTAGAGAGATTAGAAATGAGTATCTCTGTTGTGAATGAACATCTGAAATCCAGCAACTTCATTTTATTTTAGTTCCTTCTACTAATTTCAAGTAAAATTGAAATACAGTAATTTTTTGTAGAGTAATCAATGGTTATCTCTAAGTAGGACTACAGATATTTATTTTTTCTTAGTACTTTTCTGTATTTTTAACCCAAAAACTAACAATTTCTTGGCTAACTTAATAGATTAACTTGCAAAATAGCAAACTCAACCAAGATGAAACAAAAAAAAATAGTAACTTGATTTTGTAAAACATGCCTCACTGATCAAATTTACGATTCTTTAAGTTATTGAGAATAACAAAATCTACCATTTATTGGCAATTTAATTTTTTAAATTGATGTTTTATTTTTAAATAACTGTTGAGGTATATTTTACATATCATAGAATTCACCAATATCGAGGTATTTATACACCAATATTCATAGCAGCATTACTCACAATATCTCAAATGTGGAAACAAATGTCCATCAGTGGATAAATGTGTAAACAAAGTGTGTTAAATACATGCAATGAAATATTCCTTAAAAAGGAAGGAAATTTTGACAAATGCTACGACATGGATGAACCTTGAAGATACTAAGTGAAATAAGCCAAATACAAAAGAACGTATATTGCATGATTCCATTGATATGAGGCATTAAGAGTATCAGAATTCATAAGAGACAGAAAATAGAATGGTGGCTGCCAAGGGATAGGGGAAGAGGGAATTGGGGGGTTAGTGTTTAGTAGGTACAGAGTTTCTGTTGGGGAAGATGAAAACATTTATGGAGATGGATGGTGGTGATGGTTTTACAACAACATGAATGTACTTAATGCCACAAAACTGTACACTTAAATATGCTTAAAATGTTAAATTTTAGCTTATTTAAATATTTTATCACAATAAAACCACAAATACAGAATGAAATTCTGATACACGCTACAACTTGGATTAATCTTGAAGACATTATGCTACGTGAAATAAGCCAGACACAAAAGGACATATATTGCATGATTTCACTTTTATGAAGTATCCAGGACAGTCAAATTCTGAGCAAGCGGAATGGTGGTTGTCAGGAGCTGGGGGAAGGAAGGGATGTACAGTTATTGAGTAACGAATAGAGATTCTCTTTGGAAAGATGGAAAAAGTTCTGGGGGTGGGTCATGTAGTAGTGTAAATGTACTTCATGCCACTGAACTGTACACCCAAAACTTAAAGTGGCAAAGTTATGCCGTGCATATTTTACTATAATTTAAAAAATCACCAATTTCAGGTATACGATAATTTTTAGTAACTTTACCAAATGATGCAACCATCAACATCTGTATGGATATGCTATGTTTTGTCTATCCATGCACGTATCAATTGATGGGCATTTAGGTTGTTTACAGTTTTGGCTATCACACATAATGCTGCTATGAATATTCTCATGCAAGTTTTTGTGTAGACATGTTTTCATTTCTCTTAGATACCTAGGAGTGGAATTGCTGAGTCATATGGCAGTTTTAGGTTTAGGTTTTGAGAAACTGCCAAACTATTTTTCCAAGTGGCTCCAGTATTTTACATTCCACCCAGCAATATACAAGGATTCCCATTTCTCCACATCCTTGCCAACATTTGTTATTTCTGTCCTATTATGGCCATTCTAGTAAATGTGAAATGGCATTTCACACTTGGATTTGCAGTTTGCTGATGACTAATGATGTTGAGCATCTTTTCATCTGCTTTTTATCCATTCTGTACTTTATTTGATAAAATGTTTGTTTGGTTCTTTTGCCTCTTTTTGATTGGGATGTTTGTTATCTTTGTAATGATTTCTAAGAGTTTTTTGTTGTTGTTAATTCTGGGTGCAATCCTTGATCAGATGTGTGTTTTACAAATATTTTCTCCCAACCCGTTGCTTATCTTTTCATATTTTCAATGGTGCTTTTTAAAATGCAAAAGTTTTGAATTGTGATGAAGTCTAATTAATGGTGGTTTTTTTTATGGACCACGCTTTTGATAGCACATCTAAGAAATATTTGCCTAACTCAGTATCTCAACAATTTTGTTCTCTGTTTTCTTCTAAAGTTTTCTTGTTTTAGCTCTTACATTAAGCCTGCAATCCATTGTTGATTTTTCTGTATGGTGTGAGGTGAGTATCTAATTGTCCACCACTAGTTGTTGAACAATGTAGAACCATTCTCCAATCAATTGCCTTTCACCTTTGTAAAAAAATAATTGACTTTAAATGTAAGGATTTATTTCTGGACTCTCAGTTCTGTTCCATTGATCTGTCTATCTTCGTGGTAGTAGCATTTTTGTCTTTATTACTGTAGCTATAAGTTTTGAAATTTAGAAGTGAAAGTCCACCAACTTTGCTCTTCCCTTTCAAAATCGTTTTAGTGATTATAAATATTTTGTATTTCAACCTAAATTGTAGGATCTGCTTGTCAATTTCTGCCCAAAAATCTTGCTGGGATTGTGATCAGAATTGCATTGAATTTGTAGATCAGCCTGGGTACAATTGCCATCTTTGTAGCACTGAGTCTTCCAATACATGAACATGAAATGTCTCTCCCACTATTTAGATCTTTAATTTCCCTCAACATAAGATTTGCACTTCTTTTGTCAAATTTATTCTGGAATATTGTATTCTTTTTGATGCTATTGTTAGTGGAATTTTATTCTTAATTTCATTTTTTAACTATTTGTTGCTTATATATAGAAATACAGTTGGTTTTAAAGTATCAATTTTGTATCTTGTGATCTTGTATTATAGTTGTCTTTTCCTTCTAAGAGGGGCTTGTGGGTGTGTATATGCCTCAAGATTTTCTACATAAGGGATCATGTCATCTGAAATAAAGACAGCTTTGCTTTGTCCTTTTCAAACTGGATGCCTTTCTTTCTTCTTCTCTTGCCTGATAGCCCTGGCTAAAACCTACAGGACTATGTTGAATGGAAGAGGCAAGAACAGGCATCCTGTCCTTGCTCTTGATCGTTGGGAGAAAGCATTCAGTCTCTCACTATCACGTACGATGTTTGCTGTAGGTTTCTGCAGATGTTCTTCATCAGGTTGAGGAAATTTCCTCATTCCAGGTTTGTTCAATTGTTTTGTTTGGTGTTGGATTTTTGAATTTTAGGTTTTTATACTCTATTCATAGTAAAGACATCACATGATCATTACAGAAATTAGGAACATAGAGACAACTAAAAAGAACAATATAACACTCAACACTCATGATTTTACCTACTCAGAAACAGCCTAAACCTTTTCCTCTACCACATGTATATATATGTGTATGTATACGTGTGTGTTTACCTTCTAATCCTGCAAGGTAGGCAGACATGGTTAACTACAGTTTGCAGAAGAGAAGAAGACTTGCCAAGCTACACAGCTAGTTTAGCTGGGCATGAGAAAGGATCTGACTGACAGCAGTGGCAGCAGAGTGACAGAGAAAAAGAAGGTGGGGTTTAAACCCTAAATAGTGACACCTGATTTCTTTGTGGAGTTGGTTCCACACCTTGTGCCCACTGACTTTCTGGTGGCAGGTTTTGGGGCTGAGCCTCATGGCTTTCACATATTGTGGGTGGGGGAGCCCACAGAAGGGATTTCTCTTGAGTGGAGGAACTTCCCTATGGGAAACCAGGGACTCTGAGGGGCTGCCCAGCAGTCTCTTGCCTTTCTCAATGACTGTAATTTTGCTTGGCAATTCCAAAGAGTGGAGGAGTTTACATGGGAGTTAAAAGCAAAGTCTCTGGAGCAAAACTATGTCTTGGTTCACATTCTGGGCCTGCTACTTACGAGCTCTATGGCCTTGGACAAGTTAACTTACCATCTTTGTGCCTCAGTTTCTTCATGTGTAAAATATGAATAGTATCTACATCGCTGGGTTGATATGAGGGTTAAAGGAGATAATATAGAGAAACCAAGGATTATACTAGCAACTGGCTACAGAAAACCCTAAATAAGTATTAAATGTTGTTATTATAATTATTTGCCACAAAAATATTCTTGGAGGTCTCAGAAGCTTGGAAAACATGTAGGTTTTTTGGACTCCCCCTACATCATTCTGGTTGTCCATCACCACAGCAGATGCCACAACTTTAGGCCATTTTCTCTGGAGACTTTTCCAGTTGCACCTGCCCAGGTAAGAGGAGCGGCAGCTGATGGCAATATTCTGAGAGAAAGTGTCCCTTGGGAGCTTAAGGGGAGATAGAAGTCTTCAGTCCCAGACTGCCCACTCTAGGAAGTGCTTTATTTCGTGGTTTCCTCCATGTCACCCCCCCTCACCCTGAAGATGGGCCCATTGGTTCCTCACTCTCTCAGGGCTCCCCAAGCCCCTTCTACGTGAGTGTGCTGCCTGTCCCCTCCTTCAGCCATATTTCCATTTGGGGGGGAAGACCAGGGTTAGAGGTTACTTGGGAAGGATTATCTGAATTTTTCTGCTCTGGCCACCCACATATGCATGCATGGATTCAGCCTGGGGCAGACAAGTCTCTCCGTTTCCGCAAGTACTGCTAAACCCTTTCCCTTCAACTCTAAAGGAAGGACTTAGCAGAGGTGAAGTCTAAAACCATGGGAGATTGTGCTCCTTAGAAACAGCTGGTTGGATCAAGGATGGATTCATGATTCTTGAACCAGACCAATCAGATTCTTGGGAATTTGGAACAAGAAATTCAAAGAAACTGGGGTGTGGTCTGTGAATTAGAAGGTCCCTTAGACTCAGATTGGGATAGCCTTTGGGGGATCGTGTGTACAGAAAGGCAGAGCATTTACAAAGAAGTGTGTGTGTGTATGAGAGAGAAGTCAGACAGACTACCTTTTTGAATGGTTTTCAGTCCAGAATTCCCAGAGTCCCTGCAGAATATCCTGCCCTTGGGTTAAATAATACTCCTGTGTGCACAGGCTCTCTCCAGCTAGTTCAGGCAAGTTGGCCATATGGTGCTTAGAAAGCAGAGCAGTGATTAAAAGCACTTTGGCAAGAGATCACACAGAACTAGTTTTGAATGCTCTCTCTACCATTTTCTGGTTGTGTGACCTTAGGCAAGTTGCTCAACCTCTCTGAGCTTTAATTTCCTCATCTAGTAAAATGGGGATGATAATATTTACTTCATAAAATTGCTCAGAGGGCTACATAAAACAAAAAATATGAAATACTTAGGATGGTGCTTGGCATATAATCGATGACCATAAATGATCATTTATGTACAGGTTAAGCATCCCACATCCAAAAATTCAAAATCAGACATGCCCCCAAATGACGCTCAAAGGAAGTGCTCATTGGAGCATTCTGGATTTCAGATTTTATGATTTGGGATGTTCAATTGGTAAGTATAATACAAATATATATTCTAAAGTCTGAAAAAATCTGAAATCTGAAGTACTTCTGGTTCCAAGCATTTTGGATAAGGGATACTCGACTTGTATTATAATTCATATCTTCTTTTGAATTGCCCTTTCATCATTATGGTATTTGCATGATTTTAAATTGGCAACACTATTTTCTTTGCTAGTGTTTACATGGTGTTTCATTTTCCATTCTTTTTATTTTCAGTCTTTCTGTGTCCTAATAATGTGTCTCTTATAAACAACATATTATCTTTTGTCTTGTTTTACTTTGCCTTTTCATTAGGCTGTTCACTCCATGCATAATTACTGATATAGTTGTGTTTAAGTCTACTACTTGCTTTGGGGAATGACCTTTACTCCTAGAGTGTGATCCTTTTGGGAATCTCAACCAAAGCCCAGCATGTTTGCCAAAGCTTTTCCACCTCAGTGGGACTTGAACCTCTAGCTCCTCAGCATCATGTGGCAGCTGAACTTAGTTCATGTATTTAGCAACCCAGTTGTTTTCCTTTCTGCTGATTTCCTCTAGTTCTCACCGTATGTGCGCATCTTAGGAGGCAGCGAACAACATGGGAACTTGTGTGCGTATTTCTCATTCACCCCTTTTTGTCATGTTACCTTCAAACACCGGCAGCTCTGGCAGCTTTAAACTCTCCTCTTAGCCTAGTCAGCCTGCTGCTTTTTGCTGTTTACTCCCTTGTACCCTCACCCACTTCGGTGACTCAGGGAAATCCCCTCAGGGGAAAAGCCAGGAAGAAAGTAAAGCTTTCCTCATGTTTCCTTTCTCTTGGGGGATCGCAGCCTCTCAGGTCCTGCCTGCGCTGGGTGCTCTCCCATTCCTTTGAACAGTTGCTTTATATATTTTGTCCAGCTTTCATAATTATTTTATAAGGAAGATTAATCTGATACAAGCCATTCCCATATGGTCAGAACTAGAAGCTTAATGTGATTTCCACTTATTGAACCCTTCTCAAAACTGCTCTAGAGTAGACAGTGAAAGTTTCTGTTGGCAGGCAAATGACTTAATCCTTACTTCAGCCTACAGAGAATGAAATGACCTCATAAGCTGGACCACAAACAAAGCTATCTGAGATATTTAACTGATATCAGACTGAAATTTAAGCACTTGTTAAGAGTTATGCAGTCCTAGAATATAAAAGAATTCAGAAGTCTACTTGGTTCAAGGTATTTACATGGCTTAAGATTGCTCTCAAAAGTCATTAGACCTAGGCCAGAAGAGCCAAGGAAATGAAAAGCCAATCTAATGAGTGACTTAGTGAGAAATGCATACTTCTGAAGGGAACTGAAGAACTAGGCAATTGTACGATACAGGAACAAGGGCTCCGAGGTCACTTCTTTTAAGCTATGAAGTCATTGACTAAGCAACCACAAATAGGACCCAGCATCTCTAGGGGACTCAAACAAGAATCAAGTATGCTCCACCTATAAACTCAAGAATGCTGAGAGGCAACCACCAAATTTACTTGAAATGATATAGTTTTCTTAGGTGGGGGGTGAGAAGAATCACTCAATGTCTGCAGCTCTGGGTCTCATACCCAAAGGAAATTTCTGGTAAGTGATTTGCCTTGGTTACCTGGGATGGTTATTATCTTCTTTAGTGGGTGTGTATTTTTTCAGCCCTGGTTCATCAGTCAGGGGCTAGTCAAAGGACAAAGGCAATATCAGTTATTTTAACAGAGAGAATTTAATATAAAGAATTATTTATTAGGAATTGGACAAATAAAATGGCAAAGAAGGGGCCCAGAGGAATCACAGAGGTGGTAACGAGAATGGATAATTTAGAAAGGAATATAAGTGTATTAATGGAGCTGAAAAACACAATACGAGAACTTCGCGAAGTATGCACAAGTTTTAACAGTCGAATTGATCAAGCAGAAAAAAGGATTTCAGAGGTCGAAAACCAACTTAATGAAATAAAACGAGAAGACAAGATTAGAGAAAAAAGGGTAAAAAGGAATGAGCAAAGTCTCCAAGAAATATGGGACTATGTGAAAAGACCTAATCTACGTTTGATAGGTGAACCTGAATGTGACGAAGAGAATGAATCCAAGCTGGAAAATATTTTTCAGGATATTATCCAGGAAAACTTTCCTAACCTAGCAAGGCAGGACAATACTCAACTCCAGGTAATACAGAGACCACCACAAGATATTCCTCAAAAAGAGACAACCCCAAGGCACATAATCATTAGATTCACCAGGGTTGAAACGAAGGAGAAAATACTACGGGCAGCCAGAGAGAAAGGTCAGGTTACCCACAAGGGGAAGCCTATCAGATTCACAGCAGATCTCTCAGCAGAAACCCTACAAGCCAGAAGAGAGTGAGGGCCAATATTCAACATCCTTAAAGAAAAGAACTTTCAACTCAGAATTTCATATCCAGACAAACTAAATTTCATAAGTGAAGGAAAAATAAAATTTTTTACGAACAAGCAAGTACTCAGAGATTTCATTACCACCAGGTCTGCTTTACAAGAGCTTCTGAAAGAAGCACTATATACAGAAAGGAACAACCGGTATCAGCCATTCCAAAAAACCCATGGGTAAGCTGCATCCAGACCCATCTCACATGCAAGGATATACAGAGACTCAAAACGAAGGGATGGAGGAAGATTTGCCAACCAAATGGAGAGCAAAAAAAAACAATAACAGGAGTTGCAATTCTCGTCTCTGATAAAATAGACATTAAAGTAATAGAAACAAAGGAGATAAGAAGGACATCGTATAATGGTAGAGGGATCAATGTAATGGGAAGAGCTAATGATCCTAGGTCTATGTGCACCCCAATGTAGGAGCACCCAGATACACACGGCAACTTCTTGGTGACTTACAAAGAGACTTGGACTCCCACACAATAATGGTGGGAGACTTTGACACTACATTGTCAATATTGGACAGATCAATGAGACAGAAGGTTAACAGGGGATGCCCGGGACTTGAACTTAGACCTCAAACAAGTAAACTTAATAAACATTTGCAGAATTCTCTACTCCCAAATTCACAAAACATACATTTTTTTTCAGTAACACATCACATTTATTCTAAAAGTGACCACATGGTTGGGAGTAAATCACTCCCCCAGCAATTGCATGGCATTTCATAGGTTTAAATGAAATATTGTTTGACTGTTTGTTATTTTCCTCCCTTATTCCTTCCTGTCTCCATTGTGTAACACAATTATTAGTATAAAAGAGCTTTTTAATACCCATTTTTGGACTGCATTCTAGCCTGGGCAATAGAGCAAGATTCCCGTTCTCTCTCCCTCTTTCTTTTCTTTTCCCCTTTCTTTCATTCTTTTTTCTTCTTTCTCTCTCTCTCTTTCTTTTTCTTCTTAAAAAAAATTATTAATTAGGAATTGGACAAATAAAATGGCAAAGAAGGGGCCCAGAGGAATCACAGAGGTGGTAACTACACGAAGCAACTACCACCCTTCGAACTGGGGGAAACAAAAAGAAGTGTTAGGGGTTATTGAAATTTAAAAAGTTAGAGGAGGGGCCTCAGAGGGCTTCGGAATTCTAAGGAGGGGGCCCCAGGCTGGACAGTGCTTGTATCTCTAAGGGAAGATGTTGAGGCTGGTTCTGGGAATGTGGATAAGCTGCAAACAGTAACTCAATACTGCTGCTGGACTCAGCTGTCTGTGCCAGGTGATGCGGACAAAGACAAGGTGAGCCCAGCTCTTCTCCCCTCCACCAGCGCCCCCCCCCCAGGCTCTCTCTAGCGCCCCCCAAGTGGCAGAACCTACCAGGGACCCAGCAGACAAAGCAGCAATGTGGTTTGCAGAATCCCAACTACAGCATCACAAAAAAGGGAAAAGGCTGGAAACTGAGAGACAATAGCTCACCAACACTCCAGGAGTTTAGATTTAAGGGTAGAATTATTTAAAGAAACAAAACCATAGCACTAATATTTTATGTTAGGAAGGAATATGTGCCTATCTGGTGTTTCAGAATGTGATATTTAAGAGACTAAAGCCCATTAGAGTAACAGTTTTACAACTCCACTTTAAAATGTATAATTGAGAATTTAGGTTTGTGACTTTTTTATGGTGACATCTAAGTTTAATTCGAGTATAAAAACATTTCAGATAACTTAGATTTCTTTTTCAATTTATTAGCTTCTATAAGAGTTTAAAATTTGGGATGATTTTGCTTGCTGTCAAAAAAAAAAGTAATAAATAAATGTATTAAATTTATAAATTTGTTTAAAAGTGTATGAAGTGCCGAGCTATGCTTGTAAATAAGAGCAAGCATTATTCAACGACTCCTCAAAGTTATTGCTAAGATCTGCTAGACTTATAAAATAGAATAAAATTTGTAAGCTGAATTTCAAAGCATAAAAAAGTTTAAATTTTGCATCCAAAATGGATGATTCTAAAGACAAAATTATATTTATTAAATTACTACTAATTATTAAACATTATTTTTTTAAAAACAAATTTTAACTGAAGTTTTTTTTAAAAAGCACCGAATCTTTTTCTACATAAGAAATTTACTGGCCAGGATACCAGAGTCCCCCACCCCCCACTCCCTATGCCATGAGGTTTTCTAGAAATGGTTGCAGAAAAGTAACAGATGCAGCTTTGTTCCTCAGCTTTTCTAGAAACCCTGAAACATCTCTTACCTTGTAGTCAACTGAGGAGATTATGCAGCTGGCTTAGCTATTCTTCATTTTCTATCAGGCTAGGCTACCTCCTAGAATAGAAAGGGATACCACTGGACTTGGGGTGAACCTGGGGTCAAGTCCCAGCCCCATTGCTTAAAAGACCCAAGGCTCAGTTTGCTCATCTCCAAAATGGGGGTGATACCTGCCTTGCAAGGTTGTTGTAAGGAATGGCATAGTACTCGGCCCTCATGCTAGATTCCTGAATGCAGAGAGGGTTGGGGCAAGGAGGTTCTTGCGTGAGCTCGCTGGCCTGGGACACTCCCTCTTACTTCTTGGCCGGAGAGCTGCTTCAAAGAGATGGCCCTATGGCAAACAACAGGTGCTCTCACTCTCCCTCAGGCAGGTGTCCCAGGTCCCCAAGCAGTCAGACAGGGGGCAGGCCAAGACACATCTCTGGCTCTGGAGCAAAACATCATCCCTGTGAACAGGGTTAACTCTCTGCAGGGAGGTGGCAGACATTGGCTGGAGCAAAAGGGAGGATTTGCAAGAAAGGCTCAGAGTTCCGCCTGGTGTTCACTGGGTCACCTGGCCACACAACCTCAGTTGGAACACGCTTGGAGAGAGCCATGTGGGGGAAGATCCCTACCTGGAGAAAAAGGAGAGAGTGTCCTTTCTGCATATACCTGGGAGGGGACAGAGTGGAGATCAGAATTGTGCCATCCCATTCATTTGTCAATGAACATGACTTAGAAACTTCTCTATCGTGAAGTCCTAGGCCTGCAGATACAAATCCTACACAGTCTTGCCTTCCTGGATTAAGCCCCTGAGAATATGTAGAGTTTGAAGTGGCTCTTTCTATCTGGAGAAGTGGTGGGAAGAGCCCCCAGGGAGAGGGAACAGTGGGAGCATGGCAGGGAGTGTGGAGATGGAAGGCAGCTTCCTGGCACGATGAACAGTCCTGGTGAAGCTGCTGATCTCCAACTCAGGGGGAGTCAAAGAGCAACCAATGAGGCTGGGAAGGTAGGTGGGGCCAGATTGTGAAGGATCCTGAAGTTCATGTGTATGGATTTTATTGAAAGCCAAGGAAAAGTTTTAAGCACAGGTTGCATCTTAGATCAAATGGGAATGTCCATAAGGGAGAGATGGAGTCTGTACACAAATACAGGAAGTACCATGTTGTGCAAGAGGAAACTAGAGATGGTAAGGGCCCGACAGAAGGCAATGGGGCAATTAGAGATTGGAGCCTGGGACTATGGAATCATGGTCTCTGTGGGAATCTAGGCCATGGTGTGTGGAGGTCAGGCCATAAGATCTCCAGGCCATGTCACAGGTCTCCCCCTGGACACTGAGACCAGCACTTGTATGCTGCAGTTTCATCTTCCCAGGCTCCCCAGTACACCCCATGGCAGGCCTTTCTCCTGCTGGGAGAGAGATGTCAGCAGAGGAGGCAGCAGGGTAGTACCCACAGAAATCTCCAGTCCAGCCGAGAAGGAATGGAGATGACAGCAAGCATGCCAGAGAGGACACCAGTGCATCTCTGGCCAGCGGAGGGGCTCAAGGACATTTAAGGACTTTCAGAAGAGCTTCAGCCAACTTACCCCTGCTCCTTAGCGTGAAGGCAGAGTCAGCCCCTGGGGTGGACACTTTTGTCCATCTTGCTTTCCTACTCTTCCCATAAGATTCCACTGGGCAGGAGGACAAGGAGTTTTCCGAGCAGCTAAGCTGGTCTTTCAGGAGCTTGCCACCCACAAAGAGTAATCAGTAGAAGCAGCAAAAACTAAGGATTATGTGGTAATCATTATTCTATGGGGCAGAACAATGACTCCACCTCCCCCATCAAGGATGTCCACGTCGTAATCCACAATACCTGTGTTGTATCCTACACGGCAAAAGGGACTTTGCAGGTGTGATTAAAGACCTTGAGATGGGAGATAATCCTGGATCACCTGGATGGGCTCAATGAAATCGACAAGGGTCCTAGGGAGGCAGAATATAGTTTTGAGAGAAGCCATGTGAAAGGGACTCAACCCACCATTCACTGCTGGCTTTGAAGATGGAGGAAGGTCATAAGCCAAGGAACGTGGGCAGCCTCTAGAAGCTGGCAGAGGTAAGGAAACAGATTATCCCTTAAAGCTTCCAGAAAGGAATGTGGCCCTACACCACCTTGATTTCAGCCCAGTGAGACCCTTGTCAGACTTCCAACCGATGAACTATAATAATAAAGGTGGTGTTTTGAGCTGCTAAGTCTGTGGTGGTTATGGTGGTGACTGGAAACAAGCAGATCATAAGGCTGGCTCCTTGTCACTCAGGTCTTGGCTCAATGGAGAGAGACCTCCTTTGGCCATTCTACCCACGGTCATCCTTTCTTCACTCTTCAGTCACTGGCACTTTGCCATTTTATCCAGTGTTGTTTGGTAGTCACAATGCTCGTATTGACCTGATTTCCAGCCTTCCCCCACCAGATTGTAAGCTCCAATGATAGCAGGCACCTTCACTATTTGCCCATCACCATATCCCTAGCGCCAAGAAAAGTGCCTACACACAATGGAAGCTCCACAAATGTTTGGTGCGTAGATGGGTGGGAAAATCAATATGGTGGTGCACTGCTATGTCATGGGCACACTAATGACATGAAACCTATTGAGACGGAATGATCAGTGGTTATTTACCATAGTTATAACCTGCAAAGTCTCAACCAAAACATACACACTCTCCTTTTATACCCTACAGGATTGCTAATCAGTCAGCCTCTTCAAAGGCTCTTATTAAGCCTTTAGAGATCTCAGACTATTGCTGCTATAGGCCTCCTAGAAGTATTTATGCAGAGTAAAATCTTACAAATTTCCTCTGCCAAACAGAATCATAGCATATATGAGAACGTCCATGAGTAAATATGGTAAGTGTTCCCCTCTAGGTCAAATACTCTGGGAAGAAAGGCCAGGCTGGTTTTAGAAAAAGCGCTGGCTTCTCAGACTTTTTTCTGTATTTTCTAAGCTCCACAATCTGTTTCTACAGGAAACGAGTTGCCAATCCAGTTCAGGAGTGCAAACAAAACCCAGGGGGAGATTGGCTGAGCTAAAGCTGCTGTCTGACTCTGGAGTGGAGGCAACAGGAAAAGAGATGAGGAGGCAGGAGTGGGGGCAGGGAGTTGGAGGGAGGATGCACCGAGATCTAATTTGACTGCTATACTTGCAAATTCAGTCAAGACACCCTTGGGGCAACCAGCATGAGACTAGGGTAACATGGACAAAATGCTGTTTATTGAATCCATTTTGGAAACAGACCACATGAAAGGTTTCTGTGAGCTAACTCGGAGTTAAGAGTCATGATTGCTTCCTGTCATTAAACGTCAACCATAGGAAAATCCTAGCATAAATAATGAAAATGAATCTAGGAAAGAAAAAGTGGTTAAAAACACTTCGCCTATCACTCTTCCAGTAGCTCTCTGATAGCTAACATGCCCATAAACATCAATACAATTTTTATAGGTACAGTCTACTGCACAGATATCAAATGTGTATATCAATGATAAAGTTGTAAACTGGCTAACCGTCATCAGCAATTAAGTACACTAGGTCTCTACTGATAGTCCCATTCTCATTTTAAGAGCTTATGTATTTAATTGATGACTCCTCTCCCCATCAGGGACATTTAAGACATGGAAAAGGCATTTATACACACACACACATACACCTATGATTAACCTTATAAACTGAAAAAGTAAACCCAAGCATGATTAATTACTTTGCCTGGATCAATAAATACTAGTCTCAAATGTTAGGTATACTAATCAGGACAGAAGCCATCAGTTACATAAATCACCATGTTGCTACCTACTGATGTTGCATTTGCTAATGCATGTTAGCCAATTTGTAGACTTTATCCAACACATACATAGAGATTTTTTTGTTTGAAATTCTCACCAGATCAGCAGGTCGCCTTTGGACAATTCTCTCCCATCGCTTGTAGGATGAAAGTGAAATAACTCTTAAAATTTCTAAATTCCAAGTCATCAAGAGCACAATTCTGATCATATTTCAAATCTTCACCCAGAAGGGAAATGCCATCAAGAGTTAGGTGAGCTTAGAAGATCTCCTCACCATGACAGCTTAGACTGATCTTCACCTCCTCCCAGCACCCTCTTGCTGTATTGGAAGCCAAGGTAGCTCATCTCTTTGAGATTTCATAAACACCAGCAGGAAGGGTCAGAGGGGGGAGCCTTGTCTTTTTGCTTGGAGCTGTTATCATTTAGACGAATAACTACAAAGGGGAGGATAGGGATGCAAGGTGGATAAAAGCTCCCGGAGCTGGAGGGAGCAGTGGAAGGATACAGCACAGTGCCAGGGCCTGCTGCCCCCAAGTGCCTCACGGGCTAGAAATTCCAGGCCTTTCTTTTACCACAGGGGAATAACATCCCTCCAAAAGGTCCTGCCCGCATCTCCCCCTCTCCATGCTTCCTGGAAAAATCCATTCCATTTTCCATGCTTCCTAGAAAAATTCTCTGCCCATGAGGCAAACTGGGTCTCCAACCCCAATGCAGCTTTTCCTAGAAACCATGAAATTTACAAATTTACACAGGCCATTGCGGATTCAAGTCCAGCTGCTTCCCGCGCTCTGTGACATAAGAGCCCTGCCTCCCATGGATCTTTATCCTAAACAACTTCCAGTCTCCTTTCCCAGGAGCTCTGCTTGTATTTTTAGTGTGAAGACTCACCCCACTGGAAATGAACAGTGCAAGATCCTATGTGCAAAATTTGCAAACTTTTTTTTTTTTTTTGAAACGATACACATTTTAAAAATTCAAGTCAAATCCAGGTACAGGCTAGTTGGTTGGTATCAGTTGGCCCCTCACACCCACCATAGTAAAGCATGGTGAGAAAGTCTGTTTCTGAAATGAGAGAGAAAAGAGGCACCAGCTACTTATCTGCGGGTGAGTTTCTTGAGCTTGTGAGGAAGCCTGAGAGGGAAAGGCTGAGGCTCAATGAAAGACAGGGCAGCTTCAGCCTCGCAGCCCTCCTGGGCCAAAAGCCAAGGCCTCTGTGCAAGCAGCACATAGGATCAGGATGTAGGTGAGGACAGATCCTCACCCACCAGAGGGGTAACCATTTCCCAGCGATTCTGAAACTAAAATAAGGCAGGCGCATTCCCAGAGCCATGCTGGGTAAGAGCTGCAGGCTATTTTCACTGTACACAAAATGGGGGAGAGGAGTTTCCCCCTCCATTCATTTTTCACCCATAAATCTCCTCATCACAGGGAACCTAAAGGGGAATCCAAAGGCCAACACATCCTTGGTGGTTGTATGTGTGGTCCCGATAACCTCCTGCTCCAGAAATGCCAGGACATTGGATATGTCATTGGGAGCATCGGGCAGTCCAGTTTTTGCGCGAGAAAGGCCTAGAGATGAGGATCTGAGTCAGGCTGGCAAGGTTGGAGTCAGAAAGTGACCATTAGGCAGTTAGTCACTTTCAATTCACCACAAAGAAGTGTTCACAGTCAGCAAAATAAAGAGGCTTACAACCATGGTGTCCCCTTAGGGCATTTTGACCAGGACTGTACCCTAAAAGAAATAAGGCAGCGTCGCATAAAGCAAGAGCCCCTCGGTAATCCGTGAAGATGGAGGTGTCCTCATCCTGGTTGCAAAACAGGAGGTGGAAAGGCCTGGGGGTGGCAACTCAGCTGAGGGAAGCACAGTTCAGCTCCGAGCCCCTCCTGGCTGCCCCCGGCCCCCTCCTCCAGTCCATCAGGGCCGTCAGTGATGTTGGGCTCGCTGGAGCACTGCCGGTGGGGGTGGGGGGAAGCTGGGTGGCAGGAGCAGGCACTTGTCCTCACTGCTGGCCTCCTCCCCCAGGCCCGAGTGCATCATGGTGGCCATGGCCAGCAGCTGGATGTCCGAGTGGGCATTGGCCACCGTGTGCCGCCGCACGCTGCCACACTTCTCCAGGTAGGCTTCCCCCTCCTGCTCCGTCAGTGGGGTCAAGGCCATCTCATTCAGTGGCCGGCTGACTGCAGTTATCGGGGGAGGCATAGTTCAGGACAGTCACCTTGGGCCGGACCCTGGAGTACCGCCTGGCTGCAAGAGAAAAATCAGCAAAGACTGTTATTAAAGAGGGGACATGGTGCTCAAAAGCTCTGAATCCAGCCGGGGGAAAAAAGCAAGGTGGTGGCTCAACCTTTAGGAGCAGCTCATAGGCACAGCCCAGCTACAATGCAAGGGACAAACTTGGTGATATCTAAATGTTTCTTTTGCAACTTTACCTGTCTGTGCCAGATCCTGCCCCTAACCAACCCTACCCCACTATCAGGTGGTCACCAAAAGACTTCCCTTGATAGATAAGGGTCAAAAGAATCTCCTGTGTTTCTCAGCTGCTGCCTGAGCTTCATTGGATTTGCCCTAAATTCCCTTTCAATGTCCTCTGAGGACTTGGGCATGGGATGGCCAGCTTTCAAAAGAAGCAACCCTGGCTTCCTGCAGGAGTGGTCTCTGCCATGCCAACAGGTGACATAACAGAGCCTTCATAAGCTGAAATCCCCAAGGAAGAGATAACTGGGGAGTTACCTCTGTTGTCAAAGCCAAGGTAGCAGGACTATCTTGCAAATCATACGGAACTGGGACTACCCACGGCCCTCATCTCCTGCCAGGTCGAGGTCTCAGATTTATGTTCTGTTCAAGTCAATTCTCCTGGACTCAAACAGCCATTAGCATCATCAAAGAACAGGCCAGGTTCTGTGGATTGCCCCAGGGAGGCAGACACAGGAGGGCTGGACACTAATTATAAAACTGCTGCTTTTTGGCTTGAGACAGGGTTTCGCTCTTGTTACCCAGGCTGGAGTGCAATGGTGCAATCTCAGCTCACTGCAAACCTCCACTTCTCAGGTTCAAGTGATTCTTCCACCTCTGCCTCCCGAGTAGCTGGGACTACAGGCACCCACCACCATGCCCAGCTAATTTCTGTGTTTTTACTAGAGACGAGGTTTCACCATGTTAGCCAGGGTGGTCCTAAACTCCTGACCTTGGGTGATTCACCCGCCTCAGCCTCCCAAAGTGCTGGGATTACAGGTGTGAGCCACGATCCCTGGCCTAAACTGCTGCTTTTGAATTCTCATCACATTCCAGAAACTGCTAAACCTTGACATGTTATCTTTTGAATCCTCCCAAAAACTGAAGCTAAGTCATGGTATAGTATTAGCTTCCACTTCACAGATGAGAAAACTGAGTATTGGAGAGGGAATAAGCTTACCCACAGTCATATAGGTAGAAGGTAGTTTAAGCTGGGACTCAAACAAGGTCTGTCTCACTCCAGACCCTTGCTCTTCTAGCTGCCCATGCAAGGCCCACGGATAACTAGGGTAAGTGAAGTAGCCGAAGGGAAGGAGGAGCCAAGCAGAGGGGCTCCAAGGGCTAGAGAAAGCATGCCCATCTGGAGATAGGAAACTTGCCAGGAAGATGTACCCTGGAGAGGCACCTTTAGGATGGCAGGACTCCCAGAAGTGGGGAAGGGGTGACAGAGCTGCTGAGACAGGTGCACCATCAGGTCACATCCTGGCTGGAACAAAGTCCAGGAGACAGTGAAGAGGTGCCCAGGCAGGCAGGATAGGCTGGCATAGGAGGGCCCTGGAATGGCTGATGGAAGCACCTGTGGTACATCAGACAGATCAGAGCAGAGCTGGGGGGAGGCAGTTAACATCACAGGTCATAGGGCAGGATAGGCTGTGTTCAGGAACCTTCCTCAGGCAGATGTGTGGCAGAACAGGTTGGAGCAAGAGAGGCCAGCAGCGAGGAAAGCTAGGGAGAAGGCTCAGGTGTTATGTTCTGTAATAAATATGGATTGCATGTAAAAAAAAAAAAAAAAAAAAGTAATGCTAATCTCAGAGTCAAAGTGAGAGGTGATCAGGAAAGGAAGTAGAGTTGTGGTGATGAGGGTCAGGTGAGGAAGATGATCGCTGAAGACACCATAGACACTGATACCAGAGAACCCTGCAACTCAGCCGGCACAGTGGCTCACACCTGTAATCCCAGCACTTTGGGAGGCTGAGGTGGGCCGATCACCTGAGGTCAGGAGTTCGAGAGCAGCCTGACTAACATGGTGAAACCCTGTCTTTACTAAAAATACAAAAATTAGCCAGGTGTAGTGGCGGGTGCCTGTAATCCCAGCTACTTGGGAAGCTGAGGCAGGAGAATCGCTTGAACCCAGGAGGTGGAGGTTGTAGTGAGCAGTGATCACGCCACTGCACTCCAGCCCGGACAACAACAGAGCGAAACTCCAGCTCAAAAAACAAACAAACAAGAAAAAAAACCCCGAAACTAAGAGATCCTGGGAGTGGGGCGGGGAAGAGGAGGAGGAGCTGTGGGATGGAATGGAAGACTTGAGGGAGGGGCAAGGGATGGGCAGGAGGCAGCTCGTGAGACCCAGCGCTGGGCCCCAGCCCCATCGTGTCTGAGATGCTGAAGGGGCAACCTCCATGGGCAGACAGACATGTAGTTTTGCAGTTTTGAGCTGGGAAAACAAGTTTCTATCTAAAAACAGAAATTTAGTCATTTTCAAATAACATTTAAGGACAGTGAGAAATGTTTATAATATTTGGTGACAAAAGCAGAACATAAACAACAGTATCACATGCCCCTTTTTAAGCCAAACTGGGGTTATGCTGGGTGTCATATTCATCCACCACACCTACGTACAAAAACTGGGAAAGGCATACATCAAAATATCTAGTTATCATCCCTGGGTAAAGGTATTATCCAATGATTTTTAAAATTTCATTATCTTTTTATTGATATGTCTTTAAATGATATGTTCATTCCTTATGTGGGCATCATGACAAGACGAAAACATTTCAGGACATGAATATCAGAGACCTCTGGAACTTGGTAATGGCTGGGGCCCTCAGAGCGAAGGTGATCTCTGAAAATGAAGAGGGGGGTAAAGGACTAAATTATTCTCGTGTGTGCGCCGTGCTGGGTGGCTAAAATGAGAGGGGCTGACAGTACTACTTTCAGAGGGGCTAAAAGTATTAATAACTAGCACACAGGATAGCACTTAAGAGCATTGGGTGCTGATCTGAGCATCTTGTATCTATGAACTAATTAAATCCTCTCAACCCAATGAGTTGGTTACTATTATCACCACTGCCACTTTACAGATGGGGAAATTAAATCACGGAGAGCTTAAGGCGGGTGGATCACAAGGTCAAGAGTTCGAGATCAGCCTGGCCAAGATGGTGAAACCCCATCTCTACTAAAAATAACAAAAATTAGCCAGGCGTGGTGGCGTATGCCTGTAATCCCAGCTACTGAGGAGGCTGAGGCAGAAGAATCGCTTGAACCCCGGAGGCAGAGGTTGCAGTGAGCCGAGATCGTGCCATTGCACTCCAGCCTGGGTGACAGAGTGAGACTCCGTCTCTAAATAAATAAATAACTTGTTCAACATTGCAAAGAAGAGGCAAAGCTGGGGCTGGAACACAGATGGCAGCTTCCAAAACCCAGGTGAGCCCCACTGCCTTTCCAGAAGGAAGGAAACCCTACGGCGGGTCAGAGGGGCAGAAGAACCAAAACACTCAGTAACCGAAGCCTGGGGAGCAGAGTCCCAAGGGAAGAAGCAAATCTGACAGCAACACCCCAACTCCCAAAGCCTCTCCTCTCCCACCTTCACATGGGCTGTGCCAGGGCAGAAACCTGCACAGAGTTTGGAATAGAGTAAGCACCATGACAAGGCTGGGTCCTTGATCCCAGAGAAGTCCCCCGACCCATGCTCCTCTAGAGGCAGTGCTGCCTCCTCTGCCACCTACGCCCAGTATCATGTCACGAGCTGGGTGGCTCTGGACCTGAGAGAGGCAGAGGCGTGGGATGGTCCAGCCACTGCAGCCAGTCTGGCCTGGGAGAGAGTGAATTTGAAGGCACAGCCATGGGAGAAGCACAGCTTCAGAGGGCTGGGGATTGGATGGGTTCTGTTCCAGGCCTCCTCTTCTTTTCAGCTTCTCTTTCTGCCAGAGCACATCTCTCCCCCAGCTTCCCAATCACACACCCCATTTCACCTGTCCCTGCCTTCCACAGTACCCATATCTCTTATACCCTGAAGACCCAAGAGAAGCATGTTCCCTCTGCCAGCCAGGCAGGACAAGGCAGTGAGGAGAAAGGGAACAGGGCCAATGATATCAGTATTCCCACCACACTCGGGACAGGATGGGGAACACCCTGCTTTCCAAGGGGAAAGCAAACCATGCTGTTCATAGACTGGCTGTTGGGACCCGTGGCTCATGCTGCTTCAGTTTACTCTCTGCTCTTCCGGTGGACCTGGAGGGCCCTAGACACGTGAGTCAGCCACTTCCAGATCACAGCAAGACCTGCCCACATCCATCTGCAAAGCTTACAGCAGCTCCTGTCATCGGACTGTGGTGTGTGTGTATACATAACGAAGAGAATGACATTCTAACCCTTTGGACTAAATCTCCAAGTCTACTGGCTCAAAAGCCCAAGGGACCTAGCTGGTGGCAACAATAACACTTTTTAGAATCAAAGGATAATATGTAGAATTTAGAGTATAGAGCGTGTTCCCATCCATGATCTCGCCTTTAGTCCCAATCTCCCTCCAAAACAGAGTTGTTCTCAGTATGCCCACTGCACAGATGAGGAAGACTGAGGCTCAGCCCCAGTTCTCTTAGGTTTTAGACAGCAGTGCCCAAACTTTCCCCACTACATGCTGCTGTGTCTCAGGGCACTGCTGCTGCCCTCAGAAGACATGTTTCTTGAACCAGCCCTCCCTCTGAAGTCAGGGAATAGCAGCAGATGCTAGACAAGAGGCTGGAACTGGCCCCCCTTCTTTGGAGATAGGAGACAAACCCCAAGGAGCAAACAAAAAGAAAGAATCTACACCAGGTACTGGCAGCAGTTCTTTCTGAAGCATGGATGCTAGTACTCTCCAAGTTACACATTTCTATAATGTCCCCCACAATTCTATAATGTTCCCACATTCTTATAATAACCCTGTATTACTTTTATGATCTCCAACAATCAATAACTATAAAACAGAAGCACCAGAAGAGTTCAAAGCAGCAAGGATCCCATTGAAAAACTATCCTTAAAAAAAACGCCCTTGAAAACGATTTATTTCTCTCTCACTGCTGCTAAAAGTACACACTTTAGATTGCTGTTGGGAAACCCATCTTGGGACCTGAACCCTACAACCAGCCTAGCAGGAGACTGCACAAGACCTCTGGGGAGCATTTGCTGTGTGCAGATGTCTGTGCTCCTGAGACTGGGTACCTGCCTGCCAGGAGGGATTTGTGCAGAGGGTAGGGCCGGAAAGGCAGACAGTAGCAATATCATTTCTACTGTTGCTAGAGAGTCCGATAACGTTTTATAGGAGTATGGGGGACTCCTCTCTTTGGGGAAAGGGTATCTGGAAAGATACAGTATTAATGTTAGATTTTACAACATGGCTGAAACTTGGAGGAAAGGCTGGGACCAGAGAGGACAGAGGGTAAATTGAGGAAACAGGAAATCAACTTGCATGGCAGACACGTGCAGCACACGTGCAGCATCTTTGGAGGAAGTGAGAATTTGTCTGATGATTACCGCAGGTCCCAACCCACTGGGATGAGTCAGGGAAAGGTGTCTCCAATGGGCCTCAGAGGGCCCAGGCAGCAAACAGACAAGGGAAACCACTCTGGCTGTTCACGGGCCAAGAGCTGGAGCCAGAGTAGGGGGCCTGCCCTGGAGAAGGAGACCCCAACACCACCTGTCCCCCACCTTCAATGAACACTACCGGCTGGGCGCGGTGGCTCATGCCTGTAATCCCAGCACTTTGGGAGGCCAAGGCAGGCAGATCATGAGGTCAGGAGTTCAAGACCAGCCTGGCTAACATGGTGAAACCCTGTCTCCACTAAAAATACAAAAAAATTAGCTGGGCATGGTGGCAGGTGCCTGTAATCCCAAGCTACTTGGGAGACCGAGGCAGGAGAATTGCTTGAACCCAGGAGGCAGAAGCTGCAGTGAGCTGAGACTGAGCCACTGCACTCCAGCTTAGGTGACAGGGCAAGACTCTGTCTCAGGAAAACAAAACAAAAAATAAACACTACTGCCTGTACATGCAAAATGCCACACTAGCTGCAGAGAGGAAAAGAAACATAAGTCTGAGGTGGGGCCTCCAACAAGAGCTTGAGCCCAGCACACTTGTGTACCTCCATGCATGTGTGTGCACGTGTCGGGGCAGGGGGCTTTCGGAGCACCTATTAACTGAGCATCTATGATATGCTAGGCACTATACCAAAAAGGAGGTGCTCCATTGATGGCTTCTAACTGCTTTGCAGAGGAACCTGAAGCTGAGATGTGGAATAATTACAGCCACAGTTAGTGATGAAACCAGGACTCAAACCTACAGCTGACAGCACAGGCCCTGCTCATGACCCACACACAAATAACTGTTAGACCAGGTCAGTGTGAAAAATGTCAAGTCAGAGGTACAGATGATGGCACCTGGAAATTCAGAGGAGGAAGTCACAAAGAAAGGCTATTTCAGATAGGCTGTGCCTCTCTGGGTGTGACTTACAGACTGAACCACTCAATCATTCACAGGAGAGGTCTGGGCCAGGTATGGGATACAAAATCCCTGCTCTCAACGAGCTCAGTGTAAGGGAGAGGCTGAGAAATAGGACATGGTGATACAGCAAGGCAAGGCCCAGGATGTGATTTGGGGATCCAGGGGAGGAATGGGGGTAGCACACACAACCTCCCCCAGGGAGTTATTCCACAAGGGCCAGGCCGCCTTTAGCTGGGGTCCATAGCATAGCAGGCAGCCTCTACCTGGCCCTGCCCCGAGACAGGGCAGCTTCTTCCTCCTGCTGTCCCCTGATCGGAAGGACAGGGCCTCTGCACTCAGCCCTCTGTGGCTCAGAAGTTAAGTAACTTGCTCCAGGCCACACAGCACAGCCCCAGCTCTTGCGGTTTCCAAGGCCCTGCTCTCTCCACAGTTGCCTCGGCCTTTCTCTCCCTGCTGATGACTCACAGGACAAGCTACAGCTCTTCCTTCTGCTTTCTGGGTGGAATGTTTTCATTCCCAAGATTGGGTGTGGGCAGAGCCAGGACCACAGGGACTGCACGGCTGTGTCGAGTACCCCGGGCAGACAGCTTTTCCTTGCTAAGCACCCGCCCGACTCCATTGCCAAGCCTCAGACAAGTGCGTCAGCTGTGTCCCCACTGGGAGGTCAGGCCTTCTGGGCCCCTTGGGAGGCCTTAAAACTGAACGCCAGGCCTGGGGCCGGCAGACAGCGACCCACACTCTTGCTTCTTGTTCTCCCCAGCCTTTTTCTTCTGTGTCCCAGGAAGGCAGGGCCCTGTCACCCAGGGGAAGGGAATCTCCCACTAAGAAACTGATTACCCTGTAGCTACCCCCTGGGGCCCTAAAACCAGCCCTTCCCTTGCAGTGGTGCCCTTTTAGCAGGAAGAGGGCCAGGTCCTGCCATTTCAGCTGGCATCTCCAGGCCACCTCTGCCTCCTCCTCTTCCTTTCACACGGGGTGGGGCCAAGGGGAGTCTTTATCCCTCCTCACTCACCAAGACCCCCACTGAGCGCTGGCATTCATCCCCCTGCACCGGAGCCAGCCACAGCAGCTCCTTTCAAACCCCCAGAGAGATGCAAAGCCTGGATAAGGCTGTCCTTGGGCCCTTTGTTGGGGACTTGGTTCCCAGGCCTTTGATCTCCCAGGCTCCCTGGCCGGGCCCCACCGGAGCAACTGCCATAATACAGCCATTGTGACGCCGGCACACCAAGCCCTCGGTGGGCGTCCCCTCTCCAGGCTGGCACCTGAAAGCCGTGAATGCCCACTTGTCACGCAGAGAAGTTACAGTGTCCTGAAGGAGTAGGGCCCTCCCCCTGAGACACAATGGACGGAGGCTGGTGGGAGGCCAGGGCCTTTGTGTGGGAGAAGTCGAGCATGCTGCTGAGGGTGTGCTCGGGAAACAGCCTGGAGACTTCAGGGACTTGAAAGGTGGGGCGCCAGTCTCTGGGGAGTCTGCCTTTTTTTAAAAAAAATGTCACTATCCTCTTCCTCCTCCCTCACCAACTCCTACTGTTGCAGAAAGTGGCTGCTTTGGAGAGGGGGGGCACATCTGTCACTCCCATCATGGGCCTCTGATCTCTGTATACCCAGGGTGAGGCCTGGCTGGTGGGAAGGGAGCCCCTCCCGAGAATCCTCACTCAGTGAAACGTGTGTGGGCACATGGTGCAGCGCGGAACCTCAGGAATAAACTGCTTCTCTGGCTCTGGTCACCTACCCTGCAGGTAGCCTGGAGATTGAAGGCACAACAGGACCTTGGAGGATGGAATGAGTTATGCGTGAGACCCTGGTCAGTAATGCGGTGACTTCTGAGAGGATGGGTGCCTGTGACCACGCCTGTGACCATGCCTACCCATCCTCGGGCCCAGGTGAGCTGTGGCAAAGCCCTCCCATAGGTAAAGGGGTTTTTCACCCCCAACCCGACTCCTTAGTTTTTACTTCAGCCAGTCATCTCAACACTCTCCTCACACAGGCAAAATAAACATTTCACTAAGCGGCAGACTAAGGCCTTGAGAGTCCTCTCTTTAGCTGGAAAGCAGTGTCCTCAGTCAGGATGGGCACTGCTGTGACCATTTTAGCTTTCTGGTATCCAGAGACATGGGATGAAATGTCTGGCTTTGGATCCCTCTTGGGCTAGGGAACACCTCCCTGGGCTGTCCCTTGATAAAGTCACCTCCTAAAAGCTGGCAGTGCTCAGTGGGGGTGGGGGTGATGGCAGAACATGTGGGGAAGCTGATCAAGTATCCACACCTTGGGGTTTTGGGATCCCAGCTCCATGTGACCTTCATCCTCACTTGCTTTGCCTGTAAACCTGGGAACAGCAGTGTCTGCTCTGTGGCCCAGCATCCAGCTCACCCAGCACCATGCCCAGGACATGGTCTGTGTCCAGTAGTTTCCCTTGCCATCAGCTTCCTTCCCACTCTGAAGCCCTTTCAGTTCCTCTAATGCTCCTTCCTCTTGCTCACCTCCTGTCCTCCAAATCCTCCCAAGGTCCTCTCCTTGGCCTGGGGGATAGTCATTCCTCTCTGTTTACTCAGCTAACTCATCCTCATCCTGCAGGTCCCATCACAGACATCATCACTTCCTCCAGGTAGTCTTCCCTGATTCCTTAGTCAAGGTGAAGTCCCCCTGCCCTGGGCCCCGTGGCCCCTACTCTCCCCTCAGAACGTGTGTACACTGATGAGACACTGCCTTGTTTGTGACTTCTTCCCTGGGTTGTGTGCGCTGGAGGGCAGGAATGGGTTGTTGGCTTCCTTTACGGATATATCCATAGCACCTCCCAAGGTACCAGGACAGGGTCTTAGTACACATTTGCTGAAGTGATAATTAAAAATTAACCAAAAGAGGGTCACGCACCTCCCTTCCCCTACTGCGACCACTCTCCAGAGGCAGGGACTGTCTGAGGTACAAGAGTAAAACCTCGGGTCTTTGGCTTTATAATTTGACAAAGTGTGCATGATTCTTATTTTAGTTGGAAAGCTAAAGCTATCCCCTCTTAGAGTGAGTCCTCACTGAACAAACTTCCAAACTGACTCTTGTTCCTAGGATAAGACACCAGAATATGCCACCATCAAATACGCCTCTTAGGCATAAGGATATATGAACTGAAGGCAGTTAAGGAGCAGATACAGGAAGCTCTCTGGCCTCCCTCTATTTGCTTAAAGGCAGGATAGAAAGACAAAAGGTATCCCATCCCCACCTCTACCAGGGGGAGCAAAGCTTAACCACTGAAGGCAACTTTAGACCCTTATCCGCCGGGAATGGCTCCAGAGGAACCTACGTGAACAAGCCTCACTAACCAGCGCTTATCTACCATCTGTTTCCCCTTGCCACAAGCTGCCACCCCTGAAGACTCAAAGTTGTTTTTCTTTGCCCTGTCACTTCTCTAGAAATGTACTTTTTGTTGTTGAAGATGCTATATGAGCTGGAATTCAAAGCCACATATTTAAGAACTACTGACTCCCCCGGGTGTGTCCCACGTATGTATGAAACACACAATATTAATAAGCTTCTGTTTGTTTTTCTCCTGCTAATGTGTGGTAGGGGTCTGTTCCAACTAACAGCTTAGAAGGGTTTGAAGAAAAACTGTTTTCTTCCTCTACACCGGCATTAGGCCCAAACAATGGTGGCATTCCTGCCATGGCCCAGCTAACCTGCTGACATCCTGACAGCTCCCTGGATACCCACATCCCCCGAAACTTGGTGAGCTGAACCAGCAGGAAGGTGGGCTCCAGGCCGATGGCAGCAACATGGCGCCTAGCTCAGAGTGGGGCTGTGGGAGACTGTTTTCCTTCAGTGTCACTGAAACTGGCTCATTCCAGCTCCTGGGAGGAATGAGTGAGGAAGGGAGGGAGGAGAGAGGAGGGAGAAGAACCAGTAGGCAGCAGGCTGGGGCCAGCACCCTCTGATCTGTGGTGGCTGTGGTTAAGCTGGTGTCTCCAGAGAAACACGAGCAGGGTGGTGAAAACTGCCAGCTGGCACTGGCTCTTGCAGTGGTAGAGAGGCCCAGGAAGGGGCAGGGACCTCACTGGAGGACGCTCCTTTCTTTGAAGCTCAACCACTACAACTCCATTAAAGTGAGAAGAGGGGGCATCAGGTTCCCAATCTGAGTAATCTGTTTCCGCCTCTGCATCTGTCTGTGGGTGCTGGCTCCCCTGGTCCTGAAGTACCGTGGCAGCCATCACCTAACATTTTTTGAGCGCCTACTATATGCCAGGCACCATTCCTGGGGTCAGAACAATGAACAAAAAGTTTCTGTATTTTGAGGGTTTACATTTCAGACAGTAAATGGGTTTCTTAAAAATTAGAAGCCTTATCATATAGCTATTTCTACAAAGACTGATCTGAGAGCGATTTTGTATTATATTATAGAGATATTTATACCAAACCCATCTAGACTGCAGTGTCATTGAGAGAAGGAACAGATCTGATTCATCTCTAGATTTTCCAAGGTGCCTGGTACAGAGCCTGACACTCACTGATGCTAGGTTTACAGCCACCAAAAAAAAGGCCCCAACAGGATTTGTCTCCCAATCCAGAGGCCCCTTCCCTTGCCATGTGGTGGTAACCTACAGAAATGGAGTGGGAGACAGCAGCTTGATAACATCTGGCCATGCATTCAACAAGTTGGCTTGACATTTCCAGTTGGTTTCAAAGGGAAATCCATCACAGGAGGTTTCTCTACTCAACCAGAGAGAGGGTGTAACCAGGCATATCAGATACAGAAAGATTAATGTCCTAAGCACACAAAAATGATCAAAGCCACTGATCAAAGATGTGGATCAGACAAGCATCACCACAGAGGCATAGTACCAGTCCTTGGGGGAGGAATCTTCAAGGGGGAAAGAAGGTTACTGTAACCTCCGGAGGCCAGGAACGTGAGTGCTTACCATGCACAGGTTTGCACTGACCGGCACAGGAAGCAAAGGGCTGGGCACATAATCAGTGCTCAGTTAAACACTGCTGGTATCATGATCACTGAGGCTCTTGACAACTTGAGAACTGCACTTCTTACCCAGCGTGTACGTAGAGCCTGAGAAGCTACGGTCATCGCTGATACCGAGGAAAGGAGAAACCACTTGCTTCACCAGCTCCTCCAGTTGCAAATAACTCTCACTTGGGCCTGTGGGCTCGTGAACACTCTGGAAAATGAACAGCCAAGATAAGCAAAGGTCAGCATCTGTTGCCACGACCAGCAGGTGCTCACTCAACAAATCCTGATTGTCCTTCGGTGTACGAGGCAGTGTTGCTGGCAGGCAGCATCCTTGCAGTTAGAATGAAGGAAACTGAGGCCTGAAGCCTTAGTCACAGGTCATGGGTCACTGCAATTAGAACTGTGCGTGGTTAGTACCACAGCAGCCTCTCCCATTGGGCCACCAATGCGGTGTGGATGTCCCCACCTCCAGGGCTGAGATCTGGCTGGTCTCAAGGACAATAATCCTACCCACACTGCTGTAGTGACTGGCTCATAGACAGCACACAGACACTTAACATATATTAAGGCACGGAGGTCTCCTGACAATGCAAAGAGGAAGGTGCTCTTATTAGCCCCCTTCTCTGGATGAAGAACTAAAGACCCAGAGAGCTTAAGTACCATGCCCAGGAAAACACAGCCAGTAAATGGCAAAAACCCTGGACTGGAACCCAGCCTATCTGGCTCTGATCCCCCCTTACTGCCACTTGCTATCAGGCTAGAAAAGAAGGGAGGAACGAATATGGAAAAGTTCAGAGTGATAAGAGAAAAGGAGAATTCTTCTAGAGCCAGGAATAGTTGTAGCACCAAGAGAAAGAGCCAGTTAAAAATCCTGGCATGACAGGAGTTCTCAAAGCTAAGCACTGAATAAAGAACGGTCAAAACCAGAAAGGACTCAATAACCAATGTCTTCTACAAAACCAGCAGACTCTAGAGAGTTCAGCTTCTTGCTGCAAAGGACTCAAACGTGCTGTCATGTTGAGAAGCTGCAAAGAAGCAGAGACCACCTGGCAGGAGAAGGGCTTGGCCGGGAAAGAAGCAAGGCTCCATGGGGCTGTGCCCAGCCCGAGGGGTTAACATGCCAAATTCTCGAAATGGGGTAGACTCTAAATCACTTTCACTTTCAAAGTAGACTCTACTCCAGTTCGGTGTTTCAGGGATTGAAGGGGAAGCTGGTCAGGTAATGAGGCAGGAAGGGCTGAGTCCCGCAGGCTGGCGATCCCAGGGGGGGAGATGTAAGCTTCCAAAGAAACAGGCTATTCCTTGGCCCCTTTTTGGTACTATCACATTGAGATGGGTGTGGCCAGGGGGAGAGAGGCCACAGCTTCAGGAAACACAAGGAGGCTGAAGACGGGGTGTATGGTGCAGATTTGGAGGTAGAAACAGGGCCAGAAGAGATTCAGAGAAAATGAGTGGATTCTCTCCCCAAACTTTCCATAAATGCTAAACAGGGAGAGACCACAGAAAACGAGAAGTGGCAAAAGGCGGGAGGAACGTGGATAATAAACACGTGATTTGGAGCTGGATGATTTTCTCCCAGAAAAGTTGCTGCTGAGAACTTGGCTTGTGCACAGCCCTCTAGGAAGGTGCTGTCCTCAGCCCTTGGCTTGGCTGCCAAACAGCTATGGAATTGGTGTGGTCCAGAGTAAAAAATGCAGGAACTCGTGTTCAAAAATCATTAAGAATGTCAAATGGTGATGGGAGAAAATTAAACCAAGCTCAGGGTCCTCCAAGCACAGGCCAAACACCCTGCCTGGCTGGGGCCTCTGAGAATGCACCATTCTTAGGGTGGTCTCAGGACCTGTCTGCATCAGCTGGGAGCAAACAGATCTTCACACTGGTCAGTATCTCTGATTCTGCCTCTCACTGGGGCAGTTTGAAGGCAGAGCACATGGCCCACTGTAGGAGTATATGTACATTTTGGGAAGGGTAGAGTTGGGTCAGGAACATTTTGGAAAAGCAGCAGGAAAGACAGATGAAGGCCTAAGAAAGAGATCTTTTCTCTGTACTAGGGTCAGCTGGTTGTGAAAAATATCAGCCCCAGGTGTCATGGCACTGTGGAAAGTGCAGGTCTAGGGAGAGAATGGACAATTCTAAGTACCAAGGCCCACATTTCTTGTAGCAGGTATGGCCCCAGGGCAGTGCCACCTGGACGTTCCATTCAGATCCAGAGCCCACCACCCCTACTGCTCAAGAAGATGGACTTGGGCCAGGGAAAGATCCACGTTCCTCACAGTCACACCCCCAGCCCCAGACTCTAGAGCTCCTGGTGAGGAAGAACATGGGAAAAGGCACCATTCCCAGGAAGTCCTCAGGGGAAATGATACCAGATGCCCTACAGGAAAATGGGATGATTTTTGGTGGTCTGTAGGGTGCCTGTAGGGCGCTTCCAAGTACGCTGGGAGACTGCAGAAAGGAGGCAGTAGTTGCCTAGAAAGGCTAAGTGGAGGTAGGAAGACAAAGGCTGAGGGATGGGGGAACAATCCAGCTCTCTTATAAATGAATACATGACCTTGAGCTCAGTTGCCACCTTCTCTGAACCTCCATCTCAGCTGTGAGATGGGGAAAACAATGGTATAGACACAGGAGGAACCGTTCCCCTTGTTTGACTTTCCGAAATTCGCCATGACCCCAGAGCTTCTCTGACTGTACTTTCCTCTGCCAAGAAAGAGGCCCTGCATGACAGTCACCAACCTGGGGTGTGAGGCCAGGGACACAACATCAGTCCTGCTCAGGCTTCTACTAGCTGGTGCTATATTCCCTGGACAGTGTTTAATCAGTACCTATTATGTGCCAAAGACTGTGCTGGGTGCTCAGGGCACAAAAGCAAAGAGAAAATATCAGGACCTTCCTTGATTGGACAGGAGCTTGAGAGCCTCAGAAGACAAAGTGTTCTGAGCAGGGGGAAGGGTGAGCACAAAGATCCCGTGGCAGGCAGGGAAGCCAAGAAGACTAGAGCAGCGGGGAAGTCAGGCTCCAGGCAGGGATGGAAGGGTGGGAGATGCCGAAGGCCAGGGTACAGGCTTGGGCTGTTTTTCTAAGATCAATTGGAAACCACTGAAGAGTCTGAGCCTGTCCCATGGAAAGCAAATTGGGGGTAGGGACCAGAGTGGATGAGGCAGATTCTCCTGGGCAAGCAGTCTCACCTGTCTTTGGGGATTCAGGGGTATAATGACAGCTTTCTCATATGGTTGTAGGGCTACCTGGCACCAGGCCCGGAATGTTGGAATGTGATAGACATTTTTCATTATGGACACAGGCCCTCCTGTTCCAGCATCAGCAGGCGAGAGCCTTCACCTGCAGGACAGGATCAATTCTTCCAAACAAACCAAACCACCACCACTGCCTGAAACACACAGGAATCGCTTCTCATCCCTAAACTATTATAAACTGAAATGGGAAGATGGGAGCTCAACTTTGCAAATTTTCCTATCAGAATCCTGAAGGGCTCATTTTCAAGACTCCTTATTCAGCATGCATGCTCTGATTAAGGCTTCTCAGACCCAAGCCCCACATGCATTTTTCTATCCCCCCTCCTTCTCCATCTCTTCCATAAAAATACTTGACCTGGCATTCCGGCCAGTTACACCCACCCTCATCCTATTAGGCAACTCTTCCTCCTCTCTAATTACAGGAAAAGGGGGAGAATGCCCAGAAAAACGGCCCAGCTTCAAGAACTGAAAGAGAACACCAGCTGGGGGATGTTGGGAGAAGGATCGGATTGGGGCCACAATGCCTGACATTCCATCGCTGCTGTGAGGGCAGCAAGGGGTCACCACTGGCCTGATCAAGGATGAAGCCATCTTCCCTGAGGAAGGGCTCAGACCTAATGCTGCCCCATCTGAACTTGTTACAGAGGTGGAGAGGCACAGCAGTCACCTCTTGGGGGTGTCCCTAGCCAAAAGTCCTACTCTTTCAGAATTGTGTGCCCCCACCGATAGGAATGGGCTTGCCAAGGTCATGTTTATACTGCTTGATCTTACTCAAGAGTCATGGCTGATTGGGCAAAGAGGAATCGTCTAGTCCAAGCCGGACCAATTAAATTATTTCCTCTGAATCTTACTGCCTCTTCCTAGCTGAGGGACCTCAGGCAAGCACACAAACTTACTAGGTTTCATTTTCCTCACTTCTAAAATGGGAATAACAACAATGCCTACGTTGGTGATTGTCTGGATTATCTGATTAAGAAAACAACATACTTAAAGTCCTTGGCCCGTGCCTGGCACACAGCCAAGGACCAATAAGTGTTAGCTCAACTTCCTAGTATTGATTTAGAATTGGGATTCAGTGACACTAGGCAGCCACTGGACAGTCTCTTACTGGAAGCACATGAGCTGTGAGGTGTCGCATTCGATCAGGTGCAAACCAACCACAGAACATAAACCTGCAGGGGAGAAAAAGACCAAGTCCAGGAAAGACAGGACAAGACGAAGACAGACAAGGTAGCCCAGATTCAAGTAGAGACTAGGAAGCAGAGAAAGGATGGTGGCTTCACGGCCTGAGACAGCCGCATTCCTGGTAGTAATCCCTCATGAAGTCCATCTGCCCTGGGGAGCTTCCCAGGGAGTTCCTTGTCCGGCTTAAGCTAGGCCAAAGTGTATTCTTTGCTGTAACTTGCAACTTGTGGCTCCCTGGCATCACTGGAGAGGGAAAGGGCATCTACTTCCTGAATGAAAGACTTGTTTCCTTTACTCCCCAGTGCAATCCTGGCACCAAGCACAGCACCAGGAACTAACAGGTGCTCAGTGAATACACATCAAATGAACAAATGAATGAACAAATGAACATGGACCAACAAACTAAATAGCAGTAAGTCAAGCTAAGGTGCTCTGGTCACTAGGTTCCTTCCCCCTCATCTCAGAATGGCAGTCTCTTCCCTCGCTCCCTCCCTTGGCCTTGGGGCAAGTCTCCAGTACAGCCTCACCTGCAGGATGAGCAACATCTGGACAATGGACGAGGGCAGCTTGGACTGGGCCAGCAGCAGCAGGTCACCCAGCTTCACCTTCAGCAGGACCAGGTCTCGGAAGCCCAGCAGGGAGATCTGGCGGATAGTCAGCTCCTGGCCCTAGAGCGGACAGAGGAGGGACGGCTGGGAGGTGAGAGCTCACTGAATCTGCCACCAACCATGTGGGGTTTAAGACAACACATGTTTAAGTGGCACCAAAGATGAGATGAGGCGTCTGCAAGGGCTAATTTGTCTTTCAAAGAGTCAAAGACCTGGCTCCTGCCCTCTAGAATTAAAATGTTGTTAAGATAAGACATGACTCAACCTGCCTACCTAAATGACCCAAAGACAATACAAGGCACATACAATAGGGGCCACACTATTATCAATGTTATGAGTGGTCAGGAAGGAGAGAGAAAGATGGGGAGAAACAAAGGAAAGATCAATACTACCTCCTATATTCAAGGCTGTTTTCCCAGCTTCTTTTGTAATATACCTGAACACCTATCACACAAATAAAGAAGGAAAACATGGGACCTCTTAGATTGTTGTATAAATACCAGTAACTTAGGAAGAAAAATAAATACAAAAGTAAAAGGAAAGGGATTTGTCCAACTGCAGGGGTGGGGTAAGGAGCAGAAGGTGAAAATAATAACTATATATAAGCTAACATTTATTAAATTCTATGTGCCAGACATGAGTCTACATATTTTAGACGTAAACAATACATGTAATCCCCCACATCCCCACAACCACCCTTTGAGACAGGAACCATTATAAAACCCATTTCACAGATGAAACACCCAAAAACGCAGAGAGTTACTATAATCCACCCCCAAGTAGAGCTGGGTTTCAAACCCAAACTTCTTGATTTTAGAGATCCTCAAATTTCCCAAAAGCAAAAGAGAAAGGAAGGTGCATTTTTCAGCCTCTCCTTTGCGCACATACATGCAATGCACACTAAAAGTCGGCTGTTCTTGGTAGAGCCAAACCCGTTTCACAGATGAAACACCCGAAAACCCAGGCAGTTACTATAATCCACCCAAAGCAGAGGTGGGTTTCCAACCCAAACTTCTTGATTTTAGAGCTCACGTTTTTCAAAACAAAAGAGAAAGAGGGTTCATTTTTCAGACTCTCCTTTGTACACAGTCATGCAAATGCAGACTAAAAGTTGGTTGTTCTTGGTAGAACCAAAGACCTCGTTAAGGTACCCCTCCCAAGCCGAGCAAGGTTTAAGGATGTTTTATACTTCCTGCAACTCCGTAGGGTTTTATAGAAACATGGTCAAGAGTGGTTTTGCTATCTCCATATCCCCTGACCCCCTACATCCAACAGGTACACACAATCACCACCCATATCTTTGAATAACATAAAAAATTATCAACAGAGCTCACATTATGTTGGGTGCTTTAAATACCTTATCTGATAATGAGGGACTCTGATTGGGTTTTATTCTTTCAGTCTCTCTGAAAAGTTGGTCAGTTGGTACTACCTCTGTTGGATGAATTAATGGACAGAGACGCTGAGGCACCAGGAGAGCCAGCATTAGGCCCCATTATTCTGGCCAGCCCCTGGGTCTTGGTCCTGGATGATGCTGGAAGCAGAGGCGATATAACCAACTTTTGTTTACAACCTTCCAGGGAAGTGAACAGAACTGTTTGATTTAAGCTATAGAATGTGGGAAGAGAGAAGGAGGAAGACTGGGGCAGGCAACCTTCTGGAAACTAGAACAGCAATTCTGGTGGGAAGGGGAGACTGCAAGGCAAAAGGAAACGATTGTAGGACCTCCTGCCCCAACAACTGCCAAATCACCTTCCAGAACTGATTTTCTAGGAATTCCCTACAAGGTCACCAAGGCATCCCGAAGGAGTCTTTATTCCCAGAACTGCACTCTAAAAAGACAATTGTTTTGCCTTATTGTTTTTGGTTTTATATTTAAATCATGAAATATTTAAAGGCAAAGATTACGACAGGTCAGAAAAAAGGCTTAAGGTAAAGTTACAAGTCCTCTTCCTCTAATTTCTTATTCTCTCTCCACACTGGTAACTGCTCCTTGAGGTTTTTGTTTATATTCTGGATTTCTCCAGAAAGTTCCTATATCTACAAAATCACATATAAAATCTTTAAACCCTCACAGAGATTATGCCCCTCCTACTGTTCTGCAGCTTGCTTGTGTTTCACTTTGCATATCTTAGACATCTTTTCATACCAGCACATATTGACCCACCTCACTCTTCTTTAAGGCTGCATAATATTCCACCACTATATGAACACACTCTATGTAACCACCGTTCTCCTGACCAAGATGCTTTCATTTGAACACATGTGTGTGTTTTAAACATATTTATCCATGCCATCTTGAGCACTTTCATCAGCATATCCAGATTCTTCTCTTGCAAAGGAAAATTGCTCAATCAAAATATGCCTTTAAAAAGTCTCACATATACTGTCATGTTGCTCTCCAGAAAGATTGCATCTATCGTACTCCAAGCAACAGCAGGTTGATTAGGAAAATACAGGTCATAACCCCACTTAGGCAACTCTCAGGGGCTGTGCCCACATTTCCATAACAGTGCCAGTATATGGTAGACACTCAACAGTCACCCATTGTCTCACACCAACTGGGGGAATGATTTTTTTAAGTAGGATGATTAGGAAAATACAGGTCATAACCCCACTTAGGCAACTCTCAGGGGCTGTGCCCACATTTCCGTAACAGTGCCAGTATATGGTAGACACTCAACAGTCACCCATTGTCGACTCATCTGCTCAGCCCATGACATGGGGAAAAAAAAGTCCAAATAGCTGGATCATCTGCTGTGATTCCAACACATTTTATTGTACAGAGAATAGTAATAATAATGATATTGATGATGATGGTGACATTTCTTAAGCCTTTACTATATATCATATGCAAAATTAAGTGTTTTTCATGTATTATCTCACTCACTCTTCTTAACACCCTTGTGAAGCAAGTTCTATTATTTTCTAGAAGAAAACCAAGGCTTATAGAGGCAAAGTTATCTTCCCAAGAATATCAAGATGATAAGGGCAGACTGAGGATGTGAACCCAGGTCAGTAACATGGTTTGGATATTCGTCCCCTCCAAATCCCATGTTGAAATGTTTTCTCCAATGTTATAGGTGGGGCCTAGTAGGTGGTGTTTGGGTCATGGGGACAGATCCCCCATGAATGGCTTAGGTGTCCTCCCCTTGGTGATCAGTGAGTTCTCAATTAATTCACACAAGACCTAATTGTTTAAAAGAGCCTGGCACCTCTTCCCCCATCTCTTGCTCCCTTCTCTCATCATGTGACCCACTGGCTCCCTATCACCTTCCGACATGGTTGTAAGCTTCCTGAAGCCTCACTGGGAGCAGATGCTGATATGTGTTTCTGACACAGCCTGCAGTACTATGAGCCAAATAATAAATGGTTTTTTTTTTTAAATAAATTACCCAGTCTCAGGTATTCCTTTATAGCAATGCAGAATGAACTAATACAGAAAATTGGTACCAAGGAGTAGAATGTTGCTATGAAGATACCTGAAGATGTGAAAATAGCTCTAAAACTGGGTAATGAGCAATGGTTGGAAGAGTTTAGAGGGCTCAGGGCTCAAAAGATGACAAAAAGACAAGGGAATGTTGGAACTTCTTAAAGACTGGTTAAATGATTATAACTAAAATGCTAATAGAAATAAGAACAGTAAAGGCCAGGCTGAGGTGGTCTCAGATGGAAATGAGGAAGTTATTAGGAACTGGAATAAAGATCACCCTTGTTATGCCCTAGCAAAGAACTTGGCTGCATTGTGTCCACGCCCTGGGGATTTGTGGGAGGTTGAAATTAAGAGTGATGACTTAGAGTATCTGGTAAAATAAATTTCTAGGCTGGGCATGGTGGCTCAAGCCTGTAATCCCAGCACTTTGGGAGGCTGAGGCGGGTGGATCACAAGGTCAGGAATTCAAGACCAGCCTGGTTAATATGGTGAAACCCCGTCTCTCCTGAAAATACAAAAATTAGCTGGGCATGGTGGCAGGTGCCTGTAATCCCAGCTACTCAGGAGCCTAAGGCAGGAGAATCACTTAAACCTGGGAGGTGAAGGTTGCAGTGAGCCAAGATCGTGCCAGTCAGTACACTTCAGCCTGGTAACAAAGTGAGACTCCATCTCACAAAAACAAACAAACAAACAAACAAAAAACATCTTTGAAGGAGCAAAGCATTCAAGATGTGGCATAGCTGCTTCTAACAGCCTAAGATCAGGAATAGGTACAAAGGAATGACTTAAAGTTGGAACTTATAATTAAAAGGAAAACAGAACATAAAAATTTGAAAAATTTGCAACCTGGCCAAGCAATGAAGAAGGAAAAGGCATTTTCAGGAGAGAAATACAAGTGAGCTGTGGAGCAATCACTTCCTAGAGAGATTTGCATGACTAAAAGGGAAACAGATGCTAATAACCAAGACCACAGTTTTAAAAAGGCCTTGAAGTCATTTCAGAAACCTCTGGGACAGTCCCTCCCATTATAGGCCCAGAGACCTAAAAGGAAATAATGGTTTTGGAGGCCACACTCAGGGGATGCCCAGTGCTACCTCAGGACACTGCTCCCCCACATCCCAGTTTCTCTGGCTCCAGCTGTGGCTCAAAGTGTCCCAGGTACCATTCCAGCTGCTACTCTGGAGGGAATAAGCTGTAACCCTTGGTGGCTTCCACATAGTGCTAAGTCTGCAGGTGCACAGAGTGCAAGAGAGAAGGCAGCTTTGCAACTTCTACCTAGATTTCAGAAGATGTATAGAAAAGCCTGGGTGCCCAAGCAGAAGCCTACCACAGGGGTGGAGCCCCCACAAAGAGACACTACTAGGGCAGTGCCAGGGGGAAATGTGGGGTTAGAGCCCCTGACACAGTCCCCAAAGGGCCACTTCCTAGTGGAGCTGTGGGAAGGGGGTTGCTGCCCTCTAGACCCAAGAAGGGTAGAGCCACCAGCTTGTACCCTGAGCCTAAAAAAGCCACAGGCATTCAACTCCAATCTGTGACAGCAGCCCCAAGGGTTGCCCTTCAAAGCCACAGAGGCAGAACTGCCCAGGGCCTTGGGAGCCGTCCTTTGCATCCAGTGTGCCCCGGATGTGAGACATGGGGTCAAAGATTATTTTGGAGGTTTAAGATTTAATGTCTGCCCTGCTGTGTTTCAGACTCAAGTGGGGCCTGCTGTCCCTTCCTTTTGGCCAAATTCTCCCTTTTGGAATGGGAATGTTTATCCAATGCCTGTGCCACCATTGTATCTTGGAAGTAAATAACTTGTTCTTGATTTTACAAGCTTAAGGAACTTGTCTTAAGTCTCAAATGAGATTTTGAACTTTTGATTGAGTTGATGTTGGAATGAGTTAAGACTTTAGGGAACTACTGGGCAGGGATGATTATATTTTGCGATGTGAGAAGGACATGAGATTTGGAGTACCAGAAACAGAATAATATGGCTTAGATATTTGTCCCCTCCAAACCTCATGTTGAAATGTGATCTCCAGTGTTGGAGGTGGGGCCTGGTAGGAAGCATTTGAGTCATGCGGGTAGATCCCTCAAGAACAGCTTGGTGTCCTCCCTTTGGTAATGAGTGAGCTCTCAGTCTTTAGTGAGCTTTCACTGTATTCGTATTAGAGAGCTAGTTGTTTTAAAACATCTGGCACCTCCTCCCCATCGCTTGCTTCCTCTCTCAGTGTGTGATACACTCGGTCCCCCATTGCCTTCTGCCATGAGTGAAAGCTTGCTGTGGCCTCACCCAGAGCAGATGTTGGCAACTACACTTCTTGTTCAGCCTACAGAACCATAAGCCAAGCAAGCCTCTTTTCTTTATAAATTACCCAGTCTCGGGTATTCCTTTATAGCAACACAAACAGATTAACACAGTCAGTCATGAGCTAACTCCGCCGCTCATGCTATGAACCACTTCGTTCCTCTTTGTTGCTGCTCCCCCCTCCCTCATTTCTTCCCCAGATTATTCTGTTGCCACCCCTTCTTCACATGAAATACCTGTAGTCATTTGGGTCTAGACTGGGCATGGGTAGTTATAGCACTCACCTGGAGAACATGACCGATTTTGCCTTTGGGGCTTCTAAGCCCACGGTTAAACATTACACTCTCAGAAGAAAAGGCCTGAATTTATAAGTGACCAGCGGGGCATGTTGAGTCAGTACATAGTGCCTTCTGTGTTTAAAGGCAAGTTGAACTGGGCCAAGGACATCAACATGCCACCACCATTTATGTCAGAACTGGCTCCAATATCCCAATCTCTCAATACCTAAATCCCTCCTCAGCATGGGCAGTGGAGGGGGAGCTTTATCTTGAGAACCCCTTGCTGGTTCCCAACCCATAAAGGCCTTTTCTGTACGCAGAATCTGGCCTTTGATGCAGGCAGAAAATACTTTTAAGGGAGGGTGTGGGGTACCTGGTTTATACCACCCTGCCCATAAACAAGTTAATCATTGCCTTCTTAGAGGATCATTTGGGGCCATTAACCAGAGCACTGGCTTGTTACAAGTCCTTAGCCATCTCTTAGGCCCACAATGAATCAGAGAAGGAATTCATACGAATCTAGAACTGGCTTTTCTTGTTTTAGGATTGGGGCGGGGGCAGTGGGGAGCCTAATAAAACCAAGCCAGTCTCCTCACAACCTCTGTCCCCCCGAAAACGGCAGTGCATATCCCTGTTACCCAAATGCCATCCAGTTTCTCTAGACTAAGCACAGAGAAAAAGTAAAACCTAAGTGCATACAGTCCAATAAAACTATAAATATGTGGACCTGGATCAGCTGAGAACAAAAAGGAGGCAGGAGGCACAATTTGCCTCCTTGTGGGTATCCTGTATACCTTTGATGCCCATTTGCTACAGATATTCCCCACCTCCCTGGAACATTCCCTGTCCACAATCTGAATCGGGGCGTGCACATCTCACCCATACCCAATTCAGCTAATTGAATAAAGCAAGGCTAGCACATGCGAATGGCCTCAGGAGTTGACAGGGAAAGAGAAGGCAGCAAGGTGGGGGCCATGGCAAACTGAAGAAGAGAAGCACAATTCAGGTCAGTCACTGAGGAGTGAGGCGGTGAACCGGGGCAATATTAATTGCTGCCAGATCTTACCATCTTTCAAGAGAAGTAAAACAGAGCTATCCTTAGACCCACATGTCTGGGCTCCTGCCCGGCTCTGAGCTTTTAAGACCGGCGCCCCCCACCCCCCCACTCCAACCTTTGCCTTCTTGACTATACTGGAGCCAGGTCCACCCAGATCCTGCATTCTCCATTCTAGAACCATCTGGACACCTGTGCCCCAGAATTCCCTACATAAATGGCTGGAAGAGAGACCCAGTGCCCCTCGAAATGGTGGTTCCAAGTTGCTGTCTTGGGTCTGGTTCAGTTTGCCTTTAAACACAGGAGGCGCCAGATACTGATTCAACATGCCCCTTTGTTCACTTCTGAATCCAGGCCTCTTCTGCACACCCCCTCTAGTAGGCTTGCCGGATAAAACACAGGATGCCCATTTGAAGGGTTTTTCAGTATAAATAAGTCCCAAATATTGCATTGTTTGTTTATATATGCAATTCAAATATAACTCAGCATCCTGTATTTTTTATTTATTTATCTTGAGACAGGGTTTTGCTCTGTCACTGAGGTTGTAGTACAGTGATGCAATCTTGGCTCACTGCAGCTTCGATCTCCTGGGCTCAAGTGATCCTCCTACTTGAGCCTCCCTAGTACCTGAGACTACAGACACATGCCACCACACCCGGCTATTTTTTTTAATAGATGGGTTTTCATCATGTTGCCCAGCCTGGCCTCAAACTCCTGAGCTCAAGTGATCCACCCGCCTCAGCCTCCCAAAGTGCTGGGTTATAGGTGTTAGCCACCGTCCCCAGCCAACATCCTGTATTTTTATTGCTTAACCTGGCAACCTTATCCCCCGTGTCTAGCTTTCTGAGAGACGACTCACTGCTGGCTGATGGGTGGCCACTGCAAGGGAGGGGAAGGTTTCTGCAGGCTACAGGACAGAGCCTTCTATCTGTACTATCTTACCGGAAATGTTATGGGGTGGACCTAACATGGGAAATGGAATCTATAAGCATAACCTCCCAGGTTTTAAATATTTGACTTATGTTTTAAACAATTCAAAATTTCTTTAAAACACTGTTCAGACCAAACAATCCACGTGGGCCTTGACCTCTGGCATAAGGTAATTCTACCCATTGCTAATGGCTGTGTTCCTCTGCATACCACACCCACAATTCAATACTACCTAATTATATACGAAGCCTCAACCCCAGTGGGAGGAGTTGAAGGGTGAGCGCACTGCAGCTTAAGTGACAGAGACATGTATTTTGGAGAGGAACGTCTATAGGTCAACCTCCCTTCAGGATGGTGCCAACCTGGCAGTGATCATCATGGTATTACATGATATTAGCTCTATAGGAAGAAGGGGCAAGGATATCAACACAAATAGTGGGAGTGGAGGTCACAGAATAAGAATACTAGAGATGTCATTCATATTTTACTCTAAATTCCTCATTTTGCAGGAGATAAGATGGAGCTATGCTCACAGAACATAAATGACTCTGCCCAAACCCACACTCTTGAATCTAAGTCTATAGATTCCTAGTCCAGTGTTCTTCCTACTAAATCACATGGGATCCCTTATAGAGGACATGGAATGTTACTCCTTTTTCATGATTTGAGGGCAACAGAAAACTTGCTTTAAAATTATACTTAAAAAAAAAAAAAAGAAGAAGAAGAAGAAAGAAAGAGGCAGGGGAGAGAAAAAAGAAACAAGAAATCACCCTCCCCCCATCTTCTCTACATCTGGAAACAGAAAAACAAACCACTCCAAGAATATAAAGACATACTCAAAACCAAGAGGGTAACTAGAGCCTACAAATTGCTAGTTATGCAGGCACTCTTCTTCACTTAAAGTTAGGTACTAAATATAGAACCAGAGAACCCTTAAAAGATCTCTAAACTCCTTAACCAATGCCAAGGGCCCAGTTTCCAAGTTTTCTCCCAATCACCAGGGGCTCCCAGGCCGCAAACGCCAAGAGAGAAGACATTTTGCTGAGGATGGCAGGAAGTGTCCCCCAGTGAGACTAACCTGAACTGGATAAAATATTGCTTGCAGGGTAGGGAGAGTCTCAGTGAAGAAGTGGTCCCAGACTTCAGCCAGAACCTCGATGCGATTTTCACCTACAAGAGGGTGAGAAGATGGGAGGGGAGAAAGAAAGAAAAGAACTTATTACTTGTAGGAAAGCCCAGAAGACACTTCCACATAAAATGTAACGTTGCACATGCTGAAACTTGCAGCCAGGAGATATTAAAGTCCAGAGAGCAGAGGTGTGATGCTACAGGATCTTTATTCCAGGCCAAGATCAACAGAAATATATTCAGTCTCACATGGATGCATGTATTGATCCTAACTCATTGGTCTTACTAATAAGCACCCTTTAAGACTCTGAATGGGAGGTACAGCATTAAGTGTGGGGAGGGAAGAGAGAGCATTGCTTACATTTGATCTACAAAATGTTACTATAGAAAATGTAGGACCGGGTAGGAAAACTCAACTGAAAACATGCAAATGTGCCTTTCCATCCTCCAATCCAGAAAAAGGAGCTGACATCTTAAAATCACATAGTCATTGTTATCACGTCAGTGGTTACAACATTATCCGGCACTATGCTAGTTTACTTATCCATAAGATATCTCAAGACTAGACTGTAATACCCCCCACTTTACAGGCTCAGAGAGGCCAACTAACTGCCCCCAAAGTCACACAGCTCAAAGGCGTAGCTGAGTTTGCAGAACCCATGCTCTTGACCAATCTAATCCAGGAAGATCGTGTGCACAGTTATATAATGTTTTGTTTTCTTACTCATTAGGACACTGGCTTTATTCTGGGTTTCAGCTGTCAGTGGAGAGAGGCAGAAAGAGGACCTGGAAACTGTTCCCTCCACCCACTTCTTTTACAGTAACTGGGAGGGCAGCATTCTCTGAAAAGGCCATCTGCAAAACACAGCACCTGCCTCCTGATCCGGTCCCTACTCGCCCCTAGGATCAGGAAGCCTAAGATACGGCCAAGTGTCCCTGCTACCCCAGGCTGGAGCACACAGGTCACCCGATGCCATCGGAAGGCAGTGCGAGGAACTCTGCACCTCCAGGAAAGACGGGCCCTGGCAGAGAGAGAGCCTGCATGGCGGTTGCTGTTTAATGACCTAGATATCAGAGCTGATATTGGTCACTGCCTCTGCTCATCCCAGGCAGAGAAACTGGGTCAGCCAAGATTAGACACTGACAGAAGCACTTGGCAAGACACTGCCAGTTCTACTGAATAAATCTTGAAAGATTCATTTGGCGCCTCCTGTCTATTAATTTAATGGGCAATAAACGCAGTGGCTTGGGAGAGAGAATAGAACAAGGGCATGACTAGTAGCCAGCAGGTCCAAAGACATGCAGATTTTGAAAGGTCAGGGTGAAATACACAGGGGGGGAAATGCAAATCCAGGGCACCCTCAACTTTCCTGTGCAAAGCACCGATCACACTTTACCGGAACGGCTTATTCACTTCTTCTCTGTCTCGTCACTGGAGTGGGAGTGGGAATGGGGCCCCGTCTGTCTTGCTCGTCACTATATTGCTAGTGCTTAGCGTGGTGCCAGACACATCAATAAATCAATCTTTTAAAATCTTTGCATGAATGGATGGAAAGTGCCAAGTGTAGAGGTTTTTGTAGATACTGGGGCTGGTGAGTGAAAGGAGGTAAAAATGTAACCCAAATGTGGGACAGTGTAGAACAGGACTTAATAGTTAGCATCAATATTTTCCTTGGCTCCTAGGATAAAGAAAACCTCAATAACATGATCTACACAGCCCAGGAGAATCCACCTCCTCCTTCTGGGCCTTGATCCTCTTCCGTATTCCTGTCGGCCTTTGGACTCTAATTGACCTTCTTGCAGTCACCCTGCTCTCTCACGCCACAGGGCCTTTGCACATGCTTGCCCTTTTGCCTTGACTGCTCTTTCTTTCCCTTCTTTGCCTAACCTACTTCTGTTTATCTTTCTAGTTGCACCTTGAACATCTCTTCTAGGGGGAATTCTCTCCCCACTGGTCAAACCACCTCACTGCAGATTGTATTCTTAGTACTTGTCCTGGGTATTGTTTTATATTTGGTGATGATTTGATTCATGTGTGAGCTCCAGGAGGGCCTGTAATCCTGCGATGGTATTTCTGACTCCTGACTCCCCAGCACCTAGCAAAGTACTGTCTCATGGTAGATAATCAAACAAACATTTGATGGAAGCAATCATCATGCTCTTTCAAATGTAGGCTATGCTATTTTACTGCAGGGAAGGGGAAGGGGAAGTCCAAAAGGACTGTCTCACATGTTGAGTCATCCTGGTTCCTAAAACCAAGGTGAACTCCAGCACCTGGATAATGTACCCCAAAGGGCAAAAAGTTACTCCAGCTTCTTTGTTGATGTTCTTTATCTTAAGCCTTCCACAACCGAGACAAGCAGAAGCCCTTTGATCTGAAGGAGGGGAAGGAGAGAGAAATCTTGCAGGTCAGCACTGGTACCTACTTACTCACCCTTTCAATGCCGAGACAGGAAGCTCACTGGCACACGAGGGTAACCCTGCAACCCAGCAGCCGTAAGATGCCTCCTGAGAACCTAGGTCTAATTGCTGGCTGCAAACTTCAGAGAGTAATGGGGGTTTTGGAAAGTGTTCAGAGAAGAACATCAGACAGACACAGACACAGAAACAGGGTAGCCCTGGGGGAGAAGGAGGTAAAGAACACAGCTGCTTTCCCATCCAGAAATACCCCGTAAGGCAAGGATTTAGCTCCCTGCAAAAACAAAGGGGGTTGGATGGACGGTTCTAGATGACTGTCCTATAAATCTGCCCTCTAATGTATCACTTAGTCAAGTTCACTAAGGTTCTAGAAAGATGACTGAAGTTAACATGGTGTCTTCTGCCCACAAAAGAGCAACAGGTGGGTATGCACGGCCACCTGCCTTTTCTGCAGCAGTAAAGAAGGGGTGTGCATACATAGGCGTGTGAGTACCTAAGCAGAGATGTCAACAAAGAGGAGTCTGTTCAGTGACTGGACAGATCATATTAATTGTTTTCCAACTTTATTTTATAGCAAGAGAATCCTTTTATCCAAACAAAATTTTTCTTGGAGTTCTAACACAGAAAATTAAAAAGTAGAGATGCCTGTTTGAAGATAGCAAAGTCCCTTACAGGTGCCCCCCCTCCATGCCCATTCGCTGTACAGAAAAGGCCCCGACACCCAGAACTCTAGGACTAGAAGAAACTCAGAGAGAACACCCCAGGCCTGGTGCCCTCAGGCCACGCCAGGGAAGGGGCACAGAATCTTGGATGAACTTTGTTCATCCTGTCTAGCCCATTGCTGAGTTTTCACTCTGAGTGTATCTATGATGAGGGTTACTTGGTGAGAGACATTCAACTTCCCCTTTTAAGGGCACTTGAACCTCTGGTTTTATTCAGAATCTTTTCCATAGAGCTGTTTTTCCATGTTTCCAGGATCTTGTAATAACTCCCCAGATAACATAGATACAATTAATGTGGACAGGGACAATGTTTCTTTTCCCTCCCTTTACTAGGCAGTTGTCTTCCACATTTTTGTATTAGCCTGACTCCAAAATACAAAAGAGGGCTGGCCGCAGTGGCTCACGCCTGTAATCCCAGCACTTTGGGAGGCCAAGACGGGTGGATCACTTGAGGTCAGGAGACGAGACCAGCCTGGCCAACATGGTAAAACCCCTACTAAAAATACAAAAATCCAGGCGTGGTGCCACGTGCCTATAATCCCAGCTACTCAAGAGGCTGAGCCATGGGAATCACTTGAACCCAGGAGGCAGAGATTGCAGTGAGCCAAGATCACTCCACTGTACTCCAGCCTGGGCCACAGAAGTGAAACTCTGTCTCAAAAAAAAAAAAAAAAAAAAAAGCAAAGAGCCACTAAATTCCTGGTCAAAGCAAGTCACCTAAAAATAAACCCCTTCCTTTGACACATGAGAGGGTAAAGCAAATGTAGCAAACACATACAACGGAATATTCGCCTTAAAATAAGAAGGGAATCCTGTCACATGCTACAGGACCTTATGCCGAATGAAACTAAGGCAGTCGCAAAAGGACAAATACTGTATAATTCTACTTATAAGATACCTAGAGTAGTCAAAAGCATGGATACAAAAAGTAGGATGGTGGCTGTCAGGGGCTGAGGAAAGGGGTCAATGGGGAGTTGTTGAATGGACATGGAGTTTCCATTTTGCAAGATAAAGTTCTAGAGATCTGTTATGCAACAATGTGAATATAATTAACACAACTCCACTGTAAAAGTGCTGACACTATAAAGAGGGTACATTTTATATTGTGTAGGGTTTTTTTAACCCACAATTAATTTTTTTTTTTCTAAAGGACTTGGGTTACTGGGTACTTACAAGGTTGAAAAAAAGTCACAGCATAGATGTATTCAAGGGAAGAATGGCTCCAGGTTCAGCCAACTCTCAAATGTGCAAAGGTTAATTTCTAACCTCTCTTCTCCCCAAGACTTGGGAAGCATTTACTGTGTGCCAGATGTTGGAGCTTTCCAGCATCAGTTTCTCATTTTCCTTCCTACTTTGTCTTTCTAGGAGCCCCTTTCCTGGACACACTAGTGTCTTTCCCAGGGAATGGGAAGAATCAAAAGGATGGTGACATGACACACCTAATAAGTCTGGGTCTGGAAGTAAGTTTGATCTATGGGTCATTAGGCTGGAGCAGAAAAAAAAAGAAAGGGTTTGGTATGTACACCTGCTGTGTGTGTTACGTTACTCATGTGCCTTACCTTCCCTACAACCCCTCACCCCAATTTATCACTTCAAATATGACAAAAGCTGAGACCGGGGGGAACTAGTAACTAACCGAAAGTCATCCTAGAAGTAGGTGGCAAACTAAGATCAAGCCCTACTTTGTGGGAGCTAAGAGTAGCCCTTGGTAGAGTCATGGGGTTGCCCAATTCTTGCCTTTGGAATCTGTTTCCATCTTTATTCTGTTCCATTCTATCCTGTCAGTTGGACTTTAAAAATCTAAGATCAGGAAATTTCCCTTCGTCTATCCAATCATACCCTTTTGAGTGAGTACCTGCTTAGCCTAATGTCCCCGCAAATGGACAGGACTCCTCTCTTCTATGACTCCCCAGAAATATTACAAAGACCTGTAGGAAATAGCTCAGAGCAGACCAGAGGAAATATTACAAAGACCTGTAGGAAATAGCTTAACTTGTACCTTCAAAGGAGACCACCACCCTACACACCATTTAAAAAAAAAGAAACTCTTAAGGCCAGGTGTGGTGGCTCACACCTGTAATCCCAGCACTTTGGGAGGCCAAGGCAGGTGAAGCACCTGAGGTCAGGAGTTCAAGACCAGCCTGACCAACATGGAGAAACCCCGTCTCTACTAAAAATACAAAAATTAGCCTGGTGTGGTGGCACGTGCCTATAATCCCAGCTACTTGGGAGGCTGAGGCAGGAGAATCTATGAAACCAGGAGGCGGAGATTGTGGTGAGCCGAGGATGTGCCACTGCACTCCACCCTGGGCAACAGAGCGAGACTCTGTCTCAAAACAAACAAACAAACAAAAAACTCTTAACGAGGTCTCCAAAGAAACCACCCCATCCCACTACATTTTTTTGAAACACAGTTCTGACTTGCACTGCTGTGAGCAGCTGACTGAAATGAAAGTGCTGCTGCCTAGGTGGGGAGGAAACGGACAGGGTGAATCACTCACTTGGAGCCTGCCACTTCTGGACAGAACCATCTCAGCTGTCCAAACATCAAAGGCTGAGTCACAGAGGCCCTAATCTACCAGAGCTGTCTTGTACTTGCCTTCACACAGCTTGATCTTCTCCTCCACAAAGAACAGTCCTTTTGCAAGAAGCTGGTTCTGCCAAAAAAGAAGAAAGGACATAAGAGTCTGGGCAACTCCAGAGCATGAGTGATGAACCCTCTTCCACTTCCAGTGGGCAAGGGCACAGAGTTCCAGGCAATTCTGTTCTAGCCTCTGAGTTTAAGAAGCCTTTGTCCTCTTGGAATGCCAAGGCTTCAGGAGAAGATAGTGAGACTTCCCACAGCAAAAGAGCGAGTGAGATAAGAGGCAAACCCAACCGCCACCCTCATCCCTCAGACCAGGGAAGAGGCATGACACAAGCTTGGATGAATTCACTATTGTTGACACCCAGTGTCCTAGAGGCCCTTAGTGATCTAAACTCACAAAAGGGAGCACTGAGGCAATGGGAAACTATGCAGAAATAACATATTTTTTAAAAGAGAGATAAATTTAGTTTCTCACGCTAGCATGAAAGAGACTGTGTGCAAAATCTTAAGCAGTAGTGAATATGCACCTGTCAATGAATGTGTGCATGGGAAATTGTGTAAAGAGAAAGTAAAGTCCTCTTGCAACTGCAACTAACAATTGTTGAGTGTGCTGTCTATATCATACACTTTAGATCCTTCATCCCATTTAATTCAATTCTATCAAGTTGGTGCTACTGTCCTCACTTTACTGATGGTCAGTGAAGAGACTAGCCCGAGGGAGACAGACCTGGTCTTCCTCGCTCTGTAAGTTACGTTCCTTCTACTCCACTTTGCTGCCTTCCAGCAAGTCTTCCTACCCGGAATCCTTCCTTCTCTTGAAAGGCTACAGCTGGTCCCCTAAGACATGCAGCAGCCTCTCCGGGAGTCACAGAAGCTCAGAGATCAGTGACAGGCTGGTGTCTTTACACTCATATCACATTATTAGATTACCAAGGCCTATGCTTATGGGAGAGGCAGGGGCAAAAGTGATATGTATCTAACTAAAGGACCTAATGCATTCTTTAGCCTTCTCCTTTATAAAACCCTACGACCCTATTACAATGATATAAGAAGCACATGGAGCAGAGTGGAAAGAACTTCAGTATCAGTTCAAGTTCCAGCTCAGCTACATTCTAGCTGTGCGATTTTGTGTTTAATTTCCTTGAGTCTCAAGTTCCTCATCTGTAAAATGGCATAATACTAGAAATACCATAACATTCTTCATTATAATCATTGCAAACACATTAATCATTATAAACACGATTATTATAAACACATACACACAGTATTTTATGTCCTTAGCAGTCAGCACTGGTGGTAGCAATAGTAATAGCTGCTATCTCAGCCCAACTTCTTCACAAAAGGAGTGGGAGGCCGAGAGTCCATAGCGAATAGGCCTTTATAAAATGTACTAATAAGCTTTGCACAGTGGCAGTATCGTAGCCAATGAGGTTTATCCGAGGCGTGATTATTGCTAATTGAAAACTTTTCCCAATACCCCGCCGTGACAACTTGCAATACAGTTGGCACTGGCAATTTTTGACGGAGACTGAAAAAACTAAAAATAAAAATAAATAAAATGTACTAATATCAAAGGTACTATCCCATTTCTGTGATGGATGCACATAAACCAAATTCACATTCCTATTAAGATTTACAAAATAAGACCTAATTTGAAAAAGTAATTGGCCATCATGTAGTTCTTTTCTGAGACGGAGTCTTGATTTGTCACCCAGGCTGGGGTGCAGTAATGGGATCTCGGCTCACTACAACCTCCGCCTCTCCTAGGTTCATGCAATTCTCCCACCTCAGGCTGCCAAGTAGATGGGATTACAGGCGCCCACCACCACTCCTGGCTAGTTTTTGTACTTTTTTAGTAGAGACAGGATTTCACCATATTGGCTGGGCTGGTCTCGAACTTCAGACCTCAAGTGATCCACCGGCCTTGTCCTCCCAAAGTGCTGGGATTATAGGCATGAGCCACCGTGCCTGGCCACCATGTAGTTTCAAGATGGCAGATAGAACCCCAAATCAAAGTTACAGTGACACCATATAGGAATACATCAACTTTGTTAAAGAAAAAAAAAGCAGTTCCTCACAAAGGATTACGAAACACACAGGCAGTAAAGGCGAGGCCCTAACCTGTTCTTTAGCTTCCAGCCAAGTGCGTGAATCCCAGCGGCTGGGTCATGGCAAGACTTTCTGGGTCAGAAAGCGAGAAAATACCCCAGCACCAAATCAACATCTTGTGACAGCTGAGCTGGACATGAGTGGTATGTGGAGGTGTGTTCAGACGGCAACCATTCCACCTGAATGCTTCTGAGCACAAATCTCAATGGTGCCCTGCAGTCTATGCCTGGTTGTTCCCTTTCACCTAGTCCAGGTGAGGTTCTCAGAACAACCCGTTAGCATTCTGTGTACGGGCTGCTGAATGCCATTCTTCTCAGTACCTCTAGTGTCAACACTGATGTTCCAGGCTTCTACTAAAACAACTTCCCTAACGTTCCCTAATTTCACATTTCTGAGATGCACCTACAGAGGTAATAGAGATCGCCTCTGTAATGCAATTTTCATCATTTTGTTCTATCGCTATAATTATCTACATGGGAGGAGGCTGGGGGGAACAGAGACATTGACAGAAATAAAACCTAGTCCAGGTGATAGCATGAGTTAACAGAAATTAATTCAAACCATTTATTAGTTAGAATTGCAGGTAATTAGGAGTGAGGGTCATGTCTTATTTAAGTTAGTACCCTTGGCTCTGGTACAGTACCTAGAACATAGCAGGTATCTAATAAATACTTGCTGAATATATATATATATGTATGCTATTTTAGTGATAAAGATCATTTTTTTATTTTTAAGAAGCCAAGATAAAAGACAGAATATTTTTAAGAGAAATAAGTGCTATAGGGTCCCTAAGTTTGTTGCCATTTTCTTCATTTGAATTAGAAAATCATTTGAAAATTACACTGTCCCTATCCTTAAGGAATAAACCTCAAAACATGGCCTGGATTTTCCTTTCTTCTCTTTCTAGGTCTTCTCCCTTCAAGGAGACATTAGAAAAACAATCTTTTATATAGATTTTTCAAGGAAAAGTAGTTATTCCTATATTATGGGGAAATGATAAAGAAAATATTCTTTTAAAACTTCTCACAGTACACAGCATGGAAATTCTATAGCTTAGATCAAAATAAGAAAAACATAAACTTGAGGTTAAAAGGGGCCTTAAGAATCACCTAGACATTCTCTCCTCTCCCCCATTCCTATGGTCAAAATCAATTGGTCACATACATTTTGATGATATTTAGTGAATGCATTTCCATTTTCCAGGAGGCTAAGGCATCTTGAAAAACCTTATATCACCCCCTGCCCCTAGGAGACTCTAGATTTTGCTCTTATCTTATAGTTGTATAAACTGAGGCTAGAAGTGGGGCCTCCCTCTCCAAAATTCCAATAAAAGACATGAGAGTGAGGCTCAGTCTCTGCACTACTCACCTTTTATTCAGCACACACTATTAGAGTAAGGATCTTTTGGATTAGCCAAGCCCAGGCCCCTCTTCACTGGGGAACCACCACCATCCACCCAATGGAGCTGTGCCCATTCATTCATGCCCCATTCATGCAGCCACAGCTGCACCTTCCAGCTTTGCTAATGGGTCTCAAACTGAGCCCCAAATCTCCTCTGTAGGGAATTTGAGCCCCAAAGAGTCTTGCATTCTTAAGGGCCTAACACTCTGAAGGCCTCCACTTGCAACTGGGTTCTCTGCAGTTGCCACCTTTGATTCTCAGTATTTTTATCTTTGAATTTGTGGGTTTTTTTTTTTTTTGAGACAGAGTCTCACTCGTCACCAGGCGCCAGGCTGGAGTGCAGTGGCGCGACCTCGGCTCACTGCAACCTCTGCCTCCTGGGTTCAAGCAATTCTCCTGTCTCAGCCTCCTGAGTAGCTGGGACTACAGGCGTGCGCCACCATGCCCAGCTAATTTTTTTGTATTTTTAGTAGAGACGGGGTTTCACCATGTTGGCCAGGATGGTCTCGATCTCTTGACCTCGTGATCCGCCCGCCTCGGCCTCCCAAAGTGCTGGGATTACAGGCATGAGCCACCACACCCAGCCTGAATTTGTGTTTTATAAGTGAAGTCCGAAGGGATAACAGAACATACACTGGGGTCTGAAGCCTCAGCTCACTCATAGCCCTGCCTCCTCACTATCTCTTCAGGAGGGATTTTCAGGCACACACACCTCACCCCTAGTGCCTGGGCTCCACCACCAACATCACCCTACTCCCAAGGTGCTGACAGGGTCATGTGGGTGGGAGCCTCTGCACCAGTACAGGGAGAGTCAGGACTGGGCATGCACCCTGCAGCATCTTGGGGAGAGGTGTAGTGCCAGCCTTCCTGCACTCTCTGGACTGCCAGTGCTGTAGTGCAATTGCTGCTGACTCAACAGGGACCTCTCACCCACCCTCCATCTATATACCACGAGTGACCAGTGCAGACGTGCAATCTCTTAGAGTTACCTGCCTACTATGAGCTGCAGTGGCAGGCCTATGGGAAGGGGAGATTGGCATCCCCATACCAGTCTGGTTAGTAGAGTGATTTTAGAAGAAGCCAGTGACACCACTGTTGACATTAGTGGTAAGAAGAATGGCATTGGGAGTCTTGCACAGAATGCTGAGTAGTCACGTTTCTTCTGCACTGGGCTCTGCAAATTATGAAGCTCACCCTATCACTTTACCTAAGGATATGCCAACTTGACATCTGTGGGGCTTAAGCCAGCTCAACTGGGTTGAAGGCGGGGCAAAACCCAGTCTTGACTCAGGTGGTCATCTTGCATTGTTTGTCCTTCCTAAGTGTCGAGTCTTCCTGGACCTCACCTCACAGTATTCCCATCCCCTGATGAATCCCCGACTCCAGAAGCTTCAGAGCATTTGCTGGCTGCTGAGCTGGAGTGATGGAGCTGCATGGTAACAGCGCTGGAGAAGACCCAAGTTTCTCTTGTCCCACTCCTTGCCTGATGGTGCCAACCCCGCCACCTCCCCAGGTGGAACACTAAGCCAAAAGTAGTTACTAAATAGTAGCCACCCAGGAAGCAACTTGGGACTTGGAACTGGGCCCATTGCTACTTAATGCATCCTCTCCTCACCCCATAAATGAACTTGGACACAGTCTAAGTCACACTATAATGAAGTAACAGAGGAGACAGAAGTGAAAAAGAAAAATAGTTGACATACCTATTTTTCCTAAGACATAGAAAAACAGGCTACAAACAGAAAAATAGGGCTTAGCTAGGAAAAATGTAAACAAGATGTTTGGGGAAAGCCAAATCTTCAGTGGACACCTAAGACCCAGCTTCTCCTGTGTCATTGCAGAGGGTGGGTTCTGGAGTGGGTGGGCAGAACAGAGCAGAGGGTGGCTGTGGGTGGTGTGGGGCTACCAATGATGCATGCCTCCTGCCAAGCAGGTACCTTCCCAACCCGGTGGGAGGGACTCAGATGAGATGGGTAACCAAGAGGGCTGGGTACAGGGAGAACTCCATTTTCCCAGCAGGAAGAACTTTCCACACAGACCAGGAAGAAGGAATTCTGTAAATGCTAAGACTGCTAACTACCATCACTTTTAATGATTTAGTGGAGATGATAATGGCAGCAAGAAGGTCAGGAGAGTCAGTTATTGGTTTTTACTTGGTACCAGGTAGTGTCTTACAGTCTTTTCCTGCATTATCACATTTTACTTTTGCCACAACTATCCACTTTTTACAAATAAAGAATTTGAGGCTCAAAGAAGCAACTAGAAAATGTGAGACCAGACTTTGCACCAAGGTTGGTCTAGAATCCAAAGCCCATATCTTTCCCCTATTATATTCTGGTTTACTTTAGCAATAGTAATAAAAATACTAAGATACAAATACTTATCACTTGTTGACTACTCACTATGTAACCAGGCACTCTGTATACGTCATCTCACTTACCAACCACATCAACCTTATGAAGTAGGTCCCATGATTTCACCTGGATTACTACGAAGAAAACTGAGGATCAGAGAGGCTAAGTAACAAGGCTGAGGGCATACAGCTAATAAGTGTTCTAACAATAATTAGAACCCAGATCTACTGGCAGAAGGGCTGGTGCTTTTAGACACCATGATCTCCTGCCTTAGGTTTCTTACGTCCTTGCCCAGAGAAGAAAGCAGATGGGATCCAGTCCAGATTCAGATACTGGGGCAGTTGGCTTGGCAATCTCAGGCCATGGAACCAGGTTCCGCCACAGGACCTCCACACAGCTGGGCCTTCCCCTCGACTATCCACATTCCACATCTAGCAAGGGGAATGCCTGGCACTCAAGTGGATTCCATTCCCAAATGAGACATTCTTTCCTACCACGGAGGGTGGCAGCTGTGTTGCCCTGCCTCCCCAGAACTTGTGTTAACCAGTTTCCCCTCCAGACATTTGCTTCTGGTGATATCAATGTCTTAGAAGGTTCCTGTTGTTGGCATAAACCCAGGGCAGGAAATCAATAGGCCACTTCCATTTTATTTTCCCTCTGTGACTATGAAAGGCCAGCCATCACCTCTAATGATGTCTACAACTCCTATGAACCTGGATGCCTTCCTAGATAAACAACAAAGTCTTACAAACACAACTTACTCCTAGGCCCCAAGAGTTCCTAATAAGCCAATGTGTGTGTTGGTGTGTGTGGGTGTGATGAGACCCACGAGAAGTCCCCAGATGGAGACCGAAGAAGTAGAAACTTGGTGCTAATGATAATTCTTCACTTAGCACCATTTCAGCCATAATTAGAGGATGACTTGGGGCTTTAAAAAGGTTATGTTTATAAGGAAGCACAAAGACTGTCCATGTCCGATTTGCTGAACACTCAAAACAAAAACAATAACAAATAAAGTAACCCTGGAACTCCTCCTGCCTGGGTATTCTTTTTTTTCCCCTGGGGATTCCTTGAGGGCATTTTAAATATAATCCAAGAGATTTTTCTGCTGTGGCCAGATGACCTGGGCTGGGTCTTCACGCCACTATTTACTAGCTGTATGTATTTGTGTCTTAGACAAATAACCCCATCTCTGAGCCTCAGTGGCAGCATCTGTAAAAGGGGGGATACATAATAACAGAATCATCCTCATCAGTCATCAGGCAGAATAATGAGTTAGCCCAGGAGAAATGCTTAAAGCATTCCCAGACGAGCACATCTCACAATCATGCAGAACTCACCAAAACACAGACTGCTTGGGTCCCAACCCCAGAGTTTCTGATTCAGTTAGAATTTGCTTCTCTAACAGATTCCCAGTTGATAGTGAAGCTCCTGGTTTGGGGACCATACTTTGAGAACCTCCAGCTTCAAACAATGCCCAGCATGTATGTGCTTGAAAATGTTAGCTGTCATTACCATTATCATTAATTCTGTTCTCCTTATAGCTCTTAAAGAGCCTCAGGGAAAAGTCACCTTATTGCTTTCCATATTGAACAAAAATTTCCTACCGCTTCCAACTCAGTTTCTACTTCTTATGCCCACTGAATCACTGAGTTTTTCCACTAATTTAATACTATGTTGTTTCCAGCATCTGCTCCTACCCTTTACGCTTCCCCCATCAATGCCCTAAGCCTGGCTCCTGCCATTCCTTCCTTGTCTACAATAAATCACTGAATTCCATACATAATGAGTTTCTGCAAATACAGACTCATGTACAATACCACACTTACATGATTTAGGAGGAATTCTGTCCCCACAGTGCTTGCAAGGATTATAAAATCCCTAATTACACCTCATCTTCGGAGCTCATCTTTGGGTGATATATTTTCAGCCTCTGGTACTCATGCGTTCCTTTCTTCCACAACTGATGTGCAATAACCTGAGTCCAATGAAGCTAAAGGTTTTCCATTTCTGCAAGCCTATTGATTTTCATCTTTATCTCAATTATATTAAGACCTGTGGTCATCAATTTAAAGATCCATTTTTTCCACATAGCCTCATAAAGTATGATGAAAGTACAATCAAAATATTCAACTAATTGCACAAAATTCAAATAATTGCTAAGGAGATTAAGAACGGCAAAGCCAGTGAGAGGTGACCGTTGACTGGCAGCAAGCCCCACAGGGAGTAGCACAAGTCACCCAGGGGGTGCTTCTCAAAGCCCCCATTCTGGCTGCAACTCATTCTTGCCCCTCACAGCAGCCAATGAGAGCTTCTAGGCCACCCCAAAGCTTACAGATTCCAGAATGCTGTTCTGCTCTAGGTACTGGCCGAATAAAAAAATGCAACCTCTAATGACCTCTCACCTAAAAAACATAACTTCTCCTCTGTCTTCGCACCAGATCCCCCGCTGCACTTGTTCAAAGTCCCCGTGTGGATAGGCCCCAGTTTTACCTTCAAAGTAGAGTGTATGTGGAATTCCTCTTACTATTCTCTGTTCACCCAATTAGCTCTTTTGCCATATTGGGAGTCCTGCTTGTTAGAGAAGCCTGTCCGGTTGATCAAAGAACAGCTGAAACTTTTCTCTCTTCCTCGATTTGGATTTAGAAATCACAAAAGTTACTTTCACCACTCTTGATCTTCTCTCCATCCAGCTTGCCAGGAATCCTTAGAAGTCCTATCTTTGTCCCCCACAAAGTATAATTGTTTTTTCTGGGCCTGATTTAAAGTCTTTGCCATCCATTCAGGTCTACAGTTAATACTATACTTCTTCAACTCTCTGCCATATGCCATAAACTCTAGGGGAAACTGGCCTCCTGGGACTCTTGCAGATATGAGCAGCAAACGGAAAAATAAATATATATGCATACATATACATGCACACGAATATATCTCAAACACTACCAGGTATCCATGACCTATTGACAACTGTGGTAGCTAAGTTTCCTCTTTTCCTAGTATTAACCCATTCAAAGCCACCACCTCTAGCCTGAGTTTCTGTATCAAGCAAAACTCCAGTTCCGACTAAAGGAATTGAACTTCTGGGCTTGGGGGAAAGCTCATAACACACAACAAAGCCAGTAGATGCAGGATGGCAGAAAGTACTATCTGCAAACACCCCCATGCCTTAAACCACCAAGATATCTAATTAGGCAATAGGAAAATGTAAAATGTTTCATATCATCAGTTTCAAAAATTACAAGAAACCAATTATCCCTCAGAGCTGTCACTAGTATATAGTGTTTCTCTAGGAAATTCCAATTTTCCTTCCGGGCACAATTCAAAACAGAGGGAAAGGAAAGAATCAATACTGGAAATGTCAGAGACTTTTCCAGCCAGTGCCTTATGGATGTCTATCTGGGCTTCTGCAGATCACGCAGCCTGTCTTCTCTGTGTGCAGACATGAGATAAGCACGATTTTTCTACCTGCTTTCTCTTGGCCTCACCTGGGGTCATTTTCATTATTCCCCACTGAGAACATTCTGTGTTAAGACTCACAGCATGTAAAAATGAGAATGTTCACCCTTAAAAGCAGAGCCACAGAGAGGGCTGTACCAGTGGCAAGCTCGGAGTTGGGGGTCAGGGTGAGGAGGCAGACTTGACTGCTGAATACAGATGCCTGAGCATGGCCATCTAAGCCTCTGCATTACAGAGCCCTGCACCAAGGAAGCCCATCTTTCATCTTCCCCGACAACCACATCCATGATTTTGGTGACTTTGCTGTCCACCCCTGGGTTCCATTCCTCAACTATCTTCAGGCCTTCCTTCTGCCCCCTTACTGGAGGAACACACTTTCTGGAGTCCCTTCTGACTTTCCTTCCTGACACGACATCTGACAGTCGAGTGTGAAGGCTAAGCTCCCCCTCTAACAAGCCTTCCCTCTGGGATGTGCCTCCTCATACAGAGATTTCTCCCGTAAAGTGAATGGCTTGAAACCAGCCCATTTTTAAGCAATGCCTGGCAATGGGCTTTCCAAACCTGAGTCTCTCTTGGCCCACCTGCATGACTATGGCTAGAGACAGGGCCACCTACACGATTATTCTTTGCATGCTGTTTTTCTGAAAACAATCCACTTTTTAAACATGTAACTATGTTTAGAACAGAAACCATAGCAACATCATTTATACTAAGTGGAATAAATATAAATGCATTCATATACGTGCACATACAAATACATGCACATACACACAGATGCACACAAATATATCTCAAACACAACCAGGTATCCATGACCTATTGATCAATTCAAGGCCAATCAATCAAATGATCAATTCAAGGCCAACCAAATAATGTGAAGAAATCCTAACTAGAAAGTGTCCCTAGCTGAAGATATGAAGCTCGAGGACTGCTCCCTCTTCTTCAAACAAGGGAGATCGGTAAGTTCTGGAGGAGGGAAGAGGACACCATGGTGCAACTCAAGACACTCCTTAGCACGCTCCCAAGAGCAAAAGGAAAATAAAAGAGGGTGGCAGTTTCTAACCACGAGCCCTAACGTTATTTCATGTCATTGCACACATCACCGAAAATCATTTCAGTTATCGGTGGCAGACAATCACTCCCTCTCTCCCAAGAAGGTTTACGGAGCATTTATTATGTTCCAGGAACTTTGCAGGGAGTGGGGGAACAAAACAGACTAAGAAAGAAAAAAAAAGCTGTGTGTCTACATGACACTTAAAGTCTATTAAAACAACAACTGTGTCTAGGAGAGCCTTCTTTCCAGATCAGCACCTTAAATAAAGAAAACTTCTATTCAAAACTGTGAAAACCAGTCCTCAGCCCACACCCCTGGCAAGAGACTCCATATTCACAAAGCAGCTTCTCTGATGACGTTCCCGATAGGAAATGACAAGTGGTTATTAGTTTTTAAGCGTCTGGCATGCTTTGTAAGCAGTATTAACCGCCCCCAAAAACCTCAGGGCTTCCCAGATAAACAAGGCCCCACCCAAACACCCTTCCCTGCCCGTCTTAGGGGTAACCCCCAGCGCCAAAAGACAAATGACATTTAAAATCTGATTGAAACCACACCAAACCATGGAGCTTTTAAATGTCAAGGAGGAAGGCAATTCAACCCAGCAGGTTTTTCCAGGACTGACTGAAAAACCACTTCTCTGTAGATTTAAAAAAAATCAATCAGTAGAGACAGCAAGAGGAGAGTGAGGCCAAGACTGACCTTTGTGTCAAAGGCAACTGACATGATGCACATTTGTGACTAATTATCTCTTTCTTCATCTTTATGTCTGTCTCTCCCTGAACAGGAGCTGTCTTCCAAGCAGCTGAGACATATGACCCGATTGAATTCCAGGCTTCTGGTGGGTGTTGGTTTGTCCAGATGTAGAGAAGCTGTCCTTGTGTGTGTGTGTCCGTGTGTGTGTGTGTGTGTGTGTGTGTGTGTTTAAACAACTGACATCTCATTCTTTTAAAGTGCGTATAAAAATTTAAGCTTCCTGAATCTCATAAAGAAAAATTATAAAAGGATGCCTGTACTGTTTTCAAAACCTAAAATCTCTTTAAACTGTCTTAAAATATGTTCTATTTGGATACAGAATAATATTGCTAACCTGAAACCAAGATGCTATGCATTTGTATGCTACTTTCCCATTAAAAGAGATGGATTCCACCTTAGAATAACACATAGGCACTTATATAAATTTAATAAGCACTTCTTACTGTCTTACTCTCTGCTAGTCACTGAGTGCTTTTTAGAAATAACTTACTTCACAACAACCTATGAGGTTTGGTCCTCTACTGCTGTTTCACAGAAAAGGAAATACAGAGAGGTAAAGCAACTTGCTGAAGGTCAGACAGCTAGTAAGTGGCTATGCTGGGCATTAAACCCAGGCACACTGCCTCTAAAGGCTGCGATCTTGACCACTACCCTATACTGCCCCCTACACACTATGTACAGAGTGCTTTACATGTGTTATTTCACATAAAGCATATAATAACCTTATAAGGTGTATTTTTATTCCCATTTCATAGATGAGGAAACTGAGGCACAGAGAGGTGAAACGGCTTGCCCACTCAGCAAATGAGTGAGAATGGGGGACCCTGACTTCACTAAGATGCCACCCAGTTACTCCCCTGTCACCCAGTACCTCCCCATTTCCTCTCTACCATATGCCTTTGGTTAGAGTCACAAAAACAGCTTGTGTCTGTGAATTAGAAACTATTCTCTGATTAGTCCTGGAACCTTAAACTCACTAGCTTTATAACAACCATGTATAGGCAGGAGAGAGTCTGATTGTCTGGATCAGACAATGGATCCAGATGTGGTATGTTTCAGGGTCCCCTACGGGGACCGAAACTCTTTCAAGGGATCCTCATGATCAAAACTATTTTCTCTGTAATACAAAGCTATTTGTTTTTCTCTTACATTCTCCAAAAGTTTACAGTGGAGTTTTCCCAAAACTACATGACATGCAATATCATTACAAATTGAAAGTGAAGCAGATATAAGAATCCAACTGTCGCTGGGTGTGGTGGCTCACACCTTTGGGAGGCTGAGGCACATGGATTGCCTGAGGTTGGGAGTTTGAGACCAGCCTGAACAACATGGAGAAACTCCGTCTCTACTTAAAAATATATATATATACAAAATTAGCCAGGCATGGTGGCACATGCCTGTAATCCCAGCTACTCAGGAGGCTGAGGCAGGAGAATTACTTGAACCCGGGAGGTGGAGGTTGCGGTGAGCCAAGATCGCACCATTGCACTCCAGCCTGGGCAACAAGAGCAAGACTCCATCTCAAAAAAAAAAAAAAAAAAAAAAATCCAACTATCTTCTATGAAGCCAGACAATGCAGAGATCTCCTTACTATTTTATTCTGAGAGTTCTGTTACATAAAAATGTAATTTGTGCTAGTACGTAATAGGCTTATTACTTAAATGAATAAAGACCTATTTTAAAGCTCTTCAGGTTTAATTTCTATTCTGGTAAAATTAGACAGAACCAAAATAAGCAATGCATTTTACGAGTGTAAAGAGATCCTGACACCAAAATGCCTGAGGACAGCTGCATGGGCCTGCGATCTCCATCAGCTGCCAGGACACATGGGCCTGGTGCCCCTCTGTGATGCACAGCACACAGCAGGGACTTGGGATACGTCATTCTGGCTGTGAAAGGAATGTCCAGCTGTACAGTACTGGCCACCCCCTTTAGGTTCATCCCCCCCCACATGCATGATGACAGATGCTCAGATCCACACGGCTTACCTGAAAATAGTCTGTAATGAATGATCCAAGTTCACTCTTCAACAGCCGCCTGGAGAGAAGAGAAACACCATCAAGCAGCCCTTGATGGTACAGCTCCTGGTGACAATGTGCTCACCAGTGGCACGGGGCTGGGGCCAGGCCTAAGAAGTGGGGGGGCACTTGCCTAGGTCCGGATCCCCCTGCCCCCATTTTCATCATGGAATTGCAGTGATGGAAATCCTAGAAGGAGATCCATTCCTCAGTTCACGCTGAGAAAGTAGCACTCTGAAGAGGGCAGCCAGCCACAGGAAATCCTAATTCTAGCAGAACTGCTAGGGGCAGGCCAGGGCACCTGGCTTTATATGAAGCAAAAAGAAGGAAGAAAAAGGCCATTATTTTTACACTCCTCCATGTTTGCAGAGCAAATGTGTAAACACATTTTTCATACATTCTTCAACCAAGGATTAGAAAGCGTATTTGGGGAAAGAGAGAGGAGTAATTATTATTCTTCCTGTAAAGATTTAAAAATTATGCCTCAGAGAGTTCCCCAAAACAAGTCAGTGGCAGAGCCAAGACTTGACCCCAGACTTTCCAGAAATTCAACATCTTTTCCCATAACTCCACCCTGTCTCACCTGTAAATCCAGAACACCCCCCAGACCTAAAATTCAACTTAGTACCATGGTTTGGGTGGTCTTACCACCCAAGCCCAATGGACTGAGGCAGTCTTCAAAGGAGACCACAGCAGAGAGAACAGAGAGATTTTATTTATCCAGCAATGTAGATGCATTGAGTGACTCTTTATGTGTTACATGTTGTTCTAACACCAGGAGTACAAAGGTGAGTAAGACAGACAAGGTCTCTGCTCTCATGGAATTTCTCTTCTTGGGGGCTGGTGGATAGATAACACATTAATAAATATACTCACAAGATGATTTCAATGAATCTTAAGTGCTAATAAAATACAAATGGGGCCAGGCATGGTGGCTCACACCTGTAATTCCAGAACTTTGGGAGGTCGAGGCAGACAGATCATGAAGTCAAGAGATCAAGACCATCCTGGCCAACATGGTAAAACCCCATCTCTACTAAAAATACAAAAATTAGCTGGATGTGGTGGCGCATGCCTGTAGTCCCAGCTACTCAGGAAGCTGAGGGAGGAGAACTGCTTGAACCTGGGAGGCGGAGGTTTCTGAGATCGTGCCACTGCAAACCAGCCTGGTGACAGAGCAAGACTCCATTTCAAAAAATTTAAAACTACAGATGGAAGACAGGGATATTGACACCAGCTCTCCTTCTCCTTGTGACAAATAATGGAACCATCTATACTGTATTTTGATCCAGACAAGGTAAGGGAACTAAAAACAAGAATAACTGGCTCCCCAGATCCAGTGAGTTCCCTAGGGAGTAAACCCTTCATGACTTCAAATGATTTTCTTTACTCATCCCATTGGCTATGGTTATTAAGGAGCAAATGTTCAAGTTTCTGACAACCCTTGCTGAGTATTTACTCCCCCGAAACGCGTTCACACATGTCACTGAAGGATAAACAGGACGTTACAGCAAGATGTTTTTATGTGCAGAGAAAACAGCACAATAAAATTAGACAAAAGAAGAGAGAACCACCCATGATTTGAATCTCTGTGCCAGAAAAAGCCCTGGAAAGCCACAAACACACACTGAACAAAGAAAATACCTTCCTTTTCCCAGGACAGAAAATATGTCTGTTGTGGATGCTGCATTTTGAGAGCCAATTTAATGGCAGGCTCATGGAGGGCCACCCCATCAACACAACCCAAGGGTTCTCCCAGATGTGAGCAGGTCTGCTCTGAGAGAGGGAAGCTTTCTTCAAAAGCTGCTAAGCTAAGAGCAGGTTAGGCATCAGTATTCTCTGAGGCAGAAGCTAGAGGTATTTCTCAGACAGGAAACAGCAACCTACCGGGGCAGCCCCAAGTGGATGGAGGCTTTGAAACAGGAAGAGGTAAGGAGATTGCTTCTGACCACAGGAGGAAGAAACACCTCCCAACAAAATCTTCATGGTCCTTGGGAAGGCTCAAAACCATATGTGAAGAAGCCAAGTTTTGTGCTAAAGTAAAAAAACAAGTCCTAACAATGGGCTGCTTAGGGCAGAGCTTCCCAAGGAGATACCTTGGGTACTCATGATGCTGCGGGACGAACATGATTCTGAGATCAAATAAAATGCTGTGGAATTGGTGTCCCAAAGAACCCACGATAGGAAAACACTCTGCTCATGAAGATGCCATGGGTGAGACTGAAAAAGAAAGAGGTCAAGGTTAAGGGGTCTTCAAGATTAAAAACTATGGACACCCTCATGGAGAGCAGCATGGAGGAAGGATCTATGCTGTGTAATAATTGTGAGTTTGGGTGGATATGATGGAAAAAGTAAAGACTGCCCCGGGGTATCTCACAGTGGGATTCAGAAAAGCATCATGGTGCTACCTAGTTGAGGAATCCAAGACATCTCCTCCCCCTCCTATCAGGGAGGACAGGAAGGGGCTTCACTCTACAGGGAGGGTAGAAGCATAGCAGCCCTGTGTTGCAGCCAGGGTGCAGCTAGCCACAGCCAAGGCCAGAAATCTGCAGAGTATCCCAGGAAGAGAAAGTCTAGGTAGAAATCAGCCAATAACAGAGCAGAAGCTAAAGAGCAGACAGTGCAACTTCCAAGACAAAGACTTAGCGAAAAGGACTCTGAAGCTAGAGGCAGCCAAACAGGAGTGATGAGACAGTAATGGGTAAGAATAAAAAAGTAGAACATGAAGAGAGGCCTTCCACCATGCTGATAGTGATAACTAGTTCTTTACTGAGGAGGAACCAGACACAATGTGGGAACCTGCTTTCTATACTTTAAATGTAATGGGCCATAGCCAGGTACAGTAGGAGAACCACACACTTGTCCTTTGATCAAATCCAGAATGTAAAACCTTCCTCCACAAGGTACTCTTCATAGAGTTAACTGAACAGAAAAGACCTTACTTAATCATTTAAGTCAAGATTCAATTGCTCTAGGTGGTCAAATCAATAAGCTGCACTGCCCTTACCCCTTACAAAATCCTGCCTTCTGTCTGGGCATGTTATAAGTTAGACAGGGTTACATGTCATATCTGTGCAGAGTTTTTCACTGCAGCAAAATATAGGAATCAACATAAATATGTACCAATAAAATGCTAATAAAAAGATTGCTCATCCAGGCAATGGAATTCTATGCAACTATTAAAAAAGGAGTGAAGAAGTGCTCTAAGTAAGGATGTGAAAGATCTAAGTCATAGGAAGCAAGGAAAAAATGCAAGATACAGAACAATGTGTACGTACAACAGGGTACCTTGTAAAATGAGAAGAAGAAAAATAAGAATACATATTTTCATTTACATAACACTAACACATTTGTTGGTCAATTCTATGCTTATAACTGGCTGTTCAAGTCTGTATTACTATATGAATGGGTTTCCCCATAGGCCCTTAGAACGGAAATTTATAGCTCCTTGATTTTCAAACACATGGAATACATATGCATTTTATTTATTTATGTATTATTTATTATTATTAATTTTTTTTGAGATGGAGTCTTGCTCTGTTGCCCAGGCTGGAGTGCAATGGTGTGATCTCTGCTCACCACAACCTCCTCCTTCTGGGTTCAAACAATTCTCCTGCCTCAGCCTCCCAGAGTAGCTGGGATTGCAGGCATGCGCCACCATGCCTGGCTAATTTTTTTTGTATTTTTAGTAATTATTTTGTATTTTCACCATGTTGGCCAAGCTGGTCTCAAACTCCTGATCTCATGATCCTCCCGCGTCAGCTTCCCAAAATACTGGGATTACAGGCATGAACCATGCCCAGCCTTATTTTTGTAATTAATTAACTGTTTTTTATTGAAACAGAGTCTCACTCTGTTGCCCAGGCTGAAGTTCTGTGGTGTGCTCTCAGCTCACTGCAACCTCCACCTCATGGGCTAAAGCGATTCTTGTGCCTCAGCCTCCTAAGTAGCTAGGATTGCAGGCGCCCACCACTGCTCTCAGCTAATTTTTGCATTTTTGGTAGAGACAGGGTTTCGCCATGTTGGCCAGACTGGTCTCAAACTCCTGACCTCAAGTGATCCGCCCACCTTGGCCAAAGTGCTGAGATTACAGGCATGAGCCACCACACCGGCCCACATATGCATTTCTTAAAATCATATGTAAAAAGCACTGGGGTTTTGTGTCCTCTTCTCCATGTCTTCACATAAAGCCTTGGAGAAGCTTGAAGCTGTTGCTGGAAATTACGTAAGGCAACGAAACACTGTAGCTGACTTGATTCCCTGGAGTCTGAAGAAGACACTGTCCTGCAGACACCATACCACATCACCAGACCCCAGTCCAGTCCCAGACCTTGTATAAAGTATCCAGTATCATCAGCTGTGTTTCCATATGTATTCCTTACATACACATAAAGAAACTCTGCAAGAATACCCAATAAGCTACTGTTACTAATATTTATCTTTGAGGAAGAGAGAACGGAAAACTGGTTTCTAAGATACAGGGGGTGGGGAGATTGTACTGTATACCCTTGCTATATGTGTAAAATTTTTGAACCATGTCAATACACTCCTATTCAGAAACAAATTTTTAAGATCGTGAAGTTAATAACCACCACCAAGGTTACTGCAGGAAGACCAGAAGCCCGAGAAAGAATCATGGGAGGAAGTCCCTATCAAGGGCACAACATCAGGAATTGGGGTGGATAGCAGCTAACAGAGAACCTCACAAGTCCTGGGAACCCAACAATTCAGACCTGCCTCAAGCTGGTAACCCAAGAACCCCTGGTCCCAGGAATATAGAGAGTGAAGAAATGAGGAAAGGGGACCAAGAGTCCACAGCAGCGCTGGCGACACCAGCCTGTGAGCAGACTGTGGCTGAGTCATGCCGCAAATCTACAATCCATGCCTGTACTCTGTTTATTCTGCTTGCATTGGTTTACAAGGAAAGAATGCTTCAGAAAAAAACTCTGTTCTTGTCTCAGCTAAATTGAGAGAAAGGGAGTTTTTATACCTCTGTCCCAAGACACCATTTCCAGTGGAACCTGGCAGACGCTTCCCCCACTTAAAACCCACCTTCCCCCCACCAAAACAAAGAAGGAACTCAGAGTGGAGAATCCCCTTAATTAATTCTTTGAATCTTAATCATTTACTGAAAGCCTGTAATGTGCTAGACATGATGTTGGATGCAAGAAGAAAAGGAAGAAACAGAGCTCAATGATTTCTTCTGTGCCCCACGAGAGAGTGATCTGGGCCACTCTCTTACAGGACACAGGAGATTCATCACAAAAGTTGAGAGTAAAAAATACCAAGGCATTAGATACCTAGGCCAAAATCACACTGGGACAATTCACCCTGTAGCCTTACTCACTTTTACCAATTTAATTTGTAAAGGACAAGAAAGAAGAGAAAAGCTGGAGAGAGACAGCCAAATTAAAGAGGCTGTGGTTTGTGGTTCCCTAGATGCAGGAAAGATGAAAATCCTGATTCCTAATACCTAGGGCATAATCTCCTTCAAGCCTCAGGCCTAGAATCTGGCAGCCTCCCCTTCTGCTTTTCCCACTCTTTCCTAGGGTTGCTGCCCTGTCAACAGAAAAGCAATTACTTGTTGGAACAAACAGTAATCATCATCATAATGAACAATAAACAAATTGCTCCTAGGATGCAGCCTGGCATTTTTTCTCTGATTAAAGTTTATTGAGCACTTGCTAGGTGCCAGACACCACTGTCAACAGTGTAGGCGTTCCCACATTTAAGCCTAAAATAGAACTGTAAGCAGCAATGATATCCCCACTTTTAACACACAAGGAAACTGACTCCAGCAAGCACAGGCCAGAGATAACACGTGTCTTGTTGAGAGCAGGGAGCCCCGGAGCTGCCTGGCTCTGCATCCCAGCAGCGACTTAGTAGCTGCTGTTAGCAAGGACCCAGGCAAATTCACTGGCTCTTCAAACTTCAGTTTCCTCACCTAGAATGTGGGGAAGATAAGGATACCTCCTTCACAGGATTGCTGTACAAGTAAAACGGGTTAATCCTCATCAAATTGCTAGAATGCTGCCTGGCCCACAACAAAGCCTGGGGAACGTGAGGTACTATGATTTCACCCAGGACTGTGAGTGAAGCCCAGGGTCTTGAAAATTCCAGCCTGCTGCTTCTCAGCATCTTTCTGCAAGTACAGCCAGACTAGCATTTCCTATGCCTGGGATTGAGGATCCAGGAGAAATTCATAAAGGGGGTAATATATTAGGGCCAGACCAGCTGATGAAAGGATAAATAGGTAGGAAGGTGGAGGCAGAGCTTTGGGGAAGAGAATTGCCAGGACGTGGAACTGACATGAAAGCAACCCCTCAGCCTCAACAGCCCCCATCCCATCTGTTTCACATATTGGACTTCCATGCCTGGTTTCATTTGAAAACAGAATTCTGCTGCTACCAACCACCACCATAAGCCACTAAGCTAGAAAAAGGGAAGCCAGGGAGCTGGGAGTAATGTGAAGGGGACACTTACATGAGGCCTGACCAAAAAGAGAAACTGAGCATGAAGTTCAGCCAGAAGCCAAAAGGGACCATAATGGGCGGGGGGGAATGGGGAAGCATTGACTGGTCTACATTATCTCACCCTTCTCCCTCCCAGGCTGACCAGCTGAAACACCACCCCAGTTGACAGGATTTCCTGTTATTATACAGACCTGCGATCTCACTTCTCACCGTCTTGTCTCAACTCAACTTCCCACTTCTGTGGGCTTAAAGGTAAAGGAGGCATTATTAAAAGCTGGAGTCAAGTTGGTGGAGAGACACAGGGCCAGCAGGATGGCAGCAGAGTGGGCAAGCACAGAAGTGACAGAAGGAAATCACCTCGGACAGAGTCAGTCTCCCTTGCACACCGAGAAAGACCCAAGGTGACAAAATTCCTCTCTCTCTCTCTCTCTCTCTCTCTCTCCCTTTTTTGAGATGGAGTCTCACTCTGTTGCCAGAGCTGGAATGCAGTGACACAATCTCGGCTCACTGCAACCTCTGCCTCCCAGGTTCAAGTGATTCTCCCGCCTCAGCCTCTCGAGTAGCTGAGATTACTGATGCCCACCACTATTCCCAGCTAATTTTTTGTATTTTTAATAGAGACGGGGTTTCACCATGTTGACCAGGCTGGTCTCAAACTCCTCACCTTGTGATTCTCCTGCCTCGACCTCCCAAACTGCTGGGATGACAGGCATGAGCCACCACGCCCAGCCCAAAATCCCTCTGTTTGCCCCAACTCTCTTCCTATATGAGATTAAATAGGATGAGGCAGCTTGTAAGAAGTGCTGCAGGTTAGCCAAGATGAGTTGGAATAACCGTATCAGTTGTTAATATTTCCGCACCATTTGGCAGGTAGGGGTTTCCCCAAGTTCCCTGGCCCTTTGGCAAGATCCACCCAGACCGCCTCAAGATCCAGGAACAGCAGGGGTCCTCCAGAGTCCTGTGCCCAATGCTGTAGCTGGTCGGTGCCCATCCAGTCTGACTGCTGAATGCTCTGAAATCACCCACGTCACTTCTGCAATAGAACATGTTTCAAGGAGGCAGCTTCTCGTAAGCAGGAACAGATACAAAGCTCCTCCCCCCATCTCTGGTCCATTCCGTGGGAGCCCATGAGAGATGGTGTCCTTGACTCCTTGACTCAGGGCATGTCTGCACCCTAGTGGGTATCCATGGGAATAGTGAGAAACATGGAGGAAACCAACTAAGAGCATCTACTGAGCTCCTAGTTACGTGGCACACTATGCTTGGCAGTCTGCACACAGCATCCCAAATTCTCCAGTAGCCTCACAGGTAGGAATGTATCCTCATTTTACAGATGAGACTGACACTCAGAGCTTTGCCAGGGGCCATACATTGGTAGAGCCTAACTCAAATGGAGGCCAACCTAATCAGGCAGTGGTATCCCCCCATTCCACGGGGGCAGGCGGGCAAGGAAGAGAAGCAAGTGAGTGTGCGCTATAAGGTCCAAGAACGTCCCTCTAAAGCCAGCAGCCAGGCCTCAGCTCCCCCAACAGGCTCCACACCAGACCGTGAGTCCAGTGCCCAGATCTGACCTTTCCAGAGAGGCCAGAAACCTGGAGTTTTAGGTGAGATTTCCAGATTTCTGAACAACTTTTAGGCCAGACACCACATGGGCCAACTCCATGGGTTTCCAATGCCATTTCTAATAACCCTCCCTAACCTGAAAGCCAAGTCTGTTTCTCAGCCACAGCAGCTACAAGATAGTAACACATCAGCAGGCAGAGTCACCAGCACCAAGAAGAGATCTCATCTTAATCCCTCCCAAACTAGGCTCCTCAGAAGGCAGTGTCCCCCTTACCTCATGATCTATTCATGAGCCCATGCCCAGGTATATCAAGCCCAAGTCTGGATGATACCAGCTCTGTGTGGCTCTTGCAGCCCACTTACTAAGAGTTTAAGTACATAGGAGGCTTGGGTTCAAATCCCGGCTCAGGCACTTATTGGCTACATGACTCCAAGTGAGTTATTCTGCCTCTCTGGCCTGTACTTCCTCCTTGTAACACAGGGATACAGTATTTATCTCACAGAGTGTGGTGAGTTTTAAAAGAGTTGACATATATGAAGCACTTAGAACCTGGCACATACTAAACGCTAAGCAGTGTCTGCTGTTATCATTACCTCATGGCATCAGGCCTGAGATTGGTCTATGGTATCAGCCTGTGAGCTGGATCCAGGCTTACCTTCCTCCCATCCCCTCCTAGCTGTCCCTGCACTGTGGGTCCCCCCTCTCCCTCAGTCATCAGACTCTTAAATAAATGGAAAAATCAGAGGTGGATTTCCCTTTGGGTTTCAGGCAATGAACTGACTCAGAAGGAAGGTATTTCAATTCAGACCTGTCAGAGATCAAACACAATTCTTGGAACCTCCTCTTTCCTTGAAAATCTCTGGGGTTTCCTTCACACCACCTCCTCCCCTCCCAACAAGAACAGAAGCAGGGTGGTTGGAGAGAGAAGGAAAATGTGCGTTTCCTGTCTCAGGCCAGCTGCAGATAACTCATCTCTGGTTTCCGGAAATTTATTTCATCTCTGAGCATTTATTCTACAGAGAAAAAGTCCTCCCAGGGAGTCAGAGGAGGGAGGAGGATATGGAGTGAGTGGTGGTGGCAAGAATGTTAGATCCTCAGCTGCCCTTTCTGCCTGCTCCCCCTTCAGATTTCAACTTGGGTATCATTTTCTCCTAAGTCTAACTATGTGCCCATCCTCCGCATGCCCCTGGCACTCCAGATTCCACTATCACCCCTCTAGAAGCATTTATGAGAACTCTCTGCCCAGTTCCTCTCTCACCCTGCTGTAAGATCTCCAAGATACAAACCATCTACTCAGTGACCACCCCAGAACACAGCCCAGTATCGGGCAGAGCACTCCACATTCATTCAATAAGTGAATAAATGAATCAATGGCCCCTCCTTCGACACACACACCCCAACACTCAAGGACTGAAAGCACTTATACGAACATGGGCAAACAGGTTCTTCAAAGAACCAGCAAACATCAATTCTTGTTTTTTTTCACACTTTTTAAATTATTCTCAGTCACATAAAATCAGTAGAAGAGTTGGCAGAAAAGACTGTTTAGGGAGAGTGCGCTCCTGTGCCAGCTTAGCTGCTCTTGTTCTTGGAAGGGCTCATGAAACCCAAACCTCTAACCCAGACTTGTCCCCGCTGCCAAAATGCAGCTACATCTGGGGTGAGGCTGGTGAGGGGTGTTAAAAGCTGCATTAACACCCCACAGAGAATTCAACACTGAAGAAGATTCCCAGAATCAGCCCGCCAGATGGAAATTTAGGGAAGGCAGAATTGTACATTGTGATGCCTGGAGATTTAGCCAGAATACATCTATTCTGAAAAGTCATTTTCTTGCCTTGAGAGATATTACAATGTGCAAGCTGTGCTTCCTAAGGCAGTTTCAATAGGAAATATTCTGATTGATGGTTCTCATATCAACAAACCATGTGCCCTGACTTTTGCATGGGGTAACACTGGCTACTACTATATTGAGGTGTGACATTTCTGATATTTATGATGGATTTTTTTTTTTTTTTTTTTTTTGAGACAGAGTCTTGCTCTGTCTCCCAGGCTGGAGTGCAGTGGCACGATCTTGGCTCACTGCAACCTCTGTCTCCCAGGTTCAAGTGATTCTCCTGCCTCAGCCTCCCAAGTAGCTGGCTGGGATTACAGGCACATGCCACCAAACCTGAATATTTTTTATATTTTTAGTAGAGACAGGGTTTTGCCATGTTGGCCAAGCTGGTCTCAAATTCCTTACCTTAGGTGATCTACCACCTTGGTCACCCAAAGTGCTGGGACTACAGATGAGCCACCACACCTGGCCTGACAGATTAATTCTTAAAGTGTGAGGACATCTATCTTTGGATCCGATACTGTGTTTTAGAACTTGACCTTTCTCAGTCCCAAGTTCTTCCTCATAGTTGCTTCAAAGTCTATCTGCTAACATTTAAACTTGAGTCTATTTTCAAAGACCCGTCTTAAAAGGAAAGGCCACTTATTATAATGACTGCATTACAGGACCCAGTTACATAAGACATCTACCTTCCTAGTCATCCTTTGCATTGGCTACTATTTAAATACATTTGTATTTCCCAGGTAAATCCTAACTTCACAGATAGAAAGTGGCCAGGGTGGCTGGGATGAGTGATCCAAAGAATCTGATTTAGGCTTTGACCCTAGACTTGGATACTCCATCAAAAAGTTTATTACCATTTGGCTTGAGTAGAATGGAGAACTGAGAAAGTCATTTCCTCTTGTTCTTTTCTTTGTGAAAGAAGAAACAGCTGGCTCTCCTTGTAAGAACTTAGCCTCACCCAGACTTCAACTCCAGGCACCACTCTTTGAGGATTTTATCCCGGACTCCGTTCAAAGTGAGCTCACTGCATCCAAACTGTTGTTGTTTATCTTGAGACAGGATCTTGCTCTGTTGCCTAGGCTGGAGTGCAGTGTGCATCATCACGCTCAGCTTTTTATTTTATTTGTATTTTTTGTAGAAACCGGGTTTCATTATGCTGCCCAGGCTAATTTCAAACACTTGGGCTCAAGCGATCCTCCTGCCTCAGCCTCCTAAAGTGCTGGGATTACAGGTAGGAGCATAACACCTGGCCTGGAGAGGGCTATAGAGTGGCAGCAGAGTGGGCAAGCACAGAAGTGACAGAGGGAAATCACCTTAGACAGAGTCAGTCTCCCTTGCACACAGAGAAAGACCCAAAGTGGCACTATTCATGGGGCAAGTCATCACATTGGCCTGTGCGCTCATGCATCGTATTCACCCATTACGTATCAATTTCTATTCACAGTAATAACTGTTAACACTTAACTGTTCGCAATAATAAGCATCATTTGGCTAACATTTATTAAACCTTTATTAAATCACCAGACCCTGTACTAAGGATGCTTTTAGCATTATCTCAATCCTCCCAGTGACCATGAGGTTATTATCCTCATTTCATAAAAGACAAAACAGACTTAGAAAATAAAGTTATTTGCCCAAGGTCACACAGCTAGCCCAGTCTTGATCCCTAGACTCTCTGAATCCAGAAACTGCTCTCTTAGGTTAAAAAATTCTATTAAACCTAGCACAAATCCTCTTGCATATAACAGGGCTGTCACAACTGAAAACTGGGCTGAAGAACTGAGGTTTCTCTGTTTGCACATCTCCTTCTGACATCCCTACCATCCCGTGCCCCCGCCTTCTCCAAGAGTCCTGCCTCAACCACGTTGAGTTGATAGATCTATTCTGCAAACAAGTCTTCCAAAAGGAAAATCAAAACCCAAGTGTCGATTTGAATGTAACCAGAGAGCAGCCTATGTCAGTGTTTAAGACGCTGGAATAAAGGCAGCTGTGTTTACCTCCACACAGGCACTTGCTGATGTGGGAGGGCTGGCTTTATTCCACTTGGGACATCCAGCTCACATCAATTCCTGGGAGATACTTCACATCCTCAGTGATATTCCACGTCTCTGATGTGAAAGCCTATCTCCATCCTCTGGCCTTCTTTAATATAGTGAGGCTAGAATGGAAGGTATAGAAACATGGGGAATGAAAACTCTGATTTTTTTTTAAGCTTCGGCTTATTCTGGGCTCAATTTATATCTGAGCAAATGGTTTCAAATCTCAACCCGTATGTATTTCCCACTAATCTGAAAAATCACTCAAGACACAGAGGAACCTCTAGCCGTCCTAACTCCAGCACTGGAAAGGAGGGCTGGGGGAGTGTCATGCTCCACAGGAGGGGGTGTTAGTCACAGGACGTGATAAGAGTTGGGCTCCCAGAGACCTCAGGAAAGGAACAATGGCAGAAAAAAAGATCAGGAACCATCAGCTTAATCCTTCTCCGAACATAAGACACCTCTTTCTGACACTACAATCCAGTGCAAAGAACAAAGCTGTTGCTATGCATCCCCCCCAAAATTTATATGTCAAAGCCTTAACCGCCCGCCCCCAATTTGATGGTATATGGAGATGGGCCTTTGAGAGATACTTGGGGTTAGATGAGGTCATGAGGATAGGGCCCACATGATTAGTGTTCTTATAAGGGCATCAGAGAGCTCTCTCTCTCCCCATCGAATGCAAAGAGGTCACGTGTACATACAGTGAGACTGTGGCCACCTGCAAAACAGGAAGAGGGCCGTCACCAGGAACAGAAATGACCGGCACCTTGATCTTGGACTTACCAGCCTCCAGAACATCGAGAAGTAAATTTTTGTTGTTAAGTCATCCAGTCTACGGTATTTGTTATGGCAGCCCAAGCAGACTAATACAGGTATCTAAGTCAGAAAGGAGTTCAAATCCTGACGCCACTGCTCATTGCTGTGTGACTTTGGACAAGTTATTTAGTTTCTGTTATGTATGATTTTCTTCTTTGTCATCTCCTCATAACAAAGTGCTGTGGGGAGGATTGAATGTGTTAACGTAGGAGGAAGGCGCCTAGCGCTTTCTGCAACTCAACACCCGGAAGCATCAATGCCTCCCTGATGCACGCAATGGCTAGTATTAGGAAAGGGTAGCTTCTTGGCCATATTCAATCCACAGATGTGTTTTGTTTGGCCTGCACCAATGTTTGGGGAAATCTGGATTATTTACTAACATTTAAAAGTCAGAACATTTCACATAAAAATCCCAATTTCCAATTCTTCTTGGAAAATAAGAGTTGTATCACTGGCCCTGTGTTCTGCCAGAGTAATCCTCTTTGGACAGAGGGCAAGATATCACTGCCAGACACCCATGCCAGCTTCACCCACTCAGAAGACCTGTTTGGTACCTGAAGGCTTTTGAGTTAGCAGCCTCTGGGCTACCTGGGCTGGTGAAATCTGGCTTGGCCTGTACTTCTCCCAGCTGTCCACAAACAGAGCTTTTAAGTACAATTTCAGGATCAGCCTCCAAAGTGAAGAACAATTAGCACATTCCTGAGTCACTGTTTTATTTATTTACACTTCTATTGTGAACTAAAGAACCTCATGGAAAGGCCAGAAGTTTAGTTCTTGGAGAAGAATGAAGCTTTGCAACTTGGGGGTTGGATGACCCAACTTTGCCCCCGTCCCTCAACTTCTTGGGGCCTCAGTTTCCTCCTTTGTAAAATGAGGCCTTGGGCTAGATATCTTTTGTCTTTTTCCATATTTATGTAAGTATGATGTGAAATTCAAGAACATGGGTGGAAATTTAACACAATTCTAACGACTTTAATGAAAGTAGAGCTCTTAAAACACCTCCCTGACCTTAACACGGGCCTTAACTAACTGTAAACAGGACCAGAACAATGGACTTGTTTATTGTTCTGCCCACTCCAGGGTTGGGTCTTTAGCCTTGATGTTCTGCACTTAACATATCCAGAAACAAATGAATGCCAGGGCATTGAAAAACCTGATGGATCGATCTCCCATCCCTAGGAGATTCTGGGGCAATGAGCTCTGCCTGACTTTCTGCTCTCATTTAACCAAAACACAGACCTAACTGCACAAACATCCAACTTCTGGTGCTCTACGCACGTGGATGGGTCTTCTTTTGGTTCCTTGCTCGTTGCAACCACAGGAACTTTGCATGTGCCGTTTCTACCAACTGGAGCCCTCTTCACCTAGGTAATTCCCATGGATGTGTCAGATCACAGCAGCAGCATCACATGCACCATTCCTGGCTTCCATGGCAAGTCATTCTAACATGTTTTTATCACGTCAGCTGTGTTGCAGTAGCTGTCTTAGTGGCGCGTTTGCATTTCACACGTGTGGCTAGTTGACTAATGATTCTCTTCCCAGTGAATATAAATCCCATGGGGGCAGGGTCCGTGTCTGTCTTTGGTCCTCGTTGTCTCTCCAGTGCCTGGCCGACAGAGAGGCGCTCCAATATTTGCCGGTAAGCCACTTAGTAAAAGGAAGAACAGCAATGGAACCCCAAGCAGTCTCGTTCCAACCACTAAGCCGAATTGCCTATTACGGTGCCTAATGGTTAGGAAGGGCACAATAAATGCTTACAGAATAAATGACAGCTGCCATCTATCAACCCCCTATCCCTTCCCCCACAAAACACACTATGTACTGAACAAACAATTCTCTCTGGATCAGAAGTCTAGGCAGATACAGGTCTCAGAACTCAACGGCCATGAAAGTCACATAGCTGACAGAAGAAGCAATAAAAACCATAAGAACCAAGCAGGAAAAAAAAAAACACAAAAACAAAAACATAGGGCTCCTAAGGGGGTAGCCCCTTTGTCCCTGCTCAGACTTACAGGGGAAAATGGCACCAAGTCTGGCCTGCCACATACCTGATGTTTTCGTTCAGGGCATAGAGCTCGTTGCTTTGCAAGCCACCCCCTTTGAAAACGTTGATGACAGCAGTCTGAACGCTACAGGAAAAGAGAATAACCCCTGGTTAGAGAATCTCCCTTCTAGGGCCATTTCAATGAGCAGCTCAGGGCTGAAGGTGGGTGGAGTGACCAGGAAACTCATGGCACAAACCTGGCCACACTCTCCATCCATCCTCCATTTCCTACTCAGTGTCCTTGGAGAGAAGAAGACCAAAGACGAAAGAACTCAAAAGCAGCCCTCGTTTTCTTACAAGCCAGCAGGTCTTCCTCCCTCACCTTGCTGGCTGCCCTGCCGGTGCAGCCACAGTCAAGGGCAGGCAGTGGGATCTGATCGCAGGAAACCATGTGGGCCTGGGAGATTCCAAATGGCATTTCCTGCAAGCAGAAGCTGACCCATGCCTGGGGTTCTTTCACAGCCACTGTCTTCACAGGGGAAGCTTGGTGGCCTTGAGCTAACATGAACCGGTAATTCCTTGCCTTTTTAACAGCACTTTCCTTGGAAGAATTTCCAGCAGGTCAGCCTTACAGGGCCCTCGTATTTCCACTCCTCTGCGGTGTATGACAGCAGAGTTAGTCAGGACTTACTCCACAGCCTCTGGGACCACGGCCCACTGTTTCAGCAAAGGAGCTGCTTGCCGTCTTGTCTATATCAAGGGCCCTGGCCTTTTCTTTTTTCTTTTCTTTTCTTTTTTTTTTTTTTTTTTGAGACAGAGTTTTGCTCTTGTCACTCAGGCTGGAGTGCAACGGCACGATCTTGGCTCACTGCAACCTCCACCTCCCAGGTTCAAGCAATTCTCCTGCCTCAGCCTCCCCCTTTCTTTAAAGAACAGGGATCCATTTAACACCAAAACATTTTGGAGCCCCCCTCTCCCCCATCCATATCAGAGTCGTGCTTTTTGTGTCCATTCATTGAAGATATCCATAATGGTCCGGACATGGTGTCTCACACCTGTAATCTCAGCACTTTGGAAGGCCAAGGCAGGTGGATCACCTGAAGTCAGGAGTTCAAGATCAGCCTGGCCAACATGGTGAAACCCCATCTCTACTAAAAATACAAAATTAGTCAGGCATGGTGGCGCACACCTGTAGTCCCAGCTACTCGGGAGGTTGAGGCAGGAGAATCACTTGAATCCGGGAGGCAGAGGTTGCAGTGAGCCAGACTTAGGGGAAAATGGCACCAAGATCGCACCACTGCACTCCAGCCTGGGTGACAGAGCAAGACTCTGTCTCAAAAAGAAAAAATAAGAAAAGAAAATATCCATAATGACCCAAACTACAAAGAATTCAATCATGCTTCAAAGTAGTGATGCATTTAATTTCTCCAAACAGTATCTGCAAAGATTTGAAACACAGTAGCCCATAAGCATGTAAGACATAGTACTGATTCAGTCTGCTCAATTCTTGGTGCACAAGAGGTTGGCTAGACACCTAACAAAACTCCGTGTCTCCTCTTCCAAGCACCTGTGGCTCACAGGTCTTCATAATCTTTGGTTTATGCCACTCATTTAATTTTTCACAGACATGTTTTATCTTCCCAAATGGGAAGAAGGTTACTTAAGATTCCTTATATAAGCCCACCCTCGGATACTCTGACGGTTTCAGGTGTGACTCATGAGCATGAATAGTGACTATAAACTCCAGTGCAACTGTCCCAGTCTGGTAAACTGACTCTGACAGGCCAGAGGCTCTCAGTGGTCTGTTTTCTGGCTACTAAAACAAAGAAAGCTAACAGACACCTGGATGTAAAAACAAAAACAAACAAACAAAAACTTGTTCTTGGCCAGGTGTGGTGGCTCACATCTTAATCCCAACACTTTGGGAGGCCGAGGCAGGTGGATCATGAGGTCAGGAAATCGAGACCATCCTGGCTAACACAGTGAAACCCTGTCTCTACCAAAAATATAAAAAATTAGCCGGGCATAGTGGTGGCCACCTGTGTTCCCAGCTATTCAGGAGGCTGAAGCAGCAGAATCACTTGAACCTGGGAGGCAGAGGTTGCAGTGAGCCGAGACTGTGCCACTGCACTCCAGCCTGGAGACAGAGTGAGACTCTGTCTCAAAAAAAAAAACAAAAAAACAAAAAAACTTGCTCTCTTGGCCAAGTGCGGTAGCTCACACCTATAATCCCAGCACTTTGGAAGACAGAGGTGGAGTGATCTCTTGAGGCCAGGAATTCAAGGCCAGCCTGGGCAGTATATATAGCAAGACCCCATCTCTTAAAAAAAATTTCTTTTTTAATTAGCAGGGTGTGGTGGCATGCACCTGTAGTCCCAACTACTCGGGAGGCTGAGGCAGAAGGATCACTTGAGCCCAAAAGTTTGAGGCTGCAGTGAACTATAATTGCACCACTGCACTCCAGCCTGGGTAACAGAGTAAGACCCTGTCTCTACAAAAAGGAAAAAAGAGAAAACTTGCTCTCATCATCATTTGCTTCCATAATCACCTTCCCAGAATCAGCAGAAGCTCAGTCAGCCCCCGGGTGCCTCCCTCCCTGCCATGGCCCTTGGCAGCCCTCCACCCCACACCCTGCGGCCTCCTTCACCTGTTCCAGGCTGAGCTGGAGCTCAGCTGCAGAGTCTGCCGAGTTGCTTGGAATCGGGGAAGGTCGCTGAGCACGGGGGAGCTCATGAAGCGCGGTCTAGGCCTGCGGAAGGAGCCCATCTTGTGGAACTCGATGGGCAGAATGGGAGCGAAGCCACGGGTCATAAGTCCTGGTGACAGTTCAGCTTCCCCTCTAGGATGAGAAGGTTCCAATGCCGTCGGAAAGGGCTTCTCCTGGGGCTGCCTTCAGGCCCTCAGGCTTTCTTAAAACCTCAAATGTAGCCAACACCTGAAAAGAGAAGGCAGCTTTTATTGAGAACTCCTGGCCTGAGAACACCTATTAGAGGAAGTTGGGTGGGACTTTCCAGCCCAACTACCCCCAAAACAACTGTGGGATCTAGAAGGTTCCCATTCACAAGTTTATACAGGTCTCTTTTGGTTGTAACAGTGTGGCCACCCTCAAATGGGAAGACAGTGACAATGGGGCCAGGCTAAGGCAGAAAAATGATTTCTAAGCAGTGCTAGACTCTGGTTCCAACATGCACCCATCGGTTGGGGCACCGCCTGGGTTCCTGTGGTCCATGATGTTGTGCAGTAAGAGACGGATTTTTTTAAATGTCTCAAGGAAGACACAAGAGCTCTTCATCCTGGCATTGATGACCTTCCATGATCCGCCCTTACCACGCCAGTCTACGTGTATTGCTCAGTTTTCCGCAAATTATCAGTGTCTCGTCACTCGGGCACATCTCACCTTCCCTTACCTGCTGCTCCTTCCCTCATTTTATCAGGACACACTCACTGAGTGTTTGCTATTTAATAATCACTGTGACTTGTAGAACATCCAAAGATTTCTAAGACCAAATCCTTGACCTTAGGGGATTCGGTCTATAGAGAAGATAACTATCTTTTCAAGTATTCACTCATGTAATAAATATTTATTGAGCAGCTACTATGCACAGGCACTCAGGCACTGGGAGATATAAGATGGCTCCAGAGGCCATGGTGCCCTGCCCCATGGAGCCTGCAACCAGCAGGCACTGTTCTGTGCCATGCATAGTCCTTCCCCCACACTTTTGCTTGTACCAACTGCTCCTCTTGCCCAGAATTCTCTTCCTTTTCCTCTCTGCTTATTTAAACGTACTAACCCTGCAGGATCGGGTTCAAGGACACTGTCCCCTTGTAGCAGTTCTTGGGAGACTTCATGGCTTCCTGGTTAAAGGCAGCGGATGCAGGTTTGAGTCTGAACCTGGCCACTCCCAAGGTGTGTGACTTTGGACACACTGAGTCTAAAGTCCTCAGCTGTTACTGATGTCCACTTTCCAGGACTGGTGAGAGACGAAATGAGACCATGTGACATGCCCAGCAGCATGGCAGAGCTGAGGGCTTCAAGCACTGGCTATTTCCATTCAGGTGAATTTCTTTCTTTCCTCAGTCCCTTTGGACCCATAATTTCAGTCTCTTAGTCTTTACTGACTCTAAAGTCTAAATGAATGACTTAAAAAGTGAGTTTTAGAGAATTCAGCAAAGTGAAGGACAAAAGGAAACACCATGAATCTCATAGTCACTTTTTACTTGGGGGTTTACTAGGTTTAGTCAGGAAGTATCTTCACTGCCATCTCTTACCAGCCAACTCTGTTATGTCCCAAAAACTAATGATGCAACAAAAAGATATTCTAGCCTTAAGTCAACCTTCAGGCTGCCAGGGGAGAAAGTTTTGCAGCTCCAGCTGGTTAGCATTTGAAGAAGGGGGAACTGAAGTCTCACCTCCAAATCAGACATGGTGCTGTGGTCAGAAGAGTGAGTTAGGCCACTCAGATGGGCACAGAGGTAAGCCATCGAGAGGGCACGGGAGGTATTAGCAGCAGTCTGTAGGCAACAGGCATAGGAACAAGGAACTTGTAATACAAAGAGGCGGAAAAGAAATGGCTGCTTGTCCTGTCTTTTTCTTTTTTTTTGAGACAGAGTCTTGCTCTGTCGCCCAGGCTGGAGTGCAGTGGCACGATCTTAAATCACTGCAACCTCCGCCTACCAGGTTCAAGCAATTCCCTGCCTCAGCCTCCCTTTGGACCTGTAATTTCAGTCTCTTAGTTTTTAGTGACTCTGAAGTCTAAATGAATGACTTAAAAAGTGAGTTTTAGAGAATTCAGTAGAGTGAAGGACAAAAGGAAACACCATGAATCTCATAGTCACTTTTTAGTAGCTGGGATTACAGATGCCCACCACCACACCTAGTTAATTTTTGTATTTTTTTTTTTTAGTAGAGATGGGGTTTCACCATCTTGGCCAGGCTGATCTTGAACTCCTGACCTTGTGATCCACCCACCTCAGCCTCCCAAAGTGCTGGTATTACAGGCGTGACCCACTGCGCCCGGCTTAATGTTTATTTATTTTTTTTTTTATGGAAAGCAAACTTATGTCCTGTTTTCTTGTATAGTCTTTGCCCCTTCACCCCATGCTCAGAACTTTAACAGTTTTGTTAAACTTTATCAACAAAGTAAGTCATAACAGGCCTGTTAAGCTTCAGAAGGCCTCGGCAGCTTCATAAATGCCACTGCAACTTGGAAAGATCTACACAAATCAATAAATGAGGTGAAGAAAAAATAAAGCCACAGAAGGTCCTTCCGCATCCTTCAACTGGCTAGCTTTGGGGATTCAACTTGCCCAGTAAAGGTCACACTACTAAGACAGGATCCATTTCGCTGCCCTTCTTCAAATGGGCCTGCTAAGTGCAATTCACCTGTGTAATTACAGGATATTAACTCCCTTTATGAGCATCTTAAACTTGAGGTAATGGAGCTGCCTCTCATTCCATGGCACTGGTACAAGGAAGTAGAAAAGTGAGCAGAATGGATCGCTCCAGGTGTTTACCCACCACCTTCCTGTGAGACACTGAGGATGACAGGCTGGCTCCTGTGCCCCTTCATTTCTCAGTTAGTGCCCCCAGGCCTCCTAGTCCAGCAAAGTGCCTGGGCAGCCGCTCTTAAATGAGGGTCATTTTCAGCCAAAAGCTACGGCTGTGGCTCTGGCGGCCTCAGCTAAACTGCAGGGTCACACACAACGAGTTGCCACTGACTCATTTTTCTCCTCTCAAATCCGCCAGGTGAAGAGAATGTGAAGCTGTCTTTGTCTCCACCATTCCTACTTCGGGGCAGAGCCAAGAGACCTCCCCAGAGCACCACAGGAAGGAAGGAGGAGGCCTTTGGGAGCATTGACAAGAGTGGCCTAAAGGGAAATGCTGATACACTCTGGGTTCACCTGCTACAGCGCTGGCCCCACAGGCACAGGCCTGTCCTGACCTAAATGTGACAAGTCAGAAAATGACAGAACAGACGGGGCTTCAGAGTGGGGCCAATCCAGGTCCCATTTACAGGTGGCAAAGGTACAGCAAAGAAGCAAAGAAACTCTTCCACGGTCCTCAAGGCAGGAAGAGAGGCAGGACTGGTGAAAGCTGTTCTCCGACGCCTGATTGAGCATGTTCCCCAGCTCCCACCTAGGCCATTCTGCAAACCTGAAGACAGGCATCGGGCTTTATTCACCTCAGTATTCTCAAGTCTAAGCTCATTGGTTAAGAAAAAGATGAAGGAAAAGATGAGAATTAAGAAGGCATCGGCTAGGCTGGGCGCAGTGGCTCACGCCTGTAATCCCAGCACTTTGAGAAGCCGAGGAAGGTGGATCACCTGTGGTCAGGAGTTTGAGACCAGCCTGACCAACATGGCAAAACCCTGTCTCTACTAAAAGAACAAAAATTAGCCAGGCATAGTGGTGCGTGCCTGTAGTCCCAGCTACTCAGAAGGCTGAGGCGGGGGAATTGCCTGAACCGAGAGGCAGGGGTTGCAGTGAGCCAAGATCGCACCACTGCACTCCAGCCTGGATGACAGAGTGAGGCTTCTCTCTCTCTCTCTCTCAAAAAAAAGGAGGCATTGGCTACCTGGCTGACATGAAGCCAGGCATTGTCACAATACATAAACTTACTCAACCCTCACAAAATACCACTTGAACAACAGAGAAGTTAAGTAACCTACCCAAAGTCACACAGCTAATGAGTGACTGGTGCCTCATTCCCAGCCCATTCCTACGTTTCCATGCTACCAAACTCAGCCAGAAAACCAGAATTGAAGCTACCAAGTTAGGAACTAAATTTCTTATCAAAAGTTTAATCTCATGCCCCTGAGATAAATAAACTGGCATGAGGAATTCTATGACCACATTTCATGGGGCAAGAGGATGGTGAGAAAGGATGGAAGGAGAAAGCACAGCTGCCTTAGTTAGATACCCACTCCCTACTAGCTGTGTGACCTTGATCAATTTACTTGACCTCTCTGAGCCTTAAATTCCTCCCACATGAAATGACCCTGAGCAACTACCTCAGGGTTGGAGGAGGATTAAATGAGTAAATATTTGTCAAGCACTTAGAAGCGTACCTGGCAAATAAGTGCTACGTAAGAGCTCGTTAAATAAATAAAATCACATTGTTGTAGTTATTTCTAAATTGCCAAGCCATGATAGCAGTAGGGATACAACGACAGCCCCCTCTGCTTCTGGTGACCTCAGTAGCATCTGGAAATACTCCGCTGAGGAGCAGGCACTGAGCCCACATCCTGGTCACAGTGCACTCACGCTTGCCTCCTTAGGCCTTTGATAACTCATGACGTTATTTACTGACCCTTCACCTCTGTGTAGCAAGTTCCTTAGTTTGAAAGTGTTTTTCCACACATGGTTGTGGTTCTAAGTCTTACCTCAGTCCTGTAAGGCAGATGGAGCAGACAGTCTGTCCCAAATTAGGAAACTGAGGCCTGAGCAGGTGCCTGACTCGGCCAAGGCTGGAAAGCCGTCAGGTCAGGGACTTAGCCCCAGCTGGAGGCCTCCCAGCCTCATGCCTGGCTCACTGTTGTGCCTACCAGGAGATTCCTTTTTTCCTATATAATTTCAAAACATTTTCATTATGAAACATACTTTAAAAGTTTATACACACACAAACATACATTTTAAATAATAATAATAGGCCAGGCACAGTGGCTCACTCCTATAATCCCAGCACTTTGGGAGGCTGAGGTGGGATGATTGCTTGAGTCCAGGAGGTCGAGACCAGCCTGGGCAATGTAGTGAAATCCTGTCTCTACAAAAAACAAAAATAAATTATTCAGGCATGGTAGCGTTTGCCCATATTCTTAGCTACTCAAGAGGCTAAGGCAGGAGGATCACTTGAGCCCTGGAGTTCAAGGTTACAGTGAGCTCTGATCATGTCACTGCACTCCATCCTGGGCAACAGAGCAAAACCCTGTTTCTATTTAAAAAAAAAAAACTAATGACAATAAACAGTACCTACTTAAGAAATAGAAGGTTACCTTGGAAACTCTATGTGCCCCTATTTTTCTGATAACAGCATACTTGGTATATAAGCATTCACATAATTCTGTAACATCATAGTGAAAGGCCTCTTTCCAGCCACTTAGGTAGAGCAGATCTACCATGCAGAACTTTGAGATGACAGAAATGTTCTATATTTGTGCTGTCCAATATGGTAGCCACTAGCCATATACGGCTACTGAAAACTTGAAATGTGGCTAGTGCAACTGAGGAACTGAATTTCAATTTTACTTAATTTTTAATAGCTGTACACATGTGCACATACACATTCTAATTAATATTCTAATAAGAATGAGTAATGTTTTTCTTACTTTCTTTTTTTTTTGAGATGGAGTCTCGCTCTGTCACCCAGGCTGGAGTGCAGTCGTGCAGTCTCAGCGCACTGCAACCTCCACCTTCCAGGTTCAAGTGATTCTCCTGCCTCAGCCTCCTTTGTAGCTGGGATTACAGGCACCCACCACAATGCCCAGCTAATTTTTGTATTTTTAGTAGAGACAGGGTTTCACCACAGGCTGGTCTTGAACTCCTGACCTCATAATCCACCCATCTCAGCCTCCCAAAGTGTTAGGATTACAAGTGTGAGCCACCGCGCCTGGCCCTCTTTCCTTTTAATAATACGTCATGGCCATCTTCCCACATCACTACATATTGATCTACTTTATTACGTTAATGCAGCTTGACTATTCCATTTAGGGGGTATTACATTTTATTTAACCAATCCCCTATGGGTAGATATTTAAGGAGTTTCCCCTTTTTTTGTTACTGTAAAGAATGAGCATATCTGTGGGTCTTAGGGACAACATGACCATGACCCTACAAGGGTGCCTTCTCATCAGTGGAACTTCTGAATCAAAGGGCCCAAAAGTTCTTAGTTATGATTCTAACACCCACTCCCACCACAGCCTAGAAATAGCATTGCAGAAAAGATGTTGAGAAACATAATGCTTATAATAACTCTGAAGGATGTACAGCCACAGGTGTGTATCACTCGGGGCTTTGGGGGCAGATAAACCCTAAAATCAGTGATCACTCTGCCATTCACTCACTGTGGTAGGCAGAAAAACATCTCCCCCACTCCCCCACAAAGATACATTCACTTGTCACCAACACCTGTGAATATTACCTTATATGGCAAAAGATGAGATTCAGATAAGAATCTTGAGAAGAGAAGCTGGTCCTGGATTATCCAGGTGGGCCATAAATGAAATCACATGTGTCCTTACAAAGGGGATGCAGAAGGTACTAGAGACGGAAGAGGAAAAGACACAGACACACGTAGAGAAGAAGGTGTTGTGAAGACAGAGGCAGAGACCAGAGTGACACAGCCATGGGAGCTGGACGAGAAAAGAAACTGATTCTCCCCTAGAGGGAGTACAGTCCTGCCCCACCTTAATTCTGCACCTTAGCCTCCAGGACCGTGACAGAATAAATTTCTGGTGTTTGAAGCCATGAAAGCTGTGGGCATTTGTTATAGCAGCCACAAGAAACTGATAAACTCACTGTGTGACCTTGGACACCTCTGAGCTGCAGCTTCTACATCTGAAAAGCAGGAATAGGAAGAGTTACCTTGGAGAATTGTGATGACCAGAAAGATTTTCTATGAAGTACTTTGCATGGTTCCTGGAACTGTACAGATGCTAGACACAGGTGCAGTGGAGGTTGGGAGAAAAGGCACCTGAGTCAGGCTGGTGTCATCACTTCCTGTAGGGCATTGAGCAGGTGATTTAGGATTTGCAAGCAATTGGATGAGATGACTCAAGCAGGGCCTAGAATACTCCTTGAACACAGCAAGTGCTTGATAAATGCTACCTATGATTTCTTTTATGGCCTCCATTACTACTACCCCTGTATTAGCCTATTCAAACTATTACAAAAAAAAAAACCTGCATGGCTTACACAACAGAAATTAATTTATTTTCTTACAGTTCTGAAGGCTAGAAGTCCAAGATCAAGGTGTCCATAGTAGTGATTTCTTTTGAGGTCTCTCTCCTTGGTTTACAGATGGTTGCCTTGTAGCCATGCCCTCACATGATCTTTCCTCTGTGTACTCATGTCTGTGATGTTTCACTTTATGTACAAACTGCCTCTTCTAGGACACATATGCAAAAGTGGAAAGACATTCCACATTCACGGAATGAAAGAATCAATATTGTTAAAATGTCTGTACTATCTAAAGCAATCCATAGATTGTATGCACCCCAACCAAAATACTAATGGCATTCTTCACAGAAATGGGAAAAAAAATCTAAAATGTATATGGAACCACAAAAGACCCAGAATAGCCAAAGTCTTCCAGAGCAAAAAGAACAAAACTGGAGGAATCATATTACCTGACTTCAAGTTACACTACCGAGCTGTAGTAACTAAAACAGCACGGTACTGGCATAAAAACAGACATACAGATTAATGGAGAAGAATAGAGAGCCCAGAAACAAATCCATACACTTATAGTGAACTCATTTTTGACCAAGGTGCCAAGAACATACATTGAGGAAAGGATAGTTTCTTCAATAAATGGTGCTGGGAAAACTGGATATTCATATGCAGAAGAATGAAACTAGACCTCTGTCTTATATATAAAAATCAAATCAAAATAGGTTGAAGACTTAAACCTAAGACCTTACACTATGAAACTACTAAAAGAAAGCATTAGGGAAACTCTCCAGGACATTGGACTGGGCAAAGATTTCTTGAGTAATACCCCTCAAGCACAGAAAACCAAAGCAAAAATGAACAAATGAGATCACATTGAGTTAAAAAGCTTCTGTACAGCAGAAGATACAAATCAACAAAGTGAAGAGACAATACACAGAATGGGAGAAAATATTTGCAAACTGTCCTTCTGATAAGGGATTAATAACCAGAACATATAAGAAGCTCAAACAATGCTATAGGAAAGAAATATAATAATCTGATTTGAAAATGGGCAAAGTATCTGAATAGACATTTCTTAAAAGAAGACCTACAAATGGTAAACAGGTATATGAAAAGATGTGCAATATCATTTGATGTGGTTTCCCTCTGTGTCTCCACCCAAATCTCATGTCATATTATAATCCCTATGTGTCAGGAGAGAGACCTGGTGGGAGGTGACTGGATCATGGGGCAGCTCTCCTCCACGCTGTTCTCATGAAAGTGAGTGAGGTCTCACAAGATCTGATGGTTTTAAAGAGTGTGGCAGTTGCCCCATTGCTCTCTCTCTCTCCTGCCTGCCATGCTTCCCCTTTATCTGCCACCATAACTGTAAGTTTCCTGAGGCCTCCCTAGCCATGCGGAACTGTGAGTCAATTAAAACTCTTTTCTTTATAAATTACCCAGACTCAAGTAGTTCTTTACAGCAGTGTGAAAATGGACTAATACATCATTGATCATCAGAGAAATGCAAATCAAAACTACAATGAGATATCATCTCACCCCAATTAAAATGGCTTTTATACAAAAGACAGGCAACAGGAAATGCTGGTGAGGATGTGGAGAAAAGGGAACCTTCATATACTGTTGCTGGGAATGTAAATTAGTGCAACCACTATAGAGAATAGTTTGGAGGTTCCTCTAAAAACAAAAAATAGCGCTACCATATGATTCAGCAATCTCACTGCTGATTATATACCCAAAAGAAAGGAAATCAGAATATGAAAGAGATTTCTGCAATCCCATGTTTATTGTAGCACTATTCACAATAGCCAAGATCTGTATGCAATCTAAGTGTCTATCAACAGATGAATGGATAAAGAAAATGTGGTATATATACACAATGGAATATTATTCATCCATAAAAAAAGAATGAGATCCTGTCATTTGCATCAACATGGATGGAACTGGATATCATTATGTTAAGTGAAATAAGCCAGGCGCAGAACGACAAACTTCACCTGTTCCATTTATTTGTGGTAGCAATTAAAATGATTGAACTCATGGAGATAGGAAAATAATGGTTACTAGAGACTGGGAAGGGGTAGTGGTGGTGGGAGGGAGGGGGAATGTCAAATGAGTACAAAAATATTGTTAGATAAAATTAACAAGTTCTCGTATGTGATAGCACAATAGAGTGACTATAGTCAACTGTATTTTAAAATAACTAAGAGTATAATTGGAATGTTTGTAACACAAAGAAAGGAGAAATGCTTGAAGTGATGGATACCCCACTTACCCTGATGTGATTATTATGCATTGAATGCTGTATCAAAATATCTCATGTACCCCATAAATACAAACACTAAGTACCCACAAAAATTAAAAATTAAAAGAAATGTTCTATACCCAATGTCTCTGAGTTAGAGAAACTAGAATTTTGGTCCATATTTCTTTCTGAAGGAACAATGCCATTTGCATTTAGAAAAATTCCTTCCAAAAGCAACTTAAAAGTTTTGGTGCTGAAAGTGTTCACTTCAGTTATCTGGAAAGCCCAGGCCCTGGGTCCAGGAAATTCAGTGGTGGTGACAGGGTTACTGGAAGGTATCATTGGTCTTGTTAACACTCACCTCACATGGGTTTCTTCACAAACTTCCATGATGTGTTTCTTGGGGGAAAAAGAATGTGTCATCTCACTTTCTCCTCACAGCTGCCACAGCCAGGCATGGAGATGGTGTACAGCCCTGCCTGCTGGGGCCGTGGGTCGAGGAGGATGCTGCACTTAGTGGAAAATGCAAATAAGTTCCACTAGGGCTCCAACCTTTGACTCTGAAAAGGGAAGTAGAATCATGGCCCAACAACTTAAAATAAAGAATGGGTGGCTTATAATAATTCTGAGGCTTCCAGGAAAAAAGCCATTCTGAGTGTAAATAACAAAGAAGTCAAAGAAAACAGCCATGTCATCTGATGTGACTGCCTGGAAAACGAGGAGCCACTAGTTCCCAGGGAAACAAGAGAGTTGGCCTCCTTTACACACAACCCTCAGAAGCTTCTGCAGTCAGAAAGCCCAGCATGCAAATACTTCCCTGGGCCATGAACACAGGAATGACCCAATGTCCTTCCACACCACCAGGATTTAGATAATGATAGGTCCAACTCAGCCGAGTCATTCTCTCATTGCAGTCAGAATGGTCTTTCTAATGACAAGCCTGATGATCATGATAGCACCATTTACTGACTGCCAACTGTGTGGCAGGCCCTTGACATGTATTATCTCAGAATTTTAAAAATGAACTTGGAGGGTCTTGGCTTTTAGTGAAATAGAACAGAAAATATCAGAATGCATCACATTTAGGGAAAAAAAATGTATTCATGTTTACTGGGTTAAAATGTATCATGTATTTCATAGGTCATATGGCACTCGAAACTACATGAAAGTACCTGTTTGTTTGGAAGCATCTGTGTCTGACCTGACAACCACCAGGAGGTAGATGCTATTACCGGCCCCAGCTTACAGAGAAGCAAATGGTGGAGCTGGGTGTTTAACTTGTCTAAGGTTACACAGCTTATGAGAAAGGATGCTGGGACTAGAACCCAACAGTCCATAGCCCACAATGCTATGTCACTCTTTGCTGTAATGCCTTCAAATGTTCCCCCACAAGTCTTAGAATAAATTCACAAACTCCATCCTCGCAGCCTCACTTCTCACCACTCTGCAGTGCCACTCATTGACATTCCTCGTGTCTTCCACCAGCACCTGCTCTGCCCCGCCCCAGGATTGTTCCGTGTGCTGTGGCTTCTATGTGAAATATTTCCCATCCAATTGTCCAGATTCAAACCTGCACCCCCTTTATACCCACTTTCACTGGCTCAGATCCACCCTCCTTTCTCCTCACCCCGATTAGGTTCCATTACCCCAGGGAGCACCCTCCCCACCTCCTTTGTAGTCTTGTCATAATCTACCTAAATAAATAACTACAGAATTATTTGTTATAGCTTCGTGGGGCCCATAAGGGCAGGCACTATGTCTGTCATGTTCTCAGGTACATCCCCAGGGCTTAGCACAGGGCTGAGTGAAGCAGGAATTCCACAGATATTATGTGAATGAGTAAATGAGCCGCCTGTGTGTGAGGCATCATTGCTGAGATACAGGAATCGTAAGAAGGTGTCGGCTCAGAACACCAACATTTAAAATTACATGGGCATTTTGGGAGACCAAGGAGGGTGGATCACCTGAGGTCAGGAGTTCGAGATCAGCCTGGCCAACATGACAAAACCCCTTCTCTACTAAAAATACAAAAATTAGCCAGGTGTGGTGGCAGGCGCCTGTAATCCCAGCTACTCAGGAGGCTGAGGGAGGAGAATTGCTTGAACCCAGGAGGCAGAAATTGCAGTGAGCCAAGATCATGCCATTGCATTCCAGCCTGGGTGACAAGAGTGAACCTAGTCTCAAAAACAAAAAAAAATTACATGGGATTTCACCAGGTGTAAACAACATGGTATTGAAATCTGACTAACTTGGCTTCAAATCCAGCCTCTACAACTTATTAGCTGGGTGACTTGCGTACATACCTCATATGTTCTGAATTTCAGTGTCTGTCTGTCAAATGGTTGTAATGCTTATGTGCATGTTGTTAAGATGAAAATGAGATAACCTAGATCGTGGCTTGGCCCTGAGTAGGGGCCCAGAAAGCTATAGTGAGTATTAGTATTTTTATACAACATTACATTCTTCACAAAACCCTCTTAGGCTTCAGAAGGTGATGGGTGGTAGGGTTGGGGGAGACAGGCACTCACACAACCGCCCGAGGGAGCGTAGTCTGAATCAACTGCTGCGGAGGGAAATATGACAAGATCTACCAAAGTGGCAAAGGCCATACCCTCTGACCCAGCAGTTCTATTTCCAAGAATTTTATTCAAGGCACGTCAAGTGGCTTATGTAACATGAGTTTTTGCCTCAGCCTTCTTTATAACAGCAATGAGTTGGAAATAACCTAAGTGCTCACCAACAGGGAACTGTCCATATGTAAACTATGGTGTCCCATATACTAGAACACAACACAGCTTTAAGAAAGAGCCAACTTTGAATGAAAGAAAGGTTAAACACAGAGCCACGTGTACATTATGCTACCATCTATGAAAAAAGATAAAAAAGAGCATTTACACTTTTCATTGCTTGTGCATAAAATGTCTCTGGAAGGGCAAACCAGCAACAGATAACACTGGTTTCCCCCAGGGCAACGAGCTGGGTAGCAGGGACACAGTAGGGAAGTCTTTCTCTGTAAGCCCTTTTGGACTTTTTGAATTCAGAAACATGAAAATGCATTACTTCTTCATATAAGTAAGTATAAAGACAATAGTGACTCCCCTAACCTCCTTTCACCAAAAGGAAGAGAAAAAGTAAAGGTCATATGATTTCTTCAAAGTCACCCAGCAGTCAGGAGGAAGTCAGGATTCAGCTTCTGATCCCAAGCTGGGCTCTAGCAATTACAGTTCATTCATTTGACACAAATTTATTGCTTCAGCACTTATTCCACACTAGGAGTGACCCTGCGCAGGAAAATATGGGCTAGCAAATAAACACTGGTAGGAAAAGTAGATGAGAAGAAGAACCAGTTTATTTTCTTTTTTCCACACTGTGCATCGCAAACAGGCCAAAAGGGCCAGGCTGAGACCAGGTCAGCGAATGAGGCAGGTGTGGACAGTAAGCTGGTTTTACTACCAGCACCTGCCCTGGATAAAGGAGCCAGTCACTACTCAATCCGACCTGGGTTTGCCATCTTAGGATATACAAGCCCAGTTTTGCCAGATCTGATTTTTCCCAAGAGAAGCCAAAAATCCAATTTTTAAAAAATGTGAAATCACTGGATTTGTAAGTGTTGGCAACTAATTGACCAGGTCAGCCATCACTTTGAAGGCCAAAGATGTGGGTTTGTGACCTTTATTCTACCCCATCACAGCTACGACCTCCAGCCTTCTCAGACCTTTTATGTGGCGCCTAAGTCAGGTATAAGGTAAGCCTGCACTCATCAGTCCCTGTGGCCTTGGGCAAATCACTTCACTTCTCTGGGTCTGCTGACTCACCAGTTAATTAATAGTTTGGCCCAGCTGATGGCCACGATGATCTTTCACCATCTCTGGCTGTGCATTCAGCCCCTACCCTGGGAGCCGTACACACTGGAAGTCTTTGAGAGAGGAGGCAGGGACTGATACCCTAACACAACATAAACTCAGAACCATCCCTCAGCCAATGTTTGAACTCCCACCTAGACCATCATCTAATTCACCAGCCTCTTAACTAAGCTGTGTTTTATCTTATGTCTTATCTCACTTTCAGCCCATCACTGATTTCTCTATGAAGCTTTATGTATGAGATACTCCCCTACGTATTATACACACACCCAGATACAGGGTAAGCCAGCAGCACCCAAGATATTGCTAAAGGAAACACACAGAAAGCAGAACCCTTTAAGCCAGCATAGGAGACTAGATCTGGCCCCATACCTGCCCCTGTGCCAGCCCACTGCATAGAAACCAGGTCACAAGTAGATTTTCCAAAGTGGTGGGGCCATTTGGTCAAATCAATTGTCTACCATGACTATTTTATTATCATTATGCCTGCTGATTAGAATAATATTAACTATCATCAGAGGCTGGCTATGATGGTCAGGACTGTGTTAAGCCTCTATTTGCATCTATTACCTCAATTAATTTCTACTCTAAACCAATGAGGTAGGTTTCATTAGGCTCATTTTGCAGATGAAGAAACCGAAGCCTAGGGATTCACCTTCCCAAAGGCAGAAGACTAGGAAGAGGGACCAAGAGGCAAATCCTGTGTGATTCCAGAGCCTGAACTCCCAACCCCTCTGTTTTAAAAAATGCTCGTATGTGCCACACACAGAGCCGAGAGATTAAACTCCACCCATTGCTTCCCTTCATGAACATCACCCATAGCTTCTTACCTTAGAGCAAGAGGACTCTGCCCCTCAGGGAAGGGTCTCTGTTTCCTTGTGGTACCCACAGACCAGGCTGCAGGTGATGTGTTTGTTTACTTGTTCAGTGTCTGATTAGCCCTGACAGTATGGAACCTCTTTAAAGGCAAAAATCTCACCCAACTTGTTCACTGTTATATCCTGGTGCCTAGCACAGCACTGAGCACATAAAAGGCACCCAATAAATATTTTTATTTTATTTATTTTTTACATATTTTTAATTATTTTTACTTATTTTTTGAGACAAAATTTCGCTCTGTTACCTAGGCTGGAGTGTGGTGGCACAATCACAGCCCACTGCAGCCTTGACCTCCAGGCTCAAGCAGTCCTCCCACCTCAGCCTCCTGAGTAGCTAGGACTACAGGTGTGCACGACCACACTCAGCTAATTTTTTCTAGAGACAGGTCTTGCTGTGTTGCCCAGGCTAGTCTTGCACTCCTGGCTTCAAGTGATCCTTCCACCTCGGCCTCTCAAAATATTGGGATTACCGGTGTGAGCCACCACGCCTGCCCAAATATTTTTAAATGATGGAATAAAAGGTATGCTTCCAAGCCACCAGGAAGAGTGGCCTTCCCATTTCTGAGAGATCAGAAAAAATTATCTTTGCTTCTGACTAAACTTGGGTCCACCTTGGCATTATCCACGGGGACATAAACCTGGACCACGTGGATGGGCAATCCTGAGTCTGTTTGCTGGTCAGTAGAGCCTACAGACACAGCAGAGCAGAAGTGCCTGCTGCATAGCAAAGCACGTTTGTTTTTATTAAGCACCAATCTTTGCAACTCTTAGGAGACAAAAGTTGGCCAAGAATGAACACTGACTCTTACAAACAAGAAAATGTTAAGGGTCAACTGTGGACTATGGAAAGGGCTCAACAGGAAGCATGAGGCAACTTTCTCATGCGCTACTGGAAACCTAGTGCAGACACAAGAGTCTGAGAGTCCAAATTTGCACAACAGTAAATTCAAGGCAAACAGGATACATGTCCAAGTGTTTATCCCTGCTTAACAGTGTTCACTAAGTGTCCACAGGATTCAGAAAGCTGACAATTTAGATGCACCTAGAAGTAATTATATCATCACATCATCATCACATTGGCCTGCAAGCCACTATATAATCACCAGAAAAAATCCCCTTCTGTGGTACAAGTTAAGCAAAGCTGTGGGAAATAACCACACAACTTATTTACTCATCCATAAGCCCACTTTAAGCATCAAGTTTCTTGGAGTGCATACTGTCTGGGTGTGGCCCACCAATGTCATCCAGAGTGACTCCGCAGTGCCTACCAGACGATAAGCCAAAAAGTCTAGACACAAGCAGTAGCTAAGACTGACCATTACATGAGTGAGCAATTACATTTCTGATATGTAACGTATATAAAACCCTAGTGGGTGAAAGAGTGGTCAAAAGCTACAGTCTGGCAGCCAACAAAAGCTTTAAGCGTGGGAAAATGTGCTCTAAATGAAAATATGCAACTTACTTTTAAAAATTAGGTCCACTCTCTCATTGCAGAAATAAGATACAATGTTTTTTTTTTTTTCATAAGAAAAGGAGATGAGGCTGGGTGCAGTGCCTCACACCTGTAATCACAGCACTACGGGAGGCCAAAGTGGGAGAATTCCTGGAGGCCAGTAGTTTGAGACCGGTCTGGGCAATACAGCCAGATCCCATCTCTACAAAAATAAAAAATGAAAAAAAAAAAAAAATAGCCAGTCATGGTGGTACATGCCTGTAGTCCTAGCTACTCAGGAGGCTGAGGCAGGAGGATCCCTTGAGCCCAGGAGCTCAAGGCTACAGTGAGCTATAATCATGCCACTCCACTCCAGCCTGTGTGACAAAGTGAGACACTATCTCTAAAAAAAAAAAAAAAAAATGAAATGAAATGAAAGAAAGAAAAGATAAGATAAAAGAAAAGAAAAGGAGACGAAGGGAAGGGAAATTTCTTCTCAGGTAGTAAAGCAAGGAATAATGGGCATTGAATAGAGGATCAGAAAACGGGTGGAAACATCCACATATGATCATTTCATGGAGGTCATGAGTCCAAGTCCATTTAACTCAACCAAACATTAGAGTGTCCACTGGATGCCAGGATCTGAGTAAAGGAAGTGACAGGGGGCAAAGAACAATAAATTATCTTCCCCCAGGGAGCTCATGGTTTCTAAGGAAATATCCAAAAGTAAAACTATAAATGAAAGCAGACACCAAGGGCTGTAACTGATGATGGACAATTGAGACACGGTTGAGGGAGAAAGGTGAACTCACATTCTGGAGTTACAAAGCAAAGCAAATGAAAGGTCAACTGAAAACTACAGGCTCTCCATTTCCTCGCCCATAATCTAAAGAATATGGGCCTGGAGACCGGAAAGGAAATTTTGAGAAGGAAAAACAACTTTTCATAGGTAAGAACTTTAAAAGTTCAAGGTGTATCCAAGGTCTTACCCATGAGAGACAGGTATAGGATGAAAATACCACATTTCAACAAATACCTAGGGAGTACCTTCTACCCTTGCCACAAAGATGAGCTAGATATGACTCCTGCAATAATATAATAATAAAAGGGAATAGCAATTGGTGGTGATTAAAGTAAAAGACAGGAAGGCCTGACACTGGGATGGGACACAATGCTTACAGCAGGTCAAAGCAGAATCTGTGACCAAGATTAGAGGGCCAGGTGGGGAATGTGGCCATCTAAAGACCGTCCTCAGACTCCTTTTGGTTTATTACACAAAAGCTGAAAACCCGTGTTCAGATGTCAACTCTCCCAACTTTTAAACACTGGAAAAAATCATCTTGTTTTCTTCTTTTCCCCAAAATACAATGCAAGCCAAATAGTACATGTCTCATGCCAAAGTTTGGCCCACGGGCTGCCAGTTTGAGACCCTCGCATGGGACTAAGTGGAGACAAATGTACGCAGCTGGTGACTGTGAGGGCCAAAGGGACAATGAAAAGAGATATTGTGAAGGTTGTAAAGCTAAGCCTCAAGAAAAAGAAATTCAGCCCTGGGAAAAATAAATAAAGTAATTGAACAAAAAAATTAAACTCCAGAGGCCTGTGGTAGAACACTTGCCACTAACATCTCACAGCACTTTATAGTTACTAAAGCTCTTCCTCATGTTATCCCATTTGACCCCCAACAATCCTAGGAGGCAGACACTATTACTATTCCTATTTTAGAAGTGGAGAGTTTCTGGTTCAGAGCATTTAAGCAACTTGCCTGTGTGGTTCCAGTGCTAGGGAGGGATACACCAGAACGCAGGTGTAGATCTTGTTCTTTTTCAGACTCTGAAAGAGAAGAATTCCAGGCCATCTCTATCACCTTATTTTTAAAGAATATAGATTCCTGGGCCCTCCCCCTGGTGATTTTCATTCACTGGGCCCAAGATACCTAAATCTGTACTTTCCAGATATCTTCCAAGCGATTCTGATGTACAACGAGGCTTGATAACACTGGTCTAGACCGATATCCTCAACCAGGGGCGATTTGTCCCCCTTCCTGGAGACACTTTCTGATAGTCATAACTGTGGAAGTAAAGAGTGCTATGGGCATCTAATGGGTAGAGGCCAAGCATGCTGCCAAAAATCCTACTATGCACAGGACAGCCCTCACAACCAAGGCTCTAATGCCCTGCTACTCACACTGTGATCTGGGAATCAACAGAATCAACACTGCCTGGGAGCGTCTTAGACATTCTGGCCCCAGCCCAGACCTACTGAATCAGATTCTGTGGTTTAACAGGAACTCCAGGTGATACACGTACACTTCCAGAAGCATGGCTCTAGACCATGCTTCCTTGGTCATCAAGGAATTTTAGAACAGAATGGAACCTCACTGGTAGGCCAATGTCATTACTTTGTAAATAGGGAAACTGAGGCCCAAACTGAGGCCCAAAGTAACTGAGCAACTCGCCATGGTCATACAGCTTGCTCATGGCAGAGCTGAGATCAGATTCCAGATCTCAATTCCTCAACCTGAGTTATCTCCATAATGCCCATTAGGACCAAAATGGGGGCTCACTCAACAACCCTGCCTCTCTGAACAGTTGATACAAAGCTTAGTGGGGAACGTTTCTGAGGCCTGAAAGGAATCTCTTGTCCTGTTGCTGAATTTTTTTTTTTTAAGTATCTCGAACACTACAAAAGAGTACCATGTTTACCCACTAATTCAGCCTGCGAGGTGTTTTACAGGATTTGTAGCCATACTGCTCCCATAGTGGTGGTGTCCAGCAGCAAGCATGATGAAACAGAGTTCTCCAGAATGACGGCGGCAGTCAATGTGGTTTCCCCCAAAGACATCTGGAGAATGATGCTGAACCAGTTCCAAAGAAGTATTTAGAATAAAATGGCAAGCGTAAAAGGGTTTACAGCAAGGATTTACATGGCTGAGGTCACAAGCAGGTTGTGACAGTTTCAGGCAGCTTAGTTCAGTCTGACACAGACACACATCGGAGTCAATGGTAGATTTTCACACCCTCCCCACCTGCCCCCTACCCTGTCCCCCGTCCTTGGGAAGAAGGCAAAAACAAATCCTTTCAGCTATTCTTCCAGGCTCAACTTAAGCTAACATATACTCCAGTTCCTAAACAGCTGCAGGAGTCCAATGCAGTCCATTACTTAATCCTAGTATTTGCTGCAAACCCAACTACTGCCAAAGATGCAATCAACAAAATGCAGGATGTGGCCTGTGTCAAAAGAACCAGCAAAGCTGGAGAAAGTCCTGTAATAGGTAAAGTAAGGAGAGAAAGGGAAAGTGGAAGCGTTCTGGCATTTGGCAACCAGCTAAAGTGAAACCAGAATATTCATGTGTGGGTGAGGGAAATAGATTTGCACCTCAAAATTGAGGAGAGAAAAAGAAGAATGAAAGCTTTGTGGGTTTAATATGTGAGTAAATAGATAATTCTGTGTAACATATAATTATATGTTAAATAAATAGAACAAATAATAATGACAGGTTGTTTGGAAGGGGTAGATGTCCGTCAGGTCTTCCCATAGGCCACGGTCACACAGGTTTCTGTTGCTCTCCCAAAACCCTTCTAGCTGAGCCTAGCTGTGAGCTCTGCTTTATAATGAAGTTAATATATAGTGATGTCATTTATTATCCTGCTCCAGAAATGCAATATTTTTTAAAAGCGGGGGAAAGCGGAGAATGTCCTCTACACATTTGACGAATATATAAAAGCCTCTAAAATCTCAGAATGTTACGGCTGCAAATTTCAGGGAGTTAAAAAAAAAGTCAGCCTAAATTTAATAGACCGTTTAAATTCTTAGGTGATGGTAATTAGGGAACAAGCAGCATTTCTTTAAACACTGCTAGACAGAACTTAATCCAATTTAGGTAATCACTAACCTTTGCTTTTTTCTCTCTTTCTCTCTCCCATACATGAAATCCCAGGATTGATCTACAAAGGCCATAAACTGGCAAAGCATAAAAAGAGAATGTTTAAAGAGGGAGACTGGGTGACTGGTACCTCAAAGGGCCAAGTCTAATTAAAATGGAAACAGGTCCCACAGGCTCCCTAATTTATATTGACTATAAAGCCAACACCGAGCAGCAGAAGGCATCAGGAGGGAAGTGGAGACACTTCCTCACTCTTCCCCCTCTGGGAACCTCTTCTGGTATGTTCTGCAGTGTGACAGCCATCCTCGCCCAGGTCAATGCTAGTAATTCTCTATATTCACAATATCTACAGGGCCTGACTTTCCTTGTTCTGTGGCATTACTGTTGTCAGAATTATCCAGACTATCCCTTCAGGCCCCATTGTTCGCACACCTTCTGTCCCCCTCATTTTAGAGTCCCTGAACAGCTCCGGCCTTGACTTCTGATCCAGAAATTTCCATGTGAACCACTAGGATTTTCTTGGGAAACTGGGACCCTGGGTTCTCCATGGAAGGCCTTCAAGGGTAGATATCAAAATGCACTGGTCGGGCGTAGTGGCTTACGCCTGTAATCCCAGCACTTTGGGAGGCTGAGGCGGGCGGATCACCTGAGGCTGGGAGTTCAAGACCAGCCTGACCAACGTGGAGAAACCATCTCTACAAATTTAGCCAAGCATGGTGGCGCATGCCTGTAATCCTAGCTACGCGGGAGGCTGAGGCAGGAGAATCGCTTGAACCTGGGAGACAGAGGTTGCGGTGAGCCAAGATCACACCATTGCACTCCACCCTGGGCAACAACAGGGAAACTCCATCTCAAAAAAAAAATGTACTGAAAAGACCAAGATGCTTGAGTTCATGGCTATGTGACACTGGGAAAATAACAAGTCTCTCTGAGCCTCTGTTTTCTCATCTGAAAATAGAGAAAATAATCCCTACCTGCCTGGGTTGTTGGCAGGCACATATTTGTGCCATTACCATAGCTATACCTACCATTACCATGGCTATACCTGGCTCACAGAAGTTGCCCAATAAATAACTCAGCTCATTTGTTTTAACTGTACAAGTTTCAAAGTAAACCTTGGATCCCCAGGTACTGACAAAAATGGGAATTAAGTTCACTTCTGATGCCTCATCACTATCATCCATCCCCCTCCTTGGCTCCATGTGAGATCTCTTGTAAAACAGTGCCGTCTGCTTATCAGGGTACCACTCTCTTTGTTCCCCAATTCCAAATCCCGTATCCTGTACAAAATCCATAAAATATTCCATTCCTGTATTTCAGCAACTAAAATATTAATTCACAATGACTTGTTAACAAATGATAATTTCTACAAGCATTACCTTTAACACGTATTTACATTTTACATACAGAGAGGTAACTCTAGAGAACAAACTTAATGATGAACGTTAGACACTGTAGGGATCTTTCAGAGGAACTCACACACTATTTTTCAAATCAATTTTGTATTAGGTCTAGCTCTGCAGAAAGAATGAAAAAGGAAAAGGCTGCAATCTAAGAGAGATTTCGGCATATTTTACCTTGTACGAAAGGAATAGCCACAAGAAAACAGACACATGCATACCTGCAAATCCTTAGTGTGGAGAAATCTGGAGGAAAAAAAAAGTAATCCACAAAGACCTTACTGAATTCAATTTTCTACAGATAAATGGCTTTAATGATGAAGATACATTAACACAATGAGCAAAGTGAGGATTATGATTTAGGTCTGGACTATCAGCAAGAGATTTTCAGATGATCAGTGTGAAAGAAACAAGGTTCCACCCTTGAGAAACAAGCTAGTCTAAACTTTGAGAAGTAACCTAGTTAGACTTTCTTATTTCTAGTGCCCTTCTTCTTTTTCACATTAGTTTCCAGTTGTTAGAAGCATCAATAACATACTCAAAGAACAATGGTTGGAGTTGGAAAAACTGAAGACAACTTTGTGGATTGACCAAGCATCACTTCCCTTATCTGCAAGGCTACATTCTACAGAAACCGCTCTAAACAGCACCCTTGATCCTGATTCTACAGAAACCGCTCTAAACAGCACCCTTGATCCTGATTCTACAGAAACCGCTTTAAACAGCACCCTTGATCCTGATTCTACGGCTGCAACCAGAGAAGACAGGTTCCACAGAAAGGAGCCCTGCACCTTCCTCAGTCGTACTGGGAACCTTACCAGGGGCTATATTTTAAATGTGGCTAAATTAGTTTCTGCAAGTTCCATTTCCCCCTCCAGACCCGCTAGCTACTTCATGTTGTCAGTAACAGCGCTTTCCACCTCAGAGCAATATACCAGACTCAGCACTGTGACATTTTGCAGTATGTAGGGCGATGAAATGTCATGACTGCAAACGTACGGTGGTGGTGAGGATCACCCAAAGAGAGGTAAAAAAAAAAAAGGGTAGTCTCCCGGGCTTGATCAGCGAGGGTCCCTTGGGGACGGTAGGGGATGAAGGTAGTCCATTGGGCCGGTGGCGTCCCTTTGGTCCTTAGCATGGGTCATCTGAATGTGCACGTGTCGTCTGGGCAACAGGTCCAGAACTCCGCCCAAGCAGGGAAGCCCGGAGACTGCAGTTCAGCGGTAGCGCGTGAGCCTTTCGTCTTGTGGGGCGCATCGCAGTAATTGAAACCTTGCACACCGCAGGACTGCGGTGGCGTCTATAAATACTCAGCGCCTAACTGCTGACAAACAAAACGCGGGCTCCCGGCACCGCGGGGAAGAGGCGGCGGCGGCATGTGACCGAGGGCAGGGGCTGGATAGAACTGGAGGAAACCCTTATTGCTAGCCAAGGAGGCATCCCAGAGCTGATTCCTGAAGCACAGTTAGCAAGCACACAGTCTGGTCCAACCCCAGGCGGCGGCCCCCAGGAAAACGGGCAGGAGGGCTGGGCAGGCAGCGTCCGAGCTTCCCGGGCAGGGGCCACAGAGCGCCCCCTGCGTGCAGCGAGCCCCGGCTTGCGCGCACAGTAGGCGCACAGAGGAAAGCCTCGCCAAAAGGAGAGCGGGCGAGAGAAATAAAGCGGAAAGGGGATACTGAGGGCCCGCAGCGGGGCCGCCCCAGGGCTTGCTCGCAGTCGGTCCCCGCGGGGTCCCCAGGGGCTGGGCCCTGGCCCCCCCAGTCCGCAGAGCGCGCGCGTGCAGCGGAGCACGGGACAAAGTGGCTCCCTTCTCTGCCCTCCTCTCCAACGCCTCACTCCAGAAAAAGGGGGGACGGCCAGAAAAAGGCTGCTTGCAGGCGCGGAGTCGCCCGCGCGTGAGCGGGGACAACTCTTTAAATTTGCCCCCCAGACCGAGGGAGAACGAGAGAGTCAAACAAGCAGACTTTCTTTTTCGACCTCCCGGCTTAGCCTGGGTTACCTGATCACCAGCATCCCCCATTCCACCCCACGGCGGTACCTCAACCACCCTTAACAGCGACCGGGAGCGTGGCTTGTCCACTGCTCGACCATGGTGGTCGCAAGTAGGATCCCCTACGCCTGCCTGCAGCGTCCGATCGGAGGATCCTTAACCATGCAGTGGGTTCCCACCTGGTTGCCCCCCCAAACGTGACACTTTTCCCCAGCTTCTCCCCGCGACCCCCGCCACGCCGCGCCCCGTCAGACTGTGCGCGGTAATTTTCTGCTCGATTCTGCGCGGTTGCTGAGCCTACGACTCTGGCCCCTCCCGAGACGCCCCCACCCACCACTCACCTCCTTGGGGTCTCCGGCGTGCATCACCCCAAGTCGCGCACATTCGCCGCTCGCCTCCGCCCTAGACTTCGCGCGCCTAAGAAAAAGTTTCCGGTCTTCCCGAGGAAGTTTTCTCACCGGAGAGAAAGGAGGACCTGGACGGTTCTCGCCGTCTGCCCAGCTCTCCCTCCCTCCCTCCCTCCTCCCCTAGCTCTGCCCTCTGATGGGGTCCCGTCCCGCCTCGGTTCCTCTCCAGCGCAAGTCAACAAATGCTTCGGCTGCGGACCTCCCGGAGCCGGGCTGGTGACACGTTTCCCCTCCTCTCTCATCTTACGGCCTCCTCCTCCTCCTCCTTCTCCTCCCCTCCTCCTCCTCCTCCCACTTTTCCTGTCCCGGACACCTCGCTTTAGTTTCTCTCCAACGGCCCCTATCTCACTTCACTCTATCCCCACTCTTCCTCCCCTTCAGCAACTCTCAGCCTGCTGGCGAGAGCGGATAGAGGGAACCAGCACTTACATCTAGTTCAACAATTTCAGGAAATCCAAGCTTTTTGACTTAAAAAAAAAAAAAATGCCAAGGAGGATGCAGCAGGGCAAGGGAGCTCCGTGCTTGCGTTTCTCTCACACAAGGGGAGATCTGCAGTCCCCCGGCCCTGCTGCCCCGCAGCGGGAAACTCTGCCAAGCCTAGAGGTGATTCTGAGCTCACTTAAAGGGAGCAGGGCGGGGCTGAATAGAGGACTGGGACCTGGAACTTTTTTTTTTTAAGGTATAGTCCCTAGGCCAATTTCAAAAGTTGTTTTAAGTGCATTAATGAAAATACAATGCAAGTGAAATCTTTCCCTTAGGTTTGCAAAATTCTTTTAAAGCTCCCAAACTCACTTTCTAACTGCAGGTTTAATGAACTGGAGGAGGGTCCTTCAGAGTTTGCAACCACAGAAAACCAACAATCCAAAAATTAAAAATAATGTATGACTATTTGCAAAACTGTTAGGGTTTTGTTTTTTTGTTTTTTGTTTTTTTGCAGGTGTTAAGAATTTAGTGCAGCTGTTTGCAGGACTCACTGGCTTGCAACATTTCACCCTATGGTTGAGCAGGAAATACTTTAAAAATGCTGCCCGATCACACATCACTTGTAGGCTTTGAAACCACAGTGACATTTGCTGAAGAAAAAGATGTGTGTGTCCTTTTATCTCAACACTGAGCATGATTCATTTTCATTTTTTGACTTGGTCATTTAACCAACACATAAACGTATGTGTTAGGGTTGCTGTGGAGATGGGAGCGGGTTGAGGAAGTTCTGGGCATCTCATTTCTCCTGCGATATTAGGTAAAGCTAAAAGATTCTCAACAGAAGCCCTGGAATGATGAAGGGCTTTAAATTTCATCCCAGGAATCACACACAATGAAAGAGACTGGGCATGGGACATATGCCTGGGAAACAAAATCTTTTTTTTTTTTTTTTTTTTTAGACGGTTTCCCCTCAGTCACCCAGGCTAGAATGCAGTGGCATGATCTCGGCTCCTGCAACCTCCACCTCCCCCGGGTTCAAGCAATTCTCATGCTTCAGCCTCCTGAGTAGCTGGGATTACAGGCATGCCTAATTTTTGTATTTTTAGTAGAGACAGGGTTTCACCATGTTGGCCAGGCTGGTCTAGAACTCGTGACCTCAAGTGATCCACCTGCCTTGCTCTCCCAAAAAGCTGGGATTACAGGCATAAGCCACTATGCCTGGCCAGAAACTGACAGGACAATGAGCAGGGAGGAGGCTTAAAAGAGGCAGGTCTGAGGAATTAGAAGCCAAATCCTCGAGCCAAAATGGCAAGGGCTATGCAGCAGCTCCTCTTCTCCCCAACCTCTGGTTGCTAGCCACATTACTTAACTTTGCTGTGCCTCAGTTTACTCATATGAAAATGGGGATAAAAATAGTAGCTATGTCTTAGGGTGGCTATGAGGATTTAATGAATTCATGCAGAGAAAATGCTTAGAATCCCTACTGGGATTCAAAGGATATTGAGCTATTATTATTCCTATCATTATCCCTAGAGCCTGGGGGAGTGGAAAGGGAGCTAGTTCTACCCCGGCTGCAGGGAGATCAGTTTGATAACATCCATTGTACATTGCTAACTCTCTCATCTCCTTCAAGTCTTATTTCAATAAGGCCTACCCTATTCCACTTAAAGTCGTAATTCACCCCTCCCAGTCTCCCCTCATTCAACTCTGTTTTTTTTTATTTTTTTAAATATATTTTAAAGAGAGAGAGAAACAGGAGAAGGAGAGAGAAAGAAACAGCTAACTCTCACACTGAGTGAGTGAATCCAGAAAGATGGCATCCAGGAGAGGAAAGCAGCTTCCACACTGAGTGGAAGGGAATAGAGATAGATGGAGTTTAGGAGGGGGAAGACAGGTTTCCATGAAAGAGTGTGGAAGGGGATCCCCCAGAGGGGGAAATCCAGGAGAGAGAAAAACAGCTTCCATGAAGGGAGTGTTCGTGGAAGGAGATTCAAACATGGAGTCCCAACTCTGCTCTTTTTTAAAAAAATATAGCATCTATCACCTTATAACATATTGTATGGTTTACTTTAAGAAAAAAAAAATATTCTCTCTCTCTTACCACCACCTCCTACTTTCAGGGCAGAACATCAGCTCTACAAGTGATTGCTTTAATTAAACAAATCCAATTTTTTTAATTCACTAATATTGCCCAAGTTCCTAAAATAGTGTCTGGCGCATAGTATGTACTCAGCGAATGCCATAGAAATGAACTCATTTAGAAAATGCTGTACTGATTGCCTATGGTGGGCAGGGCATTGTGCAATAAGAGAAAAAGTTAATCATGAGGACTATCCAAAGATAAAGAGGCTCCTCTGGAAGAAGTGTACTTCCTGGTAAAGGGAAATATGCATAACATAGGAGGATGCCATAAAAAAGTGTTGAAGGACCGACAGGGAAGTTTAAAGAGGTTAAAGTCTTTTCTAATCCTAAGAGTTTCTTATTTTGTAAGCAGATTTTTTTCCCTCTTTCTTTCTTTCTTTTCTTTCTTTCTTTCTTCTTTCTTTCTTTCTTTTTTGAAACAGAGTGTTGCTCTCTCGCCTAGGCTAGACTGCAGTGCCTTAATCACAGCTCAGCATAACCTCAAACTTCTGGGCTCAACTGATCCTTTGCCATGGCTTCCCAAAGCACTGGGATTACAGCCACCACACCAAGCCAGAATTTTCTTAAGATGAGAAGTAGTCAATATTTCCTTGTAAATCAGAGCTTCTCCCTAAGAAACATTAATGCCAATATATGATGCTTGTCACCACCCAAATTCTAACCAACGTTCTACCTAAATGTCAATGGGACATTGCCTTTTCTTATTAGGAAACAGAATCTTCATAGGATAAACCAGTATTGATCATTCTATTTAAACATTAATTTATGAGGAGAAAATTCTAGGTCTTTATTAGATACATACACAGCTTGCCATGTCCATAGCCTCTGAAGTGGAAGTTAGTCCAATTAAGGCTTCTGTTGAAAAAGTGACTAACCCTTAGCCAGCTACCTTTAAGACTAATGGTGGGCACCTAACCCAGGTGCATCCAATCCATAGATTTGTCCTAAGACAAATTCTGGCCCCAAAAAGTGCACTTCACCAGTAGGATTACACTCAGGAATGTGACAACACACACACACACACACACACACACACACACACACACACAACTAGTATACAGAGCAAAAGCTGAAGTTTGTGACTTTATCTGAACTCTAGATTCTGGAAGCTGCAGACTGGCTCTCTGTGGGCCCGTTAATGTTATAAATTAGGCTGTATTGTTTGAACCTCAGGAGGTCAACATCGAATTACTTGCCAATATTTTAAGATCAGAAAACACCATGCAAATATACAGATTTTTCAGTTTGCCTTCAAAAACCTAGGGGACCTGGCATTGTTCTTGCTGCAAACCTGCACTAGTTCTGCAGTGCTTTTTCTCCCCTTTAGGGAGAACCTGCAGTTTCCAGTTTGCCACAATCCCAGCCACTCCATGCTTCTCTTGTTCCCAGCCTGATCACCCATTTTCCTGCTACTCTGAATGCAGCTTGCAAGGGATGCAGAGACACAGTTAGAAGGGGCCAGAGCTAGGGGCAACCAGAAATGATGCAGTTGAATGGCATGGGTTCAAACCATTTTACAAACAAAACCTTGCTTGGAACCACATAATATGAACACCACCACTCATCTTTTTTGAGATGGAGTCTCACTCTGTTGCCCAGGCTGGAGTGCAGTGGCATGATCTCGGCTCACTGCAACTTCTGCCTCCTGAGCTCAAGTGATTCTCCTGCCTCAGCCTCCCAAGTAGCTGGGATTACAGTTGCTTGCCACCATGCCTGGCTAATTTTGTATTTTTAGTAGGGACCAGGGTTTCACCATGTTGGCTGGGCTGGTCTCAAACTCCTGACCTCAGGTGATCCACCCACCTCGGCCCCCCAAAGTGCTGGGATTACAGGCCTGAGCCACCACACCCAGACCTCATTATCACATTTAATGTCTTAGGGGTCTGATACACAAAAATGTCTGCCAAGTTTAGGTGTTTAAAGTCTGATCTCCTTCCACAATAACCCCCAGGTCTCATACTATGATCTAAAAGTATTTCAATAAAGAAAAACATATATGCTTCCACAAGTTTTCTCCTTTTGTAGATGGAAAAAAGGAGACCCTGAAAATCCAAAATCCTTTGTTAATGCCTAGCACAACTTGTCAGGAGCACAGACAGGTCTCCCAGCCATGTGCAACATAAAAACACACAGTTTTTCAGGTCCTCAGAGCTCAGGTAATAAAATGAGTTAATGTAGTTACTCATGATAAATAGCAATCTAGATATAAAACTTGCATAAGCACTCAATATACCACCACAGCACTGTACTATCCATAAAAATGAGACCATTTGAGAAATATGCTCAGCATCTGATCTAACACCAGGGTGTAAAATCATTGACCTTTGGTACAGCATGGAGATTTAGCACACAAACAATAAAAGCTTGCCCTCTTTCTGCCTTCCTTGTGACTTCCACAGTAAAAAATGGAGAACCTCGAAGTTGGTTTTTTGGGAGAATTTTGGATGACATAAACAAAATAATTATTTTGGTCCCTTTCATCCTTTTCTTATTAGCAATGGGGTATTTCTGGTATGCTGGTTTTTACCATCTTTTTGTCTTTTGGTATTGGGGAGTGTCTGCCTTCCATTCTAAAGTGGCTGGTAGTAAATTAAATCTGTCTTTTGAGAATAATTTGAATAAGCAAATCTTAACAGGGAAAAAAGAAATTTGGTGGTTCTACTTGATTTTTTCTTGGGCAACTTTCAAGGATTTCAGTTATTCCTTCCCACAATCCTAAGTCAGTCGGTTGGTCAACTACTGGCTGGTCACTTACCAGTGTCAAGTACCAGGGATGCAACAGTGAACAAGAAAGACCAGGTTTCTGCCACCAATGAGCAGGAGGCAAACATTCCACATGGAAACAAATGCATAAAGGAGATCATCTCAAGTACTGATGTGTGCTCTGAAGAGGATAAACTAGAGTACTAGAGTGACTAGAAAAAAGAAGAGAAATGCTTTACATAGGGTCATCAAGGATGATTTTCCATAGAAGATAATTTTAAAATAGAGACTTAAGTGATAAAAAGAGGCATCTATGCAAACAGAATAAGAATGATCCAAACAAAAGAAATAGTCAGTACAGGGGCCCTGAATCAGGAAGAAGCATGGCAAGTTAGAGGGGAGAAAGCAAGCCCCTATGGTCGAAGGGAAGAGGTGGGGGAGGCAGACAAGATGAAGTCTAGGCAACAGAGCAAGGTCATGGTAAGGAGATGGTCACAGTGGGGAAGTCACCACTGCCATGATCAAACATGCTGACATTGTATTGCCCAATTCATTTCTTAGAAGGCCTTTTGCATCAGTGGAAGCAATGGAAGACACTCCAGTGCATACAATCCCTCTCTGTACCTTAAGACAGGATTGAATGGGAAACATTCCAAATAAAAACTGAGTTCCAGGCCGGGCATGGTGGCTCACACCTGTAATCCCAGCACTTTGGGAGGCCGAGGCAGGTGGATCACCTGAGGTCAGGAGTTCAGGTCTGACCAACATGGTGAAACCACATCTCTACTAAAAATACAAAAAAATTAACCAGGTGTGGTGGCAGGAGTGTGTAGTCCCAGCTACTTGGGAGGCTGAGGCAGGAGAATCACTTGAACCTGGAGGCAGAGGTTGCAGTAAGCTGAGATTGTGCCACTGCACTCCAGCCTGGGTGACAGAGTGAGACTCCATCTCAAAAAAAAAAAAAAAAAAATCCCAGAGTTATCCAAAAAAAGAGTTTTTCATCTTTCTTGGTGATTGTAGACGCCTTTCAGAGAGCTGCCCAGACCATGCTGCCTTTTCCAGGAACCATCACACACCTTAGACTCTGCAAAATGGGGCAGCGGATTGTTCTAGACCTGTATCAGGTGACTGGTCCTGGGACTTGGCATCTGATACATGAGCAGATGAGATATGTCAATCAAAGTGTCCTTTGGAATTCAAACTAAGGGGCCCACAAGGCATATAAGATAACTGGTCTCCTAGCTTCATCCTCCCCCAGGAGCAGCTGGCTTCACGTGATCTCGGTTTCCTCACAACACTCAGTCTCAGCATCACTCTCTGCACTGCAGACATCAGGACTGGCCCCCTTATGCCCTGCATCCTTGTTTCTGCCCATCAGTCCAAAGCTCAGGGCCCAAGGTTCTCTTAGTCAGCCCAGATTGTCATCACCACATTCTTTGTTCCATCCCCATTTCTGGCCTGTCTTCCAGCCCTTCCTCATTCCTAATCCTTTTGTGTGCTCTGAAACCCACAGTCCATCACCAGCAAAATCCCCTAAACTTCACTTCTTTTCTGAACATTCCCTTTCCCTTTATGCCCTGACTCAGTGGTTCTCAAACATTTTTATCTTGGGACTCTCTTTAAAATAATTGGGGACCCCCAGAACTTTGATTTGTGTGAGTAATATCTATCAATACTTACTGTATTTGAAATTAAAAATTAAAATTAATGTATTTGGTTTAAAGTAATAATAAAACCATCATATATTTTATGGAAATTAACTATATTTTCCAAAACAAAAAAAAAAGTACTGAGAAGAATGGTATTGTTTTACATTTCTGAAAATCTCTTTAATGCCTGGCTTAATAGAAGACAGTTGAATTCTTCCACCGACTTCTGCATTCAATCTGTTGTTGCATTATCACACAGCATGCAGACTCTGGAAAATTCCACTATAGACTTATGAGAAAATGAGGGTGATAAGGTGAATAATATCTTAGTTTTCTATGAAAATAGTTTCGAGCTGTGGATCTCTGTCAGGTCTTGGAGATTCCCTGAGGGTCCCTGAACCACACTTTGGGAATCACTGTTCAAAGTAATCTCTGCTTTTCCACTGAGGCCCTGAAAATCCTCTCCAATGATGGTAGTTTCTCTCCCACACTCATGGCATAACTGGACTTTGAGGTAGACTCATTGTTTTCCTTGGTTTTTGTGCCACTTCCAGACCACAATCCCTCCCTAAAAATCCCCATCAAGCCATCAGACTATTCCACCCCCTATCCCCCTGCCCCTGTAGTGGTCACTACAGATTCCTCTTGCCTTGAAACTTTCAGATCTGGTTTAGGATCATTCTCTTAGATGTTGCTCTTTTCATAATTCTCCGTGATTTCAGTATCCATAGAAATAATTGTTCCAATAACCCAGAAGCTCAGATCCTTGACCCCTGCCCTCGTGACCTACCACTCTACCGCAGCCACTTACTGTCATGGTCAGCCTTGACGTTGTCATTTCCTATTTACACCCACTCTCATTCTCTAAGCACCACCTCCCCAACTTTCAGGGTCATTCCCTCTGGTGCCTGGCTTCCAAAATCTTCAACTCCCCTGAGATATACTATCTTAACCCATGGCTGCTTGTCCTCAAGTCCTCACTTCCTTCCTCACCCAGGTTAGATTCCCTTATTATATTATCTCCCCTCACATACACCCTGGACTCACTTACCCCTTTGTTTACCTCATACACTTCATTGTATTTGCTTTGAGAGAAAGAACAGCAGAGAGAGAGAGACAGCAACAGAGAGACAGAGAGAGAAGTTCTCTGGTCCCAGCTCCCATGAAGCCTGGCTTGGGCTTGTTTCTATGAGAGGTCCATTTTATTTGAGATAGTGGGGTCCAGGGTCCAGGTAAAGTCATCCTTTGAAACCCAAATGTCTTGACCAGAACAGTCAGTCATCCCTTCTAGTATAAGCCAAACCTTAGAGTCAATCAATGTTTCCTTGCAGGGAGAAGGCTAAGGTTTTGACTGAGACCTGGCAGTACCATTTAAGGACAGTTCCGTTTGAAGGCAGTGAGAGTCTCAGTTGCAGACACTACCTGTTTCTCAGGGATTTTGTGAGGCCTAAATGAGGTTTATGAGAGCTATGTGAAATACTTAGCATAATGCTTGGTACACTGTAATACATTTTTTGGTAATAAAAGAAAAATAATTAGATACCATATTTAAAATACGAGATCTTTGTGTGTTATTGACCAACCATTAGGTTTGTTTTCCAGCATAAATAATCTCAATTCTTTTATGGCAAAGCCTAGTAGTTTATTCTATTTCCAATTTGACGAACATATGTTTTAGCCTTTATTTATATTCCGATGTCTGTTACTGCATGCTGTTGAATATAAATGGGACCTCAATAAGTGGTATGGAATATGGAAATACAGTGGTAAGCTTAAAAGTAAAGCATGACCGGCCGGGCACAGTGGCTCATGCCTGTAATGCCAGCACTTTGGGAGACAGAGGCAGGCGGATCACCTGAGGTCAAGATTTCGTGACCAGCCTGATCAACATGGAGAAAACCCGTCACTACTAAAAATACAAAAATTAGCTGGACATGGTGGCACATGCCTGTAATCCCAGCTATTCGGGAGGCTAAGGCACGAGAATTGTTTAAATTGAATCCAGGAGGCGGAGGTTGCGGTGAGCTGAGATTGTGCCATTGCACTCCAGCCTGGGCAACAAGAGCGAAACTCCATCTCAAAAAAAAAGTAAAGCATGACATTTACACCCTTCCCACTTCAGAAACAGATAAAATCAAGGTGATTAACATAGCCACATGAATATAACATAAATAATGACAAAAGACAGTAGTCTGCATTGGATATGTAGAAGGCGAATGGAATAAGCAAAAATTTGTGTATGCTTATTCATTCCTGTCTGTGGGAGAAGGGAGGAGAAGGGAAGGAAGGGAGGGGAAAGGAAGGGGGAGAAAGAAGGAGAAAGGAGTTTTTGTTTTTGTTTTTGTTTTTGTTTTGAGACGAAGTCTTGCTCTGTCACCAGGCTGGAATGCAATGGCACAATCTCGGCTCACTGCAGCTTCACCTCCCTGGTTCAAGCAATTCTCCTGTCTCAGCCTCCCGAGTAGCTGGGACCACAGATGTGTGCCACTACGCCCAGCTAATTTTTGTATTTTTAGTAGAGACAAGGTTTCACCATGTTGGCTAGGGTGGTCTCGATCTCTTGACCTCATGATCCACCCGCCTCGGCCTCCCAAAGTGCTGAGATTACAGGTATGAGCCCCAGCCAGGAGAGAAGAGTTCTAAACTCTACTGTGAAAGAATTCTGTCCAGGATAGTTTATCTAGGCTATTCAAGAGACTTGATCAAAATTTCCTTAAAGCAATCTCAGCCCCTTTCCTCAGAGTCTAAGCCCACTGTACAGCCCTCTAACCACTAATTTAGTGTCCTAGGTACCATAATACATTCACAAGGTACATCCCATACAAAGTAAGCTTTGGGGGATTAACTCATGCTACTAGATTCCCCAGAAAGTGATGTATAAACTAAAATACTAATTAATCAGTAATTTGGTTTCTAAGACTTTCTGCCTAGAATCACATTTATAAATTATCTCTTTAGGCAAAAGAGATGTCATTAACAGGAAATGGATTTGTTTTCCATTTTAATCTAAATCTTCCTTGGCAAGATAGAATTTGCATTATACTCTAAGCATGGCATATACCTCCCTCTTCCTCCCTTCTTGTTCTCTCTCTCTGTCTCTCTCTCATGCACACACAAACACAAATATGGAATTGATAAAAACAAAAAATTATAACTGACATTAATTGCAAAAATATATTAATTGTAGATGTACAATGTGCTGACACTGTGTGAGGTACTTTGTAAGCAGTGGCTCACTTACTCCCCCAGGCAACACTAGGAAAGAGGTGCTATTATTAGCTCCATTTTTTTTTTTTTTTTTTTTTTTTTTTTGAGACAGAGTCTCCCTCTGTTACCCAGGCTAGAGTGCGATGGGGTGGTCTCAGCTCACTGCAACCTCTGCCTCCTGAGTTCAAGTGATTCTCCCACCTTAGCCTCTTGAGTAGCTGGGACTACAGGGGTACCACCTGACTAATTTTTGTATTTTTAGTAGAGATGGGGTTTCACTATGTTGGCCAGGCTGGTCTTGAACTCCTGCTCTCAGGTGATCCGCCCGCTTTGAACTCTCAAAGTGCTGGGATCATAGGTGTGAGCCACTGCGCCTGGCCTCTTATTACCAGATGAAGACGTTGAGATTAAAAGAAATAGCTTAGTCATTTCCCAAGGTCCCACAGTTTGTCAGAGGCAGAAATAACTACAAATTATACAGTTTTATTTCCCATTGTAAGTTCTTCAGTCATCTTGACCTCCCAATTTAGGAAGAGGAAGTTGCAAAACTGTTTGGGGAAGATAAATATTCTCAACCAAACCACTCACTGCAGGGAGGTTTTCTGCTGTATGTGAGAAATCACAATTCTGCAGGAGCAGCAAGTGAACAGAGCAAAGATGCCCTGTCCCCTAGCAGCACCTCTACCTCGCAGTGCATGAATGTCTCACTCAGTCAAAGCGAGCCACACCAGCCAAGCGGATGGCTGCCCTTCGCAAATAACTGTTCTTCTCCAGCATTAACTGGGGGGGCAGCTCTAGTCTGACAGTAACACAGACTGGCCCATCACTCAACATCTGCTTCACTTCTCCTCCTAAATATCATCCTTGTATTAGCAGAGGTTTGATGTTTCAGCCTGGCTTTTGTTGATGAAGTCTGGCTTAGCTCTCCTAGATGGGCATTTCTCGAACTGTTCCCCAAGAAGGGGAAGGTATAATATTATGAAATGTTGCTAGTGTTGCTGGAGAAACATTCCTTAATCTAATAACTTTTGGAAATACTGCATGCAATACTGTAAAATGCATTCGTATATTAAGAACTTGGAGGTGATCTTTAGGAAAAAAATCCAATAATTTCGTTTCATTTCATGGAATACTATTAACAGCTTAAGGGAATAATATTCTGGGGGACATAGTTGGGAAATGCGGTCCTAGACAAAAGAATTCCCTGTCAGTCAAATTTGCTTTGAAAGGGCCTGAGACTGTATAAGATGAGGGGGAGACCTTAATTGAGTCTACTCAGTAGACTCTGCTTTCGGCTTTTTAATTTCTTGGATGACTGGTCTGCTGATAGTCCCCCAAATTTACAGAGGAAAAAAAAAAAGCCCTGCTTCAGTTTCCACTGCAGAAAGAAACAGAGCAAGTAACCTTGAACAATCATTCCCCCTGTCCTGCCTAAGTGCTTCATCATAAGAACCAGCTACCTCCTTCACGGAAGGGATGATGAGACCTAACAGATAGGATCTAAGGACATCTGATAGGAAATCAGCATGACCAGCCATTATTTATTGAGTGCACATTAAGTACCAGGCTCAGACTAAGCCCCCACGAGACAGTAACTCATTTCATCCTTACAGCCTGCCTGTGATGCATGGATCACTGAATGGTCCATTGGGAAACACCTAGAACCTCACACAGTGCCTCCTCCACTGAGCAGCCACTCAAATGTTACCTAGAAGAAGGAAGGGAGAGGAAAGGATGGAGAAAGGAAGCAAATTAACATTTAGAGATGTCAAATTGCCCAACGTCACACGTCTAGCAAGCAGGAGAGTCAGGACTCAAACACAGGAAAGCTGAGCTCTTTCACACCTGGACAAACTGCCAAGCTTCCTGCCCACTAACACATTGCCAGCCTCTAGGAGCTGGCTTGAGGCTCTGGCCACACTTGCTCGGGACGTTAGCTTTGGGCAGCTTGTAGCTTGCATGATCAAAACCTGCTGTATTTATATAGCACTTTTTTTGAGTTTGTCATAATGCAATAGGTAAAATTTATTGAGCACTTACTAAGCACCAGGCACTACTCTAAGAACTTTACAAAGCTCATCCTCCATGACTATCCTAAGAAATAAGTGCAATTATAACCTACCTTACGCTGAGGAGAGGTGAGGTGACTTAACCTCTAATTAAGTCGCAGAGTCAGGATTTAAACTGAGGCAATTTGATCCCCAAGTCTCTTCATTTAACCTCTTTACTAAATTTATTTCTTCTAATGACAGACCTCATGAGAGAAGGAAAAGACCAAGGCAAGTACCATCCACAGTTGGATAATTAAATATGTGTATTAATTTAATCCCAAAAAATGTTTACTATGCATAGCTCGCAGCACAAGTATCAGCTCATTAATTCCCCTAAAACACGAAACAACACTATGAGGCCAATGCAATTATTATTATTTCCTTTTCACAGATGAGAAACTAAAGCACAGAGTGTTAAGTAACTTGCCCGATGTCACACAGCAAATGGCAGAGCTGAAATTCTAACCGGGACATTCTGCCCCCCCACTACTCCGTGAGTTTAACCACCGCAGAGTGCAGCCTGACGAGAACATGCAGGTGCCTTATTTAAAAGTGAAATACCCTCCCAAGACCAGTGACTAAAAATGGTCTCTAAGAGGAAGGTAGAGCCATCTGTAGACCTGGAAGTTAAACAGGCCCACGGAGCTTGAATGACTTAATCACTGTTCAATTTAGATTTCCTGGCTGAAAGGGTTCCTGTGCATCCTACTGGAAATTAATAGCCAATTGTTGCTTTGCATTCTTGTGGGAGGGGTAGGCCATTTTCCTCTGGCCCAGCTGTTTCTGGAAGAGTAAGTGCTCAGCCTGTGTCAGGCAGGTACAGAAAGACTGGTAGGTAAAGGGGACCAGATCCCTTTGTCAAGCGAGCTTGGCAGAGACCGGTCAAGGACTGCGTATTGGGCTGGTCTAGGAGCTGGGGCCCTTCCTCCTCTCCTTGCAGGAAACTTGCCTGGGAGTCGATTCCTTTCTCATAGGCAGGTCAGGAGGAAGGGGAAAAGAAAAGACAAAGTCAGGTCATTTGTTATCAGAAGGGGCAAAAGAGCTTCTAAGGAAGCGGCGAGGAGCACAACCGCAGCTCCTGCAGAAAAGGCAGTGAGCTATTAACAGTGAATTCTGCTTAGTGCAGTCAATCTGTGCCCAACTAATCTGGAAAGAAAGACATGAGCTCCCAGAGGTCAGGGAGTGATGTCTGCCCCTCACACTCCAAAAGCACTCCCGGAATATATTTTAAATAACTTGTGGCGTGAATGTAAGTTAACAGCACCACAAAGAATTGGGCTTAACTTTTCTCCTGGTCCATAAATATTTGCCTCCCTTTTTCTGTCTTCTGGTATGATGCAAAGAATTGTGTGTGAAGTCTTGACCACAGCCTCATTCCCGGCCACTCTTTCCCCTCTCACCTAACCCTCCACCCGGGGACATTGAGATGTCTGTGGTCTGGGAAAGGCAGTAGTTACTGCATGTAGGTCGAGACTACAGAGACAAACCAGGCTCAGGTCTGGTCCAGTGACATAGCCATGTGAACCTGGGTGCATGACTTAGCATCTCTGGGCTTGGAGCACCTCATCTTTTTCTCCGCCTTCGAAATGCCCACTTCCCCCTGCAGGAGCCAGGTCAAAGGGCTGCCCTGCTCCTGCATCCTAGGCAGGCTGCCCGAGCACTTAGCACACACCACACCCCAGCCCCTACCCCATGCAGCATTTGCCTCCTCTTGTTACAGTGATCAGTTTACCTGTCTGTCACCACTCACAAATTATAAAATCAGTGACAGCACATTATTTATCTTTGAATCCCCAATATCTAAGCAATGCCTGGGATATAATGGAGAATCCATAAGAACTTCTATGGAAGGAAGGAAGAAAAGTGGAAATGAAGAAGGAAAGATGGGTGGAGAGAAAAAGGGAGGCCAGACATAATTGATTACCCGTTCAAACAGTAGGCAGGGTGTAAGAAGTGCTAGAAAAACATTCTTTCCCCCAATATGTCCATTATACTTGCCCAGTGTCTAAAACCTCCTTTTTTGGAGATTTGTTCCTGGGATAAAGATACTGTCTCCAGTTCTCCTTGTCATTTCCCCCTCATCCCCCACTATCGCACCCCTCCCCCACCCCACAAGAGTGATGTCAATAGCTAAGCACCTTAGCATTCACTTGCAAGATAGATTTTTTAAAGACAAGTTGGAAAGGCACGTCAGCACTTTGGTGCTAAAAGTGGACAAAAGGGGCCCCAAAAAGGGAAGGGAGGGATCCGTTTCAGTGAGTCAGAGTCATAAGAATGAGCATGCGATTCCCATACCCACCCTGCCCTGCCCTCCTATTGGAGCATTCTCCCTTGCCTACATCACTGGAGCAAGATCTCTTTCAGAGCCAGTGGCTGGTTCGCTTGTGGAAGGCCGGAATCTCTGGTGACTGCCTGCTGCTTCCGTCCGTGCTGACAGACAGAATGTCTTTTTTTTTTTGTCTTTTATGTACTCATTCATTATTACTTCAGCCCTGTGACTTTGAACTTGGTAGAGGAAAATACTCTACTAGCATCCCCCCAAACTGAAAGGGCCCTCAGAGGTCACTTTATCCCACTCTGCCTCATGCTGGAATTGTCTGTAGCACTTCTCCCAAACCCCTCGAGGGAAGAGAGGCTAGAGATCTCTTTTTTAACAGTCATTCCATTTTAGAAAACTCCAAGGGCTAGATATAACCTAGAACCTGCTGCTCTAAAACTTACACCAAGAAGGAAAGTAAAAACAAGTGACTTGTGTTAGGTCACACTTGGGAAAATTCTGCAGAAGTCCTGGGGTAATGAAAAAGTTGTCTCTCTACCACATTTTTTTCAGTAGGCATTGATTTACTCACATAAATGAACAAGTAGAAACAAACACACTGTTGTCTGATCACACTCGCACAATTATTTCTTTCCTCTAGTAGAAACAGTAAATACCTAGAGATCAGTGACTCTCAAACGTTTTGAACTCAGTATCCCTTTAAAGCCTTAGAAACTATTTTGAGCTTTAAAGTCTTTTGTTTTTATGAGTTCTATCTGTTGGTATTTAACATATTAGAAATTAAAGTTGAGAAAATCCTTGGTTATTTATTAACCGATTTAAAAATAATTTTAAAAGCCATTACAAATTAACATAAATAACATATGTTAATGTTTGCCATGCATAGCTCTCAGCACATCACAAGTATCAACTCGTTAATTCTCCTAAAACACGAAACAACACTACGAGGCCAATGCAATTATTATTATTTCCATTTCACAGTGGAAACTGAAGCTATCTTTTATGAAAATATATTTTCCAAAAGTATATATAGCAAGAAAAGTGGCTTTGTTTTGCCTTTCTGCAAATCTCTTGAATGTCTGGCTTAAGAGATCTGGATTCACATATCTGCTCTGCATTCAATGTGTTGCAATATTAATGCCATGCCACCTCTGGAAAACTCCACTGTATAACTGTGTGAAAATGAGCGTGGAAAAGGCAAATAATATATTCATCTTGTTATTATTGTTAAAATAGTCTTCAGGTCATGGACCTCCTAAAAGAATCTCAAGCAACTAAGATAAGTTACCTGTGTGGGGACCAGTGCAAAGCAAAAATACTGTTTCTTGTCCAAAAGTTATAAAGAATTTCAAGACAGCCACAGCAGAACATTGAATTGAGCTCCAAGCATGGGGCCCTGTGTGACTTCACAGTTCCTGCAGGCAACTTCAGGAGTCTCTGACCACATGTTGAGAACTACTGCTGTAGAGTTATACATGCTTCTTGAATCAAATGAGTGGCTTAAGACAATTAGGGTACACCAGGGTGATATCAAGTTAGAAATGTGTGCATGTATGTATGTTTGAGCTGGTGGATCACCAAGTATAAATGTTCTTGAGAAATAACATATACCTAACAAGATAAAAACACAACTTATACAGATTTTCCCCCAGGTTTATATCACAAAACCTTCTCTTATTCAGCTGATTATTCCCTAGATACACACACAAGCATGTATGCATGCACACATACATACCCCTTGAGCTGATGGGTTGCATGCACGTGGGTGTGTGTGTTACATGTGTGATAGGTTGCACATACCCCTTTGTGTTCCAAATGGCTGCACACCAGATAGTCAGATATTTGTCATGGTTTCCTGTTTGGGGTTTTTATTGGGTTACAGGCTTTGATCAGCACAACTGATATCTACAGTCCTCATTTTCCTGTTTGGTACCTTACACATAGTAGGCACTCTAAGCATTTGCTGAGTTGTATTTTATAACTCCAGTGGTTAGAGAAAATTATGTTTATTAAATGCTGTTAGCAACTGATGGTTGGCACATAGCTACCCTGTTTGATCCTCCTTCCTGGGAACTCGACACTTAGGGAGGTCACCATCCCACTAATAATAGGTAGACTTGTCCAGAGAAGAACAGTATGTCATTGTCATCCCACGAGAAACAAGGTAGAAATATTTCATGATTCTCCTGAGATTCAGGCATGAATTTAGCTAATAAAGAACATACACTTTCTGGTGTGTGTGTGTGTGTGTGTGTGTGTGTGTGTGCAGAGTCTTACTCTGTTGCCCAGGCTAGAGTGCAGTGGCATGATCTCGGCTCACTGCAACCTCCGCCTCCCAAGATCAAGCAATTATTTTGTCTCAGACTTCCTAGTAACTGGGAATACAGGCGCACACTACCATGCCCAGCTAATTTTTTGTATTTTTAGTAGAGATAGGGTTTTGCCATGTTGGCCCTCGAACCCCTGACCTCAGGTGATCCACCCACCTCAGCCTCCCAAAATGTGGGATTACAGGATTACAGGCGTGAGCCACCACACTCAGTCAGGCTTCTTAAGTATTTAAAACAATGCCCTATAGTTTCTGTTACAGAACAGTCTGGATTTATCCCCTCTCTGTGTCTGTTGATCCTCTCCTTTGGGACATACTGCTAGTGTCTTCATGGCCTCTGCTCTGGAATTGTTATGTCTATATCTTATCTGTTATTTTCTATGTTTTAATGAAAGTGTTACACTAATTGCTGACATCTTTGCACCACTGTTGTCAACATTTGATAGCAACCATTTATGTCTTCCTAAAGAACACCAGAATAAAATGATAATATGTTAAAAAAAAATGCCCTAGACTCCAAGTAACAAATAAATCCATTTCAAAGAATGGCATACACATGTATAAATATAATGCAGACTCTGTTACAATTCTGATCAAATCACCTCTCTCTGCAACATTGAAGAAAGTGACTGTGGCCTCTCTCCCATGCTAAGACAAAATCTTACAGTAAGAGAATTAATCCTTCACCTACAATGGCAGAACATCCTTCTATTCTCATTAGAAGTTAATACTGCTCCAAGTACAAAGGACCTCTGGATCTTTAGTTCAAATCTGCCACTTACAGATGAGGAAACTGAGGCTCAGAGACATGAAGTGACTTATTTGTCCAAAATCAAACACAGCTATTTAATGGCAGCACTGGGACCCAAATCCAGTTCTCCTAACATTAGATAATGGACCATGCAACCACAAGAATGTGGGCCTGCAGGTCAGTGTGGGTCCAGGATTACTAAAAATCCAAGCACTGATGTACCAGGGGATCATCAATAAGTAAAACGCAAAACATCTCCAAATCTAGCCAGATGCCAACGTGCTTAACCAATGCCCTGAGCACTATCCCCTTCCAGATGTATGAAGTATCTTTCCTTCCTCTTCAGCATCTTCATCCTCTTCCCTTTTACCAGACCTTTTTCTTACTTCCAATGTGTATTTATCACCTTGAGAGGGAAAAAAAAAAACCTCTACATGGCTGACTACTCCTTGTAGTTGTAATTCTATTTCTTTCCTGCCAGTTACTGCCAAATTCTTGGAAGTTACATACAGGCATACCTTGGCAATATTGCAGTTTTGGTTCCAGACCATAGCAATAAAGTGAATAATAATATCACAATAAAGTGAGTCACACAAATTTTTGGGTTCCCTGGTGCATATAAAAGTTATGTTTATACTATACTATAGTTTATTAAGTGTGTGCAATAGCATTATGCCTAAAAAATGTACATACTTTAAAAATACTTTATGGCTAAAAAATGTTGATCATCTGAGCCTTCAGTGCGTAGTAGTCTTTTTTGCTGGTGGAGGGTCTTCCCTCCATGTTGATGGCTGCTGACTGATCAGGGTGGTGGGTGCTGAAGGTTAGGGTGGCTGTGGGAATTCTTAAGACAACAATGAAGCCTCATCAATTGACTCTTCCATTCACAAAAGACTCTTCTTTTCACAAGAGACAGCTGATAGCATTTTACCCTCAGGAGAATTTCTTTCAAAATTGGGGTCAGTCCTCTTAAACCCTGCCACTCCTTTGTCAACTAAATGTATGTAATATTCTAAATCTTTGTTGTTATTTTAACAATGTTCACAGCATCTTCATCGGGAGGAGGTTCTATCTCAAGAAACCACTGTCTTTGCTCATCCATAAGAAGCAACTCCTCATCTCTTCAAGTTTTTATTATGAGCTTGCAGGAATTCAGTCACATCTTCAGGCTCCACTCCTAATTCTAGTTCTCTTGCTATTTCTACCACATCTGCAATGACTTCCTTCACTGAAGTCTTAACCTCTCAGAGTCACTCATGAGGGTTGAAATCAACTTCTTCTAAACACCTGTTAATGTTGAGGTTTCAGCTTCCTCCCATGAATCACAAATGTTCTTAATGCCACTTGAAATGGTGAACCCTTTTCAGAAGGTTTTCAACTGACTTTGCTCAGATCCATCGGAGGAATCACCATCTACGGCAGCTTTAGCCTTACAATACGTATTTCTTAAATAATAAGACTTAAAAATCAAAATTACTCCTTGATCCCTGCGGAATGGATGTTGTGTTAGCAGGCATGAAAACATTAATCTCCTTATACATCTTCATCACAACTCCTGGGTGACTAGGTGCATTGTCAGTGAGCAGGAATGTTTTTAAAGGCATCTTTTTTTTTCTGAATAGTAGTCTCAACAGTGGGCTTAAAATATTCAGTATAACATGCTATAAACAGATGTGCTGTCATCTGAACTTCTTGTTCCCCTTACAGAGCACAGGCAGAGTATATTTAGCATGATTTGTAAGGGCCCTGGGATTTTGAAAAGGGTAAATGAGCATTGACTTCAACTTAAAGTCATTAGCTTCATTGGCTTTATATATATATATATATATATATATATATATATAATATACGTTATAATATTACCGTTCTACATTTTCTCTTTTTTTATTTTTTTAATTTTTTTTATTGGATTTTAGGTTTTGGGGTACATGTGAAGAACATGCAAGATTGTTGCATAGGTACACACATGGCAGTGTGATTTGCTGCCTTTCTCCCCATCACCTATATCTGGCATTTCTCCCCATGGTATCTCTCTCCAACTCCCCCACCCCCCGCTTCCCTCCCCTTTTCACCCTACAAACCCCAGTGTGTGATGCTCCCCCTCCCTGTGTCCATGTGTTCTCATTGTTCAACACCTGCCTATGAGTGAGAATATTCGGTGTTTGATTTTCTGTTCTTGTGTCAGTTTGCTGAGAATGATGGTTTCCAGGTTCCTCCATGTTCCTACAAAGGACACGAACTCATCGTTTTTGATGGCTAAGAGAGAGTCAGCCTGTCCTTTGAAGCTTTGAAAACAACCATTGACTTCTCACTAAAATGAAAGTCCCAGATAGCATCTTCTTCCAATGGAAGCTGTTTTGTCTATATTGAAAATCTGTCTAGTGTACCCACCTTCCTCAATGATCTTAGCTAGATCTTCTAGATAAATTGGTGCAGCTTTCCCATCAGCACTTGCTGCTTCACCTTGTACTTTTATGTCATGGAGATAGGTTTCTTCCCTTAAACTTCATGAACCAACCTCTTGTAGCTTCCAATTTTCCTCTGCAGCTTCTTCACTTTACTCAGTCTTCATAGAATTAAAGAGAGCTAGGGCCTTGCTCTGGATTATGCTTTGGCTTAAGGGAATGTTGTGGCTGGTTTGATCATCCATCCAAACCACTAAAATTTTCTCCATATCAACAATAAGGCTATTTTGCTTTCTTATTATTAGTGAGTTCACTGGAGTAGCACTTTTAATTTCAAGGACATTACCTTTGCATTCAGAACTTGGCTAACTGGCCCAAGAGGCCTAGCTTTTGGCCTATCTCAGGTTTCAACATACCTTCCTCACTAAGCTTAATTATTTCTGGATTTCGATTTAAAGTGAGAGACATGTAATCTTTCCTCCCCTTGAACACTTAGAGGTCATTGTGGCATTATTAATTGGTTAATCTGAGTATTATTGTGTCTCAGGAAACACGGAGGCCCCGGGAGAGGAAGAGTCAGGGGAATAGCCAGTTAATGGAGCAATCAGAACACATATCACATTTAATTAAGAGTGCCATCTTATACGGGTACAGTGTATGGTGTCCCAAAACAATTACAATGGCAACAGCAAAGATCACTCATGATAGATCACCATAACGGATAAAAATATAACGAAAATGTTTGAAATATTGTGAGAACTACCAAAATGTGACACAGGGACATAAGGTGAGCACACGCTATTGGAAAAATGGGGTCAATTGACTTGGCCAGAGGGTTGCCGCAAACATTCGATCTGTAAAAAGCACAGTATCTGTGAAGTGCAGTAAAGTGAAGCACAATAAAACAAGGTATGCCTGTAAACCCTGGAGGCCTCCTTTTTCTCACTTCCTTCAATTCCCTAAGGTCTTACAGTCTGGCTGCCACCCTAGTACCTTACAGAAACCACCCATTCAGAGGCCAATGATGTGCTTGTTGCTAAATCAAATGGCTTTTACTTGATCACAGTTCTCCTTGACGTCAGTGATCATACTTCCTTACTAGCAACAGCTGTCGCAATAATACAGCAGCTTTGATACTTAAAAATAGATCAGATCAGGTGTTGGCTGGGCATGGTGGCTCACGCTTGTAATCCCAGCACTTTGGGAGGCCGAGGTAAGCAGATCCATTGAGCACAGGAGGTCGAGACCATCCCAGGCAACACGGTGAAACCTCAACTCTACAAAAATTACAAACATTGGCTGAGCATGGTGGCATGCGCCTGTAGTCCCAGCTACTTGAAGTGCTGAGGCTGGTGGAGCGCTTGAGCCTGGGAGGTCAAGGATGCAGTGAGCTGTTCACACCACTGCACTCCGTCTTGGGCAACAAAGCAAGACCCTGTCACAAAAAAGAAAAAAAATATCAGGTGTTAATAGGCTGTTTCTAAGTTCAGTAATTAAAAGCATGGGGCTGGGAGCGGTGGCTCAGGCCTATAATCCCAGCACTCTGGGAGGCCAAGGTGGGCAGATCACCTGAGATCAGGAGTTCAAGACCAGCCTGGCCAACATGGCGAAACCCTGTCTCTGCTAAAAAATCAAAAAAAAAAAAAAAAAAAATTAGCTGGGCATAGTGGCACGCACCTGTAATCCAGCTACTATGGAGGCTGAGGCTGGAAAATCGCTTGACCTGGAAGGCGGAGGTTGCAGTGAGCCGAGATTGCGCCACTGCACTCTAGCCTGGGCAACAGAGAGAGCCTCCATCTCAAAAAAAAAAAAAAAAAAAAAAAAGCATGGGCTCTGGGGTCAGACTACCTGGTTCAAATCTTGCTTGTACAATTTACTAACTGGGTCTCTTAAGTTGTGCCTCAGCTTCTAAATCTGTAAAATGGACATATAATACTAACTAGTTCACAGAGTCTTGGTGAAAGTCCATGCAATATGCTTATAACTGTCTGCTACATATTGCATTCTCAGTATATGTGAGTTGTTGTTGATGCTATATTCGTAAATTCAAGGTGAAGAAGGAGAGATTAAATTTGCAGTCTTCGCTCACATATCCACCAAATAGAAATGTTAGTTTAAGCTCTGAAGTTTATGTTTCTCTTTGCCACTGTAAAACATTCCTCTCTTGGACATCCTTCCTTAAATGGATCAATTTGTAAATCTGTTGAGGCAGATAAGACCCTAGAAATATTTCTAGAGACCTCTGCTGATGGTCTCTAGAAATATCTGAGAGGTGCGGGATCCATGCATCACCTGAGATTCACTTTAATGAGGAACAGATTCAAATGAATGAACTTAACCTCATGGAATGCCCATGGTTTACAACAATCATTTCCAAGCAGCATTTTCTTCAAGCTACCCCTTTATGTTCTCCAGCCTCCAGCCATCTCCTGAATTTGAGTAAGGTATTTGAAATTGATGCTGAGCTCTACCCACATATTCCAGATTTTTTCCAATTTAGTTTTCACTTTTCCTTGCCTCTGGCTAATAACTGTCTTGCGCATAAGCTCAATATTTTTTCACATACCGTATGATTCCCTCTCGGTTCTGCACTTCATCATCATCATCATCATCATCATCATCATAAAGGAAGACAATTCTTGAGTTCTAACTATGTGCCAAACTCATTTCTAAGTATTCAATATGTATCGTCATCCCCATCATCCAACGTTTCACTTCAAAGGCACATGTAGCATTCTGCATTTTCTCACTTTCTTTTCTTTTTAAAATAAATATAGACCAGCCCTATTGCAATATATTTTCTCACTTTCAATTTTGAAAATTGACCTCTACTTTCATTATGACCACAGCACATTCCTCTCACTGCCTCTGTGCATAAAGGAAATAACAAGCTTAGTAAACTTTATGATACCTCAAAACCAACCACAGATGTAACCAACAAATTATTGATAAGGGACAGCCAGATGGCCAAAACTAAAATAACTGCCCCAATGACTTATTCCAATCTTTGGTGGCAGTTGAAGTGCCTTTGCCTGGAGCACAACTTTGTTCCCAGCAGTAAAACAGTATAAACTGAAAGATCACTAGAGAAGTGTCCATAGGTTTGTCACGTTTACCAGGTCCCAGGGACTTGCTAAGAGCTTCACATGTATTATCGTATTTTTATTTCATCTTCAAAACAGGAGGTGACTATTGTTATAATTTCCATTCTACAAACAAGGAAACTGAGGTTAAGGAAGTAATTTACCCAAGTCAGAGTAAGCCAGAACTGAGACACAGTTTCTGACAACAAAGTCCTTGTCTCAGCAGCCTCGTGCCTAGGTTGACTTCTGTAGCAGTGTACTTCCTGGCTTTCTAGCCACTTCCTACTGTTGATTCTTTGTCTCCTCTGGCTTCCCTCTCTTTCCCTTTCCCCACTGGACTCTTGAAGTCCTGGGAATGGTCGCTCATTTTCACAGAGCCACTGAGCTTGAATATAAACCCTCTGGAGCAGGGATCCCCAACCCACGGGGCAGCAGACAAGTACCAGTCTGAGGCCTGTTAGGAACTGAGCCACACAGCAGGAGGTGAGTGGTGGGTAAGCAAGCATTACTAGCTGCACTCCACCTCCTGTCAGATCAGCTGTAGCATTAAATTCTCATAGAAGTGCTAACCCTATTGTGAACGGCACATGTGAGGGATATTTGTTGTGTGCTCCTTATGAGAATCTAATGCCTGATGCTTCGACGTGGAACAGTTTCATCCCAAAACCATCTCCCCGCAACCCTCCGTGGAAAAACTATTTTCCACGAAACTGGTCCCTGGTGCCAAAAAGTTGAGAACCGCTGCTCTAGAGTCCAACTCATTCATTCCTGTCTCCCTAAAGACTTTGACAGTGCCTGGCAATAGTACATAAACAATATATTTTTGTTGAATGAATGAATGAACAAATCACTGTTCTCAAGATTATTTGGAAAGTAGTAATCATTTCATTCTAAACGAATGATAGGAGCTTCACCCTTTACAATTTTCTGGTTTTCTTTGACTTGTGTGATGCTGGAGCTCATCAATATAAGACATGGTTCTCGACCAGGGGCAATTTTGTCCCTCCATACCTGCTCCTCTGGAGACACTTGGCAATGTGTAGAGATGTTTTTAAAGGTCACCACTGTAGATGTGCAGAGAGGGAGAAGATGCCAATGGCATCTAGTGACAAGGATGCTGCCGAACATATGATGTGCAAGACAGGGATGCTGCTGAACATCCTATAGTGTGGGTGATGTTCTCCCACAACAAAGAGTTGTGTGAGTTTGAGGTTGCAGTGGGCTATGATTGTGCCACTGCACTCCAGCCGGGTGACAGAGCAAAACTCTGTCTATAAGAAAGAAACAAACAAAATCAAACATTTTTACACCATCCTTCTCAATCAAGTGGGCCAAGGGCTTCCTGTCACTTCCAGGACAAGGCAGAAATCTATGTGACCCACAGGACTGTGCCAGATATGGGTGTCCACCTCTCCAGTTCATCTCACACCATATTTCCTCTCTCTGTCTCCTCTGTCCAAAAGTCAATAGTGCTGAGGTTGAGAACACTGGTGTCAGGATTTGTTCTTCCTAAAACTGGTATCCTGGTAGCCAAGGAGGGCTAGGGATATCTTAAGCCCTACTGTTTATCTGAGTGCCAAGTACTGTAACCTAGAATTAGCCCTTCCCTCTGAGCTGAATAGAGAAGAAACGGGAAAACTGGGGATTCAGCCTGAGGATCCAGAGGTCTAATTACTGGCCCTGAAGCCAGGTGCCGACATGAGTTACTGCTGTAGGCAAGCTGTTTAACCTCCCTGGGCTCAACTTTTCCTCTATAAAGGGAAAAGGGGGAAGGAGTAAGGTGAGCCCTATCTAGATCTAAAACTCTCTAGTTTAAAATATAAATAGATGTGATTCAATTAAACTAAAAAGCTTCTGTACAGCAAAATAAACAATCAGCAGAGTAAATGGACAACCCAAAGAGTGGGAGAAAAATCTTCACAATCTGTACATCCAACAAAGGACTAATGTCCAGAATCTATAAGGAACTCAGACAAATTAGCAAGAAAAAAAAATCAAAAATGGGCTAAGAACATGAACAGACAATTCTCAAAACAATATATACAAATGGCCAACAAACATATGAAAAAATGCTCAACATCACTAATGATCAAGAAAATGCAAATCAAAACCACAAGGTAATACCACCTTACTCCTGCAACAATGGCCATAATGAAAAAATAATATATGTTGGCAGGGATGCAGTGAAAAGGGATATTTTACACTGCTGGTGGGGAATGTAAACTAGTACAACCACTATGGAAAACAGTGTGGAGATTCCTTAAAGAACTAAAAGTAAAACTACCATTTGATTTAGTAATCCCATTACTGGGTGTCTATACAGAGGAAAATAAGTCATTATAGAAAAAAGATAATTGCACACACGTTTATAGCAGCACAATTTGCAATTGCAAAAATGTGTAACTAGTCCATATGCCCATCAGTCAATGAGCAAAGAAACTGTGGGGTGTGTGTGTGTGTGTGTGTGTGTGTGTGTGTGTGTGTATAATGGAATACTACTCACCCATAAAAAGGGATGAAATAATGCCATTCACAGCAACCTGGATGGAACTGGAGTCCATTATACTAAGTGAAGTAACTCAGGAATAGAAAACCAAACATCGTATGTTCTCACTCATAAGGGGGAGGTAAGCTATGTGGATGCAAAGGCATAAGAACAATACAGTGGACTTTGGGGACTCGGGGGAAAGGGGTGGGAGGGGGGGGTAAGAGATAAAAGACTACACATTGGGTACAGTGTACACTGCTTAGGTGATGGGTGCACCAACATCTCAGAAATCACCATTAAAGAACTTATGCATGTAACCAAACACCATCTGTTCCCCCAAAAACCTATTGAAATTTAAACAAGAAAAAGAAATAAACTCTCTAGTTTTGACAAATTCTGAAACTTGAACTTTTTTTAACCGGCTCTCTGTTTCATGGCCAATCCCAAGTCAAGTTTTATCTTTACCTTTAACGACCTCATGCAACTGTCCCTTTTATTCCTCACTTCCTCTTATTCTTCACTCTTTTCACTTCTCCACCACCACCTCCTCCCTGGTACACACACCCACACACACTCACACACCACACACACACATTCTCATATTCACACACTCACACACATACACTCACCACACACACACACACACACTCACATTAACATACTCACACACACTCACCCATCTCCCCCACACACTCACACACTCACTCATCCCCCCACCCACCCCACACACAGACACACTCACCCACCCCCCACACAGACACACTAATCCACCCCCACACACACGTACACACTCATCCCTCACCCACCCCACACACAGACACACTCACCCACCCCCACACAGACACATTCATTCATCCCCCACACACGCTCACACACACACTCACTCACTCTCTTCATCCAGGCCCACATTGCCACCACCTGTATTACAGCAAGAAACTCCTACTTGACCTCTTTCTCCCAGGATGAAACATTTTAACCTGGATTCCCAGCAGCCCATCCTATGTAGCCAAAGGTATGTTTCCCTCCTCGTTTTCTTCTCATCCTCCCCAGAGAAGGGCTCGTGTTTCAGATTCCTTCTGCAAAGAGGCTTCTCCGAAGTCAGCAGAATTGCTTCTTCTTTGCTCACACTCTAGTGCCAGGTTCCATTTTCCTCTCACGATTTTCACCACCCCTTCCCTGCAGCTAGGAGAGCAATACTGGCCCTGGGTTACAGGGCTCAGCACTTGGCTAATTGGTAGGGCTTATAAATCCCAGGCCGATCTCAGCCAATAGAGCATAGGTTTTAGGAAATAATAATAAATCCACATATCTGTGTGCTTACAAGGTGTCCAAGCATCACCTAGGCCACAGAATGGGGAAGATGTGCCTCAAACACTGTGAGTGGCTGGGGTAAGCTCATTGTTTCTGCCTGCCAGAGGGGCACCACGGGATTCCTGAGAAAGAACAGAAGGCCCCTCGCCTTCCTTCCCATGAACAATCGACCAGAAGGAAGCGGGATACTTGGCCAGGACTTCCCTGCAGGAAACCTGGGTCCTACTCGGGCCTCCTGTTTCCCCTCCCCTCACTGGCCCTGGTTCAGTTCCAGGTGAATGATCGGCTTGTTTGGTAAACAGATGCCAGGAAGAGGCAAGTACAAGCTCTTATGGATTTTTTTTTTAACTTTGTTTCTTTTTAGAAACAACAATTTTTTTTAATCTTCAATTTCTCTCTTTTTTTTTTTTTTTTTTTTTTTTTTGAGTTTCACTCTGTCACTCAGACTGAAGTGCAGTGGCATGATCTCAGCTCACTGCAACCTCCACTTCCTGGATTCAATCGATTCTCGTGCCTCAGCCTCCCAAGTAGCTGGGATTACAGGCACCTGCCACCACACCTGGCTAATTTTGTATTTTTAGTAAAGACGGGGTTTTGCCATATTGGCCACACTGGTCTTGAACTCTTGGCTTCAAGCGATCCATCCACCTTGGCCTCCCAAAGTGCTGAGATTACAGGTGTGAGCCACCACACCTGGCTAGAATCTTCAATTTTTCAGTGAGGGACGCTAAATATATTTTACATCATATGTACCCTGAACCTACTGTGTGCCTGATACGCTGCTTGGCCCTGAGAGCATAGGCAGGAATCAGTCTCTTACTATGCGTGAGCAGTCATGAGCTAGCTAGCTGATTTTCTGAACTCCATTGCTCATCAGTAAAGTGGAAACATTGGTACCTGCATTATAGGGGTGCTATGATGTCATTCGATATTGATTCTCTGTGAAGACATCTGGCACCATTTCTGACACATGGCAATCTGCTTGAAATTGGCACCTATTATTCATTTTAAACTAACCTATTTTTAATAGTTATTAATATGATAATATATAAGACAGAGACCCAACTCTCTAAGATCTTACTTACAGTTATGGTTGTGACGCAGCCATGTGACATTATTCATTTATGATGCAAAGCAATACAGCATAGAATTACCAGCCAAACAATTCGGTAAAGAATTACTTTACCCAAATGGGCAAGGCAGACAGAGGTGCCCAGAAGTTCCAGGAAGGAGATAAACACAAGCTCAGAAGAGGCAGGGACTTCAGTTAGCTAGAGGAGGAGTGGGGGATTCAGATGCACAGAAAGGTGAGGCAGGGGGACTCAGGCTTTGGGCGCTTTGTCACCTTCAATTTGCATCCTTCATTTCTCTCTCCAGGTATATATCCACGGAGTCTTTCATATATCATCAGCCTTAATAAATAGGAACAACAGATACCAGGGAGCTTGTTTTACAGATGAAAACAACCAAGGCCCAGAGAAAGCCATGCAGCCGAGCTATCACCTTGGTTTTGGCTAAGAAGACCGTGGGGTAACATGTTGTGAGGTTAAGGAAACCAGCAAGTCAAACACAGCTACAGGAGTAAACTAAAAGACTACTCTGGCAGCTGTCGTAGCAACAACCACAATAATAAGAACCAAGCCAACAACGAACGGTTAACATGCACTGAGCACTTACTGATTGTGCCAGACATAATGGAAAATGTTAAATGTGCGCTGATTCATTTGATTCTCATAATGGCCTCACGAAATAAGCAACATCATCATAATCTTATTATATCTCTTTTACAGAGGGAAATGGAGGCTTGGAGAGATTCAGAAACGTTTTCCAAGGTTGCACACCCCGGCTCTGTCTGCCCCAAAGCTCAGGCCCTGAACCACCACAGGAATTTTTCTCCCCCAGAACTCCTGAATCTTGCAGAGACCAGGTTGAGAATATTTTAGAAGAAGGCTATGTAAGGATCTTGTCCCCTCTGATACCCCTGGTGGCTGGACCACCATCTACTCCACAAGAAATGGATGTCAGTGGTTCAGGACACAGCCTGGAGCAGGAGTAACAGTTCCTTTCTCCTCCCTAGGATGTGAGGGCAGCTTTCATTTCGTCCATGCTTGCCCTCTCGTCTTCAGGCTCAGCAAGCTCCACACCTCTCGACAGCACCTCCACGCTCTTCACCCCTCCCAGCCTCTGTCTTGAGCAAATATCTAGTTTGTCCAAGCCTGGCTTACAACTCAGCACCCCAAAATTAAAAGAAAGTCCTAGATATGGTTTGACAGTTGCAAAAAACACTGGGACTGTCCCCTCTAATAATCAGAAAATTATAATTTCATTACCACCATCTCAAACTAGGTTACGCTTCTAGCAACTGCTGGTTTCTTGAAGCTTGTGGTCAACCAAAATCCCCTTAAATCAAGTCAAAACTGTCCCATTCCATAGGCCAAGGCATTTCCATGCAGCTGGGAATTCCCACTGCATAAGTATTTCATTTTAGAAATTTGAAAAAGAAATTACAAAACAGTACATGTGTTTCATTTCAAATCAGAGAAAACAGAAATGAATAAAGAAAAAACGAATAATCACTCTACTGCCAAGTCCACCCTTCTTCTTCCCAAGGTAACCAGTATGAAGTCTGGAGCCCATTCTTATAAAACACATACACACTATTCAGAGTTTCTTTTTGAAGATATCATACACTACGCAAAGTATCTGCAAATACTTTGACCAGTAGACAAACTCTAATGCAATTTGCTTTTGTAAATAAAGTTTTATTGGAACACAGCCATGCTTACTCTTTTGTGTATTATCTATAGCCGCTTTTGCACTACAATTGCCAAGTTACAACAAAAATTGTGTGGCCCACAAAGCCTACAATATTTACTATTCTTTACAAAAAATGTTTGTCCATCCCCATCCTGTGTACTATACTAGCTTGGTTTTTCACTTAAGAAAACACTGTGGACGCCCTTTAGGTCACTGTCCATGGAGCTAATCTTCTTTTAAAAGCTACATAGTATTTCCTAATATGAATGAACCACAGTTTATTCTATGATTTCACTATTGCTAGACACTGAAATTGTTTTCAGGTTTCTGCCACTATAGACAATGATGTAATAAACACCTATTTCTTAAATCCTTCAGAAGGCTGGGCCAGTGGCTCATGCCTGTAATGCCAGCACATTAGGAGGCTGAGGCTGGAGGATCTCTTGAGCACAGGAGTTTGAGACCAGCCAGGGCAAGATGATAAGACCCCATCTCTACAAAAAAATTAAAAGATAAATTCTTCCAAAGAAACTGGGTATAATGAAGAGAGCCAAGAGCTCAAGAGAAATACAGCCCTAATCTCAAATGTGGCCCTGTCACTGTGTCAATAGGCCTCTTCAAGCAGGAGTTATAGCCAGCTCTGCGTGTTGCCATACTCCCATGAAAGGAATTATACTTTTGGGAAACAGAATATGTCTCCAAGTGAAAAGCTTGTCCTGATAGACTCAGATGCTTCCCCAGCTTTCTGCTGAAGCATAGAGTTTTTCCCTGAGCATCTGCTCTTACCTGACCTACCCACACCTCCCTCTAAACCCTCCATTACAACTCAAGCATTAGGCTGGGTCACTCACCACTGCATCCAGGCAGGGTTTTCTGCCACTGCCAGGGCAAGAGGCACCTTGGAACAGGGAAAGAAGGGGTTAGGCTCAGGAGAGAAGATACCTTTTCTAATCTTTTCGGGATCAGACTCCTACAGAACTTGTCACCCCAAAAAGTATGTCTGTTTTTTTTTTTCTGCATGCATTCTTCATAAACTCAGGGCATGCACAGATTTCCTGAAGATGGTATCCATGGGGCACAATCTCTGGGTTAACAACCCCAGCTCCAACCCCAGCTCCAGGAACACTGCAATCCCGTTCCCTACGGCGGCTTAGCCACCCCTTGTCAGGAGTTTAAGACGCAGCATACTTCTCTGTGATTCATTAACACTTTCCTTCCTCCCATCATCGACCTTGTGCCTGCCATTCCAAAGGGCTTCCTCAGGCTGGCAGTCACGTGGCCCTTTCTTCCTCTACCTATCCTGTTTGGGAAGATAAACGGACTTCCCATTCCTCAAACCACCTCTCACCATGCACAGAACGCGACCATCAGTCCCACAGGCCATCACCATTCTTCCTGCTGCTGCTCTCACGCTGACCTGCCTTCCTAGCCTCCAGTCAAGCCCATGCTGGAAAGACCCTTTCTCTCTAGCCCTTTGCCATCTGGAAAAGTCTTCCGGAACATTCCTGAAAGCTGTAAATCTTTGTGAACTAGCTTTTCCTTTCTGGCCCCTGCCTGAGAATGTGACGACTTTGTTGTTGCTAAATTTTAACAAATCAAGCTTGGCAAAAATGCTTCAAAAATGCCAAATTCACTGGTCAAGGAGAAGCTCCGTGAGTATTTCTGCTGCCCCTTACTGGTCAGAGAAGTAGCACTAAATAAACCTGACAGCTGGTCAGTTCATTCTTGATCAGAATGCTCATGGTTTTCATTTATATTGATTTTTTTTAATCTCAGTCTTGAAAAGTAATGCTTGTTTTTTTGTTATTTACAAAAGCAGAGTACACTTTAGTGTATTCTAATGCTTCATAATGTCCATTAAACTGTTCTTGCCCTTTGACTCAGTAATACCCTTTCCAGAAATCTGCCCTGATGAAATACTAAGAAATGTAAACAAAAAATTACCTTCAGAGATGGCCATCTTGTTGTTACTGATGATAGCAAAAAGCACAAATGAAGTTACATGTCCAAAACAGGTGGTACAATATAGCCATAGAATGAACGTTATGCTTACCTTAAAAATGATGTCAATAACTTTCAATAATATCAAGAAATATTTATAACACGTTAAGGAAGCAAGACACAAAACTGTAAATACAGTGCAATGTCAACTAAATGTGCATGTAAATAAGTCTGGAAGTAATACACCAAGATTTAACATGGTTTCCTCTGAGTAGTAGAATTAGACTATTTTATACATTTATATATTTTCCAATTTTTCTACAAACATGTGATTTTTTTTTTTTTTTTTGGAGACAGAGTTTCGCTGTTGTTGCCCAAGCTGGAGTGAGTGCAGTGGCGCGATCTCGACTCACGGCAACCTCTGCCTCCCAGGTTCAAGCAATTCTCCTGCCTCAGCCTCCTGAGTAGCTGGGATTACAGACACGTGCCACCATGCCAGGGTAATTTTTGTAATTTTAGTACAGACGGGGTTTCACCATGTTGCCCAGGCTGGTCTCGAATTCCAGACCTCAGGTGATCTGCCCACCTCAGCTTTCCAAAGTGCTGGGATTACAAGTGTGAGTCACTGTGCCCGGCCAAGCATGTGATATTTTTTAAAATAAAGACATCATAAAACTTATTTCTACATAGTAGAAAGAGCATGGGCTTTAGAATCCAATGACCTAGATTTATATTCTGACTCTGCCCTTGGATGAGTGACTTAACCTTTCCAGACCTGTTTCCTCAACGGTAAGTGGAGGTAATAATAATGTTTACATCATGGAGTCATTGTTAGAATCACGTACCTTATGTACATACTCTTAGTTTCTTTTTGGTAAGTGATGGAATCCACTATAAAGTCTGATGGGTGAAGGTTAACTGCTCTTCTACCACCCAAGACCAAGTCTCAGACTAAATCTTCCACACTACCAACGTCTGCTAAACTTTTAGAGTGAGCAGGAATAATGGGGTTCCTGCAGCCTTTACTGCGTACTCAGTGAAGTCCTTGTTCACTGTCTTTTTAGCTATTCAGACCAACCTCCCCCTTGCATGAGAGAGTCCCCAAGGCAGGTGAAACCATATTTCAGAAGCAAGGTTGTGAGGCCCTCATAGACAGCCTCAGGCAACAAAGAAATCCTCTAAGTAGCTAGATAGAGGACCTTAGAAGGGTCAAGGCATCTTATATATTTTTCACACAGGGTGGACAATGATAATACTTTTTAGCTGATCTGCAAATCTTGCATATCACTCACTGAGAGTACATGTACTCCCTTACAGATATTGAACTAGAATTTCTCTCTCTTTTGTTTTTTTAACATTTGAAATAATTCTAAATGCATTTGTAATTAACATGGAACTCTGATACAAATCACACAAGCCAGTCACATCCTGGTCCTGAAGGAATCATTTTGGAATCTTTGCCTAGCTGCCTTTGAGATCATCAGCCCTACATGCTAAATTGTGAATCTCCGTAAGCTGCCAATCACTTTAAGAATCCCTTTTGCAAAACCATGATCTCTCTTGAAACATCAAATTGTTCTTGCCTTTCAATTTAACAATTCATTTATTGAAGTCTGTTCCAAAGCAGTTCTAGCCAGTGCCCAGCACGTCCCTGGTGCATGGCCCGGTATTTTATTTTTTAATGCCTGCAGGTTTTTAAAAAGAGATTATGAGAAAAAAACAACTTGCCAAAGTTACACATGAATTAATTTTTTCCCATTTCTTTCTAAAGTATGGCTACGTTTAAAGGGGGAATAAGACTGGATGTTACCAGGGTCTGTAGTCAGAACACTAAAAGGGAAGTGTCAGTCCTGATGTTGAAGTTCCTAGGGCAGAAAGGGTGCCCCATCCCACCCTGGATTCCAAGTCTCTCTGTACCTCAAGAGATCCCAGAAGGAGGCTTCCTTTGGTATTCTGAGAGTTCTTCATTCAGGGTGGTTTTATCAGAGAAATTGAACCATAAAGTATTCAGCTCAGATAACAGGTTTAATTAACATTCTTCTCATTCTTCAAACAACCCATGAGTACCACCCATGTTTTATGGAGGTAGACCTGGCATGTTTAGAGCTGCCTGAGACTCTCCTGGGACTTCCCGAAGTCATTCCTTTCTGCTGAACCCTAGGATTCTCCAAGGATCATGTGTAATAATAACACTCCCCTTTGTTCTCATGGGGTACATTTTCCCCTCCTGTCTGCCATATTGGTTTCCAGTTTTATATTTCCAAGTAAGTGTTGATAGACCAAACCTGCCAGCCTACATAATAAAGATAATGGTAATAATAACAGGAGCTATAGTTTATAGAAACTTCTCTGTGGACTGGTACCAGGCTAAGCACTTGGTGTTCACAAAGTCACCTTTAGTTGAGCCTTCATGGAGTGTAGAGTGGGATGTGGGGGAGTGTCTCAGCTCCCCACTGCCCACCCGCCTTGAGTCTGCTGTATCCTCCCAAAAAGATCTACCTCCATCAAGACATTCAGGAACAATGGCTATTTTACTGAAGACGTTATGCAGAGATGGGCTTGTAGATGGAATCACAATGTAGACCCGAACAGTAGGAAGGAACTTTAAAACATTTCCATTAGCTGTCCAATGTCCATCCAACATTTCTTCCCTCTTCCAGTTGTCTCTGCATTTCTCCTATTCCCTTCCCCACCTTTGTCTCTGTAATTCCCTTGGATATTCCAGAGCCATTAAGCACTGGCTCTCACCTTGCAAAGCCCACCTGGCATCTCAGCTTCTGGAAAGCCAGGTAAACACCACAGAGCCCAATAACTTGACCTCAAGCTCTTCTCTTCTGGGGAGGGTGTTATTAGCAAATTCCAGCCACTATTATTATCTGATATAACCCTTACAACATTTATGAGAGGCAAGAGCTCTGTACTGTTTTTCCCATTTTGTGCAGCAAGAAACAGGCTCAGAGGTTAACTTGCCCATGGTGACTTGGCCAGATTCAGAATTGGGAGCTCCAGAGCTGTGGGTGTTCTTAATGGCTCTGCTTACTGTGACCGCAGGTCCCAGTGAGCCCCAGATAGTTCCAACTGAAGCTTGTGTTCTTCGCTCTCAAAGCACTCTGGTCTGGAATCCTATGAGCATCTTAACTATGCTAGAGGCTTGTCCATTGCTGCATCCACAGCACCTGGCTCACGGAAGTGCCCAGTGAATATCTTCAGCTCCCAGGTTGGTCTTGGGATAGCTGTCATCCCCCGAACCAGCCATATTCCCTTTGCCTCTGAATTATAGAAGCTTTCAAATGAAACATATAGATAGCTCATTTTCCCGTGGCTGCCAGGCAAGTAACCCGGCCCTCAAATTAATCTCTGTGTGTGTGACAGGCTTCATTTATCATGCTGTGGACTCCACAGCACAGGGGGCCTCAGGCAGGCTGGGCCACCACCACAGACATTGGCATGAAGGCCAGCGTGCTTACTTAGTCCAGCACCACGCTTCATATCTGCCTCTCCATCTGCCTGCCTTTCCTGGAGAGAATCTGGGGTGGAGATGGATTACATTTGTTTATGGGCTTATGTTTCAAGTGAAAGCTGGATGGAAGTTAAATATAATTAATTAATTCCCTCTGTTCCATGAGAGATAGAAGAAAATTCTCTCTCCACAACTGGCTCTGAGATGGCTCCAGAGACACTGCTAGGTGTTCACCTGGGATCCTTTTGTTGCCCCCATCTCTAGTGCAAGTTCAACTTTGTTTAGCGTAATAAAGAAAAACAGTCTTTTCCTGCTTGCATGTTATTTATGTAGGAAATCAGCTCCGGGGTTTTTGTATTTTTGATGTGTCAGCTTCAGGCAGCACAGAGGCAGGGGCAGGTTCCTCCCTGCTTCTCTCTTTTCTTAGGGCAGAGACACAAATTCCATTCTCTGCATGGAGAGGTAACAGTGCAGAGCTTCAAAGCAAAGACTGTGAAGCCAGAATGCCAGGGTATGAGTCCCAGCCATTTCACTACTAGTGTGGGCCCCAATTGCCTAATCTGCAAAGTGGTTCAGTGTAACAGTACCTCTTTCTAAGGTGGCTGCAGTGATAAAGAGTAAAGCGTTGCGAACAGTGTCTGACACATAGTGTTATATACATGCGCACTCTGTATCATTATTCTCAGTTATTATTTGTGGCAGGTTAGAAAGGAAAATGAATATGGCTATAAGGGCCCAAGTCATAGGGAGAAGGGACTGTGCCATCTTAGACAGCACATGCCCCATTTGCACTTGGCAGCCTGAGCCCATGGGCATACAGGCCCAGTGTTTTCAAAATCTGCCAGTTTTTCAAGAGAAGCTAAAAATCCAGATTTTATGTGACATCTAATTTGCAAATACTGACAACAAATTTAGAAACATTATTAAATACTGGGCTGGACAGAACAAAACAACACAGATTGGTGAGCCCAGTCCAGCAGGGGGGGCTCCAGACTGCAGCCTTTGTCAATTATTCCTTTCTGTCACTGCAGAATGGATGCGATCAAAGCTGTACACAGAAACACAGCTGTGCACTGGGTGGCAGCAACTGTGCAGTAAGGATGCAAGGAGGGAGAGCCCAGAGGTTGAGAGCTCAGAGGGGAAGTTGGGTGCAGTCATTTAGGCGAAACACAGAAAGAGGTGAATTGTATTTATCATGTCCAAAGTAGGATTTGACAACCAAAAGGGAAGGGAGGGATGGAGGGCTGGCAGCTGAGACTTGGATTGGGAGTAGTAGGTTGGCAGTGCCCAGCCTAGGGCAAGGCCATCCTAGCCCAAGAAAGCTTCCTAATGGAATGGGGTAGCTGACATCATCCACCTTGTGGATGGATATTTTCTACAAAGCCAGTAAATCTTTGACTTATGAGACCACCATTGTTTTCCAGTCACCTTCTTACCATAGTGACTAAGAGCCTGGGCTCAGGAATCAAGCTGCTTGGATTAAATCCTGGCTCCACCCCTTACTGGCTGTGTGACTTTGGGCAAGTAACTTAATCTCTCTGTGCCTCATTTTTATCTGTAAAAATTAATGTCAACTAGATGTCAAAAGAAAGAAATGAAATGACACATATGAAAGACTATCATAGTGCCTAGCACATAGAAGTTAATCAATATTATTGTGAATATAAGTTATAATCATTTAAATAAGTGTCAGCTTTTATTCCTAATAAACCAACAGGGATTACGAAGCACTTAATATATGCAAGTTTTAAAAGCAGATTCCAAGGCCAGGCACAGTGGCTCACACCTGTAATCCCAGCACTTTGGGAGGCTGAGGTGGGTAGATCATCTTAGGTCAGAAGTTTGAGACCAGCCCGGTCAACATGGCAAAACCCTGTCTCGACTAAAAATACAAAAATCAGCTGAGTGTGGTGACGGGTGCCTGTAATCCCAGCTACTCAGGAGGTTGAGATCGGAGAATCGCTTTAATGTGGGAGGCGGAGTACATTAGTCAATTTTTACACTGCTTATGAAGGCATACCTGAGGCTGGGCAATTTACAAAAAAAAGAGGTTTAACTGGACTTACAATTCCACATGGCTGGAGAAGCCTCACAATCATGGTGGAGGACAAAAAGCACTTCTTACATGGTGGCGGCAAAGAGAATGAGGAGGAAGCAAAAGGGGAATCCTCAGATAAACCCATCAGATCTCGTGAGACTTAGTCACTATCACAAGAATAGCACAGGAAAGACGGGCCCCCAGGATTCAATTACCTCCCACCGAGTCCCTCCCACAGCATGTGGGAATTCTGGGAGACACAATTTGAGTTGAGATTTGAGTGGAGCCCAGCCAAACCATATCACAGATGTTGCAGTGAGCCTAGATCATGCCACTGCACTTCAGCCTGGGCAAAAGAAAAAGAAAAAAAAAAGATTTCACAGGCAATATAAGGATTTTGATGAGAGGTCTGACATTTTATTCCCTATAAAATTCCCAACATAGAGTACAATGTAACATTTGAGGTATGTGGCCAATAAATATTCCTTGCAAAAGGGGATCCTGCCCTCAGGGAATCTAGAATAAGGGGTTGAGGTGAGGGGTAACAATGAAAGATTTTAGTTGTTCAATTCATCAAAAGAAGAAAAGTCCAAGGCAGAAGAGAGTGATTATTTGAACAAATCTCATGGTCATTGCTAGAAGAGTTCTGCTTCAGAAGTCATTTCAGATTCCAGCATTAGGGGAAAGAATCATGGAAACAAAATTGCAGCTTGGATGTGAAGCAAAAAAGCATTCCAAGAGCAGTGAATGAATGGAGAGAAAGTGACAAAATACAATGTGTGTTTCAGAGAGGTGAACAAAGGAGCTCAGTGGGGATAGGGTATTAAGAACTGCCAGTGGGTAAAGGAAACCTGAAAAGCTGGGTTGATACTTGATTGAGAAAGGCCTTCGATGGCAGACTATGGTAGAGACTGCTAGATGTCCCCCCTTCTTCCTTTTTAACAAGACATCTACTTTATTTTCCGAGCATAAATTATATTTCTCAGCCTTACTGGTAGCTGGGTGTGGCCATGTGACAAAATTTTAAAGAATAAGACTTAAGGGAAACTGCTATGCACAAATTCTGGAATGTAATGGCTGGAACTTTGGCACTATCTTAGATCATGAAGCAGAATATTAAAGATGATGAAAGGAAGAGAAAGGGACCAACCTCCCCGATGAATATATCAGCCCTGGACATCTGATCTCTGAACTGTTTCACATTAAAGAAACTTCTTTGTGAGATAAGCCACTTTTATTTTGGATCTTAACCTGTGCCTGAAATTATTCATAACCGATGAGCAAGTCAAAGACTTCACACTTTCATCCTGGAGCAGCAGGTAAGCATTGGAAGTTTATGAACAAGTAGGTTGTAAGATGAATATGTGGTGTGGGGGGATACCATGTGTGACAATATAGCAGCAACTGTGCAGCAAGGACGCAAGGAGGAAGAGCCCAGAGGCGAAGAGCTCAGAGAGGAAGTTGAGTGTAGCCATTTAGGCAAGAGGAATAAATAAGCATGTGCTGAAACCTGTTTGGGTGTAACACTATTCTAAGAATTGGAATTTTTAAAAGTCATACGGCCCAGTGTGGTGACTCATGCCTAGAATCCCAGCACTTTGGGAGGCTGAGGCGGGCAGATTGCTTGAGCCCAGGAGCTCAAGACCAGCCTGGGCAACATGGCAAAACTCTGTCTCTACTAAAAATACAAAAATTAGCCAGATATGGTGGTGCATGCCTATAGTCCAAGCTACTCGGGAGGCTGAGGTGGGAGGATCGCTTGAGCCCAGAAGGAGGAGGCTGGACGTGAGCCATGATAGTACCAATGCACTCTATCCTGGGCAACAGAGACCCCATCTCAAATTAAAAAAAAAAAAAAACTTTTCTTTTTTAAATACATTTAAGTTTGAAAAACAGGGTCTATCTTATTAAATAAACAATGCCTGGTTGGTTGGCAGATAGGGCAAAAATGATGAAGGTGATACAAAATCCGCCACATTTGGATGTGCTGGGTCGGAGGCAGCTCATTAAAACCCATGGGAAGAAGGGTTGTCCAGGCTGGTGCTCTCACCTCCAACCTCATGGCCACATGCCTGCCAGGTTCTGCCTGCCTCCTCCTGTTTTCACACCAAGTCATGCAGTTGCTCCTTTCACTCTGTTTCCAGGCTTACACTTAAATAAGAGTATTTCCACTTCAAAATACAAGAAAACCCACTCATAGGATTCACTGCAGCAAAGCTTTGTAAATGAATAAATGAAGGAAACTTTGAATAAGAAAATATTTATAAAGAAAAGTGGTTTTCACTTTTGCTTATTATATAGTTGGCTAACCATGAGTCACACTATGGAAAACATGGTTTTTTGAATCTATGTTAATATCCTATAATTATCCTGTCAAACCTCCCACTTAAGTAGGCCATATTGTATTTGCATTCTAAATAAATATCGCATACTTGAGAATAATTTGTCTCCTGGTGTAAATCAACAGAGCCCTACCTGTCCAGTTAAATGAACAATATAACCACATCACAACGTGTGGCTGCTTTCCCTGGAGCCTGATATACACCAGAACTGTTCCTACCGTAAATAATTCAAATTTCCATTATAGGGAAACAGGCATTGTATGGTAACTTTCATTTCCACAAACTTTATTCATTTCACATTACCCTGCCCCCCACCACACACGCACACACACACACACACACACACACACACACCCCCACCACCCAAGCAGACAATATTTATAGAAAGGTTACTGCTCAGCCAAGTGTGGTGGCTCATGCCTATAATTCCAGCACTTTGGGAGGCTAAGACAGGCAGATCACTTTAGACCAGGAGCTCGAGACCAGTCTTGGCAATGTGGAGAAACCCTGTCTCTACAAAAAAATACAAAAATTAGCCAGGTGTGGTGGCATGCACCTGTAGTTTCAGCCACTTGGGAGAAAGGCTGAGGTCAAGGCTGCAATGAGCCATCATTGCACCACTGCACTCCAGCCTGAGCCACAGATTAAGACTCTGTCTTTAAAAAAATAAAAATAAAACTCCACTTGAAACACATATGGAGACTTAAATAAACATTTATGGTGGTGGTACAGATCAAATGATCAGGTGAAATACTATACAGTATTTCAAAAGCAACACCTAACAAAGAAAATTGGTGAATGAGTGAGTGTTTTACAGTCAAAGCTCAGTGGAAGCACAAAGTTATTCTTCAGCAACCTCAGATCAGTTAGCAGTATGAATTATATATAATGCACTCATTCATTCAATCACTCAGCAAAAGTTTATTTAGTTCCTTCTGCCTTGCTAAGTACTGTGTTCGATGCCGGAATACAAAGGTGAACAAAAAGGAGCTTACAGTCTAGCATACAAGGAAGATGTAATCAAATTACCACGAAAATATAAAATTACAAACTGTGAGGAGTGCTACAAAGAAAAGGTAAGTGTAAAACAAAAAGGGGGTCTGACCTACACTAAGAGTAAAATGCAACCAACCAAAAGCCAAAGGATAAAGAGTGGTTAACTAGGCAAAGAGGGTGGGGAAAAGAGTTCCAAGCAAAAAGAAACAGAGTTAATAATAACCTTGATGGTGTACCAGAGGAGCTAAAACCAGCAAATACCTGCTGGAGTTCGTAACTAGACAAGAGTAAGGTGCAGGGCAGGCAGGGGTCACATTTCACAGGTTCTTGGAGGCAATAGCCAGGAGCTTATTTGGATTGTATTCTGAGACCAATGGAAAAGAGCTTTAAGCAGAGAGGGAAATATAATCAGATGCACATTTTGAAAACGAGATGCAAGTGTCAGTGTCAAAAATACCTGCTAATTGTCCCTCAGTATCCATTTTTCCTTTCTTCCACAGTCATGAAATTTCCCCTGGACCTGTAGGATAAAGACTACATTTCCCAGCCTCCTTTGCAACTAGGCATAGCTCTGCAACTAGAAGATGGCCAATGGCATGTGAGCAGAATTGTCAAGTGGGAGGGGCTTCTAAGGTTCTCCTTTAAGAGACTGGCTGTGTGCTCTTTGTTTCCTTTGGCCCTTCCTTCATGGCACAGCCTGGAAAACAGATGCTACCATCTTGGACCATGAGGATGAAGCCTCTCGTGCAAGAGCAGCACAAAAAGGGAATCCTGGATTCTTGACAGTGTGGACTGCTTTACTAGCCCTGGACAGCTCCTTTGACTTTTTAATTTATTGAGCTACAATCTATACACACTTTTTATATATAATAAACCCCTGCATCCATTTAAAGTGTACAATTTGATTTGTTCTGGCAGTTGTATACAACTATGCAACTACCAACACAACCGAAGTTAGGAACATTTCTACCACTCCCAAAAGATTTCCATGCCCTTTTGCAGTTCATCCCCAACCCTCCAACCAGAATGAGGCAATCGCTGATCCACTTTCTGTCACAGACTATTTCTCATTTTCTATAGCTTTCTATAAATGTAATCACATGCTACACACTCTTCTGTGTCTAACTGCTTTCATTCAGCATAACTATTTTGAGATTCAGCCATGCTGTTCTATAAATAGTTCATTCTTTTTTATAACAGAGTTGTATTCTGTTGTATGGGTGTGCCACACTTTGTTTAATCCACTCATCAGTGGATGGACTTTTGGATTGTTTACTGTTTGGGGCTATTGTGTACACAAATGTGAACATTTACGTACAGTCTTTGTGTACATGTATGTTTCATTTCTCTGGGAGTGGAATGGCCAGGTCGTATAGTAGTTTTATGTTTAACAATATGGGAAACAGCCAGTTTTTCAAAGTGAGTGTATCATTTTACAACCCAGCAAGCAACAAATAGGAGTGCCGTTTGCTCCAGATCTTCCCAATACCTGGTATTGTCAGTCTTCTGAATTTTAGACATTCTAATGGGTTCTCGGTAGGCTACCTGGATTTTTATGTGAGTGAAAAATAAACTTTTAAGTTGTCCTTAAGCAACATTATTTTGGATTTGCTATCACTCTGAGCCAAAGCTAATTCTATTGAATACAGAAGGCAAGGAATGAAGGAGGAAGACCAGCTAAGACACTCCTGTAGTTCAGACAAGAGATGATGGTAGATTGGAGGAGGGGAGGGCAGTGGAGACAGAGAAAAATGAATGGTTTATTCGTCCATTTTACATTGCTATAAAGGAACACCCAAGACTGGGTAATTTATAAAGAAAAGAGGTTTATTTGGCTCATGGTTCTGCAAGATGTATGAGAAGTATAGTGCCAGCACCTGCTCCTGATGAGGCCTCAACAAGTTTCCACTCATGATGGGAGGTGAAGGGGAGCAGGCATGTCACGTGGTGAGAGAGGGAGTGACAGCAGGAGAAGGAGGTGCCAGGCTCTTTAAACAACCAGCTCTCACATCAACTAATAGAGTGAGAACTGACTCATCATCAAGGGAAGGTCACCAAGCCATTCATGAGGGGTCCACTCCCATGACCCAAACACCTCCCACTAGGCCCCACCTCCACCATTGGGGATCACATTTCAACAAGAGATTTGGAGGGGGACAAATGTCCAAACCATAGCAGATGGATTGGTGAGACATTTAGGAGACAATGGATGTAGGATTCGATAATAAATTAGGTATGGAGGGTTAAGAAAATCATTCAGGTTATACAGTAGAGGAGCAGGCCTCAGAACCAGGCCTATTTAATGCCAGAGAATACTCCCAACTACTGCTCTCTTTCTCTCCAATGTGCCAAAGCCACATGGAGGAAAACTGGCATCGGGGGGCAGCTACACCTCTGTTTTGCTGTTTTGGTTGTTTGTACCTGTGTTTTGTTGTGGAAGAGGGCGTTTTAGGCAATAGGAAAGAGGATGTACAAATGATGATGTTGGCATCCATGGGGATATTTTTGTATTATTATTACATTTTTGTTAATACTAATGAAATTATTATTATTGATTTCTGTGTATACCTTATTTTAACTTCAAATCCAGGGGGGAAAAAAATTAAAGGGCTTAGATTAGAATGGGCCCATAAAGCCAAGAACTAGACTAACAGCTTTAGGTGAATGATTTTTTATTTCATCCTCACAACAATCCTGTGGGTTTTTTGCATTTTACTGGTAAAGAAACTAAGACTCAGAGAGGTTAAGTAACTTATCCAAGGTTCAAACAGCTTGTAAGGAGTGACACTTATGTTTTGGAACTTCATTTCTAAATATTTGTGTGTGTGTGTGTGTGTGTGTGTGTGTGTGTTATTTTTAATGTATATATGTATATGTATATATATGTGTGTGTGTATATATATATATATTTAATGTATACACACACACACACACACATATTCTGTTTTTCTGGAGAACGCTGCATAATACAAGCTCCAAATTATAACCACCTCTTTGAGTCACATTTTTCTGTGAACTCATGTGGATATAGATGAATAAAAATCTGTCTTTTCTCTTGCTAATCTCTTTTTTCAGTTTAGCTCACAGTTTAATTCATGTGTCAATCTGGCTAACACTGAATGGATTTATTATAAGGTTTGAAAATGAGTTTTAATATCAATAGCATTTCAACGCTAAACTAGAATTTGGTGTTCTCTCTCTTAAAAGGATAAAGTTTCTTGGATTATTGGTCAGCTCTTAATAGGAAATTATGAAAGTTTGTTTTTTCTTTAATTTTTTGAGTAATCTACTGAGGAAACAAAGATTCTCTGTCTTATCAGAATAATTTCCTATACTTTATGTTATCTTTGTCATGTCTTTGATTACTTAAGAGAACCAAATCTATTTCTCCAAATGACCTGTGATTCTACTTCATCAAGTGTCGGAAATTTTTGACATTTTTGACAACTTCCCAGATAAAATTCTAAATGAATTCTTTTTGACTTCAAACTGATTTTGAGATAAGACAGCTTCTGAAAAATCTGAAAGAATTTGTTCTCTTGCCTTGTAAAAAGAGAGATGTTAAACAAATTTGACATTCTAAATTGCCTATGAAACATTGTCAAATAAAAAGAGATTGTTAACTGTCTTTATGTTATATTTGTATGTGTATATGTTATTAATATAAATATTTCAGAAATTATATAATGTTCCTAGAAATCTGTCACTGTGGGCCAGGTGTGGTGGTTCATACCTGGAATCCCAGCACTTTGGGAGGCCGAGGCAGGAGGATCAACTGAGGTCAGGAGTTCGAGACCAGCCTGGCCAACACGGTGAAACCCCATCTCTACTAAAAACACAAAATTTAGCTGGGCATAGTGGCAGATGCCTGTAATCTCAGCTACTCAGGAGGCTGAGGCAGGAGAATCACTTGAAGCCAGGAGGCAGAGATTGCAGTGAGCCAAGATCGTGCCTCTACACTCAAGCCTTGGCAACAAGAGGGAAACTCCATCTCAAAAAAAAAAAAAGGAAAGAAATCTGTCAATGTCTTTGCTGTCCATTGCTGTCCATGATATCTCCTGGAAAATATTATCAGTCATAATTCCAGTTATTGTCTTTAAATGTTGTATTAATATGTCACAGAGACAATGAAATTTTTATATCAATTACATTATGATGAACTCTCATCAGACCTTCAACCACAGCCATTTTAAGTCTTTTGTCATCCACAGATAGTTCCTGTTTTACTCTGCTGCCTCCTTGAAAGCTTTTACAATCAGCAACAGGCCAAAGTGCTTCATATTTAACAAAAGGGTCTATCTCAAGACCCACAGAAAGTGATATGACAAGTACTCAGAAGTACAGGGTTCCAGTGACATTACCTAAGCAACTTTATGATCATACCACTAGACTGAGTAAAGATTTCCAGAACTAATAAAGGAGCTATGGGTTCATAAAACTGCTAAGATCAAGCAGAACAAAAATGAATTGCACTGGACTGAATGAACTGATGAAGAAGACTTAAAATTTTTATGGCCTTTTTGATTGGAATATTGTTAATTCTTTAATGTTCTATTTTGTGGGGATATAAGGAACCCCTTTCTCTTTTCTCTTAAACTATCTGTAACTTATGGCAATTTAGTATATTATATGTCTGTAAACAAAAACTAAATATTCATCTTTTCTCTCTATAAACCCTCCAGAATTCAGAAACTCCTACTGAGTATTCTTATTTTCATGGCAATATAACTATTTGCATAAGTTTAATAAAAATCTGTTCTCCTTGAAACAAGAAATAATTGGAAACATTGATTATATTATGAAGGTTTTGACTAAATTTTCATATTTGAGAATGATGTGCCTTGAATCAAATATGACCAATATTTTAACAAACTAAGTTTGGCTTACTGGAGTCAATGCTTAAAAATGCCCTCTGGAAATATGTACTTGGTTCCTGGACTACAGGGTTCCCAGGCTTACAGATGAGTAATGAAGGTCGCTTTCATGGCAGTCTCCAGAAACAGTGTTTTTTTGAAGGCCTCAAAAAGATAGAAATTTATCCAAATCTATAGGGACTGCAAGTGAAGTCTGATAGCAAGCTCTTGGCTTGACTTCTCGCCTCAAAGGCTTTTAAAGGTCCAATCTGAGGTTCGTTATAAAAGTTACAATAAAGCACATTTTAAAAAGTTTGTATGGTCAATTACCATTTTTGCTGTACTTATGCAAATAAATGATCAGGCCATATTTAATGAGATGACTTATTTTGTAAACAAGGGCAGTCTTACTTTTATTATCTTTGATCAAAATGGGAATAATTGTAGAGAGAAGTTTTATGTGCAGTGGAAAACTATGACTCACCCTGTGGGTTATCAGATTCCAGTCCTTTTCATTGTCTTGGAGCTGTTTTTATCCCTATGTAAATTGGATTCTGCCCTTTTACACACTTTTTCAGTAATTAATGTTTCCAATTTTTCTCACACCTTCCTGACTTGAGAGCTAAAACTACTCTTTTCCCAAAGCCCTGGAAGTTGAAGCTGGATGCATTGATACAACTTCAAAGGATTTATCACAACAGTTTGGGCCAGTGAGAAAGTTCACTAGAACACCTCATCTTCCATGCTGTGCTCCAGGAAATGACCATGACTGTAACGTTGCCACTGTCATCCTCACTTCATCAACCAAAGACATTTTGGGCCCAATGTCTAGAAATTTTCTTGACTGGCTACATTCTAGACTAAAGAAAAAAAATGAGCTCATTGCTTCAGCCATTAATCTTTGTTTTTGTTTTGTCTCCATAGAAATGCCCTTTATTAAATACCTGATTGTTTGCAACACATAAAGGCCTGACTCCGGTAGGTGCACTACTCCCACCTGCACTACTGCCTCCTGAAATGAGGTACAACTGTTTAACCTTTCCTAGGATTGGGAGATTGGTTAAATGGAATATGGGGCAATCAAATAATTCAGCTCCTTATCTGTGACATTTCTAGAGAAGTTTCAGATGGGAGAAATGAAGGGAACCAGAATATACCACTATGAAGAGTACTTTTTTCTGAACATTTCTGATCTGCCTAAAGGCAGAGCCTCCCAAAGAAATTCAACAGCCATAAAATCCCCTCTATGGGAGTTTCACAACCCAGGAAGATAGATTCCTATCACTGGTGATGAGAAGTTGACATCAGGATAAACCTATACTGCCGCTGTATCAATGAAACACCTGAGACTGGGTAATTTATAAAGAAAAAAGATCTGATTGGCTCATGGTTCCACAGGCTGTACAGGAAGCACGATGCTAGCATCTGCTCAGCTTCTGAGGGGACCTCAGAAACTTTCCAATCATGGTAGAAAACAAAGCGGGAGCAAGGCACTCCATATGGCTGGTGCAGGATAAAGAGAGAGAGGGGTGAGTTGCTACACACTTTTAAACAACCAAATCTGTGGGAACTCCATCACGAGAACAGCACCAAAGGGGTAAATGCGCCCCCATGATCCAACCACCTCCCACCAGGCCCTACGTCCAACACTGAGGATTACAACTGGACATGAGATTTGGGCGGGGACACAAATCCAAACCATATCAGCCTCAAAACTCATATTTCCCACTTACATTTCTGAGTCCATTTACCTTTCCTAAAAATTTATCTTTTGTAAAAGTCATTTGTTTCCCCATAAGTGTCCTCTCCCTCTATTCCCCTATTATGATAGTATAAGACCCCCAATTTTAACTGCCTTTTTAAGTCACATTTTTCTTTCTTTTTTTTTTTTTTTTTGAGATGGAGTTTTGCTCTTGTTGCCCAGGCTGGAGTGCAATGGTGCAATCTCAGCTCACTGCAACCTCTGCCTCCCGAGTTCAAGTGATTCTCCTGCCTCAGCCTCTTGAATAGCTGGGATTACAGGCATACGCCACCACGCCCAGCTAATTTTGTATTTTTAGTAGAGATAGTGTTTCTCCATGTTGGTCAGGCTGGTCTTGAACTCCCGACCTCAGGTGATCCACCCGCCTCAGCCTCCCAAAGTGCTAGGATTACAGGTGTGAACCACTGCACCTGGCCTAAGTCACATTTTTCTGTGAGTGTCATGTACATAAAAGAATAAAACTCTTGCTAATCTGTCTTGTCATCTTGATGAAAAAAACAAACTCTGTAAAATATTATAAGAGATTTATTCTGAGCCAAATGTAAGGATCATGACCAGTGACAACCCCAAGAAGTCCTGAGAACAAGTACCTAAGGAGATTGAGGAAAATGCTACAGGCAGACATCAATCAATACATGTAAGGTGTACATTGGTTCGATCCAGAAAGGCAGGAAACTTGAAGTCGGGATAGAGGGGTGCTTCCAGGTCATATGTAGATTCAGAGATTTTCTGATTAGCAGTTGGTTGAGTTATTATCTAAAGACCTGGAATCAATAGAAAGGAGTGTCAGGGTTAAGATAAGGGATTGTGGAGTCTGAGGTTCTGACCATGTAGAAGAAGTCTCACAGGTGGCTGCCCTTAGAGGACATAGATGACAAATGATTTCTATTCAGATCTTTAAAACTGCTAGATTCTCACCCAATCTCTTGAGAATCAGGAAAAGACCTGGAAAGGGAAGAGGATTCTCTAGAGAATGTAAATTTACCCCACAAGAGACAATTTTACAGGGACATTCCAAAATATGTCAAAGAAATATATTTTGGGGAAAAGTAGTTTAATTTCTTTTAGGGCCAGCTGTCATGTGATGCTATACTAGAGTCAGGTTGGAATTTGGAATCTTATTGTTACAAAGTGTCTGTTTTATCAGTCTTAGGATCTCTGTTTGAATGTTAATGTTGATTGCTTATGCCTGAAATACCAAAGGGAGGAGAGTATAATAAGGCATGTCCAACACCCCGGTTCCCATCATGGCCTGAACTAGTTTTTCAGGTTTACTTTGGAATCCCCTCAGCCCAGAGAAGAGGTCCATTTAGTTCGGTGGGCATCTTAGAGTTTGATTTTTGGTTCACAGTCAGTTTCATTTGCAGTTCCTCAATTACTGAACATAAGAAGGTAAAGGAGAAGTATTTCCTCCTCAGAGTGTAAATGAAACAGAGACTGCCCCACAGGTAGTGTGAATTTAATAGCTACCTGTATACAAAATTCTTCTCTTTGTCCAATGGCCCCAGCTGGGGGCAGAGAATCAGAAAATTCACTAAGTCAATTTTCCACTGCACTTTAACTTGTGATTTAAAGGTTTCATACCACCCTCCTGTTTCATCTCCTATTGGCTTCTAGGGGAACTCACCCTCTGCAGATAACAGGGTTTTATTTCTGCCCCTAACTAGATGAGGTGTTAATAACCACTTACCATGATATTTAATTGGGTTCTTAAGAATGGTTTAGATTCTTTAAATATTTATGTCCTTTCCAGGGGGCATTTTAAAAGTCATTTCAAGAGTTTAGCTACTTTCACTGAAACAATCTAATGGAGCCTCTGCCAGCTAGCATGGGGGTGGGAGGAGGGAGAAGCCTGTTCAATACACCACAGGGGTACCCTCAGTCAAATGAGGAATAGGAAACCTGCTATAGAGCAAATGACTGACCCAGGTCCTCAAATCAATGGAATTGGGTAAAAAGAGGGGAGAGGGGAGAAGTAAAACTGTTAGAGATTAAAAGAGACTCAAGAGATAGATCAATCAAATGTAATTTGGTTTGGATCTTGATTCCAATAAGCCAAGTGCTGAAAGATTTCTTCTGAGAAAACTGGGAAAGTTGAATGTGTATTGGGTTTTAGAAGATCCAATTAGAATTGAATCATAGATTATTGTTAATTAAATTGTGAGTGATAGCAATAATGGTTTGTGTGTGTGCGTGCGTGCGTGCGTGTGTGTGTGTGTGTGTATCTACTGGGGATACACACTAACGTGTTTGGACATAAAAAGTTATAACATTTGCAATTTACTTTAAATACACCTGCGGGGGAACAGGTGTATATTGGAGGATGAAGGGACAGAGATTAAACAAAATCAGAAAAATGCTGATAATTATTAAAACTGGGTGATGGGTATGTAGAGGTTCACTATTCTAATTTTGTATATTTGAGATTTTAAATAATAAAAAAAGTAAAATAGAAAGGCACACATTGTTGCTAGTAGTGTTAATCAATACAAACTCTTTGTAAAGGAATTTGAAATACTCACCGAAAACAATAAAAATGTTTACCTCTTAATAAAAAACAAACAAACAAAAAACCTCAGCATTTTTGCAGACCAAAAATTGACTCACAGGAATCTATCCTAGGAAAACGATACCTGATATACGTAAAGACTACTGAAAGGATATTTGTCCCGGAGGAGGTTAGAACGTCAGAACATGAAAAACAATTGTAATCACTATCAATAAAAATTAGTTTAACTTATGGTAAAAGACTATGCTGTGTCTTATGTCATCATGAAAAATGCTGTTGAAAAATGCTAATATAAAAAATGTACAAAATAGGTTTTTAAAAAGGTTACAAAATAATTGGCACACTACAAGCTTTCACTAAAATTAAGAAAATAAAAACATTTTATTAAGAGAATGAAAAGATATACCTGGAAAGTCACAATGATTTTCTCTAAATAGTGGGAATATAGATGACTTATTTTCTACTTTTTAGTTTTCATTATTGTCTAAAATTCTAAATATAAATATGTATATGTTTTCAGATTAATTTTAAAAGGGTAAGTTAAGAAAACTATTAATGTTAAATGTCATGTTTTACAAATGCAAAAAGCGCTATTTTCTCTTAGAATTTTTTTGGCAATGACTTTATTTTTTGAATTTCAAAAATTTTATTTTCAGTTTTTGTGGATATATAGTAGGTGTATATATTCTTGGAATTTTTTTTATTTGCAGTAAAGTACACTAATTTCAAGTGCCCAGCCTAGTGGGTTTTTTTAATATGTGTACACACCAAGATGTTACCACCACCCACATCAAGACACAGAGCATTTCTACACCTCCTATTCACTTACACGGGTTTCCAGTCTATTGTCCTCTCTCTCACTTAGAATTAACCACTGTTTTGACATCCATAAATATTGTCAAACTTGTATCCTTCTTTAACATCAGCTAAATTGAATTATGCAGTATATGCTCTCTGGGTCTGGCTTCTTGGAACACAGCACAATGTTTGTAATTCATCTATATTCTTGTGTGTTCTAGCGATCCATTCTTTTGCACTAACTATATAGAATTTAATTATCTAACTATATCATAATTTATTTATTCATTAACTTGTTACTGAGGCATTTGAGCTGTTTCAAGTTAGGGACTATTAGGAATCATTTCTCTAGGAACTTTGTTGTTTAAGTCTTTTATGGACTTATGCACTCATTTCTCCTGGGTATCTACCTAGGAGTGAAATAACTGGTTATAATAACTGCCTAATAGCATTCCAAAGTAGCACCATTTTATATTCCTACTAACAACGTTAGAAGTTTTCAGTTGTCCCACATCCTTGCCAATACATGGTATTATTGGTCTCTTACATTTTAGCTTACTTTTTTAAAAGACAGTGTCTTGCTATGTTGCCCAGGCTGGAGTACAGTGGCATGATCATAGCTCACTGCAGTGTCAAACTCTCTAGACTGAAGCAATCTTTCTGCATCATACTCCCGAGAGGATTACTGGTGCTCACAACCGTCAAATAATCTTTAATAGGCCTTCTTCCAATGCTTAACAGATTTATAGCTAATGTACCGAATTAACCAGGACACTTTTAAATCCAAGTGACAGAAAGTCAAATCAAAATAGCATCAGCAAAAGACAGAAACATATGGTTCATACCACTGGAAGGCTACGTTTATGTCATGGCACACACAGAAAATGATAATATGCATAAGAGCCCACAGGGGTCATCTTAAATTGACTTGGTTCTGGTTGCAGTTGGAGGCAGCATGCCTGCCTCGGCCCAGCCTGGCTACCAGGCTGAATAACAAACACAGAGAGGATTAAAGCAGAGGCAATGAACCCAAGCTGATGCTCAACCCTGCTACCTTTGGCACCCTGGTTGGAAAGCTCTGAGGTGGGGAACAGGTAACACAATGAAGAATTGCTATGGGAACCAGGCCAATATACTAGAACAGGGACTCAATAATACAAGAACCCACTTCCTGCTAGTCTACCTCTCATCGCTCTTTGTCTGTTTGTTTTGGCCTTATCCTTTCTCCACCAGCTGTGGATGGTAGCCACCCCAGAATCCTAGGCTTCTGATAACCTCTATCCAAGAGAATGGGAGGTGTATCAGTGTCTCGGGGCTTCTGCAACAAAGTACCACAGACTGGGTGGCTTAAAAAAACAGAAATTTCGCCTCGTGTCAGTTACAGAGGCTGAACACTGAAATCAAGGTGCACACAGAGATATGCTCTAGAGAAGAATCTAGTCCATGCCTTTCTGTTAGCTTCTGGTGTCGTCACTGATCCTTTGTGTTCCTTGGCTTGTAGATGCCACTTGGCTTGTAGCATCACTCAAATTTCTGTGTCCATCCTCCTAGGACGTTTTCCTCCTGTGTCCCTGTGCCTCTTTTTATAAGGATTCCAGTCATGCTGGATTAAATGAGAGTATCTTCTTGTTAATTTCATTATATCTGCAAACACTATCTTTCCAAATAAGGTCACGTTCATAGATAAGAGGGGTTAAGACTTCCCCATATCTTTTGTGGGACACAATCCAATCCACAACAGGGGGCCTACTCTTCCCCTGCAATTCATAACATTTGGGCAGGGGCTGACTCAGGCTATGTGCCCAGTCCTTTGACTTATCTCTGGTGTCCCAAAGATGCAGTACTATGGTTTAGTAATAGATACCATACTCAACCCTGTGATGAGGCCAGAGGTGGGTGGTGGTGCACAAGGATTTGACTGTCAAATATTAAAATCACATGGACTAGAGAAAGAATTCCCCCCAAATAAACAAGAGAAATGGTATGACCAAAGTTTGGTAGACAGATACAAACAATATCTACAACAGTTCACTCTAAACCATAAGTCATTCTGTTTTCTGGTGTTATATATATTATGAAATTCATTTTAGGAGGCTCACCAATAATTTATGGTGTATATATTGGTGGAGATATTTTATGGAGATACTTTAAAAAAATAAATACCCCAAATTACTGGTAACATCTGCCTTAAACCATTTCTACAGAAAAATTGTCAGGCACACGGAAGATTTCCTGACTGCCAAGATAATCTCATTGATAAAAGAGTTGCCTTAATCTCTGAAGCAAAGTTAATGTAGGTTCATTTCAAATAAAATTTTTGAAACAATTATGAATTATAGATATGTACAAACTGTTCAAAATAGTTATTCTGAAAGTAGACCTGAGGGTTGGGAAGAGTGTTATGGATGGATTACATCCCCTGCAAACTCATATGTTGAAGTCCTAAATCTCAAGAACCTCAGTTACAACCATATCTGGAGACAGAGGTTTTGAAAAAGTAATTAAGATAAAACGACATTAAATAAGTGGGCTTTAACCCTATATGACCGGTGTCCACATAAGGAGAGATTAGGACACAGACATGTGCAGGGGGAAGACCCCGTGAAGACATAGGGAGAAGATGGCCATCTACAAGCCAAAGAAGAGGCCTCAGAAGAAACCAACCCTGCTGTGCCTTGATCTTGCATTTTATCCAGACTCCAGAGGTGTGAGACATAAACGTCTGTTTTTAAACCACCTAGCTTGTGGTCCTTTGCTGTGGCAGCCCCAGAAAATTAATACAGGGACTCAGTGACAACATGGAGGATTAAAGCAGAGGCAGCGAACCCAAGATGATGCCTAACCTTTGCCACCCAGTCATGGTGGCGTTTCCTTCGGGGCATGCTGCTTCTGCAATCTCAGGCATGCTGTGTGGGCACTACCAGCAGGCTTCAGACATGGGTCCAGGTCCCCCTAAACACTTTAGCTGATGCCCAACCTCTTGGGACACAATTTCTTTCTGCAATGGGTTCATGCCCTAACGTGGGCAAATGAGGCTTGAGAAGACACTTGCTCAAAGCTCATGGAACAGAAACTTTCTTGCTTTTCTGAAAAAGTCACTGAGAGAGCCCCTTTTTGCTTTCTATGGGATCTGGAGGAGGAAGCAGGCAGGCCCTGGGTCTACTGGCAACCATCTTGTGATCATGAGTCGAGACTATTTTACCAGGAGATGATCCCTACAGAAGGCAGAGTGCAGAGAGGAAGAAAATAATCTGAGGACATTATTGAGTGCTGCATTAAGCACAGCAATTACATGGGCCAATAAATGCCTTTTCTTTCTTAAGTCTGTTGTTATAACTGAATGCATGCTACTATGATGGTTAGAAAATAGAATATTTTTAAAATATGCCTCTGTTACTTTTTAAACTTTACATAAATAGCTAAAACTAAACAACAATATCAAGACTCAAAGAATTATTTTTTTAAATTCCATAATAAACGTTAAAAAATAGTAGAAACTTTCTTTCTAACAGGAGCCTATTTCTAGAAACCGACTAAATCATTACAAGTAATAAACAATTTCTCTGTACAGAGTACCACATGGCAGGCCATGTGCTAAGCATGTTATATGCAAGATCTCACTTAATCCACACAACAATCCCATCAAGAGGGTTCTATAAATATCCTCATTTTACAGATGAGGAAACAAAGATTCCAAGAGTTTAAATAATTTGCTTAATGTTTCACAGTAAGAAAAAGACTTAAACAAAGATTGAGTCCTGATCATCTAATTCTGAAGCCCCTATTCTATACCAGTACACACGCTGCCCTTCTAACTAAGTAGCATGCATAGCTCTAATCTGCACACCACCTTACAAGGTAGGGCTGACAGCAGATGAGGAAATTAACACTCGCAGACATTATGTAACACGAGGGAGGTCCCACAGCTAGTAATTATACAAAAAGGTAAGCCACAGGGCACAGAGCATTAAGTCTCAGAGATTAACAGATAAGATGATGAATGCATGGAAAAAGCCACCACAGCTTGGCACTCAAATTCCCAGTTCATCACCTTCTTTTTGTAGTTGAAGAACTAAGGCCCAGAGAAATTTCATCTCTTGCCCAGGACAACACACCCAGTTAGTAACAGAGGTACAAGGACACAGTCTTTGTCAACCAGCATGTTTTTCTAATACACAAGACTGCCTTTGATGAACTGCATTTGCAGGGCACCTGCTGAATACACTTGAGATGGGAACTTTTTCCTTTCCTAATGGAGTAGATCCAGCCTCTAGTGCCTGTTTGTCTAAATAAAGTCCCCTAATTTTCCCTATAGGAACAACCTCTTTCCTCTCGTGTGCAGCCTTGGGAGGGCTGGTAAATCTCCCTTCCCTGGACATGCGACCTCCATCACAACAATTGACATTTCTCTCCTGAGAATGTGTAATTTGTCTATGCTTTATTTTGGTAATAAACCTCTGTTTTTCCCTAAGGAATTTGGAGTCAATTTCCATTGTTTGCAACCTAAGAACTTATAACAAATAAGGTCTTTTTCAGTTGCAAGTGTTAGAAAACCCATGCCAAATACGCTTAAGCAAAACAGGAAAATTTAGTGTCTTAGATGAGGGATCTACAAGCAGTTGCTCTTGTGCCAAGCCCTCCCCCGCAACTGGTTGCCTTACAGTTTGACTGTAACACAGCGAAGCCCATTGGTTTATGTATCGCCCGTGGCTTTGGTACTCCAATGGTAGAGACCAGCAGTGTAATAGAGATGACATGACCCACAAAGCCTAAAGCCCTTACTATCTGGCCTTTTACAGGCAAAGTTTGCTAATCCCTGACTTCGACAGATTAAAAGTCAGGTGCCGCTAGATCAAGGGACTTGGATGACATTTCTAAAACCAATCCATCCATCTCTTGGCTTCTGTCTGCTTTCTTCCTTGTGTTAGCTCGATTCTCAGGTTCTTCCCTCTGGTAGCAAGATGACTGCATCAATTCCAAACCACATCTTCTCAGCTTCATCTCCTCCACCAGCAAATACAAGTCTTCAGCCTTTCACTGTGGTCCCAGGGATGAGACTTTCGGATTTTTTCAGCCAATCAGGATTAATTGCAGGAGCTGAGTAGTTGCTTCTGCTTCTAAATTTCCTTTATCCCCTTTATTTCATACAGTTCCTACTCAAGAGTTAATAATCCATTTTATTCCCAATCAGGAGAGAAAAAAAGTGATGAGTATTAATGGCCTCTATTATCAAAGAAAGCCTTGATACGTGATTTAGTATTAGGACCTTTCTAGTAAAAAATTGAGAAAAGTCAAGGAAATCAGTTCTCATCACATCAAGCTCTCATGAACAGCTTCCTTTGTTATGTCTGAGCCTCTGACATTTGCTACATAATTGAAACCTTCTTTTTGGCCTTTCCCTCCCATTTCCCTTCCCTCTCACTTGTCCTGTGACCCACCTCCCTCTAAATTTCTCTTCTCTTTTCCAGATATCCACGATTCTTCCTTGGCTATACTCCACAGCTGCTCAAATCTCCATCTCCCCCACACTACCTAACCTTTTCCCTGAAATCCTATCCTAGTACAAATTTGTGCACTCCAAAATTTCCTCCTTTTCTCTTCTGCACCAACCACTGTCACTTTTAGTTAGTTGCTAGACAAGCAATAGATTAAACTGAATTATATGAAAGTGTCCATAGTTTCTCATAGCTAACAGTAGCTCCCCATATCCATTCTTCTCAGGTGTGTTAAAAATGAGCCCAAACCAACACCAACTGGCAGGACTTTATGGACTTTTTGCTTCAAATTTCAGGATTGGAAGGAAATTAGCCAATGAATCCAATGGTTTTCAACTAGCAGATATTAGCGGGGAAGTTTACAAGCAATATGGTATGAATAATACCAAATAATTTACTTAAAGTATTGACTTAAAAAGTAAAGCAAAGATAGATATATAGAACTCCAGTCAGGCACTTAACAATGGAGACACATCCTGAGAAATGTGTTGTTGGGTGATTTGTCATTGTGCAAACATCACAGAATGTACTTTATACAAACCTAGATAGTATAGCCTTTGCCACACCTAGGCTATATGGTATATACCACTCCTAGGCTACAAACATGTACAGCATATTACTGTACTGAATACTGTAGGCAGTTGTAATACAATGGTAAATATTTGCATCTCTAAACATAGACAAGGTACAGTAAAATATGGCATTATAACCTTACAGGACAACCATCATATATGCAGTCATTGACCAAAAATGTCATTATGTGGAACACGACTGTATATTAAAATCAGAGACTTCTGTTTACCAGAAAACACCATAGCAGCTAATGTCTCATATCTAGACCATATACATAACTTTCACAAATCAGTAAGAAAACTTGACAGTTGAACAGGTACTCCACAAAAGTGTCAGGATACTCAGATAGCTAATAAGCATATGAAAAAGTGCATACATGCATTAACTCACTGGAAATATTCCAGTTAAAACCACCAGGAACCAGAATGATGAACAGCTGGAACTCACATCACATTGCTCATGGAAATGCAAATAAGCATAGTTATTTTGGAAACTGCTTAGTATCTACTAAGCTGTTTAGTATTTGCTGAACATAGACAACCTAAAGCTGAACCACCAATTCTACTCCTAGGCATATTATGGAACTAGTCAAATAACTCTGGACACAAACTCAACTCACAAAGAGTTGCAATTTAAAGTCTTAGGAAAAGCGACAAATCTCAAAAAGATCTTGAGCCTTCTTTAAATTGTCCATAAAATCCAGTATACAGACACACTATCTCTACCATTTAGTGCATGCTGAACAGTTTACGTAGCAAAGTTCATTTGATCCTCACAATTCTACAAGACAGGTTGTATGCACCCAACTGTACAGATGGGCTCAGAGAGGCAGAATAGCCTGCCCAAGATTACACAGCTAAATTGAGAGACAGCTGGGGTTTAAGCCTGACCCCAGTCAGTGTTCACACGCTTATCCATTCTGTACTACCTCTCCAGCTGGTTGCCCTCATTAATGCAGACAAGCCCAATAAAGGCAGAGAAGAGAGAAGTGTTTGAAGCTTCTCTGTCCTCCAACTCCCCATGGCCCTGTTTCATTCATCAACCCAGATGCTAGCCTCCTCTGGAAAGTGTTGGTTTGGGTTCTCCTCTTCTCCAGTTTCCCACTCAGAGCTGTAGTCTAGACTAGGAGTGAAACTACCTTTGTACAAATTACAGTTGAGGAAATTATGACAGTGAAAGAGATCAGACCTAACTGACTTCATCTTGCTTCTAACCTTTAAGCTGTCTTTGTTCATTCCTAGGCATAAGCCAAACTAACCTTAGGAAGGAATTTAGTTTATTGTTTGATTCTGAAACAAAATTGATAGTAACCCTTTCCCAAAAAGACCCCCTTCCTGTCTGGGGGATCAGTCTGCCTTTGTAGGACTAATAAATTAGCTACAAAGTTAGAAAATATGGTTTAGGGGTCATGCAGCCGCTGGCTGCAAGAGTCTGATCCTTCCCAAATTGCTCCTGGGATAACATCGCTATTGTAAAACCTAAGATCAGTGCTTGAGATATTTTGCAGACCCTGCACTCGATAGATCAGCTGACACCACCCAGACTGGTAATCTGGCTCAACCAGTTTTGTGATCCGTTCCAGGAACGGAAGACAGCAAGAAAACCTCACTTCAACCCTCTCTATGCTTCCATCTCCAACCTGACCAATCAGCACTTCCCACTTCCCAAGCCCCTACCTGCCAAATTCTCTTTAAAAACTCTGATCCCCAAATGCACAGGGAGACTGATTTGAGTAATAATAAAATTCTGCTCTCCTGCACAGCTGGTTCTGTATGAATTACTCTTTCTCCACTGCAATTCCCCTGTCTTGATAAATGAGCTCTGTCTAGGCAGTGGGCAAGATGAACCCATTGGATGGTTACAGGAAGAGCTGGCAAACCACAGCCATGTCCAGCAGATCACCTGTTTCTATAAAGTTTCACTGAAACACAGCCAGACCCATTTGTATCCTCTGTGGCTGCTTTGCCCTACAATGGCAGTGTTGAGTAATTGCAACACAGACCATATGGCCAACAGTGTCTAAAGTATTTTCTATCTGGCCCTTTATAAACAAGGTTGCTGATTCCTGTCCTAGGCTAATAAACTTCCCTTCAGTCAATCCCCCTATAACAACCAGAAGGAGACTGATTTTGTCAGGTCTTGGTCTTAATAAGCCTCCAGTAACCCAGGCTCCATCTCCACAGAGAGACATCTGGAGGCTGTTAGTTCAGAAGAATTCTGAAGGGCTCCAAAGCTGCTTTGTGCTCCTAACAGGCCCACCCACTTCTTCTTCTAATCCTAGAAGGGCTTGTTTCAGGGAAGGCAACTGCAGTCATCTGTGTGAACTGTGTTTATGCCTAATTATCACACAGCACAATATTGATTTTGCATATCCTTTAAACATCACATTAAATTTGCTGCAAGCTTTATTTGATCTCAACACTAAAGTCTGCTCATGCATATTCCACCTTCATAACTAGTTGCTTGTGGAATATAGCCAATTGCTCACAGTTTATACAAAATCAAAGGGAACACTGGTCAGGAGTACTGAACTATCCTCTCATGCTCCAGATTAATTCTAATGTGTAGCTGATGAAAGGATATTACTACAAAGCTAGCAGCCCAAAAAGAAGTTCAGATTTTCAAACGAAATATCAAGAGACAATTACTAGTAAGTTTCTGGACTATGTAGTGATTTAATACTTCTAAAGCCAAAGCTATCTGCTTAAATTAAATAACTTCTGTCTTGACTAAAGCCTTCAGAAAAATAATATTAGCATTTCCTAAATACATCTAGACTTTACAAATTTGGGTTTTAAATCCGGAAAGGAGGCAAATATGCTTTCTTGTCCTAATAGTTCAATTAAAACCATATACTTTTAATAATAACAGCTAAGCTTTCCTAAATTCTTACATTGGACTAGGCTCTGTTTTTGCATGCATTATCTCATTTCATCTCCCCGACAGCCATAAATAAGTATGATTACTATCCCCATTTTACAACGGAGGAGACAAATGTGTAGTGATAAACTAACTTGCAAAGTTCCTAGTGCCATCTAGATAGCCCTGTTCACTCCTTTGTGCCCTATAGTGCCTTATAGTCAATGCCCATTTTCTACTGTGAGAAATCCAATTTAGATGAGGGATTCTGCTCTATATTTATACAAAAAGCATACATTGCGATGCTATTAGACACCAGGCGCCGTTCTATGTTTTGCAGTCATGATTTCACTTCTTCTTCCTAACAGCCCCCGCAGTCCTTGCATTATCTTCATTTTTCAGTTGAGTGACCTGAGACTCAGAGAGGTGAAATAACTGGCCCAAGGTCACACAGATAGTAAATAACAGAGCAGGCACTTAATTGGGGAATGGACATTTGGATGTCTGCAAAGTGCTTTGAGACCCCTTAGGGAAAGCGCCGTCTTCATACATCAATAAATCTAGTTGAAGATGTTGGGCTGTGATGTGTATGATGGAGTAAGATTGTGGGTCAGAGCTGGGGCAGAACTGAGCAGCTCTACTTACTAAAAAGAGTAAGGAATTTGAAATTCCCCAGAGACAGAGAAAAAACAACACTGGAGGCTGCTGTGGGGGAAAAGGGCATCAAGGGAAACCTTATAACGTAGTCAAGTGGGACTTTGGAGAGACGAAATCCTGAAAGATGTGAAAGTGGTTTGCAGGGTTGTACAGGTGCATGCGTGCATGTGTTGAAGTATGTGCAATATACATCCCCTCGCCCCCTCCTCAGACCTCACCAGCCTATTGTGAGCCAAGTCCACTTTACTCACTGATGTGTAGGGAGATACTTTTCGGATAACTTAACCCCATCTGTGGACTGTTGTAAGGCAAAAACAGAGATTGCTCATGTGGGTGCAGGAGCCTAAATATTACATAAATAATTTACAGGGAACTTATTTCAGTTCCTACTTGCCAACTACATGATTCAATTGAATTAGGTACTCTTTAGTATCAGGTACTAAACAAACAAATGAAAACACTCGTGATAGGGAATTTGAGACTGTTTCTACACTGCTTGCTATGAAACAGGTCACCTACCCATGTTAATTATTTAACCCTTACAATCCTATGAAGTAGAGCTATTGTAACTACCATTTTACATCAGAGAAATTGAAACTTATGGAAGTTAAATGACTAGGTCAAAACCACACAGCTGTTAATAAGAGCACAGCCAGGACTTGAACTCAGGCAGTATGGCTTCAGAGCCCATAATCTGAACCACTACACCAAACTGCCCAGTGCATGCTGCCTAGAGTGTAGTGGACTGAGGAGAAATCAGCAATGGCAATAACTGAAGTTCCTTCTAATCTCTCACTTCTAGTTCCTGAGTTGACCATGGGCAAACTCTATTTAGTATTCTTCCTCAAGGTAGATTGAACTGGCAATGCAGATAAGGTCAATCATGCTGTTAAAACTATAGGTTGGCTCCTTCTGGACCCTTATTTTGAGGCACTTGGCTTTTTCATACAGGAAAAGACGTTGCGAATGAACCTGGACTCACAAACCAGATGTCCAGTCCCAGGTCCCTCCATTCTTAGAGCATCCCTGCCCCACTCCCCATTACATCTGTCATTGGCTCACCTGCTTCTTCAAAAGGAGACAGCATTTGACTACCCAACAAAGCAAAGAGTCTCTGGCCAGAACACAGGGACCAGGACAAAAACAAAACTTTGATCTATCAAACATTTAAATAACTTGAAACACACAAAACTCTTTGAGCCTTGAATATTGGTGTAGCTTAAAACTTCCTCCTCAAGGCAGGATAAAACATGTAATAATATAAAGGGTAGGAAATCCCCAATAGCATAGCTGAAACCTATTTTTCTCACCCCAACCCAGATTAAATCATCAAGAAGGAAACTTTAAGTACATTTCTTGACCAAGGTATAATCTAGGTCCCTCACTTCTTTCTGTGAGACAGAAGACTGAGAACTAACAATTTGGTGCTGTTGAAGGTGGTGGGTGGGGGGTTCTATTAGAAGAACTATTAACTTTTAGAGTTGTTTTTACAAGGGCATTAAGCCATTTACTTTGCAATAACAGGGAATAAACATTGGTGGGATGTTCTGTGAATACAGCTGCACACCGACATCTGGCATTGCCTCTGGAATCCTAGAGGATACATCTGCTGGTAAAGCAGCTCCTCTGGAGACCTCCACACTCAGCCCTTAGAAGCTGGAATGGAAATGCAGCTGCTGCATCACACAGTGAAGTCAGAAAGGGGCAGGTTGCCCAGAGTGAGAAACCATAGCCTTGGTTCTATCTCAAGTAGAAGAGTCAGGGTCTGTGCTCCTCACCACAAAGATGACTCAAACTCATAAAAACAAACACTAAAAGCTATTGAGCAACTATAATGGGCCAGACACTGCGCTGTGCACTCTGTATGTTACACTTCATAATAGCAAGGTGGGTAATAGCAGTATTTCTGTTTTACAAGAGAAAACAAAGGCTCAGAGAGGATGAAATAGATGCCTAAGCCCGTGTATTTAGCAAGTGACAGAGCCAGGACTTGAACCTTGGTTTATGCTGATGCAGGAGACCATGCTCTTATCTATCACCCTACACTGCCTCTCAAGTGAGTGGTAATGAACAGCTGGTCCAACAGATCATACAACACTCTGGCTGGCTCAGCCTTTAGCAGACATACTTCCAAGCACCTACTTGGTGTAAAGCACACCTGCTGAGTGAAACGTAGAGAGCATAGCAGCACTGCATTCAGCAGATGGAGATGGTAATCTCTACCTTCAGAGTACACAACTCCTGTTCTCCCATTTGTACATTCCCATCTTTTCTTCTGCCCTTTTTTTCCTTTTCCCAAAGTCATGGTAAGATACACTCAGATACACTCTGAGGGTGTATTTAGTCTTTCTCTAGATGTCTAGGCATATACAGACAATATATTTACACACTTCTCAAAAAATGGTATTCAGTAAAAATTCTCCCTTCCACCCAGCCCCCATCTACCCTGTTCCTATTCCCAAGCCCTCTCCATTAGTATTTTCTTGCAATTCTTTCCAAACTTAACGTATGTACAAGACACTACAAGTATGTTATCTCCTCTCACTCCTCCCCATTTTACTGGCACTTTTTTTCATGTGAATATTCAAGGGAGAGGGGCATCTTCATTCTCTTTTATAGCTACATAGAGTTATATTTTATGGATATACCATAATGCATTAATATTTAATCTTTCCCATATTAACAAACATTCAGATGATCTCCAAGTTTTGTAATTCATAAGTTGATACTTGGAACTCCTTGAATCTATACCTCAATTAGCTAGAGCTCAGAGAGGAGAAAGATGGATAGACATCCAAAATTCCAACACTTTCCACCACTGAAAGCTCTCCGAGCAAAAAGGCAAAACACATTCAGCAAAAGCCCCTGTGTGAAAAGATCTTACTATGCCAGGAGAGACTGCCATAGCTACATTTTTCCAAAGATCCCATTTCTCCTCAGCCCAGAAAAAAAAAATAAAAGTGACATCTTGAACTAGGTAACCCATACGTAGAGCATTAGTGCTTAATGTCTTTGAGTTTTCATAAAAGTAATAAACCTCCCCAATTTTTTTACTGTAACTTCAGATGGTTTGTTAAGGTAATATAAAATTCAACCCAGCATAGCCAACCAACTCAAGAGAAGGCCAAGCAGGGAGGCCTTTGCTTCTTAGGCTGGGCCCATTAGAAGCCAAGCAATAGTCCTCTCCACCAAGATACTTGCTCCCCCAGCTCTGCCCCATCCAAGCCAGAGATGCTTGCCTGAAGTTGTGAAAATGTTGTGTTGGCGCTAGGTATGTCACCAAGAGGTGGTATATATTTCTTCTTCTACCTCTTTAAGGTTTTTACTAAAAACTGCTATGCCAAGCAGCCACACCTTAGAAGGGGACTGACACTGAACAAAATGAGAATTAAGAAACTTGAATATCCTTGACATCCTTCCCTTCCCCAAACTCAATTGCTACATTCTCAAGCTCTTCCCCCCTCCCGTTCTCCCTGTAATTGATGCGATGGAGGGCATTATGCTCATGCACACAGAAGGCCAGAAAAGTCAGGGTTGATGTTCCCAAGAACAATCTTAACCAGTGACTAAGGAAGTTGCTGTATAAATACTGCAAGTCCTTGTTCTCTTGCGTGGGAGAACTCTGGGGTGCATGTTCTATGCTGGTTCTGGAAGTTCCCTGGTAGGATTTAGCTTCAGTCACCCACATGGGTACTAATTTTCCTGACAATTCATCTTCTACTGGCTATTTGCCCTTGCCCATCTAACTTCCTTACCTGTGTAACAGTGTTTTCCTCACCTGCCAGATAAATTACTTGTATTTGTATCCTTGTCTCAGGGTCTGCTCCTGAGTGAATTCAAACTAAGAGGCTCTACTTCACCCCCCACTGAATGCTCTCTGGGTGGACTCTTACAGGCTCATTTTTATTAAGGTGTAAGCAGCTTCTAAGGATCAGGGGGAGTGCATTTAAAAGCAGACATATTCTTAAGGCAGTAGTTCTAAAGCAGTGGGCTGGACACACAGGAGTGCTTGACGGGTTTGCTGCCAAGTTTTGATCTAATGGTAAAATCTATTTTTGCAATAATTGATTTTACTCATTGCTATTCACTGTCAGACAGACTTGTGAACTGAGAATACCCTTGGGGACAGAGTAAATTGGGGTACCATTTGTAGCACATATGAGCAAAGAAGTCCAGCATTATGTCAAACCACGAAATGATACTATGTTCTTTTGAGAGGACACGACAGGCTTCCAGGTCAGGATGGTAAATTGTTCTGCTCAAATAGTGACATGGAGTGAAAGAATCACCACATAACTAATGGGATAATCATGGGTGATGTGCAGACACTTCGAGACATCATGGAACTGTAGAAGTGACTGTGTTGTCATTATGGTGGACTTGTTGAGTATGGTTGAGTCTCTTCAATCCTTTAATCTTAGAAGTGTGCCAAAACACACACATCATCATCATCTTTAATTGTGGCTTTCAGATTACAGCCAGTGAGAGGGATCTGGGAGAAGAGAAGATGAGGAAACCTTTTTGGAGACTTTGAAATCACATACCAGAACCACCACCTACCACCACTGCCCACATTTGTAGAGTGCTTGTGCTGTATCAGTTGTTTTCAAATGAGGCTGCAGGGAACTCTAAGGGCTCTGGGAAGGAACTTGGGAGGTTTCACCAACAGTGAAAGACTTGGTTCCAAATGAGGAATGTTTAAACTGACTGTGAGATTCAGTTCTCAGGTTTACATACTGATTTTGTTTGAAAAAAATCCTGTCACTAAAGACAAAAACCATGGATATGCCTAATCATTTTATTCTTATAACTACCCCTAACTTGCAGGTGAGGAAAGTAAAGTTGAGAGAAATTAAATGGCACGCCTGAAGCCACAGACTCGATGTGAGCTAAACTGTGGTACACAGCTATGGTCCAAAACCTCACCACGTCTAGTGCTCTTTCTTCTACATTATACTGCATTTGAGTATTGATGATGAAACACATCGTTTAGCAATTTCTTGACCATGACGCTTGCTTTGGTGAGAATAGGTCAGAAAACAGTTTATAGAAAGTTCTTAGAATTGAAGCTGCTTCAAGAAATTCACCAAAACATCTCCAAATCATTCCCTCCCTGAGCCATACTTAACACTTGTTATTCCAGGAGCTGCTCTGATGAGATATTCTCACAGCTTGTCTAATACGTCTACATTGTCCCTGCACTTTGCTGAATGCCCTCAAATTTCACCTGTATCAGTCTACTATTGCTGCAATACTGCAGCAAAATAAAAACTCCGTGACTGAGGAAGATAAGCCTTTCTTTTCCTCACTTACAGATGTGCAAGTTGACTAGGGCAATTCTGCCTCAGTTCAGAATTGAACACATATCTGTTCTATGGGACTAATTCTGAGGCACAGAGAGAAATGACAGTGGCTACCCAAGTCATGCTCTTCTCTTGGCTGTCAGAATAGCAGAAGGCCAAGCAAAACAGTGCAAGCATTATTTAGAACCTCTGCTAGGGTCACATCCAATCACATTCCATTGACCAGAACAAGTCAATGCCCAAGCACAAAGCCAGTGACTCAGGAAGTGTACTGTGTCCCAAGGTGAAAGGGAAGCGAGTGAAGATTTACTGAACAATACCTCAATCTATCACATCAGCTAAAAATGTGATTCCCAGGAAGGGAGGTCAAGCAGGTCTTTCCAAAGTCCTCTAAATTTAAAATGCAACACTATTAATCAGGTTAGTCCTATAAGCTGCCAGGAGGAGGCCATCCCAAAGAGAAATGTGTAATGGTACTCTTCCAGGCTAGAGAGAGCAAGATAGAAATTATCTCGTAGAGACTGTGGCATTTCAAAAATCAACTACTTCACTTCCAAAAACCTGCTCCAAACCAAACTTTCAAATCCCCTTTCTTAGAGGATGGGACCTGAAGATAGAGAGAAAAAGAAGATGTGGATGACTTATATTCTCCATACTCAATAATCAGTTTCTAGCAATGGAAGTCTTAGCAAAGATACAGAAGAACAGCACAGCAGCTAAAAACAGAGACTACTTAGTTTCACAATTGCATGTTTGAGTCTCTACCAATGCTGGACACATTGGTTCTTCCTTCCAACTCCACAACATCCTTTTCCCCTCTTTCTTCCTAATAAAATTCCAATTTCTCTCCAGAGACGTTCCTCCTCAGGGGACAATGACCCACCTCCAGCACAAACCCCAGGGATAGGCTTAGAGGGAATTTCATTCACTTTGCCAATGATTGGTTCCCAAGTAGGTAATTGATCTAGATTGGGCCAATGAGACACACAGTGTGCCTGTGGGAAAAGTTTGCTAGAAGGAAGGGAAAGGGATTTCAAAAACAAAGTTTACAAACTCCAAGGAGAAAACCCTAGGAAGAAACTGTCCCTGTCTTCTTCCCCTAGAAGTAGCAAAGGGAACTGTGGGGGGAGCTCTTATTTTTTTAAACATTATTTATTAAACACAATTATTGCATGTTCTTTTTTAGCACTGTGAGAAACAGACATAAGCAATATGGGAAAAGAAAGAGAAAGTTCACACCTGATCCCATTGCCCAAAGAAATCACTGTGAACACTTGCGTGTATTTTTTCAGACTTTTTTTGTTGGTGGCTGCTTTGAGAAGGAAAGGAAAGAGGAAAAACCAGTATCCTCACACGCTGCTTCTAGGGGGCTGCATTGGCTTGGCCTTCTGCTATTCTAGATGTCATGGCTAGTGCCCTATTTCTACCTGAGAATGTAAGCAACAGGAAGATGGCAGAGCAGAGAGGTGGAAAGAATAGGCACCCTGAGGACGCTGCTGAGCTGCCGGATCAACCAGCCTCCCCAGAAGCTTGCCCTATGTCCTCACTTTTAAATGAGATAATAAAATATCCTTGTTGATAACCTTGACTTGAAGTCGAAGGCGCCTTAACAGTATCTACCTCAGCCACTTCCTAGCCGTGTGCCTTTGAGTAAGCCTCTTAATTCCCTTAACTCCATTTTTGCAACAGTACCTCTGTCCTAGAATGGTTGTGAGGAGTGAATGACAAGACATATGAAGCATTTGCAAACTGGCTGTGTCTAGTAGCTGGTAAGGGGGCAACAGCTCACAGTATGATTTTTGTTATAGGGCTTTTTGGTGCCTTCTAGCAAGAAAGTACAGGTCTGGGACAATAACGGCAGTTTCTGCACTTCCTTCACGTTTAGGTTTGTCGCCCCCTGGCCGTTTCTTCTAGAAATTTACAACAGAAACTATCACAATGGGAAGGGCTCCTGTCTTCTCTAGGGTGTGGCAATAAGGATCTTCGGCAGTCATCACTACCAAGCCTGTGAGTGGGTAGGAACCTCAAGGAGAACAGACATGGGGGGTGCTTTTATTTTTTAAACATTACAAAATTATTACATGTCCTTTCTTAGCAGTATGAGGAAATAGAGATAAGCAACACAGGAAAAGGAAGACGAAGTTCACACCTGATCCCATCATCCAAAGAAATCACTGTGAACACTTGTGTGTATTCTTTCAGACTTTTTTGTTGGTGGCTGCTTTGAGAAGGAAAGGAAAGAGAAAAAACCAGTATCATCATGCACTGCTTCTAGGAGGGTGCACTGGTAAAGCCTTTACTAGAAGGCAACTTTGCAAGATGATTAAAAAATAGTAATAATGCACCTCCCCTTTGCTCAGCCATTCTGCTTCTAGAAACCCACCCCCCTGGAAGCAACAACGGAGGTAGCAGGTACATAGATTCGAAATGCCAGCACCTTTCTACACACCTTATGTGATTCAGTCAGTCCTCACAGCAATCTTACTTTATTTAATAACAGCTTCGTTGAAATATAATTCATATATTAACTTAGTCCATTTAAACTGCTTTAACAAAACACCATAAACTGAATGGCTTATAAACAACAGAAATTCATTTCTTACCATTCTAGAGGCTGGGAAGTCCGAGATCAACGCACGGGCAGATTCAGTGTCTATAGAGGGCCCACTTTCTGGCTTATAGATGGTGCCTTCTTGCTATGTCCTCACGGTGGAAGGGGGTGAAGGGTCTCTCTCCAGCCTTTTAAGTAATGGAAATAATCACATTCAGGAGGGCCCCACCCTCATGACCTAATCACCTCCCAAACATCATCACATTAGTAATTAGGTTTCAATAGATGAATTTCAGGGGGACATAAACATTCAGACCATAGAACCATGCAATTCAACCATTTAAAGTATACAATTCAATGGCTTTTAGTATATTCACAGATATGTGCAACAATCAGCACAGCAAATTTTAGAACATTTTTATCACCCCAAAAAGGAAACATCATACCCATTAACAGTCGCTCTCCATTTCCTCCCTTCCAGCCCCTAAAAACCACTTATCTACTTTCTGTCATTATACATTTGGTAATTCTGGACATTTCATATAAATGGAATCATGTAATATGTAGCCTTTCATAACTGGCTTGTTGCACTTAGCATAACGTTTCAAAGGTCATTCATGTTGGATTCTGTATCAGTACTTCATAGCTTTTTAATCACGAAATAATATTCCTGTGTGTGAATATGCCAAATTTTGTTTGTGTCTTCATTAGCTGATGAACAGGTGGGTTGTTTCCACCTTTTGGCTGTTATGAATAAGGCTGCTAGGAACATTTCTAAACAAATTTTTGTGGCAACATGTGTGTTTATTTCTCTTGAATATATACCTATGAGTGGAATTGCTGGGTTAAATTGTAACTCTATGTTTAACATTTTGAGGGAACTCCCAGACTGTTTAAAAGGCAGCTGCATCATTTTATAGTCTCACCAGCAGTGCATGAGGGTTCCAATTTCTCCACATCTTCACCCACACTTGTTATCTGTTTTTTAAAATTATATCCATGGCCAGTGAGTGTAAAGTGCTGTCTCATCATTGTTTTCATTTGGACTTCCCCTGACGGCTAGAGGGAGGAGATTATTATCATTACTTTCAATGTATAAATGAGGAAACTGAGGCACAGAGAGGGTAATTAATTTATATACCATGACTTATTAAGTGTCCAAAATTGTGTGTGTACAACAGCACATGCAGAAACAAGTTTGAGACAACACTATTCATGAAAACAAAAACTATGCTTACTAGCAGGGGTTTATCCCTACAGAGAACCATTATGCAACTCTCAAAGAATGGGGAAGGACCATTCTGGCTGACATGGAATGAGCTCCAAGACATATTGTTAGTGAAAAAAGCCAGCCACAGAATCATATGTACAGCACAAACCTGTTTATATTAATACATATATGGATTGGAAGGCTCCTCACCAAACTGTTCACAATATCTCCTAAAATGTAAGCTCCAGGAGAGCAGGGATTTCTGCCATTTGGCATATGACAAATGGCTGTATTGCCAACCTTCAAACAGCACATAATAACAGCGGAATCTGTTGTTAAATGAACAATTCCTTGAGAGAGAGAATGGAAGGCAGGATATCTCCAGATGAACTCATTTTATTCTGAGATCCACGTCCTCTATACATGAATTCACGTAGTAGTTATATTATTTTTGACACAGAAAAAAATAATGAGGAGATTCTTTGGGGCCTTTAGCAAGAAAAAGATGAGGTCCCCAGAGAGTTGGTATATAACAGGAATGGCCTCAGTCTTTTCTGAGGATGCTGCGAGGACCATTCTGGGCCACAGTGTCCCTCATTTCAAGTGAGTGCAGCTCCCACCCACCTTAGCTCCACCTCTTAGGGCTGAACTGGGGTTGATTCACTGGTGGGGCAGACACAGTTCTGCTTCTGCCCTGCTCGACATTCCACGTTGATCGATGAGCTGCTCTTGCAGTTAACAGGAGTCCAATGTTGGGATACTTGCAGTGAATCTTGTTTTCATGCCTGAGAAGATCTTAAAAATCAATAAGCATTAGAGGAACATGACCATGTATTGTTCGTTCTATTGTTTTTTCAATATTTGTTTAATTTTTCATTCTGGTTAAGCCCTCTGAAGAGGCCCAAGGATCAAGGGCTTCTTGTGAAACACAGACAGGTGCATACGTCACATCTTTTAAGGCTAATGGCAGCTGAGTGAGTTGAGAGACAATTAGGGAAGGGACCAGGTGCTGTGGCTTGACTCTGTTTTGCCAGTCAAGTCAGGATAAAGGAATGATCTACACTTTACAACAGGTGCAGAGTGTGAAACTCAAACAGTGAAAATGGCAAGTTGCACCAAAAATAAGGATTAGTGGGAGCCAGGACAAGAGACACAGGTTGGATGGACAACAGGCTGCTCCTCACAGTTGAAGGGGATGTTATGGGTCTGATAATGTCTTCTCGATTTTTTTTTTTTTTTTTTTTTTGAGATGGCGTCTCGCTCTGTCATCAAGGTTGGAGTGCAGTGGCGCCATCTCGGCTCACTGCAACCTCTGCCTCCCAGGTTCAAGCGATTCTCCTGCCTCAGCCTCCTGAGTACCTGGGATTATAGGCACGTGCCACCACACCCAGCTAATTTTTGTATTTTTAGTAGAGACAGGGTTTCACGATGTTGGTCAGGCTAGCCTCAAACTCCTGACCTTGTGATCTGCCCACCTCAGCCTCCCAAAGTGCTGGGATTACAGGTGTGAGTCACCACGTCCGGCCGTCTTTCTATGAGCAAGATATCTCCACATTCTCTTACTCTATCCCTTTTCTCCTGCCAAGAAGGCACAGAGCCAGGTTTTCAGTGGGGTACAGCATTGTCCTTGACTTCCCCCAACACAACTGTTGAAGCACCAAGTCCTGTTGATTTCACTCCAAAATCACTTTTCATCACATCTATTTCTCTCCATCCCCCACTGTCATGCTTTTAGTTCAAGTCACCGTCACCCTGAGTCTAGACGCGTGCAGTAGCTTCCTAAGCTGTCTTCCTGCCTCAAGGAAGAGTCCTGCTTCCCTCCACTTCCTTCTCCACACAGAAGACTAAACTTGAGAGGCAGAGTTGCCTTGAGATTAGGGCAGTGTGGACTTTGGAGCCAGCATGCCTGGGCTCGTATCCTGACTCCTCCAGATATGTGACATTGAGCTGGTACCTTCACTCCTCTGTGCTTTTACTGGCTTATCTCTAAAATAGAGTTGCTAATTTGTACATACTTGATAAAGGTACAGCAAGGATTAAGCGAACTCATATAGATGAAGTGCTTAAAACGGGGGCTGCCAGATCCTAGTAGCTGCACACACATGAGCCAGCATCTTTCTTTTCTTATTTTTATTTTTATTTTGAGACAGTCTCGCTCTTGTTGCCTAGGCTGGAGTGCAGTGGCGCGATCTCAGGTGACTGCAACCTCCACCTCCCAGGTTCAAGTGATTCTCCTGCCTCAACCTCCTGAGTAGCTGGGATTTCCGGCACCTGTCACCATGCCCGGCTAATTTTTTATATGTTTAGTAGAAATGGGGTTTCACCATGTTGCCCAGGTTGGTCTCGAACTCCTGAGCTCAGGTGATCTGCCTGCCTCAGCCTCCCAAAGTGCTAGGATTACACGTGTGAGCCACTGCACCCAGCTGAGCCAGAATCTTTCTGAAATGAAGCCCCCCTAGTTATGCTGTGGTTGGAACAAAGTCCAACATCCCCATACACCTTTAAGACTCTGTAGGATCTGCCTACCTTTCTCTTTCCCATCTCTTGGTGACCTTCTTCACATTTGACATTCACGTTAAATGTCTTTTTGTTCCTCTAGCAAGATAGACCAGCAGGCCTACACACATGCTGTTCCCTCTGCCTAGTACATTCTCCCCAAAATTCTTCCCCATCCCCCACTTCAAGGATCACTCTATTCTCAGGTCTTAGATGCTGTTTTCCTTAGAAGCATCCCTCATGCATCAAATTCTGATTAGGGGCCCTTCTTTGTGTTCCTATGGTATCCTTACCTCCCATCAATGCACTTGCTACTTTGTAGTTTCCAGTTTTTACTACAAAATATTTCACACAGAAAAGCCAAAAGCCAAAAGCATGGTGCAATCATAGTACAGTCAACTCCCATATACTCCTAACAATTGGTAATGTTTTGCCGTATTTGCTCATTCTTTCTCTGTGTGTGTCTCTCCTTCTTTCTCTCTGTATTTATTTATTTTGTTTCCAGATAAATTACAGGCATCATGACATTTCACTCCTACATATTCCAACTTGCATCTCCCCAAAAGAAAAAAAATGCTGACGGGGTATTCTCCCACCTAAAACACAATGCTCTCGTCACACCTTTAAAAATGAATCATTCTCTAGTATCACCGAATGCTTGGTTTATATTCAACTTTTCCCAGTCATTTCCCAGTTCCCTCTTAGGGCCTTCCTGCTCCAGTGCATTTGAATTGCTCCTCCATTGTGCCAAGGGCTCTGTGAGGAATGGAAGGGGTCCTCTTGGCTCTCCTCTCCCAGCACACAGATCAGGGCAGCCCCTCCATATGTGTTTGTTGAAAGAAAGAACAACCCCCCGACCCGCCATGTCCCACTTCCTCCAGCTGGGAAGGGTCCCTGGCCCCCTACACACACACTGACCTTGGTAATGGCATAGCACCCCTTGTGCGGTTCAAGTCAGAAACCAGAGAGTCATTCTAGACCAACCCCTCCCTCAGGTGGCCACCACTCTCTCCAGCTTAACCCCTCCCCCCACTCCCATAATCTCAGCCAGGGCTTCGGTTCTGCCCTTCATCTTCCCTCACCCATCCCCCTGAGCCTTGACGCCCCTGGTGCTCAAGTGCATCCCCATCCTGCCTCAGATTTCCCTCTAAAAGGCAAACCCACTCTAGTCATAACTCTGCTTCAAACCCTTCTGTCTTTCTCTCAGGGCCCAACCTGCCTACCAAGTTCCAATCTGGCAGCTCCTCCACCTCCTTCCTTCTCTCTTCTGACTCCTGCCCTCCCTTCATCCCTGGCCCATGCTCGAGCAGTTCAAAACTATCCATAGGTCTCCAAGCACACCATGCTTTTCCATACCTCTGCGCCCTCTCCCTCAACCACCTGCTTCCAGCGCTTTACCTTCCTCTGAGAGCTGGAGAGAAGCTCAGACATCATTTTTCCCAGGGCCCATTCAATGACCTGCCCTTTCCTGGCAGAGAGCCCACAAAAGCTTTGGACACAATAAATGTTTGTTAAATAATTGCTGAGTGGGTGAACAAAAATATCATACTCCCCTTCCTCCCTGGACGGAGGCAGCTGCAGCTCCATCCCATCCCAGGCCTTTGCCCTGGGTCCCAACTTCAGCCCAACCCAGCCCAGCTCTGCACTGCTGCCAGATGAACCTGACATAGCCTTGGCAGGCAGCCTCTGAACCACTGCCAGGCCCATTTGTAGCCTTCCCTTTTCTAAGGAAGAATGGGCAGCAACAGGCTTGGGCTTTTTTTATTTGTAAAGAAAATAATTAAAAATCTAAACAAAAAAGAGGGTTAAAAAGAAAGAAATAGCTTTATATTTGGAAGTCCTCTTTAGGTAAAGTGTCTCCTGGGAGACAGAAGGTGCAATGATATGGCCCCTTTTGCCTTGAATAAAATTCTCAGAATGCGATATTGCTGATGTAGTTTGGATGTTGGTCTCCTCCAAACCTCATATTGAAATGTGATTGCCAACGTTGGAGGTGGGGTCTAATGGGAGGTGTTTGGGTCATGGGGGCCGATCCTTCATGAATGACTTGATGCTGCCCTGGTGATAATGGAGTGGGTTCTCACTCTGTAAGTTCAAAGAGAGCTGATTGTTTAAAAGGAGCCTGGCACTCTCTTGCTCCCTCTCACCATGTGACCTGCCTGCTCCCCACTCACCTTCTGCCATGAGTAAAAGCTCCCTGAGGCCTCACCAAAAGCTGAGCAGATGCAAGTGCCATGCTTGTACAGCCTGCAGAACTATAAGCCAAATAAACCGCTTTTCTTTATAAATCACCCAGTCTCAGGTATTCCTTGACAGCAACACAAAATAGACTAACAGAACTGCTTTTATGCGTTTCTACCAAAAAAAAAGATATTTCATTTGTACTTTGTTACTTTGCTGATTAAATTACACTGGGGCAGGGATGGGGGACTTTTAAGCAGTCAAAGAACTCTGCTGGGTACATGAGCTCAACTCACACCATACATAAGAAGGCTCCTGATGCACCTGTCACCCCTGTCGCCAGCCCCTGTGTCACAAGTGGTGCAAGCAGAGATGAAGGTTTTTTTTTACCTTTATAGCTTTCTGCTAAGAAGAAAATGTTTTGCCAGCACAGACCAAAGTCTAGCAGGTAAAAGCTCTAAGAAGCCTGGATGGTGAAGGCCCAGAGAAGTATATCATGAAGTAGGTTAAAGCTTGAATCTCTACTCCCCTCCGTGCACTAGCTGAATAATCTCTTTTGGAGGAATTTGTGAACCTTCCTGAGCTCCAGATTTCTCTTCCATATCCAGAAGAACTCCTAGGGGTCTTTATGGAAACTAACTGAGATGTTGTTTGTGTAGTGGGATGTAAAAATGACTATGGTCTCAGTTTGGGTAATGCCGAGGAAAAAAGACATGTTTCAAAGTGAGCTGTGACTCTGATGCCATCATGCAGGGTTGACAAAAGAAGTGGTATGAAGCAGGTTTCCCTCTTACCTGACCACCTCCAGCCCACGAAGAAGGCTGGGTGAGGAGAACATTTGGTGGAGTAGAGGAGGAATTTTGGAGAGAGTGATAGGTGCACACCAAGTCCCAATTGCCCACTATCCACCCTCTAAGAGTGGCCTCCAAGTTGCTGTGTCCCTGGAGGTTGACTGTCACTGAGGGCTGATGTCTGAATCATGTCTGAGAATCCCAAAATACAAGAGAGACGGAGTGGTCAGCTGGAGTGAGGAGAAAGTGGTGGCTTTGGATTTTCTGGGAAAACGGAACTTGAGTATTTTCCACAAGCCAGAGATGTACCATGGCCAACCTGTGGGATGTGTAGGTTCTTCTGACAAGGACCACCAGGAAGGACGAAAATTCATCTTCAGAAAAAAGCTGACAGCACCTGTTGTGGCCCGAACTATCCTCCCAAATTTTATATGATGAAGCCCTAACCCCCAGGACCTCAAAATGTGACTGTATTTGGAAGCAGGGCCTTTTAAAAAATGTGATTAGGTTAAAGTGAGGTCCTTAGGGTAGGCCTTAATCCACTCTGACTGGTGCCCTTATGAGAAGAGGACATTTGGACACACAGGGAGACACCAGGAATGGACACACAGAGGAAAGACCATGTGAGAACGCAGTGAGAAGGTGGCCATCCCGCAAGCCAAGGACAGAGACCTCAGGAGAAATCAAACCTGCCAACACCTTGATCCGGACTTTTAGCCTCCAGAACTGTGAGAAAATTAAGTTCTGTTGTTTAAGCCAGGGGTCCCCAACTCTCGAACCATGGACCAGTAGTGGTCTGTGGCCTGTTAGGAACCAGGCTACACAGCAGGGAGAGAGAGAAAGCGAAGCTTCATCCATATTTACAGCTGCTCCCAACCATTCACATTACCACCTGAGCTCCGCCTCCTGTCAGATCAGCAGCAGCATTAGATTCTCATCGGATCGTGAACCCTATTGTGAACTGCACATGTGAGGGATCTAGGTGTCATGCTCCTTATGAGAATCTAATGCCTGATGATCTGTCACAGTCTCCCATCACCCCCATATGGGACCATCTAATTCAGGAAAACAAGCTCAGGACTCCCATTGATTCTACACTATGGTGAGTTGTATAATTATTTCATTATATATTACAATGTAATAATAACAGAAATAAGGCTGGCCATGGTGGCTCACATTTGTAATCTCAGCACTTTGGAAGGCTGAGGCAGGCAGATCACAAAGTCAGGAGTTCGAGACCAACCTGGCCAACATGGTGAAACTCCATCTCTACTAAAAACACAAAAATTAGCCCAGCACGGTGGTGCACACCTGTAATTCCAGCTACTCGGGAGGCTGAGGCAGGAGAATCACTTCAACCCAGAAGGCAAAGGTTGCAGTGAGCCAAGACTGTGCCATTGCACTCCAGCCTGGGCAACAGGAGAGAAACTCCATCTCAAAACATTATAATAATAATAGAAATAAGGTGCACAATAAATGTAATGCACGTGAATCATCCTGAAACCATCCCCGCCCGGACTGTGGAAAAAAGTGTCTTCCGCAAAACCAGTCTCTGTTACCAAAAAAACTGGGGACTGCTGGTTTAAGCCACCCAAGTCTGTGATATTTTGTTATGGCTGTCCCAGCAAACTAATCCGGCACTGCTTATATGCTAGGGAACTAAGGAAGGAGTCTTATTACGCAGCCAGCTTCAAGGGACCAGCAACTCAGAGATCCCCAAAGATGAGAAATAATGGTGCTCTGTGAAGTATCCACAAGACTGCGCCAAGAGAAAAGAACTGGGTTTACACACCCACCAGGACCTGCCGGTGAAATGCATTAATGTGGCAAGTATTAACCAAGTAAGGACTTCCAGCTCCTTTCCTGCCTCCTGTCTTCTCCCCTTTCCCCCTGCCAGGAGTCAGAATCCTCAGTGAGCCAGAGGAGGGAAGGATGGAAGCTTAAGGTGAGAAATGAGAAGTCAACCACAGATCCCCTTTCCCAGCTGCAGGCCTTACTGGAGGAGGGAGAGAGTCTCCACTGGGAACTAAATTCAAAGGTCTGGCTGATTCTCTGGGACTGGACATCCCAATTGCTGACTGAGGTTGTGCTGGAACTAAAAGTGACTTAAGAACTTCTGATTCCTGAAGGGGGGCCAGAAGAGTTGTGGATCTGCCTTAATTTTCATCCCAGGGCAAGGGAAGAGTGAGGACCCACAGAAAAAATAATTAGGGACAATGAAAGGCAAAAGTAAGTTTGCTTCCATAACATTCCCTGTGAGACCTGTGTATTTAACATATGTTCTCCTATACACGAGGCAACTTAACCTGGTCTCTGGCCAAGAAAGAGATACCACTCATTGAGCAATTCTTATCCTTTCAAATTCCTTCACTGTCATCACTGAGCAATTCCATCTTCTTTATGCAAGACAAAAGCTGATACCAACAGAAAAATCATTTAAAACAAACAAAAAAACATTCCTTGAGCTGTCAACTTGGGTGCAGATGTTGTATGAAGCCAGAGACTGAATGTCACCCTCTATACCCCATGACCTAGAGAAGCAGACTAACTCCAGACCAGCAGGGCTGGGCAGGCCTAAGATTCCCATAATACTTCAGAGAAAACTGAGTTCAAATCCAGGCTCTGCTACTTAACAACTGTGCTACCTCAGGTGAATGACTTAAATTCTCTGTACTTCAATTTCCTCACCCATAAAATAGAGATCATAGAGTATCCATCTGATACGGGTATTATGTGGAATAGAGGAGGAAATAGATGCAAAACACTTAGAACACTGCCTGGTACAGGGCAAAGGACTCAATACATATAGCTATCATTATACATCCTTGCCTCTCAAAGTGAAATCTTGTAATGACCTTGTATTAGCACGGTGTTGTAAAAAAGTGCTTTACAAGGGGCATAATAATGAAAAGCGCAGGTTCTAGAACAAGACTGCCTGGGTTTGAATGAACCAAGAATCTGAGGCACGTTGTGTAAGTGTTTGCTACCATTGCTATTCATACAGTGAGATACATACAGTAATAGGTATACATATGCAACACACAGAGTAAGAGCTTAGCACTAGCAGCTATTATTAAGGGAACAGTCACCTCAATAAATCTACATGGGCCATGAAGATCCCAGTCACCCAGAGATATCAGAGGTATTGAACAGGGCCAGACAGGCAGAGGGTATTTTCCTAATTTGGAGGCTGCCGAACTTGACCTCTGTTGCTTTTCATTATTTATTCAACAGCAGATGGTGGCTCTCCAGAAAATAGGATGTCTTGAAGCCAGAAACCCATCCTCCTTGGGCTAGATACTCAGTCATTCCCTGCAACCTCACCCCCAGCCCCAAGTTTGCAGGAAAACAAGCTCAGGACTCCCACTGATTCTGCACTATGGTGAGTTGTATAATTATTTCTGTCTTGTGTTACCTGGTCTGGTTTCTTCTTCCAGGGCAGGTCCCAGCTTGCTGGGGAGAGGTGAAACATCATGGCCTTCCCACCTTCCAGAAGGGGATGTTCCAGTGGGTCCAGAGCTCTCTGGGCCTGGCTTGCCACTCACTGACCTGGGGCCTGAAGACTGTCAGAGAAGCAGGAAGAAAATATGAAAGGCTGATACCCCCCTGCAGGAAATCATTGTTTAGCCGATTCCAGAACTAAAAAAACAAGCACAATGTTGGAGAAAGGAGGGTAACATGTCATTCAAGGGCATTGTTACAGCTGCTGCTCTGTGTGGTGGGGAAACAAAGCAGCCCTGTGTGTGTGAGGACAATGCCGTTGTGTTACCAGTCACTTCTGTGTTACTCCTGGGGACAGAAGGATGAGAAACGAGGCCACAGTGTCTTCTCTGGTGGACTTCACTCATCATAGTAGCCAGGCCAATCAGAGCTGGGAGAGGAGCTTTGGACATTCAGCTTATGACATTAGGTAACAGGGGTCAGGGGACATGCTTTCAGGTGTGACCACCTGCCTATGTGGTAGTCTTTTATACATGACAGATCACAAATGCCCCCTCCTCTTCCCTTACTTGCTTTCAGAAACTTACCACAAGCTAGAGCTGAAAAGAATGAGACATATCATTTCTCCAAACACATATGTCATCTACTTCAACTCCTAACTTCTGTGATGGGACATCTGGCCGGGTCTAATCCCCAGCCAAGCGGCACATTAGCAGCAGTGAGCAAGACTAGATGAATCTACAAGGTTGCACGCACTGAACCCCCATAACGAACCAGACACTAGGCCACGAGCAAGCTTGCAAAATGACCTCATTTGCTCCTGACTTCAAATTCTGGCTCTGCAACTATTACCCATGGACTGTGAGCAAGTGTTTTCTCTGGGTGTTAGTTTTCCCATCAGGAAACTGGGATTATGATTGGGTTCCTGTGAGGATTAAATGAATTAATATATGCAAAACTCTTAGAACAGTGGCTGGCCCATAAAAAAGTGATTAAGAACCATAAATCACAAATTAGATGCCCACATTACACCTGAAACTTGCTTGGACTCATGAGGAGATGGTATGGGGGTGACTGGAAAACCAGGATCCCAAGTGTCTGTATTTAGCCCTGCTTCCACCTACTATGGTCTAAGTTCACCCTGTTAGGTCCCTGAGGGAATTGGGCACTAATAAATATTCTCAAGTATGAGGTAGGTGACAAATGTTTGGAGAGGGCCCACTGTGATGCAACAGTGTGTGGTGGGAACCGTGGGGATTTGGAAAGCTCATGCCAGTCTTTGGGGGCAGCCAGGGCTCAGGCCCAGCCAACTGCTGCAATGCAGAAAGATGGAAACAGCATGGCTGGACCTGCCAATTTCTAAAGAAAAGCCAGAAGGCTGGATTTTTTTTTTTCTTTCTTTTTTTTTTTTTTTTTTGAGATGGAGTCTCGCTCTGTCACCAGGCTGGAGTGCAGTGGCACGATCTCGGCTCACTGCAACTCCGACTCCCTGGTTCAAGCGATTCCCCTGCTTCACCCTCCCGAGTAGCTGGGATTACAGGCAACCACCGACACGCCCAGCTAATTTTTGTATTTTTAGTAGAGACAGGGTTTCACCACGTTGGCCAGGATGGTCTCAATCTCCTGACCTTGTGATCCACCCACCTTGGCCTCCCAAAGTGCTGGGATTACAGGCATGAGCCACTGCACCTGGCCAAACCTGGATTTTTATGTCAAGTTTTCCAATTTTGAAACACTGGACCAAACACAACATTGTTAGTGCAAAGGGAGCCCTAAATCATGTGGTTGTAATGCCCGATTTATACATAGATAGCATTTCCAAGCCAGTGCAAACCTGCTGACACTCAGAGCTTTTGTCCCCAACTTGCACTATGGTCTGAGTGTATGTGTCCCCCACAAATTCATATGCTGAAATCTTCACTCCCAAGGTGACAGTATTAGGAGGTGGGATCTATGGGAGGTGATTAGGTCCTGAATGTGGAGCCCTCATGAATGGGATTAGTGCCCTTATAAAAGAGGCCCAAGAGAGCTCCCTTGCCCACTGCCACCATCTGAGGACACAGTGAGAAGACACCATTTATGAACCAGGAAACTGTCTTCATCAAACATAGAATCTGCCAGTGCCTTGGTCTTGGACTTCCCAGCCTCCAGAACTGTGAGCAATACACTTCTGTCGTTGATAAGCCACCCAGTTTATATCGTTTTGCTATAGCCCATATGGACTAAGATGCCTGGTGAACTAATCAGGCCACTTCAAAGCTGCTCCTTGACGTACAGCAGGGGGCACAAAGCCAAAAAGACTGATCAGCCCTTTCCCCCTGCAATTCACCCCTCATGTCTGGATTGAGACAAGGGTGAGGAAAAGGAAACTAGGGAAATAATGGGAGAGTGGCAAGGGCTACAGGACCCTTGGCCTAATCCACTCCTGCAGGCATTCCTCTGATAAAGAAGGCAGCCAGGACTTAGTAGTGAAACCAAAGGGGAGAAAAGGGGTTTATTTAAGCTCCCATAACCTTCATCAGTTATCTCAAATGAACAAAAGTAGTGTAAGTGACAAAATGTGTTTGCTGTGCAGCAACTTCAAAACAAGACTGCTTGCCGTGAGATACCACTTCATACCCACTAAGATGGCTATAATCAAAAAGACAGAGCAAGTGACAAAATGTGTTTGCTATGCCAATGCAACTTCAAAACAAATTGGCTCACAATGAGATACTACTTCACACCCACTAGGATCGCTATAATCAAAAAGAGCCAGATGTGGTGGCTTCCACCTGTAATCCCAGCTACTTAGAAGGCTGAGGCAGGAGGATCGTTTGAGGCCAGGAGTTTGAGAACAGCCTGAGCAACATAGCAAACGTGTTTTAGAAACAAAATATATTTTTTGTCTGTAAAAAAAAAATAAAATAAAATTAGCTGGGTATGGTTGCACATACTTGTAGTCCAACCTACTCAGAAGGCTGAAGTGGAGGATCAATTGAGTCCAGGAGTTTGAGGCTACAGTGAGCCATGATTATACCACTGTACTCCAGTCTGGGTAAAAGCAGAGACCCCCATCTCTTAAAAAAAATTTAGTGCACATGTGGAAAATTGAAGTCCTTATACATTGCTGTTGGAACTGTAAAATGGTTTAGTCACTTTGGAAAATGGTCTTGTACTTCCTCAAAAGGTTAAACACAGAGTAATCATGTGGCCCAGAAACTCCACTATTCCACTCTTCGGTATATACTCCAAGAGAAATGGAATATATGTCCCACAAAAACTGTGTACATGATTGCTCATGGTAACGTTACTCACAACAGCTAAAAAGTAGAAACAACCCAAATGTCTATCAACTGATGAATGAACCAAAATATGGTATATCTATACAAAAAAATATTCAGCAAAAAGGAATGAAGTACCGATACATGCTACAACATGAATGAACGTTGAAAAAGTTCCTCCTTTTATGCTAAGTAGAGGAAACCAGTACAAAAGACCACATATCGTATGATCCAATATATAGGAAATGGTCCAGAAGGCAAATCCACAGAGACAGAAAGTAGATTAGTGATTGCCTAGGGCTGGGTGTGATGGGGAGAATTGAAGGCAGAGGCAGGTGTTGATAGCTAAAGGATATGCTGTTTCTCTTGGGGATGATGAACATGTTCTAAAATTAATTGTGGTGATAGTTGGACAACTTTGTGAGTATGCTAAAATCCATTGAATTGTACACTTTAAATGGACAAATTGTATGATATGTGAATGTTAATTCTATCTCAATGTGAATGTTAATTCTATCTCAATAAAGCTACTACCAAAAACAAAAAAAAACCCTCAGTACTAAGACTGCTGCCTTTAATCATTTTCTGTTAATAAATGCTGTGTCAATATCCCTCTCTCCATATCTGCCCCACTGGAGAAATCAGGGCAAGTGTTCCAAAACGCTGGTTTCCCCCAAGGCTCAGGGCTCAAACTCGGGTGACTAACTGGCCTGGTTTGCCCAGAACTGTCCCAGTGCTAGTCCTGAAAATCCTATATCCTGGGAAAGCCCTCATCCCTGGGAAAACTGGGATGGTCGGTCCCCCTTGTGCAAACCTTTGCCCATGACACAGGTAAGTTCTGCCCTTTGGTGTTGCCAATGGCTAGAATATCAGCAATCCTTCCCGTTTTGGGGTATAAATCATCCTTGAGCTCCCCCTAATGGACAAAACGTATTTTTATTATTGTTGTTCCCGTTTTATAGATGATGAAACTGAGGTTCCAAGAGGGGGAAATAATTTGCTAACAGTACACAAGAGTCGGAAACTGAACCTAGGTCTTTTTCCAAAGCCCAGGGTAGCCCTTCCACTCATTATATTGCCTCTCACCACCACCAGGTTGATTGTCCAGGAACACTCTTAGCTTGTTCTTGCTGCCTGAGGAAAGAAGTCAAACATGGAAAGAGAAGAAACGTGAATTTACAGCTGTGGGACGACAAGGAGACATGTACAGCTTGATGGTTAACAGTGCAGAATCAGGAGCCAGACTGCCTATATTTAAATCTGGTCTTTGCCACTACTTAGCTGTGTGACCTCAGACCAGTTGCTTAAACTGCCTGTGTCTGTTTCTCCATATGTAAAATGGAAATAATAATAGTGTGTGTGCTTACATATACATATACATATATATGTGTACATGTGTGTATATGTTTGCGTATGTGTATATATATATATATAATATCATAGGATAGCAATAGGAAGTAACTAAATCATTAAGTATAAGAGGCTTAGAACAGAGCTGGGCCCATAACAAGTTTATTAAATAAATGAAAGCCAGCACTGATTCCTATACTCAGAATTGGAAAGAAATCAGATTTGGCCTAATGAAAACCAGGCAATGGTACCACATCATAGAAATGAACTCTGACATTCTGTTCTGTTCCCAACCATGAAAATATTTATGGTTTAGAAATTGCTGGACATTCTGCAGGCCATAGACAAACCTTTAAATGCAACATGGCATTGGCAATCTGGGTAGCCCGACCAAAATGGGATGACACGGTGCCACTTATATCATACCTTCCCACAAGAGCAAGGAGAGCTGGGAATCCTCCCGCTGAAGCAGCGCCTGTCGCTCAGCTCTGCTCTCTGAAGTAGACGGGTGTGATCAACACCATTTTACAGAGGTGGAAACTGAGGCCCAGAGAGGTTCAAAAATGTGTACATGGAAAAGTGAATAATGTGTAGAATTGGGATTCCAACTTAGGTTGAATTCTAAAGCCCCTACGCTTTGTTGCCACCATGCATTACTCACTAATGCTGTAAAAGAAATTACCTCAAAGCTTCACAGCTTAAAACAACAAACATTTATAATCTTAATAGTGTTTGAAGTCCAGAAATCCAGGCATGGCTTAGCTGTGTGGTTCTGGCTCAGAATCTCTCATGAGGTTGCAGTTGAACTGTTGGCCAAGACTACTGCCTTCTTAAGTCTCTGCCAGACCTAGAGAATCTGCTTCTAAGGTCGGTAATGAGGTTGTCGGCCAGATGCTTCAGTTCCTTGTCACCTAGGACTCTCTGTAGGACTGCTTACAACATGGCAGTTTGCCTTCCCCAGAGCAAAGGATTCAAGTGAAAGAGAGCAGGGCACATAAGAGAGCACCCAAGCCAGGGACAGGAACTTCAGTATTTTTGTTTGTTTTTGGTGCAGTCTCGTATAAACTGATCTCAGAAGTGATATGCCATTCACACCCACCATTTGCTATTGGTCATGGATACCAATCCTGGTACAAGGCGGAAAGTGTCTACACTAGGGGGTGAATACCAGGAGTCTGAGATCATTAAAGGCCATCTTGGAGGCTGGTGACCACACTCCTCATTGCTCTAAAGTAAGACAAGAAGGCACAGTCCTGCAAATACCAAGGCAATATCCTCAAATAAGTCACACAAGTTCATCTTCGTCTAATCACTTTTTTGAGTGCTTGTTTATTTAACAAACATTCAATTCACCAAAAGCAATGGGCCCAGCCCTATAGATACAAGCAGGAGTTAAACCTAGAACCTACACTGAAAACAGAAAACAGGAATCAGGCCATGAGGGCTCAAGGAAAAGAGAGGCCAAGAAAGAGAGCTAGAATCAGGACTGTGCAACAAAATGGTTCTAAAATCTTCTAATCCAGGAAGGGGTTCCTCCTTAGACAATTTGATTTTTGTTTTCCTGGGCCTTGACAACACCCCCACAGAAAATGGAGGCAGGGAGGGGGAAGGGGAAGGAGAGGAGACAAAGGAACAAATGTCCTTACCAGCTTACCAATTTCTGGAATTTCACAAATGGACATTCTTTCTTAAGCTCGAATTTATCAGAACCCATTTTTTTTTTGGCTGGAATTTGCTTTATAAAAAGTGGAGGGTAGAAAGAGAAAAGAGTCACCCAAATTCTAAAGGTAGATAAAGGAAATGTCTATTTTGATGTACAGCCTCTGAGCACTGTGCAAGTCAGAGTCCAACACTGATTATGCAAAATCACTGTTTACAATTATAATCCTTATAATTACCTTCTTGAATAAATGAATTAAATCATTTCCATAAACTACCTCCCCCATCTCACCCCTGTATAACAAGAACCTAGCTAGGTAGTAGCTTTCATTCCATTCCTCTCCTCTCCCCCTCTTCCAAACACTTCCTCATCTGCTCTTGGAACCAGATCTCCTCTATGACTACGGAAAAGTTGCTAAAAACCCTAAATTATTATTTCCCAGACTGGATAATACTAATTAATAATACTAGCTCCTACCTACTCCATAGGCTGAAAACCTATACACACAGAAGTAATTTTACATTCTTCAAGACAGGATGTGTGTGCGTTTGTAAATTCCAAGAAGTCCGATATGCACAACCTCATTTTCATCCCAAGCACTGGTATGCTGATCACTCCTGAACAGCTGCGTTTCCAAGCCTGAAGGTGTATTCCCCAGATGGGCCAGCCCACCCACGTGGGTCAAGGGAAAACCTGTTTCCCTGACCTGGTAAGTAGACAAGTAAAGCCAATTTCCTCCCCCGAGTAAACCATCCTCCACCCTGGTCTCCCTAGTCGTTCGGTCCTAGAGTCCCAGTGTTTAGCAATCCAGCCGCCGCGTCCGTCTTGATCCCGGCTCGACTCCCCACAGCATCAAAACCCACACACCTTCTTCCACCCTGAAGGACTACAGCCCCCGGCAGGCCCCGCGACAACAGCGAAAGCCACATGACGTCGCTTCGCGGGGTGCTGCGGTCATGTGACTTCGGAAAGATGGCTGCCCTGACAGCGGAGCATTTTGCAGCGCTTCAGAGCCTGCTCAAGGTAAATCGAAGGGGGTGGGGACAGCATGAGATGGCCCTTTGTCTCCGAGACTTTAGACGGAGCAGGAATTGGGAACAAATTGACCCTGGTTTGGAGCCACAACCCTGCTGCTTGTTCTCTGTGTGATCCCAGGCAAATCGTTGCGTCTTTCTGAAAAAGTAAGAACAAAATACCGTTTTGACAGGAAGATAAGAGAAAAAAAATAAAATAATGAGCATGAAGGCGCAGTACAAATGCCCCCTGCTATTAGTCTCTGGGATTGGTTTTCGGGATTGGTGCATTGGAGTGGTGCTAGATCCACGTTAGCAGTTCCTCATTTCATCCCGTAGCCCGTTCTCCACTCCATCATTAAGAAAAGATACTGCGTCAGCCCAGCCCTCCGAATGAGCTGTGCGTTCAATATTCCCCTGAGGTCCGGATTTTCCGTACTTTGTAAAGCTCAAATGAAAGATAGGTCGAATTTTTTTTTTTTTTTTTTTTTCTTTTTGAGACGAAGTCTCACTCTGTCGCCTAGGCTGGAGTGCAGTGGCGCGATCTCGGCTCATTGCAACCTCTGCCTCCCAAGTTCAAGCAGTTCTCTGCCTCAGCTTCCCGAGTAGCAGGGATTACAGGCGTCCGCCACCACGCCCGGCTAATTTTTGTATTTTTGGTAAAGACGGGATTTCACCATCTTGGCCAGGCTGGTCTTGAACTCCTGACCTCCTGATCCATCCGCCTTGGCCTCCCAAATTGCTGGGATTACAGGCGTGAACCACCGCGCCCGGCTGGAATTATTTAACATGATGTGCCCTGTAGGAGAAAGGTCAACTTTCTTTTCCTTCGTAGAACTTGTCGCTATTTGCTCCTTGTCTGTCTCATAAGAATGGAAGATCCATCAGCGACCTTTTCTTTCTTACTCTCTTTCTTTTTTTTTTTTTTTTTTTAACTCCAGGTGAAGTGGGTTGAGTTACTCTCCTCAGTTTATGGCACATCATCATCATGGGTCCATGTAATAGACTCTGTTTTGTTTTGGTTATTTATTTTTCAATTGCCTTCTCAGTGTTCATTAGCGTTCTCCACTCCTAAAGGGATCTATTCTTTTGCTCACAAGTGTTAATGCCCAATAAGTAGAACACTAATACCTGACACACAGCATGTGCTCAGTAAATAGCTGTTAAATTAATTATAAATGAAGTAACAGAGCTGGGACTGGAAACCTAGGGATCTCAGCTCCCAGCCCAGTGCCTTTTCACCTTCCTTTTGGCTGCTGTATACCTACCCCCACCCCCATGCCTGTTGGTCTTAGGCACTCTTTTATTTTACAAACTTTAAAAGATTAATGTGTAGCATACATACAGAAAAGTGCATAAATCATAAATGTACAGTTGAATGATTTATTACACACCAATGTAACCACCACCAAGGTCAAAAAATGAAATGTTACCAGTACCCCCAAAGTCCCCCTTTTGCCCCTTCTTTGCTTCCTCACTCTCTTCCCCAACAGTAACCACTATCTTTGCTTCTGAACAATCCATTTAATATTGCCCATGTTTGAACTTTACATAAATGGAATAATACAGCATATACTTTTTTTAATGCCTGGCTTCTTTTGCTCACCATTATATAACAGTAGTTCATTGATTTTCATTGCTACTGTCCTATGTACTTTCTTTTCTTTTTTAAAAAAAATACTTAGACTTTTTATTATGAGATAATTATAAATCCATATGTAGTTGTAAGAAATAATATAGGCTGGGCGCGGTGGCTCACACCTATAATCCCACTTTGGGAGGCCGAGGTGGGCAGATCACAAGGTCAGAAGATTAAGACCATCCTGGCCAACATGGTGAAACCCCATCTCTACTAAAATACAAAAAATTAGCCTGATGTGGTGGTGCATGCCTGTAGTCTCAGCTACTCAGGAGGCTGATGCAGGGGAATCGCTTGAACCCAGGAGGCGGAGGTTGCAGTGAGCCGAGACGGAGCCACTGCACTCCAGCCTGGCGACAGAGCAAGACTACATCTCAAAAAAAAAAAAAAAAACAGAAAGAAATAATAATAATCTCATTTATCCGTTACCCAATTTCCCCCAGTTCTGCAGGATTCTGCAGATCTATACATAATATACATACCATATTGTGTATAGCATATACACAATATGGTATGTATACTATTATGTATAGTTCTGTATATATGTATAGTATGTATTACATACTATATAATGTATACATACTATTATGTATAGTATGTATACAACATATATTACGTATATATATTATATTTGTGTAATATATAACATATATATACTCTATAGTATACCTAATATAGTATACATACTATTATGTATAGTATATATACTATTATGTATAGCAGAATCCTGCAGAAGTGGGGGAAATTGGGTAAAGGATAATGGGATGTCAATACCTAATGTCAAAGGTTTTAACATTGATAGTCAAAATACAAAACATTTCTGTCGCCACAAAGATTCCTCATGCCACTCTTTTATAGCCACACCCTCCTTAACCTTTGGCATTATTCATTTCTCTAATTTTGTCATTTCAAGAATGCCGTATAAATGCCATGTAAAGACAGTAAGTAACCTTCTGAGGTTGACTTTTTTCACTCAGCCTAATTTTCATCTGTGTTGTGTGTATATTGCTTTCCTTTTTATTGCTGAGTGGTATTTCATGTAATGACTGTACAGCAGTTTTGTGTTGTGTAGTTTTCAGTATATACATCCTGTATTTCATTTTTTGAACAATTGCAAATGGTATTTTACTTATTTATTTATTTTTTTGAGAGACAGAGTCTTGCTCTGTGGCCCAGGCTGGAGTGCAGTGGTGCAATCTCAGCTCACTGCAACCTCCACCTCCTGGGTTCGAGCAATTCTCATGCCTCAGCCTACCAAGTAGCTGGGACTACAGGTGCCTGCCACCACTCCAGGCGAATTTTTTGTGTGTATATTTTTAGTACAGACAGGGTTTCACTATGTTGGCCAGGCTGGTCTCCAACTCCTGGCCGCAAGTGATCCACCCACCTTGGCCTCTCAAAGTGCTGGGATTATAGATGTGAGCCATCACACCCAGCCCATATTTTTAATTTTAGTGTCCACATGTTCATTGCTAATATATAGAAATACAACTGATTTATGTATGTTTATCTTCTACATGCAAACTTGCTAAACTCAATGTTTCTAGGAGTTTTTGGTATATTCCTTGGGATGTTCTACATAGAAAATCATGTTATTTGCAAATAGAGATAGTTTTATTTCTTCCTTTCTGATCTGCACACATTTTATTTCCTTTTCTTCCCTTATTTTAGTGGCTAGAACATTCAGCACTATGTTGATTCAGAGTGGAGAAAGCAGATACCTTGCCTTGTTCTCAGTTTTGGGGGCAAAGCCTGTCACCATTAAGTATAATGTTAACTGTAGGTTTTTTGTAGATGCTGTTTATCGATATAAGGAAGTTCTCTTCTATTCCTATTTTTCTGAGGGTTTTTATCAAGAATTGATGTTTAATTTTATCAAATGTTTTCTCTGCATTGATTTATATCATGTGATTTTCTTTAATGTAGTGGCTTACATAGATTTTCAAATATTGAACCAGCCTTGCATCTGTGGAATAAATCCCACCTGGTCATAGTGTATAATTATATACTTATATATTATAGTATATACTTATATAATTATATACTTATATATTATAGTATATACTTATATAATTATATACTTACATATATTATATATAATTGTATGTCTCTGGTAATTTTATATATATATAATTGATCTGTATTTGCTAATATTTTGCCAAGAATTTTTGCATCTATTTTTATGAGGGATATTGGTCTGTGGTTTTGTTATTTTTCTGTACAATTTTGTGCAGTTTTGGTATCAGGGTAATACTAGCTTTGTAGCTCTATAAAATCATTTGGAGGGTACTCCATCATCTTCTGTTTTTCTAGAGGAGATTGTATATAATCAGTTCATTCTTTTTTAAAATGTTTGTTAGAATTCTCCAAACTATCTGAGCCTAGAGATTTCTTTTAAAAGTTTTAAAATTGCGAATTCAATTTTCTTAATAGTTATAGGCCTATTCAAATTATCAATTTTATATTAGGGGAGTGGAAGTAGTTTGTGTTATTTGAAGAATTGATCCATTTTATTTAAACTATCACATTTATGTTTATGGAATTGTTGATGAAGTTTCCATTATCCTTCTGATGTCTGCAGGATCTGTGGTCATATCCTCTATTTCAATCCTGTTACTGATAATTTGTGTCTCCCCTCTTAACTTTGTTGGTCTTGCTAAAGGTTTGTTGATTTTTATTGATATTGTCAAAGAACCAGCTGTTTGTTTCATTGATTCTTCTATTTTCAGTTTCGTTGGTTTCTGCTCTTTATCATTGTTACTTCTAGTGCTTCCTTTGGGTTTATTATGTTTTCCTTTTTATAGGTGCTTGGGGTGGTAGCTTAGATTGTTGATTTGAGACTCTTCCTCTTTTCTAGTGTATGCTATAATGTTCAATTCTAGTTAATATGCTATAATGTATTTCTAGTTAATGCTATAAGTTTTCCTCTAACCACTTGCTAGGCTGTGCCTCACAAATGTTGATATGATGTGTTTTCATTCTCACTTATTCAGTGTAATTTTTAAAATATCCCTGAGACTTTCCCTTTAACATAGGGATTATTTAGAAGTGGACTGTTTAAGTTTATGTGTTCAGATATTTTTCTATTACCTTTCTGTTATTGATTTCTACTTCGATTCCATTGTGATCACATAGAACACTCTGCATTACTTCATTTCTTTTGAATTTGATGAAGTTTGTTTTATGGCTCAGAATATTATATGTCTGGGTATGTGTTTAGTGGGCACTTGAAATGAATTTGTATTCTGCTGTTACTGGGTATTGTTTCATAAATATTAATTTAATCATTTGATGGTATTGTTGAGTTTCTTCTATATCCTTGTTGAATAGCTGTTTAGTTATGTCAATTGTTGAAAGAGGAGTGTTGAAGTCTTCAGTTATATTTGTCTTGCGGTCTGTTTCTTACAGTTCTGATAGTTTTTACTTCACATATTTTGCAATTGTGTTGTTATCTTTTATTATTATATAATGTCCCTCTCTCTCTCTGGTAATTTTCTTTGCCAGTGAAGTTTACTTTATCTATTACTAATTTAACCACTTCTCTCCTCTGATTAATGTTTGCATGATATATCTTTTTTCATTCCTTTACTTTCACCCTGCCTTATATCTTATATTTGAAGGGAGATTTGTTGTTGTTGAGACAGAATCTTGCTCTGTCACCCAGGCTGGAGTGCAGTAGTGCAATCTCAGTTCACTGCAGCCTTGACTTCCCAGGCTTAAGCAATCTTCCCGCCTCAGCCTCCCGAGTAGCTAGTACTATAGGCAAGCACCACCACACCTAGCTAATTTTTGTATTTTTTTTTGTAGAGATGGGGTTTTACCATGTTGCTCAGGCTGGTCTTAAACTTCTGGGCTCAAGCGATCCACCTGCCGTGGCCTCACGAAGTGCTGGGATTACAAACCTGAGCCATCAGGCCTGACCAAGGGTTTCTTATAGATAGCATTTGAGTCATATTTTTAATCCACTGTGCCAATTTTTGTCTTTTAATTGGTACACTTAGACTATTAACATTTACGTGTAATGCATTAATTTACATATAAATAGTTTACATATAATATAATTTATATATAAAATAATTTACATAATTGTTTGTATGTTAGGGCTTCAAGTCTACTATTTTATTTTTGTTTTCTACCTGTTCTCGGTTTTTCTTTCATTTTACTATTTCCTGCCTTCCGTAAGTTATTTTAACATTTTTTTTAGAATTCCATTTTGATTTATATGTAATGTTTTAAAGTACATTTCTTTTTATAGCCTTTTTAGTGGTTGCCCTAATTACTACATTCTATATACATAACTTATCACAGTCTCTTGGTGTCATCATTTTACCAGTTAGGGCAAAGTATAGAAACCTCACCTCCCTTTATACACCTGTATCTTCCCTCATTTATAATTGTCTTAAATATTTCCTCTACCTACATTTAGAGCCACATCAGACAGTATTATATTTTTTGCTTCAGCCTTCAAACATAGTAGAAAACTCAAGAAAAGAAAGAAAGCCTATAGTATTTATCATATTTTTGTTTGCCCTATTCTGTCTGCCTGATTGTGATAGTTGATTTCAGGTGTTGACTTGATTGAGGGTTGCCTACATGGTTGGTGAAGCATTGTTTCTGAGTGTGTCTGTGAGGGTGTTACCAGAGGAAATTGATGTGTGAGTCAGTAGACTGAGAGAAAGACCTGCCCTCAGTGTGGGCAGGTACCATCCCATTGGCTGGGGACTCAACTGGGCCAAGTGGATGGAAGAAGGGGGATTCTCTTTCTGTCTGCTCTCTCCCTCCCTTCTAAAGAAAGATGCCTTTTCTCCTCTTGCCCTGGGACATCAGATTCTGGGTTCTTCATTTTTTTGGACTGTAGGACTTAACACCAGTGGCCTCCCAGTGGCTCTTAGTCTTTTGGTCTCAAACTGGGGGCTGTACCATCGGCTTCCCTCGTCTGAGGTTGCCAGACTTTGACTGAGCCAAGCTGCCAGCTTCCTTGGTCCTCCAGCTTGCAGATGGCCTATTGTGGGACTTTGCCTCTGTGATCATGTAAGCCGTTTCCCCCTAATAAATCCCTTCTCACATATCCTGTTGGTTTTGTCTCTCTGGAGAGCTCTGGCTAGTACACTGGTGTTCCACTGGTTTCTTGTTTCATTGTTTCCATTCCGCTTAGCGAACTTGTTTTGACCATTCTTTTACAACAGGTATTCTTAGTTTTTCTCCATCTGAGAATGTCTTGATTTCCTCTTCATTCCAGAAGGATATTTTTGCTGGGTGTAGGATTCCAAATTGACAGGTTTTTTTCCCTTTCAGCACCTGAAAAATATTGTCACTTCTTTCTTCCTTCCATGGTTTTTGATACGAAATCTGCTTTTATTCCAATTGTTTCTTTAATAGGTAAGATGTCATTTCTCTCTGCTTTAAAGATTTTTTCTTTGTCTTTCATTTTCAGAAGTTCAGTTATAAGTCCTAATATGGATTTTTTTGGATTTATCCTGTTTAGGGTTCACTCAGGTTCTTGAAATGCATAGGAGTATGTCTCTAAGTAAACTTGGAAAGTTTTCAGCTATTATGTCTTTGAATATTCTTTCAGTCTTTCCCTCTTTCATCATCTCCTTCCAGGACTCCAGTGATATGAATGTTAGGTCTTTCTTTATAGTCCCACATGTCCCCAGGGCTCTGTTCATCATTTTTTCTGTTTTCTCTGTTTTTCTGATTGGATAATTTCTACTTTTCTGTCTTTTTGTTCACTGATTCTTTATTCTTTCTATTTTGGTGCTGAGCCAATCTACTGAGCTTTTTATTTTGGTTATTTTGTTTTTCAGTTCTAAAATTTCCATTTTGTTGTTCTTTATATCTTCTATTTCTTGGCTGAGGCAATTTAAAATATTTGCTTCAAACAAGTTCATAATTATTTGTTGAAACATATTTATCCTGGCTGCTTAAAATTCTTTGTCAGATAATTTCAATATCTGTCATCTTGGTATTGGCATCTATTGATTACCTTTTTTCATTCAGTTTGAGATCCTTCTGGTTCTTGGTTTGATGAATGATTTTCATGTTTTATGTTCTGAGAATGGATTTTATTTGAATCTTATGTTTTAGCTGGCTTTCTGTGGCACTGCTGAGGCAGGGGAAGGGGTGCCACCACATGACAATCAGTTGGAAGTTGAAGTCCAGTTTCCCCCACTTGGCTTCTGTTGATACCTGAAAGCAGAGGTTCCTTGTTACCACTGGATAGGGGTGAAATCTGTGACTCCATATGGTCTCCACTATATCATAGAATGATGAGGCTTGTTACCAACTGGTGAGGATAAAGGTCCCAGCTTCCTACTTGGCCTTCTCTGACATCTCCTCAGCAGAAGTGTTGAGGTACCTCGTTATAGCCTCACAAGTCTTCTCACTTAGGTCTAGGTCTCCCACTCAGTCTTTGTTGACGTAGAGGTGGGTGGGGCCGCAGTTCTTTCTGTGATATTTGGCTGGGGTGTAGCAGTTATTGTCTAAAAGGTTTCTGTCTTGTGAGGCTGCCCCTTTATTGGTCCTTTAGTTAGACAGAGCAAGTATTTACTGGGGCTTTTATTTTTGCTCTGCACCCATTGTCATTTCCAGGTTGCCCCTCTCCTTCAGCTCAAAGTCTGAGATGTATGGCACTCACCACTGTGTCATTCCTTGTATTATGAGGTCCCTAGCAGATCTGCCTCCTTCTCTCCCCCTTCCAGAGTCTTATGTATGTTTTCTGTATAGTGTCCAGAGTTTTTAGTGGTACTTAGCAGAAAGATTAGGGAAAAGTATATCTATTTGATCTTTCCAGAAACCAAAGTCTTATGTACCTTTAAATTTTAAGTCTCAAAGGTATCATATATGACTAAGATATTATTATTCAAAATATGTGTTTTCAGAGTCTGAGGTTGTTTTTTTATTTTCTATCTGTGATTTAATTCATAGGCCTCCTCAAAAGATGTTGTCAGGCAGCTGTGTCAAGAGAGCTTTTCCAGTTCAGCCCTTGGCTCGAAAAACTCTTCGACATTACATGTTCCAGCTTGTCTGTGACCCAGGAGGAGGCAGAAGAAGTAAGTGTGATCAGACATGACCTTCGACCACTGGCCCTCTTATTAGTCTCTTTCTTGACTTCCCAGTTATTGCCATGTCCAAGGAAAATCCCTTGAAACATCTGTTGACACTAGAGCAAACTTTGATAAATGAGACATGAATGGGAGAACTACACCCAGAATCAGAGCTCCTGACCGTTTTCTTTTCAGACCTATTACCTAGACAATGTGGAACAAAAGCCAGCCTTTTTGTGATTTTCTTTTTCAACCTGTAACTTGCTGATGCTGATGAATTGTCTGCTGGATAGCTTAGGGCAGATTTTTCAGGGATCTTTGAACAGAAGCGTTGAGGCCTGAATAAAATTCAGGAGTATGCACTGCCAGCTCCCATCAGGCTTCCTGAGGGGCGCTTTGTATATCTGACTCCCCTCCTCACCCCTCTGTCCCACAGAAGATCCCCTTCTCCTCAGCTCACCTGATCTCAGCAGGTGGCCAAGAGGGAGATAAAGGTAACTCGTAGTAAGTTATTGTATAGTAGTGACAGCTTTATCTTTCCAAGGCATATATGTTTTTAGAATAGCAGTTTCTTTATCTAAATGGGACTATGTTTTTGGACCTTTTTATTTTTGAGACAGGGTCTAGTTTTGTTACCCAGGCTGGAGGACATGGCTGACTGCAGCCTCGACCTCCCAGGCTCAAGCAATCCTCCCACTTCAGCTCCACGAGTCGCTGAGACTACAGGCACGTGCCACCATGCCTGGCTAATTTTTGTATGTTTTATACAGATGGAGTTTTGCCATGTTGCCCAGTCTGGTCTCAAACTCCTGAGTTCAAGCAATCCACCCACCTCAGCCTCCCAAAGTACTGAGATTATAGGCATGAGCTACTGCACCTGGCCTATGTTTTTTATTTTTTGTTTTAAGTCTGGATCTTTATTTGTTGAAATGAGCTGTAGAAAAGTAAAAGGAAAAAGCAAGATCATGGATTTGAAGACTTATTTTGGGTTCCCCCCAAAGTAGATTATTTGGGAGGTGATTCTAGAAAGCACAGAGCAGTGGGGAAAATCAAACAGGGAAGGCAAGTCAATAAAAGAGGATGTTAAGAGTGGTTACTCCTGTGGAAAACTTGGGGTCCTGTAAGAAACCAAATAGAACACCTCTCAGAATTGTTCCCTGGAGGACAGAGAGGCTTGGCCATTTATCCATGAACAGCCACTCTCATTGGCGGAAGGTTGACTTCCCTTCACTTCCAGGTTGTGTCAGGCAATCTGCGGTGATATTAGAGAAAGCCCTAAAGCAGAGAAACAGTAACCTCCAGAGAGTTGTTTTTTTAGGTTAGCAAAGCATTACTCTATTCACAAGACCACCATAAAGCACTCTTACACTTCGAAGATACAGATTCACTTAGAAGGACCTGGGATGGGAACAGAGCATTTTAGCAGGATGGGCAGACACTCCTCTTCCCAGGAGGAACCCACACAGCCAGCCAGGAGCTGTTTGTTCTCTTTGCCCTCCTAGGTGACAGTTGAGAGGAAAGGACATTGAATCCTACCACCCTGGATTCAAGGCCCTCACTCCACAGGACCCAGTATCCCGTGTCACAGTTCAGTAAGCACAGCTTCAGGTTCTCAAAAGGAGCCTGTAGCTACACGTAGGCAAGTCCAAAGCTGCAGGCACCCCAGGTGTTTATGCAGTCCTTTTAGTTCAGAGGCCCGGACCAATGCAGTGTTGCTTAGTAACACAGCTGACTTTCCACTGCTCTCAGGTTACCAGGGAAACAGCATCAGAAAGTTAACTGAAGGTCAGGTTCTCATGCAGAAGGAAAAGGGCTATATTAACTCTTTGCCCACAAGTGGAGAGTTTCTGGTAAGCTGACAGCTTCCTAGATCAGGCAGCTGCATCTGTCTTCTGAACCAACAGGTGAACTTCAAGGCAGGCCGAGGCACGTGGGACATGGGCATGTGCTGTGCACAGAGGCCTCTGGACTCGTGACTCAGTTGAATGACCATGGCAGTGTGCAGCCTTAGAGGTGCAGAGCCCTGCCCCTAGCCCTGTCTTGTGCACCCTGCCTGCTGCTTCTGTTGCAGCTACAGGGTGGCTCCGTCTGTCTTGCAGCTGCTCCAGGCTCTGCACCGCCTCACTAGGCTGGTGGCATTCCGTGACTTGTCTTCTGCCGAGGCAATTCTGGCTCTCTTTCCAGAAAATTTCCACCAAAACCTCAAAAACCTACTGACAAAGATCATCCTAGAACATGTGTAAGTGCTCATTTCTTAAAAGTCCCTTCTAACTTTTATATTTCTTATTATTTTTATTCCCATTCTAAAAATAATAATATGCTCAATTGTTGAAAAAGTAGAAAGCACAGATAAGCAAAAAGAAAATAAGACACCTATAATTCTGCCAGCCAGAGATTAGCAGTAGACTTTTCTTAATAGAAAGCCTTTTAAGACATGTTTATTTTTTTCTCTTTACACATCTACAGGAGGTTGATGTTTTGTTTTTGTGTTTACAAAATGGATCGTGCCATTTTATAACTCGCTTATTTGCTGTTAACAGTATTAACGATAGTGACATTTCAGGTCAGTATTTACCTTCAATATCATTGTAATGGTTAAACATATTCCACTGTAGGAAGAAATGATGTATAACTTAATTTTAAAATTTCTTAGTGTTGGACACTGAGGCTATTGGCACTTTTTCATTTCAGTGAACAACTTACAATGAAAATTTTGCTCGTGTGCTTCATTATTTTTTTACTGGGTTAAAGGTAATGGACATTTTGAGGATTTGGCCTTAAATTTTCAAGTTGGCCATTAGGAAGATTGCAGTATTTTCCACAGTAGTGGGATACAAGTGTCCCCCTCTTCCCTCCACCTTCACTGAGGGGATTTTTTCCTTCTGTTTTTCCCAGTTCCACACGTGGCAAATGGTACCTCATTTCAGTGTTCCTACCTTTGACACTAATGACGTCAGGTATCTTTTTCATATGTTTATTGATCATTTTTATTTCTTTTGTGAAGTATCTGTATATTTTCTTGGCTGGAAAGTTCCTTTTAAGCACATACATTTTAAGCAGAATTGATTAACTGTTGGTCAGGAGAAAGCTTGAACAGACCTCTGTAATAGCAATAACTGATAATGCCTATTTACCAAAGGTTTTATTGTATATTAAGAACTTTCTCATACATGACCACATTTTATTCTGTTCATTGTAGCATTAGACAGGTCTGTTTGGCTGTGTTTTTGCAGAAGATGCAATATTCGTGTATGCAGTAGGTGCTCAATAAAGAGAGGATAAGTTGACCTCTTTTTGTTCTGTCTGTCAGAACAATAGCACAGTAAGATTACAATACATCATATTTTCTTCTTTTTTGTCCTAAACTATGAAAACTAACAACACTTACGGCCTTAACATCACTGAGCTTTGTAAAAGAGATAAACAAAAGACTTTCTTGGAGAGAGGGGTTTCTGTGGTGCTTTCCTGTTAGCAGGTGATGATAGGTCTGAAGATCACAGGAAGGTCCCAGGTCCTCTCTCTATCAGAGGAGTCAGTCTCATTCACTTTCCATTATTTTTTCCTCATTTTTCCCTCTTAAACAGGTCTACTTGGAGAACCGAAGCCCAGGCAAATCAGAGTGAGTACCAAGAAATCTGCCCCACCCTTCTTACTTGTCTTCAGCCCCAGCTCTCAATCTGCCAGGTGACCAGAGATTTCAACAGAAACCAAACTGAACCTTTCTAGTCTCAACCCATACTCTGTGTATGGTGGGGTTTTTTCCCCTAATTCTACTTTTAACTTTTTTCTGATTATAAACATTATTATATAGGCACGTTGTTAAAAAACAGAAGTATTGGCCAGGCACGGTGGCTCACGCCTATAATCCCAGTGCTTTGGGAGGCTGAGGCAGGTGGATCACGAGATCAGCCTGGCCAAGATGGTGAAACCCTGTCTCTACTAAAAATACAAAAATTAGCCGGGCTTGGTGGGGGTGGGAGGTGCCTGTAATCCCATTACTCAGGAGGCTGAGGCAGAGAATTGCTTGAACCTGGGAGGTGGAGGTTGCAGTGGGACCGAGACTGCACTCCAGCCTGGGCGACAGAGTGAGACTCTGTCTCAAAAAGAAAAAAAAAAAAACCAGAACTATCCAAAGCAGAAAGTAAAGTACTTAAAATAATGCTATTTCAATTGTGAAAAAAAATTAACAGTAATTGAAATTAGTTTGAAAGACTGAATAAAAGTCCGTGTTTAATAAATGGTCATTATACTAACTCTGAGCCAGCCACAGTGCTGGAGCGGTTTATCTGCTTTAAGTCATTTAGTCCTCCCGGCAGCCCTGTGAGCTAGGCTGATGAGCAAACAGCAACTCAGAGGTTAGATAAGCGGTAGCATCTATATTCAAGTCAAGTCTATTTTTCTCTAAAACAAGAGCGCTTACCACTGTTTCTGAAGCTGCGCATTTCTTAAGCCTCAGGCCATGATTTCTTCTCTGCCTTGTGTCACTTCTCATTCTGCCCTGAATCTGGAGGGCTGGATATCCAGGGCGGAAGCCTGGATATGCTGCCACTGTGAATTAGTACTAAGTGCAGGCAGCACAGAGCACTGGGTAAGGCACATGACTTGCTGTGGGTCTTGGGCTTTGTCTGTCTGTCTCTCTCAGAGACTTGCTACGTAGACCAATGTATTGTATGTGTGCAGTCCTCAGAGCCGCCTGTCGTAGAATAAAGGCTTGTTAAACAAGCGGCGTAAGCATTGAGCTGAGCTGTTCCTTCCACAGTCTCTCTGCCACGCCTGGTGGATCTGGACTGGAGAGTGGATATCAAAACCTCCTCAGACAGCATCAGCCGCATGGCCGTCCCCCACCTGCCTGCTCCAGATGAAGGTACATTTGCTATCATGCCGTTAGAAAGAAGAGGCCGCACCCCTGTGGCCATCTAAAACACCAGTCTCCAAGGTTTGGGATCTCTAACCTATATATTTTTTTAAATTATCATCCCCTTTATCCTCCTTTGTTTAGTTACAAAGTATATGTGTACTAGCGTATTAACATATGGTAGACATATTAAAACAATACAACAAATGCAAAGCATATTTTTAAAATAATTTGCTGATACCTGAAGGTTACCCTATACGCTTGGGAGTTTAGCTTTAACCAGAGTCGTGCTTCCAGATTTTGATTACTCTGCCTGATAATTTCAGTGTACTTTAGCCAACTTCTTGTCCAGTGACTAGGCTGTCATTATTTGTAATGTGGCTGATCTCGAGTCTCTACCAGCAGCTGGAGAAGTGTCAGGACTTCGTTTCCTTGCTCACACACCTTTGCTTCATTGGTGTTGTCTTCATTTTATAGTTCTTTTCAGCAATCTTTTTAAGCCACATGTCCATTTCATAGTGTTTGTTTAGTTAAAACTAGATATTTACATATCTGCATAACCAGATACCCAGAAATTCAACACTTGTAAGAAAATGAAGGGTGCCTCTAACAATTAAGTTTTAAATAATAGTAAAGCTGAACTTCTTTATTTTTTTTAAACCAAAGGCTGTAATATTGTTCCTGCATCCCAATGGATTGTCTTATGTATCCAACAGAGCCCGCTCCTTAAAGTACCATGGTGAACACATACCATGTTTTTCTTACTTGAATGCTGAGAGTTAGGGTGTCAGAGAGGTGAGTGAGTCTTGGCGTGGCCTTCTTTGATACCTACCCAAGGCACCTGTTGCAAATGGAGACTGACCCAGGCCTCTGAGGCATCTCCTTCACTCTTCCTTTCTGCTAAATGACTCAAGGGCTGGTACTCTCTAGTGCTTAGGAAAGAGCCTCTCTTCAAAGGTTCAGCAGAACTCAGCTCAGCTTTGCAGGCCCGGGGCTCACTTACAGGGAGATAGGAAAAGAGGCAGCTGTGACTTTCTGGGCTATGTTCTCTTTTTCAGATCCAGGAAGATCCCAGCCTATGCGGAGACAAACCCTCCATCTCAGCTGTCACCATGGAGCTGAGCAAAGAAACACTGGATACCATGTTAGATGGCCTGGGCCGCATCCGAGACCAGCTCTCTGCCGTGGCCAGTAAATGATCCAGCCAGCTGCCAGTGCCACTGCCATGACCCAGCTACTCGTGAGCGACAGAAGTCTCCCACATGCAGGATGCCCTTGGCAGCTGCAGCTGATAACAAGCAGGATGGTGGGGACAACAAGGGGCTACTGCCATCCAGAAGTTACAGTTGGATTGGGAGGAAGCAGCCAGACCCCTGCTGTTCTCCTCACTCATCTTTCTCTTTCTGAAGCTGGAGAGCAGAAGCTCCCATCTTTGAAAAGCTCCTGAGTACAACTTCATTACCACGATGGCAAAGTGAGGGAACATTTGCATCCTCAGTTGCCTCTGTATATAGCTGTTTGGGAAATTCAGGCCCAAATCATGCAGCTTATCCAATAAGTTTATTTCCAACATTGGCTCTAATTAGTTCATTTCCAATCCCAGAACACATGGAGGGAATCAGGCAGGTGATGCCACCAGTTCCCCCTCCTTTGTCAGAGAAGCCAGGCAGAACCCACAGAGCATGGTCCATCCAGAGTGTCCCCTGAGCTCCCTCCACCCCACTGGACGTCCTCTTTAGTGTAGGAAATCTGAAATGGGTGCTAATTCCCTTCTTCATGAAACCAGGGCCCTCTTTCTTCATATAATGCAGCCACTCCTGGGGGAAAAAGTGGGAATAATTGGAAATAAACAATAGTTCTAAAACTCCCATGATTTTGTAGCTTCTTTTGTACCCAAGTTGTGGCCTTTGGCAAGTACTTTCTCCAGTTTTTAAAGATAATCCCAACTTCCTAATTCCCAGCTAAGCCCTTGACCCATGGCATGACACAAAATCAGGCAAATGAATCTCACCACCTTCCGTGTTTTCACCTGTTACGTAGAACAAAAGGTAGCAAGGCTGACCACAGTATGTGCTTGTTACGAGAGCTATGGTGAAGGCGCTCCTTCCAGTTTAACCAAATGAGATCATCTCTGTCATGTGCCTCGTGCCTCATAGGGACTCCACGTGTGAAAATTCCCCCTTCACTCTCCAGATCATCCCCATGGCAACAGCTTGCAGCCTGCTCTTTGCTTTGTTTTGGCAGCTTCTCTGCTAGTTTGTGTATGGAGTGAATGGAGGAGGTAAATCCTCAGATTAAGAATATGCTCTCAGAAGCCAGACCCCCAAGGTCAGAAGCCAGCTCTGCTTCTCAGTGGTAAGGTGCTTGACCCCTAAATCTCCAATTTTCACCCACTTTGTACTTTTTTCCTAAATTAAATGAGTATAATAATAGAACCTACTTGGTAGAACTTTTATGAAAACTGAATGATATACCTAAAAACACTTTGTACTGTTATAACTAATGGAAGGCTTTGATTATTAATGGATGAGACTAGAAAGCTCAGTGCATTTATTGTCTCATCTACTATAACAGGGTTGGTATGAGAATCAATATTATTATCCTCCCTTTATTGACCAGGAAACCAGCTCATTGAGATTGAGTCATCTGCTGGTAAATGGCCTCATTAAGAGGTGGACCCATATTTCTCTAGCCTTCTCTTTACAACACAGAACTCTGCAAGGAACATGGAATTCTGTGACTAGCGCCATTTGGAAAAGGTTGAAACTGAAGTTGATAAGAGATCTTACCTCTGCCTACCCAGTGAGATACTAGGAAGATCAAGGGAAAAAAAAATCCATGCTCTTCTTTATTTGCTATAGGAAATGAACATTCAGTTTTTTTACATGCAATGACAAGAGGTCATGGACCCCAGAAGCCCTCCCACTACTTCCAAGTTGAGAGCCCCTGGTGGTAACCTCCAATTGAGCTCAGCCTTGTCAGGAATTTATCCCTCTCCTTTCCTTTCATTCCCTGTGACCTGCAGAGACAGATCTCAGATCCCTGTTCTCTTGGCCTCCCATGGGCATCCATAAGAAACTCTCTTGAAGCAAGAAGCCCAGTATAGGTGTCTGGGCAGTTGGACATTTCCTTTAGCCAGATCTGTCTGAACAGAGTCATCTGGGTACATGATGCAGAGCGCATTTGATAAATAACTGGAAAAGTCAATAAATGTTTGCTGCCCTTCACCTCATGTGTTCATTTAAGGCATTTGTTTTCCTTTGTTATGATGATAGATTTGTGTAGATACCGTATTTCTGGTTGGCCTGGCCCTATCTCAGAAGCACCTCTTGGTTCTATCTGTTGATCTTAAAGGAAGCTGGCTCATTCACCGCTTGTCTGGTTTTTCAGTAGTACTCTGTGCGATGAAGCAGCTTTATACAAACTGTCCCTTCCTCAGGGTCTGGCAAGGTTTGGATGTCCAAACTTCAGCCACAAAAGGACAATGATCAATCACTGGTGCCTGTGCTGGCTGCCCAACACATCCCACCCACAGGAGTCAGCATCTGCCTCAATCCTCATCAAATGCATGTGCCACAGCGATTGTCTCATGAATGTTCATCATTCCAATCAGCCAGTCTGAGTCTGTCCCTGGGACTTTTTCTGCTGTAATCAGCAGAGACCACCTCCTGCCTCTAGGCTCTGACAGCAAGGCCAGCGATGATGGGGTCCATCTCCTGCCACAGCGAAAGCCCGTCTGCAGTTGGAGAGTCCATTTAGACACCAGAGGTTGGGAAGAAGATGAGAAAATCTCAGCGCCTGTCAATCCCACTCTTCCTTCTTGTGTGTCCATCAGGATGAACCAGGCTTGTGTTAAGGTGTACCCAGGATTTGTTTTATTCAGGACTGGTATGACTCACAGGCACAGAGGTGATTGTCATGAAGAAGAAGTCTGTGCTCACAGAACCCTAGAAACAGGAGGCATGGCATGCCACGTAGGGCTACATGGGGAAGGACCATCTCTTTGGGGCTTTTGGGGAAGTTGGAACCAGATGCTCCTTTTCCTTCCCCTTTATCATTAAACATTGAGTCACTCGTCTCCAGGGAGGGGTTGGGAAATCATGCCAGCAGCAGACAACAGCAGAGAAGCGTGTGATCCGAACATTTGCGGGATGCTGTGATCCCTGGAGGAGACCTTCACACTGACCCCATGAATGGCCCTCAACACATGTGCAAGCAAGGAGCAAGCATTCAGGCGAGTGCTCTCACAGTACTCCAAGGAAGAGGCTGAAATTTGACTTAGCAAAGCCCAGAGGGAAAAGGGAAAGTGGTTTATCGGGTGTCCTTGGGAGCGTATCACATCCTAGACACTAGGCACTTTCATCTAAATGACTCTGATAACCCCATTGTTGTCAGTGCTCCTCGGTCAGTTGATCAGACTTGTCCCTTGGCACGAGGAGGGTAGTCAGTCACTCCTGGTCCCCTTTAGAGGGACCTTTTGAGAAAAGAATGTAGCCAATTACTTACATAACCCCAGGCGCTCTGTCCTGAATCCTGGGCACTCCACCAACGTGGAGAAATAGGTTAGTCCCAGATACATCACACAAGCCTATGAGGCAGCTCCGGGACTCAGCTTTTTGAGCATCGCAATTTCAAGTTGGGAATTAATGACAACATCTGACAAAAGCACACAACACAATGCAGTCACCATCAAGCAGGAAGCATGAGCACTCCACTCCCAGCTGTGCCTTGCCAAGCAGCAGCTGCTAACTGTCGGGTCCAGGTAGAAGTCAAGATCAGTCTAAGGACATTCTATCTCCATCCGGCATCAAACCACACTGCTCACTGCACCAGAACTAAATCTTTTGTTTTCAGGATTTGTTTTCATCAGAAATGGTAAGACATAAGGCACACAGACATGGACATGGAAATGGTTATCATGGGGAAAGAAGTTTGTGCTCAAAGAGCCCTAGAAGCAGGAGGCGTGGCACACAGGGCCATGTGGGGAAGGATAAGTGTTGGTCAAGAGGCAGGGAGAGGGGGAGAACATGGCCCCAAGTCTTTATTGGGGTTTTCACAGGAAGGAATGGTTAAGACATGGTACATACGCTGAGTAAGTTTAGGGTTAGATAACTTGAATAATTTTGGTGGGTTCTAGGCTGTAGGGATGGTTCCTAGTTGTCTGGCTCTAGGATGACTTAGGGCAGGGGGGAATATTGGGTTGGTGTGTGAGAGTTTGGTTTTAGGAAGAGGAAGGAGATGGTTGGAGGTGTGGGCTCTGGATTGGTTGGTTTCCACATCAAGGGTATGCTCCCAGGAGAATTGTTTGCTCTCTCTCTCTCTCTTTTAGGAATTTGCTGGCCCTCAGTGGGGTGGCCTCTTGGGATCAAGGATCCAAATGCTAGAGCATAAAGAATACAGAAAATAAGAATATATACTCAATACAAGGTTATGCGGCAGTAACAAACAATCCCAAGGTTGTAGTGGCTTTTAATAAACTAAAGTTTCTTTGCCAATGCTGCACATTCACTGCAGGTTGGAGGTGGGTGGTGGGTATTCTGCTCACTTCAATCACTAAGGGCCCAGGATGATGGAAGCTTCATCTCAACACATGCCTCCACAATCACCAATGCAGGGAAAGGGATGAGGCCAAATCGCACCTGTGATCTTAAAGCTCCTGCCAGAAGTAGCAGCCAAATCATATGGGCACACCTAACCGTGAAAGGACTACCATGTGCCAGGATGGAAGAGAAGTGGGATATTTGTGATGGGCTCTGATGAGTACTGACACCTGTCATTGGAATCGAAAGATTCGTCTTTTGCTTAAGCAAAAGGAAGAAGAATTGTTGAAAAGAATTGTGGCCAGGCGCAGTGATTCATGCCTGCAATGCCAGCACTTAGACAGGCAGATGACTTGATACCAAGACTTTGAGACTGGCCTGGGCAACATGGGGAAACTCTGTCTCTACACAAAATACAAAAATCAGCCGTGCATGGTGGTGTGTGCCTGTAGTCCCAGCCATTCAGGAGGCTGAGGTGGGAGGATTGCTTGAGCTTGATCGAGGTTGTAGTGAGCTGAGATTGTACCACTGCTCTCCAGGCTAGCTGACAGAGTGAAACCCTGTCTCGAAATGAAAATCTTTTTTATTTTGAGACAGGGTTTCACTCTGTCACCTAGGCTGGAGAGCAATAATGCATGCCCTGACACCCCATCTCAGCATTTTTTTCTCATAATATAATGATAAATCTCCTCACCTGTGTGGCACATGAGAGCACTTGAAACATTTTCTCAGATATCATCTTACCTCTTCACACAACTTTCTGAGGTTACGGGAGCATCCATTCACAAGTATTTGTGCATTTTACTGAGAAGTCAGCTCAAAGAAGTCCAGGGCTGAGCTAGAGCTTGAATCTGGGGCTTTCAGCTCAAAAGCCAGTGGTTTCTCCATTCCTGTCTCAATCTGGGGAAGAGAAAACTCATGATTCTTTATAGCTAGCCTAAATTCCCCCTTAATTTGGCAACTTTCAGCTCACTCCATCATCAGTCCTGGCTTACCATCTCCATCTGAATCATGGTCATTTTCTATTGCCTCCCTTTTCTGGCGATTTTTAGGTCTAAAGAGAAATTGGCATGAGGACCATACATTCGGGTCCTTCCCACACACGCCAGTTCTCTAAACACACACAGTGGGCACCATGTCCTTAGTCATTAGTCAAGCTCTGTGGTCTGGTATTTACAGATTTCCAGGAAACAAGTCCAGCGTGGGGTGCAAGAGGCTCTCCATTACTTGGTTCAGTAAGCTGAGATGTTATCAGAAGTGAGAGGTTTTTTAAAATTATTTGTTTTAATATCTTAATCTAGAAACCATTGGCTACCTGGCATTTTGAAAGTTTTCCAGTGGTTGAATATTTACAAGAACAATTATGAACCTGTGACCATTGGCTTCCAAATACTGATCATTCCTAAACATTCTCTTACCAGCATACTGTTAACCTCTGCACGACTTCCTTCTTTCTTTGGTGCTCACATTTCTGTGGTTTAATCGTCCTTTTTACAAGTACTTTAAGAAAGAAAGAAAAAAATATTTTCTAGTAGTATTCCCTGGTTGGTGTCAGAGGACCCTAATCTTTAAGGAGATTGGTTCTTTATTTGGGGAAGTGTCAAGAGCTCTTAAAGGTAACTCTGAGAGGCTGAGTTTCTGTTAGCCCCAGGCCCTTGGGAAAGTCTCTAACGGGCTTTTAGGTCTCATCTGTAAGTAGAGATAGATAACTACTTAGGTAATACATCTCATAAATTTACAGTAAACTGCATTGACCCACAGGCTGAAGAATGGAACTTTCTTAGCTATTGTTATCAATGTTGAACTAGCCATATGACCTAAGACATGTACTACACAGTAAAATACAATACTGTCCCAGCAAACTGAATGATAAATGATTTGAAAGATGCTTTGGGACATCAGGGGCATGGAATCATTGTTATAAACAGGCTGGATCCCCAGTTCAGGGGATGGCCTCTGGTTAGAATTTCAGGAACTCTGATAAAGCTCTTGCTCAAGACATTTTTGCTTATTTGCTTATTAAACATTAGGGAGCAAGAGTCGCTGTATTAGGATATTGATTTGGCTGCTTTAATAAAAGCCCAGCTTCCATGGATTAAAGAATTTAGAAGTTTCTTTCTATGTAAAAGTCTGAGCTGGTAAGGGCTTTGAGTGGGTAGGATGGTTCTGCACTGGTCCATAGACTCAGAATCCTTCCATCTTGTTTCACCAACCACCAGGTATTGCCCTCATTGCTGTGAGCAAAGCCTGTGCCCCCATCGCCCTCCCAGTCTGTATCCCAGCCATGGGAAAGGGGGAAGGGGAAGAGGATGAGGAAGAGGAGGGTATACCCCAGAAGTTGCCACATTATTTTCACTCATATCCCACTGCCTTAATCACATGACCTATATTTAGCTGTAAGATAGGTTGGGAAATACAGCCTCTGCTGGTTGGTCTTGTGTGTAGCTAACACGTTGGGGTCAGGGAAGGCAGGAGGATGAGCCAGTGGGTTTCTTTATTTTACTGAAATAGGACAGTGAAAGACAATTGACAGGTACTGTCATAAACACCCACTCAGCTGACTACAGCTTAGTGTGGCTTAATTTGTCAGTTGCTTTCCTGGAAGCAGGTTTTGTGCAGGAAGAGAACAGAGAGGAACTATGGGGTGGTGGGGGAGGAGCGGGTGGTGATGTAAGTGCTTCTTGAGGACAGAGACCATGTCTCATTCACTCAATATCCACGATAGCTTCCACTGTGTCTGGCGCACAGTAAATTGCCCCATAAATGTCCCTTTGCGTCCCACTTCTTCCACAAACTCACAGGATTTGACCTGTGTAGTAAACCATGCCTGAATTCGATTGAATGCAGTAGAATGGCAGACTGACAGAATTCACACTGACTTGAATTGCTCTTTCTAAATCGACCTCAGCTGGGCCCTAATTCACCAACTAGGTGATTTCATCATTCTCCACCTTGCTTTCATTCTCCAGCATTGATTTCTGGCCTTTATTGGCTTTGAGTCTGTGGGCATGGGAGATTTATTCATAGCACAGCCGCCCAGCCACACTGTTTGGCTTGGGTGGGAAGAGGTAGGGCTTGGGAACTCTGGATGAGGGGGAGGGTAGAAGGGAGCTGCTGCTGAGGTGGTAATGGAGGGGCGGACGTGGACCTTCTGAGCTCCTGCCACTGTAGAGTTCAGGGGCCAGCACTTCCAAGGGGTCAGCAAAGTCTCCAACTGCTGGAGAAGGGCAGGAAAGAGGCATTAGCCCTGGGCCTGAGCAGAGATGGCAGCACTGTCACCAGGCCTTTGCCCCCACCATGCCTCCTCTCTGGAATGCCGTCCCTTAATCCTGGCCTAATTCCTGTTCATGCTTCTGGTTCAGGAGCAGCACCTAACAGGGGCCCAGGAACTCAAATTAACTGGCCTGTCTTCTCCACCTGCATTTTTTCCATCATTCCTCGACACACTGCGTTTTAATGGTCTGTGTCCGTGCCTTCCCCCCACACAGTCTTCACCATTCTGTTCCCCCACACCCGAGCGCACAGATAAGGGGCAGCTTCTGTGGGTACCGAGAGTTTCCTGGCACCAGCTGAACTGGAAGTGTGTCCCTGGGGCTACTTCTATAAAAGAGATCATTGGTCAAGGGGCCATTCCCTGGTTGGTGACTCAAGGTTCTCAGGCGCAGAAGACAAACCTCACCTGGGCGCAGCTGGAGCTTGCCTGAGATGCCCAGCAGATGGCGCAGTCGTCCTCCTTATAGTCCCACCCTGGCCTAAAATCGGAACAAAGACCAGGAAAGCTGGGGGCAGGTGGCGTAGTGGTCAGGCCTCTCCTAGAACGCCGCAAGATGGGAAGCTTCCTGCAAAAGAAGCCCGCAGGGCCAGGACCCTTCACCTACAGAACTCTCCCACTCAGGCCCCAGGCAACATAGGCAGAGAGGACAGAAGACAGAGCAGACAGGGCAGGCCCACCCAGGGCACCCATTCAACCTGCTCCCCCAGACCCAGCTGCAGAAGCCCCCAGGGTCTCCTCGGCGCTTCTGCCACAGGCTGCTGGATCCCAGAAATGCCACCATTAGGGCCCATTAGATACAACTCTTCCAGATCAGGTTTTGCTCATGGCGACCATGCAGGGCCGGCAGTCAGTCCACAGTGGAACTTTCTACACCTGGACAGGTGGTGGAGCCAGGATTCAAATTTAGGTCTGTTCAGAGCTAAGTCTCAGTTTCTTCATCTCTAAAAGGGAGAGATGGAGAGTATTTTTTCCTGGCAGCGCAGCTTAGAGGGGATTCACTGTACAGTGTCTGAGAAATAAAAGATGCCCAATGTTGGTTAAACTTCAAATATGTACACAGATGCCTCCGCTGGAGTGAGCCCTTCCACAGGTCAGAGGACTCGTCAGTTCTTTTCTGAGAGTAGGTTTGGTGTAATGGGGTGGGGGTGGGGCGTGCTGAGGAGCCCTTGTCGCCTCTCATCTGGACAAGTCCAAAGGCCTCCTATCTGGTTCCCTGCCTCCCGTCGTGCCATCCCTCTCTCCCTGACTCCCATCCCTCCTTCTCATTGCTGCAGGTGTCTGGCAAATGGAAATCTAATGTCACTCTCTTGCCTAAAATACTCAAACAGGTACACAGAAAAAAGCCCAAACTCGGAAAATATTATTCAGTGTCCTTTACAACCTGATTTCTGACTACATTTTAGTCTCATGAAATAAAATTAATAAATGGGCTTAAATCAGAATCAGCAGTGCCAGGGCCAGGGGCTGGCGTGGGTCCTGGGTGATGATTCGGGTCAGCTCTGGGCACTAAGACTGGAAGAAGTGACAGGATGAGGAAGAAGGGAATGAGAGGGCTTGGTAGCCCACATTGTCCAATTCTCGATCTTCCTTTCCTCGAGAGCGGGGCCTGGGACAGTGCCTGCAGTCATAATTTGTTGAATGCATGTAGGAATGAATGAACACATGAAAGAAACAATGGCCATCCTGATAGGGACTAGGGTTGACTGAGTGCTCACTGTCAGTGCCACCAGCCACTGCCTTTTGCTAATCTCAGAGGCTGGAAAAGGTACTGCTGGAGGACAGTAAGCCTAAGGAGAAGAGAGGTCATCTTAGCTGCACCATCTGGGACCCCACTCAAGGGGTCTGGGTAATGGTGGCATCAAGGGCAGAAATCCCAGAGCCTGCTATGCCCACAGCTTCTGAAGTCTCTGTCCCAAACCTCCCAGGAAAGTCACCTGGTCTGCAGAGCCCCAGGGAACCCCCACGGTCATCCAGGGTGCATGGGCTGCCCAGCCATCTGTTTCCCAAGATGGCTTTCTCCCTGGCACAGATGGTGAATCTAGACTTTCTTCTTCCCAGCCAGCTGCGGAAGACACTGCAATGCTGCAGTCTCTGCCTGGCCTCTCTCGTGACCCCATTTTCCACATCATTCGCCTCTACTCCTCTCCATATGTTGGTTTCATTTCAACCTTATCCAAAAAGAGCTCCTCCCTCTCATTGGCCTGCTGAGCCATCTCACAAAATGAAATACAGCTGAAGCAGTGGGAAGCTCTTCTCTGCTTGCTCAGCAGAGACATGGGTATTCCCTTCATCCCCCGTCACCACCTTCGCTCATCCTCATCATAATCTCTCACCTGGAATAGTGGATTCGCCTCTGAAGGGCGCCCTGCACTGGCCTTGTCCTCCCTGAGTCCAGCCTTCTCAATGCTTTCCAGAAAGTAAACTTGATTTTGTTTTACCTCCCAAACCTGGTCCCACCTTCCCAGGTTTCTCATCTTAGTAAATAACAGCTCCGACCAGAAACGTGGGAAACATGAGTGACTTCTTCCCTGCCTGTGCTGCACCCACCTTCCTCCCATTTAATCCATTAGCAAGACTTGCTGGTTCTCTTTCCAAAATATACTCACATCAGTCCCTTTCTCTTCATCTCTGCACCAACTTGATTAATGACGCTGTCATTTCTCACCTATAGTAGCCTCTATGCATGATGACATCTGCCACCCTCTGCCTCCTGAGCTCATAACACCTTCCTCAGCACTCCATTCATGCCAACCTGCCTTTAGTTCCAAGTGTCCTCCGAAGTCTTTCCAGCCGCAAGGCCTGCACCCTCACTGCATCCCCTCCCCACGCCTCGCCCTGCTCCAAACTGTAACATTCTTTTCCCCTGCTCTTGAAAAGACTGGGTTCTTCCCTTTTTATTATTATTATTTTTTTAAGACAGAATCTTGCTGTGTTGCTCAGGCTGGAGTGCAGTGGCATGATCTCGGCTCACGGCTACCTCCGCCTCTTGCGTTCAAGTGATTCTCTCGCCTCAGCCTCCTGAGTAGTTGGGATTACACCCGGCTAATTTTTGTATTTTTAGTAGAGACGGGGTTTCACCATATTGGGCAGGCTGATCTTGAACTCCTGACCTCGTGATCCGTCTGCCTCAGCCTCCCAAAGTGCTGGGATTACAGGTGTAAGCTACCGTGCCCGGCCACTTTCCATTTTTTTGACTCATCTAAAAGGTCACTTTCTTAGAGAAACCTTCTCAAGCTATGCTCTCTAAAGAGGATTCCTTCTTTTATTCTGAATCACAGCATCCTGTTCATTTCTTGCCCCCCCACAACCCCATGCCATGGAAAGTCTTATTAACTCAATGAATTGATGTGCATTCTAATTTATTTACCATATTCATTGTCTGTCTCCCCCACTGGAGACATGAAGATGAGAAACTTGTCTATCTTGTTCAATGTTATAGCCCCACAGCCCAGCACAGGCATGGCATTGAGTATGTGCTCGATAAATATTTGCTAACTGAATGTAATAAATGAATGGAAGATGCATCTTGGCACTGTCCTGCTTTTCTCTGTCAATGGCTTCCCATTGTCCCCAGTATGCTGTCAAAATTCCAAACTCCATAGGGCGGCTCCATTAGAGTTTCTTCACGACCTTACCTCAGCTCACCTTTCCAATGTCCTCATTAGGTTTATGGGGAATCAATCTGGAAAGGCTCAAGCCATAATGGGTTCCATGGTGCAGACAAGAGCCTGGCAGTGAGAAAAAGGGACATTGAACAAACGATCTTTATGATTCCAGGCAGTGCTTCCATTCTGTGCAGCCTGAGATTTGTTTGGGTGTGTGGTTTGTTTGCTGTTTGCTGTTTAAACCGTAGCGGAGATGAAACTCTGAATCAAGAATCCAAGGGAGAAATTTGAGAACAGAATCAACAGCTCTTGCTGTCTTGGAGGCGTGGTTGGGAAGGGATATGCTGAGAACGGAAATCCCTGGTGCTGACTCAGGCCAGGAAACGTCAGGAGTCTCAAGAAAACAAGTCCTGGAGATCGGCAGATCCGAGAGCGGGGGCCACGCCGATCTTGTTCACCTTCTATCCCCAGTGCTTAGTCTTTGGCACATGGTAGGTCCTTGGTGAAAAGTTGAGGGAAGCACATGCCATGGGGACCAGAAACCCCATCCCACTCACGTCACTGTTGAAGGTCATCGGAAGATCAGGAAAGCCCCCCTAGGCCGTGCTCCCTCTGAAGGAGAAGCCTCAATGGATGGCAGGGGCAGGGTTATTTGCCCCATTTGTCTCCCCCTCTTCAGACCTCAACTGAACCTTCAGCCGCCCCGGCCCAGCCTCAGTTCTGCTCACTGATTAATGTATCTGACAGATTAAACATCTTTGCTGGCTCTTTGCAAAGTGGCTCTGTGTCTGGACAGGGCTTCTTCCCCGCCCCCTTTTTGTTGAGGCAGGGTCTCGTTCTGCTGCCCGGACTGGAGTACAGAGCAATCTTGGTTCACTGCAGAGTCGACCACCTGGGCTCAAGCAATCCTCCCACCTGAGCCTCCCAAGTAGCACACACCACAAAAGCCCAGCGGATTATTTTTTTAAATGTACAAATGCAGTCTTGCTTTGTTGCCCAGGCTAGTTGCAAACTCCTGGACTCAAGCGATTCTCCTGCCTCAGCCTCCTAAAGTGCTGTGATTACAGGCATTAGTCTGTGCTCAGCCCCCAGTTTCTTGTTCTACTCCCCCGCAAGCCCAGCAGCACCAGGCAGCTGCTAGGATTGAAGAAGGCACTTCCGGGTCTCTAAGTTAGCTTCCTCAGAGTGTTCCCTCGATTCCTAGGTATGCAGCTCTGGGTATAGACCTCCAGGCTCAGCCCTGACCACAGATACAGATTGAGCATCTGCAGCAGGGATGGGGTAGGAGGGGCTGGAGGTATCTAGGGGGTTTTCACAAACCACAGTCCTTCTAAGCAGCACAAGCTCTAAAAACTGTGTGCACTTCTGATTAATCCACTGAGATGAGTCCGCTGAGAGGGCAAAGTGTCTCCACATTTGCACTGGGCACCAGAAGTTGTCACACAAAGCATCTGGTGGGCATATACACTAGGTCTCTGAATCCTCATATCCTTCAGTGATGGTTTTATTATCCCCACTTCTTCGGATCGGGAAGCAGAGCCTTGGAGATGTGAAATAACTTGCTGGAGGTCACAGCTAGGTCTGGCCCCAAGTCCACTGGTTTTTGATTTCTGGACAAATTCAAGGCTGGGGAATTACAGTATGGAAAGGGATCATTCTCAGAAGAAAAAAGTGTCAAAATCGATGAGATGGCCTTCAGGAGTGCCAGTGATCTCAAGATGAGAGTTCCAGGGAGAAGAAGGGGGCTGCCCCAGATGGACCGAGGCTGGTCAAGAGCCAAAAAGGCTGGGGAGGCGTCTGGGAACCTTGTGACATTAAGAGCAGTTGGAAATAGAGGAGGGAAAGCAAAAAGGAGGCTCAGGAGAGGATGACATCAAAGGGCTATCTCGTGGCAGGGGGATGCATCTTATTCCAGGCGGCAGGGCAAGGTTGGGGTGGGGAGAACAGTGGGGAGGGGTAGCTGGCTGGCTTTGTAGGGTTATTCTCTGGCTTTGGGGGTAGGGATGGTAAAAGCTGGTGCTTTAACATCAGGTGCCGCTGTGAGTTCTCTGGAAGCCTCCATCCGAGGGTCCTAACTCAGGTGCCTGTCTTCTCCACTGGCCACTCAGGACTCCCACTCAGCCTCAGTTTTCTGTGATCCACTCCATTTACAGATTTATTACTCTATTGAAGCCACATCTGCACCCCCAGGCTGAGGTTATACGTGGCTTGTAAAGCCTAAAATATTTACCATCAAGCTCTTTACAGAAAAAGTTTGATTAAAGTTTGATGAAAAAATCATATATGTTATATATCTTGCTTTTTTTTTTTTAATCCAGTAACCTATCCTGAAGGTCTCTTTCTATAAGTACTTAAGAGCTTCTTCATTCCTCTCTAGGGCACATAGAATACCATTGTCTGGATGGACTATGCTTTATTCAGCCAGTTTCCTATTGGTGGACAGTTAGACTGTTACCAGCCTTCTGCTATCACAGATGATGCTGCGATAAATAAATCTGTACACGAAGCTAGAGAAAGTTCCAGGAAATGTATATGCCCAGATCTCAGCATAGCTCTACTGAGCCAAGTGTCTTTGGAGGTAGAGTCCCAGGCATCTGTATTTTTAGGAATTCCCCAAGTGTTGCACATACAGCCAGGATGGGGAATCACATTTATAGCTCATGCCTTCTGATGACAAGAGAGGCTGCATCCTCCTGACTGGTCTCATAAGAGTCCAGAGGGGCGCGTCTGTAGTCCCAGCTACTCGGGAGGCTGAGGCAGGAGAATTGCTTGAACCCGGGAGAAGGAGGTTGCAGTGAGCCGAGGTCGAGTCACTGCACTCCAGCCTGGCGCCTGGTGATGGAGTGAGACTCTGTCCCAGAGGAGGATGCAAGCATCTCTCATCCCTGCAGAGGAATATCAGTCTTAAAGGCCTTGTTGGAAATGGCCCCCCAAAGATTGGAGAGAAAATTAGGAAGTTGAAGTGGTATTGGGATCTTAGAGTTTTCTCTATTTCTATTGAGACGCAGTCAGACACCATTCTGGCCTGGGGCAATGATGGGGAGGCTGTGGAGCATGCGGAGGGACCCCAGGGGAGGCTGAGCTGGGGACATGACATTGGGCTGATACTGGAATCATAAGTAAGAGTTAGCCAGAGGGAGGATGCAGGGGAAGAAGATGGCCAGGCAGAGGGACAGCACGTGCAAAGGCTCAGAGGAGATAGTGAAGGGCTCAGAGCTGACTGCAGGGAGTCACACTCATTCCAACTGGCTGGAACTTCCAACTCATGGGCCTGTAATTCTTTGATTCCTGTTTCTTTTCTCTACTAGGCTGTGAGGTTTTTTTTTTTTATAAGGGCGGGGCCTATGCCCTTTTCCTTCATCCCTTTCTCTTTTCCTCCCTCCCTTCTTTTCTTTCTTCCCTGCTTCCTTCCTCAACCTCTTTGTTTTATCACTGGTGTCTCAAATACTGGCAAGTGAGTGACACTGAACGGACATCAGTCTGGGAGGTTGCCCCGGGGGAGAACCAGGTATTGAATGGTCTGCAATCATTCTGAAGCCCTTTCCCCCTCTCCTCGGTCTCTCCGCCAGCACAGTGCTTCCCAGGGCTGCCTCTACAGCACCTTCATGCCATCTCCAGCCCAGCAGCCCCCGCTGCTCCTGCCTGCTGGAGGTGAGGCTGCTGGGAGCCTGGCCAGCTGGGGGAGGGTGGTAAGGAGTAGGTCCCCGCTGACCTGTCCTTCCTCAGGCTTTGTCCTGAATCTTTTCCCTCTGAACCTTGCTGCTGATGAAGAGGCCCTACAGAGGCTCTGTGCTCCATCCAGACGAGCAGTGGAAGCTGCATGGATAGCCCTCCCCAGGGCTGCAGCTGCCAGGGCCCAGAGGCTACCACGACACAGAACTCCGGACCTCACAACACACGTGTCCTGACCTCATCCAATGCATCCCTTTTCCAAACCCCTTGAAGCGCCTCACTTTTCTAAGCTCTGCATTCTGCGATTCGTGCAGGGGGGAGCACTAGTCTGGAAAGAAGGCCAGCTATTAGCTGCCCAGTCCCGTGGTAAGTCGCCCGCCCTCCCATCTGCTGAGTCCTAGGATAATAGAAACTCGCTCATGCTAGGAATGGGGCTGGAATCAGGGACTCTCCCCCACACCCTTGCTATTCTAGACAGTGCAGACCTGGGTGTGATCTGCCGCCTTTCCTCAGAGTCCCACCCCATGGCACCATCAAGTGAGGCTCCTTCATGGTGGGTCCCTCAGGAGTTGTAAAGAGCGGTTCTCTTCTCTGTGTTCACAACATGGCTCCCACCTGCCATGCCCTTCAGTTGCACTGTCTACACTAGTTCAGGTGCAGCCCTCACCTGGACTCCTGGCATCCTCCTCACAGGCTTCACCCCTTCTGTTGTCCCCTGAAATCCATCCCGTACCTGAGGGCTGAGTGGTCACTTCAAACCCATCAGATGTCATCACTCCTATACTTAAAACCTGCCGTGGGGCTCACCATAACGCCTGTGTTCCTTGTCCCAGCCACGCCGGCTCAGTGGGCCCCTCTCCTCCCTCCGCTTTCCCCAGGCACGCTGACCTCCCTCTGTTCCTCAATCACACTGAACTCTCTTCTGCCCGAGACCTTGTCACCAGCTCTTTCGTCACTCTAGAACACACTTCCCCAGATCCACATGTGGCTGCGCAGGGTTCAGCCCCAGTGTGACCTTCTCAGAAAGGCTTCCTCGACCACCCAACCCAGAGTCACCGGGCCTCTGTTGGACGCATCGCACTTGCTGAAATGATCTTGTTGGCGTTGTCTGTGTACTCCCACTGGAAGACGAGCTCCAGGAGAGTGTGAACCCTGTTTGTCACTTTCACTGTGGGGTCCCCACCTTCTGGAGCTTGAATTCCCTTCTCTTTAGAGCTCTGCGGGAGCTGTATCTTTGTCACGGTTCTGAATCTTTTCAGCAAACAGTTCTGTTAGGCAGGAGGTCCAGCAGCCCTTTGCTTTTGGTTTTCAAAACTTAACTAAGATTCACAAATTAGAGCTCAGATCCCATCTCAGAGGAAGGAGAATACTCCAGCTGATTGCCTTCTCTTTCTTTGATGTGAAACCCTTTGATTTCTCCTACCTGCCTACTGCCTCGCCCCACTTCATCTGCTTTCACCTTCCACGGATGGGCCCCTGGCCCCAGCCCTACTCCCTTGCCACTCATCCATCAAAGGAAGACAAGATAGGCTCAGGAACCCCTGAGAGTATCTGAAACAAAGAAAACGAGGAAAAGAAGATGCAAACAACAGGCAGGGAGGGGGAGCAGGGCTACCAGAGGCCCTGGTCACAGAATAAGTCAGCCGAGAAGCATGCCAGGTGGCTGGCTGTGAGGGGCACAACCCGGGCTCAGTGACTCACAGCCTGATGGACTCACTGTCAGTCAAGCTTCCCCCTGCGTAAGCAGCACCCCCTGAGCCAGGGAGACTCTAGGGGAAAGTCCTAGAGAGCTATGTCTTAACACCAGCTTTGCCTTGGAATTTTTAAGGGGTCTGCATCTGTTTATTCCCTTGTCTCTTTAATCCTTAATCCCTGCCCCCACCCTCTGCCCCAGGTGATTTGAGAAAGAAAATAATAGCAAATGTTTTTAGCATTCCAGGGATCCTCGCCTCCTGGTATCCTTATCCATGTTTAGTCCCATCCCAAACTGAGTCAGGGCTGACCTGTGTGACGCCAGTGCATCGCAACCTCGCCCTTGGTGTCTTGGATCACTTGCTCTGAGGGAAGCCTACCACCATGCAGTGAGGACACTTAGGCGGTCCTGTGGCATGGCCTGTTTAGAAAGGAACTGAGGCCTCTGGTCAACAGCCACCTAAGTGAGACAGCTTGGAAGTGGAGGCTCTAGCCCCATTTGAGCCTTCAGATGATGCAGCACCAGCCCACGTGTGACAGCACCCTCATGAGAGGCCAGAACCGCCCAGTGGAACACCCCTGACTTCCTGGTCCATAGAAATTATAAGATAGTAAATGGTGGCTGTTTATGGCACCACAAACCAAAACTAACATTCTAAGGCCCCCTCCCAATCACATGAAGGGACTTCCTCCTCAGCCAGGGCACCCTTAAAATTTAACCTGAATGACTGGTTCAGGCCATGAAGGGAAGTATGGATTCGACATGTTTCCGGCATTAACATCAACACAGACTTTAAGTCTGATAAGAAACATTTTACAATCTATTCTCTCTGAAGCCTAATACCTGAAGGCTTCCTCTGCAAATAAGAACTTTGGTCTCCACAGTGTTTTATCTTAACCCAGATATTCCTTTCTATAGATCTCAGGTCTTTAAATAAACTCAACCAATTGTCAATTAGCAAATTTTTAAATCTACCTACAAGCTGGAAGCCCCCCCTTCAAGTTGTCCCACCTTTCTGGACAAAACTAGTGTATTTCTTAAACATATTTGATTGAAGTCTCATGACTCCCTAGAATGTATAAAACTAAGCTGTACTCCGACCACCTTGGGCACATGTTCTCAAGTCCTCATAAGGGCTGTGTCATAGGCCACGGTCACGCATATTTGTCTCAGAATAAACCTCTTCAAATATTTTACAGTGTTTGACCCTTTTTTGTCAACAGCACTAAGTTTTGGGGTAATTTGTTATGCTGCAATAGGTAACGAATACATCAACTCATTTAGTCATCGAAACAACTTTACGAAGTAGATCCTTAATACCCAGCATAAAGCTAGAAGGAGGTGGAGGCAGGCTTGTAGCCCAAGGAGTCCCATCCCAGAGCCTGCTCTCTGGACATTCATGGGATGGTGCCTTTCTCATGAGAGATTCTCCAGGAGACCTGGCAGACCACAGTACCAGCCTCTCCTCAGTATCACCTTAAAAAATAAAGAGTCCTGTGACCTTTCTCTAAATATTTTGATTCACTTTGTCTAGAATGGGGCCTGCAGCCAATTCAAGATCTGAATATTTCAGGACTCCCCAATCGTCTCAGAACTCCTCAGCATGCAACTGTGGCTGTCTCATTTAACTAGTCAGGAGGCTTAGAATATGCTGCAGTGACCAGCAATCTCAGTGGGTTAAAACCCACAGAGGTTCTTTTCTCCTTCCTGTCTCAATCTGACTCCAGGTGGGCAATTCTCCTCCATCTTGAACTGTGCCATCTGGAACACATGGCTTCCTAAATCACCGCAACAAGGCAAGGAAAAGAAAGCAGAGACCATTCGACATGTTTATAAGGGCCAAGACTGGAAGTAACTTATATCATGCCCAATATTCATTGGCCAAAGCCCAGTCACATGAGCCCAATACAGCTGCAAGGGAAGCTGGAAAACATGAAAAGCAAATGAATATCTGGTGAATCACATCAATGCTCTGCCACACCTATTATTTGCTGGCAATAATATGATATTTTGCAGATTTCTGTTTACCTTGATTTCTCAATTAGATAGAAGCTCTTTGAGGTCAAGAACAACCTTTAATTTCCCCCCTTACAGGGCTGATCACTTGGTCATTGCTAAATGTGTTCTTCTGGATAAACTGGTGGTGCAGTCATTCTAAGGATGTGACTAGTGGCCATGTGACATAGAGTCTGACAGATTTGGGTGCAAATCCTGACTCTAACCCTCACTTTACAAGTTCTCTAAGCCTCGGTTCTTCTGCCTGTGAAATAGGAATGATAATGACTGCCTTACAACATTATAGTGGGAACTAAATGAAATCATTTGTAATATGAATTACCTGCCACACTTCATGCAACAGAAAGGAGGCTCAAAAATGATACCTTTTATAATCTACAAAACCCAGGGCATCAAGGAGGATGAAATTCCTGGGGGCCTATGAGCCCCTATAAATTGTATGCAAATATTTTCTGTATGCATGAATCTATAGAGATCTTCTGCTACTCACTTTCCTTCTTTATAAAAGCACACATGTAATAATTCATTGTAAAATGTTTAAATATTACAGATTATAATAGCTCATGCATATTGAGTGCTTACCATATTCCAGGCACTGCTTTGGGTGCTTTGTATGCATAACTCAAGAAGCCTGTGAGCTAGGTGCTATGATTTTCATCCTTATTTTACAGATAAGGAACTGATTCACAGAGAGATAAAGCTGCCAAAGGCCCCACCACCAGTAAGTAGCTGAGTTGGTCTCAACGCAAACCCAGGTTGTCTAACTACACAGCATATCATATCTAATGTCAGTCAACTCAGACCACCAGCAGCAGCACCTGGGAGCTTGTTAGAAATGCGAATTCTTGAGTCCCTACCCAGAACTACTGAGTCAAAACTCTGGTTTGTAATGAGCCCTCCCAGTGATTCCTATACACGTTAAAGTTTACGAACCTGTGCTCTGCTCTTGTGCTGTCCCCAGCCCATCAGTTAGTTCTTTTGGTAACTAGCGCAGGTCTGTGGCTTACTAAATGGAAAATTAATACTGTCACCTACGCATAACTCTGGTTCAAAACCTTTCTTCTTGCATCTGATGTCAAAAGCATCAGAAGGAAAAAGTCTGCCCAAAATAAACTGGAAAGTGTCCTCCTTTGTCCTGTTGGGGTCACCTGCACCCCTAGCTCTCCTCAAACAGAACAAGTCAGCCGTCGGAGCAGATCGCTGGTCAAAACCAGACCAGAGCCCCATGCTGTATGGCTGGCTATACCCCGGAGATGCGATTTTGTTCCTTGCCAAGCACCATGCATCTCAACAGGCGTGCAGCAAACAGATTACAGCCCAGGACTCTCTCGGCCCTCTGTCCCAGCTGTTCCTGCCTTGACACCCAGCCTCTTCTCTGTGATCCCTCTGATATCCAGATGGCAGCAGACACAGTAGCAAAGGCAGCTCCAGGCAAGCAGCTCCCAAGCCAGCTGTGTATTTGATTAACAAGAAAGCCAGGCAGATGCAGCTTATCGGGAGGACTCACAAAGGCAGCGAGCGGACAGCCACAAAATGCCAGCCTGTTTATCCTCTGCCCAGCCAAGGGAGTTATTCATGTTGATTCTGATGTTTGTTAAATGATACCGTAATGACAACCACTGTGATGAATCTCTTTCTATGGGTCAGGCATCCTGCATTACAACAACCTGTTAGTGGAGATAGTGTTATTATTATCTTAATTTACAAATAAGGAAACTGAGGCTTAGAGTGACAAAATAACTCATCCAAGGTCACAGAGTTGGTAAGTAGTGAAGTCAGTTCTCAGCCCTGGGTCTACTGGACTCCCGTGCCTATACAACTAACCACTACACTACATAGTGCAAGCCAGCACGGTGCACTTGAACTTGGGCCTGAGTAGGCCTGATGCGGCTCTTCACGCAGCTGCAACCCATCTTTGCAGCCTCCTGGAAAGCATCTCACAAAGCTTATTGAGCTTAATGTTCACAGCCACTTATTGACTAGAGCCTCTTCATTTAGAATTCTTTGTGATATTTTGTTGCTCATGGATTATTTTTGCATTAATTTTGATTTTAAAAAATATTGCATTAAAATATTATTTATGCTGGCTCCTGAGCTTTCTGGCACTCCCTTAAATTTTGTGCCCAAAGCAAGTGTCTCACTTACTTCACCCTCGTCCCAACCTTGTTTAGTTCTGCAAGATAGGCGCTGGTGCTGCGTGAATAAATTATTGCACATTTACAGATGGGGAAACTGAAGCTTGAGGGGGGACAGGATGGTGGGTAATTCACCCAAGGGCACACTGCATGTGGCTTGGGATATATTTGGTCCTGGGATGGTCTGGTTCCTGTGCCTGTGTTCTCACTGCACAAAGTTGTCCCAGAGCATTTCCTTGAAGTCATTCAGGACTGCTTTGCTACATGGCCTTCCAAGATGGCCAGAAATCCACCCTGGGACTCCTATATCACACAAGAGTGACATGATGGCAGATTCTGCAGACCCACCAGGGCACAGTGGCTCTGCTAACCCGGGTGAACTCCTTGGCCTCCAAAACAGAAGTAAAGAGAGGGAAAGGGCTTCAAACTAGAAGGGCCCTGGAAGACGGATCAACTATGCCTTTCCTGAGGCTGGGTCTGCACTGAAGATGAAGGGGCATCTCCCAACCCACCCTATGACCCACCCACCCAGCAGCCTGCGGGAGGATGAGGACATCAGGCTCTTTGTCTCTTTTGTCTTTGGTTTCCCAGCTACTCTCTGAGAAGTCACCTCATCTATTGAAGGGAATTGATGGAGGCACTCTTTCAAAAGGGATGCTTTGTTTTTTTTTCTGGTTTAGGCCCCAGCTGGGTGTTTAATGTTCCCAAGGAGACAGCTGGTCCAAGGAAGAACAGGCAGAGGCTTTGCCTTTGCCCCAACCCTCGCTGGTCAGTTCTGTGTCTTGGCTCTGGCTGAAGGACTCTGAGTCATAAATCCTGGGCTCTCTGGACAGAGGTCACTCTAGCAAGGTTAGGAGCCTAGAATGCAACAGACAGATATCAGGGAGGGCAGCCAAGGGCTTCTAGCCTAGACAGCTCAGATTTGTTTCAGAGGCTCAGAGCAGAATGTGGGATCCCAGTGGCCATCCTCAGCCAAAATATAAACTATTCTCCAGAAGTGAAGGAGGAGAATTCAGCCCCAGTGCAAGCCCATCTTCTTGCTGTTACTGGTGTCTTCTGGCCCCAGGCCACTTTTCAGAGGATTGGTCACCCACTTCCTGGGTGATAAAGCCTCAGCTCTCAGCACTAGCACTACAGGGCACTAGAGGCCAGAGATTTGGGGAGCTGTAGTCTCTTCTTTGGACATCGGCCCAAGTGGGAGACATCTTCTGTGAATGTCTATTTAGGCATCTCCCTGCCTCTGGCCCTTGAAATATAAGAGTTCTAAAGAAGAGTTGACTATGTCACCCCAAATGCCCAGCCCAGGAGGACCACTCTGAAGTTTTAAGGGAGTAGTGCTTTAAGAAATAATGATAGACATGGGGATGAGATATCACTTGGCTTGTATATAGTTATCTACTACTGCATAACAAATTATCCCCAAACTTAGTGACTTAAAACAGCATATTTATTTTCTCACAGTTAATGTATATCAGAAATCCAGGCACAGTTTAGCTGGGTACTCTGCCTTAAGGTTTCTCACAAGACTGAAATCAATGTGTTGACTGGGGCTGTGGTCTCATCTGAAGGCTTTGCTGGGAGGGATACACTTCCAAATGCAGGTTAGTAGGATTCAGTTTCCAGCTGTTGGCTGGAGGTCACCCACAGTTCCTCGACAGATGGGCTTGTCCATAAGGACAAACATATAAGAAGAATAAGAGAAGTCAGTCTTTTCTAACCTAATCACGGAAGTGACAGCTCATCACTTTTGTCTTATTCTGTTGGTTAGAAGCAAGTCAGTAGGTCCAGCCCTTGCTCAGGGGAAGGGGATTACACAAGGGCAGGAATATCAGGAGGCAGAGATAAATGGGGTAGTGTCAGAATCTGCCTCCAATACCTTGTTGGGGCTGAATAGGCTTTTTCTGCGAGCTATACGTTCATCTTTCTGGGAACCTTCCATCAGCTGCAGGGAGTTCCTTTTACAAGGTGGCCATAATGACACTGGCTATAATGGATTGGACAAGAATAGAATACCTGACCAAAGACAGGCCCAGTGGGGTGGGGAGCCCAACCCCATCAGAACTCATTTTTTGGCAAGTTTGAATGGAAAACTCAGAAAAAGACAAAGATCATTAACTTATTTAAAAGAATTCCAGGCACTGGGTATAAAATAGTACACAAAACAGGCATGATCCCTGTCTTTCAGGGTGGAATAGCCAGAAGTGTAAAGATGCAAAGTGCAAAAGCAGTAGGCAAGAACTTGGAAGGCCATGAACTAGGTAGGCCATCAGAGGCCACGAGAAAGCAGCAGCTATGAAGGAGGTAGTGAGAAGAGGGACAAGGATGGTCAGGAATGCAGGAGGAATAGAAGCAGAGGCAAAACATAGCTGAGCTGCCCCAGTGGCAAGCCCAGGTTTAAGGAGAAATGGATGTCTGCTCACTAGCTGAGGAACTCCATTGAAGAGATGCCATCTTTCCTGAAAATCCTGCAGATCAAGGAGGACTCTGACTGGTCCAGGCTGGGTCACTTGCCCATCACTGAACAAAGGGGCTGGAGTTCCCAACCAGCTGTCTCTGAGTCACTTGCTAGGTTAGGGGAAGGTGAAGGAGCTGGGGTCAGCTTCACTTAAAGGACACGAAAAATGGGTTTTGACTCCAGAGGTAGAGATCCCTGGGCAGGTAAAACAACAGATGTCTATTACGTATGAAGTTTAGAAGAGGAAAAGTAGGAATTGTTGGGTGCTAATGTCTCTCTGTGAGGCATCGCTGGACAGATTTCGGATAGTGGTTTTTCAGTTTCTACACAACTATGGGGAATTCATTTTTCCAATGGTTCTTCGGCCTGCAACCTCCACAGATAATCCTCTTTTTTTATTTTATTTTTTTTTTTTTTTGAGACAGAGTCTCACTCAGTCACCAGGCGCCAGGCTGGAGTGTAGTGGCGCGACCTCGGCTCACTGCAACCTCCGCTGCCCGGGTTCAAGCATTCTCCTGCCTCAGCCTCCCGAGTAGCTGGGACTACAGGCGCGCGCCACCACGCCCAGCTAATTTTTTTGTATTTTTAGTAGAGACGGGGTTTCACCATGTTGACCAGGACGGTCTCGATCTCTTGACCTCGTGATCCGCCCGCCTCGGCCTCCCAAAGTGCTGGGATTACAGGCGTGAGCCACCGCGCCCGGCCCACAGGGAATCCTCTTAACAAGTTTGGAATTCTGAGCACAGAGAGCATGTTTAGATCCCTGGGCCAGTTGTTTAACCTGGAAACTCAGATGTTTACTTGCATTTCTAGCTTATTTATTTCTATTAGGCTACATGTTGAAGATTTTCTACATTGGCAACTTTTCTTTCAAACCTATTTTTTTCCTATTCTCCTATTTTAGGTCAGAGGACATTGAAAGAGAGAGGACAACTCTCCCCCTGATTTCGGCTGTGGGTTCACTCCAGAATACTGTTTGAAAAGTTCTTGGCATGCATTTATTCATCCTTGTTTTCTTTGCAAATTCAAATCTTTGTCTAAGCTACTCTGAAGCCGTGGTGTGCTGAAACTGGCTTGCACTGACTCTTGAGAGCTTCTTTACCCAATGCTGCATTAGGCCATATCTCGTGATTAGCTTGAAACTGGCTATGGCAGAAGTATTTACACCATGGAAATCTGCAAACACTACAATTCATAGCTTTTCCCTACTCCCCCAACCCCAAAGAGCTGGTGGTTAAATATTTACCAGCATACCACTTCCTTTTAGGAAAAGCTTTCTGACATGGCCTTATTTTAACAACTTTCCTATTTCCCTGGGTTCTTTGGTCCATTTAAAAAATTGTGGCATAACTGAGTTATTTAGTTTCTCTCTTTATCTCTACTACACCGCTACTTTGAACATTTTCCCTCACCAGAGGGCTTGACAATGCAGTAGACTAGTTGATATTCATCTGATTGCTGGGGACAGTGTAACAAAATCCTGAACTCTGTGGCAAATTTCTGTCTTCCTTCCTGAGGTTTATAAAAATACTTTAATTATATCCCTCAGTTTAGCTGTTGCCCATGGTTAAAATTCAGCTTCTATAGATATGCCTTCTGGTCTAGTAGTTTTCAGGAGCTATTTTGCAATGTAATTCTTCTTTTCCTGAGACAAACTCCTTTAGAAGCTCAGGAGAAAGAGCAGAAGAAATAGAGGAATGTAAGTGGTTGGTGATGACCAAGGAAAGAGAGCAGAGCACAAAGGAGAGAGTTCTGAGCGGGAGCAAAGCAGAATCTTTGCAACAAACTCAGTCTGTATCAATGCTTTGTTTTGAGTCCTTAGTCTATCCGTCAAAGAAGCTGACTACTGAACTTTGAATATATTTTTCTCATCATTTTCCAGAGCTATTGTGAAATGTATTCATTTCTTCATATTGACATGTCACAATTTCCCCCCAAATGATGAGTTCTTCTCAGTGTTAGGGGCTGAATTGTGTCCCTCTGAGATGCATATGATGAAGTCCTAATCCCCAGTATTTCAGAATCTGACTGTAGTTGGAGATAGGGTCATCACGGAGGTAATTAGGGTGAGCCCTCATTCAATATGACTGGAATCCTTATAAGAAGAGAAGATTAGAGCCAGGTGCTATGCCTAGAGTCCGTAATTTCAGCTTCTTGGGAGGCTGAGGCAGGATGATCACTTGATCAGAAACTCAAGACAAGCCTGGGCAATGTAAAAAATAAATAAATAAAAATTATCTGGGTATGGTGGTACATGCCTATAGTCCCAGCTACTAGGGAGACTGAGGGCCACAGTGAGCTATGATCACATCACTGTACTCCAGCCTGGGCAACAGAGCAAGACCCATCAAGAAGAAGAAAGGGGAGGAGGAGGAGGAAAGGGAGGAAGAGAGAGAGAATTAGAAGAACAGAGAATCAGAAGAAGAAAAGAGGAAGAAACAAGAAGGAGGAGAAGGAGAAGGTGAAGGAGGAGGAGGAGGAAGAAGAAGAACAAGAAGAAGAAGGAGGAGGAGGAAGAAGGAGAAAGAGGAGAAAGAAGAAGGAGGAGAAGGCAGAGGAGGAGGGGTGGAGGAGGAGGTGGAGGAGGAGGGGGTGGGAGGAGGGGTGGAGGAGGAGGTAGGTGGTGGAGAAGAGGAGGAATAATTAGGACATAGACACAGAGAGAAGACCCATATGACAACACAGGGAGAAACCAATCCTGCCGACACTTTGATCTCAAACTTCTAGCCTCCAGAATTGGCCTCCAAAATTTCAAGAAAATAAATTTCTGTTGTTTAAAGCACTTGGCCTGTGGTACTTTGGCATGGCAATCCTAGCAAGCTCATATATCAAGTAAAACAATTTTGTTTTGTCACTTACCAAGTTAAAACTAAATTCATACAAAAGAGGAGTTCTGTTAGGAAAAGGTTGAGGCTTTGACCTAGCCAATCCCGTAACAAAGAGACCACCACAGTTAGTCAAAAGTGTGTGTACTTGTGGACAGTCTTTCAACCAACCAAGCAGAATCTAGGAAGAGGTCACACAATCAATGATGCAACAATTGTTGACCTTGGGATAGACAAAGTGATCTTCTTTTACAAGTTGATAAGATAGAGAACATCCTGATAACATTGGGAAAGGGATTGAGAGCAAAATCTGATCTGTCACTTTTATGTGAATTAATTGCTTGTCTCCTGAACCTTCAACTCACAGTCCTTGGAGCTAGCTTGGATGGGATTGGAGCCTATGCCTCCAACTGTCCTTGCGGCGCACTCTCTCAGGCATTTATCAGACACAAGACAGTGCAGATCAAATCAAAGCTGCACACGATGAGACTTTGTACAAATAGTCAAATAAAAACAAAAGCAAAGCAGGCAGGGAAAGAACAAGCAGATTAAAGGCAAAAATATTCACCAAATGATGCATTTCCAAAAAAGAAGTTCTAATTATACAAAAAGACTGAGGTCTCATTTTCTTGTACAAAGAACTATTTGGTTATGAATTCTAGGATAACAAAATACATTCAGCAAAGACATTTTAATGAAACATGTCAGGGAAATCCACAAAGTAAGTAGAATTAGGGCACAGAGGACCTGGGCTCAAAGCATCTGTTGTCGAGTCCCGTGGAATTCTGCCAACTGGGCATTTTCAACACAATTTTATTGGGACCTCCAGATTTATCAAAGGAGGAGATCACCACTCAAAATCTGAATATCTTTCTTAGGTAAGGAATATCCATAGTGGTCAGGAAAATTTCTCCAAGCAAAGCAAACTGCCAGTCTTTTATAGAGTTGGTGGGAAGGGTGTTGCAGGTTGTGTTGCTTTTAGAGGCAGGGGTGGGTTGATATCAGCCTTAGAAGGATGTTGACAGAAGCGAGTCCACCAGGGATTGGTTACTTCCACATCATGAAGCTGTTGTGGGTTCGTTGGCTTTCAGAGTTTTGTTCATTGAAGCGAGTTACCACTCATCAACTTGTCCAAGTTGTAAAATTAGCTTTTCTTTTATTAATTATAGGACTGTCATTGATGGATTAGATAGATTTAAAACAAAGTGATGGAAACTTGTCATCTTGACTATGGAACGATCAATTATTTCCTAGGATTGTGGGAACACCATGTAACAATCTTTCTATTTTACCTATTTATTTCACTTATTGCCTGTCTCTTCACTGGAGGAGACATATAGGTTCCATAAGGGCAGAGATTTTGATATATTTGATCCCTACTGGATTTTCAGCATCTAGATCAGTGCCTAGCACACAGTAGGTGCTCAATAAATATTTGGTGAATGAATGAGTGAGCTTGACCTCCAGACGCTGACCTGTAGAAGACACAGGAAAGATATGGTTTGCTATTTGCATTATTTAAAAAAGAAATCTCTTACCACAGGGGCTGGGCTGGATCTAATCATGATAAATGCTTTTGAGTTTAGGGTGATTAATGAGCTGTGGGACAAGGCTAAGTGTGTGGTGTGCTTATTGCCTCTTCAGATCACATTCCAGCTACTGATGCTGTACATGCAACACATTTTGGACACTGGAGGCATCGCTTGGATCATTAATCTTGCAACCCTCTTCCCCTGGCTTTGGAGTAATACAGACTTTCTGCCTTCGGTCTTTTCTTCCTGGAAAGTGAATTCCAGGAGGAGGTATAGCATAGTGATCAACAACTTAGGCTGTTGGTAGGGGTGGCACTTTGAGGAAGGTCATTAAAATTTCCAAGCCTCAGTCTCCTCCATGGAAATAATAATAGAACTCATTTCATATACTTGTTTTTGTCACTGTCATCACCAGCAGCAAACATAATTATCCACGTTGTGGGTCTCGGGCAAACTCCCCAACTCCCAGCATTAGCCTGCCTGGCCCCTAGTTTCAATAAGGATGGACAGAGAGGTCATGAGCTTTTCCAAAGAACTGACTTTCATGAGAGTTAGAAGAGGAAAGGTAAGAGAAAAGTTGCTGATAGTCATAATCAGCCCAAAATGACTATATTTCATCTATACATTCAATGGGAGGAACCAAGTAAATCCAAGAAAGGAAGTAGTGACAGATTCTTTTGTTTGATTAATTCAATACCTAACCTCCTTCCCCCTCAACCAACTTCACTGTAGAGGCTGGAAATGTCAAATACTTGCTTTCCCAGCCTCCCTTGCTGCTAAAGAGTGACATGACTGCTTGGGCCAATGACATGTAAGTGGAAGTATGCTGGGGGATGGGGAAGAAATTACTTTTCTGACAACAGGGACATAGTTATTGTTGCCATCTCTTCCATTTTTCTTAACTTGACTTTGGACATAATGCCTGGAGCTAGGGCAGCCATCTCATGAGTGAAGCAAAAGCATTATGCCTGGAGCTGGGGCAGACATCCAGTGACTGAGGCAAAAGCATTAGGGAACTTGAAAGAGACTCCCAGAGATGCCAGCCCTGAAATCACTGACCCACTGAACCAAGGCCAGCAGCCACTGAGACTTTTGCTATTGAGAAAAACAAAACAAAAACAACAACTGATGAACCATATTTAAATCAGATTTTTTTAGTACCTTGCTGCCCAAAGTATTCCTAACTGATTCAATGCTGCTCGGCCAGGAAGGAAGCCAGTATTGACTGAACTCTCTCTGCACGTCCTCCACAGGTGCATTGCGTGTTAGTCTTCAAAAGACAGCCATGGGGACCGGGCACGGTGGCTTATGCCTATAATCCCAGCACTTTGGGAGGCCAAGGCGGGTGGATCACGAGGTCAAGAGATCAAGACCATCCTGGTCAACATGGTGAAATGCTGTCTCTACTAAAAATACAAAAATTAGCTGGGCATGGTGGCGCATGCCTGTAGTCCCAGCTACTCGGGAGGCTGAGGCAGGAGAATTGCTTGAACCCAGGAGGCAGAGGTTGAGGTGAGCCGAGATCACGCCATTGCACTCCAGTCTGGGTAAAAAGAGTGAAACTTCGTCTGAAAAAAAAAAGAAAGAAAAAGAAAAGACAGCCATGATCCACAGAGCACCTATAGGAGACCTACCAAGGGCCTGAAGAAATTTGACTGTAATTACTTTCAAGTGCTGATAATCTTTGGGGGCCTAGATTCACATCTAGGAGGAAAATAAAATGAGGGTTGTAGTAGGCAGAATAATGGCCTTCCCAAAGATGTCTGCATCCCAATCCTCATCCTAAGTAACATGTTACCTTACATCATAAAAGGGATCTGCAAAAATAAAATTAAAAAAAAATTATACAGGTGTGGTGGCCCACGCCTGCAGTCCCAGCTACAGGGGAGGTTGAAGCAGGAGGACTGCAGGCCGCAGTGAGCTGTGATTGCATCACTGCACTCCAGCCTGGGTGACAGAGCAAGACCCTATCTCTAAGAAAATGAAATAGAAAAACTAAAAAAAGAAAACCACAGATGTGAAGAAGCAAATAAACTGGGAAGTCGCAGAGTGAGGACTGTTCTTCTGGCTCCCTCCTTTAGTTCTGCCCAGACAGGCGGTGGGTAGGTGCCCGGTGTAAGATCTGACTGCGCCGTGGACGGCATGGTAGCCTCTGTGGCCCACACGTACACCTCTGGAGGGCCTTTTCGAATCAGAAAACCTGAAGTAGCTGGAAAATCATGAAAAGCGAAGACCGATCAACCCCTGCGGCACCTAACTAACTTGACACATTCTTCTATTGTTTCTTATTCCAGCCTCAATTGACAAGGCCATTGGACTTTGTAATCGACCTTGGTCAACCTCATGACTCCACACCCTACGACCCCCTTTCAGCTTGCAAACCTACAACCCCATCCCAGCTTGCAAAAAACCACCCTCAACTGTAACTTCTATAACTTTCCGCTGTTTACCCCAAACCTGTAAAACCCACTCCTATCCCACCACCCTTCGCTGACTCTCTTTTCAGACTCAGCCCACCCGTACCTGGTGAATAAACAGCCATGTTGCTCACACAAAGCCTGTTTGGGGGGGGTCTCTTCATTCAGCAAGTGCGTTTTAACACCCAGACCAAGCGCCCCTCTCCAGAGGAGCATCTGCCGTGGCACCATCCACAGTCTGTGGCTGTTTATTGCTAGAGATGAATCCACAAAAGGGATCTGCAAAATCCCTTTTATGATGTAAAGTAACATGTTACTTAGGATGAGAACTAACCCTTAACTTGAGGAGTCTTAAATTGGTAAGTTTAAGGATATCCCTTAACTTATAAGTTTAAGTTAAGGGATATCCTTAAACTTATCAAGTTAAGAATCCTGAGACGGAGAGATCATTGTGGATTATCTGGATGGGCCCAATGTAATAATAAGTGTCCTTATAGGAGGGACACGGGACTGCGAGAGAAGGACCTGTGACCACAGAAGCAGAAGTTGGAGGGATGTGACCACAAGACAAAGAATGTGGCGACGTGTGGAAACTGGAAAAGGCAAGGAATGGATTATCTACAGGAACCTCGAGACGAGATGCAGTTTTGCCAACACCTTGATTTTATCCCTGTAAGATTTATTTTGTACTTCTGACCCCCAGAACTGTAAGGTAATACATTTGTGTCATTTTCAGCCACTATGTTGATGATGATTTGTTCCAACAGCAATAGGAAACTAATACAAGGGCCTTCTACTTTCAACTGTGCTCTATGCTTTTCTGAAATCAAGGATCCGGTTTTTATCTTATTATAAAAATCAAAGCCTACTCTGTTATATTAATTAGCGCTAGACTGAAGAAAATATGATTTTCCAATAGTATACTCTAAAGTCTGTCCCTTGGGTGTTTCTGGCCCTGTGCTGGTCTGTGCTAGCCTGTTTGTACCCAGATCCATCCACCAGCCTTTCCCTGCTCCCTACTCTGCTCCACACTGCAGAGAACTACGCTTTCAAGGATCTTTTTCCAGCTGGCATCCAGCTAGTTTGGTCAATGGGCAGCATTGACAGAAGGTGGGAAGAAGGGAGAAGCCAGAATATTTCTTCATCTTTCACTCTGCCACCGTGGCAGCCCCAGCTCTGGTGTATTTCCTTGTCAGCTCCAGTTCCTGCTGGACAGTTCTTCCTTCTGTGGTCCCAGGGTCCACTGGGTGTCAGCCACCATGATTTTGGCTTTTTCTTTGGTCCCAGCAGCCTGAGAGTAAAATGACTTCCTGCAGTTTCTAGTCTCTGGGTTGTCTGGTTTATCAGCTCTTCTACCCACTGTATAACCAATTCCTTGTACTAACTGTCCTCTGTTTAAAAGACCTACAGTGGCTGTTTTTCTGATTTGCCTTTTCCTACAAAACCACTGCAGACACTCCTACAGTCCCACGTTCTCTGGTTTCCAACCAACCTACATGCTCTGAGGGTGTGTGGACTCTGTCTTTTGGGGCTACGATAGCACTTAACCCATGCTGGGGTAAGTCTGTTTTATCTGATTTAGTCATGGTTTAAAAGAAGGGGAAATCAAGTCTGGCAGTGATGGCTTATTCTCTATTTCCCACTCTCATTTACACAGTAACAGAATCCTTGGTCTGTTACTTGGCTAGCACTTCACATGGCAGTCACCCTTCTCAATGTCCTTACCAGCTAGATATGGAAATATAACTAAGCTCTGGTTGATAGAACATGAGCAGGAGAGAGGTGTGCAACTTCTGGACTAGACCATCCTTTTCTCTTCCTCCTCCCTCCTGCTGGCTGGACAATGGGTATGGTGGTGGCCCATCATCAGACAAGGGGACAAGGGCAACACGCAAGGATGGCAGAGACACAGGATGGAAAGAATGCAGTCCCTGATATCCTGAAGCCATCATAACAGCCCTGGCTGCCTTGTGTTTGAACTGCTAGGTCGGGGAGAAATAGACATCTCTCTTATTTGAACAAGTCTAGTTCTGGTCTCAGTTAAGCAGCCAAACCTATAGCCTAATCACCACAGTGACATCAAGAGATGCTTAGACTGGTGTGCAGTCAGCCCTCTGTCCTTATGCCCCTGTGGCATGGTCCTTCCCTCCCTTTGATGGTGATCTGTGAGACTAAGGACTTTCTTGTCCTGTAATGAATTCTTACCTCCTGGCACAAGCCACACATCGCAGGCCTCTACTACATATTTGCAGAATGAATGATGGAATCAGAGACCTGGGGTATATTTGCCACTTGTCTTCACCAGGGGGATCACCACGAGTACTCGGGATCTCTTGTCCTGTTGGCTTGGCTTTCACATGTCCATTAATCACATTAGAATCATAGCATTCTAATGATTTAAAAGTTACTTATTTAATAGTCTTACTTCACCCACATGGAAGTTAAGCCCAGAAGGACCACACAGCAAGCTAGGAGTAGAGCCGGGATTTAAGTTCAGGTTCACTGCCTATGAGATCCATGCTTTTTCTGCTGCTCCAGGGCCGACTGTCTACATGTAAACTTTCCAGTGGAATTGCTTCTGCTCTTCCCCGGCTTCTGGCTCTTCTTGCATCTCCTCTCTGATGGTTTGGATTTGGAGTATCAGGAAGAAGAATGTGTTGGGAGCTCAGCAGGAAATATCCTTTGCCTGAGTGCTCTGGGGCAGTTTCTGGGAAAAGTCTCCTCTATTGCAGCACCCCAGCCTGGGAGCAAGGGTATCCTGCTCTTACAGTGCCTGTAAGTTGGGATTAGGTTTGAAGCAATAGCCTCTTTCTTCCTTTCTTGAATTCTTGCTTATCAGTTCTCTGTATCGATACAGAGAACTGAACAAAATGGGGCTCGAAAGTCAGCTCTGAGAGTATGCAACCAAGACTGAGGCCAAATGAAGCTTTTTTCTACCTCTATCTGCAGTCCCTTTGCAGAAACGGCCACAGTGAGCATTCACTCTAGTCCCAGATGGAAGAGCTGGTGTCAGAGAGCAAACACCCAGTTCAGGCTTCCAGTGGTAGACTCTGCAGAGTCTGCTTTCCACCCAGAGCCTGGGAGGGCAGGCATACCCATGGCACCTGTTTCATATGGTCCCATGAATGGGCAACGCTCCTAAATGCATGCGTCAGATAAGCTAGTCCTCCTCAAGCAGGGAAGAAGTGAGGAGGGTAGGGAGAGAGCAGATTCCCCTTCCAATGTGCCACTTTGGGGATGTGCAGATACCAGGGAGCAAGAATCCTTTGGAGGAAGTAGCAGATGATTAGGGAGAGACTAGCTCAGGCTCTGGAAGGCTAGAGATTTGGCGGATGCATGGGTAAGGTGGAAAGGGAACTTGGACCCAGACCACTGGGTTGAGATCCTACCTACCATCATCACTTATGAGCTCTGTGACCTTTTGTGCAAGTTATTTAACCTCTTGGCTCACAGGTTTTGCACCTATAAAATGGAGATGAAGATGCCTATCTCATGAGGTTGCTGGATGGATTAAATGGGATAATGCCTTTAGAGCACCTAGTCCAGTGCCTGGCACATAGTAAGTGCTCAATAAACGTTTATTTCCTTCCATAGTGGGATGGTAGAAGAGGTGAGATTCTGAGGCTGAAGTCATGAGCTTAATCTGCTGTACTCACTGTCATGTGGGCCCAGGAAACTGCAATGTATAAGCCACGGAGCACCAACCAAAAAAGTCCCCTGAAACTCTCCCCTCCACTCTGCCCCGTGAGCTGTTAGAGTCCACAACCTCTGTCCCCCGAACGCTTTCCTCTCCCCTGAGGGCCTCACTCTAGTGGGAGAGATGCTGAGAATATGCCCAGCATGAGTTCACCAGCTACCTGCCAACTGCCTGTCTCCACCCTCCCTGCTCAGACAGATCACCCTTGTCAGAAGTGGCAGCAGCCCGCTTCATCACTCTAATTGCAGTGTGGTTTGCGTTCATCAAGGAAACAGCAGGAATTCCAAATTAAATTCCAACATGCAATTTAGTCAAAATATACAGCCTATTGAGAGACTACCTGCAGAACCCTCCCCCAGCCCTTTGTTTGAGAGGTGGAATTTCCTGCTTTCAGTGCTGTCAAGCCCCATCCCTATCTACTGGGACCAAGACTTTCTGGAATGGGGAGTCTTCCTGGGCTGCTGGCCAGTTGCTTTCCCATTTGACAGATGGGGTTGCTGAGGCATACTGAAGGGTCTTAGACATGGAGAAAGTCCTGAGGTGCATGGAAGGCAGGACTGGCCTGGGCTTGTCTATTTTTGGAAATTATACATAACAGAGTATCTTTCTGGCACACCCTGAGATGACAGAGGAGCCCATTCTGAGTGGTAGGAAGGGCCATGGTAATCTCTTTGTAAAGAGCAGAACCATTCTATCAGCATTCGTTTGCTTGAAAGAGGCTTCTGAGCAGGGTCCAGGCACAAACCCATTCTCTCAGGCTTCATACCAATGGACCAAGCCCTTCCCTGCAGACCCATTGTCCAGGGACTTCCTGACTGCTTCCTGCCACGAGTTTCTCCCAACCCTGAAATGTTTCATGACACCAGAATTAAGGTGACAAAGTCAGTCAGAAACCAGATGTGACTGGGTGTGGTGGCTCACAGTTGTAGTCCCAGCATTTTTGGAGGTGGAGGCAGGAGGATCATTTGAGGCCAGGAGTTTGAGACAAGTCTGGGCAACATAGCAAGACCCTGTCTCTACAAAAATAAAATAAAAAAAAAATTATACAGGTGTGGTGACCCACGCCTGCAGTCCCAGCTACAGGGAGGTTGAAGCAGGAGGACTGCAGGCCGCAGTGAGCTGTGATTGCATCACTGCACTCCAGCCTGGGTGACAGAGCAAGACCCTATCTCTAAGAAAATAAAATAGAAAAACTAAAAAAAGAAAACCACAGATGTGAAGAAGCAAATAAACTGGGAAGTCGCAGAGTGAGGACTGTTCTTCTGGCTCCCTCCTTTAGTTCTGCCCAGACAGGCGGTGGGTAGGTGCCCAGTGTAAGATCTGACTGCGCCGTGGACGGCATGGTAGCCTCTGTGGCCCACACGTACACCTCTGGAGGGCCTTTTCGAATCAGAAAACCTGAAGTAGCTGGAAAATCATGAAAAGCGAAGACCGATCAACCCCTGCAGCACCTAACTAACTTGACACATTCTTCTATTGTTTCTTATTCCAGCCTCAATTGACAAGGCCATTGGACTTTGTAATCGACCTTGGTCAACCTCATAACTCCACACCCTACGACCCCCTTTCAGCTTGCAAACCTACAACCCCATCCCAGCTTGCAAAAAACCACCCTCAACTGTAACTTCTATAACTTTCCGCTGTTTACCCCAAACCTGTAAAACCCACTCCTATCCCACCACCCCTCGCTGACTCTCTTTTCAGACTCAGCCCACCCGTACCTGGTGAATAAACAGCCACGTTGCTCACACAAAGCCTGTTTGGGGGGGGGTCTCTTCATTCAGCACGTGCGTTTTAACACCCAGACCAAGCGCCCCTCTCCAGAGGAGCATCTGCCGTGGCACCATCCACAGTCTGTGGTTGTTTATTGCTAGAGACAAATCCATCCCAAGCAAGCTTTGAACTCAGTCAAGAAATACAGCAAAATGCCAAAACATCCTCTGGGGTCCAGGGCTCCCTACAGTGGAGGTTGGTGTACAGGGACACCAAAGTCATGTGAGCTGAAACCCTGGAAACTCATGCTCCAAAAGGAAGAGTTTCTGCAAAGCCAATCCTGCCTGGCAAAGCTGTACTTCTCAAGGGGCCCTGGATTCAGCCCCCACAACTGCACAGATTTCCTACCATTTAGTAGAAGGAGAACCATGGCTTTAGGGAACAGATTGATTTTGAGAGCAGCAGCAAATAATCCCTAAAGAAGAAACAAACATCCAGTTCTGCTCTAGAGCCTGAATGCAGGAAGTAGATGTTTCAATCCAAGCCTGATGTCATCATTTGAAGGTGGAAGGCAGTGACTTGCCCCGCACCAATTTCCCTAAAAGTAACAGCAAACAGAAAAAGGAGGGGACATCATTCACCTAAAATGACGGTGAGGGTAAAACAGCCTGATCTTTGAAAGGTGCTATACACTTTCAAATCCGAGATGGAGGATGTATTAGCTTTTGGTGTTAGAATAAGCTCCCTATATCTCTAGGCCTCAGTTTTTCGATCTGGAAAGAAGGTAGAATAACAGTATCCATCTTCTACGGTTCATTCAGAGTGAAGAGTCAGCAAATTTTTCTATAACGAGCCAAATAGCAAATATTTTATGCATTTTGCGCCATATGGTCTCTTTTCATGCCACAACTCTGCATGAAAGTAGCCAGGGAAACAGTACATGAATGGGAATGGTATCTCTCAGTAAAACTTTATGAAATAAGTGGTGGGCCAGATTTGGCTTGTGGGTCACATTTGCTAACTCCTGATTCAGAGGATTATGTGTTAACAAAGTGCTTGGCACAAAATAACTGAAGAATAAATGTTATTACTACTACTATTATTATCAGCATTGCTGCTCTGCATTCGGCCACTTAGATCATCAGGTGGCAATCAATAGCTCTACTTCTCTTTTCCCTGCTTTCTCCTATCTGTTGGTCAATATATCAGTCCATTTTCTCATTGCTATTAAGAACTACCTGAGATGGGATAATTTATAAAGAAAAGAGGCTTAATTGGCTCATGGTTCTGTAGGCTGTACAGGCAGCATGGCTGGGGAGGCCTCAGGAAACTTTCAATCATAGCAGAGGGCAAAGAAGAAAGCACATCTTACGTCGCAGGAGCAGGAGGAAGAGGGAAAGCAAAGGGGAAGGTGCTATACATTTCCAAAAACACAGATCTCATGAGAACTCACTATCACGAGAACAGCATGGGGGACATCCGCTCCCATGAATCAATCACCTCCCAACAGACCCCTACTTCAACACTGCAATTACAATTCAACATGAGATTTGGGTGTGGACACAGAGCCAACCCCTATCACTCAATTTCCAAAAAGGGCACATGAATGGACCCACTCAACTCCTGGGTGCGGGTGCAGTCAAGATTTTGTCCTGACATGATTTGCTTAATGCAAATTCCCAGTTGCTTAGCATTTAAAAGCAAGGGCAGTTTGGATTCATAGTTAAGGAACAATGACAGGACTTCCCATTAAAAATGTCTGTTGCCCTTCACAAGGGACTTTCCTTTGCAATAGTGTGGATTTCTCAATGCTGCTTGAAGAAGTAATGACTATTATAAACATTTTATAGACAAGACACTGAGCTTTGGTAAGACTGATGTGTGAAGTCACAGGATCAGAAGTAGAGCTGAGACTTGATCTCAGATCTTTAGACTCTAGAAACAATTTCCAGTATTCGTTTCTCCCACAACTCACCTGGGCTGATTATTGGATTAGTTAGGATCTTTGCTGCAAACGATGAAACCTATTTTGCTGGTTTAAACAGAAAAGGAATTCATTAAGAGATCTGAAGAGTTTCTGGGAGGGCCAGAGAATTGGGCTTGAGCAGAAGTCATTATTCTCAAAGTATTGGGGTGGTCAGACATGTGGCTTCACAGTCTTGTCCATGAGCTCACTTGTTGCAATACCATTTTGAAGACTTAATGTAGCAGCATCTTCTTGGCCTTCCTTGCCAGCTCCAGTTTCTCAACCTGTCCCAGGTCCCAGGCTAGTGTCCTTGGAGACAGTGTCCCAGATACTCCAGCTTTCCAGACCATCCCTCCACCTCCACCAGCTCTTTCCGCATCCGCATCCGGGTAAGCCCTAATTTCCATATGAAATCCCTTATTCCTGTAATACTTGCAGTGGCTCTGACTGATCCCCGCTGCTAAACTGGGCAAGCACAAACATCATTTTCACGAAAGGATCACTTATTAGATCTAAGCCAAGCCAGCAAGTTGGGTCAAGACATTCACATTCAGTCATTTCCTGATAACTGAGGGTTGAGTTATTTAAGCAGTTTATTTTTCACTTCAAAAGAGGTTAGCACTGTTTTCTCTTCTGTAATTTCTTACCTCTTTTCCCTGTTTTGAGCAAAGTGTCAGTTTCTCATCTCCAAACTGGGGATACCACCATTTTCAAGCAGAATCCATGGTCCTGTCCCAGGGAAGTTGCCTGGCATGTCCATGTGCCCTTAGTTGATTCACAGACTGGCACACCAAGAACACACTGGCCCAAGCTCTCTTGCAAAAAGAGTCATATTTATTGAGGGGTAACCAAAGAGGGGGCTCCCAGCTGGGCATGCGTTCAGGTACCACCTCAATCCTGTGGTCCTATTCTTCACATTCCAGTGTATTGTTTCTAATTTCAAGGTATTTCTTAAGTTGATTCACCTCTGGACCCACAGTTCACATTACCATTGGTCCAATGAGATTTCTATACCACATTTTGCAAGTACACTCCCCAACTCACCTTCCCAAGTTTCCATGTACTGCTTAAGTCTAGGAATCAATCATTATCTTGGTTAAGAAGAGATCTGGTACTTCTCTCTTCCACGAATCTCAGTGTGGTCACAGCTGAGGTCCCAAAGACATCAATAGCAAGATTCCAATTGGCTGTGGCTGCTGATGGTTCTCTGATGGGGAAGAGTATTCTAGGGATCTTGAGAAGGCTGTTCCAGGAGAGGGAACAGCAAGACAAAGTTCCCGAGCTGAGAGTGTGCCTGGTGGATTCGACCAGGAGGGTGGTCAGGACAGCTGGAGCAGAATAAGGGAGAAGGGAGGAGCCAGGTGGTGGAAAGTCCCATAGATTAGCATTTTGATCTTTTTCTGGAGTGAGTTGAGTTATTGGAAGAATCTAAGAATAGGCTGGGAGTTGTGGTGTGTGCCTGGGCAAGTTATTCAAAGATTCTGAGAATAAGCTGGGAGTGGTGGTGTGTGCCTGGAATCATAGCACTTTGGGAGGCAAAGGTGGGTGGATCACTTAAGCTCAGGAGTTTGAGGCCAGCCTGGGCAACACGGCGAAACCCCACTTCTACAAAAAATACAAAAATTAGCTGGGCATGGTGGCACGGGCCTGTAGTCCAGATACTCGGGAGGTTTAGGTGTGAGATTCACTTGAGCCCAGGAGGTTAAGGCTGCAGTGAGCCGAGATCATGCCACTGCACTCCAGCCTGTGACAGAATGACACCCTGTCTCACAAAAAAAAAAAAAAAAAAAGTAAAAAGAAAAAAAGAAAAGAGATTCTAGAATATGCCAAAGGGAGGCAATCTAGGGGAGAGATGATGTGAGTTGTGTGGGGTTGAAAAGTTATTTTAGAAAAGCCACATTCGGACCTGACATAGAAATTTTCACCAGATCCCAGACCTTCAATCTGATTATATGGAATGATCGGTGTCTTCTTCCAGAAGCAGAAGAAGAGTGCAAACACAGGTTTGGTGACCAGCACCAAAATCCTTCTCTGGTTCTTCCTGTACACATGGGTAATCCAACTTCTCAGCCTCTTTTACAGGTAGGTCTGACCATGAGACTGACCAGGCTCTAAGCAATGAAATGTGTGTGCGCGCTGCTTCCGGGCCTGGCCCCGTCAACACTGCTCATGCATGTGTGCTCCCTGGAGTGCCTTCTCTGTCGGCTCACAGGGATGACTAACCAGGGTGACCTTGAAAAGCATGTAAAGTCAAATACAGTCTGACATTAGAACGTTAGAGTCAATTATCCTTGCTCAGACTATAAACTCAGCCCAATTGAGGCATCAGTCATATTTAAATTAACATGCTTCCTCCAATATTTCATCACAACCCCCCATGATTATGCCTTCAAGCTCTAAATCTAATTGGAATTCAGCCCCTCGGATCCAGTGACAAAAGCTGTTCCAAAATTTCCAGTGGATGGTGCTCTAGATATTGACACATCCTAACTTTCAGGTATAGATAAAATGGTTAACTATGGAAAGCCTCATCAACAACATGCATACTTGAGTCTAGGTCTTTAGGTAGCTTGATAAGGGTGATGAATGGGAATATAGGAATATATTTCTGATCCATCAGCTTGGAAATACTGTGCAGGATGGGGAACCTCTTGGCAGGATAACTGCCCCATTTTCAGTGGCTGGGGAGGCAACTCTGAGCCCAGGAGATATCTGGGGAATCTTTAGGGTAGACTCCTCCTACACAGCCTATTCACGACCATCTCACAAAAGTATACATGATCCAACCCCAACTTGAGACTAACCTTGAGATGTTTAAGGAAAGGCTGCTGAGTCTCCTGAAATTTTCACTGCAGCATTGCCTCTGTTTCTTTCAGACCATTTAATGCCCATGGTTATGTTGTTTGAAACTTGTAGTCATCTGGTATTTTCTTATGTATACTGCAAATTGTACCAGCCAGTTGTGGGTCCCATTCTCTGATGAGGGTTTATAGTAGATATATTGGTATTTGGTTTACTACCAGGCTCTTTCCATATGGGAATTTTCCGTTTCCCGCTTCATGTAATTCAGGTGGGCTGTCAATCAAGGGACTGAGTCCCACTCACAGTAGTGGTCATATGACCAAGAACCACCAATCATGAGTCCGTTTAAAGGTTTCTGTAGACGCTAGGAGAGAGTGCTTCTCCCAAGGCTGTGAACCTGGATTTCTGGGACTCTCTTTCCATGAGCAAGCAGGGCTGAGAAACTGGCAAGGGAGAAGCAAATTCCTAATGAAACCATTGAGCAGCTAGATGCAGGTCTGCTTGAAACCAAAAGTTCCATAATCTTGGACTTGGTTGCATTAGACAATATACCTTCTAAAATTCAATACAATTTATCAAGTATGAGTCAGATTTCTCTTACTTATAACTAAGCATTCTAATTAATGTCCTATTAACTTGTTTAACTGTAGGATGTCAAGGGAGTCAGTATATTTTCTCACTGACCTTCTCCCTAAGTCTCACTGGGTGCATGGTCTTTCCTTATGTACACTCATACACTTCACTGCAGCCACCTGAATCTCCTTCTCATTCAGTTCACTCTTCGAATCCACTGCTTTGCCTGTGAGTTGCAAGTGCAATGGAGAAAATGGACAGTACTTCCCAGGTCACTCACTCCCATGGACTTTCACTAAAAGACAGATTGCTGAGTTCCTGACCCTGAAGAACTCCCAGTGAGAGTAGTTATTTATTTATTGGCTAGGATTGCTATAGTCCCCAACTATTAGGGACTTCGTTAATAAAGCCTCTCTTCATCTTAAACCTGTATCTTCTTATTTTGGAAGAGAACTACTAGGGGCCTTGAATTTCCTGCTTCATGAGTTTTTCTATTTTTAATTTTTTGAGGTTGGTGTCATTTCAACAGTTCTAGTTCTCCAAGCCATGAACACAACTGCTGCTTCTTTTCAATGCCCTTAGCTTTAGATCTGTGAACCCACTGAGGAAGTGATCCTTTACATTATTGACAAACCACAGCCCACAGGTCAAATCCAGCCAGTAGCCTACTTTTGTAAATAGTTTTATTGGAACACAGCCACATCCATTCCTTTTTGTGTTGTCTATATGGCTGCTTTTGCAGTTGCTACAGAAACCACATGGCCACAAAGCCAAAAATAGTTACTCTCTGGACCTTCAGAGAAAGTTTGTCAACCTGCTCTGGATTAGTACTTTACAATTATTGTAAAGCACCAGCATCCATAAAAAATACTCACCCTGGCATCCATGAAAATGGTATTCATAAGGTGCCTTGAGGGATGATGAAATGAGTAACTTGAGAAATCTTTGGGGCTTGGGAAACTATTCTACACCACTTGGGGCAGGACATGACGTAGCACATACTTGGGATACCCCTGTCTGAGAGCCCAGTCTTGTTTTTGAGAAATCTGGGACCAATATACGAGCTGAGTCTTGGTACTGTAGGTCCTGCATTTGGATTTCCATGTGGATTTCAATTTTGGCCAGGGCTGGAGTTATTGCTCCTGTTCATGATGGTGGTGGTGGTGACCTGTGGGACATCCTAACTTCCTTCCTACACAGATGTCCCTGCTGCATTGGCCTACATGTGGCTCCAAAACTAGATTTAAAAAAAGCATAAAGATGTTCCCATCATCGGTGGAGACAATCTGAGCCATCTGTGTTTTAAAACTAATTACCAGCACACCTGTGCAAGAGCTATAGCGTGCTCCTGAATATGTGGTCAGAATCTGCTACAGTTATCACAGCCACTTGTCCTTTTCCCTTGAACAATGCTGTAGCAAAGGCAGAAACACCCATCTTCAGATATGATTTCCTAGGGCCCATGACATTAACTGGTCGTCCACAACTTTGCCTCTGTATTCCAATCATATCGGCTGTGGAATCTCGACACATCCATCACATCTTGTGGTCCCACCAACATATTCTTCCTTTTTCTCATTTTATTATGGTATAAATTCATTGCAAAAGCTAGGACAGAAGTGACTGTCCACTGTTTATATTGCTATAAGGGAGATGAGTGGGTCAAGAACCATTTGTACAAATTGAAAGAATGAAACTGCAAATTTATTTGAAAGTATAAAAATTAAAAAACAAAACAAAACCAAGCCTAAGAAAAAAACAAAAAGCAACAACACACAACCTTTCCAGTTTATATTAACTTTGAGCATCACACACTGTTTGTTAACCACTTAGTTGCATTTTTTAAAAATGTCAATTTCAAGGTAGAGGGAGCTGAGTCAGGAAATAGGGCAGCCATCACAGTGGAACTAATTTAATGCTAAAATAAAATGCTGATATCACTTGAGAAAAAAAGGGACAAGACCATTTTCTGGATGGCACAGATTCAGGCAATGTATAAAAAAGCTTCCTGGTTGGAATGAGTTAAAAAATACTGCTGGCCAGTAATTTGCCATCTTGAGTAGGAAACAAACGCCACCCCGCCAAAAAACCCTTCAGCTTTGGTGTCCTATTTATATATTTTAAAAAACATTCATTTAAAAAATCAAATCTATGATAAAAATGTCCCTGTTTGTTTTAAAAAACATTAATAGGCTTCCTTTAACTACTAAAACCATTTGTTTTTCCTAAGATGCCTGGAAGCAGAAAAGCGAGTGAGTGAGATTAACTCACTGAGCAATTAATTTAAATTAGAATTCTTCCTCTAAACAACTTCCAGAGCACCAGAGAGAAGCAAGGGCCCATCAAGGGAGAAATAAAGCCCTTCTGACTCACAGGAGATGAAATGTTCAGCCAGAGTTCTAACACATTCTGGCTGTCATCAAAAGTTCTTTATTGGATTACTCAGAAAATAACTCAAGTGCTATTTTTAAAATGAAAGAAACAGGCACTAGTTTCCCTTCTTTCTTTTTTTTTTTTTTTAAACCGAAACAAAACAAAACACCAGTGGCTAGCTTTCCTGTAACATACTTTGGATTTGGTTAAAAAAAGAAAGAAAGTCTACAGGACAGGATCGCTGAATGCCACTTCAGCCCCACTTCCTGCAGGCCCTCTTTTAATTAGCATCAAACAGGTTACTGAACATTTCTTCAGCTGCGGAAAGAGGTTCTGAATGGGTGACAGCTGCCAGGAGTGGCTCTACCTGCTTCCATTTTACCCCTCATCAGTCAGTGTGATTTCTTGCCAAATAACGCCTAACGTTTTACCCCTTATTCCCGCAGGGAAGCGGGGCCCTCTGGCTGGCTGGGCACAGAGAAAGTTAGAGAAAAACTAGCACAAACACAGAGACTATACACTGAGGGAAGAGGAGTCCCCTCTTTCTGCTTCCTTCAAGAACTCGATAAATAATAACCTCAAAGTGCAACAATGCACTAATGTCTGGCACACAGGTTAGTCTGGAGTGACTTGTTACCACGGGGCTCAGAGGGGCAAGGGTGTGATCTCCTTTTGCATTTTTCTTTGGACCTTGTTAAAGGAAAAAAAAAAAAAAAAGAGAACAGCTTTCCTATACACATATAAATAGTCCCTTAACTAGAAGGGAAAAAACAAACACACTGTTTCAAATGCATTTCTAAAAGATTTAAAATAAATCCAAATGGAAAATCTTGACTCCAAATTGTCTACTGCCCATGTGTCTCAGAGGAGAAACTGCTGGGATGCTGGGAGAGGCCTGACCCTAACTCTAACTGGAGGCACTGGTACTGGGACCCTGGGCAGAGGAGTGTGCACAGTGCAGGGAGCCAGGAGCTCTCGCTGGAGGTACTGAATACAGCTCTCACCTGGGATAGAAACCAGTGTCCTCAAGTCCAACGCACAGGTAAAATGTTAAGGGAACTTTGGAGGCCAGTGTTGAGGCTGCATGAATGAGCAAGACAGGCTTGGTGTGGGTCACAGGGACATAGAGCCAGATCAGATTTTGGGCCAACTCGAGTTAGGTCCTCATTCCTTGGCTACAGGCAGGTCAGCTGGGAGGGTGGCAGCCCAGAAACCAGGGGAAGTGGCTGTAGAGCCAAGGGAGCATAGGCAATTGGCAGCCCGCAGTTTAAGAGCTGAGAACTTGGATAAACTCATGGCAGGAGCTCCCTGCCTATTCTGGGATGAGGCTGATGATATATGCCGCTGGAGAAAGCTCTTAGAATAAGCATCAATTTCTAAAGCCAGGACAGTTTCAGAGTCCTTCACAAAACCAAAATGGCACTGCGACTGCTGAAGGCTGTTACTCATGTCCAAAGTTCTCTTTGGCCACTGACTCTGCTGAACTGAGGGCAATGTACAGGATCATGCAAGGCAGGTTTTGATGCTCAACTGAAATTTTTTGGGGGACAACCATCTCATGATGGCTTCCTCATAGGATCATCTAACCCAAATCCCCCAAATGCTATAAGGTAGCAGCCCAGCAGAGGGGATTTGGTTTAGCGTCTCCTGCGCTTCTGAGCATCCAACATAGCGTAGAACACTGCTCTCTCCCAGCCTACTTCAATACTGTTTTATCTGCTGCCTGCCCAACAGAAACATAATAATGTGAAAAGTAAGGGTGTGATCTAGGGTCCCAAAGGAAGAGTCACCTCACCGAAAACATGCACAACAGATCATGTAAACTGAGAGGCTAGAAAAACATCTCTGAAATCCGGGGGAGGAGGGGGAATGCAGGGATAGCTTAATATCCCAAACCGCAACTTGAGACACCCTTACAGGAACTTAAAGAGCTTCCCATGAGCACAAATTGTTAGAACGACAAGTCAGAGTAGATTAACCCATATGGACTTTGGAATAACTGGGACTTATACTTCTTCAGTGCTCTGGCTGGGCTCAGAGTCCCTGGGCTCAGCAGTGCCCTCCTGGGGGCCAGGCTGCTCCGGGCTGTGGCCGGTGTCTTCCATGCTCAGGAGGCTGCTGGCTGCCTGGGAGCTGGCACTGTTGGCACTCCCGGACCGGGAGCGGTAAGGGGGCAGGTCGGCTTGGTTCAGAGACTCCGTGTCAGAAGAGTAGGGTGGTGGAGGAAGGTCGTACCATGCAGGCCTGTGATGGGGACAGAAGAATGGCAGGGGCAATGGAGAGAGGAAAAGAAGAGAACACATTAGAGCCAAGACAAGGCAACTTCTGTCCATTTCTGAGATGGTGTTTCCAGTGAGTAATGAGATTTTCCCTCCAAATATAAAGACAATTAATTCAAGGACCAGGAACCACAGCGGAACAGAAAAGGTCAGTGTGTTCTGGCTGGTCCACGTTGACTGTGCAGTGCCAAAACCACATCCTCGGTAGACCCAGAGTGAGGTTGCCCGCCAAGTCCTGTGGTTCAACCTGGGTGGTTTGGCATTGCCACTCTGCTCCATCAGCCAAAAGCCCTAGAGGCTGGGCTGGGCTGGTGTCTTTTTTTTTTTTTTTGAGATGGAGTCTCGTTCTGTCGCCCAGGCTGGAGTGCAGCAGCATAATCTCGGCTCATTGCAACCTCCGCCTCCCGGTTCAAGCGATTCTCCTGCCTCAGCCTCCTGAGTAGCCAGGATTACAGGTGCGTATCACCATGCCTGGCTAATTTTTGCATTTTTAGTAGAGACGGGGTTTCATGTTGGTCAGGACTCCTGACCTCATGATCTGCCCACCTCGGCCTCCCAAAGTGCTGGGATTACGGGTGTGAGCCATCGTGCCCGGCCTGAGCTGGTGTCATGACTGGGCTCTGATGGGAACACAGAATTGGCATTCATATTGAAAGCCAACTCTTCCTGGCTGCGAACTGGGGTGAGAGGACATCCTCTCAGCACCTCAGTCTGTTACTGCAGAAGGGGCTTGAAAGGAATGAATTTAACAGAAAAGACATTTTATTTTCTAGCTCTCATTTACTGAAAGCTTTTTGTGAGCCAGGCACTTTGCTGTGCCCCCTGCATTCCTTACCTTATTTAATGCTCACAAGAATGCTATGAGGTGGGCATTACTTTCATGCCTGTTGCTTTGATGAGGAAACTGATGCACAGAGACATTCAATGTCTGGCTCAGGATCAGAAATAACTGGTAAACAGCAATGTTGGGATTTGAACCCATGCATTGCTTCCAGATTCAGCAATTTTAACCTTACTCTACACTGGATGGTCCAAATGAAAAGGTTATGAGTGGGAACTTTATTAGGTGAGGAAGGTCCTGAATTCTTACACTCATTTGCAAAGAGATCCTTAAGTGCCATCCCCTCCACTGACCTCGGAATCTTTATTCACCTTCAATGAGGAATGAAAATGAAGATTGAATACAAGAGTGGCCACTGAAGAGGGTCCAAGAAAGAGCCAGTCACCATCAGAATATGGCCTGCAAAATGTCTAATGCCAGGCCAGGTGTGGTGGCTCATGCCTGTAATCCCAGCACTTTGGGAGGCCGAGGTGGGTGGATCACCTGAGGTTGGGAGTTCGAGACCAGCCTGACCAACATGGAAAAACCCCGTTTCTACTAAAAATACAAAATTAGCTGGGCGTGATGGTGCATGTCTGTAATCCCAGCTACTTGGGAGGCTGAGGCAGGAGAATCACTTGAACCCGGGAGGCAGAGGCTGCGGTGAGCTTAGATCGCGCCATTGCACTCCAGCCTGGGCAACAAGAATGAAACTCTGTCTCAAAAAAAAAAAAAAAAAAAAGTCTAATGCCATACACAGCAGAGCTCTAGAAAGAGGGATCCTGATCAGGAAACGGGCCCACTACTCGCTTTAACTACAGAACTCTGCTTCTTGGCTTTATATATTGGGGGTTCTTGTACAATTCCATTTGCAATGAGGTGTCTACTGCTTTAAAAAGCTTGAAAGTGCTCCTTTCCACCTCCTTTATTTTATAGATGAAGCCAAGCAAAGTTTAGGAACTCACTGATTCTCTCATTCACTCACTTACTCATTCATCCATTCATTCAAAAGATATTAACCAAACCTCTCACAAGTACTGGGCACTGCTCTGCAGTAGCACGTGAGGCTCAGAGCTACAGTGTGGCATTCCTAGGAGGAGCAGGCCTCTGAATTAGCCAGGATCCTAACTGTATGTTCCTCAGACAAGTAATTTAACGTCCCAGAACCTCAGTTTCCTCACCTGTAGAATGTGGAAATTTACTGATTTGTGAAACCATCACTATAATCCAGTTTCAGAACATTCCTATCAGTTTCCCCCCTCAAATGAGGTGCTGAGAGGATTAACTGAGGTGATACATATAGGGCGTTTTGTAAGGACCTGGCAAATGTCAGATGCTGCCACTGTCTACAGCAGCTGAAGCCAGGCTCTTGGCAAGACCTAGGAACCCCAGTGTGTGCACCTATTCCCCCTCCCCCACAATGGATGCCCTCTCCTGCCTCAATCTCTTCCATCCAATACACACCTCTGGTCCAGCAGGGCCTCGGAGTAGGAGGGTGGGGAGCCTACTTCCGATGCATTCTGCTCTGCCTGGCTGGCCACATACTGGATGCCATTATTGACGTTGTAGGTGACGTTGCAGTGGTGGGGGTGGTCCAGGACCACCAGGCGGGACAGCAGCACAGGGTGCTGCAGCCGGTGTACGGGCAGTGTCATGAGGTTGTTCCGCTTTCGCTGGTGGTGCAAGACTAGTGCCAGCAAGGCCACCACCAGCACGAAGATGACGGAGCTGCCGATGATGGCGTAGGTGATGCTGGGGTAATATACAAGCTGGTTCTCTGAAGTCACAAACACCTGCCCGCTGCCCGGTTCTGAGAAACCCCGGAGAGAGGAGAGAAGAGAGAAGGTTATCAGTTTGTCTCATCTTTGTGTTTCAACGTCAGCCCCAGAATTTCCATGTGTATGTTCACAGTAGTCCCATTCACGATAGGCAAAAACTGGGAACCACCCAAATGTCCACTAACTGGTGAACAGATCAACAAAATGTGGTACATCCACCCAATGGAATATTATTTGGCCATAAAAAGTAATAAATTCTGAGACATGCTACTGCATGGATGGACCTCAAAAACGTGATGCAGTAAGATAAGCCAGACATAAAGATCACATCCTGTATGATTCTGTTGATATGAAATTTCCAGGAAAGGAAATGTTACAGAAGCAGAAAGTAGATGAGTGGTTGCCTGGAGTGAGAAAGAGGATGGGGATTAACAATGGGGATGAGGGGTCTTGTTGGGGTAATGGGAATGTTCTGAAACTGGATTACGGTGACAGTTGCACACATCGGTAAATTCCACCCCCCACACCACCAAAATCACTGAACTGAACACTTAAAATGGGCAAATTTTAAGTATTGCAAATAATACCTCAATAAAGTTTTAGAAAGTCAGTATCATATAATATCTAGGGAACAGGAGTGAGAGTTCTTGTGGCAGAAATCAGTTCTTTAGTAGAAATGTATAAAGTAATACACCTCAGGAACACAGGTAGTGCGTCTGGGGTCCTCATACGTGCAGAACATTTATTTTAAGCCAGGCCCCACATGGAGCTTTTGGGATAGAGAGCCAGCACAGCCCATGCTAACAGCAGGAATTCCTGGGCTCAAAGCCCTGCCCGACAAAACTTGCTTGCTGTGTGCCCTTTGAAAGTGCTATCCTCTCTGGGCTGCAAAATGGAGATGTAATTGTGTCCAGTTCTTGGGGCTTCTGTGAGCATGAAATGAGTCAATACTCATCAAGCCCCTGAACATAGCTACATGTGCTCTGTAAGTACATGTGTTTAGTACATACAAGTACATGCTTGCTTGCTTGCTTGATTTATTTATTTATTTGGGACGGGTCTTGTTCTGTCACCCACGCTGGAGTGAAGTGCCATGATGTCAGTGCACTACAACCTCCGCGTCCCAGGTTCAAGCAGTTATCTCACCTCAGCCTCCTGAGTAGCTGGGACTACATGTGTGTGCCACCATGCCCAGCTACTTTTTGTGTTTCAGAGATGGGGTTTCACCATGTTGGCCAGGCTGGTCTCGAACTCCTGACTTCAAGTGATCCGACCACCTTGGCCTCCCAAAGTGCTGGGATTACAGGCATGAGCCACTGTGCCTGGCCAAGTACATGCTTTATATCACATCTGCCTGCCTCATAATAACTCCATGGGGTGGGTGTTGTGATTCTCCTTTTTTTTAGATGAAGAAAACGAAGCTCAGAGGAGTCGGTTCCCCTGACCACAGCCACGTAGTTTGGAGGTAAGGAGCTGCATATGAGTTGAGTCCAGGGGTCCGACTTCAGAACCCGGCCCCAGCGTTCTGCTCTACATCACCTGAATAAGACCTGCCATGCAATCTGCAGGTACTTCCTTGGGTGTTCCAGGGTGAAGGTCTGGTATACATCCCACCGCTGCAGGCTGCTGTAATAATATCCTTCTCTCCACACGTGCTAACGAGCCACACTTCAAGCACTCAGGTAAGGAGCTTCCTAGTCAGCAGGAAACATCTGGCCACCATGGTAAGGTCGAGGCAGGCGGAGGAAACCAGGGGTCCAATTTGGGGACCCCCTCATCTTTACAGAGAGCTGCCACTACTTACTGTCATGGCCTAGCTGGAAGAATAAATGCAGCCCAAGTGAGTAAAGCTGGTGGCCACGACCCTGTTCTTGTTCCACCTGTGAGCCAGTGAGGAGGTTTCAGTGGGTCCACAGGGTTCAAAATGTAGCCATGAAATAGCAGCAGCATTGGCAGTGACTACAGGTGACTCATGTCCTCTGTCCTAGCATCAGCTAAGGGCTTTACTCCATCCCTCTTCACTAGCTGTGCATCTGTTTTGTTCACTGCTGTATCCCCAGAGAGTAGGAAAGTGCCTGGCACATAGTAGGCACTCAATAAATACCCACCACTCAATGGGAAAAAAATCTGTTTATTCACATACCCTCGTAAAGTGACTGCTGTTGTTATTCCTATTTTCCAGATGAGCAAATTGACTCAGAGAGGTGAATTATTTTGTCTAACATCACATAAGAAGTAAGCAGAGGAACAGGACTAGAATCTAGATGTTTCGCCTTCAAAAAACCACACACTGCAAAACACACTGACTTCTCTTCTTTTCTGATATAAACATTTTCTGATTCCCCAAACGATCCCAATCTGAGACAAATGATGACCTTCCCCTTCAAGGTCCAGCTCTGTGTATTAATCCATCTCTCCAGCCACACCTAAAAATGGACTAAAAGCTACAAAGATTCTCCAAGTCCCTGGTGGTCCCTGTTTCAATGATTCATTGCACAGAAAGAAGTAAACAGGGGCCCAGCAGAAAGACAGAAGCATGTTGCAGTATAGTTAAGGAAGGGAGGCGGTTTTGGATTTTTTCTGGAGACAATTAGCTGTCACTCACAGATTCTTCGGGAGTTCTGTCTGTTCACAGCTTAGACAATTAGAAGCTGGGCGGAGGCTTGTGTATGCGTATGTTTCAGAATTCAGGCTGCAACTAAAATATCTTCTTCATTTTGTTATCTAGCAGGGAGAGCTGCAGACTCAGGAGCCTTGGGGTGGAATCCTGGAGTCACTGCTTCTAGCTGTTTGAGCTCAAGTGAGTTTTTTAACTCTTAGAAGCCTCACCCTCCTCGTCTGTGAAATGGTGATGGTCCTGAGTAAACAACAGTATCCGTATCTCCCTGCATTATCCAGAGGGTAGAGTACAATATACACACAAGTGCTGAGCACAGTGCCTGGCAAGGGCCTGCCTCAGTGACGCTAGTTCTTTTTCATGACAACAACAACGATGACAAAACAATAATAATTATATAATACATATTATATAGTATAATTACATAGTATATGTTATATATAGTATATATTTATATATAAATATATGCTATATACGTATAACATACTATAAAATATATAATTATTATAGTACAATATGTATTATGTAATTACATATTAACATACTATATTATGTAATTACATATTAACTATATATATTATATATGTTCTATATTATATATTTATATATAAATGTTATATATAATACGTGTTATATATTATACTATAAAATATGTAATTATATATTATATAATATGTAATTATGTCATATCATAATATATAACATAATTATATATCAAAATATAATTACATATTATAATATATAATTATATAATACATATAACATATAAGTATATAATTTATATAATAAATAATGATAAAATAGATATAAAATTTACCACTATCACCATTTTGAAGTGCACAGTTCAGTGGTGCTAACGTTTATACACATTATTAATGTTCATACATGTTATTGTGCATCCATCACCACTATCCAGCTCCAGAATTTTTCATCATCCCTCACTAATGAACACTAGATTTTAGTGTTGCCTTTCTATTATCCTCACCAACTTCTCGCAACCAGGGGGTAGAAGGCTGGAGGAGCCACCTCTGGGGGATGGGGTTGGGTTGGGGAGAAGACATGAACAGACTGAGTTCCATTCCAGTGAGATATATTTCTGTTTATTTTTTATCCCTTTTTAATTTTTAATATATATTTTTTGAGACAAGTTCTCTCCCTCTGTCGGCCAAGCTGGAGTGCAGTGGCGCGATCTTGGTTCAACAGCCTCAACCTCCTGGGCTAAGCCATCTTCCCGTCTCAGTGGATGGGACTACAAGCGTGTGCCACCACGTCCAGCTAATTTTTGCATATTTTGTAAAGACAGAGTCTACCTATGTTGCCCAGGCTGGTCTTGAAGTCCTGGGCTCAAGTAATCTATCCGACTTGGCCTTCCAAAGTGTTGGGATTACAGGTGTGATCCACTGCTCCTAGCCAGTGAGTCATATTTTGTAAAAAAGGAAAGTAGGTAAACTGTCGCACAGAAAACAAACGGTCCAGAGATTTTAAAATGCTGACTTCTGTATAAACATGTGAGGTTTTAAGACCACAAGTGGGAGTCCTTTTAATGCATGGGATATAAAATGCCCGTGGAACTTAATGGTCTCACTTATGTCTCCCAAAGCAGGCTCTCTTCAGACCTCTCTTCACTTTGGCAGGCGAGATGCAGCGATCACATTTGCCTGAGAAATTATGATGCTGCATAACTAAGTGGTGCCTGCTCGGGTTTCTGCTCTGTGTGTAAAATGTCATCTTGTGTTAATTCATTAACTAGGCCCACTTTTCTTAAGAGCTTAATGAGCCTGCTGACCAAATTACTAACATCAGAGTTGCCTGGGACCTAAGTTCCAAGTGCATAATCCATGGATAATGAAGTTTCCATTTATTCTGGCTGTCCCTCAAGCTAATGCGCCCCCGGGGCGGGGCGCCCCCCCCCGGCCCGGGGGGGCGCGCCCCCCCCCGGCCGCCGCCGCCACCCCCCCGGCCGCCCGTGGGACCGCTGTGTTTTGTACAACTCCGGGGATGCTCTTCACCTCAAAGTCACCACATATTTGTTTAGTTATCATGACAGCTTTCTAGCAGATGGCAGCCAAGTGTCTTGAGGAAAAGTACCTTTAACTAATTCACGCAGAGGTGCTGTCTGGACCAGGGAAGGCACTCAAGCAGCTGATACTTGTGACTTGCTGTTCCTTCACTTCCCAAAAAAAAATCCCCTCCTCCAGATGCAAATGAAATTTCCTACTGGATACCATTTTTTGCCTACCAGATTGGCAAAAGCAAAGTTTGATCTCACATTCTGCTCGCCAGGTCTTGGGCAAACAGGTATATTCATGCCTTGTATATATTCAGGCATGGCTAGTGGGAGGGTAAGTTGGTACCAACCCAGGGTGGCAGAGGAGCTAATAATATATACTAACATAAAAATGTGCATATTCTTTTAAAGTGGCCAGGCACGGTGATGCATATCTGTAATTCCAGCTCTTTGGGAGGTGAAAGTGGGGAGGATGGCTTGAGCCCAGTTCGACACCAGCTTGGGCAACATAGGGAGACCCTGCCTCTACAAAAAATAAAAATTTAATAATTAAGTAAATTAGCTGGGCATGGTGGCATGTGCCCATAGTCTCAACTACTTAGGAGGCTGAGAAGGAAAAATCACTTGAGGCCAGGAGTTTGAGGCTGCAGTGGGCTATGACAGTACCACTGTACTCCAGCCTGAGCGACAGAGCGAGACCCTATCTCTAAAAAGCCAAAAAACAAAATAAGCATTTGTGAAAACATTGTTCATCACAGCAAAATATATCAGAACCAATCCAAATGTTTATCAATTGCAGCCTGGCTACATAAATCATGGTGCCTCCATACAATCCTGCACCTGTTTTTAAAATTAGGAAACCTCTACATATACCAATATGGAACAACTGGAAGGATATATTGATAAGGGGAAAAAAGCAAAGTTCAGTAGAGAATGTATAGAGTGTATCCGGAGAAACACAATATAACCAGTAACACTGGGAGCTTCCAGGAAGGGGAATAGATGGTTGTGGAGAGGGAGATTTACTTTTTATTGTTTACTCCTGCCTACTATGTACTATTTGTTCTGTATCATCTATTTAAAAAATAAGCACTCTGTCCTCTTCCTTTGAACTTGCCCAGGCTGATGTGCATCTCAGCTTCTTTATTTTTACTTTTAGACATAGGGTCTTGCCATGCTGCCCAGGCTGGTCTTGAACTCCAAGGCTCAAGTGATCCTCCCACCTAAGCCTCTGAGTAGCTGGGATTGTAGCCTGTGCCACTGCACCTGGCTCAGTTTCTTTATTGTTTCCTGTCCTTTTCTCCCTGTAGGTGTGAGGGCTTTTGGGGTTCAAGCCTCACTGTCCCATGCTCACTTGGAGACCCCTTAATGACTCATGATTCTCTGAGGACAGCTTCCAATGCCTCCAACCTGACCTCTTTTTTTGTTTTTTTTTTGAGACGCAGTCTCACTCTGTCACCCAGGCTGGAGTACAGCAGCACAATCTTGGCTTACTGCAACCTCCAACACCTGGGTTCAAGTGATTCTCCTGCCTCAGCCTCACGAGTAACTGGGATTACAAGCACAAGCTACCATGCCTGGCTAATTTTGTATTTTTAGTAGAGATGGAGTTCACCATATTGGCCAGGCCAGTTTTGAATTCCTGACCTCAAGTGATCCACCCACCTCGGCCTCCCAAAATGCTGGAATTATAGGCATGAGCCACTGCACCTGGCCCAGCCTGACCTCCTGAGTCCAGAATTCCTGTTCTGGAATATTCACTGCCCTTCAAACTGACTCTCTCTCATCCCTTTGAAAAACTCCTACCTTGCTATTTTTTTTAAAAAAGTATTTTTTCAGTTTGTTTTCCTCCAGATTATATATATTTAAAAGTTAGATTTATTGAGGTATATCTTAGGCATAAGATTTGCCCTTTAAAAATGCACTGTTAGATGAATTCTGACAAAATGAAACAGTTGCATGTCCTCTTCCACAATCAAGATGTAGAACCTTTCCATCCCCCACAAAAAATATTTTGTGCTTCTTGTGGTCAATCTTCTCCCATCATTCCAAGCCTCTGGAAACCAGGGGTCTATTTTCTGTCCAAATAGATCCACTTTTTTCCAGAAAGCCATACAAGTGGAATGTAACAGTATGTAGCCTATTGTGTCTGGCAACTTTCACTCAGCACGCTGCTTTTGAGATTCATCCATGTTTCTTTGAGTATTAATATTTCATTCCTTTTTGTACCTGAGTAGTATTCAGTTGCAAGGATGTGTCACAATTTGTTTGATTTCCCAGATGAGGGAGGGCACTGGGGTGTTTCCAATTTCAGGAATGCCAGTCTTTGTGCTAACATATATTTTCATATTTCTTGGGCATACATAGGGCTGGAGAGTTCTGGGTCATATGAGAAGCATATATTTAACTTTAGAAAAAATTGTTCCACTGTTCTCCAAAGTTGCTATAGCATTCTGCATCCCCACCAGCAGCAATGTACGAAATTCTCAGTCACCCTGCATTCTCATCAGCACTTACTAATACCAGTCTTTTAAATTTTAGCCATCTTAATAGGTGTTTAGCGGTATCTTGAGGTTTTAATTAGCATTTCCTAATGACTAATGATGTGAGCATCTGTTCATATGCTGATTTGACACAGCTTATCTTCTTTAATGAAGTGTTTATTCAAATCTTTTGCCCATTTTTAAACTGGTTTGACATTATTATTGGACAGTAAGAGCACTTTATATGTTCTGCGACACAGTGTATTATCACAAATGTGTTTTGCAAATATTTTCTCCTGGTCTATGGCTTATCTTTTCATTTTCTTCACAGTGTCTTAAAAAGAGATTTTTGGTGTTTTCTTTTTTAAGATTAGTCAATGAAGAGAAGGTGTTAAAACAAATTTTTACATAGTCCTTTGCCTCAATTCTTTCTTAATGGTATGTGGTTTTTATATTCGATTCGAGTAATCTTCCCCTAGATCTTTGCTTATAAGAAGTCTTATAGTTTTAGCTTCTACATTTATGTCTGTGATCCACAGCAAGTTAATTTTTGTTTATGGTACAAGTCAAGGTTCTTTTTATCTTCCCATTTAGCTTTCCAATTTTTCTAACACCATTTGTTGAAAAGCCTATCCTCTCTTACTGAATTACCTTGGCACCTTTGTTGAAAATCAATTGACCATACAAGTCTGAGTCTATTCTTAGACTCTCTATTTTGTATGATTGAGCTGTATACCTATCTTTATGCCAATAAGGGTGCTGTTAACTACAGCTTTATAGTTAAGTCTCGAAATCAGGTACTGCGTCTTGCATGCCTTTTTCCCCCTTCCAAATTGAACTTTATTTCTGATTACAAAAATCCATGTTAATTATTTAAAAAAAAAAAAGAAATGTCCAAGGCAGACAAAATGTCCCCTCCTCTCCCCCAAACCTCCTAGAATTCTACTAGACATGGTTCACAGTTTTGTATCGACCAGGAGCTGGGAAACTTTTTCTGTCAAGGGCCAGATAGTAAATATTTTATGCTTTGTAAGCTATACAAGTAACATAAAAGCTGTCATGGACAATATGTCAATGAATGAAGGTGGTTGTGTCCCAATCAAACTTTATTTATACAAACAGGTGGCAGGTCAGATTTGGCTCACTGGCCATAGTTTGCTGTCTACCCACAGCATAAATCCTTGAAAACGGTTCTCTATACTTGTGTACACACATGTACTTTTCTTCATGCTGTATGGATATTTCAGCATGCAGACATCTTTCCTTGGCACCCACACCTTTGTGAAAGAATAGCCATATAGTATCTCACTATAAACTACAGTTTATTTAACCAAACCGCTAATGAAGTACCTTTAGGTTGCTTCCCATTTTTGCTATTACAAATAATGCTATAATATCATTCAGGCAGACAGTGAGGGACATGAGGGGAGGGGCCAGTGATCTTGGTCACTGATGCAGTGATTTCTTTGGACAAATTCCTACTTGCTGGATGTTTCCCTGGCCATCTGGTCTCCCAGGTTTGAACACTCTGGGTTGTCCTGAACCCTCTCTTTTTCTCTGTCTATATCAAGCAACCAAGTATGGTCAGTTTCTACTGTGCTGTGTTTCTCCAGCCTCTCAACCTCACATCTATTCTTATGGCCACATATAGGCCCAGGCCAGGGAGAAAACCTCGCTGAGAGTCTTGCCACCTGTAGCCTCTTCAAATTCCAGTCTCTTTGCAATACTCCCACAAGTCTGAACGTTGCCCAGGACGGTGTTGCTGTGTAACTCTTGTAAAACTCTTCAGATAAAGGAACTCAGTGGCTCACATCACTCTCTTTGGGCCTGGCATTCACAGACAGCACTGTTTCTGTGTTTAATTTCCCAGCATCAACCCCCCGAGGGCATGGGGAGAGTCCAGAGTTGGAATGAGGAACACCATTTGCCTTGTGACATGTCTTCATTTCTGAACTGAACTAAATAATAATGCTAATAATACTAACAACCATCACCACCACTCATATTTTCTTTGAACTAAAAAACAAAAGAGTATAAATAATATCATCACAATTATCCTAGCAGCTCTTACCGTACTCTCAGTAATATCGAATGTGTCTTACACATTCTAACACTTTTAATGCTTACACCATCTGTATTGAGTTGAGTGGGGTCCCTCCAAAAGATATGTCCACCCAGAACCTCAGAATGTGACCTTATTTGGAAAAAGGGTCTTTGCAGATACAATTAATGTCAGAGTTTCAAGATGAGCTCATTCTGAATTAGAGTGAGCTTTAGATCCAATGATGAGTGTCTTTATGAGAGACAGAGAAGGAGATGACACAGAAACAGACAAGGGAGAAGGCCATGTGAAGTTGAAGGCAGAAACTGGAATCATGCAGCCCCAATCAAGACAAGGAACACCAAGAATTGCCAGTGGCCCTAGAAGCTGGGAGTGAGGCATCGAATAGATTCTTCCTCGGAGCCTCCAGAAAGAACAAACCCTGCCAGTACCTTGCATTTGGACTTCTAGCTTCCAGAACTGTGAGATAATAAATTTCTGTTATTTCAAAGCCAAGTTTGCAGTCATTTGTTACGGCAGCCCTATCAAATGAATATATCCTCCTATGAAGTAGACCATTTCACAGGTGAGGAAATGGAAACATGGGTTGAGGAACTTGCCCAAGTACTCCCTATATCTTAGGAATGATTAATAGCTATTCTTAGAGCTAGCTAGTGGAGGAACCAAGAGGAACCCAGGCAGTCTGTTTCCAGCACCTATGCTCTTACCCACAGCTTTATTTCATTCTACATATGTGGTTATCTTACCATTAAGTTCTCGGTGGGCAAAGACCAGGCTTGCTCCTTCTTGGAACACCACTCAGGGCTCACTGCAATCTGGGAAATACAACGGGTACTCCACAGTGGTTTTTGATATTGGTAAACTAACTCTGAAACATGGTAACATGGTAATTCACAACCTCTTCACTTACAGACAGAGTCAAAACTACAGGAAGGCAAACATTTGAAGAAGAAAATAAGGATAACCTAAATGCTGAGCAGTGAGCACCAAAACTCCTGCTTCTACTCTTCCTTTGATATACACGATTCCCCTTCTTCTTTACAACAATCCTTTGAAGTGTGCCATTTTATTATCTCACCTTGACAGATGAGAAAATGGAAACTCAGAGAGGTTAAGTAACTTACTGAAGGATAAACAGCAAACAAATGGTACAACCAGTCTTTGGGCACAGGAGTCTGAGGTGAGAAGCCACTGCGCTACCCTGAATACGTCTCTCTGCTCTCTCCTCTCCTCTTCCCATTTCTCCTGAACGTTTTGTCACCTCACTGTACTGCTCTTGCAATGGGGTCCCTTTCCAGTACCTTCAATGAAGACCCGATCCTAGACTCTGATCGGTATGCTGGAAGTGTCTCTGTGGGATGGCAAGAGGTATTTCATGAAAAAGTACCTTGGCCAAACAGGAGTGACAACAACTGAATCACAGTTAAATCCACCTCTCCCCCCCCACCCCCTTTTTTGTAGCTGTTTAGAGGGAAGGTTCAGAGATCAAACTGTCTAGATTCAAACCCCAGCCAGGTCACTCACTAGCTGTGTCGACTAGAAAAAGTTACTTTGCCTCTCTGTGTCTCAAAATCCTCATCTTTAAAATGGGATAAGAGAACCCACCCCATAGGGTTAGTTTTTGGATACAAAGGAAAAATATGTATAGAAATGTTTAACATGGTGTCTGGCACAGAGTAAGTAACACTCAACAAACCTTTCAGTTATTATCAATAGCTATTATTACAGGACTTTTCAGAGCCTTTACTAGGCAAATGTCCACTGTGATACTTCATGAGAGGATATGGTTATTTCCTTAACCTCAGTGCTAGGCTGAGATGGATAAAACATACACCATATTCCAAATATTTGCATTCCCAACATTCTAGAAGGTATCTTCTCACAGATCAGAAAGGGGACTCCCTGGCCTTTGGGCAGGCTGTTGGAGGAAGCTCTGTGTTGCAGCTGCCGATCAAAGAGGATGAAGCTGAGAGACAATTATCTTAGCCCCATCCTCTCTTCTCATGAAACAGTAAGGCCCAGGTCCCAGGCCACACAGTTAAGGTTCAGCATCACCATTACTGACGGCCAAGGACTGGGAGCAGCTCCTGAGTGTGAAGCGAGAGATGCCACCATGAGGGTTGAACGATACTCTGCCGCCTCTGACATTTGTCAAGAACTGATCATGCAGGAGCTGATGCTGCAGAAATTCACAAGGAGTCCAAAGGTTGCCCTGGTTCTGTTCTTGGGATCTGTGAGTTTGTCATGGCCCTTTGCATAATCAGTTCATCGGTGCTGCTCATGCCCGTGAAACTTTATTACTCGGGGGAAATGCTGAGTGCACACACTTGGAGCTTCCGAGTGCAGAAAACTTTCTGAGTAATTTAGGGGAATGGGCTGATACAGAATCATTGTGAGCAGGGCTCCCAAGGAGGAGCTTTATCGACCATGAACAAATTCATGGCTTCTTGAGATGTCAGATCTGAACACAACGACCCTGACCCAATGAGTTCCAGCGCCTTGGACGCCAGGGCTGTTCATTTTGCACACACTGGGTTCTTGTTCTCCACACACGGCTCTTGGGCTCCAGTCCCAGTGCAGGCAGGATGAGCATGCCCGAAAGGGAAGCACAAGACATACCTGACGCCAAACGGAACTCTGCACATCAGCCTCAGCCCATCCCCAGTCCTGGGGCCCATGCTTCATAACCTCCCTGGTCCCAGTCACTGTCTCCTCCATCCTGCCTCCCCCTCTGGCTCTCTGCAGTCTCTTTCTACATGGCTGCAGGGTGCTCCTTCTAAAAACATTCATCTGTTCATGTCACTCCTAGCTCAAAACCTTCTAGGGGCTTCCCATGTACTCAGAATAAAGTTCAAAGTCCCTACCAGGACCTCCAAGCCCTGAATAATCTTGTCCCCATTGCTACTCTGACCTCCACTCCTGCTCCTCCTTGGCTGCTGCTGCAGACCTGTTGGCCTCCTTGATGTGGTTCTGGAACACCCCAGCATGCACCTGCTACAGGGCCCTTGCCCTCTGCTTAGCAGGCCCTGCTAGGGCATCCGCATCACTGATGATTCCATTCAAGGCTCTATTCCTCTCTGGCCCACTGACATCACTCTCTAACCCCCCCACCTGCCTCGCCTACCTTCACAGCACCATCACTGCCAGACATTGTACATCATATTTGCATTTAATTGTCTCTCTTTTCTACTAGAACTCCCTGAAGGCAGAGCTGAATTCTGCTTGCTCATCCCTGAATCCCCAAAGCCTCAAATAGTAAAAATTTGCTGGGAGAAGAGGGAAGAGTGTCTCTAACTCTGTGACCTTGTAATGTCTTGGCTTGTGTATTTTTCCTATGAGACTCCACGCCTTCATGGCCATTATCCATTCAGCCTCCCAGGTGAGAAAGATAAGACTCAGAGAAGTGAGGTCACTTGCCCCAGGTCACACAGCCAGAAAGTGATGGAGCTGAGACAGGAGCCCAGGTCTGTTTGACCAACACCCAGAGATGACTCATGGTATGAGGGCAGGTCCCATTCAACCAGTTTGTCCTGGTGATCTGTTTGGGGAAGGTAAAAAAAAATCACCCTTATGGCTGAAATATTCACACTGTTATTGATGGGCACTGGCTGAGCTCAGGATTTATAGAGAAGACACACATTCATTGTACAAAACACAGTCTCATCCTTCTAGAATCTTCCCTCTCACAAATCAGGTGGGATCAATGTAACCCTTTCCCAGAATCATCTAGAGATCCACTGCCCACAGGGCCAAAAGTATGGGGCCAGTGAAGGTAGACTCCTCTCCCAAAGTGGCCAAGATGGTGCCCTGACACAGTCACTCCAGGCCAACCCTGCAGACTGGACCTGGCTCTGCCCCCGACTCACAGCCCTTCCAGGAATTTCTATTTGCCAAGGGTCCAGTCCCACCCCCCTCATCATGAAAGTCACAGCTCTTCACCACAGGGCCCTTCCTACCCAACTCTCCTCTCTCATTGCCTCCTTCTCTAACCACTTTCCCGAGTGCCGGCCACGCCTAGAACAACTTGTCTGCTTAGAGCCTACGGCCTGTCAACGCTGGGCCCCACAGCCTCCTGGTTTAAAAGAGGCAAGTGAAAGTGCTGAGTGAAGGGACAGAGGGATTAAAATTGGGACTGTAAAATCAGGATGAACAACTTGTACCCGCCGTAAAGTTGAGATGAACATTGAAGACTGTTTTAAAGCTGAGCCGAGTGAAGCGACTGTGAGCTTGGTTCTGCAGCTTCCTTTTACCGCATGAAGAGTCTGATCCCTTCACACTAGATTAAAACCGGCCTCGGGGGTGCTGAATGGCAGAGAAGAGAAAATGCTGCTGAGAGGGAGGCAGGCAGAGCAGCTGGGATTTACAGGGACACAGAACCTCCAAGGGCTGTGACGCGATGGAGGGGAAGTCTGGCTGGGGCCACATTTCATTCGTCCACTTAGAGAGCCCAGATCCTGTGCTCAGGTGCCAGGAGCAGGCCCGACCCTGATGGCACTCCCAGGGTGGGAGTGGCCCTGGGGGGGGCCCATTTCACTCCTGCACTCCTCCTACCATGGCCTCTGCCATATTTCTTCAAGCCTGGAAGCATCAAGGGACTGTCTGGGCCACTGAAAACCAAGGGCATCCCCACATCCACCCTGACTTTCCTATTTTTAAAAAAGCATCCCATGGGGCTGGAGCGCCTTTGCAGATCCCTATTCCAAGCACATCGCCCACCCCGATTTAGATGCAGATTGAAAAAGTTTAATTTAAAGGGCAGCCCAGCAAATGACTGAATCAAAAGAGAGCCACGAAAACCCTGCTGAACCATTACCATAGCAACTCAAGTTGCTAAAATGAACTGAAAGAGGGTGATGGGAAAACTGGAGCTGCCCAACCTCAGTCCAACCGCAGCAGGGGCCATCCTGGCCCCAAGCCAGAGGGAAATGAGAGAGGAGACCCATGTGCCAAGATGCTGGGAACCGGGAGTATTGAGGGCTGGGAGACAAGTGCCAGAGGATTAAGTTCAAAGTGAGAGTGAGGGAAAGCAAGGGGAAGGGGAGAGGGAGGCAGACAGATGGGGGTGAGGGGTGTGGGGTGGGAGACAGAGAGAGAGAGAGAGAGAGAGAGAGAGAGAAAGTTCTAAGATTGAAGGCCAAATGAAGGATACATTTCCCTGGGGATTTTCAGTCATTCTTATTCCAAAAGACTGAAGGGCTTCCTATCTTCCTAACCACTGCCAACCTTTGGGCAAATGGGAGCAGGGAGTCTCCCTGAAAGCTTCACTCTAGCCTTTCAATAAGTGCTACTGAACAGCCAACTGGTATCAATGGCCCCTAATTTCTAAGCTGTTCACCCCAGAGAGCTTCTTAGAATGGAGGAAAGCCCCCAGCAGTCCCAGAGCTCTTTGAAGCCTGCTGAGAGCTGCTATAAACCCTTAGAATTTGATCTCTGCTTCTGATGAGGAAGGGCCCAGTGATGAGCCAGGGAGTTGGGTGGTGAATGGCCTCTTGGCTAAGACACAGGCTCAGGGCAGTTGCAGAACTGGTTGGAGGGTAAGGCATTTAATTGGCTGTTTAGGATAGAAAAGTCTTTCTTGGTTTTTTTTTTTTTTTGAGATACGGTCTCACTCTGTTGGCCAGGCTAGAATGCAAGGGCATTTTTTAAATAAGAATTCATATTGCCACTAAAACTCAATGAGAGGGTAATTGGGAGCTAGGGCCCAGGTGGCCTTTTTAGAACTCTGCTCAATTGTGTCATCACTTCAAAAATGTCAACAGAAGAATGCAGTGGAAATGAGGGGTAAGAGTTCTTTGCTACCTCTCCTACTGCAGGCCACAAAAGCAGCAAAGGTCAATGAGAGACAGCGTGGGAAGGGGGTGGGACTTGGTAATGAGCTCATGCACCACCATTGGGATCAATCTAATCATTCTACCTATACAAAGGGAAACCTCTGAGGCATCTGTCTCTTCTGCATCGAGTGGTTTCACCAGACTCAGGTTCCCGTATATGACATCCTGGGCTGCTCCTGCAGGCAACATGCTGGAAATGACTATCCACGTGGCCTAGAATTTGCTGAATAAGGAGAGCTTTACAGAATTACTATTTCTATTGCTTACTGTATCTATTTACCTGGAGTGTCTGGTGGAAGCTGCAAAATGAAATGCTTAGCAGACATTCTTTGAACTCAATGGTCAGTTGGGTTCTGATCCAATAATAAGGCTTGGTCAGTTACAATACAATAGTTTATTGAGCCTGGCTTGTCAGCGGCCAGAGCGAATACTGCTAACTCTAGCAGGATGCAGGGAGCGGAGATGCTTTGATCAGTTTGTAAGTATGGTGTAATCACACACAAATAGCACTATAGGGAAAAGCAAACCCTAAAAACTGGAGACAGAAAAATCTACTTCAGGCAGGCCATTGTTACAAATAAAGCCTCATTTTCGGGAGCTGGGAAAACAAGTATCATCATCATATAGCAATTACAATCGTAGGACTGGGCCCCCAGGCTATCACTGGAGCTGCAGGCCTCAGCGTGAAACCTGGTTCCTTCCTTTCCTTTTCCATTCATGTCCAACTCAGGGGCAGGTCCTCCTGATTCTGCTTCCATAATATGGGACAAGTTGCCATCATCTGTTGCACGGATTACCATGTGAACCTCTTACTTGGTCTCCCAATTGCTAATCTTGTCCCTCCCAGATCCATTTTCCACACAGCATCTAGAAAGCTCGTTTTAGGAAGTGAGTAAGACCATAGTATGTTTCCTGCTTTATACCCTCGCCAAGGGTTGCTGACTGAACTGAAAATCCAAACTCCTAGCAATGGCTTAGACAAATAATCTCTACAAGAGGCCCTTGACTCTTCTACAGCCTGCCTGTTAGCACCCCATGTTCTAGCTGGGGGGGTTGGTAAAGTCTGGCCTGCCGTCTGCTTTTATAAATAAAGTTTTATTGGTACACAGCCATTCCCATTCACAATGTATCATCTATGGCTGCTTTCATGCTACAATGGCAGAGTTGCATAGTTGAGACAGTGAGTCTAGGGCCCACCAAGCCTTACAATAGGAGAACTAATGTTAGCTCCTTGAGCAGTCCAATATTGCAATGAACCATGTGCTTAGAGATGTGCTAGCTGCTTTTATCCAGCTTATAGTCTCTTTGGGAAATTACTCTAATATACAAAATGTGGCAATTCGCATGAGGTAACTATAAATGCTGTAGAAAATAAATGGAGAAATCAAGAAATAAAGGCAGAAATCAAGCACACCCCTCCCCCTGCTATCCCTCCATTAGCTCTTGCTTTTTGTTATCTGTAGAAGTAAGCTACTGAAATGTTCCTATGGGAAATGGCAAACTTGGTCTCCATCTTGGCAATGAAATACCTGAATGGTTAAAAATCTATCTGTTCTTGCTACCACCACCTCCCTGGGTGGTTGAGCAATGTTGTCTACCTGTGGAATCCTGTCTTCTGAGAGGTCCTTGGATGTCTCATATTCATGCTTCTTGAAATGAAGGCTTGGTGGAGCATTTTAATGTTCTTTAAGACAAGGTGCTGGAGGCTCTATTCCAATACCAGTGGGCCTCCTGGGCAGCAGGTCACCGAACCCGGCTGTTCCATAATAGATGAATAACTACAGGGTCTTGGGCTTTGGAGGATTCAAAGTTACTCATTCAATTCTATAAAGAGGAAATAATAACCAAGTATCCCCGGGGCCGCTTTAGAATCCCTGTCAAAAGCTCTCGAAACACCTAAGACAGGCTGGAGAGCTCAAGCAAACATTTTAAACATTAATGAGGCTGTGTTTTAAACAAGAAAGTGAAGAAATCAAAGCCTGTTGCTAAAGAGGGCCCAAGCTGGCCTCCTTAGGAAGAGGAATAAAAGGACCCACACAGTCTGATGTGATACAAAGATGAATCCCACGGAAGGCAGGCAGCAGAGTGCATTCACTCATTCATCACACATTTCCCAGCCCCTACTAAGGGCCAGTCAGGGTGCCAGAGGATTCTGGGCCGCTGTTATAGGGCACGAGTTACTGGAGAACGAATAGGGAGCTCTGGGAACCTCAGGATTACCATGGCTAAGATTATTCAAAATTTATTTTTTGAATAGGCAATATATGCATGATATCAAATTCAAAAAGTAAGAAAGGACAAAAAAAGTAAGGGACTTATTTTGCAGACAAAAATAAATCTGTTTCCTGTATCTCTCTCCTAGCCACAGGCTTCCTCTCCCCAGAGGTAATCCTGGGCACCCATTTATTTTTTTCATTTTCTTTTTTGTGTAGCCTTCCAGAAATAGTGCAGGCATATATTAGCACATATCTACGGGTTTTAACACCCGTGTTAATACCCTAATTTATTTAATTAAGCACATCAATACATACTTTTAACCAATTACCATTTTGTCTATTTAATAAATACGTATACAGTACTTCCTATATGCTAGGTTCTCACTTTTAAAAAATTTAACTTTCTATTTGGAGATACGTTTAGACATATAGAAGAGTTGCAAAAATAGTAAAGTTTCTGTAAATCCTTCGTCTAGGTTCCCCTAGTGATGACTCCTTACCTAACCACAGAACAACTGTCAAAACTGAGTTGACCTTGGAACGACTGTATTAACTAAGTTAATAGAATTGATTCAAATTTTGCCAGGATCCCACATGGCATTGATCTCCTCTAATCTGTGACAGTTTCTCAGACTTTCCTTGTTCTTTATGACTTTAATACTGTGAAGAAGACTGAGAAGTTATTTTGTAGAATGTCTCTCAATTTGGGTTTTTCTGATATACTTTCACAATTCTGACGAGATATATTACTGAAAAGAGTATTGGCGTATATTCATTGTATCCTGTCAGGGGGTACCTGAAATGCATTCATTAATGGTGTTAACTTTGATCACTTACTGAAGATGGTATCTGCCAGGATTCTGCACTGCAAAGTTACTATTTTTGTCTTTGTAGTCAATACATATCCTGGGGGAGATCCTTTGAAACTATGCAAATATCCTGTTTCTGCTTAAACTTTCACCCACTAATTTTAGCATTTATCATGGATCTTGTCTGCTGCCCCGCACCAAATATTATTATGTTGTTTTCATGGTGTTTTCCCCCCTATTTCCTTGATTCCCTCTACATTTCCATAATTATACTTTTTCTATAAGGAGGATATGCCCCTTTCTTCAATTTATTTGTTACTTATTTACTTCAGATGGACTTGTGCATATTTATGTTATTCAACACTAGGTTATTTTCTGAGTTATATAATCCAATACTATTTGAATGGGTTCCCTCCAAAATACAAGTGTTGCCAATGTGATGGTATTGAGGGGGTGAGGCCTTTAAGGGGTGATTATGCCAGGAAGGCTCCTTCCTCAGGAATGGGATTGGGGCCCTTAGAAAAGGGGCATCATGCAGTGTTCGGCTAGCTGCCCTTCTGCCACCTGAGGACACAGCAATCATCACCTCTGGAGGATGCAGGAATAGGGCACCCTCTTAGAAGCAGAGAGCAGCCCCTGCCAGACCACTGAACCTGCTTGCACCTTGTTCTTGGACTTCCCAGCCTCCAGAACTGTGGGAAATAAATTTCCATTCTTTATAGCTAATTCGGTCTCAGGTATTTTGTTACACCAGCATAAAACAAAGTCATTAATATTTATTTTGTTGCTTCACCTTTGGCCATAAAGAGCACTTTCAGGTTGGCTCCCATATCCTTTCAATGCCCCCTCCACGTTCTCTCTTTTTTTGTTGTTTGGTTTGGGGGTTACTTGTTTGCTTTCTGGGAGAAGATGCTTTGGGCTCATCTTGTGTTTCCCAGTCCCAGGGTTGGAATCAACTCTAACTCTTCTTAATAGCTGCTTAGTGAGTATGCCATTTGTGGCGATGTAGAACTGATTTATTTAAAAGCAGGATCTATCTATTTCCAAACTTTTCTCTTATAATCTTTTACAATAAAAATCCTTGTAGGTGGGCTCTTTCATACATAAGCAATTGTTAAAGTAAAACCTAAAGCATTTACAAAAACCTAGGAGGCCCTCTCTGACTATCCCCGTGTTCTCTCTCTGCCCTCTGCTCCTGACAATGTTCTATTCCCGTCCCCAGTGTGGTGGACAGCCTCTGAGGCAGCTCCTCCAACACCTGCCTTTTGAGATCCATGCCTTTTCATGATCCCTTTCCCGTGAGTTGGGGCTGGACTTATTGCTCACTTTTTTTTTTCTGAAACAGGATCTCACTGTGGATGAAAGCCCTTCAACAGGCCTTCACACTCTGACACCCCAGGCTGGAGTGCAGTGGCACGATCATGGCTCACTGCAGCTTCAGCCTTCCAGGCTCAGGCCATCCTCCTGCCTTAGCTTTCTGAGTAGTTGGGACCCCAGCTGCATGCCACCATGCCTGGCTAATTTAAAAAATTATTTTTAGAGACAGGATATCCTATGTTGCCCAGGGTGATCTTGAACTCCTCCCACCTCTCAAAGTATTGGGATCATAGGCAGGAATAACCACACCCAGCCATTTCTCATTTCTCATTAATGAAATAAGATGGAAATAAAGTATCACTTCCAATACCAGGTTACCAAAGGACTGTGGCTTCTATTCCATCTCAGCTGCTCGCTCTTGATGTTTGCCTGGTCTAAGAACCATGATGTGAGCTGCCCTATGGAGAAGTCCATATGCCAAGGAACAGAGGGAGGCCTCCAGCAAACAGTCAGCCAGTGAGGGACTGAGGCTCTCATTCCAGCAACCCACAAGAAACGGAAACCCCCTAGTTGAAGACAGGATAACTGCAATCACATGAGAGATCTTAAGTTAGAGAAACTCGTGTACAAAAAGTAAAATCAGCAAGTCTTACTAGTTACAGGGCTGTACAGCTAAATAATTCTAGGGTCCTTCCTTCCTAGGACTGATGCTCTCTTGATCTGGTATGAGAGCCTGATGCTCTCTTGGCCAACATGACCTCCTGCCCACATCCTGGCCAGCCCTCAAGATTCAAATGGCCACTAAGTCACTCTCTCCTTGCCTTCTCCCGTGAGTTTCCTAACTAGAAACAATCATGCTCTCCCTCAGCCTCCCACTGTGCTTACCTGACCCATGTCATAGCACCTCTTATTCTCTCCTATATTGCAGAGTTACGGACATAGCTAGTCTTCTGTAACGCAAACACGAAACTTGTCAAGGGCTGGATTCTCATCTCAGTCGTGTTTATAACCCATCCCTCTCACTTCTAAGCACTAAGCTCAGCCTTGCACATATATATTAGGTGCTCTAAAACATCCATAAAGCTAACATGTAATAATAAGTCTTAAATTATGGGTTTAGGACCAACAGGTAGCCCGAGCACCTACTGTACACTCTTAGAAGCATTATTATCACCACTCACTATTTCAAGAATAAATGTTTGCTTCTCTAACAAGGATTTAATTTTCTGGACTCTCTATGATTTTCCTCTCCAGTTTTAGAATTTCTAAGTTTAGAAGGAATAAGAAATAACTAAGAAATAACTCCAGACCAAAAGTTGAGGGCCTCTAGCTTCATTCTGCAGCTTTCATATACTAAGTGCTTCCTCTGGTGATGCTTCCACCCAGAGCAACAAGGAGACACCACTGTTAGCACCCACGGAAAATCTGTCCTGGAGACCCAGGGAGCAGGAACTTCCAGGCAGGAGCATAAACAAGGTTCATGTCAATTCATATTCTACTCATCGCTTCTGAGCATTTGCTGGCCACCCTATCATTGCCGGCAAAGCTCCTCTTGTAACAGTATCTATGTCCAATTGCACTAATTGAACATGAAAATGAGGGAGATAAAGGGAGACTCAGCTAATTGTATTTTTTCATTGGCTTCCAAGGAGAAAAACCCATAATCAGTCATAATTACAAACTTCCCTTGTGGTCTCAGCAGAACAGGCCCCGAATGGAGCTATTCTGAGGCATCTTGCTTGACGGCAGATAAACAAGCTCTTAAACCCTTTTTTGATCTGTAAAGACTTTGAGGAGTAAGAGGAGATGCTGTGAACCTTCTTGCTTCCTTCAGCTTACACCCCTCAACTTTACATTTAAGCTAAAGATACTGTCATCGGTGACGTTTCTCTATTCTCTACTCTCTGTGTGGATAAAAGCCCTTCACCAGCCCTTCACCAGGGACACCAAGACAATAACTGGGCTGTGTGAAGCTAGTGACCGTCCCACTCCTCGGAATTCACTTTTCAAGATGCAGAGGGGTGCAGGAAGAGAGAGACACAGCACCGGGCTTTCCCTCTAGGAAGAGACAGCCGTAAGCTACCTTGGGGCATTCATGATGATGGCAGTTAACTGTGGGGCAAGCTCAGCTGAAGGCAGGAATCCTCCTGCTCACGGAGAACACAGAATGGCTTTGTTGCCTTAATCTGTCCTAAATTCATAAGGTTCTGTTACCATTAAGAATAAGGCAAAACCAAAATGAACAGAACATGGTGCTGGAGTCCCAGCTGAGCTTGGAAAGTATAAACCTTAGTTCCAGAGAATTCAAGTCACTTATAAATGAATAGGAGGAAGAACCTGGAAACCTAAAGGCAAGCTGGGGCTGCACATTAGGGCAGGGGCAAGAATAGGTGGCTCCAGCCCGTGAACATAGGTGCTCAAGGGACTTTTGCAGAACAAGTGCCAATGTGACAACCTAAATGACTGTCTGGCAGGAGACAGGAATGTCCATATCCTGAAATGATAGCTTAGGAAAACTTTGCAAACTTAAGAACCAGAGCAAAACTAAAATCATTAAAAAGAAACTCCAGGCTAGGCACGGTGGCTCATGCCGGTAATCCCAGCACTTTGGGAGGCTGAGGCGTGTGGATCACCTGAAGTTAGGAGTTCAAGACCAGCCTGACCAACATGGTGAAACCCCGTCTGTACTAAAAATACAAAAAATTAGTAGGGTGTGGTGGTGGGTGCCTGTAATCCCAGCTACTTGGGAGGCTGAGGGAGGAGAATCGCTTCAACTTGGGAGGCGGAGGTCGAAGTGAGCCGAGATCACACCATTGCACTCCAGCCTGGGTGACAGAGTGAGACTCTGTCTCAAAAACAAAACAAAACAAAAAAACAAACTCCAACGGCAACAAGAAAAACGCAACATGACAGAGATGAGCACAAGTCATCTAAGTGTAGGAGGGACATGGGAGGAGAGGAAGGACCAGGCCCAGATCCGTCTGGCCACTGGCTGGCTTGCTTTCTGATTTTGGGCCAATTGCTTACTTTCTTTGTGCCTCAGTTTCCTGGCCTCTTTATGCTGCCCCCTGATATAGCCAGAAGAGATGGCTCGGACCTGACCCCTTTCCTATGCTGTATTTATGACGGGAAGATACCCAGGATGTTCTGCCCACAGCCTCCGATTTTCCTCTGACATGCACATTGTAAAACGCTTCGGTCTCACTTCAGCAAGTTTGCCCATAAATACATTCAGCCCCAAATTGCTTTAATTACAGAAGAAGGAAATTGCTTCACTTGGCAAAAGGTTCTTCCCCGGTTCAGCTAATGGCAGTCTGGTATGCGCGTCTGTGATGGACTTTTTTTTTTTTTAACTAAAAGCCATTGTGCCTAATGAGAATTGGAAAAGTGCCGTGGAACCAGCATTCACTGGGGCCCATCCTGGCCCCTCTGGTGAGCTGTGACTGCTTTCAGAAATCACACATTATTCCAGAAAGTAACAGCTGACCTCAAAGAATGTGCTTCCCAAATCAAAAGAAGCCACTGGCCAAGATGTCATGACCTAACAGCGAGGGGCAGGGGCGGAGAGGCCGTCTGGGGGTTATGCATTTGGAAATGAGAAGCTCAAGCAAAGTGCTGCGTGTTAAATAAAGACAAGACCCCGTAATTATTACAGTGAGAGACAATTTACACTTCTTTAACTCTTTGTGTGGAGATTCTAGAAAGTTCTTTGCAAGTATCCAAATATCATCTCATGTGCAGCCAGGGGAAATTTTCCAAGATGTCCAACACTCACACTCCGGCTCTTACCACCAGCGAGCAAGATTAAAGATTGCCTTTGTTGGGCCAGGTTTTCCTACCAGGTGGATGGGTACCCATTGACATTAAAAAGGAGATGAGACGATGATGCACTGACATCTAACACAGACCACAGACTCTGGAGGCTGATAGATCCGTATGAGTCCTGGCTCTACCATTTATTAGCTTTGCAACTGTGGTAAGTTACTTACACTTGTGAGCCTCAGTTTTCCTCATCTGTAAAATGAATGATAAAAGCATGCATCTCATGAGGTGCTTGTGAAGATCAGACAGGGTCGTTATAAATTATGTAGCACAGGGCTGGACACGGGGCCTCACACCTGTAATCTCAGCACTTTCAGAGGCCCAGGTGGGAGGACTGCTTGAGGCCAGGAGTTCAAGGTCACAGTTAACTATGATTGCACTACTATACTCCAGCCTGGGCAACACAGGGAGACCCCATCGCCAAAAAAATTTAAAAATTTGCTGGGCATGGTGGCATGCTCCTGTAAACCTAGCTACTCAGGAGGCTGAGGTGGGAGGATCGCTTGAGCCGAGGAGTTTGAGGTCACAGTGTGCTATCATGGCACCATTGCACTCCGGCCTGGGCGAGAGAGTGAGACCCTATCTCTTAGGACAAATAAAAATACATAAATAGGGCCAGGTGCAGTGGCTCACGCCTGTAATACCAGCACTTTGTGAGGCCGAGGCAGGCAGATCATGAGATCAAGAGATCCAGACCATCCTGGCCAACATGGTGAAACCTTGTCTCTACTAAAAATACAAAAATTAGCTGGGCGTGGTGGCACACATCTGTAGTACCAGCTACTCGGGAGGCTGAGGCAGGAGAATCGCTTAAACCTGGGAGGCGTAGGTTGTAGTGAGCCGAGATCGTGCCACTGCACTCCAGCCTGGACAACAGAGCCAGACTCCGTCTCAATCAAATCAATCAATCAATCAATCAATCAATCAATGAATATGTAGCACAGTGCCTGACAGACAGTCTAAGGGGTCATTAAATATTTGCAGCTGCTGCTGCCAGTGCCACCATCACCTCTTCCTCTGCTGTGTTCTTCTTCCTAGTTCCGTGTCAGGGTCTGGCTTTACTGACTTAGGCACCCCTGGGACAGCTAACTATAGTAGGGAGGGGACCTTGGAAAGACAAGGGAGATGCATGAACTCCATCTGCAACCTAAAGTGGGGACTTAAGATAATTTCCTTCGTTTTCTCAAGTTGGAGAAAAATGATAGTGAATGAGTGGCACACAGACTTCAGGATCAAAGAGACCTGGGTTCAAATCTCCCTCTGCCTCTTGCTCGGCAAGTGACGTTGAGCACGTTCCTCAAGTCTCCAACTTCGGTGGCCAGGAAGATAAAAGAGAATAGTGCATGTCAAGCAGTCAGCACCTCTGGCCTATAGGAACAGTTCAACTGTGAGAGGTGGTATTATTACTATTACTGGGTGTTCCTGCTATAGCCCAATTCCTACATCCTGTGTTAGAGATAAAGATGCCCCCTGCCAGGCATGGCACGGTGGCTCATGCCTGTAATACCAGCACTTTGGGAGGCCAAGGCAGGTGATCACATGAGGTCAGGAGTTTAAGACCAGCCTGGCCAACATGATGAAATACCATCTCTACTAAAAATACAAAAATTAGCCAGGCGTGGTGGTGCACACCCATAATCCCAGCTACTCGGGAGGCTGAGGTAGGAGAATCGTTTGAACCCAGGAGGTGGAGGTTGCCGTGAGCCAAGATCCTGCCATTGCACTCCAGCTTCGGCAATAAGAGTGAAACTCCGCTCAAAGAAATACCCGAGGGGTCTTTGACACAAGGGGAAATGAAACAAAGTGGCATCTGCATAACGCTGAGCTGTGCTTATTTGCCATAAAAATCTATTCCAAGTCTGGGCGTGGTGGCTCACGCCTGCAATCCCAGCACTTTGGGAGGCCGAGGTGGGCGGATCACCTAGGGTCAGGAGTTTGAGACCAGCCCGAACAACATGGTGAAACCCCATCTCTACTAAAAATACAAAATAAGCTGGGTGTGTTCGTGCATGCCTGTAATCCCAGCTACTCAGGAGGCTGAGGCAGGAGAATCGCTTCAACCTGGGAGGCGGAGGTTGCAGTGAGCCGAGATCACGCTATTGCACTCCAGCCTGGGCAACAGAGTGAAACTTTGTCTCAAAAAAAAAAATATCTATTCCAAGGTATTCCTGTTCAGGCCACACCTGGACAATGATGCATCCATGCCTAAGGTCCCAGGGAAGCTAGCAATCTGAAAAGTAAAGGAAAAGTTAGAAAAACGGCACCAGAGACTGCCTCCTTTATATTTTGGGGGGCTATTTGTTTGAAAAGACTTTGCTAATAGTTTAAGGAGACTAAAACACAACAGAAGGCAGGCTTGCCTCGCTAAGCCAGCTAGAAGTTTAATTAAATACAATTGCTTGCTGTGTGTTCCCTTCCCAAATGGCCTCATGCATATTCATCATTGTAATTACGGTAGTGAAAAAATCCACGCCTAATTATTCTGTGCTCCCCATCTTTCACATGCCTAGAATTTCTGCATAATGACTGTTGAAATTAATTGCGAGTTAGTTAATTTTACATTTTGTCTTTCCAAAACTTAATTGAAAATTAATTTAAAAGATACAAAAAAACCCCACAAAACCCCACAACAACAACAAAAAATCCCACTACTAGGCATTACGGCAAATCTGGATTTTCAGACTTACAATGTGCACTAAAAATGTGATGTGATTACTTCTAACTTGAGTGCAGCATTGTACTTGTCAAGCTACAATAAAAGGCCAGTCCCATAAATGTCTCCGAACTCACATCTCTATTTTTTCTACCAAATAGCAACAAAGACTCGTGTTGAGTGGGGACGGCTGTCGGTGGTCCAGCTGTCTTCCGGTTGCAGGTTTATCATGTTATCCTTAGAAAATTACATCTTCAGCATTCTAAGAAGACCAGCATGTGGTTTCCACTGTCACTCCATCACACTTCTACCCTCAAATATCTCTACTGGTACCCCAAGCTCCAACTGCAATCTGGCATGCAAGAAACTTCACTTTCATGCTTAACAAACCAACAGAAAACATTTCTTTCTCCCCTCTCTGTTACTGCACTCTGTTCCCACCAGCTTATTTATTTATTTTTTTATTTTTTTGAGGTGGAGTCTCACTCTGTTGTCCAGGCTGGAGTACAGTGGCAGTGGTGCAATCTCGGTTCACCACAACCTCCACCTCCTGGGTTCAAGCAATTCTCCTGCCTCAGCCTCCCGAGTAGCTGGGACTACAGGCATGTGCCACCATGTTTAGCCAATTTTTGTATTTTTAATAGAGACGGGATATTACTATGTTGGCTACGCTGGTCTCAAACTCCTGATCTCATGATCTGTCCACCTCGGACTCCCAAAGTGCTGGGATTATAGGCGTGAGTCACTGCGCCTAGCTCCCAGCAGCTCTTTTATGTTACTCCCATTAATCCTGTTTCGGGGATCCCTTTTGCGTGGGACCAGGAAGGAGCCACTGATCATGTGCTTACTATGTCCTGCACTGAGCTTCAGGCACAAGCAAAAGTTTCATTTCATTTCAGCACCTAATAGTTTCTGACATATAAATCCATTCTTATTTCTTGACTGGCTGATTGACAGAGAACACTTACAGCAAGCCCATGGGTGAGCACCATTGGCCCCACTTTTAGAGAGAAGGAAAGGCAAGTTCAGAGAGAGTAAGTACGTTCCTCAAGTTCACACAGCCAGTAAGTGGCAGAGCTGGCATTTGGTGCCAACACTGTCTTCCCCCACCTTACCACCATGTTGCCTCTCCAACCTCTTCCTGAAGCCCTGCCACCTTGGCAGTTAGATTTTAGCTTCTGCCAGCTGTGGTCTCTTGGCAAATACCTTTCTTGACCCTGAATCCTGAAAATGGATTGTTATAGACTGAATGTATGTATCCCCCCTCAATTCATATGTTCAGGTCCTAACCCTCAATGTGATGGTGGTTAAGATGAAGCCTGTGGGAGGTTAGGGAGTAATGAGGTCCTGAGAGTGTGACCCTCATGCTAGGATGAGTGCCCCAATGAAGAGGGAACACCAGAGAGCCTGCTGAAAAGAGGACACCATGAGTAGGTGGCTGTCTATAAGCTAGGAGGGCCCTTACTAGGAACTGAATTGGCAGGAGCCTTGATCTTGGACTTCTGGCCTCCAAAACTGAGAATGTCTGTTGTTTAAGCCACCCAGTCTTATTTTTTTTTTTTGAGATGGAGTCTCCCTCTGTCACCCAGGCGGAAGTCCAGTGGCACGATCTCGGCTCACTACACTTAACGCCTTCCCAGTTGAAGCAGTTCTCCTGCCTCAGCCTCCTGAGTAGCTGGGACTATAGGTGCATGCCACCACACCCAGCTGAGTTTTGTATTTTTAGTAGAGATGGGCTTTTGCCATGTTGGCCAGCCTGGTCTTGAACTCCTGACCTCAAGGGATCTGCCCACCTTAGCCTCCTGAAGTGCTGAGATTACAGGTGTGAGCCACTGTGCCTGGCTCTGGTCTATGATATTTTGTTACGGCAGCCTGAGCAGACTGAGACATCATTCCACAGTTTGATTAGATGACCCTGGTTACTCACATTATATTTTGGACTGATTCAGGGTTAAGCTGTGGAAGTACAAAGGAAAAGATAAGAGAAAAATCAACTCAAGAGGAAGAAGACAAATCCTTATGATACAAAGGGAGCTGGATGGGCTTGTTAGAAGGCTGAGGCCTGGGACATGCTAAGCAGCTGCTGTCAACTCACCTGGAATGAGCCAGAATGCATGTTTGTGTGTGTGAGAGAGAGAGAGAGAGAGTGTGTGTGTGTGTGTGTATGTAGACCACAGCTTCCTGCTACTCCTAACGTTATGCTAACAGGGACCCTCACTGAGAGATGTCTTCAGTTGTACCACAGAGGAGACTGAGGAGGAGGAAGAGATGGAAAACAAATTAACAGAGCACAAAGACATTGATTTTTTTTTTAAGTCCATAAAAGTATCTCCTTTAAGGGTGACTTTTGTGACCTAAGCCTTCAACAATTTCAGAAGAAACTATCCATTCTCCAAGAGGCTCCTAAGATTTGGGGGTCTCTTATGACCCTAGGAGCAAATTCCTTAACAGGGATCCTTTAGAGTCCAGGCTCCAGGAATATGAAAGGTATTTTAAGAAATAAGGTCCTGTGCCTGTGGATACATTTTTCTTCAAATGTGTAAACAGAGGCTTTCATTCCAGATAAGCCCATAAACGTTGATGTGGATCGCAGACCCAAATGAGGTGTTCAGACATAGCCATAAAGCCTCTGGATTCAATTTGCACATCAGGAGAATACACCGTAAGGTACGTGGAGGCTCTAAGCAGGTGCCAGAAAGTGGCCTGGCAAATAGATGGAAGCCCAGTGCTAGGTGTGTGCCAAGAGCGGTCAGGTGGGAGTGCAGAAGGCTGGCTCTAGAGGCAGAACCATCCTGCTTCATGCAGAGGCAGCAGTGGGGACGGGGCGGGAAGCAAGCCAGGCACGGAACTGAGCTGGAAGGTCCAGGGTGGCTCTTGGCTCTCAGGATGTTGATCTTGCTGGCTGACACAGAAAGGTATACTCAGCATGCTGCTTGGTGAAGACAGCACATTAGTGGACCATATATCTTTTACGAGAGCAGGACGCCATTTATGTTGATGAGAAAGTGTGTGTGTGTGTGTGTGTGTGTGTGTGTGTATTTCTATCAATTCATAAAGAAGATGGCCAGGCACGGTGGTTCACGCCTGTAATCCCAGCACTCTGGGAGGCAAGGCGGGCAGATCACCTGAGATTGGGAGCTCAAGACCAGCCTGACCAACATGGAGAAACCCCATCTTTACAGAAAAGACACAATTAGCTGGGCGTGGTGGTGCATGCTTGTAATCCCAGCTACTCAGGGGGCTGAGGCAGGAGAATCACTTGAACCCAGGAGGCGGAGGTTGCAGTGAGCTGAGATCGTGCCATTACACTCCAGCCTGAGCAACAAGAGTGAAACTCCAACTCAAAAAAAAAAAAAAAAAAAAGGTTTGGAGGGGTATATAGCAAAATTTAATAATGGCTACCATTGGAAGGATAAATTATGTATGATGTGAAGTGCATATTTTTCTATATTTTCTGAATTAATGATCTCATACTGAATTAATGCCTCTCCTTTCAATCTCAGGTCAATTATCTGCTCTTCAGAAAAGGCTGTGATGACCTTCGTGCTTATGACAGTTCCCCTTACTGGCGTTCACCTAGATCTAGTTATCTTTCTTTCATCAAGCACATGGTATAGTTATACATTTACTACAATCTTTTATTTGGTTTTTTTGGAGACAGGGCCTCCCTCTGTTGCCCAGGCTGGCGTGCAGCAATACAAACATAGCTCACTGCAGCCTTGAACTTCTGGGCTGAAGCAATCCTCTTGCCTCAGTCTCCTGAGTAGCTGGGATTACAGGTGTGTGCCACCATGCCCAGGTAATTAAAAAATTTTTTTTTAGAGATGGGGTCTTGCTATGTTGCCCAGGCTGATCTTGAACTGCTACCACAAGCCATCTTCCTGCCCAGCTTCCCAAAGCGTTGGGACTACAGGCATGAGCCACTATACCTGGTCTACAGTCTTTTATTTAGCGTGTGCCTCCCCTCGGGAAACTGGGTGCTACATAAGGAGAGGAACCATGGTGGGTATAGTTTCGCTTTGTTTTGGTGGACAACGTTGTTCCCAACATCTAACAACAGTAATGATGAAGGCAGCGGTGACGAGATCAACAACAGAGCAGCAGGAGCAGAGATGGCGGCAGTGGCAGCTAACACTTGCTTAGTACTTCCTAGGTACCAGACCCTAAGGACTTCGTTATGAAGTCAGTACGGTCAACATTCCCATTTTCCTGAAGGGGAAACCACAGCACAGAAAGACTGTGCATCCAGCACAATCTCACACAGCGATCAAGGGTGGGAGCCAGGATCTGAACCGGGGAAGTTGAGACTCTTGAATCCATGCTCGCAACTGTCACGCTACGCTGCCCTTTTATCCAGCACTTAACTTCGCACACAGAAGCACCTCATAAATATGTATTAAATAAAAGATTGATCACACATTCCTTCTTACAATCCTGAAAAAGTTATCTCCGTGTTTGGATGAGGAGAAATACAAAAATCACTCCTCCGGGAATGAGGCAGCAGAATGAAAGAGAACATTCTGAAAAACCAGAGTTTTCTGGAAAGAAATGTTCTTTTTCAGACAGCAGTGCTTGACTCTGAAGAAAAATGCCCCATACACGGTTTACTCAAGTCCCAGTGCTTTTGATTTTCCTGAATGCAGAAGGGCGTAGGGAATGATGGGGTCCAACGGCATTCTCATTAGACATTCTACAGCCAGGACTCTGGACTCCAGTCTCTATAACTTGATAAAGTCAAGGGTTCTGGTTCTTTGTAAGTGACCAAGGAAAGAGAAGCAATCTCTCATCTGAAACCTTCCCAAGCTCACAGTAAGAGAGCTGGGCCCTAGAGAATGGATGGGGAACTACCACCAAGGTTAAGACATGCCAGGCGCGTTGGATATTGCATGAGGGATTTGGGTAGAACCATGTAGGGATGGGGGATTATTGATTCCCCCTCAAAAAGCAGACAGAAGTGGTTATATTTGCATGGACTTAGCAGAACATGACTGTCTGTAGAGCTGAAGAGCTCCACGTGCATTGTTAGTTAGAAATATTTAACGGATTAGGACTGCGTGTACTGGCGGACAGACCTGATTTAAGTTTTTCACATGATATGAATTCTCCAGGGTAAAACCCAACACGCTGGCATCATTCCAGGTTAAAGCAGGAGATAAAACTTGGAAGAATTCAGGCTGCTCCATTCATTTCAAACCCAGAAAGCAAGGCTCTCCTTATAGCTTCTTGTTTCAGGATTAGCGTATGTAATGTTAGTGCCACACTGAATACCGATGAGATGGGGCCTCACTTCATTAAGCATTTGATATGGTTAAACTGCTGCCCCATTTCGAAGCCTACAGAAATCATCACAGACTGACAACTTGTCCTACAAATGGAATGCAAACATGTGACTTCACTAGCTGCAGATGAGCTCTCTCCCTCTCTCTCTCTCTCTCACCTTCTAGCCATTTTTCGATGTGGAGAGAAAAAAAAATGTACTTTTCTCCAACTCCCTTGTGTCTTAGAGTAAGAAAAGAACACATTTTCTACCATTTCTACCATTTTCTGGCTCATGCCAAACATATTAAATAACTCAGTAAAGCCAGATGTATCCCATTCCTGCCAGAGCTCAGAAACAGACCCAGCTACTAGGCAGCTGTGAAACAGAGCAGCAATCTGTTAGGATTTAATTAGGCCAGCTTTTGGGATGGGATATGCTTTTTTTTTTTGCCTTTTGGGGTGGACATTTTGGCAAAAAGTTGGGATGGGCTGACTATGGCTTAGTATGTCCTTGAATCAGGTGATCCTTGACTGATGGGAGGTAGTGGTGGGGGGGGGTAACTTCCCTTTCTTTACGTGTGGACGTGAAACACAAGTAGATATAGACCCAAAGGTATCTGAATTTTAGGCATATATGGGGAATTAACAGAGACATGTCTCTGGCTCTCCCATCTTTCCTGCTTCAATGCTAAATTCACCATGTCACTGCTGAGTCAAATGTCTTGGGTGACCGAGGAGGGGGAGCCACAGAGGGAGTTAGAATATATTTTTCCTTAAGAAGAGTGACTCAAAGTCAGGCCATAAACAAATATACACAGACACAAGTCTGATGCCTCGAGGGGTTGTTTTGCAGCCCTTTAATCTGGCTTTTAGAATTATTAGTCCTTTTCTCCCCTGTTTTAAAATGCTCAGTTCCTATTCAGGGGTTCTTTCTATACTCTGAGCCTTAGTAATGAAAAGCTACTTGAATGTTCAAAAGGGATTAGACGGTGGGACTTCAGGGGCCAACAACAGAGAATCAGCTGGAACAACATAAATGGCCAATAACAGGGGTGAGTTGGACCCTGCACAAAGTGATAGACAGTGGAGAGGTGTGACTGTAATGGTGGTGTTCACAGTGTGCTTCTGGTCCACAAGAAATCGGTTTTCATGGACTTACATGCAATGTCAACAACCCTTTTTAGTACGATGCTTCTGGAAAAATGCTAAAGTTTCCCTGCTGGCTCAACATCTTGCTCTTCCTACCAGTATTCATCCTAAATACTCCTACTGTTACTACTAAGAATGGTAATGATGATGATGAAGATGATGACAGCGGCAATGGCTAACATTTACCAAGGGCTTCTAGAAGCCAATGTCTTTAAGAAATGTTCTATATGGATTACCAACCTCATTTCCTCTTGAAAAAAGCTCTGTAACAGGAGTATGGTCATCATCCCCCACTTTACAGATGGTAAGACCGAGGTACAGAGAGGTTTAGGAACTTTCCCAAGGTTGATAGGAAGAAATGCAGGCCCAGTGATGAGCTGTCTGACTCCAGAGCCCATTCTGTTAAATCACTTTAGACTACTGCCTTCTCTACCTGATTGTCAGATCTGAACAGGCAGGGACCGTGTCTGTCTTAGTATCACTGTACTGTAAATAAAATCACGCTTGGCACACAGCAAATATCCACACATCTAGTACTGTGGAGTGAATGAATAAATGAATGAATGAGTCAAGGATGACAGAGTTTTAGAGAACCAGAGGTCCCTGAACATTGCATATAGTTTCAGACAGGAGAAGCTGCCTTCTTCATTGTGTCCTTACTGGTAGGGGTATCATTGCGTCTTGAGACAACTGGATTCACACTGGGTTTCTGGCAAAGGCTGTGAATTACAGCTGGGCAACCATGCACCCATGGAGAATAGGACTCTATCTAATCATTAAGACTCCAAGTTCCTGAGATTGAACCATATACCTAGTGGTGGCACCAGGCTTTCCAACAGACATCTCCACGTAGGAAACCTGAGATAGGACCTGGAGGATATGGTGGTCACTAGGCGGTTGACAAATATTCCTGAATTTCTCTCCCCGCCAGATACACAATAGGATTAGACTTCCCTGTCCCCTTAGAAGTATAGATCTGGCTAGGTGACATGTTTTGGCCAATGAAACATGAGTGGGTAACTAAGATGAGAGAAGCCTGCCCTACTAATCCATGATGGACATGCAAAGCAAGTGGGAAACAAACCTCTATTGTTTTAAACTGCTGAGACTTGGGCCTGTATGTTACCAAAGCACCACCTAGCATCTAACAACTGATACGGAGGGCTAAGGTACACAGACAAAACATCTAGGCACTGCACCTGAGGAGCTTATATTGTAGCAAAGCAACAAACCATGCACGTATGAAACAACAGCAGGAAGGGAACCGTAATATGTAAGCAGCTAAATGCCAGATGTGATACTAAGGACTTTATGTAATAATAATCTCATGTGTTATCTTACCTCTCAATGTCCCCATTTGTAAACTGGGAAGAATGACAGTATTCCCAGTTTAAAAATTCCTATTTGGTAAGTAAGAACACTGAGAAGTAAAATAATCTTCCCAAGATGTCTCAGCTAGTAAGTGGCAGAGCTAAGATTTGAATCCAAGTCTGTCGGACCTCCAAAGCCTCAAGCCTTTTCCACTATACCCAGGGGCTTTTCTGCACAAGGAACTTTGCTCAAAGCTGCACGAGACCAGTGCTGGCTGTAGCCCCAAGGGCTGCTAAGACAAGGCATAAAGGAATGAGGAGGGTAAAGGTGTCAGGGCAAATTGCTGAAGGAAGTGGGTTTCATTTCAAATCAATTATTAAACTAAGTGGTGTTCTTAACGGGAGATCTCGTAGGGGCATGTGACAATGTCTAGCACACAGAAGCAGGAGGCACAAAGGTAGATGAGGAGTAAGGTGACTGGCTGGACAGAAAAGGCACAAAGCACACGTCTCAGCAGTGCAAAGCTTTAAATAACAGGCTGGGGTGTTTCAATCTTCTAACCACAGTGGGCTCCTCAGTAGGGGGTGGGAAGTGATAAAAGCCGTGTTTATGTAAAATTGTTCTGACTGTATGTAGGATGAGCTAGAGCAGAAAGAGGGAGAGCGACTCCGGGGTGGCTAGATAAGCTATTTTGGTGGCCAGACAAAAGGAAAGTAGGCCTGAATTAGGAGAGAGGCTGTGGAAAGCAAAAGGCAGGAAAGTAATAATCACCTTCATGAGCTGAGCTCTCACTAGCTGCCATATTTGAGCGAAGCAATATGTACACATTGGCTCACAGAACTTTCCCAACACTCTTGAGGATGCACCATTATCCCCCATTTTGTTTTTTTGTGACAGAGTCTCACTGTGTCACCCAGGCTAGAGTGCAATGGCGCAATCTCGACTCACTGCAACCTGCGCCTCCTGGGTTCAAGTGATTCTCCTGCCTCAGCTTCCTAGTAGCTGGGATTATAGGTGCCCGCCACCACACCAGGCTAATTTTTGTATTTTTAGTAGATGGGGTTTCACCATGTTGGTCAGGCTGGTCTCGAACTCCTGACTTCGTGATCCACCCGCCTCGGTCTCCCAAATTGCTGAGATTACAGGTGTGAGGCACCATGTCCAGCTTATCCCCATTTTATGAATGAGGAAACGGGCTCAGAGAGATTCGTGATTTTCCCACAACGACATAGGAAATATAATATTGAGTTAACAGCTAATATATGATAGGTGCTAAAAGCACATCCCAGGTCTTATTTCATGCTACAACACAGGCACTACTATTATCCCCATTTTACAGAAGAGAAAATGGAGGTTCAGGGAGGTGAAGTAACTTCCTGTAAGCTGCACCCAGCTAGTAGGAAGCAAGGTCAAGATTTGAACTCCGTTTGGTTTGGTTCCAAAGTCCATGCTCTGAATTGTTATACTCATGAGAATGTGCATTTGGTCCCTGAGGCTTTGGCTGGTTTGGCCTGGGAGGAAGTGGCAGGATCTCATCTCAGGAAAGGAGTCTCCACCATTCACCCTGAAGAGTGCCAGGGAGAGAACTTCGGTAACACATTCTGCATTTGGAGTTTGTAAGGGAAGGTGTCACAATGAATGCCCTGGACCTAATCCAGGCTGCCTAGGAACATGAAAAAAAAAAAAAAGAATAAATTCTTATCCTGCACATATCCCAGATATGTGCATGTGGCTTTGCTTTGAAGAGCAGGGCAGCATTATAACGTACCCCACGAAGCGGCCTTGCGATGCTTTGCGTGTGACCCAAACCCATTTAGATGGCACCTGTGCCTTCTCCTCTAGTTTGTGGTAGACCAAAATGCTCAGAATTGGATTTTTCAATAAACCACTCATCCTGCAGTTACCTGCAGAGAAAAAGTCAGGTTACAGGCTTCTGAAATGTTCCCATTGCATCTGTGCTCCCATCATTAAGATGGATCCGAGACTGGGAGACAAGTAGGGGAGCAGTGGTGTTCTGCATGCCCAGACCATCTGCTGCAAGGCTAGAGATGCTTGAAAGAGGTTTTTGTTTGACAGCTCACTATTCAAGTGCAAGCGCTGTCACAGACCAATTGTTCCTACCAGCGCATTCTTGAAATTCCACTTTTATTTCTATCAAAGTCACACGTGCATACAATTTATCAAATAGTTGTAAGAGGCTTGATAAAAGCGATCGCATTCTTTGACCCTCATCTTCCAGAAGCAGTCATTTTCTGCTATTTTGGTTAGGTCTTTTGATTGCTTCCCACCGTACCTCTAAATAACACGCTTATGGTGCTACTTTGTGATTCTTTAGTTTTGGGAATTATCTATTGTCTTCCCACTCTGGAAGGTGAGGATTTAGCTCTAGCTTATTACCATCGCTGCCACTGCTACACACATACCCATTTTCAAGCCCCTTAGTTAGACAGTAATTATAGATAATCAGTGTTTTTGTTATCTTGATCAAGAAAATGCTACAGATGAACAACACAGGTATACTATGATTTAAACTTTTGTTTTCCCAGAAGAAAGCCTTCTCCCTCCCCATTTTTTAGCATTTCATGTATTTCTCAATAATCCAAACACAAAGTCTTTCCCAGTTTCATGAATCTCTTCTCAACACATTCAAATACATCAATTTCTTCTTCTTCCTTCTTCTGCGTGTGTGTATGTGTGTGTGTATTCCACATCAATTTCTTCTTCTTCCTTCTTCTGTGTGTGTGTGTGTGTGTGTGTATGTGTGCACGCGCACACGTGCATGCAGAGACAGGGTCTTGCTCTGTCACTCAGGCTGGAGTGCAGTGGTGTGACCATAACTCACCACAGCCTCAAATTCCTGGGCTCAAGCAATAGCAGCTGAGATTATAGGTGTGTACCACCAGGCCCAGCTATAATGATTTTTAATTTTTCTGTAGATATGGGGGTCTCACTATGTTGTGCAGGCTGGTCTTGAATTCCTGGTCTCCAGTGACCTTCTTTCCTCAGCCTCCCAAAGTGTTGGGACTACAGGCATGAGTGAGCCACCATGCTTGGCCTATCAATTTCTTCCTAAGAAATCTCTCCCCCACACCTTCGGATCCACTCCAGTCTGGACCAAGGGCTCTCAGGCCTGATACACAGATGCCACCCTGTGATGGCCCTTCGGTGTCATTCCAGAGGCTCATTTCACTCTCTAAGGTTGGATTCCCAATTTCCCATATCCTGTGTCTTTCTTTTTCTTGATTGACTCCCTTGGTTTTGGTAGACCGTATGTATCAGTAGCTTTCAAAAGGGTTATATGAGTGTAACTTATTAATCATTTCTGAAAATGTCTTTATGGTACAGAATTTGAGTTGAAATGATTTGTTTCAGAATTGTCTTCTCATGTCCAATGTTGTTAAGAAGACTGACACCATTCTGATTCTTGAACCTTTGTATAAAACTTACTTTTATTTATTTTTGTAATGCCCTCTCTAGAAACTTGTAGGATTTTCTTTTTTCCCCAATGTTCTAAAACTGCATAATGATGTGTTTGGTGTGATTAACTGTCATTAACCAATCTGAGCATCAGGTGGGCTCTTTTCTTTTTTTTTTTTTCAGTTGAGAGCAGGTACTGTTTATTAACTGACCAGCTTAGAAAAATAATCATGGGAGACACCTTAGTTCATTCTTCTAATAAGCCTGTTGATCTGATCCTCCCCTGTTGCCAGCATCTCCACCTTCTACAAAATGGGTGGTCTTTTTCTTCATTCCGCCTCGTGGAGAAGACAATTTAAAGGGCCACAGGAAGTTATTTGCTTCTTTGAAGTGTTTTCCAACAGTGTAGATCTCATGAATCAGATCCTCCATGCAGATGATGCCGTATTTTCCAAGAGATCGAGCAATCAGAGCGTTATCTGTCAAAGCAATTCGCTTCTTTTTGATTTTGCCATAACCACGTTTGTAGATTAGTTCATTTACTGACTTCAGATTTGGGTACCCCCATGCAATATATGGCTCTACAATCCTCAGCATGTTAACTGAAGCCTTGTTGAGCTTCACAAAGGTTCCATTGAAGATTTGTCGAAGGCGAAGAAGCTGTAACACCTTTCGGACCTTTGGGCTCACACCATTGATACCTCTGATCCTGATGACAAATGCCAGTTTGGGTTCTGCAGGTACATAGAAGTTGCCAGCTTTCCTTGCCATCCTTGCCATTCGAATTTCAGTTCTGTACATCTGCCTATATTTCTTGTGATAATGCTTCGCTTTTTCATAGATAAGCTTCCTCCTTGCCTTTCGAAGCATCTTTTGGGCAAACTTCTTTCTCGGGCGCTTGATCTTCAGCTCTGCGAAATTCCTTCGCTTTTTCTTAAGGGTTTCCGGCACAGCAGGAACCTTCTTCTTCTTCTCTTCTACAGCCTCCATGGTTCCAGCCGGAAAAGAGGAAGTCGGCGCATGCGCCAGGTGGGCTCTTTTCTATCTGAAAACCACTGTTCTTTGGTTCAGGGAGCATTTTTTTTCAATTTCTCATTTTTTTCTTTTCTCTCTAGAATTCCTGCTATTTGGATGTATATCTCCTAACCAGGTCTTCAGTTTTTCTTATTTTCTATTTATTTGTGTTTTTCTACCTTCTGGGATACACCTTCAAATTTATGTCCTAACTTTTTCCATTATTATGTTTTTTTAGAGACAAGGTCTCACTCTGTTGCCCAGGCTGGAGTGCAGTGGTGCAATCCTTTAACTCCTGGGATCAAGCAATCCTCCCACCTCTGCCACCTGAGTAGCTAGGACTACAGGCATGTGCCACCACATCCAACTAATATACATTTTTAATTGTTTGTGAAGATGGGGTCTCACTAGTCTTGATTTCCTGGCCTTAAGCAATCCCAACTTTTCAAGTTAAATTTCTATGAGTCCTTTCCTGATAATTTAGTCCTTTAAAGGGGGGAGGCATCTTATTTTTAATTCAAGGATTCCATATCTTCAGTCATCTTTTAGGTTTTCCGTTTTAAGTTTCCTTCTCTTGATACAGCTTGTTTCCCACCAAGGTGCTTTTCTCCTCTTTTCCTCCGTCTCCTCTCACCTCCTCCCCATAGATGTGTGAGTGTTCTGTCTGTCATATTCAAGGTTTCTGTCAAGCGTCAAATGTCTGGTGATCCTTGGCTGACATTCATTTTTAAGTGTGGGGCACTCAAAAGCTCTTGGCTGTGGGCTTGTTCATTGTGGGCTTCATCATTAGATGATTCAGTTGGGCCATTTCATTGACATCCAATCTCTTAAACTGGTGAGTTTTCCCAGGAAGGCTTTTATAAACTCCTGCTTAGAAGGAACATGAGTCTCGCTGACTGTGTTCTGGGACCTGACTTGAGGAAAAAGGCCAGTAGTTTCAATGTTCATTATGTTGACTTCTGCTAAATCCCTGTTTTCAGAAAGGGGCAACCCCATCCTCAGCAGTGCTTGATGTCTGGTATTCCAGAGACCTGTTCTACCCTCACCAGAGAGTACGCGCCAGTCTTCTGCCTGAGTGTGAGAGGGGCAGTCGCCTGGCTATGTAGCATAGGGAAGGAATATGAAAGTGTGATAGCTTCCTAATGAAATTTCAACTAATCCTCCCATTTTTAGCTCCACCATCTCTTCTGTTTCCAGAGTTATCTCAAGTTGCCGATTCCTAGGCCTTCTGAAAGAAAATCTGATTGCTTCTTGGTTCTCCTGAGTGCCAGCTTAGAATTCTATTTTCTGAGTTCACTAATCCAGTCATAGCTCATCCATTTATTCTCCAGCTTCCACATTTTTTTTTTTTTTTTTTTTGCTGTTTTTCCTCTCCTTTTCTTTGTCCCTGTGGATTTATGCTTTAAAAAACCATTTTAGAGGTAGTAGGAAACAGAGGCAAATGGCATATTCAAGTTACCATTTTAAATTGCAAGTTTTTTTCAATTCATTGATTTCAAAGAAAAAAAACTACAAGTTTTGAAGGTAGGTAGTCATATCAATTTACTCCCCCCTCAACTATCGAAGGCACCTGGACTTCCCAGGTAAGTGATACTAATGGAATTCTGTGTGCTCTGAGCTGTAGTGACCAATCTCTTCTCAGTGCAGTGCACTTTTCAACGTAGAAAGAACACTGGGTCAATAGTAAGAAAACAGGGGTTAATTCTAGCTCTGATTCCTACTCGTTGTTATTCTTGGTCTCATTTGCAGTCCTAGGATAAAAACCACCAACTTATGTACTTTCAGGGTTCTTAGTAGGATCAAACAGGATAATGACTGTGAAAGCACTTCAAAAAGCATAAAATACTACAGAAACACAAGGCTTTGCTATGACTTGAAAACCTCACTTTCATCTCTTGAAATTCAATCTAACATTATCTTGGCCTGTCTTCAGGAGACAGAGGCTTGTCTTCAGTAATCATATAAATCATCCTTGTGGCATTCAATAGAAATGTCCTGTAGTCACACAGACATATGACTTGGGATAGTGTTTCTCACCCTACCAACACTGTTCCTGTTGCCAAAACCCACCGGTACCACAGCATCTAAAACAAATACACCCAGAATCCAAGACATTATTGCTGAAAAGGGATAAGTGAGATGAAACTCTTCTTGGAGAGTTCATTTTACACGTGTCTGCTTCTCAGCTGCGCTGTATGTCCATCTTGACCAAAGTGGTTATAGAAAAGAGAGTGGTTAATATATCCAAACAGTGGATATATTATAGCTCCTGAAAAAGAATGGGGTGGCAGTGCTATATGCAGTGGCATGAAAGATGTTTTACTATAGGATTCCATTCCTATAACGAAACGACACAACCCTATATATGTATAGGTATTTCTTTATCTACACATCTATATATTTGTATTATGTAGGTACATAGATACATGACATACATACATAGAAAAGTCTGGCTGCATTTTCACCAAATCGTGCTGGTCACTTCTGCGGAAATGAAAAAACTTTTGCTTTTTACATTATATAGATCTAAGCAGTTTGATCTTTCTCATAATATGCATAGGTTATTTCTGATCATAATAAAGGAAAGACTAAATGTAACTTAAAAGAGTACAAAAAAAAACAACAACAACAACAATCCAGAATATGAGAAGAGAAGTAAAGGTAATAAGAAGCCAGGGAAAGATGGATATAGAAGAGGCTAAGAAAGGGGCCAGAACCGGCAGGAGTTGGGGGCAGGTCACACACCTCCGCTGGAGATGTGCAAGCAGGTGTATCTCCTCCCAGCTGGTAACCACAAATGGATCCCCTGTGGGCCGTGACAACCACCTGCACGTTTATGCAAGCTCCACCATCAACTTAAGGGGAGGAAGAACTCATTATTAAAAAGCTGTATAATTTCCATATAGCAAAATGCATACATCGTGAGTGTACAAGCCAAGCCTTCTGAAAAATGCATATGCCCATGTAACCCACAAGGGGACTCATTTTAAACAAAATCGTGTAGCTATATGCAATTGCATAGATCTGCAGGAGATGAGCTCACTCAGTCATGATCAATCACAAGAATAGGTGGTGACTATGGGATTCATATCTCATCCATCTTACTAATTCTGAATCAGGATCTACCTGGTAGTGCTATCTAGTCTTCTGCCTGCATTTCCTAGAGATCTCCTGATTCTGTGTACTCCTAATTTGGGTTTCTCCTAGCTCAGTAACTCACATGTCTCTTGGCAATGAACATGGTAACCTAGACCACACAGGCAATCAGTCTGGCAAGAATGTACTGGCCTGTAAAGATTTTTGAACATGGACCAACTCTCTCAAATAAGCCAGCTACCACTGTCAGTTTTCCCTTTCAAATGGGAGCTGTTAGCTCCTGTGACGCACTGCAAGAGGACACTATTTTATAGGCATTGCCAGTAACTGCATATACCGTAGTTTCTCTGGACTAGCATAATAATCATGGTATCTCACATTTATTGAGTGTTTACTACATGTCAAGCATTACATTCTAAGTACTTTACATGCTTGATCTGTACACCACCACCATGAGACAGGTACTACCATTATTTCCACTTCACAGATGGGGAACTCAGGCACAGAGATATGAGTAACTTGCTCGAGGTCATAGAATTAAAACGTGATAGGGTGAGAAATGGGAACCCAGGCAGTTGGTGACTCCAGGGTTTGTTTTTATCTGCAAGGCTATACTATACTTTCTCTCATTCAGGGAAGAATGGGCAGATCAGGGTTTAAAGTGTTACCTCCTGCCTCCCTGGCTAGAGCTTTCTTTGCCTCTGTGACCTCTGTCTAATAAATAAAAATGTCAAGTCTGTCTTTCTTCTAAAAAGAGGTAAATATACAGTCATCTCTAGGTATTGCTAGGGTCACAAAGGGGTCTTTTAGCTCTGTCTAGACACAAAGCCAACAGAGCATAATGCATAACAATGTTTTATAGCCAGAGGTTTTTATCTTGTTGTTTCTTCTCTGAGGAGTTGGCTGATAAATCAGGCTTCACCGGTAGAGAAAAAAGTGTGTTTTCAAGGGTGACTTTCCAAAGCAGAGTGAAGGGCGAGCAATAATGTGGTAAAGAGAGGCATCCTTCAGAATCAGTGGCAATATCACCTCAAGAGGCCAATTAATCCATGTGAGAGAATAATGAACACGACAGTGAGGGAGCCCGGGTACAGGCTGCCTATCTCCCCCACTTTTCAATGACGGACACTGGAGCACTCTTTCCAGCTCTCATCTATCAGTCTCCATGGTGAACACAAGCCATCTTGTGCCACTGCATTCCTCAAACTGCATTTATTGTCTAGAGGCACACAGTGATCGTGACAGGGAAGATTAGCCCAAGTTCATCTGAACAGCTGTGGTTCCTACACCCTAAATTCTCAGCATCTAAAGATTTTTATCCATTATGGAATCCACTTTGTCTCCTTCTAAAAGTATGATTTGATCTTTTTATTGCATTAAAGTTACTGGTGCTTTGAGACTTGGGCCATCTCATCTGAGATACCTGGAAACACCTCGGGAGAACCAACGTGCAAGATTTAGGCAAAGGTCAATAAAATGGTCTCCCCCAACCACAGGCCAGAGGACAGCTTTAGTTCTGTCTCTCCAACATCATGTGCTGAAAGGAACAGAGGAATGGTTCCACAATTCTAGTGCAGAGACTTCCAGTTCTGGTAATATGGTAAGCTGTATATGCTAACTATTTCCCCTTGCGGGAAAGAAAAACCTAATTCTAGAGTAAAATATTTTTTAAGATTCTTAATATCATTGAAAAAGTAATAAAAAGTAAAAGGTAAGCACCTGGAAAATTGAGGCAGCTTTTCTTCCAAGGGCAATGGTGAGCTGGATCAACTTGAGTTTCAGTTTTGCCAAAGATTGAGAGGAACATTAAGTCAAGGTCCAGGGCCAAAGTGGGGAGTCGAAAGGAGACCCTCTGTTATACTTGGACTCCAAAGTGCTAATTTTTAAGGTGAGGATGAACCAGAAGTAAACCGTCTCCCGATCAGGGACTGCAGAGAAGGTTGTCTTTGCGAGAAATTCAACAAGGGAGATGCGGAAGAATATATTCCCCATGGGTGGCCTTCTCATGGATTGTATACCTTGGGCTTGCATTACTCAGATGGTCCAGGGAACCTCATAAACTTGGTTTGGAATGGTCCTGAACTGGTAGTACTACTAGGTACCAGGTAGAAGCCACCCTAAATCCTTCTGGAGAAAGGCATCTTTTATCACAGTCCTCAATGAATTTTCAAAAATAATTTTTCAAAGACAATGAGTAATATATAGTCAAAAATACTAAGTACAGGAGGATCCAGGACACCAGGAGTGACCAGTAAAAGCAGCAGATACCAGAAACAGACATGTAAAGACTTCAGATACTAAAATTGACAGACCTAATCATAAACATATTACTAAACTTCATGAACATATTAGTAACTTATTAAGAAACAGAGTGAAAGCTTGAATACATCCATCTGCAGGGAAGAGAAAACTATAAAGATGGAATATCTTTAGAAAAAGAACCAAATAGAACATCTAGAAGTGAAAAATACTGTAGCTAAAATTAAAAACTCAATGGACCCACTTAAGAGTAGATTAGACACAGATGAGAAAAGAATGAATGAGTCAAAAGGTAACCCAAGAGGAATTATTCAGAACGCGGCAGAAAGAGACACAAAAAGATGGGAAATATGGATACGAGGTTAACAGATATGGAATGAGGTGGTCTAAAGGAATTCAAATATGGTGCAGAATCACCTTTGGAGCTTATTAAAACATGGATTCTGTGGCCCTAATACTACTATTTTGATTCTTCAAACTAGATTGAGTCCCAGGAATATCCAATATTAATAAGTGTGGTGTCCATCTATACTTTGAGAAGTATTAGAGTAGTGACATCTAGGTGGCAAAGTTCAGAAGTTAATTTTTTCTTCTCGTCCAAACTAGATTAGCTTTTTCACCAGTCACTGACTGCACCCTTTTCACCCAGAATAGCTGGACAGGATGTGCAATATTTCTCCATGTATTATGGTCAACATGTTTTACTTTAATCCAACAGATGTTTAGATAGAAAAATCAAAACATGTTTTGAAAACCAGTATTTCTAACTTTCCAAAGCAAAAAATCTTTTACAAAGCACGTAATCACCCCCTAGTTCTGCTTTGAGTAAGTTTAAATTTATTACCTTTACTTAAATTAAGTTTTGGTAAAAGTACATGCTGCTTTTCTTTCATTCATGCCAGCTTGTGAAAAGTGTCCCCCAAAAGTTAACTAACTAACACTGTGTGTCGTGGCTGGATCACTTAAGCTCTCTGGGTCTCTTACCTTCCCACCATCTACGTCCCACCCTCTACAGTGCCTGGCACACTGTAAGCACTCAAAAACTAGAAGCCATTATTAATAAGTGATAAATTCAATTTTGTATTGTGGTCCCAACCATATAGGCCCCCTTCTTGTTTCCTCATCCCTTTAAATTCCTTGTGCTTCTTCAAAGACAGCAACTTCTTGACACAACCGTCTTAGCCTGGCTTCTTAGTTTAATGCTTAATATCAGGCTCTGCATGTGTTTAGCAAAACCAAAAGCTTGCATTATTAAACTGAGATACATGGCCCGCAGTCATTCCAGGAATGCCTTCCCGAAGACACAGAAGACAACAGATGAAGGGGGGATGCCTTTGTGGTTTGTCATCATGGTCTTCTCTGCAGAACGTCAGCATGCACTGTTAGGGGTCACAAGAGCTTCAACAGGGAACCGAATGCGAGTGGCAACATTCCACAGGCCCCACTCCAGGGGAAGTGAGGAAGGGGTTTGTGGAACTTCAGATACCAAGAGGAGGAGCAAATCTCCTAGGGCTGCAAATGCTCTAATAAGCAGCCAACACTGCCAAGACTGGAGTCCACTCACTCCCTGTCTTCTTGAATGGGAAATTGAATGAGGGGAAGGAAAAAAAAGAGTTTGTTGAGCTGATGTCAAAATTTTGAGCCAAGAGGACCAAATTCTGAAGGTCACTCAAAGGCACTGTACTTCTACCTACATTTCTCTACTTTCTAAGTTTCTATACTACCTTTTTTTGTGTGTGTGTGGGGGGGGGTTCTTCTCGCTCTGACAAACCTGTACACCTCTTAGTGATCAGCATTATGTAGTTTCAAGCCTCATGTATTCTATCTGGAAAGGACTGGATCACAAACAACCTCACACCCTGGACCTAATTCCATCCTAGGGATCATTTTCAAGCAAGAGGAATGCTGAGTCACCTCTTGTTTAAAGCTGATCAATTTCTCTACCTTCATTCTCTTCACTTCAGTGATTTGTTACTGGCTACTTCCATCACTCTTGTCTAGATAAGCTCCTCCCTTTTTTTATCTGCAGGCTCAGATCAGTGTCAAGGTCAAAGTCAGAGAGGGAGGGAAGGCATAACAAGATGCTTCCTAGCCGCTAACGTCACTCAGTCTGACCTTTTATTTCTGATACTTTGGGTCAATTGTGAGCTAAGGATGTGCATATGTATATTACAGAGAAAGAAACAGTGTTAGAGAGAGAAGACACAGAGAGAGAGAGACAGAGACAGAAACAGAGAGAGAGAAGAGACGGTTGACAACGGACTTCCATCCTCTCATTCCCCCTCAGGGCCTTCTAACTAACAATTTAATGACACTTACATTTTCAAAATGTTATCCAACCATTAATAATTGAGGACTTTTTTAGAAACAATGCTGGGCTGCCTTCTCAGGAGAGAAGGAAAGCTGTAATTAGAAATATGGCAGTTTATTCAAAGAGACCACATTTAATGAGTCAATTTTAATTTAATTTAGGTAGGGTCTATGTAAAACAGCTCATACCCAACCCCACAGCGGGAGATGCCAGAGGCGTTTCAGAGGCTCCCTCATCAAAGCCTAGGGTGCTTGTTCCCAGGGACTCTCTGGACTTTGGAGTCTGAAGGCCTAAGCTTGAGCCCCTGCCCTCACGAGCCTGTGGCCTTGGAAAAGACACTCACTCAATTCTGTTTCCTCATCTGCAAAATGTGGATAATAAAGCTACCTACATTTCAAAGGCTGATAAGAGGATTACTGGGAGGTGATTCTTATCAAGCCCTTAATTAGCTCGGGGCTCAGGACACAGAACATGTGGAAAAATAGCTGCAAAAGAGAACAATAAGCAGGGGTAGTGAGGAAGGCTTATTTTTTCACCTTAGTCCTGTAATTCTTAGATTTTTTCTTTTTTTTTACCATGTGTATGTGTTACTTTTATAACGAAAGCTAGCAAGTTATTTTAAAGACTAGCCAGAGCTTTGAAGAGGTGTCAACACTTAATACATTTTATTAGGAGGGGTCAGCGTTTGATGACGCTGAAAAGGTAACGCTGAGCCACACACAGGGACAAGAGTCTCCAATCTGTGCCAGAGATCAGCTACCCAAGGCCACACTGAATTTCAGAAGGTAATATGTCCCCAGCTAAGTTCCTGATCTCTTCTCTTTGCAATGTGTGCCCCGCCCCCCACCTCTGTTACTGGTAGCTCCGTCCTTCCGTTTCCTTAGGCCAAAAACCTTGGCGCCATCCTTGGCTATTCTCTCACACTCTACATCAAATCCACAAGCAATTCCAATGGTCTCTACTTTCCAAGCGTGGCCCACCCTGACCGTTCTTACCAACCCGATTGGTACACACTGGCCCTGGCCACATCCTCACCCCACCCCTACCCCCCCCCACCTACCCCCCATTACATCCAGTCTCCCAACTGCTTCCTGGTGCGCACCACTGCCCTCTGCAGTATATTCTCAACACGGCAGCCAGAGATCCTGTCAAAATATGAGCCATGCCAGGGTATTCCTCTACTCAATACTCTCCACAAGCTCCATGTCACCCCAGAGTAAATGCCAAAGTTCCTTCAGTGCCTCATAATGCTTCACCCTCTGGTGCACACCTCCTCTCCTTAGCTGTCCCCAGCTCCTGCCACTCTCCTGGGAGGCCTCCTGGAGCACCCTCCTACTTACTTTCACGTGTACAGTCCCTCTAGACAACACGCCCATGAAGACAGGGATTTTGGCTCGCTGTGTTCACTGCTGTACATCCAGTCTCTAGGACAGAGTCTTCCACAGGGCAGACACTCAACAAGTGTATGCCAAGTAAACGGCCCTACAGAAAGGTGTTCTAAGAAAGCCGGCACAACAGCTGTATCCTCTGCAACTTAGGACCTCTGGGCCACAAGCAGACGGGAGTGAAGAGGCAGACAAATCCCCGCTGAAGAAGAGGTGCTGACTTAGGGTGGAAGAGACCTTCAACTAAGGCTGAGGATGAGGGAAATGATAGTGCACCGAGGCAGGTGGCCCCACCTGGAACCAGGATGCAGAGCTGAATGTGGCCCTTTGGGAAGGAAACTGACACAGCATCTACCCTGATCTGTGCACTGGCTTGGTCGTTTTACATATGTTGTTTTTTGTTTGTTTTGATTATGTATTTATTTATTTTTCTGAGACAGGGTCTCGCTCTGTTGCTTAGGCTAGAGTGTGGTGGTGCGATCATGGTTTACTACAGCCTCGGTCTGAGTTCAAGCAATCCTCTGACCTCAGCCTCCTAAGTAGCTAGGACCACAGGCCAGGCCACCATGCCCCGCTAATTCTTTACTTTTTGTAAAGATGGGGTCTCCCTACGTTGCCCAGGCTGGTATCAAACTCCTGGGCTCAAGCAATCCTCCTGCCTCAGCCTCCCAAAGTGCTGGAATTACAGGCATGAGCCACTGAGCTCTGCTACATACATTGTTTTAGTCAGTCCCCGCCAGTGGTCTAAAGAAGAAAATATTATCCCACTTTACAGATGAGGAAGCTGCTCAGGTCTGCACAACTAGGGAACTGAAGAACTGGATTCAAACTGAGCTCCATTTGGTCCACTGCCCCAGTGGTTCCCACAAAGTATTTTAGTAGCAATAAACTTCTGAGCTGAGATGCCTGCTAAAAATGCAGGTTTCTGGCCGGGCACGGTGGCTCATGACTGTAATCCCAGCACTTTGGGAGGCTGAGCTGGGTGGATCCCAAGGTCGGGAATTCAAGATCAGCCTGGCCAAGATGGTGAAACCCCATCTCTACTAAAAATACAAAAATTAGTCAGATGTGGTGGTGGGTGCCTATAATCCCAGCTACTCGGGAGGCTGAGGCAGGAGAATCGTGGGAACCCAGGAGATGGAGGTTGCAGTGAGCTGAGATCACACCACTGTACTCCAGCCTGGGCGACAGAGCAAGACTCTGTCTCAAAAAGAAAAAAAAATACAGGTTTCTGGGCTCTACTGCCTTTTTTTGTTTTTGTTTCTGTTTTTGAGACAGAGTCTTACTCTGTCACCCAGGATGGAGTGCAGTGGAGTGATCTTGGCTCACTGCAACCTCCACCTCCCGGGTTCAAGCAATTCTCCTGCCTCAGCCTCCCAAGTAGCTGGGATTACAGGCACCTGCCACCACCCCCAGCTAATTTTTGTATTTTTGGTAGAGATGGGGTTTACTCATGTTGGCCAGGCTGGTCTCAAACTCCTAACCTCAAGTGATTCACCCACTTCAGCCTCTCAAAGTGAGGGGATAGCAGGCATGAGCCATCATGCCTGGCCTATCTGAGTTCCACCTTTTGATTCAGAATGTCCAAGGATGTGGACTAAGAATGTGTGCTTAGTGAACACCCTGGGACTCCCATGTCAGCCAGAGTATTTTGTCTCCCTGCTTCATTGTTGTTCAAGTCAGAGAAAAGATTAAATTACAAACTGAGACAGGCCCTGCTCTGTTGAGAGTTCAGTCCAGTTCACAATTAAGGAGGGCTGAGGATAGCAAAGGCGGACAGCCTGTACTCTGGGTAACAAGGCATGCTCTTACTTCTATGACCTCGAGAAATTTACAATCAAATCACTGAACAAATCAAGGTAGGCAAGTGTCAGGAGTATAAGTTCTCCAACATAAGTGATAGAAAAGCAGTATAAATTACACGGTATGGATGTTCAAAGGCAGGAGGGATGGGAGCGTCTCTGGCTCCCTTCCCTCTTACCTTTGAACATCCATAGCATGTAATTTATATATTGCATAAATTACATATAATTTATAAATATTTTCACTTCTCAGGGATGAGAAGTGAAAATCAGCTCATGATTCATCAGGTATTTGAGTCTTGAAGGATGGAAACAATTTTAACAAGTGGAGGTGGAGACACAACATTTCATGTGAAGGGAAATAGCATCAGTCAGTGGAAGGAGAGAAACTGCAAGATTTTTTTGGGTAATGATCAACAGCCCAGTTTTGATGGGGCATAGGGGTGGGGTATATTTCCACTGGAGTCAGATGCATAGCTCTGAATGCCAGGGTGAGGAGCTTACTCTTCTTTTTTTTTTTTTTTTGAGACGGAGTCTCGCTCTGTAGCCCAGGCTGGAGTACAGTGGTGCGATCTTGGCTCACTGCAACCTCCACCTCCTCATTTCAAGTGATTCTCCTGCCTCAGCCTCCCGAGTAGCTAGGACTACAGGTGCACGCCACCACGCCCAGCTAATTTTTATATTTTTAGTAGAGACGGGGTTTCACTATGTTGGCCAGGATGGTCTCAATCTCCTGACCTCATGATCCGCCCGCCTTGGCCTCCCAAAGTGCTGGGATTACACGAGCCACCACACCTGGCTGAGCTTACTCTTAATCTGAAAGGTAAAAGGGGCATTTGGAAGGGGTTTGAGTGCAGGAGGTAGCAAGACTGAAAAAACAAATACAACACTGAGTGTAGGATGGACTGAAGTGAGAGGAAATGAGGAAGTGGGAACACCAGTGGGCAAATGAACCATGGAGGTCAAAGAAGTGTGGCAGGTTCCAGGAGAGGACCCTCAGCAGTGGAGGGGGAGAGGGATAGTGGGAAACTGAAATCCTGCAGTGGTGAGGAGTTTGAAGAAATTCTCACTGGGAGACCCTAATTCTCCTCCACAGACTTAGAAGCAAGGGCTTCTGCATGATGAGACTGAGGGATTGAGAATGAAGTGCTATAAAACTGTGGTAGAATCAACAAACTAAAAGTAGGGAAAAATGGTGGTGAGAAGGCAGGACTAACTTGCAGCTCCCACTCAGATGGACAGAACAGAATGTAGAAACTCACATTGTGAACTTTTTAGCTCCAAAAACCACCACAGGAACATACCAGAAAAGCCGAAAGATTTCACAGACTCTTTGAGGGAAGTGGCTTGCCGCTGCAAGCTTGGTGAGACAGCCAAAAAATAAAACCTCTGAAGACAAAAGACATAATCTTTTGGGAGGTCTATGGCACCACATATGGCCTGAGAAACCCAAATACTTATCCAGGCGACCTTAGGGTAAGCCTCTATCAGTGGATGCTCTCTAAAAGTATTACCTCCTTGCTGGAGGCCAACCAACCATGAGCACAAGCAGTATTTGTGAAAACCAGCGGACTATACAAAATTACAACCAAAGACTGAGTCTACTTCTCTCCCCTACTACCTCTGTCAGAGCAGGTGCTGGTATCCACGGCTGAGGGACCTGAAGACGGATCATATCACAGGACTCTTTGCAGACATTTCCCAGCACCAGCGTGGAGTCTGGCAGCTCCCCTGGGTGGCTAGACCCAGAAGAGCAATGACCATCACTGCAGTCTAGCTCTCAGGAAGCGCCATCCCTAGGAGGGAGTGTATCACATCAAGGGACCACCCTGTGGGACAAAGAATCTGAACATAGTTGAACCCCAGATTGTTCCTCTGACACAGTCTACCCAAATGAGAAGGAACTAGAAAAACAATTCCGGTAATATGACAAAGCAAGGTTCTTTAACACCTCCCAAAGATCACACTAGCTCACCAGCAATGCATCCAAATCAAGAAGAAACTTCTGAATTGGCAGAAAAAGATTAAAGAAGGTCAATTCTTAAGCTACTCATGGAGGCACCAGAGAAAGGTAAAAACCAATTTAAAGAAATTTAAAAAGTAACATAGGAGCCAGGTGTGGTGGCTCACACCTGTAATCCCAGCACTTCAGGAGGCTGAGGCAGGCGGATCACCTGAGATCAGGAGTTTGAGACCAGCCTGGCCAACATGGTGAAACTCCATCCCTACTAAAACAATAAAAAAACAAACAACAACAACAAAAAAAAACGTGTGGTGGCGCATGCCTGTAATGCCTATAATCTCAGCTACTCAGGAGGCTGAGGCAGAAGAATTGCTTGAACCTGGGAGGCAGAGGTTGCAGTGAGCCCAGATTGTGCCACTGCACTCCAGCCTGGGCAATAAGAGTGAAAATCCATCTCAAAAAAAAAAAAAAAAAAAAAAATACAGGATATGAATGAAAAAAAAAATCTCCAGAGAAATAAATAGCATCAATAAAAAACAATTACAACTTCTGGAAATAAAAGACACACTTAGAGAAATGCAAAATGCACTGGAAAGTTTCAACAATAGAAACAAACAAGTAAGAGGAAAAAACTTCAGAACTCGAAAACAAGGCTTCCAAATTAACCCTATCTGACAAAGACAAAGAAAAAAGAATTAAAAAATTGAACAAAGCCTCCAAGAAGTTTGGGATTATGTTAAGCCACCAAACCTAAGAATAACTGGTGTTACTGAGTAAGGAGAGAAATATAAAAAGTTTGGAAAACTTATCTGAGGGGAATAATTAAGGAAAACTTCCTTGGTCTTGCTAGAGATCTAGACATTGAAATAGAAGAAGCTCAAAGAACACCCGGGAAATTCATTGCAAAAAGATCATCTCCTAGACACATAGTCATCAGGTTATCTAAAGTTAAGATGAAGGAAATAATCTGAAGAGCTGTGAGGCAAAAGCAGCAGGTAACGTATAAAGGAAAATCTATCAAATTAACAGCAGATTTCTCAGTAGAAACTCTGCAAGCTAGAGGGAGTGGTCCTATCTTTAGCTGACTAAACAAAACAATTATCAGCCAAGAATCTTGTACCCAGTGAAACTAAGCTTCATAAATGAAGGAAACATAAAGTCTTTTTTAGACAAAGAAATGCTGAGAGAATTCGCCACTACCAAGCCAGCACTTATAACAAGTGCTAAAAGGAGTTCTAAATTTTGAAACAAAACCTTGAAATACACCAAAACAGAACTTCCATAAAGCAGAAATCCCACAGGGTCTATAAAACAATAACACAATGAAAACACACACACACACACAGTATTTAGGCAACAACTAGCATGATGAACAGAATAGGACCTCACATGTCAATACTCACATTGAAAGTAAATGGCCTAAATGCTCCACTTAGAAAGAATGGCAGAATGGATAAGAATTCACCAACCAAGTATCTGCTCTCTTCAAGAGACTCACCTAACACATTAAGGACTCACATAAACTTAAGGTAAAGAGTTAGAAAAGACAGTCCATACAAATGGACAACAAAAGCAAGCAGGAGTAGCTATTCTCAGATCAGACAAAACAGACTTTAAAGCAACAATAGTTAAAAAAGACAAAGAGGGACATTATATAATGGTATAAAGGATTATCCAACAGGAAAATATCACAATCCTAAATATATATGTACCTAACACTGGAGCTCCTAAATTTATAAAACAATTACTGCTAGACCTAAGAATTGAGATAGCAACAGAATAATAGTGGGGGACTTCAATACTCCACTGACAGCACTAAACAGGTCAAGACAGAAAGTCAGCAAAGAAACAATAGACTTAAACTATACCCTAGAGCAAATAAACTTAACAGATATGTACAGAACATTCTGCACAACTGCAGAATATACATTCTATTCATCAGCACATGGAACATTCTCCAAGACAGACCATATGATAGGCCACAAAACAAATCTCAACAAATTTAAGAAACTAAAATTATATCAAGTACTCTCTCAGACAACAGTGGAATAAAGTTGAAAATTAACTCCAAAAGGAACCCTTAAAACTATGCAAAGACAGGGAAAGTAAATAATCTGCTCCTGAATGATCACTGGGTCAACAATGAAATCAAGATGGAAATTAAAATTTCTTGAACTGAACAGTAATAATAACACAACCTATCAAAACCTCTGGCATAGAACAAAAGCAGTGCTAAGAGGAAAGTGCATAGCATTAAAACACCTACACTGAAATGTCTGAAAGAGCACAGACAGACAATCTAAGGTCACACTTCGTGGAACTAGAAAAACAAGAACAAAGCAAACCCAAGCAAAGATCAGAGCAGAACTAAATGAAATTGAAACAAACAAAAAAAAAAATTACAAAAGATAAATGAGACAAAAAAACTGGTTCTTTGAAAAGAGAAACAAAATCAATAGACCATTAGTGAGATTAACCAAAAAAAGGAGAGAGAAGATCCCAATAAGCTCAATTAAGAACAAAATGGGAGATACCACAAGTGATACCACGGAAATACAAAAGACCATTCAAGGCTATTCGTATGAACACCTTCACACACATAAAGTAGAAAACCTAGAGGAGATGGATAAAGTTTTGGAAATATACAACCCTCCTAGATTAAACCAGGAAGAAATAGGAACTCTGAACAGACTAATAACAGGCAGCCCAATTGAAATGGTAATTAAAAAACTGCTAATTTTTTTAAAAAATTCACAGTTGAATTCACAGTTGAATTAATTCTACCAGACATTCAAGAAAGAATTGGTATCAGTCCCACTGAAACTATTACAAATGATAGAGAAAGAGGAAATCCTCCCTAAATCCTTCTATGAAGCCAGTATCATCCTAACACCAAAACCAGGGAAGGACATAATCAAAAAAGAAAACTACAGACCAATATCCTTGAGGAACATAGATGCAAAAATCCTCAAGAAAATGGTAGCTAACTGAATCCAACAACATATAAAAAAGATAATTCACCATGATCAAGTGAGTTTCATACCAGGGATGCAGGGCTGGTTTAACATATGCAAGTCAATAAATATGATGCATCACATGAACAGAATCAAAAACAAAAATCACATGATGATCTCAATAGATGCAGAAAAGGTATTTGACAAAATCCAGTATACCTTTATGATTAAAACTCTCAGCAAAATCGGAATAGAAGGAACATACCTTAATGTAATAAAAGCCATTTATGACAAACCCACAGCCAACATTATACTGAATGGAGAATAGTTGAAAACAATCCCCTTGAGAACTGGAACAAGTCAAGGATGCCCACATTCACCACTTCTATTCAACATAATTCTGGAAATCCAGAGCAGTCAAACAAGAGAAAGAAATAAAAGGCATCCAAATTGACAGAGAGGAGGTAAAGCTGTTGCTGTTCACTGATGATATGATCATATAACCTAGAAAACCCTAAAGCCTCACCCAAAAAGCTTTCAGATCTGAAAAATGAATCCAGTAAAGTTTCAGGATACAAAATCAATGTACACCAATCAAAAGTACTACTATATACCAACAGTGACCAAGCTGAGAATCAAATCAAGAACTCAACCCTTTTTGCAATAGCTGCAAAAGAAGAAAAACAAAAACAAAAACAAACAAAAACTTATGAATATAACTAATCAAGGACATGAAAGACCTCTACAAGAAAAACCACAAAACACTGCTGAAGAAATCACAGATTACACAAACAAATGAAAACACATTCCATGCTTGTGGATGGGTAGAATATTGTGAAAATTACTGTATTGCCAAAGTAATCTCCAAATTCAATCCAATTCCCATCAATATATTATTATAATTCTTCACACAACTAGAAAAAAAATCCTAAAATTCAAGTGGACAAAAAAGATCCTACATAGCCAAAGCAAGACTAAGTAAAAAGAACAAAGCTGGAGGCATCACATTAACCAACTTCAAACTATACTATAAGGTGATAGTCACCAAAACAGCATGGTACTGGCAGAAAAATAGGCACACAGACCAATGGAACAGAATAGGGAACCCAGAAATAAAGCCAAATACTTGCAGTCAACTGACCTTTGACAAAGGAAACAAAAATATAAAGTGGGGAAAGCACACCCTTTTCAACAAATGGTGTTGGGATAAATTGACAAGTCTCATGTAGAAGAATGAAACTGGATCCTCATCTCTCACCTTACACAAAAATCAACGAAGACGGTTCAAAGACTTAAATCTAAGACCTGAAACCATAAAAATTATAGAAGATAACATCAGAAAAACCCTTCCAGACATGGGCTTAGGCAAAGACTTCGTGACCAAGAACCCAAAAGCAAATGCAACAAAAATAAAGATAAATAGAGGGGCTTAATTAAACTAAAAAGCTTCTAAATAGCAAAAGAAACAATTAGCAGAGTAAACAGACAACCCAACAGAGTGGAAGAAAATCACTGCAAACTATGAATTCAACAAAGAAATAATATCCAGACTCTAAAAGGAACTCAAACAAATCAGCTAGGAAAAATAATAATCATCTCATCACAAATGGGCTAAGAACACGAATAGGTAATTCTCAAAAGAAGATATTCAAATTGCCAACAAACATAAGAAAAAAATGTTCAATATCACTAATAATCACGGAAATGCAAATCAAAACCACAATGCGATATCACCTTACTCTTGCAAAAATGGCCATCATTAAAACATCAAAAGATAACAAATGTTGGCAGGGATGTGGTGAACAGGGAACACTTTTACACTGCTGGTGGGAATGTAAACTAGTACAACTACTATGAAACAGTATGGAAATTTCTTAAAGAACTAAAAGTAGATCTAACATTTGATCCAGCAGTTCCATTACTGGGTGTCTACCGAGAGGAAAAGAAGTCATTATATAAAAAATACACTTGCAAGTGTATGTTCACAGGAGCATAATTTGCGATTGAAAAAATATGGAACTAGCCCAGATGCCCATAAATCAACAAGTGGATAAAGACAATGTTACACACACACACACACACACACACACACATCATGGAATACTATCCAGCCATAAAAAGGAATAAAATAATAGCATTTGCAGCAACCTGAATGGAGTTTCAGACCATTATTTTAAGTGAAGTAACTCAGGAATGGAAAACCAAACACACTATATGTCATCGCTTACAAGTAGGAGCAAAGCTATGAGGATGCAAAGGCTTAAGAATGATATAATGCACTCTGGGGATTTGGGGAGGGAATGGTAGGAGAGGGTTGAGGGATTAAAGACGGCACATTCGGTATGGTGTACATTGCTTGGGTGATAGGTGCAGCAAAATTTCAGAAATCACCACTAAAAAACTTATCTATGCAACCAAACAGCATCTGTTCCCCAAAAATCTATTGAAATAAAAAAAATTAAAAGATAAAAAAACCTAAAAATAGATCTACCCCATTATCCAGCAATCTCACTGCTGAGGATATATCCAAAGGAAAGGAAATCAGGATACTGAAAAGATGGCTGCACTTTCATGTTTATGCAGCTCTATTCACAACAGCCAAGATACCAAATCAACTTAAGTGCCCATCAATGAATGAAGAGATGAAGAAAATGTGGTATATATACATAATGGAGTACTATTTAGCGACAGAAAGATGAAATGCTGTCATTTGCAGTAACAAATGACAGGAACTGGAACTGGAAGATATTAGGTTAAGTGAAAAAAGCCAGGCACAGAAGCACAAATATTGCATGTTCTCAAGTGTATGTGGGAGCTAAACAAAATTGATCTAACAGAGGGAAAGAGTAGAATGATGGTTATCAGAAGCTGGGAAGGGTGGCAGGGGTGAGGCTGGGATGAAGAGAGTTTGGTTAATAGGTACAAACATACAGTTAGACAGAAGGAATAGGTCCTAGTATTCAACAGTGCAGTACAGTGACTACAGTTACCTACAGTTACAGGGAACATGCCAAATCATCTCTTCTAGCTGTTTTGAAATATATAATTCAAAACAGCTAGAAGAGATGATTTGGTATGTTCCTAGCAGAAATAAATGATACATGTTTGAGGTGGTGGATATCCCAATTATCCTGGTTTGATCATTACACACTGCATGCATGTATAAAATATCACATGTACCCCACAAATACTATAATCATTATGTATCAATAAAAAAACTTACAGGAGATCAATAAGAAGGATTTGTTTTGCCCCAGGTGGAGCGGGGGGTCCAGCTAATGCTACACAACTGTAGCCTGCACTGACCCAAATTAGAAATAAGACAATTCTTCTGGAAGAGTAAAAAAGCAGGGTGACTCCTGTAATGGGAATACAGAGTCATTCATTATATGTGCTCAGCCATGCTTCAACCTCAGTGTGAAACTGTTTTAAATGTTTTCAGCTCACAGCACGATGTGGGCTGTGTTCTGTTTGAAGTCCATCTCCAGGCAGTCCTGAGAGTCATCTTAATTTGATGAATTCGATAGCTGAGAAATCACAACGTCTGGAAGTTTGATTTCTTCATGCTACCATTGTTAAGAGGAACCCAACTTTTCCAGGGCAATTTTATCTCCTCACCACCGATTTTGGTTGATACTCACTGGTTTCAGACTTCAGCTCTAACATACACACACAACTGTTGCTAAAAAGTGACATGAGTGACATTTACTGCTTTGCTTGCTTTGTGGAGGCTACCTTACTGATCACAACTGACATTTACTTAAATATTTCCTAGCAGAAAAAATACCTCCTGATTCTATCTCCTTTTGAAAATGCCAATATGCGTGAGGCAGAGAAGGAAGGAAGGAAGGAAGGAAGGAAGGAAGGGAGGGAGGGAGGAAGGGAGGGAGGGAGGGAGAGAGGGAGAGGGGAGGGAGGGAGGGAGGGAGAGAGGGAGGGAAAAAAAAGAAAGGGAATAAAATCATTTATCCATCCCCCTCTACAACCACGTTGCTTTGTTAATATTATAACTTCGATTATTTCTTTGGTTCTTGACAGTTCACATTGTTAGTCTAACCCTCACCCGTATTGATTCTCCTCCAGTTAAAAACAAGCATCAGGGGAGGCACCAAAAATTGCATGCTCAAGCTTAGTGCTATGCCAGGAGGTTACATCACGCATATTAAATCTGGTCAGCATTTAGGCTGAAGCAGTCTTAACTTTATGATCCTGTTGGTTTTTAAAGCAAATGTTAATGAAATATGCATTACTTATGGCAAACAGCAATCCCAGTGGGGTCCATTTTAATTAGTATAGTTTGTTCAAAGAAAAAGCAAATTAAGCGCCTCCTCATTTGTCACCAGGCTCCCCTGAAACCTGCGGGGCAAGGCCAAAAGAGAAAGTAGAGAAGACCGATGAGCATTTCAGACCAACTCGGGAGTCTAAGAAAGAAGAGGGGATTCCTAACCAATTCATTCCCATCCACAGTGACTGAAATTCTCTTCCATGAGAATGACAAAGCATTTTAGTTGGTGTACTTTCCAGACACTGCATCCATCTGTCGAGGTGGCAAATTACCAGAAAGTCAATTATTGTGGCTTTGTGATGACATTCTTAGGCCTGTTGTAGGCCTATGTCTTAGAGACTGTATTAGTTTCTCAGGGCTGCTGTTACAAAGTGCCATGAACTGGGTGGCATGAAAACAATAGAAATGTGTTCTGGAGGCCCAAAGTCTGAAATCAAGCTGTTAGCAAGGCATGTCCCTCTGAAGGCCCTAGGAAAGAGTCCTTCCTTGCCTCTCCCTCTGCTGGTGGCTGCTGGCTATCTTGGGTGTTCCTTGGCTTATAGATGCATCTGGTAACCATCATTCTACTCTTTACCTCCACTAGATCAATTGTATTTCACTCCCAATCTCTGTTTCTGTCTTCATGTGGTCTGTGTTTGTGTCCGAAATTCCTGTTCCTTACAGGGACATGAGACATATTGGATTTAGGGCCCATCCTAATCTGGTATGATCTCATTGTGATGCTTAATTTTATTAACTTAGGCTATGGCAATCAGCTTTTAGTCAACCACGAGTCCAGATGCAGCCCTGAAGGTATTTCTTTATATGAGATCAACACTGAAATCAGTAGACTCTGAGTTAAAGCAGATAATGTGGGTGAGCCTCACCCAATCAGTTGAAGGCCTTAAGAGAAAAGCCTGAGGTTCCTGGGAAAAGAAGGAATTCTGCTTCCAGACTGCCTTCTGACTCAAGACTGCAACGTCAACTCTTCTCTGGGTTTCCAGCCTGCTGACCTGCCCTGCGAATTTTGGACTCACTAGCCCCCAACAATTGCATGAGCCAATTCCTTAAAATAAATTAATATCATTCTATCTACATCCTATTCTATTAATTCTGTTTTCCTGAAGAATGCTGACTATAAAATCATCTTAACTTGATTACATCTGCGAAAACTATATCCAAATAAGGTCACATACACAGGTGCTGGGTGGTTATGAATTTTTGGAGAACATTATTCAACCAGTATAGATACAGTAGACTAGAACCTCACTATTCAAAGAATGGTGCTTGGATCAGCAGCAGCATCTCCTGGGAACGTGACAGAAGTGCATTCTCTCTGGCCCCTTCCTGGACCTACTCAATCAGAATCTTCATTGTAACAGATCCCCAGATGATTTGTGTATACATTACAATCTGAGAATTACTGGCTAGAAGATCATGTTTCCAACCATTTTTGGCATTTATAATAAAAGGCTTGGAGTCTAGACATTGTAAAATTCAGACGGCTCTAAAGTAAAGGGTCAAAGAGGAAGAACTAAGAAAGTAGAAATTATAGGGAGATTTGAAAGAAGTCATCTCTCATTAATCAATATATACCTTACCAATAGTGGAAACTAAATAAATATTTGTCAAACAAATAGACAAAAAAATACATGAATGAAATGGGCTCTTTGTAACAGAGGTTTTCTAACAAACTGGCTTCTATTTACAAGGAACGCCTTTAGGCAAAAGAGAGAAAAATTTCATTTCCAACCTCCGGAGTCCAGATCACCTTTCCCCCTTTCTTGTCTCATTAAGAGGCACTGCCATGCCGGTATGATTACCTGGTGACAGTGTCTCACTTGAATACTCATGTCTTGCTCTAGGCTCCCACTGTAACTCATGTTGACATGGAAAAATGATTCATTTTCAGATCCATATGTATGAATTTTTAATGAACTGTGTCAAGAAATCAAATATTTCCCCCTGCATTCCCACTCCATGGAATCAGATTTTGACCTTCTGCCAAACAACTATAAATCATGTTCAGCAGAAAGAGCAGGAACCAGGGGCTACTGCACATAGATTAGCTAGTCAATTTCCCTCTGTCAGCCCTTTACCTAAACTGTCTCAGGATGAGAAGGAAGGAAGGAAGGAAGGAAGGAGGGAAGGAAGGGAGGGAGGGAGGGAAGGAAGCCAGTCAGCCTAGAAGAGAAATATAAACAGTAGGCACTCAGTGGTTACTGACTAAAATAAGTCATAAAAATTAAATTAGATCACTTATTTTTTGAAAATTGGGTGGCCATCTCGATAACCAGAATCTTTGGATCATTAATTCCCCGCTTCTGTAGTTTGGTCTTATATTTCTTCATGTAAGATGACTTAAAACTGGTGGGTTGGAGGGAGAGGTAGGAAGTCTGAAAAAGTAGAATGAAAATAAATAATTTTCTTTTTCAAGAGAACTTTCCTAGAATTTCCATAAACTATGCAAAACACAGCAAGGCCTTCCTAAATAAAGGCTCAATCAACACTTAGAAGGGAGATGCAATTAGATACCATTTCTTGCCTAGCAGTGCAAGAATCATTTTTTAAAATGAGTAATATCCTATGTTGGCAATTATGTGATGAAAAAAAGGTTCTATCAATTGTTTGTGGGGGTATAAACAGATATCCATTTGGATAACAAGTTAGTAATGTAAGTGTAATGAGCCCCTAAAGGTGTTCATACCTGATACAAATCTTATGGAAATCTATCCTAAGGAAGTAGTCCAAAAGATGAAAGCAAAAAAGGCTTTAAAGGCCATCACAACTTTGTCTACAACAATTTATTTGCAAAACCTACATGTTCATCAGTAGATGTGTCACTAAGTAAAATAAGATGCACCCATTTAACAGAGTATCATGCAACCATTAAGAATGTTTACTAAGAGTTTATAACAACATGGGAATATATTTATTCATACAAGTGGGAAAAATGTAGGATGTAAAACTGAATAAAAAATATCATGGTTGCAAAAACAAGCCTCCATTACGTACACACAGAAAAGGACACGGGAGGAAATACAGCAACTGCTAATAGTGATTATTTATGGAAGCAGGAAATGTGGGTGAATTTTTCCCTCTTCTATATTTTACAAACATCCTGTAATGAGAACATGCACTTTTATAATGGGAACATAAGATTTTATTGTGCTTTTGAAAAGCAAGTCAGTTGTATAAGTAAAATTTTAAAAGATATCCTTTTCAACAAACAATAGCAATTAGGTCATGGCTAATTCAAGGTGAAGCACATTTGTAAGTATCAAGTTTTCTAATCTAACATCCAGATCTGGGACATAGAAGAATCTGGCGGGCTGCCTGCTTGCAAAGCGTCTATCTCTGTCCAAAATACTGCACTTAAGAAGTTAAAGGAAGAGTCAGAGCTGTCAGCTTTAAGCCACTAGATTCTAGGATGAGTCAAATAGCTGTCATAGACACTCCATTTGCTAAAGCTCATTCATTGGAAGGGGCTGTGCCACACAGGGCTGAAGAACAGACACACGGATGGACAGACATGGATTGCATCGGACCCTGCTCCTTGCCAGCAATCATCCCCACTCACAGCATTTTCCTTTCTTGGCAAATCTGTATACTTGAAAGCTACTATCTCTTGCTTTTTTACCCTGTTCAAGCAAAAATTTTTGAAGTAAGTCATCTGTGTCTGGAAATGAGCAGCAATCTAAGGCCATATGCAAATGCAGGGGGGAGGGGCACAATTTTATTTGAGTGATGAGTTTATTGATAAATGTTCTAAGTGACTGACTCTTGCTCAATTTTAAATAAAGCAACACTTGGGTGATTTAAATAGGTGAAAAAGCAGCAGCAGGCAGCTTGTGATGAGCAAACCCAATGCCTACGTGCTTCACATAAGGCATCTTTACAATTTTCATTACCATGGAAGCTTGTACGAGATGCACAGGGACAGAGCGTGGCTGAGATTCACAGGACTCAACCATGGTATCAGCTCCTGTGTGACCTAGGGGATCACACAGGGCAGTGGTAAGAGGCAGGAAAATGGCTCCTTCTGGAGAGATGTCTTAATTCAGTTCTGTCACCAATTTCCTCTCTTCCCACTGGAAGCTCTAGGTCTCTATTTTCGTAATCCAGTCAGGCAGGACATAGATCAAAGCAGTGAAAACTGAAGCCATTCAAGCACTAGGGACAAGTAGAAAATGGGAACAAAATTGAGGTGGCTCATTCAGTGCTCTAAACCAGTGAACTTCTACCATTTGTAATCAATAAATATTTTTAAGACAATATCCCCCAATACACGTGTACTGATTTATATTATATACATGATCCTGTCAATTTATATATCAAAACTATAGCTTTTCTTTCTTCCTTCCCTTCCTCCCCTCCCCTTTCCCCTTCCTCTCTCCCTTTTCCCTCCCTCCCTCTCTTCCTTTCCTCAACAGTCACCTTGCACACATTCCTCTTTGGAAGACTGTTCTAAATACTCAAGTGTGTTATCAAATCGGTGCAGGAGTGAAGGGGCGGGACAGGAAGTACATTTCCTACCTTTACAGTCTTGCAGAGGGAAACCATCCTGTAAAGGATTCCCACATGTGGTTGGTAGGTATCTCATATCAGCATTCTCCTATCTATCTACCTACACTGGGCACTCGACTATAGCCAGTCACACATCATATATAGAGAAGTAAGGCTAAGCTTCATTAATGTGGATCCCATAAGCTAATTCAAACCAGGTTGGGCTATGCAACACCTTGGTGCTATGTATTAAGAAGAATGGGTCTGCTGAATAATCAGAGTGGAGAAAGCTGCGGCAGAGGAGGATGTTTAATTGCTGGAAGGGAATAGATTCTTTTCAGGCTCCATTTATAGCTAAGCAATCCATCTACCAATTACAGGCAAGTTCTTATCCAGACATTAAAGCAGGCAACTGCCCGTGTTGGAAATCAACCAAAACTGCTTATCTTCAAACTTCCGTAATTCCAGACCTTTTGCTATCCGCCCTGGCTTCTCGCCTAACGTGTCTGCATTGCTTTTCTGCTCCCACTTTTAGCCCCTGGAGTTTACCCTGATATCAAACACCCATGGAGACACACAGACAAGGCAGTGAGCAGATCTTTGTTTTAACTGCTGGGGGAAGGAAGAAGCTGTTTGGTCTCCTGGGTCTGTATTTGTCCTGCTGAACATCACAGCTGCTGAGCTCTTGTGGACAGGATCCAGATATAACGACAACCCTGTTTCCCCCTTCGCATTTGAAATATTCCAGAAAGGGAGACTGTCGTGAGAAGGGGATGGGGAAGCTATAAAGTTAGCCAACGCATTTTAAAAATGGAGACTCCATACCAAATTGGGCATTTCCATTGCAAATCAAGTATTCACTGGGCCCACCATTAGCTAAGCTCAGGATCCTGGCTAATTAAGTCAGTCTCGGGTGGGAAGCTATAGACTTAAGGACCATCGCTTAGCTCCTGTCTGAGAAGCTCACGGCTAAGGCTCTGCTTCATTCTTCATGCAATGTCCAGAAAATCAAAGCTAATGTGAGGAGCAGAGCCACAGCTGACTGGGCTTCCCCTCAGTCATGTGTACTCAAAGCCCAGGGCACCACTGACTCACATGTCATTTCCCTGCATTAACATTCTGCCCGGGTTCTAGCTTCACACTCAACAAATCTATTGCAAGCTATACATCCGGAGATGAAGGACAGGGTAGTGTGCCAAGGAAGGGTTTCTTCTCAGACATGGTGCACAGTGACAGAAACCATTTTAATAATGCAATCTGAAGACACTCGAGGAAGATCGGACATGTTGTCATTTCTCCCGATAAGGAATCCTGCCAGGGGGAAATGATTGATATTCTAATTCTTCAAAAATGCATCTTTCTAAAAATGTAGATGAAACTTGCAAAAATAGCTTTGATGCTCCTCCAACTCTACTTCTTCCCCAGCACCCTGCCCCCACCATGGCTTAAAAATGCCACACCAGGAATTTATATTTGGTTCAAAGTTGCTTAGCACGTGGAGGCTAAATACAGCTTACACACCAATTTTGCTTCCAAAATTACTCACTTGTAAATGTATGAAACTGTAATGGAATGATTTATAATTTTACCTCAGTTTTTTCATTACCGATTTGCAGAGATCTCTCTAGGGGTGATTATTTTTGGATATTTCTAAGTCTGTGGACTGCACAACTCTAGATGTTAATTCATTCTGAGAGCCTCATCGTAACTGAATTACGCATCTCATTCATTTAAACATTTAATGAACACCCATAAAGCATTAAGTACAGCGGGTACACAAAGCCGACTGCGGCAAGGGGCTTGTTTCCTCAAAAACTTACACTTGTTCTCAGTCATCTTGTAAGTCAGGAGATGTGTTGACACAGTGGCTAAATTGAGTGGCAATATAAAACTTCCCTGGTCTGAAGCCCAGATTGTAAAGTCTACCAATGTATCTGTTCCTGCCCTTCGGTAAGAGGAATTTGCTGGAATGGAAGTGGAGTCAGCCTCCAAAGACTGTTGCATTCCATCTATCCATCTATCCATCTATCCATCTATCCATCTAACCATCCATCCATCCACCCACCCATCCATCCAACCATCCATCCCAAAATGAAACAACAGTATGTAGACTCCACAAGGGTAGGGATTTTTATCTGTTTTCCCCCCCATTTACAAATACATCTACAGATATGCATTTATAAATACATCTACAGATATGTATTTATAAATATATCATATATTTGCATGATGGCCTGTTTGCTATTTATAAAAGTTTCTATCTCACCCCGCTAGCAAGAAGCAGTTGTGAAAGCCTGATTTCTGCTCGGAACAAAATCACTCTGAAGTTCCATTTCCTCTAGAAAAGGGGGGATAATATAGGATTCCTGGGAGGAATCAAAGGGGTAATATAAGAAATGAACTTTACACACAGTGCCTGGTACCCTAAAGCTCTTGACAAATGTGGACTATCTTCCCCCTCTCCGCTAGAGGAAAGGGAAATCAGAGAGACTGGGAAGCCCTCAATGTGCACAGAGGAAGAAACAGGCATTCCTGGAGCTTAAAGATCCTGCTTCCAGCTGGGCATGGTGGCTCACGCCTGTAATCCCAGCACTTTGTGAGGTTGAGGCGGGTGGACCACCTGAGGTCAGGAGTTCGAGACCAGCCTGGCCAACATGGTGAAACCCTGTCTCTATTGAAAATACAAAAATTAGCTGGGCTTAGTGGTGGGCACCTGTAGTCCCAGCTACTCGGGAGGCTGAGGCACAAGAATCACTTGAACCCGGGAGGCAGAGGTTGCAGTAAGCCAAGAGTAGGCCATTGCACTTGAGCCTGGGCAACACAGCAAGACTCCATCTCATAAAAAGGAAAAAAAAAAAGATCCTGCTTCCATTTCAAGTTCTCACTAAGTCACTGTGTGACTTTGAGCTGGTCACTAATGCATTTTCAGTCCCAATTTCTTCTATGCGAAAATACTTTTGAAAATTGAAAACCACTATGAAAGGGTAAATGATACCTATGAAAGGAGCCAGACAGCATCATTTTATTCAAAGATCCTCTCTGACAAACAGAGTTCCTAGGTTGAACAACCGGCTAAAAATATTTTAAGGCAAAAACTGACCCCTGAGAGCCTCATTAAAAGAAAGATAAACTCCCAGGAACCATATTTTATTTTCTGCTGCAAGGCTAAATATGGGTTAAGAGGAAAAAATAACTGCTGGGATAAGCATTCATGTATCTTATAATTAAATGTTTCAAGGAGGATTTGGTATAACAGGGGGTCACTAAGCCGCCATTCGCTCCCTTGGGCCTTATCTCCTCTGGCTGCAAAATCACGCTGGCTTTCTGTGATCGCAATGTTCTTCCAGGTTTCGGAGGGCCACGTCCCTCGAGGCTGGCCTGCACAAAGGGCAGAGAGGTCTGAGAACAAAAATGCAGTGCCTGCAATATGTCCCAGGAAACGGCAAGCTGGAATTTTATCACGTTCACTTCGCCAGGACGTTCATTCCCTACACAGATTCAGGTTTATTCTTTGCGTCTCAGGCAAGAACAGGGAAGGGAGATACTTTTCTCTTGTCAGACCGTGGCTTATCTGCCTCACTCACAGCCAGTAAGGCCACGGATTTATAAATTCTCCAACAGTCTTATCAACCACGAGCAATGTGCAGCAACGTGGGACTGAGTGTTTTCAGGGGGTCCCAACAAAAGCCCTGCAGCTCTGTGTTGCTGATAAGTTGCTGGAGGATTCGCCACTGGGCAGGGAACAGAAGACTCAGGCTTGAGATGGAAAGAGAGGAAGGAACTGTCCTGGCCCTCCAGGGTGGCGGAGGTTATTCTGTGGGCAAAGGTCACAGGCCTTTGTCACCTTGATTCTTGTCCCCTGAGTTTTCCTTTTTTGGGGGGGGGTGGGCCCACACTCTGTTGCCCAAAATGGAGTGCAGTGGCATGATCTGGGCTCACTGCAGCCTCAACCTCCCAGGCTCAAGCAATCCTCCCACCTCAGCTTCCCATGTACCTCGGACTATAGGAGCATGCCACCACATCTGGCTAATTTTTGTTTTGGTTTCTGTAGAGACAGTGTTTTACTATATTGACCAGACTGGTCTTGAACTCCTGGCCTCAAGTGATCCTTCTGCCTCGGCTTCCCAAAGTGCTGGGATTGTAGCAGTGAGCCACTGCACCTGGCTCCTTTTTCTTTTTAGGGACAGGGTCTGACTCTGTCCCTCAGGCTGGAGTCCAGCGGCATGCTCATGGCTCACTGCAGACTCAACCTTCTGAGCTCAAGTGATCCTCCCACCTCAGCTTCTCGAGTAGCTAGCTGGGACTACAGGAAAACAGCACCATACCCTGCAATTTTTTATTTTTTGTATAGATGGGGTCTCACTATGTTGCTCAGGCTGGTCTCAAATTCCTGGGCTTCTGCCTTGGTGTCCAAAGTGCTGAGATTATAGGTGTGAACCACCATACATGGCCAAGTTCTCCTTTTCAATGGAATTGTCACCATGTATCACTGTCACCATCTCCTTATCTCACTGCTCTTCATCTTCCTCATTTCTATTCAAATCTGAGTGACATTCAGCCCTTCCTTTAATTTCCGCAATTTAAGAAAGCAGCCAGCAGGTACAAAATTACAATTAGAAAAACTGGTGTCCTACTGCACAATAGGGTGGCTATGGTTAGTAATAATGCATTATATATTTCAAAATAGCTAGAGCTTTCCAAATGTGCTCAGCAAAAGAAATGATACACATATAACGTGATGGATATGCCAGTTACCTTGATTTGATCAATACACAAGGTATATATGGATTAAAACATATTGCACCCTATAAATATATATAATTATTTGTCAATTAAAAAATATAAAAGTCATAGTAATAAGAGGCTATCAGTTAAAAATCATTAATTAATTCATTTATTCATTCCACAAAGCCTTCTTTTTTTTTTTTGAGACAGAGTCTTGCTCTGTCGCCCAGGCTGGAGTGCAGTGGCGTGATCTCAGCTCACTGCAACTTCTGCCTCCTCGGTTTAAGCAATTCTCCTGTCTCAGCCTTCTGAATAGATTATATTACAGGTGCCCACCACCATGTCTGGCTAATTTTTGTATTTGCAGTAGGTTTAGTGGGTTTCACCATGTTGGCCAGGCTGGTCTTGAACTCCTGACCTCAAGTGATCTGCCCACCTTGGCCTCCCAAAGCGCTGGGATGACAGGTGTGAGCCACCGCGCTGGCCTCCACAAAGTCTTCAGTGAGCATCGATCACATCACAGGCACTGCTCCGGCCTACGGGATATGAGGATATACAGAACAGAAATTCTTGCCCTCACAGAACTTATATGGTAGTGGGCAGAGACAGACAGTAGACATAATAAAAAAGTATATAGGGTATATTGTTTTGGAGAAGGTAATAAATGCTGTGACAAAAAAAGGACAAAAAAGCCCAGAACATGGTAGGTGGAATGAAGAGGGAGTGGGGTTGGTGATGGGTTGCAATTTTAAACAAGGGGTGTGGATGGGCATCTCCTTGAGAGGGTGGCACCTGATAAAGAACTGAAGATGGACCCTTGGGTATATGGAAGACAGGTGTTCTAAATGGACAGAACAGCAAGTGCAAAGATCCTGGGGGTGAGAGTGTCTTTGGTGCATGTGAGGAACAGCAAAGGGGCTTTTTCTTTAAAATTCAGTGAAACTCAAAGGTCATTACCCCTAACAGTGACGTAGCTGGAACTCCTCTAGCTGAGGTGGCTCTCGTAACTCACGTGCTGAGGTCCTCTTCATAGACTATCCCACTGGAATGTTTTTTTAAACATCAGGTCTCAACCAAATAGTATAATAAGTACAGAAACTAACAGAGTGGGTCAGAGCCAGCATAAAATTAGGAGGAGGAAGTAGAATTATTAAAATACCTGCATCAGTGTGCTGCATGTAGAATGATTTCCTATTTGTGATATAAAAGTATTTCTCTTTGTAGGTTGGGTTCAAAATTGCTTAACAGCTACTAACACACAGGTTACCTTCTACTGAGTCCCCAAACTGCCTCCCTGTGGCAGTGTCTTCTGTTCCCAGAACCCGGGAGCATCTGCCCGTGACAGATCTAGATTCCTTATAACCCAAGCTCAAAAAGAGGCTGAGAGAGAAAAAGACTTTCCCTCCACCACCAGACACTGCCTGTCTCAGCAACAACTGAAATGGAGACACTCTACTCCCTCCAAAAGACAGACACCCTGCTTCCTGCCTAGGGGCGACATCTTCATGTGATGGTCCCCATGGCTCCTACTCCACTACAATTTTCAGACACTCAAAACAGAGACTCATACAATGGCAGGGGCTCCTTTCCCTTATCACGACCCCCAATGCACAGAGTGGAGTTTAACTCATGGGCAGTTTGTTGGAAAATAACTCCCTGGTTTAACCAATGTTCATCTGTTCTCTGGGCCAAGAACCCATGGTTCATCTGGGACTTTAAAAACTGACTAAATAAAAAGAAATTTAAAAAAATCAACAAAAGTGCAACAGAACCACTCACACGCTGCAATGTGGGAAACTCTTCAATTAACTCCCTCTCAAGTGTTTCCTTTTTGACAAGACCAAGTTTGTCTGGCATTCCCCAGAGGTCTCCCTTTATCTGGACAACTCGTTTGGAGTTTTTGGACTACGTCTTGCACTAAGCAGGAAATTATTAATGTTCCCGTTTAAAGGCATGAGGGGCAGAGGTCCTCTATGATGGTTTCGGGGGTGCAGGAGACTATACAATCTGGAGACCCCATCAGTCCCTTACGGCATTACTGAGAGCATTCTGAATGGGGTCCTCTCTTTCCAGCAGGAGACCAACAGATTGCCCTTAATAGAATTGTTTAAATTGCCTGAAATTGCTTCTTCTATTCCAGGCTGAAAATTACAGCCCTTACGCTGCTTCCCATCCTCTCCCCAGGGTTACTCAGTGCACTGAGGAGAGCTGTACTAACATCATCATCAACAAAACCTGAATGTACTTTGTGTGGAGAAAAATATTTGCTTTTCAACCAGATCCGGAGAAGCTGTGACTGACACACACGTTCTCCCAAATGGATTCAGACGTGGTTTTTTTGGGCATGACAAAAAAAAAAATTACCAACATGATTTATGTTGCCTTCTGAAATGTTACGAATCAAATGCTAAAAATCTCTGAAAACTTATCATGCTGAAGATGATGAATGCTAACCTTCCTTGTCATTTTCTGCCAGTTGGGTGGGTGCCATGAGGAGGGGAGGGGCTGATGAACACCTCATTGTTGCCAAATAATGGTACCTCAGGGTGTGAGTGTTAAGACTGTCATTTCCTTACCTTAACTCCCCCCTAAAGAAGGCTGAGTGTGGGTAAACAAACAAAACCCAATCTGTGTATATTTCAAGGAGGTAGAATCTTCCAAAACTTCTGTTTCCTGCAGTGAGGCAGCAACAGCCTTGGGAGACCCAACTTCTCTCAGCTCACGCGAACCATGACAAATGGGTGGCCCTGATCCAAGTGGCCCTGTGCTGCCTGATCCATGTTCTGCCAAGGCACCTGGCCCTACCCACGGTCCTGCTGGGCAGAGCTGGCTATACGAACAAACTGGGGCTCTGAGTTTGCAGTGACAAGGTGTATGTGCAAACAGCTCTTAAGTTGGGGATCATGTCACTCCACAGGAATCACAAACGGCTTCTGATTCAGTCTTAAAGCCCCAGCCAAGACAGCCAACTACTGGCGGTCTTTTTTATCCCTTCAAGGGCTTAGCTATTGATGAGGTTATACAATTTCCACTCAGTACGTTCTTCTCAACGAAAGCAAAGGGCTTCTGACACATTGCAAGGCTTGCCTCAAATCAGCAGAGTCAATCTCGCATATGGATTCTCTAAAAACTGCTCCCTAAATGACTCTAATGTGCAACTAGGATTGAGAACCACTAAAGAAATGGAGAGGCAGAACCTGACTCACCGAAGAACATAATCTCCCAGCTCAAAGCTCTTTCCTCCATAGAGCCCTGCAGGTGGTCACATGCTACTATCGCTGGCTTAGCTCCTTGAAGCCGGAGGGAAGGCAGGCCCAGGACTTTTGAGGACCTAGCTAGGCTCCAGCAGAGGATTTTCTAAAGAGGCACATCCTACTCCTCTAGTTTCCACTTAAAAATCTTTCTGAGCACGTACCATGAGCCAGGCGGGTGCCCCCTGGAAGTAACAGGGGGTGAACAAGAGGCCCCTGCTGTATCCTAAACTGATGGATAACTATGTTCTTGGACTATGCTAAGTACTTTGCATTCTTTCATTGTCTCCTTTAATCCTTATCACTAGTCTGTGAGATAGGTATTATCATCCTCATTGTACAGACAAAGAAACTAAGGCTCAGAAACATTAAGTCACTTGCTCAAGGTCTCACAAGTAGGAAGTAACATAAGCCTGACTCATTCCAGGCGTGGACGCCAGCATGGGAGAGAACAGGGAGCCAAGATGAGTTGGGGGAACAGACATGCAAGTCAATATAACTACGACTTCACTGGGCTTTTTCCAAACAAAGTTTTACATGACAATTCTTTAAACACAAAGGAGGAAAATAATTTAGAATTTTGGACAACATTTTGGGGCAGAGCTTCAAAGGCCCCAGATAAATAATGAATGTCACTGAAAGGCCACAGAGCAGAAGGGCTGAACCACATTCTCACCATGCCAAGAGCTGCTGAAAAAAATAAATACTTGATAGCGTGATCTCTGGGTTGTTAACAGCATCTGAAAATCTTTCCAGATCAGCAGATTTCCTGGACAGCTGTGATCCACGCTGGGCAGACTGTCAGCCATCGATTAATTCCTAATCAATGAGAAAGCAAATGATGGCAAATGAACCAGCCTGAACCTGGAAAGACTGTGGGTCTGGGGTAGAAGGCCATCCCCTTCCCAGCAGAATTCAAAGTAAGGGCCAGGGTGAGAGGATGGAGAACAGGGAAATGGGGGAGAAGAGTTGCTGCCCAAGGAAGGAGGAGAGGAAGGGAGAGAGAGAAGCAGGCAGACAGATGGACTGAGCCTGAAGATAGCATGAGCTCCTAGGAGAGGCACAGCCCAGGGAGACTGCTTGGGGTCACCTAGTAGTTGGTTTGTCCATGATGAAAAATTTTGTCTCAAATGAGCTGTCATTAGGATGCACATGGATGTCCCTCTGACACAGGTTCCAAGAACATTAACCAATGGGAACCGAATGATGAGACATGAAACAAATCCCAATTAAGTTACCTGACTCCATCCAGACTGACCGCAGCTTCAGGTTCTGAAATGGGTTTGCATGGGAGGCTACAGGCAGTATGGAAAGGGAGAAATAATGGGTTCTTTGGTCAGCTAAGTTCAGGAAACACAGGTTAGACAACAATAAACAATTTCTTTTCCATATGACTTCTCTAAACCTCTGTTGTGATTTCTAAGATTAGAAAAGTTCCTCCCAAATTCATGTGACTGCACATGGAGCTGCTTGTGGATTTAGGATTCCGAGGCACATGTCTTAGGAAAGCTACTTGGGTACAAAAGGAATCAGTGGGGTCCGAGAACCCCTTGGCTGTGCCACCTGGGGTCTAGTCATCTCTGGGACACTAAAGGTGGGTCACTATTTACCTGTCCTGCCTCACCCACATGATGGGGACATCAGTGGTGGTGGTATCATGGGCACATTCCTCAAATTTAAGTCCCTCAGATGTTTAAAGGTATGACTGACTTTCAGTGGGTGTGGCCTTCTCAGAGATCAAAATTGGGACTCTTTAAGAAGCCAAAATGCAAAAGAACATTGTGGATGAACTCATTACTTTGCAAAAAGAAGAACAGAGGCCATGGAAGTCAAACAGTTTATGCAAAAGTCTCTTGGACAACTCAGTGGTTGAGCCACAGCTGGAAACCAAGGCTTCTGGCCTTCGATCCAGGGATGAAGGTGCTCTCCAACTCCCCCACACCCCACCAAAGGCACAACTCCAGCCAATGTTTAAAAAATTAGAAGAAACAGAGGCCTTGAGCTGTCAGAGAGGTGGTAAATTCCACTTTCCCACGGCTGGCCTACCTCTTGTTAGTCTATTGATGGCACTTGCATATGATTTATCCTGCAAAAAAAAATTAGTAACCAAAGCAAGCTAGAGAAACCACCGAAGGCAGGAAGCTAAACATGTGCCCACCACTAGAACAAATAAATATGCACATAGCTGCATTCCTACCCTCTCCTTTGTTCAAGAAGCAGAGAAAAATAAGGCCAAAAGGGAGCATTTGGGAAATGGGGGTCACTGGGATTGCAAAAAGGGATGTTCCACTTAGCCATTCAAAATGTGTCTTGCTAATTAAGATCACGTACTTGGTAACAGGGTCTACCTTTATGACAAATTTACCGACTGATCCAGAAATAGATCAACCAAGGTAATCCAGAGAGAAGCCTCAACAGCCTAAGAGAGGAAGGGGTGCCAGCAACCCAGCAAGAGGTCTGGGTAAAGCAGAGATACCCCCCAACTGTGTTCTATTAAAAGTTCTCTCCCATAGCAACCAGAGCTGGCCACTGCTCAGACAGAAACTTACATGGAATTTACTCGACCTTGCTTGACGATAATCTCAGGTCCCTCCTGGACTCAAGTGCCTTTCGCAGCAATGTTAGGGGGCATTTATTCACTCTTGAAGTATACATTCAACAAATATTTGCTACGGGAGGACCTTTTCTGAGAAGTAGGGACACCACATCGACAACTCCAGAGTTCCTATGCCCATGGAGCACATCCTAGCCAAGCACCCCCACCATGCCGGGCATCTCCCTAGTCCTCCAAGAACCCGAAGCCATAAGTGTGACTAACCCCTTTGTTGGAGATCCTGAGGCTCAGAGTGAGAAATAACTTGCCCAAATCCATGGTAAATGGCAGATTCAAGACTGGAACCCAGGTGAGCAGGACCTCAAAGTATTAATTCACAAACCTTAATCATCCCTGCTTCAATTAAGAAAGGAGACTGCTTGATTGTACTCTCAACTGAAAGCTCCCTCTCCCCCTTTGTTGGAGGTCCCCCAAGAGCACCCCAAGTGTGAAGATCTGCTAGGAGGACCCACAGGACTCAGCACATAGTTGTACTCACAGGCACCATTTATTAGAGCAAAAGGTTACGGAGCAAAAATAGCATGGAAAAAGGTGCACGGAGTAAAGTTTAGGGGAAACTAGGTGCAAGCTGTCAAGCTTCCCAACTATTTATCCTAAAACAGACCTGCTGTTTAAACTTTTTCTGCACACCCTTCTGTTAGAAAAGCTGATCAGTGCAAACGGCCAAAGGGACTTGGAAGCAGACAAAGCCAGAAGTATACCTGAAACCCTCCCTGGTAGAAGAATGGGAAAATTTGTAAAATAGACTATATGGAGGATTTTTTTTTAGAGGGAGTGAATAGGGAATGGATAGGGGCTGGGTGATTTCCTTATGAGATAGGTTTGGAAAGGGGAAAGCCCTGGCACCAGCATCAGAGGACCTAACGTTCTGTTTGACTTAAGGTCAATTCCTATTGCTAATGAGCTGTGTGACCTTGGCCAAGTCACTTAACCTCTCTGGTTTCCTCATCTGTAAAATGAGACGAAAGCTGAATTAGATAAACCTCTAATGGTCTTTCTGTCTCTGATAGCATCTGGTTTTATAACTGACTAGAGATTTTCTTTAAAATAGAAAGATTCCCTGGTGAATTTAGAATATGACTCAATTCCACACAGCTTTCAGGAGCACATGTATAACAAAGTGAGACACATCTATGGATTCTTTAGCTAAAGGAAAAGTAAAGTGTGTGTTGGAGGGAGAGAGAGCATTTCTCAGCCAAGCGGCCAATTTGCGGTTTTAGTTCCCTTAGGAGGCATTTGGAAATTCAGCATTCCTTGGTTCTACCAGTTTTTACCTCATTCAGGAAAAGAGAGTTGGATAGGCTGGTTTGGGAAGCTGGTGGTGGTCACAGAAGTCACTGCAGACACTTTGGGGGAAATTTCTCCAAGTCATCCAGCTACGCGTTGGGGTCAAGTCTAAGAAGCCCTCCGGTAGCTCCAGCTCATGATCTAGCATTTCCTTGTAGTGGTACTAACAGACAAGACAATAGTACTCAGTGGGCTGGGAGGAACTGTGAATTTTCCTTCCTTTAATTCTACTGATTGATTATAAAGTCTAGCCTACTTGGTAGAATTCATGCTAGTGTCAGCATCTCTACTACAGACACTGATGTGTAACTGGCATTAGACAGGATTGGGGATTTTGACCAATAAACATTTATGAAGCTCAATGGAGGACGTGGAAGACTAAAAACAAATCAGCATGGGATCCTGCCCCTCATGGAGCTTAGCGTCTATTAAGGAGGAAGCAGAGTGTCATGGAAAGACCACGGGCTTTAGAAACAGACCTGAGTTGACTACTGCTCAACCCAATCGTTTACGTTTTATAACTGATTAGAGATTTGGCTATGTGGCCATGGGCAAGAAACACTTAACATCTGTAGCTTTAGTTTCCTCCTTTGTAAAAGGGCGGTAACAGAGTCCACCTTTCAGGGCTGAGATGATCTATATGAAGGTCTTGCCACAGTGGCCAGCAGTGCCTCTGTCCTGTATTCGATGTAAATGGCACCCTCTGATTTTGCAATGTGCAGCCCTGGCCCATTTATGTAAGTGCTCAATACACAGAAGCTGCTATTACGATTGCCGCTGACGTTCCTATGTGGGTGAGTACCCTAAGGGAGGTACGTCAGAGCTGGGACGGAATTCAGAAGTCATTCCCAGACATGAGCATGATTCACTGAAACAGCGCCACGTGAATTACAATTTGAACAACTGGAAACCTCTGGCCTGGCTGAGACTGGGGAGGGCATTCTAGACAGATAGAAAAGTGTCCCTGAAAGGTGGGAAACCAAGGAGTGTGCAGAGGTAATTATGGGTGCATGTGGTGAACAGATCAGACCTTGCAGAACCTTCCATGTCCAGTAAGAGGTTCAGCTTTAGGCTACTGGCCATGAGGGGCTATTCTGTGTTTGAGCACAGAGAGCAAGACGAGCAGGACTGGAGTCTGAGTGACAAGGACTGGAGGTCGGGGAGACTTATTAGGAAGCTACTGCAAAAGCAGGAGGTAGAGAGAGACCAGGATTCGGCATGGGCATTCAGCTTCAACAGGGGGATCTTTCTTTCTTTCCTTTTTGTTTTTTTTTAAAGAGACAAGTCTCGCTCTGTCACCCACGCTGGAGTGCAGTGGTACAATTATAACACAATGCAGCCTTCAACTTCTGGGCTCAAGCAATCCACCCACCTCAGTCTCCTGGGTAGCTGCGACTACAGGTGTGTGGCACCACATCTGGACAATTTTTAATTTTTTTGTAGAGACGAGGTGTCAAACTCTCTACAACTCTTTTTTGTAGAGAGTTTGTTGCCCTGGCTGGTCTCAAACTCCTGGCCCCAAGCGATCCTGATGCCTTGGCTTCCCAAAGTGTTAAGATTACAGGTGTGAGTCACTGCACCTGCCTTCAACAGTGAATCTTTAAAGGGTAATATTCATGCATCATTTACTGAACAAATATTGTTCTCAGTTCTCAGATACCAGTGTCCAAGACAGACACAGCCACTAGGAGGCAGCACAGTTTTTCCCTAGAGATGAAACACCACACAGTCCCCCAGGTAAATGACACACCCGGCAGCCTGGTGGATAGTTCAAGAAAGCTGTTTCTGGGAATTAAAAGGGACATACCACCTTCCACCTCATCGTACCACTCTCCCCTATTCCACTGCCCATGCCTGTCCTGGCCTGATGAATGCCAAAGTAATGTTGTAAGAGAGAAGCAGGGCTGGCCGGGCGCAGTGGCTCACGCCTGTAATCCCACCACTTTGGAAGGCGGAGGCAGGCAGATCACGAGGTCAAGAGATCAAGGCCAACATGGTGAAACCCCATCTCTACTAAAAATACAAAAATTAGCTGGGCGTGGTGGCGTGTGCCTGTAGTCCCAGCCACTTGGGAGGCTGAAGCAGGAGAATCACTTGAACCCGGGAGGTAGAGGTTGCAGTGAGCCAAGATCACGCCACTGTACTCCAACCTGGGCGACACAGCAAGACTTTGTCTCAAAAAAAAGAAAGAAGAGAAAAGCAGGGCTTTATCCCTCAACTCAGCCACACGGTGGGTCATGAGAAACAGACGCAGAGCCTCAATGGGGCCCCAAGTCAGCAAGGGCCACGCCTGCACCAGCACTTCTGGAAGCTCCAGTACTGTGTTCAGTGCCCTCACCCCCAAGTGGCTGAGCCCCAGAAGATGGTTTCCTTCCCAATTACCATCTGAGACAAAGGAGGCAGGACACCACAGCGCTGGGAGCTATAGACCCTGGCCACCAGCACAGAAGCAGACTCACAGCTCTGACATTTTTAACAAGTAAACAGGAGCACTGGACAGATTCAAACTCCCTCTCATTCTCATCTCTCACCAGCCGGAGGTCACTGCTATGCAGGATCAGCGTCTCAGACATAGACAGTGCTTCTTTTTTTTTTTTTTTTTTTTTTTGAGACAGAGTCTCACTCCGTCACCAGGCGCCAGGCTGGAGTGCAGTGGCGCGACCTCGGCTCACTGCAACCTCCGCCGCCCGGGTTCAATTCTCCTGCCTCAGCCTCCCGAGTAGCTGGGACTACAGGCGCACGCCACCACGCCCAGCTAAGTTTTTTGTATTTTTAGTAGAGACGGGGTTTCGCCATGTTGACCAGGATGGTCTCGATCTCTTGACCTATGATCCGCCCGCCTCGGCCTCCCAAAGTGCTGGGATTACAGGTGTGAGCCACTGCGCCCGGCCGACAGTTCTCTTGAATCATTTGTCTTTCTGGGGCCTTCCAAGTTGAGTTATTTTGTCCTATCCTTTCCAGTGACTACATGCTGACACCTCCTTCCCCCCTTTCCTCTTGCTTTCTGCCAACTTAATTTTATCCAGGGTAGTCTTTGCATTTGTTGTACCCCCAACTCTCCAACCCCTATTCCTTTGTAGATTTTATTGACAGATTTCATTTTACCTTCTGCACAGACATCTGATCATCCCCTGATATCTGATGTGTGCTCCCCCTCCCAGGCCTAAGTGCCTGATCATTCCCTCAAGAATCCTGCAGAAAGGCTATCTTCCCTGGCTACTCCCAAATGGAGTTCAAAGTTCCCCTTTTCTGCCACCTTGATACTCAACAGAACTCATCAGTGGACCATGTGTCTGTCCCTCTTCTTAGATAAGGAGTTTCCAGAGGCTGTGGCCAGGTCTCATCTCTCTTCATCATCCCAGTGTGCAACATGGGGCCTGGTTCATTGTAGGTACCAACACAGTTGGCTAAATGGATGGGTGCACAAGGTAGACTGAATGAAGGACCATTTCACCAACTTCATTTGCCTCTCCTAGAGCAGCTGCCACCACTATCTGTTATAAAAGCTTCGAGTTGAAATGTTACTTCAATTCTTTTCCAACACTTTCTGCCTACCCAAGCCAGGGATGCCTCCTTCACAGAGCTGGTCATCTGTGGGTAGCAGAAGGCAAGTGAATGCACCACGTCCCTCAGAGCTTTGAAGACATAGCTTGGGAGCCTTGCTGGGGTGAAGTGGTCCTGGCTTCATTCCCTGGCTACCTCATGTGCCCAAGGGTCATACAAAGACCCAGAGTTCGAGACTGCAGAAAACCCTGACGGCTTTATCTCCTTCATCTTGGCTGTCACTCACACCCCCGCCTAAACCTCCTCCAACTCCTTGATTCTAAACACGGGATAGGCTGAAGCATTCTCTTCTAGTTCTACTGGTAAATATGACTGCCAGAAGATTTTTCCAAAAGCAGGCAGCGAGAGAAAAATCAGAAAGACAGCAAAGTCCCAGTTAGGGAATGAAATGCTGGATTTGCCACCAAATGAACCAAGATGCCCCTAGAGTCACCCCCAGAAAATATGGCTTAAGTGTATCAAGGTGGTCGACGGAGGACTTGCAGATGTCTCCTTCCTGCTTCCAGACCTTTGAAATGACAGGGAGAGGTTAAAACTCAAGATCACAGGGTTGAGAAATAAGGAGAGGATCATCACTGGGTCCCTCTTCTAAAGTCCCTATCCTAGATATGTAACAATTATTTAATAAGAAAAAAAAGAAACAACAACAAGAACCTGGCCGGGCACGGGGGCTCACGTCTGTAATCCCAGCACTTTGGGACACCGAGGTGACCAGATCACTTGAGGTCAGAAGTTTGAGACCAGCCTGGCCAACACGATGAAACCCCATCTCTACTAAAAATACAGCAATTAGCCAGGGGTGGTGGTGGGTGACTATAACTCCAGTTACTCAAGAGGCTGAGGCAGAAGAATTGCTTAAACCCGGGAGGTGGAGGTTGCAGTGAGCCGGGATCATGCCACTGCATTCCAGCCTGGGCAACAGAGTGAGACTCTGTCTCAAAAAAAAAAAAAAAAAAAAAAAAAATCTACTGGAAAAAAAGGAAAAGAAATAAAGGTTCAGGCACTAAAGACTCAAGCTGGTGGCTTACCCTTGTAACATCACAGGGCATATGCAAAGTCAGGTATTGCTTTGTAGTGATGTTAAGAGGTCGGAATCACAGGAGCCTGGCATGTAAAGTGAACTGCAGAGTCACATACATTACACCACAGCCATATGGGGAGATATTCTGAAACATTGATTGTTTTAGGGATTGTGAATAACTTGAGAATGTGTACATGATACTACGTGCAGGGGGCTGAATTGTGCCCCTCCAAAGTTATGTCCACGTTCTAACCCCTGGTGCCTGTGAATATATGACTTTATCTGGAAATGGGGGCTCTGCAGATGTCACTGAGTTAAGGAACTTCAGATGAGATCATCTTCCCTTTAGATTTGGCCCTAAATCCAATGACTGGTGTCCTTTTAAAAGTAAGTAGAGGGGCCCAGGCATGGTGGCTTATGCCTGTAATCCCAGCACTTTGGGAGGCCAAGGTGGATGGACTGATTACTCGAGGTGAGGAGCTGGAGATCTGCCTGGCTAACATGGTAAAATCCTGTCTCTACTAAAAATATAAAAATTAGCTGGGTGTGGTGGTGCGTACCTGTGTCCCAGCTACTCAGGAAGCTGAGGTAGAAGAATCACTTGAAGCCAGGAGGTGGAGGTTGCAGTGAGCTGAAATCACGCCACTGCACTCCAGCCTGGGTGATAAAGCGAGACTCCGTCTCAATACATACAAATACACACACACACACACACACACACACACACACACACACACACGCGGAAATTTAGGACAAAGAAACAAGAAATCTTGGGACTCTGGAGAGAATGCCAGGCGAAGGCGGAAGCAGAGATTGCAGGGATGCATCTACAAGCCAAGAAATGTCAAGGATTGCTGGAAGCCACCAGAAGCTAGGAGAGAGGTATGCGGTGAATTTTCCTTCGGGGTCTGCAGAAGGAACAAACCGTGCCAACACCGTGGTTTGGACTTCTCTTCTGAACTGTGCAAGAATAACTCTCTGTTGTTTTACGCCACCAAATCTGTAGTAATTAATGCAGCCTGAGGAAACTAATAAACTATGATATGTAGAAGCAGCTTATATGACTCTTTACAGGGTGATTTCAATTATATGGTATAAAGTGGACGGACAATGCGTGTATATTACTTCTACAAAGAGAGAAAAGGTGATGAAAAACATAGAAAAAGCTTGCCATCTCTTATCACTGATGGATTATCTAAGAGCAAAGCCTTGCTGCCATGTAGCAGTTCTTACTTTCTTCAGACACTGGATATTCAAAATACTCCAGGGAGGTAAGTGCACAGTGGGACATTATTCTCATTTTACGGGTGACAACTTGAGTTGGAGTGTGATCAGGAAGCTGAGAGGTGGCTGAGTCCGAATAAGAATTTAGGTCTTGGTGCTTCTCCAGAGCACCCATTCATCTGGCTATTTACCTGGTATTATGGGCTGAATTCTGTCCCCTCCTAAATTCCTATGTTGAAGTCCTAACCTCCAACACTTCAGAATGTGACTGCATTTGGAGGCAAGGTTTTTCAAGAAGTGATTAAATTAAATGAGTTTTTTGTTTGGTTGGTTGGTTGTTTTTGGAGACGGAGTTTTGCTCTTGTTGCCCAGGCTGGAGTACAGTGATGCGATCTCGGCTCACTGCAACCTCTGCCTCCCCAGTTCAAGTGATTCTCCTGCCTCAGCCTCTCGAGTAGGGAATTACAGGCATGCGCCACCATGTCCGGCTAATTTTGTATTTTTAGTAGAGACAGGGTTTCACCATGTTAGCCAGGCTGGTCTTGAACTCCCAACCTCAGGTGATCCACCCACCTCAGCCTCCTAAAGTGCTGGGATTACAGGTGTGAGCCATTGCACCTGACCTCTTTTTTTTTTTAGGGTGGGCCCTAATCTCATTTGAAGACACAGCAAGAAGATGCCATCTACAAGCCAAAAAAAAAAAGGGAGTGCTGGGAGAAACCAGACCTGCTGAAACTTGTGCTTGAACTTCCAGCCTCCAGAACAGTGAGCAGATACATTCCTGTTGTTTAAGACACCTGGTCTGTGGTATTTTGTTAGCCGCCATAGCCAAATAATACACTTAGGAAGGTTGGAACACACAGAGTCTCTGTGCCTGTTTCCCTTTTTCCTGTGGCATTCTCCCTGGGCTCAAATAGGAAGTGGGAAAATACATAATTTCCAGTTACAGGTTCCTCCTCCCCAGTGAGGTTACTTCTGAGCTAACAACAGCCAAGACTTTTGGCAAGTCTATTTTTGGAAGAAGGTTCACCCTGCCTTGTGGAGAGAAAGAGTGGTCAAAGCCACATTCACCTGATGTTTTCTTCTGGTTTCTCTTTCAAAGCCACCATGGGAAAGAGGGAGGGGGACGCCAGGCCTTGGGTTTCCTTTCCGGCCAAGGAGTTCTTTGTGACTTTTAAACAGGGGAAGCAAGGCTGTGGGAGACAGCGTGTTGTGCCTGGGGCACAGGCTCACAGAGAGAATTGGGTTCAGATACTGGTTCTGATCACTCCTGGGTGACCCCAGGCAAACCACTTTCCCAGGCTGAGACTCAATGTCCTCATCTGTAAAGTGGAATTAGCCCCACCCACCTCACTGGTGAATATGCATTTGCAATGTCAAACACTTAGCACAGTGCCCACCACACAGTCCATGTTTACTCAATATTTGTTGTGTGTATTAATGAACAGGTTGCACCAATTTGGCTCCTTTTTCAACTGTACCTAAAGCCCATTGGGTGGTTTGTCTCTTTTCCCTTGGGTTCCATGAGCCTGGAACTGGATTTTTGTGTGACTGCACAGTGCTTTCAGATATTGAATTTTTTTTCCTCCAACATTTTAAAATCAAGAACTTTCACACAGAAATTCCAACCTCTGGCTCCTTAAGATAAACTGGAAGAGGCAAAGCGCCTTCCTGCATGGCACTGCCTGGCTGCGGCTGGGTTGGCGGTTTCTCTTTGATGTGGTACCTGGCCTCCAATGTGTGTGAGTTTCTCCTCACTGGCTGCACCGCTGCCCCCGTCTGCCTGGCTTCTTTTAGACGCTTGTACTTAAGACTAACTGCAGGAAGCGGGGGCAGGAACCAGACAGTGGGTTCGGCATGAATTGTGGATCGAGTAACCCAATCCTCCTCCACTCAGACTAAAGGGCTAAGACATGCTGAAGGCTGGGGACATTCAGACTTCAAGAGGAGCCAGGTTTAAGGCTAGTAGGTGAACAGGTTGTCCTAGTAAGACTCCAACCTCAAAATTTCACCAGCAGCTACTAAATAAAACATGATTACAAATCACACACACACGGCAGAACTACAGAGCAGGAACAAACAGGCAAATGGATATGCTTGTGTCTATGTCTTCTTCAGCTCACTTAATACAGCCGGGATGTGTGAATGAGGTAGAGACTGCAGTCCACCCTTTCATCAGAGTAAAACCTCAGAGAGGCCAGCAACTAAGGAGTGACTCTAGCATGTCACTGCATTCAGTGTCCCAAATGGAGATCCACAGAAGCTGCTAAGGATGGGCACCATCTGTCTGGAAACCCCAGCCATGGCTGGATGGCTTCCTCAAAAGTGAAGGAGTGGGAGGAGACTGGAAGCAAGCAACACTGGTTTATCTTTCCTTAGAAAATGGAACAAATTAGCCGGCACATCCTGTCTGAGATTCAGGGAAAGGTCCCAATTGTACGGTTAAAAAAAAAAAACCACAAAAAACCTCTGATACTGCAATTTCACAGAGCAGATCGATATTGCAGCTTCAGTGGGAATTTATTGCCTTTGGAAATGCAGATGAGGCTATGCACTGTGTTTTATCCTGTCTTCCACCCAACTACTCAGCCAACTTCCTGTGACCCTGGCTGCTCCAGCCTGCTACCTCTTCAGGTAACAGAGTGCTCCGTGCAGAGCCTGCCTGTCACCTGGCTCACTCCATGTGTTGCCATAGAAACCACTATTTGAACATGCCCTTCATCTATATGGGCTAGCCAACATCCCTTCTTCCCCATCCCTGTCTCCCTTTACTGACTCATTCCCTACTCCCACCCCCCACCAAATTCTCCTATTCTGGGTACTGCCTAGACCAGTGACCCAGTAAGCATGGACTAAAGTTGATCAGATGAGCTGTAAGATCAAACCCCAGACCTCAGGACAGGGATGGGGCTGTGGGTTTCCATTCAGGCTGCTGTCTCCGTTTTCCTGGAGGGATGCCTCCACTTCCACATCCCTCCCCAGCCTTTCAAGATGCACATAAAAATTCAACCCCTGCTTTCTCTTTACTTTTATCTCTGCTGTGTGCTCTGGGGAGTTTTTACAAAACAAACGAACATGAACTTCAAGGTATGAGTGTGTAAATCACTGCAAAGTCTCCCAAGCCTCCAAATGCTACAAAGCTACTTAGCCAAGGACCAAAGAAAACCCCGATAGGTGATTATCCTTATTAAATAAACATTATCCTGCCTTTGCATTGCTTCCCAGTTGACAGAGCATTTTCACATCTATTACTGCCATCGAATCCCCTTGACAGCCCACACAGGAAGCAGGGCTAGTACCACACATACCTCCACTTAGGATGGAACCATTTTTTAAAATACAGAAACACACACACACACACACACACACACACACAGAGAGAGAGAGAGAGAGAGAGAGAGAAAGCTCAACAGCACCCAGAATTAAAACTGGCTAGGATTTTGTCACATTTCCATTAATTATTTTTCACACTAGTACCTTTCAGATAAGGCAAAGAAGGATGCTTTATCCACTTCAATTGCATTGCCTGCTCACCCCCGCCATACACCGTGACTCCCAGGTAATTATTTTCTTCAGTTTGTTTTGCAACCTGAACGTCTATTTTTTAATACTTTCATAGACACATTTCTATCTATGATACATAAATAATATTGGTTTACATGAGCTTTTAAAGTGCACACAAGGGCCGGGCGTGGTGGCTCACGCCTGTAATCCCAACACTTTGGGAAGCCAAGGCAGGTGGATCACAAGGTCAAGAGATCGAGACCATCCCGGCCAACATGGTGAAACCCAGTACTCTACCTAAATATACAAAAATTAGCTGGGCGTGGTGGTGGGCGCCTGTAATCCCAGATACTTGGGAGGCTGAGGCAGGAGAATTGCTTGAACCCGGGAGGTGGAGGTTGCAGTGAGCCGAGATGGCACCGCTGCACTCCAGCCTGGTGACAGAGCTAGACTCCGTCTCGAAAAAATAAAATAAAATAAAATGTAAATAAAGTGCACACAAGGTCAGGTGCAGTGGCTCATGTCTGTAATCCCAGCACTTTGGGAGTCTAAGGTGGGTAGATCACTGGAGCCCAGGAGTTCAGGACCAGCCTGGGCAACATAGAGAAACCCCATCTCCACGAAAAATTAGCCGGGCATGGTGGTGGGCATCTGTAGTCCCAGCTACTCAAGAGGCTGAGGTGGGAGGATGGCATGAGCCCAGAAAGTTGAGGCTGCAGTGAACCGTGATCGTGCCACTGCACCCTAGCCTGGGTGACATATGAAACCCTGTCTCAAAAAGTAAGTAAATAAATAAAAATAAAGTGCACAAAAATTGTATTATTACCATACTATCAATGAATACCTTGCTTTTTTAAAAATACTCATCTGCTGCATGGTATTCCATCAAAGGATTTGTCAAATCCCCTACAGATAGGCATTTAGATGGTTTGTTAATTTTTCATCATTATCAAAAATGAGGATATGAATGAGCCTAATTGCATCCTCTTCTACATGGGGCAAGGTATTCTATGGTGTGAGAAGGGTCCTGCCGACTCGGTTTACTTTCCCCTGCCTACCGGAAAAAGTGCGCATCCCCTCACGGGCTCATGGTTCACCAGACTTCCCCTTCTGTGAACTGCCCAGGTGAGTCTTTGTTAAGAACAAACATGCCACATTCGGAGGTAACAAACACAGCTTTCCGAGACACAACAAATCATTTCCCTTGTCCCGCTCATCACTGCTGACTGTTCTTTTCACAGCTGCCAAAGGGAATATTTACTTTTCCCTAGCACGGTGCTTAGCCCAATAAGAGATATGTCATTTTCCAGAGCATCCCCAAGGATGTCAGACTGACCTATTCCTGACTCAGCCTTCAGGGCTGCCACAGAAGAACCAATCAGTGCCCAGCTCTACACCCACAGCGCATTCACTTCGGCTGGATTTCTGCTGCCAAGGCTTCCAGGGGAAGAGAGGTTCGCCCACCCCATTCTTTCCACACTAGTTATTCCCCACACCATTCTCAGAGGGCACTCCTATGCTATCCCTTCACCCTTGTCTCCTGGAGATAATTTAAACAGAGGCCACAGACAGACAAAGACACCAACTGCCCTCTTGCTGTCCTCCCAAAACCGGTGGGGTTTGGTGGTTTATGGGAAAGGACACAGGTTTGTACTCATCAGCTGTGTGACTATGGGTAAGTTACTTACCCACTCTGAGCCTCAGCTTTCTTTCCTGTTAAGATGAGGGTTATTGTAAGAATTAGAAAAAATATACATGAAGCGACTGAAAAATATCAGATACTCAATTCATGGCAACCAACAGCAAGCCAGGAGGATCTTGTTAAACATCAATACAGCGAACAAGGGTCTGCTATGTGGAGACAGTAAGATATGGTCCAAACCCTAACAGTGAGGCCTGAATGGGGAGGCAAAACGAGGACACACACAGACCAAAGCTGCGACCATCTATAAATGACGATGAATTCCGTGGACTGGAACTGAAGTCTTCATGGAGAAGGCGGGATGTGAAGTTGGGTCTGCCCCCACCTCCAGGGGACATTTGGCAAGGTCTTAGAGACACTGTTAGTTGTCACAACTTAGGGGACAGGGATGTTACTAGTATCTAATGGACAGACCTCAGAGATGCTGGTTAACATCCTATAATGCAACAAAGAGTTCTCCAGTCCAAAAGGCCAGCAGTATCAAGGTCAGGCAACCCTGAGAAGAGCCATGAAGAAAGAAGAGCATTCCAGGCAGGCTGGCCGCACAGGGGCAGCAGGGAGCAGAAGTAAGGGTTACACTTTCCTGAGATGGTAAGGACATTTATCTGGCTTAAACCAAGGCTACCAGCCAGGGCATAAATGGGTAGGAGAGGGGAGGACAGGCAAGGTGTGTACAGGTAAACAGTCAGGATCCCTATTATATAGGCATTACATATTACCCTATTACTTAGGGTAATAACCTGAGGTCAGAGGACGGCTACCTGTATTCCTTGCTGGGTCACAAGGCTGGGCTCCTGCAAAGGCAGGACTCAGAGAATTGAAGAAGGTTAACTGGAAAACACCATCTAGACCAAGAGTCTTAAACTTTCTACCACCACAGATTTTCATTGTGCACTCACCCCTCCAGCCCGCCAAGCGTCACATGTTCTGACAACTGCCATCTTCTAAACCAGAGGCATTTTCCAAGTACGATGTATATAAGGGCAGCTTGGTAGCAAAATCTGTCTCCAAAATGCAGTTATTAAGTACTAATTAATATGATTCCCATTTTTTTACTAATCATAAATGTCACTGCCAAGCCAAGTCTCTGACCACAACAGTGGGTGTTGCTATGAAGTTGGAATGAGTCCAGTCTAAGGCAAAGACATCAGGCATTTCTAATTAATACTGAAAATAACCTCAGAGCCACCCCCTCACCAATATGTTCGTCAAGACCTTACTTTGGGAATCTTCGACTTGGTCCAACCACTTCATTGCACAAAAGATAAAAGAGACTACCAATAAAAACTAACTGATCTATTCCTGTATCGTGTGCAAGGCACTGTGCTAGACATGACACATATTATCTCATTTAATTCTCCCAATCACCCAAGGAAGTAGGTACTATTAGCAATCCCACGTACTTGCCTTTCAGAAATGTCACGGTCACAAAGTTAAGAAAGGTGAGAATTGGGATTTGAACCCAGATCTCTCTGAATCCAGGGCCCATGTTCTTGCCCACAAGGCCATGGATGGTTCCCTTGCAGAGGACACTCAGCTGTTGTCACTGCCAGCCTTGGACCCAACTCCCTGATCTTCAGTCAAGCACTCGGGCTGATGCACCTCAAATGCAACAGTTTAAAGGGCCCCTGAGTTATGCATGGCCCAGTAAATTCTACGCTTAAGAGGTGGTTTGACTTAAAAAAAAAAATGAACACTTTCCTCTTATCTCCTGTTAAAAAATAATGAGCACAGCTGAGCTAGAGATGTCTGTGAATACAGACTAAACAGTCACCCATCACAGAAGCAAATAAATATGTAAATGGTTGCCCCGTTCCTCTGCTCGCTCTGCCTTCATCTCTGCAGCAGGGAAGAGCGGTAGCAACAGCATTTTTCAAGAAGTGGTTTAGGATTATGTGGTGGAATTATTACTTATCTATTCAAAATATGAGGCTTGCTAATTAGGTCATAATGGTACTCATTTATCATGTGAATTTGGAGCATATAATGTATTGATCTAAATGTTGTCTACAGGCACAATGTGCTTATTAATACCAAGCTTAGCCGTGCTGCGCTGTTCTCATGAACCTTCAACCTCCTGGAAACCAATTTAAGTGATCCAGGCTGACTGCAGATGAGGGACGTGTTGCTATTACACTGTTTCCATTAGGGCTGCTAGGCTTGGATGCTTCACCTTCAGAATCCTTCCCCTGGATTTTGTCCAGAGTTCCCAGACTGCAGAGGATCTGCTAATTCTGACGAGAGGTAGATAAAATGAACTCATGTGATTATGTCATTAGAAGTTGGTTGGGTAAAAACTGAACTGGTAGGCATGTGAATTGAGCCCTGCGTTTGAAAAGGTGTTCAGGTAGGCAAAGGATATTAAATGTTCTGGCTACCCTAGCAGGTGTCAGAGACGTCCCTTATTTATATACACAAACAGTGACAGAATGGTCCCATCACAAATCCGTTTCCTGGTCAACCTCAGTTCAGGTTGCTGGCCAGTGACAACTGAGGCTTAGCATGGCTAAGTTATGTTCCATGGACCTCTTCCTAATATCTATGCTGATTTCTGGCCCTGCCATTTGCTAGTTGTAGGGCTATGGGTAACTGTATTAGGCTGTTCTTGCACGGCTATAAACAAATAATTGACACTGGGTAATTTATAAACAAAAGAGGTTCAGACTGGGCATGGTGGCTCACGCCTGTAATCCCAGCACTTTGTGAGGCTGAGGCGGGCAGATCACTCAAGGCCAAAAGTTTGAGAACCATCTGGACAACATGGCAAAATCCTGCCTCTACTAAAAATACAAAAATTAGGCAGGTGTAGTGGCACATGCCTGTAATCCCAGCCACTCAGAAGGTTGAGGCATGAGAATCGCTTGAACTCAGGAGGCAGAGGTTACTGTGAGCCACGATCGCACCACTGCACTCCAGCCTGGGTGACTAAGACTCTGTCTCAAAAAAGAAAGAAAAGAGGGAAGGGAGGGAGGGAGGAAGGGAAGTTGCGGGGGAGAGGGAGAGAGAGATAGAGAGATAGAGAGATAGAGAAGCTGGTTTAATTGGCTCGTAGTTCTGCAGGCTTTACAAAAAGCATGGTGCAGGCATCTACTCAGCTTCTGGGTGGGCCTCAGGAAGCTTTCCATCATGGTGGAAGGTGAAGGAAGAGCAGGCATGTCACATGGTAAAAGCAGAACCAAGTATGAGAGAGTGGCGGGAGGTGCCACACACTTTTAAACAAGCGTATCTCAAGAGAACTCACTATCGTAGAGACTGCACCGAGTCATGAAGGATCCACCCCCATGATCCAAACATGTCCCACAGGGCCCCACCTCCAGCCCTGGGGATTACAATTCAGCATGAGATTTAAGCAGGGACAACCAGCCAAACTGTATCAGTGACTTACTTTACTTCTCTGTACCCTGGCCTCAATTGTGAAATAGGAACAACAGGATCTACCTTGCGGGGTTGTTACGAAGTCTGCCTAAGACAGTAGATAGGAAATACCTGGTGCACAGTGGGCACTCAGGCTTTTATGCCTCAACTTCGTCCTTCTGAGATAGGTCAGCACGCTGCCTGCAGCACACATTCATGAAGGCCAATCAGCATAGAGCACAGGACTCAATGTACACAGATTCATGTGCGCAGATGAACTGGGTTACACAGAAGGAATGTCTTACCCTGAAGGAATGATGCTAGCACGTCCTTGGGAGCTAGAGTGTTGGCAGTGTTGATCCATGAGACATCACTCCAAGAAACAGTTCCATGGTTGGGTACTTTTGGAAAATGCCAGACATGATATCCCACTTAGGGATTTCTTTTTTCTTTTTCTTTTTTTTAAGATGGAGTCTCACTCCATTGCCTAGGCTGGAGTGCAGTGGTGCAATTCGGCTCACTGCAACCTCCACCTCCCAGGTTCAAGCAATTCTCCTACCTCAGCCTTCTGAGTAGCTTGGGATTACAGGCGCGCACCACCACACCCAACAGATTCTCACTCTGTCGCGCTGGCTGCAGTGTGGTGGCACAATCTCGGCTCACTGCAACCTCCACTTCCCAAGTTCAAGTGATTCTCCTCGCTCAGCCTCATGAGTAATTGGGATTACAAAAGGGTGCCTCCATGCCCAGCTAATTTTGTATTTTTAGTAGAGATGGGGTTTCACCATGCTGGCCAGGCTGGTCTCAAACTCCTGGCCTCAAGTGATCCACCTGCCTCAGTCTCCCAAAGTCCTGGGATTACAGGAATGAGCCACCGCGCCCAGCCCTACTCAGGGATTTCTAAAGCACCCAAGACCTGTAGCAGTTCCAAAGCAAAAGAAACCTGTTTGACTTCATTTTAAGTGGGGTTTTTCATACTTTTTCAATCACTGTTTTGTGGGATGGGTGGGTGGTGGCATGAAGGAGTTTATTTTAAACACTCGGGGTAATGAGAAGAATCAGAATGGGAACAGAAGGCAGGAAGAAGGAAAGCAAGGTCAGAATTCCTGCCACCCCCTCAAGGCTTAGGGGCCAGAAATTACAACTCTCCAGAATCTTCCCAAACCACAGCCATGGGGAAAGGGCAAAAAGCCAGCAATGAATCTTTCAAGAGTCGAAATGCACAGAACTGGAATGCAGAGGCATGACTTTTCCCAGACATTTCCCTGGACTTCTGGCTTTGATCTGAAAGACCAGGGACAAGCCACAGCAAAACTTCGTGCTTATTAAACTTTGTATATCAGTGATTTATATAGAAAAGTCAAGAGGCTGCATCTCCAGGCTGAGTCAAAAGAAGGTGGATACTCAGTTATCCCAAGTATCCTCCAAACATCACTCTCCTTTTGCTGCATCTACAACAATGAGAAAGAGAAGGAGGGAGAAAGAGAGGGGAAAGAGGGAAAGTGGAGAAAAGAAGGGTGCTAAGAGTAGAGAACCAGGGACATGAGAGTAACCAGGAGAAAAACCCAGAGGCAGGGGAACTGGAAGAAGTCATTAGGGTCTTCACCCCCCTTTAATACCCTCATGGTACCAGGCAGAAGTTGCATGCCTCCTGGGTCCCCAGAAAGCTGGCAGCACCCATCACCAGCTTGCCAACTCTGAGCTATTCTTCCTGCTGCAGATCAAAAGACAGAACTTCCCAGCATGAGGGGGAGGTTCCCAAGAGCAAGTTAAACATAACTGCAACTGAATAAGCCCAAGAGGGAATGAATGATTCCATTTCTCTATGAGGTCCCTAACAGATGCCCAATGTGGCTGCAGCTACCTTCAGCTGAAAGGCTGGGCTCAGGCTTGCAAAAACCACACTGCTGTCTCCTCCATGAGATGAGAAGGGGGCCTACAAGAGCTCCCTTGAACAAAAATACCGTATCTCATTCTCCACACCACTGTTAAGATGGTACGTAAAATTCCCCTCTCAGAGCTTGAGACCTTTGGATGAAGAAATCACTTCCTTCAGATATGCAAATGTTGCAGGCCCTAGGGAGTGAGAATCAATGATTGAGCGGCCTAAGACAGGAAAAACAAGATTAGGAAAACTTGATTTTTACAGGAACTGATAAAAGTGCTTATTAATATCATTAATGCTTATTAATAACTAATGACAACAGGCACTGCACATTAAGGAAACTATCTGTAACACTTTACACGTCTTAAAATTGCAATCATGAGGACTGTACAATGCATTTCAATGTATCCCTCTGCTTTCTGGAAGCTTCTCGGGATCTCCCTCCTCAGTTTCCACAAGATGCTGATGTTATAATTTTGCCTCGTAGGAGGTAACATGCAGATGAACAAGATTTTTTTCCCCCGGTGTCTGGCTGCCCATCCAAATGTGTGATGTCCTTCTGATTTTGTCTCCATTCCTGTTAACGCTTGATCCAAAATTATCCAGGTTGCTATGCATGCACGTGTGTCTATGTGTATGTATACATATATGTTATATATACTTGGAAATCAGAAGAGGAAAGAAAGAACAAAGCCAGATTTTCTCAGCTTTCAGTTCTTTCAACTAGAACAGACATTTAAGAACCTACGCCCAAGCAGAACTGGACCATTTTATCCCTCGATGCAGAAAATAGATTTGGGCTGGGCATGGTGGCTCATGCCTGTAATCTCAGCATTTTGGGAGGCTGAGGCAGGAGGACTGCTAGAGCCCAGGAGTTTCAAGACCAACCTGGGCAACAGAGCAAGACTTTCTCTTAGTTTCTTCCAAAAGAAAAGGAAATGGACTTGAGCTTGGCGTGGTGGCTCATGCCTGTAATGCCAGCACTTTGGAAGGCCAAGACAGAAGGATTGCTTGAGTCCAGGAGCTCGAGACCAACCTAGGCAACAGAGCAAGACCTCATCTCAATTTTTTAAAAAAGGAAAAAATGGACTCAGGCTGGAAGTGGTGGCTCATGCCTTAATTCCATCACTCTGGGAAGCTGAGACAGGAGGATCGCTTGAGCCCAGGAGTTTGAGACCAATCTGGGCAACCACAGTAAGGCCCCGTCTCAACTAAAAAAAAAAAGAAAATGGACTTGGCCTTCTTAGGCCATAGGGAAGATGAATCATCACTGCAGGAGATGCCAGAAAACAAAAAAGGAGAGCTAAAGTAAGTTGAAGTTTCCAGATAAAAGGTAAACAAAGGTAAAATTTAATGAGCATATATCATGGGCCAAACACTAGACAAGGTGCTATTTTAATCAGTGTCTCATTTATCCTCTCAAAATAAAAACCCCAAAACATGATAAAACTCATTATTTTATCCACAATATGGGGGAACTGAGGCTGGGGAGAGGAAGTCACTTGCCCAGGGTCACGTGGCCGAGAAGCCACAGAGGTGAGGAGCGAACTCAGACCTGCTGACTCTCAGGTGGCGCTCCCACCTCTGTACACAGAGCCCCTCATGACCTTGTACCTGGGAGTGCCTTAAAACAAGCCAAAACCCCGGATGGGCTTAAACTGCTGCATTCACTCAACAAGCACCATATAAGGTCCTCTCCTCTCTGGGCTGTAAGGTGCTCAAAAGTGATGCATGGATAGGAAGAAAAAACATGATGTCACCTGGAACTTACCTAAAAGTCCATGTGCTTCTGAGTCCTGAACAATTCCTCTATCACAAGATATTTACTGCAGCTTTGTGATCTTCGACAAATCACCTAGCCATGTGTGCCTCAGTTTCCTCATCTATAAAATGGGGAAATAACAACACCCACCCCTTTTGGGTTGTTGTGTGAACTAACAAATTGTAAATATAAAGCACTAAGCACAGTGTTGGGCACGCAGTCAACACCGTGTAAGTTTAGCTACACTGCATTATTGCTCTTATTAGGGAAACACACATCGTCGAAGCATGTGTACACACACACACAGTCACACTTTTTCTTTTTCTCTTCTCTCACACAAAGAAATGGTTATTGAGACACATTTTCCAACAAGAGACAGTGGACTTGGCAAAGGAGCCTCTTAATGCAGACTCCTTTATTTTCCATCTTCCGCTCTCCTTTATAAATAGATTCACTAAATTGACGCTTAATAGTTTAGTATTGGGTTCATATTAATCTCACCCTGTCTGAACTTCAAAGGGACACACTGTTCTGACTGTTAATGAAATGAATTTCAGTTGCAAGTTTCCAAGGGATCAGAGCTGGGGGAAAAAAATTCCCAGCTGATCTAAAAAGACAAACATCTTGGTGCTCTTTTAAAGCTATTTGGGTTTTACAGAGCTTTCGCCCCCAAGCAGGGGAAATTCAACAGCCTTCGCCCGGCGAGCACAAGGTCCCACAAACACTAGATGGCGCTAGAACATGCTTGAAACAAAGGCCACCCAACACCTCAGCTCCTCTGGTCCTTCACCCAGCCCACCCCCAGGCCCCAGGTGGGCTCAAGGAGGCAAGATGTGTGATACAGAATAAACTGGAATAAACCATGCAAATGTTAGTAATTATACACAGGAGTCAAAAAAGCAATGTTATATGCTTGGACAAAATACACCCAGGTATTCTTTCTGGATTTCAAAACGCAAATCATCACAATCATTCAGTACTTAACACTACTGAGCTGTACACTTAAAAATGGCTAAGACGGTAGGTTTTATGTTAGGTATATTTCACCAGAATTTTTTTAAAAGGCAAAGCATCCCCCAATAATAGAAGTAGTGTTTTTGTTCCTAAGAAATAAACACAATCATGTAGTCAGTTACCATCTCACTGTGGTCTGACGCGTTCCAGCCCCAAAGCAACAAAATAGTAGTTATTTTACAAACTGGCTGGTTCCAGGCCACTGCCAGGCAGCTCATACCTCTGTTCATTTCAAAAACATCACTTTATATAAATACCAACCTCCGTATCTTTGAGAAGGCTCTGAAGCAGGTTATTCTCATAGAGAGAAAGGTCTTGTGCCCCAGACCAGCTCTGGGATGTGTCTGCTGCTGCCTTGAGCCTCACCATCTGCAATTCATTTGTGTGGAAAGCCAAGACAGCCCATTCAAGCACAGATTACTGGTGGTTTGAGAGCTGGTGGGGTGAGAGCTGGGGAAAGGCAGAGAAAGCCTCTCAAGTGTCCTCATGCCAATGTGGATAAAGCTGCTCTGCTGGTTGGCCACACTTTGAGCCAACTGCACAGCTCAGTTTGGATTCCAGCCGCAAGTCAGGTGAGGACTCCTGAGATGCCAGGGCTGCGAGGGGCACCAGAGGTCTCTACCCTGGCCACCAGCAGGGCGGGATAAAGACGCTAGGATCCTGAGAATGGGAGGCAGTCCATGAAAGAGACCATGGGCACTGGACTTGGACTGAAAGAGGCCTGGGGCTGAATTCCAGATTCTGGAGCTCGCTCCTTTCAGAAGAGTGAACCTGGGCAACTCTCAGCCTCAACTTCTACACTGCCATGTGGGGGATGATAATGATAATAGTTCCTCAACCAGTTGCTGTGAGGATTATGTGGGCTGATCTGTAAGAAGGACCTAATATTAACACAGTGCCTGGGTGAAGCCTGAATGACTTGCACAAAGCAGGAGCTCAGACTTGGGTTGAGGAGAACAGGGGGAGCTGGAGGGGCCCGAAGGGGAAACTCGGAGTCATCACCATCTTGGCTGAAGTGGTTACTGCTCCGTGGATAAAACGCGCCAGCTTGCCCCAGCCCTGCAAGTCATTCAGGCTTCATCTGGGCAAGGAAGCACTGCCTCCAGCCTTCTGCCCTCCAAGCTTCCTTCCAAATCCTTTGATGGCCTCTCCACTGCCCTGAGGATCAAGGCTGGGATCTCAATACTGTTTCTAAAATCCAACCCCTTCTACCCTCCGTGGACACATCAGTGGGCAGGTCTGTGCACACTCCCCCTTTTCATTTGTGAGTTCTATCCCGCGAGCCCCATTCTCTTTACCTTATGCCCTCACGAATGCTGCTCCCTACACCGGGAAGACTCTTCTCTTCAGGCTCCTATCACCCTTCAGGCCTCAGCCAAATGCCCCTTCCTCAGGGAAGCCCATCTTGCTCCTATCGTGCCCTACACTTTTCCTTCACGAATCGTCACGCTTAAAATAGCCTGTTCAATGCCTGTCTCTCAACTCGGCAGTGAACTGTAAGCATAGGGTCTCAGCTGATAAAAGCTAGCCATTACCGTTATCATCCATTCAACAAGTAATGACCGAGCCCCCTCCTGATTTCCAAGCACCACTATAGGAGCTGAGGGTAAGGCAGTGAACAACAAACAAAACATTGAAGTTCCCTCCTGGAGCTTACGTCTTACAGAGGGAGACTGGCATACAAGAATGAATGTAACGACACTGTAAACCAATGGTGATAAACACTATAAAGAAAAATATAGTAGAGAAGGGAAAAGATGCAGTTTGATAGAAGGTGGTCAGGGAAGGTCTCACTGAGCAAAGACCCAGAGAAGGAAGGTGGACTGGGGAGAGTGTTGGGGGTGGTGAACATTCCAGGCAGGTTTTAGGGCCAACAAGGAGGCTTAGGGCAGCTGTTTCAGCTGGGATGCTTCCTTCCACATGTTCTGACGGCCTCACGGCAATGGCCAATGGCATGGCCTCTCTGTGCCCTAGGTGAGGAAATCCACGAAACAACCTAAGTCTTGCCTGTGGCTCCTGGGAAGGGACCTGGCACAAAGGACGATTTATAAAATCTGAGCCCAGAACATCCCTTGGAGTTCCAGCAAGGTTGGATTTGATACTGGCTCACCTCCTCTGAACAGACTCTGGGATATGACCAATCCTAGTTCCTTGTTCAGCTTCCAGACTGGCCTTCCAGGTGGGCACAAGCTATTGGAGATGAAGGCTGTGCGGTTGATTTCACAGGGACTCCCAGACCACATACCTCTTGCTCAATGTTAGAATCAGTAAAACACCAGGTCCTGCTTGCAGCAGACTCTGCCATCGACATTTGCAAGCCATACCCTTTGGTTTTCAGTTTTTGTTTGAGAAAAGACTTAGAAGAGGGCTAATAGTGTTCTGCTCAGAAGCAGGCAGAGAACAAAAGCCATATGCTCTTCTAACCTAACCTTCCCACACGATGACCAGGACATTTCTATCTGGGAAGGTCTATTAAATCTCTCGAGCTAGATGCAGGGGCTGGTTCCCCTCATCATTATTCCTCTCTGCTCCCCCAAACATCAAATCTACTATTGAGACCTGTACCTCTACTTCCCTGACATCTCTTGACTCTGTGCACTTCCCCGCCGTCTTACAGGGAAAGCCACCAGCATCCCTCAGGTAGAATAAAAAGGTAGCATCCCAGCCAGGGTGTCTCTACTAACCTTGACCTCTGCTTACCACTGTTCCACCAATGCTGAAGCAGTTTGTCTTTCTTTTTTTTTTTTAGACAGAGTCTCACTCAGTCACCTAGACTGGAGTACAGTGCCGTGATCTCAGTTCACTGCAACCTTGGCCTCCCAGGTTCAAGTGATTCTCCTACCTCAGCCTCCTGAGTAGCTCTGAGACTACGGGTGCCTGCTACCACACCCAGCTAATTTTTGTATTTTTAGTAGCGATGGGGTTTCACCATGTTACCCAGTCTGGTATTGAACTCCTGACCTCAGGAAATCTGCCCACCTCAGCCTCCCAAAGTGCTGGGATTACAGGCATGAGTCACCATGCCTAGAGTGGTTTTTCTGATTAAAAACTGGATGGTAGTTCTGCCCTTTGGGCTCCCCTCTGCTCTCAAGATAAAGTCCAACTTCCCAGGTGCATGGGCTTCTACAGTCTTTTATGATGGCACCCTCTGGCATGTCTACCCATGGGTCCCAGGGGAGCATCTGTGCACAGTGGTTCAGTTAGCTTTACTTGTTGAAGCACTCAGCACAAGGCTGGGCAGAGGAAGCTGTTGTTAAATGCGTGAGATGGACCAACATTCTCCAGCTAGCAGGAGGCAGAGGCCCTGTCCCAGGGCCAGACCCCAATGGGGAGGGTATTTATACAGATGCTGATTAATTGTTTGCCTACACACAGTACTACCAATGAACAGGAGATTAATTCTTCATCTTTCAGTTCCCATTCTGAGTTTAATTGCTCTACATGTCTTTTTTTTTTTGATCCTGTCACCAGGTTGAAGTGCAGTGACGTGATCTTGGCTCACTGCAACCCCCGGCTCCCGGGTTCAAGCGATTCTCCTGCCTCAGCCTCCCAAGTAGCTGGGATTACAGGCATGTGCCACCACGCCCAGCTAATTTTTTTAATTTTTAGTAGAGACGGGGTTTCACCATGTTGGCCAGGATGGTCTCGATCTGCCCACTTTGGACTCCCAGAGTGCTGGGATTATAGGCATGAGCCACCTTCTCGGCTTGCTCTACATGTCTTCAAAATAAATAAATAAATAAACTCTATCATCATACGCCACAGTTGGGTTATGAACCTCCCGGCCTCAGATCAGTGAGTGTGGGGTACTCAGTGTATATCCACCAGGAGGAGGCTGCTTTGGGGAAACAGCTGGAGAAATTCCCAACATACACCTTTGGAAGGCCATTAAAATACTTCAACCAGTGGACCTTTGACCCAGGAAAAGTAAAGGCAAGTGCCTATTTTGGGTACCTGCAGAGGAACAAAAAAATACAATACTAGGTAATAGAACAGTGATTCAGAGCATGAGGAGCATGAGCTTTGGAATCAAATTCTTCCATGCTGTGTGATCTTGGGCAGGTCACTTAACCTCTCTGAGCCCCTACATCCTAAACTGTAAAGGGAAGATAATAACAGAGTGAATGACAGGAAGAAGATTTGAGGAGCAAGAGTGAGATACCCTAAATAAAAAACTGAGCATGGTGGCTCAGACATGGTGAGAACTCTACCCAGGTTCACTAACATTACAGCTACTGTTACTTCTACTCTTACTTCTGTTACTTCTGATGTAGGAGCAACAACTGTTATCAAAGCCTCTATATCACAACAATAAGACTAACCCAGCAGCATCAAGCATTTATTGAGTAACTACTATGTTCCAACCCTGTTCTAAGAAGTTCACAAATATTAATCACTTCATCCTAAAAATAACCTAACAGGCCGGTACTATTTTACCCCAGTTTTACAGATGGGAAAACTGAGGGACAGAGATTTAAGCAACCAGCCCAGGATTGAAAAGCATGTACTATATAAATTCAAATATATAAGTGAAAAACACCTTCCTCTCCAGTACTGTTTTATTTTCTGATTCTAACTTTCACAATACACTACTCATAACTGATAATCCTTCAAACCCTTGTGTAACCCCAAATGCATAGGCAGATCTGTAGTTTTATTATATTAATACTTCATTATATAAATAAACAATAAAATACTTTTTTTTTTTCAAGATGGAGTCTCGCTCTGTTGCCCAGGCTGGAGTGCAGTGGTGCGATCTTAGCTCACCGCATCCTCCGCCTCCTGGGTTCAAGTGATTCTCCTGCCTCAGCAACCCGAGTAGCTGGGACTACAGACATGCACCACCGTGCCCCGCTAATTTTTGTATTTTTTAGTAGAGATGGGGTTTCACCATGTTGGCCACGATGGTCTCAATCTCTTGACCTCACCATCTGCCTGCCTCGGCCTCCCAAAGTGCTAGGATTATAGGCGTGACCCATCACGCCCAGCCAAGACATTTCTTAAAACCTGTATCTTTAGCTTCTAACAGTCATTTTTTTTTCAGTCTTCTATATCAAGACTGCAAGACCAAGTGTTAAGAATACAGGTGTTGTTTATTTTTTAAATGTGTATCTTTCTTTCAAAACAAACAGTAATGTACTCAGCGTAAAAAACTGAAAAATGGGCAAAACCAGACACTAAATTCTCTACAATCCACCACCAGGGATGACCACTGCTCACATTTTGTGGAATTTTCCTCTTGGGCTATCCTACACAATTTTGATCACACAGTCGAGTTCACAGGATAACACTCGCTTGGCAGGGGGTTTAACCCTGGGGTGATTACACGTGTTCTAATTATTTAGCCATTCAAGACACCCATTGGTTTTACAACATAGGTTCTCTGCAGATTATAACTCCACAAAGTTCTTTCTTCCTTTCAACAGAAACGAAAAAGGAAATTAAAGTCACAGACATGCCAAATAACACCAGGAACACTGGAGTTCCCGGAGACTAAAAATCAAAGGGCAACTTAGACTACCCAGCATCTCATTATTGCATATGTGAATGAGCATCCACTGAAAATCCAAACAAGGCTGACAGCCCTGGTGGATGATCCAGGCTCCGCTGCCCCAAACGCACAGCCAACAACTGGCTTCTTCTGGGGACCAGCCTCCCGACCCTGACCACACTGAGGGCCAATCCTCAATCCCTTCCCTGCATGCTGGGATTGGCTAAAATGGGGCTGGCAGGAATCCTGGTGATAACTTCTTCTCTTCAGTAAGAGATCTGAGCATTTTGATTACATTAGGAATGATTACAGTGGTATAAAATAAACCCTGCTCTTGGTGGTGTAAGCCTTGATTTAGAAACAGGGCACAGGGCTGGAGAAGGTAAATGATGCCTGATGAGCAGATTTACACCCAGGAACTGAAAGACAATGCAGTGCCCTCAAGAGGCCAGCGGCGACGGGGCTGGGCGGTACAGGCAGCAGGAACCAGCAGCAGACAGAAGCAAAAAATGGGGAGCAGTGGTGCGGTTCTACCGCTTCCTGTAGGAGCCTGCCAAAGTCTAGCAGAGCCAAAGGCAAGAGGAGAGCAGAAAGCAGGACTGAGTCCTCCAAACAGCACAGACTGAGCGTGGGGGAAGAGCATCGCAGGCGCAGCTCACAATGTGCAGACTGACTTCTTGGTTCCACAGTGGCTCCATATTGGCCTCATTTGTCCCTGGTGGGGTCCCAGCATACGCCTACAGCATCTCTATCAGCTGCCTTCCAAGGGGAGTAGCCTTTTGCAACATACCAGGGAGGAGATGGAACAGGACCATGGAGCCTACCAGCCACACTCTCCATGTAGCTTGAAAACACCTTGTGCACTGCGGGAGCAAGACACCATTCTCCACCAACAAACCTCTGTCCGGCTCCCCCAGAAAGAACCTACAAAACCACAAACGGTGGTCTCCCAAATCTGTTTACCTTACAGTACTGAGTTGGGACCGCCGGGTGCCGAGACGTGGAGACCAGCACAGCAAACAAGAACAGCCCTTTGATCGCCGCGTCACTCAGATGGAGCGGTCTCACACTGAGCTTGCAAACTCACCCCATCGATCCGCTGAGGCCTTTAGAAAGAAATCCCCTTCTGCAATTAGAAATTCATTCATCCATCTAACAAACATTGACTATCTAATATGTGCTAATAATTTTAATCATGACGACTTACAGCAGTTAAACATGTACTGAGGGCTTACTGCGTATCAGGCACTGTACAAAGTGTTTTTATGTCTTAATCATTCTATACAACAACAATATCATTATTATTCCTATTTTACAAGGACAGAAAGAGAAAGTCATCTGCCTAAAAGTCACATAGTTGACAATAAATGGCAGAGCTGAGATTTGAACCCAGGAAGTTACTTTCAGAGACCATGCTCTGATGTACTCTACTGCCTCTGTGTACCAGGATCTAGGTACACATAGGTGAATGAAACAAGTACGGCCTCTGCTTACATGGAATGCACAGATCAGAGTGGAAACTCACAATCATAAAGGCACAACTGGGCCGGGCATGGTGGCTCATACTTGTAATCCCAGCACTTTGGGAGGCCGAGGCGGGCGGATCACCTGAGGTCGGGAGTTGGAGAACAGTCTGACCAACACAGAGAAATGCTGTCTCTACTAAAAATAGGGCATGTTGGTGCATGCCTGTAATCCCAGCTACTTGGGAGACTGAGGCAGGAGAATTGCTTGAACCCAGGAGTCGCAGGTTGCAGTGAGCCGAGATTGTGCCAGTGCACTCCAGCCTAGGCAACAAGAGCAAAACTCTGTCTCGAAAAAAAAAAAAAAGAAAAAGGAAAAGAAAAAAGGCACGACTGATAATTATGATAACTGCCCTGGAAGTTCCGCTCAGGACACTGATCAAGAATACTAAGGGTGAGGGGGGGAACAGCCGAGGTAGAAAGGGTGACCTTGCAGGAACACAGTTCTCAGCAGAGGTAACAGCACCTGCAAAGACCTTAGACAGTAAAGAGTTTGGCATGTCTAAGAAATGGAAATGAGGGCTGGGTGCGATGGCTCATTCTGAGGTCAGGAGTTCGAGACCAGCCTGGCCAACATGGAGAAACCTTGTCTCTATTAAAAATACAAAAAAATTAGCCGAGCATTGTGGTGGTCGCCTGTAATCCCCAGCTACCCGGGAGGCTGAGGCGAGAGAATTGCTTAAACCCGGGAGTTGGAGGTCACAGTGAGCCAAGATTGCGCCATTACACTCCAGCCTGGGCGACAGAGAGGGACTCCATCTCAAAAAAAAAAAAAAAAAAAAAGAAAAGAAAAGAAAAAAGAAAATGAGGAGGTCAAGGCAGGTGGATCACTTGACGCCAAGAGTTTGAAACCAGCCTGACCAACACGATGAGATCCTGTCTCTACTAAAAATACCAAAATTAGTCGGGCATGGTGGAGCATGCCTGTAATCCCAGCTACTTAGGGGTCTGAGGCATGAGAATTGCTTGAACCCAGGTGGCAGACGTTGCAGTGAGCCAAGATCATGCCACTGCATTCCTGCCTGGGCGACAGCATAAGACTCTGTCTCCAAAAAAAAAGTAAGAAAGAGAAAAGGAGACTAGCATGCTGGACAAGGCAGAGGATACCAGGAGAAGATGTGCCTAAAGACCAGTTAGAACATACAGGGCATGCAGTCGGTGATGAGGCATTCAGATTTCACCTCAGGTGCAGTGAAAAAACTCCCAAAATACCCACCTTGCAGAGCCCAGTGGGAGAGCCGTGGTTAAGAGAATCACCAGGCTACCCCAAGCTGTGTGACTTTTATCAAATGAGTTCACCTCTCTGGGCCTCAGTACCCTTAAATGTAAAACAGGAATAATAATAATACCTACCTTGTAGGGTTGTCTAATTAAAGAGTCAGTTACAAATGCTACCTATGCGTGTGCCTGGCATATGGTATATTGCTTCGGTGTTACTTGGTGGCCTCTGCCTCCACAACCTCCAGGTTTTCTTCATGTACTCAGTAGGTTTCCTATTTTAGTGGGGGGAAGTGAGACTGATAAGTGTAGAGCCAAAAAGGAGAAGAAATGACGCCAGATTAATTTGTGATCAATACTTCTTGTAGCCGTTTGGGTGACAGGCACCAGATAAACATAAATAGAGCTGAAAACCAGTTTCTCTGCCAGCTGTTGCCATCGGTTGCTTTGGACAATTATACAGGCAGATGCATAACCTTTATATAATTAAGCATTCCCTGACATTTTATTTGCAGCTCTTCTTTTTCATCCTCCCCCTTTTATTTAGTCTGCTTTCAACTGTGAAGGTCCAGCTGCCGGCTTCACTCGGATGCACTGACTTACGGTAATTTTGAGTTAAGCTTTATTTTACAGTCTATGTAAATAATGAGGCAGAGGCAGACTCAATAAAGGCAGCCTGGCTTCAGCCAGAGTTCAATTCTACAGCCCCGGCAGGACTTTTGGAGTCTGGGTGGTTGGCACAGACCCTCGGACAGGAGTCAGGGGGTCGGCACTGTGCCACAACCTGGCTGGACTCCTGGAAAACAAGACATCTGCCAGGCCAAGGGGCAGACATTTGTGGCTAGGGCCTACTCCCCCTCTAAACTTCACTGTGAAAGAGGCATGACTTTCCAATTCTTCACCCTTTCCATGCCACCTTGCAGCCTCTCTCACTGGAGACAGAATATATTTATCCGCCCCCATTGATACTGGGGCTTGGCCATGTGACTTACTTTGAGGTCAATGGGACAAATGAGCAGATGCTTATGCAGCTGTGCTCGTGCTTTTGTACTTCTAATACTGCCATGAGAAAACCATGCCGTGGGGCAACCCATTGCTCCCAGGAGAAAGAAAAACAGGCAGGACAAACATGTACCAGCTTGTAGAATGGAGCCAGGCTTGGTGAGCTACAATTAGCTGAGGTATAGTCTGGGTTCAACTCTTGTGTTGCACACATCATATTACATTTAAAAATATGCACGGATGCTTACTCATTTGACAGTATCTGCGGAATACTTATTATGTACCACACTTTTTTTTTTTTTTTTTTTTTGAGACAGGGTCTCGTTCTGTCACCCAGGCTGGAATGCAGTGGTGCCATCATGGCTCAGTGCAGCCTCGACCTCCTGAGCTCAAGCGATCCTCCCACCTCAGCCTCCCAAGCAGCTGGGATTACAAGCATGTGCCATCATGGCTAATTTTTAATTTTTTTTCTGTTTTTTTTTAGAGACAAGGCCTCACTGTGTGCCCCAGGCTGGTCTCAAACCCCTTACTCAAACAATCCTCCCCCACCCACCTCAGCTTCCAAAGTGCTAGTATTACAAGCGTGAGTCACAGTATTAGCCTTGTATGAAACTTTATTTTTATTTATTTATTTAAAAATTGACAGAGGATCTCATTATGTTACCCAGGTTGGTTTTGAACTCCTAGGCTTAATCAATCCTCCTGCCACGCCCTCCTAAAATGCTGGGATTACAGGCATGATCCATCACACCAGGCAGTACCATGAGTGCACAGAAAAGGAAGCGAGTAGTTAGGAATTATCTGTTCACAAGTTTATCTCCTTCACTAGACTACAGGCTCCTCAGGGCTGGGGCTGGGTTTTATTCCTTTTGGTTTCCCAGCAGCTAAAACAGTTCCTGCTTAATAATAATAACTATTAATAACTGTTCCTCTCTTGGGCACATAGCATAGCCCTTCCTTGTCATATTCTGTTTCTTTACTTGTTCATTTGGTCCCCCAAACCAAACTGAGAACCTTAGGTAAAAATCCTAAGGTGCAGGGATTGTGTCTGTGGAAGGCAGTAGTTAAGAGCTTGGGCTCTGAGGTCACAAGACTGTGGGTTTGAATCCTGGCTCTGCCATTTACTGGATGACCTCATGCACGTCCCATTACCTCCCCTCAACCTCATTTTCCCCTCCTGTAAAATGGGGGATCATGATAACAGAAATAACTTCCTCAAAGCATTTTGAAATGGTAAAACACAGATGAGCAGTGCCTGGCCTGCCGCAGGGCTCAGTAACACCAGCACTTGCAGTGCCTTCCCTCTCTTCACCCGATGGCAGGTGGGAGGTGCTGGATTTGCGAACAAGAAGTCCTGACGGCTTTGCCTGCTCCCACACTGGCATAGCCTCAGCGCTCCAAACTAGAGGTGACCTTTTGGGTTTACGTGCTGTGTGAGAGGCACAGAAGCTCTAGATTCCTAGCATAAATCATCACAGATAGCTCATCAAGCTCTTATTTACACAAACCAGCTCTCCCCATCTGAACACTTCTGTGCATGTCTCTCTTCTCTGGAATTCCACAACCAGCAACACTTTTCCCGAACCATAGTAATTTGAGACATATGCTGCACCCTTCCCAGGAGGCATCGACACTGTGGTGGTCATGGACGAAGTGAGCCCTCGCTGTTTTACAGGACAGGGTAGAACGCCCTGTGTCTGTGTGCTTACATGATGCCATTTCTGTACTTTTCTCAGACCCTTCCGCAGGCTGAAACATCAGCTCTGTGGCTCTTCATTTATATTCCAGCCTCGAGGCTGCACTCTACCACCCCACCTCCCTCCCTCCCCTCCTTCCCTTTCCTACCATGTGAAACAATTCCTCTCCCCCTGGGCGTCTTCTGGGTCCAGTCATCACTCTCACTTAGGCAAACCCTATCTATGGATTTCAGTCCCCTAATTTTCTCCCATAAATCAATCCTCCCTTCCCCCTGGCCACTGCTGCTCTGTCTGGATTGTTCCTCTGGTCGTTTATTCATTTCATCCAATTGTGTATTCAACGAATGGTCACTGAGTGTCTACTATGTGCTGGGTACTGGGAACAGAATAGGGAACTAGAGAGGCGGTGGCTTAGTTGGGGCAGCTGTAACAAAATACCGTGGACCAGGTGAACAACAAACATTTATTCCTCACAGTTCTGGAGGCTGAGAACTCCAAGATCAAGGAGCTGGTAGAATCAGGGTCTGGTGAGGGCCCATTTCCTGGTTCACAGACAGTGTCTTCTCACTTTGTCCACACATGGTGGAAAGAGCAAATGTGCTCCCTTGTGCCTCTTCTCTAAGGGCATTCATGAGGGCTCTACCCTCATGACCTAATCACCTCCCAAAGTCCTCATCTTCTGACACAATCTTACTGGGGGTTAGAATTTCAACATATAGAATTTGGGGGAGACACAAAGATTCAGACCCATAGCAGGCGGGGCAGTCTCACTTCCGGAGGTACAGACTGGCATCTGGAGGTAAACTACTGGATTCAAACCTGGCCCCTTCACCTTCTAGCTGAGTGACCCAGGGAAAATTAACTAATGTCTCTGGGTCTCATTTTCCTCACTGGCAAAACGTGGATATGCATCACTGCCTCATGAGATTCCCACAAGGTTTCTTGTTTTTCTTTTTCTTTTTTTTTTTAATTCCTTTTTTTTCTTCATGCTACCTTGTCTAAGATCTCACAAGTTTAAATAAATAATATGTATAAGGTGCTCAGAAAAGTGCCGAGCACATACTAAACATAACAGGACAGTTTCCAATGAGTACAACTACTGCTACAACTATCACTATCTGTGGAGTAAAAAATATTCTGGTGAAGGAGATTGGCATTGGTGTTTGGTGTCATAAGGTCACCCAGTGAAGAAGAGATCTGACCATTAAAAAAAAATGCTTGTTATATCATCATATAGCTTTGGTTTGTCCCAACTAAATATGAAGGGAGAGACAGTCACATGCTGTAGGGGTTTAGCTAGGGTGGTGGGAAAAATTGTAAAATAGACGCAAACCTTTCTGGAAGGCCGGGAGCTTTGCATCTATTTTACCATTTTTCCCCACCACCCTCACTAAACCCCTACAACACACTACTTGTGTATTTGTTTCCAGACTAGAAATCTAGCCGAGGGAGTCTATGCAGTGTGTTTATTTAAAACAGGAGACAAGGGTGACAAGACAATTTAGTGAGGGAAAAATAAGCTTTTCGATAAAAGATGCTGGGACAACTGGACATCCACATGCAAAAGAATGATGCCTGAATCCCAGCACACAGAACTATGAACTCAGACTGAATCATAAGACTTAAATGTAAGAGCTAAAACTACAAAACTCTTAAAAGAAAACCTAAGAGTAAATCTTGGGTACCTTGAATTAGGCAGTGGTTTTTAGATATGACATTAAAGACAGAAACAACAACAACAAAACAGATGAGCTGGACCTTGTCAAAATTAAACCGCTGTGTGATGAGTGATGCTATGAAGAATGTGACACGACAACTCAGAATGGGAGAAAATGTCTGCAAATCGTAGATCTCATAAAGGAACTGTCTGAAGAATTAATAAAAAGAACTATTACAACTCAACAATCAAAAGACCTCCACTTACAAATGGGCAGAGAATAGCAATAGGCACTTCTCATGAGAAAGCATACAAGTGGCCAGTAAGTACATGAAAAGATGCTCAACATCGTTAGTCATTAGGAACACGCAAATCAACACCACAATGAGAAACTATTTCATACCACTAGGAGAGCTAGCTATCTTCAAAAAGTCAGAACCTTCATGCACTGCTGGTAGGAATGTAAAATGTAAAACAAAGTAGCAGCTTTGGAAAACAGTCCAAAATAGAAAAAAGCAGTCCCTCAAAGAGTTAAAACCAAGTTCCCACATAAACCAGAAATTCCACTTCTAGGTACATACTCATGAGAAATGAACACATATGTCCATATGGAAGCTTGTACACAAATGTGCATAGAGCATTATTCATAATAGCCAAAAAGTGAAAAAAATCCAAAAGCTGATACATACTATAGCTTAGAATCACTGGAATCCAACCCTTTGAATGTAAGGACTTTTTTGCTTATCTTTTGTGGTGAATATCACAAAAATTATACACGAACCTTTTTTTTTTTTTTTTTTTTTAGCTCATCAGCTATCGTTTATGTATTTTATGTCTCCCAAGACAATTCTTCTTCCAATATGGCCCAGAGAAGCCAAAAGGTAGGACCCCTGTGGTTAGATGAACCTCGAACACATTATGCTAGGTGAAAGAAGCCAGTCACAAAAGAACACATATAATTATATCACTATGAAATGTCTAGAATAGGCAAATCCATAGAAACAGAAATTAGATTGGGCTGCCCAGGGCTGAGGAGAGGTGCAGGGAGTTCATGGGGAATGACTGTTTGTGGGTATGGGGTTTTCTTTCTGAAGTAATGAAAATGTTCCAAAATTAGACAGTGGTGATGGCTGTGTAATTATGTGAATACACATTGAATTGCATGCTTTAAATGGGTGAATTAATATGGTATATTATTTACATCTAAATAAAGCTGTTTAAAAAAACTCCAAAACAAAGTAATATGCTTACTGACTGATACCTTCCGTAGTGGTGCTCTGGACCCCCAAATTGAATGGCGTTCAGATGTTCAGTTTAGGGCTTCTACTTGGCAGAGAATGAAGTCTCCCTCCCTCTCTCTCTCTCTCTCTCTCTCTCTCTCTCCCTCTCTCACACACACACACACACACACACACTCTTATTTTCTCACTTCTGTTGTTTGGAGACATGTGTGTCAAATGGCACAGTGAGTAATGTGCTGATACCATATACAATGCCATGCAGACGTTTTCCTCTCATCACTACACCTTAAGTTATTTTTTTTCCCCTTCCAAGGAGCATGATGAAAACACACCTCAGTTTTAAGGTCCAAAGAACCAGGTTCCCATTCCCAGTTCTTGCCATTTCCTAGCTGTGTGACCTTGCATAAATCACCTTCTCTCTGGGTCTCCATTTTCTCCTCTATAAAACAAAAGCGTTGGTCTAACACCTTTCAACCAGAGTTCTATTGGTATTTGGGATGGGACAATTCTTCGCTTTGCAACACTACCCTATTATGGAAGCCATGAAGTTTCCCTGACCCTATGATTAAATGCCAATCATGTCTCCACCCCTCCACCAACACTGTGAAACTCACCATCCCCCATTTCCAAATGCCCTCTCTCGGCCCCACATTTTTCTACCACCTTTGGTTAAGGATCACTATAACTAGATGTTCTCCAGGGCAACCTTCCAGCTCCGAACACTTCTTGATGCTGGCCTTGCTGCCTTGTCCTCTGATAACTTTTGCCTCTCCATACAGTCCTGATCACACTCATTTCCACTCTCCAGATCTTTCCACCAATGTTCATAAATATCTTACATAATAATCGGAATTTTACCACCATATCAGGAGTTGAAGGGCTGGCACAGCAGACAGTCCACCATTTAAGGCATCTAGGCCATCACAGACCCCACCCCCTGAATCGGAGCAGAGCTGAGGCGGCAGCCTGGTTGCAGACACCACAGCAGCCACAGCTAATGCTGCCCATCACACCGTCACGCTGGATGGGAACCGGGGAGCCAGGCAGCAACCTGTTCAGTTCCAGCTCTGCTGGGGGGTTGCGATGTTTTAGGTTTGTCCTACTTAAATAACTCTGATAATTCATGGTATGGTTCAGATCCAAAATAAATTATCGAAATACAGAAACTCACAACGGTGGAAATGAAAATGACAATGGCCAAACCAAGATCAGTTCAGATGTCAGCAAATAAGCATAGCTCTTTCTAGTTTTTGCTTCGTGTTTCAGTTTATAGCCCAGTTTTAAATATAGTATGTATTAAATATGATGTGAAGTCAGATTTTAACACCCTGCCAGTGCGAGAATTTTGCAATTCTAATAGAAAACACACCATAAATTAGTCTAAGGTGACTCATCTACACCAAATGTCGCTAAGTGTGATGGATCACTGATCTCAGAGGCTCTTTCTTCCCTTTCCTCCCACATTCTACCTTACAACTTTTGCTCTAAAAGATTACTCAGGCAGGCCAGGCTGCCTGTAATCCCAGTACTCTGGGAGGCTGAGGCAGGCAGATCATCTGAGGTCAGGAGTTTGAGACGAGCCTGGCCAACATGGTGAAATGTCATCTCTACTAAAGATACAAAAATTAGCTGGGCATGGTGGCTTGCACCTGTAGTCCCAACTACTCAGGAGGCTGAGACAGGAGAACTGTGTGAACCCAGGAGGCAGAGGTTGCAGTGAGCTGAGATGGCACCACTGCATTCCAGCCTGGTGACACAGTGAGACTCCATCTCAAAAACAAAAAAGATTGCTCAGGCAATCACAAGGCAAGTCTTTGTACTGATAAATAATCAAAATACGGTTAATTTCCCCAAACTAATCAAGAATTACATGTGGCTTTTAAACTAATGCCATTCTTTATTTTTTTCTTTTTTCTTTTTTTAGTCCCCACCCTTGATATCTGAGGTGCCAATCACTGCAATGAAGAGAACCACATAACGCAGGGAGTCTCTCTTGCCGAAGGATACATCCCAGGTGCATAACACTCAATAATATTTGCTGAATTAACAAAGGCTAATATGAGATTCACCTCTGTTACCCATAATGCAGTTTCTCTGAACACAATTGAGGGAGATATTATAGTGGGCACTTTAGACAATAGAAGACCCTTCTGAGCATCCCCCTATCCCTACCTTCCTGGAAGAGGGTCTGCTTCACCCCCAGTTATATGTGAACATTCCACTGGCATTTCCTTTTTTATTAGGCCAGGAAGCAAGATGCCAGATGGAACCAAGCTGGGACCCTGGCGCCTTGCTGGTAAGCAGGAAAAAGAAAACCCTTGGCAGCTGTCAGAGACAGAGTACCCTGGAGAACCCATCTGGTTCTTCAGTCTGATGTTTCTCCAAAGATAGAATAGCTTGGGCTGGTAGCTCTGATGGTTGCTGGTTATATAGGGGAATGGTGGCCCATGAGGAATGGAACTCACACTTCAGAGTACATGCTAAGTGCTGGACAGCCTTTCTCACATTTCCTCCCAGCAATCCCAGAGGCAGGCCTGGTTGCCTTTGTGTTGAAGAGGCTCAGAGTAGTTAAGTCACTTGCTCAAAATCACAGAGCTACTAAGTGGTACAGCGGCTGTCTGATCTATGCAGAGCCTGGACTCTTAATGATTTATATCATGAATATGTTAATATACATGCTAATATAAGGGGGAGGCCTTACAAAATCAGCTTGCTCCTGAAATTTATACCCAAAACTTGAAGGATTTTTAAAAAAAAATTTCTCACATCTAATGTTCTCCTCCGTATCCTCCATGCCTAGCAAAGGTCTTGCACAGAGAAAGTAATCTTCATGCCAAGGAAGTGAGAGGTCAGGGACTCAGGCTCAGCTTCCATCAGAAGCACCATACGCAGCCTCGGTGGATGATGCTTGAGGTGAGGAGAGACCGGGGCATCCTTTTGGGGGATGTGACTGGGGTGATGAGGACTAGCTCTGTGTGACCAAGACATAACACAGCAGAGCCTGAGGTCGGTAGCCTTTCCAGTCTTCATGTGCAACATCAGGGAGTGGTCATCTTGACAGAGTTCAGAAACACAAGGGCCACATGAAAGCTCTCTTGGGAAATGGGGGGACCAGTGAAAGGTTCGAGCTGCCCCTAGGAAAAATAAGACTCTGTGAAAATGGGTACCTATTAGCTTCTCTATTAAGATGAGCACACTGATGATGCAGCAGGGAGATGTCTTTTTATTGACTGAGGTTCCAATCAGCAACTACTATATAACAAATCATCCCCCAAATTTAACACCATTTTTATCACCTCTCACAGTTTCTATGGTTTAGGAATTTGGGAAGGAAGCGGTAGTTCTGGTTCAGGGTCTCACAAGTTGTTGCAGTCAGACAGTATCTGAAGCTGGGACAGCAGTGGCTGAAGCAGCCAGGGGTGGCCCAAGCATCTCTCTCCTCTCATTGGCCTCTCCATGCTCTCTTCGTGTAGATAGTCTGGGCTTCCTCACAATATGGCAGCCTCAGGGCACCACATTTACATGGTGGCTAAAGCTTACAAGAGGGGTATTCTGGACAACAAGGAAGAAGCCGTGTTGCCTTTTATATCCTAGTCGTAGCAATCACATAGTATTGCTTCTGCCACACCCTACTGATCAAAATAGTCACAGCAGCTGGCCCAGTTTCCAGAAGGGGGGACACAGTCTCTACCTCTCAAAGGTAGGAGCACCAAAGAATCTGTGGATGTACTTTAAAACTGCTGCACTGAGAGCGGAAGACAGACAGAAGTAACAGGGCTGTGGATAGGGGAAAGGGAATGTATAAAAGGTTCTGTGCCACACAGGAAAGACTGTCTGACAAATTAGCTAATGAAGACAAAGCATCTGTGCTTGGAGAGGTCCTTCAGATGCAAATTGGCCCAAATTTGAGGCCAGCTGACCTCTATGAAAAAAAGCAAAACCAAAGTCAGATTCCTGTCATCTGGAGAACAACTGTAACCTTGATCACATTCCAAAATCAAGATAAAAGCTTGGTTATTTGAGGGTCACAACAGGCTTACAATAAACGAACCTATGTATGAAGGAATAAATATGTGAAGCACTTCTTCCACTTGACATTTGGGGCAAGGGAGAACAGGCAGCCATGGCAGGACGTCTCTCAGCCCCGAAAGGCAGGTTTCTCTCTGCTGGCACTGCAGGGTGTTTCAGCTCAGACCCATTTCGCTTGAGTGAGCCCAAGGAGGGACAGCATGAACTGAGGGTTCTCTCTCAGGCTGTGTTAACTGATGTCACTCACAGCAGGAACAAATCTTCCAAAAGTCTTCTAAAAGTTTGGATGTTGGTGAGTGCAAAAAAAAAAAAAAACCTACAGCCCATGCTACCGCATAAGCTAACCTTTGACCTATCGGCTCAGTCCAAAAGTGTCTGTGGCAAAGACTGTGGCTAATCAATCCCTGTACCAATCCAATCTCCCTTTCTGCCTTTTCATAATATTATAGAAAGTCCTGACTGTTTTGATCAATAGAGTATGGCAGAAGTTGGCTGGGTGTGGTGGCTCATGCCTGTAACACCAGCACTTTGGGAGACCGAGGTAGGCGGATCACCTGAGGTCAGGAGTTTGAGACCAGCATGGCAAAAATGGCAAAACCTCATCTCTACTAAAAATACAAAAATTAGCTGGGTGTGGTGGCACATGCCTGTAATCTCAGTTGCTTGGGAAAGTGAGGCAGGAGAATCGCATGAACCCAGGAGGTGGAGGTTGCAATGGGCTGAGATCACACCACCGAACTCCAGCCTGGGTGTCAGAGCAAGACTCTGTCTCAAAAAAAAAAAAGAAAAAAAAGTGATGCTATGTGATTTCTATGCCTAGGATATACAAGGCGATATAAGTGCCCACAATGAGAAAGAAACTATTGCTCAGCCTCCCTTGCAGCTAGGTGTGGTCATGGGAATATGTCATGATCAGGCAACCAGATCATGAGTGAAAGTGATGTGTGTAACTTTCAGGTCATCTTCTTACAGATCGAGCTATCTGTCCTGGTCTTCTTTTGCTTGTTTGCTCTTTTTCTTTATTTTTTAAAATTTCAGTCTTGCTCCTTCTGTACTTCCCCTCCTTTCTGATGTCTCAGAAATAGTAACCACTGTAGCAGTCTTGGAATTCCTGAGGAGGGGAGAGCTCCCTGTTGGCCTAAACCGCTCACCTCCAGGGTATTCCATGTGAGAGACTTTTTCTTATTTAAGGCACTTATTAAGCCATAACCTCTATCTCATTTTAGTTACTTCATGATGGGATCTCTTTGTTATAGCAGCTTGGGCTATGTTCTAACTAATACAGAATCCCTGGGCCACGTCAAATATTCCACTCTAAGAACCTAAAGTGAGTAAGAATCATAGAAGAAACCCTAGAAACTAGATCTCCAAAGTGCCTCAAAAGATGTGCAAAGATCTGTCTTTCTGAATCTTTTCCCTGTCTTCCTATTCCTTCCTCTTTGTCAGAGGTAAGCAATGTAGGTTTTCCATGGCTCCATGAATGACTGACACTGATCATTCTTGATAAGAGCTTGCAATCCACTCAAATCAGTTCAAAATGAAGGGAAAGGTTTACCTTAGAAGATAGAGGCTTCACTGAAAAGGCAGAGACACTGGACTTCCCAGGGATTTGGAAAAACATCTGAGAAAAAAGAAAATACTCTCTCCATCTATCTTTCGGGGACTGCTACATCTGGCCTCTTGGGCTGGTCTCTAGGTGGACTACCACTCTCTACTGTGAATTCTGCCTTTCCCAGCTGTGGCTTCTATGTGACTGTATCCTATTCTACATAATGATCTGCTTAGCATCCTAAGGCTGTATTCAGTCCTGAGTGTCTTTGAAAGAGGCATTCTGATTTGCTACTGGCCAACGTGCAAACCAACTAGCCTAGGGTCAACTGTCCACTTCTGATTTGGTCAACAATGATTGAAGTGGCAGGGAGGTGTCTTGGAGAGCAGAGGGGTGCCCCTTCCAAAGGTCATGACTGCGTGGTCTGGAAGTTGCTGAGGACAGGGCAACTGATACAACATACATTATGTACCCTGGTACTCTGGATAGATGAGGAATTCATGTATACTTCTAAACAGAAGGCCTTATGCAACATTTCTCAAGTGAGTACTGGTCAAAGAGGTGGTTGTGTATTCCCGGTCTTTCTCTTCAACTAAAAAATAAGCTACTAGAATGAAGCAGATCCTAGGAATCCTCTTGACTCTCAGCACCTAGTAATGTGCTCTGCAAACAGGAAGGTTTCAGAGTTGCTGAGGTATCCATGCTGGCTGGATTTTGAAAATCCAGGAATAATGTTGCAACAACAAGCCTGCATTAAAAAGGATGTGCTGGGACTCCATGTGGGTCCCCTTCCACGAACACTCCCTTCATGGAAGCCGTCTTTCTCTCTCCTGCATTTCCCTCTGGAGTCCCCTTCCACACTCTCTCGTGGAAGCCTGTCTTCTCCTCCTAAACTCCATCTCTCTATTCCCTAACACTCTCGTGGAAGCTGCTTTCCTCTCCTGGATTCCATCTTTCTGGATTCACTCACTCAGTGTGAGAGTTAGCTGTTTCTTTCTATCTCCTTCTCCTGTTTCTCTCTCTCTTTAAATAAATCACTTTCTACAAAAAAAAAAAAAAAAGGATGTGCTATGAGAATCCATTTCATAAAGTATGGTTTGCACAAACTTATACCATTTCCCTATTTCTGCTGTAGAGGTACAAATAAGTGTTCTTAAAGAAGAAAAAGGAGGACTTCAATAGCAGCCAACCTACTAAAGCAAATTTGAGCAGCATACACATGATGAAGGCCATGAAATCTCAAGGAAGAGAACTAATAGGAGAAGACGGGTAGGCGTCAGAGGCATTCCACAAAATGAACTAAAGGTGAACCAGACTGACAATATGGTGGGTTTCCAGAGAGGAAAACAAGGTGGAAACAAGAAATTGGTGCTTGGAGTACTTGGAGGGTGAGATAAGAACTGACATATTTGCAACAGAGGGCATATTTTCACCTTTCACTGTCCACAAAGCTGTCAGGAAGGCAAACTGGGGCCAAAAAAGAAATAACTTGACTTCATTGCATAACCCAGGAAAGTTTTTCAAGCCACTTGTTGGAAGCAGGAGGGCGAGGATATCCAGCCCATGGTCACTGAGCTTCCCAAACTCTTCTCACCCCAAGAAATTCACAGGTCTACAATTCCTTGATTCCCCCAGGCTCATCCTGCCAGCTGGCTAGCAGGGCTCAGTAAGACACAGAAGAAGCAGAAGTCTCACGGCATGCAGTGATTAACATGTTGCTCCTATGAATTCCTTTTTCAGGGTTGAAAATCTCATTTCTCCTGGGTTTCTTCCTCTGTCTCCACCTTCTCAATGGAACCTGCAGGGAGGAGGCCCCCCAGGAGCCAGCCTCAATGCACCCTAACAGTTTCATATCTTCTACTCCCCCACACACATACACATGAACACTTCGCTCCAGCCATACAGAATCTCTGTCTTTGGATATACTATTCCCTCTCTGGCTGGATGCCCAGCCCCACGTTTGTTTTCAGCTCCATTTTTATGTATTCATAAAGACTGGGCAGCAATTTCATTTCTCTGAAGCCTTGCCATATCCCCCCTAGGAAAAACTGTCACTCCTCGCCAGCCTCACGCTCCCATGGCGTACTGCTCATTCCTCTATTACAGCATTTCTCAGACTTGAGGGTAATTATCTGCAGGCTATTATGGTTCTCCCTTGCAGGACTGTGAGCAACTTTGATCTGATCTATAATAGTTTGTTTTTCTTCCAGTACCTGGGTGAAACTGGGCAACTGCAGGCACTCTGCAAATGATGTGTGCATCAACGAATGTCAGAAAGAGTCAAGAGAGTCAAAGGGTGTTGGGGGGCGGGGAGCGGAGAGCCATAGCAGTCAGTTCACGGAGGGGATAAATGTTTCCTCTACCATCAAGCAGCACCACACAGCAGTCTCAGGGCTCCAGAAACTTGCAGAGCAAACTTGCAGAGAGACAGCAAGCCCTACACCGATCCCTGACTTCTCTGAAACTTAGTCCTTCCATCTCAGGAGGAATCCACTCTGCCAGGCGTCCAGGCTGGATTCCACCAATTCCCCCAGGGAGAGAGAGGCAGGACAGAGGCAGGGACCAACTGGGAGAGGGAAGAGGAGGGGGAATCCTGCACCTGATAGGAATGGAGGAGACTAAGAAACAGCCCTGAAGATTACCACAGTAGCAACGTGATCAGGAAGCAACTGCTGTCTTTGAGCGCAGAATCATTCTGACGTGCTTCTAAATGAAAGATGTTTCAGAAATCTTCAAACTCCTGCTGCTGTGGTTAAAGAAAAGGAAGCTTTTGTGATGCAAACGCTCAGTTACTAAGAAGTAAACCCCACCTGTACAGAAAGGCAGCAATCAACCTCTCCCAGCCTCCTTCAGTTTCTTTGGATGGAGTCAGCATTTTTGCCTCTCTCAGTCAAGCTGGGCTTTCAGACTCTTAAATTAAAAGTGGAAAAAATGCGTCCACATTCTTCCTGTTAAATGGACCTCCAGCAGTTTCATTCTACGAAAATCTACAGGAATTCCTTAAGGGCGATGATTCTTTCCTACGGACTCCCTAACGAAGCTCTTGATATCACTTGGCAGCCGCCAGATTTGGAGTAAATACTGACCACTCTGCAAATTCCAGGTTGTGACATTTTTGGTTGGATCCCCTAAATGCAGACTACTATTTTTTTAAAATACAAAGTTTTTTACCATTCATATTTGAAAAACTAAAGTAAAATTAACACTTCTCCTATCACATGCCCTGCACGATTTCTATAGAAATGATCTCTGCCTGCTTAGTCACTTGGTTCTATTTGGCAAAGGTCTCTCTCTTCCAAAAGCATAAGCTCTTTTACTCTCAATTACCCAGGCTAGTGGGGGGCCTGGAGCAGCAAAGTGGAAAGCAAGCACAATCAGAAAATAATATGGCAGATTCTCCAGTTCCGCAAAATTTGTATCCCCATGGTGATACACCACCAGCTACTCTCATCCACTTGTTCATCAAATCTTAGCAATACTAGCCTGAAATACTTCCTGAAACCATCCCCCCTATGTTTCCACTGTCACCACCTTCACGTGTCTTATGTGTGACTTCCCATGGCCCATGGGAGAGAGTTCAACATCCTTCATGTGGTTTCCCAGGCCCCCAATCCACAGACAGGCCACCATGAACCACTCCAGCTTCCCTGCAGGCTGTTCTTCCCCTGTCCAGGACAAAGATTCTCTCCTCGACCAAACTCCACTCAGGCTCTTCTGAGCTCTCTTCTCAAAGAGGCCTTCGCTTTGGGGTTTCTGCATTCCTCTCTGCATTGTCTGATTCTAGCAAGAGCCCTGATGAGTCAGTTTAGCAAAATCCTCCATCCGCCACATGCTCACCGTTGGTGTCTGATCCTGTTCTGCAGCCTCCACCATCCTCCCAGTGATGTCTGATCACCCTGGCCTGCCTTCAGCGAGAGTCTTGTTAGGTCCACTGAGTCAGAATCCCTCCTTACCCTGATTTCTCCCCTTAGTAATTTTCTAGCCACCTGACGGCTGGGCTCAAAATTCCCATTTTTCCTATTATATTTGGAATTGAACCCAGTTCTATACTGAGGTCTCTTTCCCCCGATGGCAACCATTTTTCCGGATAATGTTTGTTTTTAAAGCTTTACCATCTAGCTCTGGTTTTTCTTTGACATTTACCACAGGACAGCTGCGTGGATTTGCCAGTTCCTCAAACGCACCATGCGGTTTCTCACCTCGGGGATCCATTTACCTGCCATTCTCTCTGCCTGGAAGGATCCTTCTCCCCCGACCCTCCTCTCTCTCGTCCAGTTAACTCTTGCCCATCCTTCTGGTTTCAACTTCGGCATCACTGTCTTGACAAAGCCTCAGCACCCTACAGACTGCCCTGCCATTCACTCCCAGAGCGTCCCGCGCCTGTCCTTGCAACGCATTCCTCGTGCTACTGACCAACCAAACACCTGCTTTTCCTATAGAATATGAGCTCTAGCAGAGCAGAGGCCGCATTTGTCTGGCTCCCTATTACCATTCTTCAATTCTAAGATGCAAATTTTTTTTTTTTTTTTTACAACTTACCATTTTGAAATTGGAATGCATCTTAAACACAACAGGTGCCATAATTTAATGGTCAGTATTGTTTCCTTCCCAGCCAAACATAAAATAATGATGGCTCTTAAAACAGATGGCATTTTAAGATTTAACAAAATTTGGTATGTGCCTTTGTCTCCTGGGCATAGTGCCTAGCACCCAGTAGCAAGAAAAAATACAATCACTTGTTGCTTAACGACAGGGACACATTCTAAGAAATGCATCATTAGGTGACTTCATCATGGTACGCACATTATAGAGTGAACTTACATAAAGCTGGACGGAACAGCCTACTATACACCTAGGCTATATGGTACAGCCTGTTGCTCCTAGGCTATAAACCTGTACAGCATGTTACTCTACTGAATACTGTAGGCAACTGTAACACAGTGTGGCAGATATTTGTGTATTTAAACATAGAAAAATACAGTAAAAACATGATATTATAATTTCATGGGACCACAGTCATATATGTAGTTTGTGGCTGACTGCAATGTCACTAGGCGGCACACGACTATACCTGTTAAATTACAGAGGCTGGGCGCGGTGGCTCAAGTTTGTAATCCCAGCACCCTGGGAGGCTGAGGCGGGCAGATCACCTGAGATCAAGAATTCGAGACCAGCCTGCCCAACATGGTGAAACCTGTTTCTACTAAAAATACAAAAATTAGTGGGATATGGCAGCAGGCACCTGTAATCCCGGCTATTCAGGAGGCTGAGGCAGGAGAATTGCTTGAAACCAGAAGGCAGAGGTTGCAGTGAGCCAAGATCGTACCACTGCACTCCAGCCTGGGCGAAAAGAGCAAAACTCTGTCTCCAAAAAAAATAAATTACAGACAGACATTTCCTAAGGATCCAATATCAATCAGTTTTGCTATGTAGCACACACATCTTAAAATCTCAGAGGTTTACAATAGCAAAGATTTACTGGCTTCTCCTGGATCTGCAGGTTGGCTGTGGCTCTGCTGGCTTCAGCTGGGACAGAGCCTGAGCTGCGGGGGTGGGTCCAGGCCTGTCCCATGTGCCACTGCATTCTCCTTAGACCAGCAGCTTCCAGCGTGTATTCTTCTCCAGGAAGATCACTGAGATGCAAGAGGCCAAGCCTCTGGTCTCATGCTGACTATTAGTCATTGTCCCTAATTCTTTCTTCTCATTGCTACATATATATTCGCTGTGAGCCCAGGATCCTGCAATAAATCAGTGTCAGTCACCCGCTAATTTAGGCATTAGAACTCGGAGGGGAAAGTGCAACTGTCCAAGGTCCTTAACACACAGAGGTGTTGATGGATTAGGCCATGGCTTTCAAGGAACATGAAGGGGTTCCGACACCACTGACTCCAGGTGCGGGGCTGCTGTGGAGACAGAGATAATGAGGTCTGTAGACCAAATACAGAAAATGAACTTGAAATACAGGCTGGGAGGTGTCCTCCTAACCAAGCATGGCTCTACCAAGTCCCACACCATAGGCAGACCAGTAACTCTCCCTACCAAGGTGATTCTTTCTCAACTGTCACAGTTCCCACACTGCATCTAGACCTTCCAGTCTCCCGTGGAACCTCACGTCCCTTCACTCTTGTGCTCTGATTACTCTCCGGCAGTTTCACATCCTCTTGGCTGTATTTCTGCTCTGGCACTTAGTGAATGGCTGTACCTTGCTTAAATGTGACTTCTCAGGCACCGTATTAGTTGGCTAGGGCTGCGACAATGAAGTAACACAGACTAGGCAGCTTTAAATGATAGAAATGTGTTGTCTCCTGGTTCTGGAGGCCAGAAGTCCAAGATCAAAGTATCGGCACAGCTGGCTCCTTCTGAGGGCCGCGAGTGAGAAACTGTTCCGAGCCTCTCTCCTGGCTTCTGGTGTTTGCCAGCGAAGTCTGCCGATCCTTAGCTTGTAAATGCATCATCCCAATTTCTGCCTTCACGTTCACATGCTGTTCTCCCTGTGGATGTGGGTGTCCAAATTTCCCTTTTTATAAGAACACCAGTCATTCAGATTAGAGCCCCATGCTACTCTAGTCTGACCTCATCTTCACAAATATCATCTCCCAAGACTATTTCCAAATAAGGTCACACTCTGAGGCACTGGGGTTTAGGACATCAACACAAGAATTTCAGTGAGGGAGGGGGGACAATTCAACAAGGGGCCAAGATCACTTCTGCACCCCCTGCATGCAGCTTGGGGCCCGGCACAGGGGGAGGCCACCCCTCACCTACCTATTACCTGCCCACGGACAAAAATGCCAACTTGAAGATTGCATACACTCTCACAACTACACCCCCCCTCTCTCTCTCTCTCTCTCACACACACACACACACACACACACACACACACACACTTCTGCAGAAGAAACAGGACAACGCTGTCAATGTTAGCTTCCAGTGAGGTGCCAAATCTCACAGCCAGCGTTTCAAATTCTCCTCAAGCCTTATCACCAGGATACAGCAAGCAAGATAAAGAAACTGCCAAAACACTTAATTAACTCTCCTGGCATTGGTTGCTTCTTGAGGAGACTTAACTTCCCGGCATTCCTCATGAGGAGGGAAGGTGGACAGGCACGTTATTCTTTTTTACAGAAAGGAAAACTTTTGGAGTACAAAGAGAGGGAAAACGTGCCAGGCTTCATACTAACCTCCCCCATAAACTCACAGGCCAAGAGTTGGATTGACCGGCTGAAAGTCCTGGGCCCAGCTTAATGGTACCAGCCAGCACCTCACGGGGTGATGAGAAACACGAGTCTGTCCGTCAGTGTGATGACCCGAGTTCCCATCCTGGCTCCACCACCCGCTCCCTGCGCGGACTTGACCAGGAACAAACTCGGTGCTCCTCAGTTTCTTCATCCAGAAAATGGGGGTCATAAGAGCACCCACTGTCAGAGGGAATCTGTGAGAACTGTGTAGGAATACAGTAAAGCTGAGAATGGTGCCTAAGATGCAGCTAGTACTCCAAATGGTCGCTATTCTTACCAAACCCCGCGTGATCTTCCAAAGGCTTCACCGATCACCGTGACCTGAGTCACCACAAGCTCTCAGTGGTCAGAGCCGTGAGAATTGAGGCCCCCCCGAGAAGTATTCAGGGTGTCAATTATGTAATGTGGCAGAAAAATGACCCCCAAAACGTAGAGGTTTAAACAAACAAACATTTATGATCTCACAGTTTCTGTGGTCAGAAACCCAGGAGTGGCTACACCTGGCTCGTGTCAGCCGGGGCTGCAGATGTCTCCATTTCACTAGGGGGAGGACCCACTTCCAACCTCACTCATGTGGCTATTGGCAGGCCTCGGTTCGCTGCTGGCTTTGGTTGGAGTCCTCCTTCCGTTCCTTGCCACGTGGGCCCCTGAGTATGGCGGTTCACAGTATGGCAGCTAGCATGCCTCCGAGAGTCGAAGAGAGCCAGCTGACAAGGGCAGGCAAGGCAATGCTAGAGTGGCTCCATCATCTAGCCTCGGGCTGACAGCTGCCACTTTTGCTGCATTTTCTTTGTTAAAAGCGAGTCACAGTTCATACACCCATGTCTTAGCATAGTGATTCACAGCAGTCAAAAGGTGGAAGCAACCTAAGTGTCCATCAATGGATGAATGAATAATGTGACATATATACACCCGAATACTATGAAGCATTGAAAAGGAAGGAAGTTCTGACACAGGCTACAACATAGATGAACCATGAGGACATTATGTTAAGTGAAATAAGCCAGTCACAAAAAAGGCAAATACGTGGAATGTGGAGAGAGAATAGCAGAATTTAAAAATTACGAACTTCAAACAGCCTACAGAGGGACCCGCCGTTCTTAAGGGCAAGCAAAAATCTGCTTCAGTAAAACACTGGGATGGGTATGGAAGAGGGTGTTGCCCAAACCATCAGCAGGCCTAAGCTCTACGTCTTGGATGTGAGAGTCTTTTCACTGAACGTCTTAGGGCACCATGAGTAAGTGAGTCCAGGATACATACACACTTAAGAATGATTCAATACTGTATGATTCCACTATATGAGGTACCTAGAGTTACCCCATAGCACTCATGTACTGAGGTTCCTTTGCTCAAGCGCTAAAATGAGTTAGTGCTTCAAATTAATGAAGACAGAAGTAATATGATGACTGCCAGGGGCCTGGGAGAAGGAGAATAGGGAGTTATTTTTTAATGAGTATAGAGTTTCAGATTTGCAAAATGAAAACGTTCTGGAGATGGGTTGCACAACAATGTGAACATACTTAACACTACTGAACTGTACACTTAAAAACAGTTAAAATGATAAATTTTATGGTAGACATATTTTGACACACACACCAAAAGAATGGGATCTAAGATCCAGATCACATGTGAAGGGATGAGATTATACCAGGGCATGAACACCAGGAGGTGGGGATCATCCGAGGCTGCCCGCCACATTCAGTCAACATCTGTAAGGCCACCTGAGTGCCGGCCATACCCAACGTGTGCATGGCAGGACCTGCTAACTCTCACACGTGTCCCACGGAGAGTTCCCAAGCAATGGAAAAGCCATAGAACGCTTGATCCACAGCTATTACTTTTAGAATTATCTTGGAAACAGGTTATGTTTCCAATCAATGAAGCCCCAATTAAAACTCAGCTCCACCACAAACACCTCATATAGAATACAAAGACAGAATAATGCCTGCACTTTCAGGGGCCCATTCTCATGCCCAACTCTTACAGACTGTAGTCAGTTTTCAAGGCCAAGGATAATGAGGGGGAACTCAATTCCAGATAAGGAGAGAAAGGAGGAGGGGCTCCCATAAACTGGTGTTGCTGAAGTGGAGAAACCACTATTTCATACCCTAGTCAAAATGGAAGAAAATTATTTCAAGCACTCTCTTTCTGGTCTTCGAGCCAGTGTGCTATACCCCATCAAGATGAATATGATAAAGTATAATTTTTCCTCACATAACTGAGAGCAAAGATCTATTTGTAAGGGCTACACGCCCAGCAGAAGGAGAGAGAACATAGTTTGACTAAACGAGCTCAGGTACAGAGGTGCTCAGCAGAGTACTTGGTACATCGAAAGGTATTGTTAAGATGACGGTGGGTTAAATCCTTATGTGGCACAGGGCAATATTTTGTCTAGTCAAAATATCTCTGAAATTTTTCACGAAAATACTGCATGGAGCTCAGTGTGGTCAGTTTTCCCATAGCACTGATGCACTGGGGTTCCTTTGGTCAAGCTCTAAAATGAGTTGGTCGGATTGCACATAGAGGTTGCACGACACCAGAAAACATGCCCCTCAATACCAGAGTCTCCCTCAGGACAGGGAGATGTGTACACCCTGTGAGGGATGAGGCTGCAGAATTGTAGACAGCTAAGAGAACTCCAGATCTGTCTCCCATCTCACATTCACTGCAGGGCAGATTCCCACTGAGGAAATGACAGACTTTCTACTCAATTTAAACAACAATAATAATACTTGTTATTATTTTAATAGATTGTGGATATCTGAACTCACGTAACTTAAAAACCTACTTGGTGCAATATCACACAGGGTGCAAATTAAAACCCAGCATTAATAACACACCCTACCAAGAAATCTTGTCTAGTCTTCCACACTTAGCAAATCCACTATGTGCAGAGCACGACGCCACCACGTAGGTTCTGCGGGATCTGAGAGGCAAAACGGGCATACTTCCTGTTCTTGTTACTCTTCTTGGGTAGCTCACAGTAATGCCTTCGACAAGGGGCCACCCTGTGGGGTGGCTGTTATACCTGTGAAACTGACTGGTGTCACCAACTGCCTGGTGGGACTTATTTTCTAGGAGCATGTGCATACGTAGCTTATTTTCTAAGGGGACACCATATGGCTAAGGCGTGCACAAAGCTGAGATTCTAAGAAAGGTTATCTGTCAAGAGTTGGGCTTCATGTGTACGTGTCCACCACTTTCTCCGTAAACCTCATATTTATGAGACATGGAATACAGAAAGAGAGAAAAGCAGAATTAAAAAATAGGAACTTTAAACAGTCTACAGAGGGACCCGCCATTCTTCTTAAGGGCAAGCAAAAATCTGCTTCAGTAAAACATTAGGATGGGCATGGAAGAGGGTGTTGCCCAAACCACTGGCAGGCCTAACCTCCATGTCTTAGACTAGGAGTCTTTTCACTGAGTGTCTTAGAGCACCATGAGTGAGTGAGTCCAGGATACATACACACTTAAGAAACTGTATAGGAAACAATCTCCACAGAAAATGTTCCCCAGTCCTTCCTATCTATGCTAATACTTGATTTTGTATTCTTGTTCCTTATTTGGTATCCATTACCGGCAAGACATTGGCATGTCTGGTTTTATAAAAATTTGATCTTGTGTAAAGGCCAGCAATACATTGCGTTCAGTAAGAAGTTCGGAAATTCCTAGGCAAATAGCAAGATTATAAACCTCTCTAGAGCGTAGAACAGTGGAGCTCAGCCTTTAGTGTGCATTAGAATCACACTGAGGGGCTTTTTAAGTAAAACACCGATGGCTGGGCCCACCCTCACTGGTTGATTTAGCTGGTCTGGAATGGGGTCTGAACAACTGCATTTCTGGAGTTCCCATGTGATGCTGATGCTCCCGGACTAAGGATTATACTTTGAGAACCACTGTGAAGACTTGACCTAAGAAGGGCATTTCCAGGCAAAGACAATCAGAGGCTAATCCTACCCAAGACTCGCCTCCCACAGCTGTTCTGTGGACAAACCTTGGCAAAGTCTATGCAAAGACACATTTTGTCTTTTCTTTTCTATGAACCTCAGGCATATAGATTTGGGTCGACCATAATCCTTGGCTTGTGACCCACTCTTACCAAGTGGTTATATATGATCATCTGTTCATTTTCATTCATTTTTAATAACATAAACACCAATCCGATGATATCGGTTTGTAACATTAGAAATATATATTCTTACAGATGCCTTACAGACATGTATTTTAAATCTTAGTATTTCTAATAGCTGAAGAAATACTAAGAAAGAGTCCATGAGTAAAGAAATGTACCCGGTCAGTTTTAACAAGGGAGGACATGGCCTTACCCTATTGTGTCCTCCTCAGATTCCCTAACAAAGCTCATCTTCCCGTCCTCTAGCTGCATCCTTCAGTTTCCATGAAACAGCCCTGAAATCAAGAGCCCGGACACAAGGAGGCAATTCACAGACAAGTAAACAAAGTAGTAAACAAACACGAGGGGGAAAAATATTAACTCTGCTCATTATCAGAAAAATGCAAATGAAAGCATTTTGGGAGGCTGTCATTCTATGACTACTAAATTAGCAAAAATGGAAAAAACATAGGGCAGCAGTTGCGATGCCTGTGACTGTCTGTGATATTACAGTAAAACTGACAGGCACAGACCGTGCTGTCAGCAATGTAAACAACAACAACAACAAAAATCGAACAGCTGCAAGCTGAGGTGTAACAGACACCTGTGCAGGCACCTCACTCTGCAGAGTTTATCCCAAAGAAGTAATTTAAGGGAAATAAACAACCTGGATTGCCCCAACAAGGCAATGCCTCAGAAAACCACAGTAGAGCAACATGACAGTATATAATACAGCTGGGGCTGATTACAGTTTTGAAGAGAAATATACACATGATATTTAATACGTGAACAACACAAAATACAAAATGGTAGGTGCACTGTAGTTAAAGCCATGTAAACACCGGTACCTACCTGTACCAGGGCTGCAAGGCCAAGTGCAAAAACTAACATAGCTACTGTATTTGGAAGTGGGGGATGGGTGTTGCTTTCTGCCTTTCGGTGTGTTCTGTTGCTGTGGTGTTGTGTTGCAATTATCTTTTTAGAGCTTGACAGGTTCCTACCTTGAGAACTTTCACAGCTTTCCTCATCACTGTTGTCCTGACAGTTATTCTGTCCATCGCAGATGAAGCTCTTGTCAATACAGAGGCCATTCTTGCAGTGGTAGCGGGCGGTGGAGCAAAGCAGAGGGTTTGCTGCTGCTGCTGCGGAGGGAAAACACGACCAATCACCAGGGAGGCCGGCAAGTCCCCCTCGGGGACCCTGGAACTTCTTCCAGCTTGGGGTGTGTCCCGCTCAGGAAGCAGTAAGCTTATCTTCTAAGCTGGCAGACTCAAAGCCCATCCTGGAAGAGTGGCCAGCCAAATGTGAACACAAGGCTTACTCTGCCTCATTCTAAAACTTCCTGGGGTCTTTGCAGAGATCTGCCACTCTGGTTAAGTAAGTCTGCTTAATAACTGAATATTTACAGCTTTCAACACCATCAATAGGAATCCCATTGAAATGCATCGAATCTTGGCTTCGTTAGCATTTACCTTTTTTGGTGACAGCACAGGGTCATTCTTAGGAACATTAATTTTTAGACTGGGCTGTAATATAGCGTTGCCTTTGGCTCCTTTTTAAAACTTTCTAGTCTCTTTTTAAACTATCCTAGGCTACTGTGCTTTTGCAATTCTCTTTTGTTTTTCTATTTTTGTTTTTTTATTTATGCAAATGTATGGGTATATGAGAAATTTTGTTACATACACATAATGTAGACTGTAATCAAGTCAGGGTATTCAGGTGTCCATTATCCAAGTGCAGTACATTTTTGTTAAGTATATTCACCCTCCTCTGCTATCCTTTGATCTTACAGTGTGTTTGTATCCTGTAACTCACTTCTCTCCATCTCTTTGTCTTCCACCCTTGCCCCTACTCACCCTTCCAGGTCTCTGTTATCTCTTTTCCACTCTCTACCCCCATGTGATCAATGGCTCACCCGAAATGGTCAACCCCTAGGCTGGCCAGCAGCCACTGAGGGGTCTGGGCAAAACCTGAACCTCACGGACGTCTCCACTGAGGGGTCTGCTGTCTGCCGGCAAGAATGTGTAGGGAGAGGAAGTCTCATAAACTACAAGTGGAGGTACAAACTGGTACATCCACCTGGGAGGCCCATTTAGTCACAGTAAAGCCTATAGTGCACGTAGCATGGCCCACTCATTTCACTTCCAGCTACATACACTTCTCTTGAGAGACTCTTTCTTTTCTCCCTTTTAAAGAAACAGGGTTTCAGTAACTAACTGCAGTGCAGTGCTGCAGTCATCCCTCACTGTAGCCTGAAACTCCTGAGCTCAAGGGATCCCCCGACCTCAGCCTCCTGAGTGAATGGCTGGTAGCATAAGAGACAGATACAGGAGCAAAGCCAAGACGGAAGGAGTAGCTGAAGCAGGGATCCATGCACCTCTCTGCCACTGTGGAATTCATGGCATGATCTGATCCCCACAGCTGTGTAGGATACTTCCAGTTCCCTAACTATGTATCAGCCTTTTAATTCCTCACTTATTCTTTATGACTCACTAAGGTAAACTCAGTAGCCTCAATTTCTTCTATGCAAACAAAAAGCCCATGAATCTAGTTGGTCAGTAACCATTTTCTGAGCAGCTCCTCCATAAGGCTCCTATTCTAGGCACTTTCTGCAACCTTCAAAGAAATGACAGATCTGGGCCCTCCCCCTCAAGAAGTGTGGTAACTGGCTGGTACAAGGTCAGCATAAAACTACTTAACAAGGCAACAGCAAGGTTCCACAGAAAACAAGTATTTCTACAGTACAATTTACCTGCAGCATGATTCAAACAAGGTTCATTCCAGGGCTCTGTTTTCAATAACTGAATCAGCCAAGTAGAAATTACTCCAATCCCAGCTCTGCCACTTATTAATCTTGGGCAAATTACTTCACCTCTCTCAGTCTCGGCTGCTTTATCTGTGGTCAGGACCCTCCACATGATTTGTGAGGTCCAGTGCAAACTAAAAACGTGGGGTCTGCTGTCAAAAGTTATTTTAAAAACTCAAGATGGCAAGAGCAGAGCATAAAACCAAGTGTGCTCCCCTTCTAAGCTAAGCACTTGCCCTGTATGGCTGCACCAGCCACAGACCAAGAAGCTGATCCTGCTACTTACAGCATTAATCTGAGCATCAAATGAGATCCGTGGGAAAATGTACAGTGCCCAGTCTGACATGTAGCATAGGCTCAGGGAATGTTATACTCGTTCCCCCTCATGGCGTCAATCTGGGCCCTACAGAGTGTGGCCTTCCCACAAGCAGCAACATCTGTAATGATGAAGAGGGGTCATCCCGGACCTCAGGGAATGAACTGAGCCAGCACCTGCACTGCATGTGGTGGGCACAGCAGCAGAGCAAACGTCAGGCCCAGCACAGAAGACTGCTATGTTGCTTTGGGTTCAGGGCCACACCAGCTCCAGCATCTCTCTCTGTCGTCCTCAATGGCAACATGGCAGTTGTAATCTGTCTTCTCCCTATGCTTCACTGAGCTGTTGTGGACACACAGAGATCATGGCTGCAAGGACTTGGCTAACTTCACAGCACTATCTAGATCTAAGGAACTCCAGACTTTTTTATTTTAACTATTCCATTCCAAAAGTTTGATTTGAAAGGTCAGAGGAAGTGAGGGAAATGGGGGAAGCCAGTGCTTTCGGTGTTGAGGATGATGGAGCAATGATGTAAAGTCAAACAGAAGTGGTCTGGCCTGAAAATGGAAGTTTTAATTATTGACATCGCTGTGGGCCAGAGAATGGCTCAACTGGATCAAGCTGAAACCAAGGTCTGACTTCAGCCAAACCGAGATGGAGAAACCCAAAACCACAAATCACGTTTGGTTTTGTCCAAGGCAGCTCTCCAAACCCTTGTGTTCATCAGCATCCACCATGGTGCCCTTCAGCTTCTCTGGGACCATGTGGGTCACATCTATGCAGCCAAAACATCAGTAACCGTCAGCCCACTCAGACAGACAGCCTGGGAAAGGTATTCTAAGTGCTTCAAGACGGGGTGTTCATAACCTTATGTAAATGCCCTGATGGAGAAAGCTGTGCAGTCATCCTTGCTGAAACCATTGTTAATCTACTTACTTTCCTTCAGTCTTAGACCCTTTCAACCTCTCAAACTTTCCAAAAGAAAAAAGTCACATACATGTATATGCGTGTATATACACATGTCTACATACATGTTACATATACGTTATGTGTATGTCTGCTTAAAAACCAAGTCACAGACTGGTTTTAATGTATATAAACCAAAAGACCAGTAGCCAGAATATGTAAAGAACTCTCAAAAATCAAAAAGGAAAAGACAACTCAACAGAAAAAAGGGCCAAGGATATAATCAGGCAATTGACGTAAGAGGAACAGCAAATGGTCAGTAAAAATTTGAAATAATGTATACTGTCACTGAGGATGAAGTGCCACTATGCATGAGACTTACCTCATGACTTACACTCAAGATCTTAAAGTACCAAGTTGTCGGCAAGAATGTGGAGGGAGAAGTCTCATAAACTACAAGTGGGGGTGCAAATTAGTACATCCACCTGGGAGGCCCATTTACTCACAGTAAAGTCTATGGTGCACGTAGCATGGCCCAGTCATTTCACTTCCAGCTATATACTCTTCTCCAGAGAGACTCTTTATTCTCCCTTTTAAGGAAACAGGGTTTCAGTAACTAACTGCAGTTCAGTGCTGCATCCCCCCTCACGTAGCCTTAAACTCCTGAGCTATTGATCCTCTCACCTCAGCCTCCTGAGTAGCCAGGACTATGGGCATATACCACCATGCCTGACTAATTTTTTAATGTTTTGTAGAGACAGGGGTCTTGCTATGTAGCCCAGGTTGGTCTCAAACTCCTGGCCTCAAGCCATCCTCCCACTTCAGCCTCCCAAAGTGTTGCAATTACAGATGTGAGCCACTGCAAGACTCCTGAAGAAACAAAAATGTTTACTGAAGCCATTATTTGTAAAATTAAAAAATTAAAAGTGACCTGAATTGGCCAGCCATGGTAGCTCACGCCTGTAATCCCAGCATTCTGGGAGGCTGAGGTAGGTGGATCATTTGAGGTCCAGAGTTCAACACCAGCCTGGCCAACGTGGTGAAACCCCATCTCTACTAAAAATACAAAACTTAGCTGGGTTGTAGTGGCATATGCCTGTAATGCCAGCCACTCGGGAGGCTAAGGCAGGAGAATCGCTTGAGCCTGGGAGGCAGAGGTAGAAGTGAGCCAAGTTCATGCCAACTGCACTCTAGTTTGGGTGACAGAGTGAGACCCTGCCTCAAAAATTTTAAAAACTGGTTAAATGTTTACTTAGAATAGATACGATGTGTTATACTGTTACAATGCCAGGGCTGGCTAACTGCTCCTATCAAGGGCCCAACAGTAAATATTGTAGGTTTGGTAGCTGTTTGGTCTCTGTCTCTGTTGTAATGACTCATCATGGCCATTGTGTTGCAAAGCAGCCACAGGCAATGTGTAAATGAAGGGCATACTATATTCCAATACAACTTTATGTACAAAAACTGGTGTTAGGCCAAATTGGGCCATAGTGTGTCAACCCATGCTGTACTGTAGTGAAAAATGAACTAGTGTCAAGATGGATGAATCCCACAAATATAACAGCGAGGGAGAAAAGCAAGCAGTGGTAGCACCAGGAAGCAGATAAATGCATGGGTAGACAGGGGCAGTCCCCAGTGAAACTCCACCTTTAAGCCAAAAACAGTTTAAAGCCTGAAAGCCAAGCTACAAGTCAAATCTGCCGACTGGATTGAGAACCTGTCTTCCTGTTTGGCACTTTCCTCTGATTGATCCCTACCGTCATCTATTTTACATATATCTACCCTTTCCTAATCGGCTTTCTACACTGTCATGCCCACCTTTGAGTGGGGTCTCTTCACTTTAACCTTTTTTGCATACTCACAAACCAATCAGCCATGCACTCCTCATTCTGAGTCCATAAAAAGCCCTGACACACCGGGAGAAGAAATCATCCCTGCAATTTCTCTCCACTGAGCTGTTCTGCCACTCAATAAAATTCTTCTCCACCCCTGCTCACCCTTTGAATTGTCAGCATATCCTCATTCTTCTTGGCTACAGGACAAGAGCTCAAGAACCACTGAACACAGGTACAACCTGTAACACAGGTGGGCTGCGTGGAAGGGGTGCTTCCAGCAGCAGACCTGGGGTGGAGTGAGGCCCAGGCAGGGTCGGGAGTGTCACTGGCTGTGGAGGTACCCTAATGGCAAAATGGCCCAGAAAAATCCTGTGTCACTAGTAGGCTATGTACCGTAACCATTGATATGAAGTTACCCATGCAAGAGAATGCTACTTTTCATAGCAGGATAAAAAAATATATAAGGAAAGAAAAAAAAAACTTGAATGGGAATAAACAACCCCAAGTCCAGGGCAATGGATGCCTTCGGAGAGAAGAAAGGATCCAAAAAAGGCATGGCTGGAGATTTTTTTTTTTTGGAGATGGAGTCTCACTCTGTCGCCCAGGCTGGAGTGCAGCAGCGCCATCTCAGCTAACTGCAACCTCCACCTCCTGGGTTCAAGCTATTCTCCTCCTGTGTAGCTGGGATTACAGGCACCCACCACTATGCTTGGCTAATTTTTATATTTTCAGTAGAGAGGGGGTTTCACCATGTTGGTCAGGCTAGTCTGGAACTCCTGACCTCATGATCTGCCTGCCTCAGCCTCCCAAAGTGCTGGGATTACAGGCATGAGCCACCTTGCGCAGTCTGGCTGGAGAATTCTAATTATATTTGGTAATATTTTATTATTTTAAAATTCTGAAGCAAATATGGCAACATGGTGATACATTTTTTAGAGTGGATGTTGGGAATCCAAATGTTCACTTTACTTTTCCTCTTCAGTATGTTTCAGAAACTTCACTAAACATTTTCAAAGGTCTAGTCTAGCAGAAATGTTTCAGTGAGCACTCACTTTCCTTGTCTTTTATTTTTCCATCATAAAGCTCTCCCTGGTCCACAAACATCTCTTAATATTTTAGTATCTTTTACACTCAGGGGCATAGTTGCTCAGAAGACATGGCTGTATCCTTGTATACAACCACACCTAGGATTCCTCCTTGTCAATGACTTCTCATAAAACACAGCATAATCTCTCCCATCCTTTGCAGGGCAGAAAAAAAGAAGCAGTGAATGGTAGAGGAACATATCCCAAACCTGGCAGCAAGCTAGAGAAACGCCTCCCAGCCACCAAAACACACATCACAATGTTCATGTCCTAAAAGTGCCAGGAGCTTCCTCAAAGAAAAGCCCTCATGCTATCACTTCTTTCAAGGTCTATGGCTTCTCCATTTATGTAAATTCCAACAAGTTCTGTATTCCTGCTCCCAAGGACAAAGCAAATTGAAAGGGAGAGGGGGATGCCACTTGCTGCCCTGCAGACAAACTGGCAGCAAGAAATAAAAGCTGACAACCAGAGAAGGGGGACAGAGAGCTCTAAAAAACAACCTCAAGAATTCCAAAAGCTAAAAATTTGATCACATAGGGGCAGAGTGGAAAAATAGATAACAGAGACTGGGAAGGGTGAGCGGAGGGGGCGGGAGGATGGAAGATAAAGAGATGAATAGAAGTGAGTTAAAGATACAAACATACAGTAAGATAAAAGGATAGCAGAATAGGGTGAATATAATTAATAAAAATACACTGCACTTGAGTAACAGACACCTGAATACCATGACTTGATCACATCGTGCATTACGTGTATAACAAAATTTCTCCTCTACTCCATACATTCGCATCAATTTAAAAAATAAAAATAAAAATATTTTTTAAAAATTCTAAAAGCACAGCAGGCTGGGATAGTTTTAAAAGAGCCTAGAAAGTTCTAACGAGGAGCCAAAGGCAACCCTGTATTATAGCCCGGCCTAAAAGTTAATGTTCCTAAGAATGACCCTGTGCTGTCACCAAAAGAAGTAAATGTTGACAAAGCCAAGGTTCAACACATCTCAGAGAGATTCCTATCGATGGTGTTGAATGACATAAATATTCAGTTATTAAGCAGATTGACTTAACCAAAGTGGGATATCTCTCCAAAGACCCCAGACGGCTCAGGCTTCACCACATTTCTTCCACAGCCTTAGCATCGATTTACTTGGCTCAGCCAGATTTCAGAATGATTGTATTTGGGACTATGGTGGGTAAGTCTTAAAGGTTTCTGTGGCCCCATGGGGCCTGGCCCAGGACCCTGCAAATAGTAAATGCTCAATGAACAGATCATAAGCGGACCAGGAAGCATTTCACCCTCTGGGATGTTATGTTTCAGTATCTTTTAGCCATATTTAATGTGCTCCAAATGTTTGTTTTCTTGTCCTTGTTACGGCTTACCAGTCACTGAGAAATGTTTTATGTTACTCAGTTAACTGGGGAGAGGAATATTGTATTTTACAATATTTATTTCACTAGGGGTGGAGAAAACTGTCTGCAAAGTCAACTTCAAAAACGGAATTGTAGGCTCAAAAGCTCCTTGGTTATTATTACCAAAAGAAACACAGGGTTCTAAAGCTCTATTTCCCAAGCCACAACAGTCAGGAAGAGAACTTGTCTCTCTCTCTGCCAGAGGGAGGTGGGAGGCTAGAGTTAAGGGAATCGCTTAGTGGTTAATTAAACTGGCAGGGTTTACTTCAACCACATCTAAAAGATAGGACTGAGGGATCACTGTGGTCTCCCAAAAGCAACTGGAAATAAAGCAATCTGTCTACAGCAGGACTTAGGAAATGTCCTCTTTAATTCATTTAGAGTCTGTGAAGTCGGCTCCTTGTCTACCTCAAAGGGTCTTGACAAAACACATAAATGAGAAACTTCTTGTCATTAGCCCCCACAATTCCCATCGGCTCCTCCGTCCTGAGGTGGTCACCACTCACTTCCTAACCTCACAGCCTCCATGCGGTCCTTGTCTTCCCAGCCCCAATTTCCCTGGAAACCAGGCAACTGAGGGAGAGGGGAGCTGCACTGAGACTTTCTCTTCTCCAGGATAGAGGGTGCCTGGCCCCAGGAAACCAGAGCCCACTGAAGCAGTCTCCCTGCAGACCGTCCCTGCAATAAGCCCTGCACCCTTGGCAACTTGGAAAATGCTCACTGCCTTGACCTTGGCTTGCCTATGGAGACCTGTGAGTTCCTCCTTCCAAAGTCTGCTCAACAGGGCGTCTGAGACTCTCCTAGCCCCAAGGCTACCAGATCTCCCAGCCTCAGCAGCCCTTCCCCCTCCAAGACAGAACATGGTCCATGCATAGCCGCATTCTGCACATGGAACCTCTTCTCTGTCTGCGGGGAGAGGAAAGGGCCGCCACTGTCGGCAAGCAGGGAAGAGGCAAAAATACCTCGATCTTGCTTCCTTTTTCCTTAGGCTCTAAGGACTCAGAGGATTTTATTTTTTAAAATCCCTCTAGAGTCAGTGCAACGGGCCACTGGCAGAACTGAGTCATGGCTAATGTTAGTCTGTTTCTTCCTCGTTTGTGAAGGCTTCCTGGACATGGTTATCTCCTGTCCAACACCCAACTCTGCCTTTTCCAGGGAACAAGTCCAGTATCACTGCTTCAATCACCACCTTCCTGCAGAGAGCTCCCTAAACCTTCCCCCCAGAAATAAACACCTTTCTCCTGCTGCCTTATGGGTTCCTCTGCTTGAAAACCCACTCACCTCAAACTCTGCATGTCTGAAACTGACATTCTCCCTTCTGCTCCTAACCTCTCCCTCTTCCTGTGGTCCTATTTCTATGAAAGTGCCACCATGTCCCAGTTCCCCAGGCTCCAGTCACGTCTACTTCAGAAAAAGTCTAATTTGGCTGGACACTGTGGCTCACAAGTGTAATCCCAGCACTTTGGGAGGCCGAGGTGGGTATCTGGCTTGAGGTCAGGAGTTCAAGACCAGCCTGGCCAACATGGCGAAACCCCACTTCTACAAAAAATACAAAAATTAGCCAGGCGTGGTGGTGCACACCTGTAATCCCAGCTACTTGGGAGGCTGAGGCAGGAGAAATCACTTGAACCCAGGAGGCGGTGGTCGCAGTGAGCCGAAACAGCGCCACTGTACTCTAACCTCGACGACAGTGAGACGCTGTCTCAAAAAAAAAAAAAAAGGCTCAAGAACCAAGAATGGGCTGCCCTTGGGGAAAGAGGATCTAGGATCCAGTTGGTGCAGCTTATGGTTTGTCCCTATGTGTACAGTTCTTAAATTATTCTTTTTATTTTAAAAAAAATATTCTTTAAATAGATAATATAGGCATGTGGCTTAAAAGGAAACCTTAAAAGGCACAAAAGGATTTGTCTGATTTTAAATTTAAAAAAAAACTGTATCAGCATCAAATAATTAAACATTTCTTTGTTTGAAAAAAAAAAAAGGCTCCAGTGGACCTCTTCTCCTCCTCATCCTGCACCAGCTCAGTATCAACTGCTTCTCATTGAGTATAACATACAATCTTTTATAATCTCAACTTTTTATGATCTGCCCCAGCTGACAATTTCAAGCATACATTTTGCTGTAGTGGTTAGAAGTGAAGGTGTGAGGTCCATCTGGGCTCAAATTTCAGTCTACCACTTCACTAGCCATGTGATGCTGGAAAAATTATTCAACTTCTCTAAGCTTCAAGGTCCTCATCTGTGAAGTGGGGATGAAAATAATGTCTCTGTCATAAGATTTTATGAAAATTAAATGGGATAATGCATGCAAAGCACAGAAAGTACCATGTGGCCCATAGTAGGTGCTCAATGAATGCTTATTATAATAATTATTAGCCAGGCATGGTGCTTCAAGCCTGTAGTCCCAGCACTTCAGGTTGCTGAAGCGGGAGGACAGCCTGGGGCTAGAGTTCGAGACCATTCCAGGCAGCATGGCGAGACACTGTCTCCACAAAAAAAAGTTTAAAAATTAGCCAGGCAAGGTGGCATGCATCTGTGCTTCTAGCTATTTAGGAGGCTGAGATGGGAGGATCACTTGAACCCAGGAGTTTGAGGCTACAGTGAGCTATGACTGCACCACTGCACTCCAGCCTGGGCAGCAGAGCAAGACCTGTCTCTAAAAAATATGTATTGGGAATACACATTCATATAACATTTAAAAGTTCAGGTTCTGTATTTACACTGCTGTTGATACCTCAACTATGCCACTTACTAAGTGTGTGAGTATGGGCAAGTTATTTACCCTTTCTACATCTCTGTTCCCTTATCTGTAAAAAGGAGGTAACAATACTATCTACCTAAAATGAGATCTATCATGTAAAGCATGTAGAAACATGCCATACATAAAGTACGTGCTCAGTAACTGTCAGCCAAGCAGTTCACATGCCCTGAAAGTCTGTATACTATACAGGCAAGTCAATATGCCATTAAGAGAAAGCATGAGAAGTACCACGTATTCAGTATATGTCTGTTGCTTGCTAAGGTTGAGCCTGACAATACACTTTGGCACCGGGGATACAGCTGTGAGCCACGCTATAATACCACCTCATGGCTGTCATAATGTAGTGCGGAAGACAGAGGTAAATGTGGAGAAGGATGTAGCAGGCGACAGAAACAGAGTGAGACTGGGGGAGGAAAGGGGTCATTTTTCATAAGGTGGTCATGGAAGGCCTCTCTGATGAGGAGACATTTGTTGGAAGAAGGTCCAGTATGGTCTGAGAACATGCAGGAGGATGACCCAGCCCAGCCTTGGCAAACCAGAAAGATTTCCAAAGGAAACCAGTCACATAAGAGTCTTTAAGGCAACCTTGATGATGTAGCTTTGGAGCACTGGGAGGAAAAGATCTGTTGAAACTTTTAGCTCGGCCAATCCACCCAATAAAAAACACAGCTTTCTGAGGCCACAATGGACAAATTGGCTGAAGGGTGAAGAGGAAACGGAGACTCTCATCTGGATTGACATGAATAGAGCTACAGAAATATGCCAACAGTGTGGAGCTCTGTGCACAAAAAACACAGACATACTAGCTAAATGATTCAGTGGTGCTCAGAATTCAGGTAAGAATTTATCATCGGTGGAGAGATACAGTTCAGGACACAGTGGTTTTTCTGGGCACAACTACACGAAAAGCTGTAGCAGAAGAGCTTCAGCTTGAATCAGTTTTCTATCGTGGTCCCCCAGACACCTGGCCATTTCAGTTATTGGCCGAAATCCTTGCCCTTACTGAATGAGGACTGGGGTGACAGCCGTGCTGCCAGCCAACCCGGGGTTTCACCTCCAGCCAAGAATGTGTGAGGACAGCAAAAGAAAGAGGCCAAACACAGCAAAAAGCAAAAAGGAAAAAAAGTTGAAGGGCAAAATCTCAGCATTGTGAAGCTCTAGAAGAAAATGCTGGTTTTGGGGGAGCTGAGTGTGGTGGCTCACACCTGTAATCCCAGCACTTTGAGAGGCCAAGGCAAGCAGACTGCCTGAGCTCAGGAGTTCAAGACCAGCCTGGGCAACATGGCAAAACTGCATCTCTACAATTTTTTTTTTTAATTTAGCCAGGTGCAGTGGTTCATGCCTATAACCCCAGTGCTTTGGGAGGCCAAGCAGGGTGGATCTCTTGAGGCTAGGAGTTCAACACCAGCCCAGGTAACACGGTGAAACTCTAACACTACTAAAAATACATTTAAAAAAAAAAAATTAGCCTGGTGTGGTGGTGTGTGCCTGAAGTTCCAGCTACTCTGGGGAGGTTGAGGTGGAAGAATCACCTGAGCCCTGGAAGTTAAGGCTGTCAGTGAGCTGTGTTGTGCTATTGCACTCCAGCCTGACAATGAGAGTGAGATCCAATCTGAAAAAAAAAATTATATATACCGGGTTTTGCTTCTCCTCACTCCTGAGTGCAAAATGAATGCCAAACCTGGAAAACACACGTCTGCAGACCAAAGTTCTTTAAAAATATAACTCTCTGGTTATTTTTGTTAAAGTCAAGACATCACCAAACATAACCACTTTTTTAACTTTTTTTTTTTTTTTTTTTTTTTGAGATGGAGTCTTGCTCTGTCACCAGACTGGAGTGCAGTGGTGTGATCTCGGCTCACTGCAACCTCTGCCTCCCATGTTCAAATGATTCTCTTGTCTCAGCCTCACGAGTAGCTGGGACTACAGGCACACGCCATTACGCCTGGCTAGTTTTTTATATTTTAGTAGAGACGGGGTTTCACCATGTTGGCCAGGATGGTGTCGATCTCCTAACCTCATGATCTGCTCACCTCGACCTCCCAAAGTGCTGGGATTACAGGTGTGAGCCACCACGCCCAGCCTTTCTTTAACTGTCATTTATTTCTTTTCACCATTTCATTATGAAAAATTCCAAACATACACAAAAATAGAGACTGGTTTATTGAGCTCCATCAACTCACTGACCATTTTGTTTCAATCCCTGATGGGACTGGCTTGAAGGGCATCCCAGATAGCACATAATCTCTTCATATACTTCAGTATATATTTCTAAAAGATAGGGATTTTAAAAAATAGACACAATATCATTCTCACACTTTAAAAATAAATAATAATGCCTTAATATCAAGCATCAAACCACAATTTAAATTTTTCTATCTCAATTTTTTTAACAGTTGATTTGTATGATCAGCATTCAAATATGGTCCACACATCACATTTGGCTAATTTGTCTTTTACTCTTTCACTCTCTAAGTTCCCTGTTCCTCCATTTTTTCTTAGAATTTATTTCTGAATGAAACTGGGTCTTACAGAACTTCCCACATTCTGTATCTAAAAGTTTGCTTCCCTGTGGGGTCATTAACATATTCCCCTGTCCCCGAATTTCCAGTAAACTAATGGTTAGATTTAGAGGCTCAGTCAGATTCAGGTGGGATGCTTTTGGCAGAACGATCTCAGAATGGTGATGTGTATTCCTTTGCACCACATCAGAAGACTCGCTCTCTCTTTTGTGCTGCTGAAACTGGCATACGGAAGTTCCTGCTCTGGGTCAGATACAGTCATCACGCCTCACTGCGGCTTTCCCACTGAATTATCACTTAAAAAACCTAAACAGAATGCATGCAATAGCTATGAAGGGTAATTTGGAGCACGCCAAATGGAGGATAAGACCAAATTTAAATTACCACCAAAATGGTGGTGAGTTCACCATATTTTCTCCCTCTTGGAGCTCCAGGAAACCGGAAAGAACCAGAGAGACTGAGAAAAGAGAGATCATTCAGAAAAGCTACCTCATAAAATTGTTTATGAACTCCTAGGATGATCCCCCAAGCTGCATGCATGCACATGAACCTGGTCCTAATCAGCACATCAAAGACTGAACTCACAGACAAACTACTAGCAGGGGCACAGGCGGGACACATCCAAATAGCATTGCAAAAACAGCGTGAAAACTTGCAACCATAGCCCATGAAGGGCTGGTAGAAACCTGCAGCCTTACCTTCACAAGTCATTTACATACTAAAACACATATATAAGCACACCTCCAGGCTTCAAATAAAACCCAGAATGTCATACATAATAACTAAAATATCCAGAATATAATCCAAAATTACTTGTCATATTAAGAACCAGGAAAATCTCAATTCCTATGGGTTAAGACAATCAACAGACAAATGCCAAGATGAAACAGATGTTGAAATTATGTGAGGAAGATTTTATAGCAGTTATTACATAAATACACTAATAACCACACACACTCTCAAAACAACTGAAAAAACAGAAGTCTCAGCAAAGAAAGAAGATATAAAGAAAAGCAAAAAGAAATTTTAGAACAGAAAGATACAGTAACTGAAATTTAAACAGCTAAACTAAACAAAACACTATATAGGCTTGGAAGCAGACTGGAAATGACAGATGAAAGAGTAAGTTAACTCAATGACATTAATAGAAATTGTCCTATATGAACAATGAAAAGAAAAAGGAGTGATTAAAAATGAACAGAGTTCTGGTGTGGGGCTCACACCTGTAATCCAGCACTTTGGGAGGCCAAGGCAGGCAGATTACTTGAGCTCAGGAGTTTGAGACCAACCTGGGCAACATGACAAAACCCACCTCTACAACAAATACACACAAAAAAGAAAATTAGCCAGGCATGGTGGTGTGTGCCTGTGGTCCCAGGTACTCAGGAGGCTGAGGAGAGATGATCATTGGAGCTCAGGAATTCGAGGCTGCAGTGAGCTGTGATAGCACCATTGCACTCCCAGCCTAGGTGATGGCGTGAAACCCTGGCCTGCCCCACCCCCAAAAAATAAAAAAATGAAAACTTGGCCGGGCATGGTGGCTCATGCCTATAATCCCAGCACTTTGGGAAGCCGTGGCGGGTGGATCACAAGGTCAGGAGATCAAGACCATCCTGGCCAATATGGTAAAACCCCATCTCTACGAAAATACAAAAAATTAGCCGAGTGTGGTAGCACACACCTATAGTCCCAGCTACTCCGGAGGCTGAGGCAGGGGAATTGCTCGAACTAGGAGGTGGAGGTTGCAGTGAGCCAAGATCGCACCACTGCACTCTAGCCTGGCGACAGAGCAAGACTCTGTCTCAAAAAATAAATAAATAAATAAATAAAAACTCACAGAGCCTCGGGACTTGTAGGACAATAAAAACAGAGCTAACATTGTTGTCATTAGACTCCCATAAAGAAAGGACAGAAAGTATAGTACATTTTAAATATTTGAAGAAATAATAGCTGAACACGTATAGCAAAAGACAAAAACCTACAGATTCAAATAGCTCATAGAACCCTAATAGGATAAACTCAAAGAAATCTATACCCGGACACGCTATGATCTAATGGCTAAAACTGAAGACAAAAAAGGAAAAAAACAAAAAACTTCAAAGCAGTTAAAGAGAAACGATGCACAATCTACGGGGAAACAACTTGAATGACGGCAAATTTCTCTTCAGAAATCATAGAAGCCAGATGGAATGGCATACTAAAGTGCTTAGAGAAAAGAACTCTCAGCCCAGAATTCTATACGCGGTAAAAATATCCTTTAGGAATGAAGGTAAAATAAAGATATTCTGAGACGAAGCCAAGCTAAGATAATTTGTTGCCAGCTTTAGAAGAATTGCTAAAGAGAGTTCTTCACAGAGGAGGAAAATGATACTAGAAGGAGACTTCGGCAATATCAGAAATGAAGGAAGAGTGATCAAACAGTGAGTATCTGGGTAAATACAATACTCTATGCCTCTGGAACTCTTCAAAATATGTTTAAATATTTAAAGCAAAAATCAAAACATTGTCTTGTGGGGTGGCTAATGTAACAGATGCACTATATAAGACAACTGTACTATAAAGTGACCTAGTGAGCGGCAAGATTTCTAGTAATACATTCTACCTGAAGTGACTCCAAACTGATTTAAAGCTGTCTGTGAAAAGACTGACTAGTAGATTCAAGAGTTTTTAGCCTGATCTATCCATTATAAAGGCCCTATCAATTTTTTACCTAATGGTTTTAAGCAGTCATTGAAGATCATTACCTAGATCCATTCTTCATTAGGAGCTACAAAACGAAGCTACTCTAATTTCTTTATTCTTCTATTAGCTGGTATTCTTCAATAAAAAATAACCTTTTAAAGTCAGCTATTTGATTACTCTGAAGTATAATTCACATAGGAAAGAGGGGATAAATGTTTGACTCATATTTTTATTTACCAGTTTTCAAAATAGTGAGCTAGAACTACTATTTTTCTAATTTTTTAAAAATTGTATTTACTTATTTATTTTTTAGAGATGGGGTCTTGCTACGTTACCCAGGCTGACCTTGAACTCCTGGGCTTAAGCAAGCCTCCCACCTCACTCTCTCGAGTAGCTAGGGCTAAGGTGGGTGCCACCTCATCCAGCTTCAGAACCACTATTTTTAAATGGTAGCTATTGTCAGAGGAAGATGCTGGCTTAATCCTCATTGGCATAGTTTGGAATGGGTATAATTTATCCATTTAGAAAATTAAAGACCAGGCCAGTCATGGTGGCTCCTGCCTATAATCCCAGCACTTTGGGAACCCAAGGTGGGAGGATCGTTTGAGTCCAGGAGCTCAAGACCAGCCTGGGCAACAGGGCAAAAGACCATCTCTACAAGAAATAATTTTTTTTAAATTAGGGGTGTGGTGGCACACACCTGTGATCCCAGCTACTCAGGAGGCTGAGGTGGGAGGATCACTTGAGCCCAGAAGGTTTAGGCTGGAGTGAGCTGTGATGGCACCACTGCACTCCAGCCTGGGTGACAGAGCAAGACCCTGTCTCAAGAAAAAGAGAAGATTAAAGACGAATGTCCAAACATTTAAGTCATGCAGGGTCTTTAATTACGGCAGGGACTATATAGGATGACATAATCATTTAGAATGCTTATACTATAATGTGTCATATTTGCATTTTATTGCCATTGCATTTTTCTGGGGGGTGCGTGTGTGTGTGTATGTGCGTGTAACTTCTTCTTAGATTATAAGATTCCCATGGACAGGAGGAAGCAGAGATCAAGCTGATACTTACTAAAGGAGTACTTTACTAAGTCCAACTAAAATACAAAAGAAGTATATTTTTGTAAGTCCAAAGTCAAAGGCATCATCCTAGTAACTATGGTCTTTTCTCACAGTTTTGTTTTAAACCACTAATTTTTAAAAATCAATTACTCTGTGTCAGCAACTATACTGAGCACTTTTCAGTTATTATTTCATCTAATTCTCCAGCACTCCTGGGAAGAAGGTTCTCAGCATCCCAGTGTGGAGACCAGGAAACCACTATGCAAGAGACAATGTGGCATGTCCAACCCATGCTTCATTAGGGCACAGCACAAATCCAAGCCCAGAGTCTGGCTTCAGAGTCATTTCTCCCAGTCACGCCCCTATCCTCTTAGTGATACGCATCCTCCCTGCTGGGGGAGCATGTCCATCACCCTGCTAGCCACACAATCATCTGCTGGCTGTGCCAGATTCCTGACACTTGAGGCCCAGAAGATGAAATAAGACAACAGGACAAAGTGCAGGGGAGAGTTATCAACTTCCTGTGCCCCTACTGGGAAGAGATAGCCAGGATTGCTCCCTAGAAAGGCATAAATGATGTAGCAGACAGTTGTCCTCCTCATCAGAGACTTAAAATTGAGCCAATGAGTTAATGGGAAGAAAATAATCTATCAAAAGCATCACTGAAGTCATTAAAACTTATGTTTGGAAAAAATTAATAATGTGAAAATGGTCATAATATACAGGACATTGCAAGTAAGTACACTGTGCTTAGAGAAGGGGGCTGTGTGTGTGTGTGTGTGTGTGTGTGTGTGTGTGTGTGTTTAGAGAAGGGGAGAAGGAGTGAGAGAAAGGTGGGGAGGAAAGTGGGTCAGATGGAAGAGAGGGAGAAGGAGAGAAGCAGAGAGAGAAGATAAGGAGTGGGTGAGAGGGAGGGAGGGGAGGGGAGAGGATTGGAGGGGAGGAGAGGAGAGGAGAGGGGGAGGGGAGGGGATGGGAGGGGAAGACAAGAGAGAACTGGCATAAAATGGCATAAATATTAATAGTGTCTCATTCTAACTTATGGGATATGGGCAGTTTTGCTTTCTTCTTTATACTTGTTTATATTTTGTAAGTTCTTCACAATAATCAGAAGAAAAACACTTATTAAAATATGTGCTGGGGGTACAAAAAGGGATGAACAGGACGAGCACAGAAAATGTTCAGGGCAGTGAAACTATTCTATATGACACTATAATGGTGGCTACATGTCGTGCTATATTTATCAAGATCCATAGAATGTTCAACACCAAGAGTGAACCCTAGTGTAAACTATGGACTTGGAGTGATAATGATGTGTTAACACAGGTTTCATTGTAACGACTGTATCATGCTGGCCGGGATGTGGATAATGGGAGAAGCTGTGCATGTGGAAAATCTCTGTAGCTTCCTCTCAGTTTTGCCGTAAACCCCAACTGCTCTAAATCATAAAGTCTTTATATATACATATACACACACACACACACATGCACACATATATGTGTATCCACAGAAAATAAATGTGTAAGTTTGTTCAGAATCAATGATAGTTATCAAGTCTCGAGTAGTCTAAACATTTTGAGAGATGGGAAAGAAGAATAAACAATGACCAGAGTGACCAGTGGCAGGTATGAAGCAACTTGCTGGGAGAGCTGGGACAGCATTAAAGGCAGACAAGAGAGGCTTGAAGGTCACTGAGGCTGCTGTATGCAAAGTCATTGCGGACACCAGGATGCTAAAAGGAAGGATCTGCATGTATACAAGCCAAGGAGTGGTTAAATGCAGTAGCAAGACTGCTAAGATGCGAGGTGAGGGGGGAGTGAACATGTCTGTGTGTCTGTGCGTGCGTGTGCGTGTGTGTGTGTGTGTGTGTGTGTGTGTGTCTGTGCATGTGCACATGCGTTGATGCCAGGGGAATATTATACAGTAGGTAAAACAAATCAGGGTGGTTACAGTCAAGGAGGACATTAACTTCATCTATGCTATTTGAATTGCTTTTTCAATAATAAATTTTTATAGTATGCATACAACTAATATATAAACAATTTTTTTTTTGAGACAGGGTCTAGCTCTGTTGCCCAGGCTAGAGTGCAGTGGTGCCATCTCAGCTCACTACAGCCTTGACCTCCTGGGCTCAAGCGATCCTCCCACCTTACCCTCCTGAGTAGCTGGGACTACAGGCATGCACCACCATGCCCACCTAATTTTTGTATGTTTTGTAGAGATGGGGTTTTATCATGTTGCTCAGTGCTGGTCTCAAACTCCCGACTCAAATGATCTTCCCGCCTCAGCCTCCCGAAGTGCTGGGATTATAGGTAAGAGCCACCACGCCCGACCAACTTTTTTAAGGAAACAATTCAAAGTTAAAAAAAAAAAGCAAGCGCATAAACATGAAGTGTATCAGTCAGATGAGGGCTTGAATGAACCTAGAAACGGCTCTGCTACTTATGAGCTATGTAACCCTGGATGAGTTAATATACTCCTCTAACTTGAAATTTCTCGTCTGTTAATTACAGATAATACATCCGCATTTGCAGAGCTATTGTCAGAACTGAAAATAAAGCAAGCCTCAGGCTGAACATTTACAGATTTGCACAAGAAAGAAGTGGGAAAGAACAGAATCTGAGTAACAGAAGAGAATGACTGAGCCTCTAGGTACAAGAAGCACATGACGAAGGTGACCAGTGTGGACAAGTATGGCTGGCCAGAAAGAACAAGGGATCACAGCGTCCAAGTGTGCGGCACTTACTGCAGTTCTCTTCATCACTGCCATCGGGACAGTCCTCAAACCCATTGCACCGGAAGCGACCAATGATGCAGTGGATGCCGCTGGCGCAGGGGGAAGAAGGTCGGGCCGCATTTCGACTTAGCCTTGGCTGCAGGAAGAAAAAGACAAACAGCAAGACATCAGGAGATGTTCTCAGATGACTGCATATTTATCCCACTGACACTGAATGTGAAAATGAGTCCATTTAAGATTTACCTTAAAGTCCCTGAAGGTTTCTTCTCATTACCACCACCCACCTCAAACACCCAGCCAGATTGGACACCCACGTGCAGCATCCTCTAGAGAGGGAATGGCTGTTACTGTTTCAAAAGTACCCAAGAGGCTAACACAGCCCCTGCACCCCAGCAAGTGCCAATCAAAATGTACTGAACAAAGCCATGAACAAAAAACAGGTAAGTGAACGGATGATGAGTAGATGAAGCTGCTGAAGCACCAATCAAAATTCATTCCCTGAATGTCAAAGGAGCTGTAATCAACATTTAGTAAGTATTCACCGTACTAGGCAGTGTGCTGAGTGCTTTGCATGGCTCGTCTCATTTAATCTACCCAGTAACCACCCAATGGGATGATGGGCAGAAAAGAGGTAACGAAACAGAACTGAAACTGCTATGCTTACAAAGACCTGCTTGCAAGGTTGGCTCTTGCTTGGCTGGAGTCTGGGAACTTGGATTTTGGGAGACTTTGCACCACCCTAACTAACAAGAGTGGCTCACGGTGCCTAAATTGTTTATGCAAACAGTACAACTTACACTAAACATCCCTGCTTTCCTTCCTGCTGGGAGTCTGTAATTTTGGTACATGCTGAGCAAAGGGTGCCTATGTGATCAGCCCCTGATAAAAATTCTAGATACTTAGTCTCTAGTGAGTGTCCCTGGTCGGTATCATTCCATATGTGTCGTTACAACTCGTTGCTGGAGGAATGAAGTGCATCCTTTGGACTCAACTGGGAGAGGGCTCTTGGATGCCTGAACCTGGTTTCCTCTGGACTTCATTCCATTCGTCTTTTACCTGTGTTGATTTTGCTTTGTATCCCTTTGCTGTAACTAATCACAGCCATGAGCATGATCATATACTGAGTCCTGTGAATCCTCCTGGTGAATCGCTGAACCTGGGGTGGTCTTGGGAGCCCCAAACATAAATGAGTATGGTTCTTACCACCACTTCATAAATGCGCTTTGAGAGATGAAGTGACTTGCCCAAGGTCACACAGCTGGAAAATCAAGTCAGGTGAGGCCCCAGGGACGCAGATTCCAGAAGCCTTGATCTCAACCAACTCAACAGCATTGCCTCTCTCTCTGCCAGAGGCTGTCACTTTTCAGAACAGAAGCCAGACTCCTGTTCCAAAGAAATTCTTCTTCCACTCATGCTGTACAAACAGTTTTAGCAGAAACTGCTGTAACCTGGGCTTGATTGAGTGTCCTGCTAAACCAAACAGCCTGTGGGGTAATGTACTCTCCCCGTTAATGGTTCTGGTGCTCTGGCTTGCGATTAGGAGGTGTACGATGAGATCTATTGCTACACCCTAGGTAGCAGGCCCTATGTAGCATCCCTCTTGTCTCCTGTCTTAGAGGCAGGACCCATGGTCCTCCAAGAAGGAAGGGCCATTTCTTTGGAACAAACAGGCAATAAATTACCCCATGTTCTTGCTGTCTGTAACATACTGACATTGGCAACATCCAACTCACAACTGTCAAAGTTTTAAGGCCTGAAATGCACCAGGTGTTAAAAACCCACGTGGCTTTGTTTCACTCTGAAACTTCTGTCATGGTACTGGTGTACTCTTCTCAAAGCACAAACTCAGGACAGTCCTGGGTTCAAATTCCAACTCTATTTTTTATGACTTTGGGCAAGTTTCTAAATTTTGCTGGACTTCAGTTTCCTTATTGTGGCATCCTGATAAGTAAGAAACAAGTAAGAGAGCCCAGGTGGGGGAGAACAATTGTTCCAAGAAATGACTAATCACAAACCCACTGGCATAACATCCTTTCATTAAATACCTTGTTCCACAAGTACGCCACTCCAGCACGACCCTATCAAACTTCCGCCAGCCCCTGCCTCTGTGCAGACAGCCCCTTCTCTGCTGTGCTGCCTGTTGCACCCAGGCAACATATTTTTGTACTTTCACTAACAAATCTGCCTTTCTTTACCTATGACTGTCTTGGTCAATTCTTTTACTGCCCACGACATCAGCCCCAACCAGTTGCATCCACAACATTTATCGGTAAATTGGAGGTAACATCTACTTCCTTGGGCTCTAGTAAGGATTAAGGGAGATAATTTATACAAAACACTTAGTATAGAGCATGGCATACAGTAGATGCTCAATTAATGGTAATGCTTATGCTATTTTTCATCATCATCACTAAGTTCAGAGAATTTAAAAACTGATCCTTGGGCTGCTACCAATGTTTTTCTGATGACCACATTTTAAGAGCCTATTATGAAAGATCCCCTATAAACCGATATGAAGTGATTTCCAGGACATATTGGTAAGTCAAAAACGTAAAGTACAAAAAAGTATCTACAGTAGTGATGGCAGCAGTGGGCTGTCCAGAGTGGCTGCTGCCATCATGCCAGCTGCAGTGAGGAGGTGCGAGTGGTGGCAGCAGAAGTGACTATGGGAGCAGCAGTGGCGGCAGTAGGTCCCCTGTGCCCTGCGTACCCAAGACAGCCAACCACCAGCTCCCGGGCCTGGAGCCTTTGACACAGTCTCAATCTCGCTCCCCTCTGTATCCCAGGGGTCTGTGAGCTGAAGGCGTAGCCGGGACTTGCCTGCAGCTGGCCCTGGAAGCTCAGGTTCATTTGCGTGGGGTTGCCCGGGGCTGCTGTACCACCTGCACCGCACCTGCCACCCTGGGAGCTACTGTGATGGGGCAGGCAGAGAGGGGCACTGAGACAGGGCTGGGCCCAGGGTAGTGCCATGCTCCACAGTGTCAGCAGGAATGCCTCACCCTTCTGGGCATAGCTGCGGCCACCCCCAATTACAGCCCCAGACCCAGACATCTCTGCACTCTCGGGCAGCCCGCTCCCCTGTTATTCCTACAAGCTCAGAGGTGTCAGCTCCAGCTGCCTGGCCTCTCCCTGCTGTCAGTACGCACTCAGATCATGGAGCAAAGCTAAGGCCGAGCCGGGCACTGTTGTAACCTGGCCAGATGTGTGCATGCTTGGGGCTGCATTGACAAGCCAGCCTCCTGCCATCTCAGCCATCTCCAGACTTTGGGTGAAAACGAGCATGGGAGGAAGTCCAAGGGGGTGCTGAGGGCAGCTCGGCACTGCCCTGCAGGTGCCCCTTGACACAAACCTGGGCACCATGAAAGGTAGAAGGAAGCGGACAGGCTCCTAGGCAGAAGGGGCAGGTCCCCTGGTGAAGGCCAATCTTCAAGTCAGGGAAGGCCTGAAGCCTGGGGGCCAGGCTATGGGTCCCACAGACTGGGGTGGGAACTTTTCTAGACCTGCCCATGGATCAACTGGCATATACTTCTGCCCCTCTGAGGCACATAAAAGCCCTGGACTCAGCCAGACTTGAGAAGACAATGGGACAAGCTACAGACAGGAGTTACCCTCTCTGCTGAGAGCTGAACACTCATCAGGACACCCTGGCTACGGAGAGGAGCTGCCCACTGTGGGTATCCTCTGAGCTGTTCTCCATCACTCAATAAAGTCTCCTCTTTGTCTTGCTCACCCTCCACTTGTCTGTGTTCCTCATTCTTCTTGGATACAGAACAAGAACTAGGGACCTGCTGAATGGCAGGGCTAAAAGAGCTGTAACACAACCCGGGCTGAAACATGCTGTTTGCCCACCATGCTGCAAGAGACAAGAGGAGAGAAGAAAGAAGGAGAGAAGAGCTGTGGCCCTTCGGGGAGCCCAGACCTAGAAGCACCCCAAGCCAGGGTTGTGATACCCTGTTGAGGGCTCTGCAGTTCCTAGCATCTCCAAGCTTCCAGGTGATATACCATGCTCCCCACCCAGTGTCAGCCATGGAAGCTGCTTATGGTACACCTGGTTTCCAACCACAGCCTTGCAGGGAGCTGGCACCCATGCCAGTGCCTGAAGCTGCCCACCCCACCAGAGCTGGCGTTCCTGGCTGTGCAGTGGCTGAACTCCATGCTCACTCATACAACCTTGGCTGCTTTGCACCTGGCTCACCCTTGGCAGGTGTGAGATCTAGTCCAGTAGCGGGAGCCAAGCGCAGCCTGCCAGGCCAAGTGGGCAGAGGAGCCCAGTAGGCCAGAGCCAAACTTGGGCAAAGATGCCATTGGCCACAGAAATTTCCAGCTGGCAAAGTGACACCCCAAAGATCCTATAACAGTACTTTGCTGTCCTCCATATAAGAAAAGGAAGTATAAGAAAATATACATTATTGGCTTATCTGTACACAAGAAATACAGGAGGATAAAGCAGAAACTAAAGAGACTGGTTATCTACAGGGGGGTGAGTGGGAAAGGAATTAAATAACATAGGGAACTGATATCAGACAAGATAACAGGATGAGAAGGTTGCACATTTCTCTATCTAACTCAACATATACTTGTGTAAATATACTCAGAGCAGTGTATATCTTAGAACCATGGTAGTATTTTACATACCCCCAAAATAAACACTTAAAATCAATCACATGTGGGGAAAATGCAAAATGAAATATAAACAATAACAAGTAAACATAACTGTATTACGAGTAAATAACACCACCGCACTGAAGGGGGTGGCGAAGAAAAGAACCAGCCTAAGTAACTCAGGAAAACATTGTTTTGACTAGATTCCATAAAGCTAAAGAAAAAAAAACTACAATACTGTACACTAGTCATATTTGTTTCTCCCAAAGGTATGGGTTAGCAATTCTGAAACTATCTTCTAGGTGCACTAGGGTTGAACAAATACGTAAATATATTGTAAATAATGAGAACAAGATTTCTGTCAGAGAAAGAAGTTGCAAATAAAGAAAGTGGGAAGGACAAAACGAACCCTGAGGCACTGGTTCATTGGAAACTGAACCAAAATTTCCAATGGAAACTTGAAGGAATTGGAGGCAACAGTATGAATTTAAAATTCAGTCTGTCTTTAAAAATTAGACAGACAGCATGGATGGATGGATAGACAGACAGACAAAAGTAAATATTGACTGTGTGTATGTAAGGGATAGTGCACACGCATACAGTTCCTAACTCTCCCTGCTGAGAGAGACTAGAAGCAGTACACCTCAACAGCAATAAGCACACCTGGCACCCAGATCCTGGTTTCTAAATATCATTAACCAATAAAGAGAATCAACCTCCTTGGAGAAGAGGTTGATTCCAGGAAGAATATACAAGATGAACCCAGAGTAAATTCTGTTGCCAGAAGTGTCAAAATAAAGTAAATAAGTGTTAAAATATCATAGAAGCACGTCAAAAGGACACAGAAGTTAACCTGAAGTTCCCAATAGCTGAAGCTGGAACAATCCAAGCAACAAAATCAACAACAGTATCAGATTATGACACAGGGAAGAAAATAAATATCTGAGGCCAATAAAATAAAGATCCGGTACCTGAGACTGATGCCAAAAATTGTTGAATAAATAAGTAAACAGGGGGAGAAGAGGAAAGTTCTTCCTTATTGAAGACTTCTCATTAATAAATGTAGAAGAGGTGCAGTAGATACAAAGTCACCACTAAGCAAACACTGTCGTAATAACTGTTACAGGCAAGGTCTGCCAATGGATGTTAAAATTAGAAAATAAACGCTTGAGGAGAAACAGGATACGCACGGTCTCAAAGTATCTTCCCCAATATGTTATTAAATACAAAGAGAAAAACAGGAACTTGATAGTGGAGAAACCTGGTAGACACCAACTGAACCAAGTGACCATGGTCAACATCATCGGTAATGAGACACATCAACATTATAGTCCCTTCATATAAGATGCTGTGTTGGGGTCTCCAAGCCCACCCCAGATACAATGATTCACTAGGGTAACTCCCAGGACTCAGCATATAATCAAAGCTAAGATTTCTTACAGTGAAAGGATAAAAAGGCCAAAGGAAAAGGTCTATGAAATGAAGTCACAGGAAGCCAGGCTCAGGCTTTCACAGTACTCTTCCAGTGTAGACACACAGGACATGCTTCATTACTCCAGCAACAAGTTGTTGACAACATGTGCGAAACGTCATCTACCAGGGCAGCTCGTTAGAGGCTCAGTGCCCAGGGTTTTTATTAGGGGCTGGTCACGTAAGTATTCTCGGTACACCAAATTTCTAGACTCCCAGCAGCAAAGCAGCAGCAACTACACTCTGCACAGCCAGTTTAGGCCCAGTGAGCCACCATTAACAGTTGGGTAATGGGAAACCTGCTGAAATTTAGGTTCCCAGATGCCAGCCAAGAGCCAACGTTGCAAGCAGACTTTTCAAAGGGCAGCAGTCAGGCCTGCTGTGTTAATGCTTTTTCTGTGCAGATGGGCATTTTGGCTTCTGCTGGGGAAAGTCTACAGTAACAGAAAAGCAGAGGAGTTCCATTTTCCATGGTCAAGTTTGCCCCTTTGCCAGCTCTCCAGCCATCGTGTCCTTCCAGACAGGTTCAAACTTCTGACACACACACACACACACACACACACACACACACACACACAGTCCTTGATCAGCCAGTCTTGTTCTGGTTACCTTTTGAGGGCTCAGGGGAAGAATGCTTATAGGCTTTGCATCTATGTTGAGAGTGTTTCCTCATAAGCCTCAACACATCATCCTCCACTAAGAACATCACGGCCGTCCCATTACTTTAGAATAAAACCTAGAGTCATCATGCTGCGCTCCAATTCCATGCTTTCTCATAAAGGCCATGAAGATCTTCCCATCTTGGAAATCTAACTACACAGGCCTCCTTGTTCTTCTCAGGTCTAGCCAGCATATTCCCACCCCAGGGCCTTTGCACTCTGTGTTCCTGCTGCCTGGAATGTCTTTTCCCAGGGCTCAGCCTGGCTCACTCCTCCAACTTACTCAGTCTCCTGAATCACTGCACTACCTGGAACCTCAGTTCCCACCCACAGTCACTCTAACCCTCAGCCTTCTGTTCTTTCCCTTCACAGGACATATCACTACCTGATCTCACCAGTTTTGTATTAAGCTGTTTGGCTAATGCCCCTGCCTTCCTGCCTCCAAGAACGTACACTCATTCGCACACTTTCATTCACCACTTTTATTTTTATTTGAGAGAGTCTCATTTTGTCACTCAGGCTGTGGTGCTATGGGATGGTCTCAGCTCACTGCAACCTCCGCCTCCCAGGTTCAAGTGATTCTCCTGCCTCAGCCTTCTAAGTAGCTGGACTACAGGTGCGCACTACCACACCCAGCTAATTATTGTATTTTTAGTAGAGACAGGGTTTCACTATGTTTGCCAGGCTGGTCTTGAACTCCTGACTTCATGATCCGCCCTCCTCGGCCTCCCAAAGAGCTGGGATTACAGGCGTGTGGCCACCACTCCCAGCCTCATTCACCATTTTTAAAGGAGCTGCAGGTACAGTCTACACCATGTACCTCACAAATATTTGCATAATGTTCAAATGAACCTATAAAAGGAAAGAGTGAGGCTGGAGAACATGGCTAGCATTTCCTGAATGCTTAGTATGAGCTAAGCATTGCACTCTGTTTCACAGATATCTTTTTCTTCAAGTTCTCACATACACACAAAAAGTATTTTACAGATAAGAAAACTGAGGTCTAGGAGTGAAGTAACTTGACACTGCTAATAAACAGAGTCAAGGCTCAAACCTTTCCCTGGGCACAGCTGCTCTGCTGCCCCCTTAGATTTCTCTAGGGACCAGCCCAGCTCTAGAGGACTAGGTTTTATGGGAGAAACAGAAAAGAGTGAAAATATGAATAATAATAAACAAATTAGCTGTCATTCAATTAACCAGCTCTTTGGCCCTGCCCTTGCACCCTTTTCAGGAATTACTAATGAGACCTCCTGCCTGGTTGGCCATGCTCAGTCGCTGTTTACATCAGGGGAGCCTGTCCTGTTATGATTTACATTTGCAGCCTCACACGCCTGCAAAGCAGATCACAGGCAACCAGCCGAGTGCCTGGCAGGGGCAGAGAGAAGCTTGTCCCAGACAACAGCTGTCAGCTGCTCCCTGCCTGCATAGCTTGCTACAGGGCTTTGGGGAAGGGGGGTCCTGGGCAAGGCCCTAACTGTCTCTCTCTCACCCCCATTTCCACAAAGGGGAGATTTCCTCACGGAACCCAGCAGCACCTGGCAGAAGGCGAAAGACTGACCCTGTCTGTCTTTAAAATCACCCTGACAAAGGCAGACAGGGTGAGTATTCCACTGAATACTTGAATTCACCACTTTTCAAGGATCTGGTCCACAAACTTTTTAAAGCAGCAGCTTTCATTAGCAGGAAGATGGGGACCAGGGTTCTCCTGGGGGTTGGGTTTATTTCCTGATCTGAGTTCTCCCCTGACTTTTTAGAGCCTACTTCTCACAATCCTGGAATGCACAGACCAGTAAGATAAAAAATAAAAAACTATATGAGAGTGAAGGAAAGACTAACACAATTGCCAACTTTTAATTTTACCAGTAAAGACTCACAGAAACACTTGCAATGATCTCTACTTGCTACTGCCCTAAATATGCCTTAGCATCCAAAATGCAGGAAGGTACAGTCTCAGAATAAAGAACCCTCTACCCTGAAAGGGTAGAAACTTCACAGCTACATGTCTAGTAGACTGTCCTTATTTTCCCATTTCACCAGGAGCCACTGACAACCAGCTCATAGATCAGAGACAGTCCTGGGACCGATATGTGGGGTCCATGTCAGGACTGGAGGGGGGGGGGGGCAAGGAGGCGTTCCAGTGTCTCCAGGCTGTGATATCCTAAGGACGAAGACTCGTAACAACTGGAGCACGCAGGCAGTCCACACAGGTTCACTCAGTAATTAATTCTCACATTCTGCAGATGAGAAAACCGAGGCCCAAAGAGGCAACTGGACTTGCCCAGAGTCACATAGCTATATTTAGGGTTGAACTGATCTATCGTCCAGTTCTCCTGCTCGTGAGTCCAGCCTCTTTAACTACACTACACTTTAGGCAGGGTACCCTAGGGCCATACCTGATCAAACCTCTCATCTGGGACAGATACAGGAGAGATTCCCAAGAAAAAAGCCGCTCTCCCGAAGGAACAGAACGTTCCAGGCCTTGTATACAAGGCTCTTCCCCAGACATCATGCCTGTGGCTGTCAATCTGCCCAGGAAGGGCTTGGGGATGCTCAAGGTCCTGGAGGATGATGGAAACCGCAACATGGGTTTGCTGTCTCTGGCTGCCTCCCCAGACTCTTCCCAGGCAGCAATCACACAACAGAGCTGGAGAGAGGCTGCAATGTAGAAGCCTCTCTGTTCCACTAGAACAGCCATGGCTATGGCAACAGCTCCTGCTATAGCTGTGGGTCTCCAGAGTCTGTCTTCTAGACCTTTGTAGTTAGCCAAATAAGCAACAGCTACTCACCTTCACCGCCTGCTCACCTCCCACTCCTGCCCCAGGATCCTGACAGTATGTGGCTGAGAGAGCCCAACAAACGAGGAGCTGTTCCACAATATCACCACCCTTGATTTAAACACAAGACAGAGCTCACTGTGAAAAGTCAAAGCGTGGAGAAACATAGAAAGGCAGATGTAAAATTTTTAAGAAATTGCCACAATGTGGAGAAGTACACTGTGGGCATTTTAGTAAACATGCTTTTATAGCACGGTCTCAAAAACTAGTGCGTGCAAATGGATTGCCCCAGGACCCTGTCTGGGGTGCAGCCTGGAATTCTGCATTCCTAACAAGCTCCCAGACAATGCTGCTGGCTCCAGGCACCACACTTCCAATAGCAAAGGGCCATTGTCTTGTTCACTGTATATCTCCAATGCCCAGAGAATTGCCAGGCACATAGGCTACTCAATAATTACAGACTGAATTAATAGGCAGAAATGCATGCAATTTTACTTAAATGCACCCTTAAAATATATGCTATTCTGAAACCTGTTTTTTGCTGCATAACATAATGTAACATCTTTTCATGTCAATAACTACTGGTACACATCATCATTTTTGATGGCTAAGGGTAATCTTACTGTGTCTATGTACAGGTAAGTCCCATTACTGATGGCCATTTGGGGTGTTTTCAATAAACAATGCACAGCCAGATGCATATGTTATTTTTCCCACTTGTACATTACATCCTGAAGGTAGGTATAATTGCTAGGTCAAAGGATATGCAGATTTCAGATTTTGGTATCCTTCTGACTGATGACTGCCTCCTCCCTAAGGAAATGGTACTGTCTTCTGGCCACAGATGGCTATGAGAAAAGCCTCCAGCCCAGGATTGTCTCTCATGTTGGCAATGACGTTCCTAGAAGCACAAAGGCTGAGAGCATCCCACGGCTCCTCTGCATTTTTGTTAAGTTGTTCCTTAACTGCTGCTGTGCTCTATTATTCTCCATCCATCTCTGTCTCTTTTCATTTTAACATCTGCGTATTTCATTACTCTGCAGAGTAGGGGACATTCCTGTCTGGTCAAGGAAACCATGACTCTTCTTTTATCATTCTAAATTTGCACCAGGTGCAGGGCAGCAATCTTTGCTGGAACTGGTTTTCCTGGGTTGCAAAAATAATGGGAAAATGCAGTGTCCTCCTTCTGCGAGATGCTCCTCGAATTGAGTTTCCTGGGCTTCGTGGTCTCCTTTGACTCAGGACCCTGACAAAGGGCAAGGCAGGTTCTTGCTCCTAGGACTGTCCTACTGCCAATATTTCTCCAGGATTCCCCATCCTCTGGGGCAGTGTCACAGAGATCCACCTGCAGCAGGATCCCCCAGGGATACTTGTGAACATGCAGGTTCCAGAGTCTCTCCCCTAGGGGAATTTGCATTTTTACTAAGCACACTAAGGATTCCAATGGGCACTGAAATGTGAACATCCTACTCTGACCAATTCTACCTTTTTCTTATACCCACAGAGCAAATGATCTCATCATTCCTTTCTTCCCGATGTTGTTGCCACTCTAAGAATCATGGCTACAGAGCCAATGGGGGACCTATTCTGGCCATTAGTCCTTCAAGTCAAGTCTAATACTTACATTCCAGGTAGAGGAGTTGCCATGAGATGAATATCCACAAGGAAACAACTGGCCTCTTTATGATTTTTCCCCCATTTCAACACTGCTCTCTTCTACCCCATTTGTGTGCAAGATACAAATTCTGCTTCACACACAAAAGCTGTGGGCTCATATACACATGGTTGTTGTCGGCTGGGCGCGGTGGCTCACACCTGTAATCCCAGCACTTTAGGAGGCTGAGGCGGGCAGATCACTTGAGGTCAGAAATTCGAGACCAGCCTGGCCAATATGGTGAAGCTCCTTCTCTACTAAAAATACAAAAATTAGCTGAGTGTGGTAGCAGGTGCCTGTAATCCCAGCTACGAGGGAGGCTGAGGCAGGAGAATCACTTGAACCAGGGAGGCAGAGGTTGCAGTGAGCCGAGATCGCACCACTGCACTCCAGCCTAGGCAACAGAGCAGGATTCTGTCTAAAATTTAAAAAAAAAAATTTTTTTTTAAATGATTGTTGTCCAAGCAAAAAGGCCCTTTTAAGAGCTTTGAAATTTACTCAGTTCTGTCTACTTTGTAAGGATTTACCCTTTACTGGTGCCAACAGAAAACTGGGTTAAAGAGGCAATAAATAAAACATTCCTAAGCATCATACTATCTGTCAGGTGCTGAGTCCAGTTGTGTGGGAATTCAAAAGTGAAGCTGACAGGCTCTCTCTAACTGATAGTGGAAGACAGAAACAGGTAAAGGAGAGCCTCTGCATGCAATGCAAGCAGCGCCCTGATGGGGGAGCTATTGGATGCTTCATCTCAAACAGGGGGCGGAGTCTGGCATCAGCACCGGCTTCTCAGGGGAAGGTCGGTTTCAGCTGAGGTCGACCACAGTCTAGGTGGGAAAGCAATGTAATATTTACAGCGTGAGGCCTCACTCATTCCGTTTTTCATTCACTAATATTAATTCGCAAACTCTGTGTTGCACCTGTGAAGAATGAGAATACACAGAAGACAGCTAGGTCACATTTGAAATCTTAGTGTTTGTTGAATTGTGGAATGAAAAAGGTTCCCAGAGGAAGCCGCCTGTGTAAAGGCCTGGAGGCAGAACAGTGCGGTAAAGGAGGTCAGTGTGAACATGCTTCTCGTATCAGTAAAAGTACCTGGTATCTTTTCATTAATTGAAAACATTAAAAGCCTTATTTTTCATAAAAACTGTGCTATGAACCAGTTACAATTCAGCTTGCTGTAAAGATGTGAGAATGACAAGTGCTACACAAAAGCATGCGTTAGAAAAGAATCAAAGTATCAAGTTCACATAATTTGAATCAACATGCACAGCTCCCCAAAGTGAATACCCACTTGTGGCCATGGTCAGTTACAAACTACAAAAAGCAGTCAATCTTAAGTCGCTACTATTAATAGACTCAGCCCTCTGGCTCATTTTGTAAAAGGTCAAACTGTGATTCCTTTTCAAATGACTTCATGGTTGGGGATAAGAAAGCAAAGAAAGCCTTATAAAAATAACTGACTTTAAAAAAGTAATCTGCCTGGATTCTTTAGGAAATCTGGGGGTTAAAGCGGGGAGCTCTTTTATTGTGGTCCCAAGACAGATGACGAACAGCCCAGAAAGCAAACTCACTCCTGAATTCAAGCCTTTGCAAAAATTATGGGTAGAGCAAAACAGCCCTTTGCTTGTTTTAACAGTTCAGCTCCACATGACGACTGGAGTAGACTCCAAGTTTTATTGATCAGATATTGCAATGTATTATTTCTTCCTAAAATAACATATTGGCTGTTTCAGACGGACACACTGGGGAGTGAAAGAGCAACAGACCATACGCTAACTGGAATATAAATACAGAAAGAAAGCATCCAGTTGAAACACCTGTGCCAGAAGATTCTCTCATAGAAATTCTTTCCAAACCTCTTCTCTTTTATACTGAGGAGGCCTACAGCATGGGGTTAGAGGTCAGAAGGACTTAGGGTTAAGAACCATCCAGGTTTCCACCTCAGCTCCACCACATAATCACTGAGATCTTGGATGAATCGCTTAACTTCCCTCAGCCTCAGTGTCCCCATCTGTAAAAGGAAGATAAAAATGATATAGAACTCCTCAGCTGTTGTGAAAATAAAATAAGATTTTGCATATACAGAATACAGCAAAATGCCTGCTGTCTGATAGAGATTCAGCAATGCCCTCCCCCTCCCTAACATGGTTCATGGTTCTACAAATTGCTTTTCACATAGATGGCTGGTCCTGAGAAAAATGAGGTGGAAATCAATGTAATGTTTAGACAGTCTAAGGCTTTGCTCTTTCAGTTATTCATTCCACCAACATTAATTCTCAGACTCTCTTTATGCCACACACAGGACCAAGTGTGGGGGCTGCAAAGAGAATAGAATAATTTCTGCTAGCAAGAAGCCCTAGATTAAAAACAAAACAAAATAAAACAAACAAACAAAAAAACACCTGGCCAACAGAAAGAGAAAGAAAAAGAAACAATAAACAGATGATTACCATGAGATGTGGCAAGCGCTACATAAGCCGTATCAACATTTGCCTTTCAACAGTTAATTATGGCAAGCTGTGGTGGCTCACACCTGCAATCCCAGCACTTTGGGAGGCCAAGAAGGGTGGATCGCTTGAACTCAGAGTTCAAGATCAGCCTAGACAACATGGTGAAACCTTGTCTCCACAAAAAGCACAAAAAAATTAGCCAGGCACATGCCTGTACTCCCAGCTACTCCGGAGGCTGAGGTGGGAGAATCGCTTCAGCCCAGGAGGTGGAGGCTACAGTCAGCCAAGACTGTACCACTGCACTCCAGCCTAGGTGACAGAGTAAGATCCTCTCTCAAAAAGTAAAAAAGTTAATTACAACAGTTAAGCAGTTAGATATCAGCCTGCCTGGGTTCAAATGTTGTCTCTACCACTTATTGGCCATACGATTTATGATTTATGGTAAATTAGTTAGTCTCTCTGTTGCCTCGATTTCCTTATCAGGAAATGGAGCTATGAATACTACCAACCTCGCTCAGGCATTCTGGAGGTTAAATAAGACAATGTTACAATTACTTAGCACTTTTTCTGGAACACAGTATTAGCTATGATAGTTAATACTATATTTGCTATTGTTATTTATATATCTTAGTTATTTGATATTTCACTATAAAATATAGTATTATAAAATATAAAATATAGTATGTAATACTGAGTGTTACAGATTATCCAGCATTATTATGCAGTATTAGCTATTATTATTACTATTCCCATTTATTATTACTATTATTTTCAGACACTTTCTGCCCAGCAGTGGATGCTTAATTAACATGTGGTGAATGGCCAGAATGCAAAAGGAACTCAGAGAGAGTGGGACTCACTCAGCCTGGGGGAGCCAGGGAGTACTTCATAAAGTTGTGCTACTTCAGTTGGGTATGAAAGATGATCAGGAGTGTATTAGTGGAAAAAAAGAGGGAAGGACACTCCAGGCAAGAGGAATGGCATGAACTAAAGCTCAGAGTTGAATCATGTTATGGCTTGTACAGATATCTGGGAGAAGTTAGGGAACCTGGGGCATGGGCTATGCAACAGGAGATGAGTCTGGGAGCGAGGCAGACAGGAATCTGGAATTATCCTAGAAGCCAGTGGACATCTTTCTAAAGAAAAGTGATGTGTCAGTTTTGTTTTTTATGAAGAAACATTTTTATGAACTCACAAAGATATTATGAGGCTATTGGAAGTCAACGAAATCTCCTCATCCCCCAAAAGCCCTGAGGGAGCAGAAGAGAGACAAGTCCATAAGATTCTTTGTGCTTTTAGGAAGAATGACACTATAAACCATAACAGAATTCAAAGTGGCTATCACTGACCTTTAAAGTACTTTTTATTATGAAGAATGACAGAGAAAAAAAAAGGCAAAACCACCAAGCAAGTTCGGGATTAGGAAATTATAATCTAAAGGGGTTTTTAAAAGTTATTTATTTTGGCTATTTGTAATGCACATACATATGTGGATAAAGATGTTTTTGTGTGCATATATATTGGAATGAAAATTCTCAAGAATTTATAAGCAGGAAACTAAGACATTCCCAACTGCTGCTTCTATAGACAAATCTTAAGGGATGGGGAAAGATCTAAAAAGATAATAAATAAATGTGAGTTAGGTAACTGAGCCTCTGGGGGCTTTTCACTACTTGGTGGAAAAACTTCCTGACAGTGTATCCAAGTCCCTGGGATTAAGACCAGATATAGGTACAGGGACTCGGGCAGAACAGAATAGTTTCCACCTTAAAAAAAAGAGTATTTCAGTAAAGGCATCATCCAACTGCCTGAAAGGTACTATCCAAGGGATGACTCCTAACAAGTGGTAGGAAAAAAGTGAAAAACAAAAAGAAAATGAGTGAGGAATGTGAGAATCACAGACAATTTTCAAGTTTACATGAACTCAAAGAGGACTCTATTCTAGATACTTTTCCATCTCACTTGGGCAAAGACGGTTTGCCAAAAGAAGAAGGGTTTACTTTTGAGAGCCTCCACCGCCTCCCATCCCCCTGGCTCCTGGCAAACTTCGAGGTTTTTCTTCTTCAAACTTCCTCACTTCCGTGGCATATTCTTGGCCTTCAGACTCCAAAAAGGAAGCTCATTTCTGATGAGCTCTCTAGAGGCATCTCTGAAAGGATTACTTGGCCCTCCCTACACGATCCACATAAACAGCAGAACCCTAAAACTTCAGGTTTTGTCTCCTTAAAACACCTGCAAAAGGGCAGAGATAAATGCCTACGATGTGAGGATTAAACACTGTAACACCCACAGGAACTCAGGAATTCCATTCAGAGACATCGGGGTTAGGTGTATCAACAGGGCAGCGAGGGAGGGAGGCTCCTTCAGTCTGCTCCCACAGGCTGCACAAGAAAACATTCTCTGTGTCATGATGTAACTTGAAAACAACTCTTTTGGACAAATAGTACATTAATGCACCACAAATCTTGCTCTAGGGAAAGATTTCACCAAGGCATCCTGAAATTTCTATGATGCCTTCTACATCAGTCACAGGAATTAGAAAATCCCATGGCTATCATCTCTTGGTAGCTACGAGCTAACTTTAACAACAAAATACTGTTCCTCAGCTTCTAGCTTATCCTATACAAGCAGTGACTCTCAATCCTGGCTGCATATTAGAATAGCCTAGGAGGCTTAAAAAAAAAAAAAAAACAACTACTTGAAATCAGGAGAGTGTAAGTGGCTACACTAATATCAGACAAAATCGAATTTGAGACAAAAAAAAGTTTCTAGAGACAAAGTAGAAATTTCACGATAAAATAGTCAATATATCTTTATCAGGAAGACATAATTACATGTGGCTAAAATCAGAGTCCCAAGATACATGAAGCAAAAACTGACAGAATTAAAAGGATAAACAGTCAATTAAACAATAATAGAAACTTCAATATCCCATTTTCAATAATGGATAGAATACCTAAGTTGAAGATCAACAAGAAAATAGAAGGCATGAACAACACCACAAAGTGGACCTAATAGATATCTACAGGACACTCTATCCAACAAGCACAGAACACATTCTTTTCACATATACATGAAACATTCTCCAGGACAGACCAAATGTTAGAACATAAAACAAACCTCCATACAATTAAAAGGAATAAAATCATATAACATATGTTCACCAACCACAATGGAATGAAATTAGAAATCAACAACAGAAATTTGTGAAACTCACAAATATGTGGAAATTAAGTAACACTCCTAAATAACCAATGGGTCAATAGAAGAAAATAAAAATAAAATTAAAAAATACTTTGAGATGAATGGAAACAAAAACACAACATACCAAAGCAAGGCTGAGCGTGAAAGTTACAGCTATAAATGCCTACAATAAAAAACAAGAAAGATTCCAAACTCAGATGCACAAAAAAACTATTAGAACTAGCTGAGAGTGGTAGCTCATGCCTGTAATCCCAGCACTTTGAGAGGCTGAGAAGGGGCAGATCACTTGAGCCCAGGAGTTGAAGACTAGTCTGGGCAACATGGCGAAACCCCATCTCTACAAAAAAAAATTTTTTTAATTAGCCAGGTGTGGTGGCCTGCATCCTGTAGTCCAATTATTTGGCAGGCTGAGGCGGGAGGATCACTTGAGCCTGGGAGGTCAAGAGCACAGTGAGCTGTGATACACCACTGCACTTCTGCACTCTAGCATGGGGAACAGAGTGAGATCCTGTCTCAAAAACAAAAAACAAAAAACAAAACTATTAGAACAAACAAATTTAGCGAGGTTGCAGGAGACAAGATGGATATACCAAAGTCAATTGCATTTCTATACACTAGCAATCAACAATCCAAAAATGAAATTATGAAAACAATTCCATTTCCAATAGTATCAAAAAGAATAAAATACTTAGGAATAATTTAAACAAAAGAACTGTAAGACTTGTACACTGAAAACTACAGCACATCACTGAAATAAATTAAAGAAGACCTAAGTAAACACAAAGCCATCCCATGTTCAAGAACTGAAAGACTTAAAATTGGTTAAGCTGGCAATACTCCCCAAATTAATCCACAGAGTCTATGGAACCCCTATACTCAAATCTCAGCTAGCTTCTTGACAGAAATGGACAAGCCGATCATAAATTCATATGGAAATTCAAGGGACTCTGAATAGACGAAACCATACTGAAAAAGAACAACAAAATTAGAGGATTAACACTTTTCAATTTAAAAATATACTACACAAAGCTACAGTAATCAAGACACTGTGGTTATTGGCATAAGGGTACACATATGGATCAATAAAATAAAATTGAGTGTCTAGAAATAAACCTTTTTTTCTAGTCAATTGATTTTTTACAAGAGTGCCAAGAAAATTCACTGGATAGTCTTTTCAACAAATGGCTGAAACAACTGGAAATTCACATGCAAAAGAATGAAACTAGACTCCTATATTACATATAATGGAAGATTATTTGTAATAATAAGCAATGAAGTACTGATACATGATACAACACAGATGAAACTTGAAAACATTACACTAAGTGGAAGAAGCTAGACACAAAAGGCTATATATTTTATGATTCCACTGTATGAAATGTCCAGAATAGGCAAATCTATAGAGACAAAAGGTAGATTAGTGGTTCCCAGGCACTAGGAGAAGGAAGAATGGTGAATAACTGCTAACGGGTCTATGGTTTCTTCTTGGGGTGATTAAAATGTTCTAAAATTAGATAGTAGCAATAAATTGCACAGCTCTCTGAACATAACCAAATAAAGAACAAAACTTTCTGGTAACTTCTAAGATCTAAGAAGACTGGTGACATCAGGAATGAAAGAGTTGCTCTTTTCCAGAAAAGTCCTAAATTAGCCAAATTCCTCCCCAGGCAAAATTAGGCCATACTGGGGGGGCGTGGGGGAGGGGCGGTGTAGATGACCTATTGGCAGCCAAGGGGCAGACCAGGAATGCTGCTAAACATCCAACAATGAACAAGAAAGTCCCTCAAAATGAAACCAACCCAATAATCCCATATATAATAATTTGGATAAACATAGAAAGTGGTCTTAAAGTTTGAACTTTACATTTTGTTTTATCTGAGTTCCATTCTCAGGGAAGGACTTTCAGAACTCTCAAAAAAGTATAAAAGAACTGAAACTACCACATCCAGACAATGAAATGAAGAGACCCTCTATTCATCATAATTGCTTCCTTGCCCTTCCCTAGTTCCTGTTTTCTTACACATTGTTACATTTTTTCCTTACTATATAAAGGTAGTTTTAGGGGTCAATGTATCGGTCTGTTCTAATAAAGACATACCTAAAGACATACCTGAGACTGGGTAATTTATAAAGAAAAAAGGTTTAATTGACTCACAGTTCAGCATGGCTAGGGAGGTCTCAGGAAACTTACAATCCTGGTAGAAGGGGGAAGCAAACACATGCTTCTCCACATGGCGGCAGCAAGAGTCCCCCAGCAAAAGAGGGGAAAGCCCCTTATAAAACGATCAGATCTCATGAGAACTCACTCACTGTCAGAACAGCATGAAGATAACCACCCCTATGATTAAATTACCTCCCACCAGGTCCCTCCCATGACATGTGGGGATTATGGGAACTACAATTCAAGATGAGATTTGCATGGGGACACAGCCAAACCATATCAGTCAGGGAGATGGATTTGAGACTGAGCTCCCATCTCCTTGGCTGCACCTGATTAAAGGCCTCTTCCTTGGCAATGATCATCGTCTCAGTGATTGGCTTTCTATGTGGTGAGCAACAGGACATAGACAGAACCCCTGGTGATTAATATAACTTATATTAATATAGCCATATGAATACTTAAGAATATAAAGTTATTTTTATAATAGAAATCAGACATGGATTCAAATCCTGGATCCACCCCTTACCAGAAGTGTGACCTTGGGCAAGTAACCAAACTGCCCCTGGGCTTTTCCTCTCTCACCTGTAAAATGGGAGATGAAACTGACCTTACAGAGTAGTTGGGAGGATAAAATGAAAAGATGCCTGTGTAAGGCTAAGAGCGTTTATTACTATAACTACTGTTTTAAGTTCCCAAAGTGGCTTAGTACCAGAAAATGGGTGACTGGGTCACCTAAAAATAGGACTATTTTGTCCAGTAACAATCAATATGCAAACTGGCAAATTTTATGAGCTAATAAGCAATTGAAACATATAGCTGATATTCCTCACTACTAGATTATAATCGAGCTAAAGAGGGAATAACCAAAGACCCAGTTGCCATAGTAATAAAAGTTTCCCTGGGTCTTACTGGTAAATGCTTTGAATTTTCCAGGCTGGGCTTTATGCACAAGCCCCCTGTGGTCGAGTGTTTTCTACTTACTAAACCTATTATCTTTCTGCTGCTCAAAAACCAATTTACGACAGTGAAAAGAGCCACCCAAAACAGGACGTGATGACAGCCTGTCATTTATTGTAGGTTTTTGTAATGGAGCTCCCCAGTTAGTAGTGTCAATCAGCAGCTCATTAAGACATGCAGCTGCTTCTAAGCGGTTCAATAAGACATATTAAACCACCTTCCATCACCTCCACTATGCCAGGTACCAGCACAAGACTCCATCATCCCGGGGCAGGACGCAGTGGCTCATGTCTGTAATCCCAGCACTTTGGGAGGCCAAGGTGGGCAGATCACTTGAGGTCAGGGGTTCGAGACCAGCCTGATCAACATGGTAAAACCTCGTCTCTACTAAAAAAAAATACAAAATTTTTCCAGGTATGGTGGCACATGCCTGTAGTCCCAGCTACTCAGGAAGCTGAGGCAGAAGAATCATTTGAACCTGGGAGGCAGAGGCTGCAGTGAGCCAAAACTGTGTGACTGCACTACAGCCTGGGCCAACAGAGTGAGACTCTGTCTCAAAAAGAAAAAAAATCCCTCATCTTCACCATAAATGAGGAAAAGGAAGAAGACACTCTTACTAAATGTTTATTGTATGTCCTGGGCTTTCATGGACTTTACCCCACTTAGGCTCCACCAAAAATCTGTGAGGCAGGAATGATTACCAACACTGCATAGAGGACATGAAGCATCACAGTGGTTAAGTAACTTACCCAGGGACATGTTTTTATACATGTATTTATTTGTTATAAATTCATAATTCATTTTCATAAATTGAGTTGGCTGAGAAAAATAAACAGTTTAAAATGAGGAAAATGGGATGTTTTAAGGAAAAGCAGAAAATAAAGGTAACAGACAAAATGCATTCCATAAACTATTATATGGTTACTAGTATCAGGGTTCAAATTTTAGTTCAGTTTCCTTGTGGCCAAAACAACAAAGGAAGCATGACCAATAGTGAGGATGGAAAGAATTATCCAGAACAGTAGAAGTGAACTCTTTAAGACAAGAGATTTTTGGTGCCCCAACACCATAACCCCATCACACAAGCAAGTAAATCTTAAAATGTGAGTCAGTTATAAAATCTGAACCCAGATCAGACTGAATACCAATCCTGCAAAGGCTGCCCTCAGGAAGGATGAGTGTTAATTCATCATTCAATTTCCACGTTCATTTCCTCAACAAGCAGTGTGGTGGAGTGATTAAGAGCATCAACTCTGGAGTCAAACCACTTAAGTTCAAATCCCAACTCCGCAACTTTCTAGCTACATGACCTCTGATGAGTTATATAACTTCTGAGGCCTCAGTTTCCTCATCTGTAAAATGAAGACGACAATCATGATGCCCATCTCATGAAACTACTTTGGAGATTAAATGTAAAGCACTTAGACTTTTCAGACTCCATTACATAAGTGTAAGCTATTACTATCCCTCCTACTCCCATCACTGTCTATTGATAATTGGCTATGTGCTAGGCATTGTGCTAAGCCTGGGTGGATAGAGCCTTGCACAAGGCAGGGGAAGTCTCACTCTCAATGGCACTCTAGTTAGGGGAGGATGAAAAAGAAAAAACAAAACAAAACAAATCAGGCAGTGTTAAGTGCTATGTGGTGATGCAGGGAGATGTGATAGTTGGCAATTGTAGAAGGAGTTTAGGTGATGAGGAAAGGAATATCTGAGGCAAAAGCAGTTCTGGAGAGGTTTAGAAGACAAGAAGCCAGCCAAGCAAGAGTGAGAGGGGACAGCAGCCCAGGCAGAGAGAACATCTCAAGAACACACCTAAAGCCTAGAAAGAAGCTAAAACAGAAAGAAGGATTGTGGAGTGGGGCTGAAGCAGAGTGCCCAGGGGATGGCGGGGGAGGGGTACGATGAGTCAGAGAGGTCAGCAGGAACCAGGTCAGGTAGGGCTTCTTCAGCCTAGCTAAGGATTTTGAGTTAAGAATTCCAGCTGTGATGAGAAGTCATTACAGGGGAGTGACTTTATTATTTTATTTTTTATTTTATTTTATTTTATTATTTTATTTTATTTCAGAGACAGGGTTTCACTCTATTGCTTAGGGTGGAGTGCAGTGGTGCTATCATGGCTCACTGCAGCCTTGAGTTCCCTTGCTCAAGTGATCCTCCTGCCTCAGCCTCCTGAGTAGCTGGAACTATAGGCATGCATCACTACGACCAGCTAATTTTCTCATTTTGTGTAGAGACAGGATCTCACTATATTGCCCAGGCTGGTCTTGAATTCCTGTGCTCAAGTGGTCCTCTTACCTTAGCCTCCCAAAGTGCTGGGATTACAAATGTAAGCCACTGTACCCAGCCTGATTTATCCTTTATAAAAGACCACTCAGTTGCCTGTGGAGAATGCACTGAGACCGCAGAGGGAGGCAAAGGAAGCAGGAAGACCAGTCCAGGGAGTGACAACAGTGCCTTTTTACACTAGCACAGGAGTGGGGAAAATGGAGAATGAACTGTGAATGAACTCAGTATCCTTTAAACCAGCAATCCTCAACCTCAGTACTCTTCCCACTAAAGCTGGATAATTCTTTGTTGAGGTCACTGTCCTATACATTATAAGGTGTTTCACATCTTTCCTAGCTTCTAACCATATAGGCCAGCTACAACCCCCATTGTGACCATCAAAAATGTCTCTACACATTGCCAAGTAACTAGGAGGGTTAAAAGCACCTCTGATTGAGACCCACTGCTTTAGAAGTAGAGTTGACTGGTCTTGCTAATGGATTAGAATAGGGAGAGTGGGCAGTTACTAAAAGAGAGGGCTCAAGAAGGATTTCCAAGTTTTTGTATGTAACAAGGTAAGATCATCTCACACATTCAGAAGGCTTTCCCTCTAAGCCAATGGGATAGGTTTTGATTTTCAGTGCCACTCAATCGTTCATTCAAACAGTCTGCAATGAGCACCAGCCGAAACCCGACGCCAGGGATGCAAGTGTAACTTAAAGAGCTCACAATCTGACAGACACAAACCTTTAAGCAAATTGGGTTTATACAGTAGGTCATATGCTTCAGAAAAACCCCTACGATTGAGCAGAAGCATGAAGGAAGACATGGCTCTTTGCTTCTGGGGGAAGTGGTGGGAGTGGCTCCAGTGAGATTCCAAGCTGTGCCGAAGACAGACACACAGAGGGAAATGGCATGTGCAACAGCACCGGGGTGTGAGACAAGGTTGGTGGGCAGACGGCAGGAGGGAAGGAGCTGCTGCTGATGAGACAGGCGGGATTAGCCAGGAGGGCTCTGTAAGACACACTTCTGAGTCTCACTTGACTCCATGGGTAATCTGGGAGCCACTGGAAGGTTGCTGTTATTATTCATATTCCTTATTACTAGTGATTAAAGGAAAATCAAAGAGACATCTCCTAAGTGCTTGGACGGCATCAAACCAAGTGCTGGGCGCTCCATTTAGATGAGGCACTTCATCCGTCCTCCAGATGAGAAAACTGCAGCCTAAGGAACTCAGTGACTTGCACAAGATTTCTTGGCTCACAAGTGGCAGGGCCAGGATGTGAACCCACACCAGGTGACTCCAGAGTCCATGTTAAACAAGGGAGTGTTGACACAAATGTGTGGTTTAGGAAGATCACTGAGGAAATAAAAACATCTGGGGATCACTAGTTTATGAAAATAAATGAGATCTCCAAGGGAGAACGTATTAGATGGAAAGGCCAGCATTCATTTCCAGGCAACTGATGATCCAGGGAAGAAGACCAAGAAGGTAGAAGGGCAGCCAGGAGACAGTGGGGGAGAATCCCAGCGAACAAAGGAGAGAAGACGAAGAGGCAGTTCACAGTGTCTAGTATGGCTTCAAGGTCAAGTAAGAACGGATTTCAACATGTGCTGGATCTGACAACTAAGAGGTTCTTGGAGCAAACACTTTACTGTGGAGGATGCAAAAGCCAGGAGCAGAGGGCCAAGGAGTCACACACCAGCTACAACAAAGGAGAAGGAGCAAAAGCCAGTGGGACTCTAACTTGAGGAAGAGCTTGGGGCCAGGGGGAGACACTAAAGATGACGGGGTAAAGAAGTCATTACTGCGAAGAATTCTCAAACCTGAGTGCAGATCAGGCTCCCCTGGCGAAACAGGACGCAAGTGGGCTTCTGGCACCATTTCAGACCCAACAACCAATGTTTCCCAAGTTGGCCTCAATCCACCAGGGAACCTGATGATCACAGGAACCACTGAGTGAGGCAGTGTTTTTTGCAGTGTGGTCCCTGAAACACAGGCCTATCCTAGGCCTCCTGATTGAGAATCTCCCAGAAAGGTCCTGGGAAGCTGCTTACTGAAGACCAGGTCATTCTGATACAGCCAGCTTAGCTCCCTGAAAATCACAGACTAGATCCTTGTGACTCAAGGTGTGGACCTTAGAGCAGTGCATCAGCAACCAGCTGGGGGGCTCTTTGAAAATCAGTCAGCCTCACCTCACATACCCACTGAGCCAGAAGATGAATTTTACCAAGACCTCCATACCTCTGGAAAGCATTTAAAGTTTGAGAAGCTCTAGAGTGCAATACAGGGAGGATTTGGGGGGTGAGGGGAAAGGTATGGAGTACCCTCCTGCCAGACATATCTAGTGGAGAGTGCTCTGAGAATGCCTGCTGCTAATTTTTACAGGAGATGGCAAAGTGCTCCTCAAAGAAACCTCCTTCAAGATTCTGATGCTTCAAGCCACTGCTGCACCCTCCAGGACTGAGGAGCAAAGTCAAGCATGATTTCAGACATTTAAAATGCAATCTCTTTTGCAGAGATGGGAAAGTATTGCACTGCACGCATTCCCAGAGCTCCAAGTGAATCCTGAAAACCGCCTCCATACAGACCTGCCATGGTGTGCACTTACCTACAGGGGGCAGCACAGCAGAGTGGTTCAGCAGCTCAACTCGAGCCAGAATGTCTGCTTTCAAAACTTTAACACCCAAGTGCCTCAGCCAGTTACTTAACTTCTCTAAGCCTCAACTCTCCATCTGTATAATGGGGATATTAGCAGGACTTAGGTGGTGTGAGGACTAAATGAGATCATCCATGCAGAGCATTGGGCAAGGTGTCTATTATATAAAATTCAGTTGATGTTTAAAGGCAGGCTGTCGGACCCCAGAACCCCTACAGTACATGCTCACTTAGGGTCCCCACCATTTTGCATAACCTTAAAGCTACCCCAAACTCATTCCTACACGTGTAGGCCCACCTGCAAGAAAACCATTCCATATTTTCACAAGAAGGGGAACACTCCATTCAAAACTACAGAGGTCTGTAGTTGTAAGCGTGCTTGGAGGTAACAGAAACCACTTTATGGATGAGAAAACTGAGGCTGAGAAAAGCCAGAGCGCTCACACACAGCAAGAGTTCATTCTTTGCACCAAAATATACTAACTAGGAGGACCGCAGGCAAGTGTCTTTCAGTGCTGTGGTTTCTGCCCTGCACACAGGCACTGTGGCTGCACAGGCAATGGTTGAACTGGGGAAGACTGGTCCTTCTGGGCTGATTGTGCTGTCTGCCACTCCCTCAGGCTGTGCTAAGCAGTGGGAGTGCCCCTAGCACCCTGGAATTAAATGGAGAAGCCACTGAAGCTGCCAGGTACCCTCTGTTCCTGAACATGAAAGCCCCTCATTAGTTTCTGCCTCTGGTCTTCAAATCCAAGCAAAATATCTGGATACTATGGTTTGAGCTGATGATAATAGGCATCTATGCAAGGACTGAGAGAAAGAGAAAGAGAGGGAGGGATAAGACTCTCCCAGAGTTCATACCCCTTGGGGCCCCAAGGAAAAAAGAGAAAAGTTTGAAGAATATTTACCTTCAGAAGAAAAATTAATTACAAGCAGGAATTGGGGTCAGACAGGTGGAAAGGGAGGATATGAAGCTGTTAAAGTGAATCCATCAAGTGATCCTTTTTAAAAGTGCCGAGAGCAAGAGAGAGAGAGAGAGTGTGAGAGTGTGTGTGTGTGTGTGTGTGTGTGTGTGTGTGTGTGTGTGTGTTACAGATGGAAGGAATCTTATTCTTGCTCAGCAATCCCATCTGGCCTCCTGGTAAGAGAAAATTAGCTCTGAGAGAGCAGTAGTGAGAAAGATATAAGAATGCAAGCAATGATTTGCCACCCCCTGCCCCCCCGACTGAAGTTCTAGTAAATAGTCACTGTTCTTTCATTGATTCATTCAACAAACGTGTACTGAGCATCTCCCATGTAGCAGGAGCTGATGTTGTTTGGTGTGAGGATAACAGTGAACGAGTTGTATCAGGCCCTTTCCTGGCTGTCTTGAAGCATCTGGTGTCCTTGGAAATGAAAACTATATCAGTTTACTGTGTCTTCTTGTTTACAAGTCAAATGTAAAGAGAGGCAATGCCATGGGATCAAGGACAAGGGGCATATACCTAGCCTGGGTAGGAAGGGAGAGAAGGCTTCCAGTAGGAGACGTGGTTGTAGAATGAGAGGTCCCTATCTTTATGCATTGGCCCATAAATCTACCCATTCATCCATCTACCTATCCACCCACCTACCTATCCATCCATCCACTGATCCACCCATCCATCTATCTACCCTTCTACCCATTCATCTATCTGTCCATCCATCCATCCATGCATCCATCCATCATCCATGCATCCATCCATCCACCCATCTATCCATCTATCCACCCATCCATCCATGCATCCATCTACCCATCCATCCCATCCACCCATCCATGCATCCATCCATCCACCCACGCATCCATCTACCCATCCATCCATCCACCCATCCACCCATGTATCCATCCATCTACCATCCATGCATCCATCTATCCATCCATCATCCATGCATCTATCCATGCATCCATCCATCATCCATGCACCCATCCATCTACCCATCTATCCATCTATCCACCCATCCAACCATGCATCCATCCATCATCCATGCATCCATCCATCTACCCATCTATTCATCCATCCATCTATTCATCCATCCATCTATCCATTCATCCATGTTTCCATCCATCCATTCATCCATTCACGCATGCATGCATCCATCCATCCATCCATCCATGTATCAATCCATCCATCCACCTATCCAACCATCCACCCATCTATCCATGCATCCATCCATGCATCCATCTGTCCACCATCCATGCATTCATCCACCCATCTGTGCATCCATCCACCCACGCATCCATCCATGTATCCATCCATCCATCCATGTATCCATCCATCCATGCATCCATCTATCTATCCATCCATTCACCCACCACCCATTCATCCATCCATCCATCCATCTTCATTCTTTTTAAGCAGCAGCTTCTGTTGATGTTTTACATTTCTGTACTTCCATCAGCAGAAAAATCAAAGAACTGAATGATGTCAAACCTGTAAAAAACCAGCATCTCTGGGAAGATGCCAGAGGGCCTGTTTCTATTTAGAAGGAAAAGAAGGCTCAGTAAAGTAAAACCCCATGCTCTAGATTCCATGCAGGGTCAAGAAGAACTGCTCTTCTACCTTGATCAGCTGTGGCATACCAGTCTACTCTGGAATTCACTTACAGAGGCACTGTTTTATTTTTAAAATTGCTTATTTTGTTTTGATTTTACTCACGTCCCCTGCAGTCATACATAGGGTAAATATGATGCTTCTCCTATGTAATTTTCCTCAAGGCCAGCCTTAAACAAAAGACTTCAAAAAGGATTGCTGGTTGGTGTAGGGGAAAGCCTGGCAGAATTAACAAATTAGGTGATGACACAAACCTGCCTTTGTATTCCCACTGTCTGGAATGAAACACAAAATATTTCTGAAATGCAGAAAACTAGGCGGGGGGGGGGGGGGGGCGTGGAAACCTGGCACACAACCTGGAACGTTAAACAGAGAGTACAGGGAAATTGTGTTTCATATATGCATTGTTTTCATAATCGTTCACCCTTGCCAAAGTTCAGTTTGCGTCAGAGGATGATCATACAATCCACGGTTTATGTTTTCTTCTGAAATACACCCTGCAAGGCAAAGGGAAGAATGCAAGATTGATGGACTCTAGGGAACCCCATCCATCGCCTTATCTGTGAGCATAGTTCACTGCTAGCATTAGGGTGACTCCTTATAAGAGTCACACGTCTACAACTTCTTGGAGGTGCTGGCACAACATTTCTAGGTAGCCCCTGTGGAAACTGTGAAAGGCTCATCTCCTAATAGTGCATGGCCCATTCGCAATGTCAAGGGCACTCAAAAGAGATCTTAATGGCATCATCTAAAAATTATCATTAATCATGAACAGAAGACTCTTTTCTGGGGTACAAGAAGAGATTCCAAGCAGATGTGCATCAGTCACTTCTTATTATTAAAAGAGTAGTGTTGCTGCTGCTGCTGCTGCTGGCAGCCAAGGCTGATGCCTACCAGGCACTGTACCAAGCATTTTGCATGCATCCTCATATTTATTCCTTAGACAGGTGGCAAGACTTACCCAGCCACACAATGCAGCTAGTCATGAGTGAAGCTGGGACCTGAAACCATTGCAAGCCTGATCATTTCTATTAACAGGGGAGCTCATTAGTACCTAAGACACTCCACGGCTACCTTTAAAGAGTTGAAGAGAGATTTTGGCTCATTATGAGGAATAAATTTCAGAGTACTCCCATGCTATGATAGTTGGAAGTGAGCTCTATTCTGGAAAAAGACAATTATGGTGCTGTCTTTGGAATCACAGATGTCAAAATGAGATTTTTTAAAAAGAAAAGGAAAAAAAGGCTGCCTAGAGAGTGAGTCCAGTAGGAATCAACCCTTTTGTCTGTTTACCACAGAAGCCTCTATGAAAATCAAATCTCAAGTCCAGTAGATATTTTTTTAAAAAACAGACTTGCAGCTGCTTTGCTTTCAGCATGGAAAGGGTCCAAACTCCAATCCCCATAGCTCCCTCCTTTCTCCCTTTGGCACTCCAAGAAGCACAGTTAGAAAAACACTGTAAGGAGTCCTACTCCTCACTGTAAAAATTTAAAAAAAAAAAAAAAAATCAGACCTCAAATCAGAAACCTGGGTCCTATCAAATCCAAATTGGTCCTTATGACAGATATGCTAGACCCTTCACACATCAGCTTCTAGGACCTGGGCAGCATTTTTCTTTATGCTTTAGTTTTTCTTTATGGTCCAAGGACTACCAGGTACATGTACTTAAAGATGACATTGTTAATAACAATGGCTAACTCTTTTCAACAGCTAAGAAGGGTTAAGCATTGTTAATACCTGTTAAACACTTAACAGGTATAAATGTATTTAAACTCTAGGAGGTAGGTAATATTTTATTATTTCCCCATTTCACAGATGAGGAAACTGAGGTACAGAGAGATTAAATAACATGCACAGTATGCAAAGGAACCAGGACAAACCCAGGCTGGCCTGTGCCAAGCTTGTGTATTTTCAAGCACTCCATACACCACCTCCCGTGCGAAAATAAGATGTTGTTAGAAAACAACAATTATCACGATCCCACCTTCCTGAGACACCCACTGTTAACAGGGATATAATCTTGTTGGCAATATTTGTTGAAATTTCCATGGGACAGGCACCTCTTGCTGAGAATTTCATTTCTGGCTCAGATAAAGTCATTTTCTCTCATGCACATTACAATGAGAGCATCTGCCATCTATTTGATTTCTTTAGGAGATAATACACATGAAAGAACTTTAAAAGCAAAACAAAGCAATAACCCGTATCATGTCGCCATCCCATTACTTGGCACTCTCTGTTCAAAACAGTTTGCTTTTGAGGCCACTTACTAACTGCAGTGTGTCTGCCTGGCCTTAGCAGAAGGGATGCTCTGCCAGACGTCCCCTCAACCCAGACATCAAGAGGCTGGCAATGTAAGATTTGTCCAAGCAACTTCCTCACTCATTGAGACTTAGCCTATTCCTAGGACAGATGAGTTTCAAAACGGAGTGAGCACCAGACTCCCCTGGGCTGCTCATTCAGATCCAGATTCCTGGGTTCTGCTCTGCTTCTAAGAATTCTATTCCAGCAGATTCTGAGGTGCCCCCAAATCTACATTAACAAGTGAGTAAGGTGACCGCATCAAGCACACTGTAGAAAGTACTGGTTGGGCACTGTCCCTAAGAGCCCAGGAGCCCGAGGTGGCAAAGAGCTTAGTCCTTTATTTTGTGGTTATTCAAGAGATAACTCAGAACTTAGTTCATTTCATTTTTCTTTTTCTTTTCTTTTCTTTTGTTTGGCAGCACCATGCTGAGCCACCAAGATGACACTCCAGTACCCCTTTATTCGTTCAGAACATTTACGAGTCGTGTCATTACGGTTAGTATGGTGACTGTCAGATGGTGGCAGGCAAGCATTCACAACTCTTTTACCAGGACTTTTACACAGGAGAATTTAAAGCATGAAATAATGTCAAGAAGTGCAACAAACTGTAACTGAATGCTTACTGTGGCGCAGGTGTTTTCCTAAGAGCTTCACGGAGTCATTTAATCTTCACCAGCCAGTGACAGAGGAACTATTCCTATCCCATTTTACAGATGTGGCAACTGAGGTGCAGAGAGGTTAAGTAACTTGTGCAGGATCACAAAGCTAGGAAGAGGTAGAGCATGATTTCACCCACTCATCTGACTTTGGAGCCTACGCTCTGGACCATGTTGACAACTAAGCACACAGCTACTTCCTTCCCTTGGCCTCTGTGGCCCTGCCTGCCTGGCCCACCTCACACTTCTCTAGACACCCCCCCGAAATCTCTCCCCTTCCTTCCCCACCGGCCACAGGAATCACCAGGGGCAGGCCTAAATACGCAGCATCCTCTTGTCTCTTTTACCCTCAAGGCTGTATTTAGGCTTTCCTTTTCCATGAAAGTTCTTCCACCCTGCGATGGACTGGATGTTCCTGTCTTCTTGAAATTCTTCTGTTGAGGCCCTAGTCTCCAATATGAGGATATGAGGAGGTGAGGCTCTTGGGAGGTGGTTAGATGACGTTAGTGCCTTCATAAAAAAGGCCCAAGGGAGCTCAGGCATCGTTTGTACCACATGAGGAAATGGCAAGAGGATGGCTGTTGACAAACCAGGACATGAGCCCTCACCAGACACCAAATCTGTCAGTGCCTTGGTCTTGGACTTCCCCCGTGCCATCCAGAACTGGGAGAAATAAGTGCTGCTATTTATAAACCACTCAGTTAGTGATATTTGAATGGACTAAGATACTGGCACTCTGAGAAGATTAAATGGAGAAATAAAGCAGGGGGTCTTCAACTCTACACCCATCTAAAGGGACACTCAGTATAGGCTCTGAGTGGCAGCAGTGACAAGAAATGGAGAGGATGCAGCAGCCAGGCCTTGAATCAAGGCAGCCAGCACTGTCACCACTGAATTACACTTAACTTTCCCTTCACAGCATCAGTTTGGCCAGTGATCTCCATTCCAGGGAACTGGGAACAGCCCCAGTTTGGATTTTAATGTCAGACAAGTGGCAGAGACCCACCATGTTCTGTTATCAGGGCCATCTGCTCCCTGTCATCTGACAGCTTCACTTAGTGGCCCACCAGACTGCCTGCCCTGCTGCCTCAGGACTGACAGCAGTGTGAATATGCGGTCTGAGCATCAAAAAGCAGGCACTGTCCAGGGCTCAACAGGACAACGTCTATGGATGTGCAGCAGAGTGACGATGACAGGCTTGCACAGGCTCAGGCACAAAGGTACAGCTACCAGCAGCATCCTGCTACAGTCCACCTGTCATTGGTTAAAATGTTCAAAACAGTCGAGGAAGACACAGATCATGGAAACCTCCTTACCACTATCACCTACTCCTTTAACAATGTCCAATCCATCTTTGAAGCACTCTCTCTTAGCTCTCTATGTGATTCGAGCAGGCAACAGGATGGCCTCTCTTCCTCCTTCTTCTAAATAAACAAAATGTTCGGCTCTATGCTCCTCACCTCCCTCTCTCAGAGGTCAGTAAACATCACAGGCTTTATTGCTAGATCCCAAAAGAGCAGGAGAGGCAAACAACCCTTCACTTGACAAGAGACAGCAGGAGCCAAGATCTTGGTCTTCAGACCCTACATATTTAAATCCCATGGAGTATCTGAGACACTGATTTTTTTTTTTTTTGCCTCTCCACGCTTATCCCACCAAAATGAAGGGCATGGATGGTAGAAACAACTCAGGTACATGCAAATGATGCTTTCCGGTGGAGTCAGAGACTGTATTTTAATTTGAAATTAACCTGAAGCTCTGCAGTGCTATAGAACATGGGATACTTGCAATGTAACCTAAGTCCTTTACTTTCCAATCACTGATTCTAAAAGACCCAACGGCCTTTTGGTCCTAAGACATTCCCTGCATTTTATTGTGACTCCTCTTGCAGTGATCTGAGAAACGGGCCTGGCATTAACCATGTCAAAAGCGAAAAGTTTCTGAAATGCTTTCTAAAGAGGGGTATGCAGTTAACTTTTGACTTCAAAGATTTTCTACCCCCATCTCCTCCCACTCTAAACCTTTAGAAAACTAATATTCAAGTGTTATAGTGAAAGAATCTCCCTTGTCACGTGTCTGCATTATATGAACATACTACATCCTCTTTTTTAATTATTATTTTCTCATCTGCCTCATGATTTTTTTATCAATTGCACACTAGCTATGTCACAGATAAAAGTGCAAGTCTGCATTAAAAAAACACTAAAGACTGCACACCCTAAACTGGATCAGCAAGATTTGTCTGGATGTGCCAGGAGAAAATTTTTTTTGATGTTCTGTGATTTTTGCAGCCATTTAAATTTTATTAGCAATTACCAAGCCTGTTACCACTGACTATATTTTGCAGTTACAGCCAAGTCCTGGCAACGAGAGCATGCTGGAATGACAGGGGCCCAGACAACCTGGCCACACTCATTCTGGAAACACAGAAACATGCCACCCCCAGCTCAGAGCTATTTCATTAAGATTCTCCCCTTGCAGGCAGAGAAAGCCAGCACACAGTGCTGATGATAATTAAGCTCACTGGAAGTGGGGGAAGAAGACTGGAGAGATGGAAAGAAGATGCTATTTGTGCAAAAGAGCTGGTTTAAAAGATGACTTTAAGACGACTCCATGCCACTCACTTCTCAGCTGGTAACAATATTGGCATTTAAATTGGTAGTTTCCAAGAAAGCAGTGGCAGGTCCCAAACAACAGCTGCTGTCACCTAGGAGGGACCACGGGAGCTGGAAGAGGCCTGGTGGGATTCTCGCAGATGGCGTCCAAGTCTCCCTGTCACCACCAGAATAGGATTAGAATGGCACCAGCAGGGATATGTGATAGGAGAGTTAACTAAATAATGAAACAAACTTTCTAAGAACTGGGGATTCCGTGACTTCAGAAAATGAAACAGTCACTCTTCTCCTGGAAGACACCAAATTGGATAAGTTCCTCCCAGTTTTTCTCTAGGCTCTAGGAAGCCTTATCCCAATACACTTGACTCAATTTCTTCCCAACCAGAGTCTTGGGTCTTCTGTCCCAGCTCCAAGGGAGAAGACACCAGGACCCCAGGTAGATAGTCTGATTCTTCTCACCTCTTGGGCAGGGGGTGGGGTGTCAATGGGAACTCAACAGCATTGTAGTTAGAGTGGGGCTCCCCCATCCTAGGCTGTCCCCCAGCCCACTCCTCAGAACTAGACTATCATGAACTCCCTGGGTTCCATCTCCTAAAAACGGTTCAGGGAAGGGGAGATGCTAATTTTGACTAATATGCTGTCAACCTGAACATCCACAGTATTTCTGAAACAGAACTGTCACCTGTTAGAAAGGGGAATCTATGGAGCATCATCCAGCTCATCTTTGACACCTGAAGGAGCCTGGATCAAAAACTCTCTAACAAGCCTGGAGGCTCTCCCTTATAGCGCATGATGCATCCCTGGGGAAGGCATATCATATTAAGTGCCCATTATGCACCAGGCACCAGCACTTTCATATGTATTCTCACCTTGCCCCTTTTCGCATCTGCTCCCATTTCCCAGATGAAGAAACTGATTCCAAGAAGAGAAGTGTCTAGCTAGGGGCAGAGCTGGGATCTCTACACTACCAGGAAGAGTACAGCTGACAGTGATGGAGTGCTTCACTGTGCCAGCTGCTGTTTGAAGGGTTTTCAAGGTATCAGCTCATTTAATCCTCACAAAAATGCCACGGGAGTTATGAGGAAACTGAGACTAAGTGCCTTGCCCAGGGTGCAAAGCTCCCAGATGATGGAGCCAGGATTCAACGTGTGGCAGTGTGGCTGCAGAGCCGGTTCCTTCTCACGTTGCACCCCGTCTGCTATCCTCTAAGCACAGCACCCAAAGGAAAACAGACCCACATGGTGCATTTATCTGTTTGGAAATGTTCAGCACCGTTGGCTGAAACATCATATGCTAACAATCAGAGAAAATTAGTGTATTTCATTGAATCCAAGATGCCACTGAGTGCAAAGCATGCCACAATTTTATGTACAACTAAGAAACAAACAACTCTGCCTATTAAATTAGGACACTGTTTTCTTAGCCCATTGGAAATGTGGGGTGGGGGTTGGGGGGCGTGGGGGGAAAGGTGTGTCTCGGAATTTAAAAAACGCTGGAGGCCTTAGAATGAGCAAGATGATGAAAAGGCATGAGAGACGTAGAATGGACATGGTTCTCCATGAGCACAAAAACTAACCTAATATCTGATTTCTCAAGAAAACCTGATAATCCTAACTTTTATGTGCAAGCTCTAACTTTATAAACACTGGCAACTAATTCTTGTTTTTAGTGCCCTTGTGCAGGACAAACAAAACCTGACTGCAGTCCAAACTGGCTGGGCCCCCTAGTTGGAGCCGTCCCAGGTTCCAAGCAGGGCTGCACAGCAGAGAGCTGGTAACACAGTGCTTAATCCACAGCAGCCCCTTCAACCCCAGGGCTAGTAAAAGCACAGAACTTTCACAGGCTGCCACACATACTAACTAGCATTTAGCGTACCTTCACATTATGGAAGTGGCCGAATGAAGGCATCAGATGGCAGAAGAAAAAGTCCATCCAGCTGACTTTTAAAATATATGTATTTATTTTCTCATCTGAATCATCCTTCTTACGCTTTCAGATCATTCCTGTTTTATTGACACACTTGGTTCTGTTCCATAACCACCATGCTACAAAGGCAGAGATAAAACAATTAACAGCAATCCTCCCCAAGTGAAGGCAATGAGCATCCACACAGCATGGGGACCACCAGGCAGCTGAGTTTGCAAAGGCCTCCTCCGGTGGTAGCTGCTGGTCACTGGAAACTTTAACTCCTCAATATTTACCCAGTGTAGCAGGCTGAACAATGCCCTGGGACATGTGAATGTGACCTTATGTTTGGAAATTTGGTCTTTGCTGATATAATGAAGTTAAGATGGAGTCATACTAGACTAGGGTGGGTCCTAACCCAATGATCAGTGTCCTTAAAAAAGAAATTTGGACAGAGTAACACAGAGTCACAGGGAGAGCACTATGGGATGATGGAGGCAGAGACGAGTGATGCATCTACAAGCCGAACAACATAAGAATGGACAGTGTATTAGTCTGTTCTCACGCTGCTAATAAAAACATACTTGAGACTGAGTCATTTATAAAGAAAAAGAAGTTTAATGGACTCATGGTTCCACATGGCTGTGGAGGCCTTACAATCATGGCAGAAGGCAAAGGAGGAGGAAAGCCACGTCTTACATGGCGGCATGCAACAGAGCTTGTACAGGGAACCCCCATTTATAAAACCATCAGATAAAGAAAATGTGGCACATATACACCATGGAATACCATGCAGCCATAAAAAAGAATGATATCACGTTCTTTGCAGGGACGTGAATGAAGCTGGAAGCCATTTTTCTCAGCAAACAAACACAGGAACAGAAAACCAAACATCAAATGTTCTCACTCATAAATGAGACTTGAACAATGAGAGCACATGGACACTGGGAGAGAAATACCGCACACCAGAGCCTGTTGGGGAATGTGGAACTTGGGGGAGGGAAAGATTAGGATAAATACCTAATGTATGTGGGGCTTAAAATCTAGATGACAGGTTGATGAGTGCAGCAAACCCCCATGGCACAGATGTATACCTATGTAACAAACCTGCATGTTCTGCACATATATCCCAGAACTTAAATAAAATTTAAAAAGAACTTATCCATGTAACCAAAAACCACCTATTTCTCAAAAACAATTGAAATAAATTTTTTTAAGGAAAAAAAAATCAGATCTTATGAGACTTATTCACTGTTACAAGAACAGTACAGGAAAAACCCTCCCCCATGATTCAATTACCTCCCACCAGGTCCCGCCCACAACACATGGGAATTATTACAATTCAAGGTGAGATGTGGGTGGGGACACAGCCAAACCATATCAGACAGCAAATCAGTAGAAGTGAGGACAAGGCAAGGAAGTACCCTCCCCTAGAACCTTCAGAGAAAGCATGGCCCAGCCGACACCTTGCTTTAGACATCTGGCCTCCAGCACTGTAAAATAATAAATATGCATTGTTCTAAGCCACCCAGTTTGTGTATTTTGTTACAGCAGCCCTAGGAAACTAATAAAACTGGAAAGATTTGGAGCACTTTGTACTTCTCCACCTAGTGTAAAATTATCAGCATCTTCAAAAATCTACTAGGGGCCTTTAAGAAAAGTTTGCATACGGTCAAATGCATGTTATGTCAAGTGTAGCCTGACAACCTGGAAACGTCCATATGTAGGTGGGTGCCTATCAGATGCCCATCTGAAACTTCACACTGTGATTCCAATATCTGAACTCAAAGTCTGTCCTCACCATAGGCCACAGGGCACAAAGAGTATATCTGGAGTGACAAGAGGGAATCAGGAAGACGGTAATTTTTACAAGTTCTGTGCTGACGACCATACAGGGTGATGCTGACTTCAGGCCAGTGTCGTGAAGGTGGAGAGGACTACATACTCATGGAGGCTGAGAAGCCTGAGCACTGAAGCAAAAATATCATCAAGATCCACTTAGGTGTTTAAATGTGCGGGGCTCCAGCAGAGCTGAGAACAGCCGATGGCAGCCACTCTGGGGGTGGGCGCCTACTGCAGGTCCATTAAGACACAGGTCCCCATCTGAATGCAGAGGAGGTACATCCACACTTCCTTCCCTGCAACCTCAAGAGCCCGGCCCAGCTCAGGCCCTCAAATGCTTGTTTCCTTCCCTTCTGCACCAGTTTGGGCAGCTGGCTCCCTGGAGCTCTAAGCTAAAAGCTATTTCATGCGAGCTCATGAATGTGTGTTCAAGACGGGACAGTGAAAAGCAGATACTGACCTAGCAGATGAAGGTGTTTCCATGGCACAAGATCTCAAATTAAGAGCCGGAAAAGACCACATGTGGGAGCGGGGGAGTGCAGTCCTGGGAGTGGAGGAGGCAGGTGTTGGGAACAGGGGAGTAGTAACTTCCAGCATTGTGCTGGCCGGGAAATGTCACCAGCATACATGTGTTTGAGGGAACAGGGTCAGCTAGCACTCACTGAATGCTTAACTAACACCAGGTACCAGCTACAAGCCTTACATTAGCTCATGTCAGACTCACAGAGCTGATCTTCACCTCGTCCCACCAGAAAACAATACCTATTGTTTAAAGCCACTCCTTTCTAACCGGCTTAGGGCCTGGAGACAGCACTTATTAGATGTTTGAAATATCACCCCTGAAATATCACACCTCTGGGATAGGCGCTGCTATTATGTCCATTTTTCAGATGAGGAAACAGGTGCATGGTAAGCACCCAGGGCTGCACAGATCATGAATGGAAACTTTGGGGGGAACTCAATACTGTCTCGCCCCAAGGTCCCTGTTCTTAACCATAGGATTTAAGGTTTTACATTTAAGACTAAAGAAATTTAGTGAAGAGGGGGTCATGCCAGGAATTAGCTGAGACATTTAAAAACCAAATACAAACAGAATGACTCAATGAGAAAAGACACATCACTAAATATTCATAGGTCTTGGATTTCCTCCATACTATAAGTGCTGTGAAAGAGCATGTCTTTTCATTCTGAAGTGTTTAATGGACAGACCTTTAAACCATGGTGATATTGTCTAGACTCTTTGGAGTGCCAGTTTTGTTTTCTCAGGCTCAACTCCTTCAGAAGGCCTTTGGAATTCAGCACTTAACACTGGCTTGCCAAAAACCAAGATGCAGGAAAAAAAAACCGACATCTCACTCATATGAGAAAGCAGTGGGCCTCTAGAAGAAATGGAGAGCGTGACTCTTCCCGAGAGGCTGGGCAGTATGGGGGTTAATAAAAGGCCCACATGGACTAGGCGGAGGTCAGCTTCTGGTGGTGGTCGTCAATCCTCGGCATGCCTTGGCTTGCAGGTGCCTCCCCTCCAGTCTCCGCCTCTGTTGTCACATGGTCTTGTTCCCTCATATCTTCATATGATGACAACATTCACATTGGCTTAAAGGCTCACCCTACTCCAGTACAACCTCATCTTAACCAATTACATCCACAAAGAACCCCATTTCCAAATAAGGTCACATTCTGAGATACCGGGGGTTTGGATTTCAACATATCCGATATCCTTTTGGAAGACACAATTTGACCCATAACAGTGAGATTCTTACTTGCAAATTGTTAAAAGAAAAAATGAAAGCAGGATTTCTGCAGATGTCAGCCTGTTGGACAGGTGCAGGAAGTTATCATTCACTATAAAATAATTCTGGGTTGTTTTTCTTTTGTTGAGAGAGGGTCTCACTCTGTCACTCAAGCTGGAGTGCAGTGGCACGATATCAGCTCCCTGCAACCTCTACCTCCTGGGTTCAAGTAAATCTTGTGCCTCAGTCTCCCGAGTAGCTGAAATTACAGGCTCCCGCCATCACATCTGGCTAATTTTTGTATTTTTAGTAGAGCTGAGATTTCACCATGTTGCCCAGGCTGGTCTCAAATTCCTGAGCTCAAGCGATCTGCCTGCCTCAGCCTCCCAGAGTGCTGGGATTACAGGCATAAGCCACCATGCCCAGCCTATAATAATAGGCTGATGGTCATATTAGTTTGCCAGGGCTGCCATAACCAAGTACCACAAATTGGGCAGCTTCAACCACAGAATTCACTGCCTGGCAATTCTGACGGCCAGAAGTCTGAAATCAAGGTGTTAGCAGAGTTGATTCCCTCTGGGGGCTGTGAGGGAAGCATCTGTTCCAGGCCCTCTCTTTGGATTGTAGATAGTCATCTTCTTGCTACAAGTCTTCACATCATCTTCCCTCTGTACATACTGCTGCGTCCAAATTTCCCCTTTTTTATAAGGACACCACTCATATTGGATTAGGACCCACCTAACGACCTCATTTTTACTTGCTTACCTCTGTAAAACCCCATCTTTAAATAAAGTCACATTCTGAAATGCTGGGGGTTAGGACTTCAACAAAGGAAAACTGTAGAGGAGGGCTGGGCTACAATTCAACCCAAAATGATAGTGTTATGCCAGTTCTGCTTTTTACATAGAGATGAGGAGAACTGAGCCCACTGCAGCTGCACACAATGACTGACAGGTTGCCTCCCTAAGCCACAGCCCATCAGCCAACACATCCCCTTCTTTGAGAACAGACAGAACAGCCCAAGAGAAGATGCAGCAAGCTCTATCCATCCTATGAAAGCTTCCTGATTTCCAGAGGCATTTTGTGGGTGGAGCCAGCATTAGGTGCCCTGGAGAAACAGCTGAATTCCTGGTAAAGCTTGGTTAAAGGATAACTCAGAATCCAGCTTCCTCCCTGCCCACCACCGCACCCCCACCCCCCACCCCCGCATCTCTACTTGCCCTGTAGTGAGAGGTTAAAAGAAAATACAGGTGGCACCACCTAGAGGCAGAGGATGAGGAAGACGCTAAAAAGGAAAGAGGAAGAGTATGGAGCCTGAACAATTTCACACAACCCCAGCTTTCTTGCTCTTTTATATTTCTTGGTGATCATTTTCCCAAACTAGTCCTCTCAACCCTATCTCATGGATTTACGCCTTCACACCAGAGCAATAATAACACATGTTCAAGAAACGGTCAGGATCAGTAAAAGCAAGTAAAATTCAAATCCCATTTTTGCACCTACTTTTCTGCCTCTGGATTTGGAGATTTGTTAATATTTTATCATTTGACAAGGTTCTCAAATTTATCCCTCCTCCATACCCCCCACCAAACACCCATCAAACATAAAGGGCCAGGTCTGTACATGCCTAATCAAAGACATCAATCAGTGTAACTTTCCAAAGGAGAAAATGAACCACCTTGGGATGGAAGACCCCAGACATTCCCCCCAACACCACTTGGGTAGGACACAGAGACGGCAGCTAAAATCGATACAGACCTGGAAAAAGATCTTAAGGCCCTTGACTCCTGGTCCCCTGTGGGTTCTGGAAATTCGGATTGCTGGTTTATTACAGAGGACAGCACTAATTAAAGGACAGTCTCTTCAAGGAACACATTTCAGAGACTCCCAGGACTAATAGCCATATCTAAGGTCATTTCCATAAGAAACCATTATCGATGTTTTCAGAATCTTTTTAAATAGCAGGTTCAACATGATAATATGTCATGATAACAGTAAGATTCCATTTCAGCAGGGTAACAGACAACTGTAGAAAAAGACTGAAAGACTCCACTGGGGGTCTCTGATGGAGGAAGGTTAAGGAGACTTATTTTCTGGGCCAACAGGCAAGCTCCGTGTAATCACTCTACGGCTCAATTTCCTCATCTAGAAATGACAACAGCCCCTTACTAAGAAGGCTTCTGTGATGATCAAGTGATCAATAGAATGTAAAATGCCTGGGATCGTGTGGACTAGAGGCAGCTCTAATAAGCTCTCCTCATAATTAGGATTTTCATGGAGCTTCCTCGTTTTTCTAAAATATTATCTTTATTCCTTTTATTTTTTTAAAAAAGCTATTTGGATAAAACTATCATTGAGGGCATTCCACTAACGAAGAAAAGAAACATACTCAATGCCCAAAATGAACCTCTTCTACAGACTCAAGCAGCAGAAAATTTAATGTCTTAACTCAGCTGGAAATTAATTTTAGTCCATCAATAGGTATTTCACAAAAAAATAAAATTAGTAAGTAGAGGTAAGGGAAACCACTCAATCTCCATAGATAATTTTTTTAATTAAAAAAAGTAACTTTTCAATTATTAAATTAACCAGAAAAATATTTTTTAAAGATGTTACCCAGTGCTGCCAAAACTAAAATAAAGTCATAGTTTTCATACGTTGCCAGCAAACTGTGGCAAACCTTTAGCAAAACAAGTGGGCAGTCAGTGTCAAGAGCCAGAAAAGCGCCTTCCCCTCCAACTCAGTAATTTTAATTCTGAGAATTTAGCCTAAGCAAATTTCTCAAAAACAGAGGGAAACTCATGTCCACCCTCCTGTTCACAAGTGAGCACTGTTTCCCATAGCAGAAAGCTGGAAATAAGAGAAATGTCAAATTACATGTGAAAAAACCATATTGTAGCAAGTTAATGGCACTAAAAACGTTAAAGAGAAAAACGGGAGGAGAAACATAAAAATTTTAACAGGTTGAAATGTTACATGAAAAAAATGTTAAAATAAAAAACTGTACACCCTTGGTGATTACACTGGGGAAAAGCCTGAATGAAAACTTCCAGGATGCCAATAGTGGATCTGAGTACAGACGCATTTTGTCTTTCTCTGCCCTCCATTTTTACAATATGTGATCTTATTACCTTCGTGATTAAAAAAAAAAAATTATTCCTGTCTGATAAAAATCCTTCCTCCGCTGTGGATACAGATGAGCTGCTCACTGCCTCATATTCCACCATGACACACCTCTCCAGGCTCTTTCTTGCCCTTGAAAAAGGCAAGAATTCTCTCTTTAAGAAGCGTATTACCTTCCCAATGCCAACACTCCACAGAGCACTTGAAACAATCACCTATCCGAGGCGAGAACACTGCCACCTTCACTCACCTCCCCTTAAGTTCCCAGGAGCTCCAAAGAATCAGAGAAAAGGCTTTGTGGCTCGTGAGCAAGACACAGAACCAGTCTCCCTCCCTCCAGGAAGACGGCAGGAATTCCACATCCCCCGTTCCCATCAGCCTCGAAAAGATGGTCAAGTTGGTCACCTTGGAGACCTCAGCCCTGTTCACCCTCCCTGGCTCTGGCTGAAACCAGTGTATATTTCTGTCATCTAGTGATGCATAAGTTCCTGAAATGATCCTAAACATTTTGATCAGCCAAAGTTAAAGTGCAGAAGAGACTGAACAGCCAATAGGGGGATGATCAAGTTACAGCGTCTCTACCTGACAGAGCAGTAGGCGGCCTTTCAATACAACTGTGAATCCTCAATATAGAATGTGGCCAAGGGCCTCTAATGTTAAGTAGGAAGAAGCAGGCAATAGAACCGTATTTCTCTATGACAATGACCACATAAAATAGTTGGTACAGATTTAACCAATAATAGTTAATGTTTACAAGCCACTTACTGTATACAGGCATAGCACTGCATGCCTCACACAGGTTAAAACTTCACAACCATGTTAAGTATCAGAAGCCTTGTTTACCCCCATTTTGGAGAGGAGGAAACTGAAGCACCAGGAGGTTAAAAGAATTATTTTTAATCCTTCCAAAGGCTAAAGTTCAGAACATTCTGGTAAGTTTCCCAAGATCACACAGCCCCCTAAGGGGGAAGAGGGCTCAGATTTTCACACAAACCGTCCTTCTCTAGGGCTCACACCCACAACTCCTAGGCTGGAAGGGAAATGTAAGAAATTTTAAATGAAAGTAGAGTTTGTTTTAGAAAAGGGACTTTTTCTCTTTCCCTCTAGTGTCTAAACTTTCTAATGTTCTGTTTTCACAATTTAAAGACAAAAAAAGAAGGGCTACAGACAGAGTTTAATGTATGTTTGGGGTGTATGGTTTTTAATTATGTTTTGCTCAAAAGACTAAATAAATGCCACTCAAATCTCCACCACACTTGGGGGCTAAGGGCAGTAAGTCAGGAAAAAAAATAACGGAGAATAGCCAAAAACGAGCCTGTTCCAAACCAAGCAGCTCCAGGCAGCTGCCAGCAACATCTTTTATATATATATATATATATATATATATATATCTACTCTCCACCATGTCTTCCAGTTTGAGCATGAATTCTAAAATCATGAGACTGGAGTGACAGAGGACACAGAACGTCATAGAATACAGTAATTTCACACAGCTGCTATTGACAAAGCCAGTAATACAATTTAGGAATCAACTCCTTAATCCTGCATTCTTTCAGAAACTGCTCATGTGCCAAATATTCCCAGACCAGCTAATAACAATCTGCGTTTGTCAAAGTTCAAATATACACCATATCTCAAAAATGGTAACTCGGCACACTTGTATAGTGTTCAATAAATCCTCAAAACCAGACAGATGACAGAGCTCAGACACACTATGTCACTTGCTCAGATTACAAACGTTACATCCCTAGTAACTGTAAAGCCATGTTAGAGAAAAGCTAAAATAGACATAATACTTTTAAAACATAATTCTGCAGGCCAGGCTTGGTGGCTCACACCTGTACTCTGTAATCCCAGCACATTGGGAGGCAGAGGGAGGTGGATTGCTTGAGCTCAGGAGTTCTAGAGCAACCTGGGCAACATGGCGAAACCCTGTCTCTACAAAAACATAAATTACCCAGGCATGACGGCGCACTCCTGTGCTCCCAGCTACTCGGGAGGCCAAAGTGGGAGGATCACTTGAGCCCAGGAGGACGAGGCTGCAGTGAGCTGTGATCATGCCATTGCATTCCAGCCTGGGTTAGAAAACAACAAACAAAAAATTCTGCACAAATAAAAATTCAGTAGGTATAGTGATCATTTCAGAAAGATCACATGTAACAAACAGTATGAAATATTCTCCCCAAAAAACACACCCCCAATTTTCCCATCCCAAAAACTTCTCTGAAGGGCAGGAGCAGGCATTGGGGACACAGGACCCCTTGGATGGGCGAAGGGCCAGTTTCAGAGGCAGCAGCTTGCTCCAGAGGTGTAAACTGCAAAGCCAGTGCCTTTTGCTGTGTGTCAACAGACTGGGCCCCAAATTCCAGTCACGGATAAGGTAAAAGTTCAAATGGTTGGCCAGGCACGGTGGCTCATGCCTTTAATCCCAGCACTCTGGGAGGCCAAGGTGAGTGAATCATGAGGTCAGCAGTTCGAGACCAGCCTGGCCAACATGGTGAAACCCCATCTCTACTAAAAATACAAAAATTAGTCGGGCACAGTGGCAGGTGCTTGTAATCCAGCTACTTGGGAGGCTGAGGCAAGAGAATTGCTTGATCCTAGGAGGCGGAGGTTGCAGTGAGCCAAGATCACGCCACTGTACTCCAGCTTAGGTGACAGAGCAAGACTCCATCTTAGAAAAAAAAAAAAAAAAGTTCAAATGATGAACCCGTCCTCAGCCATTTCCTCAGCGGGCTTCCAGGGAGACAGCAGGCTCAGAGCCAGGATACATAGTTCTCCTGTCAGAGAAGCCACGTGGCCTGGTGCCCCAAAGCACATGAAAGGGTCAGGAACCATCATCCAGTCATGTGGTCTCAAGGCAATCCCCCATGAGACAACCCTGTGCCCATCACTTGTCAGTCATATTTCCTACCTACAAGAGCACCCAGGAGGACAAGCACACAGGGCACCATGGCTAGGCTCACTCTGCAGAGACAAACTCTGAAGAGGAAGAGAAATATACCTCCGCAGGGCAGGGAGCAGGATCATTTGACACCATGGACCCCTCTCAACCCACATCCCCAGCCCCTCTTTTCTCATAGATGATCATCAACCCAAATCTCATCATGTTTCAGCGGCACAAAACAGGTAAGAGCTAAAAAGGAGGTGGGTTGGGGAGGATCACAAAACCATCTGATCCTGGTAGTGCCCATTAGAAGGTGACGTCCCCAGCAAAGGCTCAAGCCATATCTATCAGCAGAGAAAAGGGGAAGGGAAAGCACGTTACTATGTATTCGGTGCCATCTCCATGCTGGATACTTGGCGGGATGCTATGCCTCACTTAATCCTCAAGAAACTTCCATGGTGCTCTGTAAGATGGCCATCAGCATGGACCTGGGAGTCAGGCAGCCCTGGATTCCCAGAGCCCATGTGCTACTTGCTGGTTTTAAGATGCTGCAGCCACATAACTTCTGGGATGCTCAAACGGCTCGTACATAGAGTGAAGGCAAGGACGGGACTCCATGGTAGGGATTGGTAGAGCCTGATGGTAAAACCCTCTGCTCTCTCAAAGCAGTGGCTCTACCTCCACCAAGAGCCCTGTGTCTACACAGAGCATGCGGCTCTGAGACGGAGACACAGCAGAGAAGACAAGACTGCTGGCAAGAGGCACAAAACCACCAGCTTGCAGCAAGCAGAGTGTGCAGGGTTTAAGCCAGCTCAGGACGTGCTCCCCTCTGTCCCAGGATGGCTGCCACCCCACCCCAGCAAAGGGCCAGGCCACTCACGGCACTCCTTCTCATCACTCTTGTCGAAGCAGTCGGGCAGCCCGTCACACTGCCAGGCGCCCGGGATGCACCGTCCATTGCTGCACATGAAGTTGCCTGGTATGTTGCACTCGTTGGTGAAGTTGTTTCCGGGGAGGAGCTGGCTCTCTGTCAAAGAGAGGCGAGAGATCAGACGGCACAGCAACAGCAGGCACCTGAGCGCCCCTCAACTGAAACGTGTGTGGTTGGGTACAGGTGAGACTCCCGGTAGGTGACTCAACCTCTCTGACCTTCAGTTTCCTCACCTGTGAAATGGACTAATAATCTGCCCCACTCCACCTCCGGAGATTCTGAGGGGACTAAATGGAGATATACAGGGAACAAACACACTTAAATGTTGGGCACAAAACAGATGTTCACTGACTGTTTTTCTTTCTCCATCAAAGACTGGTTATAAAATTCAAATGTTCTTTTCTGGCCATCAGCAGTGGTTAAAAATTCTAGACAGGAGTGAGCACTGGACTCCCAATGTCTCCAGCAGTAGGAACTGCAAGATCTTTCCAGGCCTCAGACTCTACAGTCCTTACAATCACAGAATCCTTGAAGTTGGGCAAAGTTGGCAGGAATACTGGGAGATCATTTCACTCTAGGAAACAGAAGCCCAGACCTATAAAACCAAACTGCCTGAGGTCGCACAGGTACAAAAGGCCGTGCTGAATCTTGAACTCAGGATTTCTAACCTCCAAGAGGGTCCCAAGGTCATGGAATTGCCTGCCAAGAGTTACTGGAGGCTGAGAACCAAGCTGCAAGTTCAGATTCAACTCCACTGAACGTGATCATAAAGTGCCAAGGGCTTCACCCCAAACAGCCAACCCTCAGGCAAGAGAAGGCCAGCCCTATGGCGGGGGAGGTGGGCATGGGGGATGAGTTCATCTACCAGTGGACCCTGGGGGCAGATTTTCAAGGGAGCCAGTTTCTGATAGATCTGATCAGTCTGAGCCATTGTGATCAATGGCTAGGAAATAAGGAGCCATGTTAGTAAAAGAGTTTTGGGGAAAAGCAGGAAGAAAAAAAAAAGACCAGTCCTTCAGCACACCACAGCTCCAGAGCTCCCTCCTGAGTCATTCCATAAGCATTTATTGGACATTTATGACCAGATACTGGTACTACGTTCTAAAGATGTAGAGATGATGGCTAGGGCTTATACCTTAGGCTGGAAAGGCACACACAGCAAAATAAGAACAGGGTGTCTAGACCTGGCTGGGGATAGCAGAAGAGAAGGGTCACAATTCTTTCATAAACCTTACCAAAGAGAAGCATCTCTAGATCTCCAGATTCCCTAACATCACATCCTCCTTCATGCCGCTATCCTTTATGTGTGCTATTCTTTTTACCAGGGATGCCCTTCGACCCGCTGGGTCTCCTAGTAAATCCCTACACGCCCTTAAACAAACAAATATGCCGCCTTTCAACCGGGCGCGGTGGCTCATGCCTGCAATCCCAGCACTTCGGGAGGCTGAGGCAGGCGGATCACAAGGTCAGGAGATAGAGATCAACCTGGCCAACATGGTGAAACCCTGTCTCTACTAAAAAAAACAAAAATTAGCTGAGTGTGGTGGCGCGTGCCTGTAATCCCCAGCTTCTCGGGAGACTGAGGCAGGAGAATAGCTTGAACCAGGGAGGCGGAGGTTACAGTGAGCCAAGGTCGTGCCACTCTACTCCACCCTGGCAACAGAGCGAGACTCCGTCTCAAAATAAACAAACAAACAAAAACAAAACAACAAAAAAATATGTCGCCTTTCCTCTGAAGTGTTCCCTCACTTCTCTAAACACAGATGAACACGAACTCTGTAGTCTGGTGATGGTACCACCGGGGTGATACTAAAAATATTTTATAACTAGAACAAGTGGACAACAACCAATTGCAAGGGACACCGTCATAGGCAAGCAACACCCCATCAGCCTCGGTGCCATGGAATTTCCCTTGCAGACCATCTGCTGCATTATACAGAATTAATAATGCACATGCATGTTTCATTACTGGAAATGAGCTTTCATCGTTCACTGGAGAACTCTAGGAGAGAAGCTACAAGGAGGGGCTGTAACCTGCCCAACTGCCCACATCAGAACCCGAGAAATCTCCCTTGTCCCCTCCTCAATCTGTCACCTCCTACATGTGATCAGTCCCTACGCCTCCACTGCCACAGCTGTGACTCTAGCCAAAGCAGCCACCCTCTCTTACAGGGACTGCTGCACAGCACAACCTCCCAAGTTTGCCTCCCTGGCTCCAATCTTGCCCCTCTCCAACCCACTCTCCCTCTCTATGGCCAGAAGGCTCTGTCTAAACAGCAAATCAATCATGACATTTCTAACTTAACAGGTCATTGAATGGCTCCCTGGTGTTCTTAAGATAAAGTCAAAATTCAAAGATATGTAAAAAGATTCCAAGAAAGAAGGTAGCATTTACGGTGGATGTTGATAGATACACAGAGATAAAAGTAAGCATTCCTCAGGTCTAGAGAACAGTGTCAGCAAAGACTCTGTGCAGGAAGACGTAGCCCAGAGCATGGAACAACATGGAATTTAAAAACCATGCAGCTCGGATTGTTAGGAAATGCAAAGGTATTGTGCTACTATTTCTCCTATTCCACTGCAAAGTCAGCCATCCCTAATTAATCATATGCACTGTTCCTCTGAGCCCAGAATCAATATGAGACTCCCTCTCAAGACCAGACTCCAGAAAGCCACCAACAACCCTGAGAAAAACATGAAACCAATCCACCATCTCCAAGCAAGGGCTCGAGGGGGGACCCTAGAAGGGTAGCCAGGTACTGGATACCAGCCAGACAACAAATGTTCAACCCAGAAAATCCAGACATTCCAGCTGTTTGCTAACAACTGCTCTGGACTTCTCCAGCAAGCAGAGAACTCTTCAGGGGCCTGGAATGTAACTGTCATTCTGCTTTGTTTGGAAATACTTACACTTGCATTTGCAGAGCTAGCTCCTCGAAGGCAAGCGCCCCTGGAAAAGTCACTGCAACTGCGAAATCTTGTTCTGATAAACAGATTCCCGGAGCCAGAAAATTGGCCAGATTAGATCACAAAGTGCTTGCTCTGAGAGTCAATAAAGCTGGCGGCACATGGACTTGACAAATGGATGGGTGGATGCAAAGACTAAATACCATGTCCGTTACACACAGGTGGTCCTGCCAGACATGGGGCTCAAAGCGCTTTCCCAGCAGGACCAGGGATCCTGGGGCCTGGTGAACAATAACGGAGAGGCACATTCTTTTTGCTCTTCTGAGCTACTGTATTAGGCATGCAGGTGGTGCACAGCCGTGTGCTTTAGCGAAGTGACATCACCAAACTCAAAAGCATGAGGAGGACCGGGAGCGGTGGCTCATGCCTATAATCCCAGCACTTTGGGAGGCTGAGGCGGGTGGATCGCTTGAGGTCAGGAGTTTGAGACCAGCCTGACAAACACGGTGAAACCCCGTCTCCACTAAAAATATGAAAATTAGCTGGGTATGGTGGCACACACCTGTAATCTCAGCTACTTGGGAGGCTGAGGCAGGAGAATCGCTTGAACCCAGGTGGCGGAGGTTGCAGTGAGGTGAAATCGCGCCATTGCTCTCCAGCCTGGGCAACAAGAGCAAAACTCCATCTCAAAAAAAGAAAAGCATGAGGAGAAACCAATGCAAAAGCAAGTTAAATCTTGTTGATTCTGTCTTCAAAAACCTTCCTCAAGCCCATCCATGCTACTCACCGGCACCACACAATCCAAGCCGCCATTATTCTCTTGCCCTTTTCAACCACGGGTTTTCAACAGGGATCCATTTTGCACCCCAGGGAACATATGGCACTGTCTGGAGACACCCTGGGTTGTCATGACAGGGAGATGGGGGTGCAATTGGCATCTAGTGGGCAGAGTCCAGAGATGTTGCTATACCTCCTGTAATGCACAAAACAGTCCCCCACAATGAATTATCCAGCTGAAAATGTCAATAGTGCGGAGGATGACAAGCCTTAGCTTATTAATTAAAAAAAACCTATGGACTTCCCACTTCTCACTCCCTCCAGTTCCTTCTCTTCGTGCAGGATGAGATTTTAAAATGCACTGGGGGGGTTCTCTGTGCCCTCAGAATAAATCTAAAACTCTCACTGTAGTTTACAAAGCCCAGCCTGGTCCTGTTGCTGCCTGCTTCTGGGTACTTACTTCAAACCATCTCCTGCCACATACCTCAGTGGCCCCTGTTGTGAGGCTTCCAGATGTGCTGTTTGCTGACCCCAGACATTCTTCCACCTACCTTTCATCTGTGTAATGGGCTCCACTGTGTCCCCCGCAAAATTTATATGCTGAAGTCCTGAACCCTAGAACCTCCGAATGTGACTGTATTTGGAGACGAGGATCTTTAAAGAGGTAATGAAGCTAAAACGATGGCATAAGGGTGGGCTCTAATCCAGTACAACTGATGTCCTTCTAAGAGAGATCAGGACACAGACCGTGTACAGAGGGAAGACCATGTGAAGACATGGGGAGAAGAGGACCATCCATAAGCCATGGAAGAGGGGCCTCAGAGAACACTAATCCTGCACCTCGATCTCAAACTTCTAACCTCCAGCACTGTGAGAAGACAAACTTCTGTCATTTCCCAGTCTGTGGACTATCCTATGTTAGGCTGGTGCAAAAGTAATTGCATTATGCAATTATGTAACTTGCATTATGCAATTACTTTTGCACCAACCTAACAGCAGCCCACGCAAACGAATACACTTGGCTAACCTCATTCATCCTTCAGACTTCAGCTTAAATCACTTCCTCAGATCCCTTCATGGACACTCAATCTACAGGCAGTCCCCCCTGTTTTTCACGCTGGTAGTGTCCTGTTTTCCTTTATCCCAGCTTGTGCTTACTGGTGTGCCTGTACTACCTCTCCACCATACTGAACACTCCGTGAAGGCAGAGAGGCGCTGCTATGTTCAACTCTGCACCCTGGGCACCTGACCACTCTGTAAGTCTCCAATAAATACTTGTAACCACTCTAAGAAAGCCAAGTGTTCAGTCACTAATTTATTTCCTCCCTTTCCCCTGTACTCTTCCCTGTAAGGTTCCATCCAGCCTTTGTCTCATCCCCCTAGAATGTGAGTGGGATCTCTACATACATAGTTAAAATAAGGGACATGGGGGTGTCTGGATTTGTACAAGTAAATTACTACCCTGCCTGCTTTAAAAGAGGTTAGAAATCTTTTCAGGCTGACGGCAGGACTTTCTAGTGGCTGAAATATTTATCCCATCTTAGTGCCTCGGGACACATTTAGAATCCAAAAAAGACAAGCATTAGCACAAAGTTGGCTAGTTGGGGTTTCTCCTCCTCCCTTCTTTTTTTCATTAAGCTGAAAAATGAAAAAGAGTTGCCCATTTTCACTGCAGCACATCACTTACTTAAAATAACTACACCATCTGCACCAAGAATGAAAAAAACATTCCAAATCCCCCCTCATTGGACAAAGGCAAACAGCCAGCCTGCTGCAGAAGCTTCTTCCAAAACTGCTGGCTCCCACAAATTTACAGACAAGGGGGCCAAAACTGGGGGCAACTACAAAAACTCAGACAGCTGCTGCATTCTGCCCAAATTACTCCAGAACATGCAGTTAGTGATGCTGACTTTTCCAGCTGATAAATGGGAACTCTATCCTACCAGCTGGAGTCCTCCTGGCTCTCTCCTTCTGCTGTTCTTCCCGCCCCAGGGGGGACCCCCTGTCATGATGTAATCTAGAATTAACATCTGCAAACCATGGCAGCCCTGCTTCTCTACTTCTGCCCAGTGGCCTTCATTTGTATCCTTTGTTTCCTGACAATCTGGATCTGAAGGCTCAATGAACAGCAAAGGCAAGACACACACCCATACATATGTACAGACACACATACGGCTTAGCATTTGGTTTTGCAGATCTCAAACAGATCTTGTCCTAAACCTCCCCGGAGAATTAACAACCTCTTTCCACTGCCCAGTGCCAACAAACATAGTGTTATGAAGCCACTGAAAGCCACTGTCTGTTTTCCCTGTGATGGCTTCTTAAACATCACACACACACACACACACACACACACACACACACACACACACTCCATGCACAGGCACAAGTAAGACCAGCGAGTGAGCTGCTCTGTAATGATCTGTTTATAAACATCCCTAGAAAATCCCTGAAAACCTCCTCGACTCTAGGCTGCTCCACGTGGTAGCATCAGTGTCAGAGAAAACCAGAGACATCTGTCCTGTACACTTCCCAGAGCCATTCGGTTCCCCATCAAACTGCTTCCTGCTGGAGCCTGACTATGAGGAGTATGTTCACTGTCACCAAGAACAGTCACACAAGGCTGTCCGAGTCTGGGGCAAGGATGTGCCCTCTGGCTCCAAGCACCTGAGCATAGCCAGGTCTCCATCTCTGTCTAGACTCTTCAGGCCACCCTTCCCTGTGAGCTCATTCCAATAGCCCCAGCCTCCATTTGTCCATCTGTTCAAGGAAGATACAGCCCAGGGAAATTGGTGAGAAGCTGTAACATGACACCTGGGCTCAGCCCAGGACCACTGGCTATTGACATGCACAGATTTCATATTTACACTGTCTATGAGCCTAAAAGAAGATGGTCTGCAATTCTGCAGCAGGAACAACTGATGGACAGAGCAAGTCACCAGGACAGTGAGTGAGCCTAGCTGCCTACTGTGCCATGAAGTGGCTGCCCTTCATACAGCTAGACGGTTGTTTCTCCTACAAGGGTAAAGCAGCATGACCCACAAAATGATAAAGGCTTCATTTCTTTCTTATAAAGCAAGTTCGTAAGGAAAGCCAATGGCTGGTATTAATGGGGCAAGCAAAGAGCTCTAGGTAAAGGACAGTTTTTTACCAGGAAATAGTTTTACAAATTATTTTTGTCCTGTACTTATAGCCTCATCAAGGGCCTACTAGTTGCTACTTACATTTTTTTATTTATGCTTCAGTGCATTTCATGAAGAAAATTATGTTGCAGCAGTGTTAATCTCATTGGGGTTTGCAGAGCCATCGGGATACGGCCTTTATGAGGTCCAAGGTCCACAGTTTGGAGGTCTGACAGCAACTCTGGAAGATGCTGTTTGTCACGATGCAGACCTCCAAGATGAGCACTGAATCCCAGCCCCACCCTCATCCCATCCTTCCTCCTGCTTCCTTAATAGCCCTCCAGAAATCAATTATTATGGACGTTTCGCTAGGGAAGACCTGACATCTACTGAAACACATACACACGGCAGGAGTGAAACATTAGTTCTTTCTTACTCCTTACAATCGCTCTATGAAACAGGCACCATATCCATTTTGCAGATGAGGAACCTGAGATTGAAGAAGTAACCTGCCCAAGGTCACACAGCTAGAACAGGTCTGAAAACAGCCAGAGTAAATATTTCAGTCTGTGTAGGCCAAGAGGCCAAATTAAGGTACCTATGTAAGAGGAGAGAAAAGAATATTCAACACATTTTTTATTGATGAAATTTACAATATGTTCATAATCACTGGGAAAATTTTTCTGGGAAAAAATGAAATGATTTTTGGGGAGGGTAATTAACATTTCACTTTATTGAGGTTCAAAGTTAGTGTTTCCTATTATCAAAATATATTATATATGTCTGATTTTTTTTTCCCAATCATTTAAATACATAAAAACCGGCTCAGGGGATGGCTGACATTAGCCCATTTGCCAACTGACTCCTGCACTAGAAGAGTATAGGTTTATGTGAAATCAGAAAATGACAAAAGTGTCCAATCCCAAGGCATATCCCCTTATCCCATCACACCCACCACTCTGAAATGAGCCCCGTTGTTGACTGGCTGCTCCCCACACCATGTCTTCTTGCTGCTGCATCCCCAGCAACTAGCAAGTGCCAGGTGCCTGGCAGACTCTCCATAAATGTTGACTCAATGAATGAGGAACGGAACCTGTTGACCTGTAAGGACCTTTCCAGTTCTGACACTCTTAAGTTCTGTGAATTTATCTAAACCGGAGTTGAACCCATTTATACTCTGCCACACAAAATGCAGTGGATAAATGAGGCTGGGGTGAAGAACATTTCTGGCCTCCCAAGAGGAAAGGCGCTGAAGTGAAGAGCTTCTGGGAGAACTTCTGCAAGCGCTCGCTTTTCACTCACACCCGTGTCCTTGCCAAGGGCTGGCTGCTGGTCAGGCCTGGGAGAGAATCTGGAGCAGGAGCCATCCCCCCATGCCTTCTGTCTTTTCAGCTCAATCAGCAGCAGCAGGAGGAAGTGTGATGGACATGCCGCTAAAGTGAAGGAGGGGGACAACTTTACTACCAATTTTATGAGGCTTGTGATAAGCCAGGGCTTATGAGAGGGCCAATCAACTCTGCACTTCAGCACCTCTCAGCAACAGCCACTGGCCAAGGAGAAGCATTTTGCTACAACCCCAAGTTCAGCCCAGCCCCTTGTGCCCAGGGACAATTGCGACAATTTCCACAGCCACCGGGGAACCATTCGACATTCTCTCTTCTGTTCCGCATAGATGCCGCCAGGCAGGGCAAATATGGAAAATACCAAAGCCAACTAAGGAACGAGGCCAGAAAAGCAAAACGATCTTCATAGAGGCCCCCAAGTGTATCTCTCTCTATGAGCTCAGGGTAAGAAAGAAATTCTGAAATAAATCTCAAAGCACAGGCCACAGAGACTGATAAATACAACTCCATTAAAATGTAAGACTCCTAGTCATCAATAGATATTATAAACAAAGTTAAAAGAGAAGCCATGAACCGGAAGAAGATATCTGCCACATGTATAACCCACAAAGTATCAATATCCAGAATTTTCTGACAACATGATATAAGAAAACACAAGCAGCCCTGTGGAAAAATGGACAAAGCACACGAACAGGTACTTTCATCGATGAGGAAACTCAAATAGCTACTTAATATATACTCAATCTCACTTGCAATCAAAGAATGATTAATGGAACACTAGAGCTCTTTCATGCCCATCAGACTTGCAAAAATTTGAAGCCCGACATTCTCAAGTGGCGAGAAGATGCGGAGGAACAGGAACTCACAAATGCACATCTGAAGAGTAATTTGGCAACTCCTAGTGAAGCTCACACACTTTTGTTACAGGAAAGGGGTCCTGATCCTGACTCCAAGACAGGGTTCTTGGATCTCATGCAAGAAAGAATTCAAGGCAAATCCACAGAGTAACGTGAAAGCAAGTTTATTAAGAAAGTGAAAGAATAAAAGAATGGCTACTCCATAGGCAGAGCAGCCCCACGGGCTGCTGGTTGCTCATTTTTATGGTTATTTGTAAGTTTTCTAGGAAAGGGGTAGGCAATTAATGGAAGTGAGGGCTCCTCCCCATTTTAAACCATATAGGGTAACTTCCGGAAGTTGTCAAAGCATTTGTAAACTCTGGTGAGAGTGTCTTTTAGCATGCTAATGCACTGTAATTAGCATATAATGAACAATGAGGATGACCAGAGGTCACGTTTGTCACCATTGGTTTTGGTGGATTTTAGCCGGCTTCTTTACTGAAACCTGTTTTATCAGCAAGGTCTTTATGACCTGTATCTTCTGCCAACCTCCTATCTCCTCCTGTGTCTCAGAATGCCTAATCTCCTGGGAATTCAGCCCAGTAGGTCTCAGCCTTATTTTATCCAGCCCCTATTAAGATGGAATCACTCTGGTTTAAAGGCCTGATACTTTGACCCAGTCAATCCTAATACATACTCTAGGCCTAGGGACAAACATGTACATGTCCCCAGGGTGACAGCAAGAGAAATTCACTGAGACATTACTATATACGAAACTATAAGACAAACTAAATGTTCATCAAAAGGAGAATGGATGACAAAACAGGGTACCTTCACACAATGGAAGGCTACTCAGAGCTTCAATTAAATGAACTAGGATTTACATGACACAACACAGGTAAATCTGAGAAACTTACTGCTAAGCAAATAAAGCAAACTGTAGAATATCATCTACATCCTGTTTAAAAACATACTATTTTAATGGATACATACAGATGTAAAAGTATTTTTAAAATGTACAGGAGAGATAAATACCAAATTCAGGATTGTGGGTACCTCTGGCAAATGGGATCAGTACATATGAGCTTCAACTGCAAGATTTCTGTCTTTAAAAAAATCTGAAGCCAGCATGGCAAAAGATTAGAATTCAGTGGAACTGGGTGGCAGGCATACGGCGGGCTTTGTGTTATTCTTGGTTATTTTGTTATTGTGTTATTCTTGCGTTATTCTTGGTAACTTTTCTCTACCCTTTAAAAAATGTTTCATTAATAAAATTGTATTATAGAGAAGAAAATTTGCACTGATATTTGAGGGAAAAAAAAACCTATGAAAGACATATGGAAGCATTTACCACTATATTCTCCCTTCAAAAACCCCACCAACTACAAAGGAATGTGAAATAAAAGGGGGCAAGTGTTCATCCTGGAAAAGAAAGAGCAAATGCAACGACATTCTCCTGGGAGATTCCAACTATTACGAACTTCTTTCATATTCTGAAAGGCAGCAGCAGTTGCAGGGTAGGAGCTGACTGTGGAGGAAAAAATAAACGTATCTCCTAAGATAGATTTACCCACCAAACTCATTAAGCCATGACATTCCAAAAACAGAAATAGCAAGGCCTAGCCAGTAGGTCAGATATTTTGGATCCTAACTCCCTAAGAAGTCAGGGTGGGGAAAGCCACAGTAAAGCTGTCTTCCTTAGAATAGTCCACACCATCTGCCTCCTCGCCCCACAATATGGGGCTGCAGGAGGCTGAGCAAAGCTCAGATGGGCTCAGCTGGGGGTAGCCAAGGCTGTAACTTGGTGGGGCCCCCTGGCTTTTGCAACTAAGGAGGGGCAAAAGGCACAGAGCAGAGTCGAAAACCAGGGTGGCCAGCACAAAAATGGTTTGAGGGTGAAGGACAGGGGAAGGCAGGGAAACCAGACAGTGAAGCCCAATCCCTGCACCTTCCCTTCTGGGAAGGCAGTCTGTTAAAAAAAATCAAGAGCTCAAAAGTGAGCCAGACTTGGGTTCTAATGCCTAGTTCTCTTATAACCATAACTAGCTGTGCAACTTCAAACAAGTGAGCTACCCTCTCTAAGCTTCAATTTTCCATTTGTAAAACTGAGGAAACCCCACCTCCCTGGCAGCATTGCTGAGAGACAGAGGGATGATGATAAAGATATAGATACAGATATAGCTATTGATATAGATATAAACATATATAAATATGGACATAATGTGAACATACAAGAGCTAGAAGGATAAAGTGTATAGTATATAAGAGAGCAGGTGGCATATACTTGGGGTTTAATAAATGGTACTAGTATATGTTACTCCTTCCTTCCCCTCCATACATTTTTCCTGACTCTCTGAGTCAGAGAAGGCTGGGTCCCTTTTCTCTTCCTGTCTCTCTAGAGGGAGTGTGCCTGGTCAGATGGGAAGCCTGCTGGAATTTGGACTGGTTGGCTGGGACCTGGCGGTCACTCAGATCCAGAAAAGCAGATTGTAGGGACAGACACCAGGTTTTAAGGACACAGTTAAAGAGCTCCCAGTGAAGACCCTGGCTGTGTGTCTTCTCATACATGATGGCCTCAGCTCAATTCTTCCTAAGAAATAATTAGCCCTCCTTAAATCATTTCTAGTGCTCTTTAATAGCAGCCAAACTACACACATGAACCAACCCTTCCAAACAGCTATAAAGCAGGTCAAAAGAGAAAGGGATACGGGAGTCACTACTGGGTTTTGGGGGAGTTGCTACACTTCCCTAAGCCTCAGTTTTCCCATGTATAAAATAAGGCAGTAATAGATGACAACCAAATTCCTTTTCAACTCTCAGCTTATTCTTTGTTTCTGTGGACTCGTAATCATCCCCATAACAGTCAAACACATATCATCTACTTGTCCTAGATAGAGTCTTCGGCACTCAAACATAATACGTGGGATTGACGTAGAGCTCCTCTTCTGAAGGACTGAAAATATCCTTGAAAGGCAGGTACTGAAGACAGTTCCTCCTGTTTAACACAAAGAGACTAAAGCCAGAGATCAACCAGCCCATCAAAAGGCAGTGCTGGAGCTGGCCAAAGAATCCACGTCTCTGGTTCCCAGATGAGACGCAATTCTGGCCTCTGCACTTTACAACTCTGACCGTCTCCGCTGTCAGCTAGGAGATGGCTAGTCCCATGGTCCCCTGCAACAGGAGACAATAATCTCCAAAGGGACAGGAATCACACCTGCCTCCCGTTCCCTATGGATTAAAGGGCCTCTCTGGTTCACTTCAATTATCCATAATCTTCCATCATGTCTCAGCAAATAAATGATTGTTTGGCTTATCACTTCTGATTGGGAGAGCAACCCTGCCAGGGAGATCAAAAACACCAGCCTTTTTCCGTCAAGCAAGGAGGGTGTGCATATTAACCCATGAGTCTTTTTAAATTTTCTTAAGTAGCTTAATCCATTAAACTGGTCCATACCGCTTCTACAATCTGCTTACGCAGGCACCCTCCCTCCTGAGCACGACGACAGGCCCTCCATCATGAGGTATTAGCTGACTTCTTGAGCAAATGATGTTTGTACATCTAGAAAGTGCCAGAGTTAAGCAGTGTTTACCACTGGAGTCCCCACTTTAGTATGCATATCTGAAGCATGGCAGCTTTTAGACTTCCTGAGTGAGCAATTTACCTTTGCAAGAAACTATCAGATTTGGTAAATCAGTCAAAGGGCTGAAACTGTGGAGATGAACCTATTTGGGGTTTCCAGATTGCAAAGGGTAGCCTATGAAAGGGTAACTTATGACCTTCCTGAAAATGAAGCAAGTTTAAAAATTAAAGATGGATTATAGAGCTCTTCTCATCTGAGTCAGCCCTGGCGCCCATACAATGAATTCTATTACCATTCTTTCCAAGCTCCAGGAATGACTTACCCACCCTGTGCCTCAATTTCGTTATATATAAAACAGAGATTGACCAAATGCAAACTTGACAGGCTCCCTGGGTAATCAAAGGGCTGTTTTGTCCATCTTGGTATTGGAACCAAGTAGTCACAGACCTGAAAACATCAGAACTCTCACCGACTATCACTCACACCAGAAAACCTCTTACGGAAAAAAAAAATACTAAAAATCAGTCGAAGCTTCTGAATTTTTCACACATTTTATGACAGCATGCAGATAGCGGCCATTAAGATTAACCAGGGCTCATTTCTTAAAGGTGCTATTATTCAAGATTAAAGAATTACTATGATATAAAGACCAGACGCAATGCAGGTACATAACATGTCATTTCATAAGACAAAGCATTCTAATGTAGTTACATGATTAATAATTAGAGGGAGGGTGATCTGAAGTATAATAGGATTCGCCCTGAACTGAATAAAATAGAATCATACCAGGTGAGATGAACAGCAGAAGGGAACTGTTCATTAGGAAACAATTTTTCAATAAATTGAAATAACGTGCCCCACAGTGTGGGTCCAGTTCTTCAGGTGACTCCATTGCTCCCTATTAACAGGGGCAGCTCAATACCAAGGCGCTGGAAGAGGTCGAAGGCCAGGTGAACGCTGAGACCATGACTAACCTCTAAATAGGTCTGAGGCCAGGTGCAGTGGCTCCCGCCTACAATCTCAGCACTTTGCAGGGGTAAAGTGGAAGAATCACTTGCGCCTAGGAGTTCAAGACCCGCCTGGGGTATACAGTGAAACGTCATTTCTACCAAAAAAAAAAAAAAAAAAAAGACTAATTAAAAATTAGCCAGGCATGGTGGCACGCGCCTGTAAGTCACAGCTACTCAGGAGGCTGAGGAGAGAGGATCACTTGAGCCCGGTAGGCAGAGGTTGTAGTGAGCCAAGATCATGCTGCTGCATTCCAAGACAGAGTCAGACCCCATCTTAAAAAAAAAAAAAAAAAAAAAAACAAGGTTGAAACCCTATAGTCTGCATTTCCTTCAATCCTTGACATCTGTCTGGTTCCCATCACTCTCTCCTGAATCTGTCTTCACAAAGTCACGGGCGGGGCGGGGCTTTCCCGATCATTGAATTCAAATGTTAATTTTCCATCTTAGGCATAATTCTGCTGCTTTGGATCAACTAGATCATTCCCTCCTGAAACTTCATTCCCCTGGCCTCCCTCACACCATATTCTCTCCTCTTCTTCTGCCTCCCTCTAACACACACCTGGCTTTCTGATCATTCCTTCTCAGTCATCTTAGAAGTTCCTTTTCCTCCAACCATCCCTTAACAGCCTTCAGAGTTTTGCTCCCAACTGCTTGAGCAAGCGACATCTTCCCTAGCTAAGTCATTTTGCCCACTACTAGTTTGACCTTCACGGTGATAACTCCCAAACCAACACTTCCAATTCAGCTCTCTTCCCTTCAACGACATCCTCCACCGACGGCTTCACACTTCCATCCCATACTGCCAAAGACACCTCATCCCCGGCACAAGCTCAGCATGTCCAAAACAGAACTTTTGTTTTCTTCTAAACCTGCTCCTCCTGTATCATGTGATATCTCAGCTGACAGAACCACCAACCATCCCTCTCCCTCACCCCCACTGCCATCAACCAACCGGTGCTGTAATTAATAATCAATATGTCCCAACTCTGCCACTCACAACCCTACTTCAAATCCTTCTCTTCTCTGTTTGGCACTAATGGCTTCCTCACTGGCTTTCCTGGCTCTAGTCTTGGCCCCTAAAAGCATCCTTCACACAGCTGTAGAACAAATCTGACCATGTCACATGCTGTTTCAAATCCCCATTCCACAGAGGGTAAAACTCAAGGTCCCCAGGTCAGCAGAGATGGCCCTGGGTATCTTGGCCAGCCTGCCTCTCCAGGGGTTTTCTCCCTAGTTCCCCCAGGACAACGTACATGCCCCCATTCAGACCTCTCAACATAACTTAGGCAAACCTCTATCTCTTCATTTACCATAGTGCTCCATAAATTTCTGCTGGTTGTCTTTCTTTCCCCTACAACCCACGAGCAACTTTTATACTAGAGGAGGGAATGTGTTCTAATGTAGCCCAGGGCCCACAACAGAGTGTCTCTTGAAATGGAAAGAGAAAAAGAAGGAGGGAAAAATGGACAGTTGCTTCCCTGTGCTAAAATACTATGAACATTTTGTGGATTATTCCTTCAAATTAGGATTATTCCTCAATCTTGTGGACAGTCCCTATTTGCATGCATTTTAAGATAACAGAACTAAAATATGTCTCTTCATGCTCAGATGATAACTTGCTTATTTTAAAGGCAGGAGGGGGGACAGGAACCAAAATTTCAAGTTTTTATTCATATTATTTTTTATTTAAATTATTGACTTTCTTGAGAAGTCCATGGACCCTAGAATTTTCTGTGAGGCAACCTTTACCTCCAGATTAGCTTGAGTGTAAACCAGCAATTCTTCATGGCTCAAAGCAAACATTCAAATGTAGCCTAGTACTTCATACGGCAACCTTGGCAGATAAAAGCTTGCCTCCAGAACTCTGGGGCATAAGGACTTTGCATGTGATAACATGTGCTGTCAGCATCATCTGACACAGCTTCTCATAAGACAAACCCAACATGCTGTGATGACCCATGCCCACAGAGCCAGCTCACAGGAAAGCAAGGTCAGACACATGTTAAAGGGGAAGAGAGCCAGGCCCAGGTACATCTGGCAGGTGACAACACCTCTCTGAGTCAGCCCTGTTTCTGCTCTGCACTGGGTTGCAGACAGCCTCTCAGTCAAGCCTCTGGTCCTCCACCTAGAGAGGTTGATTCATCTTCTTCCCATGGTAAGTCCCAAACCTTGAGCACCCTACCTTTGGCCTTTGTTTCTTTCTGTATCCAGGGAATAGTGAAGCGCAGTGACAGGCCACTGTGCTCTGGGACTCTCATCCAGAGCAGGCAAATATGCAAGTCCTTTGCTACTGGAGGAGGTGAGGGTGGCCTGGCAGGAATGAAGGAGCCTAAAGGGGTTCAGTCAAGAGCCTGCCTCTGTTATGAATGGCCATCAAAGCACTGGGGCCCAGGCCCTCAGTCACCCCATTCCTGGCAGCTCAGGTGTCCTATGAACAAACAAGGCCAGGTTATCCACCTATATGGAAGGTGGCAGCTCTCCACACACTCCGGATATGAAGAGAGGAATACTAGCTCTACGTGAAGCAAGACTGACATAAGAAATCCCAGCAGAATAAAGCAACATAATGAACCAGAGTGCCAGCACAGCTCCAGAGAGACTCTCCCTGTCTCTCCTTTTGTCAATCAAGTGCCTTTACGCTAACAACATGAGAGACTACGGGTTTTAAGAGACAGAGGGCAAGAGATCCACCTTCTCACTGAATGCCCGCAATAATCAGCTCCAACAGGCTCCAACCCCTGCCTGGCATGGCTCACTTTCCACCTCACATCACAATCCACCCCGTGCTGCACAAATGATAATGCATTTACAGACAGCTGGACTCTCCAGCCAGGAGGAAAAATTTCACCTAATTAAATAAAAACAAAGCAGAAAACCAAAGCCTTCAGCTAGTGCCAGAAAGAAGAACTGCTTGGTCGTTTATAGAGCTTTACAGCCAGAAATGCCAATCAAGATTTTTTTTTCTAAATGCATGTTTTAAAACAATCTTCTATGTCCCTAATTGGAGCTCTTTAAAAATCAGTAAGAGAACTGCAAACAAACCAAGAAAAAAATGAACAAAGAAAATGGAAAGGCACGGCACAAAAAATAAACATGGCCAATAAATGAAAAGACGCACAGCCTCACTAGCAGGTAAACAAATGCAAGTAAAATGCCACTTTTTAAAATAACATGATTGGCCAAAAGTTGAAAAGATGGGCACTCCTGAGGGTTGACAGGGTGAGGAGACTGGCACTCTCAGACCCTACTGGTGGGAGTATAAATTGGTAGAACCTCTCTAGGGCCACTTGGCAGCACCTGGCACAATTTATAATGAGCTGCTTTGTACCCACCAATTGTATTTCTAGGAATTCAGCCTTAGAAATATATAAATGCAGAGAGAAAACACATAAAAGTCTGGGTTTTTTCTTTATAGTACTACTTGTAAAAGCTCAAAACTTTAAAGAACTTAAGTATCCATAAGAGGAGATGGGTAAATGAAAGAGATCTTCAAAAACTTCGTGAAAACGCATACTATAAAAAAACTATGCATAGATTTTAAAATTTGTTTGTACCCAAATAAATTCATACTAACTTGTTATAACATGTCTGAACAGGATGGAGCTTGAGGCACTAAGAAGGGTAAGACACCTGTTTGAAAAAAGCCCGTTCGGAGCAACATGAATTCTGCTAAAATTGAAGCAAGAACAAACATCCAATTTACAATGAAGCCTGGGTGAAAGGATGAGGAAATCATTGATGGTTTACGAAAAGTTTATGGCAACAATGCCCCCCGCCAAAATCAGCAGTTTACAAACACCTAACTCATTTTAGGAAGGAGCAAGGCAGTGTTGAAGATGAAGCCTGCAGTCGCAGGCCATCCACATCAATTTTTGAAGAAAAAAATGAATCTCGTTTGTGCCCTAATTAAAGAGGATCATCGACAACAGAAACAACAGCCAATGCCACAGACATCTCCATTGGTTCAGCTTACACAATTCTGACCGAAAAATTGAAGTTTCCACTTGAATGCCAAAACTGTTGCACCCAGATCAGCTACAGATAAGAACAGAGCTTTCAATGGAAATTCTAAATAAGTGGGACCAAGATGCTGAAGCATGTCTTTGAAGAATTATATTAGATGAATACGGGCCGGATGCAGTGGCTCATGCCTATAATCCCAGCACTGTGAGAGGCCAAGGCAGGTGGATCACTTGAGGTCAGGAGTTGGAGACCAGCCTGGCCAACATGGTGAAACCCTGTCGCTACTAAAAACACAGTCGCCCAGCACACAAAGGTATGCGACTGTAATTCCAGCTACTCGGGAGGCTGAGGCACGAGAATTGCTTGAATCTGGGAGGCAGAGGTTGCCATGAGCTGAGACCGTGCCACTGCACTGCAGCCTGGGAGATAGAGCAAGATTCCATCTCAAAAAGAGAGAAAAAAAAAAAAGATGATAAAATAAGGTTTAATCAATACAATCATGAAGAAAAAGCACAATCAAAGCAATGGCTACCAAGTGTGAAAGTGGTCCAGTCACAGCGAAAGGTGACCAGTCAGGAGTAAAGGTCACGGCAACAGTTTTGTGGGATACTTGAGCTATTTTGCTTGCTGGCTTTCTGGAAGGCCAAAGAACAATAACGTCTGGTTATTATGAGAGGTTTTGAGAAAGTCAGCCAAAGCTTTAGCAGAAAAATATCCCAGAAAGTTTCACCAGAGGGTCCTCCTCCATCCTAGTAATGCTCCTGCTTATTCGTCTCATCCAACAGGGCAATTTTTTGAGAATTTCAGTGGGAAGGCATTAGGCAGCCTCCTTACAGTCTTGGCTTCTTCTGACTTTCTGTTCCCCAATCCTAAAAATCTTTAAAAGGCAAATATTTTTCTTCAGTTAATAATGTAAAAAACACATTGACATGGTTAAATTCCCAGCACTCTCAGTTCCTTAGAGATGGACTAATGGCTGGTATCATCACTTACAAAAGTGCCTTGAACTTGCTGGACCTTATGTTGAGAAGTAAAGTTTATATATTTTTATCTTTGAATTCCACCTTTCCACGAACTTTCTGAGGTCCTCTCATATGATGCAATATAGCCATACTACCACATCAGCCTTTCAAAAGAATTCAGGAGTTAGAATGTACTGACATGAAAGAACATCCACGATAGAGTCAGAAGGGAAGGGGCAAGCTGCAAACAGTATGTATAGCATCATCCAAAGTTTGTGCATCGCTAGAGATGCAGACTTTAATACAGTGTACTGGTATTTACATTTATACCTGTACAGTCTTAGAACACACATTCTGCAGGGAAGGAATTGAGAGGTCCTGTTAGAATGTGAGTATATTTCCTATTGGCATCTTTTCTTCAGAACCAATTGCCTAAAATGTCACCATAGTAAATATGCCTGGAGAACTTACGAGAGCAGCCAAGATGATTTGAGGGAGAGGTTGCATAGCACTACTCATTATAAAAATGCATACACATACAGAGATATTGGCTTCTTTAAACTTTTAAGAAACAAAACCCAAAAGGAAAAAGTCATCTTACTCACCAAATTACAAAATATTTTCATGAAGCATTCCTCAAAGCATGAGAGAAGCAAGTTTGGGGAAAAGAGTACTTGATACAGTCAGAAACCAACAGTCCCAAATGTTGGCTTGAACCAAAAAGAAAAACTGAACAGGGGAATCACTTACGGATGGCTGCTCATTAATGAGTTATCACAGAAAATGACCCAAGGGCTATATTTGCTTTTATTCCCTTTTAGAACACAAATGTATCCTATAAAAGCTCTTATGAGCCACCTTCCACAGCCAGCCACACTTCTCCCCTCCCTTCTGGCCAGCCCCACTCCCCCACAAGAGGCCATGCCTCAGTAGCCTGGGTGGGACAGCTCTGATCCTGATGAAGGGATGTAAACGTCATTCATCCTCTATGGGGAATGTGGCAGGTCTCTCCAAATCTCGCTTGCCCTCCCTGTGAGCTCACAATTATACCCTGCTCTGGACTCCTGTTTCCAAGCTACTGGGTCTTCCAGGTGGCATCAGGCCACGATTTCTGCTGGAAAACAGAGGAGCTCATTCAAGGGCGCCTGGAACAAGAGTGCTGGAGTCTGGAGCCCAAGGCCTGTGGGATGTTGGATTGCCAAGATTTTGGAGTTGTCCTTGCAACCCAAGTGGGTGGAGGGTTATCCTACGACCCACCTCCTGGAAGATGAGGTGGAAATTGGATCTTTTTAATGTAGAGTAAAAGCAGCCAGACATTTTTGCCAGTTCAAAAACAGAAAAAAGTCATCTGTGATGTTGGAAGTCAGGATAGTGGTGGGGGGGGTGGGGGAGGTTGGAGTGGGGGCACCACCGGGGCTCTGGGTTAGCAATGCTGTACTTCTTGTGCTAAGCCCAGCTTCCCCAGGTGTGTTTACTTCATGAAAATTCATAGAGCTCCCCGGTTAACATCTGCGCGCTTTTCGGTATGTGTGTTAAGTTTCTATAAAAAGTTTACTTAAATAAAAAGAAAAAACATGTTTTTGAACAGCATAGTTGGCTCACAGACACCATTCCTCTCCTTTCTTACTTCTACAGCCTGAGCCACCAGCAACCTCACTGTCAACGTCATGCCAAGTCCAACAGTTCACAATGCAATGACAAGGGGTGAGGATGGGGACAGGCAGTGTGAGAAGGGGGGAATGGCATGTCCAGGATTTATTTTTAATTGACTCACTCATTTTCCACAAATACTCAAAACAGCCCCGCTCCTTTTTTGGGATGCCCAAAATGGCACGAGCCACACTCTGATAAACCCCAAGCATGCAAGCTTCTCAGGCCCGGTGCAAGGCTCTGTGGTGGCATCTACTGAAGCCTGGCTGAAGAGCCAGACTCTGGGATGCATTCAGAAAAGTCTATATGGCTGCTGTCGCTTCGGTTCCAAAATGAATCTGAACATGGAGTAGGTGACTCGCCTCCTAGAAACCAATTCCAGCTCCAGTCACAATCCAACTGACTTTCTAAACTCTTCTGGGATTATTCTTGGTTATTGGGGAATCTTACGGGGTCTTCACTGAACTTTTCCATGGTGTTAGTTTAGGGGTTCCCCCCTTCTTTTGTTAAAAAGTTTTTTATTTGTCTTTGGCAAAAAAATAAATAACTAAATCATAAAGTTTACAGTAAACTATATGGGGAGAAAAGCAATCAGGATAATTTATGTTTGATGAGTCCACAGACTAGGCAACTGAATGCTGGTTTCTGCCTGCAGCCAAGGGAAAAGTCTGAACCTGGCTTTCTCCCTCTTTGCCGTAATAACTCTTTCAAAAAGGCATTCCCCTGTCACCACCGCTGCCCAGATAAATCTTCAGGCAGGAGTCTGAACCCTGGGAAAGGAAGGCTGATCTCACCTCGCCAGCAAAGTTTCGGTCACCTCCCCCACTGCAAGCGGAAAAGGAGGGAGCAGATGAGATGGGCCACCCAGCCGAGGGGGAATCGTGACTTTAAGAGCACTCCAGGCGTTACGATCACTGAGGGTACCATGCATATCCTGTACTGCACCCTTCTAGCTACTTCTACTCCTTGGGCACAACAAAAGCCATCATTTCCCATAATGGTGTTATACAGCATTTTCATAAAGGCCAGGCTGGTAATACTATTCCTTTGTATTTAGTACACAGCTCCATGCTAGTCATGCACACCTCTGTCTATCTGTCTGTCGCTCTTTCTCAGATCAGTTTCTTGTGTTCCCACAAAACAAACAGCTTCTGTTCAAACTTCTGCCCAGAGCAACTCAATCTCCAGAGGCCTCCCCCCATCCCAGTAAAAATCCCAAACTTGTGTAAACATGCAAAGGTCTGCTCAAAGCTCAGCCTCCAAGAACAGGGAGGTGTGGAAGGAACGTCTCGGCACACACTTGCCAGGCCCAAGAATCACAGACCCACAGCAGGACACACATCCAAAGACCAAAGGAGAAAAGGTTTCAAAGGAAAGAACCAACTCAAGAATTTTTTACAAAGTATCTTTATTTAGGGGAAAAAAAACAGGTAGGTGTGCCTGCAAAGCCTGCCTTGCCTTAGCTCTCCACCAATGTCTTCCTGATCCTAGCAGACAACACTTACCTACCGGGCAGCGGCAAACCTGGCGGATGGGAGGCAGAAAGACTTCAAGGCACCTGTAATAGCCACTGTCAGTCACCCCACCTAGACAGAAAAGAAAAACTCAGGCACACTCCCCCTGGGAATTGCAAACTTCTGAGAAGAAAAGGAAACAGACTTTGTAAAACACCATCCAAAGAAATAGACATCATTCCTAAAGAAAATGTGGCACATATACACCATGGAATCCCATGCAGCCATAAAAAGAATGAATTCATGTTCTTTGAAGGGACACGGATGAAGCTGGAAGCCATCATTCTCAGCAAACTAACACAGGAACAGAAAACCAAACACTACATGTTCTCACTCATAAGTGGGAGTTAAACAATGAGAACATATAGACACAGGGAGGGGGAACAACACACACAGAGGCTTGTCAGCGAGTAGGGGGCAAGGAGGGAGAGCATCAGGACAAATATCTAATGCATGTGGGGCTTAAAATCTAGATGATGGCTAGATAGGTGCAGCAAACTACCATGACACATGTATACCTATGTAACAAACCTGCTTATTCTGTACGTGTAACTCGGAACTTAAAGCACAAAAAAAAAAAAAAGAAAGAAACTGATATCATTCCTTCAAAGTCCCTTTGCATCAGCAAGCTGCTGAGAGGCTAAAAATCCCTGCTAATAAGCACTCAATTTCAGAAAAATGTGTTATTACCAAACTGCCCCTATGAATCAGGCATTATCCTCAAGACTGCTCAATGAACAAGAGATAAGAACACTCAGCGAAATTTGGAAAACAAAACATTTCTCAGGATGCCTGTACAAATAAGGAACAGCATTTCTATCTCTAAATATACCAAACAGAATCACCTCTGGGCAAGCCGATTCTACCTAATGGATATTTTTTATATTTCAAAATTAACAGATAACTTTGGACTATAATGGAGAGAGAGAATTGAAACTGCATAAATTTCCATCCTCTGCCCTCAAACATCCAACTTGTTTCTTTTCAACTTTTCCATCCAGCTTTTTTCCAGCTTCAAAATTCCCAGAAGTTCACATCTTGAAACACAATAGTCCTCCCTTTTCTGTGGTTTCGTTGTTTGCAGTTTCAGTTACCCTCAGTCAATGGACTTCTGAAAATATTAATGGAAAATTCCAAAAATAAACCATTCATAAGATCTGAATTATGCTCCATTCTCAGTGGTGTGATGAAATCTCATGTCGTCCTGCCTGTCCTGCCCAGGATATGAATCTTCCCTTTGTCCAGCGTACACAGTCTACACTACCTGCCATCAGTCACTTAAGAGAGGTCTCAGTTATCAGATCAACTGCCTCGGTCTTGTAATGTTTGTGTTTCAGCAACCAATTTTACTTAATAATGGCCCCAAAGCACAACAGGAGTGATGGTGGTACTTCAGCTATGCCAAAGAGACGCTGTAAAGTGCTTCCTTTAAGTGAAAAGGTGAAGTTCTCAACTTAGTAAGGAGAGAAAAAAAAAATCTTACGCTGAGGTTGCTAAGATGTACAGTAAGAACAAATTTTCTATATGTGAAATTGTGAAGAAGGAAAAAATCTGTGCTAGTTTTGCTGTCACACCTCAAACTGCAAAAGTTACAGCCAGAGTGCATGATATGTGCTTAGTTAGGATGGAAAAGGCATTAAATTTGTGGGTGGAACACAAGGACAGAAGTATGTTCCAATTGACAGCAACTGGGTACTGTATTCAGTTTCAGATATCCACTGGGGGTCCTGAAATGTAACCCCCACCAAGGATAAGGGGGAGGCTACTACAGAAAGATATTAATCAGAATTCTTAACCCCTAGTAACTTTAGAATGTAGGATGGCAATACAAACTGAAGAACTAAAATCAATAATAATAAACCACTTTCAAGGAAAACAGCAAACTACTATGACCCTGCCTGCCATCTTTCCCCCACAGCTATGCGGGTAGAGTATGAAGTGAAACAGTCATGATGCTGGTGACAGGCCGCCACTCAGACTTCCCTTAGACATCATGCCTGCCTTAATGGAGCACCCTCCATATGTCAGCCCGCACTGGTGCTTTCCGTACGTCATTTAATCCACACTGCATCCCTACTGGGTAGCTACTTATGCCCATTTTCCAGATGAGGAAATTAAGGTTCAAGATGACAAGCCAGCTAACGAGAACCAGGATGCAAATCAAGATCTATCTAGCTCCCCAAAGCTCTTTCCTACTGACCTCTACTATGTCCCCAAAACAGCGTAATAGACCTGTTGATGAAGAAGACATAAGCTACAATTGCTTATGGTTCTCTCTACCCTTTCAAAAATCAGAACATCAGTATTATTGAGGTAGCAAAACTTCTAATACACAAATAGCAAACCAATTACACATCTGAAGTGTTGAAGGATCACCCAAATCTAAGCTAAACTACAGCAATGACCACTGTGTTCTCACTGCTAAAATTCCAAGCCAGTGATCTCCTCAGCATCGACATTTTCCAGATATTTATATTTAATATGTACCCGCTGCCTCTCTCATACTCTGTTTTGTAGTAAGCGCTCATTCAACTGATTCATTCATTCACCCAAAAAGAAAGCATTAAACACCTACTATACTCCAGATTGCAGGGAATACAAGACTTGAGCACATCGAAAACCTCCCACTGAGCAGGAGAGAAGAGTGTGCACATAAAGAGCTATAAAATACAATTATTTTGTAATTATAAAAGTTGGAGGTCACAAACGCCAAAAAAGAAAGTAGGAAATGGAATGTAAGAATTACTCGGGAGGGGGAAATTTATTTCAGGGGGAAGCATCATGGAATGCTGCATGGAATACTTTCTAATCAGGCTGGTTTGTAGGTTGGGTAAGATGTAGACCTCCATTCTCAACAAAACACTGAGCTAAATGGAAGCATGAAAGCAAACGGTCATGGAGAGGAGGATATAAAAGTGGGAAAAGCCTTAAGTGCCAGGCTATGGAATTTGGACTTGACTTTATACACAAGGAGAAGCCAACATCATCTGTTTTTAGCAAGGGAGTGACATGAGATGAGTAATGCTTCAGGGTAGGTTAACCTGGAAGCCCTGTCTAGAAAGAGACTGGGAAAGAAAAGTAATAAGAAAATCCAACTTGGAAGCTATTGGAAATTTTTAGGCATCCATTTGGGAATCAAAGAGCTGGGTCTATCTTCACTAATTCCAAAACATATTCTTCTTCTAATAAGAAATATTATGAAGGGCTGGTCAAACTTAAAGTAAATAAATCTATTTAGTCTCTATTTGCTGAAGGCAGAGACAACTCAAGTCATCAATCTCTGGCTTTGGAAAACAGCAGATGGTATTTTTGGCAGCAGATCCACCGTCCTAGTTATATGTTTTGCTCAGGCTAATGCTGCACTTTGTTTGCATTTCTTCTGCCTGCACCATTGGAGCAAGGGGCAAGCAACCCTAAAATGTAACAAGCAATACAGAGAGCTACCCTGGGCTTCGAATTTTAACATTCAAATACTCCAGACACAAATACGAGAAAGCAGATTATATTCTTCGATCTCTCATCCTGAAAGTATTTTTTGAGGCTTGAGCGCTTTGTAAATAATTCTGACCAGTTTCCTTCAAATCTTCAAAACCCCAAAGACAACGAGCGAGGGAAAAGCAAGGAGTACAATCCGATCATAATGAGTGGCTATGCGTGCAAAGCTGGAGAATTCCTGATACTGCTTACAGACTTCTGGAAAACTTCTTCGTAAGAAAAATAAAACAATCTTTTCGAAAACTGTGTTTTTTGTGGACCTGCCTTTTTGATGTGCTCCTTTCCATAATATGAATAATGGGGGGAAAAAAATGTGGCAGGAAATGAAGTGACTCATAGCATTTTCTGCATGGATTAAATTTCTGCAACTTTCAGTAAGCAAATCAGCAACAGAACGAATGGCATTTGCATTTCAGATAACACCCAATCCACCTATGAGGATGCATGACAGCCATTATGGTGGAGGTGGGAAACCCATTCTTTCCTAAAGAATCCAATTTCATCTTCCCAATTCCACTTTACATCTTTCAGCATAAACCTCTGGCTGGGGGAAAATCCATCTCTGTTCTTATAGGAACTAATTTTTCAGGTATGTAAGTGAAAAATAATACAGGACTGTCTTCTCCAATGCTATTCTTAGCCTTTTTTAAATCCAGGTGACCAAGATAGCCAACCAAACCCTGCAAAGGGAGTTTATCAAAAGCCCTGCCTATGATGACTGCTCCCAGACCAGGTGTTCTAAACTGTGGTTCCAAAGCATTTGATTAAATGAAATTAAAAGGTCTGTCTCAGAGCAAAAAGGGGAGTTTCCTGGGAACCACTGCCGAGATAAGGAAATGAATTCTTCAGGAAAGTTCAAGGACGAGAGAGAGTAGAAGTAGCCACAGATAGGAGTTGGGGAAAGGATGAATATTTCAGCAGTATGAAATCCATTTCACTGGATTCCAGGAAGCCAGGATAAAAGTGAAGGTGGGTACTTGGGCCTTGATCTGAAAGTACTGGAGAAGAGAGAAAAAAATACAAAGGAGGGAGACATCTGGCACTGTCCTCATGTGAAGACAAAGGAAGGTAAGAGAGTGGTCAATTAAAAGGAATGAAAACACAATATATATTATTTTCATAACCGAAGCTGTAGGAGACTGCTATAATCTCCACAGTTGTAACGCTGCTGTAAAAACATGTTTTTAAAAATAAGGCCTCAGTGGAAATCGAAATCCAAGCTGGAAAGCCTACAAGGAAAACAAGGCAGTACTTCTTCCTTGCACAGCACAGTTTCCTGTGAATACACAGTGAATAAGAGTGGATTCATTTCTTAAAAAGACAAAACAAAGGCCTCAATTCTCTTGAATATGCTTATTAATATTTAGCCAGTTAAACACGGGCCTTTCCCAGTTTCAGTTTGCCAGCTCATAAATATTTACTAGAAATAGACACAGGCACCTACACAGAGAGACAAAAATATATATATATTCATTCTTTCTCACCCCATAGGACTGGGACACCCATAGAATTATCTGTATATCTACAAACCCAATCTTGCAATAAGAGCATTTAAAGCTATGTTTCTTGACCCCAACAAACTCCTGGAGATAGGATCTCTCTGCCAAGATTCTAAATTCCTCTTTGTATTTTCTCAAGCCTTGAAGAGGTCCCAGCACCAAATAGGAAACCACCATCTACCATGAACCCTGGGGCTGGGATGGAGGAGGCTTTCCTTGAGGTACAACCGCACTCTCATCAAAGCACAATCTGTATCTAATCCACATTTCCAGGTCTCAGGTGCACAGTGAAATCGCTTTTTGAAAAAATATTTACCCAATTTGTTTACCCATTCTGCCTGGTTTGCGACCGCAAGTGTTCTTTACAAACGACAAATAATATGCCCTCCTCACATAAAAATGGCCCTAATGATAACTACCATTTATTGGCTATTCTCCATGTGCCAGATGCCTTTACAAGCATCTAATATTTATAACAGCTTTAATCAAAAGGCTCATTAGCTCCCTCTCACAAAGGAGGAGAGGCCACTCAGGGGAGGCCAAACAGTCCACCAGAGGTCCCGAAGAATAAATTGAGGGTCTGGGATTTCTACAAGTATTGGGTCTGCCTAAACTTTATTTCATCTTCACTCAATTCTTCTATCTGGCCACGAAAACATAGCCATGGAAAAACCCAACCATCTCACACCCTCTTCCCAGCACCTGAGCTACAAGCCTACACTGCAGCCTATAGGATTCCCCTGCCAGTTTCCCCAAAAAAAGAAAATTTACAAGGATTTTACAAAAATCATTGGTCTGCAGAGGCTGCAAAGAGACTTCTAGTTTTACAGAGCTGATGATTAGGGCTGATGCAGCTCATAAAACAGACCATAAAACCATTTCTGTTCTAATAGTTTTGTGTTTTTCTTTTCCAGAGTGCTGGCTGAGGAGGGACTGCTGCAGAAACGCCTTCCCAAGCCACCGGTCCCTCCACACCCAGACAAGCCTCAGGACCGTGTCTTCACCTCTTTCCTCCCTCATCCTTATCAGATTCTCTCCAGTCTGCACAAAGGAAACAAGATTAACCAGCTTCCCCTACCAGAGGGTGATCTCAGATGGGTCCCAGGAGCAAGTTCTAATTTACTTAAGTGATGAGATATCCATCTCTCCAGTTACTCAACCTGAAATACCGGCCAGTAGATATAACTGCAAAGCAGGTAGGCTAGACTCGCCAATCTGCCAATTCAGTGCCAACAAATGTTGCAAATTACAGGGTATAAATTTAGCGGGGTGGGTCTTGATACACATTCCTGCAAATTACACCTTCTCTCTCGAGTAGAAAGTGCATTAATTACTTCAGGTGCATGTACGATTTCCACTTACTTAGAGCCTTCTGGGAAACTATGAGCAACTCAGAGCAATCCGTGAAGATTAAAGTATAAATAAATAATGCCTGCTGGAGGAGGTGGGACTTTTCCAAAGCTCTTGGAATCAGAATTATTAACTTCTTCCCCACAGATTGAGGGAGTCACTGAGGTCAAATATGGGACCAGGAGGGCCGAACCTTAAGCAGGGTGATGGCAATGAAGCAGCCATTTCCTCCCTCTTGGGCTAAAAATGCTACTTCCCCTGCAAAAAGGGGAATGGTTGACATTTGCAGCAAGGCAGATACAGCCAGAAGTAAGGTCTGAATCCACAGGTTTGAGCCCATAAGGCAATTTCACCCTGTGTGATGACTGTGGAGCACTGTTTATGCACTAGTCACTGAGCTAAATACCCACGTCCTACATCTTCATGGGATTCCTCACCACCACCGTGTGAAGGAGGAAGGAACCAGTGCTAAGTTCACAGAGGAGAAAACTAAGGCTCAGAGAGTTCAAAAACTTGCCCAAGGAATCATAATCAGACAGTCATGGAATCCAGGTCTGACTCTAAAACCCACACTCTTAAACACTAGGAACTGCAGCATCTGTGGAGAGGCAGCCAGCCCAAGTTGCCTAGTCTGGGATTTGGGGAGGGTGAACCACCATCACACATCCATTCAGTAACTCCTACCTCCTACGTCCCCAGCACACAGCTCGGCGCTTTCACTAAGTTGTTCAGAACAACTCTGGGAGGCATCTCATCCCTTTGACTGCACCCATAAGGAAACCAAGGCTGGGAAAAGTCAAGAGCATCCAGCTAGTGTGTAGAAAATCCAACATTTTAATTCATCCATATCGTTCCTAAAGTCACGGCTTTTCCTCTAATCTGTGAGTTAACTGTAACTCTGGTTAACTATGGGGCCTACATGATTTAGGGGAAAAAGAAAGATTCAACAGAATCAAACTGCTGGGGCTAGAGGAAAATACTCAATGGTGCTATCCACAAGGTGTCTGAGCCCGTATTTCCTGTGGGATGAGGAGTGAGTAGGCTGTTTTCAGGTCACATCTATAGTGGGCACTAGGTACAGTTTTTTGTTTAAGTTACTCAGCATCTGATATGGTTTAGATTTGTGTCCCCATCCAAATCTCATGTTGCATTGGAGGAGGGCCCTAGTAAGAGGTGACTGAATCATGGGGTGGATTTCCCCCTTGCTGCTCTCATGATCGCAAGTAAGTTCTCACAAGATCTGATGGTTTAAAAGTGTGTGGCACTTGCCACTTTGCTCTCTCTTCTCCTGCCACCATGATTGGCAGAAGGTCCTTGCTTTCCCTTCACCTTCCACCATGATTGTCAGTTGCCTGAGGCCTCCCAGTAATGCTTCCTGTTAAGCTTGCAGAACTGTGAGTAAATTAGACCTTTTTTTCTTCATAAATTACCCAATCTAAGACAGTTCTTTATAGGAGTGTGAAACGAACTAATACAGAAAATTGTTACCAGGAGTGGGGCACTGCTATAAAGATACCAGAAAATGTGAAAGTGACTTTCGAACTGGGTAATGGGCAGAGGTTGGAACAGTTTGGAGGGCTCAGAAGAAGACAGGAAGATGTGGGAAAGTTTGGAACTTCCTAGAGACTTGTTTGTTGAATGGTCTTGACCAAAATGCTGGTAGCAGACGTGGACAGTGAAGTCTGGGCTGAGGTGGTCTCAGACGGAGATGAAAAACTTATTGGGAACTGGCGTAAAAGTCATTCTTGTTATCCTTTAGCAAAAAGACTGGTGGCATTCTGCCCCTGCCCTAGAGATCTGTGGAACTTTAACTTGAGAGAGATGATTTAGGGTATCGCACAAAAGAAATGTCTAAGCAGCAAAGCATTCATGACCTGGCTGTTTCTAAAGTATATGCTCATATGCATGAACAAAGATATTACCTGAAATTGGAACTTATATTTAAAAAGGAAGCAGAGCATAAAAGTTTGAAAAATTTGCAGCCCGGCCATGAAAAGAAAACCCAATTTTCTAGAAAGAAATTCAACCCTGCTGCAGAAGTTTGCATCAGTAAAGTGGAACTGAATGTTAATAGCCAACACAAGGGAGGAAATGTTTCCAGGGAATTTCAGAGAACTTCACAACACCCCCTACCATCACAGGCCAGGAGGGAAATACGGTTTTGTAGGCCAGGCCCAGGACCCAGCTGCTCTGTGCAGCCTTGGGACATGGTGACCTTTGTCCTAGCCACTCCAACTTCAGCTAAAAGGGGCCAAGGTACAGCTCAGGCTGTGGCTTCAGAGGGTGCAAGCTTCAAGCCTTGCCAAATTCCACATGATGTTGGACCTGTGGGTTCATGGAAGGCAAGAGCTGAGATTTTGAAATGTCTGTCTAGATTTCAGAGAATGTATGCAAACTCCTGGATGTCCAGGCAGAAGTCTGTGGCAGGGGCAGAGCCCTCATGGAGAATCTCTACTAGGGCAGTGTGGAGGGGAAAATGTGGGGTTGGAGCCCCCACACTGAGTCCCCACTGGGGTACTGCCTAGCAGAGCTGTGAGAAGGGGGTCACCAATATTCAGATCCCAGAAGGGTAGATCCACTGACTGCATCATGCACCTGGAAAAGCCACAGGCACTCAATGTCAGCCTGTGAAAGCTGCCATAGGGGCTGTACCCTGCAGAGCCACGGGGGCAGAGCTGCCCAAGGCCTTGAGAGCCCACCTTTTGCATGTGTGCCCTGGATGTGAGACATGGAGTCAAAGGAGATTATTTTGGAGCTTTAAGATTTAATGACTGCCCTGCTGGGTTTCAGATTTGTGTGGGGACTGTAGCCCCATTTTTTCCAGCCAATTTCTCCCACTTGGAAGAAAAGCATTCACCCAATGCCTGTATCTCCATTGTATCTTGGAAGTAACTAACTTGATTTTGATTTTACAGGCTCATAGGCAGAAGGGGTTTACTTTGTCTCAGATGAGACTGTGAACTGTGAACTTTTGAGTTAATGCTGAAATGAGTTAAGACTAGGGACTACTGAGATTGTATTTTGCAATGTGAAAAGGACATGAGATTTGGGAGGGGTTAGGAGTGCAATGATATGGTTTGGATTTGTGCCCCCACCCAAGTCTCATGTCATATTGGAGGAGAGGCCTGGTGGGAAGTGACTGGATCATGAGGGCGGATTTCTCCCTTGCTGTTCTTGTGATAGTGAGTGAGCTCTCATGAGATCTGATGGTTTAAAAGTGTGTGGCACTTTCCCCTTTACTCTTTCTCTCTCCCTCCTGCCACCATGTGAAGGTCCTTGCTTCCCCTTCACCTTCCACCATGATTGTAAGCTTCCTGAGGCCTCCCAGCCACGCTTCCTGTTAAGCCTATGGTACCATGAGTCAACTAAATCTCATTTCTTCACAAATCACCCAGTCTCAGGTGGTTCTTTATAGCAATGTGAAAATGGACTAATACAACATCCATTCTATTGGAATTACTGCTCTCTACAACAGTCCTAATGTAATAGGACCATAGTCAAAGGTTCTACCCTCTCTAGCCAAAGGGAGATCATGTAATCTAAGCTGAACTAGTATGATGCTCCCTCCCTCGAAAGTGACTCTTTAGAACAGGGACAAAAGCACTGCATCCCTTCCAAGAGGCAGGATGTGACAGTGCTCATTTTTGCTGTAAGACCCTACCGACACTCTCTCACTTTTCCTCCAAGTCCACTCAGCTTGGAAGCTCACAGGCCTCCTGACTGAAAGGACTTAGGCTTCAACAGGAATGGCTGAGAAAATACAGTGAATATGGAAGAAAAGCAACACATCCAATTCACAGTGGCAAAATCTCTGTGTAATGTCTCTACTGAAACAGAAAAGTGTATTAGAAGAGAATCTGGCAGCTTCCAGACATGACAAACACTCACTCTAATAGGAAATACTTCCTGGACCAGCCAGGCCAGGTAAGATCAGGCTTGGCCATTAGAAGAGTGACCAGCCACAGCCAGATTACCCTCTCATCACCTCTGATATTGATAGGGCATTTTCTCTTTATCAGCAGCATTTGTTGGATTAATTAAATTTGGAATTCTGGAGCACTCAAAGTTATGACCTCAATCCTGACTTCAGGAAATTGCACATTCTTTGCCTTAATTAGAAATGCATATGGTTTTCCCTAACAAAATGTGATAGTAACCTCATAACACATGCAGGGTTACTCTACATTCCAGAAAGCTAAGGAAGAAAATGGACACTGCTGTATAGGAAATAGCTGTCTTACATATTCAATTTGTAGGATGCCTGTGAGATTCCATGGCATAAACACCACCTTATTATTTAGGCTGTCCCTCTCTAATTCTTTTCTACCAGAAAGTGGGAAGTAATGTGGTAGGTGTGCCCTAGGGGCCCTTCCCCACTGAAGCAAGCCAGGCTAAAATCATTTTTGCAAGCTATTTATTGGGAATAACATTTCTGACTTCCCTTGATCTCGTCTAGTGTGATGACACTGTCCTAAAGCCAGGTGAGGTTCTAGTGGACCCTCCCCAGTCCAGGAGGGGCCTGAAGAAAATCCAGTGTGTCCCTGGGCAGCTGGTAAGATAGGCCAGAGTTAGAAAAAGTACCAGGAGATGATGTTAGCTGAGGGTATCAATGGAGCCTTTGAGATGATCGCACATGCTCCTCTACAGGCAGGACGGTCACAGGAACAGAATCATGCAGCACCAGCTCTGACTCTGGTTGTTGAAGGGATGATGAGGATGACACAGGAAGGAATGACAACACAGGCACAAAGCAGTGAGCTCCAGGCTCCTGATCTATAGGGGCCAGTTCCAGGCAGCTGTCCCTGCTGCAAGTCATTCAACTCTGGGGAAACAAAGGGATGTGGAATTTGTGGGGATTTTTCTGATCTACAGGAATGACTGTTAAGTGTACGCCAGTAATAGCTACAAACCTGTCATTCACAGTGATGCTTACAACAACAAAAACCTGGAAACAACACAAAGCCCAAAAGCAGGGAGTCATTAAATAAGTTATGGGACATTTACTGGACAAAATTCAATACAGCGATTAAACTGATTTAGAAGAAATAGGGAAGCAACCCCCCCCAGAAGAGGAGCCCCAGCAAAAGTGGCCCTTTGTGTTTTGTAAATGCTAATTACTATTAAAATAGAGCTCCCACCTGGAAGTCAGCTAACATAAAAGCCTATTGTTTTCAACAACATAGATGACAAAAAATAAAGCTAATAATTTAAAAACTATACTGACCAAAAGAGTTGGGGTAAAGAAGACTGTGTAAAAACCAAGTTAGAAATGCTTTCAATTAACAGAAAAATGTCCACTGTGTATAAAATTTAAAAAGAAAGTTAAAAACTATATGCACACACACACATGCATATAACATAACTGAAAGGATAATATGCTAACATTTTCTGAATGATGGGATTACTGACTTTTATTTTCTTCTTTTGACTAACTGTATTTTCTACAACAAAGAACAATAAGAATGGTAACAAAAGCCTTTTTTTATTTTTTACAATTGTAGGGGAGGTTAAAAGTCACCATAGAAACAAACAGTAAGTCAAAGCAGGTTGCGCTTTCATTCTGAAGCAACCATTTCTCCCAACTTATTAGATTAAAAGATCTTTTTTATAAAGAAACTACTCAGGTAAACATACAGGGAGCTCACTAAAGAATTCTTCTTTACAATCTTTCTAGTGTCATCCTAATTTGTACTTTGAAAATATAATAGATATTTTACATATCAAGAATACAGACTTACAACTCACCAGCGAGACTCTAGGAAATGATCACCTTCTCCTTGGAGTCATGTTTTGCTCCAAGCTCTCTTTCCCGCTGTCATCTATTTTCAGGCACTTTCCTGATAAAGAAAGTACCACTGAATAGCAAGACATACAGCCCTCGAGGTATGGGGAAACCAGTTCTACCACTTCAACAGCCAACCTTGAGTGTGAAGGATTCAGTACTACGGACTCCTAACTCCACTCCTCCTTTCCTTCCACATCCCTCTGATTCCCTGGGACCCTCTGATGCATACCTCCCCACCCACTTCTGGCTCTCACCCACTCTGCTGGGACCACTACAGCAGCCTCTTATCCAGCCTCCTGGCCCCCAAGCTCCTCCCTCTTCAGCCCTTTTCACACTGAGGATGGGTCATGTCACCATCTCCATGTTATGCCTCCCAGCTTGAAGACTCATGGCCTGCATGACCAAGGTTCCACCTACCTTCCTGCTGTTATCATCCAGGATATTTCATATTTCCTCCCAACAAACAAAGTTCCAGACACCTCAAACAACCTCCCATTCTCTAGACATAGCATTTAACAGTACGAAATATTTCAAGCATATAAAGAAGTATAGTTAACATAATAAATGCTCATGGAACCAGACCCCAAATTAATAAATTTTAGTATTCTACCATCATTATTTCCTATCTTTTTTAAGTAATAAAGTATTACTGAGATGGATGGTTTGAAAACACCCCTCTCACCCATCTTTCTTTCTCTTTGTTCCTTCCCCAGAGTAACCACAATCCCAGCGTGTATCTGCTTTACAACACATTTTCTACCTTTACCACACACATTTCAAGTGTGTGTGTATAGATACAAAACACTATACATAGTGTATATATTATGTATAATGTTACATATTATATATACATATATTACACTATGTAGTATATAGCATGTATACATATATTACACATATATACAAAACTATACATTATATAGTATTTACACACACACACACACAACCACACACAGAGTTTTGTGTGTTTTTTAAAATAAACTCAATTGGCATTATACCAAATAGATCCTTCCTTTTACCCACTCTAAGTCTCCTTAGAGATGTACCTGCCATCAATGTGGGAAGATCTAGCCTACTCATTTTCATTGCTGAATAGCATTTCACTTCATAGTAGTACCATAATTTATCTACCCAGTCCCCTGAGATGGGCTGGGTATGAGGGTATGAGGCATTTCCAGTGTTTACCACTGCAGACAGACCTGCAATGAGCATCCTTGCACAAGTCTCCATAGGCACAGGCAGAGACCTTCTCTGACCAATAATGCTGCGTCCACAGGATGCAAGACTCACCCTGCCTGGATATTGCTGGGCCTGGGGCCCTCATGAGTGGGTCACCATCATCCCTTGTGCTGGATCATGGCCACTGCCGACTGCACCAGAGGGGGACGTTTGATCCAACAGGAGATTTCCAGGAGGCCAATGACACGCACGGAGGTGCAGAAAGAGAAAGTGAGGCACACTACTCCCTTTGAGTCTTCAGAATTAATGCACTTTGGGTTAGCCAAAGGAGATGAGTGGAAGAGCATGAGGGAGACTTGGGATTGTGCAGGTCATGGATATGAAGCCTGGAGAAAGTAGTGGGTAGGATGAGAACGTAGCCGCCTCCCATGGGAAGCCAAGAACACCAAAAAGGAGCGAATCTGTAGGCAACAGGAGAGATGGAGAGGCACAGCCTCAGTTCCGGAGAGGCCTGTGGCTGCAGCCAGGCCCCTGGAGCAGTCAGTCCTGCTTTAAACACTGTTTCTCCAGGTAATCTGGCTGACTCTCAACAAAGAGGACATCCTTCAAGGATCAGTAACGCCACCACTACGAGGCTACTCCAGTCCAGCTAACTGAAGGAACCTCTCCATTCTCAGGCTCGCAGCATTTTCCTGCACCTCTTTTATAACATACGTTCAGTTACAGGCTGCATCCAGTTAACTGATTGCAAGTTCATGCTCTGTACAGATCACAAAGGCCCCACGAACACACACATTCTGCCACTAACCTATCTCCTGTGCAATATCAAGCACAGGGCTTTGTGCACACAGTAGGTGCCCAATCGATGTTTCGTGATTGAATAAAAGCTGTGAGCTCCTTAAAAGCAGAACCCATGTCCTCTTCATTTGTATCATACATCCAGGGCTTTACACAGTGTCAGGTATAGAGTTGGTCCTCATTAAATGTGTCCTGAACGAATGACTGCAATGTGGGCTTACATGAACAAATGCATCTGCACTGAACTACTCTCCCGGGGCTCATATCAATGATCAAATTTCAAAGTGGAGGTGACCAGGCCAAAGGATAATTTATCTCCCTAAAGAAGCTAAGTGTCAGTTAAATTGCTCTACTTAATAGGGCCTGACTTAGATGGGCCATTTTGAACAAAAGCAATAACTGCTCTAGTAATGAGCCTACTTTAAAGTGGTATTACTATTACTACACCGAATCCAGAGGATTCCTGGAGCCATCAGACCAAGACCCCAATTAGAAATCTGCAACCTTCATAAACCACAGAACCCGGGGGCTCCCATCTTTGACCTCCCTGGAACCACAGACGATATTTTCCAAGTGAATCCAGGATACTGCTCTCCAGAGTTCATTCTAGGACTGCTTTTTGCTTTGCTGTTTGTTTGTTTAAATCAGCCTGCCCAACAGGCTCTGAGCATTTCCACAGTTGAGCACACGAGGCTGACAAAAGGCGAATATGCTCTGGCTGAAAGGAGGCTGGCAGGGAAGGCCTCAAAGAATCAATCTGGAATTAAACGTGTGGATTCTACTTCATGGGTGCATCCAATGTTTATTAGCCACTAGGAGTGTTTGCAAGCATCAGAGAAGAGGGAGGAGGAAAAAGGCCTTTCTCTGCCACAAGAGATGATAATCTCCGACAGACAAGAAGAACAAAAAACAAACACATAGTGAAACTGGATGACAAGGAAATTTGCACAACCAAAAATCAGCTCAGAGTTATTGTTTTAAAAGGAGGTGGAAAACACCTCCTCAGCCTCAGTAATGCCAGGGTTAGAGAAAAAGGAAACAAAAGACAATACCTGCGAGAATCCCACACTAACAGGTGGTGTGACTGCCCTCCTCTAGTGAACACCCTCACCCTGTTCCTGGCAGTCACCTGGGTGAGTCAACTCCCTTCTAGAGAAGACCTTCCAATCTGAAAAGGCAGCACAGGCCCAGTGCCCTTGCCACAGCCTCTCCTAGAAACCTGACATCTTCAGCCAATCATCAGATGATAGTGAAAAGACAGGAGGCCAGAGTCCGACAGATCTGAACTCTAGTCCCCAGCCCCACCCACTCTGTAGCTGTGACCCTTGAATTCATAACCTAGTTAAGCCTCACGTTCCTGATCTGTAAAATAGAAATAAGAAAAGTTTCTACTTTCGGCTTTCAGCTCTGAGGAGGCCAAGATGCAACTTTCTTGGGTTGTCCTGAATCCAGGATCATCTGACACCAGCCACCTCCAGCACGCCACTGAAGATCGACCCAAAGAGATCAAAGTCATATACCTGAGGTGCACCTCGGGTGAAGTTGGTGCCATGTCTGTGCTGGCCCCCCAAGATTGGCCTCTTGGTCTGTCTGCAAAAAAGGTTGGTGATGACATTGCCAAGGCAACCAGTGATTGGAAGGGTCTGAGGATTACAGTGAAACTGACAATTCAGAACAGGCCCAGATTGAGGTGGTACCATCTGCCTTTGCCAGAGGGTTTCTGCAAAGCCCTCCAGGAACCACAAGAGACAAAAAGAAACAGAAAACCATTAAACACAGTGAAAATATCACTTTTGATGAGATTGTCAACATTGCTTGACAGATGTGGCACTGATCTTTAGCCAGAGAACTCTCTAAAACCATTAAAGAGATCCTGGGAACTGCCCAGTCCGTAAACTGCCCCTCATGACATCAACAGTGGTGCGGTCAAATGCCTGGCTAGTTAAGAAGCACAAAAGAAAACATTTCAATAAAGGATCCCTTTAACAACTAAAAAAAAGAAAGAAAGGAAAGTTTCCACCTAATCATAAAAATAGCAATCATTTTATGCCCCATTTTGTATGCCAAGTGCCGTGCATGTATTACTTTATTTTTAGCCATCCATCATGCCATGAGGCAAGGACATCACTGTCCTTGTCTGACAGATGAGAAACTAAGGCTTAGAAAGGCAGACACAATATTCCCAAAGGTACATGGTTAGCCCATTCCCAAGGGTACACGAAGGAGCCCAGACTTGAACCAGGTCTGCCAAAGTTTGGCAATATCGTACCTGCTGTACTGAGACATTGGAAGAATTTGGATGAGACAACCCACACTGTGCACAGGGACTGGCACATTTAACCAAAAACAGTTAAATGTTATTGTTTTACTCATTATGATTTATGTTTACAGCTTCGATTCCCTTCAGCGTGCTCCTTGCTCCTGGCCCTCTCAATCAGGTGAGAAAGAACATCAATTCTGGATCTAAGGAACAGGCCTCCACTCGACATAGAAACTGCAGGCAACCCTCCTTTCACTGTGCTTCGCTTTATTGAGCTTCATAGGTATTATGTTATTTTTACAAACAGAAGGTTTGTGGCAAGCCTTAATGCAGTAAGTCTACCAGCACTATTTTTCCAACCTCATGTGCTCACTTTGTGTGTTTGTGTCATGTTTTGGTAATTCTCATAATATTTCAAACTTCTTCATTATTATTATATCTGTTATGGTGACCTGTGAGCAGTGATCTTTGCTGTCATCATTGTAAACATTTTGGGGCACCTCAAACCACACCCATATAAGACAACAACTTAATCGATAAATACATGAACTCTTGCTACCCCACCATCAGGCCATTCCCCGATTTCTTTCCCTCTCCTTGGGCCTCCTTATTCCTCGAGACACAACAATAATGAAATTAGGCCAGTTAACAATCCTCCTACAAAGGCCTCTAAGTGTTCAAGTGAAAGAAAGCGTTGCACATCTCCCACTTTAAATCAAAAGCTAGAAATGGTTAAGCTTAGTGAGGAAGGCATGTTGAAAGCCAAGACAGGATGAAAGCCAGGCCTCCTGGGCCAAACACTTAGCCAAATTATGAATGCAAAGGAAAACTTCTTGAAGGAAATTAAAAGTGTTACTCCAATGAACACACAAACGGTAAGAAAGCAAAACAGCCTTGTTGCTGATATGGAGGAAGTTTTAGTGGTCTGGAGAGAAAATCAAACCAGCCATAGCATTCCCTGAAGCCACGGCCTAATCCAGGGCAAGGCTCTAACTCTCTTTAATTCTAGAAGGCTAACGAGGTGAGAAATCTACAGAAGGAAAGTTTAAAGCTAGCAGAGGTTGGTTCATGAGTGGAAGGAAGCCATCTCTGTAACATAAAAATACAAGGTGAAGCAGCAAATACTGCTGTGGAAGCTGCAGCAAGTTATCCAGAAGATCTAGAGAGCTAAGATCATTGACAAAGGTGGCTACACTAAACAACAGTTTTTCAATGTAAATGGAACAGCCTTCTACTGGAAAAAGATGCCATCCAGGACTTTCATATCTAGACAGGGTAAGTCAATGCCTGGCTTCAAATTTCATAGGACAGGCTCTCTTGTTAAAAGCTAATGCAGGTGGGGGACTTCAAGTTGAAGTCAATACTCATTTACTTTTCTGAAAATCCTAGAGCCTTTATGCTAACTCTACCCTGCCTATATTCTATAAATGGAACAACAAAGCCTGGATGACAGTGCATCTGTTTATAGCATAGTTTACTGATTATTTTAAGCACACTGTTGAGACCTACTGCTCAGGAAAAGATTCCTTATTACTGCTCAGTGACAATGCACCTGGTTACTCATAAGCTCTGATGGAGATGTTCAAGAAGATTAATGATTTTTAATGCCTTGCTAATGCAACATCCATTCTGCACCTCAGAGATCAAAGAGTCATTCCAACTTTCAACTATCATTATTTAAGAAATACATTTTTAAGGCTATAGTGCCATAGATATTGATTCCTTTGATAGATATGGGCAAAGTAAATTCAAAACCTTCTAGAAAGGATTCACCATTTCAGATGCCATTAACAGCATCTGTGATTTGTGTATCACATCAACAGGAGTATCAACATCAACAGGAGTTTGGAGGAACTCGATTCCAACCCTCATAAATGACTTTTAGGTGTTCAAGACTTCGGACGGGGGAGTAACTGCAGATGTAGTGGAAAGAGCAAAAGAACCAGAATCAGAAGTGGAGCCTGAAGATGTGACTGAATGGCTGCAATCTCAGGAACAAACTTAATGAATGAGGAGTTGCTTCCTATTGATGAGCAAAGAAAGTGGCTTCTTGAGATGGAATCTAGTCCTGATGGAGATGCTATGAACATTGTTGAAATGATAACAAGGATTTAGAATATTCCATAAACAAGGATTTAGAATATTACACTGTTGGCAAAGAAGTGGCAGGGTTTGAGAAGACTGACTCTAATTTTGAAAGAAGTCGTTCTGTGGGTAAAGTGCTATCAAATGGGCATTGCATGCTGTAGAGAAGTCTTTCATGAAAGGAAGAGGCAATTGATATGGTAAACTTCATTGTAATCTTATTTTAAGAAAATGCCAAAGCCATCCCAACCTTCAGCAACCACTACCCTGATCAGTCAGCAGCCATCAACACTGAGGCAAGATCCTATACCAACAAAAAAATTAAAACTCACTGAAGGCTAGATGATCATTAGCACTTTTTAACAACAGAGTATTTTTAAATAAGGTATATACATTGCTTTTTTATGTATAATGCTACTGCATGCTTAATAGACTAAAATATAGTGTAAACATCACTTTTATATATACTAGGAAACCAAAAGGTTCATGTGACTCACTTTATTGTTGTGCTCTGGAACCCAACCCACGATATCTCTAAGGTATGGTAGGTCCCTGGAACCCTGCTGAAGTCCAGACATGTGGAAGGACAGGCTGTTAGTTCTTCCTCCCATCTCTGCTCCTATACCCTCAGCTGGACCCCTAACTAATCAGAAGCTCCTCTGTTCCTGAGATGGGCACCTTTTACCAACACTGAATTCATTATGGGAGGGAGAAAAAAAAAACCTTTAAATCTATGTGAGTCCTTTATAACACGGGAAATGGTCCTGCTGGGAGAAGCAAATATTTATGTACATAATTAACTAAGAAGGTAGAGTGTTCTTTCCAAATGTTAAGCAAAACTTGGAGAAAAAAACAGACCTTGGTTATGAAAATGGCCTCTCAGACACTGGAAGGGGCCACACGTCTGAATCAGCTCATAATTACTCAGAAATGAATCCTTTCCCCTATTAAAAATACACCACACATCTGGACTAACCTAAGACCTTTCTGGTATCTCACTCTCTACTCCTGCTTCATTTACTCCAGTAAAAATTCTTTTTTTTTTTCATCTCTGGCCAGGGCTGCGCAGTCAGGGCACAATTATCTGATACAGATTCCAGAGCTGTAGCAGAATACCAGCTCCTCTTTTCTCCCTAATGACCTGTATGTCTTTTCTTCATTTTCTATGATCCCCTACCTCAAATTTGCCTCTCAGTGGAAGGGCTAGAAGCCAGCAAGCCCTAAATGGCAGGCAGCTAGAAATTTGTGATGTTCTTACTCTACAGTGCTGAGAAAATAGCATCTTTGCTTGAAAAATAAACAAATGGAGCCTCCTTGCTCAGCCAGGACAATGCACAGGGTATCAGACACTGAAAACTGTGCTCAATGCAAAAAATGTGCAGTCAGCCCTTCTCTGTGCCGAGCTTCCCCTAACCACTTCAGACTGTAGGTGAAGGTATTCCTAAGGAGGCTATTCCTTGCTGGTACTTTTTCGTTTACCCCTACATTTGCTCAGTCTTTTAAATTGTTTTTAAATACTACCCAACCTCTTAGCTAGCACAGTGAAATGGGAGTTAGAAGAAAGACCCAGTCAGAAGTCTCAACTCCGCCACTTATACATTGTGTAACCCTGCACTCACTTCTTAAGTGCTGGGACTTTGTGTTTTTAATTTGTAAAATGGAAAGGAAAAAAGTGTGGATTATGGATTCAGTATCATGGCTCATGTCCAGACACTTGTAAAGAAATAGAATGGAAAAGACTGGAATAAATCAGAATATATCAGATATGAAAAGAATATGTTTTGATTCACCTTTATATAAATGTTCTTGTTTGCAATGTAAATGTGATCTTTAACAGCATTACTAAGAGATAAAACTCACACACTATACAATTTACCCATTTAAAGTATAAAACGCTATGGCTTTTAGTATATTCAAAGTTGTGCATCCATCACCACAATCAATTTTAGAACACTTCATCGCCCCAAAAGGAAACCCCATACCCATTAGCAGCCATGCCCCATTTCCTCCCAAACCCCACCCACCCCTAGGCAGCCACCTATCTACTTTCTATCTCCATGTATTTGCCTATTCTGGACATTTCCTATAAATTGAATGATATAATATCTGTTCTTTTGTAACTGGCTTCTTTTCATTTGGCATAATATTTCCAAGGTTCATTCATATTGTAGCATGTATCAGAACTTTGTTCCTTTGTATGGCTGAATAATATACCATTGTATGGATATGCTACATTTTATTTACCCATGCATCCACTGGTGAACTTGTGGCTGTTTCTACTTTCAGGCTATTATGAACAATGCTATTGTGAACCATTAGTGTACAAATTTTTGTGTGGACATGACAATGTGCTTGCACAAGTCGATAGGAGATGCTGAACTCTCAGGATAATTCAGTAATGAATAAATTTCCTTGTTTAAACCAGCTCCTACTCCAAGATGTAAATTCTGCATCATCAGGTTTCAGACAAAAGACACTCACAAGCATACAGCCATACAGCCAGAGGCCAAAACTCCAAGCCTACCCTGCTACACACACACACAAACAACTATTCAATTTACGAAGTGCTCTACATGGAATGTGACTCCTACAATGGTGGCTATTAAAGAGCCAATGTAAGAAGAGAGGCAATGGTCAAAAGCAGCTCCCCCTCCACCGCAAACCTGCATTAAAAATTTAGCTATTAACAGCCATGTAACCAAAGCAGCTTGCGAGGGACAGCTCTGCAGTCATCTGTGACACTAGGAACATCCTAGTGCCCTCTCCCTTTTCTATTTTCTGCTTCGACAACAGAGACCCAGTTGTCTGGAAGAAGCTGTCCCCACTGGAGAAAAGGAAGAAGACAAATTGGTGCAATCTAAGGAATAAATACAATTCCTATATACCTTAAATTTATGGTCCTCACAAAGCCTACAAAATATGATAAACCATTATAGGGTTTTTTTCTGTCTTCCCTGCCTGGCCACAATTAATTTCACCATGTTCCAGTGTAATAGGGAATGTAATATATGGAGGCAAGCCCTTGTTGCCTTGCAGTAAATAAGCTTCTGCAGTTTGGGACCCGGGGGAGGAAAGAAGGAATAATAACAGGACTCATTTTGGGTAACCATTTATGTGCAGTTTCTGGTTTGCATTGTTAAGCAAGACAAAAGTGCCCGAAGGAACCCATGACAGTACTAGGCTAAGTCATACAAAATCCAGACACCTAATATATTCTGTAATTGAGATGCATGGGGGCTCGTATACACGCCCTAGAAGGGCATCATGCTGCAAATAGAAGCTATGCATTACCAAACAACAGAATATGCTCTGGTTTTATTAATATGATAGCCCCCAGGATCTGAAAAGACAGCAGAATTCAGTTAGAAAGTTCCACGTAGGCACTGCCGAACACTACAACAGCAGAGCAATGGAAACTATTATTTACTGAAGGCCACCTATGTGTGGGGTACTGTATTCGTACTTTACCACGCAAAAGATGTGTTCAAAGCCTAACCTCCAACACCTCTGAATGTGACCTCAATTCGAAAGAGAGCCTTTGCAGATATAAAGTTCAGGAAGAAGTCACACTGGATCTGGGTGAGTTCTAATGCAATGAATGCTATCCTTATAACAAGAGGGAAATTTGGACACAGACACAGAGAAGAATACCATGTGAAGATGGATGCAGAGACCAGGCGTGGTGGCTCACACCTGTAATCCCAGCACTTTGGGAGGCTGAGGTGGGCAGATCATTTGAGGCCAGGAGTTCGAGATCAGCCTGGGCAACATGGCAAAACCCCGTCTCACTAAAAATACAAAACTTAGCTGGGCGTGGTGGCACGCGCCTGTGGTCCCAGCTACTCGGGAGGCTGAGGTGGAAGAATCACTTGAATCCAGGAGGCAGAGGTTGCAGTGAGCCAAGATTGCGCCACTGCACTCCAGCCTGGTGACAGAGCAAGACTCTGTCTCAAAAAAAAAAAAAAAACTATATACATATATACAATATACACAATATTATATACACACACATACACACAATATGTGTATATATATATATACACACTAAAAATATATATACACACACACACACTATATATATATATATACACACACACACACACACAAACTGTATACACACACACACACACACACACACACACACACACAAAATTAGCTGGCATGCACCAGTAATCCTAGCTACTCAGGAGGCTGAGGCAGAGAAGCACTTGAACCCGGGAGGCAGAGACTGCAGTGAGCCAAGATCATGCCACTGAACTCCAGCCTGGGTGACAGAGCAAGATTCAATCTCAAAAAAAAAAAAAAAAAAAAAAAAGTTATGCAGCTGCCAGCCAAGGAATGCCACAGATTGCTGGTGACCACTAGAATCTAGGAGAGCGGCATGGAGTAGATTCTCCCTCAGAGCCTCCAGAAGGAACCAATCCTACAAATACCTTGATTCAAACTTCTGTCTCCAAAACTGTGAGAGAGTAAAGTGTCTACTGTTTTAAACCACCCAGTTGGTAAGAATTTGTTACAACAGGCTTAGGGAACTAATATGACTATGAATAAAGTCCTTATGACAACCCTGAGAGCTGGGCATTTTCAAACCACCCCCCATGCCTTTAAAAGTGATGAAAAAACTGAGACACAACAAAATGTGAAAATCACATAGAGAACAAATGGAGGAACCAGGAATCAGGCCCCTAGGTTATGTAACTCTAAGTAAAGCCCAAGACTGAACTGCTAAATAAGAGGCACCAAATGTTGCCATTGTGTCTGTAGAGTGGTTTTCCTATGAGGTTTCAGATGATCCCTGGAAGTCTTAGCAGAGCAATCAGGCAAGAGAAAGAAAGGAAAGGCATTCAAATAGGAAAAGAAGATGTCGAGCCATCTCTCTTCACTGACAATATGATTCCATACCCAGAGAACCCTAAAGCCTCCGCCATAAGGCTCCTGGAACTGATAACTTCAGTAAAGTTCTGGGATACAAAATCAATAGCATTTTAGGATACAAAAATGAGTAGCATTTCTATACACCAATAATATTCAAGCTGAGAGTCAAATCAAGAACACAATCCCATTTATGATAGCCACAAAAAATTAACAAATAAAATACATGCCTGACCAAGATATGTTCCTTGGTTAGGAATACATATAACCAAGCAGGTGAAAGATCTCTATAAGGAGAACTACAAAAACACTCCTGAAAGAAATCATAGACCCAAACAAACAAAAAATTCCACACTCATGTATTAGAATAATCAACATCATTAAAATGACCATACTGCCCAAAACAATCTACAGATTCAATGGTAATCCTATCACTATCAAACTACCAATGTCACTTCCCACAGAGTTAGAAAAAAAAGATTCTAAAATTGATATGGAGCCCAAAAAGAGCTCAAAGAGCCAAAACAATCCTAAGCAAAAGAATAACGCTGCAGGCTTCACATTACCAGACTTCAAGCTATACTACAGGGATACACTAACCAAAACAGCATGGTAATGGTACAAAGACAGACACATAAACCAAGGGAACAGAACAGAGAACCCAGAAATAAACCTGCACACCTACAGTCATCTAATCTTTGACAAAGTCGACAAAAATAAACAATGGGAAAAGTACTCCCTATTCAGTAAATGGTGCTGGGATAATTGGCTAGCTATAAGCAGAAGAATGAAACTGGACACCCATCTTTCACTACATACAAAAATTAACTCAAGATAGATTAGAGATTTGAATATAAGACTGCAAACTATAAGACTCCTAGAAGAAATCCTAGGAAATACTATTCTGGACATCAGTCTTGGCAAATCATTTATTGCTAAACCCTCAAAGCAACTAAACAAAAACAAAAATTGACAAGTGGGACCTAATTAAACTAAGGAGCTACTACAGAGCAAAAGAAACTAACAACAGAGTAAACAACCTACAGAATGAGAGAAAATATTCGCAAACTATGCATCCCACAAAGGTCTAATATCCAGAATCCATAAGGAACTTAATTCAAAAAGCAAAAATAAAATAATCCCATTAAAAAGTCGGCAAAGGACATGAACAGCCACTTGCCAAAAGAAGTCACAGAGCCAGGCAGAGTGGCTCATGCCTGTAATCTCAACACTTTGGGAGGTTAAGGTGGAAGGATCACTTGAGCACAGGCGTTCGAGACCAGCCTGGGCAACATAGCGAGACTGCATCTCTACAAAAAATAATTTAAAAATTGGCCAGGCATAGTGGTGCATGCCTGTAGTCCCAGCTAATTGGGAGGCTAAGATGGGAGGATGGCTTGAGTCCAGGAAGTTGAGGCTGCAGTGAGCCGTGACCATGCCACTGCACTCCAGCCTGGGTGACAGAGTGAGACCATGTATCAAAAAACAAACGAACAAAAAGAAGGCATACGCGTGGCCAAGAAACATATTTTTTTAAATGTTCACTATTAGAGAAATGCAAATCAAAACCATAATGAGATCATCTCACACCAGTCAGAATGACTATTATCAAAAAGTCAAAAAACATCAGATGCTGGTGAGGCTGTGGAGCAAATGGAACGCTTATACACGGCTGGTGAGAATGTAAATTAGTTCAACCACCGTGGAAAGCAGTTTGGAGATTTCTCAAAAAAACTTAAAACAAAATTACCATTCAACCAACCCAGCAATCTCATGACTAGGTATATATCTGCAAGAAAATAGATCATTCTACCAAAAGACACGCGCACATGTGTTCATCACAGCACCATTCACAATAGCAAAGACATGGACTCAACCTAGGTGCTCAACAACAATGGATGGGGTAAAGAAAATACAGTACCAAAAAAAAATGAAAATATAAAAAAAGAAAGAAAGAAAATACAGTACCTATACACCATGGAATACTACGTATGCAACCATAAAAAGAGCAAAATCATGTCCTGTACAGCAACATGGACACGGCTGGTGGCCATTATCCTAAATGAATTCATGCAGGAACAGAAAACCAAATACCATATGTTCTCATTATAAGTGGGAGCTAAATACTGGGGTGTTCGTGGACATAAACATGGCAACAACAGATATTTGAGACTGCTAGCTAGAGGAGGAAGGAAGTGGGGCAAGGGCTGAAAAACTAACTATTGGGTACCATGCCCATTACCTGCATGATGGGATCAATCATGTCTCAAACCTTAGCATCGCACAATACCCTTATGTTGCAAACCTGCATAGGTACCCCCTAAATCTAAAATAGAAGTTGAAATTATTTTTTAAAAGATGATCCCTAAAAACATGCAGAGACTGCAGTAGCTTCTTGCTAACAAAATATACAAATGTGTCATAGCTGGTACGTGACCCACCGCCACCATAGGAGGCATGAGCATTCTCTTGAGGCAGACAACATTAGCAAAACTCTAAGTGAAGCAGCCCTATGAATCAGACAAATACTCAAACAGATTTTAAATGCCTCATTCATTCAACTCAACCAAACTTTGCTGGGTGCTAAGAAAAGAGTGAGGCAGACAGCCGGTGTGAGAGATGTAGAGATAGAGCCCTTGACTCTGAGGAGCTCAGGACTTCATTTTCTCAAGTAAATGGGCCCAACACTACTCATGCTCAAGCTTTTACTCAGATTCAATGAACTAAATTACCAACAGATGTGCTCTGTGTCATCTGTGGCAGAGTGGTACTCATCTCACAGTCCCCCCATTTCCCAGGGCAGGCAGGGCCACATGACTAGTTTGGGTCAAAGGAATGTGCAGAAAGGTGACATGCATCACTTTTAGGGTGAACAGAGGAGCCAGCAATGACATGTCCTGCAATCTCTTCTCCTGCCATGGCAATGTTGCAGATGCTGGAGCCTCAATCAGCCAGGAGAAAGTGAACAAGATAGGTAGACCCCTCAGGTACTACTGCCATCCAATCTGCAGGGCTTTCGTGTACATGAAAAGTAGGCTTCTATGTGTTAAACTTTCCAGGAAGTTTGTTACTGCAGCATAGACCTCTCCTACCCTAATACATTATCTAGCACATGTCCTTTCATAAGCATACCACAATAAAACTTGTAGTTTTACAAGGTAAAACTACATTAATTCTTGGACCCTAAACATCAACAATATTCTGGTGGAGGGAAATTTATAATATATTGTACACGTTCTGTTCAAATTTCTTTTCTTCTATATGAAAGGGATACAAAAATAAAATGAAATGAATTATCTCTCCTTTAACCAATCCGAAGCATTGCATATAGAAAGTGTTTTCAGAATTCAGCCTCTTCCTAGAGATAATCAGGCACCATCCAGTTGCAACCCGAATGACCCTTTAAGCAGAGATTTTTGTCTTATCTTAGTGGCCCCTAACCTAGATGGATCTGGATCCTCCTGAATCCAACAAATGCTTGGGATATGAATGTCTCTCATGAACAACAGGAGTATTCTCACACAAAGTCACCAACATAGGTCTCCTGTCAAAGACCCATCCTTCCAAACTGGCATCAGGGTACTGTTCCCTGCCTTCTCCTTGGGCACACCCCAGCCTAGATTTTGCACCTACCACACATCAGAAATTGAACTCCACTGTATTAGTCTGTTCTCATGCTGCTAATAAAGACATACTCGAGACTGGGTAATTTATTAAAAAAAAAAAAAAAAAGGTTTAATGGACTCACAGTTCCACATGGCTGGGGAGGCCTCACAGTCATGTTGAGTAAACGAGGAGCAAAGGCACATCTTACATGGTGGCAGGCAAGAGAGCCTGTGTACCTGTGTAGGGAAACCTTTATAAAACCATCAGATCTCGTGAGACTTATTATTCACTATCACGAGAACGGCACTGGAAAAACCTGCCACCATGATTCCATTATCTCCCATGAAGTCCCTCCCACAACATGTGGGGATTATGGGAGCTACAATTCAAGATGAGACTTAGGTGGCGACACAGCCAAACCATATCATCCACCAAAGTATCTCCTACATTTGCCTCCCTCAGGGACCAAGAGACTGACTAGAGCCCAAGTACTAAAAGGCTCCAGGCAGAGTTTCCACACTACCATCTTAATGGCCAGAGAGTCCCACCATCTCAGCAAGCCCACCTTATGAGATCTGCAAAAATATCCTCTCCCTGAGTCTCCTGCATTTCCTAACTTGTCTAGAAGAAAAAGCTCAAAATGCTAGAAAGTTGCTAACTCCAGAGAGACATGCAATAGGGAATCCATAGAACCAGACAGTGGGAGGGTACGGGAAGCACCAAGTCAAGAATAATGGATCTGACATGGTGGCTGATGCCTATAATCCCAGCACTTCAGGGAACCAAGGTGAGTGAATTGTGTGAAGCCAGGAGTTCAAGACCAGCGTCGGCAGCAAAGCAAGAGCTTATCTCCGCAAAACCTGTAAGTAAAAACTGCGCCTGCCATGACAGCATGCACGAGTAGTCCCTGATACTTGGGAGGCTGAGGTGGAAGAATTGTTTCAGCCTAGAAGTTTGAGGCTGCAATGAGCTACGTGTGGGACCCTGTCTCAGAAAGTAAATAAATAAATAAAGTTTAAAATGTGCTCTGCAGGGATGCCCCAGAGCCTGCTTAGTGAGAATCTTGGTGGAGGGATACAGCACTCACCCCACCCGACTCCCATCTAACCAAAGCGGTACAGATGACCTGTTTCACACATTAGCTTTGATATAAAGATTTCCTTGGAGAAAAAGTCACTTGCTGCTGACAGTGGCCTGGACAGTGGAACTCTCAGCTCTCCCTCTGTCTGTCCCTGGACAAATCAGTTGATTTCTCTGAGACCCAGATCCCTTCTCTATAAACCAAGGCAATAAACCACTTCACAGGCCTAGCATTAGGATTAACAGAAGTAATTATGAAAAAAAAAAGAAAGGTCTGATGCATTGTGGGTGGTCAACAAATGTTCCTTCTCTTCCCCATAAACATAAACACTGGCCAAATAAGTCAGCTGCACGTGAGGCTAAAGATGTTTACTTGCAAGTAGTAGTGTGACGGCTCTTTCTAAAATGTTTGCTGGGAGCCCAAAATCTCTAGGTAAACCAGTATACTATGCTGTTTTCCCAAAAAGGAGCGATCCATTTCAGCAAGTACTTAATAAGCACCAAGAAGACACCAGATTTCTCAACAAACAGAAAAAATCCTTCGTAATTAGCAAACTGTTTCTCTCTTATAAGGACATTTGTCATTGGCTTTAGATAATCCAGCACGACCTCGTCTCAATATCCTTAACTTGGCCAGGCACAGTGGCTCACGCCTGTAATCCCAGCACTTGGGGAAGCCAAGGCAGGCAGATCACTTGAGGTCAGAAGTTGGAGACCAGCCTGGACAACATGGTAAAACCCCATCTCTACTAAAAATACAAAAAAAAAAAATTAGTCAGGCATGGTGGCGCACACCTGTAATCTCAGTTACTCGGGAGGCCGAGGCAGGAGAATCACTTCAACCCAGAAGGCAGAGTTTGCAGTAAGCTGAGATCATGCCACCACACTCCAGCCTGGGCAACAGAGTAAGACTCTTTCTCAAAAAAAAAAAAAAAAAGCAGCAAACAGGCCTAAACACAGACACAAGAAATATCACAAGCAGTGGCCTTGGGAGAGGAATGGAATGTACACAGAGGTCATGAATTCAGAAGAAAAGGCCACCTTGGAGAGGGCTGAGCTGCCTTCAGGCTGCATAACGACATGGACGAGAAGAGAGGAAGGGGGACAACAGGCCTGCACAGGAAGCCCATGGCTTGATCAGTAGGTTACTTTGTGCAAATTAGCAAATGGGTTATCAGTCATAGGTTTAAATGTGTCCCCCCCAAAATAATATGCCAGAGTCCTAACCTGCAGTAACTCAGAATGTGATCATATTTGGAGACAGGGTCTTTACACAGGTGATCAAGTTAAAACGGGGTTAAGGTGGGGCCCAATCCAACATGACTGGTGTCCTTATAAAGAGAGGATATCTGCACACAGAGACAGCCCTGTACAGAGGGAGGATGATGTGGAGGCACACAGAGAACATCATGTCATGATGAAGGCGGAGACCGGAGGATGCTGCCCAAGGAACGACAAAGACTATCAGGAAGCCACCAGAAGCGAGGGAGAGGCACAGAACGGATTCCTCCTCACCACTTGCAAATTGAACAAACCCTACAGACACCCTGATGTGGAGCTTCTGGCCTCCAGAACTGTGAGACAATAAATCTCTGTTGTTTAAGCCACTCAATCTTGGTACTTTCTTACATCCACTCCAGAAAACTGTAATAATATGGTGCCTGTTCCTGAGTGCAGGCACACAACTTGGCCTGGAATGTAGGACTAACTACTGCAACCCAGAACAGCTGAGGAAACAACACTGGTGGTGGAGGACCCAAGGAGCTCCCGACCCTACTCCCAGGCTACACAGTCAAGTAAGAAGGAAACGTCCTTTAGCTTTCAGTGAAGAACCAAAAGCAGAAAACACAGCTCTTCTAACATGCAACAAAAGCATGCCTCAAACACCCAAACGTCCACCCACACACTGTGTTCACAGCCTGGGCTGAGCAGGGCTACAGCTGGCTCTCGTCGAAAGCTAAAGCCAGGGAACGCCAACTTGATGGGAGATGCCAACCACCCTGGCATTTCCAAGTGTATCCTGCCAATGCGGCTTTGGCAGACTGCAGGCAAGGATATGGCCCTACTAAAATGGACTTCTTTTCTAAAGAGAAGGAGGAAGGTCACAGCATCAGAACTGTCTAAGTGAACATTAGAGAGGTGTACTCCTAAAAAAAATCTGAGGATCTGAAAACAGATCTTTCAGCGTGTGTACCGGCTATCAGAATCTGAGATCTTTATGAGTTATTTTCTGATCTTAATATTAACAGCCGGGGACGCCCCCACTGTTGTTTGTTCTTCACCAACCTTAACCCACTTAATCCCCCACAACCACCCACCGAGGTGGTTATTGCCTCCATTTTGCAAATGAAGACACTGAGGCCAGAAAGGTTAAGTGACATGGCCAAGGTCACATAGCTGAGAAACAGACAGCAAAGGTATAGTCCCAAGTTACTCTGTCTGCAGAGTCCTGGCTGTCACCACAAAACTCTCCCTCCCTCTGACTCAGCCCCTCCACTCCCCTCACGTTTCCCAAAGGTATGATGTAATGACGGAGCATTTAGGAAATAGAATTGAAAGGTCCAAGTCACAGCTCTAAGCGGCCCATGGACCCAGAGAGAAATGGTACCTACATTTTTTCTGTTCTTCCTCCCGTATATGAGATTTCCACCAACCAATCTGAAAACCAAAATCCAAATGAGGAAGCCTTGACTCCCCCTGGGGGTCAGCAGGGGTCCGAGGGTATCCAATAATGGTTTCCAAACTGGAGTCCCCAGACTGCGGGGAATATCCAAAGTTCCCACCACTAGTTCAAAAGCAATAACCAAAATTGTCCTTTTTCCTAAATATTGGGCAATTAACGTATCAAATGTCTTTGTTCTTGGCTGAAATCAAAACACATCTGCGGGCAACGATAAAGACTCTGAGTAGAAACTCTCATAGTTCTAAATGTCTTTCATTAATGTTTTAACAATACGGATTATTATTTAATAATTTTGGTATTTCAAAACATCTGGCTAGTGGAAGGAATATTATAAAAGAAGTCCTCAGCTGGGTTGGATGGGGAGTGAGTGGACAAGGATTCATCAGCATCTGTTCACATTTGGAAAACCAGAAAATACCTTCACGAGGTCCAGGAGCAGAATCCAAGTTTCTCATTAATAAAATACCATTTCTCATAGTGTCATTCTCCCAAACTTTAACAAAGTTCACATACACTCATTAACCTTCACAGTAGGGGAACTAAATGAACTAGAATTTCCATTATATATACACAAACAGAAACGGAAACCTCATTTTCCAAAGGAACAACTCAAACCAACCAACTAATCTGCCAGTGGGATCGGTTCCCTAACAGGAGCCAGCGAACCATCTAACAGCCCATCCCAATAAAGCCAGTGGTGTCAAGGAAGGGGAAAATGCCAGAGCAGTAATTCTTTTCTGCGGCTATCTATGGGTCATTTATTTCTCTAGATGAAGCCTCAATTTCCCCAGCAATAAAATGGGGGATAATACCTGCCACCTAGTAATGAAAATATACCTATAAATTACTTTGAATTGCCGGGATAATCAGCATTATGCAAACTAACGAACTCATTAGAGAGCTACTAAACACAGTTATAAATCTCATAAAAATACTTCCATGGAGATTAAGGCTCAATTAAGAGGCGTCATTTTTTAATAATTTCCATCATCTTGTTATTTTAAAGACGAGAACACTTACAGCCTTTAGATATTTCTAGGCAAAGGGACATCAGGCTTTCTCTAGCATTCTTAATGAAGCTCCACATCAATAAACAATTGGCTAACAAAAGGGAAGAGGATCTATCTAGCAGAATAGTTGTGAGCCTAGCTGAAGCCAGGAGACCAGAAGAGCGCTCCCTAGGACAATGCCACTGGCTCAACAACCTCGTCCCAGGTACAACATCAACCACCACATCTCTCAGCACAGAGCAGCAAGGCCCAGGGTATCTTATAAATTCTCTTTCAAGCATGGTCCCTACGAACTAACTCGATTCAGTTTTAACTCTGCTGGTCCCAATGTCTTCAGAAGAGGCAAATAAACTCCAACAACCTAAAACAAATGGACCAGAGGCTCTGAGACAGACAGTTGCAACACTCATCTAAAGCTCCACTCACCTGAGAAGCCCAATTCTCACACTACCCTGCATAGCAAGGACTAACCCATGGTCGCCCTCAGGAAGGGAGACTCTATCATACTACAACACAACTACATCTCAGAGACTTCCACAGCTTTCCACTATCAATATCCTGTGGCTAAAAACGCAACTCCCCTTCCCAAGGTCAGAGAGGTCATAGGTTGGATGAGTCCCAAAGCGGCCAAAGCGATCAAGCAAGCCACGTTAAGTGCTTGCTTGTGCAGCTAAAGTGTTTTCTTGCGCACAACTCTCAGAAAGCTCTTCCGCCGGGTCCAGCCTGTGACCAAATTCTAACGCAGAACTGTCCCATCTAGGAGCCCAGCCCCACTCGGCTGGGGGATACCCAAAGGAAAAATCACGTCTGTTTCCTGGTGACCACCACCAGGATTAGCAACCAGATCAGTTTCTACAGACTAGGCCTGCTTCTTCTTGTCCTTCCTCATCATGTTTATAAAAGCAACACTCTAGGCAGACACCTCAAATCCGCAGCACAACATCATTCAAGGTGTGGAAAGAAAAACAACTCAAATATGAAAGAAAATGGCTGAGAACAGACAGCATTATTAAAGAGTCCTTTGCAAATCTGAGATTCTAGTATTCGCTAATAAGGGAAAAATGTGTAAACCATTCAGCAAAATCCAAAATGAGCCCAAGTTCAGGGAAACAATATACTAATAGCTGTGGTCCTCGGAAGATAAGCATAACTTAAGCTAACAGAACTCGTCTTTCCTCCCCTGACCTGAAGCACTTGGAATGTTAGAGAAACAACTCTGAATGTGGGTATTTAAAATTTAAATGTTTCATTGAGCTGACTATCGTGGACTCCGCTGGTGATCAATTTACCTATTAACTGTCTTTTCCAGCTCAATAATCTGCTCTAAGTAAAGCAATGCCTCCTGCTTAGGACAGACCATGAGGTGAAGAAAACATGGAAATCCTTGCAGGACTGACACACAGAGAGGCCTTCAGGTCTGGGGCACGGGATCAGAATCACAAGTCCCAAGCAGAGCAAAGCTGGGGTCCCAAAGATATGTGAGAAACAGCCCCACCTAGAACCAAGGAGCTTAGTACATCAAGAAGAGCTACCACCACGAGTGCAAACACATTTAACTGATGACAGTACTGGGTACATATCACACAATGTCACAAACACAACAGATGAGGCTGCTCTGCCCTGGGCCACCCTGGACGATCCTGCACGAAGGCTGAAGGGAGCAGTGTGGCACTGCAGGTATGTACACCTCGAGTAGGTGTGAGGCTGGAGACAGACATGGATTCTGTTCACAAACGGCTACAGTTTGGATTTTGCCTTTGATGCAACAGGAAACAGCCTTCAGTGTTACTTCCCTTCCTCCTAAAAATGTGAATTAGACATCCTGGTTATTTTAAATAAGCTGGTCTCCCTTGCATTACTTGGGAGAATCACAAGCCCTTGACAATCAATAAAAAGATCCCCACTGTGCCTCACTCTGGAGCATATCACATGGAACCCACATGTGAAGCTGCAGCCCTATTATAAATCCATATCCACATCCTGGAGTCTACCACGGTGACCACCGATGTGGAGGTTCAGGTTTGAAACCACCATCTGTTTTCCCTAACCCCACCATCTGAAGGCATTGCTATGGCCTGAGCGTTGTGTCCCTCCAAAATTCATACGTTGAAATCTAATCCCCAATGTGATAGTGTTAAGAGGTGGGGCCTTCAGGATGTGGTTAGGTCATGAAGGGATTAGCGCCTTTATAAAAAGAGGCTTGAAAGAGCCTTTTTCCCCTTCTGCCATGTGAGGACCACCTATGAAGCAGAGAGCCCTCACCAGACTCGGAATCTGCTGGTGCCTTGATCTTGGACTTCCCAGTCTAGAGAATTGTGAGTGATCAATTTCCATTAGCTATAAATTACCCAATCTAAGGTATTTTGTTACAGCAGTTTGAACAAACTAAGAGCGACATCTCATTGGGCTTCTCCCTCCCTGTACTCTCCCAGGATACCTTTTATTCCTCTAGTAAAGCTGCTTTGAAGAATGATCATATTTTCTGTAAAATATCCCTGGCGAAGTTTTCAGAAGTAAAATTCTGGAATTTGGTCCTCTTTCCTTCATAATTAGCACCTTCATACACTCCTCCTGGTCCCATTACATGTTTTCCTTTTTCTAATTACTAAAAAGACTCCTGACTTTACTTAAGTACATTCCCCCAGTCTTCCTTGCAACAAAATGTGGCTCTGTTTTGGCCAATGGGATATAAGCAGAAGTTTAGTGTGTGACTTCCAGGACGGATCCTTAAGAAGAGGGAGTTCATCCTTCTCAGTGCCTTCCTCCTTCCTTCAACTGGAATTCGGATGACATGGCTGATAAGTAACCATCTTGGGCCATGAGGTACTTAGCACAGGAATATCATGTAAGAGAGGAAGCCTGGGTCCCTGGTGGCATGCAGCCAGCCACCATGCCACCCTGAATTACCTAGCAGGCTCTGAAAGCCACTCAATAGGCATAACATATGCCTGAGCAATGCAGTTTTCATTCTAATAAGGTGAGTTATTGAATTTGAGTTTGAGTTTCAATAGACCAATAATACCCAAAAACTACATTTGTAAATATGTTCTAAGTATGCATATTTCCAAAACTCCAAGAAAAATAAAAAGCCAAAGCAACACAGACACATGTATGCACAGACATCTGCACACACACACACACACACACACACACCCCTTAAGTCACCGTCCAACTTGCCATATAATACAATTCAACTAAAACAAACTATTTTGAAAATAGAAGACTCATTCATTCTAACATCATCTCAGATACCTCATAGTGTCCTTCCCCACCCCCACCAGACTAAGCTCCTGGAGAAGAGACTTTGTGTTATTCAACTCAGTACTGCCAAGTGCCTAACACAATGCCTGGAACATAGTAAGTTTCGTGATGAATGAAGTCAAATTCATGCGCTGTCCCAGGAGGGGGAGGAAATGAGTGTACACAGGAAATACCAACATCCCCTTCCTGACTGCGTCTGTGTTTGTGTTTCCAGAAAGTATCCCTCATCCATTGTCCCTGGGGCCCCATACCTCTCGTCTACACAATCTCCTTCAGAGGCCACCTGGCCAGCTCCCCGTCACCTGCTTTGGGGGAGAAACTTTCCAGCTCCAACAGCTGAAAGTCTCACATGGCCTCCTACCCTCCTTTCCCACCAAGATATGGACCCTCCACATCTCAGGAAAAGGTGGACTCACATAACTAATCCCTACAACTATGCCTTTCTCAATTACGAAGAGACATAAGGATCTAACTGTGTACACTTCCAAGTTCAAATTCTACCATGATGCCATTCACTCGCAACAAGTTTAAAGAATTACCTGGCAGGTTTCCTGCCAACATCATCCCACCCCATCCACATGGTCCCCAACTCTGAGATCATCCCATTTCTGCTTCAGAAACTAGGCCTTATTCTTCCTTTCAGAAACCTATACTCCTAGAAAAATGAGACCCCTTCACCCCTCAACAGCCCAACTCTTCTTACCTGTATCAAAAAGGGTCCCTCTCTTCAACTAACTCACCAACCTGCCCAAGGCATCTTCTGTATGAATACTTTCCTGAGCCTGGGCATGCAATGCTCTACTCACCTGCTCTAAGAAGTCTCTACCACCATCAGCGCATCCAAACACAACTGATAACTCTTTTTGGCTTCATCACCCTTCCACTTTAAAAACAAAAACAAAAACAAAAAAAAACCCTAGTGCTCCCTCCTCTGCCTGGCCAGCTCTTTGGGTCAGCCCATTTCAAGGTTCCATTCTCCAACCTTCTCTCATGAATCACAGCATCATCCTATACCTCTCTGTCCTACAAAGCTCAGTGCCAAAGATTACACCATTTGCACTCCAGTGCCTATACTGTTTGTTATTGATTTTTTTTTAAAACTTCCTTTAACCCATCACCTTTTAATTAGAGTCTGAGTCCTCTACCCCTACAGGTCAATCAATCTATAATGACTTTTGGGAAAGGAAATGGGAGCATTATTTAGGGGAGCATTATTTTGGCCAGGAACTGCAGGTAACAAAATTGACTCACGGAAATGTGGGGAAAACAAAAATGCAGAGAACACAGCTGCCAGAATTTCCCTCCTTCTTCCAGATGCCTGTTCTGCATGCTCCTGTTCTTCAGGGAGAAAGACTGGCACTAATCCATCAGCATCTCAGACACGCCACAGCTCTGCTATTACTGCATTCTACTAGGATAACATTTTCAAGTTGTAACGACACACATGATTTTACTAAGAGGCAGTGGTGTGGCCAGAAAAGTAATATTTAACAATATGAACATAATCCCTAATAAAACACAGAATTTCAGGGCCAAATGTGTGGAAACAGGTAGTAAGCTTCTCCTATACCCAAGCAGTTCCTAGGTTATCACAGCCTGGAGACATGGAGTGTGGACATGAAGTCAGCAGGCAGCATGTGTATCAAGTTCAGCCAGTGAAGAGCTGCCGAACAGTCTCATGAAATGAAGTCCACAACCAGACAGAGTTAGGCGTCACACCTAACCAGGGAACCAGGAAAGATAAGCTCAGCTCTATGGCATTTACTTCTTGCAGCCGGCTTCACTTCTTAAAAGTTAGTGGGGTTACAGAAACAGGTATATACACATAGAAATTTAAAGTATAATAAACCTAGGATGGCAGGTGGATTCTTAAGGCCCCGCCATGGTCTTCCCCCTCTTGGTATCATGCCCTTGTGCGATCCTCTTCCCCCAAACGTGGACAGGACTTGTAACTTCCTTCTAATCTATAAAAGGAAGGTGACGAGATGTGCATTGAGGCTCCCATTATGCTCGAGTCCTTCTCTTTCTTGCTGACTTGATGAAACAAGAGGCTGTATTGAGGACCCACATGACAAGAAACTGAGACTGGCCTCCAGTCAACAGCCAGCAAGAAAATGAGGACTTTAATCTGGCTACCTGCAAGGAAATGAATTTTGCTAATAACCTCATGAGCTTAGAATTGAATCCTTCCCCAGTCGAGTCTCAGATAAGACTGCAGCTTCGGCTGACACTTTGCTTGCAGCCTTTCAGAGAGCCCAGCTAAGCTGTATCCAGGCTCTTGGCCCACAGCAACTGTGACATAAGTGTGTGCTGTGTTCAAACAAGGAGTTTGTGACAATATTGTTACACGGGAACAGAAAACAAACAGAGGTCAAGTCAGAGAGCAAGAATGATTATTCAACAAATGATCAGAACAAGTGGGTAGCCGCTGAAAAAAAATAAAGCTGGATCCCTCACTCTCACATGACATCAATATAAATTCTAAGTAGATGAAAAATATATCAAAAGAGAAAACATGCTTTTAATGTGTAATTTTGGAGTGACGAAGCCCTTCCTAAGGGAAAGTCCAAAAACTATTAAAGAAAAGACTAATAAATCTGATTAAGAGAGAAAATATATCTGCAACTTGTATCACAGAGGGCTAATTTCTATAATATATAAGTAGTTCCTACAAATCAATAAGAAAAAATTAATTACTCAACAGGAAAACAAGCAAAGGATATAAACAGTTTATAGAAATGAAACCACACATGGTTCTTACACTTACAGAAAGATGTTTCCTCATTATAAGAGTGAGAAACGCAATGAGACACTGACTAGGATCAAAATGAGTGATAACACACTTGATTGAAAAGCAACGGGGAAAATGGCACTCTCATTTAGTGCTGGTGGGGAGTATACTGATGTAGCCTCTCTAGAGGACATCAAGGCAGTAACTATGAAAACTGCAAACACAGCTGGGCATGATGATTCATGCCTATAAATTCCCAGCACTCTGGGAGGCCAAGGTGGGTTTAACACCTAAGATCAGGAGTTGGAGATCAGCCTGGGCAACATGGTGAAACCTCGTTTCTACTAAAAAAAAAAAAAATTAGCCAGGCATGGTGGCGAGCACCTGTAGTCCCAGCTACTTGGGAGGCTGAGGCAGAAGAATAGCTTGAATCTGGGAGGCTGAGTTTGCAGTGAGCAGAGATCATGCCACCGTACTCCAGCCTGAGGAAGAGCAAGACTCTGTCTCAAAAAAACAAAAAAACACCTACAAATGCACTTGATCCTTCAACTCAAACAATTCCATTTCTACAGGTATTTAGAATGACATACGTGTAAGGCTAGCCAATGTAACATTGTATGTCACAGCAAAGATGGAAATCAACCCACCTACTAATAGGAGCTTAACGAAATCATTTATGGTGCATCCATACAACAGACCACCGTAAACCATACACAGAGAATGAGGAATCTCTTTCCATTCTGAAACAGAGATCTCTGAAATATATTTAGTAAGTAAACACCAACAACAATAATCAAAACAAAAAAAAACTGAGGTGAATCCAGGGAGAGACCAGGGAGGCTAGGGTCAGGTCAAAAGAATAGCTTTTATTATGTGCTTTTTAATATCTTTTTTTTGTGTGATAGAGTCTCACTCTGTCACCCAGGCTAGAGTGCAATGGCACAATCGCAACTCACTGCAACCTCCACCAAGCAATTCTCCCGTCTCAACCTCCTGAGTAGCTGGGATTACAGGTGCATGCCAACACGCCTGGCTAACTTTTTGTATTTTTAGTAGAGGTGGGGTTTCACCGTGTTCCCCAGGCTGGTCTCCAACTCCTAAGCTCAGGCAATCCACCTGCCTCAGCCTCCCAAAGCGCTAGGATTACAGGTGTAAGCCACTGCACCCACCTCTTTTATACCTTTTAAATGTTGAGCCATATGGTTGCATTTTTCAAACAACAAAATTCAAATCAATAAATACATAGTATTTGTACAACAGGATGCATCATATGCTACAGTTTCTGTAAAGAAATTAAATTCAGACTATCTATCTGTTCAGACATACCTACACATGTACGTTCTTGCACGTAAACAGCTATCTCTGAAATAGCACACAAGAATCTGAGGGCTGGTTTCCTCTGGGCTGGAGAACTGGTAACGGGTAAACTGCGCATGAGGCAGCAGGGGTGAGAAAGTATCTTTCAAATTTTATACCATTATACATATTACCAATTTGAAAACAAACAATTTTTTTTTAAAGTTTAAGCTATTGTGGTTTCTCTGGTCCTCTGCTCTTCCCTCATTAAGATTCTCACTGATGAATCCCTCCAACATCTCTATGCTGATAACTCCTAAATCTTTGTCTCTACCCCGGCCTGTGTCTTGAACTGCCATCCTGAAACAGTCTTTCCCCTCAGTTTCTCAGCACAGTGGTCTGGTGATTCCCCTTCTTATTCTCCTATGGTGGTGTCTTCCCTTAAGAGCTGGAGTTTCAGAGAGTTTTGTGCTTAACAAGTTCACGTCACCTTCTCCTCACTGGTACCCACAGCTGAGTGGTCATCTAGATGCTGGTGCTTTCCCAAATCTCCATCCTTGTCCAGATCTCTTGCCTGAGCTCCAGATACAAAACCCAGCTGTCAGAGGATACCTTCTTACAGACAACTGGGACTCCTTCTCCCCCCACACCAGCAGCTCCTTCAGTGTTCCCATAAGCCAGTGAATGGAGCCACCATCCATTCAGATAGAATCCTAGGATCTTCCTAGATTATTTCCCCGACTCCTTCCCCCATCCCAATCATCTGTCTTAAGGCTCCTACACAATTCTATAATCTGTCACCTTCCTCCCACCTCTGTGGATCTCCCTGGTCCACCCCACCTTCCTCTTTCCTTCGAGTTTCCAGCTGTTCTGAATACCAACAATATTGCTCCCCCATCCACTCCCCGCCCTGAGGCTCAATTCATCTTTTAGGTTCTGTTCCCTAGGACTGCCATCACAAAATGCCACTGACCGAGGGGTTTGAACAACAGACATAGTTCTGGAGGCTGGTAGTCCAAGTTCAAGGGGTCAGCAGGTTTGGCTTCTCAAAAACTGTCCTTGGCTTGCAGATGGCCACCTTCTCACTGTGTCTGCACATGGTCCTTTCTCTGCCCATGTGCATGCCTGGTGTTTCTGTTTCTAAAACTCCTCCTCTTATAAGAACAAAGGTCAAACTGGGCTAGAGCCTATCCTAACAGCCTCATTTTAACATAATTATCTCTTTAAAGGCCCTATCTCCAAGTACAGTCACCTTTGGAGGTACTGAGGGTTAGAGCTCAACACATGGGTTTTGGGATGCAAGTCAGCCCATCATAGCGTCCAAAAGGTCATGTCACTCCCCTCAATAAAATCTTTCACTGGGGTTCCAATGCCCATGAAATAATATCCTTTCCAAAACATGACCCCTGCCTCCTTCTCTCCTTCCCAAATGGAGGGGGAGCATGGGAGGGGTAGGAGTTCAGATGAGGATAAGGGTACAGGCAGAATTAGAGAGATCAGGAGGAAATGGCACCCTTGCATTATCTCTCTTCCAGTCATGCTTCTTCCAACTACAGACTGACTTTCGGCAAGCTGTCTAAGCTCTCTGCAGAATGGGATGGGTCCTTGATGACCCACAGGCCTGACCCACAGGCCTGGTTGAGCAGCAGGAAGAGATAGCATTACTCCACTCCACACTTAGATCCCCTGGACAGAAAATACTAGGCCTGTATCCCCCTCTGCAAAAGCAAAGATTCCCCCAGAATCGATCAAGGAATTTTCTGGCCGAATCTAGGATTAGAAGCAGAACTAAGTGCAACTGGGCGACCTCCCTCTGAGACTAAACTGCTCATTAAGGTGTCCTAGATATCCTGCATTAGAAAGTTACCACCTTGCCAGCTCCAGAGTGAAAATGAATGCATGGACTTGGCAGCCGCATTAGGTAAGACCTGACTTGTCTGTCTCCACTTACGAACTGACTGATCTGGGGCAAGATGCTTAACACCTCTGAGCCCTGATGCACTCATCTATAAAATGGGGTTAATATTCTTCTGGGTAATTCTAACTACACTAATTCCAAGGGCCGCTGTAATTAATTACTTAAAACAACAAAAATATGTTCTTTCACAGTTCTAGAGGCTAGAAGTTCAAGGTGTTGGCAGGGCCACGCTTCCCTCTGAAAACTCCAGGGCAGAACCCTTCCTTGCCTGGCTTCTGGAAGTGGCTGGCAGTCTCTGGCATTCCTTGCCTTGCACCTACACGTCCCAATGTCTGCCTCTGTCTTCACAAAGTCATCTTCCCTCTGTGAGGGTTCGTGTGCCCCCCTCTTATTACAAAGAGACCAGTCAGGGAATTAGAGCCCACCCCAATCCAATAAACTTTGTCTTAACGAATGACCTAGGTCAAGACCCCATTTGCAAATCGGATTCCATTCACAAGTACCAAGATTTAGGGCTTCAGTGTATCTTTTTGGGGGTCACAATTCAACCTGCGACACCTACCTGGATGACTGTGAGAATATTAAAGAAATAGTGACCTAAAAGCACTGAGGACAGCACCCAGGCACACAGTAAGCACTGCACACAAAACGGTTTTTCTGTTCCAGTGTGTGGGTAACATACGGCAGGCTACTTTCCCAGAAGATCAGGCCTAGCTTCTTTGCTCCTCATAAAAACAAAAACCACAAGCAAGAAACCAAAAGCTAACAAGGCCAGCATCCTCATGGCTAATGCTGTGTTGTTAAGACTTTTAAAACAAACAAAGCAGGACTCGGTACCAAGTCACTGATGTAAATATTTTATCAGTGGGTCTCTAAAAAAACTCCACACACACAAGTGGGCCCCACACACTTCCTCCCTGGAGGAGCTGGTTCTGCCAAAAAGGGCCCTCAAGGGTGGCTTGAAAGCAGAGAGGAGTTTACTCAAGGTGTGCACCTCTGGTTCCAACATCTGGCTGCATTCCAGCTCAGCAAAGCCTTCCAGAAACAAGGCACCACCAGCTGTATGGACACCTAAAGGCCGTGCTGAGGCTGAATGCTGAGCAACCTCAACACTGGGGCTTCCCAGGAGAGCCAGGCGAGACGGCTCAGCCAAGGAAGTGATTAATAAATCATGGGCAAAGCTTTTTCCCACTCCCTGCTCGGTGGAAACCAAAACGCCTAATACAAAGATCAAAGCTGCTGCCCACAACTTCAGATTGACTTTGACTGAGCTCATTAAGTCATAAGCTTCTGCAGAGTGGATTTTCTCCATGGATAATGCTTGAAAATTAGGAAGTTAAGTGGTCTGGGAGAACCTGGGACCCATTAACCAGTTAGCCAGTCAGAGCTTCCATTAAAAGAGGAAAATGGCTGAAAATCTGAAATCTCTTCTTGGGCAGTTGTTCAAAGATTCTACTATGAGTTTTAGGGAAACTCCCTGGAGTTTGCACCAACGTGAGCAAAGAACCCTCTGTGGACATGAAGTGAGAAGGACCTCGACTGAGAAGACAAAAGGCCTGGGTTCAAATCCCGGCTGCATCTGGAATATTAGGGATTTCTTTCCTCTCTCGGAGCTTCTGTGTCCTGAGGGAGAAGTGCCCCCCCAGTCTAAGGCACGTGGATTTCATGACTGGGACCTGTGTATAAAGTTGTGATGCTGAGCCGGGGACTTGGTACGCATACCATATGCACTTAGAAAAGGACTGTTCGTAAATAGATCTGTAGACGATAGAGTCCCATCTGCCAGTTACCAAATGACAAGGCCTCACGTGGGGAATTTAACCATCTGAAAGAGCTAACTGTTAGTTGGTGGAAGGAAAGGCAAGTTAGAGTTGTGAAACCTGCCAGGTTAAATAATTTTCTCCTCTTCTGCAGATTCATGGTGATCTCTTGCAATAGACTTGCCTATGTTGTAAAGCTCTTTGGCTGAGATCGATGACAGAAATGTTAACAAAGAACCAAGGCAGGAATTAAACTTTTCCTGCTGTGAAGAAGAGACTTAGAATGAAGGGCAAAAGAAAGCACAAGGGGGCTGGGCGCAGTGGCTCACGCCTGTAATCCCAGCATTTTGGGAGGTCGAGGTGGGTGGATCACGAGGTCAGGAGATCGACACCATCCTGGCCAACATGGCGAAACCCCGTCTCTACTAAAATACAAAAAAATTAGCCAGGCATGGTGGTGCATGCCTGTAGTCCCAGCTACCTGGGAGGCTGAGGCAGGAGAATTGATACAACCCAGGAGGCAGAGGTTGCAGTGGGCCGAGACTGCACCACTGCACTCCAGCCTGGCAACAGAGTGAGACTCCGTCTCAAAAAAAAAAAAAGAGAGAGAGAGAGAGCACAAGGAAGCAGGAAGGCCCAGAGCCAGACCCCAGAGAAGAGTGAAGTGCAGGATTCAGACACAATGCTTACGCTGCCCAGGACTCCTCTCAGGAACATGCATGAACTCAACACACCTCAGGAAAAAGACAAAGAAAATCCAGATCAGGTTTTGAGGACTCCAGTGTCACACCTTCTCAAATGACCTCGCCAGGCCAACCAGACAACAGGAGCAAACTGCCACATGGTGCCAGCCCCTCCACTCCCAAAAGCCTGCTGAGCCAGAGGTTATTTCTCCAAAGCAAAGCTTCCTTCCAGAGGCTCTAAGCATTTGACGCTCACATCTACTCCTCCCAAGGATGAGATGACCTCACTGGCTCCGGTCAATATAAATCCCTTTACCCCAGAATTCTATACAAAATTATTCCTTCAATCCGGTGGTAAGAGGAAAATTTGAGATCTTGAGGAAGCTGGTCTAGAGGAAAGCAAGGAAGACCAAGGGCTGCCTGCCGAGACATGTGTTCTATGAGAAACCAACATGGCTTCCTGATACAAAAAGGAATGCTCGGAGGTAGAAAAAACTGGGGTTGATGACTTTGGTACAGTCTACAAGTGCACCGAAAGCCTGGATAGAAGCGTTTATGCAATAAAGCACTCTATGAAAACTTCTGCAGAATTTCACGAGAATTTGGCCTTATGTGAAGTATATGCTCATGCAGTGCTTGGGCATCACCCCACGTGGTACATTGCTACTCCTTACAGCAGAAGATGACCATATGATCATTCAGAATGAATACTGCAATGACAGGAGCTTGCAAGCTGCTCTATCTGAAAACACTAAGTCTACTAATCATTTCCAAGAGCCAAAACTCAAGGACATCCTTCTACAGATTTCCCTTGAACCTAAGTACATCACAACTCTACCATGATGCACCTGGACATCAAACCTAGTAAGACCTTCCTTTGTCACAAGATGCAAAGTGACTCCTCTGGAGTCATGGAAGTTGAAAATGAAGGTGATTAGCTTCTCTCTGCCCGTGTGATATATAAAATTGGTGACCTAGGCCATGTGACATCAATAAGCAAATCGAAAGTGGAAGGAGATAGTTGCTTACTGGCAAATGAGATTTTGCAAGAGGATTTAGTACCTTCCCAAAGCAGACCTATTTGCCTTGGGATTAATCACTGCAATGGCTGCCTAGGCAGGGACATTACCCATCAACACTGCTGCATGGCACCATAGCCGTGAGAGTAACTTCCCAGACATTCCTCAGGAGCACTCAAAAGACTTTTACAGTCTGCTCAAGAACACAATCCACCCTGATCCAGAAGAGAAACTTGCAACAGCTCTGGTCAGAAATTGACCCTGGCCCTCCCTGGGGGAAAGCAGAAGAGCTCTAGCAGCAGCTGAATTTGGAAAAATCCGAGACAGCCACACCGGAAAGGGAACTAAGAGAAGCTCAGCAGGCCCAGTCCCCACAGGGAGACTTCCATCATTGTGACCCTGGGGTCTCTGGGACCACACGGGATCAAGAAACCCCAACGCCTGGTAGACGGAAAGAATGCAAGGTCTTCAAGCTTCACCTCGGGACAGCATGAGCCTCTGAATTGAAGGAAGAAAAGGGAACAGCCCTTGGCTTGGCCTTATGGATTAGGAGGTTGCTGCTGCTGATTCCCCCACCAAGGATCCCAGGGACTCACTGTACACAGAAGGAATGGAATTTGGTTTTGAATTTAAGTAACAGTTTACAAGAAAATGTGTCTGGATTTCCACAGTACTTCCCAGGTTATATGATGCTCTTCCAGAAAAAGAATTCCCAGCCCCTTTGTGGAACTGGGTCTCCTAATATATATACCCTCTCTGATATTGTATTTATTAAATAGACAGCTTCGCCATTATATGAAGTGGGTAAAAGTAAGACAGTATACAACCCGGACACCTCTGAGCTGGCTGTTAACTTGCAGAACAAAAACGCTGGAGAGAAAGGGTTCAAGGAAAGCTTGACGTGGCTGTTCTCCATCTACTTGCCCTGACCCCCTTGAGGCCACGTTCTGATTGCTTTCATGTTCCAGACCTCACCAATTTCTCTTGATTTTATCAAAATTTGGCCTTGTTTCCTGTTATTTCATCATATTTTATCCAAATCCTTTTTATGTACACATTTTTAAAGGAAAAGCATACTACATTTTTAAATAAAATGTTTTATTTTGCCCAAAGACAAATTGCAGGTAGAGTACTCTTCTTTGTCATATATCACTAACAAACAATGAAAAATTTATGTTGGTGAAAATTTTATGTGACAAAAGGGTAAGAGAATTCAGTAGGTCAGTAGTCACATGCCTCGGCAGCAAGGCCCAGCTTCAGAGATCCAAAAGCTAGTAACGGTCAGAATCTGCTATAAAATAACGTTGATCATAAAGCCATTTGATAAATTGTTTGTGTCATCTTAATGAATGCAACCTGTTAATGATTAATGGCTTTTTTACTATTTGATTTTTTTTCCTCTGATTTTAAAAAAGCAAATTTTTTAAATTGAATAAACCCTCACACTATTCTTTAAAAAATGCTCTGATCCCCAAAGACTATGAGCATTAAATGAGAAAGACCTCTCTGTTAATGCACGCCTGGCAGATGCTAAATAAATGTTATTCTCCCATCTTGTTTTGGTTTCCTCCCCCCTCTCTCCAGAATTTTTTACCCATTCCTATCTTCCCGGTTCCTCGGCACATGGTGAGGGCTCCCTGCTTTAGAAAACCCTTCCTGAAATCCTAAATACCCACATACCTGAAAACAAATTACCCATAACCCTCCCATGACCCCAGTCACAGCCTTGGAGCCTTCTCCCTCCCAGTCAAGCCTCTGAACAGAACAGTCTCTACCAGCAGTTCCCAAATGTGTGTTACAGAACACCCTGGTCCATGACAAAGGACTCACTGGTTAGCAACAAAAGCAGAAAATGAATGCACAACCGCAGGGAGCTCTTCTTAGAACTACACGTATTTCACTTAAAGGACCATCCTATATTCTGATGAGCCATTGCAGAATTTTTGCATTAAAACATGATTTATTTGACAAAATAATGATGAGATAATTAGAGAGTGATTTTGTTTTCACTGTTCTCATCTGATCAAATAAAAGCAGGTGACAACATTAGAAGCCCACACTTTTGGTTTGGTTTTGTTTTGTTTTTTCATTATTTTACTAGTCCATAATATCTAAGCCTGGGAATTGTGGTATTACACTAATCAGTTTCAGTTGGCTGCCTCCACTTCCTCCCCCAACTCAACTCTTCTCAACACTTTTTTTTTGAGACAGAATCTTGAACTGTTGCCCAGGCTGAAGTGTGGCGGCACAATCAGAGCTCACTGCAGCCTCAACTTCCTCAGTTCAAGTTATCTTCCTACCTCAGGCTTCTGAATAGCTGGCACTACAGGTGTGCACCACTATGCCCAGCTAATTTTTGCATTTTTTTGTAGAGATGGGGTTTCACCATGTTGCCCAAGCTGGTCTTGAACTCCAGGACTCAAGTGATCCTCCCACCACAGCCTCCCCAAGTGCTAGGATTACAGGCATTAGCTAACATGCCCAGCCTCAACCCTAACTTACAAACCCAGCTTCTACTCTCACCATTCAAGTGAAACCACTCCCTCAATGGTGTCCAAATCTGGGACCTCTTCCCTCTAGCCTGCATCTGATAGCCTAGACCAGGCCCTGGTTATACTCAGACAGACCACAGCCTCCAAAGTGGAGGCTAACCCCAGGCTTTCCAAACAGAGCCCTGAGAGAGGGGAAAGGCTTCCCAAACCTATGTCCAAAACCCAAACCCAGAGCCCTCAGCGGAGTCTCTGTGGCCTCATCACCACCCCATCCACCAAAGCAGGACGGTGGAGCTGGGAAAGCCCAGGATTCACAGCCTCGCTCTCACCCAAGTCCCAGAAAGTTGTTCAATGTCTCTGAACCTCAGTCTCCTACTGGATCAAATCATGATCACGACAGTCTTGCCCTCACACAGATCTTGAGGGGATTCAAAAAAATCAAGTGAGTAAAGCACTTTCCCCAGTGGATGGGACACAGTAAGCACCAAATAATGGGAACATGGTTAGTAGTAGGAATGTTCCTAGCAGACAACGCCCTCTTTCCAGTTTTATCTTCCATTGCTACTTAAGACTCCAGCAAACTTGTAATATTTATGGCTTCCCAAACACACTGCATAGTTTCTCACCTCTGGGACCCAGCCCATGCCATCCTGGAATTCCATCACGTCAAGGACTGCCTTCCCAATCCTTATTTATTCATCACTGCTGGAAGAAATGTGGACCTCCCTAACTCCAGCAACATTAGGTCTACATCACTCTGGTGCCACTCACCACATTACTATACAACACTTTACTTGGAGACCTATGTGCACATTTTCCCTCTCTTCATAAATTCCTAATTACTTAAGGTGAGGAGAAAGCTCTGCACATCCAACCATACCTACTATATTGATTTACAAGTAAGCGAACAATAAGCAATTGTTTTAAAAAGCCAGTGACAATAATCTCAAACAGGTCATTTAAAAATAGATGGTAAGCAGATACAGAGTGGAGACCTCTAATGCCCAGGGTTGAATTTCTTCGCAGGTCAAAGGCCAGCAATGTTTATATGTGGGTATGTATGTCACGGCAACAACACAAGTTGGGTCTAGGTCCTGCTGCTTTCCGCAAAGAAAGCTAGTAAGTGAGATGATGATTACTGCCAAGGAAGAAGGCTTTAATTGGGTGCTGAAGCTGAGGACACTGGAGCTCAGTCTCAAATCAATCTCCCTGAACGACTAAAACTAGAGGTTTTAGGGAAGAAATGTAACAATGCAGAAAAAAAAAAACATGGAACTGTGAGGGGGCAAGGAAGAATCATGATGAATGAGGGGGTCTGGCATCTAACCATCCAGATGCAACGATCTGGCGAGTTTCAGTTCTTTGATGCTTTTTTTTAAGAGGCCCAAAAATCATTCCCAGAGGAAGGAACTAACATTAAAAAAAAAAAAAAAAAAATCTAAGTTTCAAGCGTTAAGACCAAAAGGGTCAATTTCTATGTTTACCCAGAAAAACTATCTATGGGACTATTGGTTGGTTTCATAGACATGCACAGACACAAATATGTTTACCTCAAAATCTCAGGCAATTCAAGTGGACCATAATTAAAAATGTAATCCAGTGGCATTTAAATCCATCGTCCTTGTGGCCTGGCCTTCCTCCCTCCACAGCTGTGACTGACTGTCACCACATAACTCGACTTTGTTCTCCAATTAACATCTACATCTTTGTACTTCTGATCTCTGTGTTGTTTTGATCATGTCTTCTTCTGGTATGCCTACTTCTGGTTTAGTCATTACCACATTATTTCCATATCTTCACTCAGATCACCATTTCCAAGTGGCACTGTTATTTATTTTGCAAAGCCAGTCTTCTTACCCTCCATTTTGTTCCCCACTGACATGGGGTTCTAAATCCACTAAATGTCCTTTTCATGGTGTCCTATGTATGCAAACAGCTTAAGTCTACAGAGATTTTAATTTATTTTCATTCTGCTTTCATCTTCCATCTCTCAAATAAATAAAAAGTATTTAAACAGAAAAGGGAACAGTCAGCATGTCCTCCTCTAAATATACTTAGAGAAAGGGCATTTCTATTTCAAAATCTTTGAGGCTTTTTAGTCTACTGTATGAACTCATTAAACTGGAGGTGCTCCAGAGAGCCCAGTTAACGTAATGAACCTCCCAGATGCAAGCTGTTCATACCCTTTTCAAGTCAGTGCGAACCAACATATGGAAAATGATCATCAGCCACTTAGTTCTGATGATGGCCCCAGAGGTGAGTATACCCTCTTCAACCCAAAATTTAGGATGAAAAAGATACTTTCTGTAGAAGCAAAAAGAGACTGAGATGAACTATTTGAACTAGCATTAAAACTAAAATATACCTGGAATTCTAAAGACTCTGCTTCCAGAATCTCACTTAGCAGTAACCCTGCATTATGTCCTAGGTCATGAAAGAGAATACCCCTAGAACTTGGAGACAAGCTTAAGCTCAAACTCCAAAAACGTGAGGATTTATAATCAACAAAAAAAGAAAAAGGTTATTAAATATATTTCAAAAAGACCAAGAAGACAGAGGGAAGAACATTTCGAGGAGGAGGAAAAATGCAAAGAATAATTTTTTTAGTCAATGTGAAAATGAGGAGTCACAAAAGCCTAATTTCAAGTTTATGATTCGTGATCAGAAATTTCCGGATTATCATTTTCAGGTGGATCAACAGTACTTATCTCTGTTTTAAGACCACAAACGGCCGGGCGCAGTGGCTCACATCTATAATCCCAGAACTTTGGGAGGCCGAGGCAGGTGAATCACGAGGTCAGGAGTTTGAGATCAGCCTGGCCAACACAGTGAAACCCCATCTCTACTAAAAATACAAAAAATTAGCTGGGCGTAGCAGCAAATGCCTATAACCCTAGCTACTTGGGAGGCTGAGGCAGGAGAATCACTTGAACCCAGGAGTCCTCGGTTGCAGTAAGCTGAGATTGCACCACTGCACTCCAGCCCAGGCAACAGAGACTCCGTCTCACCAAAAAAAAAAAAAAAAAAAACACAAACAGGATCACAGTAGTGCCTGGTTTAAAATATCCACACTGTACATTTTAAAATAACTAAAAGAGTATAATTAGGATAAATACTTGAGGGAATGGATATCCCATTCTCCATGATGTGATTATGGCACATTGTATGCCTGTATCAAAAAACATCTCACGTACCCTGTAAATATGCACCTACTCTGTACTCACAAAAATTTAAAATTTAAAAAAAATTTTAATATTCTCATCGCTCTTAGAGAAAAATTCAAAAACTTTACAATAGCCTGCTGTACAAACCAAACCACAAATGAGAAGTCACTAAGTAGAAACTCATTCATGCATTCAACAAGCATTTATTGAGTTCCCACTCAGTGCCAGCATTGGGCTAGGCATTGAGGGTTTGAGCTAAATGACACTCCCAGTCCTCAATCCTAGTCTCAGTATGGATTGGTAACCATGTGGTGAGTGCTCCTGAAGAGCCAGCATGGGCTAAGTACCCTGCATTCATGGTCTTGTCTACTCTCCCCAAGAATGCCATGAGGCTGGTATTAACCTCATCCTCCTTTTACAGGTAAAGAACTCACTGAGGCAGAGCAGCTCTGTAACCGGCCTAACGTCACACAGCCAGGACTTGAACTTGGACCATTTGGTTCAAGAGCCTGCCTTCTGAACCATCACTCTCCCAGACCTGCACTGGAAGTGGAGCCTAGAAAGTGGCTTCCCACTGCTTGCCTTATCTTCTAACGGCGGCACACCCTGCCTGGATGAGTTGTTCCAGCAGTCACAGAGTGAGACACCCTCCAGGAAGGAAGAGCACCTGGCTGCTCACTGCCCTCTATATGCTGAGCTACAGAGGCACCAGAATCCACACAAATGGTAAACATTCTGATCTCCAGCAGAATGAGACCTTATCACCCAGCCCTACGGTCCAGAACTGGGGCCTGGACATTCACGCCATGGCAACCGTAGAACAACCGCCTCTTAACTGTCTGAATGGCCCTGGGGTTCCCCATCCATAACCATCTCAGCAGGGGATGAGGGGAGCAGGCCTGGCCACAGCCCACTGCTCCCCTGACTAGTCATCAGGGGCAGGCAAATTAAAACAACAGCAAGTCACCAACTTGCACCTTGAAGAAACAAATTTAAAACTCTAAATTCCAAATGTTGGAAGAAAGGTGGAGAAACAGATGCTCTCATAAACCACTAATGAGAGCATAAATGGGTGGGACCATTTTATAGAGAAGTTGACAATATCTACTCAGGTAGAAAACATGCAAATCCTTTGATCAGCAATTCTACTTCAGGAGTATTACTACAGAGAAAGTCCTGCTATTATGCACAAAAATTTTCACTACAGTGTGGCTAGTCATGGTAATCTAAATATCTTGTTAAGAGAAGAATGAGCAAACTGTAGTACGTTCATACAATAGGATATTCTACAGCAGTTAAAATAAACTATATCTATGTGTGCCAATGTGGATAGAACTCAAAATTGCAAGGGGGGATGGAACTCAAAATTATAAAGGTAAATGAAAAAAGCCAGCTGCAGAAGTATAGGCCATTTGATTGCACTACATTCACTTTAAAATCCTAGGCAAGGGATATAAATGAACATCAGTAGGAAAAGATTAAAAACAGAGACAGAAAGTATATATGCGAATTTGAGGACAGTGATGACCTCTGGGGCAAGAGAGAGTAATGCGACGAGGCAAAATCTTTGACACTATCTGTAATACATTTTTCTTTTTTTGGTGAGGAACAGAGTCTCGCGCTGTCACCCAAGCTGGAGTAGAGTGGCGAAATCTCAGCTCACTGCAACCTCACCTCCTGGGTTCAAGCAATTCTCATGCCTCAGCCTCCCAAGTAGCTACAGGGACTACAGTTGTGCCCCACCACACTGGGCTAATATTTTTCTGCGTATTTTTAGTAGAGACGGGGTTTCACCATGTTGGCCAGGCTAGTCTCAAACTCCTGGCCTCAAGTGATCCACCTGCCTCAGGCTCCCAAAGTGCTGGTATTACATGCATGAGCCACCACACCCATCCATATTTTTCTTTTAAAAGGAAAGCCTGAATTATAATGACATATATTAAAAACCTGATAAATTTATGTGATAGGTACACTAGTGTTTGTTATATTATTCTCAGACCTTTTATGCTATTTGGAAGATTCCAAAATTTACAGTAATTAAAAACATGTTTTAATTTGTTATTTATTATTTTTATTTATTTATAATTTTTAATATTTAAGATATTAAATACTGTATTTAGTATATTAAAGCACCCAAGTTACTCTTACAATCATCTAGGCTTAATAACCATTCAAGTATAGGAAACAAGCATAAATAAATTGCAATACCATGTGTTAAGTTCAACATGAACAAATACAAATTAGAGGCGGCCATTAAGAAGTCAGAGTTTAATTCTCTAATTGGGAATTGAAAATGGGAGGACACTTTTCTAGAGAAGGAGACTCACTAGCCAGGTTTCAAAGGGTGAACAGCAGGAAGCCTTCTGTGAGACGCCGTCTGCAAACACATATCCTTAATCAATAGTAAGACCAGAGAGCAAAAAACAGCACACACTGCATACGGCTGCACTGAGCTGTAGGGAAAAGTGTGAGCTGGGAGACAGCATTCCTTCTCCATCAAGCCGACCAGAATCATGTGCTAAAAAAGCCAACAAGAACCAGGGATCACTATGGTACCGACACCACATTGATTTGTGTCAGTTCAGCCCTGTGTCAAAGCCTGGGTACCTGGAGGCCCAATGCTGCTGGGAGGGGCAGGGGATGGAGGGTCCAGTAACGACAGAGCCTTCTTGCAAAGTGTCCAGGAGGGTCTGCAAACTAGACGAGAGGAGTGCACGCATGTGCATGTGAATCAAGGTCTGGGGTGTTTGTTACCGTGTACTCACGCACTATGGTTTTCAGCCTTTTTCCTCCCCCTACGTAACACTCTCCATCAATCTCAGTGAGGGAGGGGAGGGTGGCTTCCTCTTCCCCAACCCTTGAATATCACTACTGTAAAATGTAAGGGGTAGTTAATTGAAAGCAAGAGGTGGACTGAAGAAGTTGGAAGAAAAGAAGGTCCAAGTCTGGGCAACAACAGGCTTTGAAACAAAAAGAAATAGTAACACCCATGACCAGACCAGGCACCCAGGAGTCCCAATGGAGCCTATGGGAAGACGAAGGCCCTCAAGAACTGACATACACCAAACTTCGAGGTGACTGACACCAGATCTCTAGCTTTTAGTAAGTGGGGACTACTATGGCCAGATTGGACTAAATGTAGAAAAATAAAGAAATGACGTGCTGGGCACCAAGCACCATGGGGCAATCTGTACCTCACACATATACACACTACAAATTTGAATTATCTGTTTCATAAGAATTTTCTTTCCATGGAAGAATCATTCTACAGCAGCGCTGCCCACTAGAACTTTCCGCAATGATGGAAATGCTCTATGTCTGTGCTATCTAATAGGGTCCCACCAGCCACATGGGGCTACTAAGCATTTGAAAATAAGCTGGGTGCGACTAAGAAACGGAATTTTGAAATTTTCTTTAACCTTAACTAATTTAAGTTTAAATAGCCCCATGTGGCTAGTGGCTACCTTACTGGAGAACACAGGTCAGGTCGGTGACACCTTCTAACTGGCTGCATATTTTAGTATACTGACACAATAACTCTCCCCCTACTAGTGAGCATTTTGTTAGTCTCCAGTGTCTCTCCACTATAAACGATACTGTCACAAATACAGGTATCCTCACTGCTAAACTTTTGTACATATTGCAAACTATTTCATTGGGTTAAAGTGCTAGAAATGGAATAGTGGAGTCAATGAGAAATTTTTGTTTTTAGGCTTTTTCTACATATAGAATCACCCACTTAAAATAACACAGATGTGCACAGCATTTCACTTTTTTCTTCTTTCCTTCTCCTTTCTTTTTTTGAGACAAGGTCTCACTCTGTCACCCAGGTTGGAATGCAATGGCACGATCTCAGCTCAATGCAACCTCCGTCTCCTAGGTTCAACCAATTCTCCTGTCTCAGCCTCCTAAGTAACTGAGACTACAGGTGCACACCACTGCACCTGGCTAATTTTTGTATTTTTAGTAGAGATGGGGTTTCACCATGTTGCCCAGACTGGTCTCAAACTCCTGAGCTCAAGTGATCCACCCGCCTCAGCCTCTCAAAGTGCTGGGATTACAGGTGTGAGCCATCGTGCCCAGCCCAGGTTACTTTTTAACTAGCTGTTTTTACATACTACATGATTCTAACTGGATTCTGAAGACTATCAGGTAAAAGTAGAGAGGCCAGGTAATATCATCTTATAAGTATAGACAAGGATACAAGCTGTGAGGCAGCATGTTGCTGGCTTGGGTGGGCCAGATGATTTTTACAACCAACATCAGTACACAGAATACACCCAGCATTCTGTGATGGGACACTCCTTGTACTCATAGTGGAACACGGGAAAATGATTATGCTATATTCATGAGTCAAAAAGGCAGGACATGAAATTGCATTCTATGTATGATCAAAACTATATAAAATCAAAAATAAACAAATAAACCAATGTGTTCAAAATCTTTATGTGAGGCCAGGCCCAGTGGCTCACGCCTGTAATCCCAGCACTTTGGGAGGCCAAGGCGGGCAGATCACGAGGTCAAGAGATCGAGACCATCCTGGCCAACATGGTGAAACCCTGTCTCTACTAAAAATACAAAAAAATTAGCTGGGCGTGGTGGCACGTGCCTGTGGTCCCAGCTACTCAGGAGGCTGAGGCAGAAGAATCGCTTGAACCCAGGAGGTGGAGGTTGCAGTGAGCTGAGACTGCGCCACAGCGCTCCAACCTGGTGACAGAGCAAGACTTCATCTCAAAAAAAAAAAAAAAAATCCTTAGGTGATACACTGTATGTTATGTGTTTCTACCTTTTGTCCAGGTTTTTATAATAAAACTATTACTAATCAATAACATTTAGTGAGCAATTATACATAAAGTTGAGTGCTTTACATGCATTATCTTATTTAAAATATTTCTACATGGTAAGGACTATTATTATATCTATTAACAGAGGAAGATGTGATGGATTGAAAAAGTTTAAGAAACTTAGCCAAGGTCAAGGCAAGGAGCTGGAATCTGAACCTAGACTGACTCACTCTAAAGCCTGTATTCTTAGTCACTATATCAATGCCTCTCAGACTTTAATATGCACACATATCACTTGGGGATCTTGTTAAAATGCAGATTCTGATTTGGGTGATGCTGATGCTGTTGGTCTGTCGACCACACTAGCAGTAGCAAAGCTCTACAAAATAATCCATATGGTATAATCTGAAAAGAGAAAATACACTATACTTAACCAGGAAAATGTTTTCTAATAAATTTTTTGAATGTTATTTTTAGAGATGGGGTCTTGCTATGTTGCCCAGGCTGGTCTCCACTCCTGGCCTCAAGCAATCCTCCTGTTTCAGTTTCCCGAGTAGCTGGAATTACAGGCATGAGCCACCATGCCCAACTCTGTTATCGAATAATTTAAATACCGTCAATGCTTAATAATATATAATACCAAAAATACACTTTCTTCAGTTTCTCAGTAACCTTCAAGTCCTCTTTCCATCCATATGAGAGGCCCTAAGCTGCACTTGTAAATTCCCACCAGCAGACACCCGTTGGGTAGCCACTGGTGTCAGACTCACTAAGCCCAACTCAAAGTTAATCAACCTTCTCATCTCATTAGCAGGAATGATTTTATCCCCATAGCTTCCATTAGTGAGCACTTCTGTAGATCCAGGGAGCAGGTGTGTGGAGGAAAGGACCCTGGGGGCTTCCCAGGGAACTGGTCAGTCCCACCCAGGAGCTGGTCAGTCCCACCCGCCATTCCCACTGCACACACCACCCAGTCCTCAGCACCGGATGAGCACTTCCCCATTCCCACAGACTTTACTTAAAAACAATAGACCTATGTATTCCCTAAATATTTTAACCTTCCAAAATTTGGCAAGCACTAGCTAATTTTATACTTGAAGAACCTTAAACACCCTTTCATTATGTTCCTAATTCTTCCTGTCTTTTTATGTGGGGGATGATCAGATATTTGTTGTTTAATGAACCTTTTGCCATTTGTTGTAACCCTGTTTATCTATTTCAATGCTTAATGGTATGAAATTAATTATCTGATACCAGAAAAGCAGTCTTTACATAACGGATTTTATTTCCTTAAATTTTCACTCTATTTATATCTCCTGATTTTTACTACATGTCCTAAAATCAGCAAATAGGTGATTTCTACCTTTTTTTTTTTTTTTTTTTTTTTTTTTTGAGACAGAGTCTTGTTCCGTCGCCCAGGGTGGAGTGCAATGGCATGATCTCGGCTCACTGCAACCGCTGCCTCCCAGGTACAAGTGATTCTCCTGCCTCAGCCTCCCAAGTAGTTGGGACTACAGGTGCATGCTTCCACTCCCAGCTAATTTTTTTTATTATTTTTAGTAGAGACAAGGTTTTGCCACGTTGCCCAGGCTGGTCTCAAACTCCTGAGTTCAGGTGATCCACCTGCATCAACCTCCCAAAGTGCTAGGATTACAGGCGTGAGCCACCATGCCTTACTGGTGATTTCTTTTAATAAGAGTTAGTAACATTTTGCTTTACATTTAGTCTTTACTTGATGTATTTACACCTATAGTCTTCCATTTTTCTTTAATGTTATATTTACTGATGTACTTCCTTGCTGGAATCATTTGCGTGGTTTGACCAGAAAACTTTTATTTTCTTTTAAACTAGACCAATTCTTCCTTACTATTTAATGTGTTTAATACTGGTTTGTTGTTGGTGGTGGTGATGGTGGTGGTGTTGTTTGAGAGAGTCTCATTCTGTCACCCAGGCTGGAGTGCAGTGGCGTGATCTTGGCTCACTGCAACCTCCACCTCCCAGGTTCAAGCAAATCTCATGCCTCAGCCTCCCGAGTAGCTGGGATTACAGGCATGTGCCATCATGCCCAGCTAAATTTTATATTTTTAGTAGAGACAGAATTTTACCATGTTGGCCGGGCTGGTCTCAAAGCCCTGCCCTCAAGTGATCCCCATGCCTCAGCCTCCCAAGGTGCTGAGATTACAGATGTGAGCCATCGCACCCGGCCAAATACTGATATTTTATGAAACAGACCTGCTTTCATTTCTTTCCTCTTGGTGACCTCTCCTACTTGTTAAAGTAAACTATGTAAACTCCCTTCAAATGGAATTAAAACACTTAGCAGTTTTCATTAGCCTGTCAGAAACCCTTTTGATATGCCACATGCTAGTCTCATAATGCATCTAATTCATCACTTGATTTAAAATTGCTATAATCTATTGCCCTCTCAAAGGCCTCTTTCTCTGTCTTTTTAAGCAAAAGGAGTCTCTTGTAAAGATCTTTCCAAGTCTTTGAAGATCAGTGAGACTGTTCTAAACTCTAGAGAAGGAGAAACAATTTTCACCAAAGGGTAAAGTTAGCTTGGCCAGGTAAATTTCATTCACCATGGCTTAGTCTGACTCCCAACTTGGTCTGTTTTTCACAGTCATAGTCATGACTTTAGTGATCCCCCTCCATTCCCTCTTGTAGGTAACTTAGAGGAAACCCTACTGTGTCCCTGACACTATGCCAAGCATGGAATCAGTTTCTGGAGTATAACAGCAAATAAGATAAACATCAAAAACACAACAGACCCCATCCCACCTCATGAAGCTTTAGTCACACAAGAAAACAGAATTCTTTTTTTCTGTTCAGGATTGTTACCAAGTCACATTTTATGGATACTTTCAAAAGATGCTGATGTTGCCCTTCAATTCTGGGCAGTGTTCCTTTTTCTGTATATATATATTCACATTTTTTACCATCTCTGATTGTTCTGGTATATTTATTATTCAAAAACTGAATCTTATCATATTTTTGACATCTGTTAGCTTTTCTTGTATTGTCATTATCATTCACTTGAAAAACATAAATGAACTCTGGGTATGCTAAATCTTTACCCTACTGTATCACCACTGCCCTTCATAGGATCCACCAGTGTTTATTGTTTCACTATAACATTTACAAGATTAGTTCTATCTTTCATTAATACCAAATATTCTTAATGTAAAAGTCATTCTTTTCAACTTTATCTCTTTTATAGTAGTAAGGATCAACTCACTGCAATCCTGCTGTTCCCCAGGTTCCTGCCAGCTGGGCTCACTTGCCAGAATCATACTTTATAATCAAACTTATGCCAATGTTTTTATCAATCTGTTTTTGAAACACCTTATTTAGTTCTGTTCTGGTTTCTCTTAGCATTAACTAATTTTTACAGCTTTAACTCTGATGAACTCCCCTGTGTTGCTAATCACTCTTCCCTTCCCCAAACTCCCCCCATTTTATTTTTATAATTCAAAAAAAAAGTTAAATTTAGAACTTTCCAAATCAATCAAGAGGCTTTTCTGAACCGACTGTGGAACTACAAGTGTGACCAGGGCTCATTTTTCAGCCATGTCCAATTAGTTTAACGACGCCTGGAGAACACTGCTCTGATTCAAGGCTAAAGCTGAAGGAAAATGTTCCAGCAATGCCATCAAAGAGGACACACTTCTGACATTCCATAAACCAAACTCACTGGGCCTTATAATAATGAGAAGGGATTTTTAATGCAATAAAATTAAACACCCCTTATGCTTTCATTTCTCTATGCCAACAAACACATAAGTGTCCCACTGCCACCTGGAACACTGGCACCTTGGGTTTGCAAGTCTTTTAAATCAAGTTATTCATAAATTCCACATACTTGCACCCAGATGCCCAAGGCCTGTTCCAGAGTAAGCTAAAGGGCCTGCCCTCCCTCCTTGTGGCCACTCTCCAGGACAGAGACAACACCGTCTGCACACTGTGCTATTTGTCTGTTAAAAATCACAGTTGGATTTGGGTACCAGCAAATTCACCCAATTTATCACCAGTCTCTTGATATTACAATGACTCATTAAAAGGAGAGTCTGGTTCTCAGGTCTCTGGAAAGAGCTTGGGAGTGAGTTTAAAATACTGGGGTTCACTCTGCTCTGCGTGTAGTTGTTAACACTTTACAGACCTGTGGCATTACTTTCTCACAAGGCACCACTGCCTAATTTCTCACAAGAGCCCCTTAGTTTGAAGCAACAAGATGGGGTCAATTATTACTAGTTTCTTTCTGGAGCGACACATTAAAATTTCAGCTTCCACAATAAGGAACATCAATCTCTAGTTCAGGAAACATTCTCTCATACATGGACTATACAAGCTTAAGCTCAGGGTCAGAAAGCACTTTTAAAAATACTTTCTCTTTTGATATGAGGCATTATCATCAGTACTATAGATTTCTCTAGAAAATCTATTTCCAGACTTTTCGAACAGTGGGTCCTTCTACTTGGCACCCAGTGCTATTTGAGGGAAATTCTGGGAAAAAGAAATTGCTTTTGGTTGGCATTCTAACAAAACATTCCCGTAAGAGGGGAAAAACTGTCTCCACCATTAATATATTCAAAGGCAAGTCTCATGGTGCTGAAATAATTTGTTTATTCTTATTTTTGTTTCTTTTAATTGAGTCTCTGCAAAAGCCAATTTAAACACCTAGACTGTTATACTCTCCACACAGAAGAATAGCAGAACAACAGTTTCTGTCTGCCAGAGACAGGCCATTTGAGTACCATCAACTTGAGATGCTCCCCCACTCCAATGGCTCTCTAACAAATCATTCTATCCAACATGATAAGCATGGAGTCAATACTGACATCCCTATGCAATGCAGGAATTCTCCAGCACAAGGTAGATGGTGCACTTATCATCCCTGACACATATAGACTTAGATTTCTTCTCCTAACACACGAAGACTGAGATTTCTATTCCATACCCAAAGCAGCAGAGACAGCGGTTAAGAGACCAGGTCTAAGTCACGCAGACCCATGTGCCAATTCTGAAACTACCTCTTACTGGTCAAGGTTTAGGAAAGTCACTTAACCTTTTAGTTTCCTCATGTATAAAATGGCAGAGCATTCTATCTACCTGAATAAACTGCTCTGAAAATGAAGAAAGATCCACCGGCAGAGAAAGCATTAAATAAATTATAGTATGTACACAAGCTGGAAAGCTGTTTTTAAAAGAATGGGTGGATACATAAGAGCTGAAAGAAAGATGGCCAAGAAGACACATTTATTTGATATTGTAACATCTCCAACCTCAGGAAGTACCTAATGGCCAACTACATCTTCTAAAAGCACAGAGTGGGCAGAAGCTGTGATTTTTTGGTCACTAGAAGTGCCTGGATAAACCTGGTCACAGCTGTTCATACATCGTCACTTCCGTCGAGTTATGTGCATGGCTGGTGCTGCAAAGGTTGAACTGACCTACGATTTAGAATGTCCTTTAAAAGATGATGTAAACAGCTGGCATTGAAATGAAAAATTATACACATTTGTATATACACAAAGAGGTAGGGAAACAACATGAATTTGATAATAGTGAAGCCAATATCTATCACTGCAAGAAATTACCATAATTCCATATTTTCTGGCGAAGCAAGAGCCAAGCATTTTAAGAGACTTAAAAGAGGAAAACACATATAACTGAAGCTGTATCAGCTGTGCTTCTTCGATAGCAGCAAAAGGGGTGTCTGTTCAAGAGCCGAGCAAAGCAAGGGAAGGTGAGGGAAACTGCCAAATTGCTTGGGAATAACTGAAATGTCTAAACAACAGGAGACAGATGTGACCCATTTACATGGCTCAAAGTAGAACTGATGAAATATAGTAGTTGAGTTAAAAAGCCAGCCAAAAAACTACAGATAGAGACAAGCAGGAGCTCATTAAATTATGTCTCTCTATGTGTGTACATGTATATAAATATAAATCCATGTTAAAGCTAAATTGATATATACCGGACAATTCACAGTAGCTACTTAAGGGAGGGGAGAGAAATGGGAAAGGAAGATTTTAATGTTTTATTATGGCCATTACTTCTAATTAGCTTGAATTTTGTATCACAGCGTGTACTCAGTCTGTGTTTTATTTTTTGCAGTGTTTTTAAATCAAGAAGTTTACAACAAAATAAGAAACATACAGTGCTTGCTACCCTGCCAGACAGAGTAAACCTTCAATGAATGGGAACCATTCTCACTCTTCTAGACACCACAAAAGAAAAAGTATCATAGACATTTAACATACGATTCCAGTTTCTCAATGAGTTTTCATTCTAGCAGGATTTAGAAGGTAAGAGAGGTTTTATATATATAGTATATATACATAACTAGAGTATACACACACACATGCACATACATATATACCGTGTATGACCATAAGGTTAAAAAGGCTATTGTCCAAAAGCCACAGAAGGCATTTCTAGCTCAAACCTCAAAAGCCTAGAACTAGAAAAGTCTCAGAGCACCAATACACGTACACCAATATTTTATCTGGAAAGCTAAAGAAGCAAGCTAGGACACGTGTCATCACCTCTGAAACCTGTTCAAGAATGACACATTGATTAACTATCCCTGAAGATGCAGTACCCATGCTTGTCTGGGCACTGTGACATCTGCACAGCTCTGTGTTCCCATCAAGGTCCAAGATCCATCAGGACATCTCCTGTTTGGATAACTTCAAAGACAAAGAAAATGACATCTGCACACATGGGAAGCCAGAGCTCCTCACTAAAGAAGGTTTTTCCAAGAGGGCATGGTTTGATATAAATGGGACTGAACTGAGACAATACGCACTTCTCCCCCAGGAAGCCATCGCCCTCCTCTGGGTGCCACCTCGCGTCCTGTGAATTCATGCCCAAAAGAAGACAGCCGCAGATAAGTTATGTGGCTAGTCCTAAGGGAGGTGGAAGTACGATTCTCCAGGAAGGTTTGGAACACAGCAAAGAAAAATGACAGCTGGAAGGAAAAGTGTCTTAAAGGAACTGAACTGTTATAAAGCAACAGAGAGCAACAAAGAGACTTTAGAGAAAAAAGTATAAGATGAAAACTTCTAAAAACACACACACGCACACAGCTTGCCGCTAGTAGAGACGATTTTCCCAAGCACCTGCAGAATGACTCAAGTTGTAAAGCCTTTTGATGGCAAGGGGGAAGGAATTATGGGGAGGCAAAGGGGAGCCCCGAAGAACAATACCTACTCTGTGGAGTGGAGGAAGAGAAACTTCCAGGGTTAGGATTTCAACACAAGACTTCCAAGGCAAACTGGCAGCTTGTGCTCCTTAGGCCCTCAGGGCTGATGAACCTCCCAGGTTTAACATTCAGGGAACCAAGTGGCTTTTGGTGTCAGCTGTCACCTGCCTGTCACCTGCTTTCTCTGCATATGTCTCTCCCAAAGGAAACCACATATAGAAAATTCCAGAAGTTTTTCCTCTGGCACAAGAGGAAAGCGAGAGGGAAAGGGTGAGTGCTGAGGGCATTTCTGGTTAAGAATGGGTTTTTCCATGGAACTGTGTGGCTACAAAACATAAAGCTAAAGCCCAACGGCCCTTGGGAGTAAGACAGCGTCTTGACCCCTGCATCCAGAAGACACACTTAGGACGCACAGCAATAATGCTCAAGATGCATGGCAAGGATGCTTGCTCAGGCTAGACCAGGGGTTCTCAAGCAGGGGCAACGTGGCAATGTCTGAAGGCATTTTTGGCTGTCACCACTGGGAGTGAAGAGGAAGCCAATACTGGCATGAAGAACTAGTTATGCTGCTGTGACCATCCTGTAATGCACAGGACGGCTCCCACAACAAAAAACTATCCAGGCCAAGGTGTCATTGCCACCTAGGCTGAGAAACCCTGCCCGAGACTAAACCCATCCCTGCAACCACCTCCAAGCCCTAAGAATCATACCTCAAATAAACTTTTGCTATCCACCTGACCACGCAGTTACTTGGTCACAAAAGTCCACGTACTATGCTAAGCTATATTAAACATCAAGTCAATGATGTGACAAGCAAATATGGCGGACCGAAAGTACCCGGCTGCTCTCCCAGCAAAGATCTTCAAGGTACTCCTTAGCATCCAAGTGAGTAGATTCTTTCACAACAACAGAAGGTAGTTACATACATATGCACATGCGCCACACACACACACACACACACACACGAGCAGCCAACTTAAAAATCTCCCTGGTTGTCAGGTAGAAGCACTGGTAAAACAACAACAATAAAATCGCATGGTTAGAACAGCCAAAGCACTTCCTAAATATTTCAAAGACAGAAAGAGGGAAAGAAAACAAACAAGAAAACCCAACAACCAAATATAGATTCGTCCCTGGGGCAATCCTATACCTGAAAACAGCTGCATCACACCAAGGCTCGTCCATGGTGTAAAGTGTCTTATTTTTTAATTCTAATATACAATAAACATATTTTAAGGGAGGGGGGATATGAATTTAGAGCTCAAAGAATGAAAACAAACCCCCATGTAACTACAGTTCAGGTCAAGAAATCAAACCCTGGCTGGTACCATCTCCCCCACCTAGTGTGTTTGTCACTCACCCAAACACACAGCAAAATGACCAGTTATTCTGAAAAAGTTTCATCTTCACATAAAGATTGAGATGTATTTTATGTATTTACCATAAACACCAAAGTATCCTGCAGAGAAAGCTGATGTCTCTGCTGGATAAATCCTGGGCAGTGACCACAGAGTGAACAGATTTGGGGAGGGGGTGCATTCATGGAAACAGTCTCACTGACAGTGTCAATTCACAAGAGCGTTGTGGAGGAAAGGCATGGAAGTATGGTGCAGGAAGGCTGTAAACAGAGTGGGAACAGCCCACGTTGGGGGCAAGAAGAAACTTCAGTTAGAATCTAGGCTTCAGCCTTTATTGTGGTACCCTGGGTATTATTGATCTCTCCTGAACCGTACAATGATTTCCCTGCCACATGATATCCTTGGCAAGTTTCAATGAGATCATGTGCTTAAAGTAACGAGCAAAGCATCTCACACACAGGAGATGCTTTGCTAATAGTGGGTTCCCTCTCTTCCTTTTGCCCACATAAACGGGCAAGGTTGTAAAGGCCAATTTTTTAAATTAAGGCAGTCTTACTCTGGAGTGCAGTAGCGCAATCTTGGCTCACTGCAACCTCAGCTTCCCAGGTTCAAGTGATTTTCCCACCTCAGCCTCCAAGTAGCTGGGATTATAAGTGCACATCACCACGCCTGGCTAATTTTTGTATTTTTAGTAGAGACAAGGGTTTCACCATTTCGGCCAAGCTGGTCTCAAACTCCTGACCTCAAGTGATCCACTCACCTTGGCCTCCCAAAGTGCTGGGATTACAGGTATGAGCCACAGCGCCTGGCTTAGGGCCAATTCTTTATTATGAAATTACTTGATTATAAGTGTTCTTAAACTTCAAATTCTCTAAACTGCTTTACAAAGGTGACAATACAGTCCACTTTCGACTTATCCTGCAGACTGGCTGAAAGGTGTCTGAACCACTCTTCAGGGCCAAGAACTGACCATCCCACCCTCTCCTACTCATCTCTCTCTCCCTCCCCCACTTATCCCACAGTAAATGGCCTAAGTAGGCTGTCAGGAAAAAACATCTCACATCCCAGTAGGGAGCCTTAGTCCCATCTCTTTGAAGATGAAAAGCAACAAGGTGTGTTTATTTATACCCTGGTGTACAAGGCCTTTTCCAGGCTCCATCTTTCCGAGTTGAGCTGTGCTGAGCTGTGCACAGCTACTCAGCTAGTTAAAAAAAATAAGGCCCACCCCTCTCATCACTAAGCAGATCTTTCCAGTAGAAAAGGTCAATACTCTCACTCCTGGGAGTACACACGGGAAAAATCAAGGCTTTTCACTGATAGAGAATGTCAGGAAGTCTAAGCAAAGGTCAGTCCTAGAGGTGGTGAGAAGACGGACCATCGTCCAGCATGGCGGCCTTTAGAAATATCTCAAGCCCTACGCACTTAAACCCACTAGATCCACCCACACGCAGGAAAACTGGAGATCAGATGACATGACTTGGGCTGAGTCTGTCTAGCAGGATACATTAAAAAATAGCAATACTGAAAATCAGTGCTTCACTTCCCTAACACAAATAAAAACAAACGAAGAAAAAAATACACAAGAGGGTGTCTGAGAAGGTTCCTAAATAATAAAGGCCTCCAAGCTGCTCTTGGAGTTATCAGTGGCCTTCTAGCCCCAGAAAGACCTAGGACTGTAACTAGGGTTCAACCTTGACTCCAAGATTCTTTCATAGACTATCAGATAGAGACAAAAACCCAAAGTCGTAGCTTGTACAGTCTCTTGTTTTATCAATTTCCCAGAAGAGGATGGAAGCATAGGCCATGGGATGGAAGGGTAGGGTCTCTGATCTGGCTATGAAACCCAAACTGAATAAAACAGGCTTTTCTCTTTCTTGTTTTTCTTTTTGTTGTTGTTGTTCATTTGTTTGTTTGTTCTGAGACAGAGTCTGGCTCTTGTTGCCCAGGCTGGAGTGCAGTGGCATGACCTTGGCTCACCGTAACCTCCGCCTCCTGGGTTCAAGCAATTCTCCTGCCTCAGCCTCCGGAGTAGCTGGGATTACAGGTGTGTGTCACTACACCTGGCTAATTTTGTATTTTTAATAGAGACGGGGTTTCTCCATGTTAGTCAGGCTGGTCTTGAACTCCTGACCTCAGATAATCCACCTGCCTCAGACACCCAAAGTGCTAGGATTACAGGCGTGAGCCACCATCGCCGGCTCTACAAAACAGGCTTTTCTTATGGGCTGGGAGACCAGAGGCATCTGGTTGACATTGTAAAAATGGCCAGCCCTGTTTCTGGCAACACTTGGGTCAAAGTGAAATCCATGCTAAAAAGATGATGCTTAATGCAACATGAAAAATACGTACACTCCAACCTGCCTAGAGGTTTCTAAGGCAGCAACTGTAAAGGTAATTCGAAGCCCACAGATAATGGAAAATGTTGGGAACAATCTTGACCCACAGAAAAACCACTAGGGACAGTTGGGCTCTTTGTCCCCACCCCTCTGCTCCCCCACTATGACCATTTTACTTATTTTAGCCCTATTTTAGATGTACACACACACATTAAATAGCCACTGCTGACCAGAGAGGGACAATATTAACTTTGCAAGTATTTTTACAGAGATGGAAACTCAACTGAAAGCAACCCAGTACCAACTGAGAGATGCAATAAACAGCAGTTTCCATTTGGCCACAGTGGCTCTCCCAGGACACACACAAGAGTCAGCTTCCATTCTGTCCTTCTCAGGTGCTATCAGAGGACACACCACAGCTACACAAATTGAATTTGTGAATCCAAACAGGTCTTCATGTCTGCAGACGTCCTGGAAATCGACCTGCTCTAACAGCCTCCAAACAATCCACATCTGCTCCTGGCTGCCCAATGTCCTGCGGGAACTCTCTCCCCCAGGTGGCCTAATAGTGCACTCTCACCCAGACCTGGTTAAAAATCTACAGCAGCCACCAGAAGGCCTCGCCCCTCCCTGGAAGCCCAACAAACCACAAGCATCTAAATGGGGTGTCAGAAGCGTGGAGATGACATCGTGGGTCTGAGAGCAGTAAAGGCTGCCCAGTGGGCTGTGAGGATGCCCAGGACCAGGGACATCAAGGAAGAGGGGAGATTTCCCTTTAACGCCTTCGTATCTCCAAGGGACAACTCAGAATGAAGTAAGCCTCAAGCAAACCCACACATCACCAAAGACACCTCAACAGGCAAGCTGCTAGAAGCGCTTGGCAAAACTGGGCATCTATTAGACATGTGGATGGCACAAACGCCAGGCAGGCAAGAGTCTACTGAAGAAAGTTCACTGGGCCCTGTCACCCACATTCTGGGCATCAGATGCCCAGAAATAAACATCAAGGGGCCAAGGGCGGGCCCAGACCAGAAGGGACAGATGACAGCTGTGGACAGCGGGCAGGGGCAGAGGAGGAATGGCTCCCAGGCCGGAATTCGGAGCGTGCTCACAATAGCAGAAAAGTTCCTGGGAACGGCACACTGTCTGGAAGGGAAGGAGGCTTGCTGCGGTCGAGGCCCCGGGATGCACACGTGGTGGTGATGCCAGGTTCAAAGGGCTGCCAGATGAAGCCCCATGTCCTCTCCCCAGCGCCCCTCGCCGGTCAGTGCGCCCATCACTGGGCAAGTGAGGGTGGTCAGACATCTTAAATGAAGCTTCCGTTCCCAGGATCAGTGGGAAAAATGAGCAATTCCCAGGTCTGGCCCTGCTGCAACTCACTTTACCCAAACCAAACAATCCCAGAGAGGAATGAAAGGAAGCGGCTTTGCTACTCCTTCCGCGAGGCAGGTGGGGAAACTGAGGCGCGGAGTGCACGCCAGAGACTCAGGAGAGAGGCCCCGAGGAAGCTAACGCAGCCGCGCGCACCCGGACGTCTGGGAAGAGTGGGAAGAGGAGATCAGGGAAGAGTTCTCTCATCTCCTCTCCCGCCTCCGTTCCTCACACACACAGCCACACTCGAGCTACGCCCAATCCGGGCAGCCGCCGGGCTCCCAAGACCGGGGCTGCACTCAGAGCCCCGCCCGCGCGCACAGCACAACAAGACCCGGCGCGCACGCCCACACAATAGGACGGCGCGCGCCCCGCGGCGGCCCCTCGGCAGGGTCCCGGCCAGCCCGGCGCCGGGGTCCGCCCTCCGCGCACACCCACGCCCGGAGAGCGGCCCGCGCCCGGGAGGGAACGCGAACGCACCCGACCGCCGCGCCCTGCGCCCCGCACCCAGCGCGCCGCGAGAAGTTCGCCGGCCGCCCCCCGACTCACCCGCGGCGCTGCTCAGCAGCAGGCACAGCGGCCCCAGCAGCCACATGGCGCGGCCGCCGCTCCCGCTGCCCGGCGCCGTCGCTGCCCCCGCGGCCTCGGCGCTGACCCCGCCCCTCGCCGCGCCGGCCCCGCCCCCCCGCGCGTCCCTCCTCCCGCGCGCCGGCCCCCGGCCCGACCCCGGCTTCGCTAAGTTTTGCCAGCGCCTGGGCTGCGCTTGGCCGCCCGCATCCTACCCTGCGTGTCCTGGCTCCGAGGGGCCGCCGAGCGGGGCGGAGGGTCCAGCCTTTCTTTCAGTCTCTTGTCGCCTCCTGGGTCTGGCCGCTAGGATAGCCTAACAGCCTGGGCTCTGTTCTCTGCCTCCTTTTGTCCCTCTCATTTCTGCCTTTGCTTCCACACCCAGCGAGGATGCAGCGCTCAGACCCAAACTTGAGTTCTTTACTTGACTACAAAATGAGTTTACTCCAGAGAGAGAAAGTAAAAGTTAAAATAAAGGGGTAAATCTTATGAGAAAATGGTATTATATTTTAGTAGCAAGTGTGGAATACCAGTGCTTCTCAAACTTTAATATGCATCCGGCACACTTGACGGTCTTGTTAAAATACTGACTCTGATTGAGTAGATCTGGCGTGGAGCCTGAGATTCTGTGTTTTTAACAACATCGGGGCCGATTCCAAAGCGGATGATCCAGGAGCCACAGGTAAGAGCAGCTGACACCTTCCATGCACACACCTGGACCACTCGAGTCATTTCGTCTGTATAGTGTCCACCTTGACCAGCTGAGCGTTTGAAACCCAATTTGGCGGGGGGGGGGAAAAAGTAATGAAAGGCAGATACCCAAATTCAAAAATATAGCTGCACCAATGCAGTTGCTTCCAGAGAGCACTGGTGAAAAGCCCCGAAGGACTTAGATGGTGGAAGAATGGGACGACACTTTTGTGCTCCACTCTCCCCGACCCCCCACCCCACAAAAAAGCAAAAGCCCAATACAAATAATTGCCAAAAACTGAAAACAACTCAACTGTCCATCAACTGATAAATGGATCAACAACTTAAAACTTTTGGGGGCAGTGCGACTGTTCTAATCTTGATTATCATGGTAGTTTCACAACTGTATACATTTGTCAAAACACTAAACTGCATCCCTAAAATCCACCCCTCAAAAGAGGTAAGTTTGCTTTATACAAACTGAACCTGACTGAAGGAAAGTGAAAGGTATGGGTACAGAGGCAGTTATAAAGGGGATGTCTGCATCAGATTTGGGATGCTCTGGAGACAAGCTCAAGGGTGTTAAGATTCAATTACTTTACTTTGTAACTGCCTGCTGTAGTCTGGAAACATAAAGGCTAAAATGGATCCGGTCAAAATTTAAAAATACCAATCATGGTTCAAGGTAACGAGAAAATGTGATGTGATGGAGGAAAGTTTAGCAAGTTCCATAGTTCGTAGTACATATGGAAAATATAAATAAATTATCTAAATAATTCGGCATTAGGGCTTTTATCCTGGGATCGATGAATATTAAGGAGACTGTCCCATGGGCTTCAGGGAGTTTTAGAACCCCTAAAATTTTATGCAAACTTTCCCGTGCATGTGGGTATGTGCATTGTTCCAGGTACCTTCTTGGGAAGAGGCCTCCTCCCTTTGCTAATAATACCTGAGGAGGCAAATAAGCAAATAATTTCTCCTACAGCTGCTCGTTTGCCTCCAAACATTAGGGTTATGGAAAGACAATGCAACTGGCCCAGCACTATAGTTCTTGTTTCCTTAGGTTTCTTTGGGGGCATCAACTTCCTTACTTTCCAGGTTTGACTCTGTCTCTCTCTTTCTTCTCTCTCTCATACGCACAGGCACACACGCTTTTAAATATACTAATGTCTTCGAAATCATTTGGACTAATGTAAAACCTTATTTAAGGTCAACTGTTGTTTTTATAATTATACTAGATCACTCCCAACTTCCTCCTCGCCGTGTAAGCCAGGCAGGAGATGAAACAGTTCTTTACACTTCGTTACTGTCCTCTTTCCCAGTTCTTCAGAATTCGTCAAAAGCACAAAGCATTCCGTTTCCAGCTAATGTGAGAGGTTTCGGTGCTAATTGTTTGGGTCCTATGGAGCCAATCAGTCTTTTTTAAGATTGGTGTAATAAAAATCCAAAACAAAGTACTTTATGTCTCTTATTTACCGAGAGATTAACACTCTGACCTTGGATGTGTGCTTCTGCCATGGTTTCACATTGCTGAAGGAGGGAAGAAAGAATGTTGTCTCTCTGTGGGCCTCCATACAATGCTCTGGAATTTGCAAACATTTTCTCATTTACTCCCCACAGCAGCCCCTGCAACATCACAGGTGAAAATAGCGCAAACTGAACTTGAGGTGTGTCTGAGATGGGCTCCTGTGCTCATTTCACTTGCTCTGTGACTTTGCACGAGTTATTAGCCTCTCTGAATTCTAGTTTCCTTATCTGTAAAATAGGGATTATAGGATCACCTGGCTCTTAGGGTTGCTGTCCAGGATTTAAAAAGATAATGTATGTAAAGTCTCTGGCACGTACCTTGCACATAGTAATTGCTCAAGAAACATTAGCTTTATGTGCTTTATGTGGTTGTAGTACACACTACAAGACAACTGTTGTGGAGCCAACTTCTGTGATAGCTCTCAAAGATTCTGACCTTCTGCATCCATCTTTGTACAGTGTCCTTCCATACTGAATGGGGCTACCATATGTGACCAGTGGATATTGTGGAAGTGACGGCAGATAACTCCAGGACTGAGTCAAAAAGGACACAGCAGTTTCTTCTTTGTTCTCTTTGATCACTTGTCTTGGGGGAAGCCAGCTACCATGCTGTAAGGACACTCAAGCAGCCCTGTGGATATGTCTACATGGGAAGAAACTGAGCTTCCTGGCATCTTGCCAGCCTTGGAGTGAACCATTTTGGGAGCAGATCCTCCAGCCCTAGTAAAGTCTTCAGATGACTGTACCCTTGGCTAACATATGACTGAGCTCTCAGTGAGCTGGAACAGAGCCCCCAGCCACCCCCAAATTCCTGATACACAGAAACTGGTAGAGATAATAAATGTTCATTGTTGTTCTAAGCCACTAACTTTCAGGATAATTCACCATGCAGTAATAGATAACTAGTATATCTGCCTTTAAGGTCATCCATAGGGTTAACTTAATGGTTTCATAGGATCTTTTAAAAAAGTTAGTACATGGGAAACACTTAGAATCTTGCCTAGTACATAGTAAGCACTCAATAAATGTTGGTTTTGTTATCATAGTTTTTTTTAATTATCGTTATCATTATCTCTCTCACAAAGCATCTAAGACATAGGACTTTCAAACTTTCAAAAAAAAAAAAGTTGAACTTGAAGAGGAATAGAAACATGTGGCAACTGAAAGAAAGTAAAAGGAGTAGGGACACTAAAAGGACAAATTATCTACAAAAAGTTTACTGACACCCAGTCTGCCTTAGCTTCATTCACTTCATAAAAATCAGGCAGACATAATAGAAGACCATCAACTCCCCCAGTTACTTCTGTGACTCATGGTTTCTATGGTTCCATATTTCTTGCTCTCTGCTCTCCCTTCCCTTCATTCGATTTTCATTCTTCTCTCCAATATGTGAAGAAAATAGAAATTCCCTGAGGATTCAGCCAAGGAAGGCTTACTCCACTCCAAACTATAGTGGGTGGTAGAAACTGCCTACTGAGAAGCTGCTGGTGGAAGAAGATCACTAAGTCCTCCCAAATACATCACACACACACACACACACACACACACTTTCTACCCCCCAACATAAAAACAGGAGGCCACAAACTCAGGTAATTAAGAGAATGGGCTTTGAGGTGGCTTGATACACCTGAGCTCCTAGATCCCACTGCTTCCTAGCTATATATAAGGCTGAGAAAGTCAGTTTCTCTCTGAGTCTCAATTTCCTGTGAAATGAGCATAAGAACTGTAACCACCTCGTAGGTTTGTTGTATGAAGCAAAAGGACTCTTTCTCATTCCTTTATTTATTTGACAAACATTTATTGAGAACCAACTCTGTGCTAGACACTATTGCGTGCTCTGGATTTCTGCAGTGAACAAAACAAATTCCCTGTCCTTGGGGGAGCTCACAGTATAATTGGGATGTAGATGAGTATCAAATTAACAAATGGCCACGTCATGTAGTGGGGTCATAAGAGCATATAATGTAAGGGCGTATAATATAATGGTGTATGATGTCATAAGGGCTATTTGAAGCATTTGGCAGAGTTCCTTAATGTAGTACTCCTACAATTTCAGCTCTTGTTTGTATTATAAACTTAGAACCTACATGTGAGGGAAGAGTAAGGCAAGGAAACATAAAGGCTAAAGCTGCAGAAAAAGCCTACTGTGGCTAGGCGCAGTGGCTCACACCTGTGGTCCCAGCACTTTGGGAGATCGAGGCGGGCGGATCACAAGGTCAGGAGTTTGAGACCAGCCTGGCCAGCATGGTGAAACCCCGTCTCTACTGAAAATACAAAAAAAAAAAAAAAAAAAAAAATCAGCCAGGCATGGTGGTGTGTGCCTGTAATCCCAGCTACTCGGGAGACAGGCAGGAGAATCGCGTGAACCCAGGAGGCAGAGGTTGCAGTGAGCTGAGATTGCTCCATTGCACTCCAGCTCAGGCGATGGTGCAAGACTTCATCTCAAGAAAAAAAAAAAAAAAAACAACAAAGAATAGCCGCTGTTGCCTGAAATCGATTTGGAAAAGAAAAAAATGGGGAAAAGCCTGCTGTCAGCAACCTCTGAGACAACTCCTAATGATCCCCATCTCCAGATATTCACACCCTTGTGCAATTCCCTTCCCTTGAGTGTTGCTGGACCTAGTGACTCAATTCTAGCAAATAGAATACGGCAAAAGCTGGGGGATGGTTCTTCCAAGATTAATTTGCAAGAAGGTTCTGGCTCCTATCCTTGGCCTCTCTCTCTCTCTCTCTCTCTCTCACTAGCTGCCATGTTGTGAGCTGCCTACGGAAAAGCTCATGTGACAAAGAACCGTAAAGACCTTTAGTCAACAGTCAGCAAGGAATTAGGCCCTCAATGCAACAGTTCACAAGGAACGAAATCCTACCAACAACCGCAGAAGTGGCCTTGGAAGCAGGTTTTCCTCAGTCATGCCTTCAGATGAAATTACAACCCCTGGCCAACAGCTTAACTAAAACCTCATGACAGACCTTAAGGCAAAGGCGCCCAGCTAAGCTGTGCCCAGATTCCCAACCCAGAAAAACTGCAAGATTGTATATGTTTGTCATTTCAAACCACTAAGTTTTGAGTTAATTTATTACTTAGCAAAAGACAACTAATACAAAGCCTGAAAGCAAACATCAGGTCTGTGAATATTTAACATCATTGAATATCACTTACCAGTTACCCTAGAAAGACAGAGACAGAGGACTGTCATTAATAAGTGTCTGCTTCTGGCATTGTATATTTATGATCACATTTAAGTGTCACAATAATCTCTGAAATAGACATTATTATCTCTTTTACACAGATGGGGAATCTGAGGCTCAGAGAATTAAAGACTTCCCCCAAATAATCCAGTGAATAACTGAGATTTGAAGCAGATCCTATTGATTCTAAAAGATTCCCACAATACCATACAAAATCATGCTGCCCACTACAGCAGAATAATCCCCCAATATATAAAACACAAAATGTATTTGCAGCTTTGAAGATAATGTGTTCACTGGGTTTGAGCTAGAAAGCTCAAGATGTTCAGCACGTCAAACAGAACTTGATTTATTTTGTAATACAATTGAACTCCTAGAAAAGTTTTCAGGATGCATCTAATTGTTGCAGCCTCCATCCACACCCAAAACATGCTGAGCATGAGAGTTCTTTCAGCTAGAAATTAAAGTCATCCCAGAGCTGCCAAATGTATCTATATATTTTTAAATTGTCAGACTAATCTACAGAAAAATAACTGCTGGGAACCAACGGAGTTCTTGTAATTCATGTTTAATATAGTCACAAGCTTGCAGAAAGAGAGCTGCTGACATTTATTAATGAAAATTTTGCACCATCTGAAACAATGACATTTTTACCCCTTATTTTTTAAAAGGTGCAGTTGGTTATTTATTTTAATGCCTTAGTTTTATTGTCCCTTGAATGAAGTTGTCTACCCCCTTAAAAGGATGATTTCTCACATGTGACCAGATCTGAAACCAAGGAGCAACGATACAAAAAGGAATTTAACTTGCAGTGTAGCAAGATAAATTTTGGCCAGGTTTTACCATCATCACATTTCTTTTTCTTTCTCAATTGGAAAAAGGGGGTAGATTTATTAAATGTATAAACCTATTCTTGGTCTATCAATTTGATGGGGAAATCTGTCATTGAACTGCATATATCTGCAGTATGCAGTACTGTAGTCATGAGCTACTTCTGACATTGAGCATTTGAAATGTGGCGATCCTCAACTGTGATGTGCTCTAACAATAAAATGCAAACTGGATTGCAAACCATACAAAAAAGAATGTAAAAGATCTCAATAAGATTTACATTGATCACATATTGAAATATAGTATTAGAATATGTAGAATTAACTAAAATAATATTAAAATTATCACCGACTTCTTTCTGCTTTTTTTATGTGACTCCTAGACAATTTTAAATTTCACTTATGGCTTCCGTAGGGGGTTCACAACATATTTCTATTAAACATAACTGATATAGATAATATTTTATTTCCTGAGTGAACACATGACCCTTTAGAGTTTCTGGCATCATAGTTGAATGTAAGTCTTCTCGTCCATCACTGACTTAAGAAGGACTTTTGGCCAGGCGCAGTGGCTCACACCTGTAATCCTAGCACTTTGGGAGGCCAAGGTGGGCAGATCATCTGAGGTCGGAAGTTTGAGACCAGCATGATCAACATGGAGAAACCCTGTCTCTACTAAAAATACAAAAAATTAGCCGGGCGTGGTGGCGCATGCCTGTAATCCCAGCTACTCGGGAGGCTGAGGTAGGAGAATCTGTTGAACCCAGGAGGCAGGGGTTGCGGTGAGCCAAGATCGTGCCATTGCACTCCAGCCTGGGCAGCAAGAGCAAAACTCCAACTCAAAAAAAAAAAAAAAAAGAAGGACTTTTGTTCCCTCCAAGTTTCTCCATCTGACTAATTCTGCCTCAAAACTCTCTTAACCGTATAACCTAGACATCAAAGTCCATTGATATGGAAGTGATATTAATGTCCTAATTTTGGTATTACAAATGCACTACAGGGTCAAGAGGAAGAAGATAAATGAATTGGGAAGATACCAGCTTTAGACAATATGAACATTTGTCATTTGGATTCAGAAAAAAAACAACACTGAGGCCGGGCGCAGTGGCTCATGCCTGTAATCCCAGCACTTTGGGAGACCAAGGCAGGTGGATCACTTGAGATCACGCGTTCGAGACCAGCCTGGCCAACATGGTGAAACCCCTATCTCTACTAAAAGTACAAAAATTAGCTGGGCATGGTGGCACACACCTGTGATCCCAGGTACCTGTGGCTGAGGCATGAGGAGGAGGTTGCAGTGAGCTGAGATCACGCCACTGCACTCGTGCCTGGGCAACAGAGCAAGACTCTGTCTCAAAAAAACAAACAAACAAAAAACAGAAGAAAACACAACACTGAATAAGACCTCCGTTTGCAGTGGGAAAATTTATACAGTAACTAACTGACAAATCAGAAGTCACAGGAGCTATCCAGTTGGTGACAAATGTGAGAAATGATTCCCGCATGCCTGGGTCTGACTACCTTCCCTAAGTAACAAACTCTCTTTCACAGACAAACAGGTAGGCAGCTGATTTTAATAAGAGCTCTCATAAAAACCATCTGGAAGGTAAATACATTTACATTTTTAATCTGACATTATTGGAACATTTTTCCTGCACGGTGAAAACTCCACTTTAATAATTTAAATTGTTTTTCTCGGTGTACCTCAGCCTACTTCTTTTAAACACCTCTTCATTTCAAGTTAGGTTCTTTGGGCTTGATTGATTTTAGTGTTTAAAAGCTTAATTTCAGGCACTGTTGGATTGCTAACCTGGGACTGCTGTGTGGGTTTGTAGTTCAACTTGGGCGGGAGTAGGGGTGTGGCAGGAGTGATAGGTTTTTGCTGAGCTTTCAGTGAATTCCCACACTCACCTGGAAGGGAGTGAACAGAAGGGACAGGGAAGGGAAATTATCTTACAGCTTTCAGGGCCCTGCTACATACACATAATAAAGACGCAGAATCATATATATCATTTGCTTTTTGAGGCATTGATAGCAGTTCCTTAAAAATAGCTAGTGCCCTCTACCTTGTCGTCCAAGCTAGAAATGTGGGTAGAAGCCCAGAGTCCTCACTTTGCTTGACTCCCATGCTTCATCAGTCACCAAGATTTGTAGATTCCATATGTTTAATGCCTTTAAATCCAAGTCACCCCTCTCCCTCTCCCCTCCCTCTTTCCGTCCCTTAGTTCACACCTCCATGTACCTGTGCTTGGGTTACTCCAACCGCCTCCTTACTGGCCTTTTCAGGTCTTGTCTTGTTCCTGTTCAATTTGCTTAAAAGCTCCATGGCTCCCTGTTGCTGATAGGACAAGCTCAGACTCCTTAGCCGAGTATATCCTTTATGATCTGCGGCTGAGGCTGATGACCATGGGGTGAGGGGCAGAGAAAAGGATGAAGAGTAAGACCAGAGGGTTGGGCAGGAAACTTTTAGGGATGTAAAGAAGTTTAGTCATTATCCTGTGAGCAATGGGAAGTCACAAATGCTCAGGGCTTTTTTCTGTTGTTGTTGTTTTGAAACAGAGATTTTGCTCTTGTTGTCCAGGCTGGAGTGCAATGGCATGATCTCAGCTCACTGCAACCTCCACCTCCTAGGTTCAAGTGATTCTCCTGCCCCAGCCTCACGAGAACTGGGATTACAGGCGTGTGCCACCACGCCCAGCTAGTTTTTGTATTTTTAGTAAAGACGTGATTTCACCATCTTGGCCAGGCTGGTCTCAAACTCCTGACCTCTGGTGATTCACCCACCTCGGCCTCCTAAAATGCTGGGTTTACAGGGGTAAGCCACTATGCCTGGCCACAAATGGTCAGTTTTAAGCAGGGGCATGGACTGAACAGATTTGCATAGTGGTTAAAAGCAAGGGTTCTGGAATCCAACTTAAATTCAGATCTGACCATGCCACCTAGTTGTGTGTCCTTGGGCAACTTACTGAAGCTTTCTGGACCAGCTTCTCTGATTATAAAATGACAGTTAAAACCCCTATGAGATAGACACACTTTGTGAGCACTAAATGAGGTCATGCTTAGCATACTACTCGACTCACAGTAAGCATCTCACTATTTTTTTTTATTTCCACAGTTTTGGGGGTAATAGGTGTTATTTGGCTACATGAATAAGTTCTTTAGTGGTAATTTCTGAGATGTTGGTGAACCCACCACCTGAGCAGTATACACGGTTCCCGATTTGTAGTCTTTTATCCTTTACCCCCTCCCATCCTTTCCCCTGAATCCCCTAAGTTCTTTGTATCATTCTTTTTTTGTTGTTGTTTTGTTTTGTTTTGAGACAGAGTCTCACTCTATCGCCAGGCACCAGGCTGGAGTGCAGTGGGGCAATCTCGGCTCACTGCAACTTCTGCCTCCCGGTTTCAAGCAATTTTCCTGCCTTAGCCTCCTGGGTAGCTGGGACTACAGGCGCAAGCCACCACGCCCAGCTAATTTTTTTTTTTTTTTTTTTTTGTATTTTTAGTAGAGACGGGGTTTCACCATGTTGGCCAGGATGATCTCGATCTCTTGACCTCATGATCCGCCTACCTCGGCCTCCCAAAGTGCTGGGATTACAGGCTTGAGCCACTGTGCCTGGCCCTTTGTATCATTCTTATGCCTTTGCATCCTCATAGCTTATCTCCCACTTATGAGTGAGAACATACAATGTTTGGTTTTCCATTCCTGAGTTACCTCATTTAGAATAATGGTCTCAATTCAATCCAGGGTTATTCCAGAGTTATTGGGGAATGTATCATTCTCATTCCAGGGTTACTGGGGCATGTTTCACCAGGTTGCTGTGAATGCCATTATTTCTTTCCTTTTTATGGCTGAGCAGTATTCCATGGTAGACACATACCACAATTTCTTTACTCATCATTGGTTGATGGGCATTTGGACTGGTTCCATATTTTTGCAATTGTGAACTGTAAGCACCCCCACTAATTTTAATTATCATTACTATTAATAATTCCTACTCTTTCTATGCTTTTTCTAACAAGCCCTCGAGACGGAGTTCAGCCCTGTTCCCATGTGCTTTTATAACACCTTGCATTTATCCCTGTTTGCAAGACTTCTGAGTCTGTATCTTAATTGACTATGAATGTGTTATTCCCCCATCAATCCATAGCTCCCTACAGTCAGGAACTATGGCTGATGCGTGGTAATGAATGACTACCTGAGATTGCTTTGTACTTCGATTCACATTCTCTCTTTTGTTCTCTCCTTATCACCACTTTACAGTTGTGATAAAGGCTCAGAGAAATCAAGTTTTAAGCCCCAAGTCCTTCAGTGAATGAGCATCATAACTGCAGCTCGTCTCAGTCCTGTGGATTGCACCATGGCCTGGAAGGTAAAGTTTAGGGCAATATTACCCTCTACAAACAACCTCCCAAGAGCCGGGCGAGTGTTTTCACAAAGCTTCATGGAATGTCAAAGTGCAGGAATAAAACACTTCAGCTGGAAAAATAACACATCGCCAGAAATCAACCCCAATCCTACCAAAAATAATAATGCCAGGAAACAGAGCTACATACACAAAAGGGAATGTGCACCAGGATACACGTAATAAAGTCACCTTGGCAAAGCTGGTATCCTCCTGGCCAAGCCAGAGGAGTGATTCAATTTAAGAGAGAATTGGAAGGAGGATATGTGCCCTTGCTAGTCCATCTGAAGAAGTGTGCCAACCCACCCTGCAATGTTCAAGTCCCTGCCTTATAATCATAAGCCTGATCATAGCAAAAATGTGGAGTGGTTACAATGAAAATTTCCAAGGTAGAAAAGGATCAGTTCGTGGTAATACTAGAAGCTGGTTGCGTAGGCCAGTGGCTCAAATCTCACAGTGCAGGGCCAAAGAACCCAAAGTTGAGGTTGATACTGGTATGAGCCAGTTGGCTTTGCACTGAGGAGGAAAAAATTTCTACAGTCAACCTTCATCCCACTCAGCCATCCTGCCAATGTTGGTGTTTGGGGTCAAAAAGGGATTGGGGGAAGAGTGTGGAGGACCTGATGCCAGTGTTGACAGGCAGGGCTGACATTCAGACAGAGCACACCAACACAGACAGCCAACTGTTGAGTAATAAAACACCTCTGCACTAGTTGGGGGCTGATCCCCCCTGGGTGCCTCCCGTATCACCCCAACTGCCTCTGGATTAAAGCCTTATACAACTAGTTGATGGCCCATCTTTTGAATATCATTTCTGATTACAACTACTAGAAAATAGCAAATAACTACCATTCATTCACTTATTCATTTGCTCAATTCTTTGGGGGAGGGCCATGCATGCTACTTTTTTACATTGATACATAACATTTTACTTATGTATGGGATACGTGTGATATTTTGTTATGTGCATGGAATGTATAATGATGAAGGCAGGGTTATTGGGGCATGTAGCACCTTGAGTATCTATCATTTCTATGTACTGGGAACAGTTCAAGTCCTCTCTTCTAGCTACCTTGAAATATATAATACACTGTCCTTAACTACAATCACCCTGATGCAGGGAAGATGAGCCCCAAAGTGGGGCTTAGTCCTTGAGGGTTCTTGGTTTTGCCCAGGAAAAAATTCAAGGGCAAGCCAGGGGTAGAAGAAAAGAGCTTTATCGATGCAGCAGTGTTACAGCGCCGGTGGTGTGACTGCTCTGTGACTGCTCCTGCAGAACAGGGCTTCTCTGTATGCAGAGTAGCAGCTCAGGGCAGTTCTGCAGTCACATTTATATCTATTTTTAATAACATGCAGATTAAAGAGCAATTTATGCAGAAATTTCTAGGGAAGGGGTAGTAGCTTTTGGGTCATTGGGTCATTGCCACAGAAAGGGGCAGTAACTCCCAGTGTTTCCATGGTGATGGTAAACTGACCTGGCACACTGGTGGGTGTGTCTGATTGGAAAGCTGCTCCCACCCCGGCCCTGTGTTAGCTAGTCCTCAATCTGGTCTGATGTCCAAGCCCCACCTCTGGAGTTGAGTCCCATCTCCTACTTCAACCCTACTCTGCTATCCATTATTAGAACTGTAATCCCAGCACTTTGGGAGTCCAAGGTAGCACCTATTATTTTTCTTGTTTTCAGAAGAAGAATCTATACCTTATTAAAAGTTGCAGAGTTAGGAAATAGTTGACAATTCAAACTGTGTTGTCCAAATCCTTAGTCTAAGCTTTAAACCATGTTAAAATATTGCCTAGACTGGGACTTCAGAAAGAAAGCAAACCAAATAAAACAACTATTTGGGGATGGGGTGAGAGTGAGGCAGAAACAATATTAGGGAATTTTTATACACTCACACGTTCTCTTTGTGGAAATATAGAAAGACAGGAAGACGTCTTGTAATGTCTTGAGGAGACAGAATTGTGGACATTTCCCTATCCCAAAACTCTCAAATATACATAAAATTTTGAAAGCACATATGTTATCCATTATTCCAAGGAAAACCCAACACATATTGAGGCCACTGATGCTTCAGCCACAGCTCCAGGCAGGCTGAGGACCAAACATTTAGCATCATTCTTCATACTGTGATTCTTCTTGGCTTGGATTTTCAAGAAATTGAGAACATTGCTTTCTCTGAAGCAAAATAAAACTGTTTTGGATAAAGTTAAAGACAGATGACATTTAGAGTGATAAGCAGAGCTGATATATCCATGTTCAGCCAGTACTATCTACATTCAGAGTGAATGAGAACCAAAAATTTGGAATGGTTTTATTAACAACTCATCACACTATGAGAGCGTGGGGTAATATTTTGTATGTGATATACCAGCTGTCTACAGAGCTAAGCAAACCCAGAGATCACAGACTTTAGTCTCCTGTCTAAGTTCCAAGTAAATGGTCTTCAGGGGAGACACCAACAATAAAGGCTGAGAAAATGACATGGTTCCTCTCATCAGAGCTCTTTTGGCTCCCTCTGATCATTGCTGCTCCCTGTTCTCACTATCAATTTGATTTCACTGGATGATTCCATAAGTGAAGTTGGAGCTTGTGAGTCATGACTGAGACTGACTTGGTTGCTCGCATTTTCTATGTCGGAGTCCTCCTATTCAAGTTTTCTCAAGCTTGGTGTCTGTCCTACTTTAAATAAGAGGACAATGGGGCAGCTGACATATTTCCTGCAGAGACTGTGCCGCTTCTTGGTAAATCACAATCAGGAAGCTACTGCCCATACTTTTTCTTCTAGGGGAAGGAAAAAAAAGAGAACCATTAGGATATGTTTGAAAGATCTAAAATACCCAAAGAGGAAGAGCTGTATAGGGTTGTGGCAATAGAAAAGATAGTATGGTTTACATGGTTTCCATTACATAACACTATCAAAGCCATTACTCCATAAGATCAGTCCTGAGGGGAGGTCGAATTTAATAAATTCCAGTCTAAACAGGCAAAAAATAACTTACATGGCATTCTTAATTGGAGTCTTCCAGAAATTAAGAGGAACCTGATTTGTGAAATCTTACATGTACCCAACATATTTCACAGTTATTTTTCTGGTTTTCTTATACTGCACTATATGTAACCTCTTCTTGCAAATTTCTGGAAATATTTATTATGACCTTTTGCTCAGCAAATATTCACTTCCTTTCCCCCTCCCACTGTGGGAAGAGACTTTCCAACCCATTGATGTTGGGCTAAGCCATGTGACTTTCTTTGACCAAAGGAGTATTAGCAGATCTAACATTGCAGAGGTCTTAAATTTGTTTGTGGGTTTTGGTCTGATCTCTTATGCTCTGGTAATCTACCATGAGGATATGCCCTGGGTATTTTCTGCTCTATCCATATGTGTCCCAAACCGTGCATACATGGGGCAGACGTGAATGCATTCACAACTTGGATCCAGTCCAGTCAGATCCACAGCTTGATGCAGAACCACCCAGCTGAGCCCAGCCCAGCCACAGTCAGTCTAACTGTAGCCAACAGCAGACCCATGTGAAAGAGAATAAATGTTTGTTGTTAGCCGCTGGGTTTTGGGCTAACAAAGGTCAGGGTGTCTCCCTGTCCTTCTCCTCTCTCATTCCCCCTAATTCTAATTCACAAAGCCCCGAAGTATGGCAAGCTTCTCCTTCAAAGGAGAGAGAAGGGAGTGCAATATGATGAAGCAAAATCAGGATCTTCTTTAACACACATCAGGAAAAGGAAAAGGCTGGAATTATTCATGTATTGATAATTTCTAAATTGTGACACCTGTGATAATAGCTAACATTTTATAGGCTTGGTGTTAAACCCTTTATAAACTTGAACATATTTAATCCACCTGACAGCCTAAGCAGTCAGAATAAATGTCACCATTTGGTAGGAGAAAAAACCCTGAGGCTTAGAGAGGTTACATATTTTGTTAGAGGGTGCCAGAGTTAGGATTTAAATACTCGGATTTAGGCAAATCCCAATAATTATTGAGCGACCTAGGCAGTCAACCAGTCTTAAAATGAAATACCATTCTTTAATGCAACAAATTGGCAAAGATTACGAACACTCTAATACTGAATATTGGCAAGAATACCAGAGAGACATCTTATAAAATACAGGTGAGAATGTAAATTGGCACTAACATTCTGGAAAGTAGTCTGACAATATTTATCAAGAGCCTGAACATTTGCATATCCTTTGAACCAGTAATCCCACTTCTCTGATTATATTCTAAGGAACTAATCAGAGATGCAGCCGAAGATTCATGTACAAAGTTGATCTTCAAGACGTTGCTTATCATAGTGAAAAATTGGAATCAACTGAAATGTAAAATAGTTGCAGGATGTTTAAATAATTGGTATTGCTACAGGCTGGAACAATATGCAACCATTAAAAATTGTATTTCGATGACAGGAGAAAAAGTCTGCAATAACTAAGTGAAATAAGAGCAAGATATAAAACTGAATAGAAAGTGTGACTCTAGTTTCAAGAGTGTGTTTGTTCATCTATATACGTGTGTGATTGTCAGATAATAAAATAATAGCGTCATGCATTATTTCTGCATGATTTTTTTGTGTGTTTTTGTACCTTTTTGTGACTTCTCAATGTATTGAATAAGCAAGTATTACTTTTGTAACTAGAAAAATATACTTAAAATGATTATTTTTAAAAACAGCAATTTTTATCCCTATACAATATAAGCAGTACGAGGACAGGTCTTTATCTGTTTTGTTCACTGATACGTGCTCAGAATAGTGTCTGACTCCTAGTATGTGTTCAGTAAATATTTGTTGAGTGAATAAAGGTTATACCCTGTGGTGTGTGCAAATCTATTGTGTGTGTGTTAGGTTATCTGTGGTTTCATAAATAACCATCCTCAAAAGAGCAACCATTGTGATAGGCTTATGCATTCTGTGGGCCAGGAGGTCAGACAGGACAAAGTAGGATGTCTTATTTAATTCCATGCTATCTGGAGCCTCAGCTGGTAAAAATGTGTGTATTACTCTGCACTTGCTGCCATAACTATATTTTTATTGATTTATTGATTTATGTATTTTATTTAAGACAGAGTCTCACTCTGTCACCCAGGTTACAGTATAGTGAGTGGCACTATCATATAGTGAGTGGCACTATAGTGAGTGGCTCACGTAGCCTTGATCTCCTGGCCTCAAGTGATTCCTCCAGTGATCCCCCAGCCTCAGCCTCCCAAGTAGATGGGACTATAGGTACGCGCCGCAACACCCGGCTAATTATTATTATTATTTTCTGTATATGTGGGTGTCCCACTCTGTTGCCCAGGCTGCCTTAAAATCCTGGGTTGAAGTGATCCTCTCACCTCAGGCTCCCAAAGTGCTGAGATTACAGGTGTGAACCACCATGCCTGGCCTGGCTGCCCTAACTATGGCTGTCATAGAATGGGTGGCTTAAACAACAGAAATATATTTTCACACTGTTCTGGCTGCTGAGAAGTTCATGATCAAGGTGGCAGCCCATTTGGTTTCTGGGGAGGGCTGTCTTTCTGGCTTATAGGAGGCCCCCTTATTACTCTGTCCTCATAGAGTTGAGAGAAAACAAGGAGTTCTCTGCTGTCTCTTCTCAGTAAGACATTGATTTTATCAGACCAGGTCCACCTTACCCGCTGTCATGGCCTCATCTAACCCTAATCATCTCTCAAAGATTCCATCTCCAAATATCATTTTTTGGGGATTAGGGCTTTGACATATGCATTTTGAGGGTACACAAACAGCCCATAACAACATGAATAGCTGAAGGTGACTTGAAATGTTAGCAGCAGAAATAGCCTGGAAAGGCTGAGCGTGGTGGCTCACGCCTGAAATCCCAACACTTTGGGAGGCCAAGGGGTATGGATCTCCTGAGGTCAGGAGTTCGAGACCAGCCTGGCCAATGTGGTGAAACCCCCTCTGTACTAAAACTACAAAAAATTAGCCGGGCGTGGTGGCAGGTGCCTGTAATCCCAGCTACTCAGGAGGCTGAGGCAGGAGAATCACTTAAACCTGGGAGGGATAAGTTGCAGTGAGCCAAGATCACACCACTGCACTCCAGCCTTGGCAACAAGAACAAAACTCTATCTCAAAAAAAAAAATAGAAAAGAAATTGAATTGCCTGGAGGCTTCTTCCTTCATATGCCTGGGATCTGGGACAGGATGACTCTGAGGCTGGACTCAGCTGGGACCATTGGCTGAAACGTCAGCACTTGCCCTTCCATCCAGCCTGGGCTTTCACATTAGATTTTGCATGAGTCCACAACAAACATTTGCTATGCTAAGCCACTAATACTTTGGGTTGATTGCTACAGTGTAGCCTACCTTATCCTGGACTAACAGAATGATTTTCAAATACACAGCTATTTAATGTAATGAGATAAATCCTGTTAACCTAGAGGCTAGCCTGAGGAATGTCTTTCCTTTCCACCACGGGCAGTCTGGAAAGCTGAGCTTCTGCTCTGTGAGACACGTGAGATACGCATAACACGGACCAGGGTGCTCGCCTTGTCATGCTACTTATAAGCAGTGTGGCCTTGGATAAATTACAGAATCTTTCTGAGCCTCAGTTGTTTCACCAGTAAAATGGGAAGATGATTATAACACTTATCTCAGGATTGTGAGAATTAAATGGGATGAGGTATCTATTATATGGCACTGGGTACAGCATAAGCACTTATTAAATGTTAACTGTTATATTACTTATATTATTATACAGTCCACAATCTCTTGAACTGAAGGCTAGGATGGTGTCAGATATGCACAGTTAAAAAAAAAAAAAAAAAAAAGGCGCAATAGCTCCTGCCTGTAATCCCAGCACTTTGGGAGGTTGAGGTGGGTGGATCACAAGGTCAGGAGATCAAGACCATCCTGGCCAACATGGTGAAACCTCATCTCTACTAAAAAATACAAATAATTAGCTGGGCGTGGTGGTACGCACCTATAGACCCAGCTATTCGGGAGGCCGAGGCAGGAGAATCGCTTGAACCGGGGAGGTGGAGTTTGCGGTGAGCCAAGATCACACCACTACACTCCAGCCTGGATGACAGAGCAAGACTCCATCTCACAACAACAATAACAACAACAACAACAACAACAACAATAAAACCAGTTGAATCAGAACATCCAGAGAGAAGATTCAGTATCTTTTGAGTTTGGTTAGGGCTGAGAGGCAAAAGGAGGCTTTTGAACTCCTAAAGCCATAAACCAGAAGTGAGGAGAAAGGCCCCCGTTTTGATATATTAAATATCTACTTATGTATACACCACCTGGTTCCATATAAAAAGAGAGAAGAAAGCAGACTTCATGCCATCTAATCTTCTGGCAATAAAAACAGATGCCAAAACAAGGATGGGATGTAAAATAGAAACAGAAAGTAGCTCCCAGAAAAATCTTACCACGGGAACCTCGCTGCAGACTCTGGCTGTGTGTCAAGCTCTCTAGCCGACTGTGCACAGTGCAGCCGTGGTGGTTACACAACCTCGCAAGGTTGCACAATCCAGGTTCTTCACCACCCAGTCACGCCATTGCCAAGGCGCGCTCCCAAGGGAGGGACTGGGAGGCACGGCGCTGGCAAAGGTGACTTGAGTAAGGTACAGGGTGTTGTACTTAGCACTGTGCCATAGGGGCTGAGTCACCCCAGAGATTCAAGGTGTGGCTGCCCGGCCCCCTGCTGAGGAGAGGGCGGGGGGACCCGGAGAGAGAGAAGGAGCCCATTTGTGTCTTTATCACCATCACTCCATTTCAGAGGAGAGAATGTTTGAAAAAATTCTCTCTAGTTTGCACTTTTTAGGCCGTTTAATTTTTTATTGTTGAGTAGGAACAATGAAACAGAGCAATTTCTTGTTTCTTGGCCCCAACCCCCCACCACTGCTGAGAAATTTGAGTTTAAAACTGCAGGAGAGGAACATTTAAATTCTATAAGTTAGCTTCACTAAAGATGCTTAAGCGTTTATGAAAACATTCCCATTTTACACTGAGCTTTATAAAATCTTAAAGAAAAAAAAATCCCCAACTGCCATGTGAAGCTAAGCTGGCAGAGAGAGCGATCTGCTCAGTGCAAATACGCCAGCAGCTTTACAAATGAGGAATATGGAATCAGGATTAAGGGCCGGCAGATCATTTATCAGTGACAAAACAAAGATTCTTAGCCTCTAGACTCAAAGTCCGCGGAGACTCTCATGGGCTACAACGCATGCCCCAGAAGCAGTGTGCAGCATTAACTCATTTATACCCACATTAATGCTGGCAGCAGGGAACCCCACTGTGCCTGCCTCGGTGCCCAGAAGAGCTATTTTGGTGTAAAACAGAGCTTGGCTTCCGGGAAGTCCTGGGTTTAAATCCTGTTTAGTTACTAACAGGCTGGTGACATTGAACAATGGAAGTTATCATTGGAAGACTTAGTTTCCTCCTTTGAACACTGGAGAGAATAATAACATGCAGACACTCAATAAAGGATAATTTCCCTGATATCTTCACTTCTAGACAAATAGAATAAACATAACAAAACTACAGAATGTTTCCATCAAATGTACATTTAAATAAACGTGTTTGGGCACACACTCCCATTCCCACCACGAAAGAGAGTGTGCCGAAGAAAGAAAATGAGACCCCAGTTCTTTTTACTCCTATATCTACTTTTCTTATTTTTCTGATGCTACCTGGGCCTTCTATGCTGCTGGGGGACGAAAAGGTCACAGCCAAAAGCAAAGTGAAACTGACGACATTAATTTTGGTTTCTGATTCTGAGGGTTTAGGTTTGGGAATAATTTTGACTCTTGGTTTTATAGAAATTTCCCCTTAAGTGTTTACTTTAAAATCTGTTAATTCCCCACCCTGCAGCCCCCAGTCCCCTTAAACAAACATACAGTTCTCATTACTTTTTTAACCTGTAGGCAGCAGGGCACAGAGGAAGGAAGACTGGCATTGTCTGGCTGGGAGACCACAGTCGTCTAAATTCCAAGCACCTTCAAAGAGATTAGAGCCAAAATGGAAGTTTTTGTTCACTACAACTTATTAAAATGCTATACGTGTTTCAAGTTTTTTTCTGCCTAATTTGCGTCTTTTCTGTCCTTCAAAATTAAATGGTCACCCCAATGGATAAATATCATCTCTGAAGCGATATTCTGAGCAGTGCTTAGAGATTAAACTTTCCAAGGACGAATACTTGATTTAATAACTATCATTGCCAACTATGCGTTATCACTATTTGCACAGTTTTACCTTTAATATGACACATTTATTTTCATGGCATTCCATTACAGTCTCCATGGACAATGGCTGAGCAGAGAGGAATTCTCAGGGTTTTTTTGTGTTTTTTTTTTGAGACCAAGTTTTGCTCTCGTTGTCCAGGCTGGAGTGCAATGGCACCATCTCTGCTCACTGCAATTTCTACCTTCTGGGTTCAAACGATTCTCCTGCCTCAGCCTCCCAAGTAGCTGGGATTACAGGTGCATGCCACCACACCCAGCTAAGTTTTATATTTTCTGTAGAGATGAGGTTTCGCCGTGTTGGCCAGGCTGGTCTCGAACTCCTGACCTCGACCAGCACTTTTCAATGCAATGTTCTGGGATGCTATGAGGCTTCTCTATCTGTGTCGTCCAGTCTGGTAGCTCCCAGCCACATAGAGCAATAGTACTTGAAATGTGACCAGCACAACTGAGGAACTGAATTTTAGAAGTATTATCTTTAAATCATTTACGTTTAAATATAATTATCGCATGAGACTAGTTGGGACCATATGGCACAGTGAAGTGCTAGACGCTGCCCACTTAGGACTTGCGCTAGACCAGCGCTGTCCAACGGAAATGTAATGTGAACAACGTATATCATTTAGTTTTTTCTAGTAGTCACATTAAAATAAGGAAAAAAAAGAGTGAAATGAAATTTCAATAACATTTTATGACTGACTATTCAAAATATTATCATTTCAACCTATAATCAATTAAAAAATTAATGAGATTATTTTACGTTCCTTTTCTCATGCTAAGTCTTCAGCATTTGGTGTGCCTTTTATAATTATAACACATCTCAATTTAGACTGGCTGTATTTCAAGTGCTCAACAGCCACATGTAGCTACTGGCTAACATATTGAACAACACAACACAGATATTAGCCACCCTGAGGCTAACTTTTCCATCTAGAAAATGAGCATGCTTATAGCAACAACAATCAAAAACACTCTTGTCTTTAACTCAGGATGCTAAACAATGTTAAACATAAACACCAAACTTGCCGTATTTATTTTTACTAAAGTATACATAGCTATGCAAAATATTTGGTGTTTCCTTTCTAAAGATGCTTCTTGTTCTCTTGCTTTGAATTAAATTCACTAATTTCACCATGTCAATATTTACTGCTAATTATACCAGAACATCTACAACTTAAAGAAATGCAATGTGAGTGCATATCATAGAATTCTTAAGCTCAGTACCTACTAATTTCCGTATCAATAATTTCCATTAGTGTAATGGGACACAATAGAAGCTGCTCCTGGAATAAAAATGGGTAATGAAGAAAGCAATTATAGAGAATCATTTGGCAGCAAAGTAGATAACCAATAAGCCAATGACCTGATCAATGGGTATTAGATACATTAAATGCAAAAGATGATCCTGAAGTGTCTATTAGCAGAAATTCTACAAATAAATTACCTAAAAATAATCAATACAGCCTGCTGACAATGTAACCTGTAATAGTGGATTCAGAAGCAATTTAAAAAATGTGCACTGCTCACACTTGAATGTCTTTTCTACTTTTACGCTGCAAACCGTACCTCCCTCAACCCCCATCTTAAGTTCCCTCTTTAAGGCTTTTTCTATATTAGTTTGTTGTTTCATTCTTACCACGTAGTATGAAAAAATGGAAAAAGGCAGTCATGCGGGTTTTCTGTCTCTCCAGGACACACCTTGATGAAGCATGATCAATATTTGCTGATGGCTTTGAAGACAAAACTATGATGTTCCAGCCTTTGCTCTTAAAGGTAGAAAGAGAGGAAGCTTGTGAGAAAGTTAGCATGGGGGGCACCAGTTGTAAAGATTGAATGGTTGCCGATTAAACTTGGACAGGAAATTTGTTTTGTCATGATTGTCCAGAATGTCAGCCTGGCTCCTCACTCGAAAAAGAGAAATGAAATACATTCTTGTGCTCTTGTGTGCTGCCAAACTAATCAGCATCGTTCCTTCCACTTTACAACAGTTTATGTAGTTTGATTTTGTGTGCCCCATAAGTGTTTACATATTACAAAGTTAGTTGACTGGGAGAAGACAGGATAATGATCTTGCTATTATATATTATTTAACTGGCATTAATCTTTCATTTACCTCTCTGGCAAGAGCAAGATTTGTCTTTGCTCATGAAAGCTCTCAGGAGTGTGCTACATATGTGCTATACTCACTTGTGAGAGGCTGGCCCTGCCGCCAACAAGCTTGATGCCAGGATAGAGGCAGGAAACCCAGAAGCTTCTTTATGTCTCTTCTCTTTTTACCCTTCACAGTATGGCTGGAACGGAAGCAGAGGCCTAACATCTCCTGAAGACCTACTATGTACCAGGCACCATGCTAGGCACAGGAAGATAACATCTAATTTTATTGACATTTGTTTCCACAAAGGTATTGTTGGTGACTGAGCATAGAGAGAGAAAAGTCCTCTGCCCTTTCCAGTAGCAAAATCCTGTAATCTCAAGATTCTATAAGAAAATGTCAGCAGGGCCCTTTGATATTTTTTGTTCATAAGGAAGGAAATAAATCTAGGGGTGGTGAGGTGGGGTTGCTGTTTGCTCCTTTCTAATGCTAAGGCAGTGGTAGTTCTATTACTAGGTGCCAGGATTAAGCCGCTTAAGATGAGGCTAGTAAAAGCCAGAACCATTATATTTTCCTAGCAGCAAATAATATTAGGTCTCAAGAGCTAGAAGTTCTAGAAAAGGGAAAGAGCTCTTTAGTTGCACATGTAAAAGTAAGTAACATATCCATAATTTTTAAGAAAACTTGTGCAATAAATATTAATATAAAAGTTGATGTTAAAATAGGATATTTTAAAAAGTAAAACCATGACTCATACAAACAGAAAATGAACACATGTAAAATATTTTATTTAACTCACTAATTAATGAGGAAAACAGTAATACGTTATAACAGGTTCAAAGGAAATCAAAAAGTAGATATACATACGGGCAATCAAGAGGGCCAACAGTAGACTGTGGTGGCTCACGCCTGTAATCCCAACACTTCGAGAGGCCCAGGGAGGAGGATTGCTTGAGCTCGGGAGTTTGAGAATAGCCTGGGCAACAGAGTAAGACTCCATCTCTACCAAAAATTTAAAAATTAGTTGGGCTTGGTGGTTGGGGCCTGTAATTCCTAGCTGAGGCTGAGGAGGGAGGACCTCTTGAGCCCAGGAGTTCGAAGTTGCAGTGAGCATCTGCAGCTATGATCACACCACTGCACTCTGGCCTGGGCAACAGAGTAAGACCTTGTTTCAAACAAAACAAACCAAAAAACACCCAAACAAACAAACAAACAAACAAGAATGCTGACAAATTTGCTTAAGAGATGCAAAAACTGCCTTGAGGGAGAATAGTAGGGACATTCTCTTGCATATTGTGGTGGCCACAATTCTAAGATTCCTACCTCTTAGTGTACATACCCCGTATTTTTTTTTTTTTTGAGACTGCAGAATTTCTTTCTTTCTTTTTTTTTTTTTTTTGAGATGGAGTCTTGCTCTGTGGCCTAGACTGGAGTACAGTGGTGAGATCTTGGCTCACTGCAACCTCCGCTTACCAGGTTCAAACAATTATCCTGCCTCAGCCTCACAAGTAGCTGGGACTACAGGTGTGCACCACCACGCCCAGCTAATTTTTTGTATTTTTAGTAGAGATGGGGTTTCAGCATGTTGGCCAGGTTGGTCTTGAACTCCTGACCTCAAGTGGTCCACTCGCCTTAACCTCCCAAAGTGCTGGGATTATAGGCGTGAGCCACCACGGCCGACCCCCTGCAGAATTTCTTCTTCTTGAGTATGGGCAGGACTGTGAGTATGATGGATTTCATTCTCATCATTAGGTTACATCAGTAACCTTCACAAAGGTGAAGGGAATTTGCAGGTGTAATTAAACGTTTGAGACAAATTAATCAAAAGCGAGATTATCCTGAGTGGGTATGACCTGAATCAAGCAAACCCTTAAATGAAGAGATTTAAAGTAGGAAAGATTCTGCTGACCTTTGAGAGGCAAACTGCCAAGTTGTAAAGGCCACATGGTAGGGAATGGCAGGTGGCCTCTAGAAGCTGAGCACAGCCCATGCTGACAGCCAGTAAAAAATCAGGGACCTCAGTCCTACAACCACAAGATGAATTCTGCCAACAAATGCACTTGGGAGAGGAATCCAAGCCTGGGACCACACCATTATTTCAAACTGCTGATATCCTGGGCAGAAGACCCAGTTAACCTGTGCCTGGACTCCTGAGCCACAGAAAATACAAGATAATATGTATATGTTCTATCAAGTTGCTTAGTTTGTGGTAGTTTTTTAAAACAGCAACAGAAAACTCATACACATGCCGATGGAAAATAATCACTTGTATTGCAATCACATGCAACTACAAAGTTGTAAAATTGCTCAAGGCAGTGAAAGGTGCAGCAATTCCACAGAATCAAACACCCTGGAAGGTTGCCCAAGACAGCACGTAGATTTTCATTGAATGTACTCAGCAATGTATTTGATTCATTTCAAAGTCCTTCCATACAGTGAAGAATGTTCCATTTAGTTAAGTGCTTGTTTCACAGATAATATTGCTTTGTTTTATTTTTATTTAAAGAAAACTTTTTCCCTGAATGAATTTTAGACTACACTTTGGTTTTTAGACATGTGAGGGGTTAGGAGGGCATGGCTGGCTTCCAGGAGTTGCAGAGTGGAGACGCAAGAAGCTTTAGAAACGACCAGGAGCCAGGCTCAGTGGCTCACGCCTGCAATCCCAGCACTTTGGGAGGCCAAGGTGGGTGGATCACCTGAGGTCAGGAGTTCGAGGCCAGCCTGACCAACATGAAGAAACCTCATTTCTACTAAAAATACAAAATTGGCCATGCGTGGTGGTTGCATGCCTGTAATCCCAGCTCCTTGGGAGGCTGAGGCAGGAGAATTGCTTGAACCCGGGAGGCGGAGATTGTGGTGAGCTGAGATTGTGCCATTGCACTCCAGCCTGGGTAACAAGAGCAAAACTTTGTCTCAAAAAAAGAAAGAAACAAACAACCAGGAGGTCTGAGCCTCACTGCACACCACCAGTCATAGCTGAGAAAATGGACTTGGGAAAAATGGGACTGAGAGGTTGGTGTTCTATGTGCAGTGAATGCTAAGGTTGATTTTATCCATTCATCTATGTTCACTCAACAAACAAATCCATTTACCTACCTGGGGAAGAATTCTTTAGTAAAAATAATGATGGCTAACACATACAAGCTCTTACTATGCATTAGTCATTGTTCTAAGCACTTTATTCATAGTAACTTATATAATGTTCACAGTAACCCAGTGAGGTACATACTATCATTATCCCTGTGTTATAGATGATGAAATAGCAGAAAAAGGTTAAGTGACTTCCCCAAAGCCCCGCAGCTGGTGAGTGTCAGAGTTGGGATTCACACTCATACAGTCTGGGTCCTAGCTGTCACCCCCCCACATGGTACCATCTTTCTAGCAGGGATTTCTTGAGCCTGGACATCAGCTGCATCTGCTGGTATTTCTGAAGTATGCCTTACTTTGCAATTTACTTCTGTTACCCCAAAGTTTCAGTATTGTCCATAGTAATCGTCCATCTTCAGCCAAACTACAGGAAATTAAAAAATTTTTACATTTTCCTATAGCCACAGTGTGTGGGCATGCTGATTGTACACAAAGTAAAACTAAGAGTTACTTTACTATCCTTGCAAATCTGTCACCCATTTAAAAATGCATCGTAGCTCAACTCTGAGCCTTATTTCCGCTTTCCTTTTGAAGAAGTGTATTTTCTCCTCCTTGTGTTGTCTCTTAGAAACTATACTGCTCATCTCCCTAGTAGGATTAAACCGGGGACACAAGCTCTGTGGTGGCAAATACCCTGCAGCTGCCTGCAAACAATAAGTAATACAAAGGATGACTGAGGGTTTCAAATTTCCTGTTTACAGCCTCCATCCAATGGAGACCTCTCCGGGAGAAATGTAAGGCTGGCAGCAGATTAACAAGGGTTCAGTTATTTTACAAGGGAGAACAATGGTTCCTCTGACCACTTTTGATTCATTCCATCCCTGGTTTCCATGGAGCATCATAAGAGGATCTATGTGTGTGTCAATAGAGTGGCTGGAGAGAAGAGGCCCAGGGCAAACAAGGAAGGAAGCATCCGCCTGGTGAGTTTCCATCGAAAAGAGAACATCACCAGCACTTGGGATCCAGTTCCTGTGTGGGTAGGCCTGCTCTGCCAGGGGAACGATGATGTGTAGAGTGGATAACACAGTCCCCACTCTGCACTCTCATTCTTCCTTCCTCAGGAGATCTCTCCCCCTCAATTCTGTTACCTTTTCAGGAGTATTCCTGTCTCAATCCTTCCCCTTTTATTGTGGCTAGTTGGAAATGCAATGTAGGGAATCATATGTGCCTGCTGAGCTGCCTCTCAGGAGAAAACAGTTAAATAATTTTCTTGGATTGGGCCTGGAAGTCTGGAAGTCGGGGATACTGTGCCAGACATCTGTTCCTTTATGGCTATCCAGAATCTAATCCTCCTTCTTTTGACAATTCCACCATCCCTTCTTCTTTCTACCAGGATGACTCACCCTGGCTCAGGAGTAGGGCATGTGATTTAGGTTTAAGCTCATCAAGGCATTGCATTTCCTTGGACTCCAGTGATTTGCTTATTGATAATCATGTGACTTAATTAGAGCCAATTAGAGACGCAATGAGACTTTTGCTGGGAATTCTGGGAAGGAGACTCTCACTAGATCCTTGCTTGACTTGAGAGGTATGAGGTTGGAGCAGCTGTAGCCATCTCCATCTATTGGGTGACACGGGTTTGAGAACAGAGTCAAGTCAGGACGAGAACAAGCGAGACGCTGGATCTTGAGGACAGTGCTTGAGCCCTCGAATCAATGAATGTCTGAAGTAAGTCCTGATTTCAGACACTCAGTACATAATTCAGTAAAATTTCTTTGAGCACTATTTTAGGTTGGATTTTCCGCTTCTCACAACCAAAAAAGTTGTCCCTTTCCCACTAGGGAAAGTTGAGGGGAGCTCCAAGAACAAGAGCCGCCAGGACCGGGGCAGTTCACAGCCATCGTAGCAGGAGCGGCCTCGGGAAACAGAGCTCTCAAACACCTAATGGGGAAGGAAGGAGTTTATTATTATTATTATTACGGCAGGGAGTCGGATGATCGTTCCAAATTACCCAGCTCGTCCAACAAAGGGAGGTTCCACCTTTGTATAGGCTTGCACTCTAGGTATTACACGTGAAAGAATCTTAGGTTTACAGCCTTACAGCCTTAGAAGTCACGAGTGAAAGGGCTTTGGATTTACAGCTTTAGGACTTACATGTGAAAAGGTTTCTGGGTTTACAGCTTTAGAAATCATATGAAAGGGTTTCAGGTTTACAGCTTTAGGAATCACATGTGAAAAGGTTTTTGGGTTTGATCTTGTTTTAAGTAAAAACAGTGTCTTCCGGAGAGTTTTCCCCATACCGAGCATGTTATTTACAGGAAGGTAAATTCAGGAGGCGCCAGTTGGCCAGTCTTTTCTTCTATTGAAATGCATTGCGAAAGTTGAGAGGGAAGTTGACCCCAGATGCCTGGGTCTCCTTCCTCATCATCAGCCAGGAAATCTGTTCTCAACTGAGGCTGTTATCCCTTTACGTTTATCATGAAAAGGCAGAATTTGCAATATATGCTTTTAGAGCCATTAGCTTTTCCATTCCTGTCAACTGAAAAACCTGACATTTTTATGGGCAGTGGGGAAATCTGTCAGGTTTATTATTCATATAATGTTAGCCTCCCTTACAGTGAACACAGGCATGGATTGATTCCTCAATAAAAGTCATCCATATCCATTTTTGGTCACCATGCCTTTTAAATGCTTATGTTATCTCAATTACACCATCTTTTTAGCTAACGGAGGGTCTATGAAGACATTTGGCCAGGGGACTCTGAAACACCTGAATCCTGCCTTTGGCTGCCAGCCCCATTTGTCAGCTGTGCCTTCACGGGAGCAGTAAGTAGCACTTTATTTTTAGAGAGAGATTTGGCGAAAAACCGTAATGCAAATTTGAGCAAGAGTGGATCTCATGTTTCTTGCCTGTTGTGGTTCAAGCGCAATTCTCAGGAATTACCTGTTCGACGTTCTAGTTCCATGTCCTCTGCCTCTGGCTGATGCGTATTGGCTCAGGTTTTTTGTGGTTTGGTTTTGATTCTTGGTTTTCAGCTATCTCAGAGAAAAAAGGGAAAGCATTTTATCACCTTTGCCCAGAATATTTGCCGAATGGTGGCTGCCCAAGTCCTTTCAAACTGAGTGAAAACCTATTCTCAACTGAGGCTATTGAGCCTGCTTCCAGGTGGGAGGAGGAATGTGTTTCCAAGGAAAGAAAAAGTGAATGGGTGGGGAGAAGGGAAGAAGATGAACTTGAGCTACCCTGCTATTCTGGCCACAAGGATAAAGAGATAAAAAGAGATACTATACCTATGTTACGTGTACTGTATATAACCTTATTTCTGTTGAAAGTTCCACCTCTAGAAAATACATGCCACCTGCAGAATCTAATCAGATCAATACTCTCAGAGCAGAACAAGGCAAGGATTAAAAAGAGAAGCAGGAGAATGTTTGAAACCTGGTTCTTAATAGTCGGCATTGTAGGATAATGCCAGCTGCAACAGCAAATCATCTCCAAAATTTCAGCAGCCTACCCCAATAAAAGTTTATTTCTTGTCGCGTAACAATCCAAAGTGGGTATTTCTTCCAGGCAGGCTGTTTTCCTCCACTCAGTGATTTAAGAACCAGTGTTTCTCCAGTCTTATGGCTCCACCTTACACCAGTGATTTTCAATTTGAACTCAATTTTGTAATTACCTGAGGAGTTTTATGCTAATACATGGGCCCCATCCCCAGGATATTCTGATTTTTACTGATTTGAGTTGCAGCTTTGGCATCAACATGTTTAAAACACCTGAAGCGGTGTCTAAAGTATAGCCAGTATTAGGCGAGGGTGTGGCCCTAGGGCAGTGGTTCCCAACATGTGGTGCCCAGACTAGCACATCTATAACATCTGGGAAGTTGTAAGACTTGCAAATTATCAGGTCACTGAGCTACTGAAGAAAAACTCTGGGGATAGAGCCTAGCAATCTGTGTTTTAACAGCCTTCCAGTTGATTCTGAGGCATATTCAAGTTTTGTCTTGTTTTTGAGATAGGATCTTGCTCTGTCTTCCAGGCTGGGGTGCAGTGGTGCAATCAAGTGATCCTCTTGCCTCTGCTTCCCTAGCAGCTGGGACCACAGGTGCACACCACCATGCCTTGCTAATTTTTCTTTCTTTCTTTTTCTTTTTTCTTTTTTTTTGGTAGAGATGAAGGTCTCACTATGTTGCCCAGGCTGGTCTCAAATTCCTGGCCTCAAAATTCTCCCACCTTGGACTTCCAAAATGCTGGGATTACAGGCATGAGCTACCACATCTAGTTGGCAAAGTTCTTTGCAACCAGGTGGAAGAGAAAAGAGGACACATGAAGGAGCATACCTGCTTTTTAACTACCTTGGACTAGAAATGACCCCATGGGCCCAGCTAGATTCAGAGGACTAGGAAAGGTGACCCTGGCTGGGCAGCCTGTTCCTGCAATGATCATATGCTCTTGAGTTGTCTGCACTGACTCTGAATTCCACACTGAATCAAGATTGAAGGAAAAGGAAAAACAATTTAAATTCTAGGTATAATATAGATGATTAGGGCTCTTAGGCCCTAGGAGTTCAAGACGAAACAAAAATCTGTAAAAAGACACGCAAATTACTTGTGTTGATGTAGGATAGATGAGGTTCATTCAGAGAAATTAACACAAAAATTACACAAATTTATAAGCAATATGCCATGCCTGATAATGTTAGTTTTCATCAAAGTGATAGAACCTCTGGAGTCCTCATTCTGACTAACTCTCCTAGATGCACCTCCCCCCACTTCCTTCCCAGCTACAGCTCAACAGCAACTCCGAGGCAAAGGTAGAAGATTGTGCATCTGTAGGGACATGACCATTTCAGAAGTTAATCCATAAGAAATTTGTCTACTTGAGACCCTTGCTATGTGATGATGGAGATAACAGAGACCTTAAAATTTGGCAGTTTGAGGCTGAGCACAGTGGCTCATGCCTGTAACCCCAGCACTTTGGGAGGCCAAGGTGGGTGGATCACGAGGTCAAGAGATTGAGACCATCCTGGCCAGCATGATGAAACCCCATCTTTACTAAAAATACAAAAATTAGCTGGACATGGTGGTGGGCAACTGTGTTCCCAGCAACTTGGAAGGCTGAGGCAGGAGAATCACTTGAACCTGGGAGGCAGAGGTTGCAGTGAGCTGAAATTGTGCCACTGCACTCCAGCCTGGCGCCAAAGTAAGACTCCGTCTAAAAAAGAAGAATTGAGCAGTTTGATTCATGTTCGTTCATGTCCTGGCTTTGCCATTTCTTTCCGTGACTTAGGGTGAGATACCTACCCCCTCTGAGTCTCATTTTCCTCTTCTTTGAAAGAGATAAAAGTCCTGGCTTCCAGATTATTAGGACAACTGCATATGATAAAATGGGTGAAGTGCTTAAAAAATGTCAATGTTTCTAATCCCCCTTTCTTTTCCTGCACTCAGGGTGGGAATAAATTTATAGAGCACATGCAGATGAGTAAGCCAGATTCTGGTCTCCATTCCAGGAGAATGCCATTTGGGTGAATTTTGGCTGCAGTGTACGGACATAAAGAATTTGGGTCATTCTTATCATACCCAACAGACCGCATGCAGGAGATGCATTCACGATGCTTTGATCTCATCTGAGGGGTGGCTAAGTACAACCCATTCTTAATAAAGCTATTTATAGTGAGAAGCAATTTGGGTCAGGCCTGCCTTTCCAGTCCGCCTCATTGGCAAAGCAGTAGGCCCCTGACTTCTGTCTGTTATGTGTTACTTGTGGTTTCTGTCTGCTCTGACTTTGGGGGTGTGTTGCATTTACACTAGATGCCAAGGAGATAATATGGTCCAGAGAGCTAAGGAACAGCCTGAATGCCTGGGGAGTTTATACTGTCTGTGACAGTTCAGAAAGTGACTCAATTAGCCAGTGGTTCAGAGCAATGAGAACCATGAACGCTTCGTCCATTTGAGGGTAGAGACCACTCTGGCCACTGAACACTTAGACTATACACCAGCCCCTTGAAAGGTAAAGGCTGGGGCAGGCGCAATAGCTCACACCTGTAATCCCAGCACTTTGGGAGGCCGAGGTGGGTGGATTACTCTGAGCTCAGGAGTTCAACACCAGCCTGGGCAACATGGTGAAACCCCATCTCTACTAAAAATAAAAAAAATTAGCCGGGTATGACAGCATGTGCCTGTAGTCCCAGCTACTCAGGAGGCTGATGCAGGAGAATCGCTTGAGCCTAGGAGGCAGAGGTTGCAGTGAGTGTGCAGAGATAGCACGACAGCACACTCCAGCCTGGGCAACAGAGCGAGACTCCGGTAAGAAAGGGAAGGGAAGGAGGGAGGAAGGAAGGAAGGTAGTTAGTTAGTTACAGGCTAATTCCAGATCCGTGATTCTTTATGAGGGTCAAGTGGTCAGGGAGGATCTGGTAAGGGAATGAGACCAGGCGATTACACCAATTTTGAGCCTCAGAAAAAAAAAAAAATTCTCAGATATTTTAGATTCTGGATTTCAGAGTCAGCTCAGAACAATCATACAACAGTGACAACAGTAATAAGCAGTAACGAAAAGCACTTATGGGCTGGGTGTAGTGGCTCACGCCTGTAATCCCAGCACTTTGGAGGCTGAAGCAAGTGATCACTGGAGGTCAGGAATTCGAGACCAGCCTGGCCAACATGGTGAAACCCCATGTCTAGTATAAATACAAATATTAGCTGGGCATGGTGGCGTGTGCCTGTAGTCTCAGCTACTCAAGAGGCTGAAGTGTGAGAATCGCTAGATCCCTGAAGGCAGAGGCTTCAGTGACCCAAGATGGTGCCACTGCACTGCAGCCTGTGTGACAGAGGGAGACCCCATCTCAAAAAAAAAAAAAAAAAAAAGGAAGAAAAGTATTTATAAATACATGCGTAAGTGCTTTCTAATTTACAGAACATTTTCATATAGTGTAAGAAGGTTGATCCTTTCCATTTCCTGGGAGCACCATACTTGGTTAGAGATCATTTGGTGGCGTGAAATTCAAACCCACAGCAAGGTAACAGTTGTATGTATTATAGTCAGATTATACCAATCCACCTTTCTAAGTCATATAGTCCTGTATCTAAGTGGTGTTTTTCTCCCTAGTCTTGACTGGAGCTAGGGGTTGGCAGTCAATCCTTGCTGCCAAGTTTGTGACATGGTTAGGATTGTGTGAGTTCTGCAGAATCCATGTGAGAGGTAATTCCCATTCCCCCCTCCTGCAGGCTGCCCTTAAATTTACAAGGACATGTTCATAACATGGAGTCTCTGGATATTGTGACAAAATTGTCACATATCATTAACACAGTTCATTTCTGCAACTTGCGATTGGATAATTTGATTTCATTGCAAACTTTTTTTTGGCAACTACATCAGCATCTTCCCAAAATATATTAGAGTTGCCATTGACAGATGGTTTGATATGGGTCCAGGAAGGCTGTTGACAGATATCTTAAGATGGATCTTATTACATTGACATTGACATATCTGAAGAAAGTCCCGTGGGAAATGTCTTCATAGGTCTGGAGGTTGACAGAACAAGATGGAAACCCTTCAAGAAAATTGCCAATAAAGATCGAAAATGGGCATAGCTTTCCCGAGGTAATTCGGCAATATGTATCGAGTCTTAGAAATTCATACCTTTGGAGCCTGTATTTGTTTTTTTCAAGTTTTAGCTGAAAGTGCTGCTCAGGCATGTGTGCAAAGATTTATGTATAGAGACTTTCACTACAGCACTAAACATATAATGGTAAAGAACTGGAAATCATCTAAAGTCCTACAATGTGGGGCAGTTTAAATACACTAGTTATATTTATATCTGTGCTTACTATGATTTTAAAACTCAGAATAAAGAACTCTAGGGTAGTCTCAGTTTTGTAAAAGGAAAGACTGAAAGGAAACGTTTTCCTATTTTTTTCTTTTTTTATGAGACAGAGGTTCGTTCTTGTTGCTCAGGCTGGAGTGCAGTGGTGTGATCTCAGCTCACCGAACCTCTGCCTCCCGGGTTCAAGCGATTCTCCTGCCTCAGCCACCCGAGTCGCTGGGATTACAGGCATGTTCCCCACACCTGGCTAATTTTGTATTTTTAGTAGAGACAGGGTTTCTCCACGTTGGTCAGGCTGGTCTCGAACTCCCGACCTCAGGTGATCTGCCTGCCTCGGCCTCCCAAAGTGCTGGGATTACAGGAGTGAGCCACAGTGCCTGGCCTGAGGAAACATTTTCTAAATGTTAATAGTGACAATCTCTGCATGATAATATCACAAGTACTTTTTCATCATTTCATTTTTTGTATTTCCAGTGAACTTCATGTGAGGGTGTTACTTTCATGTCAAGGCTATTTTAAATTTATGTAAACAAGAATTTATGAAAAATTTTAAATAGAGAAAAGGATCAGCTATAATCTTTCTACTTCTTTTTTTTTTTCTTTCTTTTTTTCCTCAGACAGCTGTACTTCAAGGATCAGCTATAATCTATACAGCTATTTTAATTGTTATATTTTAGGCTTTACCTAAGGACATGAAAATTTTTTATATAGTCAGAGAACACCTATTGTTTTGTGTTCTGTCCTTTACCATCTAAGTAAAAATAATATACACAAAAAATCTGATGAACCTGGAAAATTGTGTCCATATATATACACATTATAATATAAAATATATGAGACATTATTGTTTGAAATTTGATAATCAACGTATGTAGGTAACTCTCCTAATCTCTCCACAACAGTTTAACTTCTGCTCTTTCTATAGCTGAAATACTACTATACCCTTAAAATCGGGGATCTGGAACTAACTGCCTGAATTCAACTAATTTAGCAATTTTTAAAATATACAAAATATTCTTTAAGAAAATAGAATTTAAACTTAATCCACAGGAGAGAAAGAATAATGGGTTTAAAAGAACCCAGTGGGTGAAAAACCTATTAAGCCTTGGGAAGCAGCAGCAGTGGTGAAAGTATTTCTGAGATAGATGCAAACATGAAATTGAAGACGACAGTACAACGTAAGAGGCTGTGGCTAAGGTTTGACTCGATGTCCATGATGACAGTGACCTCAGGAAATTTAGAAGAGTAAACAATGCAGAACCTGCAGTTGTATTTTAATAAGGTCTGCCTCATACAATTCAAGTCACAACACCACTTTCATCAGAATTATTTAAGTTCTTCCATGAAATTGCGCAGGGAATATGGTATGAAATTATTCCCCAAGGTCAAGAAAACTCAATCTTGACGAGAGGGGAAAAAAGAATAATTGTGCCTCCATTTAGACCAGTAATTCTCAACGGGGGCAATTTTACCTTTCAAGGAACCTTTGGCAACGTCTGGAGACATTGTTGGTTGTCACAACTGAGGAGGTGAGGGGGAGTGCTTCTGGCAACTAGCAGGAACATCCCACTGTGTGCACAACAGCCTCTGCGGTGGTTAACATCCAGCATCACTGTGATTGGATTGAAGGATGCAAAGTATTGTTCCTGGGTGTGTCTGTGAGGGTGTTGACAAAGGAGATTAACATTTGAGTCGGTGGACTGGGAGAGGCAGACTCACCCTCAGTCTGGGGTGGGTACCATCTAATCAGCTGCCATCATGGCCAGAATAAAAGCAGGCAGAAGAATGTGAAAAGACTAGACTGGCTGAGTCTCCCAGCCTGCATCTTTCTCCCGTGCTGGATACTTCCTTCCCCTCGAACATCAGACTCCAAGCTTTGGGAGTCTTGGACCTTTGATCACCAACTGAAGGCTGCACTGTCAGCTTCCCTACTTTTGGGGTTCTGGCAGTCAGACTGGCTTCCTTGCTCCTCAGCTTACAGATGGCCTATTGTGGGACCTCATCTTGTGATCGTGTGAGTTAATACTCCTTAATAAACACCCTTTGTATATACATCTTCCTATTAGTTCTGTCCCTCTAGAGAACCTAGTCAGTAGTGCCAAGGATGAGGAACCTTGGTCTAGACAGTGACAAATGATCTGGGAAGAAATAACCGAATGTATGACCCCTGCCGTTCTGCTCTCTGGTTGAGGTAGTGAAGGTAGGATGTGGCTAGGGGAGCTCACTTTTCCAAGCCTCCCTGTACTAGTCCCAAGACCAGGTGGAAGAGGATGGCTCCCAACTCCTGATGGCAAACACCTTACTCATCTATTTCATAGAGACAAAAAATTCAAATGTCACAACATCTTGATTTCATTGGAATTTGTATAGGCAAGACTCCTGGTTTAGCAGACTCTTTTCCTCTCTCTCTTATAGAAGTAGAAAAGAACAAAATACCAGAAGGAAAAGGCTCACTTCAAGAATTTCAAAAAACATGTCCTAGGGTCGAGTGCGAATTCTACCCAATCTCCTGTTTCCTTTTGTTTTGCTTTTTCTGGACAATGGGAATTGGGGTCCAGAATATTTATCCTGACCCTCAACTATCAGGCAAACATTAAAAAATAAACTGCTTTTTAAGGCAGGAAACTCAGTTCACCCTTTTCAGAGATTTTCAATGGCAAGGGTTGAAGTGAAAAGGATTTTCTGCTTAACTCTGAGATAACCTGGAATCTCCCATTCCCTGGGCAATTTGACTAATTGGAGTTTTCCTGTAGTCTACATTCTTTAAGATATTCTTGACATTGGCGAGGTTTACAGGAAGGGCTACTGACAGCTTGAAACACTCAGATCCAAGTTTCCCTTTCTGCATTTCATTCCCGTAATGTTGGAATGTATTACAAACAAATGGGTAACATTTCTTTGTAATATAGCAATTCAACTGGCTGGCTGTTTTTTTTTTTTTAAATGTAAAAACATAGAACATTCAATGGGTAGAGAAGAGTTTAACTGGCCTACAGAACAGCAATAGGAGAAGATAAAAATGGTGGTTCTGACTTGCAACCTGTTTCAGATGGACAGCTCCTCATGGCTGTGTCTGTTTTGGAAAGTTTTACTTAAAACATTTGCATGATTGTTTTGCTAGGAACGAAACACATTAAGGTAAATGCTTTTGCTTGAATCTCCCTAATCTCATTGTGACAGGTTTGTATCCAGCCTGGTTACAGCCAGGACTAACTCTTCTCTGACATTCTTGCTAATTGGCAGCAGCAGACAGTGTGTGAGTTGGAATATGTGAAAGATGGAGAAAAACAAAAATAAAACCAAACTCTAAAACTTCAGCCATCTTTAATTAGTCAAGAAAAATCAACAGCTTGAGAATGTACACCTACTGAGACAGAAGGGATGGCTACAAGGTGTTTCTGTGTCTAAGTATTCTTGTGCCCCTCATTTAATCTTCCCTGGCTTTTGTTTCTTCCACCTTTATAAAGTGTTAAAGAATGTTATCCTCTGTTTTTTACTAGAGATAGCAATGCTTAATTAAGAAATTTTAAAAATGCAAAGGTACCCTTAATAGATCTGGTGCTAGAAAGGTCATTCTCCCTATCTGTCTTTCCCTGATGATAGAGAATATCCTATATTGTGAGAATAAAAATAGCCAGAGCCAGATGTCATTTAACCAGAGTCTACCTAACAGGATGGTTAAAGCACTTTTTTCTTCTGTTTAACAATGTGGAATAGTGAAAACATCATTAACTTTGATTCTTCCGAGACCTGGGTTTAAAATCTTCTATGGCTTTCTAGCTGTGTGACCTTAACAAAATCAATGTGCTGCTCTGAGACTCAGCTTTCTCACTGGTAAAATAGTTTTGTTATACACACACACACACAATTTTTTTTAAATTGTACTTTAGGTTCTGGGGTATATGTGCAGATCATGCAGGATTGTTGCACAGGTACATACATGGCAAGGTGGTTTGCTGCCTCCATCCCCCCATCACCTATACCTGACATTTCTCCTCACATTATCCCTCTTCACCCTCCCTACCCCCTGCTGTCCCTCCCCCGAGCTCCCCCAGTGTGTGATGCTCCCCCTCCCTGTGTCCACATATTCTCATTGTTCAACACCCGCCTATGAGTGAGAACATGCAGACACACACATGTTTTGAGATGGAGTCTCACTCTGTTCCCCAGGCTGGAGTGCAGTGGCAAGATCTCAGCTCACTGCAAACTCTACCTACCAGGTTCAAGCGATTCTCCTGCCTCAGCCTCCCGAGTAGCTGAGATTATAAGGTCCCCACCACCACGCCCAGCTAATTTTTTATTTTTTGTAGAGACCAGGTTTCACCATGTTGGCCATGCTGGTCTCGAACTCTTGATCTCAAGTGATCCACCCGCTTCAGTCTCCCAAAGTGCTGGGTTTCAGGCGTGAGCCATCGCACATAGCCTGGTTTTGTAATGACTAGTAGGTAGTGTGTGGTAAGGATTAAAGTAAACAATATATGCAAAGCAAATTGTTGGAACTCAATAGATATTAGTCCCCCATTCCCTGCCCCTCTAAGATACAACACAACACAACACCTCCCAATCACATAGTACGCAGTCATTTATTGTTGCTACCGTTGAGTGATTTGTTGAATACTTTTTGCAAAAAGAGTAACAAGTATTAGAAACCAAACCATTAGTAAAGATTTAAATCAAACAAAGGCAACCTCTGTAGCAAAGTCTGGGGTGAATTTATGACAGGTATGACTCATTGTCTTCAGTTTTCTATGCACAAAGGAAATGAGAACTGGCAGTTCTTCAGGATGACTCTAGCATTCTGCAAGGTCCTCAATCATCTCTGCAAAGGCACACTGTGTTCCTTTTGGGTTAGGGCTCTTTGGTTGCAAGTAACATAAGCTGCCTCAAGCTGGCTTGCATATGGATTTGGAGGGGTGTGTGTGTGCACATACAGAAGCCCACCTGCCTGTGTGTGGTGAAGGGGTATTTCAAAGTGTCTTATGGAGCCAAAACTTACAGAAACTTCTCACTGTGTATCTTTTTCATTTTTACTTTCTCTTACACTGGCTTTTGCTTCATGTCCCAAATGACAGAAAAACTGCTGCCCCACAATTCTAGAGGTTATGTTGTAGACCCAAGCACATGAAGAGACTGATGCAACCAGAGCTGCCCCCATTTGAAATTCTCAGAGAAAGAAGCTGACTGGTTCAGCTAAGGTCTGCTGTACACCTCAGCTCCAATCATCTATGGCAAGAAAGACAGCATTGTACAAACACAGTTGAGGAGGCTTACTCCTAAGATGCTGAGGATGGAAATAAAGGAGGAGTTTCAAAGGGTGGGGAAAGGCAAGTGTCATTAGATATGACATGCCAAAGGTGTCACTCCAGTTTAAATAGCAGGGGGGAAAATGAACTAATATATTTTAGAATAATTTTCAGCAACCGGAGTCATAAAAACCAAAAGGTTTTGACTCAGCATGGTGGCTCCTACCTGTAATTGCAACACTTTGGGAGGCTGAGGCGGGAGGATTGCTTGAGCCCAGGAGTTTGAGACCAGCCTGGGCAACATAATGAAATCCTGTCTCTACAAAAATAAAAATAAAAACAAATTAGGCATGGTGGTGCATGCCTGAAGTCCCAGCTACTCAGGAGGCTATCTCTTGAGCCCAGGAGTTAGAAGTTACAGTCAGCTATTATTGCTCCACTAAACCCCAATCTAGGCAGCAGAACAACATTCTGCCTCTTAAAAAAGGAAAGTAAATAAAAAGATTTTTTTATACATACCATAGGTAAGCCAAAAAATTCAATTAGATCAAACTTATTTTACCCTGCATCTCAATTGTAGCAGACACAGATGCCTGCCTACCTAACAGCCTATTCTCTTTCCTTCTAAGTTGACAGGACTGCACATTTATTTGGGTGTCTGCTCCACCATCTTATCAGTCATAGAAAGATAACCTCCATCCCTGTGTTTAGGTGTAAATTAGACTAATAGGTGAATAGATTGTAATCTATTAGATCGATCTAATGGATGGCGATCTAATGGATGGTGATCTAATGGATGGCGATCTAATGGATGGTGATCGCAGTCTAATAGATTGTGATCCTATTGGATGTCTACTGATTGGATTAGACATGGGCAAGGGATGCAACTCCAGCCACTAAAACCCGATAGACAATCTGCTGATAGGCCTTTTGCAAATATATATGTTTTTTATTCTCAGTGATGAAAAACTCATAGGAACACTCTTTCTTTAGATATGTTTAGATCTAGCTGTGATGCATGGAACTGTGGCAGCCATCTTATGCCCATGAGGGGACCTAGCATGAGAATGGACGAACTGAAAGATGGAAAGAACTTGGGGTCCTTGATGACATCCTTGAGTCACTGGGTTAACCCACCTTGGACTGCTTTACTTCTGAGATTCTTGTTATTTGATAAAAGAAGTGTTCTTATCATTTAAGCTGGTTGAATTCATTTTTAATTTTTAGTTACTTGAATCCCCAAACATCCTAAATGACATACCTCCAAATTAATACAAATCACAAACCACAAATAAGACGTGCTTTAATGAGAGCTGACTTGATAGCATGGAGAACGATTCTGCAAATTCTTAGGAGAAGCTGTCCCTTAGGCAACATTGGTATTGGTAGCCAAGAGATCATAAATCATTTCTAATACTCCCAGAGCCTTATCAATATACGGCATTTTTTTATATTTATTAAAAAAAGCACCTCAAAGGAATTATCTGTTTAAAGTAGCTTTTTTTATGCTTCAAAGTCCTTGCTCCTTTAGACAGAGAGTTGGACAAGTTTAAAGTGGTTTTATTACGCGTTTCGCTTGCTCTTTGAGTTTGATAGGCTGTGTTTTCATGACAGGTCTGTCCCAGCACTGGGTGCCTGGGATGCTTTGATGTGGGCTATGTTCGGACAGCCTAATACTTGGGGGAAAAATGTGCTGAAATCGAACAAGATTGCTTTCTGCCCAGCTGTTCTCCAAAGGCTCAGACATTTTTAGCACTGAGCAAAGAAACTTGTATTTGTTCTGACATTCCTGGCAAGGAGAACAATGGTTTATTATCCCAGCACTTTACTAACAAATAAGACTGCCTCCAGCAGAGATAAAATATGGGTCTTGACTTGATTGCATTTCATGTCCAAGGGAATTATCTTCTATTCATTCTGACGCCCTTTCATTAGGCAGTGTATCTTTCTGCTCTTTATCCTCAACCCACAGTAACCCCTGGCTTTCACTCTGAGAAGGCAGCTTCCCGAAATCACCATGGGCATGGCAGTTTGATTGTCTTATAAAACATATACTGTATTTTCACTTCTCCAGTTTGATTTCTTTGAATTTTTGTTTGTTTGCTCTTAGTTCTCCAGATGTGTGGTTACTTTCTTCTCTAAATTTTCTGTCTGCTACCTTTTGGTATTTGCTTATGTTGCTGCTACTGTTTTAGCACACAGAAGTCTTGAATATTATATCATACCTACAGTTAACAGGGCTATCCGGATGCTTTTCTTCGCCCGTATGGAGAAGTGTGTTACACAGAACGATATATTTTCTTCAAAACAAAAGGAATTTTTAGTATTTTCATGAAAACACTTCTATTTCTCTCCCTATTCTTTGCCTTCCAAAAGATTTTAAAAACTAAACCTTTTTGTAAGTATCACACATGCAGATGTGTGTACAGTTCAATGTACTGTCACAAAGTGAGCACAGCTGTGTAACTATTGTCCCCTCATGTCCCCACCCCCCACCTCCATCACTGCCTGCCTCCTCCCAAAGGTAACCACTATTCTGACTTCTATCATCAGCATAAATTTTTCCTCTCTTGCTTGACATTACAGTTGTATGATTCAATGGTATTGCCATGGATAGTGGTAGTTTCTTCATTTTTACTGCTGCAGACTATTCCATTGGATGACTACACTACAATTTACGTTGAAAGGCATTTGATTTGCAAATTTGAGACTATTACAAATAGTACTGCTATCACATTTTTGTATGTGTCTTTGGTGAATATATGTCCATGTTCTTCTTAGTTATATGCACCTAGAGGCAGAATTAATAGGGGATAGGGCATGCATATATTCACTGTTGGTAGGTTGTCCCAATTTATATTTCTGCCAAGAAGGTATGAAAGTCCTGTATCAGTTCTAATTTTGCCAGCACTCGGTATTATTGACCTTTTAATGATAGCAATTCTGTTAAGTGTGTGGCAGCATCTTGTTGTGGTCTTATTTTGCATATTCCAGATGAATAATAAGATGGCATACCTTTTATGTTTATTGTCATTTGGAGATCCCCCTCTATGAAGTGCTTAGAACAGTTTTCGTCATTTTTCTGTTGAGTGTTATATATATTTCTTATTAATATTTAAGACTTCTTTATATATTATGGAAATGAGTTCTTTGTATATATGTATTACATATATATGTATTGCAGATACTGTCTCCCACTCTGTGGATTGCCTTTTTACATTCTCACCAGATCTTTTAATAAACAGAAGTTGTTAATGTTTTAAAAACTTTTTATGATAAAATCATTTTAGACTTATAATACAGAGAGTGTTTGTATACTTTTCATGTAGCATTCTCTAATAGTAACATAGTACTTAACCAGAGTACAAAAAATTAATACTGCCACAATACAATTTACTAATCTACAGACCTTAATCCCCATTTTGTCAACTGTCCACTAATGCTCCTTTTACAGTTCAGGATCCAACCTAGGATTCCTACATTGCCTAAAATTGTCATGTATGCTTGATCTCTTGCAGTCTGGGGCGATTCCCCAGTCTTTGTCTTTTATGACCTCAACACTTTTGGAGAGGTATTTTGTAGAGTTTTCCTCAATTTGGGACTCTCTAATGTTTTCTCATAATCAGCAACACTATTCCAATAATTAGTAACTATAAACATGGCATATCTAAGAAGATTTTGTTTACTTTGTCTTTTTTTAAGTCAGGTTTTTGAGTGTGATTTATATTTACATAGAGTACAATTCACCCTTGTTAGTGTATAGTTCTGAATTTTGACAAATATTTCCACTCATGTAGCAACTATCACAATTGAAATACAGAACAGTCCCATTAACCCTCTAAAATTCCCTCATTTGCCTTTGTAGGCAACCTCTTCCCCTCCTCCAGCCCATGGAAACCACCGATTTCAGGTGTCCACAACTCCTAGGCCATGGTATCAGTTTGTGGCCTGTTATCACCTGGCTGCACAGCAGGACATGAGTGGCAAGTGAGTGAGCATTATTACCTGAGCTCTGCCTCCTGTCAGATCAGCAGAGTCATTAGATTCTTATAGGGGCACAAACCCTATTAAGAACTGCATATATGAGAGATCTAGGTTCTGTGCTCCTTATGAGAATCTAATGCCTGATGATCTGAGGTGAAACAGTTTCATCTTGAAACCGTCCTCCTAACCCCATCCCATGGAAAAGTTATCTCCCATGAAACTGGTTCCTGGTGCCAAAAAGGTTGGTGACTGCTGACCTATCTGTTTTTAATCCCTATAGTTTTGTTTGTTCCAGAATTGACATGTAGAGTCATACAGTATAGAGCCTTTTGAGTTTGGCTTATTTCACTTATAATGATGCATTTGAGACACATTCATTTGGTTGTATCAGTAGCCTGTTTTTCATTGCTTAGTAGTATTCCATTGTATGGATGTACCACAATTTGGTACTTTTTTTTGTTGTTTCAGTGATTGTACTCCAGTTATGTTAATATTAGAGAAAGCTGGGTGAAGAATATGCAGGCACTAACTGGTTTATCCATTCACTGACTGGTGGACATTGAGTTGTTTCTGGTTTTTGGTAAAGTTTGACTTCTAGACAAATAAAGCCATTATATAATTTGTATAGAAGTCTTTGTGTGGACATAAGCTTTCATTTACCTTGGGTAAATACTTGGGCATGGAATTGTTGGATCTTATGGTTAAGTATATGTTTAACTGTATATGTAAGTAATTCCCAAACTGTATTTCAAAGTGGCTGCACCATTTTGCATTCTCAGTCTCAACATATGGGAGTTCTAGTTGCTCCATATCTTTGATATCACTTGATCGTCAGTTTTTCTCATTATTAGATTGAGGTTATGCTTTTTTTTCAAGAATACCATTGACATTTTGCTTTTCTCAGTGCATCATATCAGAAGGTATAGGATGCTGATATTGTTCATGGTTGGGTTAACTTTGATCACTTGATTAAGGTGATATGTGCCAGAATTCACAGTAAATTTAGTTTTTTTTCTACCCCTATCATCTTCAGTGTGGCTGTGTTAGTCCAGAAGTTGTTAGTTTTGATGCAGTCATAGTTATCCATCCACCAGGAACTGACTTTTTTAAATTACAAACCATAAGTCTACAACTGGGTACATTTTCACATATTAAACACCCTTGTGTAACCAGCACTTCAAAAGCCCCCTCCTACTTACTTCCAACGACAAACCTACTCTTTATGGCAACCATCATCCAAATTCTAATGCAATAGAGTATGGTTACATGCTTTATATAAATAGAATAATATATTGTATGTTTTGTGTATCTGCCTTCTTTTGAGCAACATTATGTTGGTGACATTCATGTTAATGCATGTAATTATAGTTTATTGTCATTGCTGTTTAGTAGTTCATTGCATCAATAAACAAAAATTTACTTATCAGTTTCAATATTGACAAGAATTTGGCTTCTAGTATGAACATGTAAGCTAGTATGACACTATATTGTTAAATGTCTTTTGGGGAATGTATGTAGTTTTTTTGGGGGGGGGGTATCCTAGGAATAAAATTGTCTGCATAATAGGGTGTGCATATGTTCAACTTTCATAGATCTGTTCAAATAGTTTACAATGCTATAAGCAATATACAAAAGTTCCAGGTTGTTCCACATCTTAGCCAACACTTAGAATTGTCTACCTTTTAAATTGTACCCATTTTTGTAGATGTGACATTATATTGTAGTTTTAGTTGGCATTTCTCTGAGGTCTAATTAAGCTAACCATTTTTCCATACAGTTATTGGCCATCAGGCTAGCTTCTTTGTAAAGCCCGTTATTTTGCTCATTTTTCTATCCTCCCCTCCCCTCCCCTCCCCTCCCCTTCCCTTCTTTTTTTTTTTCACCTTTGTCACCCAGGCTGGAGTGCAATGGCATGATCTCACCTCACTGCAACCCCTGCCTCCTGGATTCAAGCGATTCTCCTCCCTTAGCCTCCTGAGTAGGTGGGACTACAGGCACACGCCACCATGCCCAGCTAATTTTTTGTATTTTCAGTAGAAATGGGGTTTCACCATGTTGGCCAGGTTGGTCTTAAACTCCTGATCTTAAGTGATCCGCCCACCGCAGCCTCCCAGAGTACAAGGATTACAGGCATGAGCCACCATGCCCAGCTCCATTTTTCAATTTTTCTATTGAGTGACTGGATTGTATATTTTCTTATTGAATGATGAAAGTTATTTATGCCTTCTGATGAGTCCTTTTTTTTTGAATTATGTGTTGTACTTGTCCCACTTTTTGAATTGCCTTTTCACTCTTTTAATTATGCTTGCAAATGAAAAAAAGTTTTAAATTCTAATATAATCCAATTCATACAGGTTTCCATCATGTTTATCAATTTTAATGCCTTTAAAAAATTTTAACTACTTCAAGATCACAAAGTTGTTCTCCTGTTTTTAACTTTTAAGAGACTCATGCTCTACAGACTGAGCTAGCTGGGTGGCTACATTTTTAACTTTTAGAAGACCTATTTTGGTTTACCTTTCAGTTTACATTGCAGTCCTCTAGAGCTGTCTTTTTTTATTTAAGGAAATGGTTTATTATTTAAAATATCTTTGAAAAATCATATAAAAGCATCAATTTTATGACAATTTAAAAAATTTTTAATTGACAGATAAAATTTATCTGTTGTATTGTGTACAACAGAATTAGAATTGCTTTTTATGTATGATGGAAAGGTAGGGATCAAGATTTTTTTTTTTCCCCTTTAGGATTTACAATTGCTCCAGAGCAAGTTATTTTAAAAAAACTTGTTTCAATCTTATAAGTTAAATGATCATGTACATGTGTATCAGTTTCTGGACTCTTAGTTCTATGTCTCTGTTCTAGTTGTATACTCTTGTAATAATTCCACAATTGTAAATCTTGCATTCTCATAAGCATTATACCTGATAGTGTCAGTCTTACAGCTCTGTTCTTGAAGATTATTTTGACTGTGTTTAATCCTTTACATTTCATATGCAATGTAAAATCCTTTACATATGCATTTTAGAATCAACCTGTTAACACCATCCAAATGCATATTCTCATGCAAAGCTGCTGGGTTTTTAACTTCAGCTTGCCTTGAATCCATATGTCAATTTGGGGGCATTGTCATCTTTACAATATTGTGTTTTCCAATCCATGAAGATGGTATATCCCTCTCTTTATTTAGGTTTTCTGTAACTTTTTTTCTCAGTAGTGGAAATTTTCTTTCTTTCTTTTTTTTTTTATTGTACTTTAGGTTCTGGGGTACATGTACAGATCATGCAGGATTGTTGCATAGGTACACACATGGCAATGTAGTTTGCTGCCTCCATCCCCCCGTCACCTACATCTGGCATTTCTCCCCGAGTTATCCCCTCCCCTACATCCTCACCCCTGTGCTGTCCCTCCCTTGCCCTCCCCCAACAGACCCCAGTGTGTGATGCTCCCCTCCCTGTGTCCATGTGTTCTCATTGTTCATCATCCACCTATGAGTGATAACATGCAGTGTTTGATGTTCTGTTCTTGTGTCAGTTTGCTGAGAATTATGGTTTCCAGATTCATTCATGTCCCTACAAAGGACACGAAATCATCATTTTTTATGGCTGCATAGTATTCCATTGTGTATATGTGCCACATTTTCCTTGTCCAGTCTGTCATTGATGGGCATTTGGGTTGGTTCCAGGTCTTTTCTATTATAAACAGTGCCGCTATGAACATACGTGTACATGTGTCTTTATAATAGAATGATTTATAATCTTCTGGGTATATACCCAGTAATGGGATTGCTGGGTCAAATGGAATTTCTATTTCTAGGTCCTTGAGGAAGTGCCACACTGTCTTCCACAATGGTTGAACTGGTTTACACTCCCACCAACAGTGTAAAAGTGTTCCTATTTCTCAGTAGTGGAGATTTTCTAGTTATCTTTTTGTTATTGATTTCTAGTGTAACTGCACTGTAGGCTAATAACATATCCTGTATGATTTTATTTATTTTAAATATTTTGAGATTTGCTTTGTCCATTCATATTGTCAAGTTTTGGTAAATGTTCCATATTCATTTGAATGAAATTTATATTCCTCATTTGTTGGGGCAATGTTCTACAAAAGCACAGTTTATTAATTATGCTGTTCAAATATTCTCTATCCTTACTTCTTTTTGTATACTTCTTCTATTATTTCCTGAGAAATAGATTTATGTATTTCCCCCTTTACTTATGCTAATTTTGCTTTATATTTTGAGGCTATGTACTACATGTTGGAAAATACAGGCCAGGTACAGTGGCTCATGCATGTAATCCTAGCACTTTGCAAGGTTGCGGCGGGCAGATCATTTGAGCCTAAAAGTTCAAGACCACCCTGGGAAACATGTGAAATCCATCTCTACAAAAAAATACAAAAATTATTCAGGCATGGTAGCACACACCTGTAGTCTCAGTTACTCGGGAGACTGAGGGGGGAATGATCGCTTGAGCCCAGGAGACAGGCTGCAGCGAGCTGTATTCATGCCACTGCGTTCCAGCCTGGGCAACAGAGCAAGACTCTGTTTCAGGAACAACAACAACAACAACAACAAATAAAAAGAAAAATTTAGAAGTGTTATATCTTTTTAGTGTATTATTCGTTTTCTCATGATAAGATGTCCTTCTTTATCTTTAGTAATGCTTATTGCATTAAAGTTTACTTTTTCTGGACAAATGTGGTAGCTGACACCTGTAATTCTAGCACTTTGAGAAGCCAAAGCAAGAGAATAGCTTGAGGCCAGGAGTTTGAGACCAGCCTGGGCAATATAGTGAGACCTCATGTCTACAAAAAATAAAAATTAGCCAGGCATGGTGGTGTGCATCTGTAGTCTCAGCTACTTGGGAGGCTGGGGTGGGAGGATGGTTTGAGCCCAGGAGGTCCAGGTTATAGTGAGCTGCAGTCTTGCCACTGTACTCTAGCCTGTGCAACAGAGCGAGACCTCATCTCAAAAAAAAAAAAAAAGGACTTATTCTGATACACAGCTATATTATCCTCGTTTATCCTAATGCTTGTATGTTGTATTTTTCTGATTATTTACAGCCAGCCTTTCTATAACCTTATATTTAAGGTATATTTATTGTAAGCAGCACATAGTTGAGGATTTTTTAAAAAATCCAATTAGACAATTTTTAAATTTTAATTGTAGCACAGTCCATCTACATTCATGAAAATACTGAAATAATAACTTATTTGGGTTTAAATCTACTATTGTATGATATATATATATTTTGTTCTGTGTTCTTTTTCCTCTCCTGTGTCTTCTTTTGAATTGGTCAAGTATTTTTTTTATCATTCCCATTTTCCCCTTCTACTGGCCTTTTAGGTATATATTCTTTTATCTCCTTTATAAGTGATCACCTTAGAAATTATACCATGCTTTCCTGATTTATAATAGTTTAGTATAAATTAGTACTTTTACTACTTCATGAACAGTGCAGGAACCTTAGAATACTTCAACTCCACTTATCTCCTTCCACCCAGGTGGGTTTTGGAAGATGGTTATGAAGATAAAAAAATAGTCTGCCAGCTAAGAAGACATTCTAGGTACTGAAAACAGCAAGTCTGTGTGATGATCTCCTCTGCCCTCTCCAACACATTCTCTCCTTTTTTCTGTGAGGCTGACCCCTTGGATAACTGCATCACCAAGGTTGCTTTGCCCTCTCCCTTTCTGTTTTGTAGCTAGTGGGAGGGATTGGCAAGAGACTGCAAGATTAGAGTAGTTGGAGTACTTATTCTCTCCTTCCCCATCATCCCTGCAAGTCTGCCATGGTTCTGACTACAGCGGCATCCTCCTACATCTCCAGTCTCTGTCATATGACCCCTCTTCAAGATCTGACTCCTGTAAGAGTCTGGTCTGGAAGAAGTTGCAATAATATTCCTCATCCACTAGCTGTCCAATACACAGATAATACAACCTACACCCTCATTGTGGTCTACAAGATGTTAGTTGATTTGGCCTCTGTCTGCTAATCTGACCTTGGCTGTACTTTCTCTCTCATTTATTGCTTCTTTGTCAAATATTCCTTTTTTCCCCCTGTTCAGAAAACACGTCAAGCTCCCTCTAGCCTCTGTGCTTTTGCAATTGCTGTTCCCCTTCTTGGGCACACTTTCCTTCTCATCATCCAAGTTTTGGCTCAACAATCACATTCTTAGAGAAGGGTTTAACAGCTGCTCTCTCTAAAGGGGCTTCCCTTTTCTGTTTCTCACACATGACTGGAAGTTTTCCCCCTATAGGACTTACTGCTGTCTGGAGAATTTTATTTATTTGTCGACTTCTGTATTATCTGCCTCCCTCCTCTACGATGTAGAGTTTACCAGAGGGAAATTTTGTCTGTCGTATTCACCAGTGTATTTTAAAATACACCTAAAAGAAACATAATAGATGCTCGATCATTCATTCTTGAATGAATGAATGAACTTACCTTTCTGTCTCCCAAACATCCCCCTCCTCATATATACAGTCAATCCTTTATCACCCTGCATTAGGCCAATTCTTGCTTTGCTATAAACATACCTGAGGCTGGGTAATATATAAAGAAGAGAGGTTTAATTGGCTCATGGTTCTGCAGGCTGTACAGGAAGCATAGTGGCATCTGCTTCTGGGGAGGCCTCAGGAAGCTTCCAATCATAGCAGAAGGGGAAGGGGGTACAGCTATGTCATATAGCAAAAGCAGGGGCAACAGGCAGGGGAAGTGCCACACACTTTTAAACAACCAGATTTTGAAAAATCTCACTATCACAAGCACAGTATCAAGGGATGGGGCTAAACCATTCATGAGAAATCCACTCCTATGACCAATTACTCTCCAAGCCCCACCTCAAACACTGGGGCTTACAACTCAACACGAGATTTGGGTGGGGACACACATCCAAACTGTGTCTCCAACTTCTCACTCACCAACAAATGAGGACTTTGCTAGCAAAGACCATTAGGCTAATGACAAAAAAATGACTTACTTGGGAAAAGCTTCCTGTAGGAAGTGACATCTGATGTCGTCTTCAAAGAGAGGCAGGGAACTTGTACATAGAGAATCATCCAGCAATGAATTCAAGTCTAAAAATACCTAAAACCAACCGAACCAAAACAGAAAAAAAATTCCAGACCAAAATACTTTTTATTTTATTTTATATTTTGAGATGGAGTCTTACTCTGTTGCCCAGGCTGGAGTGCAGTGGCGCGATCTCAGCTCACTGCAACCTCCGCCTCCCAGGTTCAAGCAATTATCCTGCCTCAGCCTCGAGAGTAGCTGGGACTACAGGCACATGCCACCATGCATGGCTAATTTTTTGTATTTTTAGTAGAGACGGGGTTTCACCATGTTGGCCAGGCTGGTCTTGAACTCCTGGCTTCAAGTGATCCGCCCACCTCACCCTCCCAAAGTGCTGGGATTACAGGCATGAGCCACTGCACCCAGACCCAAAATATTTTTTTTAAATGAAAACATTTAGATTTTGTTAGTTTTCTAGTGCTGTGTAACAAATTATCACACACTTCACAGCTTAAAATCCCATTTACTCCCCTACCATTCTGTAGGGTAAGAATTCAAACAGGCTCTTCTGGTCTCTGCTCAATGTATCCCAAGGTTGAAAACAAGGTGTCAGCCAGCTGGGCTTGAATCTGAAGGCTCTGAAGAAAACTGCACTTTCAGACTCATTCAGGGTGCTGGCAGAATTCAGTTCCTTTAGGTTGTATGAATGAGACCTCTGTTGTTGGCTGGTTGTCAGCTGGGAGTCTCTCAGCTCCTTGAGGCCATTCACCTTCCTTTTTGAATAGCCACCTTCATCTGCCAGTGAGCAACGGTGTGTCAAATCGTTCTCATGCATCAAATCTCCTTTTCTTCTGCCTTCTTCTGTAATAGCTCATGTGATTACATTGAGCCCACCCAGCTAATCCAGGAAAATCATCCTGTCTTTTAAGATCAACTGATTAGTTACCTTAATTATAGCTTTAAAGTCCTTTTTCCTAGGTAGCATAGCACGTTCATGTGGGTAATGCCAGGGGCAAAGGTAATGGGGGGACAAAATTCTGTCTACCACAGATAGAAACATGGAAAAACAAAACTAACTTCTGGGAGTGAAGAACCCTAAAGACAGGCCTAGTATCCCCAAAGATTTAAAAAAAGCAACTGCCGTTTTGATTTTGGAGATAAGCCCTACCTTTTCTCTTTTTAGATGTTTATTAGCTTTGCAATATAATCTGAAATTTAAAAATTTGTTTCAAATTCTTATGAAGACATAATCTGAAATTTTATGTTCAACTGATTAAAGGTAACCAGGATCTAATAATTTGTCAAGGGGGGATGGACATGAAATGCTTTTCTTGATTGCCTGAAACTCTTCTTAATCCAGAGCTTCTCTAAGTGTGGCCAGTTGGTAGCTTACAAATACCCATTCATGGGGGCACCCAATGAATAAGAATCACTGGAATGGGCTGGGCACAGTGGCTCATGCCTGTAATCCCAGCACTTTGGGAGGCCGAGGCGGGTGGATCATAAGGTCAGGTGTTCGAGACCAGCCTGGCCAACATAGTGAAAACCCGTCTCTACTAAAAATACAAAAAATTAGCCAGGCTTGGTGACAGTCGCCTGTAATCCCAGCTACTCAGGAGGCTGAGGCAGGAGAATTGCTTGAACCTGGGAGGCAGAGGTTGCAGCGAGCTGAGATCACACCACTGCACTCCAGCCCAGGCAATGGTGCAAGACTGTCTCAAAAAAAAAAAAAAAAGCATCACTGGAATGAAACTGGAGTCTGTGTTTCTAACACACTCTCCAAATGATTTTTTTAAGCCCCCAAAGTTTGACACTCACAGCTGTCTTTTTTCCGCTGTATTATACCAAAACGCAATTATCCCAAGTACCCAAAAGAGATCTCAGACCGTTTCCTTAGAGAAATGCAAGGAGAGCTAACAGTTTCTAACTCATGAGGATGGCTTCCTGATTTCCATGTTAAGTCAAGGGGTACCTCAAACCCTGGAGATGAGGACAGGAGAGAGTGGAGAGGCGAGGGAGTTAACGTGGACAAGTGAGTGCATGTTATGTGCGAGGAAGCAGGTTTTCTACTCACACAGATGACACAGGCAGGTGGATGGTTACACAGTACGAATTTCTCCTAGGCTGGCCCATCTGACTTCAAAGATGGGGCCCTTCCCCTTCTCCTGACAGTCAGGAGAGATTTTCTGTCCATCTCCTCTGAATTCTTGCCTCATCCTAGGAAGCAGAGCCAAGCCTGGAGGCAGCTTCAACCTCAGGAATGTCACAGGCACAGGTGCTTGTGGATTTACTGAACTCTTGTCTGAAAGCCAAAACAGCTGGGCTTTCTGCATCCCATTTATCCTGCTCCTTTTCATATATCTGCCCACTTTTCTCGCTCATCTCTGACCCAAGGCTTGTGGTAAAGCACATCAGCATGGAGTTGGGTGCAGGTAACAGCTGCCTGGAGGTGCCTGGGAATGTGTGAATTCAAGGCTGTCACCTCATTCCTCACTTAGGCAGCTGGCCAGCACCTGAGGGGGTTTTTCTGTATCGGACAAACACATCTGAAGCTGAGAGCAGAGAGAGGGTAGGGGAGCAGGGAGGCAGCTGGGTGTTGAGGAAAGAAGGCTTTGGAAGCAACAGACCTAGACTTTGAACCCACACCTGCCACTTTGCATATGACCATGAGCAAGTCCAAGGGCCCTACCTTTTATCTTTAAAAGAGGGGCCTTTCACCTAGTTCTTGCAGGTTTGTTGTGGATTAAGAGAAATACTGTGAAAGTGTTTGTTAAAATGATTGTCATATAGTAAGCCTTTCTTTATGTTAGGGCCTTTTCTCCCATATTAAAAACCTGCTTTGGCAAGTTACTTCTGCTCAGTGCCTCAGTTTCTTCATTTGTAAAGCAGGGACAATCATAGTATCTCACGGGGTGGTTGTGAGGCTTAAACGAGTTAATATATGCAAAGCTCTTTAGAACAGTGCCAACACATTGAAAGTTTTCAAGATGCATGAATTATTAATTATATGCCTACTTATATTCACAGCTCCTTTGGGGTCATATGGGATGTTGTGGAGATGGCTGGAAACCTAAGAATCCAAGATAGGACCAATCTCTTTACAGATAAAAAAAGGCAACTACCTGTCTTGATTCAGGCTGCTATCACAGAGTACCATCGTGTTAGTCCATTTTGCGTTCCTATAGAGGAATACCTGAGACTGGATAATTTATAAAGGAAGAAGCTTATTTCCTTTGTAATCATGATTCTGCAGGCTATACAAGCATGGCACCCACATCTGCTTGGCTCCTGGTAAGGCCTCAGAAACTTACAATCATGATGAAAGGCAAAGAGGGAGCAGGTGTGTCACATGGTGAAAGAGGAAATAGAGAGAGAGGAGGTCTCAGTCTCTATCTCTCTCTCTCTCTCTCTCTCCCTTTTTTTTTTTAACCAGAGAGATCTCATGTAAACTTATTTTTGTGGGGAGGGCGTCAAGCCATTCATGAGGGATCCACCCCCATGACTCAAATGCCTCCCACTGGACCCACCTTCAACATTGAAGGTCACATTTCAGCATGAGATTTGGAAGGACAAGCATGCAAACTACATCAGCTGTAAACTGGGTCATTTATAAACAACAGAAATTTATTTCTTGCAGTTCCAGAGACTGCAAGTCCAAGCTCTGGGCTCCCATGTGGTCAGTTCTAGTGAGGGCCATCTTCCTGGTTTCAGAGTGCCCACTTCTCCTTGTATCTCCACATGGAAGAAAGAGGGCAGGGCAAAAAGCTCTCTGGGGTACCCTTTACAAGGGCACTCATCCCATTCATGAGGGCTCCACCCTTATGACCTGATTACCTCCAAAGTCCCCCACCTCCAAATACCATCACATTGGGGATTAGATTTTAACTTATGAATGTTAGGGGGGACACCGACATTCAGTCCATCCCGCTACCCTTCTGATTTTTCAGACAAGTTCTCCTTTTTTGTCTGGAATGGAAAGAGCCTTTTCTTGCAGAGGAGGCCCAGCTAACTCCCTTCTTTTATGACATAAGTTCAAGTCTGCAGACAAATTATATTAATTGTCTGCTGCTACATAATAAATTACCCCAAAACATAGTGGTTGAAACCAAACTTTTATTATCCGTGGATTCCTGTGGGTCAGGAGTCTGGGATCACTTCAGTTGAATGGCAGACTCAGGCTCTCTCATGACGTCACAACTAAGGTTTCGGCTGGAGCTGCAGTCCTCCGAAGGCTTGGTGGGGCTAAGCGAGCTGTTCCCGAGATGGTCACTCGTTTGTCATTTGGCAGGACGTCTTGGTTCCCAGCCATGGGCATCACTTGATAGGCTGTTGGAATGTTCTTACAAAATGGCAGCCGGCTTCCCACAGAGCAAGATGCAAGAGGGACTGAGCTGGAAGCTGCAATATCTTTGTCTTTTATGATGTAGCCTCAAAATTAACACATCATTTCTGCAATTTCTTCTCATTGGAAGCTAGTCATTAGGACCAGCCTACACTCAAGATTCGAGAGGAGGGAAATTAGGTGACATCTCTTGAGGAAGTGTTGTCCAAGAATTTGAGATCATATTTAAAACATCCTTATATTTAAAATACCAGTAATGATAGGTATTAAATACATGGCAGATGAGGGAAGGAGGTTGATTCCCAACTGAGCCAGCGTCTTTTTTCTCTGTCCTTTTAATTAGAGTATCTTTGCTCAATGTCCTTTGTTTTCTGTCCAGTTGACCCCTCCTGGAAAGAGATTTGAAATTTCCAGTTTCCAACAATGTTGAAAACAGGCACAGAAATGGAAGAAAGAGAAAATGCTTATGGCTCATACCACAAACTCTTATTGAATCCCTTCATTATGCTGCATCCACGTTGGGCATTAGAAGTGAAGAGAAGAGTAGTAACACAAATCTCTGCTCTTGAGGTGCCTGATGTCTAGTGGAGAGAGTAATAAAGAGAACATGAGAATACAATAGGATAAGGTGGTCTTTACCTCACCCCCTATTTTCCATGTCTATATCCTTTTCTTTCCCAGAAATGGTCAAAAATAGGATTTTCTCAGGTATTTGTTTGTTTTACTTATTTATTACTATTTCTTCCCACTGCATTCCTAGGACCTAGCCCAGTAGTTGCTGTATGGAAACACTCAGTAAATAACTTGTGAATGAATAACTGTGATAAGGTAAGCACTGGAACTATAGCAGCAAGTAGGAGGGGGTGCTCAACTCAGCCTTGAAGGAAGCCTTCATGGAGGAAACAATCCTGTGTTGAGATTTGAGGTGTGAATAGGAGTTAGCAGGGTGGACATGGGCACGTCTGTTCCCAGCCTCCAGGTACAGCATTCCAAGCTAAAAGAGTCCAGTGCATCCAAGGGGCTGCAAAGACTTCCATATGCTGGAAGAGAGAGGCAGGGGTTGGCAGAGGGTGGGTTAGGAGAGTAGAGGGAGGATTGCAGAGATAAGAGATACAGCAGGATCAGGTTATTAAGACCTACCAGCAGGGCACAGTGGCTCATCCCTGTAATCCCAGTGCTTTGGGAGGCTGAGGCAGGAGAAACACTTGAGCCCAGGATTTCAAGACCAGCCTGGCCACCATAGCCAGATACCATCTCTAAAAAAAATAAAAATAGGCTGGGTGTGGTGGCTCATGCCTGTAATCCCAGCACTTTGGGAGGCTGAGGTGGGTGGATCAAGAGGTCAGGAGATCGAGACCATCCTGGCTAACATGGTGAAACCCCGTCTCTTCTAAAAATATAAAAAATTAGCTGAGTGTGGTGGTGCGCACCTGTAGTCCCAGCTACTCCAGAGGCTGAGGCAGGAGAATCACTCCAACCAGGAGATGGAGGTTGCAGTGAGCTAAGATTGCACCACTGCAACTCTAGCCCGGGCTCAGAGCGAGACTCTGCTTCAAAATAAATAAATAATAAAATAAAATAAAATAGCCAGGCATAGTGAGACAGGAAGATTGCCTGAGCCCAGGAGTCAAGACTGCCATGAGCCGTGTTTCTGCCCCTGTATTCCAGCTGAGTGACATAGTGAGATCTTGTCTCAAAACAAAAAACAAAAACTTGTGAGAAAATCTGAGGAATGGGAACTTCATCATAAAAACAATGGGGGAGCTACTAAGGTAATGAAGTAAGGCAGGGGTCCCAACCCCAAGGCCATGGACCAGTACTGGTACAGCAAGAGGTGAGTGGCAGGGGAGTGAGTATTACTGCCTGAGCTCCACCTACTGTCAGATCAGCTGCAGTATTAGATTCTTAAAGGAGCATGAACCCTATTGCGATTCGTGCATGCGAGGGATCTAGGTTGCATGCTCCCTATGAGAATCTAATGCCTGATGATCTGAGGTGGAACAGTTTCATCCCAAAACCCTTCCCCGACCATTCATAGAAAAATTGGCTTCCATGAAACCAGTTCCTGGTGCCAAAAATTGGCTTCCATGAAACCATCATTTAGGGATGATTGAAGTAGGGGAATGACAAGGTCAGGTACCAAAGTCTTTGAAGTTCTAGCAAGGATATGAAGGGCCACCCCAGGTTCCCCTCCAAGGTTTGAGAATGGGGGCTATATGTGCCCTAGGAGCTAGAATCCGGAAGGTAGCACTGCAGAAGGTGTTTCTGGACAATCTTTCTATAGGGTGCACAGCCTCCCAGCTCCATCACTTGGTGAGGGGCAAATGCTCTACTGTGGGGGCCAAGCAGGTACATGGTACACCAGCTGTCTCAGGCCAGGAGATCAGGTCTCGATAGGCCCCCACCCAGAGGCCCTCACAGTGTGCAGAAAGTAAGCCCTGGATCTTCCATGCTGCCTGGCTCCCTTTCAAAAGCAGAGTTGCTCCTCAAATTATTATGCTAGAGCTTAGAGACTATGAGTCAGAAAACACATTTTTTTCTATAACATAAGAAAATGTGCTGCTTCCTAGGCACCCCCCTCCCCACTGGACTTATTTGTGGAACGTGCAGAATAGAAAAGCACTTTTCTCTTAGAGGCATATGGAAAATGGTTTGTTTGCTTAGAAGAAAATCATAACTTGTTGTCTTTTTCCCCCCAAAGGAAAATTAAAACTCTCACACGTTTAATCTTTTCAATCCTTTGTTTGTCTTGTGCTTTTGAATCAAAACGAAGGCACAGGGAAAGTTAGTGCTTGTTGATAAAGAGGAAATCTTAGTTGAAGGGTTAGATCTACTGGTCAAACTATAGGAATTCTGAACTCAAATTACCCATGCAGTGTCTCCAAGGCAAGAATGGGGTCATTGGGCCACAGGGAAGATGGTGTTGATTATATAGTGTGTTTTTGTTGCAAGGTGATTGTGGTGGGGGTGGGGACAGGCAGTAGATAAGAATAAAGTGTGAAAAATTCAAACATAATCTCTAAAGCAAGCTCGAAATAATCCTTCCTTTGGAGACCTGGTCTTCCCAGTCAAGATGCAAACAAAAGAAAATGGCCTGTCTTTATTTGGTTCACTAGTCCAGAAAATGGGCCCTGGGAAGATAAGGCTGAGCTCGGTGTTTGAGGTGAATATAAGGAGCCAGTAGGCCTTTTTGGGGATTTCTTTCATCCAAGAACTTCCTAAATCTGGAGCATTCTCCTTGAAGAGGACATTGGAGTTGGCTGCTGCTTTCTTCTTAAACGGGCTCAGAAGTTCTTTTCTTCGTAACATGAGAAACTATATGCAGGGCTTCAAGGACACACTCTGAAGGACGATTTATGCTAAATTGTTTACAGCCTCCCCTCCCCACCAATAATTCTTCCAGAGAGCATTTAGCTGATTTGGAAAAAGTATATCAAATTCCCCAGAGAACAGTGTATATCTTAACTGTGGATGAATGTAATTCTGATCATTATCTAAATGCTCAAAGCCTTACAAACTGAGTAACCCAAATGCACAGAAAACTGCTTGTCAGCTTCCGAAGAGAAGAGGAAGTTCCTTACCCCTGAGGGGAAGCTGGGAGTGGATGGGGGAAATGGAGATTGATTCTCTGAACAGACCATTTGAATAGCCTTGTGGGTATTTCCAGAAGCGAACTAAATTAATCACACTTTCCTCCTTAAAAAAAACACCTTACTAAGCACCTTACTAATATTTGCCAAGAGCTTTGCTCAATGCTTGTAAAGATATACCAAAACATGGCCAGTGAATCTTGAGCAAAGGAAACACATGTGCTAAGCTCCACATTCAAGTTAGCTTTCTGCCAGGGACACTTTCCAAGTGGCAGCACAAGGAAGTTAATCCCACAAGACAGCACTAGTTACACTGGGTGGAGTCAACAGTTCAGACTTCAGGCTGTGGAAGTGGTTGGAATTTCTGTGGCGGGATATCAAAGAAGAAAGGGCTGAACAGGGAAGATGCCCTAGAAATCTGCCTATGGGTCCCCTTCTGTCTTTGGCCAAATGGAAAGCTGCACACATGCAACAGGAGCCTGCATAGCCTAGCAGAGAGTACCTACTGTGGGACTGTGGGCTGGCTGGAGATTCTTGAACTTACCCAGCAATGGCAGACATTGGATTTCTGACCAATCATAGTTAAGCTATATCACTGAACACTCTGAGTATTCAGTTGAGATCCCAGAAAGGCCTATCCTTAAAAATAGGTCTACTTTAGCCCTAGCCTATGGGCTATTCCTGACCTACCTTAACAAAGCTTAGAAACAAGCCTAACAGGATCAAGCTGAACCACAAATAAATTAAATGCTCACCTTAGCAATACTCAACACCCTAAAGGAAAACAACGTAGTCCAAACTCAACATTGTAGCATTCATAAGCTCCAGCATTCAATAAAAAAAAATTACTAGACGTACAAAGTGGTAAGAAAACGTGACCCACGACCGGGAGAATAAAGTCAGTAGAAATAGGACTAGAGATGACACAGGTGCTGGCAGTAGCAGACAGACTTTAAAGCATCCGGGAGAAATAAGTTCAAGAATTAAAAAGAAGAGATGGACACACTGATATAGAAATCTCAGTGGAGAAACCTTATAAAGAGACAAGTGGAAATTATAGAACTGAAACGCACACTTAAAATAAAAAAATTCTCTGTGTCTAATACTTAACATTAGGTTGAACAATGCATAAGAAAACATCAGTGAGCTTAAAAACAAGTCCACAGAAATTAAACTGAAGCACAGAGAAAAAAGAGATTCCGTGATCTGTGGGAAGACATCAAGTAATATAATATATGTGTAAGTGGAGTCCCAATAGAAGAAAGAAAAAAGTTGGACCAGAAAAAAAGTTGAAGAAGTAAGGTCACTTTCCCCAAAATTTGATGAAAAAATGTCAACATACAAATCTAATAAATTCAGTAAAACTTAGAGAGGCACAAAGAAAGCCACACCTAGGCATATCATAATCAAAGTGCTAAAAATTGAAGATAGACAACATTTAAAAAGTAGCCAGGGAAAAACGGTTACTCACAAAGGACTAATGAGAAATACTGCTATTTTTTTTTTTATCGGACATAAAACTAGTCAGAAGATAATGGGGCAGCATCTTTGAAGTGAATAAATGAAAACCAAACAAAACTATAATAAGAAAAACCCCAGTCAACCTATAAATCTATATCCAAAAAAAGGAGTCTTAAAAACAAAAGTAGAATAAAGCCATTTCCATATAAGCAAAAGCTGGATGAATCATTAACATATATGCATTTCAAGAAATGTTAAAGGAAGCTCTCCAGGCAGGAAGCAAATTATTCCGTATGATATCAGATCTGCCTTAAAAAGACTACCAGAAGTGGAAAATATGTGGCGCATAAATATAAAAGACATTTCTTATTTCTTAATTTCTCTAAAAAAATTTGAGTGCTTAAACCAAAAATAGTAGCAAAGTATTGTGAGGTGTATAATCTGTGTAGAAGCAAAATGTATGACAATTGCACAAAAGATGAGGAGGGGTAAATGAACATATATTGTTGTAAGGTTCTTACATTTATGTGAAGTGGCATGAAGTCAATTCAAGGTAGACGGTGATAAAATATGTTTATTTTAATCTCCAAAACACCCGCTAAAAATTAAAGAGGCACAGCTAAAAAGTTAATAGAGAAGATAGAATGAAATACTAGAAAATGCCCAATTGATCCAAAAGAAGACGGGAAGAGGAAAATAAGAAACAAAGGACAAGGGGACAAAGAGAAAACAGCGAGATGAGAGAATCAAACCCAATCAGATTACTAATTACATTCTACCTTGACTAAACTTTCTAATGAACAGAGCAAGACTGCTAGACTAGATTTTAAAAAGTGAGATTCAACTATATGAAGTTTATAAGAGACACACTTTAAATATGAAGATATATACAACTTCAAAAGAATAGAAAAAAATAACCATGCATTGATTAATTGTAAAAACAGGAGTGGCTCTATTACTATCAGACAAAGACAAGGAAAGTTACCAGGGATGAAGAGTGATGTTACATAATGACCAAAGAATCAATTCATTGAGAAGACATACAATTCCTGAATATATATACACTTACTAACAGACTTCAATGTATATGAACGCAAACTGATAGAAATATAATTGAATTGAGAAATAGACAAATTCATAATAAGAGTTGAAGAGGTTTACCTTCCTTTCTCAGTAACTGATAAAACATATAAACAAAAAAATTAGAAAACTTATAGAGGATCTTAATAACTCTAAACAAAAATAACCTAATTGGCCTTTTCTTTGTTTTTTGGAGACAGAATCTTGCTCTGTCCCACAGGCTGGAGTGCAGTGGCACGATCTCAGGCTAACTGCATCCTCCACCTCCTGGGTTCAAGTGATTATCTTGCCTCAGCCTCGAAAGTAGCTGGGACTACAGGCGTGCACCACAAGCCCGGCTAATTTTTTTGTATTTTCAGTAGAGATGGGGTTTTGCCATGTTGCTCAGGCTGGTCTTGAACTCCCGAGCTCAGGTAATCTGCCTGCCTCAGCCTCCCAAAGTGCTAGGATTACAGGCATGAGCCACCATGCCCGGCCTTCTAATTGACATTTCATCAAATATTATTCAACAATTACAGAATATACATTATGTTATTGTACATGTAACATGTACATTTATGTTTGTGTACTTTATTTTTTATGTTTATATCCTTTATTCACCAAAATAGACCATAAACTGGGCCATAAAACGTGTCCCTTTTTTTTTTTTTTAATTTTTTAATTTTTTTAAAAGATGGGGTTTCACCATGATGGCCAGGCTGGTCTTGAACTCCTGACCTCAGGTGATCCACCTCTGACTCCCAAAGTGCTAGGATTACAAGCATGAGCCACCGCGCCTGGCTTTAAAATGTGTCTCAATACATTTCAAAGGATGGAAATTATAAAGAATATATATATATATATGTATTTTTTTTTTTTTTGAGATGGAGTCTCACTTTGCCATTCAGGCTGGAGTGCAGTGGCGTGATGTCAGCTCACTGCAACCTTCACCTCCTGAGTTCAAGCACTTCTCTGCCTCAGCCGCCCCAGTAGCTGGGATTACAGGTGCCCACCACCACACCCAGCTAATTTGTTTTGTATTTTTAGTAGAGATGGAGTTTTACCATCTTGGCCAGGCTGGTCTTGAACTCCTGACCTTGTGATCCACCTGCCTTGGCCTCCCAAAGTGCTGGGATTACAGGTGTGAGCCACCCCACTTGACCAAAAATATATTCTTTAATAATAACAGAATTAAAATAAAAATCAAGAACAAAAAATGTTTGGCAAATCCAAATATTTTGAAATTAAACCACATTTGAAATAACCCATGAATCAAAGAAATCACAGGAAAAGTTTTAAAGTCTTTTGTCTTGATAAAACCATAGCATATCCAAATTTGTGAGATTCAGTTAACAAAGCATTTAGAGTACAACTTATGGCCTTAAATGTTTATATCAGAGAAGAAGAAGGCTTATGGAAGTAAATCCATGCATTTACAGTTAATTGATTTTCAACAAAGGTGCCAAGAACACACAATGGAGAAAGGACAGTCTCTTCAATAAATGGTGTTGGGGAAATTGGACATCTACAAACAAAGATATTAACGCTTATCTCACACCATAGACAAAAATTAACACAAATGGATTAGAGACTTAAACATAAGACCCCAAATTGCAAAACTCCTAGGAGAAAACAGAAGAAGCTTCTTGACATTGGTCTAGGCAACATTTTTTTGGGTATGTCCTGAAAAGCACAGGCAACAAAAGCAAAAATGGACAAATGAGATAACATCAAACGGAAAAGCTTCTGCACGTCAAGGGAAACAATTGACAAAGCAAAGAGACGATTGGTGGAATGCAAGGAAGCATTTTGCAAACGATACAACTGATAAAGCGGTTTATACCCAAAGTATAAAAGAAACTCAAAAAAGCTCAATCACAAGAAAACAAATAATGAGATTAAAAAATGGGCAAAGGACTTGAATACATATTGTTCAAAAAAAGACATACAAATGGTCAACAGGTACATGAAAAAATGTTCAACATCATTAACCATCAGAGAAATGCAAATTAAAACCACAATGAGCTATCACCTCACACCTGTGAGAATGGCTATTATCAAAAAGATAAAAGAGGGCTGGGCATGGTGGCTCACCCCTGTAATCCCAGCACTTTGGGAGGCCAAGGAGGGTATATCACCTGAGATCAGGAGTTCGAGACCAGCCTGGCCAACATGGTGAAACCGCATTTCTACTAAAAATATAAAAATTGGCCTGGCATGGTGGCGTATGCCTGTAATCCCAGCTATTCGGGAGGCTGAGGTAGGAGAATTGCTTGAACCCAGGAGGTGGAGGTTGCAGTGAGCTGAGATCATGCCACTGCACTCCAGCCTGGGCAACAGAGCATGACTCCGTCTCAAAAAATAAAAAGACAAAAGATAACAAGTATTGGCAGGGATGTGGAGAAGAAGGAATCCTTGCATACTATTGGTGGGCATGTAAATTAGCACAGCCATTAAGAAAAACAGTGCAGAGGTTTCCCAAAACATTCAAAATAGAACTACCATATGATCCAGCAATCTCACTTTTGGGTATATATCTAAAGGAATAGAGATATGGAGTGACATAAAAAGATATCTGCACCCATGCTCGTTGAAGAATTATTCATAATAGCCAAGATATGGGAACAGCCAAAGTGTTTATTGATGGATAAAATAAATATGGTGTCTATGTGTATATGCATACACAATCGAATACTATTCAGCTTTTAAAAGAAAATCCTGTCATTTGTGACAACATGGATAAATCTGGAGGCTATAATGCTAAGTGAAATAAGCCAGACACAGAAAGACAGCTACTCCATGATCTCACTTCTTTGTGATATCTGAAAAAGATGAACTCATAGCAGAGTGGAATGGTGGTTACCAGGGGCTGGAGGGAAGGGTGCTTGGGATGCCAAAATGTTGGTCAAAGGGTAAAAAATTTCAGTGAGACAGGATGAATAAGTTCTGGAGATCTTATTCTAGAGTGGTAGCCATAGTTTATAATCAGGTACTGTATACTCGAAAATTGCTAAAAGAATGGATCTTAAATGTTCTCACTACAAAAAAGGCTAAGTATGTAAGATGATGGCTGTTAATTATCTTGATTTAATCATTTCTCAATGTGTACATGAATCAGTGCATCACATTGTACACCATAAATATACACAATTTTTATTTATCAATTATGCCTTATTTAAATGGGGGGGATATTTTAAAAAGAAGACTTAAAATCAATGATCTAAGCCTTCGTATTAAGAAACTAGGAAAAGTAAATTATACCTCTAGTACACACAAGGAAATAATAAAAAGTGTAAATCAGTGAAATAAAAAGTAGATTAGGAAATCAACAAAACCAAAAGTTCATTTTTGAAAGGAGTAATAAAATTGATAGACCTCTAGCTACATTGATCTAGAAAAAAAGAGAACACAAATTACAAATATCAAGAATGAAAGATGGGAGACCACTGCAGGTTTCTACAGTTGTTAAAAGACAAAAGACTATTTCTAACAATCTCATATCAATAAATTACAGTGTTTAGATAAAACTGATACATTCTTTAAAAGACGGAAATTACAAAACTCACAAAATATCAATAACTCCATGTCTGTTAAGGAAATTAAATTTATAATTAAAAGCCTTGCCACAGGAAAAATTCAGGGCCACGTGGCTTCACTGATAAGTTCTATCAAACATTTAAAGAAGAAAGAATGCCAATATTACACAAACTTTTTCAGAAAATAGTGGAGAAGGGAACACTTTCTGACTTATGAGGTGTGCATAACACTAATACTAAGGATATTACAAGAAAAGAATTATAGACCAATATCCCTTCTGGCCTAGATACAACATTTCTTAATACTAGAAAAATTGAATATTTTAGAAAGAGATAATTCATCATTACCAAATAGAGTGTATCCCAGTTATGTAAGATTTCACTTTTAAGTGCTGGGATTACAGGCACGTGCCACTGCAGTCAGCCTATTTTATAAAAATAAAAAGACGTGACATTGTAGAAAATCATACAATTATAGAGAAGAAAATGATAATCAACCATAATCTTATCCAGAGATAATAACTGTGAACTTTAGGCATATGTTTTTTCTATTTACATATGTTCTATTTTTTCTATGCATATAGATGAGTTGATGGTGAATATACAATGTTGAGTTCTTCTTTCATTAATTAATAAAAGCATGCTCTTATATTATTAGATATGTTTGTAATCCAAAAACATTGACAAAGTAAGGTTGGAAACTTCAGGGAATCTGTTTCCCCAGCCCCCTAATGGACCATTCATAGTGAGCTTTTTTTTTTTTTTTTTAATTTAGGGGTGGGGTCTCTCCGTGTTGGCCAGGCTGGTCTCGAACTCCTGACCTCAGGTGATCTGCCCACCTCAGCCTCCCAAAGTGCTGGGATTACAGGCGTGAGCCACTGCACTCCATAGTGAGCTTTTTAAAAAGCAGCTCTGTTGTGTCACTTCCCAAATACCTCAGTAGAGTTCATTGCCCTTAGAGTCAAGTTCAACTTAACAGGTAACAAGGCCCTTCATGATTGGGGTTTGGGTAACCTAGACTCGGTCTGGCTCCACTTCTGGTTGCATTTCTGTGGCCCTTCTCCATGTGTGTCTCATTCTCCTTGGCCCATCAAGCTAGCTGGGGCACATTCTTCTCATGGCAGCGGCTCATAGAGGCACATGGAACTCCCAATGCCTAAGACCTAAGCTCTGACAATGCCCCTTAGGATTGACATAGAGACACACCTACCAGGTCTCATGGCCAAGCCGAAGTCATTGGGAGAGAGGCTGTTCTCATCCTGGCCACAGCAAAGTTGAGGCTGTTGCAGGGGTGAAGAACTGAAGTCAATAGCTCAATCTACTGCCACCTCCATGTGTTCCTGGCTGACTGACCATGTTCACCTCCTCCAGTGTGTCACCTGCTCTTCTTCCTTCAGACATCTGACGCTGTTTTTGTAGACTGGCAGCTTCTTATCCTCAACTCCTCCTTGACTCTTCCTGAGTCCAGGTCAGGCCAGGTGTTGTGCTGTGTGTTCCCATGGGACTCTGCACCTCCCTATCATAGCTCTTGCTACCCTGCTTTGTGCTTGAATGTTCACTTGTCTATACCCTGGACCTCTTACCTCTTTTGAAGGTTTATGTGAGCTTGTTCTTAATATGCGAGGTGAGGATGGGGAAATTTTGTTCCTGAGTACAATCTTTAGTTTCTTGAAATAGAGTACTGGGTATTTCATGCTTTGGGCTGGAAACCTTTGGAAGGGCCCAACTCCAAGTGAGAGTGTGATGAATATCTGTTGCTTGCCCACATCCCTTTGGCCTTTTAAAAAAAATATGTATATGACAGCAGCTGGTCTTTGGGGAATCACTCCTTTACCACTGTATACAAGCTTCTGTCTTTGCTAATCAGATGTCCTCACCCAGTAGTATGAATCAGGTATACAAGCTCCGTCCCTGCATCGTGTATCCCCTGCTTTGGCTTAACATTGAGCTAATCAGATGCTCTCACCCAGTAATAGAATCAGGTAGAGAAACCTGATAGGAAAATCATTTGAACAGACTTTTCTCGAAGGTAGTTCTTTGCTGTAATTGCCCATTATTAGTTTCTGCTACCCAGACTCCTAGAGCTACTGGGGTGCCTACTGTTGGCTTAGCTTTTCCTAGAATTTGCCATGCTATCGTATAGCCTTTTGATAAATTCTTGCATTTTGTTTTTATTAAATTAACCAGAGCTCATTTCTGTTACTTATTTAAAAAAGCAAACAAATAAAAAATACTATCACTGATACCACAATCAGATGCTCAACAACTTCAGAGCCCACTCTATACCTTTCCTTCGGGTCCACTGGTGAGGGGGTAGGAAGTTTGCCAGCTCCTATTTTGGGATTTGGGGTTAGTTGGCCTTTGAGCTCTTGTAAAGCTGTGTGTTTATGTGTGTGTGTGTGTGTGTGTGTGTGTGTTTGTGTGTGTTTGGCCTTTGAGCTCTTGTAAAGCTGTGTGTATAGGGTTGTGTGTGTGTGTGTGTTTTGGCCTTTGAGCTCTTGTAAAGCTGTGTGTTTGTGTGTGTGTGTGTGTGTGTGTTTTGGCCTTTGAGCTCTTGTAAAGCTGTGTGTGTGTGTGTGTGTGTGTGTGTGTGTGTGTGTGTGTCAGTGTGTGTTTGCAACCTCTGCCTCCCAGGTTCAAGCAATTCTCCTGCTTCAGCCTTCTGAGTAGCTGAGACTACAGACATGTGCCACCAGGTCTGGCTAATTTTGTTGTTCTTGTATTTTTAGTAGAGATGGGGATTCATCGTGTTAGCCAGATGATCTTAATCTCTTGACCTCATGATCTGCCTGCCTCAGCCTCCCGAAGTGCTGGGCTTACAGGTGTGAGCCACCACACCCAGCCGTAAAGCTCATCTTAAGAGGTAAATCTGGATAATTCAAGACTGTCAATAGCTGGGCATTGCTATGTACCTGCATCTTTTATTTGCTAAGGAGAGAGAGAGAAACTGCCTATGGCAGCTGGAATAATAAAGTGGCGACTGAATACTATGTCCTGCATATTAAAAATTTATCCTCATTATTATACTTACAGATCGGGTCTTTGGAGTATTCTTAGAGCTTTGAGGACAGACATAGTGTGTGGAAATTACCAGGGTAGGCAGGCTTGACCCACCATGTTATATAAAATAAATCCCCCTGCTGTCTGTCTATGGATGAATCTATATATGAATCTGTCTGTCAGTCATCTGTCTACCTGTTGTCTGTCTACCACCAGACCTGGATGCACTTTCACAGACCCTGGGCATGTTCACATTTTTCATAAGCATGGAAGCACTACCATGGTTGTTAGTCTGGCTTGCTGAAGAGGAGGCCTGAGGCACCGCACACCGTGGGCTGAGCCCCACTTTGTGATGAAGCTCCCACTTGCTCGTGACATCAGAGAAGAAAACAATCCACCCAGTAGTCCCTGCTTGCCAGAAACTACTCTTTCAGTGGAAAAACAAATTATGGGACCCTGTCCTAATTTGGGACAAAGGATACCTTTAGTTTATTCTTAATTGTCCTTGTATGCAAATTTTCCTCTTCCTTTCTAATTTGTCATGTGAGCAAAGTTAAATTAGCCCGAACATGTGGGAACAGACTCCATCAATTTTAAGCTCCTCACTTCCTTCCCTTAGGCATTTAATCAGTTCTATTTTTTGGACTACATTTGTTTGGCAAGTCAAAGAGAAGATAACAAGATTGGGGGTTGGGGGAGGCAGTTTTTTAAAGATAGAAGTACAAAAGGAGCTGCCATCTGAAGTCTCAAATTAGGATGGAAAGCACATTCTCTGCAGCTTTATCTTACTATAATTGAAAGTTTAAAACAGAGTGGATTTCATTTGAATCAAGAGACCTCAATTAAATTTATTTTTCTAAGAGGTGCCCTTTTAGTAAATCATATAGCCTTAATGCCTGCTTTTCACTACTAACTTGGAGAAAAGGGTATATTTCATTGTGAATACATGTCATTTTAAAGAGTATATTTCATTTTAATAGAAAGATTTTTGAGAGGCAACGAGGTACCACAAGGAAACACACTAGGTTTTCAGAAGCCCTGGGTTCTTCTCTTGCTTCTGTTAAGTTGGGGGTAAAAGTAATTGTGGTTTTTGCCATCGAAAGTAATTTGCCATTACTTTTAATGGCAAAAACCGCAATTTATTTTGCCCCCAACTAATACTTACCAGGTGTAGTGACCTTGCATAGGTCTCTTGCCGATGTGAGACATAATTTCTTCTTCCATAAATTGTTAATCACTGTCCTGCCCTGCCTAATGTACAAGGCCACTGTGCTCAATAAAAGGTAATGTTGTAAATGTGAGGTGCTGCCAAGATTCACAGGAGTGTCAGTTGGGGGCAGGGCCTGCAATTCCCAGTAGCCACCAAACCAACTTGACCCATACATGTTCAGGGAACTGGGCCAGTCTGAAATGAAATAAGAACCCAAGCCTTAGACTCACCTGGGATGGACTTCCTGACTCCATGGTTCTGATATATGTCACTGTGTATACAATGGGGTGGGGGTAAGTTGGCCCAGCTTTCTGAAGGGTATTTAGCATTTTCTATTAAAATTCATCAAACATGTATCCTTGTACCAGGGGTTATACTTCTAGGAAAGCATCCTGCTGAAATACCTGCCCATGTGCATTAGAAATAAATATAGTTGTGGCCAGGCGTGGTAGCTCATGCCTGCAATCCCAGCACTTTGGGAGGCCAAGGTGGGCAGATCACCCAAGGTCAGGAGTCCAAGACCAAGCTGGCCAACATGGTGAAACCCTGCCTCTACTAAAAATATAAAAATTAGCCGGGCATGAGGGTCGGCGCCTGTGATCCCAGATACTCAGGAGGCTGAGGCAGGAGAATCGCTTGAAACTGGGAAGTAAAGGTTGCAGTAAACTGAGTTCGTGCCACTGTACTCCAGCAACACAGTGAGACTCCATCTCAAAAAAAAAAAAAAAAAAAGAAACAAGTTGTTATTGATGATTACTGATGGCCAGCTCTCTGGGTTATTTATACATATTAACTCATTTAACCCTCACAAGAAATCTTCTGAGGTTATTATCCCCCACTTCATAGATGAGAAAACTGAGGCACAGAAAGGCAAAGTAAACTGCCGAGCATCATGAAGCTGGCAGATGGCCCCGCTGAATCTGAAGCTGGGAGGTCTGGCTGCAGATCGTGTGTGTTCAGCTTCTGTGCAGGTGCAGAAGTAAGTTTTGCAAAGCCTGAGTTTCACACAAGTTTAGAGTGCCTCTTAAAAAAACCCCAAATTACACATACAAGTTAGGCACACAATGAATATTTATTTGCAAAGAGAAAATAAACTACAAAAGTCGCACATTTTAAAAAGCTAGCAAATACTGTAGTCACAAAATTCAGAAAAATAACATTTTTATTACTTTACTGCCTCACGTGCTTTTACAGTGCCTTTTTTCCTATATTTTTTGGCTGCATATTCTTTGATGGCTTCTGATTCATATGACAACAATTTTGAAATATCACTTTTCATAAAGAGAGTAGGAAGATAGTTCAGTCTTTCCTGTGGCACAGTAAATTGAAATTCGTTCTTTATTATTGATAGTCGTGATGTGAAAACATGCCACTTTGTATAGACGTATACTTGCTGCTTGTGGTATTGCTGCAGATTTGACCCTACAAAGACTGAAATCTTCATAAATTTTATTCTCCCTTATTCTTGTCAAAAAAGAAAAAACCTTATGGTACATGTTTTGTTGTATGTGCTGAATTATTATGTTTCTAGTAGACTTTTGTGAGAATCAAAACCCTTTTCATACCTCTGACAATTAGAACTTTCCCAAGAATAGCTCCTCATACATTTCAAACCAGGTCTCTTTGACTTCTGTGTAATTCTGTACCTGTTGTCGTCCGGACACGTTTTTACTGATACATGACCTAGGGTCCTGCAACTCTGGATCTTGACCCCTGTGAGTTGGCACAGGGCAGTAGTGCTATTACTGGACATCACTCTTACCTTGTGCAGCTGGCATTCACGTACCGGCATCCCGTGACAGCAAATGAAATGTAAGCTCCCTGGAAGGGGCCTGGGCAAGGAGGTGCCAGAAGCATAAACTTCTCTGGCTTTGTGGATTTGCTGCACAAAACGATAAAGGAATGACACCCATCACAACCTGTTTTTAATGATGAAAAACTGAGTAAACCTAAACGGCCATCAGTACAGGACTGGTTAGAATATGGGATGTCTGTCAAATACACTAACAATCCTTTGCAAAATGAAAAAATGTAAGTAAATGTCTTAGGAAAAATGGCTGGACACAGTGGCTCATGCCTGTAATCCCAGCACTTTGAGGGGCTGAGGCAGGCAGATCACTTGAGGTCGGGAGTTCAAGACCAGCCTGGCCAAAATGGTAAAATCCTGTCTCTATTAAAAAGGCATGGTGGCGTGTGCCTGTAATCCCAGCCACTTGGGAAGCTGAGGCAGGAGAATCACTTGAACCCAGGAGGTGGAGGTTGCAGAGAGCCGAGATCATGCCACTGCCCTCCAGCCTGGGTAACAGAGCGAGACTTTGTCTCAAGAGAAAAAAAAAAGTCTTAGTGAAAATGAAGTAAATATATAGATCTGGACAAGGCAAGATACCTTCTTTCCTCATAGTGAGGTAGAAAACACAAGTTACGGGATACTATAGATAGTATAATCCTGTTTGTATATTTCAAAAATTAGAAATTGGTTTATTTGTAAAAGCACAGACACATTTTGGAAGCATAGTTAAGAAACTGTGAGAAGTAATTGTCTCTGGGGGAGTTTGGACTGAGAATTTGGGGAAGAAAAGGGGAAGTTTTAATTTTCACTTTTTACCAATACTGTTTGAGTTATTTGCCTTTGAGTGTGTATTATTAACATATATACTCACTTACAGATGACAGCACCCCAACTCAAAAGAGATTAAGGAAAAAAGGAAATGTATTAGTTCATGTAACTGACCGGGAGTGCTGGATCCAGGTGCTCAAAAGTTGTCATCATGATTCTGCCTTTTAAAATCTCTTGGTCATCTTTCTTCCTCTTTGGCTGAATCCTCAGGAAGGCTTTCCCTTTGCAGTGGCAAATGGCCACCAGCCACTTCACACTAAAGCTTTTGTCTGCTCAGCCATCCCAGTGAAAAGGAGAAAACTCCTTTCCTAAAGTTTCCACTGAAAGCTGTGGTGTTGACTCTCTTGAATCCTTTCTGACCATATGTCCGTCCCTGAACTGTTCACGGAGCCTGGAAAGATGAACTAGGCTGAGGGACCAGGTGAGATCATGTGGTCACCCTGGACCAGAGGTGGAGTCAGTTTCACCCAAACCACAAGGGCTGAGCATTGTCTGAGAGGGAGAAGGGATTCCAGGAAGAAAAGTCGAGGTGCTATTCCCTAAAGATGAGAAAATGGTCACTATCAGGCAAGAACATCTATTTGCCACATACACATTCCTTTTACAATTTTAAAGGAAGAGAGAATTTTAAAAAGAGTGTGAATTGTCAGAGGAAAATCTCAGAGCAAGTCATGTATCTCAGCCTTGCTAGGAAAGCAAAATACAAACTGTTGACAACAGTTGAACAAAGGGTAGAGAAAATTCCTTTCTGCTATCTTTTCAAAAGAATTAAAAGTTACATTTGTTTGCTGGAAGAATTATGCTGGTTGAATAATTAATGTTAAATGTTAGATTGAGTTAAATAAATTATAGTATATTTACATAATGGAGAATATATAGCCATTAAAATGATGTAGTCAATGAATATTAATATAGGAAAATTCGCCATAATTACCATAAGGAAAAAAATGCAGGTTGCAAAACAATATTTACAATACTATCTCACTTTTATTTAAAAAATGTGGATGTATGTATGTATAGTAGAAAAACTCAAAACTAACCTGCAGTTGTTTCTTCAGCAGCTTTCCTGGGTAGACACGTTATAAATGACTTTTATTTTATTCTCTTTCCATTTTTTGTATTTTTCAAGTTTTCTCCAATGAATACTTATTGCCTTTTTAAATGTAATTTTAATTTTTATTCGGTATTACTTTAGAAAGTCAAACAGTCCTATAAAACATAATGAAAACAGTATTCTGCCTCTCTCTTCACCCCAGTGCTCATATCCAGAGGCAAGCATGTTCAATGCTTTAGATGTTTTTTTTAGTATTTACTTCCGTTCTTCTAAATAACATGTTTATATTGCTATTCTTGATATTTCAAATTTATATATTACATATTGACTTTCTAATAAGGACTACAAAGACAATTATATTAGAGCACCCTTTGAATATAATTCTTTGTTCATTTTCCTGACATGGCTTAAGTCACTTCTTTTATACTGTGCCTGGCCCAATTCATATTTTTACTCAATTCATATTTGTTGTTTTTATGACTTGGACCATGTATTATTCACTGCTGATCCAGGTCATGTAATTACATTTCCTTTCCTGAAACATATTTCTCTTAAGGACTTTAATTTGACCCTGAAAACCCTTCCACTAAGTGAAGATCTGTTAAATGAAAAATAAAACAAAACAAAGCTCATGAATATTAACAGGGGAAACTATTAATGCATCCCAACCCAAGATGCCCAACTTTCACAGATAGGAAAAAGTATCAATTGAACAATAAAAACAAGCTTAAATAAATAATACACAATGAGTTGATATAACAAAGACTTATTTTATTCACCAAAGGAGGAGGAATAGACTTAAGTGTGTGATGGAAGAGGGTGTCATTCTCTGGAAGGTATGTTCTTGTTGCACCATTGTATTCAATAACTTTTTGGTGTCCTGGTTATTTGCTCAAGCTGCACTTAAAAACAGAGTATGGAACTACACCTTTAGGTTTAAACAAAAACTAAATATGAGAGTACCTCAAAACTTGGAAGCAGTATGCACACCCACAAGACTAAATGTTTAAAAGATCTTTCTTATTTGGCATTCCTTGCATAACAAAGCATTTGGGGCTCATCCACACATGGCAAGTAACTCAAGTTTGCTCAGTATGCTGGTCTGTGACTAGAAATGTTGAATTAATTGGTAGGTATGTCATTGCTTAAAATGATAATGTCAAATTATCATGTCTTGTAGCACATATAATTAGTGTGCTTCTGGGTAAAAATTTGTTATCCCCAAAACAAAAATAAAAGATAACAGTTATCTGAAAAGTGAAATAATTTTTCATGAGATACTATGGAGAGAACATTTTTACAGTCCTTATATTAGGTAATTATAGAACATTTTATTTTTCTTGTACTTAATTGCTTTTTAAAAAAGCTTGGGGTTTGTCAAATTTCTGGTGAAATATTTGTACAGCTATAGAATGCCTCTCTACATAGCAAAACATGTCAGATAATCTACTACTTTTATTTTTATCCCCAGAGACACTTGCCTGGATGTCTCTCTTCTCCTGCTCTACTCTGGATTAGTTTTTCTCTTGAATTGCTATGCAACTGTTTTCCTGGCCTTCCCTTTCCATCCTCCTGAAAATTCTTTGTCTCTTCTCTCCTGTGCTGGATTACCTGTTGATTCCATTCCTTGTCCTCAGCTTACTCCTTCATTTTGATGGAGCACATCCTTCATAACTCTTTTAGAAAGGATATATGGGAGGTGATTTTTTAAAGACCATCCATTTTCTTAAAATGTCTTGATTCTATATTCATTTCTGACTGATAGTTTGGCAGACTAAAGAATTCAAAGTTAGAAATAATTTTCCTTCTGAATTTTAAAAGCATTGTTCTGTCATATTCTAATTTGATGATATTTTGATCTCTATTTCTCCCTAAGAGCTTTTATTTATTTCTGGTGACCTAAAGTTTTGGAATGACAGACTTTGATTTGAGAATTCCTTCATTATGCTAGGCTCTGTGAAGGGCTCCTTTATCTAGAAACTTCATTCATTCCGCCATTCATTAAAGTTCTTCTATTTCTTTCTTTGCTGTTTCCCCCTCCTCTGTTGTCTCTCTTGGTTATTTAGACTTTGGATCTCTAGACAGATCTTCTCACTTTCTCTCATTTTCCATTTCTGTTGTAATGTAGAGTTTCTGGGGAATGTCCTCAACTGTATCTTCTCATCGATCTGTTGCCTTTTTATTTCTGCTCTTTCATTTTTTATTTCTGTGAGTTCTTTCTTGTTTGTCTCTTTTTATGAGCTTCATTCTTATTTTATAGTTGCAGTATCTTCTGTCATCATGACTACTAATCATATATATATATATAGAGAGAGAGAATGAAGTCTCACTCCGTTGAACAGGCTGGAGTGCAGTGGGGTGATCTCGGCTCACTACAACCTCTGCCTCCCAGGTTCAAACGATTCTCCTGCCTCAGCCTCCCAAATAGCTGGGACTACAGATGCGTGCCACCACACCCAGCTAATTTTTTATTTTTAGTAGAGATGGGGTTTCACTATGTTGGCCAGTATTATTTTTCCCCTGCTTTGTATTAATTGTGTCAGAGTTATTTTCGCCTTTCCTCCCTACCTCCCTCCTTTCTTCCTTCCTTCTCTCATCTCTTTCTTGCTTTCTTTTGTTCTTTCTGATTGTTATTTTTAGTCTTTATCTTCCGTGTCAAAATCAGTCCCTCAATGTCTGATGGGCATTTAGGAGAGAGGCTCTAAACTGCAGATTGAAAGTTCTTTGCTTGTTAGTGTGGCTTAGCAGCTGGTGAATCTCACTATAGGTTGACTGAGTGGAACCTGGCTGTTTCACTCGGGACTCCTTGTTGTTCATATTTTTAAGCCAATTTTCTGGGCTGATTGGAACCCTCCAGCCTCCTGCCTGGGGTGGGGTGAGTTAGGTTTGGCTGTAGTTTTATGGGACCCAGGTTGGGGCAGCATATTTGAGGGCCCAGCTTTGCAGAATGTAAATCCTGTGTGTCATAGGCGTTTGCTACCTCTCTCGGGTATATCCCTTGTCTACAAGTTGACCTCACCAGAAAGTAAATCTCCCATTTCTGCCTGGGTATAGAAGGGGTAGTTACCACACCATAAGGATTGAGTTTGGAGATCTGAGCATCTAGATTCTCCTTTTTAAAGGTCAGCAGTGTTTAAAAGGACATTGTACATAGTATTTTGATTTAAAAGAAAATATTTTAATAGGGAAGGGCAATTATATTCCACTTAAAGCAAATACCACCTCATTAAGATCAAACAATTCCAAGAGCACACACATCCTAGCACTGTGGGATATCTGATTGTTCACCAAGAAAATTTCCAGTGAGCAAAAGCCATGAGCAACCTCTTGAAGAGGTATCTAAAGAACAATAAAAATGGATGTCCCAAGGACATCATATCCCATCACCACTGAAGCTGCTTTGTATATTACCATGGCTACAACTGCCTACCCTCAGCCATTATGTCAGCAGACAGTGAAGGCTACATGGGTGCCCTTCTTTTTTTTTTTTTTTTTGATACAGAGTCTCGCTCTGTTGCCCAGTGCCCATGATGCAGTGCAGTGGCGCAATCTTGGCTCACTGCAAGCTCCACTTCCTGCGTTCAGGTGAGTCTCATGCCTCAGCCTCCTGAGTAGCTGGGATTATAGGCGTGCGCCACCATGCCTATATATATGTGTGTGTGTATATATATATACACACACGTATGTGTATGTATATACATATATACATACACATATATTATGTGTATAATATACACAATATATATGTGTATATATACGTATATATACACATATATATTGTGTATATATATAGTATCTTTAGTAGAGATGAGGTTTTGCCACGTTGGCCAGGCTGGTCTCAAACTCCTGGCTTCAAGTGATCCACCTGCCTCAGCTTCCCAAAGTGCTGGGATCAAATGCATGAGTCACCACACCCAGCCAGTGGGTGCCCTTCTGTGAATTAAAGTCATGATTAATAAAACTATTTTTTGACCACCATTTATTTAGCACCTGCTAGGTGCCAGGCCTTGTGCCAGGTGCTTTTAACATGTTATTTCATACCTGTATTATCACATAAGTTGGTACAGGTTGTGTCCTGCACAATCCAAGGGCTGTCATTGATTCTGTAGCCCATATCAATGATGGCTCCCTGGGAACTGGGCAGTGCACAACCTGAGCAGCAATACATGGTGAGTCTGACTCAAATCCTTCCAATAATTCTAAGGAGTTCAGATAATTCAACAGATGATGAAACCATGGTTCAGAGAGATAAGAAATTAGCTGAACTTCTTACAGCTATCAAGTATTGGAGCTGAGATTCTACTCCGCAAACCACCTGATTCTAAAGTTGGTGCTCTACCAGGACTTTACTTTCACTATGGCAGGGAGGGCAGATGGGGTAGTATGGAGCAGCTGGGGAGCTACATAACCACACCAACTGTTTTCAGCAGGTGCTGGTTCTACCTGGAAGCTGCCTCCTGGTCTAGACCTCAGCATGCCTTGCCACATAGGAAAGTCTTCCAGAAAGCCGTTTCCATTTTAAACTCTGGCTCAGTGTTGTGGCTTCTCTCAGAGACACCTGGGGCCAGGACTGGTATTTGTTTACCCAGTGCCCTCACTCTCCTTTGCAGTCAGACAACTAGAGATTTCTGGGTCTGAAGGGAGGAATCTTTTCATAAAAGGACTTAGAAGGTGCAGTCTGAGCTAGTGAGTGGGTTGGGGGAAGAGGAACAGAGAGCCACGCTTGGAGCGGGTGCAGTGTCTAGCAAGGAACTCCAGTGCAACATGGCTGTAAGGGCATAAATCCTGCAAGCCAGGAATAATGAAGTAGCTGCCCTATTAAAGAGCATCACTCCTAGGGGTAGGGGTTGGGGTGGAGGAACGTATGTGCACATGTGCTCATGTATGCACACATGTGTGTGCATGTGTATTCATGCATGTGCATGCTTGTGCAAGTGTGTAGTGTTTACAACACTTGTGTACGTACAGAAATACAAATATGAAACTTGGAAAAACTGCCATGGGAATGAAAAACCATGAAGTCTGACTTCTGTATGAATGGGAGGTGCCTGAGCATGGGCACATGTGCACGCACAGACACATACACAGATGTTTACATATCAAGTTCTCCTTGTGCATGAGATACATTTGCCCCTGTTCCCAATCCAGGGCAGATTTGGATGTTTTTTATTTTTTCTTTATGTTTCTGTAGAAATGTTCTCAAGCACCTCGGAATTAGCAACCATTTACTCTTCTTGCAGTAGTAAAATAACTTGTCAGGTACTTATTTTCTAGCCAGACAATGTGGTCAGCCCTTTATGTGCATTACCTTGTTGACATTTCCCAGGACCTTATGAAATAGATGTCACATCCAACTTTCAGATAAGAAAATTGAGACTGTGAGACTGAGAGGTGAAGTCATGTGCCTGGGTCTCACTGTTGATAATTGGCTATGGACGCATCTGAACCCATATCTAATCCCAAATATGGGCTCATTCTGACACATTCACTAACACAACAAATATTTATTGAGCATCTATTATAGGTCAGGCACTGTTCTAATTGCTGGAGATGAGGCAGTGAATGAAGTAGATGCAAATCTCTGACCTCATACATGTAGCTAACAAGCGTATGAATAAAAGCTCGGCATCAATGATCATGAGAGAAATGCAGATCATAACCACAATGAGATACCACCTCACACCAGTCAGAATAGCTATTAAAAAGTCAAAAAATAACATGCTGGCGAGGTTGTGGGGGAAAAAGGAATGCTTATACAGTGTTGGTAGGAGTGTAAATTAGTTCAGCTATTGTGGAAGACAGTGTGGTGATTCCTCAAACAGCTAAAAGCAGAACTACCATTCAACCCAGCAATCCTATTAGTGGGTATATACCCAAAGGAATATAAATTATTCTGTTATAAAGACACATGTATGCATATGTTCATTGCAGCACTATTCACAACATTAAAGACATGGAATCAACTAAATACCCATGAATGATAGACTAGATAAATAAAGAAAATGTGATACATATACACCATGGAATACTATGCAGCCATAAAAAAGAATGAGCTCATGTCCTTTGCAGAGACATGAATGGAGCTGGAAGCCATTATCCTCAGCAAACTAACACAGGAACAGAAAACCAAATGCCATGTAGTCTCATTTATAAGTAGAAGCTAAATGATAATACATGGACACAGGGGGGTAACAACACACACTGGGTCCTCTTAGAGGGTGGGGGTGGGAGGAGGGAGAGGATCAAGAGAAACAACTACTGTGTACTAGGCTTAATACCTGAGTGATGAAATAATCTGTACAAACCCCCATGACATAAGTTTACCTGTGTAACAAACCTGTGCTTGTACCTCTGAACTTAAATGTTAAAAAAAACAAAAAAAAGAAAAAAATCCCTGACTTCATGAAGCTTACATTATATAAGGGGAAACAGATCAAATAAGTTAAATAGCAAAACATATCAAATGTAAATAATAATCAAGGCTAAGTAGGGAAAAGCAGAGCAAGGAAGAAAAGCAGCAATTTGGACTGGCTGTAGCTTTGGATGGAGCAACCAGAGAGAGCTTCACAGAAAAGGTGACATTTGTATAAAGACCCAAAGGAAGGAAGGGAGCGTGCCACAGAGTTACCTAGGAGAAAAGCATTCCAAGCAGAGGAAACAGCCAGTTCAGAGGTCCTGAGTGGGAGTGGTGTCAGCTGTGTTCAAAGAATGTTGAGGAAACCAGCATAGCTAGATCAGAGGTTATATGTGGGAAACTAGTGAATGTCATATTTCCTTTAGTGATGAAATTAAAACACGTGCATTATCAATGCCATACATACATTGATGTTTGACCTCTGACAAAGCATGTTCACCATACTTCACATTCCTGGCATCTTTCACTAAAGTCGATAGAGATTGGAGGCTGGGTTTTGTCCCTAGGGAAGGAGGAAGAGAACCTTTAGATTTCCACTGATGTCCACCTGTACTGAGGGAACGCGCATGGTTAGTAGCGGGAGGAATGGACCAGTGGGAGATGAGAAAACTTTAACCCTGTCATTGCAATGATGTTGCCCTCAAGTGACTTAGCAGCCAGCCCAGGAACAGCCCTGAAGGCCCCCGCAAAATTATACCCCTGCAGCCCTGCCTGTCCCCCTCTTTGTTGGAACTAAAAGTTAAGCTCTGTTTAATTCTTAGGACCACATATTTAGCTAACCTGCTCTGGCCTAAGTGATATTTTATGAGGTATTAAGCTCACGGCCGATCATCTTTCACACCGAGGTGGTGGTTAATGTATCCTGGGGGGAGACCCCACTGTTGAGCCAGCCTCTCTGCCATTGGCAGGGCTTGCGTGTGGGCCTGGGCTGGAGAAATGGCTCCTGTCTTGCCTTGGTTCCAGGCGCAAGCTGAGTCTGGGGCTTTGGAGAGCTTAAAGAAAGCAGGGCCAACCCAAAGGAAATCAGACACAGAGAACAAAACAAATTGAATTTTTTGAGGAAATTGCTTTTTGCCTCCCATGTCTCATTCCCTTTTATTTAATTTTTGGGATTCTGTATGAGTTAGTTACAAACAATCAACTCTGTATTTTCTACCTATTAATAAATATTAAATATTAAAGAATCCAATTCTGGATGGCTGGTGGACCTGGGTGGGCACAGTGCCAGTTGCCTGCTATGCCTCAGCCTCCTTTCTGGGGGTTCTTCTCCTACGCTGACCCATGGTGCCTTTTGACTCCCATCTCCTTGGTTATAGGGAATTGGTCCATCACCTGAGGACAGCCAATTTATATACTGATCACCAACACATGAGGTGGTGCTGGGCAAAAGTTGGGTCTAACTGGGACAAGGGTGACTCTCTGAGCCATTCAGATTCCCTCACAGACCCCAAAATCTGGGGACTTATGTGCTTGGTGGCAGGAGTTAAAGCTAAAGGCATAAAAGGTGGAGACAGTAGCTGAAGGCTGAGAGGAGGTAAACAGGTAACTGATCACAAGAACGTGCAGGGGAGGGGTCTGGCAACTCACACCTGCAACCTCAGCACTTTGGGAGGCCGAGGCAGGAGGATCTCTTGAGCCCCGGAGTTCAAGACCAGCCTGGGCAACGTAGGGAGACCCTGTCTCTACAAAAAATAAAATAAGGGCAAAGCCTGAGTCCTCTCTCTTGCTCTCCTCCCTGGACAGCATGAGATTCAGCACTCACCCCACCTTCACCACAAACTGCTGGTCTCTGGGCTCTGTCTAGGTGTCTAGTGACAGTGCCAGGCTTGTCAGCAGTGCAGCTAGTGTCTATGCAGGCACTGGGGCTCTGGTTCCTGGATCTCCACATCCTGCTTTACCAGCTTCCAGGGCGGCATGGGTCCAGGGGCCTGGCTGCAGGGATGGCCGGGGGATCTGGCAGTAATGGGAGGCATCCAGAACAAGAAGGAGACCATGCAAAGCCTGAACAACCACCTGGCCTCCTACCTGGACAGAGTGAGGATACTGGAGACCAAGAACTGGAAGCTGGAGAGCAAAATCCGGGAGCACTTGGAGAAGAAGGGACCCCAGGTCAGACACTGGAGCCATTACTTCAAGACCATCGAGGACCTGAGGGCTCAGATCTTCGCAAATACTGTGGACAATGCTCACATCGTCCTGCAGATCGACAATGCCCTTCTTGCTGCTGATGACTTTAGAGTCAAGTATGAGATAGAGCTGGCCATGCACCAGTCTGTGGAGAGCGACATCCATGGGCTCCACAAGGTCATGGATGACACCAGTGTCACTCGGCTGCAGCTGGAGACAGAGATTGAGGCTCTCAAGGAGGAGCTGCTCTTCATGAAGAAGAATCACGAAGAGAAAGTAGAAGGCCTACAAGCCCAGATTGCCAGCTCTGGATTGACTGTGGAGGTAGATGCCCCCAAATCTCAGGACGTCGCCAAGATCATGGCAGACGTCTGGGCCCAATGTGACGAGCTGGTTCGGAAGACTGATAGAAGCTGGACAAGTAGTGGTCTCAGCTGAGTGAGGAGAGCAGCACAGTGGCCACCACGCAGTCCACTGAGGTTAGCTGCTGAGATGATGCTCACGGAGCTGGGATGTACAGTCCAGTCCTTGGAGATTGACCTGGACTTCATTAGAAATCTGAAGGCCAGCTTGGAGAACAGCCTGAGGAAGGTGGAGGCCCACTATGCCCTGCAGATAAAGTGTCTCAACGGGATCCTTCTGCACCTGGAGTCAGAGCTGGCACAGACCTGGGCAGAGGAATACCACCAGGCTGAGGAGTAGGAGGCCCTACTGAACATCAAGGTCAAGCTGGAGGCTGAGATCGCCACCTACCGCCACCTGCTAGAAGATGGCAAGGACTTTAATCTAGGTGATGCTCTGGACAGCAGCAACTCCATGCAAACCATCCAAAAGACCACCACCTGAGACTTTGCTGAAGTTGCTTATCAGTTTCAGAATATTTTGGGCTGAGATGATGGGGTCTTCTAAATATACAATCATGTCGTATGCAAATAGAGGCAATTTGACTTCCTTCTTTCCTATCTGAATACCCTTTATTTCTTTTTTCTTGCCTGATTGCTCTGGCTAGAACTTCCAATACTATACTGAATAGGAGTGGTGAGAGAGGGGCATCCTTGTCTAGTGCCAGATTTCAAAGGGAATGCTTCCAGTTTTTGCCCATTCAGTGTGATATTGGCTGTGGGTTTGTCATAAATAGCTTTTATTGTTTTGAGATACATTCCGTCAATATCTAGTTTATTGATAGTTTTTAGCATAAAGGGCTGTTGAGTTTTGTTGAAGGCCTTCTCTGCATCTATTGAGATAATCATGTGGTTTTTGTCTTTGGTTCTGTTTATGTGGTGAATTAGATTTATAGACTTGCGTATGTTGAACCAGCCTTGCATCCCCGGGATGAAGCCTACTTGATCGTGATGGATAAGCTTTTTGATGTGCTGTTGCAATCGGTTTGCCAGTATTTTATTGAAGATTTTTGCATCTATGTTCATCATGGATATTGGCCTGAAGTTTTCTTTTCTTGTTGAGTCTCTGCTGGGTTTTGGTATCAGGATGATGTTGGTCTCATAAAAATGATCTGGGAAGGATTCCCTCTTTTGGATTGTTTGGAATAGTTTCAGAAGGAGTGGTACCAGCTCCTCTTTGTATGTCTGTTAGAATTTGGCTGCGAACCCATCTGGACCTGGGCTTTTTTTGGTTGGTATGCTATTAATTCCTGCCTCAACTTCAGCCCTATTATTGGTCTATTCAGGGGTTTCACTCTTCCTGGTTTAGGCTTGGGAGGATGCAAATGTCCAGGAATTTATCCATTTCTTCCAGATTTACTGGTTTACGTGCATAGAGTTGTCTGTAGTAATCTCTGATGATGGTTTGAATTTCTGTGGAATCTGTGGTGATATTCCCTTTATTGTTTTTTGTTGCATCTATTTGATTCTTCTTGCTTTTCTTTTTTATTAATCTCACTAGTGGTCTGTCTATTTTGTTGATCTTTTCAAAAAATCAGCTCCTGGATTTACTGATTTTTTGAAGGGTTTTTTGTGTCTCTATCTCCTTCAGTTCTGCTCTGATCTTAGTTATTTCTTGTCTTCTGCTAGCTTCTGAGTTTTTTTTTTGTTTTTTTTTTTATCTTGCTCCTCTAGCTCTTTCAATTTTGACGATAGGGTGTCGATTATAAAGCGTTCTATTATAAGGACACATGCACACGAATGTTCATTGCAACACTGTTTACAATAGCAAAGACCTGGAACCAACCCAAATGCCCGTCGATGATAGACTGGACAGGGAAAATGTGGTACATATACACCATGGAATACTATGCAGCCATAAAAAATGATGAGTTCGTGTCCTTTGTAGGGACATGGATGAACCTGGAAACCATCATTCTCAGCAAACTGACACAAGAACAGAAAATCAAACACTGCATATTCTCACTCATAGGCAGGTGTTGAACAATGAGAACACATGGACACAGGGAGGGGGAGCATCACACACGGGTCTGTGGTGGGGAGCTAGGGGAAGGACAGTGGGGGGTGGAGAGTTGGGGAGGGATAACATGGGGAGAAATGCCAGCTATAGGTGATGGGGAGGAAGGCAGCAAACCACATTGCCATGTGTGTACCTATGCAACAATCTTGCATGTTCTTCACATGTACCCCAAAACCTAAAATGCAATAAAATGTATATTAAAAAAAAAAAAAAAACCAAAAAACAAGACCACCACCCACCGGACAGTGGATGGCAAAGTGGTGTCTGAGACCAACGGCACCAAAGTTCTGAGACATTAAGCCAGCAGAAGCAGGGTGCTCTTGGGGGAGCAGGAGGCCAATAAAAAGTTCAGAGGTCAAAATAAGATAAAATAGCCAGGCACAGTGGCACAGACCTGTAGTCCCAGCTATTCAGGAGGCTGAGGTAGGAGGATTGCTTGAGCCTGGGAGATTGAGGCTGCAGTGAGCTGAAAACGCCTCACTGTACTCCAGACTGGATGACAGAGAGAGACTCTGTCTCAAATATTAAAAAATGTGCTGGATCCTGGAGGGCTTCTCTCTCCTCCCTCCACTGTTCTTTCTTCTCCCTAATTCTTTTTTGTCATCTTTTTCTTTTCTTACCTCCAAGTCTGCTTCTCTCAATGTATGACCTCATATGTTCCAGAGGCAAAAAAGAGGAAGAGTGGGAGGGAGGCCTTGTCCCAAACTATGTAAACTAGTTGGAAACTCCAGAGAAAGAAAGGTTTTCTCTTTCCCTGAAGCCCATGTGTAAAATTCCAGGGAGCCCTAATTCGTCTGTGTGGGTCACATGCCCCCCTTCTCCTGGCAAGTTCCTATGGCTAGGGGGATGGGTTATTTGATTATCTGGCTTAGGTCACATGCTGAGACCAGTGGCCAGGCAGGCAGCCCACATAATCCAATGAAATGGAGGAGTATCTCATTGCAGTAGTTACCGCTACCAGAGGGAGGGGTTAAGAGCAGTGATGGCCATATTAGACCTACACATCAGCCATTGACATTTAGTAATGCACCCTGTTCTAGGCACAATGGGAAAGGAAATACAGGCACAGACTCTCCCCCATGTTGGAAAAAATGACAAACTCCACAGAGAGTTGCAAACTTATTTTGTAAGTTTTTTTCATTTGTAAGTCCAGTTTTCTCCACTGGAAAACTGGACTTCCTTGTATTGTCTGATCCTTTTCTAAGCTCCAAGACCCCTGCCCCTCTGATTCACAAGGACTTCACTCAGGGCAGCGTGGAGAACCTGTGGAAGGTAGGTTAGGCCCACTTCTCTGGCACCCGTGGGACTATTCTTAAGCTGTAGATCATATGACAATTCAATAAACGGAGGTGGGGTTGGGTGGAGATGAAGGAGTGCAGAGCAATCACTGTCCTCACCTGAAGATAGCCAGGGAACGTCAGGTGACTCTGGGTCAGTAGCAGATTGGCTGCCAGGATAGTCTTAGCTAGCTTGGGGGTAGAGTATAAGGAACTCCTTCAAAGCATACAGACTTCAGGGAAAAAAACAAAACAAAAACAAACGCAGGAAACCTGGACAACCTGATTAGTGCAGACCACCAACTGTTGGCCCAACTCCTAGAAAGAAGGACTGAACTGAGGATGCTGAGGATAGGAGGGGCATGGCTTTCAGCTTCAGGATTGGGTAAGAAGGAAGACAGGAGGGACACGTGGCATGGAAAATAGTTTGATAAGCTCCACCCCTGGAATCAGAGTTGAAAAGAACTTATAAATACCTTCATAGGGGCTGTCAGGAACTAAGGCCTAGAACCAAAAGACAGAGGGAGAGAAAGATGAGGAAGAAGAGGAGGCTCTGTACTGAATAGATTTATTGTGGAATAATAGATGTCCCTTTCACTCAGTGAGGGCCTCTGGACTCGGTGACACTCAGTAGAAGGCAACTGTAACTGGATATAATTATGAGGAAGGACCATGTCATCCAAGGCCAGGATGGGCTATTGGCAGGTCCTCCATCTATACTGCTGTGTGCTGTACAATCTGGGGGCTCCATTGCTATTTTAATCTATGTCAGTGGTGGTTCCTGCAGTGGTATGGTGCACAACCTGACTGACCATGGCAGTAAAACAGTTCCTTGATGTCTCAATGGCTAGATAGGTACAGCATAGCTAATGACTCATTCAATAACAAATGTGTCTGAAAACCAACCAGGAGCGGTACTGAGGCCTGAGAATCAGGCAAGGTTCTGTGGTTCCTGGGAGAGACATAGGAGGCTGTGTTCATATAATTGTCCAAGTTGTGGAGACAGAGAGAAGTGAATATTTCATTCTGTCTGGAGAGAGTGGTCAGAGAAGACTTCAGCAAGAAGGTGATACTTGAGCTAAGATGAAGAGGAAGAGTTGGCTGGGCACGGTGGCTCGTGCCTGTAATCCCAGTGCTTTGAGAGGCTGAGGCTGGCAGATCATGAGGACAAGAGATTGAGACTGTCCTGGCCAACATGGTGAAACCCCATCTCTACTAAAAATACAAAAATTAGCTGGGCATGGTGGCGTGCACCTGTAGTCCCGGCTACTCAGGAGGCTGAGACAGGAGAATCACTTGAACCCGGCGGGGGGAGGTTGCAGTGAGCTGAGATTGCACCACTGCACTCTAGCCTGGGTGACAGAGAGACTCTGTCTCAAAAAAAAAAAAAAAAAAGATGAAGAGTTAGCCAGACAGATCAGAAGTGGTGAGAGGGCCCATTCCTGGAAGAGGAAATAACACAAACAAAGGCAAAGAACTGCTGGTTCGTGTCCTGCCTAACCGGAAAGCCCATTTAGATATTTGAGTTTGCAGTGGCATAGAATGTAGACTTTAATAGGCATGTGGGAACTTGGATCCAGAAGGGCTTTAAGTGTTTTGCTAAGAGGTTAGATCTCCATATTGGAGGTATACGGAGGGGCAAGGAACCAAGGTCTTGGGTAACCCGTGGAACCTCCATCTCCATCCTGTAAGGCTTGGACTGTGACAGTGGAAGTAGTAAAAAGGGACATGGAGAATAATACACTTGCTATGTGCCTGCTTACTGAAAGGTCTGAATATGTCCCCCCCCCAGAATTTATATGTTGAAGCTTAATCACCAATGTGATAGTATTAATAGATGGAGCGTTTAAGAGGTGATTAAGTCATGATGACAGAGCCTTCATAAATAAGATTAGTGACCTTGCTAAAGAGGTTGAAGGAGGTTCCCAGGTGCCTTCTGCCATGTGAGTATGCAGCAAGAGGCACCATCTAGGAAACATCTGTGAGGCTTCACCAGACACCAGATCTGCTAGTGTCTGGGACTTCCCAGCCTCCAGAACTGTGAGCAATGCATTTCTACGATTCATAAATTACCTAGTTTAATGTATTTTGTTATAGCACTCTGAATGGACTAGGACAGCACCTGTATTTACTAGGTCCCTTATTGCATTAACGAATGCCTCCTGGGCAGGCAGATACTGTGACAGAGTGAAGTTGACAGGTGTTAGAGCCAGTGTGCACCAGCAGGGACTCTGGGGGACTGAAGCATGTGTGCCCTGTTTAAAGGGACAGTCATTACCCAGCTCTAGTCAGTTGTTGCCATGAAGAAATGTGGTCTCAGTTTTGCCAGCTCCCTTGATTTTTCAAGAGAAGCCAGAAATCAAGGTTTTAGGTAAAATTTTTTCTGCTTTAAATGAAAGCAACTAATTCAAATGTTTTCAAAACATCATGCAGGCCAAACAAAACTCAAGCATAAATGGGATTTAGCTAGCCACCTAGTTCTCCTATCTTCCCATTCATCACCTACCCACCCATCCATCCATCCATTCACTCACCCATATACACATCCATCTGTCCATCCATGAACACTCCTTCTATCCGCCCATCCACACACATAACCATACCTCCACCCACTAATCTATCCACCTGCCTATCTATTCATCCATCAATCCATCTATCTACTTTTCATCTTATCCACCCACCCATTTATATACCCATCTATCCATCCATCCACCCACCCTCCTATCTATCTACCCATACACACACACGGCCATACATCCACCCCACTAATCTCTCCCCCCCCCCCATATCCGTCCATCCATCCATTCCTCTTCCACTGTTAAAGTACACTCCCTCTCAAAACTTTACAAGATGGAAACATTCATTTTTGTTTCCATCTTCTCCACCTGCCCTTGGTCTTGGAAGTCCTGTTTCCCTCCAAATTCAAGCAAATTATGTTTGTAAAGTGGTGCAAATATGAGTGAGGTTGTGCCTACCTCTTTTTAAAGGGAAATTTTTGCTTTCTCTTTATGTCCTTGCTGTGTGGCCTAAAGTAGAAGTGTATTTTTTCTCCCCTTGGATTTGAGCCTTCATAAGTGTTCCAGAACAAAATTAAACCAAATAGAGAATTAGATTCCCCTCCCTTTTCTTGGAAATATCTTGCCACTGGGTGAGGCTCCCTGGGAATTAAGTAACTCTTCAAAAAGAGATCAGAAATAGATTTCTCAGTGGGGTTTCTAGATGTCAGTAAATGGATTTATGGAAAATGGGTTAGGTTTGGCAATTTTTAAACTGTGATTGGATGAATGTGCAATATATCTCCGTAAATAATCCCTTTTCACTTTCTCCTTCTCTACATCCAATTGGAACTCTTCCTCTTTAATGTCCTGCTTCCATTGTCTTTCCTTACTTTATTTAAATGCTTTACTTAAATATCTTCTCCAGCCTGAGGTTAGAGTATTGGAAAGGGAGAAGGTCAGATAACTAATATTTACTGTGCTAAATTCTTGATCTATGTGGTAGCATTTATATTTCTGATTTCCATGGCAGATATCCAAGCATGATCTAAATAGGAGGGCATTCATTACTAGATATATACATTCTTTGAGCTTCAATTGTTTCATCTGTCAAATGGAACAAAGCTTCCATTTCTCCTTTCCCAACCAAATGAAAATATCTTCAAAGGGTCTGCCAAGGTACCTCACAACACCACTATGACTAGTCCACCCTCAAAGGAATTAAAGCTTTGTTAAAATGTCTATGCTCTCTGGGAACTCATCCCACTGTCAAATCAGCTTTTATTATTATTCAAATGTATTTGTGAGATTAGGAGGCCCAGAGAGTATGAAACACAGGGAGGGTAGGTCTTGATGGAGTCTGATGGATCCAGGGGGAGGTCTGCATAGACACTGCTGGGAAGGAACATGGTAGGGAAGCATGCTCCTGGGGTACTTGGGGACAGTTTGAAGGCTGTCTGGGGAGGGAATGAACAAGGAGAAGTGGACACCTTTTCTCTCATATCTAGATCATTCATTTGGCCTACTACTTTCTCAGCTGAACACCTCCCCATCTGTGAGGAAATGTTGCATCAGAACAGGATGGTGTCATAAACTGAGCAATTCTTATCCATACCCTCAGTCTTCCTTTCTATCAAATGGACAGAATTGCTGTGAGACATTCAGGAAGATAAATTAAGGTAATGTTTGTGCGAGGGCCTGACTTCTCCTCCAAGGGGCTGCTTCTGTCTGAGCTCAGTCAATCTTCGGTTGGGCCTCTCCTGATAGGCCAGAGAGAGAGGTCTTTACAGCTGGGATCAGGTGTGAGGGTAGGGACAGGTGACCCGCCAGTCCTTAATCACCTGCTGACTTGCAAGGGGTAGGGTAAATACAGTCGTCCCTCAGTATTCACAGGGGATTGGTCTCCCATCAGATACCAAAATCCAAGAATTCTCAAGTCCCTTCTATAAAATGCTGTAGTATGTGCATATAACCTATACATATCCTTCTGTATACCTTAAATCATCTCTAGATTATTTATCATATCTCATATAATGTAAATGCTATGTAAATAGTTGTTACACTTTATTGCTTTTTATTTGCACTATTTTTTATTGTTGTATTATTGTTATTTAGTGCTTTGTGTTTCAAATATCTTCCATCTGTGATTGGTGGGTGTGGAACCCGGCGAAGCGGAAGGCCTGCTCTGCGACAGCAGCAGTGTTTAGCGCTTATTTTGTGCCAAGCATTTTACAGATGTTATGCATGTGATACTTTCAACAACCCCCGAAGTCGGAACTCTTTCGATTTCCATTTTATAAGTGAGGAAATAGAGGCATGGTGGGGAGGGTGAAATAATTTCCCCAAAGCCCCAGTGAGTGGGATAGTTAGGATGGAGTAGTGGCAACAGAGACCATATGGTTCGCAAAGCCTGAAATATTTACCATCTGGCCCTTGACAGAAAAAGCGTCCTGGCGGCTGCTACAGCAGAACGAGCTACTACCAATGCACGAGGCAGAGGGGGGCAAGGGGATAAATACCCTGACTGTTCCGCCCTCATACTCCGTGTCCTCTACTTCTGTTACTGCCTCCCACTGGCTGACCCAGGAACCCAGAGAATCTGCTCTCCCGGCTGTGCCCTCAACCCCTCAGTACGTTGCTTCCTTGTCTGGGGGCTTTCTGATGAGATGGGAGTTTCTGGAAGACTTGGGGCTTCAAGCTTCACAGGTTTTTTTTGTTTGTTTGAGACAAAGTCTTGATCTGTCACCCAGGCTGGAGTGCAGTAGGATGATCTCGGCTCACTGCAACCTCCGCCTCCTGGGTTCAAGCAATTCTTCTGCCTCAGTCTCCTGAGTAGCTGGGATTACAGGCAGCCACCAACATGCCCAACTAATTTTTGTATTTTTAGGAGAGATGGGGTTTTGGCATGTTGGCCAGGCTGGTCTCAAACTCCTGACCTCAGATGATCCATCCACCTCGGCCTCCCAAAGTGCTGAGATTACAGGCATGAGCCACGGTGCCTGGCCTTCATAGCATTTAAGAGTCAGGGCAGCTAAGACATAAAGATTCAAATCCTGACTAGTATTTCTAGTCCTGAGTTTCCCTGACTTGACAGTAGGACTGATGTAAGGCTTGAGGGAAAGGGTTTGGTAAGGCCCAAGGAGAGCCCTTGGAGAACAGAAAGGCCTTTTCCAAACTTGTTGGCCCTTCTGCCTAGGAGGGGCTTCCTCAGGGGGCCTCCCTGACCCTCTCTGTCCCCTAAGCTGTCTTTGCTTTCCTTCATATCACTCACCCCCTACTTCATGCTACATAATGTATTGTATGTACACATATCTGTGTATAGCAGGCATGTGCTTTGTATGTAGACATATGCACATAGTATACAGTATGCACATGTGTATACATACATGCTGTAGGTGTTAGTGTCTTGCCTCCCTCTCACACTATTATTTTATTCATCACTCTATCCCCAATGCCTAAAACACCCAACCGCTCAAATCAGGCACTCCATAACTGTTGGTTGAATGAATGATTGAAACAATGTCTGTTATTTTTAACAATTTCTTTTGTATCTTTCTTACTGTCCAGCCAGGACAGCACTTTCCCCTCCAGATTGTTCTGGATGAATGAAGGCATTTTTGATACAGATTTATAAGCATATCCAGGATTGGGATCCCTAAATAAGGCTAGGGCCCACAATCTCATCTAAATAAATGGGTGCTCCCCATCCCTGTGCCCTGTGGCTCTGCTGTCGCCCTGAGTTTGCTTTCCCTTCCCGTAAGCTTGCCTTCCTCATTTCCTACCCGGTGGCCTCAGGTGGCAGGTGAATGGGGCAGACATCTGCGCTGCTGGCCAGCACCAAAGGCAGGGGAAATGTGTGCAATTTCCTGAGCAGCACAGGAGGAGAGCGAAGGAAGAGGAAGGAGGAGTGCTGAGGCCGGCTGGCAACCTGCTGTCTTCATTTCCTGGGGGACTCCAGCAGCCGGCACAGAAGGAGTGAAATGAGATTGAGCAAGGTTCCCAGGCCCTCTGACTGTGAGTGTTGTGGTGAGAACTGAGGACTGGCTCTGAGGTTAGGTGGGTCACAGAATCATCTATCTTTTGATGAAACTTGCCTTAGCTTTTGTGGTTCTCATGGCTTTACCAAAGAACACGTTTGCATCTAAAATCCCTGAGAGCCTATTTCAGCCCTTGAAGCTCAGCCTCCTTTTTCTAGCTAGTGTGGGGCTGCCAGGCTAACCCAGCTGTAGCCACTCTCAGAATTCCCCCACACTTCCCTTGCGAGTGCCGAGAAAATGTCTTTCCTTTGTTTGTTTACAATTACTCTGATTTTCCGCACAGGTCCTGGCTGCTGGGTAAAGTACTTTTAGTCCAATCCTGTAAACCTAATTTGACACAGTTTTTTAGAAGTCATGGTTAGCCTCTTTAAGTGAAACAAAAAAACTTCCCAGTCCCTCATATTTTCCTTCCTGCCTCTCCATGAGATGGTGCCTGGGTGTGTGGAGGACTGTGGCCCACCTGTGTGGTGGCAGAGGGAGGCAGTGGCCTTTGGATCCTTGCTGGCCACAGCTGCAGAGTCGCTGGTCTGGGCTGCTGCTTGCCCTGGCTCTGCTGAGGTGGAGTGGTCCAAGCTGACCCCCAGGTGTGAGGGCACTGAAGCCTGTGACTTGCATCCCAGGTGGTCTGGTCCCTCTTTTGGCTTGGTCAGGTCCTGGGCATGTTACCTGCCCAGGCCCCTTCTTGGTTCTCACCTGTGAGCACCTGTTGTCCTCTCCATCTTAGCCCCTCTCTGGCTGGGCACCCTTCAGAGACAAGAGGCAACCCATATCAGTTTTACCTTCTAAATTGGTCCTTTTCTTTCATTATTATTATTATTATTATTTTGTTTTGAGACAGACAAGGTCTCACTCTGTTGTTCGGGCTGGAGTATAGTGGCATGATCTTGGCTCACTGCAACCTCTGTCTCCTGGGTTCAAGCAATTCTCGTGCGTTGGCCTCCTGAGTAGCTGGAATTACAGGCATGGCCACCACACCCACCTAGTTTTTTGTAATTCTAGTAGAGACAGGGTTTTGCCATGTCGGCCAGGCTGATCTTGAACTCCTGGCCTCAAGTGATCTGCCTGTCTAGGCCTCCCAAAATTCTGGGATTATAGGCATGATTCACCATGCCCGGCCTCATGATTCTTTTTTTTTTTTTTTTTTTTTTTTTGAGAGAGAGTCCCTCTTGTCACCCAGGCTGAAGTGCAGTGGCATGATCTTGGCTCACTGCAACCTCTGCCTCCGGGGTTCAAGCAATTCTCCTGCCTCAGCCTCCTGAGTAGCTGGGATTACAGGCATGCACCACCATGCCTGGATAATTTTTGTATTTTTAGTATAGACAGGGTTTCACCATGTTGGTCAGGCTGGTCTCGAACTCCTGACCTCGTGATTCGCCCACTTTGGCTTCCCAAAGTGCTGGGACTACAGGCAGGAGCCACCATACCTGGCCCTCATTATGATCCTTTTATGGGCAATTTAAAGCTTAGAATTTCAGACATAAAATATCAGTAAGTGCCCAAACCAGAAAGAGAGTATACTCTCAAAAGGTATTTACCCAAGGAGAACTGAATGAAGGGGCCAAAGAAGGCATCATCAGGGTTAACGGAACCAAAGAGGGAAAGTGTGACACCCAGGGATAAGCAAGAGTGGGAAGATATTATCACCTCTGCTGAAGGGGCAGGGACCATGGAGAAATGAACACATGGAAAAGGGGCTAACCAACAGAAGCAGGGGGCCGGGGAACTATGGCCCAGGGGTCTGCCACCTGTTTTTACAGATGAAGTTTTATTGGAAGACAGCCATGTCCGTTCATTTATATATTATCTATAGCTCCTTTGTGCTGTAACGGCAAACCTGAGCAGTGGTAACTACCCACAAAGCCTAAAATATTTGCTGTCTTAAGCTTTGCCAGACAAAGTTTGCTGGTAACTGCTGTTATGGGCAGTGTACCCCCCAAAATCCATACATGGAAGTCCTAACCCCCAGTACCGCAGAATGTGACTGTAATTGGAGATTGGGTCTTTAAAGAGGTAATTAAATTAAAATGAAGTCATTAAAGTGAGCCCTAATCGAATATTACTGGTGTCCGGTTTTGTGGTTTTTTGTGTTTTTGTGGTTTTTGAGACAAGGTCTCGCTCTGTTGCCCAGGCTGGAATGCAGTGGTGCGATCTCAGCTCACTGCAGCCATGACCTCCCAGGCTCAAGCAATCCTCCCACCTCAGCCTCCTGGGTAACTGGGACTACAGGTGTGTGCCACCATGCCTGGCTAATTTTGTTTATTTTTTTGTAGAGATGAGGTTTCACCATGTTGCCCAGGGGTGTCTCAAACTCCTGGGCTTAAGCAATGCACATGCCTCGGCCTCTCAAAATGCCAGGATTACAGATATGAGCTACCATGCCTGGCCACTAGTGTACTAATAAAAGAGATTAGGGCACAGAGATGCACAAAGGCAGGACCATGTGAAGATGCAGGGAGAAGATGGCCACGTGCAAACCAATGAGAGAAGCCTTAGAAGATACCAACCCTCCTCACACCTGTATTTGGATTTCTAGCCTCCAGAATTGTGAGAAATAAATTTATGTTGTTTAAGCCACACTGTGCTACTTTGTTATGGCAGCTCCAGCAAACTAATATAGCTGCTATAGTGGAACAAAGCCACTGTCAGACCACAGGAAGGCAGAGACGGCACATGGGGGATAAGTTCCCTGACTGCTCCTTCTCCCACTCCTGATCTAATTCTGGTGACCACCATTGGCTCAACCCACCAGAAACCAGCCAACAAAGTTGTCTGGGTGTTTCCGTCAATAAAGGTGGCTTCCCAGGCTTCAGAGCAAGACACAGACGGGCAGAGAATGGACCTGGGGATGAAAGTGGAAGAACCAGGGCATACACGGGAAAGTAGGGAGAAGGGTACCCATCACCCAGCTCCCTCAATTACCAATATTTTTCCATTCTTGTTTCATCTTTCTCTGATTTTTTTCTGGAGTATTTTAAGGCAAATCCCAGAAACCATATTGTTTCACCCAAATAGTATGCATCTATAATAAACAAGAATTGTTAAAAATGGCAATAATGCCTTTATCATACCCAATAAAATTAACAGAAATTCCTTAAAAATGTGTCATACTATTCGCAAATGTCCCCATTGCTTCAAAAGTATCTTTAACAGTTGGTGTCTTATAATCAGGAGCTAAACAAAGTTCACGCATCACACTTATGTGTTGACAAAACGGAGTCATTCGTCCCCTGTGAAATTTCTCACGTTCTGGATTCGGCTGTTGGCATCACTGAGTTGTCGTTGAACTTGTTCCTCTGTCTCCCGAATTTCCTGCAAACTGATAGTTAGATTTTGACTTGATTACATTCATGGGTGGTGTCTTCTCTTGCATCACTTTGCAGAAACAATCTGCTTCTCCCACTTTCTGTAATGTTGAGAATGATCTGTGGGTTCAGAGATGTTAGCTTCCTCTTGCCAGTATCAAGTTCTCTATTAACCTTTTATCTAATGATGTTAGTGTTTACTGATGACCATTGCCTGGTCCATTATCTCATTCAGGTTTGCAAAACGCTGATCTTCCAAATCTATCGTTCCTTCTGCATTTATTAGGTAGAATTTTTCTACAAAGAAGGATTTTCCCTTTTGACTATTTGTAACTCTGAAATAATTATTACAGAAAAAACATAATACATACCAATGTCTTTTTCTTTATCATCTTTCAGAATACTAAGTCAGTGAACTAGTATTCGATGATTTTTTTCTTAGTATTATTAAGAACTCATAGTTTAAAAATATATTTGAGGTGCTAAATCCATTGCAGTTAGTTTCTTTTGATGTCAAATTGTGCCATCCTTGGCCAGTGGGAGCCCTTCAGATTCCTGATCTCCTGTGTCCTTTTGACTTGACACCATTAATATTTCATCATTTCCTTGCTATCAGGTGCAATAAGATGGCTCAAACTCATTCTGTGCAGGTCTTTCTCCAGAGCTGTCATCCGCCCTGTGTCTTGGTCCTGGCTCACTAGAAAACAGGCTGAGGCAAAAGCGTAAGTGCTAACAGTTTACTGGGAAGAGTGCAATCCCAGGAAAGCAGGGAGGTTTAAAAGAAATGGGAAGTGAGGCAGAGGGGGAAGATGAAGTACAAAGGGAGGTGTTCCCAGGTGGCCACAGCTTCCCAATAAGCAGCCAGTTGCTTGGATGCTCACAGCCTCTTGACATAGGAGGCATGGAAAGACTGTATCTCAGCACAGTCTGCCATGCAGCATCCCATGTTCTGTTATCTCCTCTCCATCCCTGCGTTGTGTTTCTGTGCTCCAATCACGGCTGCAGGGGAAGCCAGCATCTCCATGTGGCCTGTGCAGCCAGCGTGTTGTCAAGGTGGTTTCTCTTGGCACTCACTTCTGTGCATGGGGACTCCTCAGTGTGTGCTGGTGGCAGTGGCTCTGGGCACAGCTTTACAGCCAAAACAACAGTGTGAGTGACGGTTAGGGCTGCATTGACCAGGAGGCAAGGCAAATGGCCAAGGCCCATTGGTATAGGGTGACCAAGCGGACCTCGGAGAGTGCATGACTGGGTACATCCACCCCTTCTGCCTCATGTTTTTAGACGTGCTCACATCCTTTTGCAGTATTCAGATCTCATGTGGGAAAAATCACCCATACTTCTTTCCATAGAGGGGGAGGTACAAGTCTACTTCTTCCAGGTGATGGCCAGTTGTAGTCTTCTCAAGAGATCTAAAACTGTTTGGCGAACAAAGCCACAGTCCTCACTGCTGCTGCTGGTCCAGTGGCCAGCATCTATATTTATCATCTCCCTCCTACACTGCTCATTTTGTTCTGCAGCTTCCAGTTTAGTGGAATCCTTACTACATACCCAGGTGAAAATGTTCCCACCTAAGTACCAAGACCTTTAATCCAACAGAATCTAGGGTGGCAGGAATAAGAAGCTAAAATTCTGCATGTCTTCACTGGGAGTGTTAGTGAGAAATCAATTGGAGTTTCAGCACTTGCATCAGTTCCGGTTCAACGTGGGTGCCATATTCAGTGTGGTGACCCTACATTTGTCCCAGGCTGGCCCTTCAGCTGAGACTGTGTCAGCCCATCACACCCTTTTTTAAAATAAAGCCAGCTGTCTCTGGGTGATGAGGTACATGGCAGACTATTATATCCTGTGGTTTTGAGCCCATTGTGTCATACTTGCCTGGTAGTAGAATGCGCTCTTTGGTCTGTGATGATGTAATGTAGGGTATCATGTCAACAGATGAGGCATTCTGTCCACCCTCAGATGGTGGTGCTGGTAGAAGCACTGTAGAAAAAAACAGGTATGACATGTTGGGCTCAAAGCCACAAGATAAAGTAGTCTTACGCGTACCTCATCACCCAGAAACCACTTGCAAGAGAAAAGATGGCAGAATGACCTGGGGGAAGTCTCAGCTAAAAGGCCAGCTCAGGGACACCTTGCAGGGTTGGGACACTGGAGGTGGTACATGGACTGTTGTCTTTTTCCTTCCAGACCCCTGACCAACAAGCAGAGCCAAGGACACCACACTTCCACACAGCAAGCAGCCTACTGCTGGCAGCTCTGTCCACAGGGCGGATTTCCCTCCACCGCTATTTCTATGTGGGGCTGTCATATGGCAAAGTCCATTTCCGGCTAGGGTCAACTTCGTATTAATGCTGGTAGATCATGAATATAACCAAGCCCTATTGAGTGGCTCAGAGGGATATCAGTTTCATGTGGGGCTCAGAGGGTAAAATGGGCTCTCCAGAATGTCCAAGCAGCAGTACAAGTTTCCCTGCCACTTAGGAGGTATGACCCAGCAGATCCAATAGTGCTAGAGGTATCCGTGCAGGTGATAATGCTGCAGGAGTGTTAATAAACTGCAGCAAGAGAGATGCAGCAGAGACCCCTAGGGTTCTTCAGCAAGGCCATGCATTGAGTCTGTGTTCTCAAGCCCTGCCAGAGATTACTGCCTGACCATGGGATACCAAATGACTACACGGAACCACAGATGTTCATTGTGATCTGAGTATTATGAATCCAATGAGTCATACAGTTGGGTGGATATAGCAGTAATCCACTGTACCATAAAAATGACACAGTCAGGATGTGGCCTGACCAAATACAGAAGGTACAAGCAAATGACATGAACAGGTGGCCCAGATTCCCATGGCACCTACCTCTTTGCACCAACACATGTCTCAACAGGAGGACAATGGAGAAGGTCTATTGCTTTCCTTGCCATATAAAGGAGAGCTGCTTTCGACCTCCCTGTTATTAGGGATAAGGAAAGGCAATAATTCACCGTCTCAACAGCCATAAATCAAGTGTCAGAGGTACCACCAGTGGCAGAGCAGCTGTGCTGCAACAGGGTTACGTCCTGGTCAGGTTGACAGTAATCTACCACTATCCTCCATGAGGTGTCTGGTTTTTGCAAAGGCTAAAAAAGTGAATTGAATAGAAGTGTGATGGGAGCCACTATTCCTGCATCCTTTAAGTCCTCAAAAGTAGCAGTAATCTCTGTAATTCCTCTTAAAATGAACTATTGCTTCTGAGTTACTGTCTTGGCCAGGACAAAGGGTAGGTTCCGCATGGCCCCTCCTATCAAAATAACTTTTAACTTGTAAGCCAGGGAACCAATGTGAGGGATCTGTTATCTGTTAACTGTGTTCATCCCAATTATGCATTCTAGCCAGAGTTATAATTGAGAACCAGAGAAATTAACAAGGGGTGGATTCATGCACTTTCCCCTTGTTCAAAGTTACCCTGGCAAAAGGCAAACAGTTCTCTCTGGGGAAAGATAAATTATGAGTTCATATCTGTATTTCCAATTAAAACCTTAGATTACAGAGTCTTAACTCATTTTGAGTTTTTACTTGTCTCTCGTCTTTTGTGTTAAAAAATCTTGGTTCATAATTATGTGAGTAAAAGCACACATTTGCTGATCCTGCAATATGCGGAGGATAGTTTCATAAGGACACTACCAAGAGTTTCCTCTCTGTCTGAGACTGTATTGTTGCTCACTCATGTTCGTGCCAATCTCCGTAGAGGATTACACATCTCTGCACTTTTGGACTCAGGCTGTGTGTCTTTCTTTGGCCAATAAAATGAGAGTGGAATAAGAATAACATTGGTCATTTACAGGAAGAAGGTCTAAGAGCCTGAGTATCTTTTTTCTCTGTCTCGATGACTATCACAATATTCCAGACAGGTGCTTTTCCCCAGCCTGAGTCATGGAGAGAAGACAACATGGGTCAGAACTGTAGCCAACACACAATAACCACGTAGCATGGAAGAAAAGAAACTTTGTTGTGGAAGGCACCTTGACTTGGCTTTATTTGTTATCACAAAATAACATCATCTAGTCTATCTGGATTTATAGAGCATTGAATGCAGTTTAACATTTTTTCATGGTTCTTGTTAGTCCTTAGGATATATATCCCATTAAAGATATACTGTCAAATACTATTATTTTTAGAGTCATTTGCAATAATTCTTCTTTATGTGGTTAAATTACCAACCTAATACACAATCATTATTACTTGTTTCCATTTTCCAACTTTTATTAATTTCTTTGTCTTTTATTTTTATTTTTATTTTTGAGACGAAGTCTCGCACTGTTGCCCAGCCTGGAGTGCAGTGGCGTGATCTCCATTCGTTGCAACCTCCACCTCCCAGGTTCAGGCAATCTTCCTGCCTCAGCCTCCTGAGTAGCTGGGATTACAGGTGCCTGCCACCAAGCCTGGCTTATCTGTTGTATTTTTAGTAGGGACGGGGTTTCACTATGTTGGCCAGGCTGATCTTGAACTCCTGATCTCGTGATCTGCCTGCCTCAACCTTCCAAATTGCTGGGATTACAGGCGTGAGCCACCATGCCTGGCCTTGCCTTTTATTTTAAATTTTTAAATTTTTTTATTTTTTGAGGCAGGGTCTCACTTTGTTACCCAGGCTGAGTACAATGGTGTAATCATGGCTCACTGCAGCCTTGACCTCCTGGACTCAAGTGATCCTCTCACCTCAGCGTCCTGAGTAGTTGGGACTATAGGCATGTGTTACCATGTCTAGCTTTTTTTTCTCTCTCTCTCTTTTTTTTTTTTTTTGTAGAGATGAGCATCTCCCTGTGTTGTCCAGGCTGGTCTCAAACTCTTGGTATCAAACAATCCTCCCACCTTGGCCTCCCTAAGTGCTGGGATTACAGATGTGAGCTATGACACTCTCACTCCTTTTTATCTTTATTTACATTTGTTTTTCATTTGAAACATTTACATTGGTCCAAAGTTAAAATATACAACGAACTACATTACAGTTAAGTCTAGGGTCCATCTCTGTCTCTCTACCCTGTTCCTTCCCTTCCTTATACGTCTCCATCTTAACTGTTTTTGTTTTATCCTTCTATTATTATCGTTTAGTAATAAAAGCAAATATATCTTTTTATTCATATACCCCCCTTTCTTCAACAAAAGCATACCAGAAAACACTTTCCTGTCCCTTGCCTTTCTTAGTTAACAATATATCTGGAAATATAAGTATATATAGAATCCTTCCTATTCATTTTTATAACTGTGTAATACTCCATTGTATGGATGCACCATAATGGATCCTGTACAGATAGACATTTGGACTATTTTGTTCTTTTACTATTATAATTATTGGCAATGGATATCCTTGCATATATGTCATTTCATATTTTTGCCAGTTTATTTTTGAGATGGATTCCTAGAAGTGGTATTGCTGTGTCAAAAGTTAGATAAATTTGTAATTTTGCTAGACAGTCTCAATTTCCCTCCATAAGGGATTTTGTTTTGTATTTCTGCCAGCAGCTTATGAGAGAATCTCTTTTCCAACAGCCTTATCAAGAGTAGGTAGTCAGACTTTGGATTTTTGCCAGACGGATAGGAGAGAAGTGGTATTTCTGTGTACTTTTAATTTGCCTTTTTTGTATCCTGAAGAAGCTGAGTTTCTCGCCACACATTTAACAACATTTGCATTTCCTTCCTGCATACAGTTTATATCTTCTGCTCATTTTTCCGTGGGGTCATTGCTGATTTTCTTCGCAATTTTTAGAAGCTCTTTATCCACTGGGAATATTGATCCTTAGTTTAGAAGTTGTATTTCAGATAATGCAAAATGGCACAATCCTATGTCATGTGCAGGGGAATTTGGGAACATCTAGCAAAATTACTAATGCATCTTTCCTTTGACCCAGGAACCTCACAGAGGCCCTGGACTTGACATGCTGAGCTGCTGAAACAGCAGTGGCCACCTCTAGACTACTTGCTATGCAAGAAAATGAGCCCTTAGATGGAGGGTGGTCAGTTCTTTTGTTTTTGTTACCTGATGCTTCCCTACATGATACACATCTGTTTTTATACAGATCAAGCTATTATAAATATTTATTTAGAGGTTTTTCTCGTCCACTAGGCACATCGAGAACATCCATTCTTTCTCTCTAATCTCTGTCACCTCTCTCCTTCTCATTTATCTCTTATATTTTCTTCCATTTTTTCCCACCATGATGTTATCCTTATCCAGTGATTCAACTGTTTAAAAGTAGCCTTTTGGCCGGGTATGGTGGCTCAAGTATTTAATCCCAGCACTTTGGGAGGCCCAGGTGGGCAGATCACCTAAGGTCAGGAGTTTGAGACCAGCTTGGTCAACATGATAAAACCCCATCTCTACTAAAAATACAAAAATTAGCCGAGTGTGGTGGTGCAGGCCTGTAATCCCGGCTACTCAGGAGGCTGAGGCAGGAGAATCACTTGAACCCGGGAGTCGCAGGTTGCAGTGAGCCAAGATTGCGCCACTGCACTCCATCCTGGACAACAGAGCCAGACTCCGTCTCAAAAAAAATTAAATTAAAAAATAAAAGTAAGTTCTGAGGCACAGTCTAATGCCTCCCCCAACCGCCCCCCCATACCCTGTGCACAACAAAAGGGTTCCTAGGGGAAGCAGAAGCAGAAAGGTAACAAGAGTGATTTTATACATTATTTCTCCATTCTTTGGAGTCTAGAAGGTGGATGCCTTGGTACTGGGGCAGCATGTTTGCAGTAGCTCTAGCTGTGTCTGCTCTGGGGATGTCCAAGGGAATTGTAGAATTGATTGGGATATGTACAGAGGCTGGGCCCTGTCTGGCCTCCCCCTGTGCCAGCTCAGGCCTCCTTAGCTGTGTGTCTTTTTTGGCTACCACTCCTTTAGGCATATAAATGGTATATCTTCTCTCCCTGACCTGGGTGGAGCCCACATATTTCAAGGAAGTCATGCTTTGGCTCCGCTTACGGCTGTGCTTATCATTTCACATGGCAGTTTCCGAAGTCAGCACTAAAGTCTGTAGATGCTACCCTATCAAAATAAAAGACTAGGACCTAAGAATTTATATTCTGGGATATTTATCGCAGCATCATTTGTAGTGGTAAAAAAAGGAAGTAACATAAATGCTTATCAATAGGTGCAATAAATGATGGTACGTTCATACAATGGGGCATTTTTTTTTATTACTCCTTAAAAATGAGCTACAGCTGGATCTGTTGCCCTGGAGAGATGGTAAGATATACTGTACTTCAGAAGCCACCACTGTGAACTATGTACTGTGTTCCTCTTTTTTCTCTCTCTCTGTATTTTTAGAAACAGGATCTTGCCCTGTTGCCCAGGCTTGAGTGCAGTGGCTATTCATAGGTGTGATTATAGCACACTGCAGCCTTGAATTCCTGAGCTTAAGAAATCCTCCTGCCTCAGTTTCCTGAGTAGCAGAGACTATAGGCATGTACCGCCATGCCTGGTTTTCACTATATTTCTTAAATGACCAAAAAAAAACCTTCCTTTATTTGTGTCTACAGGTTTTTTACATTTTTGAATATTCTATGTATGTTAGGTCCCAGTTTCTCAATGTGTAAATGGCAGATAACAATAATAGTTCTCTCAGAAGGTTGTCTGGAGGACTAAATGAGCTACAGTAGGTAATACGTGAAAACAGGTCTGTATTATAATAAGCATTAAGACCTTTTGTTTACTGTTGTTGTTTTCAGTGAACATAGATGAATATGTAGAGAAATGTTCTCCGGCTGTTAATACTAGTTACAGTATGGCAGGAGAGAAACAGGAAAATGGAAATATTATTTACAATAAAAATTAAAGTAGAAATGTGGAAATTAACATTCTAAGTTATATCTATAATACTATAATGAATATGAAAAATCTAAGTATATGTGAGTACAAATAAAAATATTGATTTAATTAGGTGACTTGAGTGTGGGCAATTTTTATCTCAGATTCTGTGGCTATTTCAATGTTGTTTTTCCTATCAATTATTTTAAAAGCTCCTGGCATAGATATTCAACAAATGGTAGCTATTTCTATAATAATTTTGAGAATGGCTTTTCTAGCAGCTTCCTGTCCTTGGGCGCCTGCCAAACACCATGGCTGCTCATGGTGGCCCTTAAGGAGCTCCTTTCCACTCCATTGCACTGCTTCTTAATTTTCCTGTTTGCAGAGTTAGTTTGATTCTGTGACACTAAGCAGGGAGGAACCATGATGATCTTGACATGGATGTGGGGAGGCGGTTGTAATTACAAGTGATGTAATCACAAGTCCCTGTGAGAGGGAAACAGAAGGTCAACGCTGGAAGACGATGTGATGATGGAAGCAGAGATTGGAGTGGTGCAGCCATGAGCCAAGGAATGTGGGCAGCCTCTACAAATTGGAAGAGGAAAGGAATGGTCTCTCCTGGGGTCTCCTGAAGGAAATCTTAAAAAAAAATCTTGAGCCCCGTAAGGCTCATTTTAGACTTCTGACCTCTAGAACCATAAGAGGATACATTTGTGTTGTTTTAAGCTTCTATGTTTATGGTAATTTGTTTCAGTTGCAATAAGAAACTAGTACAGGAACTCAGCTAAACCAACTCTAAATGCCTTGGTTTCCTGCAAAATCCTAGTTTGCATTACTAGAGCTGAATATCACGTTGTTCTTTCTCCTTGAATTCTTTCTGTGAACAAATCCTAATCTCTTCTCAGGCAGATGAATGCCTTGGGCAGAAAGATTTACACTCAGAAAGGCAACTGTTTACATACATATTTACATTTACACAAATAACAAAACCAAGAAGACTGGAAGGAAATACACCAAAACATTAACAATGGTGGAAATATCAACCCATTTCCTGCCTTGAACTTTTGTGGATTTTCCCAATTATCTCTAACAAACAGGCATTTTTTTTTTTTTGTAATAAAAAGCATACTTTTACATGATGAGGTATGAGACAGTCTTAGTATTTACGCCATTCTCTGGTACTGTGGAAATTAGTATAAAGGATAGACCATCATAAGCTGGAGAGGCCAGGGAAGGTTTCATGAAGCAGAGAGGAATCTGAGCAAGGCCTGGAAGGATAGTAATATGGTCTGGCTCTGTGTCCCCACCCATATCTCATCTTGAATTGTAATCTCTATGTATTGAGGAAGGGACCTGGTGGGAGACGATTGAATCATGGGGCCGTTTTCTTTGTGCTGTTCTCATAACAGTGAGTTCTCACAAGATCTGATGGTTTAAAAGTGTTTGGCCCGTTCCCCTCCCCCATCTCTTCTGCAGCCATGTAAGACATGCCTTGTTTCCTCTTCACTCTCCACCATAATTGTAAGTTTCCTGAGGCCTCCTCAGGCATATGGAGCTGTGAGTCAATTCAACCTCTTTATTTATGCATTTATGTATGTATGTGTGTATGTATGTATGTATTTATGTATTTATTTTTCTGAGACAGAGTCTTCCTCTGTCACCAGACTGGAGTGCACCAGTGTGATTTTGGCTCACTGCAACCTCCGCATCCTGGGTTCAAGCAATTCCCCTGCCTCAGCATCCCGAGTAGCTGGGACTATAGGCCTGTACCACCGTGTCCAGCTAATTTTTTGTATTTTAGTAGAGACAGGGTTTCACCATGTTGGCCAGGATGGTCTCAATCTCTTGACATCAAGATCCACCTGCCTCAGCCTCCCAAAGTGCTGGGATTACAGGCGTGAGCCGCCACGCCTGGCCCAAACGTCTTTCTTTATAAATTACCTAGTCTCAAATGGTATCTTTATGCAATGGGAAAAGGGACTAATACAGATGGGCATTTGAGAGGCACGGTAGCAGGCTGAAGGCATGCCCGGCAGTGGCCATGACGTGAGCCAAGCACAAGAGTGTATTTTCCTGAGTTAATAAATAAACCCATTCAACTTAAGGGGAACAACTGCAGAGAATATAATACTACAAAGAAAAAAAGATTTATCCAGCATTTATTTTATGCTGGATACTATACTGAGGACTTTATCTCATTTAATCCTCTGAACAGTCTCATGAGGAATGTTCTAGATTTATCCTAAATATATAGGTGAAGTAATGGAAAAACATAGATGCCACGTAATTTGTCAGCAAGTGGTAGAGGCTAGATGTGAGCCCCCAAATCACTCCAGAGCTTATATTTCAGAGTGGGATTGGAGAAGCAGACTGGATAAGAATTCTTAAGGCTTTGAAATAGCAGGTGTATTCATTTTCTATTGCCACAAATTTAGAAGCTTAAAATGACACCCATTTATTATGTCATAGTTCTGTAGATCAGAAGTCCAGGCAGGAGCATTTGGATTTCTCTTTGGGGTCTCACAAGTCAAAATCAAGGTGTTGCCAGACTGGGCTCTTATCTGGAGGCTCTGTGGAAGAAAATTGGCTTCCAAGTTCATCCTGGTTGCTGGCATAATTCAGTTTCTTGTGGTTTGTAGATTCCCCGTTTCCTGAATGGCTGTTGTTGAATGTTTCTCATGCTTCTAATTTCTGAATTCCTCTTCTGCCACCAGCTGAAGAACACTCTATACTTTTAAAGGGCTTGTTTGATTAAATTAGGCCCACCTAGAGAATCTCCCCTTTGCTGTATAACATAATTATGGAAGTGACAGCTCAATCTATTAATAGGTTCCACCCACACTCAAAAGGAAGCATATTATATATACAAGAATGCGTGTCATGTGGTCATACTTATAATTCTGCCTATCCCCCACCCGGCTGAGGTTCTGCTTTTTGTCTTGGTAAAGGATTGTCACTGGAGGTTTTGTAGAGGTATGTGTATTGCTGAGTAGTGGGTTTTACAGAGATGACTGGGCCTAAGTGTGGAGCTGGGACTGAGATGAGGAAAGAGAGAAGACAGGGAGGCCCTGAGTGCAAGGCAGGGGTGTGAAGGCCATGAAGAGGGAGAATTGAGGGAGTGGAGAGGAGAAGACAGATGGGAAAGAAATTGAGGAGACAGGCTTTCTGGGGCTTGGTGATTCATTTTGCAGGGCTTTCAACCTTTGGAACATGTTTGTAGTCATAATTTCCTCTGACCCTCCTTACACACCTGTGAGGCAGAAGGCATTATTCTTTCCATTTGACAAGCAAGGGAACTGGCAAGTCCCCAAACATCTCCGTGCCTCGAAGGTCACACTATAGATCTGTGGCCCAGGTCACTGGACTTAGCCTGGTCCTTCCTGGAGCTCAGGAAAAGGAAATTGTGCTGGACCGATTTGTGGCCTTTTGATCCTGTATCATCCTTGCTTCTGCCATCCTCCTCGCTTGGGCCCATGGACAGTTCCTTTCCAAGGGAAACAGCTGGGGGAAGCTGATTGACAGGCATACTGCTGAGGACAGGAGAAATTGCTTTTAGGTTCCTGGACCTTCTGCATCCTTAGTGAGGCTGTGAAGAGGTTGGAAGTGGGAGGGCAGAGAGGGCAGAGAGAAGATTTTCCTCATCTCTGTAAGGTGGGGAGAGAGAATTAAAACACACACACACACACATATACACACACACACACACACACACTCTGAAAAGGGAATGGGAGGGGCTAGAAGGGGTAGAGGGAGTGGGAGAGTGAAAGTGGGACAAAGCAGCCCAATGACACCTGTTGATTATAGGTGATACAGATCTATAGAAGAAAAATGAGGCATTGCAGAGATACAACAGGAAAAAAATACCCACTCATAATCCTGCAAGGCAGGAATAACTCCTTTTAAGATTTTAGAGCCAAAGTTCCCAGGTTTTGTATGTGACGCTGTGCATTCTATAACAAGTACCTACTGTTCTAGAATCTGCTTTGTGGCTGATCACTATTGATGACAGCTGTCAGGATGCGCCCCTGCGGCCAAAGTGTCTGCATCTATGAGAAGATTTTGGCAGAGGCTATTTCCTGTCCACCTCACCCTGTCCCCATGACCAGTGGACAGGCAAGCCCAGGCAGGGGGTGGGGGTCCAGGAAACAGAAAAGCCGTCCACTTAGCCTGCTGCCCTAGGCTGCCTGTTCTTCAGAAACAAATCACTCAAAAAAAAAAGCCACAAAAAGCCCTCACTCTATTAAGAAACCTAACCCAGTAATCTCAGCTCTCAAATGCTTGCTTTTTCTCCAGTCTGCCTGAATAGGAGAAAAGCAGAATGAAGCATTTAAAATGGCACATATTGATTGGCTTGGCTCACCAAAAGAGGGCACTTTTACTAGCCTTTGAAATTACAATTTATTCAGTAGTGAAAAAGTAACTCAATTTGAGAGAGGCACTCCTCAGGAGTTGCATTTTTGCCACATAAATTATGTCATTATCATTGTTCACTTGTCATTCTCTGGAAGCCACTAGGCAAAGCACAGTTCCTGGCATGCAGGAGGCAATCAATAAAGGCTGTTGAATTAATGAGATTATAACTGGCAGAAAAGTTCAAATTTCAGAGACTTGGGAAGTTCGATGCGGTATGCCATGAGTTGAATTTGCAAAGTTTATCCCCTTTGGTCAGTACAAGGAAGACCACAGGGTTTAGAATCAGCCTGACCTAGGTTCCAATTCTTTCCCATTTCAGCCCTAAGAATGCTTCACATCCTGGTTTCCTCATTAAAAATGGGATAGACATCTCTCTAGCATGTCTGTTGTGAGTATTCAAATAGATGCTCCCTGCCAAATACATTCTACAGATCAGATCAGAGAAAGTGTTGGCAACACACTTGGACAGTGGTACTGCTAGATCCTATTTTGCTAGAGACTGGGGTTTGATTTCACAAAATTTTTTTTTGAGATGGAGTCCCACTCTGTCATCAAGCCCAGGTGCAGTGGTATGGGTGCGATCTCGGCTCCTGCAACCTCTGCATCCCAGGTTCAAGTGATTCTCCTGCCTCAGCCTCCTGAGTAGCTGAAATTACAGGTGCCTGCCACCATGCCCAGCTAATTTTGTATTTGTAGTAGAGACAGGGTTTTGCCATGTTGGCCAGACTGGTCTTGAACTCCTGACCTCAAGTCACCAGCCCACCTCGGCCTCCCAAAGAGCTGGGACTACAGGTATCAGCCACCGTGCCCGGTGGAAATAATTGTTGAATAAACAAAATGTTTCCTTTTACTTCTCATTTTCTCTTCCTTGCCTGCAATTCCAGAAACTGCCAGCAGGGCCAAAGAAGTGGATCAACTCAGGATTGCAATGAGCCATTTTTCTGTACTCAAATGATCTGAATTTATTTACCCACAATGAAAGGATCTATTTGCATATTAGTTTCTTACGTATTTCACTGTTAAAGTCCTGAGGTGCATCCTTGATTGAAGCTGTCTGTTGCAGATAAGAAAGAGGATACATGTGCAGAAACGCTTGCAGGTTTCTGCGTTCTTGCACTTGGGATCAGTTGATGACAACTTGGGAGAGATTACCTGAACTCAGGAGTTCGAGACCAGCCTGGCCAACATGTGAAACCCTGTCTCTACTAAAAATACAAAAATTAGCCAGGAATGGTGGTAGGTGCCTGTGGTTGCAGCTACTCAGGAGGCTGGGGCAGGAGAATTGCTCGAACACGGGAAGCATTGAACCTGGGAGGCAGAGGTTGTAGTGAGCTGAGATGGCACCACCACTGCACTCTGCACTCCAGCCTGGGAGACAGAGTGAGACTCTGTCTCCAAAAAAAAAAAAAAAAAAAAAAAAAAAGGAAATTGAACAATAAGAAAATGTGAATGACATAATGGTAGGTAGTAGTAGGTGTTCCGAATACAAATAAAGCATGGTAAGGAGAGAGAACACTACTGAGGCAGTATTTGAGTTGACAAAGTAAGAGTAAGATTTTGTAGACATTTGAGGGCACAGAACATTCTAGGTAGAGGAAATAATGCAAAGGCCCAAACGCAGAAGCATGCTTTGGATGAGAGGATCCAGGAGACCAGCATGACCAGACAGCAGTGAGCAAGGAGGAAGGTGGAGGGAGGTAAAGTTGTAGAAATAGCCAGGGCCCAGATTATGAAACCTTAGGAATGTGGTAGTGATTTGAGATTCTATTCTAAGTGTTCTGGGAAATCGTTAAAGGGTTAAAATTAAAATTAAAGTCAGATTATGGCAATCTATAATTGCATGGTAGATTGCCATAAACTAACTTTAATTTTCAAATGATCACTCTAGCTGATATGAGAAGAAGATTGTTGTGGGGGAAGAATAGAGTCAGGGGAGATCAGTTAGAAGCCTGCTTCAATCAAGCGGGTCAGAGGGGATGGTGGGTTGGACTAGACTGGTAGCAACGGAGATGATGAGGAGTGACAAGAGTTCAGATGGATTTTGAAGGCAGAGCTGACGGGATTTGCTGATGGATTACATGTAGGAAAGAGCAGAATTAGAGCTGATGTGATGGTCAGCCTTATTCAGAATGTGCACTCAGGCATGGGCCCAAATCACTCATGCCCTGACCCCAAAGAGACTATAGGTCAGAGGTCCCCAACCTTTTTGGCACCAGGGACAGCTTTCATGGAAGACAATTTTTCCACAGATGGGGCGGTGTTGGGGGATAGTCTCAGGGTGAAACTGTTCCACCTTAGATCATTAGGCATTAGTTAGATTCTCATAAGTAGCATGCAACCTAGATCCCTCGAATGCACAGTTCACAATAGGGTTCACACTCCTATGAGAATTTAATGCCATCACTGATCTAACAGGAGGTGAGCTCAGGAGGCAACGCTTGCTGGCCACTCACCTCCTGCCATGGACCAGTACTGGTCTACGGCCTGGGGGTTGGAAACCCCCGCTGTAGGTGCTATGACAAGAATCTAAAAAGAAAACGTTCTAAAATTTTGGAGCCAAACAGGTCTGTGAAATTAAAAAAAAAAGAAAAAAAAAAACCAAAAGCTCCTGGAAGAAAGGAGATTCTAATACAGTTGTAGAGTCAGAATGCTTGGCTTCAAATCTAGATCCACTTCTTACTGTGTGACTGAAGGCAAGTTATTTAATTTTTTTAAATATCATTTTCTTCCTCTAGAGAAGGAGGATGATAATTTCTACTTCGTGGAGCTGTTGTATGAATTTAATGAAGCACTCTGTGAAAAGCTCTTGGCATAAAGCTTGGCCTATAGTTAATGGTCAAAAAATGACAATGTAACGGCCAACCCCTCAACTCGTTGGCTTAAGAATCGTGTATTATTATTGCTCATGAGTCTACATGTCAGCCTGGAAGCTCTGCTGACCTGGGCCAGGCTTGGCTGATTTTATTGTGTCAGTGGTCAGTGGGCAGGTTGGCGGGGAGCTCTCTAGCCTAGGATGGCCTCACTCACATGTTTGGAGACTGGTAGGCTGTCAGTTGGAACAAGGGGGTAAATGAGTCACGTGTTGCTCCTCATACAACAGGCTAACCTGGGTTTACTCACATGTTGGTGGCAGGATCCCAAGGGAGAGTGTGGCCTCTTGGGGCCAGCTTAGAACTGGCCCCATGTCACTTCTGATGTGTTCAAATGGCCAAAGCAAGTCACAGATTCATCCAGATGCAAAGTGTGGGGGAAACAGCCAAATGCTAGATGAGAAGAACTGCAGAGACACATTGGAAATGGTGTGGATGAAGGAGGGAAGGGGAATCGGGGCATTTTTGTAATCAGTCTACACATGTTAGGTACCATCATCACTGATAGTAGTGGTAGTGATGATGGTGTTGGTAGTTTGGTACCCTGGAGAAAGCCATGCCACAGGGCTCCTGAGTCCCATCATCCCAAGAGCAGGGCTCTAGAACAGCCAGAAGAGCAAGAGATTTCTCTTTATCTGCATCTCTTGAGCTGAGAATTTTCAGCTCCAGAATCAGCTAACTCCTGCTCAAAACCATGAGTGTGTGGAGTGGTGGGTTCCAGTTTTCCCTCAGCAGCCCTCATCAGACTGCAGTGCAGAAGATGGACCTAGGGAAAAAGCTGAGAGGTGGGCGTTGTTAGCTGTGGAGAATTCTGAATTTATCTTACAGCAGTGACTGCAGGCTTCCCAATGAACATGCAGAATGTTCTTGAGGAAAATCAACATGTGGTACTCTTGGCATGCAGGAGTTCCCTGTCTTAGTCCATTTGGGCCACTATAACAAAGTACCCTGGACTGGGTGGCTTAAGAACAACAGAAATTTAGTTCTCAAAGTTCTGGAGGCTGGAAAGTCCTAGATCAAGGCACTGGCAGATTCCATGTCTGGTGACAACCTGCTTCCTGGTCCATAGATAGTTGCAGGAAGACATAAGGGAGCTGTCCAGGGCCTCCTTTGTAAGGGCACTAATCCCATTCATGAGGGCTCCACCCTCATGAGCTAATCACATACCCAAAGCCCCACTTCCTCATACCATCATAGTGGGGATTAAAATTTCAACATATAAATTTTAGAGAGACATAAACATTCAGTCCATTGCAGCTTCTGATAAAGCTGATTAGCCTATTTTTGGGATTCTAGAGACTCTTTTTCTATGGCTTTCCTCCCTCTTCAGCATTCTCAGGAAGAGAGTAATTACTTCCTAAAGCAGTGACTCACTAACAGTAAAATCTCCAGCATGTGTTTGTATGTGTGTGTGTGTGTGCGCGCGTGTGCACATGCTCATATGCATGGTAGTAGATGGAGGTGGGGGAAGGAGAGAGGGGACTACTTAGGGTAAGGGACAGAACCAGATCTCTGCCTGCAATCGGGAGTACTTTTGGAGTGGCACTGCAAAAGATAGCTTTAGAGATGGGGTTAAACACAGTCCACAAAAAGTCCATGTCAAGAGGCCTCAGAGAGCCTCTGTTTTTCTCAGTTTGTTCTCATAAATGCTTCTGGGTGGCACAAGGTGCTTCTTCACAGCTCTGAAAATCACCCAGTGCAGGGTCAGCCAGACTAGACCTACTAGAGGCTCAACAGGGTTATGCTTGAGCAACAACTAGGCTTTTATTTTTTTAAGGGAACCACGCAGGACTGAGTGAAATTAGCTGTGTTTCCAAAGGACCCGTTAACTAGGCAAACAGCTGAAACACACAGAGCTCAGTCCTCGCATCAGTCGTAGGAGACTGTGAGTGAGGACTAGGGTTGGCTGGCAGATGGAAGCTCTAGGTGGGCTGTGTGATTTGGGGCGAGTTCTTCCCCTCTCTTTGCCTCATTTTCATCATATACATGGCAATAAGTTGGAACAGACAATCCAAAGGTTCCCTCCAGATATGAATTCTCTTGAATGTACATAACAGGCTACTTACCTACATGTGGCTTAAACAGAAAGGGGTTTATTTATTTTATACAAATGCTGCAGCTCAATGATCTGTATGGCCCCAAGCTATTTCTTTTTCCTGCTTTGCCAGGCTTAGAGTATTGGCTTGTTGTCTCATGGTCACTGCACCTCCAAGCATCACATCTTTGTTCTAAGCAGGTAAAGGGAAAGGACAAAAAGAGAATGAAGGTTGACACCAGCAGAGTCTATCCTAAGTTATAAGGGAAGCAAGGGCTTTGCTGGAAGCCCCAGCCTGAAGATTTATGCTTATGTCTCATTAGCTAGAAGTGTGCCTCATGGCCACATAACTGGAGCTCTGGACAGATGTTAGGTTAGTCAATCTACAGGGTTGGTGGCAAACAATAAGTACACATAGTCCCCAGGGAGCATCCTTGGGTCCTCATGGCCGTGGGAACTCTGGCCAGTGAGCTGGCCTCCTAATGGCCCGTAAAGAGGTTGTCTCTCTGGGAACGTTTTCCGCATCATCCCATAGGACTCTAAGTTCCACTAAGACACAAACGTTGTTTGCTTGATCTCAGTTGGATTTTCAGGACCTAGTGCAGGACCTGGTATCTTACAGGTACGTGACAAACATTTGTGAATGAATGTGTGTCTCATCAACATGTTTGGATTGGGCCACTCTGGAGATGAGGGTTCGGGGTAACTGGATTCTCTGACAACCTGAGGATGAAGCAGAAAGGCTTATGCTCTCAAATTCCAACAACACTGCTTGAGTGGCTTCCAGGTCCCAGATTCCAAGGTAAAAAAACAAACAAACATATGCTCTATGTGTCATAGGGTCCTGCAGTAAACAGATGGCACAATCAGGGTAATGGGGGGAGAGTTTAGTAAGAGACTGATTACAAAGCTGTAGCAGGGTTAACGGAAACCAATAAAGGGTGGTGAAGTCCTGCAGCTACACAGACTGGGGGAGCTGCTACCACCCTTGGGCTGAAAGGGTCGGGGAGGAAGTGGATCCTCAAAGAAAAGAGAGTGATACCTGCATCTGGATCTATGGCTACAGCTGAATGGAGATCTGGAACTGAAGCTGTAGGAATGGGTTGCTTGATAGGAGACTGAGAGGAGCATAGCTTCTGCTCACTGCCATAAGCTGGGGGAATAAATTCTGCCATCTCTCTTTCTTTCCATCCACTGGTCACCTGTTGATGCATCTCAGTACTGAACCCTACTGGAAACCAGAGGGGGAAGGGCCCTACTGATGCAGCCCATTGATGCAAACTCCAGGGCACAAAGCTAGGGGGAGAAGAGTGGTGTATATTGTGACTTGTAATAAATAAATACACACACACACACACACACACACACACATACATATATTTGGTCTTGGTCCTCATTCTCAAGCACAGAGCTCCTAAAACTTTTGGAGTCTCCTAAGTGATAGGAGTAGTAAAGGTGAATGGAGTGTTTTCTGTTATTCAAAATAAGCCCCTTTCAACCACACCTGAGTTTATGTTAATGAGGTAACTTTTAAAATTTCAAGCCTTCCCCTGACCCCACCCCAGTCTCCTCTGGGAGGACAGAGGGTCTGAAGACTGACTTGATCACCAATGGCCAATGATTTAATCAATTGTGCCTATGTAATGAAGACTCCATGAAAACCCAAAAGGATGAGGTTTGGAGAGCTCCCCTGGAAGGCATACATGTGGAGGTGCTGGGAGGGCGGTGCCTGGAAGATCGCATGGAAGCTCCTTCCACTCCCGATACACCGCTCTATGCATCTCTCCCATTCATACCTGAGTTTTGTCCTTTTATAATAAGTTAGTAATTGAATGAGTGAACTATTTTCCTAAGTTCTGTGAGCTGTTCTAGCCCAAATGGTGGAAACTGAGGGGTCATGGGAACCTCTGATGTATAGTCAATGAGTCAGAAGCACGGGTGACAACCTGAACTTGCAATAGGTGTTTGAAATGGGGCAATCTCATGGGACCAAGCCCTTAACCTGTAGGATTTTGATGTTATCTCCAGGTAGATAGTGTCATAATTGAGTTAGATTATAGGACACCCAGTTGGTGTCCACCAAGAAGTGGAGAATTATTAATACTTGGTGTGGGGCAACCCTCTCCCTCCCATATTTGGTCCCAGAAGTGCTCTGTGTTAAGTGTGAGCATGGAGAAAAACAGTTGCTTTTTTCCTGTGCAAGTCAGGAGAGTGGCAGATGTGGGGTGCAGATGGAGGAAATCTGGCACAATGTATAATTTGACTTTCTCATGATTACTCTTTAGGTGAATATTACTGTGCTTGCTTTTTAATGGCAAACAGAGGCCCAGAGTAATTCAATCACTTGTCCAAGCTCACATCGCTTGTTAGTGGCAAAGCCTGGACTAGAGCTCAGATCATCTGACTCCCACTGCTTGTTCCATGCCACCTGCCATTCCAGCCTCCTAGGGTGATAGCCTCCTCATTCCTCTGGCTTCTGGATTCTTCTTGGGAATGATAAGACCAGGGTGGGAAAAGACCTGCCTTTCTGTAGCAGAATGAATTCTGCAAAGTGCAGAACTGGAAGTTGAGTGCCAGGGATGTGGATTTTCTTTTAAGCCGCTTCATAATGGAAAGAGAACTGGGTCAGCAGTCAGCAGGGCTGAGTTGTGGGTGGGCCCCACTAACAATAGGTATCATTTATTGAACTTCCGCTGTGTGCCAGAAACTGTGTTAAATGCTTCATGTACATCACCGCTAACCCTCCAGAAGCCTATTCTTTCCATTTTATTGACCTAAAAACAGAAACACAGAGAGGTTAAAATACTTGTTAAAGGTAGAAACAGGATTCAAAATCAAGACCATCTAGCTACAAAGGCCAAGCAAGCTCTTTCCTTTACTCTAATTGTTGTCCTGTGGAAGCCTGTAAGCCGATTTTGACCTACTTGGACCTCGGGAATTTTGTTAAAAAAAGTAAAGTCAGTGGCCAACACCATAAAAAATTGTACAATTTCACCAAAACATATAGATATCTGACTTTTACTGAAAAAATTGGAAGGTCAGAAACCCTGGACCTATCTTCTCATATGGCAATAATTGGCTGAAACTGAATAAATAGCAGCTCCCTTTAGACAGGGTATTTGTTCATTTCTGCCACAGTCCCTGCCACTCTTTATTGTCTCGAGTTCTGAGGCTGAGAATCAGTTGCCACTTCTCATCCTGCCTGGACTGCTGGTTCTTTTATACTCAGCCCAGTTTACTTACATATGCTGCCTGCTTGGCTCCAGTAGGCATTTGGACTGTGTCTCCAAAGTCCACTTCATCCAAGATGTCTGCTGGGGCAGAAGAAGCAAGTACTGGACCTTCTATTTATATGTATGGTCTCATTCCTTATTATTTATTTGTATGTTTCATAATATACTTAATATATTAATACAATAGTCACAGCTATAATTTATAAATAAATTATGCATATACATTGGAGATATTTGCTCAGAATCATTTTTCTTTTCTTTTTTTACATTTTTTAAAATTATTTATTTATTTTACTTTAGGTGCATACTATATCTGGCATCTCTCCCCATGTTGTCCCCTCCCCATCCCCCATTGTCTCTCCCCTACCCGCCCCCCCAACTGTCCGCTGTGTGTGATGCTCCTCTCCCTGAGTCCACGTGTTCTTGTTGTTCAACACCCACCTATGAGTGAGAACATACGGTGCTTGGCTTTCTGTTTTCAGGTCAGTTTGCTGAGAATGATGGTCTCCAGATTCATCCAAGTCCCTACAAAGGACACGAACTCATCGTTTTTTATGGCTGCGTAGTATTCCATGGTGTACATGTACCACATTTTCTTTGTCCAGTCTATCATTGATGGGCATTTGGGTTGGTTCCAGGTCTTTGCTATTGTACACAGGACTGCAATGAACATACGTGTGCATGTGTCTTTATAGTAGAACGATTTATAGTTCTTTGGGTATATACCCAATAGTGGGATTGCTGGGTCAAATGGAATTTCTATTTCTAGATCCTTAGAGATCGCCACACTGTCTTCCACAATGCTTGAACATAATTTACACTCCCACCAACTGTGTAAGAGTGTTCCTATGTCTCCCACATCCCCTCCAGCATCTGTTGTCTCCCAATTTTTTAATGATTGCCATTCCAACTGGCATGAGATGATATCTCAGTGTGGTTTTGATTTGCATTTCTCTAATGACCAGTGATGATGAGCATTTTTTCATATGTTTGTTGGCCTCATATATGTCCTCTTTTGAAAAGTGTGTGTGTTCATATCCTTCACCCACTTTTGAATGGGGTTGTTTTTTTCTTGTATATCTGTTTTGGTTCTTTGTAGATTCTGGATATTAGCCCTTTGTCAGATGGGTAGATTGCAAAAATATTTTGCCAGTCTGTGTCTTTTGATTGGGGCGTTTAGGCCATTTACATTCAATGTTAACATTGTTATGTGTGAATTTGATCCTGCCATTTTGTTACTGGCTGGTTTTCTTTCTCATTAGTTGACTCATTTTCTTCATTACATTTTTGGTCTTTGCCAACTGGTTTGCTGTTGCAGTGACTGGTACTTGTTCCTTTCCAAGCTTAGCGTTTCTTTCAGGAGCTCTTGTTGGGCAGGTCTGGTGGTGATAAAATCTCTCAATAATTGCTTGTCCGTAAAGGATTTTATTTCTCCTTCACTTACGAAGCTTAGTTTGGCTGGATATGAGATTCTGGGTTGAAAGTTCTTTTCTTTAAGGATGTTGAATATTGGCCCCCACTCTTTCTGGCTTGTAGAGTTTCTGTTGAGAGATCTGCTGTGAGTCTACTGGCTTCCCTCTGTGGGTGACCTGATCTTTCTCTCTGGCTGCCCTCAGCATTTTTTCCTTCATTTCGACCCTGGTGAATCTGACAATTATGTGCCTTGGGGTTGCTCTTCTTGAGGAGTATCTTTATGGAGTTCTCTGTATTTCTTGAATTTGAAATTTGGACTGCCTTGCTAGGCTTGGGAAGTTCTCCTGCGATAATATCCTGGAGTGTGTTTTCCAGCTTGGATTCATTCTCCCCCGTCATATTCAGGTACACCGATCAAGCGTAGATTAGGTTTTTTTCACATAATCCCATATTTCTTGGAGGCTTTGTTCGTTTCTTTTCACTCTTTTTTCTCTTGTATTGCCTTCTCTTTTTACTGCATTGAGTTGATCTTCAATCTCTGATATCCTTTCTTCTGCTTGATCGATTCGGCTATTAAAACTTGTGTTTGCTTCACGTAGTTCTCTTGCTGTGTTCTTCAACTCCATCAAGTCGTTTACGTTCTTCTCTAAGCTGGTTATTCTAGTTAGCATTTCGTCTAACCTTTTTCAAGGTTTTTGGTTTCTTTGCATTGAGTTAGAACGTGTTCCTTTAGCTCTGAGAAGTTTGTTATTATCCACCTTCTGAATCCTGTTTCCATCAATTCTTCGCACTCCTTCTCTGTCAAGTTGTAATCCTGTGTTGTTGAGGAGTTGTGATCCCTTGAAGGAAAGAGGTGTTCTGGTCTTTGGTGGTTTCACCTTTTTTGCGCTGGTTTTTTCCCATCTTTGTGGATTTACCTGGCTGTGGTGTCAGAGAGCTGCTTGATGAGGTCGCTTGTCTGCCTGTGGGGGTGCTACTCTCAGAATCATTTTTCTGACAGGACTCCAAGATGGAAGATTACTCTCAATCACTACTTTTACTTATTATTATGTTTTGAGACAAAGTCTCACTCTGTTGGCCAGGCTGGAGTGCAGTGGTGTGATCTCAGCTCACTGCAGCCTCTGCCTCCTGGGTTCAAGTAATTTTCCTGCCTCAGCCACCAAGTAGCTGGGATTACAGGCATGTGCCACCACGCCCAGCTAATTTTTGTATTTTTAGTAGAGACCGGATTTTGCCATATTGGACAGGGTGGTCTCGAACTCCTGACCTTAAGTGATCTGCCCATCTCGGCCTCCCAAAATGCTGGGATTCCAGGCATGAGCCACCATGCCCGGCCTCAATCACTACCTTTATACCAGCTGTGAGACATTTCTTCCATTAGTCAAAAGAAGAAAATTCCCTTTGACTTCCTGGCCTAGATTTTTTTTGTTTCATTTGGAAAGTGGAAATATTGATACTGTCTACCTTGAAGGATTGTTTCAAAATTCCAAACACCAAGAAAACTGTAAAGTGCTCGGCAATAATAGTAGAAAGCCACTCTGGGAGAAGTCAGTAGGTACTGCACATGGTGGCTGCTCCTTTCATGTCACTGTCACTCTGGACGGGTGGCAGGAAGGCTCCCTGTAGGGTGTGGAGTCATAACACCAGAGCTGCCAGCTGACCTGGCTCAACCCCCTGCACAGCAACAAGAATTGATTTTCAGGTTCATTAGTGCTGTTGATGCACTCCTGGGGAAGACAACAGCCCTGCTCTCTCATCAAAGAGAAGCAGCTGCTCCATTTCTGTTCGCCTTCCTCTCCACCTCCTCAGCCTACACTTGGTCCCTCAGGGAGAACATTTCCCATTTCCTTCAACCCTACTGGTTTCCTTTGTCCTTGGGTCCATTCTGGCTTGGGGAGAGTCAAGATTTAACGGCGACTGCAACACAGGTGAGGGTGTCAGCTGAGTGCCTGCCTTCGTTGTGGTCATGACAAGGTTCCCTCCCACCAGAAGGGAAAAGATGACCCTGAGACTATGCAGCTGGTAGCTTCTCAAGGGCAAGCCAGGCTGAGAGTGAGGGCTTAGGGGTCCTAGGGACAGGTCCTTTGGTGCACACAGTAGGTTAGGGTAGGATCTGAATATTGGCCGAGTCTCTGGAACAGGATGCCCAAAGTGCTCGCTTCTTCCATTCCAGTGACCAAGGATGATTTCAGAGTTGCTCAAATCACCAAGGTATCAAGAGGTCAAATTATCCAGGATTATAGCCTATGATGGCATGGAGCGAGGAGGCCCAAATGTCCTGCTCTGCCCAGGACCAAGTGCTTTTGGTGCTAAAATTAGGAAGTTCAGGGCAAGCTGGGGTAAATGGATATCCTAGATGTAGCTGGAATTCAAAATCCTGCAATCTGTCTCCAAAGCCTACGTGCTAAGAAGATCTTCTAGAGTGCCTTGAGTGAGGACCATGAGCGCCACTGAGGGTGTGTGCAATGTGACAGGCAGTGAACCCCTAGAGGGGGAAAGAGAAAGAGCCAAAGGTAGGGATAAGTTTGTTGTTGTTTCTCTGTCTGCCTTAGGATGGGGCAGGCAAGAGTAGAGAGGGTGGTCTCCATACCCGCCGTGTTTGCAAAATGATATTCCAGTAGGAAGAGGGCCAGAGTCTGTATAGATACTAAGAGTTACTGTTTACGGAGCATCTTTACATTTACAGCTTTGGTCCAAACTCTTGTAAGGCAGGTTTTTATAGATGAGGAAACCAGTGCTTTGAGGCTCAGGAGCCTCCTCAAGTGTCCCCAGTTGAAAGTGGTAGAATCTGTCCTTACCCTCAGGTCTGCTTGCTTCCAGTGCCTGTGCTTTTAACCATGAGGCAACACTGTCTTCCCAGGTGAGTTTTCTTAAAATATGGATCATTTCAGGTTATTATTATCCGTATCATTATAACCCAGGAGCTGAGAAGGGTGGAGGTGGGTGGATGGGAGCTTTGTTCCATCTTTCTGTGTCTTTTGAGAGTATACAGTACTTGACTTTGCACTATTGGCTGGCTGGGGTAAAGGCCAGGAGAGGGGGACAAATTTCAGTGTCTTATATTTCTGACTTATTAACCTGATCAAGAGAGAAGGTCAAAGCTGTCAAGTACAATACAGGTGTCTGTGGATTTCAATTATCTACCAGAATCCTCCACCCACAATTCAGTCTGTGGCTATAATTAGGCCAGAAGATACATGGAGCGGGAGGCTCCCTGAGCCTTGTCTGAGACTTTGTGTGTGTGCAGTGGGGGTGAATGGAGCTGCCACACATTTATCAGTGTTACTGATTATAAAATGCTCGGCTTTGCAACACTGCCTATGGACATGCACCAAAATGAAAGTCTTATTTAAAATATATGAGAGAAACTGATGGTCATTTAAATAGTTTAAAATAGTGTGAGATCCCACCAACTGTAAAATACTACCTTGTTGGGAGATCCAGTTCCAGGAGAGTTTTTCCTTGGTCCTCAGAGTACACTAGCTGCAGTCTTCTCATATCAGAGGAAAACTCAGTCATCTGTCATTCCACAAACATCTATGGAATGTCTCCTATGGGCCAGGCACTGTGTTAGGTGCTGTGAGGGTATCAGGATAAGACTGACTAAGGTCTTTCTCTTATGAAGTCTCCAGGTCATTCAAGGAGATAAGGCACACACAAAAATGAACATAACTCTGGGTGGACATAAAGAATGGGCAAGCATTCCAGGCAGAAAAAAATGGCCTCAGCAAAAATCTAGTTTGTAAAACCAATGGGAAGAGCCTAGTTTGGCTCACAGAGAACAAGGAGAACAAAGGAATACACAATGTGGCTCCCAGCAGGGAAGAAGTAGCTCCTGGTGTCAGACCTGATCCCTTAAGATATGCAGATGTACAAGCCAGAAATAAGTCCCAAAAATACTTAATGGTCAATAACAAGAGTTAAATGTGGATAAATTAAAACCCCCAGGAATGACACGAACTTGGCAATTGCCAAACCCAGTGCACAAATGACGAGGTCGGAAGTTCAGTTCAAAGCCTGGTACAGGCTGCACATCTAGTGTGTTTCGTGGACAGAAGTGGAATTCAACTCAGAGGTGGGCTGTGGAGGTTGGAAAGGATGTCAGGGATTGGAAGGGACAGTGAGCAGAGGGAATTGACTTAAGAAAGGTGAGGAGGGAAGCAGAAGGTATGCCTGGGGTGGAGGAGTCCACTGGTTTCACCAGATCAAAGGGGTCCTGCTCTCACTTTCCCTGCTCTGGACAAGTGGACAGATCAGTGAGCTGAAGGGTAGCCCGGGTTTTGGAGGCAGACATCTCTGGGTTTGGTTGAATTCCAGTTTGGTTATTTACTCTATACCTCCCTTGGCCTCAGTTTCCTCATCTGCAAAAGGGCCTTAAGGCTTCCTTAGTGGGGGGTGCTGTGAGGACCACAGGGTCTTAGAGCTTTGGGCATAATTCATAGACTGTCTGCCTCAAGCTGGCTCACTTTCTGCTCCGCAGCCCCAGGTTAGCTTCTTCCTCAAACCACAGGAACAAATGGAGGTGCCATCTGGGTAAAGGGGAGAGGCAGCGCCCTGTGGCAGGCTTTTGTAGGCATAAGGAAACTTCCCAGAAGCCCCTGCAGGTCACATGCTCATTTCTGAACCACTCATGACCAAGAGGGTGGGACTTCCTTTACACCAATCAGGTTGACCCCTGGAGCTGGGAGGCGGAGCCAGTTTCTGGAGGCCCCTAGCAGGGGGAATCCCTGCACCCAATACTACAAGAGGTAGTAGACACCCACTCATTAGGCAGCCTGAACTGCCTGTTGGAGAGGCAGTCTGCAAAATGCCTGCACATAGTAGGGAACTCACGCTGTGGGGATTGGGCAGATTGCCACAGCTGGCTCTGGCGTGCTGGTGGCTAGAGACAGGCAAGCTCAAGGTGACCTTCCTTAATAGTATCTGAGGTCATTAAACCTCTAAACAAAAGGGAGGGGAGAAAATGGAGATTCTGAGACAACCTGAACAGCTCAGAGTGATTGGTATCAAAATCATAATGTTGTCTATAAAGTCCCTTTAAATCCATATTGCATTTGACTTTTTAAAAACCTGTAGTGCTTCTCCCTATTCTCCAAGGTATAACAACATAGCCCTTTTTATTCAGTTCTCACAACCACGTTAGACTCTTCTGGGGGAAATTATAGAGTCTGTCCTGTTACCTCTTCTGTGCCATGTGGAGGGTCTTTGCACCTGGTGCCATAGTGATTGTGGTCTTGGTAGGGGTCAGTCTAGCTGGGTAGAAATCAGCCCTCGCACTTTATAGTTGTTGCACTGGGGCAAGTTAGCCTCTCTGTGCCTCTTCTTTCACCTAGAAAAATAATAGTACCTAGCTCTTCAGGTTATGTGATTAAAACAGTTTCATTTCCTCTGAAAGAGTGGCCTGTTGAAGATAAGAAGTTTTTGAATCTGGGTAGATTGGATTCTTGCCACTTCCTGCCATCTCATCAAAGAGCCAAACATAGAACAGGGCTATATGAAGTGAAGGAATGTGCATTTCATCAAAAGCATGCATTCCATAATTTAAAGAAATTACAGTATGATTATTCTATCATAGCAACAAGATATAAATAGATATTAATAAGTAAATCAGGTTAGTTGCTGAAAAACCATTCATCATAATTTTGCATTATATAAATGTTTGCACATGTAAATGTCTTTTAATGCCCATGGACTTTAATTTAATTGCTGCATTTGGCATGGAAAATTGCCAGCTCTGCTACTACTAGTGGTGTGATCTCAGGCAACGTTCTTTACCTCTGTGAGCCTCAATTTCATTAGCTATAAAATGAGACTAATAATTTTTTCTTGTATTAAAGGACCACATGAGGTAATGTATGTAAAAAGACTGAAAACTGGAAAGCACAGTAGTTTTCTTATTTAATCATTGTTGTAATTAATAGCCACAATAAAAATATATTCAAGGACAGTGTAAATGTTTGAGCTTACAGTTTCAAATACCAACCTTAAGAATGATCCAGAAATACTAAACTCATGTTTTTTTTTGTTTTTTAAACTATGGCTTCTATAAGTTGGAGACATTTGCTTTTTGAGACATGGTCGTTTTTAGTATATCACCTTTAGTCCTCATGGCATCTTCTTTAGAGACCAAACAGCACTTAAGGGAATTGTTTCAGACAGAAATCTGGATGGTCCAAGATCCTGGATTAAGGTAGCTCTCTTTATGAATGCATTTTCAGAGTAAACATGAAAAGTGTATTAAACCAAGCACTTCATTGTGGATAAAGAAAATCGATAGCCTGTGGGCTGGGCTGTTTATAGTCTTACTACAAAAATGGATGCACTATTTATACCTGCTTTCTCCAGCCATGGCTGTTAGCTCCTCACTTCAAGTTCACTCACCCAGCCACCACGGTGGAGAGCCAGTCATTGCAGGTTAAAAGCAACTAATGTCAGACCCCTGCTGGCCTGGTCTGGCACTGCACGGGGGAACACAATCTCCAATTCTTATTAATGGGGAAATTTGGTTTACACAAGCAAAGGACTGAGACGCCATGGATTTGGTTTTGTCTCTCTTTATATCTACTACGTCCCAATATGGGAGCAACAGGAAAAGTGGGATGTGACTTACAATGGAGAAGTTCTTGAGGAGGAACTGGGAATTATAATCTCCCTTCACGGCGCTTGGGGCTTGGATCCTCCTGTCCCACAAGCTCACTCTTGATTGCTAACAGCTTGCAGGCTAGCACTGAGCTTTTCCATGTGTTCATACTCATTGTTGGTTGCACTCTCCAACCTCTAGGGGGCGCAGACGCGTTCGCTTCAGCTTTTTTTTTTTTTTTTTTTGGATAGAGTCTCACTCTGTCGCCCACGCTGGAGGGCAGCGGCGTGATTTACTAGGCTCACTGCAATCTCAGCCTCCCGGTTTAAAGCGATTCTCGTGCGTCGGCCTACCCTGTAGCTGGGATTACAGGCATAAACCACCACGCCCAGCTACTTTTGCATTTTCAGTAGAGATGAGGTTTCACCATGTTGGTCAGGCTGGTCTCCAACTCCTGGCCTCAAGTGATCTGCCCGTCTCGGCCTCCCAAAGTGCTAGGATTACAGGTGTGAGCCACCGCACCCGGCCTTCAGCTTTTTCATCTACTGCTCCAAGACAAGGAACAGGGATAGGAAGGGTCAAGGGCACGATGGAGCGCTCAAGGATACACATGATGCGGGATACAATAGGAGTCATCGTCTGTGGATATATAAGGCACCCAGAATTACAGTGCTTTTCCTTCTTGTGGTCTGTACTTTCTCCTCTTCTCTTCCTGATACTGGAATGAAATGGGGCCCAAGGAAAAGGAGGCACAGAGCGTCAGGGATAGCAAGAAGGACCCAAACAAAACAAGAGCCTCAAGGGGGCAAAGTTCTTGTTTTGGGGAAAGGGATCTTGATTAGTGCTCCTCTTTGGTAGAAATCAGACATAGCAGGAGTGACGTTAGGGAGTGGTAAAGTGGTAAGGGGCTTGGTCCCACTTCAACTCAGGGTTTTTGGTTAATATGAATAGGTAAACAAACCCTAAAGGATTGGGATTGGGGGAGTCATGATGGATGGGAAAAATTCCACTTTTCTCTGCTTGCACATGGCCTAGCAGATGACCTTTTCTACTCAACAGTAGAAACCTCTAAGAAGGTTATCAAAGTCCAAAAGTTAAGGTTTTAACTCATTTGACGTACCCTACTGGCCCCATGACTTGCAAGTAACAGTCGTGAGATGGGGTTATACTGGGAACCAGGGTATCGTTCAACCATGTTTCTTGATCTCTTCCTCATTAGGGCTTGTGCCTCTTCAGAGTTTGGCTTGAGTGACACAAATCCACTCTTCCCAGTAAAACAAAAATCATCCTGATTAGCCTCCCAGAGAATGTTCTGTGATTGCAGGAAGGAAAGCTGTGATTGCCAATCTGAACTTGGAGGCCTCAAATGATTTTCGGAAGCACTGTTGGCTGGGCTGAGTCAGCAGAGATAAACCTACCCTTGATTTTCTGGAGAGTGTTCTTCTACATGGACGGATTCTTAGACACTTAGCCCATCCCCCTGATAATGAATATTGAAGTCATTACATTTTTGCCCTTAAAAGCAATGCTACATAATCATTTTTATGCAAAAAGCTTTGTACCTATGTCATATTTCTTTCAGAGAGACTTCTAAAAATGGGGTTGGATACCACCAAATTTCCCATCCAAAAACTTGTTTTATTACTACACCAATCAAGTTATAATGATGCTAATATTTGATAACTCTTTTATTTCTTGATGGCTTACTATGTGCCAGGCACTGTTTTAAGCACTTTTCATCCATTATCTTATTTGATCCTCTCATCTACCCAGTGTGGTAAGTTCTATTATGATTCCTCTTTTAGAGATGAGGAAATGGAAGTACAGGGCATATAAGTTACTTGTTTAAAGTGATTTAGTAAATGCCAGGCCCAGGCATTCTGATCTAGAAGTCCATGCTCTGATTATCTCACTCAAAGAGAACTTATCTCTGTTTCAAGAAGAGAGAGCTTGGGCAAAGGCAGCCACTGGGCTTACTGAAGTTGGCCACTCCACCTGGGAAAGGAAACCAACTAGAAGCATTTTATTGGAAATGTTTTTATTGGAAATCTTGCATCTTCATTAACAAATCTTTGAGTTTTATGTTGATATAAAGACCCAAGTTCAAGGTCATAAAAGGATTTCATTTCTGCTGTACCTATGCAACCTCTTTTTAAAATGCATAATTCAATCAACAGTTGTACCTAACTTCTGCCAGACAACTAGTTGAACTGATTTTTTTTTTTTCCAGTTATATAAACTGGTTGTCTTGGTGTTCTGTCATGTCAGGCTGAGTATTGTGAAGTGAGATGGTGGGTTGATCCAATTCAAGGCCATTCTTGGGTTGTGCATTCCTAAAAACAAAGTCACTTGATAGGTGTGAAACATCACAGTGAGAATTGGGAGCCGATCGGGCAATAGCTTTTTCCAGGCATATTTGTTGTCCATGAGTTTTCTGGATGAAGCTCCTTTATTCCTGGGAGAGAAGGAGTATCGTTCTTTTTTGTGAAGATGGAACACTAGGGCCAACACCAGGAGGAAGCCGGGGAAAGGGATGAGGAGGAGATAGAGGAAAGAGAGCTGTCCCAGTACGTGAGGATATTTATCCTTTACCATCGCTAAATGCTCTTGTTACATTCTGGTGGGTCTAATAATCTCCTAAAAAAATACCACTCTTGTGTCTCTTCTTACTTGGAAGGTCATGAACTCTGTATGAGACAGCCGGCGACCACATGGGGAGTGCTGTGATCTTGGTGTCATGCATACTTTCTAGATGAGGAGTAGGCTCCTCACTAAATCACCAGCCTGACACACACACACACACACACACACACACACACACACACACACACACACCCCATATGACCAGTTTGCTGGGGGGAGGGGGTTGTGGTGCTGCAAAAACCTAAATAATGAGATGGACGAAACTGAACTTCGAAGAACTCCTTTCAGGGGTATACCTGTATGGGATTGGAAGAAATAATCTGAAAGCCATTTGGAAGTGGGTGGGGTGAGACCTCAAAAAGGTTAGGCTGGAATAACAACAGATGTTCCCTAAATGGTCTTCTAAAAGAGGGCCCGGACTTTTGTTTCTGTGAGGGTGGTAAGCAGGTGGGGGCACAGACTCCAGCTCCCTACCCCACACCTGCCTCCATCCTCTCTAAATAAATATTGACCTAATATCTAAAAAATAGCAGTTTGGAGGGGTGCCAAGTCATTATTCTTCCTGATATGCCCATATTTCCCTGTGGTGTTGCACACACATGCCTACTGTTACATCTCCCCCACTCCCACATTCCCTGTCACACACTAATACCCTCACAAGGCACCTGACGGTTCCTCTGGGGCCTCAGGCTAACATGCCAGGGAAGGCATTTGAGAATGGTTCATGGTGAATTCCATTAGAGGCCAGAGACAAACTGCCACCTTTAGTGGCCTTCCACCTCAGTTTCCCAGTCACCATTCATTTGGGTCAAGAGGCTTCCCATGCACAACGCTTACTGAGCACTTGAATACCCTGGTGCTCAGTGTATCCATGTGGTAGAGATCTTAAGCAGGTCAGTGCTGTCTTTATTCTTTACCATCACTCCAAGAGTATGACAATAGTGAGCCTGGAATGTAACCTGGAAAAGAGAACCAGGAGGGAGGGAGGAAAGAATGAGAGAGAGAGAACCACAGCTTGTCGGAGCTGCACCCCATGTTACGGATGGCACTGCACTGACAAAGAACCTTGCGTGGTGCTGAACATTAATGTCTGTGCAAGTCCTGAGACAGAGAACTGCAGCCTGTCCACGCTGCCCTTTAGAGTCAAGGGCGAAAACTTGAGGTATCTCCTAGAATGTTCTAATGTAGGCTCTTCAGTCAAGAAACACATTCTCTTCTGGGATGCAGTGGCCAAATGTGGATAGAACTCAGGTTTCCCAATAGCCAGGTGACCTTGAGCAAATCCTTTAATTTCTTTGGGCCTTCGTTCTCTGAATAGTTAACTCAGGAAGAATTAAACTCATCTCTGAATCAGTGTTTCCTAAAATTGTTACACAGAACTGCCAGAACGCCAGAGAGTTGTTACAGGGAAGCTCTACAATGCACGTGAACATATTAAAAGCCCCCAGAAATTCTATGGGGAAGAAACCTGTTTAACTTTGTTTGGCCCACTGTTTTGCTTCCCAGTTTACTTGACTGTGGTACATTTTTTTCACGGTGTATCAGTCTGTTCTCTCGCTGGTATAAAGAAACACCTGAGGCTGCATAATTTATAAAGAAAAGAGGTTTAATTGGCTCACAGTTCTGCAGGCTGCACAGAAGCATGATGCTGGCATCTGCTCGGGTTCTGGGGAGGCTTCAGGAAACGTACAATCGTGGTGGAAGGCAAAGGCGGAGTGAGCACTTCACATGGCCAGAGCAGGGGAAGGTCGGGGAGGTGCCACATGCTTTTAAACAATCAGATCTCACAAGAACTCACTATCATGACAACAAAAACAAAGGATGGATGTTGTTAAGCCATGAGAAACCTCCCCAATGATCCAACCACCTCCCACCATAGCTTGCCTCCAGCATTGGGATTACATTTCAACATGAGATTTGAGTGGGGACACAGAGGCAAACCATATCACATGGCTTGTGCACACTGGGAGCAGTGCTGCTCTCCACAAAGTCTACATATGGATCCAGTTTTCCTGGTATAGCCTCCACACACATGCATACACACCCACAGACACAAACGTGTGCTAACACACAGGGAGAGAAAAAAAGATGGCTTGGGACTCTTAGAGAAACAATTTTCCCATTACCATTGTTCTTTTTTACTTTGCTAAGATCTTACAGTGTTAGAGGTGGAAGAGAACAGAGATTTTCTCTGATTCTCTGACCCTACCTCTCATTTTAGGAGCATGTAGAGAGAGAACATGATTGGCCAAATGCTGTACAACTTGTCAGTGGCAGAGCAGGGATGGGAGTGAGGCTTTTCAGCTCTCTTCCTTCTTCTCGTGGGAAAAGCAGTTGCCTTTTGGTGGTGCCACTTGCTCTGGACACTCATTCTAGGGTAGATGTAGCTAACGGCATCTTTCAGTTTTCTGCATCAAGATATAGTATCTGTAGTACCTCTGGATATGGACACTATCAAGATGTCTTTCAGTTTAAGTCCATAAATATTTTTTGAACATCTACTCTGCCAGGCAATTTTGTCATCATTAGTAATATAGCAGCAAGCAATAATACAACCTTCAAAGAGTTACAGACATCAACCATATGAACAAGTAAACACAAACAGTACTTTGAGGTACTTACCATTGATATGAAACAGTGCAACATGGGGATGTGGTACAGAGGGCTATGAAACAGCTGTAGGGAGCATCTAGGGGTCAGAGCAGCTCAGTGAGGGCAACATGAGGGTGGCTCCACCTACTGAATTCCTAACAGGACTCCAGCACAGTAGTCATAAGCTACCATTTGTAAGTTCTTACTATGTGTGAGGCACTGTACTGAGCCCTGTGGTCCACCTGCTCATTTAATCACTCAGAGTTAGTAAAGGACAAAGCCAGTACTAAAACTAAGTCTGTCTGCGTCTAAAACCTAGTATCAAGAACAAGCTTGTTCTATTTTCCAAAGATGGAAGACAGCACATTGTTCTTTTTTGTGAAGATGCAACACTAGGGTCAAGTGGTTCATAATGTTAACAGTTTCCTCCCAACAATTTAGTCTAAATTTTACTTTTCATTCCATTACTCTTAGGTCTACCCTCTAGAGACTCTTCCCTTCCCCAATTACACACACAAAATCAATTACATCGTATTATCTGATGCCAGTTGTGTTTATATCGTAGAAGGGAGAAGAGTGTTTTTATGAGTGGAGATTGTTTTTCTATTTTGTTCCTTCCCAGGGGGGGATCTAAATACTCTCTTTGAAGTTAGACATTGTGTGTGGTTTTGAAACTGAGTGGGAAAGAGGATGGATACACACCACACCTTATTTATTTTCTCTTCTGTGGAAGGGTCTCAGCTGTTTTTTTCTCCCAAATTGAATCTCTTACTCTTGAAGAATGACCCAAGCTGAGAAATTTCCCAAACATCTGAAATCTGAGAATTTGTGCCTGGAATCCATGAGACTCATGGTTTCCAGATGGAAAGGCCGGAAGAATAGGAGGCGGAGGAGTGGAGGCAGGGTGGAGGGATAAAAGGGAGGGGGAGCCTGAACTCTGGATCACTTCTGACTGCCTTGTGAACTAGGCCAGGTCTCTTATTTGCTCTGCAAGTTTGCCATTTGACAATGGGCCAGGCCTGAAGATAGACAGCAGTTGTGCATGTCCTCATGAAGCTGTTTCAGTGATTAGAAAGTAAGTCATTGTGAAATTGTCTTTTTCTGAAGGCAGTGACTGAAAGCAAACAAGCCCATGACTTAGCTATTCAGAGGGGCATAAACATTCCAGATGGATTTTCTCTGTGTCCCAGAAATGGCAAAAGACAGACAATTCTAGGAATCCTGGCTTCCTTATACCACTTAAACATGCAACAGCGGATCCCCCAGGTGCCCTAGTTCTTCTTCCATGTGTTGTCCTCAGAATAGAGGTAAGAGAAAGAGATTAACAGGCAAACTTGTTTTGAATACATAACAGGCAAGTATAGTGTGGCCACAAGTGGGCTAGGTATACTCTCAGAAGGAATCCCTTTATTTGATCAGACAGGTCAGAATCTTCCAGGGAAAATATTAATTTTAGGAAAATAGATCAGAACCTACCTGTTATCAAATAGGAAATTCGCTCGAGTGTTGCGAAATATCCATTTTTATTGTTATCAGTGGTTTATCACCCGCCCACCTGAAACTACCCTACTGACACTCCCTATTGCCACTACTGCCACCAAGTCAAAGAGCACTCTTGCTCCTCTATCATTGTTCTTCCTACTTAGAAGTTGAATTTCATGCTAGGATATAGCCATCCAACTGGGTCTAAAAGGTCTTATCATGTGTGGAGAGAAACCAAATACAGAAAATTTACTTCCAATTAACACCTCTGATCTCCAGATGTCCTAAGAAAAACAGTGAGGCAGCAAATGGCCACCCTCAAGCCAGAAAACCATACTTGGACTCAATGTTCTTAAGAGCCAGGCAAAGTAGCTAACCTCTTCTTAATTTGATCTCCTGGCTTGGGACACATAAATGTTTAAGTACACTCTGGCTTAGGAAGGAAAGCAAGCAGAGGTGAACATATCCTGTAGTGGCAAGGCTTCAACAGACCACTTGTCTCACCCTGAAATATGAAGAAGCAATGCCTGCCTCCTCAAGCTGAGCAGTGCCCAGAATTTATTAACTTCAAGTATGATGTGAATTTGGGGTCTGAGCCAGGTATTATCATTGGGAAAAGGTGGACAATTTCCTCTCCTTCCCTCCTCCTTTTCTTACTGCTGATTGTATTGTTCAGAAGTGAATCATGATTTAATCCCCTCTGTTGTTAAGAGTATTATAAAATTCTGGTTGCAATGAAGTCATAAAAATATTTACGTAAAAGAAAAGAAGATGGATAGATAGAAAATGTTATAGCAAGTGACAAAATTCATCATTACCACCAGCAAAAGGATAGGTATGGAAAAATCCTTGCCTGGATACCAAATGGGATGCAGCTCATGAACTTAGACCATCTCTCTCTATAATCAACATGGCACAGGTTTTTACAAGCATGCAGTGTTGAAAGCAGTGCATGATGGGAGAAAAGATAGTTCTAGTCACATGCGTCTGGGTTTTTAAATCTTAGCATCATCAGATCAGGGCCAGGTTACCCCAGAGTGCTCAATGATTCATGAGAAATGAATCATGTCTTCATTCCAAGGCTTAGTATATGCATTATACCATTATTATATGCAAGCAACTCTTTGGTTGACGGCTCCAACATGGTTTAAGGTCAAAAGTGGCGCTAGAGACCAAATTTCCTAGTGAGGAATTGCCACGTAACTTTGTGTGTCCTTTGCTTTTAAATTCTTTCTCCTCTTAGAAACAACCAACCACAAGATTTTCACACTGGTATTATATCTACATAACATTTATTCTTCTTATAGCAAAGAGCTGGAGAAATACAAGTGAGAATCTGTTATTAGAGGTTAAATTGTGTTACACCCAACTTGTGCTGAGGGTCCAGTTTCTTTTATTATGCTCCAATTTTGTTGAATGACTATTGCCTAAAATAAATGGGCAATCAACAGGGGCTTAGAAATAACAGGGATGCTTAAGTGACTTTTATGGTAGCAGTATTTGTTGTAACAGAATTTGACCTGTATTCTAGTTATTAGTTTTATTCACCACATTGGAAACCTGGCACTTCCATTGTTCATGCCATTATATGCAAAGCACTGTAGCATGAAAGTCACTTACAAAACTGTGAAAAAAAAAAATTCTAAACACCAGAAGCTCATAAAACAATAAAACATCAGCTAAGGGGATATATATTGTTTGATTTAGCTAAACATTCTAGATGGTCAATGGTTTATTCAATTCCTAAAAGTTTTTTTTTTTAACCACTAGGATGTAAATATTTCTAAAATGTTGACAAATTTTTGCCTTCTGAGCATAGTTATTTTATGTATGGTGCACAGGATCATCATTTTGAATATAATCATATTGTCCTATGATACAGCGAGGCTCTTAAAGATTGAGATGTGTATAGGCTGGTTTTGGCACTAAATAACCCCTATAGCTGGGCTTTTGGAGCTTTTTAGTCTACTCAAAATTTGTTTTCTCTATTGCTGTCCTTCTTTTTCCTTCTTGTTTCCTCTAGAAGTCTGTTTCTCTCCTTTATATTTGGAAATATGTGTGAAGTGGCCAGGCGTGGCGGCTCACACCTGTAATACCAGCACTTTGGGAGGCTGAGGCGGGCAGATCATGAGGGTCAGGAGATCGAGACAATCCTGGCCAACATGGTGAAACCCCATCTCTGATAAAATACACACACACACACAAAATGGCTGGGTGTGGTGGTGCATGCCTGTAGTCCCAGCTACTCAGGAGGCTGAGGCAGGGGAATCGCTTGAACCCGGGTGGTGGAGGATGCTGTGAGCCATCACCATGCCAGTGCACTACAGCCTGGGCGACAGAGCAAGACTCCGTCTCAAAAAAAAAAAAAAAAAAAAGTATGTGTGAAGTAAGAGCAAATAGGTTCTGAATAGGTGCTTCATGAGTAAACGTAGAGCCTTTGTCTTATGCACTTGCTTCGTGGTATTTATTTCAACTGGTTAGAAGCCTTGTTTGCTTACTTCTTAATTCTCATTTTTGATGGGTTCAGCAGAGGCTCTAGATTTTTCTAGTTCTGTCTCAATTACTCATTGTCAAACCACTAGTTTAGATTTTGTGTTCAGGAAAAAGGGACAGGTGAAGTTATCAGGTGACTAAGCCCTAGGTAATTGAGTTGGTATGAATCCTGAAACTTTTATAAGGCAAATGGTATGCTGTGGCCATGACAGCTGAACTCAATAAGTGAACTTTAAAACAGATAAGCTCCTTTTGCTGTTTCCCTTTCCAAGAATATGAAGCTGGCCTGATGTCAAGCTGTTGCAGAGAATTCGAGATGTTTAATTAAATCACAGACTCAGTGTCAGAGCTGGCTGACTTTCAGGATTCTAAGGCTGTAGCAAAGAAGACATGGTTTTGCCTCTCTTGTTGATTTCCTTATTTATGGCCTTGGAATAAAGAAGATAAAGCAAGTCTAACAGTCCTGTCTTCGGAAAGTGCAGTTTCAGGCCATTTTCAGAAAGCAGTGAATTTTCAGAAAATTTCACTGCTATCCTTAGACTTCCTTCCCCTCAATTTTACATTACATTTTCCAGGCTATACAAAGCAAGACCTTCTTTGAAAAGGGCAAACTCCGTTGTCCCACGGCCATACTGTACATGTGTGGGGGTAGGTGTAGGGGATCAGTGTTGTTATTCACCAGTACAAGGTGGAATCAGTGCAGCTAGGAGAGAAGAGATTAAGGAAAGAGGCTGTGAAGTCTGCTAGACCTGGGTTTAAGTCCTGGATTCCCACTTATTAGGATGTAACCATGGTCACAGTACTTAATTCTCTAAATTTAATTCCTGAGCAATAAAGTGGGGAATGATAGTATTGGTGCTGTTACAATTACGATAATGTGAAAAACAACTAGGAGAGTGCCTGGCCCAGAGAAAGAGCTAAGTGACGGCTCTTGTTATGAACAAAAATGAATGATTTAAACCTTGAGATTACAACATTTAACAAGCACAGACACTGAGTGCAGCCCGTTATTGACTTCAAGCAGTCTTTTGCTTTTGTTTTTATTTCTGTGACATCTTCTCTTATTATGACTTTCTGTTGGGTGTCTCTAACTCTGGTGCCTTGTGAAGGCCAGGAGATACTCCAGACAAGTTGAAATTCTACCTTTTTGTGAGTGTAAAGGCAATGGGGCCATGTATAAGTTGTACCAAACAAAGAGTAATAAAACAATAAAAATTGTAGCTTTCAGAGGGAAAGATAAAACAAGACAGGGCTGGGGCAATGGATGTGGTATTGAGATACTGGCACCAGGAAGCAGGGAAGAAAAACCTCCAAACACATTGTGGTTTATTAAAACACTGAAGACTCTTAAGTGCTACAGTGGCAGGCAGTGCCACCCGACCAGGCAGTAGTGTCCTCCACAGCTAGGGAAGGGGAAGTAGGGTCTAATGATTGCTCCTGGAGACAGAGAGTCTGCTGTCCTGGGCTTTACCAGCCTGGCTTGTTGGGTGACCTTGAGCAACTTATATCCCTACTTGGACAATTTCCTCAAGGCTCTCACACAGTCCCTAGCTAACTAAAAGGGTCTGATGAAGATATATTTGTTAAAAGAAAATTTAGAGGAGAGTCCACAAACTGCCCCTCCAGACATACTTGCTGGTGGGTTTTAGGATTTTTAAACATTAAATTTTAATGCATTTAGGCAGGGCTTGGTATTTTCTAATTCACACAATATCTGCCATCTTGAGTCTTCACATTTGGTTCCTGAAGGCCTCCGAGTATATGACTTCTGATTTCAATGGACTACATACGAGATTGGAATTGCTTCATTTACAACTCAATTCTATTTCTTCATCAATTACATGCAAATATGTACTTCTAAAGTTTCACAAAACAAAGATTTTGCTGGCCTAACTGTAATTAGCTCTATAATGACATATTTTTTTCCTAGAAAATATGTCAAAAATTACAATTTAACCTTCCTTGTAGTTCATCCAAATTCTAAAGCTTTAATGTTATTTGAAAACATAATTCAGCACCAAGTATTTTTTAGGTTACAATCTAAGTTGCTTATAAAATTTAATCTCGGTCTCGATCGTTTTGAGGAGAAGACATATCACTAAATAATAATGATCTTCAGTCTGTTCTTTTGCCACTTCCCAGAGATCTCCTAAGGCACTCTGGAAAAGTCAGAAGTAAATTAGACTCCCACATCTAGTAACCAAAACACCATCATCTTTAGCATTACCACAGTGAAGTATGCAGATCGTCATGAATATTTACACCTTGCAGGGTCCTTTGTGCACAACTCTGAGAAACAAATGGCATTTCCAGTAATACTTTATTGATTTCCAAATGCACAGGGGCGCCGAGTCCGAACATCCTGGGATAGCAGTAAATCTCTCTTACAAAATAATTTACAGTATGAAAATGATATACTGAAACATTAACTCAAATGTGTAATTCCCTTGAAAGATTCAGTGTTCCCTTGTTTAATGTAAAGGATAGAAGGGGAAGATGACTAAGGAGGGAATGTGACTGTGCACAGGAAAATAGGCAGAGGACAATGATTCCATTGGTTCTCCCCATTCATGCAGTGTGGCCTGTCACTGTAGAAAGACTGGTCAGCTTTAACTCTCATTAAGTATTAATCTGCTGTCCCCTCAAAGTCATATCAAGCCCAGTATGGGCTCCGTGGCTTTTTTTGCACCAATGTACCCACAAGTATCTTCAGTTATTTTCATTTTTCTGCTCTGGGCCTTGTTCTGTTGTTTCTGGTATGTTCTCAGTTCCAAATGATACTATCTTACCAGGCAGGCCTCCAGAAGCAAGAACTGCCTGGGTCTTATGGTTTCTGGAATGGGACAGGGTAGGGGGCTTCATAAGCACTGCTGGATAGAGGCAATAATAATGAGATCTGAAGTCTCCCCTATGGGCCTTCTTCTTCTCTTAGGGCTGGGCTGGACTTAATCCATAATGAGATTTTTTTAAACATAAAAATCTGATGTTATCAGCACACAGTATAAACATGCAATTCATTTTCTTATTGAGAAGCATGTATTGAACAGCCATTATATGAGTGTGGAATTTGAGGAATGGCAAGATAATATTTTCTATTTGGGGAGAGAGGACTTCCTAGACCCTGCCACTACTACACGATCATGAATTCTGCATTTGTGCCCTGAGGTCTAACTCGAGTAGTTAGACTCTCAGGTCACCAAAATGGCTGGGCATCCAAATTTCCTGTGTTATTAAACATCTTGGAGGAGGGCTGGAGTGCAATTTCCTTCAGGGCTGTCACTTTGACTCAGTGCCTTAGGAGCTAATAACTTTGCTACAGAATTGCTCTTCTTGTAAGCAAGTACCTAAGCGCCAACTATATGGCGGCACTTGTAATTAGGGCTGACAGAAACCTCTGAAGTAGGATGCAAGATAATGAAGGGGCTGCTTTGAGTCTTCCTTAGTTCTCAAGTATTCTGTATGTGGTGTGTGTGGATATATATGTATGTATATACATATACACATATATCACACTTGTCATTTAGTCATTTATATATAGGTACACACACACCACCACCACCACCACCAAGCCCCCACCACACACAAACAGGAATCGGTAGGAGAGTCCAGATTCACTGGACTTTGAATTGCTACATCCTCACAGAGCACACAGGCGGCTAGGTTTACTAAGGTATGAAGATTTACTTTTCTACAGCAGTGAAGCTGCCGACATTTTCAAATAAAGTTGAGTAGAGAGCAGAACACCCTTTACTTTTACTACTGCTGCAAAGTTCTGTACCCCTGAAGGTCAAGAAACACCTTATTTATGGAAGATGGCACAAAAAAGGAAAGGTTCTCCCAGCTCCTGGGGGTGGGCTCAAGTCAGCAAGGTGTACTTAAAGTATCTGCTAAAGGAAAGAAATAAGGCTACCACAATGCCATTTCTGAGCCCTAACTACAACTGTGAAATGTCACTTTGAAAAAGATTCATAAATTGGGATGGTCAGAGTGCAGTGGGAAAACCTGAAGCCTCTTTATCCTTCTGTCTTTAGGTGGACCAGGGTGTATGGTACAAAGTGCCCGTCCACAGAATTAGGGAGAGCTGGGTTCAAGATCTGGCTTGAGTATTTCCTAGCTGTGTAACTTGAAGCAAGTGACTCTAATGCTCCCCATCTGTTTTATTATCTAAGAAACAGAGTGTCGTTTAGGCCCTGGCTCACAGTTGTTCCTTAATATAAGTTATTTCCCTTCTTGAGCTGTCAAAGCCGAGACTCCAAGCACTTCTTGGGACTGTCCTGAATTTAATGATATCAAACCAAAGTCCCCCTCAGCATCCAGAAATTCAGCATTTGAAAGGTAGCCAGAAATTGCTGAGTATCTGACTGATTCTGGAGACATTCATTACCTGCCTCCCTTGGTGACATCTCCTTAGGGGTTTCTGCAAACCCTGCAACCTGCAGCCAGGCAAGACACAATTCTGAGCTCTCTAACTTTTACTAACCTGGCAGGAGGGAAGCCTCATACTGCTGGGGCTTAAGGCCAAGCAGCATGCTCCAGCTCTGGGGGGAAGGTGGTGCCACTGCAGGAAGTATCCTAGTTCTTACATTGATAAATGCTGCCGGCAGGAACTTAGGAGCCTGGGCAAAAGCTGCTGTGCTGTGTTTAATGCTTCCCTGGTTAAAGTTTTATCAGGTGCTGAAGACAGCAGGGGTCTATAAAGCAAATCTCAAACCCTTTCTAAGAAAGCAAAAGTGCTTTCCTTGAGGATTACAGAGATAATGATAAGTTACTGAGACAGGTTGGCACATATTTTTATATTTCCATTTATATCCACTGCATAAAGGCTTGAATTTCCCAAATACTGATTCAAAGTAATAACATATGATCAGATATGGACAGCCAATGATCTGTCCATTGCTAATATAAGGCTACTATCTGGAGATCAAACAATGATTATTGGGGAAAGACAACATGCTTCCAAATCCTAAAATCTTTTTAATCTTCTGATATTTAAACTTTTTTGAGAGTGACCCCTGGTCCTTCTTTTAGGGTAGTTTTGTTGGATATGATTGGAGGTTGTAATTAACTGCCAAATTCTCCAGTCTTTGCAGAGATAGGTAAAGCATCAACATTGTCTTAGCTGTTTCTTGGCCACAAGTTTGAGAGAAAAACACTTTTTTTTTTTTTTTTTTTTTTTTAACATTTCAGACTCTTAGCCCCAATATCCTGACATCTTTAGTGAGTTACAACAATCCTACCTAGAAGCATATATGCCTGGGAGCTTCCTGGCCTCAAAGGAATAAATCATTTCACAGGATTCACAGGACTGAAAAATAAATAGGACTCCTACAGTAAACAAGTATTGTTTCTGTTTCAAAACCATCCTGCAAACACGAAAATCAGCTGGCCCTAATGCTAGTAATAGGTATACAGGTCACAGGCAGACAGGCAGGCAGGAAAAGGTATTTCCCCCAGTGCAGGCTGCTTTGGTTTTGCCTTAGGGGCACTAGAAGTCTAGGTCGTGGTTTAGCAGCACCCCGGAGTCTGCCTGGATATGGTTCCAGTTGTATTCCTCATAAGTGAACACTAAAGTACCATAAAGACAGACAAGAGTGAACACATAGCCCACCCGCAAGTAAGAAGTACCTTTCGAGATTCCTATTTTATCTTAATAGTCTATGTGTATGAACATTTGATTCTATAATATAACTTTTATATAAAAATAAGGTCATCTCCTGACTCCAAACTATTTGGTAAATAAAACTGATGCTTCAAGAAGATGCAGGTTTTTAAGTTTGCAGTTTTATATTCCCCTAGCACATCCCTGCTTACCTGGGAGTACAAAGCTTGGTTGTAAGAAACTGTGATTTGGGAGTAGAGAAAAGCAAGGAAGTCCAACGTCAGGTGTGTCTCTATTACTAAGAGAAGAGCGAGATCCAGGGTGTAGGAGATGATTTGAAGGTCTGTGGGTGGGGGGTGTCACAGGAAGAAGGGTTCTGGTTGGAATTAAAGGAGGGTATATATGTATCTGCTGGGAGATGAGCTGAATTCAGAACACATGGAATGGCAATAATTCTCCCCCTACTGCATTTAAGCTAAATTAGGCTAAAATGGGGGCGGGACTAGCAAAAACCTACACTGAAAATTCCCATTTGGTAATATACATTCCAGCCCTTCATTTTGTGATAAGCCCATAAAACCTGCAGAATTCACCCAAATAATTCTGGTTCTATTAGATCCTTTAGTGACTATTTTGGAAATTCAAGCAATTTGAATTTGGAAATACTGATTTCAACTTTTAATCAGATTTCTTTGGTCCTTTTCCCCCTCCCAAGGTCATTTCCTTTCCACCTCTTCAGTCATTTTTTTTCACTTCCACAGCACTGAATTATGAATCTCAAGTCCTGGATAACTTCATATACTAAAAATATCTCTTCCTAACCTTTAAGTCTTTCTCCAACACCTTTTTCCAGTCATCCATCTTAATTCATGGCACCACATTTTCACAAACATAGAACTGGACTTTTAGGGACTGTCTACATTAGTCAATCTGGCCCTGCCTTGCCCTCATTTATTTCATGCTTCAATATGAACAAAATTGGGTTTTTGTTAATAGCCAGGGAGAAAACTCTGACTTTCCTTCAACATTATTCCAGATCCTTCCTAATAAAGCATACTGTTTGTTTGGTTGTAAAATATTATGGGGGCTGGCTTTCCTGAGTAAGTTCAAAGCAGCCACTGAGGGATTACCTGAAGGACCCTTAATTGCTCCCAGTGGATCAAACGGGCTGTTTTCCTTGACCTACCACAAACAGAGGATGAGAAGCACACAGTCAGTAAGCATAAAACTGGTCATCCCTTGGAGAGATATGTGCCTGCTGTGGATCTGGGGACACATCCGGTGGAAGTACGTTTGTTGCTGAGCAGCTTTCACAGAAATCAGAAGCCGTTACATACACGCTGTCACATACACACAAGGGGAGGGGATGATTCTCCACTGGGGGTAGTAAGCCTTCATGTGTCCTCTTCTTCACTGGCACCACTGCAAAAAAAAAAAAAAAAAAAAGGAGAACCGGGTGAGTTAAGATATCACAAGAAGGGAGGCAGCCTAGTTTACTGGTTGATGACACAGCTTTATGTCAGACATACCTGGATTTAAGTCTTAATACCATGATTGAGCAATATGGCCGAAGGCAAGTTACTTAGTTTGTCTAAATTGATTTCTCTATCTAGCCATAGGGGGAATGATGATAAAACGCACTTTCTTGAGTTACTAGACGATTAAATAAAAGAATACATATAAAATGCACAGTATCTGATATACACTAAGTGAGGAGCTATTTAAAGGAGCAGGTGAGAGTCCTAATTCTTTTAAACTTGACTAAAAAAGTAAATAGCTGGTAAAAATCAGGTGTATGATTTCCTCTAAGCCTTAAGCCGTCTATTAGGAGAGAAAAAACAAGGAAAAGCTACTATCATCTGCACTCTCAATGGCACTTTGCACTTGGAAAAAATCCAAGATTTCAACTCATGCCATAGGGACATATCCACCTTATCAGAGAACGCACTCTACTTAGTAGGACTCCCTGGTGATTCTCTATTTCTTTCATAGGCCTTATGACATTACATAATTTATTTGTTTGTGATTTACTCTTCTCTCTACCCCTGACTAGAGCATACAAGAATAGCACTACTATTTATTGACTATGTATATCTAGCACTAGCACTGGGCTGGGCACATAGAAGTGCTGTATAAATAACTGTTTTTAAAAAGGAAGTGAAATACGAACAAGAAGAAAGGGAGGGAGGGATGGACACAACTGAAGGGATCAGTCATTACTGCCCTGACCAGGGTATACTAGATGTTATGGATGTTTCAGAGGTCAAAAAATGTCAAGCCCCAGAGGCATGGCTAGTACCTCAACTGCTCAGAGTTACAGCACCTCTGGCTTGGTCCTGGGAGAGAACACTGTTGGTACAGGGATTGGGGCAAGGAGAACGCAGAGCCTGAAAAAGCAGGAATGAGCACACTCTGAAGGGCAAAAGTAGCAAACTTGCCTAGTTTTTTCCCATCCACTTCCATAGGTCACTGTCCTTAAAACAGTAATAAGCACCAACTTGATCAAGTGCTTACTGTGGGCCAGGGGCACTGAGTTACATGTTACTCACCCATTCTTCTTATTGTGTAGGGGCTATGATTATTCCCCATTTTCTAGATGAAGAAAGTGAAGCTCTGAGAGATATAAAATCCTAGGGTCACACAGTAAGGTCTGTGTCCTTAAAACTCAAGGTTTAGTTTCAGCTGGATAAAGTTTGAAGTGGTCAAGTTGGTAGGGAAGGAAAAGGACTGTAGAACATCAGCTCCCAGCTAATACCTAGGAAGTTTTCATCTCACAAGGGATTATCTATGTCTATATAAAAACCTATGCTCTTTTGCATCCATTTGGGAAATACTTTAAGGGAAAATATCTTAGGCAACAGATTTCTAGAACTTCCACTAAAGGCAGAAACATTTCAAGAAACAGGTTCTGCAAGTTAAGGTAAGTGTATGCTAGGAGCCGAAGAACCAACTCAATAATCTTCACCATTCTGAATTCCACCCTATTTCCACTCCCTTTTCCTGCTGGTTATACAATCATGGGATAAAGGGTGCATGCCAGCAAGAGCTGGACAGTGGGCTGTCATTAAGGAGCAGTATTTAATGGCATCTGTCCCAAAGGGAACAAAAGGTCTTTTATGAAAGCTTCTCACCAGAATCAAGGCAGAGCTCGAACTGGCGCCATATTCTCCCCCTTGGTATTATATCCAAAGCAAGCTCTCATTGTTCTCTTGTCAGTTTTCTTTCAAATATGAGGGTGGCATGGGGACTCTGCCCTAAGCTGCAGTTCACTTTTTAGCATTCTTAACTTGAGATACATAGTTTAAACGTTAACGTCACGAACCTAATGAAATTGTATACAGAATTTTATCTGTGTGTTCCTTTGTCTGAGAGAAGCCACACTTTTCGTCATTTTCTCAAAGAAGTCAACAACTCCTGCCAAATTGGGAATAATCAAATTATAAATAAACTCTTTTCCTGTTGCCAGGTTCTTTATTATAAGATCTGGAGAGTGGCTTGGGAAAAAGGTCTGAAGTCCTGACTGAGAAAATTTCTTCTCATTAACTTAAAAGAGATCTGTTCTTGGGCCTGAAATATATCTCACAGTTTAAAACATGAGCTCTTAGGATACTGGCATATCATTTATTGATTACTTCATTTGCTAAACATTTATTGACTGTCAACCATGTGTCAGTCATGATGCTACATGCAATAATGAATAAGATGGACACAGCAGTTGCCCTCTAGGACTTTAAAGCCTAGTAGGTGAGATATAGTCTGAGGGAGGGAGGGAGAACCTTTTATTTTCCATAACAGCATCTTCAAAGAAAGCATCTTATTTTTATAATAACCCTCTTCTCATAATAATGAAGAAGAAAAGAGATTATAACTGAATCTATAACATAGAGCTTTGCTCAGCTTGTATGTGGTCTCTCCTGAAGGATTCAACAGTATAATTAGTGTGCGGCATCTCCTCTCCTGAATGTTCTTGCTTCACTTTGTATATAAGCTAGTCTATGTTCACGAGATTATTTATTTTTCAGATGGAGTCTCGCTCTGTCACCCAGGCTGGAGTGCAGTGGTACGATCTTGGCTCACTGCAATCACCACTAACTGGGTTCAAGCAATTCTCCTGCCTCAGCCTCCTGAGTAGCTGGGATTACAGGCACATGCCATCACACCCAGCTAATTTTTTGTATTTTTAGTAGAGATGGGGTTTCACCATGTTGGCCTTGAACTCCTGACCTTGTGATCGGCCCACCCCAGTCTCCCAAAGTGCTGGGATTACAGGTATGAGCCACCATGCCTGGCTGTTCATGAGATTTTATCTTAAACAGTCTATAAAAGTCTTCACTTTCTACAAGGGAAGTAATACAGCCTTCCACCTCAGCCACTTACAGTGCTTGTCTGAAACATCTACCAGTCACACTGAGACTTATAACTGGAGTGGGACTCAGAGGTTAATAATGGCTGTTTCATTAAAACAAAACAAACAAACAAAAAAAAAACTAAAGGTGTCAGGCAGACAGCCCATTCTACAGCAGGTACTTACCAACGAGAGTGGCAGCATTACATAATTATTTTCATGTCACCAGCGTGAACTAGGTTCAAATCCCTGTTATGAGCTAATAAACTGTGGGAACTTACTTAAGTCACCAACCTCTCTGAATCTCAGTTTCCTCATCGAAATGCTACCTTCCAGGGTTACTGTGGAAGCTTTATATATTTTATGCAATACAAATGATAAAAATGTTGCTCCTCCTTCTTCAACCCACCTTCCTTCTTATCCTGAATAAAAATCTGCCTCTTTCTACCTTTCCCCCCAGTGTTCCTAGTTCTGGCAGCTGAAACACTACATTCCAGAACAAGTGTGTCCCTATCCCCAAATGCCCTTCAAATATCTGGAGAGCAACAGTAACCTGCCTTGCTCACTTGGAGAGTTTTTTAATGACAACCCCAGACCTAATGAAATACAGGTACTAAGTAGAAAGGTTGAATATTACTCTGACCCTTCTAGGTGGCAGGTCTCGAGAAAGTCATGCCTGCCAAACACTGGTGGGAACAAATGCTGAGTGAAGTTTAATTTAGTTAACCAGCCTTAGCTCAGTCACTGATCTAGCTTGAGGATACTGCTGTATCTAAAAATGGTGGCCTTAAAACTGGGATATGGAGACCCCTGTGGTATGTAATTACTTTCCAGGAAGTATTTGGGCCTGAGTAATTTTAAGAAAAATAAATGTCCAAATCCTTCACTTCCACATACACTGTTACGTAAAACTTACTTTCTCAGAAACATGCCTGTGCTCTGTAGGGTTCTTGTTTCAGCCCATCCCACCTTCCAGATCACCTTACTCCCACACTTCAGCAGAAATGCTACCTCTCAGCCTTCCGAATCTTAGCACATAACAATTTAGAATGTCTCCCTTAGAGGAGTCCTATGAGAGAAGGGCAAGCAATAGTAAGAGACAATCTCTTTTTCACCCAGGCAGGAAACTCTTGGCAAGGCTGTGTGTTTTCTCTACCTATCCATTGATCTAACACTTCAAATTCAGAAGTGAGGTAGTTGTCATGAGGTGTGTACTAATATTTATTTGAATTGAAAGAAAATGAAATCAGACTTAATCCCGACAGAAAGCAAGTCTGATCTGGCTAGATGGTTTGACCATCAGAACTTGGTTTGCTAATTAGATTGTCTAGTACATCTTGCCTGTAAATTTAATAAGCTAAATTCACAGTGCCAAAGTTTTGACAAAAATATATACAGAAACTCATATAAACTACATAATATGTCAGCAATCACACCATTAGCAACTATTTACACTTGACATAAAATTTCAAGAATTAATTTAAAAATGGGCAAAAGGCACATACTTTTTATTTCTTTTAGGTGATGTCAAACCAAAAAGTTTAGCTAAAGGAACTGGGAGTTCCTAAATTCTGACCAGGAGGGTGGTGTGAAATTTAACACTTTCTTGGTTGTGGGTAGGGGTTGGGGTGACAGAATGAGACTAAGGTATCTCAGTCAGCAGAATGCTGTATCCCTTCTGAGTTGGGCACATGGTCTGATGTGGTGCCTGTGAAACTGAAATGTCGGAGACATGCCTTAAGCCCCACATTCAGATCCTAAATACCTGCTGATAAAATGATTATATTTTATCATCATTTTACAGTGTTTCACTGTCTGACAATTTTTTAGTTAGGCTGTATCGATATGCAGCTCAGTTTTTCAGCTTCTGTCCCCAGTGCTGTAGGAGTATAAAGGGGAAGTTAATAAATGTGGTAGCAGAAAAAATAGTTTCTTTTCCTAAGCATATAGTACAACTTAATGTGACTTGGCATCACTCATGTCTGCTGAGCTCTTGGGTATTTAATTAATTATTGCTGTAAAAGGATTATTTAACTCAGGAAGATGGACAAATTAAGAGGTATTGAGAAGGGAGGAAGGCTAGATTCAGCGGAAATTAAAAAAATATTTAATATTCTCCAAAAATTATGCTGCCTGGGCACTGTACAAGGAGCTAATTGGGAAGTATCACTCAGTGTCTGAGAAAGTGGTTGCCTAGTGGCAGTAAATGTGCGATCAGCACCGCTGGGGAGATGGATAAACGCTTGGATCCAGGAACCTTTCTCTACCAAACAGAGTTGCCTTCTTTGTCCCCTCTGTCCCACACTCACCTCCCCCAACAGCCTGGGCTGAAAATAAGGGGGTTACTGTGCTTTAAGGGATCTGAACTTAATAAAGCAAAATGTTCTTAGTCTATTTTAGGTTAACTGAGAAAAACATGAAAATACTACAGTTTTAGTTCTGGTTCTGCTGTGTGATTCTGGGACTCAGTATCCTTATATGAGAAATTAGGATGCCTTGCATTTTAAGCAAAATTTAGGAAAACTCCACACCAGACAAAAGCTAATAAAGCTCCCCTCCAACATACAGACTTGCTGAGCTAACTAATTTGCTCTCATTTATACAGCTGTCTCTGTTAGCTTCCTGTGCCCCTCTCTATCCTCTGTCACCACAATCTGAAGGATGGCCTAAATGTTCCAAGTCCTTTCACCTCTTTTTTCTGGCTGGGCCCAAATACGAGTTGATGACTGATACTGCCTGATCATTACCTAGTGCAGACCCAAGAGTAAGCTCTGCCATAAGCAAAAGCCCCATGATTCTTTATTTCATCATGGGTCTTAAAAAAAGTTGGACTTGGCTCTAGTCTCACTGCAATTCCTTCTCAAACCACAAGAAGGGCTTTTCTCTCTCTAGTTTGCTTCTACTTTATCCTATGAGCCTTCTCTCAGTAATGGCCACTATTCACAGAGGACTTAATGTTCCATAAACTGTGCTAAGAAATCTATAAACATAAACTCAGTGATAGCTTCTGGTATTATCTCCATTCTACAGCTGAGAAAAATGAGGCCCAGAGAGGCTACAAGAAGTGCTTAAGGTACACAACTTGTAAATAATAGACCTCGGTTAAGTAATCAGACTCCAGAACCCTCAGAAATGAACTGAACTTGCATAAGACGTGAGCCTGTATTTTTCTGACCCCTAGTTATCCAGCTGGTAAGCAGCAGTCATTTAAGTTTTCTGAGGCAAAATGTTTTCACCTGAAAAAATGGGATATTAATACCTACCCATCAAGAGATGGAAGATACAAGCAAGTGCTTTTTAAGATGAAAAAATGCCAGAGGATTACTATAGAAGGATTACTACAGAAGAAGAAGAAATACAGCCCTGAGTTTGTCTCAGCTCTCACAGCTGACTCTGTCTCTCCAGACCTATTAAGGGAGCTCTGAGGGAGGCTTGGGTCTCCAGCATGACCTGAAGCCCACACTCTGACCACAGTGCCACATGTGATCTCCATGTACCTTGTAGCCTATTTACTGTTTTTATAGGTGGCTACCTTTCTTGCACTTGGCAGGGCCTGTGTGGGGATGACCTACTTCTATGGAGGATTAAAAGGAGCCAGCAGGCCTGCTCAGGCCGTGCCCTGCAATAGGGAGGTGGTTGAATGGAAGTAACAGGCAGACTTCTAGCCTGCCAGTGTCCCATCTGCTCTCAGAACTCCCTTCTTTAGGACTGAGTCCTTTACTGCTGCTGGATTTAGAATAGCATCATTTACAGCCTTTTTGTTTTTTTTAATTCAAAGAGTAACTTCTTCTTTTTGTTGTTTTTTCCTTTCTGTAACAAGTATTGGTTCCATAAAAAAAAAAATTCTGGCCCAGCGTGGTGGCTCACGCCTGTAATCCCAGCACTTTGGGAGGCCAAGGCGGGCGGATCACTGAGGTCAGGAGTTCGAGACCACCCTGGCCAACATGGTGAAACCCCGTCTTAAAAAAAAAAAAAAAAAAAAGAGAGAGAGAAAAAATTCCATTATATTACCACCAGGGATAATCACCATTAACACAGTGAAGGTATATTTGCCCATATGCCTTCTATACATACATAAAAGTAAGCATCTTTTATAAAGATCAGCTCATACCTGACAGGCTCCTTCACAGTCTGTTTTTTCCACTCAGCTATCAATCACGAATGTCATATCAAGAAATATATTTCTATAAGATTATGATTCATGATTGATTTCTATGGATTTATCATACCTAATATTGGGCATTTAAATTATTTCTGCGTTTTCACTATTACCCACATCTCGGTGACACACATCATTGTGGATGAATCATCCTTGGTGATTTCTAAAGAAAAATTCCCAGGAGTTCTCCTCCTGGGTCCAAAGGCATGTTTGCATTTGTTTTATAAGCTTTAATTTTTAGAACAGCTTTAGATTTACCAAAAAATTGCAAAGATAGTACAGGATTCCCATACCTAGTCTCTCCTATTATGAACATCTTACATTAGCATGTCACATTCGTTGCCAATGAACTGTGAAAGGAAAATAAATCTCAGGACCCCAAAATCACTATGCCAAAGGGAAAAGTCAAACTGAGAACCGTCGATCAGCAAACCTTCCCCCCCATTCTGTTCTTAAATAAAGTGGCTACAAAGATAAAAAGCTAAATACCTCCCTCACAAAGGACAGACAACACTCAAGGTCATCCCTCTGCTCATGTGAGACAAACGCATATCCAATTGCTTCCTTTGATTCAGTGGAAGGCTAATCAGAAACTCAAAAAAAAAGTAACCATTTGTCTTTTATCTACTTATGACCTGGAAGCCCCTCCTGACTTCGAGTTCTCCTGCCTTTCTGGACCAAACCAATGTATATCTTACATATATTGATGGATGTCTCATGTCTCCCTAAAATGTACAAAACCAAGCTGTGCCCCGACCACCTTGGGCGCATGTCATCAGGACCTCCTGAGGGTGTGTCATGGATGTGTCCTTAACCTTGGCAAAATTAACTTTCTAAACTGATTGAGACCTGTCTCAGATACTTGAGGTTCACAGAACCAATACTGATACATTCATACTAAAGTTCCTATTTTGAGATTTCCTTAGTTTTTCCCCTAATGTCCTTTTTCTGCTCCATATTTCACTCAGAATACCACATTTAATAATTAAGTTTCTGTAGGCTCCTCATGGCTGTGACAGTTTCTCAGACTTCTTGTTTGTGATGGTGATGACAGTTTTGAGGGGTGCTGATCAGGTATTTTGCAGAATGTCCCTCAATCAGAAGTTGTCTGATGTTTTCCTCACAATTAGGCCATGGTTATGGGCTTTTGGAAGGAAAATTACAGAGGTAAAGTGCCATTATCATTACATCATATCAAGGGTTTATCTGTCAGTATGACAGCACTGTTGAAGGTGACCTTGACCACCTGGTTGAGGTAGTGCTTGTCAGATTTTTCTATGGTGTAGCTACTCTCTTTTCCCAATCCCACAGTGTATTCTTTGGAAGGAAGTCACTATGAGCCGCCTATACTTAAAGAGTTAGGAGTTACGTTCCCTCTCCTTGAGGGTGGAGTATCTACATTAATTATGTGAAATACTTTCAAACATGAGATTTCTCTCTTCTTCATTTATTTATTTGATCATTTATATCAGTATGGACTCATGGATGTTTATTTTATTCTTTGGGTTACAATCCAATATTACCATTTTGTTGCTCAAACTGCTCAGCTTTGGCCTTTGAGAGCTCTGTTAGCTGGCTCCTGTGTTCCACTGACATATCCTCATCAACATGGGTTTTCTGTTTATTTGTTTTTGGTGTTTGAGCACTCCCCTACTTTCTAGCACTACAGAGCCTCCAGGCTTAGCTGTCTATTTTCTCCCCCAGACCTAAAATCAGATATTCTCCAAAGAACACAGGACATGTGGTTTTAGAGGCATTTGATACTGCCCTCCAGAAATCTCACATTGATTTACAATCATTACTCACATCAGCACAGGAATGCCCATTTTCCCCACACCCTTGCCAATAATAGGGCAATTTCAAAGTGTCTGCAGTGAGATGACCTGGCATGGGATAGTGTGCATATATATGCAAGTATGTGTCTGTCTGTTCTGTCTCTTTAAAATAACTTCTACATTACTCAGTTTCCCATTGAACTTCAAGAGAAAAATGCTCTGGGGCAGTTACGTTTTTCCTTTTCTTTGCCTTTACATTGGCCTTCCCCAACCTCCCTTTCCTCCCCCAGTGCTGCTGGATTGTCTATCACTGGGGATCTCCTGTGATGAGGTCTGAAAGGAACCTTTCCTATACCCTCTATTAGGGCCCAGGCAATTTCAGGGGATGGAGAGTTAGAAGCAGAAATTAGCCAAAGGGTTTACCTTCCCTGCTTCCCGTACCTTCAGGGAATCCACCTGACCCAGTTTCCTCATCTTCTGTTGGCATGTGTATAATGAAAACCAAATCTCTCTCAAGCAGTTTCCTTCCATAGAAATGTCAAACGTAAGATTTAATAAAATACTGAACTTCAAATTTCCTGTTGCCTCAGCTGCTGTATCTCACAAGTTACCAAAGTGAGAAAGAGAAAAGATCAATAAATAAATATACTTGACACTTATCTCTAATCTGTCTGAATAGTAGGCTGTGTATGTGTGCACACAAGTGTGTGTGAGAGAGAGCAAGAGGCAAACACACACACACAGAAGAAGAGATACACAAGAACACAGAGACAGAGGGAGGGGGAAGAGAGAGAAAGAGAGAGAGAGATAGTTTTCAGTAGCTTTGGGAGTCCTGTGATGATGATCTTCAGTTGAGGTCCTGAAGCTGTAGGAAGCTGGAAGTATACCAACCCATACAGACCTAGTGCTACTTTTCATATGGCAGTGGGTTATGAATATGGACCTAGGATTTAGAAACACCTGGGTTTGAATCCCAGCTCTGCCACTTACTAGCTGTGAGATTTTGAGGTCAGTGTTCATACTTGGAAATAGTGGACAACATAGTGCCTATCTCGAAGAGCGCTGCAAGGATTAAATGAGAGTAATGTGTTTATCAAGAGCTTGACGTAGTACCTACCACACAGCAAGTGCTCAAAACATTTTGTAGTTATTTAATAACATCGTATGAAGAAACCAAGACTAAAGAGAGGTTAAAAGTCATACAGTGAGTTGGTGGCAGTGAGATTGACTGGAAGTCAGTTTCTGGCTCCTGAATACATCACCATACCAGCAACCCCCATTGCTTCTAAAACTGCTATTTATTAACAAAAAAAAAGGAGAAAAATTAACACTGTTGCTGCATGTACACTATAGGCACCATGCTGTCATTCCAATGGGCTCAAGATTCCTTCTCAAGCCTGTTCTCTTAGTGTATAGGCCATTTTAAAAATAAAGACAGTAACAGCTATCATGAATAAGAATGCATTCTATGTGCCAAGCGTTGTGCTCAAAATCTTAGAAGCACCATCTCCCCTATCCCACTCAGCCCAACAGCATGTCCCACTGACTCGCCCTGCTCACCTCTCCCATTTGTGTCCGTTCGTCTTCTCCACTGCTGCCACCATCTCCTGCCTGAACTACTGGAGTTGCCTCTTGACTAGTCTTCCTACTTCTCATCTTAATGCACTATTGTCTATTATCCAAACTGTACTCAGAGTAATAGTTCAAAAATGTGCAATAGATTATGTCAGTGCCCCATTTAAAAATCCTTCAATGGCTTCCTAAAACCCTTAGAATAAAGTCCATAACCCACAAATTCCTATATGCTTTGGCCCCTCTCTCCTTCTCCAACCTGATTTATGCCACCTTACAGCCACACTGGCTTTCTTTCTGTTCCCCCAAAAGCTGAGCTTGTTTGTGCTTTAAAGCTTGTGCTTTGCTGGTCTGCCTCAAAGCTCTTACCCTGACATCTTGGAATGAATGACTCGTGAACGTTCAGGTCTCAGCTCCAATATCACCTTTTCAGATGCTGTCCTGGACCAGGAAATCTAGAGTAGCCACCCCATCCCTGTACTATTACACTAAATTGCTATATTGTCTTCACAGCACTGATCACCATCTAAAATTATTTTGCAGTTGCAAAGGTCTTTAACTATTTTGTTCCCTGTCTTATCACCAGTACCTGGTAATGTGCTTGGCACTCTTGAAACCTCAACAGATATTTTTGAGTGAACGAATGAGTAAATAATCAAAACAATCCTATAAAGCGTGACTGTTCAAGAAACCTCCCCAGGCAAAACATGGGCTACTTGCTGGTCATGGAGACCCTGCCTAGGAATCTCATCAGTAGCTTACTTTGACAGGTAAGTAGCTTACTTTGACAGGGGGGGTTGTGAAGCTCCATTTCTTTTCTAATTGTCTCTGCAATGACCAGGCATACATAAACACTGGAGCTCTAGGTTGAATTAAAATGCTGTATCATAAACTGATTATTCTTACAAACAAGTAAGCCTTACTTGAAGCTGTATAGTAAAGGACCGTGTGGCCCATGGACAGGGAATGCTGTTGTCACTAAGAACAAAGCAGAACAAGCTCATATCCAGCCCTCCCTAAACAGAGAAACCTGAAGAACAAATTCATCTCCATGAGAAAATGTTCTCATCTGGCTTCTCTATAAAACAGCTGCACGTTTGCTAACTTTTAACTCTCCACAACCCAGCTGTGAGCTGTCCTCAAGGCAGGCCTGTATTCCAATACTTTAACTATCCACCTTTTACCCTAACAGTCTATGAAGCAAGAGAGATGAGGATGATATCAAGTCAGCAAGGCCAAGATAGAGGTGAAGAGATGCTTAATTCATGGCTCCCCCTCTTCCCCCTCAGATAATATGATAGCTGAGGCACGGATCCAGAAGTGGGAGAGCTGCGTTAGTTACTGTGGTGGTTGAGACTGATTGCGGAAAAGCACACAACTAAGTTTTGAGACCTCATTCCAGCACGCATTAGCTGTACAACCTTGGGTGAGATGCCTCTTTAAAGTTTCCATATCGGTAAAAGAGGATAATTACACATTATAAGCACTTACAATTAATAAATGGATGTTATTAATTACTAGACACGGAACTAATCACTTCACCAAAATCTTTACAACCAGTTTTCATAATAACCCTATGTAACAGCATTAACACTCCATTTTATAGACGAAGATCATGCAGAGTAGAGAAATGAAGTAACATCCCAAGGTCCCAGCTATAGGCAGAGATGAAACTATCCAGGCCTGGCTCTTGTTTTTAGCCCTGGGCAATGATGAGTGAAGGCAGCATACGAGGGGGCTAGTGACATCAGCTGGCTGCATTTATTCAGTGGGTTATTTGTAATGCCTCATTACTAGTAGCAGAGGAGGTAACTGGTACCTTGTTGCTAAAGATGTTCCAAGGCCTTGGCAGACTCAAACTCCAGTTGGGCACCAATTACTAGAAAACTTCCTCCCTGTTACAGGGGATCTCAATAGTCTCTTAGTTTGTTTGTTCATTTATTTTGAGACAGATTCTTACTCTGTCACCTAGGCTAGAGTGCAGTGGTGCGATCTTGGCTGACTGCAGCCTCCACCTCTTGGGTTCAAGTGATTCTCCTGCCTCAGCCTCCTGAGTAGCTGGGATCACAGGCACACACCACCATGCCAGGCTAATTTTTGTATTTTTAGTAGTGACGGGGTTATACCATGTTAGCCAGGATGGTCTCGAACTCCTGACCTCAGGTGATCTGCCTGCCCTGGCCTCCAAAAGTGCTGGGATTGGAGGTGTGAGCCACTGTGGCTAGCCCCAATAGTCTCTTTAAAAAAAAAAAAAAAAGAAAAAGAAAAAGCAGATTTTTTTTTTTTTCCAGTTTTTACAACTGCAGCCAGTCATAACTTTCCTCTTGTAACCTGGCTGCAAAGTGGCCATTTCCCTCAGATTCTCATCTTGGTTCTTGAGGGCTCCAGCAAACAGTCCTGAAAAAGGGCCTGCCACCAAGACCTGTTCCCCTGAACTTAGGACAGAATCTCACTGAGTCAGATATCAGTTTCATTTTCAATTCTGTCTGTCCTGCAGTGAGAGACACCAAGGTCTCACTCATTTGATTAGGTTGCATAGAAATATCTTTCAAGGTTTCAGCTGATTTTCACTATACCCTACTAAAGGATGAAATCTAAATTAAGTCAAGATGATGTCCCCCATCTGCCGTCAGGGAACCAGTGACGCAGGTGGTTATACTGTAAAAGTCAGTCTTTGCCACTCGATCTCCTTGGGAGGCTACATTTGTTTCTCATTCACCGTATTACCCCACGTTTAGCAACATGCCTGGCACTGAAGACATTTGGCAGCTGGCATATGGTGACTCTCATAACTTGCCTTGGCCTAGGAGGAGGGATTTCACTGGTGAGGTAAAAGGTGGGGAAGGCAAACCTTCAAGGTAAGAAACTACATCCAGCAGGAAAGCAGACCTTTCTCTAGGAGCACTAAGATCTGTCTACTTGAAGAACTCCTAAAGGAGGGAGAATAATATGTTAGGATCATCCACTTTGGAATGAGACCAGGATTACCATCCAAGCCCTTCAGCTCTGAGCTGTATAACTTTGGCAAAGCAATTAGACCTTTCTCTAGGAGCACTAAGATCTGTCTACTTGAAGAACTCCTAAAGGAGGGAGAATAATATGTTAGGATCATCCACTTTGGAATGAGACCAGGATTACCATCCAAGCCCTTTAGCTCTGAGCTGTATAACTTTGGCAAAGCAATTTAACATCCTCTAGACCTTGGTTTCCTCATCTGTGAAATGGGGAGTCATTCCTTCATTTGTGCTTTCAGTGAACAAGTATTTATTGAGTACCCACAGTATATAAGGAACTCAAATAGGTAAAATAACAGTGAAAAAGACTGACAAAGTCCGTTTTCAGGGAGCTTAACTTCCAGTAAGTTGACAATGAACAAGTAAATAATTTCAGTTAGTGGATATGAAGAAAATAAACCAGGATGCTGGAGTAGAGAATGATGGGTGCATATGCATGTGCGCGTGTACACGTGTGTGTGTGTGTGTGTGTGTTTAGGGGTGATTCAGGAAGGGGCGATATCAGGATCTACCTCTTAGAATTGATATAAATATTAAATGAGATAATGGATATAATGTGTTCAGCCTACTGCCTAATGAGTACTCAACTAAATTCAACTGTTTTTATATCACTCCCATCCTGAAGTCAGTGGCTACTCTTTCACCTTGCAGTGACTGAGCCCCAAATACATGACAGTGATGGAACACAGTGGTGTATCGGGTATCTCCATCGTTCAGGAGCTCACAGTAGGGCGAAGAATGTAGCTATGTGCCATGAGAGAAGAAGTGCTAAATTCCACTTACAGAGTCAGAGAAGACTCTATCACTGAGTGTTGACAGATGGATTGGTATTTTCCAGGAAGATAACAGGGCGAGAAGTGGGGTATGCCAGGTGGAGGGGAACAGCTTGAACAAACTCTTGGAGATGTGAAACAGCTCGGCCCGTTCAAGGAGATGTGAAAAGTTCAGAATGGCTACAGATAAAGTATGAGAGTGTCCACTGAGAGAACGTGTCTCATCAGCAGCTCCTAATGCTTATCTTTATGGGTCATGCTTGAAGTGTCTCCTAAGAAAATGGGGGGGATGTGAATGGGAAAGAACAGGACATGAGAAGGGTGTCAGGGCTCCATATGGCGTCTACCGCACTGCCAGCACTTCAAAATGTGAACAAGGGCTATGCTTAAAATATTCAGGCTGTATTCTGTGTGACACTCCTTGAGGCAGCACAAGCAGATGTTTCAGGGAAAAAAAAAGAAAAACACTCAGTGGTAACTCCATATAAAGCCTACATGGGGGCCAGCAGGCATTAGGCTGCTCAAATGGGATTACATCATTAGCACAGATCTGAGACTCTGCTTGGAGAGTATTACAGATGCCAATGTCGTGATGCTGGGGGTCTGGAGTGAATGGACGCTTGCTCCCAATCAGAAGCCAGGGCTCCCTCTTTGCCAAAGCCAGACTCACTTATCCAGGAGTCTAAAGCCTGTGCCAGGGACAGTGAGAGGGCTCTGAAATGGGAAAACAAGAAACCATGAGGAGGTGTCTTATGCCTAGTTAATAACTGAAGCATCTCTGGCAGCACGTCTTCTCAGATGAATATAACTGAGAAGTGGATGTTTATGAAAGGGAACAGAGGGTCCCTGTTCTCCCACTTCCTGGTTCCTTCCCTGTTTACTACCCAGTTCTACCATTCCCCCTTTCAGTAAGTGTTCTTGTTATGAGTTTCCCTAGGAAATGGAAAAGAAGGTAAGAAAACTATCCCCCACCTGCACTCCAACCTCAATATTTCAAAAGCTCGTAATAGAGTCCAGAGGTCTGGACTGTAGGAAATCTGCCCCTTCCTGGGAGGAGGGGTGCTTGATGTAGACAGCAAAGAGATGAACATCACGTCCAACTTACTTTCAGCCAATCTTACTAGAGGCTCTCCTTGTACTGCAGTTCAGTGCTCTCATATGAGAGACAGCATCTGGTCACCACCAGATGACCCAAAACACACAAAAATACCAAATAGAAGAGCTGAAGCAGAGAGAAGAGAGGAACTGAAGACTGCAGGTTTCCATCCTTTATATGTCACTGCCCAATCTCAAGACTGAACAAAGCCCAGTGTTTTGAACTCACAGGACTGCTCTATGTACTGGAGGAAGTAACAGATACCAAACATGAGAGCATGTGAAAAACAGCAAGGCCTCTGCCACTTTCAAAAGATCTCCCATAAGCCATTAAGCCTAAAGTCCCTATTAAAATTGTTCCTTTAGTCTAAGGTACTGCACTTAGAAGGTTCCTTGTAGTTTACCCCTAGTTAAACATCAGTATGTTTAATACAAGACAAGAGTATGCCATGGGACAACAACCATAAACCACTTGAGTGCAGAAGAGCTTCTGGATGAGCCAGCTGTCATCTTAGGAGGTGATAGGATGAGGTTAAGTTTTGCTGGGAGAAAGAGAAATGATAATCTTTAAACGGTCAAGACTAGGGCTTCAGTACAGGGTGCTGAAAGGAGCAGATAAGATTTCTAAAGACACATTTTGTCCTCCTCCCACTTTTCCCTGAAGTCAGCTCTGCTGTGACACCCAAATGACATAATCCTACAACTTCAGACCTGTTTCATCTACATGAAGAAGAACCTGTTTATGGCTTGTTGTCAATAGAAATCAAGTGTCATAAGATGTATTTATGATACCTGAAAAGCAATTGCTCATCACTGGCCCAACTGGAGGGCCCAGGCAGAAGGAACAGTGTAAATACGGGGAACATGCCTCTTAGAACTGAGTAAGACCCAGTTGCTCTTTAAGACTGCTTAATTGAGGGGCATCTGTCAGTAACTTGGATGACAGGGCTCCCTGCTGTCAGAACTCTCAACTTTGCCTTTCAGGCTAAGAGGAGCAGAAAGTGCAGTCAGAGAAACTAAGGCTGAATCCAGTCCTTTTACTTATTAACTGAGTCCCCTCTGGGCAAAACTTATTCCACTGGGTCCCAGTTTCCTCACTTGTAAAAGATGATCAAAGATTCCCAGGTTCTTAACAAGTGTAAAAACATATAGCACATGGTAAACTATTAAGTGATCACTTTTCTCATTAAACAGTGTACAAAGCAGTACCCTACACATGCTAAACTTTCATGACATATTGCTGTATCCCCTTCTTCCTCCTTGGATTAGATGATTTCTAAGGCTCTCTCATCCTCAGTCTCAATCAGACTCAAGTTTAATATAGAACAGTAACTATATCAGATGGCTCTTCTACCCTAGAATGAGAAGTTAATGAGAGGTGTATAGATCTTTTACTTTCCTACACACTCAACCACTCAGTACTTAAAACATTCCACTGCAGTCTTTACTCAGCCCAGCAGAGACAGGTAGGAGGGAGGAAATGACAACAAAATATTTTTCAGTCAATCATTTTGGGGAAAAGATGACAAAATTCTTTTGAGAGTTGTTTTTAAATTAAAAAACATTTGCTGTGAGACAATAAATCTCCTCCTCTATTAAAAAAAAATATTTTTAGGGCCTCAGGCTGAAATATACACAAGAAAGAAAAAAAGTTAAAAAGAAGAGTCGTAATTCTGTGTTAAGAGTTTAAGCAAAGCCTGTGGAACAACTTAGTTTATGTTCAGTAAAGAGAAATTACTTCCTTCCCAGACTGCTTCTCCAGCCATCTCTCCTGAGTCTGATTTCTGATAAAGCTCTGAGCTCTGGTGGGACTAAGGCCTCTGATGACTAATCATATGCCTCTTTTTGCCCACTGAAGAGTATGGAAAGACTGGGCTTTGGAAATGGAGCCATTAACTGTAGGGGTCCAGCAACCAAGGCTGAAAACCACTGGTATCTGTGAAAGGCAAGATAATCACTTTCATTTTAATTGGCATGAATGGTCACAACATGGCTGTAAAGGGCATTCTTGTTAGGGGTCAAAACCAGACTCTCAAATTAGGCCCAATGCAGGAATATAAAAAGTGTCTTGAGGAAGAGAATTACAATGACTCTATGAATCTGATATAACTCCATACTAGAGGCTTTATTTTCTTTCTTTCGTTCCAATGACCCCTTCTCTCCCTTCCCCCTCCCTTTGGTAAAGAACAGTACAACACTGAAATCCACAGATAATCCTTGAATCTCTGTGGCAGCTCCAGTTCTAAACTCCTCCTTCACAATGATGGTTTGAATGTCTGTTAACAAGTCAAAACAAAGATCTTTCTTGCTCCAGGGTGGAATAGCCATATCCTTTCTCTTTCCCCACTCAAATCATAACCAGCCTAAGTCTTCCATTAAGTCTGTGCTGACCACTCCAGCCTAGAGACTACTCATCATTCACCTTCAGGCTTGGAGAATCTGGGGTCCTGCTTGTAGGACCAAGGGGGAACGTAGTGGCTCTACTGTTCATGGGGTAGCGGTAGAAATGTAGGATCCCAAGGGCTGGTAAGACCAGGTGAGCTAGAAGTAACCTAATCAAGGGAATAAGCATGAACAACTGCCACAGGGGTAAGGCTGGCACCAGAGCTGGTGAGGAAGGGGAGAGTGGCAGCCTGGAAAGTGAGCCATGTCATAAACAGGGTAATTCATTACAAAGGCTAGGAAGTGAGGCTGTGAACAGTGGCTGACTCCGGATGCCTCTTTATGAAGTCCTAGCTCACAGTGTGGTTTGGGGATAAACCCATAAGGTTCAGGCGGGTCACAAAAGATTGGGGACAAGGCATTTAACATGAAATCCATTCCCCTGACATTGACCCTCACTACCACAGGTGTCTCTTGTGGTAATACTAACCCGGTACAGACACTTGGCTTTTCCTCCTAAAGACAGGGAACTGCTGCTTGAAGGCAAGTGTCCGGATTCATCACTTTCAGCCCTGATTAGCAGCCAGGTGTATAAGATTTGTAGAATGACGATACAAAGAATTTTTTGCATTTTTCTTTCATTTGCAATACCTCAGTCACCTACTTTGGTGAAGACAATCAGAATTAGAAGATTTAAAAAAAAAAAGTGGGGGACATTCTAGGCCCCCTGGTCACAGGCTGTGAATAATGGATGATTAGCTCTAGCTGTATGCAGGCTGCTCCTCAGGGCATTCCATTCACCTTGTGGTAACAACAAAGACACTGTGGAAATGTACTGTAGCTTCTCTATCATCTTGTTTTTCTATTGTTTTGTGCTTTGGCTGGTGTTGTTTAAGAATATGGTTGTTTAACCATACCATAACCTGCTACAGATTATGCTTCCAGACACGCTGCCCAGGTGGCGAGGTGTGGCTCCACCACCCCTCCAGTTGCCAGCCAGCTGCTCAGGGACACATCATCTCGCTTTGCTGGAACAGAGCTTTGCTTCCTCCTCTCATCCCCATGCCCGCCCACACAGCTTTCCCAGAGGTCAGTCACAAGTTCACATCAAGCAACAAGCAGCGATTACAAATTGAGTGCCTGCTGGGAATATCTTTGTAGTGTCAAGCAACCATTAAAAGCACTTAAGGAAATCACAAAAGGGAGGAGAGAGAATACTTACAGAAAGCTATAGGATGGGGAGGGCAGAAGGGAAAGCATCAGCCCACCTCCTACCTTGGAGGGAAAAACATGACATAAAAAGCAAAGTTGGCTCTAAAGAATGAACCTGAAGAATGGAAACTGAAGAACATTCTATCTTCCAACCACTCTCCTGTGCCTGGGAAACCTTTTGCTAACACAGAGAAAATGACATTTTAAGCAACTGTGTATATTCAAAAAATTATTCAATGAACACGTATTATAATAGGCATTCATATATAATCTCTTGTCCAATTAGGGCTGCATCTCTGTGAAGAAGGCATTATGATTCTGTTTTACAGATATGGAAAATGAGGCTCAGAGGGGTCACTGACTGGCTGCAAAACTCATGTTTTTCCCACTAAAAGGAAGGTTGGGTGGGACTGTGAGTCTTGCCAGGTCTCAGTAGCTGATACTCCTGGGTTAATTAGGTCCTACTGTGGGTGGTGTGCAGAGCATGGTGGCTTATCCTGTCCACCTGATTGAAAGAAGAGTCAGCCTATTTATCTTAAGTGAGCTAATGAAGTCTTTGATGGAATCTTTCTTCAATCTCCTAGTTGTCAATAACCATCTAAAAGGAAAGGACTGGGAACTGAGATAAGTAGATAATGTAACCTTGGGAAAGTCACTTTCCTAAGTTTTAGTTTTCTCATCTGTAAAATGCATCCAGTAAGATTAGCTGTGAATGCTACTAAAGAGAAATTCTTTTTAAAGTTCTTAATATTATACTGGGCACAACGTTAATACTTTATAAACAATAGCTGTAACTTGTTTTATTTCAAATTAAAAGTTTTGGAAAATACCTAAGTTTGGTATTAACTTACGCTCATTCGGTAGGTGCTATTTATGGCTGAAAAAATCTTAAGTTCATTTCATGGCTAAAAACCACAACAAAAGAATGGCAGTGAAAGCACAGATGACTCAGGTTAAGGAAACAGAGTGCCACGTTTTCTCTGGGGCTGGTTCTCTCTCACGTGGTTCAATCATCTTAGAGCAAACTATAAGCACAGCAATTTAGAGACTAGAAACTTTTACTATCCAGTAAACACATATGGCAGGGAACCCTGAAAATTTTAGGAGGCAAAAGACATGCGTAGGATGAATTAATGCAAATAGCTTTGCTTCAGTTATATAGGCCCCTGAAGGCACATTTGCTAGAGGAACTCTTTTAAGATGGGCAGCTCCTAGGGAGGGAATCAGGCTGGTTCCCAGCCTTTCCTGCCAGCTTACCTAAGCTGAAAGTAGGAAACTGAAGGCAAATCAGGCTGATACTGTGTTGCCACTCCTGCTCCCCCACCATAAAGACTGAACTCTTACCCCAACAGGGGTGTAGAGACCCAGAGGTTCTTCTCTCAGGTTTTAGCCTCCTGCAATTCTGACTCAAAGCTGCCCTGATGGTAAACTGCATCTGTCCTGAGCTTTGAAGATTTTTGACTCTCGCTGTTTTTAGGGGATACAGAAAGCATTACTGCTATTTGAATCTGCAAAAATGGAGAATATGGAACTCAGATTCAATTCAGAGCTAAATTCATTTGTGTTTTAACTAATCCCTTCAAACAGTATACTTGGTTCCATGGAATTTCCTCTAAAACAGTAAACATTTCAGTCAGTATAGGACAAGTATTCATAGCTTTTTGGTGTGAAAGAAGTGAAGAACAATACCTTCTTGAAGGTTATTGCATTGGTCTTATCTAGGCTCTATTTCTAGACAGATTTGAGAAAACGAGTGCTTGCAAATCTGTCTTTCAGATATTGACATAAGAGTCAGGTGATGCACTGTGTAAAAATTAAGGCTTGAGAGACTCCAAGAGGGGGAAAGTACTCATTATGAAACAGAAAATGAAAGATACTGAAATTCTACAACTTAGTTTTTTGTTCTTAGATTTTTAGCAATAAAAACCTGGTGAGATTTAAGATCACCTAAAGATAGAGAAATTTTGCTTCTCCCCAAGCCAAATTTTAGAATGGTTCTTGCCCTTTTGTGTTAAAGGCAAAACAAACATTTCCAAACCCCTTAATCTATATACATATTGTATATGTGTGTATACACACATACACATACATATACAAATGCACACCCATTTTAAATTCAGTTTGCAATCACTATCCCTTCTTTGATTTGCCTTGCAATTATGGAGTCAGTAATCCTAAACAAAGTAGATACTTTTTATTAAGAGGCAACTCCTGAATATATAAAAGATTTAAATAGGTATGGTATAAAAATGTGGTATTTTAAAGAAACTTATAATACTCTTATATTATGTAAACCACCACTTCTCCTTCTTTTAATACATAGAACCCTTGAATGAAGATTTGTAATACTGGATCTTACAAGTTATCTTCCAGGTATCTTTTAGCTGCTCAGATCCCAAGCCTCAGAAACAATATTTTTGGCATAGATATACCTAAAAAGATACCATTTCAAGAATCCCCTACAGACAGGCTGAATATCCACAGCATTATGACCTACATATTGTTTCAAACATAAGAGAGGTCATTTCTTGGATCACTGAGTACTCCTGCCCTTATCCATAATGGGGCTACATCCTACCACAATCCAGAGATTCCGAATCTTTGACTATTGTCCTCTACATCATGAACTAACTCTTGCCATAAAGGTCAGTTCACATAATTAATCCCAAGCCCAGCACATTCCCAGTAGGCCTCTGCCTCACTGTTCACCCTCAACACTGAAGGCTATGTCAGTGTGAGGCTGACAGATGGGGTGGGAACCTGGAACCTCTGCTGGCTGTGTATAAGGCCAGAAGACCTTGGGGCACCTCAAAACATGTATCTCTCAATGTGAAGGGCCTTCCCGATTTCACGTCTACAAAATCTGACTATAATTTGTGCCCCAAAACAGCCACTCACAAAGAAACCTGCTTGCACAGGTTCAATGATAGGCATAGGGAATTACCTCCAATGTGCCCTTTCAGGAAAGGGCCAGACTCTCATTTCACACACACAAATTCATTCTGACCAAAACATTCTATCCGCTACATGAATGCAAAAACATATGCACACACACAAGGCGTCCCTAATTTCCTCTGGAGTAATGGGAGCCTGGGCAATACTTTAAGTATTCATTTTCCAGCATAAATTAGAATGAAGCACTGAAAGCACCAGTGACATCTGCATGGATACAAAATGTATTCATTATGGTTGGTGCTATTACAATGATAGAAAATGCATTCATAATGGCAGCACATAATGTGTTGCTGGATTCTAAGTCCATAAAAGCAATAATGAAGAAACAGGAGTGGCTCACATAAATTAGAAGTAACAGGGGCATAGGGTGGCTTCAAGGGCTCTGGGCAATGTCAGTGAGGTGGTACATTCGCTGGATCTACAAGGAGAAAGTTTTGATCATTTAAATCAAAGGGAGATGAGACAAGAAAAGCATCAGGCTGACATTCTGGGGAACTGAAGTTTGAATCCTGAGGGCTCTGCCATATACCAGCTTTGTGATCCTGGCCAACTTATGTCAATATCTCCTTACACCTCACATGTGTTACTCAAATACATCTATAAAATGAGGAGAAAGCCTTACAGGACTGCATGGGAAGAAAATGAGAGAACATATATAAAGTGCTTAGCATGGAGTCTGGTGCATAATAAGCATACATACAACCAATATTAGCTTTTGTTTTTGTTATCAGTGAATAAATGTTCAGCTTTGTGATTTTAGGCTCTCCAAATGTTCCTTCTTCTGTAAAGTGGAGCTAATAACACCCATTCTTTCCACCTCACAAACTTATTATAAGGAGGCAAATGAAATGATATATTTGGCAGATACTACTGACTGGCTGACTTACTAGTCATTCCCAACTCACTCTACTTGCTAACTTCTACTCTGGAGAGTAGAAGAGTTAAGTATTTGTGTATTTAGCCTACACTGCAGTTAGGAGTGGCACATAGCCTTGCTTGAGCATATGACACAGAAGGGTAAGTCTTCTGGTTTGGTGGTGGTGGGGTGCTCCTTGGGAAAGTGTTTACATTCCTGATTAATAGAGACACGGTGCTTCTTCTGACCCCTCCCTCATGATTGAACATGAACAAAGCTGCGGCTCTTCTTCCATCATAAGGCAACAAGCATGAAGGAAAAGTCCAAGGAATCTCAGATACACATGGCAGTCCTAACATAATTAGCCTCTAAACCAAAGCCAGATGTCACTTATCTCCAAATTTATTCTGTGAAACAAATATACCTTTATTTGCTTATACTACTGATACCAGAGTTTTCTGTTCCTCAAAACTGAACACAATTCTAACTGATACAATGAATAAGTACTCTGGAGAATTAAAAGTCCTATACATAAGTATATGATTTTTCCTCTGCCAAGAATTTCATTCCTTTGGATCCATCTGGCTAATTTATATATGTACTTTAAGACTGAGATTTAGCAGTGTCTCCTCTAGGAAGTTTATGCAAGATCATACCTCAGCTGGATTAGCATTCCCCCCACCCTTTGGACTTCGCAAAGTACCCCATAAACCCTTCAATCAGTATATGTAATATTGTTTTAAAATCATCCATTTACTTGTTTCTTTGCCACGTTAGATGGTTAAAATATATCAACAGCAAGGATACTTACTTGAGCCATTTATAAAATTTCCTAGCACTTGGCATGGCACCTGGCACATAGCAGACAACTCATTAATGACTTGTTGAAATTCTGAATGATGAAAGAATGATCTGAAAGGGCATGAAGTAAAGGATAGCCTACGTAGCCTTATCATTCACTTGTATCTTTGAAACACTACAAACAGCTTTCTAGTTCCTGTTACTACTTTCAGAGACTCCAGGTTGGAAAAGCATAGGTCTAGGCAGTGATTTTTATCGTTTTAAAAGTTATTCCACTTGATCCTTGTTTGAGTTCATAACATTCCCCTATTCCTGGCTCTCTCAATTATTTTATGCCACATAGTCTATTCTTATCTACACAAAAATAATTTCATTTCCTTCCTTGTTTTAGAATTTACTCTTCATGATAACCAAAGACATCTTGGCAACAGTCCCATTTGGCACTAAAATAAATGTTCATATAATCCAGTACCTTGCTTCTGAGGTGCCTGAGTTCCATCTGTGTGACTAGGCATCTGGAGGCTTCCCGCTGACCCTGGCATATCTGGGTCCCGACTATCCCCGACAGTGAGTTGCTCCTCCGGCTGAGCCTAAGGTGTGTGGTTCTCTCAGAAAACAAACGTAAACTCCCATGTTTTCTCCCCCTCCTATAAAGCCAGCTTGTCTCTGGGACTTGTGCAGATCATAGCCTTCTTGAAATAAGATTACTAGCCCCACTGCCAAAACACCCAGAAAAATAATAATAATGCTGAACAATACAATATCAGTCAGATTATAAATCAGAAACATGCTTCACTGTTACGCACATTACATTAAACAAAAGGCTAAAATATGAAGTGGTCTGATGTGGGTCTGAACTCCCTGTTCCTTTGCCTGTAACACTCCCCATGTTCATTTTTGCTTGGATGGCTTTGTTCTGTCACTTTTCAGCTCAAAAGTGACCTCCTTAGCCCTTCTTTGAATACCTTCCACATTGTAGCTACAGTGGTTTCTTCTCCCCAGTCCCTTTCTACCAAATCAGGTTTCACTTCCTTTCTAACACGACTATCAAAAATTATTTTGTTCAGTTAGTGGTTTATTAGTTTTTTTGTCTAGCTCTTCCCACTAGAATTAAATTCCACCAGAGAAGGAATCTCATCTGATTTGTTAATCCTATATCCTCAGTACCAAGAGCTGTGCCTGACATAATGTAGGTGCTTAATAAATATGTGTTGAAAATGAATAGAAAGAAAGAAGGCAGCATGTGTTCACTGAGTCAATCCATTTTTATTGCCTTAAGTTTCCTTTTCAGAGTGAGGGTAGGTTTGGGCTGATGGGTACTATGTATTTAATATGTGTAGGGGTGATGGGGCTGGGTTTGAGATGTTATGAGGAATTGCAGAAAGAGTTCTGCTTGCCACTTATAAAACATATGAATACTGGAACAATATTCCTTTATCTCTCTGAGATTTAGTTTATCATCTATTTAGTGAATTTTCTCAGAGGATCAGTGTAACAATTAAATGAAACAGTGATAGCACAAAGTATCAGTTAGTTCTCCTCTGCCTGTCCTTAAGGCTCTAAAAAGCAATGCAGGATACCTGGGAAGTGGCTAATGCTTCTAGCAGTCACCTTAGTAACTGTTATAATTCTTTAGGGAGATAATCTCAAGCTGCTCTATCAGGGAGTCTAGCCTACAGCCAATTCTGAAGTCCTGAGTACATTCTCAAAACACTGAGCACAGATACCTTGCAAAGATGTTAGAGATTTATTCCTCTCTTTTCAACCTTGTATCAACTCATATTAAACTGGGGCTGATGTTATCCCACAGAGGTAGGCTTATAAATCTATTTTAAGTAAGTCTGGGTCCTGATTCTGCCACATGTGCTTCCTCTGGTCTCATTCTGCAAGGTATTCAAAACCATCAAAAATCTGTGGTCCTCAGAATTTTTAAAAAACTATTCTAAAATTTGTATATAACCAAAAAGGAGCCCAAATAGCTAAAGCAATCCTAAGCAAAAAGAACAAAGCTAGAGGTATCATATTACTTGACTTCAAACTATGCTATAAGGCTACAGTAACCAAAACAGTATGGTAATGATACCAAAACAGACATAGACCAATGGAACAGAATTGAGAACCCAGAAATAAAGCTGCACACCTATAGCCACCTGATCCTTGACAAAGTAACAACAACAACAACAACAAAATTGGCAGTGGGGAAAGGTCTCGCTATTCAATAAATGGTTTTGGGGTGGCTCACTAGCCATATGCAGTAGAATGAAATTGGCTGCCTACCTTTTACAATATACAAAAAATAACTCAAGATAAATTAAAGATTTAAACAGATGATCTCAAACTATAAGTGTTGGGAACCAGCCTAACCCTGTGCGTGGGTGCCCCGTGTCCTGGCAGTGATGAGGGAGTGAGAAAAGAAATAAAGACAAAGACACAAGAATAGAATTATAAAGCATGGGTCCAGGGGTCCAATGCACTCTCGTGGGGTGATCCATGTTGGCACTGAGCTCTGGGTTCCAAGCGTTTTTATTAGGCGTATTATCTTGTTAATCTTGCAGGCTGTGGGGGAGGGGGGGTTGAGGAGGAAGACAGCCAGAGGAAGAGCATGTGTCTGCAGCATTCAATAGCAAACCCAGTTCTCCGAAGAAATAGGAAATTTTACCTATTTCTAACTAAGCACATTGAGATTTTACCATCCATTGTCTATCCAGGTGTTTTGGCAAGAAAGGTGCAGTGGTGCCATAAGGTCTGATTACACACAATGCATCAAGGGGCTTTTATCTCCCAAGCATTGTGGACGCATAACAATCGGAATTGCTCCATATTCTGAGAACACAGGCAGAGCCTGTGGCGTTCTGGTGTCTTTGCCCTGCAAGGCTTTCCAGCCTTACCAGCACCCATCTGTGAAGACGCTCTCGAGTCTTATGAGCAGAGGTTGCATTTCCTTCCCAGAGTCTTTTGCATAAACTCCCTTAACAAGATCCTTACACAAACTCTATGTGGGAAGAGTTGTGGAATCAAAGCAGTTTTTTTCTTCTGCTCTGCAACCACACCGCAGTGTTCCGCGGTTATAGGGCGCTCTCAGATGGTCTTTACCATAGACCTCCTGTTACCGCTTGATCTCTGCTTTTATTTTACTACACCATAATTTGGATATGATCCGTGGCACAAATCGCAGTGTATAAAAGCAAAGCAAGCTTGTAATCATTTAACTATTAAGTAACACAGGTCTGCCCCTGGCCATCTCTTCCCACATCAAGAATCCCAGAAAAATGCCTAGGAAACACCATACTGGACATCAGTCTTGGCAAAGAATTAATAAGTCCTCAAAAGCAACTGCAACAAGAATGAGAAGTGGGATCTATTAATAATTAAACTAAAGAGCTTCTGCACAACAAAAGAAACTACCAAGAGCATAACAGACAACCTGCAAAATGGGAGAAAATATTTGTGAACTATGCATCTGACAAAGGTCTAATATCTGGAATCTGTAACAAACTTAAACAATTCAACAAGCAAAGAACAAGTAACTCCATTAAAAAGTGGGCCAGGGGCCGGGCGTGGTGGCTCACGCCTATAATCCAAGCACTTTGGAGGCCAAGGCAGGCGGATCACCTGAAGTCGGGAGTTCAAGACCAGCCTGACCAACATGGTGAAACCCCCGTCTTAAAAAAAAAAAAAAAAAAAGTGGGCCAAAGACACGAATAGATACGTCTTTAAAAAAGACATCTGTATTAGTCCATTTTAATGCTGCTGATAAAGACATAAAAGACTGAAGAAAAAGAGGTTTAATTGGATTACAGTTCCACATGCCTAGGGAGGCCTCAGAATCATGGTGGGAGGCGAAGGGCACTTCTTACATGGCGGCGGCAATGAGGAAGATGCAAAGGGGAAACCCCTGATAAAACCATCAGATCTCGTGAGACTTACTCAGTGCCACAAGAACTGCATGGGGGAAACCACCCCCATTATTCAAATTATTTCCCCACCAGGTCTCTCCCATAACACGTGGGATTATGGGAGTACAATTCAAGATGAAATTTGGGTGGGGACACAGAGCCAAACCATATCATTCTGCCCCTGGCCCCTCTAAATCTCATGTCCTCACATTTCAAAACCAATCATGCCTTCCCAACAGTCCTCCAAAGTCTTAACTCATTTCCATATTTAATCAAAAGTTCACAGTCCAAAGTCTTATCTGAGACAAGGCAAGTCCCTTCCACCTATGACCCTGTAAAATCAAAAGCAATTTAGTTACTTCCTAGATACATCGAGGGTACAAGCATTGAGTTCTATCTGTGAGACATGGGTAAATATAGCCATTCCAAATGTGGGAAATTGGCCAAAACAAAGGGGCTACTGGCCCCATGCAAGTCTGAAATCCAGCAGGGCAGTCAAATCTTAGAGTTCCAAAAATGATGTCCTTTGATGCCATGTCTCAAATCTGGGTCATGCTGATGCAAGAGGTGGGTTCCCATGATCTTGGGCAGCTCCGCCCCTGTGGCTTTGCAGGGTATAGCCTCTCTACCAGCTGCCTTCATGGCTGGCATTGAGTGTCTATGGCTTTTCCAAGTGCATGGTGTAAGCTGTCAGTGCATCTACCATCCTGGGGTCTGGAGGACTGTGGCCCTCTTCTCACAGCTTCACTAGGCAGTGCCCCAGTACGGACTCTGTGTGTGGGCTCTGACCCCACATTTTTCTTCCAGACTGCCCTAGCAGAGGTTCTCCATGAGTACCCTGCCCCTGCAGCAAACTTCTGCCTGGGCACCCAGGCATTTCAATACATCTTCTGAAATCTAGGTGGAGATTCCTAAACTTCATTTCTTGACTTCTGTACACACACAGGCTCAATACTGTGTGGAAGCTGCCAAGCCTTAGGGCTTCCATCTTCTGAAGCCAAGGCCCGAGACAAGGCGAGTGGCTGGGATGCAGGGCACCAAGTACCTAGGCTACACACAGCACGGGGACCTTCGCCTGACCAAAGAAACCATTTTCTCCTAGAACTCCTGGCCTGTGCAGGGAGGGGCTGCTGTGAAGACCTCTGACATGCCCTGGAGACATTTTCCCCATTGTCTTGGGAATTAACATTTGGCTCCTCCTTACTTATGAAAATTTCTGCAGCCACCTTGAATTTCTCCTCAAAAAAAAAAAAAAAAAATTAGTTGTACTTTTCTATCACATTGTCAGGCTGCAAACTTTTATGTTTTGTTTCCCTTTTAAAACTAAATGCTTTTTTTTTTGAGACAGAATCTCGCTCTGTCACCCAGGCTGAAGTATGGTGGTGCTATCTCAGCTCACTGCAACCTTCGCCTCCCAGGTTCAAGTGATTCTTCTGCTTCAGCCTCCTGAGTAGCCGGGATTACAGGGGCCTGTCACCACACCCAGCTAATCTTTTTATTTTTATTAGAGATGGGGTTTCACTATGTTGGCCAGGCTGGTCTCAATCTCCTGACCTTGTGATCTGCCTGCCTTGGCCTCCCAAAGTGTTGGGATTACAGGCATGAGCCACCATGCCCATCCAAAACTGAATGCTTTTAACGGCACCCAAGTCACCTCTTGAATGCATTGCTGCTTTGAAATGTTTTCCACCAGATACCCTAAATCATCTCTCTCAAGTTCAAAGTTCCACAAATTTCTAGGGCAGAAGCAAAATGCCACCAGTCTTTTTGCGAAAACATAACAAGAGTCACCTCTGCTCTAGTTTCCAACAAGTTCCTCACCTCCATCAGAGACCACCTCAGCCTGGACCTTATTGCTCACATTGTTCATATCACTACCAGCATTTTTGTGAAAGCCATTCAACAAGTCTCTAGGAAGTTCCAAACTTTCCCATATTTTCCTGTCTTGTTGTGAGCCCAGCCTCTGCATGTTACCCAGTTCCAAAGTCACTTCCACATTTTCAGGTATCTTTTCAGCAACACTCCACTCTACGGGTACCAATGTACTGTATTAGTCTATTTCACGCTGCTGATAAAGACGTAACCGAGACTAGGGAAAAAAAAGAGGGTTAATTGGGTTTACAGTTCCACATGGCTGTGGAAGCCTCAGAATCATGACAGGAGGCAAAAGGTACTTCTTACATGGTGGTGTCAAAAGAAAATAAGGAAGATGCAAGATCTCCTGAGACTTATTTGCTACCACAAAACAGTATGGGGGAAACTGTCCCCATGATTCAAATTATCTCCCACTGGGTCCCTCCCACAACGCATGGGGATTATGGGAGTACAGTTCAAGATGAGATTTGGGTGGGCACACAGAGCCAAACCATATCAACATCCAAGTGGCCAACAAACATATGGAAAAATGTTTAACATCACTAATCATCAGGAAATTGCAAGTCAAAACCAAAGTGAGATACCTTCTCACACCAGTCAGAATCACTATTACTAAAAAGTCAAAAAACAGATGCTGGTGAGGCTATGGAGAAAAGGAAATGTTTATACACGGTTGATGGCATGTAAATTAGTTTAGCCACTGTGGAAAGCAATTAAAGAGCTTAAAACAGTTCAACCCAGCAATCCCATTACTGGGTATATATCCAAAAGAAAATAAACCATTCTACCAAAAAGTTATATGCACTCTTACATTCATCACAGCACTATTCCCAATAGCAAAGACTTGGAATCAACCTTGTGTGCCCATCAGCAGTACATGGGATAAAGAAAATGTGGCACATATATACCATGGAATACTATGCAGTCATAAAAAGAACAAAATCATGTCCTTTGCAGCAATATGGATACAGCTGGAGGCCATTATCCTAAGTGAATTAACACAGGAACAAAAACTCAAATACTGCATGTTCTCATTTGTAAGTGGGAGCTAAATATGGGGTACACACAGACATAAAGATGGCAATAATAGACACTAGCAACTACTAGATGGGGGAGGGAGTGGGGCAAGGGCTGAAAAACTAACTATTGGGTACTAGATTCACTACCTGGGTGACAGGATCAATCGTACCCCAAACCTGAGCATCATGCAATATATTCATGTAACAAACCTGCAAATGTACCCCTTGAACTTACTAAGATAAAAGCTGAAATTATAAATAAATAAATCCGTAGTCCTTAGGCCTGCTGGCGACACTTTTGGTGACATCATCCATTGCAACTATTTGTCTGAATACATCTAATTCCTTACACTCAATTTGTTCAATTTATTTGTTAATTCGACAAGCATCAATTGAGTGCCAACTGCAAGTCCAGCCTTAGTAATAAAAGTTACCAGGTATTTGGCAGTTATTAAATGTTATGCATTGGAACTAAGGCCCTTGTAATCACTGGATCATTCAAACCTCACTGTATCCTGTAAGTACTAAAATTATCCCCCTTTTAAAGACAAGAAAACAGAGTCTGAAGAGTTTACATAAACTATGTCAGCCCTCCAACCTAGGCCTTTCTGATACCAAGTCCCATGCTGTTAATCTCCACATTCTAGTAAGCCCTGAACATGCACATCAGAAAGCTGGATGCTTTTGTAAATTAAAAAGAAACAAGACTAGACTGTGACCTCCTTCAGGGTGGGGGCACCATATGACTCCTCTGCATTCCCACCCCCCCAAAACAATGCCAATTGTGAACTGATGAGAATGTGACTCTTGTCAAATAGATGTATTTACATGAAAGACATAAAATAACAACGTAAGAAAAAATCGCAAGACATGAAGCTGTACAGAGTACAAAAAATGTGAGTGATCACAACCAGAAAATGGGTTTTACTCTATAGCCAAACAAGATGATGAGTCTGAGCTAGCTCAGGCATCACAGACTCACATGCTTACAGGGCCTGACAGGTAACATACATCAATGAACTGGGTCAGGTGGAGGCTGTAGGAAGCTTGAAAAGCACATGCCACATCTAAGTGACAACTCAGTTCCAGCTGGTTATTGTCATGGAGATATGTGCATCCATTAATGCCAGAACTTTTGAATTTTGACAAGAAGCTTAAACATCTGCTTTTTGATGTGACATTTTCTAATTTTTAAATGCCTGTCAGTAATTTATAAATTGAAAAACAACACCACTTTATTAGCCAAACAAAATGCATCTTTAGGCCAGAATTGGCTAATGACCCATCAATTTGCAGTCTTCAGATCTGACTATATTTCACAAATTTTTTACCATCAAGAACCCACATTTTACTCTCCCCCAGGAGCTTCAGAATTTGAAAGAAGGTCTAAAAAACAGCATTTTTGAGTATTTAATTAGTTTTATTAATTAAATAAATCAATACCTGACAAACTAGGTCACCATGGGAGAAAAATAGTTAACATTAACTCTACCCAAAGCAAAGAAGCATGCCATTTTTGTTACTGAGTATAAACTTGTTGCAACTAAATGTAAGATTTTCCATTAAAGTTTTTGAAATAATGAAAATGGCACATAGAATTCGTTTCTACCTTTAGGGATCCCCTTGGGATCCAAGAGCCACAATTAAAAATTACTGCACTAATAAGCTAAGTGGGCTCTAAGATCTGATAGCAGTGAGGCATACTGGGTAAAATGTGGGATTTGGAATCAGAACTGGGTTGAGTGCAAACCCTCACCTTCTAGCTGTGTGACCTTCGACTAGCTGTGTGACCTTCAACAAATTGTTTAGCTTCTTTTACTTATTTTCAGAGTGAGAATAATCCCACCTACTTTGTATGGCTACCATCAACAGTAAATTAAATTAAGTATGCAAGGTACTTCCCGTGGTGCCTACCACATGGCAGGGGATTAAATAATAAAACTTTCTTAATCTCTATTCTATAGTCCATACTCAAAGTTTGAATCCAAGTTAACAGTCTCTTTGGGCCACCCAGAATCAAATCACTCAGTTTTCAATCCCCACGCCCCGTCTAAGTTTCCTTTAGGCCTTTTGTCTGCTATACCCTAGGCAGTGCTCTCTTTCTCCAAAGGTTCCTCTATGTAATTCAGTGAATGTTATAATCGCAGCAGAGGGCTGTGAGCAGCCTTATGAACTATGGTTTTAGAAAGAAGCGCCCCCCCCCCCCCGACCTTCTGACTAAAATTTCCACTGCAGCTGCCACGATGGTCAGCCTTCACCTGGTTGAACAACTTCAGAGCCAAGGACCCTCAGAGGCATACATAGTTACCACTATAGCTGCCATTTAGTGAGCATCTATGTGCTAGGCCTTGTCCTAGGGGATCCCATATCTGCACTATTATCTGCACTGTCAGATGAAACATCTGAAAAGTTCACAGAGATTAAGTAATTTCCCAAGGTCATATCCATTAAAAAATAGTTAATGTGGGATTGGATTTTTGAATCCATGTCTGTATAATTTCAAAGCCCATGGTCCTTCCATTACATCAAGTTGCCTCTCTTCAACTCTCTTCAAATAATACATCTGAGGTGGTAAATATATATGGATGATCTTTTTTCCCACAGAGAAAGACCATTATTCTCATAATGTTTCCTCATTATCCCACCACAGCAGAGAGACATAATACAACCACAGAAAAGACAAAGAAAAAGAGCTGGCAGCACCTCAAACCTCTCCTCTCCTTAATTCTCCATCCTGGAACAGAGTGGTAGTACTGAGGATTATCTTTTGCATGCCTGTGACTGACAGAGGAGGGCCAGGGAAGGTGATCTTACATGTTGACAAGTTTGGTCTTTTCTTTGTTCTTATCCACACCAAGTAAAGATGATCCTCAGTTAAATCACATTTGTGATCCATGTTTTTCTCTCACCATCACCATCTAACTAAAATAAGCACCCAGGTAACAGCCTATTTAATACCATTATAATGATTGAAATAATTTCAGCTAAAAAATGAAAAGTCCTCTATCATGTCTGGGGGCCATAATGGTATACATATTGATGCAGGAGCATGCACCTATTTGTTTCCATTACATCTTTCATTTAAGGAACTTCACATGCTTGATGACAGTCTGAGAGTTAGAGCCAGAGAACCAGAAACGTGGTGTGTTTATGAATGTTGCCTAAAACCATGCCTTGACTTGGATGAGCAGATATCAGAGAATTTATTCCTTAGTACCTCATGCTGAATGTCAGATAAGCCAAAAATAAACCTTTGTTCCCATCTGTAACATAATTTGTTAATAATTGAACTCATTTGTTCAGTGCTTTACTATTCACAATGTCATTCAACACACATATATCATGTGCCCCTCATAAGTATCCAGGGAGGCTGGTGAGGCACAAGTCAACCTCATTTTTTGAATCAGGGAAGAGAGGCTCTAAGAAGTTGAAGCTTATTCATGGTTACTGAATTAGTAAGAGACGGAACTAATAAATCCAGTGACTCCAAATTCACGGTTTTTCTCATATACCCTGGCCTGCCGAGGCCACAGCAAGTGAGAAACAGGGGGTAAGAACTATGTGCTGGTTGAATGATCACTACTCTGTTTATCTGCAAAATGTCAGGCATGCAATAAGTAATTTGTTCTGGAATGGACACTGAATGTGGGCATGTAGGGGCACTCTGTTGTCCAACTATGTAAAACTTCTGTTAAGAAAGTCTCAATTGTCATCTTAGATTGTATGCTGGTTTGTCTCTCTAGAGTAACAAAGTGAGTATCATTCAGTTTTGCCTGCCTTTCCTAATTTATCCTTCTCCTCTACCCTGGCCTTGGGGAGGAGACGCCCTATGTAACCACATGAATTCCCGACCCCCAACACATGCATATGTTTTTACTGTAGCTGACTGGACTAGGTATGCCTCCTTAACTCGAGCAGCTAATTAACAGACAGATGAATTAGTTGGGTTTTCTTTTGAAACAGTGTTCAGGTAAGGGTGAACTGTGCATCAGAGAACTGCAGAGCATGGGCCAAAGTGATGCCAGTGCAAGCTGAAATTACATGGGAAGAGAGAGACAAGTAAACAGAGGAGGCTGTTCTGGAAGGTAGAGAATGACACAAAAAGGAGAAAGAGACAGAAGAAAGAAGACTGTGAGAGTAATTTCTGGTTGTAAGCAATTACTACTCCTGTCTCCACCAGGCACAGAAATACTTGCTTTGATTGGGTCTTAAGAAATGTACCATATCCCTTCCTTAGCCCCCTGTGTTGACTGAACTAGTTTGGATGGATTTCGGTTTCTTATGATTAGCCTCTCACAAACACAGTAAGAAACAGGAGATATAGTTATACCAAAAAAGAATTGAAAGAGTAGGGGATGGTTAAAAAGAAACTAAATTTTGTTCTATCAGATTATACAGAAAGAGCAGGAGAGAATGGATAAAAGCATGAATGAATGAATGATGAATGAATGAAACATCAAGACTGAAAAGGCCCCAAATTATGGCTGCCTCAGAATATGCCAAGTTTATTTCTTTTTTTGGGTACATGCTTTACCTAGAGTCAGAAGAATAAATGCTGGTAAACCTCTCCTTCCAAAATAAAGCATGATGCTGACAAAGGACTTAAATAGTGAGGCAACACACACTTTCTCCTAACCATAGTTCAAAAATCTTCTTGTAATTAACAGAGCTTACTCTTAGGATGTCCATTCTCTACCCATCACCACTCAACTTACTGTTGACTGAGCTCAGCAGTACAGCTCTTTTCAAGTCACTGGTCAGAATGAGTAAACATCTGTGAAATCTTCCTTGATTCCTAGGAAGAATTAGTCACATTTTACCCTGCCTCCCATAGCACTTAACACATTTCTCTATGTGGGTTCTCATACTGGTAGATTATAATTCTTTGTCCAGGAATTTCATTTCTCAACTGGACTATGATGCCTTGAAAGCAGGGCCCCTGGCTTATTCTTTATCTCTATTGTGCCTCACACAGTACCTGGTATACATTCGTGTGGAATAAATCAAGGCCCATGAGCTCTGTCTCATGAGAGAGGTCCTGAAAATAATTATTAAGATTTAAATTTTTTCTGTAACAAATCAACTGGGATTACAACTATGCACACAAATGGCTTAACCATTTCAGATGAGTTGGCCTCTCATTTTAGAAACAAACAACGTCTTTTGATATCATGTCAGAATTTATTAAGTACTTGCCAGTTGAAAAGTTTTCTTCCAAAACACCGTATGGGATATGGAATAGAGATGGGGATAAGAAGGAGGTTTAAAAAAATCCCAAACTATTAAGTACAACATTCATCTTCAGAGAGCTCATACTATACAATAAATTTAATACTGAAAAGTCAATCATTTAACTGAAAAGACCATCTCAAATGGTTAATATGTCAGGATATAAAGCTGGATTGAATTTCTTGGAAGCACAGTTATGGGTCAAGCAGATATTGGTTGATGGCCACTCAGCTTTGTAAAGTGCTTCCTATGAGCAAGGTACAAACAGTCTTCCTCTTTGATAATTGCACTCTCCTACTAGCAAAGCTGGGAAAGAGGGATAGGAAACCATTAACAACTATGATGTGAGGCTGAAAGGGTTCTGCCAAAGGTCATGGTGTCACTTATTTACCAGATTCTTCAACTTCAAACAGAAGAACAGAAACTAAGCAGCTAAACTGTGATCAAGGTACTACTTTTGCTGATGAAGACCCAATTAATAAAGTACAGTGCTAACTTACATGGACTGGTGTCTGAGTCTATAGGTGTTTCTTGCCACCTCTCGACTAAATTAGAAGTTATCTAAGTCCCAGGGGAAAAAGTGATCTCATAGAGAAGTTGAAAGAAAGACTATCTTCTTTCTGGATTCACAATCAAGCCAAGGAGAAAGTGAAGGCTATGAGCAAAGGCAAAAAAGAAAGGCACACAACCCAACAGGTGCAGACAAGTGCAAAATTAGGCTGTTGTAATATCTTTCTCTCCAAATTAATTTTCCCTCCCAAAAGCACCACTCCCAGTAGCACTGTGTGGTCTTCCAGAACAAAGACCTTGAAGTTTTAGAGCCATAAAAGAATAGAGCCAGAAGGAACCTTAGGGGCCACATCAAACTCAGGACTCTCATTTTATAAATGTTCAAAACTCAAGGCCACAGAGGTTCAATGACTTGTCTTGAGTTTATACAACTATGTAAACTCAGTAGCACAGCTAATTTTGGAAGTTAGTGCCCTTAGTTTAGCTCCATTCTTCTCCTTTATTCCTCAAATATAGCCACTCACTAAGTCCTCTCCATTTCCCTGTATCCTTGTTCCCTCCACCTATTCTTTTCTCTCCTTGGCTACTATTCTTATCCAAGTCTAGAATGTCAAGATCTTTCATCTGAATCACTACAATAATGTTCTAATTCAGTGGGCCCTCAGGACTCTCTTCTCTCCATCTGAAATCACGTCTCAATCTGCCCTAACAGTGATTTTCTGCTCTACTTGGGTGGATTGCATGGTTTTCTTATTGCCCTTTTCCCTTTGCCAGCATGTCTCACATAGGGGCTCACCTTTAGCTTTGGCCTTGGAATAGAGGAGAAGGAAGAAGAGCTAAAGCTGATCCACAACGGACATGCAGTACATGAGAAAAATAAACATTTGTTGTTATTGCCACTGAGATTCCAGGGTCATCTGTATATTCCACAGGTGTACTTAAAACAGTGCCTTGCACAAAGAAAGCATTCAGATTTTTTTTAACTGAAAGAATGGATCATCATCTTTAGGCCTAACAGCAACCATACGTTAAACACTATTATCATCTCCATTTTGCAGATGAGAAAACTAAGGCCTAAGGAGTTTAAATAGCAAGGCTAAGGTTATACAGCTAATAAGTGGTAAAGCTGGAATTCAAACCCAGAACTTCTAACCTCAAAACTAAAATTCTTTAACCAGTGCATCATACTGATTCTGAGAATGCTTACGACCGCTTGAGTTTGACGTAAGTATTTGGTTCTTAATTATGTATTTTCTTATTGTTGTCTGGTTATTTCACATATTATGATCTTGACTCTCCTACACTATTTTCCATGGTTGTAAACAACTTGAGGGCAAGGATTTCATCCTACTACAAGCCTAAGCACCTAGTCAAGGCTCAATAAAGACTTATTCCCTGACTGACTGTAGCTGGCTCAGGGCAAGAGTTCACTCTTACTTCCAGTCCTCAAGGAATCAGAACTCTGGAGTGAGCACTCTTCACCTTGACTTAGAGCTCCAGAGGCAAAGACTTCATTTTAAACAACTTTAAGTCTGACAGAGATAGAACCTTTGAAGAAAAAGATCATTTCCTTTCTAGATGTGAGCCCTATCCCTCAAAGACAGGAAGGAAAAGAAATTCTATCTAGAAAGGTTGTTTTAAAAAAAGACAAAACAGGCCTCAATTGGAAAAGCAGGAGCCAGCACAAAAAAGAAAAGTCTGTTTATTTTGGGGAATCTCCCAGGACAATAAATTTGCGTTCACACCCTGCTTTTCCAGAGAGCAGCCTGTACAGTCATTGACTCAGACAGACCACTGTACACAAGCCTGAAGCTGAATGGGCAGCCACTGCCATCAAAGCACCTTCTTAGCCTATCACTTCCCAAGGAAAGAGAAAAGAGCATTGCCCAGATCTCTTCAGGTGCTCTTCTGCCCCTATATTCCTGAGAATACAGTTTACTCTCTCCAAAGCTCTCCCTGCTGCATCCTTGCCTTTCTCAGAAGGCTCAAGAGCAAACAGAGAAGGTAAGTCACTTTAAGCAAAAATAACCAATAACAGCCTTGAGGAGTTCGATTTAAAGCCATCTTTAAGACTAGACACGCATAGGAGAAGTTTTATTTCTTTCAGTGCAAGCCTACAATAGTGATTTGACTCTGCAGCCAGAAAGCTTTGGTTCAAATACTAGTCTACCATTTGCTAGCTATGTGACCTTGGACAAAGTATTTTATCTTTCTGTGTTTAATTTTCCTCATCTGGAAAATGGGGATGATAATAGTACCTACTCTACCCCTATGGGGTTATTATAAGGATTAAATGGAATTATGACAGGCAACACTCTTAACAGTGTCTGTTATACAGTAGGCCCTCAATCAAGTATTAGCTATTATGGCCATGATCATTATTATCTAAGGAATGGCCATGGGTTCATGAGTCCTAGTCAATCATTTTCCAAGTCTAGAACATGGCAAAGTATTGCTCATATCTATATAATAAGCAAATAATACAACAGACCTGCCACAACAGACCAGTTACAGAGATAAAGAAAACTTGTGTACAGACACTGCCATTTGGGAGCTCGAAGGCTGTTGGTATAATATAGGAGACAGATAATTATAAAATAGAGAAGAAAGTGTTAAGTCCAAAGATAAATTATACTCACAATAGCCAAGATGTGGAATCAACTTACAGGGACCATCAATGGATAAATGAATAAATAAAATATAGTATACATACACAATGGAATACCAGTTGGCCATAAAAAAAAAAGTGGGGGGGGGGAATCCTGTCATCTGCAACAACACAGATGAACCTGAAGGATATTATATTAAGTGAAATAAGCCAGGCATGGAAAGACAAATACTGTACAACCTTACTAATACGTAGAATCTAAAAAAGTTGATCTTACAGAAGTAGAGACGAGAATGGTAGTTACCAGAGGCTGGAGCAGTTTGAGGGAGGGGTTAGAGAGATGTTGGTCAAAGGATACAAAATTACAGCTAGGTAGAAGGAATATGTTCAATAGATGGATTGCATGGTGACTACACCGTGTTGCCTATAGATAATGACAAAATACCGTATTTTTGAAAAATGCTAAAAGAGTAGATATTAAGTGCTCTCACTACAAAAAATGGTAACAATGTGATGTAATGCATGTTAATTAACTAGATTTAACCATTCAGCAATGTAGATGTATTTCAAAACACCATGTTGTACTATGTAAACACACAATTTTATCTATCAATCTAAAAAATAAATTTTTAAAAATACAAGAATAAACTACAAAGACTGAAGGATCAAAGACGGACTCACGGAAAAGAGGCAACTAAATGGGACCCTGAGAGAAAAGGTAGGAGGTATACAGGTAAAGAGGAGATGGGCAGTGAGTCTCTGTAATAGCCAGGTACTAGAGTTAACAGCAGGCAGCATGGACACTGGGTATCTGTTTTGTACTATACCCAGAATGTTTCCCTGCATACTGCAAGGAATCCGACGTGATTCTCTGTTTACTTACCTGAGGATTTCGCCAATAATTTCCCTTTAACTATAATAATACTAGCATGTCTCTCTTTATACAACCACTACAAGATTAGTAAAGATTACTAAAGAAAGAAAAGATTATCTCGAACACAGTCTCAAGGCCTAAGCTAATACTCACATGTAAAATGCTTAGCACTTACTACTCACTTAGGAAGTATTCAATAAATTTATTTTTTTCTTTTTTTATTTTGAGATAGAGTCTCGCTCAGTCACCCAGCCTGGAGTACAGTGGTGTGATCTCGGCTCACTGCAACCTCGACCTCCTGGGTTCAAGGTCAGGAGTTCGAGACCAGCCTGGCCAACATGGTAAAACCCTGTCTCCACTAAAAATACAAAAATTGGCCAGGTGTGGCGGCACATGCCTGTACTGCCAGTTACTTGAGAGGCTGAGGCAGGGAAATTACTAGAACCTGAGGGGCAGAGGTTACAGCCAGCTGAGATTGCGCCATTGCACTCCAACCTGCTGAGTGACAGAGCGAGACTCCATCTGCAAAAAAAAAATCAATTTGGCAACTACATTCTCATTCCAAACAGCATTAGGATGGATGTGGTTTCAGTAATAACAGTGCTGCTCATTTACTTAAGCACAATCTGTATGTTCTAGAAACCAAAGATTCAAAAGAAGCAAGAATACTTGCCTGCCATTAAGGTAGTCCTGCCTAAGAGAGCTGCCCCTACATGGTTTAATATTGGTTCCTAGCAAAAATTATGATCCATAAGCATTATTTCCCAAAGCCATTTGGTAACCATATGGCTTGGACAAGTTATTCTTTAGGCTAGAGTCTGAAAATGAATGAAGGTCCTAAGCTTGGGATTCTAACATTGGCAGAGTAGAATCTCTGCCAAGCTGTGAGGGTATAGAGCTGCAGAGAAACACTGAAGAAATAGGTCTGTATAAATTCCCTGCAAGTGCTGTCTTAGAGGGGAATTAGGCTCTGAGGCCCACATACAGGCTTTCCTCTTCCATGTCTATAACATGTTACTATTTTCAAAGGACTCATATACATTTGCTCGTTTAAGTCCCCCCCCCCCAATTATATCACCTTCTTATCCCCATTGTATAAATAACAAAAGCAGAATTGCAAATAACTGCTAAAGGCAAATGATCTGTACAAGATGACAGACTGGGAATGTAATCCAGTGAATCTAAGGCTTTCCTATTCCAAACCAGGGTTTTCTTCACTTAGAAAACAGGGTTTACAAAGCAATTTGCTTATTCAAAAATAATGCCTGTTATATTCTAGAGAATACAGTTGTGAAATGGACAAAATTTTTACCCTTATTACATTTATGTTCTAGTGGAACAGAAAGAAAATAAGTTAAATATGTAATACACTTTCATGCAAGTGGCAAGTTTATGCAGAAAACCAAAGCACAGTCAGGAATATTATACTAAAGAAGTTATATTTCAGCAGAGGCCTGGATGAAGTGAGAGAAAGAGCCATGTGAAGATTCGGGTACGAGCATTCCTGCAGAGGGGGAACATAAGCACGAAGGCCCTGACATAGGAAATAACTTCACCTCTGAAGAAGAGGAAGAAAACAGTGTGGCTAAGGTGAATAATGGGGCATGAGGATGGAGAGAGGTAGGTGGGAGCCTTGCTTTTTGAGACTTTATAGGCTCCTTATCCCCAGGTTATTCTGACACAAATTCCAGACACAATAGAATTCATACTGCAGTGTTCTGACAGGGAGAATTATATGATCTTCTTTGTATCCTAAAAGTTCATGCTAGCTTCTATGTGAAGAATGGAATGGGAGGTCTGTCAGGGGGAAGAATGAGTAAGAGTGGCAACAAGAAGAAGGCAGTAGGATTCTTGGAGGAAGTATGTGGCGTAGACTAGGACACTGGGGTGGAGGTGGTGAAGTCTCTGTATTTGATATATACTTAGGATAAATCTGACAGGATTCGCTGATTAACTGGATATGGAATGCAAAGAAAAAAGAAAGATATTGGGGATAATTCCTAGGCTACTGGTCTGAGACAGAATAATGTCATTTACTAAGAAGATAAAGGGTAGAAGAATTTGGAGGACAGAGGAGAAAACAAACATTATGTTTTGAACAGAAGTAGCCAGGAGAGCTAGGCCACAGGATGTAAGGCAGGAAGATCTTACTCTAAATCCCGACTCTTGCCACTTTATTTCTAGCTGGGCAAACTTGGACAAGTCACTTATACTCATTCAATTTCCTCATCTATGTAATATGGAAATGGCAAAACCACCTCTCAGGATTGACAAATAAGTAAATGAGATATCTGTGTACATCCTGTAAATTGTAAAGCTGCTGAATCAAGGTCAATTTTCTTGTTTCCTTTGTTATTTCTGGTAAATGTTTAAATGACTCATATTTAAGCCTCAGGTTGTAAATACAATTATGTCTTAACAGATACCATTATAAAAAACTTACCTTTATTTCATCCAATCTTATTTCACTTGTTTAGCACTTTACACTTTTGAAGGACACAATTTACACTTCTTATTTGTATTTCTTATATACTATCATTACTTGATTCTTAATACAGAGTAGGTACTATTGCTCCTATATGGCTGATGAGCCAATTGAGACAGTGAGGTTCTAACGAAGGCCTAATATCCTGGTCTCTCTGCCCTTCTCTCTTGGCCTTTAGTCAGGATACTGTGATCCTAGTGTGTAATCCTTTTGGCATCAAGGCCTGGCCATATTAGAGACATTTCTCACACACAGAATGTTAAAGCAATTCCATGATCATTGGTGAAAAAAAAATTACTATTCCTTAGATGCAGTACTTAAGGTTTGCAAAATATTTTCTTGATTTCTCCCAACATGTGGTAAACATGTATTAGCTTTTAGATGTAAGAGGCAATATCAAGACATAAAAGGATTGGCTCACTTTATGCAATGACTTAAAACTGGAAAAATCTAATTGTTCTGCATTGCTTTATATTTAGTAATGTTCCTTGTCACTGTTGATTCATTCATTCATTTAACCAAGATTCGAGTGTCTACTCTGTGCTAGACAATGTGCTGGGTGTTTGTTATACAGTGGTACCACTGCTTTGTTATTAAAAATAGGGGAAAAATCACATTATCAAGATGAAAAGAACACAAAACTTATTTATGGTGATATTTTTTTAAATGGAATTATGTACATCCAAGTTTTTTTTTTTTTCTCTCTTTTCTTTTTTTTGTTTTTCACATTGGACATTTGTACAAACATCCAAGTTTTTTGTGGCAATTTTTAAAAATATCTGAGCAGCTCTCTCTATTTCCCAGGAATGTGTATTAGCTTCATTTTCTATACCCCTAATAGGTATACTTTTAATTGTGGTACAGATAAATTACATTAATACAGGGAAATATCCTAGAAGTCCCAAAGTACAGTGAAGAGATGATTTCAACTAAGGAAATAACTCTACATTTTTTATACCCTCTTTCTGCATGTCAGTCATTAGCAACAAGTCCCACATCTAGTGGAGAAAAAGCAGTATATCTTGAGGAACACAGTTTATAAAGAACATTTATGTGATAGGGGTTAAAAGGGTCTTATGGTCAATATGTTTGGGAATGTCAGGTTAAACAAAGTAAACGTATTTCATTATCACAAGGCTGCTCAAAGTCATCATGATACTTGTGGAACTCCAAGAGGGTAGACTTTGCCAAAGTTATTGGACCATGGAACCCTAGTTAGAAGGACAAACTGACAACTAAAATAGTGTTTAGTCTAATATATCTAGAAAGCCCTGCATTGGCAGATTTCCATTTACAGTTCCAAGTGACATGCATCTTTTAGTAGGCTGCTCATTCTTTAATGTGAGTTGAGCAGACACAGAATATGTGCCCCTGAAATGTGGAGGAGAGACCATTCACCATGTAGTAAGCGCCATGAAAGCAAGGACTGCATTTGGTTTTGCTTTCTACTACAGCTCCAACACCTAGCACTACCTAGCACGTAGTAGACACTTGATAAAATCTGTTTCATAAATGGATAAAAGAATGATTATAGAAATGACAGAAGGCTCATGGAGATTTTGGAATGAGTGGTCACACAGTTTTTCTGTTTTCAACGATTTTAATTTCCATATCTAGACTTTAAGACAGTACTTATTTTCTTAGAACAAAGAACTGAGAAATATTCCAACAGCCTTTGCATCACAACCCTACATTAATCTAATAAAGAAAGGTTACACTGCTTTTTGTTGATGAACAGCACATTAATGAGATCTTGAAATAATCCTCTCTCTATTATGGAAGCAAAATTACATTTTCCAGCATAATTGCTGTGTCAGTCAAGCTCTCAAATTTTGGTATTAATTTTTTCCCTTGCAAAGGCAGTATCAACTTATTAATTTGTCCAACCTTTGGAAAATCAAGGGTAAGCTCATAGTTTTAAATAGTGATTATCAACCTCTACTATCTTTGTTTGTTTTGAGACAGAGTCTTATTCTGTCACCCAGGCTGGAGTGCAGTGGCACAATCTTGGTCACTGCAACCTCTACCTCCTGGGTTCAAGCAATTATGGTGCCTCAGCCTCCTGAGTAGCTGGAATTAGTGTGCCAACATGCCTCACTAATTTTTGCATTTTTAGTAGAGACAGGGTTTTGTCATGTTGGCCAGCCTGGTCTGGAACTCCTGGCCTCAAACAATTTGTCCATCTAGACCTCCAAAGGGCTGGGATTACAGGAGTGAGCGATAGTGCCTGGCCTCTACTGCTCTCTCACTCTGTCTTTTGTATATTTTATTTTCCTACCAGCCAGAAGGACTGAGTAAGTTTTATTTTCTACAATAGATTTTGAAAGGAGGACTAACCGGTCTCCTTAAAATGTGTTTTTAAATTACATGTCAATTACCTTTCTCTACCTTTTCTTAAGATTCTAGAGCATATGTTCTTTGAAGGCCAAGACTTTGAATGTTTTCTCTAAAGCTGTATCCCTAGCACCAAAGACAATGCTAGAATGAAGCAGGTGCTCTATAAACTCTGCTGAATGAATGCCATGTTTCTGCTCCCATTGAGACTCACTGTTTCAAAAATCTCTCTCTCTCTCTCTCTCCCCTCTAACAATACACATACACACACCGAGGAATACAAGGAAGTCTTGCTGTATGTTACGGCTTTTTCACATGAGAAATACATACATCATGGAAGTTGGGTTCTAACAGATCATTAGATGAGCTTTGAACAGCCTCATTCAAGTCATCTCTTCTTCTGAGCTTTAACCCACCTGAGCCACAGAACCAAGTTAGGAAAGAATCATGATTCACATTATTCACCTGATCAGGGCTTGGGACCTAGAGCTAATCTTGAGCTATGGGCCTGAGAGATCTCAAAAGAAAAGGATATTCTCCAATATTGTTCATTCAGGATATTTTATTTTGCAACTAACCTTATTTTACTAGAAAATATTTTCCTTTTTATTATTAATTGTTTATATCTTCTTAAGTCTGTTTTATTCTAGACTGGGACCATAATTTCTCTATATTTTCTAATTTAAAATACAACTCAATAGGATAAGATTCAGTACATTAACTTACTAGCTCTATGACCTTGGTCAAGGTACTGAACATCTCTGAGTCTGTTATGAGAATATTAATAGCATCTTCTTCCTAAATTGTTTTGAAGATTAAATGAGATAGATAATCATCCATGTGAGTGCTAGCTACTTTCATTAACACAGTCTCTGAAAGGTTGATGGACTAACAGCTATGATGATTAAGTACCTAAACAAGTTCATCACCTCCTTCTTTTTATTTTCTAATAAGCCAATTTCCCCCATTCAATCCAAAGAAGTAGACCCCCACAACAAGTATGCTTTATGGGTCCTATTTTATCACCAATATGAATCCTTCCTGCAGAGTTTAGATAGCATTTCCGGGTTGCTTCTGGGTGAGTGGTATAATTTAGGGTAGTCATTCATACGGCCGCTTGTGTTTCTTTCACAGCCTATGTGACAATCTTCTTCCTCAGGTGATTCCTTAAAGAGACTTGGTTGACTAGGGATTCAACCCTTCATTTTAGTGTATCAAAAATTCCTAACCTGAGGGGGATGAGTGCCAAAAGCTAGGAGCATGCTGGGCTGGAGCATCTGTGCCTGGCCTTTTCATCTATGCTGCTTGCTGGTAATTGCTAAGTTTTCCCCCTCCAACAATTATCCCCCCATTTTCTCCCCACCCCACACCATACCCCTCAGTTAATTATCAGTTCTAGAAATAAACTGCTTGCCTCTCCTGCTGTTGCCATGGTAACAGTTGGCCTGCACCTGCCACTTGGTGAACAGTGGCTCTTTCAGGAGAGGCAATGGCAGTTGCTGGCTCCACAAAAGCCAGTGAGTAAACTAATGTTTACCTGTCTGGGGAGAGAATTTCATTCCACCTTAGACACTTTCCTGGCAAACCCCACCTAAACTTTCTTCTCAGACAAACTGCTTGTTGACATTCAACAAAGATAATGAAAAAATTTTCTCATAAAAGTACCAAATCCCTGTTGGCTTGTCAGAATTCCATCCATCAGTTTCACTTATTCCGGGCCAAAAGGTTGGAAGATAGGAATCTTCCATCTTCTGACAAAGGCAGTATAGTATAATTGTTGGAAGCATAGAATTTTAATCCTGATAGATCTGGGTTCTTAATCCTGGTTGAGTCACTTTCTAACTGTGTGATCATGGCTTAGTCACTTAACTTCTTGTAGTATCAATGTCTTCATATACACAAATAAAAATGGGATTAGAATAACTGTCCTCACAGAGTTGTTTTAAAACTTTGAAATTATATATGTAGATCTAGCTCATAGTTAATGTTCAATACATAGTCAGGTATTACTGCTGGTTAACTATTAACCCTGGACAATCCTGAAAGGGAAAAGTTGGCAGCTTAGTCAGTTTTAACTAGTCCTTGTATGAGACATAATAATACCTGTACAGGTGGGAGAAAATAGCAGCTGTCCCACAGTATCTAGACCAAGATGCATCTAGCAGCCAGGGGCAGCTGAGAAATGCGTCTTTCCCTGCTTTTGCTGCAACTCTGTCAGCATCTCCCTCTCTGCACTGTTTTTCTCAAGCTCAATCTCACTTCCCTCTAAATAGAAATGATGAAACCAGAGGGTAAGACATGTACTCACCAAGAAAACAAAATACGTTTTCATTTTCCAACCACACTGCAAACCTACAGGGAACAAATGGTAGTGGTGCTAAGAAGGAATAAGGCATTTACATAAGAAAATGTTTTTCTTTGTTGAAACCCCTGCTCATAGACGAGAAATTATTTCTTTTATGAATCTGTAACCACTTATGTTTAGGTCCTGGGTCTAAACAAGTATAGGCACATGAATTTGCCTCATGGTAAAACCTCACCATTTAGGGTTCCCCAGTTTTAACTGAGTCTTTGGTTACCTTTCTTAAAGTTCTGAAGCCACCTCCCTACAGTTCTAATTTTAAGAAAATCTGCACTCATTGACTCTAAACTTCACATCATCTTGAAAAGAAAAAAGAAAAACAAACAAAAAACTCCATGAGTATGTGCTGCCAGCATGAGTTACAGATGCCTGCTGTTTCAGTTTCTGGATAAAGGTGACTGCAGTTCAGTGACATAGAGCTAGAAAGGAAAAAAAAAAAAGGGAAGAATCCTTGAAAGCTGTTGGGAAAATGGAATTACTGACCTCTTGCCTGCCTCTCACTGGGAAAAAATGTGACAAGATGCTTAAGACCAGCAGGTTTCTCCTAAAATGAAAAAGACACCACCAACAACAATTTTGCTGTGGCTGTCCACAGGTGGGAGAGGGGGGGGGCATAACCAAGGACATCAAATTTAGTTATTCTTAAAACACAGACTAAAGTTGTGTGACTTCCTAAAATCCACTCTGCTTAGTGCTAGACCAAAATAGCTATGAAGACAAATAAGGAAGAAGAGAATTATGCTGCAGCTAGACTCCTCACCATTGGATCTAACTCAGTGACCAATGTGGCATTCCTTCACATCAACTTAATTGTTTGATTACCTTTTAAGTAAAACCTCTATGTCCTTAAATCTGTTTGGAAGATGATACTTTAATATTGCTTTTCTCCATTAATTTAGAAGGAACTAAACTACAGCAGGTCCTTGAATAATTTCATTCAGCATTGTTTTTTTTATAATGTTGATTAGGGAAAAAAGGTGGGGGGGGAATTCCCAGCCTGGGCCACTGTGTGTGGTGTTTGCACTTTCTCCCATGTCTACGTGGGTTTCCTCCAAGTACTCTGGTTTCCTCCCACATCTCAAAGATGTGCACCTTAGGTAAACTGGTGTGTCTAAATTGTCACAGTCTGAGTGAGTGTGAGAGTGAGTGTGGGTGTGAGTGCGGCCGGCAATGAAACCTGGCCAGGGGAAGTTCCCCACTTTGTGCCCTGAGCTGTTCCAGCCACACATGACCCTGAACTGGAATAACTGAATAAATAATTATCTTACTTGTTTTATTAATCTTTCTTGCTTATATCAACTAGTCTATGGTAAAATTGGTTTCATTATACATCATTTTACTTAAAGCTGATGTTTCCAAGAACCTATGAATGATGTTAACTGAGGACTTACTGTGCTTTCCAAACTTGACTTCAAATTAGAGGAAGGTAAGAGAAAATTTTTCCAATCTATCCATCTGACAAAGGTCTAATATTTACCATCTACATGGAACTTACATTTACAAGAAAAAAACAAACAGCCCCATTAAAAAGTAGATATACATGTAGCCAACAAACACAAAAAAGCTCAACATCACTGAGCATTAGAGAAATACAAATCAGAACCACAATGAGATACCATCTCACGCCAGTCAGAATAACAGATTGCAGCGAGGTTGCAGAGAGAAACCTCTTGGTGGGAGTGTAAATTACTTCAACCATCGTGGAAGACAGTGTGGCGATTCCTCAAAGACCTAGAACCAGAAATACCATTTGACCCAGGAATCCCATTACTGGGTATACACCCACAGGAATATAAATCAGTCTGTTATAAAAAGATACATGCATGCATATATTCACTGCAGCAATATTTGCAATAGCAAAGACATGGAATCAACCTAAATGCCCATCAATAATAGACTGGATAAAGACAATGTGGTATACATACACCATGGAATAAATACTATGCAGCCGTAGAAAGGAATGAGATCATGTCCTTTTTAGTGACATGGATGAAGTTGGAAGCCATTATCCTCAGGAAACTGACATAGGAACTTACAAGTGGGAGCTGAATGATGAGAACACATGGACCCATGGGTAGAACAACACACACTGGTGCCTGTCAGAGGGTTGGGGGTGGGAGGAAGAAGAGCATCAAGAAGAATAGCTAATGGATGCTGGGCTTAATAAGGGATGGGATGATCTGTGCAGCAAACCAGCATCACACACGTTTACCTATGTAACAAACCTGCACATTCTGCACATGTGCCCCTGAACTTAAAATAAATATCGAAGAAGAGATTAAAAAAAAAATAAAAATACAGGGTGCCCAGTTAAATTTAAATTTCAGATAACAGCCAGTGTTTTTAACTATTTAATTTTAAATGTTATTGACAAATAATAATTGCATATATTTATAGGATACAATGTGATATTTTGACATGTAAATATTGTGGAACAATTATGTTAAGCTAATTAATATATCCATGACTTCACATACTTATTTTTTGTGTTGAGAACATTTAAGATGTAGTCATTTAGCAATTTTGAAATACATAATGAATATTTTTAGCATGAGTATATTCCAAATATTGGGTAGCACATACTCATATTAAATTTTTTTTGTTGTTTATTTGAAATTCCAGTTAAAATGGATGTTCTGTATTTTATCTGGCTACTCTCTAATAGGGAAATGAGCAGAAAGGACCTAAGAAGGCAAAAGAGCTGTCACAAATCCCTGGTATACAGCTACTCTGAGATAATTTATCCATTGAACAAACACCTCCAACCTATTTTGTCATCTAGTTTTGTGTTGGTGCTTACAACATCATTATTTATTAGGGACACCATTTGTAATGTTGACATCAAATTTTACTTATTTATTTTTAACCATTCTCTGGCATATGACAGTAGTGTCTTACTCTCACAAAGCACATTATGACAATTTTTTGGCAGATGGAATTAAGCATCTTTAGGAAAGCGCACTTTTTTCTAGTTCACACCAAGGTATCATGGACAGTGGTAACCCTGTATCCATGGCAGATTAGCATAAAATGTACTGACAGGTTTTTCAAACCATGGATTGTAACCCATTGATGGGCTGGGAAATCATTTTAGTGGGTCACAAACAACATTAGTGATCATAATGATGAAACAGAATAGAATATCAGAGTGTCTTTTATTTAATAAACGTGTTGTTGAAAAAAAGAATAAATTAGAGGAAGGTAGGAGCTATCAAAATAGACACAAATCAAATAGACAACTCCCTTTTACAACTACTTTACCTCAGTTGCTTAGTTTTCCATCTAAAAGAGCAAACCCCAAAAGGGGAATACTTTAAATGCTTCAAAGCATATTTGTCCTTTAAGTATAATAAGATGTGAGATTTTGACAGGGAAACAAAAATGTAAAGAAAGAAATTTACTCATAAAAAAATCATGAGATGTGACTAGAGGAAGAAACCTGTAAGATTCAGAAGTCCGTTCATTTCTTCTATAAGGGAGTAATGCTGTAGTCAAGAGGTAAAGAAAACAGTAACAACTTTTGGTGTCTCAGCATGGTACACCTCACCCTTTACAAGCTGGACTCAACCCACCTTCTAGTCTCATCTCCTGTCCCAGGCCAGTCATGCAGTTATTCACCATTCCCCCCGCAGCACATGTGTTTTCACTCCTTGAACCTTTATACTTAATGGTCTCTTTGCTTAGACAGCTTTCCTATTTCTTCCATCTGAAGAAGCCTAGACCTATCCATTTGTCAAGGTCCAGAAGAAAGGCTCTTTTCTGATTCTTTATTCTGAGTTAGTTGGAGCCTACGCTATTTCCAACATGCTTTTCAGAGAATTATTATATTGCAGTAGTTAAGAACTTGCAGTCTGGAGTTAAGACAACTTGAGTCTGAATTTTGGCTCTACCACTTTTTAGCTGTGTGACCTCATGAGTGCATAACCTGTCTGCAACTCAGTTTTTTCATTCAAATGAGAAATAAAAATAATATATTAACCACTTATTAGGACTGTTCTGAGAAGCAGATAATATATATAAATGTTTAAAATACTTCCTCACATATAGCTGGCATGCAATGCTTCTCTATGATAATTTATCATGATAATTATTATTATATTGCACTTAAATATAAAATTTAAATTGTTGGCAAGATGTGGTGGCTCATGCCTGTATTCTCAGCACTCTGGGAAGCCAAATCAGGAGGATCGTCTGACCCCAGGAGTTCAAAACCAGCCTGGGCAACAAAGTGAGACCTCATCTCTACAAAAAATATAAAAAAAATTAGCCAGGCATGGTGACATGCACCTATTGTCCCAGCTACTCGCCAATGGGGGTGGAGTCTGAGTTGTGAGGATTGCTTAAGCCAGGGAGATTGAGGCTGCAGTGAGCTGTGATCATACCATTACACTCTAGCCTAGGCAACAGAGCAAGTTTCTGGCAATCAATCAATCAATCAATCAGTCAATCAATGGTTTATTTAGCTCTCTTTCAAACTAGATTTTGATATCTTTAAATGCAGGAACAAAGTCTTAGTCATCTTCATATTCCTGAAGCCTAGCAGAGGGCCTGGCATTAGGCACTCTAAGATGTTTGTTGAAAGAAAGAATTCCTCTGCAATCTTTCTCGTCTGAGAGGTTAGAGAATAGAGCTCCTAGTGGAAAACGTTATCCTGATAAGTTCTGAGGCCAAATATATAAACAAGGTTAGCCTGCCAACCATCATAACTACTGTACTGGATGGCAAACAAGTTGATTAGAGTAAAACCACAGCATGTAAAGTGATATCCATGCCCCTTCCTCTTGGGCCCTTTTCTCTTAGCATTATGCAGTAGGTAGATGTATGTTAAAAATATAGGCTGCTTCTAATCAACATTTCCAGTCAGAGGCAGATGCAATAAGCTAGAGGAACTTCGGCTGAAGTTTCCAGCTGTGAATGGATTTTCTGGTTAATATACTAACATGCACAAAATAAAGTTGTGACTGTTACAGGCAAATTTCTGAAAATCAATTATATTAGCAAGGAGGTATGCTATGGGTATAGACAGGCAGCACAACGCATAGTGTGGTTTCACCTTTCACCTGGCTTAAGTGGGGGACAAACATCCTTATCAGCATGGAAAAATAAAGCCAGCTCAAGCTCCATAACAGGGAAACATGACAGTTAAGAGACTCTACATGCTGAAGGCCAACTTAGATGTTGGCACCCCACTCTGCATAACAGCCCTGATAATTCCATTCCATGTCACAAGTATCACAGCCATTTTCTTCGGCTTCCAGATAGACTTCCTGCAATTAAGACAATGCAACACCAAACCACAAATTTGCAATCAAAAGACGAAACCCAAGTGTATCAGTAACTTAGTCCTCTTTATCTCTAAAACCTAAATAGAAAGAGAAATGCCACATCTAAGAACATACGGTTATTCATTTAGAGGGGGAAAAAGAGTAACCAGCACACAGACCCAGGATAATTTTTAAAGAAACAAAATTGAGAAAAAAAAAATCTACCAAATCACAGAATCTACAAGCAAGTTGTTTCCATTCCATATTTGATAAAAGACTTGTATTCCTCTTCACAAGGAAATCCCCAAAACTAGGTGGAGGAAACAGTGGGAGAGGGGGTGAGGCTAGTATTTACAGGGAACTAAAAATAGAGTACAAGAAGGTTTAATGACTTGCCCCAAGGTCACACAGTCAGTCACAGACAGAATCAAAAATAGAAGCTAGGTCTGCTGACTCTCCTTCAGCTCCTACTCCTTCAGAACATGCTTCCTGTTTGATCACAGAATCAGTATGGGTCAGATTCACACAGATCTCAGCGGGAGCTTTTTGCCTGAATAACAGCCAGCTTTGAAGATGAAAAATTCTACAGAAGTTCCAAGTATGGCTGTTACTATTAAAAAGCCATTTTCCTCTTTGGTTAAAAAAAAATTACAGAAAACCTCAATAGCAAATCAAAATCTAATCCTGATCTTGCTCCTTCTTCTCTAAGCACAAGAGTTTAAGGGTCTTTTCCCTCTCTGACTTCCTCCCACTACACAATAGCTTTTCTACCAACAGATCCTATTGCCACCCCCTCTCCTCGAATATATATTACTTCTCAGCAGGCTCTGGCAGGAGTAGAGAAGGAGTCAATCTGTGAGGGAGTGAACACAAGATCTCCCATAATAGCACAGAAAGACAGAAAATTGCTGCCAAAAGTGTAAATTGCTTTTTTGCTTAGAAAAAAAAAATTATTATGGACTTCAAAGACACCCTCTTTTTTTTTAGACGGAGTTTTGCTCTGTTGCCAAGCTGGAGTGCAGTGGTATGATCTTGGTTCACTGCAATCTCCCACTCCCTGGTTCAAGCGATTCTCCTGCCTCAGCCTCTCCAGTAGCTGAAATTACAGGCACGTGCCACCACGCCAAGCTAATTTTTGTATTTTTAGTAGAGACGGGGTTTCACCATGTTGGCCAGGATGGACTTGATCTCCTGACCTCATGATCTGCCTGCCTCGGCCTCCCAAAGTCAAAGATACCCTCTTAAACTCCACAGCAGTTAATACACATGTCCTTCATATTAGGACTTTTGTTTCTCCATGCCCTCCCAAGAATTCTTGCCAGCTGTATGACCGTGTATCATGGACTTGAGGAGTAATCTGCCGGACCAAGAGGCAACAGGTAGCTATTCTGTGGGGTCAAAAGAAGGCTCGGTTGGCTGCTTCCCAGGGAGCACCCCTTTTTCTGCTAACCCTCAGAGGATACTGCGTGAGAATGAGACAAAGACATTCCCTTTATAATGACAGAGTCTGAGAAGGGAAGCAACGTGCAGAAAACAGAGGCCACAGCAATTCAATGTCAAAACAATTAAAGAACTCCCAGGTTAGAGGAACAAGACCAAAGTGATGTTCTGAGGACTGTGTGTGAATCCTCTTGGCTTTTGTACAGGGTCACAGAGAGAAGCATGCTGGCATTTTGGAGACAGTCCAAATGGTGGCTGAGAGCACTTGGTGGTTAAGCTCTGAAGCCACACTAGATTCAAGTCATGCTCTGCCACTTACTAGCCATGTGATCTAAGGCAAGTTAATCTCTCCAAGCATTAACTTCTTCATTTGATAAGTGGGATAATAACTACATCATGGGGTTTGCATGCAGCTTAAATTACAATACATATAAACCACTTGGGACATAATGAACTGTCAATAAATGGTAGCTATGATTATTATTATAAATTAGCAGAATAACTGCACAATGAAATTCAGGCAAGGAACAGACATGACTGAAAGCACAACATCTGGTCCCCTCATATCAAACAGTTCGGTAAATCAAAACAGAAAGAGAAAACAAGGCAAGACACTCCAGCTAGTAGAAAAGGAGGGAAGATTCATTATAGACAAATACGTTTCCATAGGACAGGAATTTTTCTTTTTCCTTCCACCATGGAGACTGGATGGAATGTAATTCCCTCTGGACTTCTATGTAGACAGTGGAGAGGTGGCTGTGTGAAAAGAATGCTAGCAATGGAGACACAGGCGTAATGATCCAAGAAGAACTGGAACTCGGTGTCTCCAGCTTCATTTCTCATCCATCCCTTGTGTAGGGACTCCCACACTTCCTTTCTGCCTTCCTTATACATCGAATTCTCATTTAGTACTGTCATCAGTACAGAAGCCTTTGGAACACAATTCTATCTGGCTTGTTGACATGGTAAAGTATATATCATATATGAGAAAAATTTCAGATCAAAGGCAATCTTCCCTGAAGGGTTAATCAGAATAAATTGAGCCAAATGGTAGTTCAAAATGAATAAAGTAAATGGGACCAATAAGTAGGAATTTAAAGGTTAAAAAAGAAAATGTGACGACTCCTCTGACAAATCACAACACACACTTCAAGTACTTATTGTACCAAAAAGGGTTCTGTCAAGTCCTAGTCCAATGGACTCCCTGCTGACCTCCATAGCAGTCTGGCTCGAGGGACACAGCCTGACATCTTGGTTGCAAGTAAAGAAACTCTATGCCTCTCCATAATCGTCAGATTCACCAGGGTTGAAATGAAGGAGAATGCTAAGGGCAGCCAGAGAGAAAGGTCGGGTTACCTACAAAGGGAAGCCCATCAGACTCACAGCAGATCTCTCAGCAGAAACCCTGCAAGCCAGAAGAAAGTGGGGGCCAATATTCAACATCCTTAAAGAAAAGAACTTTCAACCCAGAATTTCATAGCCAGCCAAACTAAGCTTCATAAGTGAAGGAAAAATAAAATCCTTTGCGAACAAGCAAGTACTCAGAGATTTCATCACCACCAGGCCTGCTTTACAAGAGCTCCTGAAAGAGGCGCTAAACATAGAAAGGAACAACCAGTACCAGCCACTCCAAAAACATACCAAATGGTAAAGAGCATCAACACAATGAAGAAATGGCATCAACTAACAGGCAAAACAGCCAGCTAGCATCAAAATGGCAGGATCAAATTCACATATAACAATATTAACCCTAAATGTAAATGGGCTAAATGCCCCAATCAAAAGACACAGACTGGCAAACTGGATAAAAAGCCAAAACCCATCAGTGTGCTGTATCCAGGAAACCCATCTCACAGGCAAGGATACACAAAAGCTCAAAATAAAGGGATGGAGGAAGATTTACCAAGCAAATGGAGAGCAAAAAAAAAGCAGGAGTTGCAATTCTCATCTCTGATAAAATAGACTTTAAACCAACAAAGATCAAAAGAGACAAAGAAGGACATTACATAATGGTAAAAGGATCAATGCAACAAGAAGAGCTAATGATCCTAAATATATACGCGCCCAATACAGGAGCACCCAGATACATAAGGTAAGTTCTTAATGACTTACAAAGAGACTTAGACTCCCACACAATAATAGTGGGAGACTTTAACACCCCATTGTCAATATTAGATCAACAAGACAGAAAATTAACAAGGATATCCAGGACTTGAACACAGACCTGGACCAAGCAAACCTAATAGACATTTACAGAACTCGCCACCCCAAATCCACAGAATATACATTCTTCTCAGCACCACATTACACCTACTCTAAAATTGACCACATACTTGGAAGTAAATCACTCCTCAGCAAATGCAGAAGAAGGGAAATCATAACAAACAGTCTCCCAGGCCACAGTGCAATCAAGTTAGAACTCAGAATTCAGAAACTAACTCAGAACCGCACAACTTCATGGAAACTGAACAACTGGCTCTTGAATGTTGACTGGATAAGCAATGAAATGAAGGCAGAGATAAAGATGTTCTTCGAAACCAATGAGAACAAAGACACAACATACCAGAATCTCTGGGACACATTTAAAGCAGTCTCTAGAGGAAAATATATAGCAATAAATGCCCACATGAGAAGCAAGGAGAGATCTAAAATTGACACCCTATCATCAAAATTGAAAGAGCTAGAGGAGCAAGATCAAAAAAACTCAAAACCTAGCAGAAGACAAGAAATAACTGAGATGAGAGCACAACTGAAGGAGATAGAGACACAAAAAACCCTTCAAAAAATCAATAAATCCAGGAGCTGATTTTTTGAAAAGATCAACAAAATAGACCACTAGCCAGATTAATAAAAAAAGAAAAGAGAATAATCAAATAGATGCAATAAAAAACAATAAAGGGGATATCACCACAGATTCCACAGAAATTCAAGCCATCATCAGAGATTATTACAAACAACTCTATGCACATAAACTAGTAAACCTGGAAGAAATGGATAAATTCCTGGACACTTGCATCCTCCCAAGCCTAAACCAGGAAGAACTCAAAACCCTGAATAGACCAATAACAAGGTCTGAAGTTGAGGCAGCAATTAAGACCCTACCACCCAAAAAAGCCCAGGTCCAGATGGGTTCACAGCTGAATTCTACCAGACATACAAAGAGGAGCTGGTACCACTCCTTCTGAAACTATTCCAAACAATCCAAAAAGAGGGAATCCTTCCCAAATCATTTTATGAGACCAACATCATCCTGATACCAAAACACGGCAGAGACTCAGCAAGAAAAGAAAACTTCAGGCCAATATCCATGATGAACATAGATGCAAAAATCTTCAATAAAATATTGGCAAACCGATTGCAACAGCGCATCAAAAAGCTTATCCACCATAACCAAGTAGGATTCATCCCGGGGATGCAAGGCTGGTTCAACATACGCAAGTCTATAAACATAATTCACCACATAAACAGAACCACAGACAAAAACCACATGATTACCTCAATTGATGCAGAGAAGGCCTTTGACAAAATTCAACAGCACTTTATGCTAAAAACTCTCAATAAACTAGGTATTGATGGAACGTATCTCAAAACAATAAAAGCTATTTACGACAAATCAATAGCCAATATCATACTGAATGGGCAAAAACTGGAAGCATTCCCTTTGAAATCTGGCACTAGACAAGGATGCCCTCTCTCACCACTCCTATTCAATATATTATTGGAAGTTCTAGCCAGAGCAATCAGGCAAGAAAAAGAAATAAAGGGTATTCAAATAGGAAAGGAGGAAGTCAAATTGTCTCTATTTGCAGAAGCATTATTGTATATCTAGAAGACCCCATCGTCTCAGCACAAAATCTGAAACTGATAAGCAACTTCAGCAAACTCTCAGGATACAAAACCAATGTGCAAAAATCACAAGCATTCCTATACACCAATAATAGACTTAAAGAGAGCCAAATCAAGAATGAACTGCCATTCACAATTGCTACAAAGAGAATAAAATAGCTAGGAATACAACTAACAAGGAACGTAAAGGACCTCTTCAAGGAGAACTACAAACTACCACTGCTCAACGAAATAAGAGAGGACACAAACAGATGGAGAAACATTCCATGTTCATGGTTAGGAAGAATCAATATCATGAAAATGGCCATACTGCCCAAAGTAATTTACAGATTCAGCGCTATCCCCATCAAGCTACCAATGACCTTCTTCACAGAACTGGAAAAAAACACCTTAAACTTCATATGGAACCAAAAGAGAGCCCGCATAGCCAAGTCAATTCTAAGCAAAAAGAACAAAGCTGGAGGCATCACAGTACCAGACTTCAAACTATACTACAAGGCTACAGTAATCAAAACAGCATGGTACTGGTGCCAAAACAGACATATAGACCAATGGAACAGAACAGAGGCCTCGGAGGCAACACAACACATCTACAACCATCTGATCTTTGACAAACCTGACAAAAACAAGCAATGGGGGAAAGGATTCCCCTGTTTAGTAAATGGTGTTGGAAAACTGGCTAGCCATGTGCAGAAAGCAGAAACTGGACCCCTTCCTGACACCTAACACTAAAATTAACTCCAGATGGATTAAAGACTTAAACATAAGACCTAACACCATAAAAACCCTAGAAGAAAATCTAGGCAAAACCATTCAGGACATAGGCATAGGCAAGGACTTCAAAAACATTGGCAACAAAAGCCAAAATAGACAAATGGGACCTAATCAAACTCCACAGCTTCTGTACGGCAAAAGAAATAGTCATTAGAGTGAACTGGCAACCAACAGAATGGGAAAAAATTTTTGCAGTCGACCCATCTGACAAAGGGCTGATATCCAGAATCTACAAAGAACTAAAACAGATTTACAAGAAAAAAACAAGCCCATTCAAAAGTGGGCGAAGGATATCAACAGACACTTTACAAAAGAAGACATACATGAGGCCAACAAACATATGAAAAAATGCTCATCATCACTGGTCATTAGAGAAATGCAAATCAAAACTACATTGAGATACCATCTCACGCCAGTTAGAATGGCGATCATTAAAAAATCTGGAGACAACAGATGCTGGAGAGGATGTGGAGAAATAGGAACACTTTTACCCTGTTGGTGGGAGTGTAAATTAGTTCAACCATTGTGGAAGACAGTGTGGCGATTCCTCAAGGACCTAGAAACAGAAATTCCATTTGACCCAGCAATCTCATTACTGGGTATATATCCAAAGGATTATAAATCATTCTACTATAAGGACACATGCACACGAATGTTCACTGCAGCACAGTTTACAATAGCAAAAACCTGGAACCAACCCAAATGCCCATCGATGATAGACTGGACAGGGAAAATGTGGCACATATATACCATGGAATATTATGCAGCCATCAAAAATGATGAGTTCGTGTCCTTTGTAGGGACATGGATGAACCTGGAAACCATCATTCTCAGCAAACTGACACAAGAACAGAAAATCAAACACCGCATGTTCTCACTCATAGGCGGGTGTTGACAGTGAGAACACATGGACACAGGGAGGGGGAGCATCACACACTGGGGTCTGTCGGGGGGAAATAGGGGAGGGACAGCGGGGGGTGGGGCGTTGGGGAGAGATAGCATGGGAATAAATGCCAGATATAGGTGATGGGGAGGAAGGCAGCAAATCACACTGCCATGTGTGTACCTATCCAACAATTTTGCATGTTCTTCACATGTACCCCCAAACCTAAAATACAATAAAAAAAAAAAAGAAACTCTATGCTTCTCAATTACCTTGTCAAAATGATACAAAGGTATCTGCAATTAAACTCCAAAGCCAGTATCTCACACTGAATAGCATCTTTAAGGGAGTTAATTCTTCATATGATCCTTGTATTCTTCTCATCAATGTGACTCTCGCATGTGGCTATAAAGATGAGTGTGTTCATCCTAATCCGGCTCTCCCAAGACAGAAATGTCACTGCTATCCTGTGGAGCCTGCACATTACCTCTGCTGAGGTATTTTCTTTATCATGGTCTTGTTTGAACTCTTTTTCTGGGAAAGGTCTAGGGCTCTGACTGGACTGGATTTTAAGGAGCTAGAACTAATCTTGAGAGAAACAGTGGAGGGCCAAGGAGAGTTAAAAGTACGTCTAAACAAAGGTCTGTGCAAAATGATGAAAACCTGACCAATAACTAGAAGATACTGATTTAGGCTCCCATCATTGCTAACCTCGTCTAACTAGTCTCCCAGGCTCTTCCTTATTTTTCAGTTTTTAAAATTTATTTTTTATTTACTTATTTTTAGAGACAGAGTCTTATAATGTTGCTCAGGCTGCTCTTAAATTCCTGGGTTCAAGTAATCTTCCCACCTCAGCCTTCTGAGTAGCTGGAATTACAGGTGCACGTCACTGTGTCTGGAAGTCTCCCAGGCTCTTGATCCACCCTCCAGTGCATTTTCCATTCTGTAGGTAGGAGACACTTCTAAAATGCAAACCTGTTCAGGTTAATTCCTGTTTAAAATTATTTAATAGCTTCCCACTGCCTTCAGTATAGTGCTCAAATACCTTAAGAAGTCTATAAGGCCCTAAAGGATCTGGGCTCTGCTGTCTTTCTTCCCCTCTTCTTTTGTCTGGAGCTTGTACACAATTTGTTTACCTAAACAACCAACCCCTGCTCCTCCTTTGTCTGCCTTCTCCCCTTTCAGACCTGTTTATATGTAAGCTTTTCTAGTGAGCCTCCCCTTATCCTCCAAGACTAATTTAGGAGCCCTTCCTAAAGTAGCCTAAACTTATCAGAACATATTCCCTACTGCCTAATTACCCAGGTATATGTTTACCTCTCCCACTAGACTTACGATCTGCAAGAGTAGGAACTATGTCTGCTTCAGTTACCATCATATACCCAGGATGTAGCACAGTGCCAGACACATAGTAGGTCACAAATATATGTTAAATGAACAAAAGGAAGGGAGTGAAGAGTGAGGAAGGAAGGAAAAGAACCACAACACAGAAGAAGCCTGTTCCTGAGAATGGTTGGAAGATGGAGTCTGAAAGTGGTTCCCTGAAACCCTGTAGGTTTAAAGCAAGGTGCCTACGCCTTTTAAAGTTGGGTGCCTGTGGCTTTAGCCATAGTAGACAAGGAGTTGGATAAGATCTTCTGGTTCCCGAGCAGATGTTAAAAACTATAGCTTCCAAGGGAAGAACACACCAGGAGATGCAGATATGGGACGACATTTGGCACTAAGAAAGAGGCTCAGGATACAGGGAAGAAAAGGGGAAAAGAGAGGAAACTGTTTTTGTTGGTTTGTAAAAAGCAAACACACAAACAAACAAAACAAAGAACGATCAAATCCTGCTTCCAGTAAGATAACCTTTGACAATTCATTTAGCTTCTTTTAATGAGGGACTTGATAGTGATTTTCAAAATGAGGAACACTAGGTCTCTGCAAAAGCTCCTCAGGGTCTACTGTGATGAAGAGGGAAGGTTCACCAATGAATGCTGCCCCCAACTTTAGCCAGAGGAAAATTGCTTTTTACACACCGAGGTTCTGCTTAAAGTCCATTTGATAAAAGGGTGCTTCTGCTAAAAATAAAGTTGGAATAGCAGTGGCCTGGATGACCATTCTGATACTTCCCAGCCTTAACAACCCTTGATTCTATGTGACAGATGGGACCCATCTGGACATTGCATTTTACTTTGTACAAATATTCCTCAATTGTGTTGACGACACAGCTGTAGCTTTTCCCAGAGTCTGTTTTCACTGCTTGAGGAGAATGACAGGAAGGGTGAGTAAACCACAGTCCAGGTTCACTGCCAGGCTGAGACCATAATAAAATGTACCTTTAAACCGTATTCAACTGTGGTGATACAGAAGCACAAATGAACATTTTTTTTTCCTAAACAAAGTTTTGTATAGCCGTATCCTAGGATTCATTATATAGGTGTCTTGGGTCAGACACAAAGGTATTATAGATCAGAAATAAAGAATACTAGATCTAGAGCCCACTTTAAAAAATCAATCCAATTCCAATCAAGAAAGAACAATACAAAAATTTATCTAGTCAGTTCACCTGATACCATTACCATTATCATAATGATACTACATTACCATTTAAATGTAGTGCCTATTCTTCTAACAAGATATTCTGAATGTACAAAAGAATACAGCAGTTACTGTCATTACATACGCTAAAGTCTACCTTTATCTTAAGGTTACAGGCAGGAAATGACACAGATGAGAGGGAGATGGGAGTCTTACAAAATAAGATCTTCAAATCCCAGGCTTAAGATAGAGATCCCCCTTTCTGTGCTGTTCTTTGGCTGACCATATTTCATGGAGTACTAAAAGGCCACAAATGTCACTCTACCTCAGTTATGAGAAAAGACAAGCAACAATGTGATCTTACCTGGGTCCTTCCTCATCGCCCTGCAAGACAAACAGAAAGAAACAGTATTAGAAATCTTTGTTGGTATAGAGTTAGATTTCTTTCTTTTCCCTCTCCTCTCCCAACTTGAATGCACACACTATACATTTATTGTAACAGAGACAAACCAACAGACATCTAAGGGCTAAGACAAGAGCTAATATAATCCTGTGTTCAAACTGCCCAGTGGAGATGAACTGGTGATTTGCCCCAGGAAACAGAGCAGAGAAGTGAATGCAAGACCTAGGAGGCCTAAATAAAAGCCTTGCCTTTTGATTTGTATGGCTGGCAGTATTTAGTTCTCAGCAAACTGAGAACCCCAAAATAGAGGCAGGTCTTATGCAAAAGCTAGCCAGTTCCAAAAGCATCAAGCTGTTTCCTTCAAAGACTCACTTCTGCCTTGTTCTAGCATTTTTCATCAAACATGAACACAGCAACTCTAATGTAAAGAACATTGTGGTGTAAAGGGCACTGAACGGGGACTCGGGAAATTGGGGTTCTAGTCTAAGTTCTGTTACTTATTAGTTATGTATCCTTGGGCAAACATTAATTAATCTGGATTTTGGTCTTCTCCTTTGTAAGAGGGCAGTTCTGGCATTTGATGACCCACATCATTCTTCAGTCAAACAATGGCTCTTCTTTTTCTTGTCCACTTTTCAAAAACAATGTGTGAACATTGTTTTTCCAGGTATAGCATTCTCTCAACCTAACTTTATCAGAAGTGAACACAGCATATTCCTTTTGAGCTTCCTTCTGTGATCAAATGAGATTTTTCAAATAACTCTCAAGCCTTTCCCAAGGGACCTCACTCATCCTTTTGGTGACAGCAGATCTTTTATATCCTCTCTTTTTAGCCATTCATGGGTAGTCCTAATAGAGAATGTACATTCTGGTTGTACTCCTCAGAGAATGAATGAATGAATGAATGAATGGTTCCTACTGGTATAAGGCAGAATGAGCTCTCAAGTCAGGTGTTCTGGGTTCATCTTGACCCCATCCCTTTACTGCTGTATTAGCCTACTCATATTATTTTGCCTTTCTTAACTTCAATTTCCTAATTTGTAAAATGGGGTAATAATTGTCTCTGTATCATAGGGTAAGTATGAGGATTAAATGAAATTATGCTTATAACCATCAAACACAGTGCCTGTGACACAGGATGCATTTAATAAATGTTAGTTATCACTATCAGTAACAATTCAGTATAATTCATTAAGAAGCTACTATAGGCCGGGCGCGGTGGCTCACGCCTGTAATCCCAGCACTTTGGGAGGCCGAGGCGGGCGGATCACGAGGTCAAGAGATCGAGACCATCCTGGTCAACATGGTGAAACCCCGTCTCTACTAAAAATACAAAAAAATTAGCTGGGCGTGGTGGCGCGCGCTGTAGTCCCAGCTACTCGGGAGGCTGAGGCAGGAGAATGCTTGAACCCGGGCAGTGGAGGTTGCAGTGAGCCAAGGTCGTGCCACTGCACTCCAGCCTGGCGCCTGGTGACTGAGTGAGACTCTGTCTCAAAAAAAAAAAAAAAAGAAGCTACTATATATATGCTAAGGAAAAAAAATCACCCATAATGATCTAACCTTCTAGGATCTTCCAATCAGGAGCACGAGAAACAGGCAGAAAGAAAATGAACTATTACTAAATGTATTAAGGATAATACCAAAGACATAAACAGAATAATATGATAATCAGCAGGGAAGTTATGAATGCTGCCTCTCCTGGAGAAGGTGGGAAAAGCTTCACACAGAGAAGGTAACATTGATATTGCCACTTTGAGGGATAAATAGTATTTTCCCAGGCTGACAACAGAGAAAAGTGGGAAGAGCACGGAACTAGTAAGAGCAAAGGCAAGTGTTTAAAAATGTCTTGTTCAAGGAACTTTGAGTTCTGTGAAACTAGAGAATGGGGATGTGCATATGTATGTTTTGCGCAGGGCACTGAGGGTGGTATAGTGTTGGAACCTGAGGCAATGTGGGGTTGAGCGTGACTGAGGTAAAGGGAGACTTCCAGGGTGCAAGCCTGTCAAGTACAGCTGCAGTCAGAAAGGTGATTTAAATCAGACTAGCCATTCGAGGTCGAATAAGAAGGGCATTTTTAGCAGACTGTTAAGGATCTGCAATAGTGGGAAGGGCACTAATTCACACTCCAACTAGAGGGAAGTAGGGCGAGTGGTAGAGGGAGGGTATAGGGATGGTGGAAGCTTTCTTTGCATTTTTATCATCTGGTATGTCTCATGGGAACTACAATATACCAAGAAAAAAGTTATATAATTTAAGGTTAATATGAGTTACATAACTATGAATGACACAATTAAATCTCAACACAAATTTTTCAATTATTTTTGGATGTTTAAGCCTAATTGCCTAAGAGAACTTTATGGAAAAAATACCTAAACTTTCTGCCATAATTTAGAGCAAGTCCTCCTCACAATCACATACTTTGGTGTAATGATTAATAGACAGGGTTTCTGAGTTATAATATAAAAACATGGTCTCAAATTCTGGTTCATTAATCCCAACAGTGAAGCTTTTTGCAATTTACTTTTCCAAGGTTCAGTTTCTCCATCTGCACATGAGGATCTTAGTTTTTACCTCAAAGGGTCACCATATGGATTAAAATAAATGAGAAAATCTGTGTAAAACACTAAGCAAATGTCTAGTACCTTGTACTCGTTCAATAATGGCAGCCATCATTTTGCTTTCCTTGAATTGTTAATAACATTTCTAGGGGGAGAGCAGGGAAGGACAGAAAAGATGGGACACAAGGTTTCGCTCTATGTTCATCCAATTCTATTGCTTATACATGTATGCTTCTTTTCAGAAACAATGGTCACTGTTACAAAGCAAGAAAGCACACACACATATGAATTATAAGTTGGCCCAGAGAGGAGGGCTAATCTTGCTAGTACAATGTGTGCATGTGCTGGTCCTGTTACCTGAAATGCACATCCCTATTCCAAAAACCTAGCTAATTACTATCAGTCCTTTAAGATCAAGACTTATTCAGAAACTTCTTCACTAACACCTTGAGTAAGTTAATCCTCCTCCTTTCCCCCACATCTGAAGGGTTTGCCACTCTACACTAGTACTTAAAGAAGAAAACTGACAATGACAACATCAAACAGTGTGTCCCTCTTTGGATTTCAACTTCTTGAGAACAGAAACTTGTGTTTTGTTCATTTCTGTATTCACTGCACTTAACAGAGCACAAGTAATTATTTCATAGTAAATAATAACTCAAGATATACATAGGGTTTAAGATTAATTCCTACTCCTATTATGAGTGAATTCTGGTTTCAGAGAATATCGGAAGAAAGAGTCTATTAAATACCAACTTCCATTTAAATGACTTGTTAGATTAAGCGGTGCTCCCAAATCCTTAATAAAGATATCATGAATGCTCTTGGTTGGCAGACTGCACTCTTGTGCAACCTTCCATTTCTACCTCCTCCAGTGGAAATGTTGTTCACCAAGAATCAAACAGAGCTGTTTATATGAACTTGTAATGATGACACATTTAACTAAATAATAAAAAGTGAGTGCAAGAGAGACAACTTGTTCACATAAAAACCAAGTTGAATGCATCCACAGTATTTAATAAAGATGAATTACTTAAAAATTACTGTCAATTTTGACGCAGGTGAAACACATGCAAAATACTAGAAAAATAAGTTATAAGAACTAAGATTCTACATTCAGCTTGCTTTGAATGGTATCACCCTCACTATAGAGAGTCTGCAATTGGACCTTATAAATGGTGCAAAATGGGTGTGGTTTACACCAGAAACATGACATGTAACTCTAATTAGCAAACCCATATTTTCAAAGACCTTGCCTCTGAATTTAAAAAAAAGTACAAATATATGTTTCAAGTTTAAAATAAATGGTCATCATATGTATGTATCATTTTTAATGGTTTATCCATCTGAACATATTTTTTCCAATATTATATCATTGCAATTCAGTATTCTTTCCAAACTGAACAAAAGACAAAAATGCTCGTTACACACCATTTTCAAATAGTTAGCTTTAGTAAAAAGTTTTATAAAATGATGTAACTAAATTTGACAAAAAAGAAAGTGAGAAAAAAAAATAAAGGAGAAGGGAATACTTCTCATTTTGTTTCATGAGACCTACACAACCCTAATACCCAAACCTGACAATGGCACTATAAAAACATACAGATTGATATTCCTCATGAACAAAGAGACAAAACTCCTAAACAAAATATAAGCAAACTGAACCCAGATAATACATCATGGCTAAATGGGAGTTTATCTCAGAAATGCAAGGTTGGTTTAACATTGTGAAATTAACCAACACAATTAACCATTATAACAGAATAATGGAAAAAAATGTTTATGATCATTTAAAGAGATGCAGAAGAAATATCTCACAAAAGTCAACATCAATTTGTATAAAAGCCCTCAGCACATTAGGAATAGAAAGGCACTTCCTCAATCTGATAAAAGGCATCTACAAAAAAATCATACTTAATAGTAATATACTGAATGCCTTCCTTCTAAGATTAGGAACAAGGCAAGGATGTCCACTTTTACCATTTATGTTAGACATTGCTCTGGAGGTTCTAGCCACTGCAATAAGACAAGACAAAGAAATGAAAAGCATAAAGATCAGAAACAAAGAAGTAAAACTGTCTCTATTTTGTAGATGGCGTAATTGCTGATAAAGAAAATCCTAAAAAATCTATAAAGCCACTATAATAACTAACAGGTGAATCTGACAAGGTTATAAGATACAAGGTTAATATTTAAAACCTATTATATTTTTATAGGTGAATCTGACAAGGTTATAAGATACAAGGTTAATATTTAAAACCAATTATATTCTTATAGGTGAATCTGACAAGGTTATAAGATACAAGGTTAATATTTAAAACCAATTATATTTTTATATATTAACATAAACTGAAAAATAAATTTAAAAACAATTCTATTTTCAATAGTATTGAAAATATTAAATAAGTAGGAATAAATTTAACAAAAGCCATTAAGACCTTTAAATGGAAACCATGAACCATTTCTGAGAGCATGTAAAAACAGACTTATAAATGGAAACATATGTTCATTCATGCCTAATGTGTCATTTCTCTTTAGCTTCTCTGCTTTCAAGATTTTTTTTCTTTACCATTAGTTTTCAGAAGTTTGATGTGTCTGGGTATGGATTTCTTTAACTTGTTTGGGTTCATTCTGCTTCTTAAATCTGTAGGTTTATGTCTTTCAGCCAAATTTTAGACATTTTAAGACACTATTACTTCAAACTTTTTTTTCAGCTCCACATCCTTTTTTCCCCCTTATTGGACACTGGTGACATGTAGCTTTCATTATTGTCCTAAAAGTCCCTAAAGCTCAGTTTGATTATTTTTCCATGTTTTTTTTTTTTTTTTTGTTGTTGTTGTTTAGATTGGATCAGTAGCAGTCTTTCTTCAAATTTACCAATATTTCCTTTAATTTGCCATTGAGCCCATCCAGTGAATTTCTGATGTTGGTAACTGTATCTTTCAGTTCTAAAAGTTTCATTTGGTACTTTTTAATATCTTTATTTCTTTACTGAGATTTTCATTTATTTCCAGAGTGCTTATAATTGCTCACTGAAACATTCTTATAATAGCAAGTTTAAAATCTTTGTCAGATAATTCCAACATCTAGACCAACTTAGAGGTGGCATATATCAATTCTGTTTCTTCTTAGAATTGAGATTTTCATTTATTTTATTTTTTGAGACAGGGTCTTCCTCTGTCACCCATATTGGAGTACAGTGGTGTGAACACGGATTGCTGCAGCCTCGACCTCCTGGGTTAAAATGATCCTCTTGCCTTTGCCTTCCAGAATTGAGATTTTCATTGGTTCTTTGGTCTGTATCCTGGACATGTTGAGTTATATTATAAAAATCTAGTTCCCATTTAAATCTTCTATTTTATAGCAGTCAACCTGTTTAGATTCAAAATGCATGTCCTGGATTGCTTTTGTGAACTATGGTTCACATGTCACCTTAAGTTTATAAAGCCTCTACAGTGCTATTCTTGTCTGCCCCACTCAGATTACAGGACTCCATTCTACATTCTCCACAGAGCTAGTTGGGAAGGAAGAGGGGGAACCAACTCATTACTATAGGGCAGGAGTGAAAGATAAAATTCCAATAACTGACTCCACTGGGGAAGTGAATAGCCTAGTTAATGCAGGGGGTGAGAGGGAGGAGTTACAGCCCTATCTACAGTCTCCAAAACGAAGAGGTACAACTTCCTCTGTACTATTACTGCAGAGTAGGGTGGATGTCAGAGTTCTACCTACAGATGCATGAGAGATGAGTACCACTCATTACTGAGAGAAGCAGGGCCAAAGGTAGAAGTCAGAGTTTCACCCACAAGCTCCACAGAGAAATACACTTCATTACCACAGGAAGTACATAAAATAAGTGAGTTTCACTCACTGGCTCTAAATCTTGGAAGCATTGCCAACAGGGGTTGAGGAGCAGTGCCACTTTTTTCATGATGTTTACTTCTAGAAGCAAGCTTTTCTTTTTTTTTCTTTTTTGTCTGTGTGTATTAGCGTTTCCAGTTTGTAGAACACCCAGGTTAGGATATACAGGAAGTAAAGAAAACCCCAGGGAATTCAGTGCCTTGTATTCCCTCAATCCCAAGGTCCTGGATCAGTATGCCATCTTTTCTCCATCTTCAAGAGTCTTTTGGTAGATGATTTCAGTATTTTTGCCCAGAGGTTCTACTGTAATAAGTGAAAGGAGTAAAACAGAGTATGTTTACTCCATCTTGCTCAGAATCAGAAGGTATAATTTGCTTTAAATATGCCAAAAATAAAATGGATTTATTGGAAAGATGGCTAGCTATATAATGAAGCAAGTATGGCAAAATGTTAATAGGAGAATCTAGGTGGTAGGTACATGGGCATAATCTGTAAAATCCTTTCAACTTTGCTATATGTTTAAAATTTTTTATAACAAAATGTTGGGGGGGGTCTTTTAGCTAAATTCAAAATGCAGGTGATTTTTGATAAATTGTATACCATGCAAAGAACAGAATTCCTCTGATGAGTGAAAGACAGGTACTGGATATTTGCTCTCACAAAATAAGTTACCAGATTAACTGGAACAAGAGGCTATTAAATGACAACAGCTCTTTGTAAACACTCTAGTGGCTAAACGCTACCCTCTGTTTTTAATAGCTTATTTTGTTTGCAGTCTGATCCTTAAGCCTTGTCAGCTCTTGCATTCTTCTAAGAGTAATTCCATCACAGTTAACAAGCATAGTACAGTTGAGGTGCTTAAAGGGCAGTTCATGTCAGAGAAAGACTAAATTCATAGATTAAAATGAAAATAAAAGAGAAAAATAAACCTCAAAATTAAACTTTTTTTTTTTTTTGAGATGGAGTGTCACTGTATTACCCAGGCTGGGATACAGTGGCTACAATCTTGGCTCACTGCAACCTCCACCTCCTGGATTCAAGCGATTCTCCTGCCTCATCCTCCTGAGTAGCTGGGACTACAGGTGCTTGCCACCACACCCAGCTAATTTTTGTATTTTTAGTACAGGTAGGGTTTCACCACGTTGGCCAGGACAGTCTCAAACTCCTGACCTCAGGTGATCCACCCACGTCAGCCTCCCAAAGTGCTGGGATTACAGGCATAAGCCACCACGCCCAGCCAAAATTAAACTTTTATTTTTCGAAAAACAACATAATCAATATACAGAACAAATGAAGGGGTCAAACTGGATGGGAATTGCGGACAAAGTTATGCTGTTGATCCCTTGAATTAACTCTGGTTGATTCTTTTGTTTATTAAGACACAAACTGCATTGTAAAGGTATGCAAAGCTGTCTAGAACATGGATTTTTCTCATTTTTCCCACAGATACAGATGGGATGCTTAGCATATGTCATATAGTAGGGGAAAGCACAGGCACTGGAATAGGACAGACTTAAATCTAAACCCTGGCTCTATTTTCCACTAACTAAATGACACTGGGTCAGTATGTCTGCAGTTCTCTGCATCTCAGATATCCCATTTGTAAAATGGAGTTAATGAATGCCGACATAAGGATTAAATGAAATGATGATTATGAAATGCTCTCTTGCCTATCTAGAAACTTATTTAGGCACATAATTTCTCAATTATGGAGAGAATAAAATGAAAAGTTACTCTCTTCACACATTGATGAAAATTAATCAAAAGCCTCAGCTGGGTACAGCAGATACCTTTCAATGGTTTCTTATATTTCCTGTCAGGATAGCTTGGAAATACTTGCCTCCTGGATTACTTTGGCTCTTCTACCAGCCAGTTTATTCTGTGGCCAGGCTCTCTCAAGCCAAGGCAGGACTTCCAGTTAAGGCTGCGCTCGCTGAGTCAGCAACAATCCTAGAAAGTCCACAGGACTCTCCTAGGATTTCTTCTAGAAGGACCTATCTTAAACCTATCTGGCAATACCTTGACTAGAATTGTCAACATAATGCTATGAAATCTGATGAACAGTAGCCTCTCTCTAGTGGCTGAAATTTAAGTTTTTTGTTTTTTTGGGTTTTTTGAGACAGGATCTCGCTCTGTCACACAGGCTGGAGTGCAACAGTACAATCACAGCTCACTGCAGCCTCAACCTCTAAAGCTCAGGTAATCTTCCTACCTCAGCCTCCTAAGTAACTGGGACTACAGGCAGGTGACATCATGCTGGCTAATTTTTTATTTTTATTTTATTTTGTAGACGCAGTCTCACTATATTGCCCAGGCTGGTCTCAAACTCCTGGGCTCAAGCAAACCTTCCACTCCAGCCTACCAAAGTGTTGGGATTATAGGCATTAGCCACTGAGCCCAGCTTTTTTTTTAATGGCTACCTTAAATAATTTTTTCAAAGTAGATTCAAAATGTCTAAATATGTTGTTTAGTAAAATGCCTAAGACCCTTTTATTTCTGTTACAAAATAACAATGAATATGACAACTAACATTTGTATAGTGATTCAACATTTACCTTGTATCTTTCATTCAGTTTTTTTTTTAATCTTACAATGCCCTAGTGGACATGCCACTCTTAATCCAGCAGTTATGCCCCTAATTTATTCAGCTGGCTGCATATAACAACCAGCTTGAGATACTCTTTCACTACATACAAAGTAAGTCCAACATCTTTCATTCTTGCCTGCTTTATGCTCTACTTCATGATTTGTTCTCACTCAGCCCAGGTCGCCCATTTCACAACTTGGGGTCTGTTGCTTGTCCTCTTCTATGACTGTAATTTTTGGCTTCCTTCCTTAATTGTGATTAGTATCTGCCCCCACTGACTATACTCCTTAAAGTAATGATGGATAAATAATTTGCTAGGCCCAGCCACTGAATGCACTAGTGGCCAATACTTCCATACTAGTTTACACACCATGTAAAACACTTACACCCTACCTAGCTTTTAATTCATTCATGTTCAGGGACAACATGGGGTCTAATAAATATGGCATCACTTTCCTCCTATTTCTCTTGCTACTAGTAATTATGAGTTTTTCCTTTACCTCTGCCTTTGGCTCAGCTGATTCATTAGAGGTATCAAGTTGTTCCTTGGCTTGGGCCATCTGAGTCATCAACCTATCCATGTGGGATTGGATGTCTGCCAGTATCTCAGTCACATGAGCTGTGGCCATTGCCTCCTGGATGTCCACTAGATGAAGGGCCTTCTGCTCCTCATCGGCAATCACTTTCTGAACTTTCTTAAATTCCTGCTGTATAAACATCTTCATTTGGTCCCGAGTTACCTATAGAACAGACATAAATAAAAATAGTAAGTTGAACATACAACGAAACAAAAGGGCAGAGTTATTACTACACAGCCCTGGCCAAAATACACATCATGGATCCTGTCTGATCCCGAAGTTTTGGGAATATCCTAAAAACAATGTTCCCCTAATATCTTTGATGCATTTCCTGCTAATCTTTTTGCTTTTTTCATTCTTCAGGGAGTATTTTCTTGTCCTTTTTTCCTTTTGGTTTTGTTCACTTTTATACCAGTAATATATATGACGAGTATATATAGTAAAAAATGAGGCAGGGTGTGGTGGCTCACACTTGTAATCCTAGCACTTTGGGAGGCCGAGGCAGGTGGATCACTTGAGGTCAGGAGTTCGAAACTAGCCTGGCCAACATGGTGAAAACACATCTCAACTAAAAATACAAAAAATTAGCTGGGCATGGTGGCGGGTACCTGTAATCCCAGCTACCTGGAAGGTTGAAGCAGGAGAACTGCTTGAACCCAGAAGGCAGAGGTTGCAGTGAGCCAAGATTGCGCCACTGCACTACAACCTAGATGACAGAGCAAGTCTCTGTATATAGACAATTAAGTAGTTTTCATATAAATGGATCATAGTGAAAATATGGTTGTTGTCTTGCTTTTCTACTTAGGATATGTTTGTGCATATAGATGAACTTAATTCTATTATTTTTACTATCCGTATGATATGGAGATGGAGGGTGTATGTGTGTGTCTGTGTGTGTCTGTGTGTGTGTGTGTGTGTGTGTGTGTATCTCCTATCTAACCATTCCTCTCTTAATGGAAATACAGGATATTTCCAAATTTTGTTATTATAAACAACACAGCTATAAACATCCTTGGCTATATTTCTTAATATTTGCATATGAGTTTCTTTAAAGGCGTTTAGAGCCACTTTGTCAACAGACATATACTCTAAAAATATTGGTTCATACTGCCAAAGTGCCTTCTGAAAAAGATGTATTCATTACATTCCTACAACAATGTATGAAAGGAAGTACTTGCCTACACCCTTGCCAATACTGGATAATATTAAGCTTTTAAATTTTTACTATAATGGGTGCACACATATTATTGTTTTATTTTATAACAACTGTAAACCAAAGAAAATACAACTGCTAGCTATATTTATGCTTAGGGCATAAGAAAGGCTAACAAAGTGAGAAATTTCAAAATGAGAACTTCTAAACTCCAGATTTTACCAGGAACTGCATTTATTGATGTTTCCTCACAACCATGTTTATTTTATGAGGATTTTAAAACAACTATACACATTATGAGCAGCTGAGAAAGGGAGGAGGGAAGAAGGAAACTGTAGACAAAAGGAGAAAGGCAGAAGAAAAGCCGACAGAGGATTTTAGAACTGGAAGAGAAAGTAGTTGTCATCTAAATGAACCCCTTCTTTTTACACATAAGGAAATGGACACAGTTGCAAACCTGCAGAAGAGGGAAAGACTCCAATCTTGTTCTCAGTCTGGTTCTGTGTTCAGTATAAAAGTCTGTCAGAAAAAGTCAAACTGGGAAAACTTAAGAAGGAGACTGAGAAAGAGAAAGCCTGAAGGAGGGGGTAGTGGATTAGGCCATTTTTAATTAGCCTCTTAAAAACTGAAAGAAGCTTGATACCTTAAGCAGCTTTTGTAACACTGCTAAGGACATCAGTGCAAAATAAGGCCTGTATGACTTGTATCTGCTCACACATCAAGTGACTAAGTGACATAGGCCCTCATACACTCTCCACAGATGCTCTCCCTGGTGGTGGAGAAAATGGGAAGGAGTATTAAATGTTATTAATGTCCCTGCAAATTCTGTATCTGATTAAGAACTGTGATTTGTGTTTATATAATTCCTTTTTATTTTTAGTGTATATATTTTAGGGCCAGTATGCTTTACAGTGATCACTGATCAATGGATCTCTACTCCTGAAATAAATTGGGTCTTAAATGACTAGGACCTTCTCTCAGAAACCAAACCTTTTCAATAAGGGATGAACTTTTCTGAATGCCTGAGAAATTCTCTTAATGGTTACAAGTAACTAAAAATGAGTATCATAATAAAAACTGACTCACAACCTATTTTACTTGACCTCACATACACTGACATCTCACTTAGTAAAGGTGTGGGCCAGACTGCAGCAGGTGAAAAAGCCATGGATTTAAAAATTCTCTGTTTCCCATGGCTTTATTACATAGGGTTTTCAACATGACCCTGTATTCTATACAGATCAGGTCACAAATGAAAACTGAAGAAAAAAACATCTATTCTAAAACCTTTATGGCTTCTTCCCACTCACATTCTGTAATTAACAAATAAGCATTTTCCAATCTAAGATATCAAAACCTTTAGCACATAAGTTCAATCAAGCTGCTACATCTTTGTTATAGTTGCATTAGGGTAAAGTGCAATATGATTAAACATAGCATTTTATTGAAATTATAACATAGCACTGCAATTTGAAAAATTTGACCACTGTATGGTCAGAACTACCTAGTGAATATCTGAATCCAACCTTCTAATTTTATACGTGAAGGGGAAAAAAAGCCACAGAGAAGTGCAATAAGAAAGTTAGGTTTAGAAACTTTCCTCTGGTCCAGTCCAATGTACTTTTATAACTCATCATTTCCAATGAGTTATAAATGAGACCCTGTTGAAAGAAGAAAAAGAAAGAGAAGGGGGAGAGAGAGAGAAAGAGAGGGAGAGACAGAGAGGAAAAGGGAGGGGAAGAGAGTGAGAAAGGGAAGAGGAAGGGAGAAAGAGGGGGAGGTAAGGAAGGAGGGAGGGAAGTAGAGAGAGAGAGAGATTTTAAAAATTGTTTTAGAAAAGTATTGCTGAGATGAACTGAGAATAATGGTCAGGGTTAGGAGCAAGAACCTACTCAAATGAGAAGCATCCAAATCTACACTGAAGATTTCAGAAACACTTGTTCTGTCACAGGTGTCTAAACCAAAGCCACTCCATTTTGAATACAGGCTGGGTAAAATAAGGCTGAGACCTACTGGGCTGAATTCCCAGCAGGTCAGGCATTCTAAGTCACAGGATGAGATAAGAGGTTAGCACAAGATACAGGTCATAAAGACCTTGCTGATAAAGCAGGTCGCAGTGAAGAAGGTGGCCAAATCCCACTAAAACCAAAATGACGATGAGAGTGACCTCTCGTGGTCCTCACCATTACAGTCCCACTATCAGCGTGGCACCATTACAGTCCCACCATCACTATGGCAATGTCAGGAAGTTACCCTATATGGTCTAAAAACAGAGAGGCATGAATAATCTACCCCCTTGCTTAGCATATGATCAAGAAATAACCATAAAAATAGGCAACCAGCAACACTTGGGGCTGCTCTGCCTATGGAGCAGACATTCTTTCATTCCTTTACTTTCTTAATAAACTTGCTTTCATTTTACTCTGTGGACTCACCCTGAATTATTTCGTGAGCAAGATCCAAGAACCCTCTCTAGGGTGTGGATTGAGACCCCTTTCCGGTAACAGTCCTGTAAGTCAAATTCCTGAAAGATGTTAAGGAGACTACTCCAAAAATAACTTTAAAAATTGTAGACTGCATAAAATAGAGTTTGAAGACTCTAAATACCTCCCCAAAAAGTCGATTTTCACTTCCCTCTTCCTCATTTGAAAGGCCATTATTCTAAAACAGAAAAACAAAAAAGCAGGAAATGGAACTTTTTCAGATGCTATGAGCTGTCCATACTCCCGCAGTACAGCCTCCTCCCTACTTGCCAGTGTCTATGGAAACTTCAAGTTGGGAAGTTCATAGTTAAGGCTTCTGTTTAGCCTCCAGCATTTATTACTACATTGTACTCCAAGCTTAGGCCAGGCTCCAGTGAAGACAGACAAGGGAAAACTTCATCAACAAGGAGGTCAAGGCTTTTTCAATAGACAGTAAGATCTCCCATTTCTTGTGTCTTTTGTGTATGGGTGGAATAGCCACTATTTGTGAATAAAACAACTGCCCACCCATGAGCTTAGAAAATTATTCAGCAGCCTGGAAACATGATGGACATAAACTCTGAACAGTACTCCACTACCAACATCCTCAGTGATGTCATCCTCAGTGACCTAATTAGAAGTCTGACTTGAGCAGGTTTTACAATGGGGTGTTGAGTGAAAGAAAAAAAGTTGACTGAAGTGAACATTTAAACTCTTCATTAAGCTATCTTTCTTACCTTCTTCAGAAACCTCCAGTCAAAAGCAGTCATGTGTATCTTCACTTCCTTTCATCACCTCCACTTTGTTAATAGGGCACCACTGGATCTCTATCTCAGTAAATCACTTAGTTACTTCAGGTATCCACTCAATGAAACAATATAATGGTATTTACTATTGCAGTTGTTATCATTATTATTTTCATTATAAAAGACCAAAATAAATACCAAAATGTTGGAGAGTGATTATTTGTGAATGGTGGAATTACAAGTACTTTTCTCTTTTTTACTTCTCAGTCCAAATTTTCTAAAATAACATGTAACACTTTTTTAAAACTTTTTTTTTAAAAGAAATGTGGTTTAAAGAAAAAAAATCCTCAACAAAATACTAGCAAGTCAAATCTATCCATATAATCTATCCACGCATAAAAAGAATTATAGGCCAGATGACAAAAATGAGGGACATATACTAAGTATGTAAGGCTGGTTCAACATTTGAAAAATTAGCTAATATATCTGAAATAAAAGGTATACAGATTAATAATGAAAAAATCTTACTATCTTTGCCGATGATAAGATTGTCTATGTAGAAAATCTGAAAGAATTCACAAAAATTGAAAAAAGAAAAGAAAAAAAACCTCCTAGAACCAATAAGCAACTATAGCAAGACTACAGGATAGAAGACTGACATACAGAAGTCACTTGCATCGCCTTCCTATATACCAGCAGTGAACAAGTGGGATTTTAAGTTAAAAAGATAATACCATTTACATTAGCACCTACAAAAATGAAATAAGTATAATTCTAAAAAATATGTATAAGATCTATATGAGGAAAACTATAAAACTCTAATATAAGAATTCAAAGAAGAAATAGACATTCTATGTTAATTGAGAAAAAGGCTCAATACTGTCAGAGATGTCAGTTCTTCCCAACTTGATCTACAGATTAATACAATCCTAATCAAAATCCTAGCAAGTTATTCTGTGGATATCAACAAACTGATACTAAAGTTTACTTGGAGAAGCAAAAGACCTAGAATAGTCAACCCAATATTGAAGAAGAACGAAGCTGAAGAACTGCCACTACTCAATTCAAGTCTTACTATAAAGCTGGAATAATCAAGACAGTGTAATACCGGCAAAAGAGTAGACAAACAGATCAGTGAAACATGATGAAGAGCCTAGAAATAGACCTACATACATATGTCAACTGATTTTTGACAAAGGACCAAAGGCAATACAAGAGAGAAAAGATAGTCTTTTGAACAAACGGTGCTGAATAACTAGACATCTACATGAAAAAATAATAATAATCTAGTCACAGACCTCATACTTTTCACCAAAATTTATTCAAGATGGATCATGGACCTCAATGTAAAATGCAAAACTATAAAACTCTTAGAAAATAACATCTTTAAAAAGCTAGAAGACCTTGGGTTAGTGATAACTTTTTAAATGTAACACCAACGTTAGAACCCATGAACAAAACAATTGATAAGCTGAACTTCATTAAAATGAAAAACTTCTGCTTTGTGAAAGACACTGTCTAGTGAAATGAGAAGTGAAACCACAGACTGGGAAAAAATACTTATCAAAGACATATCTAATAATGAACTATTATCTAAAATATACTAAGAACTATAAAAACTCTAAATGAGAAAATGAACAACCTGATTAAAAAATGAACAGACTCCTCACTAAAAAGATATACAGATGGCAAATAAGCATATGAGAAGATGCTCAACATCGTATGTCATTAGGAAATTAAAAATTAAAACAACAATAAGGTTCCATACACACCTATGAGAAGGGTCCAAATCAAAACATTAACAAGACCAAATGCTGGCAAAGATGTAGAACAACAGAAAATCTCATTCATTGCAGTGGGAATGCAAAGTGGTAAAGTCACTTGGAAGACAGTTTGGCAGTTCTTACAAAACTAAATATACTCTTATCGTAGAATCCAGTAGTCATGCTCCTTGGTATTTACCCAAATGAGTTGAAAACTTACATCTACATAAAAACCTGCACACAGATGTTTATAGCAACTTTTATTCATAAGTGCCAAAACCTGGAAGCAGCCAAGATATCCTTCAGTAGGTAAAATAATAAATCAACTGTGGTACATCCAGACAACAGAATGTTAGTCAATCCCCCCACCCAAAAAAAGAAAGAAAAACAGCTATCAAGTCATAAAAAGACATGAAAGAATCTTAAATGTATATTACTATGTGAAAGAAGCCAATCTAAAAAGGTTGGAATCACTGTATGATTTCAACTACATGACATTACAGGAAAGGTAAAACTATGGAGATAGTAAAAAGATCAGTTGCCAGAAGTTTGGAGGAAGAGAAAATAAAAAGGCAGAGCACAGAGGACTTTTAGGACAGTGAAACTATTCTGTATGATATTTTAATGGTGTATACATTTATCAAAACCCACAGAACATACAACACTGACAGTAAACCCTAATGCAAACTATAAACTTTGGGTGATAATGATATGTTAGTACAGCTTCACCAGTCATAACAAATGTACTTACCTGGTACAGGATAATAGTGGGGGGAGGCTGTGCATACAGGGTGAGGAGAGAGTACATGGAAACCCTCTACATTTTCCATTCAATTTTTCTGTGAACCTAAAACCACTCTAAATAAAATCTATTTTTAAAATGCTAATATTAATTTGGTGCCATCTCACTGGCAAAACTCACAATTACTTTTGCACCACCTAATAAAATTAAAACAGAAAACTAAGTAGCCACTGAGAAGCCTAGAGAAGATCTGGGGATGGGGTGAGCATCAAATAGACCAGAAAAGATAATTCTGCTTAAACCTTATACCCAGATTTGTCAACATTTTCATTCTCTGCCTTCTCATTTAATAGTAGACCCTTCCTTCCCATATGACTCCCTTCTTCTAGAATAAATCCAAGTTTTTAAAAGCCCATTTCAATTTAAGCCCATGAAAATAATGGCATCCAAAACAGCTAAGGAGCATTGTCAAAAGACAAGATTATTCTATTACTATCTTATCTTCTTCACTTCTTATTTTGGCTGTGTCATCCTAACAATTACTGAGTTAGATTCCTAGTGCCCTGAATCGCCACTCTTGTTTTGGCAACAAATGTGATTAGAGACAAATCTGGATTGGTGAATTACTCCTTCAAGAGTCTAAAATCTATGCAGTTCTATCACTTTAGAGATAAAAGGACACTGAGTTTGGCTTTTCATTTTTTATAATAAAAAAAAAAATGAGGCTCTGAGAAATTCAGTTACCTGACCGAAATCACACAGCTGGTTGGACATTTGGGGCCTCTGCTTTTATCTTGGTGCTTTCCTCAGTTCTGGATTGCTTACCAGTGGTCTAATCTTGGTTCTCAGAGGCACAGTTTTGTAACTGCCCAATGGGTTCATTTTGCCTACTGCCCAGATAGAGGCAATTAATCAAGACAGGGAAATTACAATAGAGAACGAGTTTAATTCACGCAGAGCTGGCTGAACAGGAAACCAGAGTTTTATTATTATGCAAATCAGTCTCCCTCAAAATTTGAGGACTGGGGCTTTTAAAGGATAATTTGGCAGATAGGGGGCCAGGGAGTCAGGAGTCCTGATCGGTTAGGCTGAAGATGAACTCATAGGGGAGCTGTCTTCTACCTTTCACACCAGGCTTTTAAAAAAAGTAACATAACACTTGCTACCCTTTTTCCCCCCACTACAAAGGTGTTTACTAGTCACCAACTCTATTTAACTTCACTAGTATTCAGCACTATTGACACCCCTTAGTCTTTAAACACTGCCCTCTAATCACTTTCCACTGAGAAGCACTACTCTACACTCTTCCTTAACAATTTCATTCCATCTTTGGAAATTCAACTACCACCTCCAATGAGATGGCACCTATGCCCGGATTTTCTCTACGGGAAACCAGTCTCACAGTTGCTCTTGGCTGATGCACATCTCTACCTTGATACATGTCTATTATACAAGCCATCAAGCCTCAAACTGAGTCCTCCCCCCTCCTCATCATTATTACTGCTACCTTTATTCAGTGCCCCACGTATTAGACACTATTCTAAGCACTTTATATGTATTATTGCAATTAATCATCATGATGATGCCACGAGGTGGCTGGTATTATTATACTCATTTACAGATGAAGAAACCGAAGTAGGGGGGTAAGAAACCTGCCGAAATTCAGACATATAGTATGTAGCAGATTTTGAACCCAAATAGTTTGACAATACAATCTGCCTTCTGACCACAACGTTATTCTCCATCCTCCCTTCAAATGTTGACTTGCTTCCTCTATTCCCCTTAATGACACCATAATTTAGGCAGTTAGCAGACTCCAAACTCTGGAGTCAAGTTTTATTTTCTCCACTAAATAATAGGTCTCTTGACTTACTACTACCTCAAGGAGAAATTAAGACAGCGTAACTAAGGGCCATGTACAAAATGGTGGGCAATACATGCTGACTGAAGGTCAGAGGTCATCCTACATCTGTCCCTCCACCAGTCTGGCTGTGGAGATGTTGCCCCATATACATGAAAATCCCCTTCTTTTCTTTGTATTCCCTTCCAAATACTCTCTGCTAAAATTTAGACCCATTCTTCAAGGCTCCACTTTAGCACCCCCTGCTCACCCCAACTAGGCCTTTTAACCTAGTCCCACTGACCCTTGCACCACTATCTTGCTGAAACAAAATTCAAAGTCACAGAGAACTCCAGAGTGATGTGAGGACACTGATTAGTATCTTGCTTCTACCTCCAACTTGTTCTTGGCCAGCTTCTCTCCCTTCTCATCTCCACTTGGCCCTGCATTCTTGCCTTTCTAATCTTGACCTCAAATTCCATCTTTGGCCCCTTCAAACTTAGCGATTATATGTGCCCATCACTCCCTCTGCTGATGCTTGGAACTCAGTTTTCTCTTATATAGTCTTTGTCTTGGCTTGTAGCATTGACTCCCAGAAACAAATACTTCTGGATATGGTCTGGATGTGTGTCCCCACCCAAATCTCACATTCAATTGTAATCCCCAGTGTTGGAGGTGGGGCCTGGTGGGACATGACTGGATCATAACGGTGGAGTTCTCATGAGTGATTTAGCACCATCCTTCTTGGTACTGTAGTATAGTGAGGGAGTTCTCACAAGATCTGGTTGTTTAAAATTGTGTGGCACTTTCTTCCTCTCTCTTCCTCCTCCTCCTCCAGCCACGTATGACATGCCTGCTTCCCCTTCACCTTCCACAATGACTGAAAGTTTCCTGAGGCCTCTCCAGAAGCTACTATGCTTCCTGTACAGCCTGCAGAACTGTGAGCTAATTAAACCTCTTTTCTTTGTAAACTACCCAGTCTCAGGTAGTTCTTTACAGCAATGCAAGAATGGACTAATACACCCCCTATCTCAGTCTGACTACTCCATCCTTCCTCTACTTGTGGCCAGAGTACTTCTTCCTAAGAATAAAATTTTTGTACTTAAGTCCAAATTCTGTATTGTTCCTTAACAGCTTCATGAGTATGACCCTATGCTTCTTCTGAATTGCCTTCCCTTCATGGTTCTCCCTTCTCCATATACAGTCATAAATATACATGTATTGTGTACACACACACACACACACACACACACACACACTCTCTCTCTCACACACACACACAAACAAACACACAGAATAATAGATGCTTGGAACTCAGCTTTCTCTTATATAGTCTTTGTCTTGGCTTGTAGCATTGACTCCCAGAAACAAATACTTTTGGATATGGTTTGGATGTGTGTCCCACCCAAATCTCACATTCACGTGTAATCCCCAGTGTTGGAGGTGGGACCTGGTGGGACATGACTGGATCATAAGGGTGGAGTTTCTTAGAGGCTTTAAAGGGCCTAATAAACACTTGAATTGAATCTGTTAATCAGCTGTGAAGTAGACACAGTCAACAGCTGACTGACAAGTACCCCTTAATTGTGAGAGATGGATGTCTAATCACTATAACTGTGGCATCACCGTCAAGCATCCTCTCCTCCCAGGGCTGCTTGTTCATGCTATCAGCTGCTATGACTTTATTGCCATGACAACTTGATGTGTAACCCAGTGACATGGCACTGAACTGGATGCAACAGAAAGCAGTTCACTGGGGATGCTGGGTTCACTTTGACTCAGTACTAATGCTTGCTCTTAAGATGCTTCTCTCTTTGTCTGACCCCAGGGTGGCAATAAAGAAAGTCATCACAAACTTCTGAGCACCACTTTTCCAGAGCAAACAGAAAAAGTTCTGGGTGGCTCCTGCTATAGGAACGTGAAACTAGAAGAATGTGTCCCCAGAGACACCCAGGACTTGTAACAACCAAGAATAAGGGTGAGAGCTTCTATTTTATCTTATTTTCCTCCTGCTTTCTTAACACCTTAACCTATGCATAAGCTAGAAAAACAACTTCTGCTTCGGGAATTCTCATGTAGGAAGTGGGAGGTGGGAAGTGACACTGAAAGTCTGAGGGGCAACTATACAGAATTTATACTATTTTTAAGTATTGACTTAAAATAAGTTAGACTTGAATACACAAAGAAAGCCTCTTTTATCTGCTGAAGATTAAAGCACTTTTAAAATAAGACTCAACCTCCATTCCAGTTCCCTCCTCAAGCAATTTCCCTATAAAGTCACAGTTATTTGTATTTTATTAAAACCACAACAGCAAAACAACTGCATGCCAACACACATACTCAGGAAAGGGCACTGAGACACAGCTCTCATGTTTGCTGAGTCTCTCTTTCCTACAGAGTGTCACAACAGTACAGCACATGGAGTTTGATGTAGCAGAGAAAGGGGTTTGAGGACTGTTTCTGCTAAGTCCATGCTTCTGAAGCTCAGAAAGGTGAAAGTTTTTCCATAGAAAGTTTCTTTGTAAAATGAGGGTAATAACATCCCCATAGATATTTTTCTAAACTTAACACAAAATACATGGAAAGCACTTAGTACTCTCTGGGCACACAGGACCATAAGCAGAACCGTTGTGCTCATTAGAGATAATAGCAACTGTGAACTTTTATTGTGTGTCTCCCATATGGTGCCTAATGAGCTCTCATAGACAAAGAGCCCCCAGTGAGTTTTCCTAAAGAAAAGAGGGAGCCTATGCCCTGGGAGTTTATATGTAATTTCCCAAGGGAACATATAAAGGACTTTCTTACACATCCTCGACATTGAAGAGCAAAGATGTCAATACCGAGTCTCCTTGCCTCAGTTTCAACTAAATGGCTACAGACTCTCAAGGAGCAATGGCTGCCTTTCCTAATTTGAGAAGATCTGACTGTGCAACATCTCAGAGTCAGTCTACTTCAATGATACAGAAGCAAAGTACAGAAAGCACAGGAAGGATGAGTCACGTTCTGTTCCTCTGTACCTACACAAAGTCAGTCTATGGGAATAGTTGTCTCCTCCCATCTCACAACTTGCCTCTTATGGTATTTTCTCTCCTTTGTAGACTGAAACCCTACTTACTCTCTTAAGGAGCTAACAGCCTGTGTACTCAAGAACCACAGTGCTCATTTACTAACTACGATTGCTAACATACCTTTAAGTCCCCAAAATCTTCTTCCACTGTTTCTTATCTCCTCCTCACAAGTTTTCATTTTCAGGATCTTCATTAATAAAAATATAATATGATTAGTCCTCCTTTATAGATAAAACTGAAGTATACGGACTCATGTCATCTGACTCCAATATTTGTGCTCTTTCACCACAAAAAAAAAAAAAAAAAAGAAAAGCAAGTCATAGTCAATGTAAACTTTTACCCTAAAAAGTATGAACAAATTCTACATTGGAATACCATGCTCAATACATCTTCTATAGGTAAAAGTTAATAACTTCTATATAGAAGTCAAAGAAAAGCAACTTACTAGCATCATTAGCCCTGTGACCTTGAACAAGTCACTTAACCTCTTAAATCTTCTTCTTCATTTGTAAAAGGGGATCATATGTCTAAATAAATGGATTGAGGCCGGGCGTGGTGGCTCACTCCTGTAATCCCAGCACTTTGGGAGGCTGAGGTGGGTGGATTATGAGGTCAAGAGATCAAGACCATCTTGGCTAACATAGTGAAACCCATCTCTACTAAAATACAAAAATTAGCTGGGCATGGTGGCGCGAACCTGTAGTTCCAGCTACTTGGGAGGCCGAGGCAGCAGAATTGCTTGAACTGGAGATGCAGAGGTTGCAGTGAGCCAACATGGGGGACAGAGCGAGACTCTGTCCCAAAAATAAATAAATAAATAAATAGGTTGAGTTAGGAAGTAGGGAGACACGGTAGAATCTATTTCACCTGCTGGAGAAGTAAACAAAAGCCATTAAACAAGGGGATGGACATCAGCTGGATCACTGGGTTGAATGAAATGTCTCTTAGTAGGAGACCTAATAAATTCTGACCTTCGGCTAAATGCAGTCAATCAGGAGAGAGGCACTGTTCTCAAATTTTATATTTATATATGTATAAGCATCTACATATAGATCTGAAGTAGACTGAGAGTTGCATTCTGCAGGTTTAGTCTAAAAATATCAAAGAAAACACCCTTTTTCCCCTGAGCAAATCTGATTTTATTTCCTTAACTGAATGAGAGCTTGAACTAACAGGGAAAGAGGAAGGAGGGGGACAGGAGAGCAGCAGGCCCTTAAATAAAGGTCTGGGTGGTTTTATTACTATTATCACAGTAAAGTTTTATATCTGGGTACCCCGGCTCCTAAATTAACTGTCAAATACAACCCTGCACTGGAAACCTGGAGCGTGGCTGCTATGGGGGAGTTCTGACAGCTTCACTCCCCTCTCCCATGTTCACTGTGTAATCAGCCCTTCAAGCCTTTGGTAGAAAGTGTATCATCAAGTATCCTGTCAATGTAGAGAGGAGCTGGAGCAGGGGGAAGACGACATCACAAAGTGTTAATTTTATTAAGCCATTTAAAGCTCAATCCCTTGGCTTTGTAGCAATGCTCCAGTCCACCAGGCAGCTTGGAAACCATGGCCACCTTAGTTTTAAAATAACTATAACCTATTGGTGTTGAGGAACTCTGGCACTCCAGTAAGAAAGAGAAGGATAAGATAAAGCTGCAGGAGAAGAGAGAAGAGGAGGTAGGAAGGGAGTGAAGAATCTCAGTAGCATTTACTTTAAAGTGGGAATGTTTCCTAATGTGCTTCTTAAATTTGACATAACTTCTTTATTTTTCTTATAGTTTGGCACCAAGCAGTTCTGCTAACTAAGGAGTCTGCTTCATAACAATAAACATTCTTGCTTCTATGCACTGATTTCTTCTTTCTTTTGGCAATACATGGACACACAACTACACACTCTCAAGGCAGATACATTTGCCTTGGCTTGAACAGACAACAGACCTATGCTGAACTACTGCCAGCTACTCTGCGGCCAGGAAAGACTCACAGAGTGAGTGAGCCAACAAGCCACACCAAGGGATCCCAAAAGTGGAGACTGAACTCAATTTATTTGTAAGTCATTATCACTCAAACAGGTCAATGGCCCTTTAAAACATGCAATTGGTGTCACTACTCCTAGGAAGTGTTATGACCAAAGCATACAGGTAGCTTATTTTTCTCTGCAAGACTTGGAAGGTTTCCTGAACTTTGTGGGAAGGAAGGTGACCTAACATACCCTTGCCCTTCTGCTGGGAGTAGTGGTTATTCTCTGGACTGCAGGCTAACAGCAGCCACCGTTTATAGGATGCTGTACTCGGCACCTTTTTTGTGACAGGATCTTGCTACGTTGCCCAGGCTGGAGTGCAGTGGTACAGCTATGGCTCACTGCAGCCTCGATCTCCTGGAGTCAAGAGACACTCCCACCTCAGACTCCCAAGTAGCTGGGACTACAGATGTGTGCCTCCATGCCTGGCTAATTTTTTTTTTTTTTAAATTTTTAGTAGAGATGGGGGTCTCCTTATGTACCTGGCACTTTAAATGGATTATCTTGAGGAAGGAGATAATCCTCAAGCTTCTAACAGCCCTTCCCCTAGACTTCTACATTGCACTTTAATAGGAGAAATAAAGGCCTGCAGACCCGGGCACCACCCTTACTTGCACTCCTATAGATCACAGGCATGGTATGGAGGAATCTTTCTGGAAGGCACAGTTTTTATGTAAACACTATCACACCCCCACCTAAGTCATGTACCCCACGCCTACTTAAAGACCCTTTCACATGTAATTTCTAGAGTTGTAAGCCTTTAAAAGGGCAGGTATTTTCTTTGTTAGGGGGAGCTCAGCTGTTAGGCAACTTTGCTGCCGCAGCTCCCAGCCAAATAAATCATCACTTCCTTCCCAGTTTGGTGTTCGAGAGGTTTGTTTTGCAGCCTTTCCTGCTTCATTATTTGGTTCCCTGACCGGGAAGCGAGTTTCGGTTGGCAGCCAGCTGGCAGAGCCTTTCAGGCGGTTTTGCCTTGCCCTGTGAAGCATCCCTGTGGGGGACTTTAGCCCACTTGGGCAACGCAGTTGCTGAGAGCACTAACAGGCAGGTATTGGGGCAGGTGGAAAGCCTCGCCAGAGCAGAGCAGGAAAGTTCCCACAGTGTGGATCCACCCAGTGGCTGAACACCAAGAAGGAATGGGTGCCTGGAGTGTCTGAATGACAGAAACACAGTAGGATTGATCCTGGGAAACTTGCCCACCTCCTTTAGGTGGAAGCACGGCCTGATCACCGCATGTGCCGGATTTGGCACTCTTGAACTCAGCTCTTTTTTTTTTAAGATAGGGTTTCACCATGATGGCCAGCCTGGTCTTGAACTCCTGACCTCAGGTGATCCACCCACCTCGGCCTCCCAAAGTGCTAGGATTATAGGCGTGAGCCACCGCGCCCGGCCTCTCTCTCTTTCTCTTTCTGTAACTAACCTTGGAAGTTTTGCTTTTGGTTTCAATTTAGGTGGAGGGAGGAGTGCGATTGTGTGAGTGATTGGAGGGGTTCAACTGGACTCACCACCCATGAAATGTGGGGGCTGCAGGCCCCGTTAGAGAGGGCCCAAAGCTCCGAGTGACTTGTGGGGCAGGTTGGGATTAGGGGCAATCGCATATGGCTGGACGGAGGTGCCCTCATAATCTAGGCATTTTGAGGGGACTAACAAACTCTCCAATGCCAAGTGGCATCTGAAACATTCCCAAGAGGGAGACAATTCTACCGGCCTGAAGCGAAAGTGAAACAGACAGTGTGTCACATCGTACTGGGTGGGGGAATCTGGGGGAGGAGTGTGATTGTGTGAGTGACTGGAGAGGTCCAACTGGACTCACCAGCTGTGAAATGTGGGAGCAGCAGGTCCCTTAGAGATGTCCTTAAGCTCCAAGTGACTTGTGAGACCAGTTGGGATTAGGGGTGATCTGCATACAGCTAGACAGAGGTGCCCTTTCAATCTAGGTATTGTGAGGGGAGTAATAAAGTCTCCAATGCCAAGCGACGTCTGAAACACTCCTGAGAGGGAGACGATCCTACTGGCCTGGAGCGAAAGTGAAAAAGGGTGTGTCACGCTGTGCTGGGCGGGAGAAACTGAGGGTGGAGTAAAATTCTCTTAACTGTCTATGAGAACTGTTTTTCTGTGAAAAAACATGGATCACACTCATAGCAAGCCTACTCCTCTAGGGACTATGCTAAAAAATTTCAAGAAAGGATTTAGTGGGGATTATGGAGTAACTATGACACCAGAAAAGCTGAGGACCTCATGTGAGGTAGACTGGCCAGCATTTGGGGTGGATTGGCTCTCAGAGGGGAGCCTAGACAGGTCTCTTGTCTCCAAAGTATGGCATAAGGTTACATGCAGCAAGCCAGGACGCCCTGATCAATTTCCATACATATATTCATGGCTGCAGCTTGTTCTAAACCCCTCACAGTGGCTCAGAGGACAGGCAGCAACCATACTGATGGCAAAGGGACAGGCAACTAGGGAAATACCCTGCTTCACCCGCCGAGGGACACAGACTCCTAAGGTCCTGGCAGATCCAGCTGCAGAGGAGTTTTTGCCAATGATACCCCCCTCCCCCTGGTCTGGAGGAAGAACTCCTCGCCCCCGGGCCTGAAACCTCAGCACCCCTGCCAGAACTGCACACCCCTAAACAGCCCAGGGTAGACAAGAGAGAATGTGGGGGGGACTCCTCCCATAGCTGCCCACTTCCTGGGAGGAACTCCTCCTACAGCAGCCTGCCTGTGACCCAAGGCAGGGGTACAGATGCCTTTAAGAGGGCAGAGGTACACGGGAATGGATGAGGATGGCCACATGGTGGAAAGGCGTGTTTTTACATACCTGCTGTTCACCTCAGCTGATCTTATCAACTGGAAAAATAACACCCTGTCTTATAATAAGAAGGCACAAGCTCTCATTGACCTATTGCAAACTATCATCCAAACTCATAACCCCACTTGGGCTGATTGCCACCAACTACTTATGTCTCTTTTTAACATGGATGAAAGGCAGAGAGTACTCCAAGCTGCTTCCAAATGGTTGTGGAGGAGCACGTTCCAGGAGATTACCAGAACCCCAAGAGTATGTCAGGGTCCAGTTACCGCTCACTCACCCCCAGTGGGATCCAAACACCCCAGAGGATATGCAAAGGCTAATCTGGTACAGAGAGGCCTCACTAGAAGGATTGAAAAAGGGGAGCCCAGAAAGCTACAAACATCAATAAAGTCTCTGAGGTTATTCAAGGGAAAAGAAAAGCCCAGCATAGTTCTATGAGAGGCTGTATGAAGCACATCGCATGTATACTCCTTTCGATCCTGAGAGCCCCGAAAACCAATGCATATGGTAAATATGGCATTAGTCAGTCAGTCTGCAGAAGACATTAGGCGAAAGTTACAGAAGCAGGCAGGATTTGCAGGAGTGAATACTTCACAGTTCTCAGGAAATAGCTAACCAGGTGTTTGTGAACAGAGACGCGGTAAGCCATAGGGAAAGCTGTACAGAAAATGAGCATCAAGCTCGATGGAGCACTGACTTGATAGCTGCCGCTATCAGAGGAGCGCCCCCAGAAGGGCGGGGAAAGGGGGGCTCCTGGAGGGCCGCCCAGTCTAATTGCATGCGCCTGCAGCGTAACCAGTATGCTTACTGTAGGGAAGTGGGACACTGGAAGGACAAGTTCCCCCTGTTGACAGGAAAACAGGGAGATCTTGAGCACGAGGCTTCAGACAAAAGTGAAGGAGCTCTGTTCAATCTAATGGAAGGGCCACCAGACTGAAGGGGGCCAGGCTCAATTGCCCCCCAAATAGCCCATGGTCAAGATGACAGTCCTGTAACCCTCCCATCAAAGGAAACAACCAATATTGTTGGAGCTACTGGGGTGTCAGAGAAACAGTCTTTCTGTTTGCCTCAGACTTGTGAGGTGGAGGGGCATGAGGTGATTCACCAGTTCTTATACATGCCCGATTGCCCTTTGCCCCTGCTAGGAAGGGATCTGCTCAGTAAGCTACGAGCAGCCATCACCGTCACCAAGAGTGGCTCTTTATGGCTGGCAGTGCCTAAAACTGGAGTCATAATGGCCCTCAGGGTGCCTCATGAAGAAGTATGGAGGCTCTTCTTAACCAAACCAGACCAGGAGATAGAACCTGCATTAGCAAAATGATGGCCTAAGGTCTGGGCAGAGGACAATCCACCAGGGCTGGCCATCAACCAGGCAGGCCCCTGTGCTCACTGAAGTCAAGCCTGCGGTTCAGCCAGTTAGGCAAAAGCAATATCCAGTTCCCTGGGAGGTCCTAGAAGGCATGCAGGTCCACCTAAAACACTTAAAGGACTATGGAATTATAATTCCTTGCCAGTCTCCACGCAACACCCTCCACTTGCTTGTTCCTAAACCAAGGACCAAAGACTATAGGCCAGTGCAGGACTTGCGTTTGGTTAATCAGGCCACAGTGACTTTGCACCCAACTGTACCTAACCCGTACACACTGTTGGGATTATTACCAGCAGAGAATAGTTGGTTCACCTGCTTGGACTTAAAGGATGCTTTCTTTATCATTGACTGGCCTCAGAGGGTCAGAAACTATTTGCTTGTCAATGGAAAAATCCAGAAACAGGTGTAACCACTTAGTACACCTGGACCTGGCTACTACCCCCAGGGGTTCAAGAGCCTTCTCCCACCATCATTGGGAAGGCACTAGCCCGTGACCTCCAGAGGTTTCCTGCTAAGGACTTAGGCTGCATGCTGCTCCAATATGTTAATGGCCTTTTACTGGGACACCCCATGGCAGTTGGGTGTGCTAAAGGAACAGATGCCTTACTTTGGCACCTAGAGGACTGTGGGTATAAAGTGTCTAAAAAGGAAGCCCAGATTTGCTGACAGCCAAGTTTGATATCTGGGGTTCACCATCCAGCAGGGAGAGCACAGCGTAGGAGCAGAGAGGAATCAAGTCATTTGCAACCTGCCAGGACCCAAAACTAGAAGGCAGGTGAGAGAGTTCCTGGGAGCCATGGGTTTCTGTAAACTGTGGATTCCAAACTTGGCGGTACTGGCCAAACCCCTTTATGAAGTCACTAAGTGGGGGGCAAATAAAGAGGGATAGATCCAGCTGCCAGATGGAAGAGTAGCAGTGCCACAGCTATTGGGGGCTGTGGTTGTACAGGCCGTACACAAAACCACTCATTTAGGTCAAGAGTCACTGGAGATGTTGTTAGGCCGGTATTTTTACATCTCACACTTATAGCCCTGACCAAAACTATGGCGCAGCAACGCATTACATGTCGGCACCACAACGCAAGGCAAGGTCCAACTATTGCCCCTGGCATTCAAGCTATGGCGCAGCTCCATTTGAAGATCTCCAGGTAGATTTCACTGAAATGCCCAAGTGTGGGGGGCATAAGTATTTGTTGGTCCTGGTGCGCACATACTCTGGGTGGGCAGAGGCCTTCCCGACTAGGACTGAAAGGCCCATGAAATAACCCGTGTGCTTCTTTGAGATCTCATCCCTAGTTTGGACTGTCACTGTGCACTGGATCAGACAATGGACCAGCATTTGTGGCAGATTTGGTCCGGAAAACAGTGATGGCACTGGGCATTACTTGGAAGCTGCATGCTTTACCAACCATAGAGTTCCGGAAAGATGGAGTGGATGAACCGGACCATTAAGAATAGCTTAGGGAACATGTGTCAGGAAACAAGACTAAAGTGGATGCAGGCACTTCCCTTGGTGTTACTCAAAATCAGATGTACTCTTTCTAAGAAGACAGGATATTCCCCCTATAAAGTCTTATATCATAGGCCCCCTCCTATACTGCAGGCACTCCCGGGAACTCCTCGGGAGTGGAGAAAAACTGAGCTAGGACGACAGCTGCAAGCTGTAGGAAAAATCACTCAGGACATTTCAGCCTGGATAAATGAAAAAGGCCCTGTAAGCTTATTCTCCCTGGTTCACCCTTTCTCACCAGGTGATCGAACGTGGATAAAGACCGGAATGTAGTCCCTCTGAAGCCACGGTGGAAAGGACCCCAGACCATGATCCTGACCACTCCCACAGCCATAAAGGTGGAGGGAATCCCAGCCTGGATCCACCACAGCCGCACAAAACCTGCAGCAACTTGGGAAGCAGACCTAGACCTAGACCCAGACAACAACTGCAGAATCACCTTAAGAAGGACAACAATCCTTGCTCCAGCCACATCCTGGAGGCTGGCTGGTCCACACATGGCCAAAGCACGAGGAAATTCATTGTGGGACTTATTCTCCTTAAAAATTTGGACTTAGATTGTAGGGATATTAACTGATTTCCGAGAATGCTCTCGGTGTGTACCAGGTTACTGAGGTAGGAAGGAAAGTTGCTGTCCTTTTGTTCTACAGTTATTATGAATGTGTAGGGACACAATAGGGAACCTGTTTATATAACGGTACTCAGTAAAAGGTGTGTAGCCCAGGGGATGGACAACCTGATGTCTGCTACGATCCATCAGAACCCCCTATGCATACAACTTTTGAAATTAAACTCCTAACAGGGCAATGGAACAGCCCTACTAAGTTAACAGCTAAAATAGAGGATTAGGAAAATGAGAATGAGAGTAAGAGTGAGAACTCTCACTAATGTTATAGGTGAGAGTCTCAAAGGGGGGAGTGAGGAAGGAGACCCTTAATCCTCTTAAGCTGCTTTTTTTTTTTTTTTTTTTAATGGTATAACTCTATTTTATTGTGCCTGGGAGGCAAGGTGAAGGAAAAATCTCAACAGGAGCAAGTTTGGGGAAAGTCTGGAGTCCCTAGTAAAAAGCAGGAAGGTCTCTGCTGTACCCCTCACAGAATGGGAGAGATCTCAATAGATCATTCCCTTTGTTTCTCCCCTGGGCTTCTTGAGCTTCTCGAAGTTCTTCAGGATGATGTCATATAACACAGCATAAGCATTACGGATCTCCATGACCATCAGCCGGATGTCTCGGTACTCTGCCTCATCCAGCTCGTGCACCAGCTGCCGATAATCACCCACATGGGGCTGCTTGGCTGCTTTAGTCACTGCATCACCACGCTCAGAGAAATACTTAGAGATTTGAGTGTGGAAGCCTTCTAGCTTGGTGTGGAGGCTGGTCATCAGCTCAAATACCTTCTCCTGGACAGCCACTCCAAAATTGTTCCCATCCTCAATCCGAGGTATCTGCAGCTGCAACCAGGTGGTGACCAGGTTGAGCTGCTCAATGACATCCTTGATCTCAGGTTTCAAGCGCTGCAGAAGGACCACAATCTTTTCATTGCAGTTCACTGGGCCACAGGGAGGACCTTTGTCTTCATCTTCCCCTTTCTTCTTTTCATCCTTGTCTTCCTTCTCCTGCTGTTTCTTCCGCTCCTCTTTTCTTTCTCCTTGACTGGATCAGGCACTGGGATGTCCAATGGGGCCTTCAGATTGCTCAGGTTGGCTTCATTGAGAGCTGGCTCCTTTAAAAATGCATCCAGCTCAGAAATCTTCTTGGGGAAATAGCTCCCGAGCAGGTTCTCTGTCTTGGTACAGAGGTCTTCACGAAACACATCCACCTTGGCTTGGGCCTCGGGATGGACCCTGAGTGTGGTCATGGCTGGGGCGGGGGTAGCGCCGCACGAGGAACGGAGTGGGCACCGCGAAGGGAAAGCGAAAGCAGCCAATCCTCTTAAGCTTCTAAGAGCCCTTCCCCCTAGACTTCTACATTGCATTTCAATAGGAGAAGTAAAGGCCCCAAGACCTGGGCTCCACACTTAATCACACTCCTATAGATCACAGGCATGGTATGGAGGAATCTTTCTGGAAGGTGTTGTTTTTACTTAAACGTGATCACACCCCCACCTAAGTCACATACCCCACACCTACTTAATGGATCAAGACCCTGTCATATGTAATTTCTAGAGTTGTAAGCCCAAGACCCTTTCACATGTAATTTCTAGAGTTGTAAGCCTTTAAAATGGCAGGGATTGTCTTTGTTAGGGGGAGCTCAGCTGTCAGGCATCTATGCCTCCGCAGTCCCGGCCGAATAAATCATCACTTCCTTCCCAGTTTGGTGTTTGAGAGGTTTTTTTACGGCCTTTCCTGCTTCCATCTCACTTAGTTTTCCCAACAACCTATGAAATATGTACTATTATTCCCTATTTTGGTACTGAAAAAAAACCAAAATATCTCAGAAATGAAGAGATTAAGCACAGGATTTGCCCAAGGTCAGATAGCTATCAATGCTGGAGCTGACAGGGCAATTCCCGAGCCTGAACTTTTAATAATTGTAGTATACTACCTCCTCCTGCCAGAGGCTAACATCAGGTTTCCAACTCTCATCCCTGTCAGGAAAAGGAAAAAGAAAATTAATATTCACTGCTGACACTTCAAGCGAATGGTTGAAAAAAGTGATTCAGGCAGTAATCTCATTCTCAACAGCTTTACTGAGATATAATTCATGTATTTTATAATTCACCCATTTAAAGTATAAAATTTTGTGGTTTGTAGTATATTCACAGAGTTGTGCAACCAACACCATCATTAGTTTTAAAATATTTTCATTATCCCCAAAAGAAACCCCATTGCTATTAACAGTCAACCCCCATTCCTCTATCTCCCTCGGTCCCATACAGTATTGACTCTACTTTCTATGTCTATATATTTGCCTATTCTGAAATTTCATATAGATAGAATCACATATTTGGTCTTTTGTGAATAACTTCTTTCAGTGACTACTGATAGGGTTCAAGATATGCTACCCCAAAATATGACTGTAGGAGGCAGAATATGCCACCCCAAAATATGCATCTTTAGCATTAGAATTGTTTTGAGCTGATTATTTGGAGAAACTGCAAATACAGGAGAAGCACTGAAAACAAGAGAAGTTACCCTTTTGTAAAATAAATTTACATCTGTAAAGGAAATCTCCATTTGCAGGGGTGTCTCCCTCTCTATACCAGGAAGAGAAGGATGACTCTCAATCATTACAAACTCTTTTATGTTATAAATGGAGAAGGCACCAACTTAAATCTGCGTAACAAACTTTACCTTTGTTTATTATGCTTTTCCTGGGTCTCTCCCCATAACTAGCCTTCCCTTCCATGCTATTTATACCTGAACTCAAAGCCACCTCTTTGGGATTTACTTATCTTCCCTTAGGTATCCCATGCACACATGAGGTATATATGTTAATAAACTTCTGTTATTCTCTTGATAATCTGTCTTTGTTAAAAGGGTCTGTCTCAACTAAGAACTCTGAAGGGTAGAGAGGAAAATTATTTTTCAGGATCCCAGTTTTCTAAATTGGGTTTCAAAGATGGAACTGGATTCAAATGATAAAATTATATCCATTTATAAGAGAAAAAATTAAGTGAAAAAAGTAGAATATAAAATTCTCTCTCTATAGTTAAAACAAACTAAATATAGCCCGAGAAGGACTCTGTACTTCTATATTTGAGTCCTTATGGATGAACGGTAACCTAACTTAACAGGTAGATAAGATTGAAAACTTAACTTAGGAATATGCACCTGTAACAATCACTGAGTCTTGGCCAATCCCAGCAGCCATAGTTCAACCAGTCATATACTACTGAGGGCTCAAACTGTGTTCAAATAAGGCAAATGCTGTACCAATCCAGCTGTTTCTGTACCTCACTTTTGATTTCTGTATGTCACTTAATTTTTTTTTGGTCTATAAATTTGTTCTGACCACAAGGCATCCCTGGAGTCTCTGAATCTGCTGTGATTCTGGGGGCTGCCACGATTCACAAATCATTAATTGTTCAATTAGACTCCTTTAAATTTGATTCAGCTGAAGTTTTTGTTTAAACAAATGGTGTTCAGAAATGGAGTCTGAAGTACAGCTTCTAATGACCCCCACGAGTGCTGAGTGAACAAGTAAGGTGCCTGTAGGACCCACCTGTGTCCTTTAATCTCTCAGAGTGGCTGGGGAGCATAAGTTCTTGGATTTCAGAGCTCCACGGATTTGCGTTTTGAGCTCTTCGAGTTTCTTTGAGCAAATTTCTGATTCAAACTAGGTTTGGAAGTCACAACAGAAACTGGGCTGGGTCCAGGAATGGATTTGATCCGGTCATTAACTGGCTCGGATCCAGTTAGAGGCCTCTTACATCTGACTGGGTCAGAAGAAACTGACAGCAAATGGTAATATTTTAGGGGTATAAAATTTGGTTCTTAAAGATTTGCAAGGATTTTTTTTTCAACCCCTTTGTTTCATTTTTCTTGCCCACTTAAGTAGGAAAAATCATTGGCTAAGTTCACCAAGGGAATCTGAGAGCAAAGCCAACGTTTTACGTAAAGATGTGATCCTTAACTTCTGAAAAACTGAGTTCCTTCTGGCTTATACATTAGGCACAGGAGGCAGCAAAGTCTTACAGAAAATGGCAAAATCTTACTAAAGGTAACTTACAACAGTAGAACGTTCTGAATAAACAACAATGCACTGAACTGCATTTACAAACGAGAGCCCCCCAAAATTATATCTGCTAATTTTTCAGCTTAGTTACTATCCTGATCCAAAGGAAACAGACTGCAGCACCAATTGGCTGACTTTGGATAAGTAATGGGGGTACATTTTACCTGAGTAAAAGATGGGATTGGGGTAGAGGTCCTTCCCTCAGTAAAGTCATTCTTGGTTGAAAATGTATTAAAGGTGACAGGGTCCAACCAGGGGGTAAGTTTGAGCCTTGCCAGTTCAATATTGGGTGCTAAGCAGAGTGGCTAATGTCTAGGTTTAGTCACATGTATTTTGCTCTGGCCAGAATGAAAAATGTTAATTGGGTTACACCATGTAACCCCTTGAATGGCAACCTGCAAAACTGAGAGGCTTTTGCCTATGGAACCATGAAACAAAAAATATGATTTTCCTTTATGATGCAGCTTGGCCCCCAGGGTTATAGTGTGGCAAGCAGGGTCACTAGGGCCTCTCAGGGAAAAGGAACCCAGAAGTCTGGCCTGCCAGCAAAAGGGTAACAATTTCTTACCAGTCAGACTCTGACCTTTCTCTTTCCGTGCAAACTCATTCAATGAATTGTAAAAGTCACTGTTTATCTCCTCTATAAAATTCGGATTAATACAAAAAAAGAAATCCGAGGCTGGTCTTAAGCTGTAGTGAATCTGGTATGCTTTGTGTCTTTCTGTATTGTTCTGTCATAAAGAGGGGTACCTTAGGATAAAATGCGTGCCTAGGGACCCCGTAAGTCTGCTGTTCAAGACGGCCCTGAAGCCGTTATGTCCCTGGAGCTCGACCTTGTAACCACGTGGCTGTGCTTTCTCTTTTCACAATGGCAGCCCAGGTTCAGGGCTCACTTCCTGGCTTAGGGAATGAGTACTTTCTGGTTGCGTGACCTTGACCATTGATTCTCTTCCCCCTCCATGAACCATCTTAAATCTTTTTCTGAGCACATAAATTGGCCATGTGGCCTAGCCAAAGTTGCGTAATAAAAGATTTAAAATGACTTTTTTAAAAAGAGTGCTATGGTTACATGTCAGGTTAATTAAAAGCAGATATTCAAGCTCTAACAGCCTGGGACTCCTTGGGAAAAACAGGAGGTACAAGAGACCCCGTTTTGGGGGAAAAAAAACCAAAACCTGTTTTCCTCATGGAACCCCAGGAATTGGAAATGGATAGATCCACTCAAAATCTAAGGCTCTGTTCTCTTTGGGATCCAGGATCTGGTATAAAAATGGGACCCTTAATTTCTGGGGACCTGTTTTGCCTTCCAGCTGTGCTTGCTTATTACATTGGACCTTAGAAACTACATGCTGTCCTGGCCCTGTTCTTCCAAGGACTCTACCCTAAAGCCAGTAATACAATTTTAAAAAATTTAAAAAATGGCAAATGAAAAATCTTACAACTACTGGATCCTCTGTATAGTATACATGTATTGTGTTTGTAATGTTTATATGAAATAGCTCTACTTAATAGGCTTTAAGAATAATAAGCGCCTAAATATTTTGTCAGAAAAGTAAAAACTGTAATGTTTTAGTTCACATAACTTTAGTAATCTTCGGGAAATAAAAACTGCTTCCTAGGCTTTTGAAAATTGTTCAGTTTACCTACTTTGGAGCATTAGATTGTAGATAAGCCTGGGGACATGTGGAATTAGTCATGTCCCCTAGCTATGCAAAGAAGGTTATAAAGAAAAGAGATTTTATATAAGAAAGGATTTTGTGTGGGTAATTCTTGTCCTAAAGTAAAATAACTAGTTGTTTAAAAAGAGGGATGTTTAGGATAAGTCAGAAAATCCATGCATGATGCAGGTGGCTGTGTTAAGTAATGAAAGGACATTTATGCACCAAAAGCAAAAGTTGCTAAGAGTTACCATTATAATATGTGACTGAGACTACTGAAAAAATAGTTTTACATGCAAGGTGTGTGAGGAGAATGAAATGTGTATTTAGTAAAAGATTACAAGGCATGGGAATGTAAATTTTTGCCTAGTTTAGAGGGTTAAAGGATTGTTTTAAATTAGATAAGAATAAGCTAAAGGTTTGAACAAGTTGTAAAAGGTTTGTAAAAATTAATCTTGTAAAAAAATTCTGTGTATGAACACACTGACTAAGAGTGAAATTTGGCTTTCTCTCTTGAACAAGATTTTCATGTAATATTAAAAGATAATGAAAGATTTTTGTTTGCTATTTAAATAAACTACCAAAAAGGGGTGAGGGGGAAGGAGACAGATTGGAAAGTTAAGTCTTCACTCTATCAATGAGTAAATGTTTTTCACTTTAAAAAATTTTTTGATTCATCACTTTGGCTAAATGAATGACTTACGGCAACCTGGAATTCTATTTCATAATGTCAAGTGTTTTAAACCTTTAACATATTTGATAGGTTACCAAAATCAAATTTCAGCTTCAAAACTGTCTTTTCTTTCCTCTAACACTGAAATGCTACAGAGGGCCCCTAAAGCATCCAAAAGAGAGGTAAACAAATTTGACATGTTACATGGGAAGCATTGTCAAAAATAAAAAATAAAAAGTTTAATCTTCTTCAGAATGATATTAACATATGTTCCAAAACTGTATGGGATCTCTAAAATTCTAATATGTCTGAGTATGTGCTATCATTCAAAATAGTAGTTATTATGTTATTGTAGAACACAGAAATCACCAAATTTCCTTCTCAATTGTGTTTTTATCTATAACTATTTAAAGTCATTTCCACAGTTAATTGCTTAATGCTGATGTAGTTTCTGAAAACTTCACGAGCACACAAAATCCTAGAATACGGTGTCTTTTAGGAGGTTCATGAAAGGATGAAAATGATCCTAAAAAGCACTCCTAAATACAGGTTTCTAATAACTTTAGAATCATATAATTTGAACTGGGTAAGAATTCTGGGAACTTTAATGAAAAGACTGACTGGGTTATAAAACTGCTAACGCAAGCAAAACAAAAATTAATTAAATACCAAGAAAATACTTTGCCAGATTTTAATACAAAATCAGCTGATACTGAAAATGTTTAGATACACAATTTGAATGAACTCTATGCTCTAAGTCAAATTACCCATGATAACCCATCAGTTATGAGTGCTATGCAATTAGTTTGAAGAAACAACTGGTACTCAGGAGGACAGAAATCTAATGTTAATTAAGCATGCACTCATGGAAAACCAGGATGACCACCTTGTTCTTCCTGAGTCCTGAAAGCTTTTGTTATTAAAAGTTCTGTATTCCATGACTTGTCATGGAAAAGAAGAAATGATCCAAATTGAATATATTGGTGTAGTGACTTACAAATTGCTAAAATAGTTTATAAACAATGTTTGGTTCCATATTCCTGGGGGAAAAAAAAAATCAAAGCTTCAGGCACATTTGGTCACCTCATGGGCCATTTAAACATTTTTTAAAAATTTCATTCAACTGTTATTTTCAATGCATGTTTTCTGGTTGTATAAAAGCTCTCCCATGTGAGAGGGCTAATGTTATAACACTAAGTTATTATCCCAAAGTGTATTTTCACCAGGTAAAGAAAGCTTTTTACGGTTCACTGAGGACAGTCAACCCCTTCGCAATCTAGAACCTGAAGACTGGATCCTCTAAGAACATCAGAGAAAGACTGTTCTTGCCATCCACATTGCGGCAAAACTTTGGAACCTTGAATTTTCGGTTCATAATCTCACAACTGAGAAGGGTCCTTCCACACTCTTAGAAATGTACACCCATTAGAACCCTTAGAGTAAAGCTACCCAGGTAATCTCTCCCCCAGAAGATGGCATCCTTGATGTGAACAGCTTTTCCCATGATCACAGATCAAGATTTCTACTATCATAAGACTCCTAATTATGAATATTTTTTCTTATTTATGCTTCTACGAACAACAGAAATGAAACGGGGTCTGTTGTGTGCACTTATAGGGTACACTTTTATTTGTGAAGGATTTTGCAGCCAGGCTTACACATGGATAACCCTACATTTTATAAGGTAAAAGATGAAGGCCCAATGTAGGTGAGAAATTTTAATGGTACATATGCTGCCTCATTATCAGTCAGAAACAGAACATTAATTCACTCCTCTTAACCCACATCATGAATTAAAGAGAACACTGCCGGCTGGGCGGGGTGGCTCATGCCTGTAATCCCAGCACTCTGGGAGGCTGAGGCAGGTGGATCACCTGAGGTTGGGAGTTCAAGACCAGCCTGACCAACATGGAGAAACCCCATGCTACTCAGGAGGCTGAGGCAGGAGAACTGCTTGAACCCAGGAGGTGGGGGTTGCAGTAAGCTGAGATCACGCCATTGTACTCCAACCTGAGCAACAAGAGTGAAACTCTCTCAAAAAACAAAACAAAACAAAACAAACAAACTGCCAGAAAGCTTTCACTCTTCTAGAAGGGCATCATTTGTTAGGTCCTTTGTCCATGGTTTGGAATAAAAAAGGCAATGATTAGAATGAATCCCATATAATCGGCTCTATAGTAGATTCTACTGTAAAGGCTATGGTTACACAACAGACTTTAAATTCTCTTGTGAAAGTTATGCTAAATAAAAGAACTGGCTAAACAGAAAAAGTATCTGTGTATGTGCAGCTGTTGGCATTTATGGCCTATAGAGAAAAAATCTGGTATTATAGAGATTCAGTTGTAGGGGATTAATGAAGAGACTCCTTAGTTAAGTGAGTAGACTCTTTAGCTTTCTTTGATATATTTGATTTTAGGTGGTTTGCTTTATGGGGACCCTGGGTAAGGAGCGTACTCCAAACTCTTGTTATTATTCTTTCAATAGTCATAATAATAGTCTTCCTGGTGCACTCTATTCTTTCAAAGGTTTTAAATGTTTGCATACAGCCATCTCTAGAATGTCAAATGGTCTCTCTTCAACTGAAATGACAAGAGCTGAAAGAAATATTATAGGGCACCATAACCTATGAATGACATGCTGAGACTGGAAACCCAAAATGATGGTAACTGAGAGTGACGCTAAGGTCATAAGTTTTGGTCATGCTTACCTAAGTGAGAACCTGGCTGAAAAGGGGGAGTTTTTTAAATCAAAATTATGGGATGCCATTGTTTTAGACTGAGCTCATGCACTAGGCACCAACAGACCAAACAAAAAATGGAGTCACTCAAGCTAAATGCGACATAATCAAATTAAGACTTTAAAGAAACACAGATCTTACACCAGAAAGAAACATAGATCTTACACCAGAAAAAAACAAGTTTTGTTTTTCTCCTGTAAACAGGACATTCCAGCATAAAGAGGCACCCACTATTCAGTCCTTGTGCCTATCTTTGCAAGACTCACTGTTCTACTGTTTTCCAGTGGGTTTCAAGACCAAATTAAGTACATTTATGATGGTAATACTGACATCAATGACTAAAGTTTTAGTCAATCTCTCAAAATTAAGAAAATGGCCAAAAGGGGGGAATTGTTAAAGCAAACTAAATATGGCCTGAGAAGGACTCTGTACTTCTGTATTTGAGTCTTTGTGGATGAACTACAAGCTAACTTAATAGGTAGACAAGAATGAAAACCTAACTTAGAAGTATGTGCCCATTACAATCGCTGAGTCTTGGCCAATCCCAGCAGCCATACTTCAACCAGTCATACACTGCTAAGTGTTCAAACTGTGTTCAAATAAGGCAAATGCCAATCTGTAACCAATCCAGCTATTTCTGTACCTCACTTCTGATATCTGTATGTCACTTTAGTTTTTTGTCTACCAATTTGTTCTGACCACGGGCACCCCTGGAGTCTCTCTGAATCTGTTGTGAGTCTGGAGGCTGCCCAATTTGCGAATCGTTCATTGCTCAACTAAACTCCTTTAAATTTAAATCAGCTGAAGTTTCTCTTTTAATAATATATAATACACGTTAAACATTCCAAATCCAAAACTCAAAAATCTGAAATGCTCCAAACTCCAAAACTCTTTGAGCACTGACATGAGCTCAAAGGAAATGCTCACTGAAGCATTTCAGATTGCAGATTTTCTAACTGGGAATGCTCAAGCAGTATAATACAAATATTCCAAAATCCAAAATTCAAAAAACTTCTGGTTCTAAACATTTCAGATAAGGGATACTCAATCTATAATACCATTTTCTGCACAAAAGGCAAAGAACCATAACATTAACCAGTTTTTTTTCCATAGGTGTCTCTGACCTCAAAGTATGGTCTCAAAGAATGCACATGACCATGTGCATGAGAATCATCCAGGTTGCATATTTAAAAAGCATATCTCAGAACCACAAAATTAGGTGCTTTGGTGAGGTTCAAGAATCTGCTTTTTTTTAAAAAAAAAAAAAAGTGAGTGCCCAAAGTTTACAAACCACTGCAGGGATTTAAAAAAAGTGGGTTTTATTTCTTTCTTCTTTATACTTGTCTGTGTCTTCTACATTGTTCTACAGAAAACAAGTACAGATAGTCCCTATATGATGGTTTGACTTATAATTTTTCTACTTTATGATGGTGCAAACGTGCTACACATTCAATAGAAACTGTACTTCAAGTACCTATATAACTATTCTGTTTTTTACTTTAAAAGTATGGTATTCAATGAATTACATGAGCCCATTCAACACTTCATTATGAAATAGGCTTTGTGTTAGATGATTTTGCCCAACTATAGACTAATGTAAGTGTTCTGCGCACGTTTAAGGTAGGCTAAGCTATGATGCTCAGTAGGTTGGATGTATCAAACACATTTTTGACATAATATTTTCAACTTTCGATGGGTTTATTGGGATGTAATCCCATTATAAGTCAAGGAGCATCTGCATTTCTTTTATAATTGGGTAGGGGAGGGTGAGAGGCATAAGCTGTTTTGTTTTGATAAAGCCAGGGGAATGGTGAAGGAGAGAAAGAGCTTGCTTCTCCTTTTTCTCTTGCCCAAGTGTCTACAGAGGATAAAAAGGGGCCACATTTACTTCTGGGTGGTTTCCATGCCTCAGAGCTTAGAGCAGGCATGAGAGAGCACAGGTATTTTTCCCCATTGGTGTCTTCCAGTAATCAGATCAAACTGTGGAAGTACTTGTCTCAGTTCTTTATTTACCTAGGGCTAAATGCTCTGAGCGTTATGGCTTTTTTTTTTTTTTTTTTTTGCCGTCTCCCCACATTTTCTGTTGGAAAAGGCCATTCTCCGGTCCTAGTTCTCTGGAATTGTGGAGCACTGTGCTGTGGCTGTAGGATCCCAGTAAAGAGAGGTAAAAGAAGAGTGTGAGGGAAAAATAATCAGTTAAGGGTCATATTGCTAGGGATGCCAGGGCATATATATATACATCTACTTACCCATGGATTCAGTAATAGAGTATGGATGAAGAACATGAAATAAGACAAACCTCGAGTTAAGTCCTGGTCCCGTCACTAACTAGCAAGCTATTTAGCCCAACTAAGTCTCAAAATATCCATAAAACAAGACAAATACTTATTTTTATAGGGTTGCTGTAATAGATAATACATATCAATTACTATGTGCCAGGCTCCATGCTAATAAGGGCTGAAGATCCAGAGATAAAATAAATATAACTCAGGACCTCCAAAATTCCCTACTCACACCTTTCTAAATGAAAAGTACAGAAATAGGTCTATAATTCTAATAACTCATCAACCAAAGGAACACTTCTATATGTAACAACTTGATAGCTGAGGCATCTCAATTCTCTGCTTTGGCTGGTTGGATAAACAATGCCCCAGGGAATACTTCTTTTTTGGCATGGGGCAAGGATTAAGATGATGCCTGGCTTGATCTTTGTGAATAATAGGACACAGTAACAAGAATTTCAAATTAGGTTTTGCTTATATTCATCACTACCTGTACATTTGAAATTTATATTTTTTTGACAAGAATCTGATTATCACAGAAGAGTGAAGAACTGGGCTGTGTTTCATGCCAATTATACCAGCTTTGAAAAATGATTGCAAAGTTGTTTTGCAATTATAAAATGCTACATAAATGCTGAAAGAAAAAAAGAAAACCATTTTTGGATTTATTTAACTAATTTCACATTGCTAGATAATTTTTTGGTTTCCCACTTCAGTAAGAATACCTCTAGAGGCTAGAGGAAACAAAAGGAAAAAAAACCTGCTGTTTTAGGAAGTCTTGGGTATGATCAGATCCTATGTTTAATCCCACTCCAGTCACAGAATAATGTGAGCCACTTGGCTCAAGTTTTAAGATGCTTCTTTTTTGAGAATATAAGATTAGTATGAAATCAAGACACACAACTGTGTTGTTAACTGTTTACTTCAAGCACCCCAGTTATAGGAAACAATGAACAGTGCATATCACAGGGAAAGAAAGCAATCAATACATAATAGAGAGAAAGTGGCTGTCATTAACTGTATAATAAGAGGTTAGTTTGATTGGGCTTAGCATGTTGTACTTTTGGTTCAATGCTTTCTGAGGACTGGGCAGGGGAGGAAGGAAAGGGAATCAATGTGTTTTCCAAGCCTAGGCTACCTCTGAGTAAACTGTGAAAGATAACTGCATAGTCACTACAAAGGAAAGCTGTGAAGATAAAGAACTAAGAAAGCTTTAAATTTCTTAAAAATCCAAGTATAGACACATATACACACACACACCTGATTGATTACATTTTAAAATTTCCCTAAAGCCTAGCATAAATGTAAGCAATTTACAGATAAAAATCCTGCTTGTGCAATAGGTGTTTCAGCAAAGTATGGCTGGAGAAAAAAAAAATGTTTGCAAACTGAATCAAGTCAAACACATTAGGACAACTTCTGTAAAAAACCACTTCCTATTAATCCTTTTGACAAACTGAAGATTAAAAGTAATCTTCTTCCATGATATAAAGGGTTCTAGATGCCGAGAGGTATGCACCCTTTAAAACAGGGTTCAACGCAGCAACATCCATGCGCAAAACTGTTTGGTCCTGTGCCCTATTTCTTACCCATCACTGGCTCTGATTCCTCTCCTCAGGCTCACCCCTAATGGCTGGTTGTTCCTGATTTTCCTCTGGTTTTAGAACTCAGCCTACACCTCAACAATGGCAGGGAGCTTTGATCATCCTCCTAAATCCTGATCAAAACCCATTTCCCTTTTTTTGGCTTTGCTACTTGTTGGAAGTGACGGTGTAAGCAGTCCTGTCCTTTTAGCCTAAGCTGACTTCCCAATCCACCTCTTTCCCCTCCCTATTCCTTTGCTACCTCTGCTCAACTTGTTTGTTTCATAAGCCTAGATTTTTATCTACTTTTTTTCAAAGTTGAAATCACCTGGACTTATTTCTAGGGGCTCTTCTATTTGTTCAAAGGAGAAAAAAAAATCATTAACAAGCACGGAGGAAAATAGCTAAGGTATAGCATAGAGGTTCTCAAAGTATGGTACTTGAACTAGCAACATCGGCATCACTTGATAATTTGATAGAAATGAAAATTCTCTAGTCACCCCAGGCCAACTGAATTAAAAACTCTGGAGGTGGCCCAGCACTCTGTATTTTAATAACATGTTCTGGGCGATTTTCATGTACACTAAAGTTTAAGAGGGTCTGAAAGAAAAGATGTCTGACAAATGTTTTGGATAAAATGAGGCATCTCATTAAAAAGAATCAAGTCTATATTATTGACACAGAAGAATATCTAGGATATTCTACATAAAGGAAAAAGCAATTGTAAAGCCACAGGTATAATTCTGTAAAAAAAATTTTGAAAATGTATTATCTACATGGAAAAATGTCTAGAAGGTTACATACTAAATTGTTAACAATGGCCAACTTGGGGGAGATTTATTCTACTTTTTCTTTATGAATATCTGTATTTTTAAATCTATAAACATGTATTATTTTATAATTAAAAAATGATTAATCCAGGCATCTTCTACTGATCGCTAGCAAAACTCAGAGGTAAAAATTAACTCATTCCCCAGTAGGCTTCAGTGTCTGGACTAATCAAGCTTTGTGATGCTTTAGGGAATTCTAGAGGAAGTGAGGCAGAGATAGTGCTCTGTCCTCCATGACTCAATCAGCGCTTCTATGTAAAGCCTCTGTGCCAGGAAATGACAAAAGTCACAAAGCCTAAAAGATTTTTGCCCTTCTTAAATAGGCCAACTCAAAAAGGGGATGGTAGGGCTCTATGGGAAAACAGAAAAGCCAGAAAACTTTGGTTGTCTTGGAAGATGCTAATTTATTTCTAGGAAAATCTTCTTTGTGCAGAAATTATATATTTAAGTGACCCATTTTTTACCCCCATTGCTGACATGGCAGTCGTTCTACAATTAGGTTCATCCTTCTTCAAACTGGCTCCAAGTATATACAGCATATGCTTGTGGTAGACTAAGAAGAGGCTTGAAAATAAAATAGGTTGGTAGTCAATGACCCAGGGCAAAAGATAGAATAGGTGAAGAGAGGCGTGGGTATACACATACACCCAAGATCAAGTCAGGTCCTTACAAATATCCTTCACCTTATGATGCATCAAGGGAAAACCCTGACACTTCCAGGGATTCCTCTCATGCAACCACTCAAACCTTTCACTTCTGGCAAGCTTCCCATCAGAAGCACTATATGCATTCATAAAGGCTCCCAAAGCACTTTACCTGTATTATCATCATACATAGAGAACACTCAGTGTGATTTGTACGCATCCTCTCCCTCTTCACTGCCCTGTTAATTACAAATTTGGCAGAAACAGAATATGGCTGTCTCCCGCAGAACAGGAGTTACCCCAGAAACCAGAGAAACTTGGTAAGAAAAGCTTTCAGTAACTTTTAATAAGTGGTTCATCCTGACTAAAGGAAAAACTTTTATCAAGCGTCCTCCTACTTTGAGCTAGGAAAGTTGATAAAGGTTACCCCAATTTTTTCTATCTACTAAGATACTCTCTACTTCTGAAACCCTAACTACACCAGAAGACAAGAGATCTTACCAATGTCCCCAATACTTTCATCACCATATGAAGAGAAATTTATTTTTGTGGCTGCAGCCAGCTTTTGAAGACTTTACCACTGTCTGTGGCTCTGCCACACATTGTGTTTCAGTTTAGAAAACTGCAGCACAATGTGATTCTGTGGCAGAAAGGAGATAAACTCCAGTGCTTGGTTTGCAGCACGACATAAAATAAAGAGCACAGGCACTGGAGTCAGAGTTTGAATTCCACCTCTATACTGTATTAGCATTGGGCGGATGAGTCTACCTCTCTAAGTCTCAGGGTTCTTATCAATAAATTAGGAATAAAATGCTACTTTACAGTGTTGTCAAAATAATTAAAAGTATTTAAGGGGAGAATGGGAATGAGAATTTGGCATTTAATGGGTACAGAATTTCAGTTAAGGATAATAAAAAGTTCTGGATGTGGACAGTGGTGATGGTTGTACAACAAAATGTGGCCAGGTACGGTGGCTCATGCCCATAATCCCAGCTCTTTGGAAGACCGAGGCAGGCAGATCACTTGAGGTCAAGAGCACGAGACTAGCCTGGTCAACATAGTGAAACCCCGTCTCTACTAAAAATACAAAAACAGCCAGGTGTGGTGTATGTGCCTGTAATCCCAGCCACTCAGGAGGCTGCAGCAGGAGAATGGCTTGAACATGGGAGGCGGAGGATGCAGTGAGCTGAGATCATGCCACTGCACTCCAGCCTAGGCAAAAGAGTGAGACACTGTCTCAAAAAAACAAAAAACAAACAAACAAAAAAGCCAAAGTGAATGTACTTAATGCCACTGAACTGTAATTTTTTATGTATGTTTTAGTACAATTACGTAAGAGTCCTAGCAAAGTGCCTGGATCTCGGTAGATACTCAAGAAACGCTAGCCCCATTCCTCTTAAAAAAAAACAAAAAAACAAAAGGACCTACAGTAAAATAAAATAAAATCATGCTCCTTTCCCTATTTGCGAAAAACTCTGATTCTAAGGCAAAGCCAGCTGGCCCCAATACCAGGTAGTGCCACAATAAGGGTCTGGGTAGGAAGGAGAAGGGAGTCTGTGTTAGTCACAGTCCCTCCAGCATGTTCAGTTTCCAGTTTACTTCCACCCCGTTATGGTGTCTCCCAGAATATCAACCTTCTAGATCCTAACATATTTAAAAAAAAAAAAAAAAAAAAAAAGGCTGGGACACTGAAACCAGTTCCCAAACCAGACTCCAGATCATGAGGAAAAAAGTATTCTGAGTGGCAGCTGGCTCCTGGAAGCAGTGGAGAGATAAGACGCTAGTGCTGAACACCAACTAGATGAGTCCGGATCCTATTCCAGTCCCTGGCATTATGATCAGTATTTCTCTCAGATGCCTTTGGCTGCATTTAATGGACACAGAGGACCAAAGTCTCAAAGAACCCTGGTAAAGGAAGATTAAAAATGCACTTGTCTGCAGTTCAGGGAAAACAATTAATGATTATGTGTTGTAAGTCATAAAATAAAGAAGGGGAAAAATAGATGACTTATCTTTAGGCATATCAGGACACTGTTTCTGATGGACAGGCTTAATTAAATATTAATGCAGTATTCAGAAAGATGATCATTAATGCCCCACAAATTTAGCTCAGGGAGAATAAAATGCCTGGGGTGTCAACACCCAATCAATTCCAAAACAATACTTACTTTAGGGTCTGAGCTCTTGAACTTCAACCTTTCCACCAATTCGATCATAGCCGCCTTCAGTCCACCTGAGTCTTTGCTCTAGAAGAAAGAAAAGTGAGGGGTCACCAGACAGTATTTTGTTGCTCTCTCAAACACAAACAGCATTTTGGAGGACAATGAAATAGAAAGCAATTTTTTTCTTATCAGCCAAGAGAGCTAAACAACTAAGGAGAAGTGCATTTCCCCCTCTTCCCCTTCTCTATGGACAAAGAGAGTCAGGACACAAATTGCCCAGTGACTGGAAGAACTATATGGAATAAAAATTAAATACAATTTGTATAGGCTGACTCACTGCTTCATCTCAGGCTCAACTGTGCCAGTGTTCACTGTGGCTCTATGAAATAGTTCCATACAAGATGTCTATTTTATAGAATAGTAATTTTTATTTTGAACCTTTATGCATCAGATATAGACGTGTGCAATATTAAATATACTTATAAAAATTAAAACAAAGAAAATAGCCTGAAATTTAATTATGAATGGAACCGCAGTGTAGTGATTAAGAACACAGGTTTTTTAACTGGGTATGGTAGCTCGCACCTGTAATTTCAGCTACTCAGGAGGTTGAGGCAGGAGCACTGCTTGAGGCCAGGAGTTCAAGACCAAAAAACCCACAAAATTGACAGGTTTTTGAGTCAGACATATATAGTTCCAATTTTGGATTTGCCATTAACTAGTTAATTAATCTCAGGCAAATTACTAAATTTCTCAAAACCTTCTCCTCCTTCTATAAAATAGGGATAATAAACCAGGCTATTTTGGGGCCTAATTAAAACAATGTTTTAAAAGGTATTAGCACAGTATGTGGCACACAGTGAGTGCTCAAAAATTTCACATGCTATTACTATTATTACAGTATAATGATTTAAAGTAGTGCAGTAAAGTAAAAGACTAATATGAGCCCCAAATGCAAGCATATGTATATAATTTTATAGTAGCCACAATTAAAAAGTAAAATTGATTTTGATATATTTTACTTAGTATATTCAAAATATCATTAAAACATGTAATTTCAACATGAGATTTTTTTTTTCATGCTAGGTCACTGAAATCTAGTATTTCACAATTACGGCCCAATCAACTTAAACCAGCCACACTTCAAGTGCTCCAAAGCCACATGTGACTAGTGACTACCATATCGGTCAGCACAGATTCTGAGTACTAACGACCCTAGTGCCATTAGTCACACACTAGCTGTGTGACCTTAGGCAAGTTATTTAGCCTCTTGATGACTCAATTTCTTTATCTGTAAAATGGAACTAATAACTGTATCTATTTCACAGGACTGCAGTAAAATTAAATTAGTTAATGTATGCCAAGGTGCTCAGAACAGAGCCTAGCACATGGTAAATACAAAAGGAAGTATGAAACAGTTTTATTACTGTCTCCCTCATGATGTTTTAAGTTCCTTAAGGGTAAGAAGTATATGTTTTATATCTCTGTATTTCTTATGCCTAGCATCTAGAAGTTGTAAAAAGTCTGAACAAATCAACGAATGAACATATAACCTTAAGACATGAACGCCCTAATAATAATACATTACATTGTATATAGGACAATCTAAAATCACAGGAATTCATTTATTTTCTTATCTCAACAACTCTATGAGATAGGCAGGACCATTCGTTTTACCAATGAGGGAAAGGAAGCACGGAGAGGTAAAATCACTGTCATTTTTGCGGGGGAAGGGACAATAAAGAAGCACAAGAATAAATAGACACTGCAAATAGCTCTTACTCAAAATTGGCCTCTGGATCCGTGATAACATATCTTCCAAATTTACAGAACTAGTTTCAATTTCTCCGAAATAGGAAATACCAAATAAGATTCCATTATATAAATTAAAAGATACTAAAGGCTCAATTTTTTCCTCTCTGACCTTTCTTGCCTCTCAAGACTACACAGTAAAACTCAGACATAACGTAACTACAACCAATATCTACTTTAGATGTGCTCTCCAAACACAGCTTAGATCACATTTCCATTTTAGCAGTGGTTCTAAATTGTAATAAGTTCTATTTTTTTAAATGATGGTTTACAACTCGCCTAATTCCTCCACTAATTTTAGTCTTTAATCTCTGTGGTCTCACAGCAGACAGTTGAGAAATGGAACCTAGAGGTCACATACCAGGTAGCGGATGAGACCTGAAGTGCCTAAAAAAGGGTTAAGTTGTCAGACACAATCCTGCTTTTAAGAGATGATCAGACAATAAAGGCTGTCTGGTGATATCATTCCTCTAACCTGCTTCTCATTGGCTGAACAAGCAGGTCACTTGTCCCTGGAAAGCTCTCTCCCCCACATCCCAGCTGCCAGCGCCCATTTTAAGCTCTTCAGCAAGAGCCCTGATATATTATGATTTTACCCCGGCTCTAGAGAACAGAAAGGAATGCACCAAATTGTACCTTAAAACCTTCAGAAAAGAATAAAACGACAATGAAGGAATCCCTAAGAAGCAGACAGCCTGTCTGCAGGCAGATGTGCCTCGTGTAAATGCATAAGGGAACCCTAGCCTCCTTTCATAAAAATTCAGTGTGTCAACAGAATCCTTCCTCCTTTTCACAAAGGATCAGCAGCATCGCCTAACCAGGGAAGAGACAGAGGAGAGGAACCTTAAAAGAGTCTCCCTTAAGGAAACTCACCTGTTCCACCTCCCCAACCCACTCTCTGTGAATTATTCACAAAGATTAACTGGGCTCTATGGTGAGCCTGCTATACTCAGTCTCTACATGAGTGGTGAAGAAAACCTATCCCAAAGGCTTTTTAAAAAATCCACAAAATAAGCAGTTGGTCAGAAGGGAGAGGCTCCTCTGGGCAGACCTGACCCTGACAGCTGCAGAGCTGGGGCAAGAGTCCAAATGGAGGACTCTGGCCCCAATCCACTCCTACCACTTTCCCCAAATTCCAGTCCCTTCCTGCACCCCAAGGAGCCTTGTGCACAGGTGTTCAAGCTAGCATGTCCAAGCTGAGAGTACCCCTCTTGGTCGCCCCTGATACATATGTGGGACCTAGGGATACATGTGTCAGAGGCTGGTCCATCTTCAGGCAGATGGATTCAGGAAGAGGCTCTGCACGCCCTGTAAGCAAGCTCAGGCCATTTTACCAGGTAATTCTTAGGTAGCTAGGTACTTGAAGAGTGGTATGGAAGGGCACAGTCATGGCTACAGGAGGGGTCTTCAAAAGCATGGGACCTAGCCCAACTACTGGGGAGGCTGAGGCAGGAGAATCGCTTGAACCCAGGAGGTGAAGGCTGCAGTGAGCCGAGATCGTGCTGCTGCACTCCAGCCTGGGTGACAGAGCAAGACTCCATCTCAAAAAAAAAAAAAAAAAAAAAAAAAAAAAAAAGCATGGGACATAGGTCAGGTGCATGGGGTTGTTTGCATTTAAGGGTGGTGGTATCTGAGTCTGAGTATCCCAAAACCATAGAATAGTACCATGTTTTGGTTGTTTGCGGAGGACAGTCATTAGTCAAAAGATAGCCAGACAAGAGATTATACCCTCATACGTTTCCTGGTTAGGGAACTAGTGAACAGAACAGCTAGTGGAACAGAACAGCTAGTGGAACAGAACAGCTGCCTCTGAATCCTGAGTTCTAATTGAGAAATGAACCAGGACAGTAACAAAAGGCAGGCTAATTCTAACCTTATAGACATTTGGTTCCATAGTAGAAATGTTTATCAATCCTTGGGTGCGCACCATGACTAGCAAATTAGCAGGATTCTCCTGCTATCCGTACTTCTCCACCTCCATCCCACCCAATGCATTCCAAGAACACAGGAGTTCAATGGGAGCATATCTTGTTTAGGTACCTTGTTCCTCCCCTAAGAAGGTGTAGAATAAAAAGAGACAAGTGCTACATTGTGACACCCACCACTCAGAATTTGATTAATCTGTAGAAGCAGGATGATTCACAAAAGCCAGCTCCTAGGAATGAATCATAATAAAACCAAAGAAAGGACAAAATGGTGTACATATGAAGGTATTCTTTAGTCTCCAAAGCACTTTCATATGCTCTTTCATTGGCATTTCACAATAACCCTAAAAAGCAGTGTATTCTCACTTTACAGCTGAGAAAAATGGCTGGTGAAAATCAAATGAATCAAAAAATCAGAGAGCTTATATTCTTTCATTGACATTTCACAATAACACAATAACTGAAAGGTAGTGTATTCTCACTTCACAATAGACAAAAATGGCACTGTGGAAGACAATGGCCCCAAAATCACAGAGATGGTCAATGACAAAACCAGGATCAGAAAGATCTAAATGAAAAAGATTTATAACATATACAATCGAAGACACTGGTATCAAGAATATACAAAAAACACATAAGGAATTTCTATAGATCAGTAAGAAAAAGCCAAATAAACCCAAAAGAAATCCCCCCCCCAAAATATGAACAGATAAAACGAGACCCTGTCTCAAATAAACATACTAGAAACGTGAAATGCAAACACATCAGAACATGCAAAAGATGCTCAAACTCACTCATAATTAAAATACCATTTCTTACTCATCAGCCTGAAAAAAATGTAAATCTCATAACAGCAAGTGTTAGGCCCTGGGGAAATTGGAGACTTCCACATGTTGTTGATGGATATGTACAATTACTGCCACTCTGAAATCACATGCCTACCAATCTGCTTCTCCTTTCCTCTTGAGAAAGACTAGCATCTGAGTCACTGATACATGTACAAAAGTATTTATTGTAGCATTGTTTGTAATACTAAAAAACTGTAAACACCCCGAGGATTCATCAATAGTGGGTGGCTAAACAAGCCATGGAATTAACACACTGTGGAATATGACATAGCAAATAAAAAGAATAAGGTAGTCTGTATATACCTGGCTACAAGGCATGACATACTGTTGAATTAAAAAAGAAAAACCTTGCAAAATGGTACATGTAACAAATACATTTTAAAAAACGAATATTTTCTATGAGTGATATAGAAAGTATGTAAAGTATTAGAAAATCAATTATTGCTTTTAAATTAGTTAAATGCGTTAATGTACTTCAGGAACTAGTACTTGGGATAGAAGGATTTTAGAGTCAAATAAATACCTATTAATTGCATAATTAAGATTTAGCATACAAAAAAAAAAAAAAGGGCAGGCAGGAAAGGAGAGAGGTAGAAGTTAACCAAGAGGGCCAAGGTCTCCTGCTCCCAGCGCTTCTTCTCATGAGTTTGCCTAAGTGTGAATACTGGGGCCCTTTTCCTTTGACACTGCAAACATATGAACCAGCAGAGCCAAGAGAAGGTTCTTTACTTAATATTCATGTATAGATTTCAGGGGATCTGAACTCCTGAAAACGATTTAAAATTTGGGCTGTATATCACATTAGCTTTTCTCACATCCTCAAAAACAACATTCCAAACGCAAAGAGCATTGCACAAAGAGAAAGGAAACCCAGGTTTTACTACTGGCACTGCCAGTAACTGCTGTGTGAGTTTGGGAAAGTCATTTTACGTCCCTAGGTTTCTGTTTTTCCATCTGTAAATGAGAAAGATGGACCAGATCAAAAGCTATATATCCACAGCCTGCAGCCTACAGAACTATTTTCTTTGGCTTTTAGAGTGCTGTCCCACAAATCTACTAAGAATTTTAAGTTAGTTGCTAGCATTTAAAAATCAGGAGATACAACGTAACAATAAAGATTTCTAGCTTCTTTGTAAATCCATAGGGTGTAACAGTAATGAGCTCCCATTGCCACACAGCAGAAATTGGCTGAAGCTGAGTAGCAACTACTCACTTTAGGTAAAGTGAGCTCTCTCAAGTTTGCCAGTTATCTTGGATTGCTTCTCTTGTTTACAGCACCTTTCTGGTAGATATTTGAAGTTGCTATCCCGGGAAGCAACTCTAAAAGTTTTCTAACTCTAAGGTTCCTTGTGTTTGAACACCATGAAAATTGGGGTGCCTTTCTTCAAAGGAGCACATATTAACTGATAAATTCATATCCATTCACCCCTAAACACAGAAATAACATTTCACTCTAATGTAAACATGCCTTAACAATGGGCAAAGGGTAGAAGCAAAAGTAGAATATGGCAGGTAAAAGTGGTATAAGAATAGGAAGAAGTATTCCTTGACAAGTGGTCTCTGCACTTTCACGGAAGTCAGTCTAGTCTAATGCCAATAACCAGCTAGGCACTCAAAAGAAAAGACACGTGCCAGCAAAAACATAAATATAAGCCACAAAAATATCCTACACTGGCTCCTGAATATTGAGTTCTATTAATACAAAGAATCCATCAGAAGACACTAAATTCAGAAACAAAACTGGCTATCTGTTTTGGGGTGTCTCCCCCCCACATTCCATTGGCTTTTGTTGGTATCATTCTTCTAAAAAAAAAATAATAAAAATCAAACCAACTTGGTCATTTTTACCAGAAGGTCTTGCCAGGGAGAAATAGTGGAAAAGGATCAGAAGATGGAATACAGAAGTCCTCCTTGGCCAGGCATGGTGGCTCATACCAGTAATCCCAGAATTTTGGGAGGCCAAAGCGGGCATATCATTTGAGGCCAGTAGTTCAAGACCAGCTTGGCCAACATGGAGAAACCCCATCTCTACTAAAAATACAAAAATAAGCTGGGTGTGGTGCTGCATGCCTGTATTCCCAGCTACCTGGGTGGCTGAGACATGAGAATCACCTGAACCCAGGAGGTGGAAGTTGCAGTGAGCCGGGATCAACCGCACTCTACCCTGAGCAACCGAGTAAGACTCTGTCTAAGGGAGAGGGGGAGAGGAGAGAGGAAAAGAGAGGAGAGAGCAGAGGAGAGAAGTTCTCCTAAGGAATCAAATCAGAAAGCAAAGTTTTGTTAAAAAGAAATGAAATTAAATTTTAGTATCACCATCCCACATACGAAAATTTTTACCATCTCCTTTACATTACTTCTTTTTCTAACTCCAAACCCACTCCTATGCTAGGCTATCACTTTTAGTTGTTCAGACACAAAGTCATTCTTGGCTCTGAAAAAAAAATCCATCAACGTCTTATTAGGCCTAACTCTAAAATATATGCCATATCCAGTTGGCATGTATTCTTCACCATGTCCACTATTCACAATCTAGTACAAGCAGCAATACTGCTCCCACTCTTGCTACCCTACAGCCCATTCTCCACATAGGAATGAAAGAGAAGGTTTAAGAACATAAATCAGGCTAGGCGCGGTGGCTCACACCTGTAACCCCAGCACTTTGGGAGGGCAAGGCAGGTGGATCAGGAGGTCAGGAGTTCGAGACCAGCCTGAGCAATAAGGTGAAACCCCATCTCTACTAAAAATACAAAAATTAACTGGGCATGGTGGTGCGTGCCTGTAGTTCCAGCTACTCAGGAAGCTGAACCAGGAGAATTGCTTGAACCTGGGAGGCGGAGGTTGCAGTGAGCCGAGACCTCGCCACTGCACTCCAACCTGGGCGGCAGAACAAGACTCCATTTCAAAAAAAAAAAAAAAAAAAAGAACATAAATCAGATTATTTTCTCCCTTGCTTAAACAGTCTACGACTACTTAGAATAAAACTCAAAATCCTCACCACAGGCTACCTGGTAAACTGACCTCATCTACTTCTCAACCCCTACCTCACCCCTACTGACTACACTCCAGCCATTCATTTTATCCCCCTCAATAAACTTGTTCTATCTCAGAGCCTTTACACTTGCTATTCCCTCCAGCTGAACCACTAGGCCCCTAGATCTTCTCATCACTGGCTCTAACTACACCCAGGTTACTATTTCAAGTCCTTCTCAGATCCTTAAAACTTCCCTCTGATTCCCACATCCCAGTCACTCCCTATCTCCTTCTCCATTTTGTTTATTCATAGCACTTATTATTTAAATATTACTTATTACTTAACTTGCTTACTGTTTTGCTCATAGACTATAAATTCCATGACTTACAGTTGTTCCTTGTTAGGTTCCCTACTGCCCAAAATACTCCACCTGGCAAATTTTAAGCCTCAATAAATATATGTTGAATGAATAAATAGACCAAAAGAAAAAAAATCATGCCACTAACTTTGAATAATATATAAGTGTATCTTAATAAATACTATACCTCAAAGAACTGTGGTAAATATCAAACATATGCACAAAGTTTATAGTAGAAAAGTGGTACAAGCTAAGTTCTCAATAGTTATCATTTCTGGTATTGTTATTAATTAAATAACATTAGACTGAGTGACTACTAAGTATCAGGTATTGATCTAGAGAAGTGCTGAACTGAACAAAATAAAAAACAATCTGTTATTAATGAAAGTTATATACAATATATAGAAAGAAAGCCAAAGAGAAGGGGAAAAAATAGTTTTAGGATATACAGAAAGTATTCATCTATTAAATGCCATCATACAAAAAATAAACATAAGGATAATGTGTGAGTACAACTTAGCTTAAATATGAGAGGACATAATCAAATTGGTAGAGGCAAAAATGGAAGGATGGAAAGAATATGTACTTTGTCTGGCTTGGATTCAAATCCCAGTCCTTACACTTGCTAGCTAAGTAATCTTCAGCAAAACCAAACCTGTTTTGAGTTTCCTCATATATAAAATGGGAAACATAACAACACAGCTTATTGTGGAATTTTATTGAGGATCAAATGAAACAATACATGAAAAGCACCTGGCCACAAACCACTCAATAAATGACAGCTATTTGTTATTTTTCTCATCTCAAGAAACAGTCTCAAAATGCAACAGACGAAAGTTTCTAGACTCTCTTGGTTTTATAACTTCAGCCAAAGATTAGCATTTTCATTATTTATAAACATGAAGTCAGAGTCTACCAATCAACACAGGTTATAGCCTGCCAGGGTTCGCACACACTCAAAAATTCAGAGAGGAAAATAGTAGAGGTGCCTATATAAACTTAACCTTACATCTCTCCCGATGACTGCCTACTAGAAAAGAAAATGAAGGCTATTTTCTAACCAGAAAGAAAGAGTATTATCGTCCCCACCTCCCCCTCTGCTTCTATAAAAACTTCCCATAGTTCAGAATGTAAAACAGAATCTAAAGAGGACAACCAGCAAGACTTGTGAACCTAAAATTAGACCTACCAGCTGTGTTTTGGTTAGCTAGTGCATAAAGCACCAGCAGGACACTGAAATATACAGAAGCCTCTTCTCTAAAGACAAGTTTTTCTCCAGCCTATCTACCCACCAGATTAGAGCAGGCAGAGGGGAACAGAAGAAGAGGGGGATGAACAGTTTGCACCCAAGAAACTTGGTGTCCAGAACTTCTACTGCTGCCAGACTAACCTGTCTGGAATGGAACTCAGAATAGAACCTTAGATGACTTTATAACAGTAATAAGAATAAGAGCAACCCATTGCTGAGGGCTTATTATATTCCAGCCACTGTGCTAAACAGTTTACATCTATGATTTTGTTTGTTCCTCATGATAACTCAATAAGGAGAAACAATACTTAGCTCATGTTACAGAAGAAGAAACCAAGACTCAGGCTGAGTGAATTACTCAACATTATATAGCTAGCAGGTGGAAGAGCTAAGACTCAAAAACAGATTGCAAAGCCAACTGGGTCAAAGACTGTTTGGTATTTCAGTATTTTTTTCCCATTTTTCCTTAGTAAGAGAATCTCAGGTTTTAGCTGGACATACTGTGGCCTGGAGAAATTACTGTTTCCCAGCCTCCCTTGCAACTAGATAAGGCCAGGGAATTGAGTTCCGGCCAATGAAACCTAAGCAGCAATGTGTACAACTTCTTGAGGGTTCCCTTAAAATAGAGGGGTGTGCCCTTCTTCATTTTTCTATGTCTGTCATTCTGGAACTAGGAAATACTAGCTGGACCTCCAGCAGGCATCTTGGTCCATGACACAGTAAGGATGTCAGAATGGAGCTGAAAAGAGCCCAGATTTCTGGTAACTTCATGGTTCCTCCACACCAACGACTGACTACACCTAAAGTTCTTTTATATGACAGAGAAATAAACAACATGTGGGAGGGGATATTTTGGATGTTTCCAAATTATTTCATTATTTTAGATGCAGTCAAACTTAATCCCAATGTAAATACTTAATAATTATGTAATACTCTCTCAGTTCTTCATTAATGCCCTGGAACTAGACAAGATTATACTTCCTATCACACATTTACCACATATTTCATGTTCACCAACTATCCAGCAGGCACTGTGCTATGTGCTGGGAATACAAAGATGAATCACATATAGTTCTAGCCTCTTCTAAATAATATGTTATTTCACCAGGGAAAGACATGGGAAGAAATAACATGATATAGTACACAGTATTTAGTGCTACAATAAATGTTCACAGGCTGTTATTATGGAAACACAGAGAAGGATACCTCAAAGCCTATAACTACCTACTAACACCCTACCCATCTTTCAAGACCCACCTCAAAGACTCCTTCCTCTAAGAATCTATTTCTAGCTCCGTGCCCTCCAGTGATATCAATTTCTCTTTTCTCTCCACTTCCATAGCATACTGTTTGTATCTTTTCTCTAATACATACAAATAAGCATGTGAAAGACTATCTTTCCTATTAGGGTATAAGCTTTCCGAAGTTGGAAACTTTCCTTATTCTTCTCAGTGTCCACCATACAACTCCCCATAATAAGTGCTCCAAAATTATTCAGATGAATAAAATTAGTTTAAAAAAAATAAAATATCAGTCTCTAAAATGAAAGCTAGCTACATGTTATAGTTTGGACATATTAAAATGAATATATTTGCTAATCTTACTGACGTTAAAAACCAATTATTGCCTTGCCGAAAACTAGCTAAACCCATCTGAAGTGGGTTTAATATATAAATAAATATTCAACAAAAATAATCAAGCACATTATAGTATACATCAAAGTCACTGCCCATATGGTTATTTGCTGTAAACTGTGGATTGAGCCTTTGGTATATTTGGGAGATTTTGTTTTATTGGCTGGTTTTGTTTTTTTCATTCTCGATCAGTTTTCTGACATCTAAAAGGGCATCAATACTGATTTTTATTTTCTTTCTTCTTAATTTTTTTTTTTTAATTTTAGTAGAGACAGGGTTTCCTCACATTGGCCAGGCTGGTCTCGAACTCCTGACCTTGTGATCCCCCCTGCCTTGGCCTCCCAAAGTGCTGGGATCACAGGCGTGAGCCATTGCACCCGGCCATCAATACTGATTTTTAACCTGATGCAATGTTGGCTTGATCCTATCATAGTGATATACACACATATGCACACATGCATGCACACGCGCGGTGCGCGCGCACACACAACAAAATTCTCTCTCTCCAACCATACACACACAGGATTCAACTCTTCCAGAGCCAGCCTTCTGCGTTTCTTACCTGATTCTCATCTCTATTCCCCCATATCAAGACTAGAGCTTTTGTTTTATTCATTGTCTATAATATGTCTCCTATTCTGAAAGGTCCATGAGCATCGGCGTTCCTTCCTGCCACCTAACAAGTTTAGCCCCTGGTTCTGAATATTAAAACAAGAATATAAGCATGAAACTGAGCTGGTCATCCCAGACTGAATTATAAGCTCAAGCAGAACACATACTAGGCACTGATACAGATGAATCTCTGGCTTCTCAGACTTGGGTTAGATGAAAGGCGAGGGAAAAGGTAGGTATGTCAATGAACAGGCAGGCAGGGCAACCTCCATGTTAACGGTTGTGGTCAAGACAATGGTGACGGAGGTTCAAGAGTCTATTATCTCCAGTGGAGCCTAAGAATAAGCCTACTGCATCAGAAACCTTACCCCAAAAATCAATGGCCTAATAGCATAAAATGCCTATGAACTCATCTTATCTTGATTGAAAGGTCAGGAAAGAGAAAAGGAGAGCAGTAGACTTTCAGGAGAGAGGGTAGAGAAAGCCTGGACCTTTTCTCTCAAGAGTGGATTGTTCAGACTCCTGGCTAAGCACTCTAGTTCTTTAATGAAGCTCCATCACTGACAATGTTGAATCCCCTGAAAAATCTAACTAATGTAAAAGGGACTCCCATATTCTCATATTCCCTCCATAGAGCAGTATTTTCATCTGTGCTAACAACACATTCAATTGCTAGAACAATGCCATTCTCTCATTTACAGAGCCAACTAACCCTTCTATAAGGAGTTGTTCGTATAAAACAAACCAACTGTCTATGCTATAAATAAAATCACTGGACTCTATACAGTAATATCGAATGGTAACACAATAGGAGAGTTTCTCTAGATCCTCGCAAGATGTCATATTTCAGGTCTCCACCCAATGTCATATGCTCAGAGATGCCTTCTATAATACATCTTATCAAAAAGTAACCTATCCTGCCACACCAACTCATTCTTACATTACCATGATTTATTGTTTTCATAGCATACACCACCGCCCAAAACTACTCTACCATTTCTCTCCCACTGTAGAGAGTAAACTCCAAAAAGCTAGGACCTTATCTGTCTAATTCACTGCATACTTCCAAGACGTTTTACAGGTTAAGGAAGTATATTTTGATTGGAAATCCCAGAACTGCAGGCCTTACATAAACTTTCTACAGAACTATGTAGGGGTTGGTTCCAACTAATGACAGCATGCCATACACTTTACCTTGGTCTTAGCTTTTGTTTATTCTGTACAAATAAATAAGACACTGGTTGAACTACTATGTGTGCCAGTGCTAAAAACTCTAATTAGAAGGTGACCTATATCTCCTCAGCAAGAATAAAAAATATAAAAATATAAATAGATATATTACAGCAAACCTTCAACCTTCTGTCTCCCTATGAGAGCTTCTTCTACGAGCTGACTCAAAAGCCAGATTCACTATCACTACAGGATACACTACGCCATACCTCCAGTCCCTCGGAAATTACAGCTCTTCTGAGCATATACCTATATCCGTCCATCTACCCAGACACCTATGTATCTTCAGTGACTCCCCATGCAGTTGTCCCTCTTGTCACTTAACCAAACATTCTCCCCAAATACCTACCTTAAAAGCAAAGGGTGCAGCTTCAAAACCTTAGGATCTGTCTTTAAAAAGCCATGTTAAGACTCCACAGATGCTATATACTTACTGAATTCTGCCAACCACTTCTCCCTTTGCCACTTTGTAAGACTCTACCTTTTCTTCAGGTGATCTTGGGGTAAACTAGACAAGTGGTTTTCAAACCACAGGACGTGACACATTAGAGTGCCATGAAATCACTTTAGCGGGAGCCTCCAGAATTTTTTTTTTTTTTAAACAGAATAGAAGAGAAACAGAACATATCATTTGTAGTAAGGTAATGGTGTTCCATTTGAGTTAAAGGGATATGTGTAGTGGGTGGCTATGTGTATAAAGGAGGTCACAGTAAAAAATACAACCTCCTCTGCTGTAGGTTGTGTTCAAAAATAATTTTAAGGCCGGGAGTGGTGGCTCACGCCTGTAATCCAAGCACTTTGGAAGCCAAGCGGGCAGATCACCTGAGGTCGGGAGTTCAAGACCAGCCTGACCAATATTGTGAAACCCTGCCTTTAAAAAAATAATAATAATTTTACCATGCAGAAGCTTCTGCACAGCTTCTGCACGGCAAAAGAAACAGTCATTAGAGTGAATCGGCAACCAACAGAATGGGAAAAAATTTTTGCAGTCGACCCATCTGACAAAGGGCTGATATCCAGAATCTACAAAGAACTAAAACAGATTTACAAGAAAAAAACAAACAAGCCCATTCAAAAGTGGGCGAAGGATATGAACAGACACTTTACAAAAGAAGACATACATGAAGCCAACAAACATACGAAAAAATGCTCATCATCACTGGTCATTAGAGAAATGCAAATCAAAACTACATTGAGATACCATCTCATGCCAGTTAGAATGGCGATCATTAAAAAATCTGGAGACAACAGATGCTGGAGAGGATGTGGAGAAATAGGAACACTTTTACCCTGTTGGTGGGAGTGTAAATTAGTTCAACCATTGTGGAAGACAGTGTGGCGATTCCTCAAGGACCTAGAAATAGAAATTCCATTTGACCCAGCAATCCTATTACTGGGTATATACCCAAAGGATTATAAATCGTTCTACTATAAGGACACATGCACACGAATGTTCATTGCAGCACAGTTTACAATAGCAAAGACCTGGAACCAACCCAAATGCCCATTGATGATACACTGGATAGGGAAAATGTGGCACATACACACCATGGAACATTATGCAGCCATCAAAAACGATGAGTTCGTGTCCTTTGTAGGCACATGGATGAACCTGGAAACCATCATTCTCAGCAAATGGACACAAGAACAGAAAATCAAACACCGCATGTTCTCACTCATAGGCGGGTGTTGAACAATGAGAACACATGGACACAGGGAGGAGAGCATCACACACTGGGGTCTGCGGGGGGGGGGAAGAGAAGGAGGGACAGCAGGTGGTGGGGGAGTTGGGGAGAAAGAGCATGGGGGAGAAATGCCAGATATAGGTGATGGGGAGGAAGGCAGCATATCACACTGCCATGTGTGTAGCTATGCAACAATCTTGCATGTTCTTCACATGTACCCCAAAACCTAAAATACAATTAAAAATATATATATATATTTTAAAAAAAAGAATAAATCTGAAGTCTTAATGGGAAAAAATAATAATAATTTTAAAAATTACTAGACTACTGAGTATATCTAAAGCACTTTTATTGTTCAACATATTCATTAAATGTAGCTCTGAATGCAAATTCCCTTGACAATGTAAGAATTTTCATACGAATAAATCCATAAGCCAGATCAAGCTCCTTTGTCAGATCCAATAACCCATTTTCCTAGCCAGAAATTATGGTCAGAGTAAGAGAATCTCACATATCTGAGATGACAAGTCATGACTCAGGTAAGAGGTCACAAATTGGGCTGCATAATTATTTTTCTATGATAAAGCTAAAGACTAGGTTCAATTCAAACTTGGACCCATAAAATCCTCTGGAGACCAAATGCCATGGACCAAAACTGTAATACAGCGATGTCCAGGAGAAAAGAAAGAACAGTACTTCAAGTGACTAAGTGCTGATCTTGCCCCTTCAAGATGTTCACTCAGTCCATTTGGTCTAACAGGTTGTCTCCACTCCTAATCCCCTCTCACTTTAGGATCACCCTGTTTTCTGCTCATTCCGGCCTACTCTGAAGTTCGCTTTCCCTCTAAATGTCAGCAGACTTTGGCAACAATTTGGCCTTCTACTGCCAATACCAGCCACTCACAGCCTGGTTAAACACTGAGGTATCAAGATATAAATTGTACAAATTCCTCTCATTCTAAACTTGTATAATTAGTCTCTTTATCTTAATAATAAAAAGAGACCAGGTGTGGTGGCTCATGCCTGTAATCCCAGCACTTTGGGAGGCCAAGGAGGGTGGATCACAAGGTTGGGAGTTCAAGACCAGCCTGGCCAATATAATGAAATGCCGTCTCTACTAAAAATACAAAAATTAGTGGGGCATGATGGCACATACCTTTAGTCCCAGCTACTTGGGAGGCTGAGGCAGGAAAATCACTTGAACCTGGGAGGCAGAGGTTGCAGTGTGCCAAGACTGCACCACTGCACTCCAGCCTGGGTGGCAGAATGAGACGCCATCTCAATCAATCAATCCAATCAATCAATAGAACAGCTAACATTTATTGAGCACCAACAATGTGTTAAGCATTGTTAAAGTCTCTTAATCACCCACAAAGTCATTTCATTCTCACAAAAACTCTATTTTATTTCTTATCATTATGCCCATTTTAGAAATATGGAAACAAGGCCAAACTATAATATAACTTGCATAAGGTCAAAAAGTGGTAGAGCTAGGCTATTTCCTGTCCCTCTCTAATCCTGTATGTTTTACTTTTCATGTATAACACTTATTACATGTTTATTTGCTTACTTGTCCTTTTCTTCTTCCCTCCAATAGAATGTAAGCTCTGACAGAAGTACAGACTTTCATTTTGTTCACTGCTATATTCCCAATACTTAAAGTACCTATGCTCAGCTGATGCTCAATAAATACTTGCTGAATGAAGGAATGTAGTATAACAACAATTCTCTTCTTTTGCCCATCATCCCACTGAGCCACTCTTACTGTTCCAAGTTATTCCAAGATATTCTCTTGCCAATAAGTAAATGTACATTGCACTCAAAACATTTGAAACCAGAGAACTGAAACTAGAGATGCCATCAAGCTCACATCTTTATTGAATCAAAATGAACAGCTTCTCACCCTAGCTGCCTAACAGAGCAAATGTCAAGCTCTTTCTGAGGAGAATAAAGAAAATATTACTCCAGTCTCTACAATTCCTTCAAACACAACATCTGGCATTAAATAAAAAACTGTGAGGCATGACAAGAATCAGAATAATATACAATCAAGGATGATTCTCAAAAAGATCCAGAGAAATAGATCTCTAAAAAAATAACCAAATTGACATTCTGGAGTTGAAAAACACGGTATCTTAAATTAAGAATTTAATGACACACAATGGAGTATTTCCAGCTGCTACATATGAAGAATGAAGCAAATCTATGAAGTGATTTCCAGGACATACTAAGTGTAAAAAACAAAGCATAAAATAATATTATATTCTCCCAAAACTTTGTAACTCAGTTTCATCATGAGAAAAAAACACCAGACAAATCCAAATCGAGGAACATTCCACAAAATACCTGACTAGCACTACTCAATACTATCAAGATCATCCAAAACAAGGAAATGTAATGTGAGGTTCTGGATAGAATCGTGGTACAGAAGTCATCAGAGGAAAAACTACTGACATTCAGTAAAGTCTATAGTTCAGTTAGTAATGGTCTAACATTAGGATAAGCAGAGTGCATGAAACAGCTCTTGATTTAAGAACATATACTGAGCCTAAGAAACTAGGTTGTGCATTTGGGTAGTAGAAAGTCAGGTGTGAGGGGAGTATGGGATAACAGAAAGCAAAGCCTATGGCATGCTCAGAGTAAAATATTTAAAGGACAGCCAAGTGCAGTGGCTCACACCTGTAATCCCAGCACTTTGGGAGGCCAAGGCAGGTGGATCATCTGAGGTCAGGAGTTCAAGACCAATCTGGCCAACATGGTGAAACCCTATCTCTATTAAATATACAAAAAATTAGCTGGGCATGGTGGTGGGCACCTGTAGTCCCAGCTACTCAAGAGGCTGAGACGGAGAATTGCTTGAATCTGGGAGGTGGAGTTTGCAGTGAGTCGAGATCGAGATCGAGCCATTGCACTCCAGCTTGGGCGACAAGGGTGAAACTTTGTCTCTAACTAACTAACTAAATAAATAAATAAAGGGGATTCTTTCCATATAAACTTGAGACCCTCTCACCTTTCCACCCTGCTAAGGAATAAAATCCCAGAGTAAAAGCAAACTAAACTTGCCTCTGTCCAAATATCCAAAGCAGACAGTAGAGAGGTAAACAAAACAGAGCAGGGGGGGGAAATATGAAAGAAAATCTCTAAGATTTGGGCAAGGTACTTCTGAAAGTTTGGTCCAAGAAACCTCAAGAAATTAATTTAGTAAAAGGGGATTCTAAACAAGTTGTACTCTCTGGCCTTAGCAGAATCAAACTCAATTCCTCTCCCGAAGGATGCAGCTTCATGCAAGATTTGGGAAAGTACCATAAACAATTTTGTAAAGACAATGAGAAGCTCACAGCTACATAGAACCAAGCACAAAAAGAAATAAAAACATGAAACATGAAAAAATAAAATAAAAAGAGCAGGAGAAAGAGGTCCACAAAGTCTTCACATACGAGAATTATCAGAGAAGATTATCTATCAATATGCCTACAGGTCTTAAAGGAATAGATAAGACAGCTACAGAATGAAAAAAAAAAAACGAGTATGATTCATAAATTTATACTGGCACATTTGAAAATTTGGACAAAATGGACAAATGTCTGAGAAAATGTAACTTAACAAAACTGACCTAAGAAAAAGTAGACAACCTAAACATACCTATGACCATTAAAGAAACTGAGTCCACAGTCAAAAACACTACATAAAACAATAATACCCAACAATCCCATTACTGGGTATATACCCAAAGGAATATAGATCATTCTATTATAAAGATACATGCACATGTATGTTCACTGTGGCACTATTCACAATAGCAAAGACATGGAATCAACCTAAATGCCCAACAATAACAGACTGGATAAAGAAAATGTGGTACATTTGCCATGGAATACTATGCAGCCATAAAAAGAAATGAAATCATGTCCTTTGCAGGGACATGGATGGAGCTGGAAGCCATTATCCTCAACAAACTAATGCAGGAACAGAAAACCAAATGCTGCATGTTCTCACTTACAAGTAGGAGCTCAATGATGAGAACACATGGACACGTGGTAGGGAAAACATACACTGGGGACTGTCAATGGATAGGGGGTGGGAGGAGGGGAGAGCATCAGAAAGAATTGCTAATGGATGCTGGGCTTAATTCCTAAATGATGGGATGATCTGTGCAGCAAACCAGCACGGCACATGTTTATCTATGTAACAAACCTGCACATCCTGCACATGTAACCCTGAATTTACAAGTTTGAAACTAAAAATAATAAAATGTTGGTGACCAATTAAAAAATGTAAAACAAAAACAAACAAAACAAAACACCAATAATAAACCAACTCTCCCTTCCCCCCTTCACTCTCTCCAGGAATAGCTGACTTCCATGGTCAGTTCTACCAATCGCTAGGGAGAAATATTTCAATCTTTCACAAATACTTCCAGAGCATTAAAAGAGAGAAAGAATATATAAGAAACACTACACTCTGCCTCAGACGATGAAGCCTATAAATATAAATGGTGAAAAAATGCTACATAAATTATTAGTAAGCCAAATCCAAAAACATAAGTCTACTCCATTATGACAAAGTTGGGTTAAGGATATCTCAGAAATGCTTGCCTTTCTGCTTTAATTATAAAATACAACAAAACGAAGAGATAAAAAGACCATATATATGCACACACCTATATTTGTAAAAGAAACACTTGAAAGGTAACCAAAAAACTAATAAAAGTGGTTACTGGCCAGGCGCAGTGGCTCATATTTGTAATCCTACAGCTTTAGGAGGCCGAGGTGGAGGGACTGCTTGAAGCTAGGAGTTCAAGACCAACCTGGGCAACATAGCAAGACACCAATCTCTACAAAATAAAAAATAAAAAAAATTAGCCAGGCATGGTGGTGCACACCTGTAGTCCTAGCTACTCAGGAGGCTCAGGTGGGAGGATCGCTTAAGACCAGCAATTTGAGATTAGAGTCAGCTATGCTCCTGCCACTGTACCTCAGCCTAGGCAACAGAGTAAGATCCTGTTTCTAAGAAAAAAGCAAGTAGTTACCAACAGCTGGTAGAAGAATCAGGTGAAAAGGGCAAAGCCTTTTGAGATATATGAACATATCACTGATTTTTAAATTTAACTTTAAAAAGTAAATCAATTAATGTAATTCATCATCATAACACAATAAAGAGAAAATCATATGATTCATCCCAAAAGATGCAAAAAAGCATTTGATATTAAGTAACCAATCAAAATCAGAAAAACATAGCAAACTAGGCCTAGAATTTTCTTTTCTTTTCTTTTCTTTTTTTTTTTGAGACGGAATCTCCCTCTGTCACCAGGCTGGAGGGCAGTGGCGCAATCTCGGCTCACTGCAACCTCCCACCCCCTGGTTCAAATGATTCTCCTGCCTCAGCTTCCCGAGTAGCTGGGATTACAGGCATGCACCACAATGCCTGGCTAATTTTTGTACGTTTAGTAGAGATGGGGTTTCACCATGTTGGCCAGGATGGTCTCAATCTCCTGACCTCATGATCCACCCACCTTGGCCTCTCAAAGTGCTGGGATTACACGAGTGAGCCACCATGCCCAGCTAGAATTTCTTAAACTGATAAAACATATCTATTTTCAAAAACAACAGAACATGTCACTTATTTGTGCAATGTTATCAGTTATTGCTAGATTAGGAACAAGGCCAGAATACCCACAAATCACATCCATTCAACATAAAACTCAGTGCTATCCAATGTAGTAAGGCAAGAAAAAACAAATAACAGCTATAAGGATTGAAAAGAAACAAAAACTATTTTTCTTCACACATAATACAATCATGTATGTAGAATAAATCTACAGATAAAGTATTAGGATATGTAAGAAAATTCAGCTGATAGATTACAAAAAAAGTCAATATATAAAAGTTAATCAAATTCCTATGTACAATTAGAAAACAAGACTTTAAACCATTTATTTTTATTTTAGAGACAGGGTCTTGCTCTGTCGACCATGCTGGAGGGAAGTGGAAGGATCATTAACTCACTGCAGCCTAAAACTCCTAGACTCAAACAATCCTCCCACCTCAGCCTTCCATATAGCTGACAGGTGTGAACCATGGTACCTGGCTCACATTTTCTACAATACTCTACAATCATGAAGTATGTAGAAAAAAATTTTACAATGATGTACAAAATCTTTCAGGAAAAAAAGATTAAACTTTTACTGCGAAGCAATAAAGAAGACCTAAATAAATGGATCAGAAAACTTCATGTTGTAATAATATTAATTCTCCCTATATTGGCTTATAAATTTAAACCATATCCAAAAAGACTCCTGCAGGCTTTTTAATGGCATTAGTCTAAGAAATTTAAAGGGCAAAACTGGCCAACACACTCTTGTAGGACAAGATGGAAGGGCCTGCTTTACCAGATCTTAAGACATGTTATAAAGGGATGGTAACTGAGAAAACATGCTGTTCACACAGGAGTATACTAACAGATCAGCGGTAGAGAACAGAAAAGCCAAGAAACACATTCACAAACATTATGGGCACTTGATACATGACAGGTGGCACAGCAGATCAGTGCACAAAGGAGAGGGCTTTTCAATAAACACAGCAATAGCAATTGGTTATCTGTACGGGGTAAAAATGAAATTGAGCCCCTACTTCTACTACACAAAAATCAATACTAAGTAGAACAAAACACAAAAAGCACTAACCGTAGGGAAAAGTATTAATAAAGTTTACCACATTAAAATTCTATTCAAGGCAGAACTTTTTAAAAAAGAAAAACCACATAGAAGATATCTGCAACCCATATAAAAAGAACAACAACAACAAAAACCCAGAAACAAATATAATAGCCGAGTGTGGTGGCTAATGCCTGTAATCCCAACACTTTGGGAGGCTGAGGTGTGTGGATCACCTGAGGTCAAGCGTTCAAGAGCAGCCTAGTCAACATGGCAAAACCCTGTCTCTACTAAAAAAAAAAAAAAAAAAAAAAATATAATATATATATATATATATATATATATATATATATATATGTGTATGTGTGTGTACAAAAATTAGCTGGGCATGGTGGCAAGTGCATGTAATCCCAGCTACTCAGGAGGCTGAGGCAGGAGAATCGTTTGAATCTGGGAGGCGGATGTTATAGTGAGCTGAGATCATGCCACTGCACTCCAGCCTGGGTGACACTGTGTGTGTGTGTGTGTGTGTGTGTGTGTACACTCATATAAAGTAATAAGAAAAAGACAACTCAATAGAAAAATGAGCAAAAGACCTGACTAGGTACTTCAGAGGAAACACAAAGATCCTCAAAGTCAAGAGTAATCAAAGGACTGAAAATTAAAAAGCCAATAAAATACCATTACATATCCACAAGACTGATAACAATTAAAAACACTGTAACAGCATGTGTTGAAGACTCTCATATACTCTTCATAGTGATTCAGACTGGTACAACCACTCTGGAAAATAGTTGGCCACATGTAGTACTAATGAAGATATGCATAGCCTCTGACACAGCAATTTCACTCCTGCATTTATATTCCACTTAAATGTATGTAAATGTACACCAAGAGACATGACCAAGAATATTTACACCGACATTGTTTGTAATAACCTGATACTCCCAAACCTGGGAACAAACCAAATGTCCATCTATGACAGAATAGATAACTTGTGGTATATTCATAAAATGGAATTCAATATATGAAAATGAACAAACTACAGCCACTCACTGGATGACTCTCACAATGTTGAGAAAGTGAAGCAAAACCCAAGAAAAATGCATGATAAAAATACGATACCTATGGTGTCAAGTTCAAATAAGTTTAGGAATGCATACATATGGGGTAAAAGCATAAAGGTAAGCAAGGAAATGATCACAAAAGTCAAGATTATGCCTACTTATGCAGAAGAGAGATGGTTATAATTGGAAAAGGTATGGGGTAAAGGTTTCAATATTGCTTCAATTGTTCTATTTCTTAATCTGGAAGACTACCTCAGTATTTGTTTTATTTGTTGGACTGTGCATAAGTTTTTACATACTTTCTGAATGTGCATTTTACAACTACAAATAGGGACTACAAAAGGGAAAACCTAACACAGAGGATCTTCATTGCTGAGAAATTTGTTATCCCAATGCCAGCTACTGTAAGGTCGCCCAGGGAAGCAAAAGTCATCATAATATGACAATGTTCACTAATACAGATTTCTAATGAATTGATCACTTCACTCAAAATTTCCCCCCTCCCTCCCCGATTAACACCAGCAGTTTCTCTCACTAACAGTAAACATCCACAATATAAATAAAAGGCGCATCGTCTGCAAATTCATTCATTCAACAAATGTTTCCTAAGTGTCCACTGTTATGAGGGGACTAGTAAGGTCCAAGACAGATAAAGACCCAGACAAAGGACATGGGAACTTCCACTCCCACCCCAATTTGGCCTTCATCTTTTTACCCTCCTTTCCTACTAAGTTTCAAACATGAAGAATCTAAAATGAACTCAGGGCACATATTGTTACTATTAAAACTATTTTGTTAGTCTTTTCAATGCAGAAGTATCACCTGATTGGATTCATGTGGCAAAATCATATTTCCCATGTTTTCAAGTAGGCAAAAAGATTGCCTTATCAAGAACCCTAGCAAAAAGCACCAGTTTCAACAATAGTGGTGCTATGGAAATTGGCCTAAGTGGGGTCAAAACTCCCAAGAAATGCTTCACCTGGGATCCACAGACCAGAAACTTGCAATTTTCTAGAAACTGTATACCAGATTTTGTGTGTGCATGTTTTTTTCTCAGGTCAGAGTCCAGAACTTTCATCAGATTCTCAAAGGAGTTCAACCAAAAAGGGTGAATAAGAACTACTCCCAAAAAGATGGAAACACTAGCTTCTTGGGGACATAATGAAAACGAATGTGGTCACGGCCAGGCTACCTGAGTTGAAACCCAGGTATCCTGACCCCTATGCTTATGCTCTGAAGGCCCAATACTTACTCTTAGTTCTTCAAAGGCTTCGTCTAGGGTGGAAAGTTGGTGGCCCTGGTGAGCCCCAATGACTGGACACAGGACACAGATGAGCTGCCTGTCTTCCTGGCAATAGGTGCTCAAATCGAGCCCATGGTCCGGACACTTCCTCTTGGCCACTCTCTCTGCTTCCATTTCTATTTCTGGGTCAAATTCACTTTCTGCCTCCGTTTCTCCCTCTGCTTCAGATTCCCCCTTCTTCCTGGTTGTCTTCTTCAGCCTCGCTTTCTTGCTCATCCTCCATTTCTTCCTCGCTGTCTTCTTCACTCTCCTCATCGCTCTCATCCTCACTCTCTTCCTCTGTCTCACTCTCTTCCTCTGACTCGCTCTCTTCCTCCGACTCGCTACCTTCCCCTCCTTCGCTTTCTATCTCCCTCTCCTGCTCCACCTTGACCTCCGCTTCTTCCTTCCCCGCCCCCTCCCTGTCAGCCGGCGGGGTCCAGGCCTCGGCGCCGTGGATGTATCGGCCAGGTGGTGACTGAGGAACTTCTGCCTGTGCGCCTCGGCGTGGCGGCGGCAGTAGCAGAAGCCGCATTCTCGGCACACTTCCTCGGCCCCTGGAGCCTCGTCGGGCTCGCACTCGTCACACGTGCCGTCGTGAGGCAGCTGCTCGATGGCCGCGCCCACTCCGGAGGCCATGTGGGTGCTGTGACGCTGCCAAGGCCTCGGAGCCTCGGGGCTCGCCGCCTTCCCCTCCGCGCGGCCTTCTCCACTTCCTCCTCCCGCCCCGGCTCCCTTCCTCAGGAGCTGCCGCCCGCCTGGACCGCGTCGCGTCTCGGAGCGGGACCTGGGGCCGCAGCAGCTCCTGTCCGCGCGAAGCAGCAAAGACCCTTCCCCACCGGCTCTGCCTGCTCCGCAGGGTCCCTGCGCTTCCTCTGCCGCGCCGGGCACTTCCGGCGCGGCCGCCCGGCGCCCCCGTCGGCCCCCGCGTCGCGCCGCCCGCTCGGCCTTCCGCTACCCTGGCGAGACCGCGGCTGCCGCCGACCCCCGCGCCGCCCCGGTTCCACTTTCCCTTTCCCCCGTCAGGCGGCCCGCTTTCACTTCCTGAGTCATTTAAAGTGGCAATGACCCTTTTCCGCTTTTCCTGCGGGGCTCAGCTTCGCCGCTCCAAATCTCACCGTGCCTTGGAGGAGAGTGAGGGGAGGAGGAGGAGGATAGGGGAAGTCTCTTGCTTTTTCCCGGGGCTAGAATTGGGCTCCGCCTCCCCCATTCCCTCCCTGGAAGTGTCAACCGGCGTTTTCAAGGCCACTAGGCTGGTGTCCCTGTGCATTTCAGTCGCTCTTGTGCCAATTTGTCTCCGCCCGTCACAGTCCCCAGCGTTCTGCAAGGTGCCAGGACAGTGTTGTTTACCAGACTGAACCTGGCCTCTTCGGATTTCCTGAGTGCGGAAGGGCTGTGTTTGTTCTAGGCTCGGGGAATCGGAGTCAGGATGAGCAGACAAACATTTTCGATCCAAAGCAATACTGTGCTTTGTTTGCATTCCTGCTTCCTAGGATCTCAGAACTTCTGGGGTGGTAACCTCTGTACGGTTTTCTGAGAGCTTGCCTTGGGTTGGGCAGAGATGTCAGGTGAAGTGAAGTGGGAAGAGGCATCATTTGTCAAGTGACAGGTCCAGATTGCAGTCATTTTCCTTTATGTAAGGTGTCCCTTTAGATCCTATTGGGCTCCAAGAGAAAGGAAGGGGAACTGTAGTTTATAAAGCAATACTGTAGTGCCAAGAACCCGGCTACATCTTTTTTGTGGGTCTTTAAAAGCCAGTTTTGGAAGATCCACTGCCCGATGGTCCCCAAATCCTGGTGCCACTACCTATCAGTTTTTGTGACCATAGACAAGTTAATTCATCATTCTGTTTTTCACTTTTTAAAAACTATGTAAAGTGAAAAGAATGGTAAACATCTACCTCGGGGGTAGTTTTGTGGATTAAATGTAAAGATTCCTGTACTGTATTCACTAAGCTTTCATTATTTTTGGCACAAATTATATTTAGTGCTCACAATGCACCTTTGAAGGAACATATTTTACACACATAGGGCATTTTCAGCTGGCAAGACCCCACCTCTATCCCATATCCATTTCTCTCCATTCACAGAAGAGTTTTTATTTTGCACTGTATTTGAGAGAGGCGAAAGGATGTTTTTATCTAGTCAAGGCAGAGGCTGAGGTGTGGTTAAGAAGAATGAAGAGGATTGGAATGGTGTCTGTTTTACACTGATTTCCTTAGATGATTTTGAGCTGGAATTTCCCGATGCTTTCCTCAAACATACCAGGGGGATGAGTTGGGATAAAAAGCATTTAAAATAGTTTTTAATATCTCCATGGATAATATATGCCTAATCATTGTGTAGCTTTTGTTAGATATTTATTTTTTAGAAACCTTTCTAACCTCAAACAATTCTATAGAATGTTGAAAAAAAAATCAGGTTTATTTTGTTCCAATTCCATACACATTTCTGTTTTCCCCTGGCTCATTTCTCTGGAATTATTTCTGTGTCTGCTTTTGAAACATGAATTGATGTACTATTCTGAAAAAAAAAAATTCAACAAATGTCAACTCAAACATCAACATTAATGTATCTAATGAGAAGTGTGCCTTGCTTGGTTATTTCACTCCCAACCTCCCCCCAGGCTTAAAAAGAAACAACTTTGCCTTTACAAACATAATGTTCTCACATTTAGAAAGTCTTTTTTCAATGAAAATAATTTTTAATGTCCTTTTTTTTTTTTTTTTGAAACAGGGTCTCTCTTTGTTGCCTAGGCAGGAGTGCAGTGGCGTGAACACAGCTTACTGCAACCTCAACCTCCTGTGATCAAGCAATCCTCCCAAGTAGCTGGGACCACAGGCATGAGCCACCAAGCCCCACTACATTTTTTGGTATTTTTTGTAGAAACAGGTGTCTCACTATGTTGCCCACTCTGGTCTTGAACTCCTGGACTCAAGCAATCCTCCCACCTCAGGCTCCCAAAGTGCTGGGATTATAGGTGTGAGCCATGGCTGGCCTTTTTAATATCTTACAAGGACATTTTTGTATTCAGGGTCTTTGGTGGGGGCAAAGGGAATCATGTTATCATTATTGTTATTACTGTTTCTTCTTAATGTTACCTGACAGAAAGTTAAAATATAATACTGTGCAGTTTAGTATCTGACACTTTACAATCCTTCTTTGAGCACTCTGTGGAAAGAGGGTCTTAAAGACAGAGAGACTAAACTTTTTTTTTTTTGAGACAAGGTCTCGCTCTTCGCCCAGGCTGGAATGCACGATCTTGGCTCAGTGCAACCTCCACCTCCCAGGTTCAAGCAATTCTCCTGCCTCAGCCTCCGGAGTAGCTGGGATTACAGGTGTGTGACACCATGCCTGGCTAATTTTTGTATTTTTAGCAGAGATGGGGTTTTGCCATGTTGCCCAGGCTGGTCTCTAACTCTTGGACTCAAGCAATCCACCTGCCTCAGCCTCCCAAAGTGCTGGGATTACAGATGTGAACCACCACACCTGGCCAGATTAAACTATTAAAAAGGGACTTCAAAAATTTCTGGTGACAACATGTGGCAGACTCAATGAGGCAGATCTCTGTAACCCTCTGCACAGAAATCCAAACCATCTGATTCCCCAAGAATTAGTATATTTGGGAGTGTCCACAAATAGCACCCTTATTATATTAATCTATCACTACATAGAAAATGACCTCAAAATGTTGGGAATTCAAGACCAGCCTGACCAACATGGAGAAACCCCGTCTCTACTAAAAATACATAATTAGCCAGGCATGGTAGCACATGCCTGTAATCGCAGCTACTCGGGAGGCTGAGGCAGGAGAATTGCTTGAACTCGGGAGGTGGAGGTTGCAGTAAGCCAAGATTGTGCCATTGCACTCCAGCCTGGGCAACAAGAGTGAAATTTCGTCTCAAGAAAAACCAAAACAAAAAACAAAAAAAACCCAGAAAATGACCTCAAAATGTACCAGCTTAAAACAGTAAACATTTTTTATCTCACATAGTTTCTGTGAGCCAGGACTTTGGGAGTGACTTAGCTGAGTGGTTCTGACTTAGGGTCTTTCAGGAGATTTTGGTAAAGATGTTGGCTGTGCTATAGTCACTTGAAGGCTTATCAACAAGCATAGAATTTGCTTCCAAGATGGCTCATTCACATGGCTGCTGGCAAGAGGCCTCACCACTTTCTATAGGGCTGCTGGAATGTCCTCAAGACAGGGCAGTTGAATTCTCCCAGAGCAAGTGATCCAAGAGAAGGCAAGATGGAAGATGCAATGTCTTTTATAACTGAGCTTCAGAAGTCACACACCGTCATTTCCTACATAGCTTATTGAGTACAGAGATTAGCTCTATTCATTGTGGGCAGAAACTGCACAAGGGCCTGAATACCAAGAGATGGGAATTTTGGGGGCCATCCTGGAGGTTGGCTATCACAGTCTGCCCTTTGGTCACCAATGATTCACATATCTCCCAAATGCACTCACTTCTTCCCAACATCCCTAAAAGTCTCAACCCATTACATTATCAGCTCAAAGTCTGGAGTCCTGTCATCTAAATTGGGACCAGGTGTGGATGAGACTCTCAGGTGTAGTGTTTAAATTGCAGCTCCTCAAGTATAGTTCATTTGAATATCTATGTCTCCCACACCCCAACATATAATGGTGGGACAGGTCTAAGATAACTGGTACAGACACTGCTGCTTAAAAAGGAGGGAAGACAGTAGGCTTGAGAAGTCACTGGGCCATAGAATCCTTAAATCCAGTTAGACACATGTTGGAAATTCTTTGATTAGAGTTCAAACCTACTCCTCTTCAGGAATGACTCCCCCACGGCTTTTGACTTCACCTGTTGAGCTCTTGATTCCACTCTCTGAGTCATCTTTCCTTTTCCATTAAAAATAACTCACGTTTGCAGCTGTATAATTGTACCAATTTACCTACTGCAAGTAGAATTTAGGAGGTCCAAAGGCTCCTTTTCATTTTGTACTCTCTCTGTGTGTCCATGCTGGCAGTGCTTCTGCTAAATAATTCTTTTGGAAACTTTGTGAATCTTCTATAAATTGAATTGGGGTCCATACCATTGGATAAAAATTATACCTACAGCTCTTTTCAAGTTAAACCCTTTTCTACTCTGTAGAGTCCCTCTACTGAAACTGCTGAAGCACAACACCATAAACTTTCTCTGAGCTCTATTGTTTGTTTGAATGATTCTCTGAATCAGTGCTGTAGATCCTTTTGAGGTCTGAACAAAGGATTTTACAGTCACACTTTTACCTTCATCATTTGATGAAGTTTTCCTGGGAGTATCCTGGAGTTTTTCTTTGCCTGGAAGCCATTTTTTCACTGTAGCGTCATTTGCCATCTGGGGAAGCTGGGAATTTTCAAAACTTGCAAGTTCAGATTCTTTTTTTTTAAGTCCTTCCTTTAGATTATCTCTTTCTTTTCACATTTTGCTATAATCAGCAAGAAAACATCAGTTAGCACCTTCAACAGTCTACCTCAAAATATCCTTATTTGGGACACTCAGCTGGTTGACACAATTTCTACTTTGCCCGTTACTGCAGGTGACAATGTTACTAAACTGCCGCTGCTTTGTAACAAGGACCCTGCTCCTCCAGTTCCCAAAAACATGTTTCTCATTTCCCTTTAAGCTCCCACCTGCAGCCTTCTCAAAGGCCATCAGGATTCTACAGTTTCTTCAAAGACTCTAGTCTTTTTTTTTTTTTTTTTTTTTTTGATACAGAGTTTCGCTCTTGTTGCCCAGGCGGGAGTGCAATGGTGCAATCTTAACTCACTGCAAACTCTGCCTCCCAGGTTCAAGCAATTCTCCTGCCTCAGCCTCCCTAATAGCTGCAATTACAGGCATGTGCCACCACGCCTGGTTAATTTTGTTATTTTTAGTAGAGATAAGGTTTCTCCATGTTGGTCCTATCTTCAGGCGATCTGCCCGCCTCGCGTCTCCCAAAGTGCTGGGATTATAGGCGTGAGCCACCACTCCCGAAAAAGACGCTAGTCAGAGACTCTAGTCTTTCACTGACATTGTCCTCGAAGTCCTTCCGGCTTCTATCTACTGCTCAGTTCCAAAACCACTCCAACAGTTTAGGTTTTTGTTATGATAAAACCTTATTCTTTTAAATAAAATTTGTGTTTGTTGTCTATTGCTGCATAATGTGGGAATGGAGAGGAAACTTCACCCTCAGCAGGTTTCCTGAAAAATCACCTGAACAAAGGGAGATTAATAGGAGAAAAGACATATAAATTTATTTAATATAAATTTTACATTACCCAGAGTCTTCAGAATGAAGACTCAAAGATACAACTGAAAATATTTTTATACTTAGGTTCAATGAAGTATGAACAACCATGTAGAAATATGATTGAAGAAAAAAGGGTATGATCTAATGCTAATTTCAGAGGTGTCTGAACCAGAGCAACTCCATCTTGAATAAGGGGCCATGTAAAATAAGACTGACACCTACTGCACTGCATTCCTAGATGTTAGGCATTCTAAGTCACAGGATTAGATAGGAGGTCAGCACAAGATACAGGTCATAAAGACCTTGCTGACAAAACAGATTGCAGTAAGGAAACCAGCTAAAACCCACCAAAACCAAGATGGTAATGAGAGTGACCTCTGGTGGTCCTCATTGCTATACTCCCCACCAGCACCATGACAGTTTATAAATGCTGTAGCTACAAAATTAGCCAGGCATGGTGGCGCATGCCTTTAATCCCTGCTACTTAGGAGGCTGAGGGAGGAGAATCGCTTGAACCCGGGAGGCAGAGGTTGCAGTGAATTGAGCAGAGGTCACACCCTTGCACTCCAGCCCAAGCAACAAGAGCAAAACTCTGTCTCAAAAAAAAAAAAAAAAAAAAAAAAATGCTATGGCAACCTCAGGAAGTTACCCTATATGGTCTAAAAAGGGGAGGCATGAATAATCCACCCCTCGCTTAGCATATAATCAAGAAATAACCATACAAATGGGCAACCAACAGCCCTCAAGCTGCTCTATCTATGGAGTAGCCATTCTTTTATTCTTTTACTTTCTTAATAAACTTGCTTTCACTTCATGGGACTCACCCTGAATTCTTGTTTTTTTTTTTGAGAGGGAATCTTGCTCTGTCACCAGGCTGGAGTGCAGTGGCAATCTCGGCTCACTGAAACCTCCGCCTCCTAGGTTCAAGGGATTCTTCTGCCTCAGCCTCCTCAGTAGCTGGGACCACCGGCAAGTGCCACCACGCCTGGCTAATTTTTGTATTTTTAGTAGAAATGGGGTTTCATCATGTTGGCCAGGATGGTCTGGATCTCTTGACTTCGTGATCTGCCCGCCTCGGCCTCCCAAAATGCTAGGATTACGTGAGCCACTGCGCCCAGCCCCCACCCTGAATTCTTAATTGCACAAGATCAAAGAACCCTCTCTTTCTGATAGCACTATCAGACTGAGTGGGGAGAGCAGGGCCTGCCTGTCTAGATTCTTCTTGGCCTTTCTGTGCAACATTCCTTTCTTCTAGGAACAGGCAGGACTTTCTCTGGAATGGGGGGACTTATGACCTGCAATCAAGCAAGGTAAGTCAGATAATTTCTTTTTGGCCAGTTTTTACACAGAAATGTGGGGGAAAGTTAGAGTAATACTTGTAAGTTTTATGACTGGCTTTAGGAAAAAGAGGTTCTGGTGTCTATGACTCACAGAAGGATTCTGGTTTCTATGGCTAGCCTCGGGGGGAGAATGAGGGGCTAGAGACAGGAAAGTGGGAGAAGGTTCGAGAGAAACTTATGCTTCAGACACCTTCATTTTGGGGTATCATTTTCTAAGCCCCAACAAAAACAAATTACCCCAAAACTTTGAGTCATCTTGGGGGCTGGTCATCACACTTGGCATTGCCGCTGTCGTCCCATTGTAGTTAGCAATGGCTCTAAGGCAGCTCCGAGATCCTCAGAGCCAGCAGATGTGGAGAACGGTGCAGTTTGCAGCTGCAGCTGTTTTTCTGAGTGCATGTGAGACTTCCAGAAATGGTGTAGTCCTAAATAAACAGGTGTCAGCTGTTATCTGGCTGATAGCCCTTAAGCCTTTTAACATTTGAACTCTACACAAATGAGGAAACCTAGATTCAGAGAGGTGAAGAAACTTGTTAAGGTTTACAGCACCAGAAGCTAGCTGAGTTGGGATTCAAACTCAGATCTCTTAGATTGGATATTACCATATTCATCTGTGGTTACAGTAGGTACTATCCCCCCTAATTGCCTGATTCTAAGTAACTTTACCTGTCTTTTCCTTCCGGCTGTGAAATCTATTTCTATTGCCTTCACTTATGCCAAACAGAAGAATCGAGTTTAGTAAGATGCATAACATAGTATATTTAATTTCAGAAAAATCTTTAGAAATTGAAAAGAGAAGAGGGTGGAATTTCAAAGTCCACTGCTTTAGGGAAAGTAATACACCCCTTCAGCTGATCCCATTCTTATGTAATTAGACTGTCACTTCAGTGACTGATTTCATTTTCCCCCAACAAGCCCCTGAGAACACCTAAATCTCATCTCATGCTGTTATCATATTAGCTAACATCTTATCCTATTAAAGTCAGTGCAGTGAAATATAGTATCTCCCAGCCCATCCCAGCCCTGCCAAAATATAAAGAATGAAGCCTTTATGGCTGAGGCTAACTGTTCCTCAGAAGCCTATTGGTGAGAGATATACAAAACAATTCCAAGGCCCAATTCCCTTCTGAATATTTTCATTTCATCCAGTGCTTACAAGCAAGTGTTTCACTTCTTGGTAACATTACAATGCTCTGGCCAGGCGAGGTGGCTCATGTCCATAATCCCATCACTTTGGGAGGCCGAGGCAGGCACCTGAGGTCAGGAGTTCGAGACCAGCCTGACCAACATGTAGAAACCTCGTCTCTACTAAAAATTCAAAATTAGCCAAGTGTGATGGCGAATACCTGTAATCCCAGCTACTCAGCAGGCTGAGGCAGGAGAATCACTTGAACCCGAGAGGCTGAGGTTGCAATGAGGCAAGATCATGGCATTGCACTCCAGCCTGGGCAACAACAGCAAAACTCTGTCTCAAAAAACAACAACAACAACAAAAAAAAAAAAACCCAAACAAACAGAAAAAAAAATTACAATGATCTAAATACCCAAACCCTTAAAAAATAAGCAGGTGTAAAGATAACTTCAGAGAAGCTCCGATCAAGACATTTTCATTACATGCAATTAGTATCATACTTGCTAAATAGTTCCTGTAACTAGAAGTGTTAGATGTGTCGCTCACATAAAGAGACCACCAGGCAGGCTTTGTGTGAACCACATGGCTGTTTATTCACCCGGGGTGCAGGCAGGCTGAGTTCAAAAAGAGAGTCAGCGGAGGGCGGTGGGATAGGAGTTGGTTTTATTGGTTGGGGCAAGTGGTCAGTTAAAGGTGGTAATCTATTTTAGGGAGGGGAAGGGCATCACGGGATTCATGGTCACAAGGGTAGGGGTTATCTATTACAAACAGGCATAATCATAAGGGTGGGAGGCTATTGGTTGCAAGCAGAGGGAAGGGTGCAGTAAGTTACATAGCAACAGGGGGTTGGGGTCTTGAGAAACCCAATGTCCAGGGGGAAATTTTCACAAGGTTGAGCAGGAACAATGGTTGCAGGTTGCAGCGGGAGAGCAATTAGTGAGGCAGGAACAAGTTGTTTCACTTCTTTCTACGGCCACCTGATTACTTGTGGATGCTTCAGACTTTCTGACTTCTGGGGGACCATCCAGAGGTATATGTGCCAGTCACCAAGGCTAAAATAGGCAGACTTGACTTGGAGGCCTGACAATAGCAATACTAACATGTCCCATTTTTATATTCATTATTTTATTCACTGTAAGAATTCAAAAGATTTCATTGATTGTTGTTTCAGTTTTCTTCAGACACTTTCTATAGTCTCTGCTAGTGGAGGCCTTCATTTCACCAGTGTGAAAACGAAAGGCCAAGAGAGAGATTTAAAAGAACATCCAGTCCATTGTGAGTTAATCTCTGACTTCCTTCCTGGTCCCCAAGCCAGCTCCCTAACCCCTGGGTGGTGCTAATTCTTTTTGGCAAAATGATGTTTTCCAAACTGCTCTTCTTGAAAATGCTTTCTTAGGGGTGGTCTTCGCTTTTACCTGAGTGGGCTTCAGGGAATGGAAGCAGACACTTAATCATCTGTGACATCAGCCCTCTTTGGGAGTGAGAAAAATCCCTAAATTTGCCTTCCATTACTCCAGTTGGAAAAGCAGTCACCTCTGGACTGGAAGTAATTAAAGTCTTTGTGTTTCCGTGGTTAGTGCACTGCCCTTGTAAAGACGGGATTATGAGGGGAAATCTCCCCCAAGGCGTGTTCTCTCCATTTATTTATTTATTTTGGAACTCAGTTGCAGATATACTAGTTAGTCATACTACTCAGATCATAACCTGTCTTTCGTTTATGCAAGTCATCGTTCTTATGTAATTTTAATTTAATTCTTTTTATCTACAAACTCCCACTCTCATTCCCCCAACTTCTTCCCCACAGAAACTCACTCTAATGTGTTTGATAAATATCCTTGAGTATATATCTATCTTTAAAAAATGTTCCATTATTTTGTTTATGTACCTGTTAGTCCTTACATAAATATGGCACTAAGGAATGCTTCCTGTTTCTTTCTTCTATTTTTAATACAATGCTGAGATTGTAAAAATCTTGGATATCCACTCCTTGATAACATTTGGTATTATCTGACTTTTTAATTTTTGCCAGTGGGTATAAAGTGATAACTTGTATTATTTTTGCATGTCCTGGTTTACTTATAAAGATAAATGGCTCTTTATATCCTTGTTATATGAGCAGCGTGTTCATAGCTTTTGCTTGCTTTTGATTGAATTCTCTGACATTTCATTATTGTTTTCATAGAATTTTCTTGTTTCTTCTGGGTAATTAATCCTGGTCAGTTTTAGACATTGTAAATATCTTCTCCCAGTCTGTCACCTGTCCATTAACATTGTCTAGTGGTGTCCTTTTTGAATAGAGATTTTATGTTCTGATGTAGTCAAATCCATTCTGTTTTAAAAGTTTACTCCAAAAGTTTATACATATACACTACAATATCTTCTTTCTTTATCTTTGTGGTTTTACCTTTCACATTAAGTTCCATCTAGAAGTTACCTTAGTATATGGTTTGAGATAGGGGTCTAACTTAACCTTTTCTTTTTCCATAGAGTGAGACAGTTTTCTTAATATCTTGACTCAATTTATAATCTTATCTATGAATAAAGAAATTTGTATTGTGGGAGGTACCATAATGATGTAGATAAGAGTAGAGAGTGAGGGACAGCTAACAGGTGACTTATTTCCCCTAAGTATGCTCTCTAAAAGTGGCACCTTTTCAAAAAAGTTTTAAGATAACATATAGCCATTGTAGTTATTTAGACTATGATGACAAGACGTTAGAGGAGTGGAGTTGAGAATGGAGGAGGTCTCGGTTCAAGAAACACAAATAAGCCACAGGGTCCACAGACAGTCAAAATGAGGAAGAGCCATCCTGAAAAGGCTGAGGCAGCCTCTTCTGATGGGGAGGGATGAGGAGTGAGCACAGGTAGTTTCAGAGTGGGTCATTCCTTCAGTCATTAACTTATTCATTTGATAAGTGTTGGAAACTTTCCATGGGTGAGTCCCTCTCCCCAGGCTCTGAAGATGAGCTGCAAAACAAAGCCATGACGCTGCCAGTGCATTTATACTTCTAGCATATGTTAACATTCTTCTATTTCTGTTCACCCTCCACATTACCACCAGGATCATCCTTTCAGAATTGCAAATTTAATTAAGATATACTTATCTTCTGAATATTCTTTAGATTTCCATTGCCTACTGCAAACTCAGCATGGTATGCAAGGTCCTCCCTGATTTGACCACCTGTTTACCTCTCCAACCTCATCTCCTGCTCCTCCCCCCAACTACTCTACACCTTGGTTCCCCATAGACCAGGGGGAGATATTTCGTATATGCGAAACATCTGGTGACACCAAATAAGGCAATTCCCCCCATTTTCTTATGAAATGACCCTATAACAAACTTGTATGGCCAACTTGAATGCATAAATGTTGGGGATATAGCTGAAAATTTCCAGTGTCTCCTTATAATATTTCATGTATTAATTTAATTACATATATTTTAAATAAATATATACAGTATTAATTTAGAAACATTAGTTCTTTTTGTCTCTCAAATTTCATGAGTAAGTTTATTCCAACTCTTCATAGGCAGTTCTGACAATGTTTGTCTTCATCACCACTAGAGCCACGTTTTGAGTCACAGAACACAGCTTTTCAAAGCATTCCATCTTCACAGCTTTCTACACTGTTTGTAACATAGGACTTTTTGAAATGAAATGATGCAGCCACTGGAATTTGTATCACAAGTCATACATATACCTTTACATAACAACAGGACATTTTTAAAAAGTCTCTCATAGGCTGGGCGTGGTGGCTCATGCCTGTAATCCTAACACTTTGGGAGGCTGAGGCGGGCGGATCACCTGAGGTCAGGAGTTGAAGACCAGCCTGGCCAACATGGTAAAACCCCATCTCAACTAAAATACAAAAATTAGCTGGGCATGATGGTGGGTACTTGTAATCCCAGCTACTCGGGAGGTTGAGACAGGAGAATCGCTTGAAACTGGGAGTTCAATGAGCGGTTGCAATGAGCTCAGATCACACCACTGCACTCCAGCCTGGGCAACTGAGCGAAACTCTGTCTCAAAAAAAAAAAGTCCCTTATAGGTGAGAATATATATATTCTCCATGATGTAGCCATGTGCTATGTTGTTGCTTTTCAATAGTGGACTTTAAAAAGCTACTTCACAATGACATGCACCACTAAGCATTTTGAGGACATACCCCAGGCAAGGAATAATACTGAGTCTTTAAATCAATCTCTCTCTCTCTTTCTCTCTCTCTCTCTCTCTCTCTCTCTCTCACTCTGTCCTTTGGGTTCTGGGCTCTGTGTGCCTGCTTTCCTCTCTTTGCCTCTCTCCCCTTTTAGCAAACCCTGCTCTCAGACTGTGCAGGGCAGAGGGGGCAAAGAACACTGGATGGAGAGAGACTCTGTTGTGAGCGAGCTCCCTCTTTAGTCCCAGCTATTCTGGGAAGTGTTCTTGGGAGCCTCAGGAATGAGTGCATATGCACACGTGCACACACACACACACACACACACACACACTCTCAACTAATTTCATCTACTTCCCTAAATGGCCATTTATTTTATTTAGAATAAAGTAACCCAGAAATCACCTCATAAAATGAGAGACTTTGAAAGAAATCAAGTATAAGATAGCCCTTTTCTGAAAGATAATTTGGGGCCAGAATCTTGCATTGCATTTGGCAGTTAGGAGTGGTTAGTTTCTATGGTTCCCCTGAACCATGCCATGCTTTGCCATGCCTCCACGGCTTTGCACTTGGTGTTCCCTCTCCTGTAATGCCCACCTCCTCTCCTCTCTCAACCGCTGCCTACCCCTGTGCCCAGCCGTGCCTCTGTTCTTGTGCTTCATAAATCATAAAGCAGCCATGTGTCTCTCCTACTGTGCCGTGAACTCCACGGGGGAATGAGCTGTATCTGTTGACTCTGGTGTGCTCAGCACTCGGGATAGCATCTAGTACCTAGTTTTCTCCCTTGAAACTTGAAGTGGTGGGCCAAGAGGGAAACATGATTGAAAGGATCACTACATGACTTATTGTCCCAACTGGGATACCTTGAGAATGAAATGGAGCACTGCTGACAATCATGCCAGGATACTAGGTAGAGACCACAACTGTCCTATGTATAGTGTGATGAACAGTCGTCTTACTAAGGTAACCAAGGGGGGCAGCCTTAGATTCTAGTCCCCCAGTAATCCTCCTAGATCAATAGTTTCTCTTTCATGGATCCAAGTCCCTTCCTTCTTTCCTGTTCCTCTTCCCTTCTTTTTTTCTCTTCTTGCTCAGCAAGACTGTCCAATCTTGCCAAAATACAACCCTACAATTCTCATCCTTACTTTGCAGGTAATTTCAGGATGATAGGAGTCCATAAATCTCAATGCAGAGTGTACAGTGGGTGGGGTAGGGTGGGAAGTGTCTTGAATGCAACTCTTCTGAGGGATAAAAACTCAAGATCTTTTAATTTCCTTCCTTAGAAACAGTCCTAGTGACTCAGAGAAAATGCTCAGCAAAGAAAACCTCTTAGAATAATTCAAACATGTTTACTCTGTCTTCATCCTGAAATCCATATACACCCTAAGGCACATTGGAGACCTGACAAAAATCAGAGTTGAACTGAAAGGAATCAGTGCGTCATGCAAGAAAGGAAAATTTGATCTGCAGTGAAAAATGCCCTCATGAGTCAGTGGAAGCTGGGTATCATGACAGCTAGAGTAAACATTTCAGAACCTGACAATTCTGAATTTGAATCCTGGCTCTACCACCTACTTAGCTGGGCAACTCTGAGCACATTATTTAGCCTCTTTAACTTCAATTATCGTACATGTAAAATGGGGAGGGGGTGGTCATATCAGACCCACTTCATTGTGAGGATTAAATGAGATAACTAAACAGCCCAAGCAATAATAAACAATCATTCAGTGCAAACTATTGCTTTATAAGCACATTAGCAAAAGTTACAAGTACACCTGTTTTTGGATGCAAATAGTTATACCAGGTTTTTTTTTTGTTTTGGACAAGGTCTTGCTCTGTTAGCCAGGCTGGACTGCAATGGTGCAAGCTCACTATACCCTCAAAATTTGGGGCTCAAGCAATTCCCTGCCTCAGCCTCCTTGAGCAGCTGGGACTACAGGCGTGTGGCACCACACCTGGCTAATTTTAAAATTATTATTTTTTTTTGTAGAGACAGGATCTCACTATGTTGCTGGGGCTGGTCTTGAACTCCTGGCCTCAAGCCATCCTCCCACCCTGGCCTCCCAAAGCACTGGGATTATAGGTGTGAGCCACTGTGCATGGCCATTAATGATCAGAGCAGTGGATTGAGAATGCAGAAATCCAAGTTCTTGCCATGCCTCTGCCACTAATGAGCTATGTGGCTCTGAGCAAGTCCTTTAATTTCACTGGCTTTTCAGTCTCCTCTGTGAAATGAGTGACTTGGAGTGGAGTATTCCTGTTTCGGTTACCTATTGGTATGTCACACATCACTCCAAAACTTAGGTGTTGAAAAAAACAATAATAATTCATTATTTCTCAGGATGGTATGGCTTGTCTGGGCTCAGGTAGGTGGTTCTTCTGCTTTATTGGCTGGGATCACTCATGCAGCTGCTTTCAGTGGGGTGCTCAGCTGGAGCTGCAACATCCAACATGGTGTTACCCACTTGTTTGGCAGCTGTGTTTGGCAGCCTCAATTCTCCCCTAAGGAGAGGAACTCTTATCATCTAGGGCCATTCTCTCTCCACAGTCCCTCCAGCTGGATAACCTGAACTTCCTTACATGGAAGCTGACTTCCAAGAGGCTCAAAATGGAAGCTTGAAAGTTTCTCAAGGCCTACTCCAGATGTCATTCAATATTACTTTCACTGTGGAATATTTGTCAAAACAAGTCAGTGGTCAACTAAGATTCAAGGAGAGGGAGAAGGCTCCACCTCCTGAAGACTTTCAGAGTTACATTATAAAAGGGCATATAGGATGGGAGGGATTGTTCTGAGCATTTTTCAAATCAATTACCATAATCTGTGTGGTCCATGTTGGCTCTGCCAGTCCATATTTAAACCTAAAACTCTGAGGCAATTCCCGTTCTTCACAATTTGGTTTTGAACTTTGTGAATTCCCTACTGAGTGCCTAGTATGTTCCAAATCTTGAACCCTTTTTGCTCTCAGTTTAGCTCTAATAGACATTCATTGTTTTTTCTACCTAGTATCCCTTCAGCCTTCTTCTGGTAACCAAGCTCCCCAGTTTCCCTCCAGGGACGTGGTGCACACATAGCTGGTTACAGCCCAGCTTCCTCACTAACAGAACCCTCATCTGTCCAGATATTTAGATATTAACATCCTCAGCCCCAGGGCATGAACCGTCATCAAGCTAAGCCAATCATGAGAATCCCAACCTCTTTTGCCAGTAATTTGTTTTGAGGTGTACGTGTGACCAAGCTCTGCCTAATGAGACATCAAGGCAAGTCTTATTGGGATGCTTCTGGAAAAGATTTCCTTTGTAAACAGAAGAAAGAGACTTGCAAGAGGAAAGTCCTGTCCCTTCCTTCCTGCTTTAGGATCTTGTGATGGACAAGCTGTGGAAGTCATCTTATAATCATTAGGGTAAGGGACCAGAGAAACACCTAGACCCATGACATTATTAAGCTTTGGATTTATCCAACTGCTATGTCACCCAGTGCTATGATTAGTATATGGTTTGTTTGGTCCTGCCAAGTCTCATGTTGAAATTTGATCCCCACTGTTGGAGGTGGGGCCTGGTGGGAGATGTTTGGATTATTGGATTATGGGGGTGGATCCCTCATGGAGGGCTTGATGGCATTCTCAAGGGAGTACGTTAATTTTCACTTTGTCTCCCCCAACCCCCTGCCCTGCACCCCAAGAACCAATTGTGGAAAAGAGCCTGTTACCTTCTCTTTCCTCCTCCTCCTCCTCCTTACTTTCTCTTTCTCTCTCTACCCCCGATACTCTTGCTCTGTGGCAGGCCCCCTTCATCTTCCACCATAAGGGGGAAGCAGCTTGAGGCTCTCACCAGATGCAGATGCTGGCACCATGCTTCTTGTACAGCCTGTGAACCATGAGCCAAATAAATCTCTTCTTTTATAAATTATCCAGTCTCAGTTATTTCTTTATAACAACACAGATGAACTAAGACACCAACCCAGATCTGCTTACCTCTGGACTTCTTGTTATGTGAGATAATACACCCCATATAAACAAGCAAATCTGTTATCTGCTGTTAAAAGAATTCTTCTCCCACCCCTCTGAATCTGTATGGTTCTTAGAGACACTGACTCCGTGGGTGATTCTAGGAAGGCGCTCACAACCCAAAACTAAGCAATTAGCATCTGCATTCGCCTGATCACAGTGGTTATTTCAAAGATGGGCCAGGACTCTGGCAGAGCCAATGACAGGCAATGTGATTTTCCTTGGGCCTTCTGAGAAAGAGGAATTTTTTTTTCTTTTTTTTCCTGCTGGACCTAGAAGCAGAGAGGAATAGTGGCTGGAGCTGCTGGATTTCCCTACATCTTGCTGACTTGAAGAGCCAACTCCATGGAAGGTAAACACAAGAGAAAAAAAAGAACACCAATTCCTTTTTTCTAAAAAAAAAAACTTTTAAAAAAATTATAGACTCAGAAAACTGATTTTTGATAAGATAACTGAGTCTTAAATCCAATAATGTCTGAAGCCCTAATTCTGTATTTTTCAGTTTAGTTTACCCACCCCTTTTTTGGAATAGACTTTCCTGATAAGACTTTCTATCACTTATAAAGAACAGAATCCCAGCTAAGGAAGTGTGGATATTCATTATGAAACCAACCACCAAGCTGTCACTTTAATTCTATCATACTCTCTTGGACTTTTATTTGGAAACTTTGTTCCTTGTCCAGGTTCATTCATTCCTATAGATATACTTGCCACTTGCAATTAGATGGTCTAGCTCTTAAGACTAAGGCCTTGTGACTAGGTCTGCTCCTAGGTTCAAATCCTGATTCTGCACTGATTAGATCTGTGGCCTTGCACAGGTCTTTTAAATGTCTGGGTTCTTTAGCTACAGCATGTTTAAAACTAGGGTTATAATTGTTTCTGCCTCATAGGGTTATTGTGAAGATAAAATGAGTGAATGTATACAAAGTGCTTAGCCAGTACAGTACCTGGCACATACTAAGCTTTCACAAATGTTTGTTATTATTAATAAAAACCTAACTTAGTATGGTAGGCAGAGTAATGGACCCACAAAAATATCTATGTCCCAGTCTTCAGAACCTGTGAATATACCATGTTACATGGCAAAGGGGATTTATGGTTGCAGATGAAATTAAGGTTACTAATCAGCTGACCTTTTAATAGAAAGATTATCCTGGATTATCCAGTGGGTTGAATGTAATCACAGGAGTCTTAAAAGTAGAAGAGGAAGACAGAGGGGCAAGCAGAGTGATGCAATATTGTAAGAAGAACTCAATCTGCTATTTCTGGCTTTGAAAATGGAGGAAAGGGGACACGAGCCAAGGAATGTAGGCAGCCTCTAAAAGATAGAAAACGCAAGAAAGCAAATGCTCTCCTAGAGTCTCTAAAAAGGAATGCAAGCTCTAAACCTTGACTTTAGTCTGGTGAGACCTGCTACTGATCACCTTCCCATTTCACTCTCATTGCTACCATTGACCCTGCAGTGAATGAGACAGGCATGACACTACCCTCACGTAGCTTATGAGGTGTGCATTCTGTAGCAACTAGGGCTTTATGAAAACCTACTTGGTAATGGATAGATTTTACCAAGGAGAATCAGGAGATATAAATCATTATGGCTACGCAGGAGAGACGTAAGACAGAAACCCATGAAAGGGAAAGTATCAATGGAACAGGGGGTTGCAAATTAGAATAAGAGCTGAGATGGTAGATACTTGCAATTCCTCCTGCTGCAAACTGAATGTTTGTGTCTCCCCAGAATTCATACATTAAAATCCTAACTCTCAATGTGATGGTAGTAGGAGGGGGAAACTTTGGGAGATAATTAGGTCATGAAGGTACAGTCCTCATGAAGAGGATTAATGCCCTTATAAAAAGAGAGGTACAAGAGCTTGCTGCCTCTCTCTACTTTCTGGCACGTGAGGACAGAGTGAGAAGACTGACATCTGTAAACCACAAGAGTACCCTCAGCAGACATCAGTCTGTTGGTGACTTGATCTTGGACTTCCCAGCCTCCAAAGCTGTGAGAAATTAATCTCTTGTTGTTTAAGCCACTCAGTCTTTGGTAATTGTGCAAAGCAGCCCAAAAAGACTAAACCACCATCTACAATGAGAGTCCTAAGGTTGGACTAATTTGTCATAGCAGGCTGAATAGACTAGACATCATCCATATTGGGGAGTGCTCAGGGAGGAAGAGACATCTGTTTTGGTAGTATGAAAGTCGTGCCTCCCATGTGCCAAGCTAAGGGCCAATATAGGCTTTTCCTTTTAACATAGTGGTGCCTTCCATCCTCACCACAACCTTTTAAGAGATGTTATTAGGCCCCTTTCATAGAGGATGAAATGAACACATGTAGAAATTAAGTAACTTAAATATGTTTACACAATAAGTATAATGGTGAAATGGAATTTTTAATTAAAGAATCAAATTTCTTTAAAATTTTTTTTGCCCAGAAAGAACCACATCTTCCCTCTCTCCATGCAGAGTTGACTTAGTTGTTTCAATGTTCTTTTTACATTGTCTGCCTCACATTGTAAATTCCTTAAGAGCCAAAATTGTTTGGGCTGATTTACTCAAAACAGTGCACCAGTAAGCTTAATGCTCAATCCTATACTTCATCAAATCTTAGATGCCGTTCATTGGAATACACACCATCAATCCATATAGCACTAAGAAAAAAAAGTTAGGGATCATAAGACTTCCTGATTGGAAAATGTGTAAAAATATGTATCTTACAGTCCATAAAATAAAGTTACAAATATTTTTTTAATGATGGTGTTGATGAAGTGTCAAATCCCAGTTTGCTGGTCTGTTTCCAGGCTTACCTATGATTTAGATTTCTTATACTTCAGCCCAGACTTTTTTTTTAAGACAGGGTTTCACGCTGTCATCCAGGCTGGAGTGCAGTGGCATGATAAAGTCTCACTGCAGCCTTCAACTTACGGGCTTGAGCAATTCTCACCTTAGAGATGGGTCACTATGTTGCCCAGGCTCACTATGAACTCCTGGCCTCAAGGGATCCTCCTGCTTTGGCTTCCCAAAGTGCTGAGATTGAGGCGTAAGCCACCATGCCAGGCTCAGCCCAAATCATTTAAAAATGTCTTAATGCCGGGCACAGTGGCTCATGCCTGTAATCCCAGCACTTTGGGAGGCCAGGGTGGGTGGATTACCTGAGGCCAGGAGTTTGAGAACAGCCTGGCCAAGATGACCCTGTCTCTACTAAAAATATACACAAATTAGCTGGGTGTGGTGGTGTGCGCCTGTAGTCCCAGCCACTCAAGAGGCTGAGGCAGGAGAATCGCTTGAACCCAGGAGGTGGAGGTTGCAGTGAGCCGAGATCACGCTGCTGCTTTCCAGCCTGGGTGACAGAGTGAGACTCCATATTGGGGAAAAAAAAAAGTCTTAAGTAAGTTTTCTTTGAAAAATTCCTTTGGAAGTTTTACATTATTCAAAATGTGATACTGTTCAGAAATATCACCACAAAACATCAATAATGTTGATATTTTGAAATTGATTATGTGTTGGACACTGTGCTGACTGCATTAAATATTCCTCTTGATTTCTCCTGACCTTCTCTTGCATAATTAGGTTTTTCTTATTGCCATTTACAGACAATAAAATCGAGGTTTAGAAGTTTGGTTACTTCCAAGACTAACCAGTCAGCAAATGGTAGAGATAAATAAGACTCGAGTCTCTGCCTGGGACCTCAGTGCTTGTGGCCTTTGTTGTTTCAAGCAAAAGCAGGGGGATAAAAGCTTCTGTTTGCCTTTAAAACAATTTTCCTGACTCACAGCAACTCTACCCTTTTGAATATTGTAGTTAGGTCTGTTTTTCTCAGTCTTTCTGAGCTACTTTCCCAGTTAACCTGCAGTAAGTTTGTTTACCTCTCGGTACTTATCTGTTGTTATTCCCTTACAAATCGGTTTCCAGAATTTTAATCATTCTTGGATCACTTCTCTGACAACCTAACCAGAGACATGTGCTGGAACTGCAGTCAGAAAAGTGCCCTGAAAACTTAAAATTAAAAAAAAACAAACCTTTTACAGCTCATCTGATCTACACAGGAAATTAGAAAACACCACATACTTAACTGGAAAAATAGTTGAAATAAAAAGAAAAGTGAGATTTACTGTTATTTTGATTTTGATTAAAAAATGTTTATCCCTTATCTAAGGCTTGGGGACACTGGAAATGAAGGAGCTGAATGCTTGCTTTATAGAACTTTAATGATCTTCTCTTATTATGTTATATTACCGTTTTCTAAGCCTGTGGTCAAATACAATAGCTTTATTAAAGCTGTGATTCAGTTAGAAAGGGGAATAAATTTTTCTGCCACAGGAACACTGGTGAGAGATGAGAGAAGAAAACTTCTCCCTCTTGAAGGGAGAAAACTCCTCAACAACGAAAGGATGGACGCCAGTGGCTTACCCCTCTAGGGTCTATTCTTTGCCCTTGGAGCTAAGCTTTCTTGAATTCACTGCCAAAGAGCCAAGGGATATTTAGCTTCAAGTCTATTTGGAGAAGGAAAACAAAACAAAGCAAAAACCAGGGCTGTGGTTGTAATTTTGAGGCAGGATAAAACTTCTTACATTCTGTCTCTTTTCTTTCTTTTTTTTTTTTTTTTTGAGGCAGAGTCTCGCTCTGTCACTAGGTGCCAGGCTGGAGTACAGTGGCACGATCTCGGCTCACTGCAACCTCCGCCTCCCGGGTTCAAGCAATTCTCCTGCCTCAGCCTCCCGGGTAGGTGGGACTACAGGTGCATGCCACCACGCCCAGCTAATTTTTTTGTATTTTTAGTAGAGACGGGGTTTCACCATGTTGGCCAGGATGATCTCTATCTCTTGACCTTGTGATCCACCCGCCTCGGCCTCCCAAAGTGCTGGGATTACAGGCTTGAGCCACCGTGCCCAGCCTACATTCTGTCTCAAGTGCTTACATTTGTCAAACATTTACAATGGGTCAGGTGCTGCCATAAGCACAGTCCATTTCTATGTCATTAACTTCCCTGAACAATCCCATGCAAGAGATATTATTATCATTTGCATTTTATAGATGAGGAAACTGAGGTGGAGAGTGTAACATACTATAAACGGTGAAGCCAGGATTCGAATGGGTAATTTGACTCCAAAGCCCACGCATTTGGCTATGATACTGCTCAACACCCACCTGCTTTTGCCAGCAGGCCTTGCACCATGGCTACTAGTTAAGGGTGGGGTTGGGGTTGGGGGAGCCTCTCAGAGAACCACTAACCTTAATCCATCCTGAGAAAAGAGGGATTTAGAAGGAAATTGTTGTGGAGCCCCTTAACTGAAACAGTGTTGGCTCCCTTTGAAGGTAGAGAAATGAAGCAATTTCAAAGAGTTGGGGGAGGTTAGAGGTCAGGACTAAGCCACTGTAGCTAAACGATGTAGAAATGCAAGCCTGTCATTGCTAAAGTGGCAAAATAGAATATCAGGACACATTCAAAACAACCTCACATAATTATGGAAATTAACTGTTGCTATTTCTGAGACATTTTTGCCAGCTGTGTGAAGGCCGTATGACATCATGAACAATTACCGATGAAACAGGATGAGAAATTGAGAGTTGGGGCAACTGTATGACCTTGGCCAAGTTTCTTGACCTCTCTAAGCCTCAGTACCTTCATTTGTAAAATGGAGATATTAATAGCATCTACCTCTTAGTCTCCTTGCAAGGATTAAATGATGATAATGTAGGCAAAGAGCTTGACACAATGTACAGTGTAAAGAAAGTGCCCAATATATGTTAATTCTTCCTTTTGCTCAATTCTACCTGCTATAAAACTGGGTCCCATCTGTTCTGAGGGAAATACATTATTTACCCATGAAGAGGAGGCTTCGAATACCAATCATTCAACAAATATTCACTGTGCACCCTCCATGTCCCAGGAGGATGCTGGATGCTGGAGATACAGTGGTGCGTTCTTTGGGCCTGGTTTCTGCCCACATAGCCTTGACAGACTGGTTTTATAAGAAAGGAGCCACAGAGAATGTAATGGGAGTACGTGCTCTGGGGTATCAAAAATGACTTCCCGAGGAAGTGACTGGTTAGTTAACACCTTCGGGATGTGCGCTAGATGACTGAAGGCAGAAGGAGGTCTCAAATAAAAACAAGTGCTGGTGTGAAGCCTCTGAGTCAGTGTGGAATAAGGCAGGTCAAAGGACCCAAAGCACAGATGGCTTGTTTGGCTAGGGCTGAGAGAGTGAGGAATGATTGGTATTAGGTGCAGTTAGAGAAAGAGCCAGAGGTGGGATTAGGGATGGAGGTCTTACAGCTGTTCTGGAAGCCAGCTCCTCAGGTAAGGCTCAGGGCTGGGCAGCAGCCTCACAGCTCTGTTAAAAGTCTAGGCATTAGGCCCCAGAATGGTAGATCCTCTTTGTGTGTGTGCTTTTTTATTATTCTGCTCTGTCAGGGCTCAGTCAGGAATACAAAGGCCACTCAATGTGTTCTAAGATTGGAGGCTTATAACACAGGGAATTTGAATTTAACAAAACTGGGTTTGCCGGGCATGGTGGCTCATGTCTGTAATCCCAGCACTTTAAGAGACCAAAACAGGAGGATCGCTTGAGCCCAGGAGTTGGAGACAAGCCTGGGCAACATGGTAAGACCCTGTCTCTACAAAAATAAAAATAAAAATAAAAATAGCCGGGTGTGATGGCACATGCCTGTAGTCCTAGCCACATGGGAGGCTGAGGTGGAAGGATCGCTTGAACCTAGGAGGTTGAGGCTGTAATAAGCTGTGTATATACCACTGTACTCCAGCCTGGGCGACAGAGTGAAACCCTGTCTCAAACAAACAAAACAAAACAAAACAAAAACAACAACAACTGGGGTTGAGAAGGGTAGCTAGTGGAGCAAAAGTCAAAGAAGCAGCATCTGACCCTCTGGACTGGCAGCACAAAGAAGCGGATTTTCATCTTCTGGTTTAGGGCTATTAAGAATGGAGCTTTTGCAAACATGCTAATTAATGTGTCTTTTTTGAAGATATGAACACGTTTCTATTGGGTACATACCTAGGAGTGGAATTGAATGTGTATCCGTTGCTAGTAGCTATTACCTCACCTTAAGTGTTATATACAAAAGAAGCTTCATCTCTCAGGGATCACAACAGTGTCATTCTGGGACTTCTTCATCGGAGGAGCTTCCAGATAAGGTCTTGAACCTGGAAACATTCCATGAAAAAGAAAATGACTTTTTTTTTTTTTTTTTTTTTTTGAGACAGAGTCTTGCTCCGTCACCCAGGCTGGAGTGCAGTGGTGCGATCTTGGCTCACTGCAACCTCCACCTCCCGTGTTCAAGCTATTCTCCTGCCTCAGCCTCCTGAGTAGCTGGAACTAGAGGTGCATGCCACCACGCCCGGCTAATTTTCGTATTTTTAGTAGAGATGGGGTTTCACCATGTTGGCCAGGCTGGTCTTGAACTCCTGACCTTGTGATCCACTCGCCTCAGCCACCTAAAGTGCTGGGATTACAGGCATGAACCACTGCACCTAGCCAAAAAAATGACTTTTTTTGACAGCAGATGAGGAAAAACTGAAGCAGGCACATTTTCTGCAGGCAGAAGAAAGAGTTCGTTACTGGGAAATATTCTATTGCTTGGCTGCAACGGAGGAAATTTGCACTGGAAGTTCTTTTGGGAGGGTCAGTTTTCCCTTTGCCTTATTCAGCACCTGGTTACCTGGGCAGATCCAAAGTTGCTGGCTTCAGAAAACTCTATATGCACCGTCTGATCTTGCATCCATGGCAACGCATACCTTACATACCATTTCATTTCAAACAATGGGAAATTAAACATTTGATGTGAAGCAATGTCAGGTTTCAAGTTGGAGGATGGGGGAAGGGGGGTAAGATTGTGTCTCTAAGTGGCAACTTGTAAGAGGGAATGCTTAATGCAATACACCTCAGGAAAGGTGTTGATAGAAAGCCTCATTCTGTGGTGTGCTTAAAAGTGTTTCTCACTGCCCGTTTCCCTCGGTCTTCCCTGCTCTTGCACGTGGATTGCGTCTCAGCATGCAAACCTTACACACATGTGCACACACTCTCACACACACAAACAGCAATTCTAGGGATGAAGCAGGGGAAAATGCCACCCGTCTTTAGGATGTAAGATTTTCTTTTTGGTGCCTCACTGGCAGGGGTTGAGTGGTAGGCACTCAAAATATTTAGTTAATAAGTAAATGAATGAATGCAGCTGCTAACTCCTTGATGGAGGAAGGGTGACATTGGGGATCAGGTTTCATTTTGAGCACGAGTTTCCTTATTATGACTCTTAATGACTTAATTCTGTGATTATCTTTATGTCCTAATAAAAAGCTTTTAACAATTAGGGGTTGTCTGTCTGAAGTTGTATTTTAAATTAATTGGGTAGTGTATTTAACAGCTTCCACTGTCTGTTAATGGTACAATGACAGGTGGAGAGGTAGAGCCTGTTTACAGGGACAATTGCTGCCAGTCTCTTTGGTTTTGTTTGTGCTTTTTTTATTTTTTAACTTTTTGGTCTCTGCCCCCTCCTCCCCTCATCAACACCAATAAAGAAGGAATGACAGGCTGGTAGAACTGGCAGAACGAGAAATCAAGCTCAGTGCTGAAAAGCAACCAAATGGTTTTTTCCTTGTTTTTGTCTCCTTTCATGTTGAAGTTGCTGCCATTAGTTTCAGGTATACAGCAGTTTTACTGGCTCAACAGGCAGGAAGCCATGCTCTTCCCTCCACAGCGTTTTCTGAGGAGTAAAAGGTCTCTATCCTATCCATTGCAGGGAATTTTACCTTTTGGGATAAGTTTTTGTTTTCCTAATAAACACACATGCACCCACAAATGTGTGAATGCCTGATATTTAGAGAGTCAAGTCTGGCAGGTGGAAATGAGCCCTTCTGACACATCTCTATTTATTGCGTTATTTCACCAACAAAGGCTCAAATGCTAACTAGCTTTGCGAATAATTTGTGGATGGAAATGTGATCATTTTTCTAAGTCAGCTGGTGGGCTCAGTTCATTGCACGCCCCACCTAAAAATAAATTCTCTGGCTGACTGTGAACATACTGATACTTGCTGCAAGTGAAGCAAACTTATGGGGACCATTAAAGTGCCAGGGCATTGGAAAATAACAGTGAAGTGAATGCTGATTTGCATTTATGTCGTAAAATAACTTGTCACCTTCAATTTATCACAGTAATTGGTACCAGAGGAGAATGTGTGATGCTTATACTTGGTTCAAAGCCACCTTTTCTTTCCCTCTCCTCAAATAGTAGTGGGTGCACTTCTGAAAATAAGTGATCTTAGATCTTTTCTGAATCACTAGAATTTGGAAAGTAAGATGCATCCATGTGTTCAAAGAAATTAATAATAATGGCTAATATACTTTGTATGTTTATTTTAAACCAGTCACCCTGGTGGGTAGTTTTATTAGAGCAGGTAAATTTCACAATAATCCAATGAATTGTGTGTTATTATTGTCCTCATATCACAGATGAAGAAACTGAGCCACTGAAAAATGAAGTAACTTGCCCAGGGTCATATAACCAGTAGGTGGTAGAGCCGGGATTTGTGTTCACGCAGTAAGACCCTAGAGCCCATGGTCTGAACCACTATGCTGAACTTGTCCAAGCCTGGCTTAGACTGAATATATATGCTAACATAAACATTGAAAATGGAACAAATACCTGGGAAAAGTACACAGCCCCAAAATCTTCAAACCTATAAGAAAAACATAGCGAGAATAACACATCATTACCTTTTTCAAACTAAGAGAGAGATCTGGCCAGGGATAAGTAAGTTATCCCAAGTAGGTTTAGAAAAATAACCAGTGGTGTGTGGTGATTACCAGTGGGGTGTAGTTATTACCAATGCAGTGGAGGCATGGCTCTCTTGATTATAAATGGAATGCTTTGAATTTTCTGATTCTATTTCTTACTAAGGCAGCCAAAGCCACACATGATAAATGTTGCATCTTTATTAAGGAAATTCTCCAGGTCTCTCTCTATTTAGCTATGATCAGAGCAGATATACACTTTAGTTCTATAAATTACAAGTTGACTTCTTCTACATTGACAAATTCTGAAGTATTTATGAGGGTAAGTCTCCCATGTTTCATAGAACAGGAGAATTTGGCTTCATCTGACTATCTGGCATGTGAACACCCTGAAAAGGGGTACACTTTTGGGCATTTTGCAGTATGTAAATTGCACTGCATTTGATGATAGACAGATCAAGGTTTACATCTTCCCTCTATCACTGCCATGGAACCTGAGCAACTTACTTTACTTCTCTGACTTCTATTTCCTCTTCTGTCAAAAGAAGCTGATGATACTTCCCTGAATAAGTAAGCTAAAGGCAAGTGTACACATTTAGCTAACATTTGTAGGACACTTTATAGACTATGGCAATGAATACCCAGCTCTCTTTCATTTGGCTTGTGATTTGTAAGTATTCTGACTACATGCACTGTGCTAGGTATCTTTTTTTGAATTGTAAAATGTACATAACATAAAATTTACCATGTTAACCTTTTTTTTTTAGACGGAGTTTTGCTCTTGTTGCCCAGGCTGGAGTGCAATGGCATGATCTTGGCTCAGTGTAACCTCTGCCTCCCAGTTTCAAGCAATTCTCCTGCCTCAGCCTCCTAAGTAACTGGGATTATAGGCATGTGCCATCATGCCCAGCTGATTTCGTATTTTTACATGTTGGTCAGGCTGGTGGTGAACTTCCGACCTCAGGTGATCCTCCCACCTTAGCCTCCCAAAGTGATGGGATTACAGGCACGAGCCACCATGCTGGCTCATGTTAACCATTTTTAAGTGTCTTGTTCAGTGGCATTAAGTGCATTCACACTTTTGTACAACCCTCACCAACATCCATCTATAGAAATATTTTATTATCCCAAACTGAAACTCTGTACCCATTAAAAAATAACTCCCCATTCTTCTCTTCCCTGGTTCCCTGGCAACCACCATCTTCCTTTGTGTTTCTATGAATCTGACTGCTCTATGTACCTCATCTAAGTGAAATCACACCATAACTGTCTTTTTGTGTCTGGCTTATTTCACTTAGCATAAGGTCGTCAAGTTTCACCCACATTGTAGCATATGTCGGAAACTCATTTGTTTTTAAGGCTAAGTGATTTTAAGGTTGTATGTATATACCACATTTGGTTTATCCATTCATCCATTGGTGGACAATTGGTTATGTCCACCTTTTGGCTATTGTGAATAATGCTGCTATGAGCATTGGTGTGCAAATATCTGTTTAATTCCCTGCTTTCAATTCTTTTGAGTGTATACTCAGTAATGAGATTGCTGGTCCTATGATAATTGTAGGTTTAATTTTTTGATGCTGGATGTCCTATGTGTGTATTATTTGCAGCAGAAGGGGTGTTGAGAGGTACTCTCAGGGATTCTCAGGTGTTCCTGCAGGACTGTCCCACCATCAGTGGATCAAGGACCTGCAAGGCAGCTCCTTAAAAACAAGACTACACTGCTTAATCATTTAGGCTCTCTGATGCCTACCTTTCCTCCCCAGTTACAGGTGACAGATTGCCAGAGCAGGGAAAAGTAATTCCAAAAGACATCAGTATGCAAGCCAGAATAGGGAGCGTTATGGTTTAAAACTGTTTCTCTACTGTTTTGCTATGGATATGTGTCTGAATATGACACATCCCACCCCCAGTCCACCCCCTCCTCTTTCTGCTGGAAGAGCGAAGGCAGGCACATTTGGGTGTGTTAACCCTTCCGGAACCAGCATCAATGACTTCCTTAAAGTGTTCCATGTTTCAGCAGCCCTGACTCAAGTTAGCCGAGAAGCTGCCATTCACTGGATGACATCAACTGTTCTGTAACTGACAGACACTGAAAAGTCTCATTATCACCAATAACTGGAGCATCTCATTCATATCACACCTGTCAAGGCAGTCAGGTTGGGTTGTGTATGCATCCGGCAAAAGCCACTCAGCATCACACACAAGAAGAATCATGCACTCTGGTGCGGTACCTCCCCCATCCAGCCCAGTCTCCATAGGGAAGTCACAAGAGAAGATCACAGGTAACCACTATTGGGAAAATAAACTCATTCTTTTGATGTTGCATCTAACCTGTTGCTGATCTTCGCAGAGAGGTGAGCTTTTCAGAGAGAAAAGTGTTTGACTTTGTGGATCATGAGCAAGTGGCAGGAGGTTCTGAGACAGCCCTCTGAGCTATGGAATTACAGCTGGTTCTTCAATGGTCACTTGGCAGAGTCATTTTCCTGAGTGTCCCAGACAGGGCTTTCTAGGAAAATCAATTCTGGCTGCATCATGAGGGGATCTGCTTAAAGGGAGAAGTCACTGGATATGGTGTGAAGATCATGGGCCTCAGTAGCAGATAGACTGGGGGTTTGCATCAGCACTAATTAACTATGTGACATGGGGCAAGTTACTTAACCACTCTGTGCCTGTTTCTCCATCAATGAAATAAAGAGGATTTAAAAAAATCTGCCTTTCTTTGGCCATTTATTAGCTATGTGGGCTGAGGTAGATCAACTTTTAGTGAGCTTTAGTTTCTTTATCTGCAGAATGGGCAGAACAATTCCTCTCTCTAAAGGATTGTTGTGAAGATGAGGTAATATGTAAATACTACACAGTAGGTACTCAATAATTGTTAGATATTACTATATCGAGCTACCTTTTACCTTTTTGGTGGTAGATGAGGTATGAATAATTAGAATGTACATACAGAAAATAAGGTTCAGACTCGAATAGGAAACATCTGTGTTGAGTGGATCTGTGGACATTTTCACTGTCATTTCTACCAGGTTGTTTGAGCCTGATGCCACTTCTCACCTTGCATTATAGAAGGCAGAAGTCTTTCATGATCTGATTTGTTCTCTCAGCACAATATTGTGGTTAAGCAAGATGCCCCTGGAAACAATGACTAGGGATGAGAATCATGGCACCTCAACTTCCAAGTCTTAGGATTTGGAACAATTTCTAATTTTCTTTATACTTCAGTTTTCTTATCTGTAAAATAGAGGCAAGAATTGCATCTGTCAAAGAAGTCATGATTAAATTCATGTGATAATACATGTAGCAAAATGCCCAGAATGGTATGTAGCACAAGGTAAAGTGTAAAATAAGTCTTAGCCATTATTATTACCCAGAAGCTTTCCTGTGCAACTGCCACAGTCAGAGGCAGAGAGGCAGTGGCATGCTGGAGCGGCTCATACTGGCTCAGGGGAGTTGATGTGTGGCTCTCTTCCAACTCTGCGTTCGATGACATCACATCTGTAGCTTGAAACTGACCACAGTGGGAATGCTTACACCATGGAAATTGGCAAACATTACAGATCAACCCCTGTCTGCATCCCCTACCGAAAGCCGATTGTTAAACATTCACCAAGACATTGCTGAGTGCAAGAGAACACACTGTGCCACTGAGCCTCCTTTTCCACAGCTTCAAGGCGGGGTGAAGACAGGGGTCCCAGCCAGGTCAAAAGGCTACTACCCAGTTAAACAGATGAGAAGAGGTGGATACCCCCTCCTCTCCTGACCATGTAGTCTTCACCCCTGTACAAGGCAGTAGGTGAAATATCTGTTGTCATGGGACAATCATTCCAGACATCATTTCCACCCCCTCCTACTTTTTGAATGCTTTCTTTAATCAGGGGTCTTTAACTGTAAGCAACAGAAACACACATCTGGGAAACATAAGCAAAATGGGAATTTAATGGAAAGAAATGAAGAAGATTTGAAAGGAAGTTTGAAGTACGTAGCTTGGAACAGACAGGTCCCAGGCAGCCGCAGAACTTCTGGTTGCAGGACCTCCCCAACTGTCTCCCCAGCTGAAAAAAATAGTTAAGAAGCAACTTCTTTTTTTTTTTTTTTGAGACAGAGTCTCACTCTGTCACCCAGGCTGGAGTGCAGTGGCACAATCTCGGCTCACTGGAAACTCCGCCTCCCAGGTTCAAGTGATTCTCCTGCCTCAGCCTCCCAAGTAACTGGGACTACAGGCGTGCACCACCATGTCTGGCTAAATTTTGTATTTTTTAGTAGAAATGGGGTTTCATCATATTGGTCAGGCTGGTCTCAAATTCCTGACCTTGTGATCCGTCTGCCTTGGGCTCCCAAAGTGCTGGGATTATAGGTGTGAGCCACCACGGCTGGCCAAGAAGCAACTTCTTAAAAGGGAGAATTCAATCGACTGAGTTTAGATCACATGTCCACTCTCTGGCATGATGACTGTGTATGGGAGAACCACGTATGACAGAACTAGATTTAGGATTCAACAACATGAACAACAACTAGGTAATTTTCCAAAGCAAACCAGATGTTCTCGAAGAAATAGATGCTGAGTGACCATAACCACAACAAATGTTCATTCTGCCTTCTTAGTCCCGTCAGTGGGAAATGTTTTGTGGTCCATTTCTGCAAAGGAGATGGTCATGGCAACTAACCCTCAACTCCATGGTCTTTCACAGAATGTGAGGGCAGCATAGATCCATGAAAACAAAAAACAAAAACAAAAGAAACAACAACCCAAAGCCCATCAGACTGCAGAATACAATGACCTCAAAGGAAAAGCTGCCTGCCTTTAGCTTGAGTAATCCCAAAGTTTACTGAGTTCATGAGAGTGCACTTCACAGGGTGATCTTCATGTGGCATTCTCTGGGGAAAGACTTAAGAACTTAATCTGCCCTTTTCACCTCCAATTTCTCCCATTCCTGCCCAGGGTGATTAATGTGATGATGGCTTTGATGACAGCTCTGCAGAATCCCAAGGGATCTATAATCTTGGGATGACATCATAGGGTGATTGGTTTGCTCCCAGGCTCCTATACATTTCTTTGGGTACCAGCTGAGCACCCAGGAAAGTCTTCTGTAAACCTGTTAGAGATTGTAGGGGCCTTAGTGTGCCTTTTCTTGTTTGGATTTCCTTTTCCTTCTGTCCTGCATTGTGATACATTTAAGAAAGGTGGTTTATCCTCTTTTGTCTTTTCTTTTTTTGTTGTTTATAACAACTCTGTCAATGATGGCTTTGTTTCTTCGGCACTATCTGGACGATCTCCCTGCCACAGCAGGGTTCTGTGGCTTTGCTTTTGAGGAATCTGTGAAGAAACTGATTTAGAAAAGAATCAGTAGCAAATCCCTACAGTAGGCATATGGCAGCTGCTTTTTTGTTTTTCTTTAAGCCAGTGTCTCACTCCCTTCACCCAGGCTAAAGTGCAGTGGCATCATCTTGGTTCACTGCAACGTCAGTGTTCCAAGCTCAGGTGATTCTTCTACCTCAGCCTCCTGAGTAGCTAGGACTACAGATGAGTTCCACCATGCCCAGCTAAGTTTTTGTATTTTATTTTAAGTAGAAACAGGGTTTTGCTATGTTGTCCAGGCTTGTCTCAAACTCCTGGGCTCAAGTGATCTGCCCACCTCAGCCTTCCAAAGTGCTAGGATTACAGATGTGAGCCACCATGCCTGACCGGAAACTCCTTTTGATGGAATGGGTCATGGGAGGGAGAGTCATTACATAAGCATCTCATGAACTATATAGCACAGACAATGTTTGTGCCTTTAAGTGGGATTATTAAGCACACAATGTTTTACTACATATATTAGTTCATTCTCACACTGCTATAAAGAACTACCCGAGACTGGGCAATTTATAAAGAAAAGAGGTTTAATTGGCTCACAGTTCCACAGGCTATTCAGAAGCATGGCTGAGAAGCCCCAGGAAACTTACAATCATGGCAGGTGGTGAAGGGGAAGCAAGAACATCTTATCATGACAAAGCAGGAGAGAACGAAGGGCGAAGTGCTGTACAATTTTAAACAACCAGATCTCGTGAGAACTCTATCACTAGACAGCACTAGGGGGATGGTGCTAACTCACTAGAAACCACCCCATGATCCAGTCATCTCCCAACAGGCCCTACCTCCAACACTCAGGATCACAATTCAACGTGAGTTTTGGGTGGGGACAAAGAGCCAAAGCATATCACCACACAACCACTTTTGAACTGGGTGGAAATTAGCAGAAAATAAGCCATTTAATCTGTGTTTCTATTTCTTTCTTGTGTCCTAGTAGTCAATGTCTAATATTTACTGAGTCTTTGCTATGTGTTGGGCATTGTTGTAAGTACTTTGCATGTGTTAATTCATAAATAGGTTGGTCTTATTATTATTCCTATATTCAGATGAGGAAACTGAGGGTCAGAGAGCATAAGTAAACTGCCTAAAGTCTCAGAGCCAGAATATGGAAGAGCCAGGGTTCAAACCTATGGAGTCTCCCTCTGTAATTCAGCCCTTACCACTATGCGATAGGGCCTCCCTAAGGGGTGAGGATTATGATATCCATCTTCTGCCCTCTGTGCCTGGCACTTAATAGGTAGGTGCCTGCTTACCTCTGCAGCCTCAAATTTTGCAATCCCCTTCTAGGGTCGTACTCTTCAATCACACCAGGCTTTCACTTCCGTACAGCAAGCTCCTTCTCTCAGGCTCTCAAACATGCAATTCTTTCTGATTGAAATGCTCTCCACTCCTTCTTTTCCCCTCTATGCTGACTGACTTCTGCACATTGCTCTGGTCTCTGTTTAAATGCCACATCCTTCAACCTCCAATGTGAGGTTGTCCCCTATTAACACTCTCATAGGGCCATGTATTTTCTTGTCATCCCATTTATTACAGTAATAATTTGCTTAATGTCTGTCTCCTGTACCAGACTCTACACTACAGAAGATCAGAAACCATATCTCTCCAGTTAACTGACCTGTCCTACCACCTAACAGTGTCTGATCCAAAGTTAGCAGCCAGGAAACATTAATGCAATGAGAGGTGCTTAATGCCTGTTTGCCAAGTGAAGGCTTTATTCAAAATGAAGGCTTTGAATAAAGCAGGGGAACTAAAGATAGGGCTTAGGATGACACCTCTGTTGTTCCATGGATTTGAACCTTTACATCTTATATCCAGGAAATGCTATTCAAATTACATAAGGGGCAATCAGAACTTGCTGTTGGTCTTAGTGCTGGGTCACTGGTTCAGGAAACTATCTGCTACTCCAGGTGTTAACCTGTTAGTTGCAGGATCATGGGATGGTAGAGGGTATTGTTCAGAAACATGGAAGAGTCACTCTGGGGCCTCAGAGTAGACATTTATCAATTGAGCTGGAAGTATTTCAGTAGTCTAATAACCAACATAACGATACTGATACATGCAGCACATACCTGGGTCATGAGTAATCACTTGAAAACAGCCCAAGAGGGATTTCACATGGAGCACCAACTTCTGAATTGCTAAGTCCAGAGTCATTACAATAATTTTTATGATATGAGTCATGCATCCAGGATCGTAGTATCAGAAAAGACAGACACTTTATGTGGAGTTGGGTCATGAATGTTATATTGCAGGGAGACTTTGGATAGGTCCCAACTATAAACAGGTGGAGAAGAAGGGAGCCACACAGAAATGTTTTCTGGGCATCTTTTATTAGCTCAATGCCTTGATAAGTCAAAGATGCTTAACCTTTTTTTTCATTAGCATTTTTGATTTTGCTAATAGGTCACTAGAGATAGGCTCACTAAATAATGAAATTGAATGTGCTGCCTCTGGGAGTGCAAGGTTGAGATTCACGTGTGATGGCAAAGCCTTTCATTTTTGAAAGGTTGGCAGAATGTACTCTTCAGTGTCAAGGGGCCAAAGATCAAGTGGTGATGGCTGGACTTTACATGGTTGGGAGCTGTGGCAGAGGTAGGACGCTCACTGAAAATGAAAAGTAATTTTCCCTGGAGTAATTTGACCTTTCTTTAATCCTAAATGTAACCTGCAGAGGCACTAGCTCTTTCCCCCTGCAATGTGGCATCATTTTACTGTCTCCAATGCTGATTGAAGGTCAGTGTGAGGGCTATCTGTACCAGAGGCAAAGGCTGCTGCTTTGCCACTTTACCACATGTGATTCTTTTTAACAATCCTTCTTCCCCTTTCCCCTTGTTCCCAATCTTTTCCTTTTGTCTTCCCTTTTAATTATTTTCCTGGCATATATCTCAAACTTGCTGGTGGCAAACAGAACAGAATTTGTTATTGACTCCTGGGTCACTTGTTTTATGGATTATTTCAGGTCAAATCCTATTAAAGTAAATGTTTCCATCGTGGGGAAAGCTCTCTGAATAACCAAATAGGGCATCTAATCCTCAAGTAAGGGCCAGCTTATTGCAAGCAGGATTTGATAACAGGCTTTAGAAGGAGCTCAGGTGGACTTTGTTTCTAGCAATAAGGCAAACTACATGACCTAAAAACCTTCCCTCTGTAAAACACCTATACATGTTTTATAAAATATAACAAACATCTTTTTAAATGCATAGCTGAGCTCATAAAAATGTAAGGAAAATCCCCCAGGGGCCTAAAACAAAGAGAGAACCAAAAGCAGAATGATAGGTGTGAGCTGAAACTGAAGCTGCCCTGGTTTTGTGTATGTGTGTGTCTGGGCTTTGTAATCAGATTGGGTTTAATGTGCTCCAGTGGGAGGGAAAGTTGGATCTTTCAAAGACCCTCCATAAAGCCAGGACTGTCAAAGGAAACTTTATCCTTCTAGCAAAGGAAGATGTGAGAGGAGATTGCTTGTCTTAGCTTGAACTCTGGTTGGGAAAAAAATGAAAGTCTCTGGGAAGACTCCTCCTGTTGTCATATGTTTGTTATTTTTACACTTTAAAATGATTAATATAAAAGCGATCCAGTCTGGCTTTAACCCTGGGTTGTCTGCTACACGGAAATGAAAACATCTTGGGAAAGACATATGTTCACCAAACAAAATGAGAGTCTCACAGATAAAATCCTGCCTGAACATGAGTTTACAATCTAAAATTACAAAATAAAAAGCCTCCATGTGTCAAGTTGCTGATTCCGGAAAACTAAACAAAACATAACAGGACACCTAGTTAACTTCAAGTTTGAAATAAATAATACATAATTTTTAATATAAGCATATTCCAAATATTACATGCAACACATATATACCAAAAAATTGTTCACTGCATATGTGAAATTTAAAGTTGACTGGGTTTCACGTATTTTATGTGGCAGCCCTAAATGTGCAAAAGTCAGGAGACACACAAAGTCTGGGGTACAGGATTAGAGCACCCCAGAACTTCAGATAGAGTAATCAGATGTATACTTTTAAATGACTGAATACATTAAAGAAAGTCTTGAATACATGAGAAAAGAAGAGAAAATGTTTTGTAAATGTCTGGCAATTCTTGAAAAAGAATCAAATAGGACTTATGGAAATAAGAAAATAAAGTCATTGAATTCAAACTGACAGACAAAACAAATCTTTAGGGATGGTTAAGCAGCAGTCTAGACACTATCAGAGAGAAAGCGAATCAACTAAAAGACAGATTTGAATACCCAGAGAGCAACACAGAAAGATAAAAAATATGTGAGAGAGGTTGGGCCATGAAGGATAGAAAGATAACTTAACATATGCCCAATAACAGTTCTCAAAGGAGAGAAGAGAAAGAATAAGAAAGAGAAAATAATTTAAGAGATGATGAGTGAGAATTTTTCTAGACTGGAAAATAAAAAGAGAATTCTTAGATTTAAGAAAGAGCATGCTTCTATCAGAAAAACCACAGTAACAAAATCCCAGTGAAGGTCCAGCATGGTTTTCTCATTCCTGTAATCTCAGCATTTTGGGAGGCTGAGGTGGGAGGATCGCTTGAATGCAGGATTGGGCAACATAACGAGATGTTTTCTCTACAAAACAAACAAACAACAAACAAATCCCCAACCATATATAAATACATTATAATGAAATTACAGGACACCAAAGACAAAGAAAAAACTTTAAAAGAATTAGAAAAGGCTAATATTTAAAAGAGGACAAAAAAGAAAAAGGTGAGGAGGAAAAAGTACAGCTCACTCTTTGGCACTAGATAGATCTATCTTCAAGCCAGAGCCCCAACCAAGTCTTCTAGTCATGTGGGCAGTTTACTTAGTCCCTTTGAGCCTTAGTGTCCATGTCTGTAACAGAAGTGTTTGGTGTATAGATATCATTGTTTATCCTAACAATCTTGCAAAATGCCTAACACAAAGCCTGATTTGTTAGTATGTATTCAGCAAAGAGTAGGTATTGATGTTATTGACAGAACTAATTTCCCTGTGATATTAATTCCTACTGTACTCTCCCTATGCAGCCAATCTTGGGGTGATTACTATTTAAATGGATGCCCTATTGCAGAAAGTACATAGCATCCCTGCTGGAAAAGTTTAAAGCACTACTACAGGGCTCCCTCAACCCTCCAAGAGAAGCTATAGAGGTCATGCCTCATCGCAGTCAGCAGAACATCTTCAGGTTGTTCAGAAAACCATTACGAAAATTTCTCTTTGTACTCTCCTTTCTTCAAACCTTTCCTGAAATTTGGAGATAAACACAGGCCAACTCGTAAGCCTTCCTTGACCTCCCCTCCAGATGAGCATCCAAAGTCCTGTCATATGGTCCCATGGCACTTCTCTCTTCTATAGATTGCATTGTTCACATTTAGCTTCTGCTAGGTAATTATCTGTCTTTCGCTGGCAGATTCTAAGCTTCATGGAGGCAGGTTCTTACCTATCTTGCTCACCACTGAATCCACAGTGCCTAGTACATAGCCTGGGGCTTTTTAGGAGATACCTAAAAAGTTTTTGAATCTGCAGTTAGGGAAAAGAAACTGGAAGTCAGGAATGGAATTCATTTGCATAGTTGTTGTACATAAAAACATGGCATTTTTCTAGAGTTGAAGAGACTCCAGAGATTATGTAGTCTTTCCATTGCTTTTCCAGATGAGGGAAATAAGGAGTTCATCAATTTGTCTTATGGTCCAGGGCTATCATATAGTAAAAATGAGGCTCGAATGCAGTTCTGCCAGTTCCCAAACAGTGTTGCTTCACTTTTATCACGTTACCTCCATGACCTTGGCTGTGTGTGGAAGCCAGGTACAAAACGACAAATAATGTATGATTCTACTTACACGAAATATCTAGAATAGGCAATGATATAATATAGAGACAGAAAGTAGATTAGAGGTTATTGGAGGCTAGAGGAAGGGAGGAATGAGGAGTTACTGCTTAATGGTTACAGAGGTATTTGGCAGGGGACCAGGGGATTGATGAAAAAGTTGCAATAATAGACAATTGTGTGGTTGCACAAAATTGTGAGTATATGTAATGACACTAAACAGTGCACTTAAAAATGATCAAAATGGGGCCGGGCACAGTGGCTCACGCCTGTAATCCCAGCACTTTGGGAGGCCAAGGCGGGCAGATCACTTGAGGCCAAGAGTTTGAGACCAGCGTGGCCAACATGGTGAAACTCAGTCTCTACAAAAAAATACAAAAGTTAGCCTGGCATGATGGTGCACACCTGTAATCCTGGCTACTCCGGAGGCTGAGGCAGGAGGATCATTTGAACCAGGGAGGGGGAGGTTGGAGTAAGCCTGAGATTTCGCCACTGTACTCCAGCCTGGCGACAGAGTGAGACACCATCTCAAAACAAAACAACAAAAAAGAAAAATGTTATGTTATGTATATTTTACCACAATGAAGAAAAAAGAGTTTATGACTAATCATTCCCCAACCACTTTGCCTCTGTAGGCCAGTTGTGAGGTGAGGACAAAGTCTTTAGTGAACATTAGAAAGAAAGAAGAATCATTGTGAGGAAGGTGTAAAGCGGCAAAGACAAATGCATGGTGTATCTAATTAAAAGTGACATCTCTCTATTTTTTAACCCACAATTTCTCAGCAAAGTAGAATCTGTGAGTTGGTACTGGAAAAATGCCAGTTCTACATAATTTTTCTGCATAGGGTGTAAAATAACTGATAAAACCGTAAAAGACACCATATGGCACAGATGAAAGAGAAAGGAGTTCTTTTCTGTTGCTGTTACACAATGAACAATTAGTTCTCTATTCTCCTAAAAAAAAAAAAAAAAACTAAACTAAACTAAGGTGCCATTAGGAGAAAAATTTCCAAAGTGTCAAGAAGACATATCCAAAATGGAAAGAAACTTGGAAAGATAAATAAAATGAGCATTCCTTTAGCTATGTTTAGTGGAGTCTTGCAGAGAAAAAAATTCTAACTAGGCAGCATTAACACATAGTTTATTAATGCAGTTTCCCCCACAGCAGGACACAGAAAGAGAAACTGGTAAAACAGTCACATTAAAAAATTATGACTCCTACATCTGATCTTTATGAATACACAGAGAGGAGCTGTCCTCTTGAGTCGTCCTTGGGCCACGTTGAAACAGAGATGCAAAAGATTATTATTATTATTTTTGCTTCAAAGCATTGTTTGCTCACACATGGTTGGAAAAGACTGAAAGTTACTTCCCATATTTAGGGAATTTTTCAAGTATTTATAGAAAGACCCTATGTAAGATTTTGAACAGTTCTCCCAATTACATTCTGAAATAAAGCACTACATTCTTTTGTTTTTAAAGAGTGCTCAAAATTGAAGTCTGTTCGTATTGTCTTTGGGGGAAATATTGTAGTAGGTAGTAATCTCGTTATAAATGGAATTTCCCTAGAATCTTAGAGCTCAAAGGGAGCTTACTGATGATCTAATCCAGCATTTTGCATAGTGCAGCGTATGCCCCACCGATGAGTTATGAAATCAGTTTAGAGGGTCACAGTTAGCGTTAGGAAATAGAGGAGGAAAAGGAGTAGAATAGCGTTGGATGAAAAAGGAAAAGTGTGTTATACATACTGCTTTGTGAAACTTTTGTTTCAGTGGTATGAGTGTGTGTCTCTGCCTAACCGAGGTCACAATATAAAATGTGTGTGCCTTACTGTGAGTTCTGGTCTAAAAAATTGGAAATTATCAACCTAACCAAATACCTTCCCATTGCAGGCAAGATAACTGGAGCCAGAGAGGGGGAAATGACTTTCTCAAGTCACACAGTGTGTCAGAAGTAGCCCAGGTCTCCTGTCTCCCAGTATCGTTTCCATTAGACTTTCATGCCTAAAATACATTTGAAGGCGATATCAACCCTTGTCCTTTGATTTCCATATCTCCTTGGCAGCTGACGTTCTATTCTCTTCTGGAACATTTCCTATGGTCTGAATTCCCTTTTCTCCATCCCTAGCACTCCCCACGGCCTTTCTACCACTTGGGATCAGTGATTTTGTGTGATGTGGGCTGGTGTGCACAGGGGCAAAATATCAGCGCTTAGGCTTGGATGATCCGTGACTCATGGATAGCTCACGGTAGCTCAGAAGATTTGGAGTTCCACAGCTCACTGCTCCCCTGGAGCTGATGAGCCACATCAGGAATAGAACAGCCTCCTTGTGAAAAAGAGGGAAGTACATATGACCACTCACTTAGAGGGCATGCTCAGACACAAGATAGCTAGCTGACAGCTGTGGGTTCTGGGTAATTCCTGCCAGACTCAAGCACTCTAGCTGGTTTTCCTGGGTTCAAAACAGAAGTATGTAGATAGTGTTCCATAACTGCAGAGATAGAACAGGATTATGAAAGAGGATCATGTCTGGAACTTAAGGTGCCTCTGTTTTTGAGTTAGAGGAGAAATGTTCTACCTCACCAATAAACAAACACTTACATTGCACTTTCTGTGTGCCAGGCACTGTTCTGACAATATTATAAATATTTGCTCATTTAATCCACATAATCAACCTTAAGGTTTTAGAGGACTCTCCTAACTGCAGTTGCAGGCAGAAGGTTGAGAAGTATTGAGATGTGTTAAAATAATTTTTCTTTCTGATTGGAAGACAGGAGGGTGAGTACACTTAATAGAGTTTACAACTATGTCATTGACAAAGCTAATTAACCAAAAGTCAAATCCAGGGAGAAAAGGTCAACTGCCCGCTTTCTCCTGGCAGAAGGAATAGGGAAGAGGGTCGTTCTTGCAGATTCATCACTTCTTGAAGCTTTCCAGAAGTGGTGATGGATTTGCAATAAGCCATCTGCTTTTTTTTTTTTTTTTAATTTAAGCCACCCTCATATATTTGTAGTATAGCTGCCTTGATGCTGAAGTCTGCTTGGGCCCTGAAACCACCCACTCAAACCCATGTGGAGATCAAACCTGTGCTCTTGGCCTTATGAACCAGTGCCTTGCATAGTGCTGGAAGAGGGTCCTCAGTAAACAGTTTGTTGAATTAATTTACTACCACATGTTTAAAACTGATACTGACCTTGGAAACAGCCAGATTTGGCTTTGATAATGAAAATTACTGAAGCATAAGAAGGGCACGAGTTTTTTTTTTTTTCAAAGAGGAATAAAAAGTGACTTTTTTTGTTTTTTTGGAAGCACCTATATGTGCTTGTATGTTTTATATGTTAACATTTAAATCCACAATATTCTGATTGAATCTCCATTTCACAGATCAGGGAACTAAGTTAAATGACTTGCTGAAGGTCAGCAGGCGAGGGACAGAATTCAGAATATTGTCTGCCTGCAGAACCCATTACTCTTTCTGAATCATGCTGTGGTCTGAAGTTGTGTTGTTGTTGTTGTTGTTGTTAATTTGAGAAATGATTGGTCCCTAGCAGCATTCACTGACCACGGCGAAGTTTTAATTAATCTTTCCATGCCACAGCCTACTTATTAGCCATGAGGAACAGCAACAGTTAAAACCCATTCTGCAATTAAGTCTTGGTTCCATTAACAACTCCACCACGTAATTAAATTTACTTCTCGAACAGGCAGATATGGTTCACTAAAGAATCTGAGAAGAGCCATTTAAATTATGCTCAGTGTTTTGCTCTGGGTTAACCACGATCAAGTCTGGGCTTGGAACTGAAATTTAGAAAGAATGCAGAGAATGCTGCTGGCCCAGAACTCACCAGTGCTGAATCTTCATGGGAGCCAGGATGTATTTCCTGTGCAATCTGTGAAACTTCTAACTTATTACTGCTCATTGTTTTCCTCCATGAATACACTGGGTAAAAATGCAGGTTGCTGAATACTTGTCCTGTTCTTCGAACAGCCTCAATTAACTTACACAGCAAATCTAATAGTGAAATAATCCCCAGAAATGGAAAAAGTTTCTTTCAGAAAGGTGTAATTATGAGAGGTATCACATTAACAATGTCTCGAAAAAAGATAAATTTGCCATTATCAGTACATCCTATGGCTGTACTGTGAATACATTTTACTTACACCACACATAGCTTATGGACTATTTTTTTTTAAGGCTGAGATAAGATTTGGCTTAGCAAAAGGCACTGAAAACATAAGGATGACATTAAATAGTTAAATTACACACTGCGTTGTAATGTAGAGTGAGAGGGGGGGGAGCCCACAGAGATTTAATAGCTTCCTGAGCCTATAAAACCCTAGGTTTACAAACGCAAGTCAAATAAAAAACTATTAAAATTGCAACCAAAAGTTGATTTGAGTTAAATGTCATTAAATAAAAAGAAGGTAACAGGCAAGATCACTTGAGCCCAGATACCAAAGAAAATGCCAAAATAAAACATAAAAGCCTATAAAATAAAAATCAACCTCTTCCTCTTGAGTCAAAAATCCAAAAGTATTTTGTTTGAAGTCCTAAAAAGGGCCCAAATGTCAAAGTACTGCACGCTTTTGTGGTCTCACGCTGGCTGCTCTGAGGGGACCATGCAGTTAGTACCCGGAAAACAGTACAACCTCTTTAGAGAACTGGATGAGTCCAGATGTTGGAGATTATGATCTCCTGAATCCATTGGAATTTATGCCAGGAGATTAAAGATAAGAATTAATTTACAACTTTCTCTACCCGTTCCCAAGGTGGGCTCAGCTTATTATCTGTACACATTGTGATGCACGGTAATTATGATGCTGAAAATAGTTTGCAACATGTGATCACTGTAGTTAGGTTTTAAAGGGGGCATTTGTCATATTTTAGTCCCCCACATCTGGTTCTATCATATTTGCCAAATGATTAATATAGGAATATATTACAGTGAAATCCTTTCATATCAAAGTTTTATTTGCCAGGAAATAGAACACTTTCCTCCCATCTGTCTTTCCCATCTCCCCCCCACATTCTAAGCTAAACTCAAATTTCCAGCACCAGGGTTCATCTGAGTGAGGACAGGGAGTCTGCTCTCGTCTTTGTTCAATTCTATAAGTTCTGTAGTCACAACTGGCATGGATATGCATCCTTTATTTTAAAAGCACATCCACAAGAAAGAAAACCTAAATCTTATTCTGAAAGCAGATGGTGCACCAGAAACATCAAACAAGTTAAAACCACAGGAATTAAATTCTAAATTTTAAACTCCCTTTTATTGAAATATAAGTTTGTTTAGCATATTTACACCACACTTTATGCACATATATACAGAGAAGGCAAATTCTGTCAAATAAAAAAGTTTTTCTTAATAAAAAATTAAAATAGAAACAAAATAAAGTGCATAAAACTGATTTTTTTTTTCCTTCGGGTGAACATCATCATTGTCAAAATTTTGGTCGGCTGGGAGAGGGAGGAAGAAAAAATTCATTATTTGACTTAGTGCATACAGCTGGCCCTGAATTCGCAGCCTTCAGGCCAAAATGACAAGAGGTCAGGAATGAGTCAGGCAAATTGTCAAGGTCTGCAGGGCTCCCCAGAGTCTGAAGGTCCTGCTCTTTGTCCAATCGGGAGCCGTCCCCCTGCTTGGAACAGTGATCTCACCATCGCGGCGCTGGAACAAAGGGAGAACACAGGAAGGGGGCTCCACCAGCCAATGTCACAGCCCTGCTCCGGGGCCACCAGCGCTGTTTGGTAGAAAATTGTAGAATTAGCTCAACGGCTCAAACGGAAGTTTTCCTTTTTCGGAAAGGGAATGTGGGGACCCCAAGAATGGGGTGCATCTCCCCACAGGGACGGCCACTCCGAGGCCAAACCCCAGTAGCCAGTTTCTGCGGATCCAATCTCCGTGCTGGCACAGGAAAGAATCCTTTTATAAGCTGGGTGGAGGGAATGTTAGACTTCTCGCCTCGGTGAGTTCGTCCTCCCAGAACTTTGAAAGGAAGCAGAGTGGGATTGAAAGAAAGGGGCAGGTGGGTGAAGAGCTGAAGTTTTTAGACACCTTTGCGGGTGGGCGTTGGCCAGCTGGTCTCCCACAGCGGCAGAAGCGACGGCCCTTCCCCCATCATCCATACCCCAGTCCCAGGTCTCTCTCTTTCCTCCGGGTGACACTAAGTCTCAGACCGGCGGCCGTACTTGGCCTTACAGTGCAAAATGTGCTTGGCGAGGAAGTCGAGGCGGCGCTGTAGCAGCTGAGCGTGGGGGTCGGCGAGCGCGGCCAGCTCGGGGAAGCGAGGCTCGTGGCGGCGATAGAGGCGCAGCAGCCGGGCCGCCGCGTCCTGTCCGCGGTGCAGCTCCAGGACGCGCCGCGCGGTCCGCTCGCGGAACACGCACACTGACTGCAACAGCGGTTCGTTATACTTGTCCCACATGCCTGCCACCCGGTAGCCGTGCACCAAGCCCGCCTCGTTGTCCAGAAAGACCAGCGCCCCGCCGGGACCGCGGTGCAGGTTGCTCGTGGCACGCTGCATGACGCGCGGATCCCACTGTAGGCTGAAGAGGTTGCTTACGAGCCGGTCGAAGTTGGCCGTCAGGTAGTCGAAGAGGATTAAGTCGGTCCATTGTACTAGGTCCACCAGCTCCGCCAGGCTGAGGTTGGCCAGCTCGCCTCCAGCGTCGCGGAGGGGCCGCAGACGGCCATCCTCCGAGCGCCAGGGCGCCGGCACCACCACGTCAGTGAGGTTGGGCAGCCAGCGCGTCAGGCTCACCACGCTGCCCTCAGTCCAGTGCGCAGCGCGCAGCTCCTCCTGCACCTGCGCCCACTGCGCGCCCCGCGCCTCCACCCGGGCCAGTGCCAGCGGCGGCACGTGGCGCTGGAGGCCCAGCAGGCGCGCCAGGTAGTAGGACAGGGCCTCGCCCTGAATCTGCTCCGGGTTGATGCCGTAGCGCACGCAGGCGCGGGTGCCGTCGGCAAAGCGGGCCAGTCGGTTGGAGCTGCGCCCGCAACCCCCGCGCTCCAGGGCCACCACCCGAGAGCCGCGGACCACCTCCAGCCACTCCGCCGCCTGGGCTTCCGAAAAGCCCCGGGGCACCTGCTCCTCCAGGCCGCGGCTCCAGAAGACGCCCCCGTGCACCGCGGCGCTCTCCTCCGGCCGGGGCTGCCTGGCTGGCACGTGCCACCTGCGCTCGCCCGGGGACTGCCGGGGCGGGCCGTCCGCGCCAGCCGCCAGGGTGAGCAGCGCCCGGAAAGTTTTCAGGGAGCCGCCGCGGGCGTCCCACGCCAGGGGCGGGGGCAGAGGGAAGTGAAGCGCGGGCGCGGAGCCGCCGCTCCGGCCGGGGCGCCGTGGCAGTCGGTCTTCGGGCGGACGGGAGACGAACCTGGTCCGCGGCGGCAGGAGCCCTCCCCACAGCGCCAGCAGCGAGCCCAGCGCCAGCAGCCAGAGCCCCGCGGTGGCGACGGCGCCCCGCATCCTCCTGCCCATGCTCTCGCGGCTGTGCCGGTACGCCGCCGCCGCTTCAAGCCGAGCCCAGGCACCCGGGTCCCGGCGGCGAGGCGGGCCCGGCAGCTCGGGGGCTCCGGGGCTTCGGGCGCTTCGGCTCCATCGCGGCTGCGGGGCTGTGTCCCGCGCTCCGCCGGGCGCTGGGAACTCGCGTCGCCGCCGCTTCCCAGCTGCTTTTGTATTTCGCTGTGAGACCCTCCGGTGGGCGCGATTCACAGGCGCCCGGACCACGTGGGAGCGAGGGGGATCCCCCTCCCCCTCCTCCGCCGCCGCTCCCCGCCCCCCGCTCCTCCGCCCCCTTCCCCTCCTCTTCCCCTTAAAGCGGCGATGGCTCTTTCCGAGCGGGAGAGGCGGCCCCACACTCGGTCGCGGACTTAGGGGCCTGGAGGAAGCCGGACTGGCGGCGCCCGCGCCGGGGCGTAGGAGAGGGCGGTGCAGAGCGGGAGTCTAGGGCCTGGTGGGAGGGAGGCACCCTGGGCCCTCGCGAGTCTGTAGTGGTCGCTGGGTCCCTTCGCCTAGGCGGCGCCGGGTCACCTGCAAACTTCAGACAGATTTCCACCGCGTTCCGAGCTGCGCCAGGCTATGATCAGGGAGGGGTCCCTTTGCTTTCTCAGTTTCTGCCCGGGTGATTCACGCTGCTTTATGTAAATCCTTGGGAATGTCTCTGAGCCACAGAGGATGTGATTCCAGCGGAAAGAGGAACCGTCTGTAGCCAACAACTTTGAACCGACACCCCCTTTTCCGAGCAGGCACACTAGCACCAATCACTGTTGGCCGCTCTGCCTCTCCCAAGGGACTCACAGGGCATGAAACCTCGCCGTGCACGTGCCCGTTGAACACCTAGGCCAGCTCCCATTCATTCGTGCATCCATTCAACACAGCGACTGCCCTTGGTTCTGGTTCTGCTCCGGAGCAGCAAAATCCACAGATCCGGGTCCCAGTGCTGCTGGAGTTTACATTCCAGTGGGACTCTCAGGTTGCTAGGAGAGGTTATAGCCATCCAACCTCGTCTTGGCGAGAGGGGGAGTCAGGGACGACTTTTAGAAAGAAATGATATTGTTTTGTCCGTGAGGAAAGTGAGGCATGGAGAAGGGATGGGGGTTGCTCAGGATTGCACAGTTAGCAAGTGGTGAAGCTAAAAGTCAAACTGAGGTCTCCTAGCCGCATGCACTTGATTTTTCCTCCATCAAGAAAGATCCATATTTTTAAAATCAAGTCAGCATTCTCAAGTTTCACTGGCATTTAACCAGTCACTTTGTTCCCCAAATATGATTTTTCAACTAAAAGTATTTTCCATATGAAAGGGGGAAAAACCCCTCAATCCCATACTACATTTTATTTACTGCTTTTATGGTTTAAGGGAAACAGAAATGGTGTGGGGCCGGGAGGTGGTGAAGGAGCAAACAAAACAAAATAAACAGCCTCTCCACCCCAACACATCTTCCAGCCACGTCTGGGTTAAATTTGCTAGGAAAACTCTTGGATGCTAGTCGGCCCTCTCCCTTACCTCTCTGCATGAGTGAGTCCCAGATCCATACTGAGATACCCAGGGTAGACACAAGATCGGGGCGTGGTGGAATCCACCTCCCGAAGGCCACAGTTTGAAAGCTATTTCCTTACATGGTGTATCTTTTCTCTCCTTTCATCTCCCCATCAGGTACACGTGGGGGTTTTCAACTGGGCTACCTCATCAGCTGGCACTGATTATGTTTTATTCGCCAAAGAAAAAACATTGTAGAGTTATAGAGCAGACACTCTAATGTTTGTGGCTGAGCAGAGGCACCAAAAAACCACCTCTGGAGTATTCCAGCACTGACCCAGGATACGGTCAAGTGTTTTCACTGGTGTGGTTAAGTACATATTGGCTGAACTGTGGGATCTTTGTTGAATCTGTTCCCAACCACATGGTGGCCATATCATGCCATTTTATAACTCTTATCTGATAATGAGATTACTATGAGTCCCATATGGTTACATCAAAATATATTAGTTCATTCAGAGGGGTTATCTTTCTGCCCTATGTGAGCTCCTTCCCATCTTTCCCTAGCAGGCAGGGACTATGTCTCATCAACTTTTTATTTCTTTTTTTTGAGACAGAGTCTAGCTCTGTTGCCAGATGCCAGGCTGGATTGCAGTGGCGAGATCTCGGCTCACTGCAACATCCGCCTGCCAGGTTCAAGCAATTCTCCTCCCTCAGTCTCCCGAGTAGCTGGGACTACAGGCGCGCGCCACCACCCTCAGCTAATTTTTGTATTTTTTAGTAGAGACGGGGTTTCACCATGTTGGCCAGGATGGTCTTGATCTCTTGACGTCGTGATCCGCCTGCCTCGGCCTCCCAAAGTGCTGGGATTACAGGCGTGAGCCACCGTGCCCGGCCAACTTTTTATTTCTCATCCAACCTAACATAGTATATTACATTAAATAAGCACTCAATAAATTTAGTTTTTTTTTCTTTTGGTTTAACTTCTACTGGGATATGTATGTATTTATTTGAGAGGCAGCCTCTTTCAGCAGGGCAAACTATAAGCAAGATTGCCACCTTGTGGGCATAAGTAGAATATCATCTAATTGGAGAAAAGCATACATTTTTAACTGGATGATTAATTGTTCAAGTTAAACTTGGAGACTATTTTAATAGTAGACATTTATGTCTACTATGTCCCAAGCTATGTCCTAGGGGGTATGGAGAAATCCAAAGTAGTTGGGGTCTCTGTCTTTCTGGTTGTTAACAAAAGTTGTAAGTAATTACTATTGTAAACTTCCTGGGGAGTCTGTCTTGTCCATTATTTTATGGCTGCCTGGGCACAATGCCTGGCACTTAGTGTGTGTTCAACAACACTCTGCTGAATACATCGTTAGAATGCTAATGAGATGAAGCTCTGCAAGTAGCATGTATCAAGTTGTTTTTTTTTTTTTTTTTTTTTTTTAATTAAACACCTTACTCCTAAAGAATACAAAATAATTTGGTCCAAGGGTTGTGGGTTATTATTCAGCTGATTAAAGGATACAAAATAAGAACTTACATTAATTTTAAAAAGAAAAAATACTGGTGAGAGTTCTGCATAATAGACATGAGGGGGAAGCACATGATTTTAATTCTGGGAGGGCTGGCTTCAAATCCAGAGACTAGAAATTCCTGGAATCTCCCAATCATACTACTGGTACTGATGAAAAAACCCAGGCTTAAAGAAATTGACTAAGATCGTACACCTCATAAGATGAACTCACTTTATCATTGAACAGCCCTTTTCCTATACCCATAGGACCGAATGCATCTTGTACCAGAACAGGATGCATTCATTGAAACTTTAATAAATTAAGTGAAATGCAGAAATACAGAAAACTAAAGGAACAAACACTCCCCTTCCTCAAAGTGGAATGCAATTTTGGAATGGTATTTGATTGTTTGAGACAGCGTTTAAAAACATGCTTCTGTTTAGCTGTTAGATGCATACTCCCATTCTCCTTTATTTCCTGGTCTGAGGTCACTCCCCTGCCACTGTCGCCAAGCCACTTTGGCTCTATGGGGTAGCCAAGTTAATCGCCATGTCCCTATAGCTAATGTCCCCATAGTTAATCACCTCAGTCCCTTCTGCCCTCTGGCTGTTGCTTGGGGATGAGAAATCTATTTGCACCTTTATGGCTTTTTAAATAATCCTTAGAATTTATCCCTGAGCCTGGACTTCCAACATCTTCAAACTTTCCCACAGTCCTGTTTGAAGAATGATCCGGTTCATGTAATGGTGCCTCCTGGGGGAAAAGAGAGGAGGTGGAGTTGAGGGTTGGAAGCAGGGGAGGAAGCCTGGAGTTGGAATATTTTCCAAGTCTGGCAGTAGCACTTTCTGGCTTGATCCTTGGGCTAGTTATTTACTTTTTCTATAGGTTTCAGTTTCAGAACCTGAGAAATGAGTTAATAAATCCTACCTAACTCACAGAGTTGTAATGCAGCTCAAGTGAAATATTAATAATAATCACAGCAACCGTGGCAGCAAACACTTACTGAGCTCTTATTATGGGCTTGATGTGGGGCTCTAAACCCTGCATGTGCTTTATCTCAGGAAACCCTCCTAGCAAGTATTATTATCCCCACTTTACAGATGGGGAAGCGGAAGCTTAGCCAGTCACTGGAATGAGGTCGTGCAGCAGGAAAGTGGCAGGGCTGAGATTCCAAAATGATGAGGACCAAACCCTTGGTAAATTATAAACTGCTAGGGAAATGTCAGGGGCAGAAATTATTACATTAAATCAAAATAGATTCAACTCAGATGAAATTTTGGTTTCCTGTGTTCTCTGGGATTACTCCCAAGTGAAATGGTTAAGAGTGTCAACTGTCAAGCCAGATTGTCTGGTTTAAAACCCAGTCCTGCCACTTACCTGGTATGTGACCTTGGGTAAGTTACTTAACCCCTCTGTGCCTCAGTGTATATATCTGTAAAATGCAGTAAGAATACTATTACTAGTATTACTAATAAAAATCATAACAATATACAATATCTAATGATTACTAGTAATTAATGAATAGGAACAGATCTTTTTTTTTTGAGACCGAGTCTCGCACTGTCACCCAGGCTGTAGTGCAGTGGCACGATCTCGGCTCACTGCAATCTCCACCTCCTGGGTTCAAGAAATTCTCCTGCCTCAGCCTCCCTAGTAGCTGGGACTACAGGTCTGCACCACCACGGCCAGCTACCGTTTTGTATTTTTAGTAGAGATGGGTTTCACCATGTTGGCCAAGATGGTCTTGATCTCCTGACCTTGTGATCTGCCTGCCTCGGCCACCCAGAGTGCTGGGATTACAGGCATGAGCCATCGTGCCCGGCCGAACAAATCTTATAGATGATTGGGACGATTAAGTTAGTGCTTATATTTAAAGTGCTTAAAAGACCATCTGAGTGTTCACTATATGATAGCTGTTGTTGTTCTTTTTTCTTTCTATTTCGCTGTTTCATTGCCCAGATGGGATGTCTTCCTTCTATTGTTGCTGTCCTCTACCAAGCCTCACTGGGTCTTAAGAGACCTAACACAGGCGGTGTTCCAGATCAATACACCTACTTCAAGCCTGAAATCGTATCTTTCCTGATAGTTTTGCCATATTTCTTCCCCATGGAGCTAGACCACCTGGCTTCTACCAAGATTCCCAGTGTAACTCTTGTTAAAAGCCCAGAGCCTCCAGCCAGTCTCGGGCAGACAGCTTCTGGCTTCCTCTCACTACTCTGCCTCCTTCAATCCTGACCTCTTGGATCTCCTGAGTTAAAAGCCCCTGGAAAAGATAGAGGCCTCCAAATGTACCCTTCCACATGCTTCTACAAAAAGGAAGAGAGGAGGAAAAAGGATGTTAGAGATGAGTGTAATATTCCTTGAAACTGGTAAGACTCCTACATTGGCCACTACTGTTTGACCCTGGGGGAGTTTTCTAAACCTCTGGGCTAGGGTTTTATTATTTATGTCTCTGTTATGGACTGAATGTTTCTGTTCCTCCCCCGCTCCACAAATTCATGTGTTGAGATCCTAACTTCCAATGTGGTGGCATTAGGAGGTAGGGCCTTTGGGAGGTGATTAAATCATGAGGGTGGAGCCCTCATAAATGAGATTAGTGCCTTTATAAAAGAGACCCTTGTAAGATCTCCAGCTCTTTTTTTTTTTTTTTTTTGGTCAGGTGAGGACAGCAAGAATACTGCTGCCTATGAGCCAGGAAGAGTATCCTCACTAGACACCCAGTCTTCTGAGACCTTCATCCTGGACCTCCCAACCTCCTCAAATATATATATATATACTTGAGAAAGAGTCTTGCTGTATCTCCTAGGCTGGAGTGCAGTGGTGCAATCTTGGCTCACTGCAACCTATGCCAATTTTCTTACTTCAGCCTCTTGAGTAGCTGGGATTATAGGTGTGTGCCACCACCGTTATGTCTGGCTAATTTTTTTTCTTTGTATTTTTGGTAGAGATGGGGTTTCTCCATGTTGGCCAAGCTGGTCTCAAACTCCTGGCCTCAAGTGATCCAGCCGCCTCAGCCTCGCAGAGTACTGGAATTACAAGTGTGAGTCCCTGAGCCCGACCAAATGTTTGTTGTTTAAACCACCCCAGCCTGTTATAGTAGCCTGAAGTGAGACACTCTGTTCTTTCCATCTTTTCTACCCCAGGGTACATTTAGCTCATCTGTTAAATGAAGATAGTAACTGTACCTGCCTAATTACTGTGTGGATGAGATGTACCTTAACTCAAGATGAAACTGCTTGGGGATCAATTTCCTTTTCTTGGTATCTCTATTTGACTATGATCCTGGTCCTCCAAAAATTGCTTAACTGATCTCATTCTCACATCCCTGGCTGTCGAGGGCAGGTATATTGCCTAGTTCCAGGTAAATCCTACTGGAGAGCTAGAAGGAGATCAGGAAATAGAGTAGTCTTTGAATGCAATTAACCTATCTGCTTGAACAAGTCCCACTTTTAAGAACACATCGTGTTTCTGGAAAGAAAGTCGAGGTTGACATGAACCTTGTAAATTGTGATGAGACTAACATTTTTATGATTCTCTTTATTCCAACTAGCTCTCTTTGGACCTGCTTTGAAAAGGTTCCTGCAGACACTAGTATTAAAGACTCGAATCTAAAGGTTGGCGCACTGGTGAATCAATGTTGTAAATTTCAGAGCAGTTGCCAACACATATTTCAGTCCTGGTTACAGAGTATGATGGTAAGAATTCTGGACTGGGCATTTGGAGGTGGGAATTTCTCTCCATAATTTAGTTCAACAGACATTTATTGCCCACATGGTAAAGGTCAAAGGACTGAATAAGAAGTGATTGGGCATCAGATCTTTCTTCACACCTGCATCAGGTAACGTTTGTTGTCTCCTTTTCATCCTCCACCTTCTTTTCCTCTTTCTTGGCAGGTCTCTACCTTCCCCCTCTGTGCCTTTGACCTTAAAGGGATGCTGAATCCCGATTGGGCGAAACCAGTCATGGTGATTTCAGTTCCTTGCAGTGACTGGTTAAGGCATAGGCACGTGAGACCATTCTGACTAGTGAACGTTCCGGGGAAAGCCCAGTGGAAGGTTTCTGGGAAAGATGTCGGTACTCCGGTAGAGACACAAGAAAGGTATGGAACATTTTCTGCATGGTTCAAGGCTAGATGGGAGGCCTGGAACTGGGGAAGTCATGTTAATATGAGGGGAACTAAGTTCACACAATCAGGAAGGCAGAGTAGAAAGATGGAAGTTAATCAACTCTGGAAATGTCCTTCCTCTAGACTGCCTGTGGTTTAAGCTACTCTGAGTTGGGGTTTTTGTTGTTTGCAGCCAGAAATTTCCTGAATGATACACCCTTTCACATCAGAGCTTAGAAACTAAAGGAGGCTGACTTATAAACAAACAGATCTCTTCCATCACAACTGGGCTACTGGAAAAGTAGTGTGGGTTAATTTTTTGGAACATGTGCTCTGCAGCCAGGCTGAGTCTTGCACCTATGAGCTGTGCTGTCTTGGAAAAATCACACAGCCTCTCTGGACTACTTAATTCATCTGTTAAATGAAGATGGTAACTGTACCTGCCTCATTATTGTATGGATGAGATGTATCTTAAGCACTTAGTAAGGACTCAATAAATATCAGTTGCTGTAGCTATTATGGAAATAGAAAGCACATGCAGGAGCATAGAATAGGGAGTTACTGATTCTGCTGGGAAGTCCAAGAAGGCTTCATCAAGATGAGTCTTGATGGGCAAATGGAGGTTTACAGGTGGGGTGGGACATTCAGCCAAGTAGAGGGAACAGTGTGTGAGCTAGCAGCCATGTGCCCACAGGTAGATTACCACATCTTTCGGGAGTTCCTCAACTTCTTCATCCTTGAAAGCACTGAGGCCAGGTGTGGTGGTCACACCTGTAATCCCAGCGCTTTGGGAGGCCGAGGCGGGCGGATCATGAGGTCAGGAGTTCGAGACCATACTGGTTAACACAGTGAAACCCCACCTCTACTAAAAATACAAAAATTAGCCAGGCGTCGCACATGCCTGTAGTCCCAGCTACTTGGGAGGCTGAGGCAGGAGAATTGCCTGGACCCAGGAGGCGGAGGTTGCAGTGAGCTGAGATCGTGCCACTGCACTCCAGCCTGGGCAACAGAGTAAGACTCCATCTCAAAAAAGAAAAAAAAAGCAAGCAAGCAAGGATTGAATGTGTTGAATTAACTTAATCCTCTTTTGGCAAAAGAAGTAAATCTCAGGCCCCTTCCCTAGATTGAGAGGTACCTCATTAGAGACCCTCAATGGCCTCTTCATCAATAACCTATGATTGTTGGTCTCAACCCACTCTGAAAAAAATTCACTCAGCAAACACTCCCACTAAAAGAGGTGACTCTCATTCTTCTTTGTTGATTTCTATTCTTCATTGCTGCCCAGAGCTTTATCCAGTGCACAATTAGTGATTCTGTGCCTCCTCAGCTTTCCAAGGCCCCACATATCTCATCAGTCAGATAGATGCTGAAGCTTAATTATGCTTGTAAAGCTTTCTGATTTCCTCAGATGAAAGGTGGCTCATAAGTACCAGGTTTTATTTTGCTGGCTCCTGCCAAGGATTATTATAAATAGGACTTAGTGCGACGTGGCTAAGCTCTTAGGGTGATAATGTGTCAAGACCAATCGAGGCTGCTGAAAGCAGAGATATTATCATAATGGTTCCATCATAGGCGGTGGGTGTTAATGGAAGTAGCAGTGAAAAAAGTACTGCAAGCAGCAAAGCCCGGATCGAGATGGCTGCAAGTGAAATATCGGCTGCTCTTGGGATTTCCATCATAATCATTAACCATATTAGCCTTGGAGCCATTCTTCTGCCATCTCCCCTAGACCAGGCTCACACTCAAATAAAAAATGGATGCTTTAACTCCAAATGAAAATATATTCCTTTGCTGCTTTTTAAAACCCATTTACATTAAAATGATGGCCAGCAGGTAAGTAACTTATAACTGGGGGCTTACTGCAGTGCAGAAAAGTGGCATTGGAATTGTGAGCCACCTAAGTGGGAGATCAAGGGACTTCCAGACCCAGGAAAAGTCATTGCTGCTGGACTGAAAAATGGCTGGCAAGAGTAGGAAAAGGCAAGCGATAACGTACAGACACTCACTGATGGGGAACGGTGACCGTAGAGGTAGTTTTATATTTCCACAATCAGGTGGGTGAAAAAACAGAAGTTCTTAGGTAATGCAGCCCTCGTTGAGAATGTGTTAGCTTCCAGGGCCCCAGGTGTGGTCGCCTAAAATCAGCTTTTTGCATCCCATAGGCAGACAATCAATAACGTTTGATGATGATGGTGATGAGAGCCGTGGTGATGATCATGATGATAATAATGACGTACCCTGTTGTCAGTTGAAGCCGCCTGCTGTTTTGAGATCCAGTTAGACTTAACCCAAATTCCTATTGTATGGTCTCGGTGGTGGGAGGTTCAAAGACTTTCCCTCTATTCCTGAGAGTCCCTGGAGCTTTGTGCCTCAAACTTGTCTCTGTGTTCACTTCCTGCTTTCGTAGCTGTGGCTTTGGCTCCAACACACATTAACATGAGTATGAAGTTCAGTGCTTTAACTACCCCTCTGTCCTCATTTGTACCAAGACATCATGAGTTTAGTGACTTTACTGAATATCTGGGGGAGGGGGCATTGCTGAGGAGAGGTTACCACACTGTGCAAGGTCTTCATCCATGCAGCTGTCTTCTCTTTCCTGTCTCTCTCCCCTCCCTTGTGGGGAAACAGGTGAAACTTTCCTCTCACGTCATGTAAAACAGGGCTACTCCCATTCAGGATCCATTCAGGATCTCAGCTTCTACCTCAGGTAAAGGTTTTTCTAGAGATCAAATTGGGGAGTCCCTGAAGAGATTTCTGGTAGACACAATTTATCATTTTCAGTATACTTCCTACACGCCAGGCAGAGTGCTGAGAGTTTTCCATGCATTTAATCTTTAAGATCCCCCCAACAACACCCCAAGATCTTATTTTCCCATCTCATTGATGGGAAAAAGGACCGTCGTTAGAGCAAACCTCAGACCACGAGACTTTTGCTACTGGGTGGAAGAGAAACCCCAAGTCTTGTCTGCCAAAAGACCAAGGTTATGTTAACAACAATGCCATTTGGCTTCCTGGAGCTGAGAAACACTGGTGAGTTAGCAAAGGGGACTCTTACAGGGGAATTGTCTCTCTCTTGGTATCTGCATGTTGTCTCTCTCAAGGCTGTTTGATATAGGTACTACCTGCATCCTCATCTCTGTTGAATGATTAAACCCAAGCCCATTTACTGAGAGATACGTTGCAGTACAGAAAGCTCCACTGGGTTAATAATATCTTATCAGGTGGGATGTGATGGGTCCCGAAAGAGGAGGGCTGGCCTGGCAGTCCTGGAAATGGCACTGTCTCTGTCTAGGGGGCAGATTAGCCTGGACAAGAATGGCAATGCGAGAACACCTGCTGTCATTTCTCCTCTGGTTTTGCCCCTCCTGTGAGCAAACTCTGAAGTTGCCCCAGGGAAGATGCCTCTGTGGGGCTGGGTGTGTTTGTTACACACCACACATTGTGACTTGCTGCTGCATGTCTCCTTTCCTTTCATTTCACCTGAAGAAAAAAGAAGAAAGAAACCTCAAAGGCCATTTCTTGCTGCTTGAGTTTAAAGCATGGCTACATTTTACAATCTGGGCCTGAGGAATAGCAGAACAAAAGCTGAGGAGTAACGATGGTGATAAATTTGTCTAGCTCCTTGCAATTTGGCTGAGCACTTTCACATGGTGATCTCACTGGGATTTCACAACAACCTGCTAGGAAGGGGTAGTAAGGCAGGGGTTAGTTATCATTCCTATTGATGAAGAAGAAAGCTGAGCTTCAGAGAGTCGTGTGATGAGCCCTAGGTTCACAGCTAGTTCCTGACACACGAAGAACAGGAATGCACTTTACCTGAATTCCATCTCAGAGGTTTTACAGGACACTCCTTCTTTGCCCAGTGCAACTCACATCTGCAGATTCTATCTCTATCTCATGTTTTACATATAGTTATAGGTGCATGTTGCCTCTATGTTACAATGGCTGCTAAAACTCCAGTAATGAGGGTAGATAAAAGAAACCAAGGATTGCTAAAAGCTAGAATATTTAGATGCTCTTTTCCCATTCAATGGTGCTTTCTTTCTCTCTTTTGAGAGAGTCTTGCTCTGTCACCCAGGCTGGAGTGCAATGGTGTGGTCTCTGCTCACTATAATCTCCACTTCTTGGGTTTAAGTGATTGTCATGCTTCAGCCTCCCAAGTAGCTGGGACTACAGGTATATGCCACCATGCCCTGCTAATGTTTGTATTTTTTTTTTTTTTGGTAGAAACAGGGTTTCACTATGTTGGCCAGGCTGGTCTTGAACTCCTGGCCTCAACTGACCTGCCTGTATTGGCTTCTTCTATCTCTCTTATTAGCACTTATGAAAGAAAGGAAGCAGAGAAGGAAAATGAGGAAGAAAAGTTAGGGAAAAGAGAGAGATATTATTTTTAAATACTTTTCTCTGCCTACCTGTTTCAATAAGCAGAAGAGCTAAACCAAGAAGTCAGAGAAAGAAAATTCAGGTAATTACTATTACTGACTTATCTGCTGAGTGAAGGTTTTTTGGGGAAAAAGATCATAAAACAGCTCTGAGATAGCTAATAGGAAATGGTAACAAGCAAAAAGCTTCCTCCTGTTTTTCTGCTCCTGTGCACAATACCCCTGCTCACTCAGGGCAAAATCAGGTCAGCAGATCCAAGCATGGTATTTGACTTAGTCTTCATCTTTCCCCATTGAGAGGGCCATTTAGCTAGGGGTGACGACAGATCTGCATGGCTCTTTAGGATAAGTGAGAATAGCTGTACTATAGATGTCTTCCAAGCTCGGTTTTCTCATTTGTAAAAATAGGATATTAATGCTTGCCTTACAGAAGTATTGCAAGAATTCAATGAGATTATGGGATTAGATGAAATAGAGCAAGTGAAAAGTTCAAATGGAGTTTCTGGCATATAGTAGGCACTCAATAAATAATAAAAATCACACATGAAACTCCATAGAAGAATGTCTGGGAGGACACACACTAAGCTGTTAATGGCATTACTCCACAAGAAGATGTTTGTGTGTGGGGGGGCACTTTCACTTTTGCACTGCATATGTTTTTACTTTATACTCCATCGTGGGATTGATGTGTAAGTATTAATGGGTGTGTGCTGCTCATGTTAAGAGTAATGATCAGACAGAGAGTAATAAACAATATGACATTTTTGTACATCTGTTGGTGTGATTATAAAAATCTGTTTTGTGTGTGTGTGTGTGTGTGTGTGTGTGTGTGTGTGTGTTTGAGACAGGGTCTTGCTCTGTCACACAGACTGGAGTGCAGTAGTGCAATCATAGCTCACTGCAGCCTTGAACTCCTGGGCTCAAGGGATCCTCTAGCCTCAGTCTCCCAAATAGCTGGGACTACAGGCACGTGCCACCATGCCCAGCTAAGTTTTTAATTTTTTTGTTGAGACGTGGTCTGAATTTGTTGCCCAGGCTGGTCTTGAACTCCCGGGCTCAAGTGATCCTCCCACCTTGGCCTCTCACGCCTGGGATTCCAGGCACGAGCCACTGTGCCCAGCTGTGACTACAAAATTTATACTCACTACAAGTAACAGCATCAATGGAAGAACTGAAAAGTGGGCACCAGCAAACACCAGAATCGAGCAGCCCCGGGTACATAAACAGGAGTGCCTTTGATCAAGGGTGTGGGTATAGATATGTCTCAGCTATAGGCACCTTCCATTCAAGCTTTTATATTCCAGGAAGGAGGAATCTGATTGGTCCATTTTAGGACCAGGTTTTCAGCATCGGCTCATCCAGCCTATAGTATGTAAGGAAACAGTTCTGTGCTGGACTATGATTCTGCACATGTCCATCCTGACACTTTTGTGTTGTTTGATTTTTTAAAAAAGTTATAATGTTGCATTTGTTTTAAAACAATGATAAAGTAAGTAGAGCTATTCCGTAAAATCTCGACAAAATGAATTTTGTGCATCTTTTGCAAGGAATCAATAAAAATGGAAATTCAGCAGGGTTCATCATTCATATGCTTGGTGATACATCGTAGAGTGACAAGTCTGCCTTGGGTCTGAATAAATGTTGATTATGATGGCAAACACACCCACACGACAATAACAACACTTGTCTTCTTGACTCCAACGGTGAGCAGATCCGGAATTTCCATAAATTTGTTTAATGCTGCCTCTCCTGTTAGGAAGGGAATTTGAGACCTTTATTAGGGCAAAGAAAAGTAACAGGGGATCTTTTGATTTTTTTTATCACGACCTGTAATGTTACAGTGATTGGGAGGCAGAGAATATGAAGTATACAGAAGATATGTAAGGTTTAATCTGTACGTGTGTGTGTGTGTGTGTGTGTGTGTGTGTGTGTGTGTGAAAGACAGAGAGAGACAAACATGTCACTGCCCTGGGGCCGACTGATTTAGGGCTCTTCTAAGGCAAGCTCAAATTCAGACTGCATTTTCTATGCAGACCATCCGTGTTTCCCAGCAAAGAGGCACCCAGCCAGGGCCCAAGAGGTTGAGGATAAAGTGAGAAGCAGGGAGTTTGGCCAGTTTAGGAGGGGAGGAAGAATGCTCTGTGTTCTCTGTAATGCCTCCTGGCAACATCTACGCCACAGAGGACTTGCTCAGCTAGTTCCCCTCCGGTCAGCCCACAAGAGTCCTTTCAAGTGGCAATAAATCCTCCCCCTCTGCCGCCCACCCATTCCTTGTGATTTGTTTTTTTTCTCTGGAAGTGGAGGTGGGTGGTTGCTGGGGAAGATGATCAGAAATTACTTATTGGTAGGCAGAAGCCACATCTCTAACAACCAGGGATAGACTAATTAAACAGTTGCCAGTTACCGAGTCTTGCTACATGCCAGGCAGCTCACATAGCCCCACAAACGCTTTCAGGTGAATTTTTTAAGCCCCATTTACAGATGAGCACACCGAGGTTCAGAGACTTGTAAATTGCTCAAGATGACACAACTCTGAAATGGTAAGGCCAGATTCAAACCGGAGCCAGTGTGTCTACAGGTCACTTGGTCCTGACTAGCCATCTGTATTGGAAAGCCAGCTCGAAAGGACCCAAAACTGGCAGCGTTGATACCCATCCCTGGCTTCCCTGGGACAGGTCCCAGAACTGCTGAGTAGTTGTAGTCTTGACTACAACAGACTGGGAATTATGATATAATATTTGCTCCCAGAGCCAGCATGGTGTTAACATCATTTTAAGCCAAGCCTCTGATTCAGCTCTTCTGTGTATGGTTCGGGAAACCAAGGCACCAGGAATTCTCAGGAATTCGTGCCCAGCCATGGACCTTCTGAGACACCAAGGAAAGCTTTTTTTTTTTTTTTTCTCATTTGCAACTTCAGATGTTGGTGTTCTACCCTCTAAAGTTGCTGAAACAGGACCATTAGGCGGAATAGTTTTATTGGAATTTAAAATATTATGAATGTTGTGTTAACTGCCTCTGGCTATAACTGGAGTAAAAGTGACATTGTGTCAGACAATAGCATGCACTAATGAAGCCAGTGGAGGATGTAACAACGGAAATATCACAGCAACAAAATTGGAGTTGTGTTCCAATTGTGTTCAGAGCACTCTCCCAGCAGGGCAGTTGAGTTTAAATTTCCATTATTTTGAGTGAATGTGGCCCTAAGGAATCATGTAGGGATGGTTTTTTATGTGATCGCAGGGCAGTCCCTCTCTTGTAGTATAGTAACTTTTAGAAAGCTATACTGTGCTTTGTTGCAAAAGAAAAGTACAAAATATATTCGTTCCTTGAAAAAAGTCTGAGAGGAAACATATCTAACTGTTGACATACCTTACCTTGGGAAAGGCAATTTGAAGAGAAAGGACTTTCTTCCTTTTCTTTTTCAAAAAATTTTATATATTCCTGGACATTTAAATTCATTATACTCAGCATATATTTTTGAGCAGACTGAAATGATCAAGGGAATGCTCTCAGATGAATAATTCATGCTTTATGGCATCAGATTATCAAAAGGCAGATAGGATAGGTGACTGTTATGAAGTTGCCCCGGTGGAGCTGGAATTAAGGTAGCAAGGGTGTGGGCTTGGGTGGCAGCAGTGGAGATGAAAAGAAAGGGAGGGGAGTTGAGTGCCATTAAAAACCAGGAGCCAGGGGTATCACCTGCATTGGATTAAGGCCTGCAAAGTGGCACTGTCTGCATGAGGAGGGAGCCTAGATACTGGTGCAGAGCTATGGAGGGACCTAAAGGAGCTAGAATTCTAATTATCAGTGAATGGGTGGGTGGGTGGTGGATGGATGGACAAATGAATGAGTTCCTTCATTTAAGGGTCGTTTCTTTTAGGTTCAGGCTGAACTCTTAGAGGTCTAATTAGGTCCTCGGTTAGGGAAGCATTTCTCATATTCTTCCCTTGACCTGGGCTGTTCTTATCCGAGCCTGATACAATTAAGGCCTTTCTAAGGTCTGGGCCATTTCTGGATGCCTCATAGGGTCACTTCAGTCTTGTTTTCTTCTAACTATAAGAATCTCACTTCCAAATTGCTTAAACAATATAGGAGACAGATTTAAGGCATGAGTACCTAGAAGGTCTTCTGGGTTGGGTCAGTTCAGAGACTCACCAACGTCATCCCACGCTGGTTTCTTTCAAGCTTTCTGTTATGCTCTTCATGCGGCAGCAGCCTGGCTCTCCTCCGGGGTGGCAAAATGGATGCAGCAGTTCTAGCCTTTACTTCCATATTATCTAGAAGGACATAGAGAAATCCTTTTTGCCCCTACAAGTTTCTTGGAAAAGCTCAGCTGTATTCTCACCGACTCAGATTGGGTCTCATGCTTATACTTGACTCTGTCCATTTGACTGGGGAATGTTGACTGGCTTAGGTTATCTGAGCAAAGCACACTTACGGGGAGAGTGGTGGTGGGATCACCATATCCCGCCCATATGGCGGCTGCACAATGGAGGTGTGTGGAAGGGATGTTAGGAAGCTGTCAGGCTCTGGTTTTGGAAAATAAAGCAGGAATAGCTGGTGTTTGTAGGTGCATGGGGGAGTGGCTGAAATTGAAGTAGGAAAATATCCAAGAGGGGTGGCACGATTTCCCCAACCGAGAAGCAAGACAGTGAGTGTGGGCTTGAGGTTGGGGGCTGTAGAGGAGAATAATCATAAGGGTGCCTGAAAAACTGGGCATGAAGAACCCAAGTCCTAGAGTGCTAGACAAGGGGCCTCCAGGATTTTGCATGGTTTTGTGGCAGTGAATCAGTGGAGGAGGTGCTTCAAAGTCTTTCAGTCTTTCAAAGATCAGTCTTTCAAAGACTGTCTTGGCATGAGCATGTAGCTGGGGAGTGGCACCCCATGGCAGTGTGGAGCAGCAGCAGCAGACATGTGGAGGGCCACAGACTCAGAGGGGCCCTGGGGACATTGAACAAGTTCATTTATGTGTAGCACTTGGAGTGCATGCCACGGAGGGCATTCTTGATCACTGTTACAAGAAGTATTTTTACTTTTAGTTGGTAGGAAGTAGTGAGAAGCAGTAACAGCAAAAGAAACCGGAGGCCAAGTGATTCAGGAGGCATCCTGGTGTGAAAGTGGCAGTTTGACAAACCTCCTTTTGGGATCCATAAGCCCCAGAGAAGTCTCAAAAGTGCAGTAACTGAACTTTCCTCCAATCTGGTGTATGGGAGTGTGAGCCGCTTCCATTTTATTAGAGAAATAAAGACCTATGGCATTACTTGTGTTGCAAGAGCATGAAGCAGCTCATATCTATAGAAATGTAAAATTACACACACACACACACACACACACGCATGACATACACCATCTCACTCTAGCCTTACAACATCCTACAAGTTAGTCATTAATACTGCCATGTGACAGAGAAGGAAAACCCAGCTAGGCAGTATTAAGTCCGTGATAAGGTCCAGGACTAAATACAGTGGAGTTGGTCTTTGCATCCAGCTTCTGTCTCCCACCCCCTCTCTTCCTTTCTGACAGACCCTAAATTTGGCCAGTTATCCCACCCTCCCCCATGAAGCCATGTGCTTTAAGGAATATGTGCTCACCCTCACCTCCAAAGGAAAGGCTGTCTTTTCCCCTGGTCTGATTTTGACCATTAGAAATCTGTCTGATGAGATTCTGAGAAAAGTGTTCTGACTTTGGAGGGAGCGCTATGGGAAGGGTTTCCTTCATCTTGTTCTGGCTGTTGTTGCACCAGCATGGGACATTTGGAACTGCTGCACAGCCATTTGCTGCCAAATCTGAGAGTGAGGCTAATACCCGAAATGGAAGTGCAGGGATGAAGAGAATCCCGGTCCTTGAGGATTGGACTGAGTTACTGAATAACCCATCCGAGAAGGCTCCAGCAGCAGAAACTATGACTTGACTTTCCAGTGTGCATTCTATTTCTCGTTTACTAAAAGAAAATCTATATTGATGAGTGGAGTAATGTACTCAGGTATAAAACCACATTTTCTAGACTTCCTTGTCAATGGAAGTTATGTGGCCTTTTGCCCTACCTTTCTTTACTTTCCTGCTTCCAGGAATGTGGGCCTGATAGCTAGAACTATGGCAGCCATTATGTGACCATGAAGATAACTTGAGGATACAAGTCATACACTGAAGATGGCAATGCTGAGAGTGTGGGTCCTGCCATAACTGCTTTGACTGTTTTTCTCTGGGCTTCTTTTATATGAGAGAAATACAGCATTTTCTCCATGTAAGCTAGCTATTTCTAACTAACATAAGCCACTGTTACTTAATGTTTTCTTTTATATGCAACTTGGTTTAATCCCAACTGAGAAGCCTATATATTTCTGAATTTCCTGTGGGTGAGAATTAATTTCCTTAATGTATAAACTGTTTGGAGTTAGAATTGCTTTTATATGCAGTCAATAACATCCTAATTGTTTCCTCATCGAAACCCATACTGTTCACATCTGTACTGTGTAGTTAACTACCACAAGGGCCGTATTCTTTAGTTCTCCACTATTCTTGATGGAGAGATTCTAATATTGGGATCCCTACCATTTCTCACATTTTTTTGAGACAGGGTCTTGCTCTGTCATCCAGGCTGGAGTGCAGCGACACGATCATAGCTTACTGCAGCCCCAGTCTCCTGGGATCAAGCGATTCTTCTGCCTCAGCCTCCCAAGTAGCTGGGACTGCAGGTACATGCCATCACGTCTGGCTAATTTTTGATTTTTTTGTAGAGACGGGGTTTTGCCATGTTGCCCAGGCTGGTCTTGAATCCCTGGGCTCAAGTGATCTACCTGCTTCGGCCTCCCAAGGTCCTGGGACTCCAGGTATCAGGCACTGCACCCGACCTTTTCCACATATCTTTCCTGCTTCCAAGCCCCATCTTCAAGCCTTTAGAACATTCAGAAAGCCCAAACAAAAAGCAAATGTTATGGCTTTGGTACGGCGTTGGTGGAAAATCCACGTGGTTTCTTTGGCACCTACTCCAGATGATCCTAGTAATATCCCCCACCGGAGCAGAATCTGAGTTTTGAATATCCTCCTGCATACACCTTCAGTTTCCTACTGCCTGCTTCTAAGATCCACACGCCCCAGCCATGTGGTCTGCCTCCCACACAAATCCTCAGGGAGGAGAGCTTTTAATATCTGGCAAAGCAACTATTGACTCAGGTTTTATTTGTTTGCCATTAAGTTAGCATTTAATAAACGCAGGATTCTTGGCTTAATAGGCCAGTTATCATGTATTATCAAAATGGCAAATTAATTATTCAAAGGCTGTGTTTGAGATATACCAGAGACGTAACCGAAGTGGCCTCTTTGTTCCTCATTTGCAGTAAACGTTGCACTTCTGGCCAGTCAGTATTTATTTCAAGTATAATAATTATCTTGTTAAACCCAAGTCTATTAAATCGAAATGAAAGTCAGGAATTAGTGCTGAAGGTGGGGGCCGGGTTTAGTTGGGCAGTGCTTCCAGCATCTTAAACCACCAGCCTCATTATTGCCACCTCTCTGTGAGGATGCCAAAGTGAGGCCCTAAAGCACAGCCACAATGATAATTGTTCATTATCCAGGGACAGAGCCACCTGCTATCCTTGGCCCAAACCACTCTCCCTTGGATATAAACTTTTAATGTAAAGATGAGAAAGACAGCCGCTGTTTACCAGTGCCTCTTATGTGACAATTGCTTTACTTCCATAATCTTCAGTTCTCATAGCAATCTCAATTTACAGATGAAGAAACTGAGACTTGGAGGGGTTAAATAATCTGCCGAAGGTCACACATGTACAGTCGGTCCCTCGGCGTACACAGGGGATTGGTTCCAGGAAACCCTGTGGATACCAAAATGCACAGATGCTCAACTCTCTTATATAAAATGGTGTGGTGTTTGTATATAACCTACACACATCCTCCTGTATTCTTTAAATAATCTCTAGATTGCTTTGTATCTAATGCAATGCAAATGCTATGAACATAGTTGTTACACTGTATTTTAAAATTTATATTTTTAATTGTCGTATTATTATTTTTATTTTTCCTCCAATATTTCAGACCTGCAGCTGGTTTTGAATCCATGATACAGAACCCACAGATAGAGACAGGTGACTGATACATTAATTGCAGAGCTGAGAGTTTGACTCAGGTCATTTGGGTTCCAAAGCCATCCTCTGTACAGCTGTGGAAGCTCTGAGGCCTTGAACATGTATTTTTGTGTACTACACAGGGGAGTCTGTCCCTTGCCTTTGGCTCAGAACCTGATTAACAGAGCAGTCTATTTGTTCTCTGCCCCTCCCCAATTAAGTCCCAGATTTGTTCCACCGTTGCATGGGCATGCACACTTGCCTTCTCCCACTCGCGACTCCATGCTGCAGCTAAGAAGGGGCCATCATGACTTAGCTTTGTACATCCACTCCCTTTCCGTCCCCATGTGCAGGACTGCAGGGTTTATCACCAAATTCTAATGAAAAGGAAAAAACATTCCCCAGGAGAAAAAATATTTCCAATGTACGGGAATACGTTTTCTATATTCTTTGTTTGTGTCCAATCCCTTTCAATGCAGGCCTTTGGCCTAGAGCTGAAATCCAGCAGCTAGAGAGTGGAGAAAACAAAATACATGAACCGGGGACTGCCTGGAGACTTCATTATAGCTCACAACTTAGAATACTGAGATGACTAGTTAGACCCATAGCGTGATGTTGCGGGGTACCCAGGCCACACGGTTCAAACAAGCTGACACAGGGAGATTCTGTTTGGGCTTCTGATTATGGGAGCCAGGTCATTCATTCATTCATGTCATTCATTCATTTATCCAATGCATATTTGTCATTTGCCTGCTTCGTGTCAGGCACTGTTGTAAAGCATGAGGTCTCTGACTTTACATGCGATGTCCTGGAATCCCAAAGGTGGGGCAGTGGGAGTATGACCAACTCTTCTGGTTTGCCTGGGACTTTCCCAGTGTTATCACTGAACGTCACATATCCTGGAAAACCCCTCAGCATCTGCAGGACAGTTGGCTGCCAGGTTTGAGTGCCAGCTGTGTTATCTACTTGTTCGTTAGTCAATCTATGCTTAGCAAGTACCTATTAGGAGCCAGGCAGTGTGCCAGGCTGGGAAATAGCAGTAAGCAAAGAAGAGTCCCTGTGCCCAAGGGGCCCCCTATCAGTAGCAGTAGAGAATCCAAGCAGACACAGATAACTTAAGGTGTGTCTAAGAGCCATCAAGAAGATAAAATAGGTACTGTGATATAGAGTGACTACATAAGGGAGGGGCTGTTTTAGCTGGGCTGGTCAGAGAAGGCAGTAGCAGGGGGTGACAATAAACAGAGCCCTCAATGAGAGAAAAATGACAGCTGTGTATAGATTTTGGGGGGGAAATTTTCCAAGGAGAAGATCATCAAGGGCAAAAGCCCTGAGATGGGAACAAACCTGTCAGGTTTGAGGATCAGAAGGAAGGTTAGTGAGAATAGAAAGAGGGGGAGGAGAGAGATGGGAGAGGGAGGGGATTGGAGAAGCAGGCAGGGGCCAGATGATGGAGGGCCTTGGGCTCTGCAGTAGGTGAAGAAGCTGGGGCTGCTAGCTGCAGTATCTAGGTGGTAGCATCTACACGAAAATACCTTAGGTTTCTTTCATGGTAGTGGCAGTATTTTAAGAGGGCAAGCCCCAATGTGCAGGCACTTGTTCACCTCTGTTGATGTCTCATGATTGGTGATGTTCCATTGGCAAAGCAAAGCTCATGGCCAAGCCCAGCATCAGTGGAAGGGAGCTAGCAAGGGCATGGATACAGGAAGATGGGATTCATTGTGGACAATCAATGTAACAACCTGCTACAGGAGGCTATGAACAGGTATTTATTATTATCCCGGTTCATCAATTACAGTTTTGGAGGCTGAGTAGTATTCCATTGTATATATATGTATACCACAGTTTCTTCACCCAGTTGTTGATTGATGGGCATTTGGGCTGGTTGCATATTTTTGCAGTTGTGAATTGTGCTGCTATAAACATGCGTGTGCAAGTATCATTTTTGTATAATGACTTCTTTTCCTTTGGGTAGATACCCAGTCATGGGATTACTGGATCAAAGGGTAGTTCTACTTTTAGTTATTTAAGGAAACTCCACACCGTTTACCATAGCGGTTGTACTAGTTTACATTCCCACCAGCAGTGTTGGTGAAACCCCATCTCTACTAAAAATACAAAAATTAGCTGGGCGTGGTGGCGGGCACCTGTAGTCTCAGCTACTTGGGAGACTGAGGCAGGAGAATCTCTTGAACCCAGAAGGTGGAGGTTGCAGTGAGCCAAGATTGCACCATTGCACTCGAGCTTGGGCAACAACAGCAAAACTCCTTCTGAAAAAACAAGAAAAAGGAAGTGTTTCCTTTTCACTGTATCCATGCCAACATCTATCATTGATTTTTTGATTATAGTCATTCTTGCAGGAGTAAGATGGTATTGCCTTGTGGTTTTGATTTGCATTTCGCTGATCATTAGTGATGTTGAGCATTTTTTCATATGTTTGTTGGTCATTGAATATTTTCTTTTTTTTAAAATTTATTTATTTTACTTTAGGTGTATACTATATCTGACATTTCTCCCCATGTTATCCCTCCCCACCCTCGCCTCCCTCCCCACCCCCTGCTGTCTCTCCCCTACCCCGCCACAACTGCCCCCCAGTATGTGATGTTCCTCTCACTGAGTCCACGTGTTCTCATTGTTCAACACCCACCTATGAGTGAGAACATGCAGTATTTGGCTTTCTGTTCTAGTGTCAGTTTGCTGAGTTCGTGTCCTTTGTAGGGACTTGGATGAACCTGGAGGTCATTGCACATTTTCTTTTGAGAATTGTCTGTTCATGTCCTTAGTCCACTTTTTGATGGGATTGTTTGTTTTTTCTTGCTAATTTGTTTGAGTTCCTTGTAGATTCTGGATATTATTAGTCCTTTGTTGGATGTATAGATTGTGAAGATTTTCTACAACTCTGTGGGTGTCTGTTTACTCTGCTGACTGTTCCTTTTACCATGCAAAAGTTCTTTAATCAAGCCCCATCTATTTATTTTTGTTTTTGTTACATTTGCTTCTGAGATCTGGTCATAAAATCTTTGCCTAAGCCAATGTCTAAAAGGGTTTTCTGATGTTATCTTCTAGAAATTTTACAGTTTCAGGTATTAGATTTAAGTCTTTGATCCAGCTTGAGTTGATATTTGTATAAGATGAGAGATGAAGATCCAGTTTCATTTTCCTACATGTGGCTTGCTGATTATCCCAGCACCACATTGAACAGACCAATAACAAGCAGTGAGATTGAAATGGTGATAAAAATATTACCACCACCAACAAAAAAGTCCATGACCAGTTTGATTCACAGCCCAATTTTACCAAACAAGCAAAGAAGAATTGGTACCAAACCTATTGACACTATTCCACAAGATAGAGTAAGCGGGAAGCCTCCCCTAAATCATTCTATGAAGTCAGTATTACCCTAATTTCAAAACCAGGAAAGGACATAGCAAACAAAAAAACTGCAGACCAATATCCCTGATGAACATAGATGCAAAAATCCTTAGCAAAATACCAGCTAACCGAATCCAACAGCATATCAGAAAGATAATCCATGATGATCAAATGCATTTCACACCTTTTTCACAATATGGAAACATCAATGATTAGACGCATTGTGCCATTTGATGCCTCAGATTGCCGCAATCTGAATTTATCCCACAGACTGTTCTATGTCCACTGAGTTGGTATTATTTATTTTTCATGGCTTCTGCCAACAATGTTTCAACAAAGACACATGAGGGTTGAAGACACTTCATTCACAAACAATGGCACAAAAGATGGTAAAATACTCCGGTTATCTTGTGTGTTGCTTTTAGTTTAGAGTATCATTAACAAAAATGGACATTTTTAAGTATTTATAAGAACATGACATTCCAAGGAAAAACAGTCTATGTTTTATTTTACCACATTAAGTTAGATTAAATATGTAAGGTTTTCATATTAAGTGTGTATTTTGATGTTAGTCCAATAACTAACGAATTCTCTCATATTCTATTTATTTTATTATAGGGAGAGAAGGTAATTGGGAATTACCCTATGGGGACCCAATTTACTGAAAGTTTCCTGATTGTTAAAACAAAAAATTAGATGATAGAATTATCCACTTACTTTTATACTGAGGCATCACTGGTTTTAGTCCCTAGTCATCTAACCCCAATAAGTATAATCAAGCCATTGCTGTTCGTAGCAGAGAGGTACATTTTCTTTCTTCTTTTTTTTTTTTTGAATTACAAAGCAGTGTGGAGAAATGTTGGAATCTGTCAGCAATGTCACTAGCTCCAGTTTTTGTTTTGTTTTTTTCATTTCAATGCATTTGACCTCTTTATATAGATAGGCTGTCCCCTGAATAGAATATATTCTGTCTACTTTTATCCATAGTGCACAAAAAGGAACAGGAATCTATGAGAGATGACCTTCATGACTCTAGATCCCAAAAGACTACTTCAGCTGCCCAATTAGAAACAGCCTCAGAGCTATTTTCAAAGTAAAACTTACTTGCCTCTCATAGGGCTCCCCATCCCACACCACACACACAATAATAGAAGGAAATGCTAAATAAAAATAAAAATAAAAATGAAAAGTTTAAGCAAGTAAATTCCTATGTAACAAAGGTAAGGGAAAAGAATGCAACAATAAAGTCCTCAAAAATCTCTTCTTTCATTTGCAACTCAGAAAGCAGCATTAAATAAAAAACTCATGCAATTATTTGATTTTCCAAATTATTTTGTTTCAAAAAATTAGTGATTAATAAATCCAAACCCAAACTCAGCAGAAGGAAGGAAATAATGGAGATCAAAGCAGAACTAAATGAAATTGAAACAGAAAAAAATACAAAAGATAAATGACACAAAAAGCTGGTTCCTTGGAAAGAGAAATAAAATTGACAGACCACTAGTGAGATTAACCAAGAAAAAAGAGGGAAGATCCAAATAAGCTAAATTAGAAATGAAATGGGAGATATTACAGCTGATATCACAGAAATACAAAAGATTATTCAAGGCTACTGTAAACACCTTTATGTGCATAATCTATTAGATTGGTGCAAAAGTAACTGCAGTTTTTGTCATTACTTTTAATGGCAAAAACCACAATTACTTTTGCACGATAGAAAACCTAGAAGAGATGGATAAATTACAGCACATGTACAACCCTCCTAGATTAAACCAGGAATATATAGAATCTCTGAACAGATCAATAATAAGCAGCTAAATTGAAATGATAATAAAAAAAAATTGCCAACAAAAGAAAGCCCAGGACCAGATGGATTCACAGCTGAGTTCAGTCAGACATTCAAAGAATTGGTACCAATCCTACTGACACTATTCTAAAAGATAGAGAAACAGGAAATCCTCCCTAAATCATTTTATGAAGCCAGTATCACCCTAATACGAAAACCAGGGGAAGGACATAACAAAAAGAAAACTACAGTCCAATATCCCTGTATTGGGGGATGCAAAAATCCTCAACAAAATACTAGCAAAATGAATTCAATAGCATATAAAAAAGATAATCCACCAGGATCAAGTGGGTTTCATACCAGTGATGCAGGGATGGCTTAAGATGCATAAATCAATAAATGTGATACACCGCATAAACAGAATCAAAAACAAAAATCACGTAATCATCTCAATGGACATAGAAAAAGCACTTGACAAAGTCCAGCATTCCTTTATGACTAAAACCCTCAGCAAAACCAGCATACAAGGGACATACCTCGATGTAATAAAAACCATCTATGACAACCTCACAACCACCATAATACTTAATGGAGAAAAGTTGAAAGCATTCTCTCTGAGACCTGGAATGAGACAGGGTGCCACTCTCACCACTTGTATCCAACATAGTACTGGAAGTCCTAGTCAAAGCAATCAGACAAGAGAAGGAAATAAAGGGCATTCAAATCAGTAAAGAGGAAGTCAAACTGTCACTGTTTGCTGATGTATGATTGTAAAGTTAGAAAACCATAAAGACTTCTCCAAAAACCTCTTAGAACTGATAAATGAATTCAGCAAAGCTTCAGGATACATAATTAATGTACACAAATTGGTAGCTCTACTATACACCAACAGTGGCTAAGCTGAGAATCAAATCAAGAATCAAATCAAGAACTCTACAATTCAATGCAATTTCCATGAAAATACCACCATCATTCTTCACAGAACTACAAAAAAAAAATCCTAAAATTCACATGGAACCAAAAAAGAGCCTGCATAGCCAAATCAAGACTAAGCAAAAAAAATAAATCTGGAGGCATCACATCACCTGATTTCAAACTATACTGTATGGCCACAGTCACCAAAACAGCATGATACCAATATAACAATAGGCACATAGACCAATGGAACAGAATGGAGAACCCGGAAATAAACCCAAATACTTATAGCCAGTTAATCTTCAACAAAGCAAACAAAAACATGAAGTAGGGAAAGGACACTTTCACTTTTTAAATGTTGGGGACCTAGAGTGAATGAATGCACATCACATTTGTAGGGATGACCCTTTGTGTCTTGTACCATTTAACAGATATGGTGAGGCATGCACCTTTGTGGGACAAATTGTTCTTTTTTTTTTTTTTTTTTTTTTTGAGACAGAATCTCACTCTGTCGCTAGGCGCCAGGCTGGAGTGCAGTGGCACAATCTCAGCTCACTGCAACCTCCGTCTCCCGGGTTCAAGCAATTCTCTTGCCTCAGCCTCCTGAGTAGCTGGGACTACAGGCATGCGCCACCACACCCAGCTAATTTTTGTTTTTTTAGTAGAGACGGGGTTTCACCGTGTTGGCCAGGATGGTCTCTATCTCTTGACCTCGTGATCTGCCCGCCTCGGCCTCCCAAAGTGCTGGGATTACATGCTTGAGCCACCGAGCCTGGCCCCTCTTTTGTTAAGTCATCCTTTTAGCATTCGATTACAAGAAGAAAATGGCCAAGCAGGCATAAGAGTTCTGTATTGTTTAATCCATCCATCTCCTTCTCTGGCTTCTGGCAAGGGAGGCTGCTGTACTACTTCTCTCCTACCACTCAGTAGACTGATGGAAACAGGAAGTTGAGTGCTTTCCTTTCCTTGCCATTGCCATTAGAAATCTTGTAGCATCTGACAGACTGAGAAAGATTGCCTGTCTCTCAGTGAGGCCTGCATTGTTGACAGTGTCTGGCCTGAACAGCACTGGTTCAATGTTGTTATTGGCAACATGATTGAGAGGGAAGCTAGACAGTCTGTCAACCTGGCCTTCACAGGGCTATTAGAGTGAAGCAAGAGATAAAATGTATTTTGTTTTCAACAAGGTTCTATGTCTGTCTTACATGATCAACTCCAAAACATACCATGAAATATGGCTTCTTATTATCCCTACTTTCAGAACACTTAGAAACTGTTAGGCGAGGTGGAAGGAAAAGAACTGAGTGTAACTGGATGCGGCAGCTTACGCCTGTAATGCCAGCACTTTGGGCGGCTGAGGCAAGAGGATTGCTTGCATCCAGGAGTTCGAGACCAGCCTGGGCTACATAGCGAAATTCTGTTTCTACAAAAAATAAAAAACTAGCTGGGCATGGTGGCGCATGCCTGGAGTGCCAGCTACTTGGGAAGCTGAGGTGGGAGGATCACATGAGCCCTGGAGGTTGAGGGTACAGTGAGCTGTGATCACACCACTTGCATTCAGCCTGGGTGACAGAATGAGACTCTGTCTCAAAAAAAAAAAAACCACCAAAACTGAGTGTTAATTTTTCCTGAGTAGTATAATGCTACTTTTTCTGAGATCACTATTTGTGGTAGATAAGATAATGCCCCCATGCCTCAAAGATGCCCCTCACCTAATCTCTGAACCTGTGAATATGTTATGTTATATGGCAAGGGGAAATACAGGTTGCATGAAAGGGTGGCTAAGCATAACTCAGTATGGAATAGACAACTCATTCAGATCACAGGGACAGTTTCCATTCAGGTTGCAGACGGAATTAAGGTTGTTAATCAGTTGACTTTAAAATAGAGCATCCTGGATTATCCAGATGGGCTCAGTGTAATCACAAGGGTCCTTAAGTGTGGAAGGGGAAGGTAGAAAAGTCAGAGTGGCTGAGAAAGACTCAGCTGGCCATTGCTGGCTTTGGAGATGGGAAGGGTGTCTGAAGTCAAGGGATACATGGAGCCTCTGGCAGCTGGAAAACACAAGGGAAAGGATTTACCCTTAGAGCCTCTAGAAGGAATGCAGCCTTGCTGACACCTTGATGTTAGCCCAGTAAACCCATTTCAGACTTCTGACCTCTAGAAATATAGGATAATTAATTTGTTTCATTTTAAGCCACCAAGTTTGTGGCAATCTGTGACAGCAGCAATAGGAAACATATACTCTACTTTTCATTGGATCCTTGAATAATGGTCAATGGTTAAAGTACCTTTCTAGTGCCTATGGAAGACATTAGCACGATAGCTGGGGAATTCATAACTCTTGAGTGGGGATATTACCTCACGCCTCATGTTCTGTCGAAACCATATTGAAGCCACACTGCTTGTCTAGCCTTATACCAGAGGGACTTACCTAATTGATGAGGCTGAATAACAGTTACTGAGCACGCTCTTGTTCATGTGTTAATTTATTTACTCAAGGTTTTGTGGCCTTGCCGATTTGGGCAGGGTTCAGCTGAGACTGTTCATCTCCATTTGTGTGGTGTTTGTTGGGTTCACTCACGTATTTGTGGTCACTTGGCAGGTTGGCTGGTGTCGGCTGATCCTGGATGATGTCATTTACAGGCCTAGCAGTTGGCTGAAGTGTCACTGGGGCACTTTGGTTTTTATCCACAAGGCCTTTCCACTGATTTAGCCAGCTTGGGCTTCCTCACTTGGTGGGTGAATTCCGAGAAAGAGAATGCAGAGGTCACTTGATTTACACCTTAAGCGACAATGGAAAGCAGCAGAATGATGGTAAGCAATTTCTGTTAAGCTCAGAAATTGCTTTCCATGATTCTACTGCTTTCCATTGGCCAAGGCAAGTAATGGGAGCAGTAGCAACCCCACATTGCCGGGGGCATACATGTAGGGAGGCATTTTAGCAATGATTTTTAAACCATTACACTCTCTGTGGCTCCCTTTCTTAGGTTAGATGGCCTGAAGCTGGCATACGTTCTTCCTTCTGTTTCTGCCTCTTTCATGTGGTAAGTCTGCCAAGGCAAGATCTGCCTTCAAGAGGAAAGTCTTGCAGTTGTTTAGCGGCTGTGACCATGAAAGGGTGGCTAAGTATAACTCAGTATGGAATAGAAAACTCATTCAGATCACAGGGACCAGTCCAGGTAGCCAGTGGTACCACTACTGTTAGGACCTCTGTCTGATTCCTTTGTATACTTCTCAATTGCTTGAGGACATGGAAGGGAGAAGGGCATGATTAAGTAATGCCTCAAGAACTTAGCAGTAACCACCTGAAGGAGACAGAGAAATAACCAGTGACAAGAAGGGGGAAAGTTCAGGAAGGACAAAACTGGGACATTATTCTAAAAGTGAAGGTAGGCATTCTACCAAAATAAATGAAGAAATAGGATGCACAAGGAAAATGGCCTTTGCCATCCTTATGGACTAACTATAATCTGTCCAACAATTAGTGTGTTTAAAAAATGTTGACAGAATTCTGGAAAGCATTTGCTGGTTTTGCATTTACCTTCCGGTGAAGTTATTTTTGCCCTGTAGTTGATATTTGGACAGTTCTCCTGAGACAGCAATGGGGCATAATATAAACTGTCATGTAATCATTTAGACATTTCATTTCTCTCTACATCATCTTTTTGTAGACAACCCGAAGGAAAGATATTGCACATGCACATAAACAGACATGTTTTCACTATTGTTGTTGATGCAATTGATAATGGAAACAAGAAATGAAGGGTCTCTGAAGATGGGTGAGATTTTTTTTCAGTTCAATTCAGTTAGTGAAGTCCATTTCAGTTCTGAACTTAATCCAGAAGTTATCTTTCCACAAAAATGACAGTGAAAGATCAGAGAGTTACATAGGAGCTCTGGTTTTGCAGCAGCGGCAGCAACAGCAGCAGCATGGAGAGAAGGCATTGGTGTGTGGCAGCTTTGGGGTTAGAGCAGGCAATAAGGAAGTAGTGCATTGTAATGGAAGGAGCATGGGCTCTGGTTAAGGAGAGACCCGTGTTTTTGACTCCTGCATTTGCAAATTACTCACTTTCTAGCCTTTTCTGCTTTCATTTCTTCTGTAAAATGGGGCTGATTGTACTCATCTCGTGACTATTGTAAGGATTAAATAATATGCATTTCAAATGTCTACTGCTGTGCCTTGCACATTGTATACACACAAGAGTGATGACCGTACGGAAAGCATATTTGCAGAACTGGTGAGGGTAATTGTGATTCAAGTCCTCGCGTGGGTCTGAGCAGTAACTGCTAAGAACAGAAATAGCTAGGGTGGTAGAGATATGGTTGTAGAAACCTCCATGTTTTTAGGGATGCAGTTTTAGCAACTGCACTGTAAGAGGTAGTATTAGAACTAACTTTTCACTTTCAGATAATTCTCAAGAAATAATGGGTCTGATCAGAAAAGCCATGGACTAGTGTGACAGGGCTAAGGGGATAAAAGAGTAATGTAAGATGACAACAGAACAGGCAGAACTGGATTATACTTGGACACAGAGAGCTCTCCAGCTGATTTTGAGCTGTGTCATACCCATGGCAGAGGCAGTTTTGGTTCCCATGGGCTACCCTCCAATCTTTCCTCTTGTCGACTTGCAAGGCTGGTACCTCTTCTGAAAACCTCAGCCCTAACAGCTCCTGGAGTGTCTCAGTGTAACAGGTAAGGAAACTGACAAAAGCAGGGGCAATGGCACACTCTCCCTGTTGAGCCCCTCAGCTGGTCTAGCAACATCTGGGAGAGGCCACTCCCTGGCTTAGCTTTTTCACCCACAAACTAGGATCCCTGGTGCCTCTCCCAGCTCTTCTTTCTGCAACTTACTATAGCATCAGGAGGAGGGGAGGGACTTAAGCCATCTTTCTACAACTCAGTGCTCATATTTCTGGCTTGTTATCAAAGTGATGTATCCTTAGGGACAGTGAGTCACATCCTAATAGTACCTGGCATGCCTGGAGCCATCCCTGAATTTCTCTCTTGAACAGGGTGGGAGAAGAGCACCTCTCCTTCCAAGGCATGGAGGCAAGAAAGGCTTCCCCCTTCTCGATCCTCGGTCACAGTTACAGCTTTACACACTACAGCTCAGGTGTGCAAAACCAGAAAGGAACTTCCTTTTTTTTTTTTTTTTGTCTCCAGATTTTTTTTAAAAATAATTTATTTTACTTTAGGTGCATACTATATCTGGCATTTCTCCCCATGTTATCCCTCCCCCACCCCCCATTGTCTCTCCCCCGACCCCCGCCAACTGTCCCCTGTGTGTGATGCTCCTCTCCCTGAGTTCACGTTAATAACAGATCTTCTTCTGCTCTGAAGCCCCCGTAGGAGTAGGAGGAAAAACAAAAACAAAAATAGACATGCCAGTAAAAGAGAACCCAGTCTCTTTCAGTTCAAAATAGTTCCCTTTGGGTGAATATTCTGAAGTGGTTTCCTACCATGTCTGTTTTTCTCTTTTCAAGAAGTTTCTTTCTACTCTTTTTCAATATGGCATCTGAGGTGGAGGGAAACAGAACCTTAGGTATCCTCAGAGCAGAGAGGAGGAGTTCTTCAACTGCATGTGGTCCTCTGGGCCACTGTTCTCTGGGCCCCAGATTCTGGCCTTACAGCCTTCCTTGCCTTAATGCAAAGCCTGGTGGACCTGGTGAACGTTCTCTCAGCCCGTGGAATACAACCTCAGCCATCTCCCGCTGCTGAGTCCAGCCACCTGAGATTGTATTGGTGATATTGGTCCTTTGAGACATGGTCACAAGCTCCATAAACACCCCTAGACCTGACCAGATCTCCCTGTGGCTGCTCCTACAGGGTTTCTGCATCTTATGTCTCAGTGAGCACTTGCAGGCAGGCTTCTCAATTCTTAATTCTTAGTTACCATTGTCTCCCCTTTTATTGGACCCTGAGAACTTTCCAGATCTTCTTTGTGCTCTGCTGAAGCCAAGAGAATATTAGGGTGGGGTAAAATGAGGCTATCTTAGGGCCTGGCTATCCGGGCACCCACTTCTGCCTATGCTGCCACATAGTACCTATACCTGATGTACACGGCACCCTTTGGAAATGCAGACTTCTTCCACAGGCTTGTGCTCTCCCAGGCAGTACCTGGGGAAGAAGAGCACCAGTCATGGCCTTATTATGTTTCTCAAAAGCTTCCTTAAAGTCCCAGCGCATGCTCACACCCAGCCCAGCCTGGGGTTGTGATCTGGATGTTGAGGGGAATTCAGGACGCTGTGTCTCACTTGCTCATCCTCTCTATTCAGCCCTCTTCTCAGCTCCTACCTCCACTGAAAGCACCTTTTGTATTCCCCTTCTCTCCAACAAGAACTGTCCCCATATCCTCCTTCTTCCTTGTTCTATGCCATTTGTCTTTCCTTCCCCAGGTCCAAAATGGCAAAAGGATTATAGGAGCAGAAACAAGATTTCCAACCAAGGAAAAATATGGCAAAGAAAGGGACAGCCACCTAAAGCTGTGTGTCCCAAGCCTTGGTGAAGGCCAACAGAACGGGGAGTGACTCATCTCTCACTGAAATGTTACAAAGCTAGGAGGATCCTTAGGAATGCTATAGTCTAGGAGGAGGTTCAGAGAAGTTAAGTGGCTTGCTCAGGATTGGTGACTTGCCCAACTAATTACCCCTACTAATTAGTTGAATTCGGTCCAGCGTTCATTCCATTTTGCCACACGCTCTTCTTCGTATTGTCAGTTAATAGCAATTCTAAAACATCACAAATAAATACAAGGAGGGAATTGAGACAATAATAGCCAGAGGCACTCTGCTGTGGATGAGGAGGAATGTATTAGTCAGAGTTCTCTAGCTCTTCAGAAAAACAAAACCAACAGGATGGATGTCTGCTATGTATGTAAATATATGGAGACAGAGAGAGATGGGGGGGTGGAGGGGGGTGGGGGAGATTTTAAGGAATTGACTCACATGATTGTGGAAACTTGGTGAGTCCAAAATTAGATGGGGAGGCCAGCAGGTTGCAGACTCAGAGAAGAGATGTAGTTTTAGTCCAAAGACAGTCTGCTAGCAGAATTTCTTTTTGCTTGGGGAGGGGACATCAGTCTTTGTTCTATTAAGGCCTTCAATTGATTGGGTGAGACCCACCCACATTATGGAGGGTAATCTGCTTTACTCAAAATTTATCTCATACAAAAAACATCTTTGCAAAAGCATCCAGAATAATATACTAAATATCTGGGCACTGTGGCCCAGACAAGTAGACACAAAATTAGCCATCACAAGGGAGTTATGGGTCTCATTGTGAGCTGGAAAGATGTTGCCAAAAAGAATCCACTATCTCTTCTCAGTGGGTGGAGTTTCTAGAGAGTGAGAGATTATGTCTGGATTTTTGTTGTTGCTGTTGTTTTAGAGACAGGGTCTTTCTCTGTCACCTATGGTAAAGTGCAAGGTGCAGTCATGGCTCGCTGCAGCCTTGATCTCCTGCGCTCAGGTGATGCTCCCACCTCAGTCTCCTGAGTAGCGAGGACTACAGTCGTGCACCACCACACCTGACTAATTTCTGTATTTTTTGTAGAGATGAGGGTTTCACCATGTTCTCCAGGCTGGTCTCAAACTCCTGGGCTCAAGTGATCTGCCTGCCTTGGCCTCCCAAAGTGCTGGCATTACAGGCATGAGCCACCATGCCCAGCCTAGATTTTGGTTTTAAGTGGATGACTTGGTCCCCAGACACCACATCAAGAAAGGAGGGAAGGTAAATAATGTTGAGGAAGGGAACAGGGAGAGATGTTTCCCCATCTGCTTTGCTTAGGTCATGTTTGTAAGTAGCAAAAACCAGTTCAACATGGAGAAACCTTAAATGTATATTACTAAGGGACAGAAGCCCATCTGTAAAGGCTTCGTGCTGTATGATTCCAACTATGTGATGTTCTGGGAAAGGAGAAATGTGACGACAATAAAAAGATTAGTGGCTGACAGGGGTCGAGGGGGGAGGGAGGGGTGAAAACTCAGAGCACAGAGGATTTTTAGGGCAATGAAACGACTAGATATGATACACGACGGTGGATACCTGTCATTATACCTATGTCCAGACCCATAGAACATACACCACCAAGTGTAAACCCTCATGTAAACGATGAACTCTGGTGATAATGATGAGCTCACGTAGCCTCATCGATGTTAACAAATGGACAACTCCAGTGGGAGATGTTGATAGTGGGGAAGGCTATGCGTTTGTGGAGGCAGGAGGAATTTCTATATCTTCCTCTCAATTTTGCTTTGAACCTTAAACTGCTCTAAAAAAATTTAAGCCTTAATGAAAGAACAAACAAACCAGTTAAAGCTCACTTTTTCTCACAGGGGAGTTTGTTATAAAGACACAGGAGTGGTTTTTGGAAGCCAGCAACAGGAACAAAATGGGGCTTTGAAAAGCTCTAAGATCAGGGATCAGGACACACACAGGCCATACTCATTCTGGGTCTCTTGCCTCTGATCTCCGTTCCATTCTTCTTCTTCCCTGGAGCCTTGCTTTCTCTGCTTTTCAATTCGTGTGGCGGCTGGAACATGTCCATTGTACAGGTCTGGTCATCCAAAGTCATATTCTCTTTTTCTTGATTCCATTTCCAGTTCCTGGGAGAACTTTGTTCAATCTAACTTGAGTGAATTGCCCACATCTGGTCCAATCAATCATGGCAGAAGACTGAGGCGATATTTTACAAAATAACTGACAAAAGCTCACTGCTGTGATGAGGAAGGAGTTAAGAGTTTCTACTTGAACTGGGTGAGTATTGCTAAAAATGATCCACTCCTTTATCTCAGTGGGTTGGGATTCCACAGCATTAAAATTCATATCCACGAGAATTGGCATGGGGTTGCCTATCTCTCTGGCCCTCTACCTATCCTCTCTTTGGTGGATGCCGGCCTCTGTGACATTTCTCAGTAGCTGCAAGTAGCAAAGAGAGTCTATGGGAAATGCCAGCCTTGCCTCCTGCCTTCCGTTGAGGGCAGATTGGGGCTCATAGCTGCTACCAGCTGCAAGGAACTGAGGCTCATGCCATTGCATTGCCTGAAACTGGAGATCATTCACAATTCAGTTCATGGTCCAAGAAACAAAAATAATATTTAATGAGCAAAATCTTCTTTGTCTAATTATGGTAAACGTCAAGGTTGAATCCAAGTGGTTTGCTTAAGGTCAAATGCTCAGTGCTATCAAAAAGCATTTAAACCAAAGCTGATGGGCATTAAAGCCCAGGCTAGTTAAAATCAGGCACAGTTCTTCTTCAGTGATTTATTTCCTCCTATTGAAAGCAGTAATGTTGAAGTTGGAACAGTTCACAGTAGCTTGTGCTTAGCTCTTCTCTGCTGCTGTCTGTAGACTGGCGAGGGATTCCCTGATGAAATCAATGCTCCAAGTCTCCCAAAGAGTTACCTTCAAGGACCAGGGACTTCGTTTCCATTTGGTCCGTTATTTTAAAAGGTATTGACCTCTTTCTAATTTAATTGGTCTAAGGTGAAACCTGGGCATTGGTATTTTTTTTTTTTGAAGGCTCTCAAGTGAAGTGTTTCTAGTGTGTGCTGGGATTGAGAACGCCTGAGCTAAATGCTTGATTTAGTTAATTAAAATAAAATGTTGAAAGCTGATGCCTTTGGGTCCTGAACTCTTCTCCATATTGCTCTGCCCTTACTCATAGTTTTCATTCAAACCAAATATATATTCTTCCCTGCTGCCTCTTATTTTTGGAACTCAGAGCTCTCTCCTAGGAGGGGGCTTGCAGTGTTAAGCTCCAGAAAGGTCAAAGTAGCAATTCCATACTCCTTTTGCATCTGGGAGTGAATGGGATGGAAACTATCCCCCAAATATCTGTTAGCCCCCTATCAAATGGATTGGTAAAGATCAGTTCTGAAGATTCAAGAGAGAGGTGAGAATAAACACTATGGAACAGGCCCCTTCAAAAAGTCTGAAAAGAATGGGACAGCAACACTTTCCTGAGCAGTGAAGAAATATTTCTCACATTATTTATGCACACTGCTTTGCTGTTCCTTCTTTCTTTCTTGTCATACAATAGAAATAATGATCATGGTACCAGACTCTGTGTTGCACGAGGACAATTAATCACCCACCTAGTCGTTTATTTCCTCATACTCTTGCCCACCAGGACCATTATCTTGTAGGTAAACAGAGGTGCCAGTAAATCACGGGCAGAACACAAGTTGGTGGGAGAATGGTTGATTAAGCGTCTCTATAACTTACAGTTATATAGCACCTCTCATCCGAAAGGATCTCCAAGCACCAGATAGACTGATGTATGCACTGCTGCAGAGCCTCTCTATATGTCATTTTCTACACCATTGCATGGGGTGGGGGGCGGGGGTGGAATGTTTATTGCCCTTTTCATGCAGTTACCCTAGAAACTGCAGTCATGGGTAAGACAAGAGGCAAAGGAAGGAACTTTTTACTTTCCTGTCCTTTCAAGCAACAGATATCAACTAGCAATGAGAGTAAACTACCCACCCTCTTGGGCAAAGTTTCTTTGATTCATGAAATACTGCAAATATTACACAATTCCATGTTTCTTCTTCTTCTAAAGTTGGCAGCAACTGAGCAGGCATTGAGGTTGAGTGGTGAGTGTGGACAAGATCTAAAGCAAGTATTTCCAGGATAAAAATATTTAGGATCTGCTAGAATCATAGTCTAGAGAAAATCACTGTAAGGACAGATCACATACTCGCAAGTTTAAAAATCTTCATGTTAGCTCTGCTCCTTAACCTTTAGTAATAAATGGAGCCTTTTGAAAGAAAAAAGCAATTTCCACTTTTCCTCCCAGTGTTTACTTAAATTGTTTGATTATAATGCTACTTTCAAATTTATCCTTATGGCTCTGATGTATGTATAAAACCAAAAAGAAGTTAAGTTATATAATTCAATACAAGTTAAATTTAAACAAAACTACAGAGTCAATGTAATTCAATTAAACAACATTAATTTAATGGGAAGGATGATGTGTTTTGCTGAAACCAAATTATCTCTCAAATGAAAACATGATACTGATTGCTGCCTCATTAATTCTTTTAAATTTTGCATGTCTATGCTACAGGGTGCCATGTGATGACCCAATTTTCCACAATTTCTTTATTTGAACTGCTATGGAAACTCCCTCTGTAAAGTATACTATCAACTTATTTGGCCTTATTTTGTGCTAACCCAACATTTCTTTGCAAAGCTTACACCTGTGACACTGGAATAAACAAGGGCACTGGAATCTGGTGGTATGATGTGATCATGAGTCAGTAGAATGGTGCAGAAGACAGTAAAACTCAATTTTAAGACTATGATCAAAAGGAAAACCTCTGATTAAAAATATCCTCATAAAAAATTTTAAGACTCCCCTGCGGGGGAGCCTGTGGGAGCCATGGACCTCACGTTAAAACACACATACCCAAAGTCATTAGGTTTAGGTCAGTAGTAGGTTGAAAGCTGGAATCAATGCAAAATTCTGGGCAAAAAAAAGAAGCCAAATAAAATTAAATGATCGCATGACAATAAAATTCATTCCTCAGTAGAATAATAGACTGGAGTACAGTTACAGGCATGTCTGAGACTGCTAAATGTCCAACTAACTATGTCTGTTCTCCCCTTTTCTCTTTTAGTAAGAAAATTCTCCCTTACTCCATAGGTGCTTTCAGGGAACATGGCTAATCAGCTAGAGGCCACATTTCCCAGCTTCCCCTGAAGCTTGTGGTAACCACGTGATCAGCTTCTTGTTAATGGAATGGGAATGGGAGCGGGAGTGTACGTCTTTCACATCCACTCTCCTTTCCTCTTCTCTTTGACTGGCACTTGGTTGTAGCACTGCTGAACCAGCATCAGCCATGTAGCACAACCCTAAAAGGATTTAGAGGGAGAAAATGGAAGAAATCTGGGTCCCAGGATATCCTGAAAGAGCAGAGCTGCCAACCTCCCCCTCCTTACCACTATTCTGTTGCATCAGAGAGATATAAACCTCTTTGCTGGTTAAGCTACTATGTTTTGAGGTCTCTTTGTTACAGCCTCTGAATCTCTGCTTTAGCTGATAGGAGCACTGGTAGTTTAGGATCCTGTTCCACTCATTCAACAAAATAGATTATGTGCTTATTAAATGGCAAGTGCCAGAAAAGAAGACATTTATCTGAGATTGCACATTTAGTGAATGTAGAGCTGGAGTAAAAATGCAGATCTTCCAATTTCCAGCCCAACACTCTCGCCACTTTATGCTTCCTTCTCATCTAGCTGTGTGGCTAATGCTTCAACTATTGCAATTAATTAGGGGAAGGCTGAGCGTTCCCAGAACTGAGTGTGACCTGGCAGGCCTTACTCTCACATGACTTGTTAGACCCTTGTTTGTTTGGGGTTTTATTTCTTGAAAGGAAAAAATGATGATAGTCCAAGACAAATTAGAGGAATTACTAACACAGAAGAAATGTTTATTCATCACTGTAAGACCAACCCTGTCCCCTGTGTATAGACGGATGTACGGGCAGCTTACATTTATCGGAGGGATAGGGCTTGCCAGCAATAACATTGTTAGGGAAACGCAGAGGCTGGAGTGTATAGTCTAAGCCAATGTTTATGCCAGGGGAGAAAACAAACTGGAGTCAGTTTAGATCGACCCATTTTAATGTTCCAAAATAGAGTCTGTGGGACAAGAAAAGAAAGTAGCAGAAAACTTGATTGGACGTAGAATGAATACATTTTCTTCCTCCACCACTGGAAGTCATTCTTTATTGGATTATCCTGTTTTATTTTCCCTAGGGTTTTATAACGATCAGAAATTTTCTTCTTTATTTTTTTGTTCACACTTTTATTGTCTATTTTTCCTAAAACAAGTTATTTCCATGGCTGTCTAACTTACCACTGATTCTCTAGTGACTAGAAGAATTAGACTCTTAAAATAATTGTTGGCCCAATGAGATGGCTCATGCCTGTAATGCCAGCACTTTGGGAGGCTGAGGTAGGTGGATCACGAGGCAGGAGATCAAGCCCATCCTGGCTAACATGGTGAAACCCTGTCTGTACTGAAAATACAAAAATCAGCCTGGCCTGGCATCGTGCACCTGTAGTCCCAGCTACTCAGGAGGTTGAGGCAGGAAAATTGCTTGAACCCAGGAGGCGGAGGCTGCAGTGAGCTGATATCATGCCACTGCACTCCAGCCTGGGTGACAGAGTGAGACTCCATCTCAGGAAAAAAGAAAAGAAAAGTATTGTTAGGCTGGGCATAGTGGCTCATGCTTGTAGTCCCAGCACTTTGGGAGTCCAAGACAGGCAAATCACGAGGTCAGGAGTTCGAGACCATCCTGGTCAACTTGGTGAAACTCTGTCTCTACTAAAAATACAAAAAATTAGCCAGGCATAGTGGCACACACCTGTATTTCCAGGTACTCAGAAGGCTGAATCAGGAGAATCGCTTGAACCCGGGAGGCAGAGGTTGCAGTGAAGCTGAGATTGTGCCATTGCACTCCAGCCTGCACAACAGAGAGAGACTCCATCTCAAAAAAAAAAAAAAAAAAAAATTTATGGGCGAATAAAAGAAGAAATGAACAAGTGAATGAATAGAAAATGTGACAACACAGAAAGTGACCTACATAAATCAGGAAACATGGCACAGTTCTGCTTCTTTGGTAACAATGTAAAGATTGCATATTGTCAATATAGACAAAGAAATACTATGCTGTTACCTCTGAGAGGGGGAGCTATATCATTCCACAATACTCCTTTGGCCCCTGACCCACTGCTGCCAGAATTTTTATTCTCTTATGCCTCCATGCTGGCCATAGTATGCTCCTTGCAAACCTCTCCTATGGGGAGTGTACTTGATCAAGGGCCCCAGGCACGGTACTCTGAAGCCCATCACTGTGTCTATGCTGAGGACATGCTCCCAGTCAAGGACCAGTGCAGCAGGCTTACCGGGGCAGACCTTTTCTAGGGGACAAAGGAATATCCTCCTATGCCAGCTGAAGTGACCTGGAACCAGAGGGCCAGTAAAGCTTTGGTCACTTCAGCTTTGGCTTGAAGTCTTCCCGAGAGCTTTATAGAACCCTCCTTGGACTGTGTGGCAATCTGGAATGCTTCCCTTCCCGCTCTTCCTACTCAGGGCCAGGCTCTCATCTCAGTCTGATGACTCTCCCAGCCTTTTCTGACTCCCTCCCATTTTCTCTCCTAGGTGTTTCCCCTATCAGATCCTTGCATATTTGATCTCCTGTTGGAGTCCGACTCTCAGAGAACCCTAGCTAACACGGGCTCTAAGAACAGTCACTGGGGGCCTGTGCTGGCTGGAAGGCTGGCGAATCCCAAGTACCATCCCATTTTGAATCCAGTGCCTGCTCTCACTCACACAGTCACCGTCCAGTTTGCCTTCCATACCTAGATTCAGTCCAAACTTAAAAACCCTAACAGAAAAGCAGCATTTTAAAGCAAATGCTATCTATTAGCCTTTATTCTAGATAACTGGCACGGACAGCAGGAGAAAATAGAAGAAGGTTAGGAAGTTGAATAGGAAAAACAGACATAAAAATCTCTTTTGAGTTTCGAACCTTCTCACCATGAGAGAAGATGTCAGCTCTGACACGCAGCATGCAGCATGTTTATTGAATTTTTGATAGCAAAAGAAGTGAGATTAGAGCATTTAAGGGCATGGTAGCAGCCCTTGGAATGGAGGCACTGAACATACAGCTCCGTTGGCTTTGTGTAATCACAGAGGTGGGAGGTAATTGGATACAGCATATCAAAAACTAGATTTTACAGAATGCCTTGGAGAAAGACAATGCATGTAAGCATTTGTTCTTGAGGAATGGATTCCTACAGTCCAACCTGCCACATTTTCTCAACCTGGCACAGATATTTTTTTCCTCTTTTATTAAAGTACAACAATTTTATCCATTTACAACATAACAACAGAAGATGTATTACTTATGTGTTGCTTTGTAACAAAGGAGCCCAAACAGTAGTGGCTTAAAACAGCAATATGTTTTTCAAATCTCCCAGTTTCTGTGGATCAGGAGTCCGGGGGTAGCTTTACTGGCCCTCTGGCTCAAGGTCACTCATAGACTATAATCAGGATGCCATCTGGGCTGCTGTCCTTTCAAGACTTACCTGGGGAAGGTCCACGTCCATGTGGTGGCTGGCAAGATCCATTTCCTTGAGGGCCGCTGCTCTGAGGGCCTCAGTTTCTCAATGGCTTTGGCTAGAGGCTGCCCTCAGTTGCTTGTCAGGTGAGTCCACAGGGCAGCTCACAGTGGGTGGTGCTGGAGTTCATCAGAGTGCGAAAGAGAGAGGAACAGAGAGTGGATTTGAGCGAAGTAAAAGTCCTTCTTTTGTAACCTTAGTCCATTCAGGCTGCTATAACAAATATCACAACTGCATGGCTTATAAACAACAGACATGTTTTCCTCATAGTTCAGTAGTCTGGGAAGTCTAAGATCAAGAAACTGAAAGAGCTGATGTCTGCAGAGGTCCCATTTCCTGGATGATAGATAGCACCTCCATGCCATGTCCTCACATGGTAGAAAAGGGACAAGGAGTCTCTCTCTGACCTCTTTTATAAAGGCACTATTCTCATTCATAAAGGTTCTTTCCTTATGACCTAATGCCTTCCAAGGGTCACGCTTCCTAATGCCATCACATATACATTTTGGGCGTGGGGGATACAAACATTCAGACCAGAGTAGTCTAATCTTGAAACTCTTACCCCATCTCTTTCATTATTCTCTATTGATTAGAAGCAAGTTACTAGGCACAGCTCACACTCAAGGGGAGGAACTTAAATGAGATCATAAATGACAAGAGGAAGGGATAATTGAGAGCAATTCCACAAGCTGCATGTCACTCAAAAATAAGCTCTACTCGAGTGCATAATGGAGGAAGGACATGGAAGAATGAGGTGAAAATGTATTTCCAAGAATATGATCCTTTATAGGGCTGTCTTGGATTTTGCAGAGAACACGTGACTGGTTAACTCTTAAATTGTGCTAGACAAACTTCTCCACTGAAGTGCTAACCATAACTGAAAACATCAATATACCTGTGGAGCCAAAGCAGTTAGCTGCAAACAGAAAATTTCTTCAAGTTTTATGCTTTGTCTCAAACATTCACATGAATTGTGCATTCTAGGACATAATCTATGTGTTTGCTTAAATATAAAGGTATAAATATTACTTCCCATGGAGAAAAATTAATTTTCTAAGGCGAGGCACCATGTGGATTTAGTTTGAAGAGACTGACTCAGATCTCATAGCACCAGTTTCCTTTTGATGGGTCGTCTCTGCTGACTCATTCATGCCTATTTCCTCTGTGACATGGGGAAGCTAACTACTATCATCTGTTAACAGTGAAAAAAGGAAAGATCTTGCAACATCTATTTATTTTCCTTTTTAAAAGGAATTTAGCCTGCCCACCTGCTAATCCTTGTGTGGTCCACACACCCGCCATGTTAAACAACCATTTGCTTTTCCCCGAACAGAGCAGCTTTTTCTCTCCTTGGGTTATGTGAACATGTAATTCTCTCAGCCTGGGCTGCTCTGTCCTGCCACGTCTTCTGTGTGATTCCTCTTTACCCTTTTGCCTGCAGCTTGGGGAGTCAGGGGAGGTCTTGGAGAAATAGTGATGCCTCAAGAGAGTTAAAGGCTATGACTGTCCCTTCCCAGAGCCACCTTTGTACACCTTCATTTGTGCACAAATAAAATTATGGTGACTATATGATGTTTCAATATCTACTCTTCTAGATGTGAGCTTCTTAAGGAGAAAGACTGACTTTTCTTTTTTGTACTACAAGCTGTAGTTATAAAATGCCCACTATTTGGCATATAGTAGATGTTCAAAATATGACTGTTACCATATGAGAAATTAAAACTGAATAAGAAAACATTTATTAAAATTTCAGTTGATTCATTTAAAAATAACAAATGCATTAAATGTTAACTAAATAATATTTTTAATAGAAAATATTTTGAAAACAGAAAGCCAGTTAGTCAGAAGCATGGCATTGCTTTATATTTTTGCAAATCTCTTCAATGTCTGGCTTAACAGGAGTCAGCTGGTCTCTCATATCTGCTTCTACAATTAATCTGTTGTGATATGTTGTTTTGGATGAAGCTTATGAAGAAGATCTGGCATCACACAGATATGCAGCTAGAGAAGGAAAATGCTTTTTAGTAGGCTGTTTAGATAATTGCGAATATTCTTATATTTCGTAATTTGAGGTAGGATCTTGCTCTGTTGCCTGGGCTGGAGTGCACCGGTGTGATCATGGCTCACTGCAGCCTTGACTTCCGAGGCTCAAGCGATCCTCCCAACTCAGCTCCTTCAGTAGCTGAGACTAGAGGTGCATGCCACCAAGCTAGCTAATTATTTTTTATTTGTAGAGATGGAGTCTCACTATGTTGCCCAGGCTGGACCCAAACTCCTAGGCTCAAGCAATCCTCCTGTCTCAGCCTCCCAAAGTGCTGAGATTACAGGTGTGAGCCATCATGCCGGCCAAATTGCAGATATTATCCTTTGATACTACACAAAATTTGCTAAGTGGTAGTTTCTCAAAGGTTATTTTCGGTGTGGAATCTAAAACGATATTAGTGAACTCTTCATACCCTGTTACACTAAAATCCATTGGCCTGTCTTGAAATTTGAATGGATCTTTTACCCATGCATGATTTTGTAACATCATGGAAAATGCTGGCTCACTGAGGTTATGTATATCTTCCAGATATTCAAACATTTCATTATAAAATATCACAAAGTCATACTTGCCAATATTACCATTGATTTCATTAGGAAAATTCTTAAATATTGAGAAACTATCAAGCTCAAAATGGTGAATAAAGTTACTCCAAATTCAGATTTTCAGTTGAAAGCTTAAATTTTATCATTGGCGACACATACTGTCAGTTGCTTTTCTTGAAATAATGAGGCTTATTTCTTTAGAGAGAGAGGCTCACTCTGTTGCCCAGGCTGGAGTGTGGCGGCACGATCTTGGCTCGTTGCAACCTCTGCTTTTCAGATTCAAATGATTATCCTGCCTCAGCCTCCCAAGTAGCTAGGATTATCGATACATGCAACCACACTTGGCTAATTTTTTATATTTTTGGTAGAGACGGCGTTTCACCATGTTGGCCAGGCTGCTCGAACTCCTGACCTCAAGTGATCTGCCTGCCTTAGCCTCCCAAAGTGCTGAGATTACAGACATGAACCACTGTGCCTGGCCTCATTTCATTTATTTTTGATAAAAAGTCTGCCAAATTCTCAAATTTAACTAACTGGAATTTGTTTGCTACCATTATGAGCTGAATTATGTCTTCCCCACAAATTTCTATGTTGAAACCCTAACCCCCAGCACCTCAAAATGAGACTGTATTTGGAAACAGGGCCTTTAAAGAGGTGGTTGGATTAAAATGAAGCTGTTAGAGTGGGCTCTAATCCAATCAGATTGGTATTTTTGTAAGAAAAGCTTGGCCAGGCACGGTGGCTCACGTCTGTAATTCCAGCACATTGGGAGGCCAAGGTGGGCAGCTCATGAGCTCAGGAGATAGAGACCATCCTGGCCAACACGGTGAAACCCCGTCTCTACTAAAAATACAAAAATTAGCTGAGCGTGGGGGCATGCACCTGTAGTCCCAGCTACTCAGGAGGCTGAGGCAGGAGAATCACTTGAACCTGGGAGGCAGAGGTTGCGGTGAGCTAAGACTGCACCACCGCACTTCATCCTGGTGACAGAGTGAGACTTCGTCTTAAAAAAAAAAAAAAAAAAAAAGAAAGAAAATGTGGATACCGGGGTGCACATTCACAGAGAGTTTTGGCAACCATGTCCAACACATCCAATATGGCTGAGATTGAGAAAGTTGGTAGGTTGAAATTGAAGACAGAAATGCAAGAGAAAAATCAACTACTGACAGCTGTGGCTACCAACCTGGGCTCATGAAAAAGGATCAAAGGATTGATGTTTTTGTAGATACCACCATGAACAGATGATCTGGGGACCAGGTGACCACTCTTAAACTTAGAATGTGATCACAACCAGAGAGAGAAAGGGCAGAAGAATGGATTCCAGATGAAGGTAAAGATCTACCATTCAGCTACAAGTGGAGCTCAAGATATAAATTAAGCTGTGTTATGAAAAACAAAGTTATATTTCTCACTCACATGAATTTCTGGACTGAGATTTGTCCCTGCTACAGCCATTTTACAGATGAGAAGACTGAGCCTTAGAGACAGCAAAGCAGCTCCCCAAGGTTCAACAGTTTAGTGGCTTGGCTGAAATTCAAACATCAGAGACCAATTCCTAAACTCTCCAGAAGAGTGAACTTGAGGCTGAGAATATTTGGTGTCCAAGGTAACATGACCATTCAGGGTAAACTCAGAGATGGAACTACATCTGCTGACTTCTCAGCCTGTGCTCTTTTCGAAGACAATGGGATTCTGTATTTCAAAGGAATACAGAATTGTGTTGTAAGTGAATTACCACTCACTTTCCAAAAGATCATGAGAAAAACCTTTTGATCAAGCATGGGTTATTTAAATCCTGCCTTTGCAAATTACTAACCTAGAAACCTAGAGATAGGTATTTAATCTGTCTTTATCTCCCTTTCTTCTGTAAAATGGGGCTCATAATTTGTCTTCCTTAAGTGTGTGCTGTGCACGTTGACTTCCTTCCAAAGACTACAATATGGAAAGGGGGGAAACAGAGTAACTTCACAGCGGAGAAACCTCAGACAGATGACCAACGTCAGCACCATCCATGAAAAGCCGATAAAGCAACGCTTGCCATGTTGTGCTGAGAATGGTCCTTGACCTCTGTGATCTTTTTCCCTCAAAACACATAACCCCAATGTCTTTTCCCAGAAAACACATAACCCCCAGAACATATAACCCCAATGTCCGTTTGGTTGCTATAACAAAACACTGTAAACTGAGTGGCTTATAAACAACAGAAATTTTGTTTCTCACAGCTCTGAGGCTGGCAAGTCCGGTCAAAACAAAGCAGATTTGGTGATCTGTTGAGGGTCCGCCTTTTGGGTTACAGGCAGCCATCTTCTCATTGCAGCCTTACAAAGTGAAAGGGGTGAGGGGCCTGTCTTTGGCCTCTTATATTTATAAGGACACTATTTCCATTCACAGGGGCTCTGCCCCCATAGCATAATAACCTGTCAGGGCTCAGAAAACAATTCCCCAAAATGAAGTTCTCTGAAGTAGCCTCAGAAGCAAAAGTTTTTGTCTGACCTTCTCCTGCCCTCCTGTTTCTCAGTCCCATTCTCCCCCGAGGTTAGCTTTAGCCATGGAAACTAGAATCTTCTTCCTCAGGACAGGCCATAGAAACCAGAACTCCTTTTCTTTGAAGTCAGCTATAAAGCCTAAAAATATTACTCTAATTTATCCTCTACCTTTCTGGGTAAAAACTGGACATAAAGCAATTATCTGATGTACCTTGTTTAACTACAGGTCATAAGAGGGCCCTGCCGTACCCAGAAGGACCAAATGTATGCTCAGGCCAAGAAGAATCTAGACAGGTCTTTCTGGGTTTTCCCTTCAGTCTATTAGCATTAGAGAATACTATTTTGTCCAGTGATATTTCTACATAGCTGTCCATAGTTTGTTGAACCTAAGAATAAACATGAATAATTTCCCCTGTATCTTTGGGTCTTTATTCTGAAGGCTCCTGTGAATACATGTTAAATAAATGTGTATGTGTTTTTTCTCCAGTTAATCTGCTTTTTGCAAGTTGACTTTGTGTGTGTGTGTGTGTGTGTGTGTGTGTGTGTGTGTGTGTGTGTGAAACTTCAGAGAGCCAAGGGGATTCTATACACCCAAAAACCCTATGTCTTAATATTATGCCATCACCTTTGGGTGAGGATTTCAACATGTGAATTTTGGGAAGATACAAAAATTCAGACCATAGCACCCAGTCTAATAATCATGGCAAAAGTACTAGGCGCATCCCAATTGATGGCCATTCTACAGAATACCTGACCAGCTTTCCTCACAACTGCCAAGGTCATAAAAAAACCTAGAAAAGTCTGAGAAATTACTGCAGTAATTTCAAGAGAAGCCTAAGAAAACATCATGACTAAAAGTAATGTGCTATCCTGGATTGGATCCTGGACCAAAAACAAAAGACATTAGAGAAAACCTAAGGAAACTGGAATAAGGTATTATGGACCTTAGTTGACAATAATGTATAAATATTATGTCACTAATTGTGACAAATGTACCATATTAACATAAGATGTTAATAATAGCAAACCGGGTGCAGCGCCTGTGGGAAGTCTCTGTACTATCTTTGCAATTTTACTGTAAATCTAACAGTATTCTAAAATAAAATCATTTGTTTAAATAAGGAAAAAAGAATGGATATTGGTATGTAAGTGAGAAAATAACTTTGATAAGAAGATATCCTTGAATATGCTATCTTTTATTAAAAGGAAACTAATTCTCAAACTTAATTTTAATTATTTTTAGTAACAAAGTGCTGGTGACATGCTTGTAGGTCAAGATAATTGGGTTGAAAAGTGCTGAGGAAGATAGTGTCCATAAAATTCTTTTCAGCAGTTCAGCCTTCTTAATTCAGATAGTCAGAGGGTGCCTGAGGTTCTTTTCTGAATTCAGTATCTACCTAGCCTTCAATATAGTGCCTGAGGTTCTCTTCTGAATTCCGTCTCTATCTAGCCTTCAATATAGTGCCTGAGGTTCTTTTCTGAATTCCGTCTCTATCTAGCCTTCAATATAGTGCCTGAGGTTCTTTTCTGAATTCCATCTCTATCTAGCCTTCAGTATAGTGCCTGAGGTTCTTTTCTGAATTCCGTCTCTATCTAGCCTTCAGTATAGTGCCTGAGGTTCTTTTCTGAATTCGGTCTCTATCTGGTCTTCAATATAGTGCCTGAGGTTCTTTTCTGAATTCGGTCCCTAGCTAGCCTTCAATATAGTGCCTGAGGTTCTTTTCTGAATTCCGTCTCTATCTAGCCTTCAATATAGTGCCTGAGGTTCTTTTCTGAATTCCGTCTCTATCTAGCCTTCAATATAGTGCCTGAGGTTCTTTTCTGAATTCGGTCTCTATCTAGCCTTCAATATAGTGCCTGAGGTTCTTTTCTGAATTCCGTCTCTATCTAGCCTTCAATATAGTGCCTGAGGTTCTATTGTGAATTCAGTCTCTATCTAGCCTTCAATATAGTGCCTGAGGTTCTTTTCTGAATTCCGTCTCTATCTAGCCTTCAATATAGTGCCTGAGGTTCTTTTCTGAATTCGGTCTCTATCTAGTCTTCAATATAGTGCCTGAGGTTCTTTTCTGAATTCTGTCTCTATCCAGTCTTCAATATAGTGCCTGAGGTTCTTTTTCTGAATTCGGTCTCTATCTTAGTCTTCAATATAGTGCCTGAGGTTCTTTTCTGAATTCCGTCTCTATCTAGCCTTCAATATAGTGCCTGAGGTTCTTTTCTGAATTCGGTCTCTATCTAGTCTTCAATATAGTGCCTGAGGTTCTTTTCTGAATTCCGTCTCTATCCAGCCTTCAATATAGTGCCTGAGGTTCTTTTCTGAATTCCGTGTCTATCTAGCCTTCAACTTCTGTTGTAGTTAGATTTTGCTAATCGTTAGCATCACAGGGAGGCTTACAGGTTTTGTAAAAAGTATATATTTTTTATTAATCCAACATATCTAAAATATTCCAATTTCATCATGGAATAGTAAAAATATTTGTGTGACTTTGTAAAAAATTCTAAGCCTTTGAGATCTGGCATGTGTTCTGCAGTTAGAGTGCATTTCAGTTTGGTGAGCCCCATTTCAAGTGTTCAGCAGCTACTTGTGCAATTCTATATCATTTAGTATATGAAAAGTACAATGACACACACACACACGCATGCAATCATAATCACTGAATATTTTTAAAATAAAGAAACTTAGATGAACAAAAAATGAATTGCCTTGTTCTTATTGTTCTCTCTTCATTGTGAATTCATTTGAGGACCATACCATTTCATAACAGGTGCCTGGGAGTTAGGCACAGTTGGGTTGGGTTGAGTTGTCTAAAGGTACCTGGAACTGCCATACCCACACGTGAGTTGGCTCCTTCCTTCCTTTGTTGAACAGATTTTATTGAGAGCCTACACTGTGCCAGGCTTTGCTAGGTGCTGGGGGATGCAATGGTAAAGGTGAAAAACAGATGGGTCCTTTGACTTCATGGAGCTTCTAGCCTATGCAAATAACAGGTTAATTACAAAAGAAGTTGAGTGCTCTGCAGTGGGTATTAAAGATGTGATGAGCGATGATGGAGTGTATTTTCTGTAGAGATTTTACAAACAGTAATAAAAAGGCTTAAAAGTTGTTCTGCTTTTTATGATCACCATGCATCTGCAATTCTAAACCATGTCAGTGATAAAATACTCGAAGGGATCCATAATGCATCATTGTAGCATAAAAATTATTTTGAACTGAAGACATTTGGTTCCTGAAATCTTCTATCTGATTAAAAGCAGAGCTTCCCAACAGAATTGAATTGTCATAAATTCCCTCCCTGTGGGAACTTGGGAAGATCGACTCTTATCACTGGAGATAAGAAATCAGCACCACACACAAATGTTGTCACAAAACTATCATATCTCTCATCTCTTCCCCTGATGGCCCATTTATCTTTCCAAAAAGCCATTTGTTTTCCCTTAAGTGCCCTTTCTCTTTCCTTCCCCTATTAAGATAGTATATAAACCCCAAATTCTAACTACCTCCTTGCATCACATTTCTTTATAAACTCCAGTAAGTGTGTGATTAAGTTTGTTTTTTTTCTCTTGCTGATTTATTGTCAGTTTATGTCTTCTTTCCACTGGGTTCAAATAACAGTCCCATCATTTAAAAATTAATTTTTAATATTTATGGATATATAGTAGTTGTATTTATTTATGGGGAACATGAGATATTCTGATACAGGCGTACATGTATAATAATCACATCAGGGTAAACGGTGTATCCATCACCTCAAGCATTTCTCATTTCTTTCTGTTTTGAACATTTCAATTATACTACCTCAGTTATTCAAAATGTACAACAAATTATTGCTAACTGTAGTCACTCTGTTGTGCTATTAAATACTAGATCTTATTTATTGTATTGAACGGTATTTTTGTACCCATTACCCATCAACATTCCTTCTTCTTTCCCACGACCCTTCTCAGCCTCTCATAACCATCATTTTATCCTCTCTCCATGAGTTTAATTGTTTTAATTTTTAGCTACCACAAATGAGTGAGAAAATGTGAAGTCTGTCTTTCTGTGCTTGGCTTATTTCACTTAGCATTTTCTCCATGATATAGTTTGGCTCAGTGTCCCCACCCCAAATCTCATCTTGTAGCTCCCATAATTCCCACGTGTTGTGGAAGGGACCCAGTGGGAGACAGTTTAATCATGGGGGTGGATCTTTCCCATGCTATTCCTCTGATAGTGAATGAGTCTCACGAGATCTGATGATTTTAAAAACGCGAGTTTCTCTGCACAAGCTTTCTCTTTGCCTGCTGCCATCTATTTAAGATGTGACTTGCTTCTTCTTGCCTTCTGCCACGATTTTGAGGCCTCCCCAGCCATGTGGAACTGTAAGTCCAATACATTTCTTTATTTTGTAAATTGCTGAGACTTGTGTATATCTTTATCAGCAGAATGAAAACTGACTAATACTCTCCAGTTGCATCCATGTTGTTGCAAACGACAGCATCTCATCTTTTTTTATGTTGGAATAGTACTCCACTGTGTATATGCACCCATTTTCTTCATCTGTTCATCTGTTGATGGACACTGAGGTTGATTCCAAATCTTGGTTATTTTAAATAATGTTTCATGAACATGGGAGTGCAAATATCTCTTTGATATGCTGATTTTCTTTCTTTTGAGTATATGTCCAGCAGTGGGATTGTTAGTGCATGGGGTAGTTCTATTTTTAGTTTTTTGAGGAACCTCCATATCATTCTCCATAGTGGCTGTACTAATTTATACTCCCACCCACAGTATACAAAGGTTACTATTTTGCCACATCCTCACCAACATTTATTATTGTCTGTCTTTTGGATAAAGGTTTTAACTGGGGTGAGATGACGTCTAATAGTAGTTTTGATTTGCAGTTCTCTGATCATCAAAATGTTGAGCAAATTTTTATATACCACTTTACCATTTGTAGGTCTTCTTCTGAGAAATGTCTATTTGGATCTTTTGCCTATTTAAAAATGTGATTATTAGATATTTTTCCTATTAAGTTGTTTAAGTGCCCTATATATTCTGGTTATTAATCCCTTGACTGATGGATAGTTTGTAAATATTTTCTCCCATTCTGTGGGTTGTCTCTTCACTTTGTTGATTGCTTCTTTTGCTAGGCAGACTGAAGAACTGTTTTTAGCATTTCTTATAGGTAGGTCTGGTGTTGATAAAATCTTTTAGCTTTTGTATGTCTGGGGAAGTCTTTACTTCATGTTTGAAGGCTATTTTTATTGGATATTACATTCCAGGATAAAAGTTCTTTCCTTCAATATTTTAAATATATCATGTCACTGTCTCTTGGCTTGTAAAGTTTCCACTGAAAAATCTGCTGCCAGATATATTGAAGCTCCTTTATATGTTTTTTTTTCCTTTTTCTCCTGCTGCTTTTAGGATCCTTTCTTTATCTTTAACCTTTGGGAATTTGATTATTAATGCCTTGAAGTAGTCTTATTTAGATTAAACCTGCTTGATGTTCTATAACCTTCTTGTATTTGAATATGGACATCTTTCTCTAGGTTTGAGATGTTCTCTATTACTATCTTTTTGAATAAACTTTCTTTTTTTTTTTTTAAATTTATTTATTTAACTTTAGGTGCATACTATATCTGGCATTTCTCCCCATGTTATCCCCTCCCCCACTCTTCCCTCCCCTCCCCACCCCTGACTGTCTCTCCCCTACTCCCCCCAACTGCCCCCAGTGTGTGATGCTTCTCTCCCTGAGTCCACGTGTTCTCATTGTTCAACACCCGTCTATGAGTGAGAACATGCGGTGTTTGGTTTTCTGTTCTTGTGTCAGTTTGCTGAGAATGATGGTTTCCAGATTCATCCAAGTCCCTACAAAGGACACGAACTCATCATTTTTTATGGCTGCATAGTATTCCATGGTGTATATGTACCACATTTTCTTTGTCCAGTCTATCATTGATGGGCATTCGGGGTTGGTTCCAGGTCTTTGCTATTGTACACAGGGCTGCAATGAACATACGAATAAACTTTCTACTTCAATCTCTCTGCCTCCTCTTTAAGGCCAATAACTACTAGATTTGCCCTTTTGAGGTTATTTTTTAGATCCTGTAGGCATGCTTTATTCTTTTTTCTTTTGACTCCTCTGACTGTATTTTCAAATAGTTTGTCTTCAAGTTTACTAATCCTTTCTTCTGCTTGATAAATTCTGCTGTTGAGAGACTTCGATGCATTTTTCAGTTTGTCAATTGAATTTTTCAGCTCCAGAACTTCTGCTCGATTCTTTCTAATTATTTCAATCTCTCTGTTAAAACTGTCGGTAGGATTCTGAATTCTTTCTCTTCGTTATCTTGGATTTCACTGAGTTTCCTCAGAACAGCTATTTTGAATTCTCTGTCTGAAAGATCACATATTTCTGTCACTCTGGGATTGATCACTGGGCCTTATTGAGTTTGTGGTGAGGTTATGTTTTCCTGAATGGTTTTTATGGCTGTGGATGTTGATCAGTGTCTGGGTATTGAAGAGTTAGGCATTTATTGTAGTCTTCACAGTCTGGGCTTGTTAGTACTCATCCTTCTTGGGGAACTTTCCAAGTATTCAAAGGGAATTGAGTGTTGTGAACTAAGTCTTTGGTCACTGTAGCTGTATCTGCATTAGGAGGCACCCCAAGCCCAGTAATGCTGCTTACTGTTGCAGACTTGTAGAGGTACCACCTTGGTGGTCTTGGGAAACATTCTTGGGAGAATTCCTTAGATTAGCAGGCAAGACTCTTTTTTCTTCCCTTATTTTCCCCCAAACCCTCTCTCTCTCTCTCCCATGCTGAGCTGCCTGGAGTTAGGGGGAGGGATGATGCAAGCACTCTCATGGCTACCACTGTTGGGACTGTGCTGCGTCACACCTGAAGCCAGCACAGTACTGAGTCTTGCTCAAGTCCTGTGACAATTATTTCCTGGCAACTGCTGATGTTTATTCAAGGCCCAAGGGCTCTTTAGTCACTAGGTAATAAATCCTGCCAGGACTGGGCAGTTTAGCGGATTCCCTTCTGGTTCAGGGTGGGTCTAGAAATCCTCTCGAGGAGGGAATGCCTGGAGTCAGGGACTGTAGGAGTCTGCTTGTTGCTTTATTTTACTGTGGCTGACCTGGTACCCAAGTTGCAAGACAGAGTCCTCTTTACTCTTCCGTCTCCTTTCCTCAGGCAGAAGGAGTCTCTCCCTGTGGTCACAACAGCTGGGAATGTTCTCTGTCACACCTGAAGCCAGCATGATGATAGGTCTTGTCCAAGACCTGTGGTGACTGCTTCCTGGCTCCTGCTGATGTTTATTCAAGGCCTAAGAGCTGTTTAGTCAGCAGGTGGTGAATTCTGCCAGGACTGGATTCTCTCCTTCAGGGCAATGGGTTTTCCTCTGGCCCAGAGTGGGTCTAGAAATATCATCTGGGAACTAGGACCTGGAATGGGGGCCTTAGGATTCTTCTTGGTGCTTTATTTTACTGTGGTTGAGCTGGTATTCTAGTTGCAAGACCAAGTCCCCTTTACTCTTGCATTTCTTTTCAGACCTGGGAGCTACACGGTCTGGAGTGATGCAATCACTTCCTTGGCCACCCTAGCTGGTGTCTCACTGGGTCAAATGAACCAAATCCACTGGTCACAGACCAACACAGCACCAGGACTTTCCAAGGAACTGCAGTCTTTGTAGCCTACACTGCCTTTCAAGTTTATTTAGGGTACTAGAGATCTTTAGCCCATGCTTATGGAGATAGCTAGAACTTAGTTTCCAGCTGCTGGGATGGATGAGGTAAAAACCAAGTACTGTGATTGCTCACTTGATTTTTGGTTCTCATGCAGGTGCTTTCTTGTGTTGATAGCTTTTTAATTTAGTATTCCTGTGGAGGGACAGGAGGGATGATTGCTGGAGGGTTCCATTTGGCCATCTTATTCTACCTTCTATTATCAATTTAATTTACAGATTCCTAAGTACTGAACCTAAGAAGGTGGAGGAAATATTTTTCCTCCCCCAATATCCTCCTCACAGGAAGACTTCTAAGCACTCAGATTCCTGTGCCCCACTCCAACTCTCTAACAGGACCTCTGGAAAGCTGGGTTAGGCAGTTGAATGTTTAAGGAGCTCCCCAGGTGAGTCTGAAGTTCATTCAAGTTTGGAAACTCTTGATCTAGACCAAATAACAAATATAGTTCTTAACCACACTGATTGGGAAGGACTTGAGTCCTTGATAGAAACAAACACAGTCATGTGTTGCTTAAAGACAGCAAACATCATAGAATGTACTTAGAGAAACCTAGATGGTATAACTTACTATGTACCTAGGATATATGATATGTAGGCTCCTATGCTACAAACCTGTACGGCATGTTGCTGTACTGAATAATGTAGGTAATTGTAACAATGGTAAATATTTGCATATCTAAACATATCTAAAACAGAAAAGGCACAGCAAAAATCAAGTGTTATATATAATCTTATGGGACCACTGTCATATGCAACCCATCATTGACTGAAATGTCATGGTACAGTGCATGACCGTATTTTGATTCATCAGTGATGTCTACCAAAGATGGCAGGTGAAGGGGTAGATGAGGAGGGTGGAGGCAATTATTTGTCACAATTGCCACATATTTGCCATTCTTATAATTCTTTAACGTTTTAACAGCTTCTTTTCTTATTTCCTTGGTCCCTCTTATTTTTCTTTTTGGAATCATAGTTTTGATAATTTTAGCAAATTCTCAAAGCACTTTACACCCTTCCTTTTGAATGACACATGCTTCTTGGATTTCAAGAATAGTTGCCAAGAGTCACCGTCTACATTTATCCGTTAGGCTTTTCCTTTTGGCTTAACTTGTTTTTCCATTCCTTCTCTTCAGAGTTCTGGAATAAGCTTGGGAGTGATTCATTCATGATACATTTTAACTTTAAAACAAATTAATCTCTGGCATCAGCAGTAAAAGAAGACAGCTAAAGTGTGATATTATTGCATTTCTTTTCTTTCTCATTCATTCAGGTATCACTTTTGAGTACCTTCTAAGGGTCAGTCCCCATGCTGTTTGGCATTTGGGAAATAAAGATAAATAAGACAAAATCCCCGCTCTTGGGAAGTTCCAAGTTAAATATGAGAGCTAGATTCTGTATCAAATGATTACAATGTGTTGAGTGCTGTAGGAGGAGATGTTAGGGAGCACGAAGGAGGGAGAGCCCATTTCTGTCTGGAGGAAATGACTGAGGTTTCTGAGGTGCTAATCATGTCCTTTCTCCCTGGGAGTTCATTCATTTGTTAAACAACTACTGAGCACCTCCTGGGTGCCAGGCTCTGATCCAGGCATGTGGGAGATATCAGTGAACAAAAGGAGAACAAGCTCTCTTTTTGGAGGACTTATATTGTAACAGAGGAGCCCAGTGAGAAATAGATTGAAGCATCAGTTGGGGATCAACATACCAGATTTATTAGCTGGTTATTATTTAAGACACCAGAGTACTTTAGCCCATGCTAGTGGGGATAGCCAGAACTGTTTCCAGTTGCTGGGAGGATGGTGTAAAAACCAAGTACTATGATTGGGATGGGAGGTTGTTGCTGGAATCTGCCTTGCTCTTCCTTTCCTCCCAAGACCTCTTCCCCTCCCATCATCTTCAGGGAAGGTAAACCTGCCTCATCCTGCCCAGATGGCATGTACCTACTGTAGAAGGCAGGCCCCAGTGTGCTAACCTTAGAAAAGGAAGAGTGGCCAGATGAATCTGAAAAAGAGCTTTTTCTGAGATTGCAGTTCAGATAAACTACCCCTTCTCACTAGGAGAAGAGTACAGAAGTTTGTGGTGGTGGCTGGGGATGGTTTGGAATGGAGAGGCCAGAATGTTTTCCTTTAGATCCTGGAGGAAGGCAGAGAGGGGTAAGGAAGCTTTCTTTGCTTCATATCAGAAAAAGTTTCAGAAAGGCAAAGAGTTAGACGATGAAGAATTTCTTTTTTTTTTTTTTTTTTTTTTTGAGACAGGGTCTGACTCTCGCCCAGGCTGGATTGCAATTGTGCGATCTCAGCTCACTGCAGCCTCCACCTTCTGGGCTCAAGCAATCCTCCCATCTCAGCCTCCTGAGTATCTGGGGCTACAGGCACGTGTCACCATGCCCGGCTAATTTTTGTGTGTTTTGCTCAGGCTGGTCTCAAACCCCTGAGCTCAAGCAATCAGCCCGCCTTGGCCTCCCAATGTGCTGGGATTATAGGAATGAGCCATCTTGCCCCACCTGAAGCGTGGATTCTGCAAATAATATTTTTACTTCCATTACTTAGATGAGGAGACCTCACTAGACATTTCTTGTGCCCTGCCTCACATCCTCTTGGGCCCACCATTTATTGCAGCTATTGCTACAGCAACCAGCTTGCATAGGTGTAGACTGACAACACCTCATATGGGCCACACTTTACTTCTCTCACTTTCCACCTCAGGGGCTGCTCTAACCTGGAAAATCTGCAGGAATCCACCTGGCACTTATGCATGCATAATCTGGGAAGGTACGCCTATGGGGAGAATGGAACCCATCAAGAACTGTCCCCACCTCTGTCCTTGGGGCGTTCAACATGGCCCCCAGAAGGTACCTGCACAGTTGGGCCCAATTGTCCACAATAGTGGCCAACTCCAGCCATTGTAATGGCTTTTTCTCTTTTCCTGTGTTACTTTTTTTCAGTTCTTAATCGTTTCCCCCAGACCAATTCCCAAACTACCTGCATGAAAGCTCTTAACCAGGATTTGCTTTATGGGGGAATCTGGTATAAGAAAGAAATTACAGTTCAAAAGAAGGTAGTAATGATACCAAGCTACCACAGATGGCATATGGCAGAGAAGGAATTCAAACCTGAACTTTAGTCAAAAACAGGTCCTTTCCATCCTTGCTGTATTTTTCTTCTCTGCATACTGTTGGTTGCTAAATATACTTACATTATGCGTCTTCTAGGAAAAAGGGTAAAATAAACCAGGAGTGAAAAAGAATAAGATATTTTGTAAAGTTTGAGCACATGAAATGTACATCTAGTAACTGATTTCTTGGGAATCTTGAAAGTCATTGCCATCAATGATTAAATTTGCAAAGCTTTTCAAAATACTTGTTTTGGAACGATTTTCTAAACATTATTTGTTTTGGAATCTATTTAATGTGATGTTCATAACTTATAAGTGGTTTTTAAGGCAGTGAAAGCCGGCTTAGTGTCAAAATGTGTTTTGAAACCAGATCACTTAGGGAAAATATTTTGGTAACAATTTTATACTATTTAAAAATTAAATAATTTTTAATCTAAATAATTTAAAACTCTTAAAAAAACTATTTATCTGAGTACCAAGATTTCTGGATAAGTTTTAATTTATTTAACTTCCAAATGCTTACTCAAACTAGCTTAGGTTCAATACACATTTCAAAGCTGTATGTTTTCAAAATGGCTTATCTAGATAATACAAAAATATATGGACCATTTTATTGTCTGAAAACATTGATTTCTCATCATATAAATATGGGCCTATGAAAATAACTTTGCATTATTGCAAAATAAGTTACATATTTTTAAAATTAAAACATCTGTGCAATGTGCAAATGGATTAAAATGTTTTCTTTATCAATAATATGGAAACGATTTAGCAAAACTTTCAACCCAACTTCTTTCCCTCCCATAGGATTATGACTGTGTGGATTGTGATCATTGGATACAACCAGTGCTTTGCGGATTAGCCTTGTACTTTCTCTTTTACTTATATTAGTGCTTGCAATTCTCACAGCAGTGCTGTGGGTAATTATATATAACACAGTAATTATATATATAATACAGTAATATATACTGTATTATCGCTTTAAAAAGAGAACACCCAGGGTGAGAAAAGGTTTTTAAGTAACTTGCCTAAAGTCTTAAATGTTACTAAAGCACAGAACAGGTTTAAGGACTCTTTGGGCTCACATCTCAAGCTCCTAACCATGGTACTACTTACCTAGTGCTCAGTGTTCAACACTTTAACTTATGAACCCATTCTGTCTTGTTTCTATAGACCTTTACTCTATTCTATTTCAGTAGTTCTCAACCAAAGAATTGCTGTGTACCTGCAATCAGCTGTTAGATATATTACAAGTAATCTATTAGTAATTCCAAAATACTGATAAGAACTAATGATTTTAAAATGCAATTTTATATATATATATATGATTAAGGGTTAAGTTGAGCATTTTAAAATATAAAACAAAAAAGAAAAAAGACCTAATGATTTACATTGAGAAATTAGAGTGGATTCTGGATTATCTATAAAATTATATCACTCCCACACATTTCTGTTCATATATTCTTCTTGAGTAAAGGATAAAAGGGAAAAGTACAATTAGAGAACAAAAATTACATAATCTAGAGGAAAGGAAGCATCTTTAGCATCCTCTAGGATGAGAATTGTCTTAGCCAAGACTTGAATGTTCTTACACATGATTACTCTAAGTTCAGGCTGGAGCTAAGGGGGTCATTATTTAGATATCTATTGCTCATCAGTGCCAACTATCTGAGGACACCATTTGAAAGGCTGAGGTTAGCAGCTGGAGGAAAGGAAATCACACTTCTGCATATTAGAAGAAAAGACTCTCTTATTTATGTGAGAGATAGCCTCATACATTGAGAATTATGGGAAAAATAAGTATTTCTGCTTATAAGATGACTGTACTGACTCTGAAATTGGAATTGTGAGTGGATGTGTTTGATTTCCATTGTTAGGAGGAACTGGACACTAGGGAGAATTATGAAGTTTATCTCTAAATTCCATTTGTAGACCAATTTCAAAAGCATAGCAAGAAATATTCTGGGATATTTCATGGGCCTTAGGGTGTCAGAGGACAGGGTTGAATCTTGCTGGAGCTCGCCGCAGCCCCTACTCAGTCTCCGTGAATTCCACTTGGGGATATTGCCTGCTGTGGGGGGAATGATGGATGCTTGGGTAAGATCAGTTTCTTTGGATTGTGGTAGGGTTGCTCCAAAGGTTGGTGGAGAACTTTCCAGAAGAGAGTAACAGGAGACACTTTCCCTGAGAATCACAGACCCAAAGACCAGAAAGCAAGACTGGGAACTGTGGTGTGCTCACAGGGCACTCCATAAAAGCCTTTTACACAGCACATTCAGAAAGTCATTTGTTTTCTCATGAATCCATTACATTTGCCCCTTTTTGAGCAGCAAAAAAAAGTCCCTGCTCCCAAATTGAACTCTAATTAAAATAATTTGTCATGGACAGATACTGGTTAGGTCTCATCTACTAAAATTAAACAATTTTGCCTCTGACTTGCTATGAACCTGTTAAATTAAGTAAAGAATTAAGATAATTATGTAAATAATTTAGCTTTCAAATATAGTTTTCCTTGACAAATTTATCCAATTAAGGCAAAGGATTTCTTTATTTGAATTTTCTCTGAACCACTTTTGGGTTATGTTAATTAAACCATTGCCTGTGGAAGGAAATGCTACTGAGAGGAGTGGGTATTGGGATTTTCAGGGGAAAAACTGTAATTTAATAAATAAAATGGCTGTCTGCATTTCTACCTTCCAGGGGGAAGGGCTAACTCAATATTTTACATTTTGCTATATTTATATTTAATTTAGTTTTAGAATTAGGTGGCTCTTCTGTGAAGGAAATCACCTTTATTAGCTTTGATGAACTTTTCTGCTTGGAAGTTCAGACCCCCTTGGCTGAATCGGGATGGGTAAGCACACATTGCTGTGGATAGAAAGTCTTAAGAATTAGAGTTGGGGGAGCTGATAGCCAAAGCAGACAGAAGATCTTCCAAGGAACAGAGAGGAACCAAAGAGGAAGGAAACATTGAGGAATTCCCCACATCAGAGAATGACACGTCTTATGGATGAAATGCCAAATACTAATTTTTAGAACTGAATGATTGTGTTTTGGCCTAGAATAAACACTTTATAAGCACTATAGTTACATTCCCATTATTAAATATTTTAGGGGAGTTTCTCTGAACCCTGCTTTGTCCTTGGCTATTTGTTTGATTTCTTTTGCAGCAAAACTCATGAGAGCATTGCTTACCTTCTGCCTCCAATTCTTTTACTCACATTCTCTCTTTAAACAGTGTTTCTCAAGTTCTCTTTTCCCATTTGTGTCCCCTTAAGGAATCTTTTTTGATATTTTTTAACCACCTCTCCCCATGAAATTTTAATACTGCAGATGTTCTGTGCAGCCATTTATGTACAATCCGTACTAACTACCCCAGTGATCTCTTCTGATACCATGGCTCTAAGTTCAGTTACGTATCAATGGCTCCAGAGTTTACATCCCCACCAAACATCTCTTTTGACTCCAGACTCATATATTCGCTACTTGATGTTTCCACTTGGGTATCTAATAGACCTCCCCACATTAACGTTTCTGATATTTAACTTTTAAAATTCCTCCCCAGACCGACTCCATCCACAGTTACCTCCTTTTCTCACACCACACCATCCATTAGGAAATTCTGATGACAGAGTAATCTGAAATCTGCCACCAGTGTGGTAGGAGTCACATCCCTGATTACTCCAATTGCCCTCTAGCTGGGCTCCCTGCTATGTTCTTGGCTCATGGTAGTCTATTCCCAACCCTGCAGCCCGAGTATTTCTGCTAAAACACAAGTCAGATCGCATTACTCCTCTGCTCAAAACCCTCCAGTGGTTCCCCATCCTACTCTGAGAAAACTCCAAAGTCCTGATCATGACCCTGGCAGCCCTACCTTTCTGACCCTCTGTCCACTCCTGTCCCTTTCATTCATGCTACTTCAACCACACCAGCCTCCCTGCTGTTCCTCTACCTGTTAGAGTCTAACACACCAGGTGCACTTTCATCTCACGGCCTTTGCAGTAGCTGTTCCCTGCCGCATGGAGAATGCTCTTCCTCTGTGTATCTTCATGGCTTCTCTCGCCTCCTTCAAGTCTTTGCTAAAATGCTACCTTTCCAATGAGGCTTTCTTGTCCACCTATTTAAGACTAACTCTCCTGCCCCCTGCACTCCTGGCTCTCTTACTGGTTCTATAGTACTTACACATTTTTAGTATACTATTTTAATGTATAGTTTACTTATTTATTTACTGTATATTTTGTCTCCCATTGATGAAATAAAATCCTTGAGGACAGCAAGCAACTTCTCTCTCTCTCTCTCTCTCTCTCTCTCTCTCTCTCCCTCTCTCTCCGGTGTGTGTGTTTTGTTTTGTTTTGTTTTTGAGACAGTCTCACCCTGTTGCCGAGGCTGGAGTGCAGTGGCATGATCTCAGCTCACTGTAGTCTCCGTCTCCTGGTTTCAACAAAGGCTCTTGCCTCAGCCTCTGGAATAGCTGGGATTATAGGTGCTCAACACAATGCCCAACTAATTTTTGTATTTTTAGTGGAGACGGGGTTTCACATGTTGGCCAGGCTGCTCTTGAGTGCCTGACCTCAGGTGATCTGCCTGCTTGGGTTCCCAACATGCTGGGATTATAGGCTTGAGCCATGGCACCAGGCCTTCTGTGTGGTTTGTTTGCTGATTTATTCCAAGTACATAGAATGATGCGTAGCATGCAATGGGCACTCAATTAGTATTTGCCAGGTGAATGAAAGTCTCTCTAACTCCGTGTCTTCTGTGTAACATATGCTTCCAGGGACGTTCTGTGCACATACAACCATATGAGATTAAAGTTCAAACCGATTCTTATATTTGCTATGCTGTAATTCTGTTGCTTACAACCTTCAGTAAAAGTCTGCTACACGTAACTTTAGGGCACTAGGAAGGGCTGAAGAAATGGGATGGTGTTTAGTGTGTCACTGTTTAGTGTGTCACAAGAGGGACAGAGAACAGACGAGAATCAAAGGAAGTGAGTGGAATGGAGAGAGATCATTCAACAGAAATGCAAAATCAGGGTAAAAGGAGACCAGAAGAAATGTAAGGCACAAAAGAATCCTCAGAATTATTTGAGTAATGGTATCAATTCTGATTGCCGATTCATTTACTATTCCATTTGAATGGTAAATTAAAGGGCCACACTACACAAGTAAGGCTGGGAGACTTGGTGATACCAGACAACAGATACCTTGAGAATTGAAGAATTGCCCTGATTCTTCATTTAATTATGCTAACATAGCTATAACCAGGGCCAAGCTTTCAAATAACGGATCTCTAGGTTTCCATATTCTTCTTTTACTCTTCATAAGGAGACTAGCTCAGTTCTAATGGCTGGGGCCAAAGGGGTCCCAAAGGCAGAGAAGAATGGGAGATCAATCATGGGGTTAGATAAAATTCTTCAGGATCCCCGCCCTGCTGAGTCTAGAGACAGGCTCCGCTTTTTCTTCCTCACTGAAGCAGTGATTGCAAATGCTGGAACTTAGAAAACAACCACAGTGCTGGCCTTCTCTGTTGATTTTTACAACAGCACAAGGGTATTTCCTTCTGGCTGAAATGCCTGGAATTGCAGGTCTGGAACTTGTATTAGTGGAGTAATGTCTGGAGAGAAAAGGATGGTAACGTGGAAACACTGACTGCTATGGCAACAGTTGGAATAATAAACAACTTCTTTTTTCCTAGGAAAATCATAGAGTTTGGCCTTGTGGCAACATTTGGAGAGGAATTATGTAATGTAAAAGTTAGGTCTCGTGTTTGGCTTGATTTTTTTCCTCCTAGGTTGAAGAGAATTTCTCAGTGCCTCATTGGGCAAATTGAGGCAATTATACATTATTCAAAACTTTCCAGATATTTTCTTTAAACAAAAGTCATTCAGGATGTGTGAAATAAAAAGTCAAAATCACCTCTTCCCCTTCTTATAGCTTACTCTTCTTGGGTAACCACTTATATAAGAACCATCATAGAATTACTATGTATGACATACAAATGTGTTACTAATTGGTTTGGGTTTTTTCTGTTTCTTGGTTACTGAATGGGAAGAACTTGGTAAAGTACAATCAGTTATTAGTACAAGTAAACCCCAGTGTTTACTTTAAATGGTCTAATAATTTCCCTTTTCAGGCTCTTGAAGGCATCTTGGGTGGTCTCATAGCTTTCCAATCACTGTCAGGTTTTAAAAAGTCCAGTCCAGTACATATTAAGTCTTCAATTTTGCATCTAGTTCAAAATTTCTTTCCCTGCCACCACTGCCATCACCTCTGATCCACCTTAGTCCTGAGCTGATGGGGAAGGTGGAGTAGTGGTAGTTTTATCTGTTCTTTCAAACTTTTTGCACACTGTCCTTTGTGGCTTTTAGCTCCCCCAAGATGGGGAAGAGGGAGAAAAATCAAAGTCTTGGCCTAGCACAGTGGCTCACGCCTGTAATCCCAGCACCTTGGGAGGCTGAGGCGGGTGGATCACAAGTTCAGGAGTTTGAGATCAGCCTGGCCAATATGGTGAAACCCTGTCTCTACTTAAAATACCAACATTAACTGGACTTGGTGGTGGGTGCCTATAATCCCAGCTACTCGGGAGGCTGAGGCAGGAGAATGGCTTGAATCCGGGAGGTGGAGGTTGTGGTGAGCTGAGATCTTGCCACTGCACTCCAGCCTGGGCAACAGAGTGAGATTCCATCTCAAAAAAAAAAAAAAATCAAGTCTTACTTGGCTTGCGGTGCTATGATCTGTGTGGCAGGTGCCTGAATGCTGGCTCTTCAGGATATACTATTTTATACAATTATTGTCCCCAAGACCTGGATCCTACTCCCAAGGGTACACCCTGGGGTCTACTTGCCTCCTATCCCCACTCAACTTTCACAGAGTTCATTTGGCCCAGTCCTCCTTCAGATTTGGGCAAGAAGACTGCCAGACTTGGATCCCACACTTTAGAGGACTCCACTCTTGCCCTCTTTTGCCAGAAGCTCTTTGACCAGGTGAGAACTTGCCAGTCCACAAGGAGGTTCCCAGCTGAGCTCACACAGCTCCTCTAGACCTCATTTTGGGTAATGGGACTCCTGAATCCTCTGCTTGTATGGCCTGAAAGCCTCTTGCAAAGCCCATATAGGTTTCTTCTCCAGGTTTACCTAGGCCTTATTGCAGATGTGTACATCCCTAGCCTCAAGGGGTTATCAAGGGGTGCTGCTTATTGGGTATGTGGATAAACTTGTATGTGTGTGTGGGAACAGGAACCTGGGATGGGACAAGAAGGGAAGCTTGGCAGGGCCAGCTCTCATTATGCCTCTGTGTGTAGGAGTCAACATCAAGGATTATTAAAAGTTTCTTTTTGGATCTGGCTTTCCAGGTCATTTTGAAGATATATTTGTCAAGGTAGAATGATAGAACCTGTTTTATTGAGCTTTATTTATACTTTAAACTATTTAGACATCGAGTATGTGGGCCTCCATTTGCACTCTTGTCGTGGACTCTGGAAATATTAGGAGTGGTTATGACTCAACCCATAGGAAACCTTATGCCTCCTTGACATGCACAAGTACAGGTGGGCTCTGCCTCTACCCTCTCTCCTCTCCCCCAGCATCACAAGTCGCTTTAGCTTGTCTCCCACTTCTATACTTGTCTAGGCTCGAGGAAGTCACTTCTGTCTCCCCATCCAGAATTCTCAAACTCTTGGGGCTACAGTTCAGATTCTCCCAGAGCTCCTTTGTGCCCCACTCAGGTAGCAGCACCAGGTGATGGGCTTGTGGATTGTTCCCAGGATGCATTAAGCTGAAGGGTGAGATGTAGCTGCCTCTCCTGGCAGACAAAACTCAGAGTCCATGGGTAGTCTTCTGGAAGCATGTCTCCCTCAGTTTGAGGGAAAGGGAGGAAAAACACAGTTATGCTCTCTACCCCTATGGGTTTCCTTTAAAAACATTCTCTATGGGATCTCAACCTTTTCTTATACGGCCTGGAGGTGGGCAAGGGGGCCTGGTAGTAGAAGACTCTGTGGGTGGATGAGTCTAGAACTAGAATACATAGGTATTTGGCACTTACTGTTTTTAGCTTTGGGTATTAGCAGGATTCAAAGGCAATAGGAAAAGTCCCATCTAGCAATCTGTTACATATACACATATACTCATTTATATCTCTAAACTTGCCCTTTTCACTGGCATGACAATTTCTACATTCTTCAACAGCTGTATAACGTCTTGTGGTACAGGTGGATGTATCATAATTTATTTAACTATTCTCTTGTTGGTAATTATTTAGGTGGGTTTTCAATGTTACCAGTAATACTTAAATGAATAATCTTTTAACATCTATCCTTGTTCCCTTATGTAAATATTCCTAGAAGTGTGATTGTTGAGCCAAAGTGTACATGCATTTCACATTTTGATAAGAAGCACTTTTTGTGTTTTGATTGATAGAGGCAAATGTTCAAAACATTATAGCAATTTACAATCTTATTAAAAGTATCTAGGAATGCTCTTTTCCCCAAACCTTTGCCTATACTGAATAAATTATCAAGACAATCTAATCTAATCTATTCTAATCTAATTGGTGAAAAATTACATCTTGTTGCTATTTCAATTTGCATTTCTCAGATCACTAATGAAGTTGAACATCTTTTTATACATTTATGAGCCATTTGTAATTCTGTGAATTATGTTTATATCCTTTGATATATTTAGAACTCTTTGTTCTTTAGTCATAATAACTACTTGACTATAAAATATGTTGCAAATATTTTCTCACCATCTGTTATTCTCAAGATGCTTTCATTATAAATAGACAGCTTCTTAAAGATTATTCTATCTTGAATTGACTTTAGATTATTGACTTTAAGTCACTGTCTCTGAAAAATAGAGTAATGTATTAGTCAAAGTAGGCTAGCTGATACGACAAATTACCCCCACATGTCTAGAGTTTAACCTAGTAAAAATTAAGTTTCTCACCTTTGCAACAGTCCATGATGGTGTTCATAGTCAACCTTTTTTCCAAGTTATGACTTCTAGACTCAGGATCCTTCCATCTAGTCACTCTGTTCTCCTCAAGATTCTCGAAGTCTTCTTCATTTAGCTGGCAGATGAGAAAGAGAGATAGCAGAGTCTCTCTGCTGTTTCATGGACCAGACTTAGAAGTGGTATGCATCACTTCCTTCATATTCCTTTGGCTAGAACACAATCATGTGGCTAGGGAGGCTAGAGATGAGGTCCACTTAGCAGCCTGCAGGAAAAGATAAATACACATCAGGCTCTGCTATAGTAAGAAGAGCAGCAGACAAACATCCGAGCAAATAATGCTTTTTCTCCAAGTCTTATTGTGTTACTGAAGGAAGCCTAGTGGCTGTTAGTAAGAGTGCATAGGGTGATTCCTGCTGAAGAATTTTCAAAACAGACAGACTCATTAAAATACCAAGAATCATGATTCCATTGGTATAAAATCCTGACTACATCTGTTTCTTGTGTAACAAGATTTAAAGTCTTCTTAAAAGAGACAAAGGCATCTTCTGAACATTTTTGCAGGAGTAAGAGATAATCCTTTGATTCTAGAAGAATTCTTGAGGTTTTTCTGCCCTTCTCTGACTCAGACATTTTCAGAGCGGGGGTGATAACCAGGGACCCCTTGTGGGTCTTGGCGCTTAAGGTAATGGAGATGGGGAGGTGATTGGCTGAGAGCCCACAGGCCAAGCTGGAACTGGGGGTGGAGTTGAAATCAATACGTGGCTGTGTTGGGAAATCATTGAGGGGAGGTTGAAAGAGGAGCCTTGGGAATGTAACTCTTGTAAGAGATGACTTTAGTAACAGATAGACTAGGTAGAGGAAGGAAAAAGACAAGGACAGACTGGAGTTTGAATTTCCAATCCACATCCAAAATGAGAGCGAGAGAGAGGCAAAAGTCCAGGCTGGTGATAGAAAGAGCAACAAGAATTGCTCCCCAAAAGTGGTGTGTGGGTTTCCAGACAAATAAAACATTTTATCTGGTTATCTTCAGCAGCCCTGACCCTAGGACAGCCTTTTGGCTATTGAGACTTTCTCTGAACCCAAGTCTCTGTGTCATCAGGAAGCAGTGTTTCACCATCTGAGTAGTCAACCATCTGCAGGGGTCTTACTAGCGCTGCTGTGCGGTATAGGGGCCCTGAAAGTGTTTGGCTAGTTGGAGATGTGATCCATAGGCATTTGGAACTAGAATGATGGTAAGATGAACAGTCTCTGTTTCCCTATTTGTGAAATCAGAGAACACATCCGACCTCAGAAGTTTTAGCCAATGTTTACATTCCACTACTTGGGCTAGCAGGCATCATGACCTGTTCTTTTATTAGGGGTAATTAGTCCCAGGGCCAAGCAAAAGAAAAGAGCAACTTCTCCCCAAGCTCCTCAGTCTCTAGTGATGTCACTGGGCTTGGGTAAGTCGCTTTCTCTCCCTGGGAATGTTTTTCCATTTGAAAAATGCTGTGTAGTGAGTGGAGTGAGTTGTCTTTCTGTATTACACCATTTTCACATTACTGTAAAGAAATTCCTGATACTGGTAATTTATGAAGAAAAGAGGTCTAATTGGTTCATGGTTCTGCAGGCTGTATAGGAAGCATGGAGGAATCTGCTTGGCCTCTGTGGAGGCCTCAGGAAACTTATAATCATGGTGGAAGGTGAAGGGGGGTTGGCACTTCACATAGCTAGAGCAGGAGTAACAGAAGAGAAGGGGGAGGTGCTACACACTTTTAAACAATCAGATCTTGTGAGAACTCACTATCATGAAAACAATATCAAGACAGGATGGTGTTAAACCATTCATGAGGACTCCACCCCCATGACCGAATCACCTCCCACCAGACCCCACCTCGAACACTGGAGGTTAAAATTTGACATGAGATTTGTGCAGGGACACAGATCCAAACCCTGTCTCCTTCTATCTCTTACTTTCTAGGAATCTAAATACAATATGTGAAAACCTGAGTTTGCAGAAACACGTGAGTTCTGCCACAATGCAATCAGGGTGATCCTTCCATTACTGAGTGTGTGTAAATACTCGGTGGTCTTTATACTGCCCACAGCTACTCAAAGACCTTCATGGCCTTCTCATCACTTACACTGAAGCTGAGAATGTCCAAGCAGAGTGCTTCCTGCTCTGTTCTGATGGCTTCAGTGCCTAGCACCCCTCCACACCCCAATCCTTGCCACATCTCTGCGTTCTTTCTTGATGCTACTTCCTGTTGCTTCTTTCTTTTGAGCAAATCCATGTTGATGGCCCCCTGGCTTTAAATTTTGGTTCTTCTCCATATCACTGAGTCTCCCATTCTCTCTTAAATTGCACACCACCTAAGCTCATGGTTAACTCCTAACCAGTCCTCAGAGTTCCAACTGTCCCTATGGAGATAAGTATTGGAGAGTAATTGTGTACCAAAGCATTTGTTCCTGTTTTTCTGTGTGACCAAATTTTGGAGGGTAGCAGATGATGGTTGGTCAAGTGATCTTTGGCTCTGAGGCTCAAGAATTAGTTGTGTGAGAAGGTAATGTAAAAAAATGACCTTTTTATTGGCTGGGGATTTGGTAGAGGCAGAACATGTGCATAGCATGTTCTGGGGCTATCTTGAAGCATGAATTTGCCACAAGTATTGCTAAGATATGAGGAGTCTGACAATCAAATACACATTGGTAGCAGCCAACAGGGTCTTGGAGTTATATAGGGGCTGGAGGAGGTCCTGGTCTCAGAATATTTGCAGGTTTAAGATATGCCTATTACTACCAAAAGTCAGGCTGTACTGTTTGAGGCCTTATGTAGGGCTGGGGGTGGTTATGATGCTTGAACAGAGTGTTGAACCTATCTTTCCTTACCTCAGGAAGCTTCTTTTATAACAATTCAACAAGCAGGACAGAATGCTGGTCATTGATAGGAATGTTACATTGGCTAATTGCCTTCTTCAGAATTACCAGCACAATTCCCAGCTGATATCACTCCCCACTTTGACCACGCCTTAATTTTTTCCGCTTTATAAAAACACATCTGGCAGAGAAAAACGAATTTGCTGACGCAGAAGGACAACTGTGAGAGAGAAGCTCATGTGTAACAGGGATAATTTTCTATCAGAGCTTACTCATTCAGGGATTCCACTCTAGGCCATGGCAACTTGAGGAAGGGTCCGTGTCTTGCTCACCTTAGTTTTTGGTGCCATGTTACATGGCAGCACATTGGGAATGAATGTGTGACTCTGGGGTTGTCCCCAGATATCAATAATGGAGGCTCCCAGGGCTAAAAGCCCTCCTGGATAAGGGAAGCCCTATAGGATCACTCCACAATCTGGCACATACTATCTTGTTATCACTCTGTTTCTTACTTTTTTCATTTGACATGGTCTTTAAGATCTATCTCTATTCCTAGGAATAAATTATTATTTCTGACTGCTGCATAATATTTTTTCATATTTTTATACCATACTTTCTAGAGACAGATACCTGGTGGCTTCCAACAACTAACTCCAATTCCTAGCTACTCTGTCACTCAAAGCGCATCCTCGTACTTGTCTTTCCTGGAAAGTCAGTCTGTTCTTACTCATTTTGTGCTTACTCAAATGGTTTCAAGTATTAACTCATTGCTTTCTTAACTAGTTTGTAAGTTCCCTGCAAGCAGATAATAATAGTTCCTGCTTCCTAGGGCGGTTGTGGGTCTAAATGAGACCACGCATACAAAGTGCTTAGCACATTATCTGGTAAATAGAAAATTCTCAATAGATGGCATAAGCCCTCCAGAGCCTAGAACACATTAGGACTTTAATAAATACCAATTACAGTAATGAATATTTGATTACCTCTGTGGATCTGAGGTCTGTTTCCCTATAAAGCTAGATCCCAGAACACTTGAAATAGGAGGTATTCATGAGGTACTGCTTATCATAGTCACCATTAATCCTCCCAAATTATTCCCCTTATACAGATGATGAAATGGAAACTCAGAGAAGTTACCCATCTTGCTTCTGATCATTTAACATAGTTGTGGCAGAACTGGGGCTCAAACCCTGGGCTAACTCCAAAGCTTTTGTTTTTAATTACTCGGCTGTATTGCTACCCCAAGGAAGTAGGCTGAGATTATTATGATTTCAGCAATAATAGTTTCTATTTTCTGTCTGTGCGGATAATAAAGAATTTAGGATTCAGTTAACCTTTACAGAGCCCTAACATGTGCCAGGACCTGTTAGGATCCTTTCTAGGGTACGTTTGTGCAGTCTACTGAAAGATAGCCCCTTCCTTTGGGTGAATGTAGCCATGAGCACGTGGCATGGTCCGTAGAAGCTGGGCTGGATCCGGCCTCCGCTTGTCCTCTAGCCTGGGTGCCTGCATGCAGCACACAAACTTCCCAGGTGTACATGAAACTTACCATGTCATCGAATCTACTCTCTTCAACAGTCCTCTTGCCCTCTCACAGAACTAATTATTGGGCTTCAGGACCAAAGGTCACTTGACCATTATCTGCCACCTTCCAAAGTTTGGCTACACAGAAAAAAAAGAACAAATCCTTTGGTGCAAAATTGCTCTCCAATATCTATCTCCATGGAAAAACCTGGGACACTGAGAAGCGCTGGTTAGTAGTTAACCATGAGCTTTGGCTGGTGTGCAATTTAAGAGAGAATGGGAAGCTCAGTGATAGGGAGAGGAGCCAAAATTTAAAGCTGGGGACTGTCGACATGAATTTGTTTAAAAGGAAGAAACAAACAGGGAATGGCATCAAGAGAACTCAGAGATGTGGCAAGGATTGGGGTGTCCAAGTACAGTGCTACCCCACAGTTGAAGAGACTGAGATTCAGAATTGTGGAGTTTCAAGGCTACACAGGTGTCAATGTGCATCATCCAATGTTCAAGTCAGAGTCCTTTCACTTTAAATTCAGAGGCTGGTTAAAGGTTGGTGAAAAGTAATTGCTGTTTTTGCAATTACCCTTTTTTAAAAATAAAGGCAAAAACCACAATGACTTTCACACCAACCTAATATAAAACAGAGTGGTTTACTGGGTCACACAAGAGGAAAGACTGACATGGAATTCAGGAATCATTGGATAGAATCTGCCGCGTTTGACAACTACTACTCTCTAGGCCCTCTTGCTTAGTTGTAGCTACATCCCTGGTGAGTGATAACTGTGGTCTCTCCGCACCACAGAGGAGACAAAGTTCCAGGCAGGCTGAAGCCCTCTGGTGAGAAAGCACCTGTGAGCTGGGGCTGCGGAATATGAGCACTTGAAAGATATAATTAGGCTCTTGGAATAGTCAGGGTTTCAGGTTTCAGTGCACATACTGCAATTTTCTCACTGGGGACTGGAAAGTATACCCGCGCTTACAGAGTAGCCCACGCTCAGCTGAAAGCCTGCAGATCCTGCCAGTGGCTGACAGGGGCGGGACAGACAGTTGGGTACTGTGGTTAAGATGCTGGGCTCTGGAGAAAGCATGACACTTTCAAACCTCTGAGATTAATATCATGGCACTATTTCCTTTATGAGGGAGTTTACATCTCAAGAGAAGCAGACTCTGTTTCTTTATCTCCTCTCTTATTCTTTCACAGCTTTTCTAGCCCTTTGGAGATGGAGTTTATAATCTCCTTGTTAAGTCCCAAAGTCAAATCAGGACCTCTGATTTTAGAATGTGGTTCTAAAGCATTGGGATTTTTTTCTTTCCCCCAGTGAAAGAGATATATATTTGGATGGGCTATTCTTAATCTACTCTTTATAGTTATTTCTTCCTTCTAATGCTGGAGACAGTTTAACCTCAAACAACTGGGTGCTGGAAATATAGCAATGTTTCCTGTATGAGGGAGTTTATATCTCAAGGGAAGCTGACTAAGAAACAAGCATTTGTAATCCAGTATAATAAGAGCTAAAATAGGTACTCACACACTCTAGGGGGAATCAGAGAAGACTTCCTGAAGGAAGTGATGCCTAACTTGATCCCTGAGGGATAAGTAAGAAGTGGAGTGGAGAGAGGGTTTCAGGAGGAAGGGGCAGTCTGTGGAGAGTCCCAGAGCAGTCAGAGATGGCTTATTTGAGGTGCAGAAAGGCAAGAAGGTAAAAGACCCTGCAGAGTTTTTAAGCCTCATTAATGCATTTGGGCTTTATATTGGGGGACAATAGGAGGCTTTTGAACAGAGGATTAGGCTGCTCTGCAGTTGAGAAGCAAAGATCACTGTAGCTCAGTGGGGGAAGGGAATGGGGTGGGGACAGAGACAGCAGGCAGGGAGGCCAGTTAAAAGGCTGTTATCATAGTCCAGATGTGGGATTATTTAAGGAAACTTAAAAACCAGTCTAGCTCGAAAATGTTAAAAGCAATTGCAACAAAAGCAAAAACTGACAAATGGGATGTAATTAAAGTAAAGAAATTTTGCACAACAAAAGAAACTATCATCAGCATGAAAAGACAACTTACAGAAGGGGAGAATATTTTTGCAGTCTATCCGTTTGACAAAGGTCTACTATCCAGAATCTACAAGGAACTTAAACAAAGTTACAAGAAAAAAAAAATGCCATTAAAAAGTGGGCAAAGGACATAAACAGACAAGTCTCAAAAAAAAAAAAAAAAAAGACATTTATGCAGCCAACAAACATATGAAGAAAAGCTCAACATCACTGACCATTAGATTAGAGAAACTCAAATAAAAACCACAATGGGATGTCATCTCGGGCCAGTTAGAATGGCGATTATTAAAGAGTCAAGAAACAACAGATGCTGGTGAGGTTGTGGAGAAAGAGGAATACTTTAACACTGTTGGTGGGAATGTAAATTAGTTTAACCATTGTGGAAAACAGTGTGGCAATTCCTCAAAGACCTAGAACCAGAAATACTATTTGATCCATAATCCCATTACTGGGCATATACCAAAAGGATTATAAGTCATTTTATTATAAAGATACATGAATGTATATATATGTTCACTGCAGCACTGTTCACAACAGCAAAGACATGGAACCAACCCAAATGCCCATCAGTGATAGACTGGATAAACAGAGTGTGGTACGTTTATACCATGGAATACTATGCAGCTATAAAAAAGAACGAGATCATGTTCTTTGCAGGAACATGGATGGAGCTGGGAGCCATCATCCTCAGCAAACTAACACAGAAACAGAAAACTAAACACCACATGCTCTCACTTATAAGTGGGAGCTGAAAATGAGTACACATGCAAACAGGGAGGGGAACAACACACACTGGGGCCTGTGGAGGGGGAGCAGGAGGAGGAACAGCATCAGGATAAATAACTAATGCTATGGGGCTTAATACTTAGGTAATGGGTTGAAAGATGGAGCAAACCACCATGGCACATGTTTATCTATGTAACAAACCTGCACATCATGCCTATGTGTCCAGCACTTGAAATTAAATTACATTTTAATAATAATTTTAAAAAACCCTGAAAAATCCCACTGCTATACAACATGGCCTCTTTTCATTAGCATGGACTGTGAAGCCTGGACTGCAATTCTAAAGAAAAAAAATGAAGCAAAAAACAAAAACAAACAAACAAACAAAAAACAGTCTAGCTGTGCCCATTGAGAAAGACACCTCTCTCCTTTCACCCTAGAGTAGCTGGGCTGAGGTTATCTTTGTCTGGAATCTCTCAGACCACTGTGGTAGGTCTCCAGCTCCCCCAGACCATTGCTCAGCTCCAGAGCTTCTGACTCCCTTGCCCGTTCCAGAATCAGTCCTTTCCCCCACTGGTTAATCTTTGCTTCTAACGCCCCAGTGGCCTCTGGACTGACCACCACGTAATTCATCTGGTGCCCTTTCATTTTCCTTCTGCTTCCTTTTTGATCTTCCCTTGACTTCCCATGACAGATGTGGAGATAAATTTGTTGGTTTCTTGGCTGGGAAACTTGGTCTTCTTTCTAGTTTTTGCCTGACATTTTCCTTAGCTCAGCAAGGCAGAGGCAGCAGCTTCACTCTGGCTTGGTATAGGGCGGGGGAGTATGAAGCAGATCTGGTTGTTAGGTTGTCTTATTGTACACATGAAGAAAGAAAAAGGAACTAATTCTGATTTCCTCCATCAGTAGGGTGCCCTGGCTCAGTGATTCTCAATCCCAGCTGCACATAGAATCAACTTCAGGCTCTTTAAAAAAAAAAGTCAGCTTCTCACCCCCAAAATCCATGTCTCTGTAGTTTAAAAAGCAGCCTAGGTATTCTAATGTGTAGACAGGATGGAGAACCACAGCTCTATTAACATGATTCAGAGATATGCTGACACTAGGTGGGGGCATCCAGGTGGGAGTCTCAGCTTTGGCAGTTTTTTTTTTCTTTACTGGGTTTACCTTGGACAAATCATAGCTTTTTTGAGCTTCATCTATTTTCCCCTCTGTAAAATGCAGAAGTTACTTATTACCTCTTAAGATGGTTACTTACTGCCTCTTAAGATGGATAATAAGCCAATCAAGTCATGCATTTGCATTGCTTGGTACATAATGCCCTACAATGAGCACTGACTGGTTATTTTTCTTATTATTATGCCGTCAAATTAGTCATTGTTCTGTGCCTCTAGTTCTTTTTTACCCTAGCTACTGTAGTGTGAATTAAATGATCACATTTCTAGCATTTATCTGTGGGAGGAGATATACTAAATAATGGAGAAAGGTGCAGGATTAAAACTCTTAACAAAATGATTAAATAGAATAAGTTTATCTCCAGGGGCCCTACTCTCATTTCCTCTTCTGTGCCCTAAGGTATATAGGTGGGATTTGGGGCCAAGAGAAGTACTTTTGTACCAAGTGTGTAGCCCCAGGGAGGATGGAGAGAATTCCTCTGCTCTGGAAATTTTTTTCTTTAATAAGTACTTTCAATGCCATTATGAAATAAGACTTTCCATAGCTCCCTTGCTGAGGTATGTTCTATTAGTCCCTTGATGGTTACATTTCTCCTGGTGGCCTGTGTGGTCTTTTCCTATGAGTACTCTGAGAGTCACCTCCCGTTTCTCTTGCAGCTTCCTTTGGGTGTGACCAAGGGGGCTAGAGTGTCTAGCATGGTGGGCAGATTAGCTCTGCAAAGAACACTGCCCCTTACTCCTGATATTACAAGTGTGTCTTGCTGGACACAGCAGAAATGTCAGCGGAGGATAAAAGGTCAGTGCAAATGCATTACCATGCTAGGAAAAATATTAATATTAATAGCTCACAACGTATTTTTCATAATAAAAAGAACAATGCATCTCTCTCCAAATATTTGGTACTGAAGAGATAGGCTGAGGTGCTCTGGGGCAGTCGAAATTGAGTTCCAGAGAGAGGCTCAGAGGGCTAAGTGATGGCTGATGAGAGAAGCCCAGGCTTTCACAGCCTAGCAATGGATTTCCAGCCCAGAGGATATTACATTGCCTTCCCATAAAGATCAGCTCTCCATTAAGACAAAAAACAAACAATGTTTTGAAATACGAGCCTTGAAAGGATTAAGCTAAAGAATCTAACAGCAATTCAATTTCTGAAAGTTGATGCTATCTTAAAAAGAGGCTGTATAATCATCCTAAAGAATTTTTAAACACTGTAACAGTACCTAGAAGTCCTTTGCATTGAATCACTTAATAATTCAGCAAAAATTAGATGCTAATGAGCATCTGTTTCTCCTGTTTCACTACTAATCCATCACAAGGACAGACCTTCCAAATTGCAGGCATTGATTTTTGATTGAACTGCTCCTCACACAGTTAACTGACTCTGCGTAGTGTGATCTAGGGCAAGTAGCTCCATGGATTTAATTGTGTGTCCTGGTGAACTGAATGACCAATTCACTGTATAAAGAAGCTTTATTGCAAAGTTAAAAATGATCATAGCTTGGTATTAATTATTAGCAATTATAAAAATTATTGTGACTTCAACATTAACTTTTATTGTTTCCATTAAATTTTATTTAACAATGGTTAATTCTTTCTCCTGAGTCAAGCTTACAATACAGTGAGTGAGATAAAATATGTCAAGTGTTTAGCATGGTGTCAGACATTAAGGAAGCAGACAAGAAATGATGGTCTTCATTTTATCACAGGAAAATTATACTTTCCCAAAAGATGAAATTATACTTTTCCCAAAAAGATACTTTTCCCATTTTGGAAAACCTTAGAAATAAAAATGGTGCCAGCCTGATGGCTGTCTGATTATCTAGGAATGACAGTATTCATGAAGTTCAGGGTTGAATATTCATTGACGTTGTTTTTTTTCTTTCTCAAATTAATACAGTAGTTCCCCCTGTATCCATGTGTATTAATCTGTTTTCATGCTGCTTATAAAGACATACCCAAGACCGGGTAATTTATCAAGAAAAAGAGGTTCAATGAACTCATGGTTCCACGTGACCGGGGGAGGCTCACAATCATGGCAGAAAGTGAAAGGCATGTCTTACATGGTTGTGGCAAGAAAGAATGAAAACCAAGCCAAAGGGGAAACACCTTATAAAATCAGATCTCATGAGACTTATCACTACCATGCGAACAGTATGGGAGAAACCGCCTCCATGACTCAATTATCTCCCACTGGGACCCTTCCAGAACACGTGGGAATTATGGGACCTACAATTCAAGATGAGATTTGGGTAGAGACACAGCCAAACCATCTCTCCATGGTTTCTCTTTCTGCAGTTTGAGTTGCCTGGTATAGTACAATAAGAGAGTGATAGAGAGAGAGAGAGAGATACCACACCCACATATCTTTTATTGCATTATATTGTTGTAATTATTCTACTTTATTATTATTGTTATTAATTACTTACTGTGCCTAATTTATAAATCAAACTTTATCATAGGTATAAATGTATAGAAAAAAACAGTATATATAGTATGTGTGTGTGTTTGTGTGTACACATATATATCCCTGTATATATATGTATGTGTGTGTTTTTTTGTGTGTGTGTGTATACATAGGCTTCAATACTTGCATGCACTGGAGGCATCCACGGGAAGTCTTAGAACATATTCCCCAAGGATAAGGGGGCTACTGTGGTAACATTAGCAGCAACTACTGTGGAAGGCCAGGTCTCCCTAAAGGCTGAACAGGCAGGCCTCCATAATGAGTGTCTCAGCACTGACTGAGTGGTTAAGTTAAATATTAAAAGCTGAAAGACCCAGTGCCCCTATACAAAGGCTGGAATGTAACAAAAGCCCACCAAGAGTTTTGCCTAGGCCTTTCCTGGGCCTTGAAGCATGATAAGATAGCGAAGGAATTTTTTTTTTTTTTTTTTTTTTTTTGATACAGAGTCTCACTCTGTTGCCAGGCTGGAGTGCAGTGGCGTGATCTCAGCTCACTGCAACCTCCGCCTCCTGGGTTCAAGTGATTCTCCTGCCTCAGCCTCCCAAGTAGCTGGGATGGCAGGCACCTGCCACCACATGGGTTTCACCATGTTGGCCAGGATGGTCTCGATCTCTTGACTTCGTGATCTGCCTGCCTCGCCCTCCCAAAGTGCTGGGAGTACAGGTGTGAGCCCAGCCGATGAGGAAGGAATTCTTAACAGGAGCTGTTTAGGATTAAACATGTTTTATTAGGGGTCTAAAGAAACTCCCCAGGCCTCCACAAAGAAGTGTATTGAGGGTCTGAAGGAACTCCCCAAACCTCCATGATTTGGCAGGAGACAAGATTAGGGTAATCACCCCAGCACCTGGATGTATTTGGATTAAGTCATTTACTAAGGCTCCAGAGGAAGGTCTTCAAGATTGAGATCTTAGTTATAGATTAGAAGAAGTTAATCACGTATGTCTTCAGATGAATGCACACTTACATGTAGACATATAGCTTAGAAGGTATATAAGCTCTGGAAAACTTGGTAATTTTGAGTTGGTCTGGTGATATTTTCCAGGCCTTCTCCCTGTACCTAGTTTTGGAAATAAACTCCCTTCTCTCCCAGTTCATCTGCATCTTTGTTATTGGGCTGTAAGAATAAGCTGCCTGACCCTTGGTTTGGTCCAGGACCTGCAACTATTATTATTATTATAAATATTAATATTAGTAGGAATAGTGGTAGGCGCATTCATGATTATGGTTGGCATCAGTTGTTTCTGCTTCTCTGGTATTCAAGCCCCTGCTTTTGGTAACAACTAGGCTTTCCTTTGTATAATTATCCCTCCCCATCGGATCTGGTCTTGGTTGGGATGTCAGAGGGTACACCGTCCTTTGGCCAGTGACTCAAAGATAACACCTTGGTGGAGCTGATAGGTCCTGAAGGCAACACCCTAAAGAGTCCATGATTAGTTCCTGTGGCTGACGTATCTGGGACTCTTCTGCTTCCTGGTTCTCTCCAAACCTTGGCCATTCAATTTAGCTTTTGATTCTTTCAGCTGTCTCAGAGTCACCTAATACATTTTCTTTTCTTTTATCTTAAGTTACCCAGAGATGATTTGCTTTGCTTAGTAGTCAAAGAACCCTAAGTAATTCTTGAGAGGTCACATTAGTCATATAGTAGCTGTGGTTGTTGTTGTCACCATTTTTGAAGTCACAGTAGTAATAACTACCACATACTTACTCTCTATTATGTTCTGGACATAGTCTAAGCATTAAATAATCTCATACCATCCTTCTAACAATCCTGTGAAGTAGCAGATACATACCATTATCACCTCCTTTTGCAGATGAGAAAACTGTGGCTTGGAGAGATCAAGTAATTTGCCTGTAGCTGGTAAGTGATGGAGCCAGGAATACAAATGCAGCATCTCCAGCTATGGTCCTTACACCCTTGATCACAAAAGGCTTCTCTATTAAACGACTCACTGGGATGTGCCTGGCAAGATGCTAATCACTTTATATCAATCGCCTTGTTTCATTTTGACAAAAATAATCAAGTCTCAGTATGGGTTCTGATGGCAGCCATATAGATGAGGAAATAGGGGCTCAGACAGGTTAAATACTTTGTGAATTGTTGTTCAGTTCTAACATTCCAAGCAAAGCCATCAAGCTGAGAAAGGTCTGAGCCTGTTGGGAGAAGAATGAAGACAAGGGTCTGGTCTGCCCAGATTTAACCTCATTCACTGTTAACGGAACAGAGAACCTTAAAAGCATGTCAAGAATTAGGCTTTCTTTGGAGATTTCTCAGGAGGTTTTGGCAGAGAGGAAAAACTTCCTTGTACTGAGATAACTTTGAAATCCTCATAACGAGGCCATTTTTTTCCTTCCTTTCTTCTTTGAGAATTCCAAGCCTGATTAGATCGTGCTCTGGACTGGAGTCGGCCAAGGGCCATGGTTTAAATCACGTGCTCCTGATGACCTTACAAGAACATCTAAGAAGGAATCTATTTGTTTGACACTGAGATAATGGAAAATAAAGCTACCCCTGCTCCTCTCCAGGAGACCTTGCTTGCCAAGTTGGTTTTCATAACACACTTTTACAGTTGATTTATCTTCTCTGAAAAGTGAGACAAAAACTAAAAAAATAAAGCAGCACTTGGCAGTGCTTTTGCCAAAAAATAATGATGAAAACCAAAAGCATCATCATAGACTCTGTTACCAGAATTGGCAGGTTGATGTGTTTCCAGACATGGGAACAAAGACCCTGATGAGAGATTCCGATGAGTGTGGAGAAAAGTTTAATGGTCATCTTTTTAGTATTTTGTCAGGAAATGAATGATTGGAAGGCGCTCGTGTGGCTGCTGTTTGGCCTCCACCATCGACACCAAATCCCACCACCATTTATGGCCCCCACCTCCAAACTCCCAGGTCAAGTGGGGTTGACAATTTGGAATTTGTGCCCAGGAGGTAGAATGGGGCCACTCTGATAATTGTCTGGTCGGGATGATTTTCTAGAGGATGCCGTTGAGGGTGGTGTTGGTGAGAAACCAAGGAGATGGCAGAAAAGCAAGTGATTTCCGCTTTGCCTTTTGTGGGAGTTGCTTCTAGACCCAAACAACTTATTTGCAACTTTCAGGAGCATGGAAGGATGGGATTGTTATTGGCTTAGTGTTTCTGTGCCTCACATTCTTTTCTGTAATATTGGGGGGGATCCAGTGCCTAACTCAGGCTAGATGGGAGAATTACATGAGGTAATGCATGCACTGTACCTAGCACAGGGTAAATGACCAATAAATATTAGGCTTTTATAATTATTACAATCGCAGCTGCTTTGCAGCTTGGGTCATTCTGGGTCCCCATCTGTGCCCGCTGTTCTGCCCTCAGGGACTTGTGACCTTCTTAGATTATATCTAAATTCTTTCCTGGGCTAACATTCTATTACCGAAGCCCATTCCTCTCTGTTTATAGGTGGAGAGATAAACTGATGCCCAGAGAGGTAAAGTGACTTGTTCAAAGTCACACAGTTGGCAAGTTTCATTCTGTTGCTACCGTTATGTATTAGTTATCTATTGCTGCATAACAAATTACCCTAAGATATGATATCTTAAAACAACTAACATATATGATCTCACATGGTTTCTGAGGATCAGGGATCTGGGAGCAGATTAGGTGTATGGTTCTCTCATCAGGTGGCAGTCAAGGTGTCAGCTGGGGCTGTGGTTTCTGAAGACTTGACTGGGGTTGGATTTCATCATTTCCAAGATGACTCTGAAGGGTAGCAGAAAATGCCACCCCAAAATATGTCATTTTGGCATAAGGATTATTTTGAGCTGAAGGCGAAGGAGAAAAAGCAGATAGATTTAAGAAAGGCTCTCTGCCCTCTCTCTATTTGCCTAAAACATGATGTAAGTTTGTAAAGGTGCCCTCTCTCCTCTCCCCTACCAGGAAGGACAGAAGTTAGTCACTAGAGACGACACTAGACCCTTACAAGCCTTGAGAGGGCACCAGAGTAATCTTCATTAAAAACCTTACCAATGAGTTTTTCTGTTCCATTAGCCCCCACATGTATTTGCCTTTCCATAATTTACCACCCCTAGAAGCTCAAAGTCATTTTCCTTTGTCTTACCACTTCTCTAAAACTGTATAGTCCTTTTGTTAAGATGCAATATAAGCCCAAGTTTTAGCCACCCCTTTGAGTTACTCACTGAGTGTTCCCATGTGTATGCGTCATACACATGTTAATACAATTCTGCTTGTTTTTCTCCTGATAATCTGACTGTTATCAGTCTAATTTGCAGGGCCAGCCAACAAATGAATCTAAGATGAGTAGAGGGAAAACAGTTTTTTTCTCCTCAGCAGCTTACTCAGATGGTTGTTGTCAGGAAGCTTTCGTTTCTTGCCTGTGGGCCTGTCCTCAGGACTGCTGGGGACGTGTGACCCAGGAGGGAGTGCAGATGGAGGCAGCAGTGTCTCTCATAACCTAATCTTGGGAGGAATATGCAGTCACTACTCCCATCTGTGATGGGTCACACGTAGCAATCCTGGTACACCGTGGGAGGGGGTTATGCAAGGTTCGTGACAATCAGGAGGCCAGGATTTTTAGACACCATCTTGGAGGCTGACGACCACCCATTAAGTTAGACAAAGTCCTTAACAGAGAACTGCTTACCTTATCAGCCTCCACTCATAAAATACTCCTTTTGATCTCTGGGCTTTCGTTTACACTGGCCTTTTTTCAGTTGCCACACACACCATGTTCCTGCCCAGCCTGCCTTTCCAAGTGTTGCTTCCCCTGTGCCTGGAACACTAATGTATCACTCCATCTATTAATATCACATCAATTCTTCTTCACCATTTTACACTCAGCTCTGCCAACACTTCCTCCGGGAAGCCTTCCCTGATCCCTTAGCCTAGGTCTGGGCTTCTGGTCACATGCACTGTCTTGGTTGAAATTGAGTCATCAATTATTGAATAGATGTCTCCCTTACAGGAGTATGTGGTCTGACTTGTGCTCTCTGGGTCACAGGCAGGGAGCACGGATTATAGAGTCATGATTAGATTCCAGGTTTCTTCACTCAGAATCCTGGGTCCAGACTCTTAATAACCACTTTTTAATCCTCATTCCTAGAGGGAGAAAAATGGCTGTTATTGTGCCTTGTATTTATACAAGCCTCTTTTCACTGGTTCTAAAAATAGAGTTGTGGATTTTCCAGACTGAGCATTGAGCCTATATTTTTGCCTCCAGGCCCCATACATTGGCCACTAAAAAGCACTTTTTTTTTTTTTCACAGTATGTTATTTTATTCCCTCATCAATTTGATTCTTCTTTGTCAGCAAGCATAAAGTTTTAAAAATCACCAGTAATGCTCTTTGTCGCAGGCATTCTTTGGAGACGCAGGCCTGCTTCTAGAATACATTAGGAGGAAGAATTGGAGAAGATAATTCTTTATTTTTACCTGGTCTTGTGGTCTGGGATACTGAGAGCTGCTTGGGACAGTGAGGATGTCTCAACTTGAGCCTAAAATGGAATTCATGTCTGTAGAAGCGGTGGTGGGGGTTGGAGGGGGGATCAGGAGGTGATTTGCAGGAAGGCTCTCCCACCCTTAACTGGGAGGAACCAGGGAATGGGGAGGAGTCCTTGAAGTCAGCCATGCATTTGAGTCCCCTGGAAAGGAGGCTTCTAAAGGAAAGAATGAGAAACTGTTTGCATAGCAGTCTCTGTGAGCCTTGAGGGCACAAGCAGTCCCTTTTGAAGGTCTGGGTGACCACATGTGATGCTGAGGGGAGAGGGGCAATCTCCTCACTTCTGAATGGACCAGAGCAGCATGCTGGCACTTGGAGCAGCTGTGGGAGCAGTGGTAGGTAGCACCCTTGCCATGGACATTGGCATTCTTGTGATGGACTGGCATCTGTGGCCACTGGGAGGTAAGCATTGTCAACTCCTGGGGGCCTTCAGATGTAGGCAACATAGGTGCGTGAGGTGGGAGAAGAAAAATCCAGTGGCTGCAACTTGATGTGTTGTGTCTAATGGTGACATGCTGGTTTGTGGGCACCTGAGAGACACTTCCAAGGGATGCTGGGATACGGGAGATTGAGATCTCATGGGGGTATTGATGTTCTCCAGGATCCTATGGGAGAAAGAGCCAGTGAAATGTGGGAATGGCTGTGATAGGTGACCAGTTACTACTCACAGATCAGTGATACCTGAGAAACTCAGCTTTATGTAGCATAAACCCACGGATGTTAGAAGCTTAGTGGACTTTAGAGATCACAGAGCTTAACCCTTCACTTTACAGAGGAGGAAGCTGAGGTCCAGAGAGGAAGGTTGATTTTCCCAGAGTAGATAGCTAGGATGGAGATCCGAGCTCTAGCCTTGCATTTGTTGGTACCTCAGGGAGTTTGAGGGAACTTATATATATCACCGACATTTTCTTGAGGTCACTGAGACTTGGAGGGGTGCACTGATGCTGATGTCAGCAAGTTGTCACCAGGCTGGGTGACTCCATGTGGTATGACTATAGGGACAGACAAAAACCAGCCTGGGCTGGGTGTGGTGGCTCATGCCTGTAATCCCAGCACTTTGGGAGGCTGAGTTGGGCAGATCACTTGAGGTCAGGAGTTAGAGGTTGCAGTGAGCTGAGATCATGCCACTGCACTCCAGCCTGGGCAACAGAGCCAGACTCCATCTCAAAAACAAAAACAAAACACAAACAAACGAAGCAGCTTGCCCGAGATGTCTCCCTTGATGGCAGACCCTGAACTCAGCAACATCCTCCGTCCACGTCATTCCTTTGGGCTAAAGCTAGGTACTTAGTGCAGATGCTTTTATTAGAGGAACTGTCTCTAGCCAAGGGGGACAATTCCTGAGGAACTGGGCTCTGCCAATGAGTATGGGAGAGGGGTTGGAGAAGGGGGCTGGAGCCTGTAGCACTAGCAGAGACAGCAGCAACCATGTGTGATGGCAAGCCTGGGTACAGCCTGGAGGGGGAGCCCGGGGGTGCCAGGAAGGGTGAGCAGATGCTAAAATGGGGGAAAGAGTGGAAGTGAAGGACAATGGCAAAATGGGCTACTTCTCAATTTTACCTTGAGGTTCCCAGCCCATTTCCCATGCCTCCTCCAGGCAGCAGTCCCTGCCTCAGCCATGGGCTCAAAAATCTCCCTTCCCTGTGTAATGATGGTTAGGCCTGACTAATTTATGTTTTTGAGTCTTTCTTCCCTGGAAGTCAGGAGAGGGAAAGAAGAGAGGAGAGGGGGAACCATGGAAAAGAAAGGGGAAAGAGAGAATGGGAGAGGGAAAAGGAGGAGAACAGAGGGGGAAGAGAGACAAATATGTGAAAGAAAATGAGAAATAAGCATGTGTGCAGAAAGAGAGAGACGTACAGAGAGACACAATAAGAGAAAGGGCAGACATGAACCATAAATTGCTTCCAGAGTAGAAGGAACCAAATACGCCCACTTTCAAGTCCTTCTGGGGCCACTGTTTAATAGCATCCAGCCGCCCGGCTGCAGGTGGGCCTCTTGCCTAACTCCCATTAGAGCGCCTTGCCTCTGGAAACCAGCATGATTTATGGGTCCTCTGGGCTCATGGCCAGACAGCAACCCCTACCCCCCACCCACCGCATACAAGTTGGCCTCCAGTTGCCCTCCTGTGTGCACGTGGTCCAGCAGGTGGATTTGAATTTCTGATGACTGCAGACACCTGTGTTTCCCTGAAGTGCTCACCATGGTGATGGAGAACAGACCCGGGCCATACCCAGGAGGAAGAGCCCAGTAGAGGAAATAGGAAAGACAGACTTGTTGGAGACATGAAATATCACTGAAAATGTGGGCCCTGTTCGATTTCATTAACTGTTTACATTTCCCTGGCTGCATTCCACTGATCACCTGACCAAAAACAGAACTGGAAGCACAAACGTGAAATGAAATCAGATTTTCCAATGAAATATGATAAGAAAAAAAGAGTCCAGAGCCAAATCACAGGTAAATGGGCCCAGTTCACCAGAGGGACATTCATGAGAAGCCGGTGTCAACACAGCCCTGGGTCCAGTCTGACTTATGGTTGTGCTGAGGCCCTGGGAGGCCCACTGTGAAGGAGAAAGGGTAAAGCAGGTTTGCAGAGCCCAAGGGAAGCATGTGTGGGCTTGGATTTATGGCGCCCGCCCCTTCAGCATACTTCCTCAGATAATGATGCTGTTGCAGCTCATGGAAACTCAAGATGCAAAGTTTAAGGCCCATGGTCATGCCAGCAGGGCAGAGGGGGAAAGAGATCACTTTGTTACAAATCCTAAATCCCTTTAGGTGCAACACAATTCATGATGCTCACCTCTAAGCTGCTTAGCAAGCAGTAACCCCCTTCATTCCCAGGGAGCACGCCTGGAAAATTGTCCCTAATCCATAGATGCCAGCTCTCAAGGGCCAGCCGTCCCTTGCTACTGCTTCTGCTTAAAGGAAAAGCTTTCCTTGCTAAAAATCATGACTCTCCTTTACAGTCTATTGAGAGAGCTTTTTCTCCTCTGTCAGTTGTCCAGCTTATGATCTGAGAGGAGGTAACTTCTACTCCTTTAAGTCCTCACTCCTCAAACTAGTACACAGACCAGTCTTTTTGGGGCATTATTTGGGACCTTGTTAGAAACACAAAATCTCCAGTCCCTGTCCAATTCCTGGTGGGTCAGAATCGTGCCTTCTTAGGAGCACAGCATTGGGAGGTTGAATATGCAGGGGTTGCAGTAGTTAGATTGGCCTTGGTGAGCTATAGCCTAGGCTACTGTAGCCTGGGCAACACCTCCATCTGTGCTGCCATGGTCATTCTGTTTATGTGCCCATCATGCCAGGCCTGGGTGGCTGTTGACAAACACTGGCTAATGTCAACTGGATGAGCCATTTTTGTCTGCTTGGTTGCTCAGTGCCTCTTCCATGGTGGAGGCTTTCTTGTTGACCACTTTCATGCTTTCTGGTCTTACTGGTACCCACTCCCATATGCCCATCCACAGGCCTCTACTGCAAACTTCCTTGCCTCCAACTATTCAGTCCATTTCACTTCAGGCTTCTGATCAGCCAGCAAGGCCATTCACCCCAGCCCATGAATCTACAAAAATATTCTCACCTGAGGCCACTTCTCCTTCCACACAAAGCAGATGACAAGGTATACTACTCAAAGCTCCACCCGTTGGAAAGATCTTTTCTCATCACTATCTTTCAAAGCTACTCTTGAAAGTGGCTGCAATGTACTTACCACCCACCGTCAGCTTGCATGAAGCTATGAGATGTCCCACCTGTAAACCAAGCTTGGAGTTCCCTCCTTCAGACAGTTGTACTGGGAATTCCCATAACCATATGGCCATAGAGCAAGCTGAAAGAGGGGCACCGGACAGCCATGGAAGATGGCATGGGGGTCTGGAGTTTCCACCCATGAAGCTTGATTGTTCCCTCTGGTCCTGCTTGGGCTTGATTCTGGATGGACCTTTTCCATCTTAAGATGGATTGCTATAGGCTTATATAACTTTAGGAGTTGGGGGGTCTGATAGAACTCAGATCATGATGCAGAGTTTTATACTTGTGGTCACTTGATACCCCAGAGTCAAATGTTCTATGTCCACCAGGGTCCAGTAACATTCGGTATTTTTTCTTTTAAAAACATAGCATTCTCTGTTGTAGATGGCATGACCTTGGTCCAGAACCTCAGGGGCTTAAGTTGATTCTCCCACTGGGGCTTGCATAAGATCCATAATGCATCTCGTCCCCCATTGACACCTCCAACACAAAACCTTCTGCCAGATCATATGTTCCCTGTGACAAAGCTACTTGCACTACAGCCTGGACTGTCTGTAGATCCCTTTCTTGCTCCCAGCCCCACACAAAGTCAGCTACCTTTTAGGTCTCCTGGGTTGAAGTGGCATTGCGAGGTGTGAAATGTGTTGTCTCCAGAACCCAACCCAAAGCGGGGTTCTGGAGGCAACCGATGTCAGACATTGTACTTCATTCTTTGTAATAGAGGATGCAAGATGCATCAATTTATCCTTTACAGGATCTCTCAGCACACCCCTAATCACTGGATCCCTACCAATCTTACCAGTGCTCTATGTTCCTACATCTACACAGGGTTTATCTCCTACCACTTGGAGTGAGTTGTTTCACCAAGGCCTCCAGTGTACTAGCCGCCTTTTACTCTCCCTGATCTGTTACTGATGTAACGGATCAATGTGTTACCCTGCACAATGTCCAGATAGTCTTGATTGTTTCTGACTATATTGTGATGACTGCAGGAGAGTTAACATACACTTGGGACGGTACTGTGCATTTGTATTATTATCCATTGCACACGAACAAAATTGTTTCTGATTCTCTTCTCTGATTGTAATAGAAAAGAACTCACTGGCTGCATAGCATGCACCTGAGTTGACATGGATTTTCGCTAGCAATGAGACCATGCATGATAAGGCAGCCATAATTGGATCTACTACTTGGTTGAACATGTGGTAGTCTACAATCATTCTACATTCTGCAGGGACTAGACTGGTGAATTAAATTGAGATAGGGATATATGAAAGAGATGATCATCACTGCATCATTAAGATCTTTAGGGGTGACAGCAATCTCCAACCATACCCTTGGAATGTGATGTTGTGTTTGATTCACTATCTTGGGGAGGGGATGGCAGTTTCAGAGGCTTTTCCCCTGTACCCTCATTGACTGGGGGCTGCCTGGAAAGCATGTGGCCTTGGCTCAAATGTGGGAGTTAGATTCTTTTAGATAGGCTTGAGAGGGTCCCCACATATGTTGAAACTAAGCAAATATCAGAATACATGTATATTTTTGTAGGATCCATACCTTTTCATTGAATTCTCAAAGGATTCTTTAACACCCAGAAGATAAAGTTACACTGATACGAAGCCTCACTTGACCCTCCCTTTATTTCTAGGCCCTTTTTGTATTCTCTCTTGTTTAAAGAGTTGATGATGTACTTCGGTGCCAGCTACTCTGGCCTTCTTTGTGCTCTGCAAGAACACTAAGCCCATTCCCAGCTCGGGCCTTTAGCATTAGCTGTTCCCTCTGCCTAGAATGTCCCTTCCTCAGAGGCTCCCATGGATGGCTTTCTTTTTTTCACCTCAGTTTTCAGTTTAAATGTCATCTTCTCAGAGAGGGCTTCCCTGATTCCACAAAATAGTCACATTCGCCTGTTTCATTTCACATACTATCATCATCTGGTTTTCTTTCTTTATTGTATATTTTTGTCTGGCAGTACATGAACTCCATAAAAACAGCAATCATTTTTCTTGTTCACCATGTTATCCCTACTACCTAGAATAGTGCCTGGCACATTGCAGACACTAAAAATGGTTTCTGAAATAAATCAGTAAGTCCTTGTTTTCTTTTTCCATCTGAAAATGGTTTTCTATGTATTCCCCCCTTACATCATCTTTATAGCACTATAAAATTTATATGTAATTGCAAATAACCCAAGCATATTAAAAAGCTCAGATAATAACAGATAGCTATGTACTCATCTGAAAGATGAAACAGATGTTAACATTTTGCTTCAATTATTTCAAATTTCTCCTGTGCTTCTTTTAAATTTTTGCTAAAAATGTCATACCCCATTTTTTACTCCGCCCTTCCTTCTCAGTGGTAACTGCTATCTTAAAGGAAGAGAATGTCATTTCTTTATATGTTTTAGTAGTTTAATGATATGTGGTTATATTTATAAACAATATATGCTATTTTTTTATATGTTTTGAGATTTTATATAAATGCTTTCATGCTGTAGATATCTTTTGTTAATTTGGTCCAGGGTATTTTACGTTGTTGTTGAGCCACATTAAACAACACTGGAGCTGTTCTACTTGTGGACTTATTGTTACATGGGATAATAAAATTCCCTGTTATTTAAGCCACATGAATTTGGTTTGTTGTTATATACAGGGGGAGCCTCCTAACTGTGATAATCTACCTCTGTTAACATTTCTCATTGTTGAGTCCTTAGGCTCAACAATGTCTATTTACATTAAATGTGTCTGGGCTGGCAGTTTTCATTTGGCTGCATATTTACTGATGTATAGACAGTTTTAGTTTCACCTCTAAGCCCTGTTGCCCAATCCAGAAACGTTTCGTATTTGTGTTTTATTTCTGTGTGCTATGGTCTGAATGTTTATGATCTCCCCCAATTTGTATACTTAACACTAATCCCATTGTGACAATATTAGGAGGTGGGGCCTTTGGATGATGGTTAAGTCATAAGGTGGAGCCCTCATGAATTGTATTGGTAGGTGCATAAGGGGCTGTCTTAGTACAGTCAGGCTGCTATAACAAAAATACAATAGACTGGAGAATTTATAGACAATAGACATTTATTGCTCACAGTTCTGGAGGCTGGGAAGTCCAAGACCATGGTGTCAGCACAGACTCAGTGTCTGGTGAGGGCTCACTCTCTGCTTCATAGATGGTGCCTTCTTGCTGTGTCCTAACATTGCAGAAGAAGCAAACAATCTCCCTCAGGCCTCTAATTTTATGAGTACTAATGTCCTTCATGAAGGCTCTGCCCTCATGATCTAGTCATGCCCTAATGTTCCCACATCTTAATACCACCACATTTGGGATTAGATTTCAACATATGCATTTTTAGGGGGACACAAACATTCATGCCATAGTGTGGACTGAAGTGATCAGGGTTCTTCCCTTTCACCATGTGAGGATTCAGCTGTGAACCACATCATCTATGAGCCAGAAAGTGAGTCCTCACCAGACACCAAATGTCCTGGACTTTGACTTTGGAATTTCCATCCTCCAGGACTGAGAGAAAATACATTTCTGTTGTTTATAAGCCACCCAGTTTATGGTATTTTGTTACAGCAGCATGAATGAACAAACACATTTAGTTGCTTAAAACAATAAAGTGCATTATCTTGCCCAGTTTCTGAGTGTCAGGAATCTGGGAGCAGCTAAGCTGAGTGGTTCTGGCTAGGAGTCTCTCATGAGGTTGCAGCCAAGTTGCTGGCTTGGGCTGCAGTCATTTGAAGGACTGAGGGATATGTTTTCAAGCTCATTCACATGCCTATTGTCAAGAGGCTTCAGTTCCTCTCCATGTAAGACTCTCCACAGGGTTGCTCCCAGATTCTTCCAGACAGAATAATCTGAGAAAGAGAGAGAGATAACAAAGGAGCTCCTCCAGCACACCACCGTGCACCAGCCACCACCACACGGTCATTAAACTGGGAATTATCTTTGACTGCTCCCTCCCTGTTATCCTCCATGTATCATCAATCACAGATCCCATCCTTCTAACCTCCTCAGTGCCCCTCAGGTCAAGCCACTTCTCTCCATCCTATTTTTAAAACTCCAAGATGAGGTGTTCATAGACAGTTATAATCGCTACAATATTTAAAAATAGCGCATATTGACTGAGCTCCCATTATGTATAACAGCATCATTGTTGTCTTCTCACCAAAATTCAAGCGTGGCTATTACCCCCTTTTTACAGATGAAGACACTGAAGCTCAGAGGGGCTGATGGACTTGCCCAGGTTCATACATAGTAGAGCCTTGATCCATATGGGGGTCTTCTGACCACAGTGACTTTTTTGTGTGCCACTGTACTCCATTACCTTCTCCTGGAGTTATTCCATTTTTTGTTTTCTTCCCTACCCAAATGGCTCAACTGTTTTTGAGCTAGCCACTTGGACTGTGGTCAACGTTTTTGCTGGTGTTCTTTGTAAAGCTTTGCAGTTCAGTTGCATAGCAGGCAATTTTTTTAAAATTGAAGTTTATAAATATATATATGGAAGTCAAGAACAGGTTTCCTCAAGTGATTCAGAAACATATTAACTATGAAGGAGAAAAGCTTGCCGGCTTTCAGCAGTTTGTGTGAAGAATGACATAGAGCCAGAAGAATGTGGCCCGAGAAAGAACCACAGATGTACCTACCCCCTTGCTGGATCCCAGTGGTAGGGAGTGGAGCTGAGCCAGACCTGAGGCAGAACATGATTGCTCATTGTGTAGGTGAACAGCCGGGATTCATTAGGGCTGGAGACTTCCATGAAGGGGCCAGTTATAGTAGGCTCCAGTGGAAGGGCCCTTTGTCTTTTCCACAATCCTGCCCTTCTCCATCTCTGGCCTTGGATGACTTGAACTTGGTGTTTTGCACACCTGATGGAAACCAAACTTGATTACCAGAAGTCTGGGATGACTCTTGTAGGTTTGCAGACCAGTTCCATCTCTGCCCTCTTTTCTCTGGCTTTCCTAGTATGTGGTTGCTGTTTAGTTGCTGATCTGCAGAAGTGATAGCTGGGAGATTGGAAGAACTGAAAGAATTTACAAAGACAGTCTTCTCTGTGTTTCTCCCTGTGGATTCACATGCAAGCAGCCACCCTGGTGGCACTGAAAAAGTACAGGTTTTGTTAGAATACCTCAACCTTTCATGTGAAAATTAGTGGGTATTATGACTTTTAATTAAATAGGTGGCCTGATTCCATCTATTATAGCCAATTTTTTTGTTCCAGAGTGCTGATTATTAGTAGGAAATTCTTAATTCCAGGTATCATTCCCTACCTCCCAGCATGCCACTTTGTCTTTTTCATATATAGCCTTTCTTGTGATTTATTTCCCCTGAAGCAAGCAATTGTAGGAGGTGAGGGTAGAGGGGGGAGATAAGCATCATAGAAATAGCTAACATTTACTGAGATCTTAGTATATTTTAGGCACTGTTTTGAGCTCCTTACTCCGGCCCTATGAGGACAGGTACTATTCTTCGGACTTAACAGAGAGGAAACCAAGGCCATCACAGGTGAAATAACATGCCCAGGTATACACAGGTAGCAAGTGGTCCATCTGCATTCTGCATTCAGTATGGTCCAGAGCAAGTGCTCTTAAGTCAGAAATACTTTTTTAAAGGTGAGGAGGTGGTGAGGGGCCCTCCAAATGTCCACTGTGCAGTTCATAGCCTAGACTCAATGATTGTATATATCCACAAAATCACTTTCCCCAAATCTAAGGAATATTTGGTCCATTTTTAAATTTCAACTTCTGAAAAGCAGTGATTCTAAAACACCTGGGAGTTTTTAAATGAGAAGGCGATGGCTCTCTCTTATTAAAATATCTGGATACAAAAATTTGCATATGATTTTGGAAGATTCAAAGTCCCTCTAAAAACCCCATCTCAACCGGGGAGCTTCCAGATTAAGAAGGCCTGATTTAGAACAATACTACACCCTATCAGTATGAAAAATGGAGCTGACCATAATGGGAACAGAGAAAGGTAAACTTGTAGGAAAATAGAAATTTGTGTAGGGCTAAGTGTCCTCAGGTAAACTACTGACTTTTCTGTATTATAATAACAACTTTCCTTTTTCTCTTCCAGTCCTGGGATTATTGTGCAGCCCAACAAGGTAATATCTGATTACTGCTTTGATTTCTCCAGAAAAATACATCCCTCACCTTTGCAAAGCATCTTTTTGAGAGTCTCTTTCCGGGTTCCTCAGCTCTAGGAAATTAAAAAACCCAAATTAGTGACAACAAACTAGGAAATCAACTCTTGAAGGGGTTTCCAGAAACAGAATAAGGGGCTCTGTTTCCAGACCCCTGAACCTAGAGAAGTAAAAACCTGGTACCAGAAATTTCCTTAACGAGTAGCCAAACAGGTCTGTAGGGGGAGGAAAAATAATCTTTCTTCTCTACTCATTTTACATTCCTTGGCTGGAGCCCTATAAATTAGAAAGACAAAACAAAAAAATAGATTAACAAGAAAAAAACAAACAAAAGTTTATTAACTCGTGCATGGTACTTACACATGGAAGTAACTAGTGAGGAGTAACTCAAAGGGATGGTTAGAATTTGGGTTTGCATTGCATTTTAAAAAAGAACAATAAATTTGCTGAGAAGTGGCAAGACACAGAAAAAGGCCTTTGAGCTTCTAGGGCAAATTATGGGAAGATAAATAAATGGGGGTACTCATGGGAGATAAGACTAGTTGGTAAGTTTTGCTATAGAGATTCCTCTGGGCTGATAAGGGTCTAGGGTTGTCTCCAGTGATTAACTACTGTCTGTCCTAGTAGAGAGGGGAGGTGGAGACACTTTTATAAATTCAAGTTCTGCTTTTAGGAAAACTAGGAGAGAGCAGAGACCTCTTCTTGTATCTACTTCTTAACTGCTTTCGGCTCAAAATAATCCTTCTGCATATTTGGGGGCAGTATATACTGCTACCCTTCAGTTTCATCACCTAGAGCCCCACCCTGTCAAGGGGATGCAATTCATGTAGGGATGAGCCTGCTTGGTATTGACTCAGGGAGGTGTGTGTAGGGGAAAGGGGGAACTGGGGGAGATGGAAGGAAGAAAGAAGTGGTGCTGTCAGCTGGGGTAGAAACAGATTCCTGAGAGGCTCTTACGGCTACAGTTATTTGGAAACTAAGTCATCTTTTTCCCACTGCCATCACCAAAGGACTAGTTGGCCAGCTACAAGGTGAACCTCCCTTCTTCTAAACTCTGCTCTCTACCTCGTAGGTATATGCTGCCCTCTGATATTCTGCTCCTGTTTAGGGCTACTCTTGGTGCTTATTTTAAACTGAAGCTGAGGGTAGGAACAAAACCCATACCACAGGATTTTCTTGGGGTCAGTCTCAGAACAGATAATAGAGATAATAATTAATATTTATTGTGCCCTTAGTATGTGCTAGGCTCTGTGCTATGGGCCTTACATGCATAATCTTATTAAATTCTTCCAGTGATCTACAAAGTAGGTTTGATTATTATTTCCATTTTACAGATGAGAAAACTGAGATTCAGAGTTACTTAACTTGCTTAAGGTCACATAGCCAGAAAGTGGTGAACCAATAATTAGAACACAGGCCTGCTGAGTTCTTACTTCCAGTCATTTCACTGAAGCAGGCCCCCAGAAGCAAGGCTGGAGTTTAGAAATTCTTTCCAGTAGAATCAATAATCCAGGGTGACTTCTCTTCCTGAGACTTAGCTTTGAGCCCAGCACCCCCTATTCCTAAACCAAGGCCTTCCAGGACCCCCCCACCCCTGCAATATCTAGAGAATAAAATTAAATCACCCTGGTGACAATCTTGTTATTTTCCTGTTCTCTGCCACAGCTAAATTACACATACATATTGTCTATCCTCTTTAGCTAGCTTTTGTTATTCAGTTATGTTTGTTCTATATCTCGATCTCTTTATCTCTCTCTCTATCTATGTATAGTCATGTGCTGCTTAACAATTGGTATATATTCTGAGAAATATATCATTAGGCAATTTCATCATTGCGTGAACATCATAGAGGGTACTTACATAAACCTAGATGGTATAGCCTACTCATGACTGGTTATATTTATCAAAGCTTTTATAAAATGCATTTCAATGATATTTATAGCCATGAATCCCTTGGTGGGGAGAAAGTATAAATATAAGTTATGATATACACATATACATACTCATTATTTCCTAATGATACTGGCTAAATTCAGTCCTTCCTCCTAGAAAGACCTCCCTACCTCCCACCATGGATTGAAATTCTACCTCTTTCTCTCACTGTAAGTCAAGCCTCCAGGCTCTGGGAAGCCTTCCCACCAGCCCTGGCCCTGAATGATCATTTGCTTCTCCCAACCTTGGTTCTTAATCTGAGAGTGCTAACTGGGACCAAGCATGGCCCCTAACCCCAGCTGTACATTAGGGCTGTGTGTGAGTCTTGCTCTGCCACTTCTAGATAAGTGATCTTGAGCAAGTCATTTAATCTCTGAGTCTTCCTTTCTGTATCCATAAGATATGGGCAATACCACTTATTGTATCTTGTTATTGTAATAGTGTCTTAGTCTGATCTCATGCTGTTAATAAAGACATACCTGAGACTGGGTAATTTATAAAGGAAAGAGTTTTAATTGGTTCATCATTCAGCATGACTGGGGGAGGCTTCAGGAAACTTACAATCGTGGTGGAAGGGGAAGCAAACACGTCATTCTTTACGTGCTGGTAGCAAGGAGAAGAGCTGAGCAACAGGGGGAAAAGCCCTTTATAAAACCATCAGATGTTGTGAGAACTCACTCACTATCACAAGAACAGCAGCATGGGGGTAACTGTCTCCATGATTCAATTATCTCCACCTGGTCCTTCCCACAACACGTGGGCATTATGGGAACCACAATTCAAGATGAGGTTTGGGTGGGGACACAGCCAAGCCATATCAAATGGTTAAATATAATTCTGCATATACAGCATCCTACGAAGCTCTATAGCCTAGTGGCTAAGACTATAGCCTGTGAACCTACGCTGCCTGGGTTCAAACTCTGGCTCTGCCCTTCACTAACTGTGTGGCCTTGGATGAGTTACTGAATCCTCAATGGTTTCCTTTCTCTAATGGTAAAATACAGAGGCTAGGTTTGTTGTGAGGACCAATCGAGTTAATACATGTAAGGTACATGACACCTGGCACGGAGAAGTTTATCAAAAATGTCACCTGTTATCTTATACAACATCCTTCTTCCTCACTTTGAGGTGTCACTTGCTGTGTTGTACCTAAACTGAGCCCTCTCGGTGGAGGCAGCGAGGGTTCTTCTCCATCCCTGCCTGGCATGCGCTAGGAACGATTTATGTTGCTGAATTCACCATCATGGGGATCACAGGAAGAGGAAAACTTTCTTCAGTAGCCTATAGTTGCAGAAGATAAGGTTTCCAAACGATCATCACCTGGAGCAAACGGAAGGGGAAGGCGTTAAACGAGGGGTGTTGGGTGCGGAGTGAGGGAAGCCTCCCTTTCTCCTCCCATCACCAACTCCTTCTTCTCCGGCCAGGCTTTTAATCAGGCTCCCCGCGTGCAGTCAGAGTGGTCACAACCAGCTCCCATCTCAGCCTCCCGCGGCGAGACCTCCCGGCCTCACCTGAGCGAGGGAATGGCAGCCCTGTGTATCTCTGCTCCCGCCCAGGGTCCTGCGGCCCCTCCTCCTAGCACCCAACACAGGGAGCCCACCTGGACCTCGGCTGGTCTCCCTGCCCCGCAGCTTCCTTCCCAGCCACCGTTCGCGGGTCTCCGGGCGCGGCCACACCTCCCGGGGCCCCGCAAGGGTTAAGGCAGCAGAGATGAGAGGTTTGGGCTGACGTCGCTCTGGCTGAAGGTGGTTCCCCTCTGCTGAGGATGAGAGAGCCTGGCGAGCTGAAACCCGAGCTCCGGTTCAGCTGGGGCTCGGGGAGGTCCCTGTAAGAGCCGCCTGCCCCCGGGCCTCCCTGGGTCCCTCCTATCCCCTCCCCAGCAGACGCTCGGGCACCAGCCGTGGCAAGGATGGAGCTGGGCTGCTGGACGCAGTTGAGGGCTCACTTTTCTGCAGCTCCTTCTCATCTCGTCCTTGCCAAGAGGTACTGTGAGTAGCGTCCGCGACACCCTAAGAGGGAGCATTTTCCTCCTGGGGTCTGCCTGGGAGCAGGACCAGGAGTTTCAGGAGGTGGGGTGTGTGCGTTTGGGGTGGGGGTGGGGGGTTGGGGGGTGCTTTTCCAGTGATAATCTTGGGGACTTGGCTGGTGGTGCTGGAGCTCCTGTGACATTGTTTTCTCATCCCAAATCGTGGGACTGAACTGTCTTAGGAAAGGGGACCAGCTCCCCTTTTTATTTGCTCTTTTTGTCATTTTAAAAGTACCAAATTGCCTTAGGGAATCAGTTCTGTCTGCGTTACCCACTCTGACTTGCAAAAGCAAAGTTTCCCTTGGCAAGGGATCCCTCAGAGGTGAGCAGGAAAGAAAGAAGAGAGGAAAAGAAAGAAAGAATAAAGAGCAGGATTTGCTTGGTGTTTTCTGGTGAATCTTGCTTCATGAAATCTTACCGCCATACTCCTTCAGAGCAGACCCAAGCACAGGAGATTGACTCACTCAGCATATATAGACACACTTCCTTTCTGATGAGAATGAGAAAGAAGAAAAAGCCAAGGTTAAAAGTGCAGATTGTTTCTGGGGGATGCACAGGGTTTGTTTTGAAAGATCTCTGGGTTCTTTGGTTTTCATATGTTATTTTCTAAGCCACAATCCCCAGGTCAAATGGGCTTCTGGGGACAAATGAGGCTGGGGCATGACATGGAGATCCAGCTAAGGGCAGAAGCGAGGGAATGACAGTCTTGTCTTATAACAGCCTGCTTGCTGGCAGGGAGGGAAGTGGGAATGTCATAGGAACATCTGTCCTTCTATGGACCAAGGGGTTAGGTGAGACCTCATGAGGTGAGGACAGGCTGAGATGTACAGATGTGACCAAACAGGGCACCTCTGAATAGGGGCTGGCTATGTGTGAGCCTTCGCTTCTTCCCTTCTGTGCTGGCTACCTGTCACCTGAGCTCTACCTGAGAGCTGGGTGCTCTGTCACTGCAAGTAGCTGGCAAGTGCCTGATAATGAAGCAGGCCAGGTAGGGTGTGGCAAGGATGCTAAATGCAGTAGCCTGTGTAGAAGGAAAACACACCCATACGTACAGCCCTTCATGATCAACAAAAAGCTGAGATACACGAACCCCCCTGCCCTTCATTTTGGTCAATACTTTCCATCTGCTTAGAGCCTGCCTGCCCAGGTGGGATCTTCTTTAATGATTTACAATCAAGATGATGAGTGTTTCATTTGAATTTTGCCTCCATGGTGTCTTGAGCAGCCCAAAGACAGTAATAAAGGAAGGAGGAGCCCTTCATAAGGACTGACAATCCGTAAACCTAAACACTTGCCCGGGGGTAAGTAGGTGACTTTGCATTAAGACACCTCCCTACTTCATCTCTGCCTTTGGGCATGGTGTTGGTAGACCAACTCCAGAGGACCTGGTTCTCCGCAGAGTGCCAGGGCTCAGTGGATTTGATTTCTCCTGGTTACATCAGTGTTCCCCTGCTTCTTTTTATAACATGGCAGTGAGATGCTTCAAAGCCATAGAAGTTAAAAAAACTAAACACACACACACACACACACCCCAAAAAACCTGAGCTGCCTCTTTTTCCTAGCCCAGAATCTGAAAAATCCATTTCTTTCTGACCCAAGAACCTCTTTTACCTTTTGCTATGAAAAAGCTTCAGGGAGGATGCGCATTTTGTTGGTAGCTAAACTGCTGCCTGAACCAGAGCGCAGCTTCCTGTGTTTAGCAAGGATATTTTCGTTGTTGAATGTTTTACTCACATGTAGAGGGAAGACAGAGGAATAGCGTGGAGAAGGAAAATATTTCTTCAAGTAGCGAGGGGAGTCCACTCCCTGCTGGGATTCTGAATCTGGCCCTGTCAAGAAAAGCTTGGAAGCATATTTCCTCTAATTAACTTTTCTAAAAAGAGTATTTGCTGAAATGTAAACATCCACTGGGATGGTACAGGAGAGTGTTGTTGCTCACTGGTGTGTGATACATGTTGGGAGGATGAGAATCCAAACATGAGGCCAAGTGATAACACAACATAAACAGAATGAGGGGAGAAACCCAGCTCCACTGACTTCACCAAATTGCAGTAGCTCTGCCAGTGTGATTCTGCTGAAGAGGAAAACCTCATTTAAAATATGGGACTCTTGGGAATGAAACCTTAATCTGGAGAACTTCACAAGTGTTGCTTCCAACAGACATTGGCTTGTGGGGGAATGAACATAAATGCAACCAGGGAAGATAATTTGAAGTGCAGATATTCAGTGGGCAGGAAAAGCCAGCTGAGAAAGTAAATGTAGAAAGAAAGCAAGGGAGAAGGAGTGGCAAGAAAAATTAGATGTTAGATTACACTGGGATGTGTTGCCAAATTCCTAGGAAAAAGCTAGGAAAATTGGGCCTTCTTGGCAGAGGTGGACTTTTGCAGGGATCATGAAGAGGGTGTTCCCCTAATATATACTCTGAGAGCTCCTGGCATCTCCAACAGGAAAATAATTTAATGATGGGATCATGGATTTTGGGAGCTGAGAGTGACTTTAGAGATTATTTTAGTATGAGTCCCTCAATTCAGAGGACAAAGAGATTAAACATCAAGCAAACACAGTGAACATTTATAATATGTCCAGTCTTTGAGCTAAAGGCTTTATGTGCATTAATTCTCAGACCACCCTGAGATGGTATTGCTATTATTATCCCTGTTTTACAGATGAGATCCAGAGAGGTTCTATGATACACAGAGGTTTAAGGATACACAGGTATGGTTCCCCCAAAAATTAAATATAGAATTACCACTTGATCTAGCAATTCCATTTCTGAGTGTATACACAAAAGAAAGCAGGGACTTGATTAGATACTTTTACATCAATGTTCATAGCAGCATTATTCCCAACAGCTGAAAGGTGGAAGCAACCCAAATGTCCATTGATAGATAAACATGATGCAGTATATACCCACAATGGAATATTACTCAGCCTTAAAAATGAAGGATATTCTGATACATGCTATACCACAGATGAATCTTAAGACCTTATGCTAAGTGAAGGAAGCCAGACACAAAAAGACAAATGTCTGTGATTCCACTTATATGAGGTACCTAGAATAGTCACATTCATGTAGACAAAAGTAGGACGGTAATTGCCAGGGGCCAGAGACGATGGAATGAGGAGTGTATTATTTGATGGGTACAGAGTTTCAATTTGGAATAGTGAAAAGTTCTGGAGATGGTTGGTGGTGATGGTTGCACATTAGTATGAATGAATGTACTTATGACACTGAACCATGCACTGAAAAATGATTTGAAGCTAATTATATGTTATATATATTTTCCACAATAAATAAATAAAAGACTACACTGGCAGATTAGTGGAGCCCAGCGTGAGCTCAGGCTGTCTAGTTTCTGAATCCAAGTTTCCCTGTTACCTATATGACTTACGTTTACACATCCAGCATATGGACTGATTATGTTGATGGACATCTAACTTTGTTAAGGTTTCAGGACGCACATGAAGCAGGAGAGAAGGAGCCCTTGCTATCTCCTGTTTCAGTGGCATTGTTGCTGCATCTTGGCTGGCTGTGGCCAAGAGGGAGACTGTGCTGATGGACCACTAACTGGCAGCCTTTGGAGCCAAAAGGCCTGTAGAAGTTATTTAGTAGGACACAGTGCTTCACAGTGTTTTGAACCTGAATGTCTTGAGGTAGGCTGGATCCTCTCTAGGGTCTGTTGCCCCACCTCTCAACCCATATGTTTGATACCTGCTAATCCCTACCAGCATTTGAAGTTTTGACTTCCATTTCTGAGAGGGATGGGACAGGAAGGGGGGAATGAGAGAGAGAAGGTGAAAGGCTGGATGCTGAATGGAAGAAAATAAGGGAGTCAAACCTCTAAGGACTCATTGGCCAACAGGATTTTTCAGAGCATCCACTACATCAGACTTTTATCAGTGTCTAACGTATTTTAATCTGTATATTTCATGGAACATAATCTCACCTCTCTCTGTGACCTCCAACTGTTTGGTAAAATGTTTTACTTTCATGAATGCCCTTGAGTATGAGTTTTCGGTGGAATCTGAGGACAGGCCTGGGTGTTATATCTGGGTCAATAACCTGTGAACAAAGCACCTTAGACATGGGAGCCCAGAAGCAGAGGTGGCCTACAGCATGTAAGTCCCTCAGGAATAGGCAGAAGTCTTGGGGAGGGCTTTAGAATGCCACTGGCATGGACCATGGGTTTGACCGAATCTTATCCCCATCTGGGTTATACTGGCTAGACAGAAATGGCCAAGATAATGGTGCCTGGGACCTAATGACAGGTCTTAAGTCTGAAAATGATTTCCATCTGCCCCACTGGGGTGGCCAATCCTGATGCAAAGAAAGCTTCTTTACCTGCCTCCCCTGAGACCAGCTCTAGAGGCTGCAGTTGATTTGGGGTATAAGCAAATTGGGAAAAGTGCCATTTCCATGATAAATGAGGGAAAGTTGTGCCCCATTCCCCCTGTTATGAGGGAGAAGCTGTCATCCTCACTCTGTGAATATTTGAAAGTCACAAGAGCCCAGCCTCCCTTCCCTCTTATTTTAAAGGGGAGGGAAATGCAATGTTTACATTTTCCAGTTCCTGAATTCCAGGGCAGAGGACCCAGAGGCCAGCTGGAAAATTGAGAGCTACCAGATCAGTGACAGAAACTCTGTTAGATTCCAAGCCTGATCTATGTTCAAGGAATTCTGTTTGTCAGTCATCACAAGACCTAGACCAGAGCTTTAGATTAAAATGAAGAGAAAGAAGTACGGCTGGGTGCAGTGGCTCATGCCTGTAATCCAAGAAAAAGGAGTAGAGTTGAGTAGGGAGTAGCAGTCACACTGCTTCAGAGAGGCTGAGGTGGGTGGATCACTAGGTTAAGAGATTGACACTAGCCTGACCAACCAACATGGTGAAACCCCATCTCTGCTAAAAATACAAAAATTAGCCGGGTGTGGTGGTACATGGCTGTAGTCCCAGTTACTTGGAGGCTGAGGCAGGAGAGTCGCTGGAACCTGGGAGACAGAGGTTGCAGTGAGCCGAGATTGCACCACTGCACCCCAGCCTGGTGACAGAGTGAGACTCCGTCTCAAAAAAAAAAAAAAAAAGAAGAAGTAAAAAATGCAGGACACACCAGACTTCATACCTGTAAACAAAACCACTCAAGAAAGGAAGAGAATTGGAGTTGGCTGGAGATATTTCATCTCTGAATCAGTGTGACTGCTACTCTACTCAACTCTACTTTTTCTTGGTTGTAATTGTCTGTGAGAGAGAGTCAGAGCCCATGTGGGTTGAGAATGGAGTAAGTAGGGGTTGCACATCAAGGCGTCTTATCCTTGATGATAGAATCATCAATGGTGGAAACATCTTTGAAGAGGCTTCCATCCTAGCATGCCTAAAGGAACGAATCCCAAGTTTGGTTACCCAAATAATTTATTAAGTTTGTGGTAAACTCTAAGCACTCCCGTATATGCTTTATATATATTTTCTTAATTCTCACAACAGACCTAAAAGGTAAGTACTATTATTGTTTGCCCCACTTCATACACAAAAGAGCTTAGGCAAAGGGATTCAGTACCTGTCTGGGTAATATAGCTGGATGTCTGTGTTTCTGAATCCAGTCTGACTCCATAGAGCATGCCCTGAGATATGACACGATACCACTGCAGTTAGCAGTAGGTCCAACGGTGGCAGATCTGCTGGCTGTATTTTGGCCAAATGATAAAAAATCATGGTGTTTGTAAAGAAGTCTGATTATCCCTAGAATATCCCAAGTGCTCAGACGGGCCTGCATCAATTGTACTCACCTCTGTGGAGGTGGAGTGAATGCAGGAAGAAGACAGAGGCATCAGCAGCCCCAGTAGCACCACATGGAATCCAACAGGAGCCATTCCCTAGAGAAAACAGGGGTTCCCTGCAGACCAAAAGTCCAACCAGTTTCTGGGATAGCTGTCCACAGTGTCATGTACCTCACTCTGAGTAGACATGGGAGGTGAGAATTTCTTTGTCCCATGATCACTTTTTGTCATCCAAATCACATGCCTTTTTGCAGAGGAACAGAGTTGAGAATGAGACCATTTATTTCCAGTGTGGCCCTAACATTGTGTCTGTCTGCTCCTTTATGGATGTGTTCTGTGTAAACTCTTAAGCCATGGGATGGAAGGAGCAGACCTGGAATGAATAACGGGGAGCATTTTTCTCCCTTCTTTTTTTGGCAAAACATAGTTGATGAGTATTACAGGGGATGGAGACTCAATCCCTTTCCTCTAATCCTAAGATGGGTTTTAACCAATTCATCTCAACCTTGAATGAGGATCTACTATCTATACCAGTGTCCTAGATCTTATGTCAGCTATTTAAGAAAGTACACCCCTTGGCTGAGAAGCTTTGAAGACTACTATTTCTGCCACTCCTCTGCCTCTGGTGTTGGATAAATGCCTTTATTCCTGAAGTTGGGTGTCTTTATCACCACCCTCTCTGAGGTTCTGGCTGTCTCAGACGTTTGAGTTAGTGGTTTGGCAGCAAGCATCCGTGTAAATAGAAGTCTGGTCAGTTGACTTGGTGATTGGAAAACCAGGCTGTTGCTGCCAGAACAGAGTGAGGAACACATTCAGCTAACTTTAGCTCAGGGGGGGGAGACACAGCAATTGTCCTCACGCACTGAATTTATGTTAAGTTAAAAAAAATTCCAGCTAGTTTAATGAAAAACCACTGGATGGAGAGGGGATGTTGGCTTGGTTTGCTTCAAATCAAATGAATTATTTGATGACTCCAAGAAACTAATGTCAGTGTTTTTCAAATCCAGTTGCACTTCCATTTACTTTATAGGGTTCCTTTGGAGGTGATCAGTTAATTCTCTGATCACCTCAAGTTATTTGACCACAGAGCCTCTTTTTGTCTTTTTCCCTTATGCCATCCAGTGGAATCAGTGCTCCATGGAATACAGTTTGGAAAACTCTATCTCTTGCCATAAGTCATAAGACATGGAAGAATATCTCACATTAAAGAGGAAAGGGTAAGAAGGGAATTTGAAAGTCTAAGAAACATGGGTTTCCCTTTAGACTTTTGCATCCACTATGGGATCCCCTCCTTAGAAGTTAACGAGAATGATGGAGAACACTTGAAATGTCCTAGGACAAGTTGCCTGGGCTTAGCTTCTACCTGGTGTCATCTACTCCTATAATTTTCAACCTACCTTTGCTTACTTGGATACCAGCAGAAGGGAGAACATGGCTGGTGGTAAGGAATCTTTATTACAACACTTTTTGGTCTGGTTTTTGCCTCCCAGGGGGTTAACTGCCTGCTTCCCAATGGTGTTCAGCCTCCCTTTTGGGCAAGCCTGATCCTCTGGCCAATCGCCTGGTAGAACGGAATGGATAAGTATCTCAAGCCCTCGTGGAAATGAGATACAAATTGCAATAAAAAAAAATATTCACTAATGGAGCAAATGGATTCTTCTTTCTGTACAATACTCTGAAAAGTCACAGCAAGAGAAGATTCTAATGTCAGTCTTGGTCACAAATAGCCTTTATGCTAGGAATCACACTTGTTCCCATGTCCATATTCATGTATTTACTCAGTAATCCTTATCAAGCCCCTATCAGGTGCCAGGCATGGTTACAGGTGTTGGGGATATCAAGATGAATAGGACAAAGTCCTTTTTCTGAAGGCTCTTGCAATCTACTGAGAGAACTTATGGTTTAACCTGGCATTTCCCAAAATGGGTTTCAGGGAATGCTAATTGTGGGAGATATTCAGCAAAAATAAACAGAACCCAGGATGTTATGATGAAATAAGTCTGGGGTATTTGGAGATTATAGACTCTGCAGAGTCCTGCAGTAAAGAAAGCTATAATTCATTTTTACAATGAAACATTTCACAAAGTTGTTTGACCACAAAGCCTTTTTTTTGTCTTTTTACCTTATACCATCCAGTGGAATTAGTGCTTCGTGGAATACAGTTTGGAAAACTCTGATCTCTTGCCCATAAGGCATACAACATGGAAGAATATCTCACCATCACAGAGGAAAGGGTAAGAAGGGACTTTGAAAGTCTAAGAATCAGGGGCTTCTCTTCAGACTTTTGCTGAGGTATTGGTAGGAAGTCTGATGTCCTTGTCACTTAACATTTGCTGAGATGTTGAATGGACCGTGGAGATGATGGCACATCCATGTTCCTATGAGAAAGGTTCTTTCCAGCACTAATTGGCTTGGGCTATGGAGAACACTCTTTTCCTGTATTCCAGTTGTTGTAGTAATGTGACTGGTCTGGGATCATTTGGCAAACTGAGGTGTGAGTCTCATTTGTTGGCACTCTTGGTGATGTGGCAGTTTGTGGGAGTGAGAAGAGCTGTGACTTGACTTCCCAGCTAGATGTGTCATGTCAGATACAGTTATCCTCAGTTTACAGAGAATATTTGAGCATCCTTCTAATCCCTGGGACATTCAGTCTAGGGTATAATCACTCCCCTCCTCCACCTCTTTTTCCCCCTCTGTTACCTCTTTTTTTCCTTTTCCCTCCTCCCACAGAGTCTTCTTCAATCCCTTGCTATTATTTGTTTGAGCTGCCCCCTGCATTGTCACTGTTTCTACCTGATTGATATTTTATTAGATCATCATTGACTGCCAAACATCTGACCACAATGTAAAGTAAGAATTTTCGTCCAATTTGTGGTCAAAATTACTCTTGTGTTTGCCAGTTCTAGTAGAGCTCAGTCACTGTGACCCTGATTTGCACAACCTGAAAGTGGTCTGTCTGTTTATACTGGGGCTTTATCCCATAGAGACAGCACATGGATTTGAGCTATTCAGTGACTCCTTGTTTGCTGTTTCTGAGACCTACTTTATTCCTGCCTTTGCTAAATATTGTTCTTGTTGTCACGCAACGCAGTTTTTCTCTTGGCCCTAGCGTTGTGCCTTCTCTCTCTGCCCGGACTTGTTTCAGACGATGACTGCAGCGACACTTAATGAGGAATAAAACCAGCTGTTCCTTTAAAGGGCATCTTGCCTAGGTAGATTTTGGGAAGCTATGATCTTCTCAGGCCCCACTGAATATGTATCAAATTCATCTTTGATATAGATTTCTTGGAATGGATATAAGTTTACTTGTGCATGCACACAGAATAATAAAAGTTCGTGTATGAAGTGTATATTTGTGTGTGTATATGTCTGTATGTGCACATGCATGGGGTATAAAGTATTGTGGTTTGAAACACTGATCAGGGTTTGAATCCTGTCATTTATGACCGGTTTTATTCAGCAAGTTACTTCCCCTTGCTGATGTGGCCCTATCACCTTCCAGTCTGCAGACTGAGGATAATTGTGTCTATGTCATAGGTGGGCTGCAGGTATTAAGTGAGATAATCCATTTAACATACTTAGCATAGTGCCTGGAAAAATGTGAATACTCGAGAAATTAAAGTTGTCATGTACTATTCCCCTTCCTTCTTCTACTATTCCTACTAACACAAGTTTCACAAGGAATTGAGAAGGAGCGATACTGGGTGTTTTCATCTATAATTGGATGAAACTTACATGATCCTCTTGAGGCTCACTTCTTTAGCCCAAAGTCGATTCTATTCATCTGTGACTCTGTCAGAGAAAAAAAAAGAATCCCAAAAGACTTGACATATATCTATCTGTTGATACTTGCTTTTTCTCCTTGCTTTTAATATGCACCCACCTTCTAGCCTTAGGAGAAATGCCTTTTACATGCCAAGACTTCATTTCTCTGTGTTTGAAATAGGGCTGGTGGTAGGTTCTTGTAGGCATGTGAGGGATAATATAGAATAGGTGGTTTTGGGTTAATGATATTCCACCCCAAATACTGAGGCTCCTTTAAAAGTCTGCAGATGAGACGTTGCTCATGACCATCCCTCAGTGGTGATTCAAGCTTAGAGCCAGTCAGGAATCCTCAGGCAAAAATCCTTCATCTTGTTCTAGCTTGCAGGGCTGGGGGAGGTAACTATAATAAGGACGAGCCTGCCTGAAGCTGTTGTCAGCTCAGGGCTTCGGGACCCGTTGGACATACCATTACAAATGCATCACCCTAGCTCAACATTTTTCTACACTTGACATTTGTTGTTGGCCAGCTGCCTTTGGTAGACAGAAAATCTGGCTTCCACTTCGCATAGGAGAATCTGGATAGGAGGACAGTAACACTAATTCTGGAAGCTTTTGGCAAAGAGGTAGACAGTGGCAGATCAAGACCCCTGATGTAGTTCTAATGTACTCTGACTCAGAAAGATTTTAAAATGTGCAAGACTAGGAACAGGTGGGATAGTCTGTAGAATTCCTGAGTCTTGGGAAAACAAGATTGGATTTTTAGGGTATAGTTTATATTTCATTGTTTTTAATGTAGTCATTCTAGTGCTTTGATTGGTATAATATTTGCTGAATTGTATTGCCAAGTTTTATTTATTTATTTATTTATATTTATTTATTTATTTTTGAGGCTGGATCTTGCTCTGTCACCCAGGCTGAAGTGCAGTGGCACAATCATGGCTCACTGCAGCCTTGACCTCCTGGGCTCAATTGATCCTCCCACCTCAGCCTCCTGAGTAGCTGGTACCACAGATGTGTGCTACCATGACCAGCTAATTTTTAAACTTTCTGTAGAAACCAGGGGTGGTGGTGGTGTCTTGCTATGTTGCCTAGGCTGGTCTCGAACTCCTGATCTGAAGCCATTCCCTACTTTGGTCTCCTAAAGCTCTAGGATTATAGGCATGAGCCATCACACCTGACAGCCAAGTATTTTTAGATGCATTATTCAATTATTTTTTTTGGTAACCGATGCTAATAAAAATAAGACCCATTCAGCTCATATTCCAACATTTGAAATAACCCAGAAGCAGCTGTCCTTCAGGGATTTCCAGCACCACAGTTGTTGAGGATAATGGCAACTGGGGGCTCCTCCAAGCTCCTAGAGTTGGGTTTTATTCCCTTTGGACATGGATGTGGAATTTCTGTTTTTAAAGTAAAGCAGCAGGGGGCAAGATAAATGGAAGAGGGATTAGAGAAAAGAGACTAGGAAATGTAAAAGCAAGTGGGAGGAGCCCAGAATGCCATGATATAAACATGAACAGACTGCTTAAAAAGGCCATGTATGTGTGGGCCCTTGTAGGAGACATTACATCTCACCTCCTTCGCTCCCTTGGCCATCTGTGTCTTTTTAAATTCTGCAGAGAATAATGGTTATGTCTGACAAATATGCATTTTTTTCTTCCAAAACCCTTTATGCTCATTGTGGTTTTCGGCTACAGTGACATCAACAATCTCATCCCTGTGCTTCCATTTTGTTGAGGCTTTGGGGAAATGCTGTGGCAAGGTGTCTTGTCCATGGTTGTCCAGCAGCATAAAGGAGGGGCAGGTTCCAGGGACGTGGGTCTAGAGTATAGCCCAGAAGGTCAGAATCCCTTTCAAGACCATTAAGAAGTCAGGGTTATTATACTTCATATTTAGACAAGTGGGAAGGGAGAACCAATGCGAAGTACAGCCTTACATGGACTGGAGGGAAGGAAGGTGCCTTTTTTTGGTAACACATTCTCTTGGAAATAATAAAAGCAGTATCACAGGGCGGTGATTCTCAAAGGGATATGCTTATTTGAAAGGCGGAGACTTGGATACCACCTCCAGAGATTCTGAGGGAAGAGGTCTGGACTGTGGTAGTTTCAATACAGGTGGTCTGGGGAGTATGTTGTAGATGAGAGCATGGGCTTCTGATGCACACAGACGGAATCCCTTCTCTGCCACTTACTGTATAACTTTGATTAACGTACCTAATCTTTCTGTGCCTTGGTTTCTTCATATATAAAATGCAAGATAGTAATGCAATTGTGAGGACTAAATGAAAGAACACTGAGAAACACATGGAAAGCACTTGGCATGGTGCCTGGCTCAGAGCAAGTTCCCCATGTATGTTTATTGCTATTGTTGCCATTCAGAATTATGAATGAAATACCTGAGAGCCAGACCAGCATGATGGTTAATGCTCTTTGACTTTGGAAACAGCCTACTTGGATTTGAATCCTGTCTCTGCTACTTACTACTTGTGAGTATTTAACCCCTCTGAACCTCAGTTTTCTCATCTATAAGATAGAGGTATTCTCATGTTCTCACTCATAAGTGGGTGTTGAACAATGAGAACACATGGACATAGGGAGGGGAACATCACACACTAGGGTCTGTTGTGGGGTAGAGGGGCTAGGGGAGGGATAGCAGGGGGTGGGGAGATTGGGGAGGGATAACATTAGGAGAAATACCTAATGTAGATGACGGGGGGATGGATGCATCAAACCACCATGGCATGCGTATACCTATGTAACAGTCTGGCAACAATCTGCACATATGTCCCAGAACTTAAAGGATAATTAAAAAATAAAACTTAAAAAAAGATAGAGATGTTAATTTTCCCTATGCTATAGGGTTATTGTAAGGATTAAATGAGTTGATATAGATGAACAACCTAGAACCATGTCTGGTGAATAGAAAGTGCTATGAAGGTGTTTTCTATTATGATCAGAAGCACGTTGTTCATCAACCATTTTCAGTAATTTCAGAGTATAACAATATCTCCCCTAAACTTTCCTTTGGTGTCACTATTGGAAGTAGAGCTCTGTTCTGAATAGATTACTGATATGACTCAGAGAACGATTGTTGATCTTAAAGATGATAATAAAACCAAATACTTACTGAACACTGCTAGCCACTTTCCTTTTTAATTTTTTTTTTTTTTTTTTTTTTAGACAGGGTCTCACTCTGTCACCCAGGCTGGAGTGCAGTGGTGTGATCACAACTCACTGCAGCCCCAACCTCCTTCTGAGTAGCTACAGGCTCGTGGCCCTATGCCCAGCTAATTTTTGTATTTTTTAGAGACAGGGTCTCGCTATGCTGTCCAGGTTGGTGTCAAACTCCTGGGATCAAGAGATCCTCCAGCTTCAGCCTCCCAGAATGCTGCGGTTACAGGCATGAACCACCATGCCTGGCCTAACCATTCTCCTGTTATTAGGTTTTGTATACTTGTCACAACTATGAAGAAGTACTGTTATTACCCCCATTACACAGATGAGAAAACTAAGACACATAGAACTTTAGTGACTCACCCAAGGCCACTTAGAAACTGGCAGAGCTGGGATCAAATTTGGGCAGCCTCATTCCTAGGTGTTTGTACTTCACCAATGCTGCTTTCTTCTTCAACTGTGAAGTCAGAAGTGTGAACTCTCAAGAACCAATGTATTGTTTTGGAAAGAGCAAGGCTTTGGCCCCAAAAAGCTGAGTTCTGATCTTTCTTTTCACCTGAAAGCTGTGTGACCTGGGGCAATTTATTTACCCTCTGCTTCCTTATCTGCTAAACAAGAAAATAACTTACTTCAAAGGGTGGTTATGAGAATACAATGAGCTGGTATGTGTTAAGGGCTCATATATATCCTTAGTGCGTGCTGGGAGTAGAGGAAGGTGAATGAAAAGCCACAGTGTGAGATAGTGTGCTTAATAAAGGATGAGAAAGGAAAGAAAGCAACACATTCATTTTTTCTCCTCTATGCCTCCCCAGGGTACATGATCAAAAACCAGATTTCTAGCAAATCCATTGAAAGTTTTATCACTCCTGGCACCCAAAGGGGGGTGATGAAGGCCTTGACTCTCCAGCTGTCAATATATTGTTAACAAGAGGAGTTGTGAAAAGGAAGGGAAAGACCAAGGTCACCTAGGTTGAGATCCAGCCAGGCTGGACCAAGGGTCACTTGGTGGCAGGTTGGCTCTCAAAAGCTCAGGGGGAGGGATAGACTAACCAAGGGCCCCAGCAAGCAATCTGTCCCCTCTGATTCACAGTCTCATCATTCCTGCCTGGCCTTGTCGGTGGCATCAGCCCCATGGAGCCAGTGGTCAGATCCTCCAGCAGTTAGGAATGTTGTATGCTGCTTAGACATCAATACTAGGGATTCAGACAGCACTAGATGAGGGGGCAGTGAGTGGGGATGGGTGAGAAGCCCAAGCTGCCTAGTGGTATCTCTCTCTGATTCCTATGTCCTTTTTTCTCCCTCTGGTCTCAGAAGGTTTATAGAATGCAGACTGTAAAAATAAAACCTCAGTAGAAATTTTAATTAAATGTGGTTAGATGGGAGAGCTGTGGGGTTTTTGGTGGACTCAAAGGTAGGCTTTAACATCAAGGAAGAGGAGCAGACACATGATAAAAGTGTCTTTCTTTGCCGCCTTCTGGGGTGGTCTTGGCCAGGGCCTTTAGTCTGACATCTGATGTTTCTATCCGGTATGGAACAGCCTGACACTTGCGTTTGTACAGGATCCTCAGAGTCTTTTCAGATTGACTTTAACAGCCAACATGGCAACGTATTTTCTTAAAATATAATGTTGAAGGCATTGCCCTTGGAGACTAGGCCTAAGGGGCACATTTGCTGCTCCTGTCCTGCATAGGTAAGCCCCTGCTGTGTGAGGGATTACATGTTTCTCTGTTTGTCAGAAGTAGAAACAGACCAGTATTGGATAGCTGTAAAGCACATTGTCAGCCCTGTGAAGGGCTGTACAAGATGATGATGGTGATGACAGCTTTCTTTCACTCACTCACTCATTCATTCATTTGTTCACCAAATATATGAAAGCTGAACCTGTGCCAATTGGTCAGAATTTTTTTTCATTGCCTTGCTATGCTAAGTGATGAAACAGGACCAAGAGGTTAAATGTCTTAGGTTTGCCAAAGTGAAATCTGGAAGAAACAGGGCTGGAGATAATATAAGTAGACTTCCCACTCTAGATAGGAGATTCCATGTCTATAACCATGGAGGTTGAAAGAAGTGTTTGGACTTATGATACCAAAATACTTTGCAGCTCTCTTAATTTTTTTTACCCTGATTTTAAAGAGGGGGTCAGGGGAGCACTTGCACACATAGGATAATTATGCAGCAATTTAAAATTTCTTGTAAAGACTATTCAATGCCAAGAGAAAATGTTCATGATACAAGAAAAAAAAGCAGTTTCTAAAATAAAACGTGTTACCAATTTTGAGAAGTGATAAGACTTTATGTTTACACATTCATTAATACCTACATGTGCTTGTATATGCCCATTGAAAACGTGACTTGAAGGATACACATCAAAATGTTGACATTATTTCAGAATACCTTTAAATCCCTTATTTAGGCTTTCCTTTATTTTCCCAAGATTTTCATGAGAAACTCTTTTAATTTTTTCGACAATAAAAAGTGTACTGTTTTCCGTGGGATGTGTGTGTGCAGGGATGCATGAGCAGAGCACAGAGAATTCTTTACTTTTTTTTTTGGGGGATGGTGTCTCACACTGTCGCCCGGCTGGAGTGCAATGGCACAATGTCGGCTCACTGCAACCTTCGCCTCCCAGGTTCAAGTGATTCTCCCGTCTCAGCCTCCTGAGTAGCTGGGATTACAGGTGCCCACCACCATGCCCAGGGCAGTGAAACCACTTTGTAGGATACTCTAATGGTGAGCACATGTCATTATACATTTGTCCAAATCCATAGAATGTACAAGACCAAGAGTGAACCCTAGTGTAAACTGTGGGCTCCAGTGATAATGATGAGTCCATATAAGTTCATCAATTGTAACAAATGCACAACTCTAGTGGGGATGTTGATAACAGGGGGAGGCTGTGCAATTGTGGGAGAGAGGGTATGTGGGGGAATTTCTATACCTTCCTCTCAATTTTGCTGTGAACCTAAAATTGCTCTAAAAATGAAGTCTTAAAGTGTTTTATAAAGAAAAAAAATTTATCCAGTGGAAGAGGTAGTGATGAATGCATGTAGCACCCAGAACCCCCTAAGCTTGATTTTGCTGTGTGATCATGGGCATATGCTTGCTTTCTAAGTGTCTTAGTTTATCCTATGTGGGGCTCTATGAGTTCTTTGTGTTTTCTTTGTGTTTATTTATTGGGAAGCACTGACAAGACAAAATTCATTTGCAGCTTTCATAAGGCTTTGCCTTTAAATGTGAAAAACCAAGTCAAGTTTGCTCAATTCAAGTAGCTGGGAAAACTAGAAGCTGGCCCAGCTCTTTCCCCTAAGTAGCAGGCTTGCTCACTGCCCATCTCCCTATCTCTGGAATTCTGTGGCCCTCTTTCTCCCAGAATTAATTCTCTAAAAAAGATTCTTTGGCATTTTTCTTTGCTTCAATAAATAAGACCAACTCTTCCCTACTTTGCCATTTTCTTCACTGGTAAAGTGAAGGAGTTGGATTCAATAATTTTAATTTAAAAGAAAATGTACTAGCAACTTAACTAGATCATGTTGAAGATTAAATTGCATTAAGAATTTAAAAACAGCTGGGCACAGTGGCTCGCGCCTGTAATCCCAGCACTTTGGGAGGCTGAGGTGGGCGAATCACGAGGTCAAGAGTTTGAGACCAGCCTGGCCAACATGGTGAAACCTTGTCTTTACTAAAAATACAAAAAGTTAGCTGGGCGTAGTGGCAGGTGCCTGTAATCCCAGCTACTTGGGAAGCTGAGGCAGGAGAATCACTTGAACCCGGGAGGTGGAGGTTGCAGTGAGCTGAGATTGTACCACTGCACTATAGCTGGGGCAACAGAGTAAGACTCTATCTCAAAAAGAATTTAAAAACATTTTAGCTAAAAAACATATGTAAGAAAACATTCAATAGTTTCTACTGCTGTTGGTATTGCTCTAAATCCTAGTTTCTGGAACTGGCCCTTAGCACCACATTGAAATTCCCTGAAATTTGTATAGCTGAAGGCAAATGGCCAATGTGGCCTTTCCACAAATGTAATTCTGGTAAATGGAGAAAGAAATGCAAGCTGTTGCTCTTGTCTGTTTATTGTATTTTAAAATCTCTTTAGCTGGTTAACTTGAAATATTTCTCAAAAGATATTTGATGTATCTATTTCTTACACATTCATTTTTGGGGTACTTTTCTGTCTCTGCTCAAGCTGGAGGAGAAAGAGAGATAGTGGATTTATCAAACCAGAGGGGGAAGGAGCAAAGTTACAAAATCATCCAAACCACCACCTCCATATTGCTGGTAACTGGTTTTATTTTTGCAAATATAGTCATGTGCTATATAATAACATTTTGGTCAATGGCAGACTGCATATATGATGGTGTTCTCATCAGTTTATAATAGAGGGCACTATTTATAATAGCAAAGACATGGAGTCAACCTAAATGCCCATGAATGGTAGACTGGAGCTAAAGAAAATATGGTACATATACACTATGGAATACTACACAACCATAAAATATGAGAACAGGTTCTTTGTAGCAACATGGGTGGAGCTGGAGGCCATTATCCTAAGCCAGTGAACACAAGAACAGAAAACCAAACATTGCATGTTCTCACTTATAAGTGGGAGTTAAACAATGAGTACCCATAGATACAGACAAGGGAACAATGGACACTGGGGCCTACTTACAGGTGGAAGAAAGGAGGAAAATGAGCATAAAAAATGTCTATTAGGTACTGTGCTTATTACCTGGGTGATGAAATAATCTGTACACCAAACCCCCATGTTACATAGTTTACCTGCATAAAAACCTGTGCATGAACCCCAAACCTGAAGTAAAAGTAAAAAAAACAAAAACAAAATCAAGATTATAATGGAGGTCGCTGCTTACAAAATGGTGGCATAGAAGCAAGCTAGGTTCACTCTCCTGACAGAAAACCAAAAATAAATATATAGCACTGAGATTTTCAGCAGCACTGTCCCAGAACTCAAATATGAGGCTGACTGAGTTTCAAGGGCCACAGGGAAGTTAAGAAACTGCACAAATGGTAAGAGAATTCAACTTCTATATCCTTAATGTCCTTCTCCACAGTCTTCCCAGCACCAAGCACTTTGAAAATTTTCTTCTGACTCATGGTTTCTACACTGGAAAAGGTGAGATTGAGGTGGATAACCAGCTTCCCCACCATCTTGGGTTCTTTGACAAGAGATCTGTCCCTGCCTCAATGCACAGGAAGCATTGTAAGTACCTGAAAGGAAAAATATCCATGGCAACAGCCAGAGACAAGCCACAGAAAGAAGGGACTACTATCCACAGCCCTGGAAACTCTGTTCTTTAACTCAGCCAAAAGAAACACCAAATCAGAGTGGTGACTCAGTGGCACTATGCTGAAAGAGGTACATCCAAGTTCCCTGGGCATTAACTCCTAGCCAGCCCTTCAGCATGATTGGGATATTCTTTTTGGGAACTCCCCCAATTTAGAATAGGCAGTGTTCTGTTTGTTTACTAGAGCCAAGGCAAATCTGGGCTTAAGACACCATCTAGTGCCCAAAAGGAAGTAGCAACCCAGCAGGAACAAAAAGATATTCAATAGGTAAATTACAAAGAATCTCTAAGCAAACATACCCAATAAAAAATAAAACAAGCCATACAGAGAAGACTAAAATAAATAACTCATCCTTCAATGCAAAAACAAAGATGTGCATCCATGAAAAGCAACAGCAAACAGGAAACCATGACTTCCCCACATGGACAAAGCAAGGAACAGTGACTGACCCTAATGAGATGGCAATATGTGAGCTCTGGCCAAGAATTTAAAATAGCAGCTTCAGAAAATCTCAGTAATTGCTAAGATAGCACAGAATATTAATTCAGAAATTCATCAGAACAATTTCACAAAGAGATAAATAATAAACCAAACAGAAATCTTGGAACTGAGAAATACATTTGCTGAACTGAAAAATTTATTTGAGGCTTTCAACAGCAGAATGGATCATGCAGAGGAAAGAATCAGTGAGTTCAAAGACAGTCTATTTGAAAATAGAGGAGAAAAAGAAAGGAAAGGAATAAAGATGATTTGTATAATATAGAAAATTACCCCAAAAGAATAAATCTAAGAATTATTGGTATTCAAGAGAAAGTTGAACAAGAGCAAGTGGTACAAAGCTTATTAAAAAAAATAACAAAAATCTTTCCAAGCTTAAGAGATATAAATATTCACATACAGGAAGGTCAGACAACACCAAATAGATTTGACCCAAATAAGACTATTTTAAGGCACATGCTAATCAAACTCTTAAAAGTCAAGAACAAAGAGAGGACCCTAAAAGCAGTAAGAGAAAAGAAGCAAATAACATATAAAAGGAGCTCCAATTTGTCTAACGACAGACTTCTGAATTGAAACTATTTAGGTTGGGGGAGGAGGATAACATGTTCAAAGTGCTTATTAAAAACCCCTGCCACCCAATAATATGATATCCGGCAAAGCTACCCTTTGAATATGAAAGAGAAATAAAGTCTTTCTCAGATAAACAAAAGGTGAGAGAATTACCACCACCAGACCCATCTTATAAGAAATGCTAAGAGGAGTTCTTTAATCTGAAAGAAAAAAACCACTAACATGCAAAAGAAAAACATTTGAAGGTATAAAACCCACTGATAAAATTAAATACACAGACAACCCCAGAATAATACTAAAATTGTGGTGGGTCATTCACTTACAGCTCTAGTATGAAGCCTAAAAGACATCAAAAACAATAATAGATACAGCAATTTGTTAAGAGATAGGCACTGTAAAAATATTTAAACTGAGACAACAAAAAGTCAAAATATGGGAGGGATGGAATTAAATTGTAGAACTTTTTAAAAGTTGTTTTTTTCTTTGTTCCTGTTCTTTTCTTGTGATCTAAGATAAGTTGTCATCTGTTTAAAATAATTTGTTGTATCTATAAGATATTTTTGTAAGCCTCATGGTAACTACAATGAAAAAAATCTATAATAGATGCACTAAAAATAAAAAGCAATGAATTAAAACATACTACCAGAGAATAGCCCTTAACTGCAAAGGAAGACAATAAGAAAGGAACAAAGGAAGAGATGAGTTACATGACAGCGAACAGTTACAAAATGACAATAGTAAGTCCTTACTTATCAATAACAACTCTAAATGTACATGGGCTTAATTCTCCAAAGAGACATAGAATGACTGAATAAGAAACAAGACTCAATTGTATGCTGCCTATAGGAAATCCACCTCACTTATACAGATACAGACTGAATGTGAAGGGATGGAAAAAGAAATTCTATGCAAGTAGAAACCAGAAAGAGCAAGAATGGTTATACTTCCATCAGATAAAATAGCATACATGCCAAATACTGTAAAAAGAGACAAGGTCACTATATAATATGAAGAAGTCAATTCAGCAAGAGGATATAACAATTATAAATGTCTATGCACCCAACGATGGAGCACCCAATTATATAAAGCAAACATTAATATATATAAAGAGAGAGATAGACTGCAATATGATAACAGTAGGGGACTCCAACACCCCACTCCTTATAACGGACAGATCATTCACTCAGAAAATAAACAAAGAAACATTGGAGTTAAACTACACGGTAGATGAAATTGACCCAACTGACACCCAGAACATTTCACCCAGTTGCTACAGAATACACATTATTTTCATCAGAACACAAAACAGTCTCTAGAATAGACCATATCTTAGGTCTTAAAGCAACTCTCTACAAATTCAAAACAGTGGAAATTAAATCAGGTATCTTTTCTGACCACAGTGGAATAAAACTAGAAGTAAATAACAAGAGGAACCTTGGAAAATATGCAAATAAATGGAAATTAAACAATGTGCCCATAAATGACCAATGGGTCAATAAAAAAAATTAAGAAATTTAAAAATTTCTTCAAAGAAATGAAAATGGAAATACAACATACCAAAATCTATGGGATACAGCAAAAGTAGTATTAAGAGGGAAATTTGGAGCAATAAACACCTACACCAAAAAAGTGGAAGGACTTCAAATAACCTAACAATGCACCTCAGGGAACTAGAACAACAACAACAATAAAAAAAAAAAAAAAAAACAAAAAAAACAAAGTAAGTAGAAGGAAAGAAATAATAAAGATTAGAGCAGAAATAAATTGAGACTAAAAAATTCAGAAGAGTAATGAAACAAAAAGTTATTTTTTAAAAAAAGGTAAAATCAACAAACCTTTAGCTAAACTAAAGAAAGAGGAAACCCATTAAATAAAATTAGAAATGAAAAGACATAACCAAGACCACAGAAACACAGAGAATTATTAGAGACTATTATGAACCACTATAATCCAACAAATTGGAAAACCTAGAAGAAATTGATAAATTCCTGGACAGCTGTAACCTACCAAGATTGAACCAGGAAGAAATAGAAAACCCCAACAAACCAATGATGAGTAACAAGATTGAAGCTGTAATAAAAAGTCTTCTGTCAAAGAAAAGCCTAGGACCTGATGGCTTTACTGCTGAATTCTACCAAACATTTGAAGAATTAATACCAAGTCTCCTTAAACTCTACCAAAAAATTGAAGAGGGAATATTTTCAAACTCATTCTATGAAGCTACCATTGCCCTGTTATCAAAACCAGATAAGGATAGAACAACAGCAAAAAAGATTACTAGAGGCAAATATCACTGATGAGCACAGATGCAAATATCTTCAACAAAATGCTAGGAAACCAAATTCAACAACACATTAAAAGGATTGTTTACCGTGATCAACTGGGATTCCTCGTAAGGATGCAAGGATTCATCCTTTATCATATGCAGGATTCATATGCAACATATGCAAATAAACAGACATGATACATGCATTAACAAAACCAAGAGCAAAAACCATATGATAATTTCAGTAGAGGCTGAAAAAACACTTGATAAAATTCAACATCCCTTCATGATAAAATCCCTGAAAAAAATTAGGCATAGAAGGAACATACTTCAAAATAATAAAAGCCATATATGACAAACCAACAGCAAATATCATACTTAATGGGGAAAAATGGAAAGCTTTCCCTCCAAGATCGGGAACAGGGAAGGATGTGCACTTTCACCACTTTTATTATTCATTATAACACTGGGAGTCTTGGCCAGAGCAATTAGATAAAAGAAGGAAATCAAGGATATCCAATTTGGAAGGAAGAAGTCAAATTAGCCTTGCTTGCAGACCACATGATCTTATATTTAGAAAAACCTAAAGACTCTACCAACAACTGTTAGAACTGATAAATGAATTCAGTAAAGTTGTAGGATACAAATTGTAGGATAGTACAAATCAACCTGTAAGAATCAGTAGCATTTATAGACACCAATGTAATCTGAAAAATAAATCAAGAAAGCAAACTCACTTACAATAGGTCCAAAAAATATAAAATACCTAGGAGTCGATTTAACCAGATAAGTGAAAGATCTATAAAGGAAAGACTATAGAAGATATTAAAGAGGTCACAAAAAATGGAAAGATATTACATGCTTGTGGATTGGGAGAATTAATGTCATTAAAATGACAATATACTCAAAGCAATTTATAGATTCAGTGCAACCTTTAATCAAAATACCAATTACATTCTTCACAGAAATAGAAAAAACAATCTTAGAGTTGATATGAAAGCACAAATGATTCTGAATAGTCAAAGCAATCCTGAGAAAGAGAAAAAAAGAAAAAGCTGGAGGCATCACACTACATAACTTCAAAGTATACTACAAAGCTATAATGACCAAACCAGTATGGTACTTACATAATAACAGGCACATAGACCAATGAAACAGAATGGAGAACCCAGATACAAATCCATATTTTTTATAGCCACCTCATTTTGGACAAAGGTACCAAGAACATACAATGGGAGAAAGAATAGTCTTTTCAATAAATAATGCTGGGAAAACAGGATTTTTGTATGCAAAAGAATGAAACTTGACCCTTATTTCTTATCATATACAAAAATCAAATCAAAATGAATTGAAGACTAAATCTGACATGAAACTATGACGCTATAAAAGAAAACATTGGGGAAATGCTCCAGGACATTGATCTAGGCAAAGATTTTTTGGGTAAAACCTCAAAAGCACAGCAATGAAAGCAAAAATGGACAAATAGGATTATTAATATATCAAGCTAAAAGGCTTCTGCACAGCAAAGGAAATAATCAACAAAGTGAAGAGACAACCACAGAATAGGAGAAAATATCTGTAAGCTATCCATCTGACAAGGGATTAATAATCAGAAGATATAAAGTGCTCAAATAACTCAATAGCAAGAAACAAATAATGTGATTTAAAAATGGGCAAAACCATCAATGGTAGACTGGACAAAGAAACTGTGGTACATGTACACCATGGAATACTATGCAGCCATAACAAGGAATGAGGTCATGTCCTTTGTGGGGGACATAGGTGAAGTTGGAAGCCATCATCCTTAGCAAACTAACACAGGAACAGAAAACCAAACACTGCATGTTCTCACTTATAAGTGGGAGCTGAAAAATGAGAACACATGGACACCAGGAGGGGAAGAGCCCACACTGGGGCTGTCAGAGGAAGGTGGGTTGGGGGGAGAGCATTAGGAAAAGAGCTAATGCATGCCAGGTTAATACCTGGGTGATAGGTTGTTACGTGCAGTCAACCCATCACGGCACATGTTTACCTATGTAACAAATCTGCGCATTTTGCTCATGAACCCCAGAACTTAAAAAATAAAATAAATATATTAATTTTTTTTAAATGGGCAAAAGATCTGAATAGACATTTCTCAAAAGTAGATATACAAACGGCCAACAGGTAGATGAAAACATGCAGAGAAATGGAAATCAAAACCACAATGAGATATCATTTCAACCCAGTTAAAATGGCTTTTATCAAAAAGACAGACAATAACATACTGGTGAAGATGTAAAGAGGGACCCTGATACAGTGTTGGTGGGAATGTATATTAGTGTAGCCATTATGGAAAACTGTATGGAGGATTCTCAGCAAACTAAAAATAGAACTACCATGTGATCCAGCAATTCCACCACTGGGAATATATCCAAAAGAAAGGAAATCAATATATCAAAAAGACATCTCCACTCTTATGTTTATTGCAGCACTATTCATTATAGCAAAGATATGGAACCAACCTAAGTATGCACTGGTGGATGACTGGTGAAAGAAAATGTAATACCTATATGTAAGGGAATAGTATTCATTTATACAAAAGAATGAAATCCTGTTATTTGCAGCTACATGGATAGAACTGGAGGTTATCATGTTAGGTGAAATAAGCAAGCACAGAAAGTCAAACATTGAGTATTCTTACTCATATGTGGGAGTAGTGATCCTGACCCTGTGTAGGCTGAGGCTAATATGTATGTTTGTGTCTTAGTTTTCAGCAAATAAGTTTTAAAAGTAAAATTAAATAGATAAAAAAATGGGAAAAAGCATATAGAGAAAAGCTATAAAGAAATAAAATATTTTTATACAACTGTACACGTGTTATGTTTTGAGCTGTTATAAAAGACTCAAAAAGTAAACACTAAAAAGTTTATTGTCTGGGTGCAGTGGCTTATGCCTGTAATCCCAGCACTTTGGGAGGCCAAAGCAGGTGAATTACTTGAGCCCGAGAGTTCGAAACCAGCCTGAACCACATGACAAAACCCTGTCTCTACAAAAAACAAAACAAACAGAACAAACAAAACAAAACAAAAAACAAACAAACACAAAACCAAAAATTAGTTGAGCCTGGTGGCACACACCTGCAGTTCCAGGTACTTGGGAGGCTGAGGTGGGAGGATCATTTAGTCTGGGAAATGGAGGTTGCAGTGAGCTGAGATTGTGCCACTGCACTCCAGCCTGGATGACAGAGTAAGAGCCTGTCTCAAAAAAAAAAAAAAAAAAAAAAAAAAGTTTGCAAAATTAAAAAGTTACAGAAAACTAAGATTAACTTATTACTGAAGCAAATGTTTTTATACGTTTAGTGTAGGCTAAATGTATGGTGTTTACAGAGTCTGCAGTAGTGAACAGTGATGTCCTAGGCCTTCACGTTTACTCACCACTCACTCGCTGACTCACCCGGAGCAATTTCTAGTCCTGCAAACTCTGTTCATGGTACGTAGCCTGTTCCATTTTAAAAAATCTTTTATACCATATTTATTTTTTTCTGTTTAGATATGTTGAGATACACCAGTACTTAACCATTGTGCTACAATTGCCCATAGTATTCAGTACAGTAACATGCTATACAGGTTTGTAGTCTGTGTGTAGGTGTGTAGTAGGCTATGCCACTTAGGTTTGTGTAAATACACTCTGATGTTCACACAACGATGAAATTGCTTGGTGACACATTTCACAGAACATATCCCTGTCATTAAGTGATGCATAGCTGTAGATGGATTTCTTTTTGTAATTTTATTTAAACCTCCTATGAGGCCTGTAGATTGGGTGCTAATGCCCCTTCATGACCACTCATTCATTCTTATAGCATTCTAAGTTTTCCCTATCATGGTTTATGATTATGTATTTGTGGGGTTGTTTCACCAATGTCTTCTCTATTGAACTGTGAGCACCACCAGGCCAGTGATGGTGCCCATTTTTCTCTATTGTATTCCAGCGACCCATTTTTTGCCTCTCAATAAATACTTGTAGAATGAAAGAATGAGTTCATTGATTCACCCCGGCTCTTGGTATTGTGCTCAGTGGGGAAAATGAGGAACAGAGTGGCTCAATGTCTTGCTGTGGGCTAACCTTTCTTCGAGAAGTCCCAGTATGTTAGTCCACTACTGATATGGTAACAAATTACCACAATTTTAGTGCCTTAAAACAGCACACGTGTGTCACCTTCCAGTTGTGAAGGTCAGAAGTCTAAAATGAGTCTTACAAGGCTAAAATAAAAGGGTTGGTAGGGCCGCATTCCTTCTGGATGCTCCACAGGAGAATCTGTTCCTTGGCGGTTTCCAGCTTCTGGAGGCGGCCTGCCTCCTTGGGTTGTCGTCCCAAAGTCCATCTTCAAAGCACATCACTCCAACCTCCATTTCTGTCGGCACATCTCCTTTCGGACTCTGACCCTCCTGCCTCCCTCTTACAGGGGTCCTTGTGATTACATTGGTTCCACCTGGATATTACAGCATACGCCTCCCATCTCAAAATTCTTAAATTAGTCACATCTGTAGAATCCCTTGTGCCAGGATTCCCTGGGGTCATTCCCTTGGACTGAGATGGATCTTACCTATAAAGTAAATAATAATGGAGTAAAGAGGGCAGAGGTGGGCTTGCTCATTGGAGTCAAGAGAAATGGCAACAAAGCTATTTTAGGGAATTAATTGCTGGGTGAAAGGGAGGCCCCTGATATGTGACAGGCTGGAGGTGAATGAATCTGCTGTTTAGGAGGAACCAGGGAGTGGAACAAACCTTAGATGGCCTTCCATGTTGATGTACAGAATCTTATAAAAGTTGCAAATTATTTATCCTGTCAGTGCACCCCCTCGAGTTATTACTGTTTACAAAATTCTTAGAAAACCTAGAAGGATGTAGTGCTTGCCGCAGGGTGAATAGAGGGAGGGGGGTGAGGCAAGAGCCACACCCATGGGCATATTCGCTGTTCAGAGAGCGGAACAAACATAGATCTGTACAGGGTAGGGTCTGGATTCCAGGTATATGGACCCAAAGCAAGTCCCCTGGACCCCCATGTCTAGACACCTTGCTGTGGGAGGAAGGCGCCCAGCTCTGGTATCAACAAGTTAGAGACAAAGCTGGCTCTCCTGGCTCATGGCTCCAAGCTGAACCCACTGGATGGAAATATTTGACTACTGAAGGAAGAGTAGCTCTGGATTTCAGGCCGAATTCATTCAACAGCTGTTTATTCAGCACCTTTGTGTGCCAGCCAGCCCCGCCCTGGCAGTGGTGAACAAGTTTGATGTGGCTCCTGTTAGCTCATGGGCATGTAAGGGAGGCAGACAGTTGGCAGGTAAATGAAAACAGAAAATGATTATAAATTGTGGTGAGGACCAGGAAAGGAAACACATAGGATACTGAGACAGAGATAACCATGGATGGGATAGAAGGGGTGTGCATTTCAGAGGAGAAGGCCAAGGAGGACCTCTCTGAACAAGTGTCATTTACATGAAGGCCTGAGGAGAGGCCTTGGGAGAAGCAAATGTGGAATCCCAAGGTGGGCCAGAGCTTAGTGGTTTTGAGAAACAGAGAGAAGGTGGGAAAGAGTGATCAGAAAAAGGTGGATGGAGTGGGGTGGGCATAGGCCTCAAAGGCCTTGTGGGCTGTGGCAGAGCATTTGAGGGTAATTCCAAAAGCAATGGGAAGCAAGGTGACCATTTTAAGCAAGAAATGGATCTGACATGCATAAAAAACTGTATCCTTGAGAAATATGAACATTCTCTACTGTTTTTCTTTTTTCCTTTTTAAGCTATTAGTTTCTGAATGTTTAGTACATTCTGGGTGCTGTGCTAAGCTGTTTATATGCATTATCTTGTCTAGTATTTTCAACAAGCCTAAACTGGAGAAAATGTACTCATTTTACTGGATACTAAACTGAGGCTGAGAGAGTAATGTAACTTTGCCAAGGCAAGTAGCAGAGGGAGATTCCAAACCCAGGTCTGTTGACTTCCATGTTTGAGCCTCTAACCAATTTGTTCTCTCTCACTCTCCCTCCACCACTTTTCACAATTAAAAAAATTGTGGTTTTATATATATATATATATATATATATATATATATATATATAATATAAAACATAAAATGTGCCCTTGTTGGTATTGCAAATACCAACATTTGAATAGCAGGCTATGTACCACATGGATTTAGTGAACTACAGCATATTATTAATAATATACATTCCACTAGAAAAAGTTGGCACAGGTAGGAGCATGTGATCTAAAAAAGAATTTATGCAGGATTCATAATCTTTGCTTCTTTCAAGCAAGCTTGGTTTTTGTCCTGTGCATATGGTCTGTGTTTATTTCCATATTGAGTGTGTTATTCTTTCTGGCTGGATGGCTTCCCTTCATTCTCTCAGCCTTTGAAAATACGATCTTTTTCTATGTTAAAAAGAAGCTATATAAAAAAGAAAGCTGTACTGAGTTAGAATTTTTAGATATTTTACCTGCAGTGAGAAAGAAGAAGTCGAATGTTATAATGTAGTACAGTAATAAACATCAGTAGATTGACGTCTACTTGATCAATCACCATTTACTAAAAATTCAGAGTGGTCAACATGGCCTTAGGGTTTATGGACACACAAGAACATTTTACCTATAGGAAGATACAAATGTACAATGAGGGATGAGAGAGCTATGGCGTAATTAAAGGAGAGTGCAGATAATAGAAGAGGAGTGGAAGGATAGAGAAGGCGAAGAAAATGTGCTATTTTAGCCATTTTAAGTGTACAATTCCATGGCATTAGATTCCTGTTATTGTGAGACCATCACCTCCATCTGCTGCACCACCCTAAACAGAAACTCTGTAACTATTAAGCAACAACTCTCCATTCAGCTTTCCCCCAGCTCCTGATAACCTTTAATCTACTTTCTGTCTCTATGAAGTTGCCTATTGTAGATAGTGCATTTAAGTAGAATCAGACAATATTTGTCCTTTTGTGTTTGACTTCTTTTGCTTGACATGATTTCAAGGTTGATTTATATTGTAGCACATATCAAAGCTTCTTTCCTTTTCATGGCTGAATAATATTCCATTGTATGCGTGTACCTCATTTTTTAATAGTATTTATTATTATTACCATTATTATTACTATTTTGAGACAAGAATCTTGCTCTGTTGCCCAGGCTGGATTCCAATGACACAATCTTGGCTCACTGCAACCTCCACCCCCTGGGTTCAAGCGATTCTCATGCCTCAGTCTCCCAAGTAGCTGGGATTACAGGTGTGCATCACCACTCCTGGCTAATTTTTTGTATTTTTAGTTGAGACGAGGTTTCACCATGTTGGCTAGGCTGGTCTCAAACTCCTGGCCTCAAGTGATCTGCGTGCCTTGGCCTCCCAAAATGTTGGGATTACAGGTGTGAGCCACCACATTCAGCCCATATACCTCATTCTGTTTATTCATTCATCTCTTGATGGAAAATTAGGTTGTTTCCACCTCTTGGCTGTTGTGAATGAACACTGGCATGCAGAGTATCTCTGAGTTTCTGTTTTCAATTTTTTAGATCTATACCTAGAAGAGTAATTGCTGGGTCATGTGGTAATTTTGTTTAGCTTTTAGAGGAACTGCCAAACTGTTTTCCGCAGGGGCTGCACCATTTTGCATTTCTATCAGCAATGTACAGCGGTTCCAATTTCTCTACCTCTTTGCCAACATTTGTTTTCCACTTTTCCCTTGGTTTGGATCATAGCCACTCTAGTAAGTGGTAGCTCATCGTGATTTTGATTTGCATTTCCCAAATGGCTCGTGATGTTAAACATCTTTTCATGTGCTTCTTGGCCGTTTATATAGCTTCTTTAGAGAAATGTCTATTCAAGTCATTTGCCCACTTAAAAAACTGTGTTGTTTGTCTTTTTTGTGGTTGATTTGTAGGAGTTTAGAAATATGTCCTGGATATCAAGCCTTTACCAGAAATATTTTCTGAGATTGTATCCCATTTTCTGGGTTGTCTTTTCTCTTATCTGATAGTGTCCTTTGCTTCACAAACATTTTTAATTTTGATGAAGTCTAATTCATTTTTATTTTGTTGCTCCTGCCTTTGGTGTCATATCTAAGAATCCATTGCCAAATTCAAGATCATGGATGGAGATTTACTTCTATGTTTCCTTCTACTGTTTCTTACTTTTAACCTTCAAATTCTCACCCAGATTCTAGAAGTCATTCATTTTGTCAGCAAAACATCAGAAAAATGGGAAGTGCATCTAAGTAAGTCGCAGTGGTCCCCTGGAAGGGGCTCAGATAGTAGTAGGGGCTCAGTGAGGAAATAAACCCCACTGGCGATTATGCTATGATGATGTAGCCATTCCTTCCCAAACACCAATGTAAGGATCTTTTCTGGTTCGCTAATCTTTGTGGAAAAATGATTTAAAAAGTCAAATTTTCATAAAATGAAGTTTATTCCATTTAAATAACTGCCCATCATTGTGCAAGTGGCTGCCTTTTATGACATTAGCATGTTCTTATGACCTGAGGCTAAGAGTAGATGATGATAGTTTCTTTAAATAGCTCTACTTGGAAAATTGAGAGTGATCAACCCTGTGTCACGCTTCCTAATTTGGGGAGGAAACTATAAAATTCAAGGGTTTAGAAGCCACTGCAGGCGCTAGAGTTCATTTATGTGGGACTACGAAGCATGCTGGTGAAACTCCCTGCCTGGAGTTTCTTGGGGAGGTTTTGTGGGGATCTCGTCCAGATTCACTTCTTCAAATATCCATTCCGTTTCAGCTGTAATTGTCATCTTTGTGTAAAATTTTTAGAAATGGAGAGTGGGGAAATGAAGAGGAAATCAAAACTAGAAGGTCTGTTTCTTAGCCTGAGTTCTTCCGGGCAGCCTCTGACTGGTTCCTCTTATAGGTTTTGCCAGATGGTTTTTCTTTTTACTGAAGGTATATATAAAAAAAAGAAAATGAGAAAGAAAAACTCCTGCCCAGAAGGGGATGCTTTTTTTCTTATGGGAAAGAACACTCAGTTGCACTTGGTGCCTGAATGCAGTTGGGCTAATGAGTTCACCATTGTAAAACACTGAAATTCTCCCAAACATACTAATTAAGGTACTTTTTGTCTTTTCTGTTGGTTTTTGCTTTGAAGGTACTATGAAAATGGCATGCTGAAAAATTGAGGGGCCAAGTTTGGAAGAAATGATAGTCTCTACTTGGCAGTCAGCCTTGCACTTGAATGACCTGGTGTGGAGACTGGTCTCTAAACTTTCTGGTGGTCCACATGCCTGGGCTGCAGTGTGTAGCTGTGCAGTTTAATGGCTCCCTATGGATCTGTGCAGTGCACAACCTATGTAGCCATAAACAGTGGCCTGATGTAGTCCAACAAAAATATAAATCAGCATAGACTCCTCAGAGATGTGTGCCGGTTTATAAATTATATATATATTCTGTTGCCAATTCACCTAGATTAAATATTGATGAAACTTGATTTCTTTTTTGAAGATAAAAATAAAAATGAATAGCAGTTATAACAAATTTCATCTGTGCTCCAATTGATGGTTTCAAATACTCCTTGGGGTAGGTCTCCCTACTTTGGAGACATTGGCCTGGGAAGAATTCACATGGGTCTTTTCTCTCATTCAGGCAGGGCAATGTGTTTATAGGGCAAGACTGCTTCTTAGTAGTAGAGTACTTAAGAGTCTTACCACTCCCTACCAGGACCTAGTCTCACCTGCTGGTTTTCCATTTCAGAGTACACAGTCATTAATGAAGCCTGCCCCTGGAGCTGAGTGGAACATCATGTGTCGGGAGTGTTGTGAATATGATCAGATTGAGTGTGTCTGCCCCGGAAAGAAGGAAGTCGTGGGTTATACCATCCCTTGCTGCAGGAATGAGGAGAATGAGTGTGATTCCTGCCTGATCCACCCAGGTAAGTGTAGAATGGGAGACTTCAGGTTGCTTTCATGTTGTTGGAGGTAATGAACAGGAACAGGCTGAACACCTGAATTCTAGCAGGCAGCCATCAGGAGGTTGTAGTGCCATGATTATGAAAAGTGACACAATTCAGCTCATTCTAACTAAAGGGACAGGAATGAAAGGAGTCTGTACCCTTTTCAGGGTTAAACTTGTAAAGCTTTGTGCTCATTCACTCATTCATTTAACAAGCAGACTGAGCAGCTTTATGTACCATGTCAGATACTGGAAATACAACGATAAAACAAAAGACACACTTCCAGCATTCTCAGAGCTTATAGCCTGGGCGGGGGGCGGGTGGGGAGGGGGCAGGAAGGGGTGGTGGTGGTGGATATGGAGAACAGGCAGCTACCATACAATGTAGTTAAGTGCTATGATAGAGAAGCATGGGGTACTATGGCAGCATGGATGGGAATGGGGCAGGCGGGAGGAAAGTCAGTGAAGACTTGTTAGAGAAGGTGGGCAGCAGACTACACAAGGTCGGGGGGATTGGGAGAAGAAGTCAAGCCACAGAGGATAACATGTGCCCAGGCCCTGTCGCAAGAGGAAGCATGGGGTTTTGGGAGATGCAAGTAGCTCAGTCTGGCAGGAGAGGTGTGTATGTGAAGAGAGACCTGGATAGATGGAGAAAGGGAGGGAGAGGAAACGGGAGTGAATGAATGAGAAAAGATTAAGAGAGAGCGATCTGAAGGGAGGAACAGGAGTCAGATCCTAAAGTGCTTTGCCAGCTGTGCTCCCAAGTTTAGGTTGTATGCTAAAGATATTTTGGTAACACTGGAAATCTTTTAGTAAAGACGGGAAAGCAGATTTTTCTCTTTAGCTGTAGTAGGGAGAATGGATTGGAGGACAGGCATGACTAGAGGCAGGAGAGAAGTAACGGGGACCTTAATAAAAGTAGAAGCTCTATGGATGGAGACAAGTAGAAGAGTTTAAGATCTGAGTGTGGAGATCTATTGGGTGGGACAGGAGAGGAAAGAGAAGAACAGAGTGAAGCCTGATGCTCTGGCTTCTGAGCTGGACATTTGGGAAATGGTCCCAGTGATATGAATGTGTCTTTGGATGAAATGAGACCTTCTAGTGATTACTTCTTTGTGGTGATTATTGACCTTCTGTTACTTCCCACTCAATATGTACAGTCAAAATACTACATTTTAAAATCAGTTGATATAGTTTCTTTCTCTGTTTTGTGATGTCACCTATCTGGTAAACAAATAGGGTTGTTGTTTTTATGTGTTTTCTATATTTGAAAATACAAGCAATTGTATATTCATATATATTTTTCCCTTCTTACACAAAAGATAGCATATCATAAGCATTGGTAACCATCTTGCTTTTTTCTCTTATTATTATTATTTTTTGAGACAGGGTCTCTCTCTGTCACCCAGGCTAGAGTGCAGTGGTGCAATCATGTCTCACTGCAGCCTCTGTCTTCCAGGCTCAGGTAATCCTCCTGCCTCAGCCTCCTGAGTAGCTGGGACTACCGGCATATGCTACCATGCCTGAGCAATTTTTGTATTTTTTGTAGAGATGGAGTTTCTCCATGTTGCCCAGGCTTGTCTCTAACACCTGTGCTCAAGTGATCTGCCTGCATCAGCTTCCCTAAGTGCTGGGATTACAGGCATGAACACTGGTGCCTGGTCTTGCTTTTTTCTCTTAACAATATATGCTGGAGATCACGCCACGTCAGTATAAAACCATGTTCTTCATTTGTTTGTATGGTTGCATGTAACTGCACTGTGTGGATCACCATAGTTTATGAACATTTGGTTTGTTTCCACCCTTTTGCTATTAACAATACTACAGTGACTACCCTTAGGCATACATCACTTAGTATTTTTGCACTCTATCTATGAGGTAGATTCTTAGAAGAGGGATCACTGGGTCAAAAGGGGGTGCATATGTCACTTCCCAGCCTTGCTTTGCCATGTTTTCTCCATACATTTGGCATTTTTTTCTAGCAGTGCGTAAGAATACTGTTTTCCCTAAGCCTTGCAACAGAATGTGCCATTTTGGATGTTTGCCAGTCTCATAGGTGGGATCTCAGATGGTTTCAGTTTGCATTTCTGTCATGATGATAGATAATGATCTTCTCTCTGCTCTGGCAGTGAAGCAGGAGGATCAGGATCCAGAGACACCAATGGCAGGAATGTCAGTTGTGACTTCTAGTAGCATTTGGCAGCACCAGGGTCCTCACTGGGCCAATGTGGTTTCCTGTAATTCGAGTCTGTATAGCTCTGCATTTGGTCTCCTGGCCCTTCTAGCAACTTTGTGAACTATCTAGTGTATTTTTCCTTTTTGATTGATACATAATATTTGTACATGTTTATGGGGTACATGTGATATCTTGTTACTTGGATAGAATGTGTAATGATCAAGTCAGCATATTAGGGTATCTGTCACCCTGGGTATTTATTATTTCTGTATTTAGTGTCTTTTTAGGATAGCCTTGTTCATCCTGCTTACATCTAAGGACTCTGATGTGACTAGGCTAAGAAAGAGAGTTGGCCAGGGCTGCTGATATGGTTTGGCTCTGTGTCCCCACCCAAATCTCATCTTGAATTGGAATAATCCCCACAGGTCGTGGAAGGGGCCTGGTGGAAGGTAATTTAATCCTGGGGGCAGGTCTTTCCCATGCTGTTCCCGTGATAGTGAATAAGTCTCATGAGATCTGATGGTTTTATAAATGGGAGTTCCCTTGTACATGCTCTCTTGCTTGCTACCATGTAAGACGTGACTTTGCTCCTCATTTGCCTTCCACCATTGGAAGCCTCTCCAACCATGTGGAACTGTGAGCCAATTAAACCTCTGTCCTTTATACATTACCCAGTCCCAGGTATGTCTTTATTAGCAGTGTGAGAACAGGCTAATACAGCTGCCGAGGGCAGACTCGGTCCATCTGCCTCCTTAGCAGTGATGAGATAGGGAGTTAAAGAGGGGGAATTGGCATGTGAGTGAAGATAGTCTTTGGAAGGCACAATGACCCTGCAGGGACACAGTTATGGGTCACATGACTACTGGAATTTGACAAATCACATAGTCATATCTCAATATCCATGAGGGACTGTTTCCACAACACCTGCAGATACCAAAATCAACATATGCTCAAGTGCCTCAGTTGGCCTTATGGAACTCTGGGGCTCTGCATTCTGTGAATACTGTATTTTTTAGCCATGGTTGGTTGAATCCATGGATGTCAAACCTGTGAATACCGAGGGCCAACTGTATTAGCAAATCATGTTCTCTGATAGAAGAGGACACTGGAAGAAGGGACGCAAAATCAAGATGGTGTGGAAAGAGAGGGTCACGAGTCTCTCTTCTACAGCAACCACATGTATATACACTACAGCCCAAGTAGTACCTAATTTCAGCCAAAAGCAAAGAAACATACTATCAGTTCAAAAAACACTGTTTATCTCAAGAAGTTCAGAAGCTTGGATTAGCCATTCCTTTTTTCCTTCATTCATTCACTCAAATAATATTTATTGAACACTTACTATGCAGGAGCCACTGTATTAGGTTAGGTGCTGTGGATTCCTGACAATGTTGGACAACATACAGTCCTTGACTTGAGTCTATTATAGGAAAACAGATAATAGGCATTTAAAATTGAGCATGCTATCTGCAATGGCAGGGATAAGAGTTCGTATTTCGTGTTACAGATACTTGCTATGTGCAGGCACTTTAATTGTGTTAATTTAATTAAAAATGCAAACAGTCCTAAGAGGTAGATACAATGTATAATCTCCATGTTAGGCCATTCTCACATTGCTATAAAGAAATACCCGAGACTGGATAATTTATAAGAAAAGAGATTTAATTGGCTTACGGTTCTGCAGGCTATACAAAAAGCATGGTGGCATCTCTTTCTGGGGAGGCCTCAGGCAGCTTTTACTCATGGAGGAAGGCAAAGCATGAGTGAAAGTAGGAGCACAAGAGAAGAGGGAGGTGCCACACGCTTTTAAACAACAAGATCTCAAGAGAACTCACTCATTGTTGCAAGGAAGTACCAAGGGGATGGTGCTAAACCATTCATGAGAAATCCACTCCCATGATCCAGTCACCTCCCGCTGGGCCCCACCTCCAACACTGGGGGATTACATTTCAACATGAGCTTTGGGTGGGGACCCAGATCCAAATCATATCACCAGGTTTGACACATGAGGACACTGAGTCACAGAAAGCTTAAACAATTTGCTCAAGGACGCACAGCTGCACAATGGCAGAGCCAGAACTTAGTTCTCTGTCTTGTTAAGTGGGATTGAATCATTTGTACTTTTTCTCATGACCCCCACTCCCTCAAGAGACCATGTGTTTAAACTGGTCCTTGCTGGAGAATCACACAAACCCCTCTGGTGTGGTTTGCTGGTGGGGGCGGGGGGAGCCTGACACCTTCCAGGTGAGCCTCTTCTTAGACATGAGAGTTGTTTCCAATGGCATACTTTCATTACAGAAGTATATTACGTAGGAGAGTAATAGCACAGGAAGATAGTTACTATTATTAAATTCAAAAGTAAGTTACAAAAACAATGTACCATATGGAGTATAAGTCTAATTTTAAAAATGTATGTGTATATAGGCAGAGAAAGACTGTTAGCAATAGTCTGCATGGTGGGGTTTTAGATGTTTTTAATTTAATTCTTTTTGCTGGTCTAAATTTTCTAAAATTCCACAATAAATATGTAACAAATTTATATAAAATAATCTATATTGGTAGATTCTTCCTTTTCCTGCAGGCAATTTCATGTTACTTTGAAACACCAGCCACTACCTGGGAAGCTGGTTGAGACCACCCTTCTAAACTCCCCAGTCTGAACTCTGGTATTTAGAAGGGTTCAGAGATGAGAACCTTGAGATGAGAGGTTCTGTCTCAGGGCTCTGACACCTTTCTAGGCCCAGATGCTCTTAGTTGAGACAGGGCCCTGAGAAGGTGCAGTTGTGCTCCCATGCAGCTGATCAGAACCCCCATGTGCTTTGGACTAACACTCCTCTTCTTGGGAATGTTTCAGGTTGTACCATCTTTGAAAATTGCAAGAGCTGCCGAAATGGCTCATGGGGGGGTACCCTGGATGACTTCTATGTGAAGGGGTTCTACTGTGCAGAGTGTCGAGCAGGCTGGTACGGAGGAGACTGCATGCGTAAGTAGACCTTGACCTAGCTCCATCTCTAGTGCACAGTGTCTGAGAGTCTCAGCTTACAACAGACCAAGATTTATCTCCTTGGAATCTGAGTTCTGGAAAGCCTGCAGCCAGAGGGCTTTCTAGGCAAAACTAGAAAAACAAAGATGGGTTTCCATTTGTAAGGTATGGATTGTGAACATTTGTTTGAATTCTTGGCCACAGGAGATTTATGTCTATTCTTCAGTCTCCTCTTTCTAAGTGAGGCCAAGGCTTTCTGCTCTATCCATTTCAGAAGCAATTGCATGGTAGCCTTGGTCAGCAAAGAGTGAACACGTCTTCAGAAATATTGTCTGTATGTCTGTAGTGCATTGTACATATGAATTTCTGTTAGCGAATTTCTTGAATTCTGAATTAAATTCCTGGAACCCACAGCAAATTGCCAGCATGCCATTTGTCTGAGGAAAGGAATTCTTTTGGGACCTGCTTGAGCTGAAAGAATTACTTAGTTTTTATTAGAGTTCTGTTAGTTTCAACAATTCTTTGAAAATGGAGCAGAAATCTAATCTCTCGTTCAGTCCAAGATTCCCCTCTGCAGTGCCCTGATTGATGAAGGTCCCTCTGACAGTCTGTATCTGGAGCAATGTACAAATTGCTGTGACTTCACTAACTTATTTGATATACTTCCTACTTGAATCGGAAGCAGTTAGGATGGTCTTACAGTCAAATTTTATTCCTATGAATGATATTTCCAGTTTACAGAGATGGAGGATGGAGTGTGGTTTGTATCTTTGACTGATATAATCTGTACTGAAATACCATCAGTTTCAAGACTCTGTGGCTAGGGATGAGGTATACAGCCTGCAGCTGAGAAACTCAGCTATATCAGGAGGAGAGGGGGTTTGCTGGCACTTTCAGGTGAACTGGGGAGTTCAGTTATTTATAATACAGATACTTTTTTAAGTGTTGGTCTTGGTTGCAGATTTAAAACTTCGATGCCATTTTAGGTGGTTTCTAGTAAATTTAATTCAGTACCTGGCAGACTATATTCCAGGTAGATTAGCTGCAAGATTTAACCCTGGTCTTCTTGGCAACTGTTCCATGGAGACTGTATTGTATAATGAGCAGAATACAAGCTCCAAAATGAAACAGACCTGGGTTTAAATCATGTTTTTGTCTATCACCACCAGCGTGACCTTGGACAAGTCATCTAACTTGCTAATATCAGTGTCCTTTTTTCTTTTTTTTTTCTGAGATGAAGTCTCACACTATCACGCAGGCTGTAGTGCAGTGACGTGATCTGGGCTTACTGCAATCTCCACTTCCTGGCTTCAGGCAATTCTCCTGCCTCAGACTCCCAAGTAGCACATGCCCAGCTAATTTTTTTTTTTGTATTTTAAGAAGTGATAATAATGTTACCTACCTCACAAGGTTGATTTGAGGATTAAATGAGATGAGGTATGTGAAGCATTTAATGCTCTAACAAGAGTAAAACCTCAATTAATGTAATAAATATATCGTTATTATCCTATATGCTCCTTAATTACTGAATTGGTAGGTGATTCAGAAATATAACTACTCTTCTTCCTTTCCTTTATTTTTCTTTCTTCTGAGATGGGGTCCTACTGTATTGCCCAGGCTGGCCTCAAATTCCTGGGCTCAACCAATCCTCCTGCTTCAACCTCTCAAGTATTGGGAACTACAGGCACGTGCCACCATGCTTGACAAAACTACTTTCAATAATAGTTTCAGATAGTCATAATTAGAGCTGTAGTGCACAGCTTTAGATTTCACATTGACCTTTGGATTATATAAGATCACTTTGGGTTTTCTCTCCTTTGGATCATGTGGAAGGTTGCTCTTTCTCTGTGCACATGAGAAGGAAAGAAGGGGATTTGATGGGGTTGGAGTGGCAGGCAGGGGTGTGATCACGCATGGTCTTTGATGTGGTTTGACACCCAAATCTCACCTTGAATTGTAGTAATTCACATGTGTCAAAGGTGGAGCCAGGTGGAGATAACTGAATCACAGGGGTGGTTTCCCCCATACTGTTCTCCTAGTATTGAGTAAGTCTCATGAGATCTGATGGTTTCGTAAATAAACAGGAGTTCCCCTGCATAAACTCTCTCGCCTGCTGCCGTGTAAGATGTAAGCCTTTACTTCTCCTTTGCCTTCCACCATGATTGTGAGGCTTTACCAGCCATGTGGAATCGTGAATCCATTAAACTTCTTCCCTTTACAAATTACCCAGTCTCGGGTACGTCTTTATTAGCAGTGTGAGAACAGACTAATACAGCCTTGTAGGTAGGTACGCTAGGTAAGGAATTTAGATGCTATTCCAAGTGCAGTGGGGGGGCCAAGGAAGAGGGTGAAGTAGGGGATGGACCAAGTGCTCTGAGAACTAGATAAGAAAACAGTTAATTACAGGGAGAGGGGTTTCAGACAGGAGGTAAAGATTGAGCTATGCCTTTGCTCATATGTTGGCAAAACAGGAAGATATTTCAGGCAGGGGGATAGGATGGTAAGGGTGTGAAAATGTAAGGTGTGTTCAGGGAAGCATGTGAGATCAGGTGTGATTAGAGCAAGGCGATGGTGTTAGGGGTGGCAAGCTTGACTGTGAAGGGCATAGTGTGCCAGGGCTCAGACCTTGGACATGGGTCTGGGATGATGGATGGCTTAATCAGGGGAGTACCGTTTGACAGATAACTGTTGTAGCACAGCTCCACTGGAGTGGAGGAAGACCATATCCAAAGGTAGCCATTAGAAGTGAGATTGCAGTGGTTCAAGGGATGAAGAAGGGAGACTAGAGTGAGAAGAGCTTTGAAGGAAGAAGTGACAGGACTCAAGACTTGCTGAAGGCAGCGGTGAGGAGTCTCGAGAATTTGCCTTTCAAATTCTTAGTTTGATCAACTCTCTAGAAGTTGATGCTGTTAAGTGAATGATAAAAGGGAAAGGTTTTGGTGGGGAAAGAAGGTGAGTTCCAACTGAAATATGTTAGAATTTGGACATGTATAAGAGACCCTGCAGACAGTAGAAAATAGATTTGTGGAGCTTCAGAGAATTTTGGAGACTCGAAATATGCATATGGCTGTTATAGATGGAAGAATGAGCTGAACAGAGCACCATGGGCAGAGGAAATAGCAACAGATGTAAAAGGAACGGACAAGAAGACCACAAAGGAGACGGGAAAAGATAGAGAGGTGGGAGGAAAACCAGGAAGGAGTAGGGTTCTGGAAGCTGTGGGCAGTGTTTCAAAATAAGTCAGAAAGTTCACATAGGATGGAGGCAGTAAAGAGGCTTTTGTATTTGATGGCTAGCATGTGATTGGTGACCTGAGCAATAGCAGTTTCATATAAAGATTTGGCGGGGTGCAGTGGCTCATGCCTGAAAGTTCAGCACTTTGGGAGACTAAGACAGGTGGATCACTTGAGCTCAGAAGTTTGAGACCAGCCTGAGCAACATGACAAAACCCCATCTTTACAAACAAGGCAAAAATTAGCCACGTCACTGCACTCCATCCTGGGCAGAGAGAGATGCTGTTAAAAAAATAAAAAATAAAATAAAGAAAGGCAAGATTTAAAGGGGAAAAGTGGAGATACAGGATACAGACAACTTTTAAATAAGCTTAATCAAGCAAGGAAGGGGAGAATCAAGGTGATAGTTTATATTAGTAAATAAACAGCTGTGGAAAAATGCCAGTGAAGATGGGAAAGGCCAGGTGCAATGGCTTATACCTGTAATCCCAGCACTTTGGGAGGTTGAGGCAGTCAGATCACTTGAGGACAAGAATTCAAGGCCAGACTGATCAACAAAACAAGATCCTGTCTGTACGCAATATTAAGAAAATTTAACCAGGCATGGTGGTGCATGCCTGTAGTTCTAGCTACTCAAGAGACTGAGGAGGGAGAATTACTTCTGCAGCCTAGGATTTTGAAGCTGCAGTGAGCTATGATGGCGCCACTGAATTCCAGCCTGAGCAACAGAGCAGGGCCTCATCTCTGTCTCTTTAAAACAAACAAACAAAAAAGATGGGAAAGAGTTAAACAGGTTTTAAGCTAATGTGAGGAATGTGTCAGAGGAGAGACTCAAGATACTAAAGTAAGAATAATTGAAAAAGTTAAGACCATGTTACCCTAAAGCAGGAGAACTTCCTGTGCGATCAAGAACAAAGTGAGAGTTAAAGGAGAGGGAGTTTCCTTTCTGTCCTCGGTAGGCTGAGACAGGAGGGAAAAAATTATTTATAAGTAGTATACCCAGTTTCTTAGTAATTATATGGTAGACACTGTGCTGAACACTTTGATGTGCAACGTCTTGTTTTATCTGTACAATTACCCTATGAAAATACATACTCCCGTTTTATAGACGATGAAACTAAGGCTCAGAGATGTGAAGTAACTTGCCTGAGGCCATACACTTAGGGGTAAAGCCCAGGGCAATTCCAGACCCCTTACTCTTGTCTTAACCACAGTCCTAGCCTGCCTCCCGCTGGTGAGTTCCCCTGTTTTCTCTGGGAAGTAGGGAGTGAAATCTCTGCTGAGAAGAGAGTAGAAGTGAGGCTGGGGCTTAAAAGTACCAACGGTTTGGGGCAGCCACTTGAGGAACAAGAAAGGCACTAGCTGGTGTTAAGCTTAAAGCATGTCCAAGCAAGACAGAGGATCCAGCTGAAGCCAGAGCACTTACAGAGGTGATGCAGTCAGTTAGGATGTTGGCTGATGCTCTCCGGAAGTGCAGTAGCAGAAGTGAGTAAAACCAATTGTTTTGTTGATCCAAGAATAGGCTGAGACGTGACTGACCAGGGACCCTGGCTGGGAAGGACATGAAACCATGTCCTTAGGGTTAGGGTTAGGGTAGAGGGGGAATAGGGACAGGAGGTTTTAAGTGGAAAAGCAGGCTTGGTGGTAATAAAGTAATGGAACACGTAGATGGAAAGGGTATTATGGTCAGAGACTAGAGTTTCTAGGTTGAAGCTTTCAGGGTGTAGTGATGATAAAGTGTTCAGTTTTTCTTTTTCTGTTTAACAATCTCAAAGGACAAATGTTTGTTTTTCTTTCTCATGGGTCTGTGAGTTGGCAGGGGTTCCACTGATTTCAACTGGGCTGGCCTGGGTTGTGCTTCAGGCTGCAGGGCTCAGGCTGAAGGGATAGCAGCCATCAGGGCATGCTCTTCTCAGGGTGGGTCACAGAAGCACAAGAGGCCAAGCCAAACACACAGGTGCACTTAAGGCCTCTGCGGACATTACACTCACCCACATTCCATGGACCATAAGAAGTCACATGGCTAAGTTCCCAATCAGTGAAGTAGGGAAGAAGGAAGTAGGGCTGGACAAATATTTCTAAACAATACTCTAATCACTCCATGTGAGTAAGTGGATTTGTTCAGGAGACAGAAAGGAAAGAATATTTGCATGCAGGAGGTCAATAAAGCAAATGGTAACAAAACAGAAGGATAGCAGTCACCCAAACATTATGAAACAGAAAATATTAAAATTCAGAAATCCTGAGCATGTGTCTTTTTAAATAGCACCTACTGGTTGAGTCTTGGGTTGCACCTTGGTGTAAGAGGCTGTTTATGGAGTCTCATTGGTTGGGCTGGTGATTGTGTCCATGTGAGGGTCCAGGTTTTGTCAAGGACAGCAGAACTGTCTCAAAGCAACCATTCTATCACGTAGGCAAGCAGAACAGAGAGCTCATGCCTTCATTCATTAATCTACCCCTTCCAGCCAAAAGATATTTCTTGAATGGATGCTTCTAGGTGCTGGATATACAATAATAAGCAAGACGAACCTGGTCTCTGACATCTAGAGCTTGTGCTTTAGAGAGGGGAATTTTTTTTAAGTTGAAAAGAATGGAATGTGGTCAGTGCTATGAAATTTACAAGACAAATTAATGATCAAATTCCTGTCGGATTCTGTGTTGGTTCAATTGTGCTCGTTCAATTCCATTACGCTTGTTCTGAAAGTCTCTTTCCACACAGTGTATGTTACCACTGCCCTAAGCACTGATGGAGCATTTCTTATGGAGCACTCAGCTGGTCACCAGGGAATACAGTGATTCTGCAATGAGTTTACAATCCATCTGTGAAAACAGGGCTTGACCATAAGAAGACATCCATATGACATTATTAGGTTCTTATCACCCCCGCTTTATACTGGCACTAAATAAATGTGCAGGGAATTCCTAGGAAGAAGTAACTCATTTCATTCTTTGTTGAATGCCTGCCTGGTACTGGGCACTATGCCGCCTGCCTATATTAAGGGTGGCCTGTGCATGGCTGGGACACAGCTCTGCAGCCCCATGGCAGTGCAAGCATTTTCCCACTAGATGGCGCCCAAGCGATCCTTTCAGAACGTTATGCTGAAGGCGCTTCCTACTGAGAATCTCTGAAGAGCCTGCTTCCGGAGTACCATACAGAACCTTAGAAGGAGGGAGGAGTGGTGGGCAAGTGCCAGATCAGAGCTGTTTTATGTGTGAGTTAGAGAGCATCTGACACTGAACAGATGCAGTAGCACCTTTATTTGCTCACTGTCCTTGACAATGTTTGTGATATTAACCTAACTAATGACAACCTTAAATTCATTATGCAATTGATTCATGCATAACCATTGACAGGTCGTATTATCCAGGAGAATAGGCAAATGGCCTGAGTCTATTGAGCCCAGGAGAGAACTCATTCACATCTTTCTGCCCAAGAAAGCTGGGTTTAGTAATCTCAGAATATCCAGACTAGGAGCTAGTTGCACTTTATTGCCATTAATAAAAAAGAACTGTTCTTTCTACCTTTCTCTACTTTTTAATGTAAAAACTTCAATTCTACAGATAAATGAAATAATAGTGTACATCCACATGCTCCTTACCAGGATTCGCCAGTTTTTATCATTCTCCAACATCTGGCTCTCTCTCTTTTTTTTCTGCACTATGAGACTCATGAATTTTAATTTTTTTCTTTTTCATAGTGTTATCATGATTTTTCTTTTGATACTTAGATTGTCTCAGATCTGGCCCTTTAAGCTGGCTGTACCTCATTGCTCCTCGAGCATTTATTTACATTCTACCCCTAACCCTCACATGTTTCCAGTTCACCATGATTTTCTATGCCCAGGTCTTGAAATGAGCTATTTCTCCATGCATTCTGGTTCCTTATAGTGGGAAATTATATTTAGGAACTGCGATTTGGGTGCTGGCTATTAGAGATGCTGATCTCCAAAGTCGAAACCAAGGCTTCCTCTTAGGGTTTCTTAAACTCAAAAGTTGAGCTCTGAAGTGGATCCACTCTGCTGACTTCAACTGTTGACCACCAGAGTGGTGTTGGTTTAGCTTTGCCCTAGGCTGAGTTCCTTGGCCATCAAAAAAGAGCAGCAGGAGGGCCCAAGAGCGACCCAGAATGCCACACTTCTCACTGGCATGGCAGTGATACCAGCCTTTCAGTCCCTGAAGGATGCTGGGCATCTAAGGAGGTTAGGAAAGCAACCCAGATGAGAGGATTTATGGGGAGAGATTATAGGTCCTTAATACATTTATCTTCTTAGTCATATTTTGGATAGAGGCAGAGGAACAGAGGAACTGGCTATAAGCCATGCCCAAAACTGTTTGTAGGGCAAGAGTTATCAGAGAGGAAGAGGATTTACACAGGCTGATTCCTGAGCAATAAGCAGGAATGATTAAGAGCAAACTTGAGGGGAGTGGGGGAGAAGGCTTACAAAGCTGCGTGTTACTAACTTTTGGGGCTGCCCACCAGAGGAGCTGCAGAATCACCTAGGGTGGAGTCACTGAAAGCTGCCTCATCTCACTCCAGCCTTTTGTGTCCTGATGCTTCCAGAAAAAGAACAGTGCCCAGGTTGATTCAGACTGGGGATAGTATTAGGTGGCAGTTAGCAGCCTGGGCTTGGATTTGAATCTCTATTCCTTTCCTGACTTTGGTCAAAGTTACCCCGATCCTTGTAAATCTCAGTTTCCTCATTTACAAAATTGGAATCCCAATAGTGGCCCTCAGAGTTTTTGTGAAGATTAAGTGAAGAACTATCTATAAATTCCTTAATGTGGAGTCTGGTATATAGTCAGTGCTCAATAAATCGTGGATGGGGTCTGGTATATAGTAAGTGCTCAATAAATGATGGATGATATTTTTATAAACAAGAGCCATGAAATGAGCTCTCTTTGTTTCTTATTGTTTTAGGGGGCAGGGGAAGAAATCAATATAGGGCCAGAGAAGAAAGATAATAAAAGAAAAGTCCTTAAGGTTAAAGAATACACACTGGACACAAGGAGGTAGTCTTCCCTAGACAAAGTATTGTATGGCAAATAGTGTTTTATATTTTATGTACTGAAGCTGTTTGACCCCAGAGAATTAGTGTTTAAATCTTTGTAGAGAATTTAATGTTGTTAAAGAACTCATCAATCATAGCTCAGCTTCTGGTGAAGGTATAGAAGGACATGAAAGACCTTCCCTCCTGCTCTAACAGTAATAAATCACTAGATTTCTTTGGTTAATAAATTAAAATAACAATTTTCATTAAAATCATAGTATTTCTGTTAATATGAAATCTAAAAGAATCTGAACTCCAGAGGGGTGATTTCTTCCAGGGTGAGCAAGAGATTTGGAATTCTTCCTACTTGAAGCAGCTGCTAAGGTTGAGGGCAGGGCGGGTGCGGGGAAGGGGGCTACGAGGGGAGGAGGAGCCAGGAAAATTTTGGAATCTATGGGCTGACCAGTTGAACTTAAATCTAGAGGAGACCCCAAAGCAAAGACAATCATCTCTAGCAAGCATTTTCTTAAATGGAATTTGCTGTACATGCAGAGGCTGGAATGAGGCTATGAAGCAGAAGATTTTGGGATATTATCACCTTTCAGCTTCACAAGCCTGCTTCTCAAAGTCTCACGGTCTCATGGGCTCACAGCTTCTCAGTCTTGTAGTCACGGGAGTGCAGGAAGCTGGGGGAAGGAGGAGATGAAAATCAAAGAGAAATTTCCTTAGGTTTATGGGGTTTGAATTTCAAGACTCTTCTGGTGAGGTTATAGCTTCAGTTCTTCCCCAAATCAGCTTAATTCTTGATTGGGTCAAACTGATTCATCCATGATCATTTCTCCCACCAGCCTAATAGAGGAGAGGATGTTTCCAATCAAAAGAAACAATAGATTGCCTGTTGTGAAGAAGCAAGAAAATAAGATCTACATTCAAGAGAGCAACCAGTCAAAAGAAATAGAGCATGGATAATAGAATGAAAATTTTCAAACAAGAAACTTTTATATAACTTTAAAATAAATGCACTAAAAGATTGACAGGAAAAGATAATGAATGAAGATATGAAAAATTAACAAAATCAATGAGCAAAAATTGCAAACATTCCTATACACCAACAACAGATAAGCAGAGAATCAAACCGTGAATGAACTCCTATTCACAATTGCTACAAAGAGAATAAAATACCTAGGAATACAGCTAACAAGGGATGTAAAAGACCTCTTCAAGGAGAACTACAAACCACTGCTTAAGGAAATAAGAGAGGGCACAAACACATGGAAAAACATTCCATCCATATGGATAGGATGAATCAATATTGTGAAAATGGCCATACTGCCCAAAGTAATTATAGATCCAGTGCTATTCCTATAAAACTACCATTGACATTCTTCACAGAATTAGAAAAAAACACTTTAAATGTCATATGGAACCAAAAAAGAATCCATATAGCCAAAACAATCCTAAGCAAAAAGAACAAAGCTGGAGACATCACACTACTGGGCTTCAAAGTATACTACAAGGCTACAGTAACCAAAACAGCACGGTATTGGTGCCAAAACAGACATATTGACCAATGGAACAGAACAGAGACTTCAGAAACAACACCAAACATCTACAATCATTGGATCTTTGACAAGACTGACAAAAACAAGCAATAAGGAAAGGATACCCTATTTAATAAATGGTGCCTCAAAAACTGGCTAGCCATATGCAGAAAACTGAAACTGGACCCCTTCCTTACACCTTATACAAAAGTTAACTCAAGGTGGATTAAAGACTTAATGTAAAGCCCAAAACTATAAAAACCCTGAAAGAAAATATAGGCAACACCATTCAGGACATAGGCATGGGCAAAGACTTAATGATGAAAATGCCAAAAGCAATTGGAACAAAAGCTAAAACTGACAAATGGGACCTAATTAAACTAAAAAGCTTCTGCACAGCAAAAGAAATTATCATCAGAACAAATAGGCAACCTACAGAATAGGAGAAAAGTTTTGCAATCTACTCATCTGACAAAGGTCTATTATCCAGAATCTACAAGGAACTTCAACGAATTTACAAGAAAATAAAACAAACAACTCCATCAGAAAGTGGGCAAAAGATATGAACAGACAGTTCTCAAAAGAAGACATTTGTGGCTGGGCATGGTGGCTCATGCCTGTAATCCCAGCACTTTAGGAGGCCGAGGATGGTGGATCACTTGAAGTCAGGAGTTCATCACCAGCCTGGCCAACATGGGGAAACCCCGTATCTACTAAAAATATGGAAATTAGCCAGGTGTGGTGGCACCGGCCACCACAGTTACTTGGGAGGCTGAGGAAGGAGAACTGTTTGAACCCCGGAGGCAGAGGTTGCAGTGAGCTGAGATCGTGCCACTGCATTCCAGCCTGGGAAACAGAGCAAGACTCTGTCTCAAAACAAACAAAAAAGAAGATATTTATGTGGACAACAAACATATGAAAAAAAGCTCAACATCACTGATTATTGGAGAAATGTAAATCAAAGCATGCCAGTCATAATGGTGATTATCAAAACGTCAAGAAACAATAGATGCTGGTGAGGCCATGGAGAAACAGGAACATTTTTACACTGTTCTGCTGGTGGGAATGTAAATTTGTTCAACCATTGTGGAAGACAGTGTGGTGATTCCTCAAGGATACAAAATCAGAAATACCATTTGAGCCAGCAATTCCATTACTGGGTATATAACCAAAGGAATATAAATTATTCTACTACAGAGACACATGCACATGTGTGTTTATTGCAGCACTATTTACAATAGCAAAGACATGGAACCAACCCAAATGCCCATCAATGATACACTGGATAAAGAAAATGTGGTACATAATACACCATGGAATATTATGCATCCATAAAAAGGAATGGAATCATGTCCTTTGCAGGGACATGGATGAAGCTGGAAGCCATCATCCTGTCAGCAAACTAACACAGGAACAGAAAACCAAACACTGCATGTTCTCACTCATAAGTGGCAGCTGAACAATGAGAATACATGGACACTGGGAGGGGAAATAACACACACCAGGGCCTGTCAGGGGGTGAGGAGTGAGGGGAGGGAGAACATCAGGACAAATATCTAATGCATGCAGGGCTTAAAACCTAGATGACAGGTAGATAGGTGTGGCAAACCACCATAGCACATGTATTCCTATGTAACAAGCCAGCATGTTCTGTAGGTGTATCCTGGAACTTAAAGTAAAATAATTTAAAAAAAGAAAAAAACTTGAGGAGAGATTTAGAAAGTATTTAAAAAAAAAAACAAAAAACAAAAGGAACAAAATGGAAATCCTAGCACTGAAAAATACAATAAGAAAGAAAGCAAATGGAAATCCTAGAACTGAAAAATGTATTATCTGAACTAAAACAAAAATTCATTGGAGGAGATTAACAGCCTATTAGTCACAATGGAAGAAAGGATCAGGGAACTTAAAGACAGGTCAATAGAAATCAACCAAACTGAAGCACAGGGAAAGAGACTGAAAGTATTTAACAATCTTAACTCTTTGTGTTACCCTAGCCAGACCCTGTCCATTAAGTTGTATTAGCACGGTTATTTCCATGTGAGTGTTTTGTGGTAACCCTGGCAAATTTGGGAAAGGAAAGACTTTCTGCAGCAAAGTGGTAGATACTATTCTTTCTAGACAACCATTTTTTCAACTAAATGGGCAGGCCATTTGACACAGGGTGGTGGGAGGGGCTTTAAAAATGGTGTGATTGGACAGGAATAAGTTTGAATTGGTTTTTTGGTCTAACCACTCATTTAGTTAATAGCTATGGTAATTGAGCACTGACTTGATGAACATAGAGGTATAAACAGGACAGAAGATATCCCTGCTCTCATGGAACTGCGTCATGGGAGATGCAGGAAATTCAGTAAACAATCATCATAGAATCAGGTGGGTTGGGGTTACAGGTCAACTCACAGGCTGAGCTGTGGACTTCTCATTGTTCCTGATGAACACCTGAGACCCTGATAAAAGCCAACACTTAGCACTTACTATGAGCCAGGCATCATTCGGAGTACCTTCCTGTACTGACTCATTTAATCCCCATTACAACCCTGGTCACAGCCATGTGACAGACAAGGACACTCAGGCACAGAGTGGCAAATATCTTTTCTTTGTCATACAACTTGTAAGTGGCAGAGCCAAGATGCAAATTCAGAAGCCAGCCCCAGAGCCCCTTCTTTTATCCTGTCCATGAAGCCATTTCTTTATGTAAGAGGCCCTTGAGGTCTTCATCATCCAGGCCTTGGCTCTACTAGTGCTGTCTGGGATGGTGAGCCTGATGGGTTTAGGGTTCTAGCCAGTGATGAGATGAGACTCTCATGAGCCCTGGAGCAGTGAATCAGAACCTGAGCTGTCCCTGCAATTCCTGGGCCAAAACAGTCAGTGCCTCAGATCTAGACATGACTCAAGAAAAATAACAATATATGTTGCCACTTATTGAGCATTTTTATGTACCAGGTGCTGTGCTAAGTGCTTTACAAATACTATCTCACTTAATCCCTAAGACAAGTGAGAAAAACACATGGTTGTAGGTACAACTATTCTCATTTCCAAATGAGAGACCTTGGCTCAGAAAATATAGCGGACTTTTTTAGAGTCACACAACTAGTAAGTGGCCGAACTAAGATTTAGACCCTGGCTGGCCTCACAGACTGTGTCATCTTTGAAGGAGGAAAGAAAATGCAATTGCCTTTCTCAGTCTGAATGTTTTTCTTTTTAAGTCCTCCTTTTCTAAGAGGAAACAGTAAAGAAAAACAAAACCCAACTACTACTTAGAAGTGTGTGTGTCTCCCCAGCAATCCCCTCCCCTGCCCCACATGCTGAAGATAAGAAGACTTTTGTCTGAGGCTAAGGGTGTTCATTTTTGTTGAGGGTATTTTCCAGCTGTCTTACTGGTCTAGAAATTAATAAAGATTTCCTTTCAGTTCTGTAGAAGCAGAGTCTACCAGCTGTCCCTCCTGTTTGGGCATGTAGCCATGGGGCAAGGTTGGAGATGAGGCCAGGATTTGAGAGCTCAGGGCACAGTCCAGCTTCACTGACAGATATCACTACACACACACACACACACACACACACACACACACACACACACTCTCTCTCTCTCACACACACACACACACACACACACACAACTGCTGCAGTAAGACATTGTTAAGGAATCTGAGCACATCTTCCAGGCTCTTTGCCTGCTCTGGTCTTTCAGACTCAGGACCACCTGCTAGGTTGGCCAGCGATACTTCCTTGGCAGGGACACTCAGCTGTGTTCACTGTTCTGCCCTGGACAGAGAGGTGTAGTCAGGCTGCCCCTGCGCCCAGGTTCGCCAGCTCTCCAAGTAGAGTCAAGAGTGGAGAGGGAATTGAAGGAGTTCCTTGATGTGGGGAGGGAGTGCAGCTCCCTCCTCCTCTTGCTCTTTCCCTAATATTCCTCTTCCAAACACATTTCCAAGAAGTGGCCCCTTTGTCTCTGGTTGGTTGGAAGTTGTTCCCCATCTTGGGGCCAACTCTGCCTCCCCTTCAGAGTGAAAAGGAACCTCATTAAGAAGAACAGAGATGTTGCATGTGTTTAGAATCCTGGCTACTTCTGAAGGACAGCCCGTGAGCCTGCAGAAACAGGTGGTCCAGCATTTCACGTGGTCAGGGATCGGGCACCTGGGTGAGGATGGGGACTAAGCCCTCCAGAGGCTGCAAGAGACCCTGGAGCTGGCCAAAGCCCAAATGGATGTGCCAAGGAAGCTTAAATGGGGATGAGCACCGCCTTCCTTTGGATTTGGGGAGGGGCCTGAGGCACAGCTGTCTATTTCCAGCTTCCATATGGAGAGAAGAAACTGGGAGCAGGCTGGCAGCATTTGCTTCTGGTTCTAACTTAGGGTGCCCAGCAGGAGGTTTGCTGAGGGAGCTGGGATTTAACACCTTGCAGGCTGGGAAGCTGCCAGTCCCTGAGGGGCGGGGGCTGTGCAGGAAGGCTTCTTTTGTTGTCCCTCACACCCCCGCATATCATTTCCGTAGCCCAGCAGCAGATGGGTAGAAGGGGGCGATGAGGAGTGTGAGGTGTGCAGGAAGAAGGAACACGCATTTCAAAAAGGGGAGCGGGCAAAGATTCCATGTATCTTTCTTAGGGGTGGAAAAATTCTGCCATTTTAAAATGGAGTGGGAGAGGACTGGATCAGAATGCCCCTAAGACAGTTTAATGTACCAGCAAAGACTCAGTGTTGATACTAGACAAATCCAAGGTCAAATCTCTGCTCCCACTCAATATAAACAGCTAATATTTACTAATTTTCCTGCGAAGAGTTTTCCATGCACGATTTGCTTTAAGCCTCACAAAACCACGTGCAGTAGCTGCCACTTTTATTCACATTTGACTCAAGTTAACTGAGGTTCTGACAGAGGAAGTAACTTGCTCCAGGCTGCACAGCTAGGGAAAATAAAGCTGAGTTTCAGACCAAGGGCAGTCAGATTCTGCAGTCTCTATTCTTAACCGCTGCTTTACCGTTAGGACAATGATTTACAGTCTTCTAACTTCCTGGCCTCTGGGTTTAGGGAAATCATTTAACTTTTCCACCTTTGGTGTTTCACATCTAGAAAATGGGGGAGATGAATGTCGTTCTCTTTGGTTTCTTATGAAGATTAAATGAGAAAATGCAAAGCTTTAGTGCCTGGGCTATAATCATATCATAATCCATTTATTCAGCAAATATGCATTGAGCACTTGTTATATGCCAACTACGATTCTAGGTGTACAAGCTAGGAAATATCCCAGCTCTATCAAACGGAGTAAGCAAGTAAGTGAAATAATTTCAAATAGACATGTATATTATGAAGAAAACAAAACAGAGTAAAGATATTGACCGCAGAATTTGAAGGGCCTATTTTAGCTGGATGACAGGGAAGGCCTCTTTGAAGAAGTGACAGTCGAGCTTATTATTTCTATTATTATATTTTTTGAAATGAAGTCTTGGTCTGTCACCCAGGCTGGAGTACAGTGGTACCATCATATAAGCTTAATTTTTACAGGAAAGAGATATGGAAGAAGATGAGCGTTCTGGGTTTAGGAAACAGCAAGTACAAGGGCTGGAGTTGGACACAGAAAGCAGGCTGCATCTGGGGAAATGTGGACAAGCAGATGAGTATACGTGAGATTGGGAGGAGAGTGGATTTAGGCAGCCAGCAAGGCAGGGCTGCAAATGTCCTAGCAAGGTGTTTGCACAGTGGAGAATTGTTGGAGGGCTTGAATCAGGAGGATAATGTGATCTGATTCATTTATTTAAAAGGTGGCTTTGGATGCTGGGTGGACGATAGAATGTTGGAGGACAAGGGTGAATGGCAGGTGTATTAGTCTGTTTTCATTCTGCTATGTAGAAATATCTGAAGCTGTGTAATTTATAAAGCAAAGAGGTTTAATTGACTCACAGTTCCAGGTGGCTGGAGGGGTCTCAGGGAGACTCACAATCACGGCAGAAGGGGAAGCAAACACGTCCTTCTTCACATGGTAGCAGGAGAGAGAAGTACCAAGAGAAGGTGGGAAACCCCTTCTAAAACCATCAGATCTCGTGAAAACTCACTCACTATCACAGGGACAGCATGAGGGTAACCATTTCCATGAGTCAGTTACCTCCCACTAGGTCCCTCCTATGACATGTGGGAATTAGGGGGAACCACAATTCAAGATGAGATTTGGGTGGGGACACAGCCAAACCATATCACCAGGAGATCAAGGAGGAATGAGATTACACAGAGAGATGATGGAGGCTGGGTCTAGACAGGAGTCCCAAGTGGAAAATAGTGGATGATGCTTCCTGTCATTGGCACAGGACAGCAGCAATTAAGATCTTAGTGAAGAGACAGATTGTATGACCTAGCAGTAGTTTTCACAAAAGTCACAAGCCTCAGACCTCATAGCTTTGTCAAAAGTGGAGTTTGGGCTCTTTTCCTAACACTAGAAATATTACTACTGTCATCTTGCCATGGTGCAGTATCCACTGATAATATTTTCATTTTTAGTTATGAATTTTTATACTTTTGGGGAGTTATTGGATATAACTATATACCAGTTTAAAATGTCAATCTGGATTTCTGTATAGAAATAGGGAAGGTAAATTTTTTCTGTGAATAGCAAGATAGTCAGTATTTTCATTTTTATGGGGCTTACTATCTCTTGCTACAATTGCTTAACTCTGCCATGATAGTTCAAAAACAGCCATAGGCAATACATAAATGGATGGGTGTTGCTGTGTTCCAATAAAACTTTATTTACAAAAGCAGGCAGTGGGCTGTATTTGACCCAAGGATCATAGTGTGCCACCCCCATGTAGAGAATATCATTTATTTCATGACCCAAATAATTTTTCCATAAAACCACTTCAAGACATTTTCCCCAAACTCTTGGGTACAAAAATACAGTGCATCTTCTATACCATGCTTATCTTAACACTATAAAACATGATATAATTTAAAGACTATTCATTCCAGTGTTTTTCAAATCGTAGGGAATCCTTGGAGGTAACTGAACAGACTAGGTAAGGGTGGGGTAGAGGGTTTTGGGCCCCTGCTTCTGTTTTAACCAAAGCCCCTTTTTGATACATTTAGTTGTATTGGTGATCTTGATAAAGAGTTTATTTGAACAAAAGAGGTGGGAGCAAGAAAAAAACTGAGAATGTTATCAATTCGTTCCAACTGTTTGGAGATAATCTCTCCTTTCCACTGTCATGCATTAAAGAGGTATTTATTACATAACTGCTCATAGAATAAATTAATGCATAAATTTCCTGCCTGGTTGGTAGAGGGAAGAGAGTAGAGCCATGGTGAGGGTCTACTTTCTGAGCCTTTTAAGGTAGGGGGTAGCAGGCTGGCATTTGTCAGGCCTGGAGAGGAAGGATGATAGGGTTGCTTGAACTTTATATTCAAACACAGTTAGGTTTGAGTCTTTGCTTTGTCACTTAGTGGCTAGACAAGTTATTTGTTAACTCTCTGATTATCTATCTGCTTTCTCTATCTGTTTATTATCTACCTGTTTATCTAGCTCTGATTTTCTATCTCTTTTCCCAGCTGGAAAATTGTGAGGACACCACTTTCCTTCCCAAGCTGTTGGGTGGATTAAATGAATTAATCTATGTAAATTACCTAGCACGTTGCCCGCTGCTTGAGAAATATTAATGTCCTTCTTCCTTTTCCTTATTCATCCTGTTCTCGGGGGTGTGGCATGTACTGAAAGTCTCTTTGAGACCTTGTCCAGTCTCTTTCCTATTGACCTCCATTTTTATGTCCTAATCTCTTCTTCTCTTCTTAGGATGCGGCCAGGTTCTGCGAGCCCCAAAGGGTCAGATTTTGTTGGAAAGCTATCCCCTAAATGCTCACTGTGAATGGACCATTCATGCTAAACCTGGGTTTATCATCCAACTAAGGTAAGGAGCTGGGGCCAGAATTTGGGAGTCTGAGGTTATAAGGACACGGCAATGGGATGGAAGGCCCTTGGTCACTGGCCTTTGGAACCTTTATATATTGGAGGCTTTCTTTTTACCACTCTGTGATTCTCTGGGCTAAGACCAGGCTGGAACTACAGCCAACTAAATTCTTGTCATCATCGCCTTAGAACTGTGGGGCTCAGATGGTTTTGACCTAGGAATAACACCAACAAAGCAAAATACTGAGAGCAATCTACCCATGCACACATCTTAAACAGTGTTTCATCCTCACTTAGGACTGGGCTGGCTCCTTTGAAGGGATGTAAAGAAGTAAAAGGTACAGGCCTAACTTTCAAAGAATTATACTTTAGATTGGAGCTGATGCTTGTCACAGCTCCTTTAATTGGGGCTCTCCAAAAAAAAGCAAACATCCCACAACAAACAAACTAAATCTCTCACCTGTGTGGAAGAAGAGTCATTTCTTTTTATGGAGCTTTAGGGCCCTCGCAAGTGTTTAGTTTATGCTATAGACCCTGTTTTATTGTATAAAAAGTCCAAAGTTTAGACCCTGTTTTATTGTAACTGTTGATACATGCTACACGAGGGTCCTGTTTTGTAAGAACTGTTCATGACTGCATCCTAGTGCTGGAACGGTTCATGGCACACTATAGTTGCATGATGAATACTTGTTGCATGAATAAATGCCAGAGAACTGCTTTCTGACTCCAGTGTATCTTCTCTTTCCTGGAAAACACCTCCCCTTTTCCTCTCTAATGGGAAAGTGGCTCACTCACCCCTAGAATGGATAGGGTCATTGTCCACTTAGCTCTTCTCATTTTAACCCGGTGCTGAAAGTGAACGGATTTAAAATCCCTGATCCTCTAGGGCACAGGCTTTCACTAAGCATTTTCTGGGTGGATAAATGGACACAGGTAATGCTCCTGGCTCCTTGAATATCTGTTTGTCCTCCAGGAGGGGGCAACCTGGTACCCTGAATTAAAAAGATCCAACAAAACAGGTCCCCTTCTCAATCCTTGTATTCAAAACTAGTGCTTGACAGCTTGTATTTCCACTCCCTGAGGACCTGGGGTTGAGAGTGAGTCTCATTAATTCCTAGAGGAAGCCTGGCTCAAGGAACAAGCAATGAACCACTCCATTCTGCCCAGTGGGCTCAAGGCTGGGTCTGCAGGGATAATAAATGTAGGTGTTAAGTGCCGCATATTAATATTGCAACAGCTCAGGGACCAAGACAAATGGTCCTCTCTGGGCCTCTGAGGAGCTTCTCCAAAGTCCAAGATGCAAAAGGAAATTCTAAAATAGCAAAACAGTGGAGGATTGAGAAGTATATTAGCTGCCCAGGAAAGGGCCTTAGGGAGACATGGAAATGTGTGGATTTCTTTTCCTGTAGTGAAGTCTGGAGCACCTGTCCAGGGATAGTAAAAATGATGGAAACACTGGGAAGCATAGGCACAATGTTCGGCCCCAAAGCCCAGCAGGTGTCCCTGATGCCCCTTTTCCATCACCTGCCACCAGATCACCACAAAATCTTACTCAAAAAATAGTCCATCCACGTCTCTCTGTCACCATTGTCACCATTCTACTTCAAGCCATGGCCATCTCCCTTTGGGATTCTGTCATGACCTCCTAACTGGCCTTCTGGCTTCCACTCCTGCCAGCTCTGCCATCTCCTCTCTGCAGAGTGGCTACAGGGAGCCTTTAAAATCTGAATCCAACATTATCCTCTTGTTGAAACTTTTCAGTGGCTTCCTATAGACTTGGAATAAAATCTAGATTCCTCACCACACAGGATCTGTCACAGGCTCTCCTTGCTGGCCTCGGATCTTATCACTCTCCCCCTCATTCACCACCTAGTAGCATCCCTGGCTTCCTTTCAGTTCCTGGAACATGCCAAACTCATCACTGCCCCAGGGCCTTTGGACTTACAGATTCCGCTGCCTGGACCACTCTGCCCCATGACCTTCACATGGCTGGCTCTACTGTATCATTCAAACCTCTGCCAGCTGTCACATCCTCAGACGGGGCTTCTTTGACCACCTTGTGTCAGAAACTTAACACCTTAGTCACTTTTTATGCTCTTATCTGGTTAATTGGATTCACAGCACTCAGCACTCTAAAATTACATTCTTTTTCAGTCTCCTTGCTTATTATTTATCGTCTAACCCAGAATTAATCTCCATGAGGGCTGGCATGTGCCTAGTGAGTAGTTGGGGCACTGCTATGCTGACAGCACCTAGGACAGTGTCTGGCACAGAGCTGGCCTCCACAAATATGTGTTCAGTAAGAGAACAAATGGACAAATGAATGCATGAACGCAAATATAGTTGCAATGTCTCTTCAGCTTCAAAAAAAGCCGTGGTTTCTGTTACGTGGTAGCCTCTTCCTTACTCTGTAGACAAAGATACCAAGGCCAAGAAAAGGAATGGATTCCTCAAGACACACAGTGAGCAAGTGGTGGCATCTGGACAGGAAATCACGTGTCCTCTTAGATGTCAGAGCATGCTGTACGAAATGTGATTCACAGGACTTATATCCCAAAAGCTCTGTGATCAACCTTCTGTGAAGTAAACACTGATGAAACTCAGTTGTTGGATTTCTTGTTAGTAGTACCTTTTAGAAAACTTAAAATCAATGTACTGATTGTCACTATATTCCAGTGTTCCCTGATGCTGGCATATTGGGTTTTTACTACACATGGCAGAAATATCCCTACTCCCCAACATTTTAGGCAGCAGTTATGAGCCTTTCTATTTCTATTTTGTCTCCAGAGTGTGGAGGAGAAGATACAGATACACATTTTGTGAACTTGATACGCAGGTATTCCCTTGAGAATCCTTGAAATGCTTTTGCCTCTCTTGCCCTCGGATGTGGCTGCTTCTTTTCTTGTCTCTTCAAATCAGGGGCTTGATGTCATCTTCTGTGTTTTGAATCTGGTGTATCTCAATGTTTTCAAGCCCAAGGCCCCTTTTAGATAAGCACAGATGTGTCAGGTTTCCTTAACCCCTGAAATTCTGACTCGGTGCTACTTTCTCTAGTCTTTGGGTGAGGATTATTGTCACCTAGAAGATAACTACCTTCTGATTCTTCCATCAAACAGAAGAGTGTACAGAGGTTTGTTGTTGCTGTTTTCTCCTTTACTTAGTCTTGAAAAACAATATGAGCTTTTTTCATTCTCCAACTATAAAAGTGCAATAAAATGTCCATTCAGTCATATATTCGGCAATAGCTGTAGCATGTCCATAGGCCAGACACTGTGCTGGACACTGTAAAAACCATGGACCGAGACAGGTGTCCCTCCCTGACTTCAAGTAACTTGCAGGCTAGTGGAGAAGACAGACCACACATACGCACACATAAAGTCAAGGAGATAAATATAAGAAGTTAAAATTTATGTCTACATTATAAGAAAAACAAGAGATCTTCTTTGGAAAGAGTGGTCAGGGAAGCCTCTTTGAAGAGGGAATATTTAAGCTTAGGCCTGAGAATGGGAAGGAACCGGCCATGCAGACTGGGAGGAAAGATGCCCTGGAAAGGAGACCAACACGTGTAAAGATTCTCTGCATGGATCACGGCACCTCGCTGCACCTGGGCATGCACTTGCATGTGCACATACGTGCAAACGGTGCACAAGTACATACTCCTCTGCTGAGAGAAATTCGTCAACCTCCGAGGACCATTTTCCTATCAGATCAGACCAAGGCGCCATCCGTTCCTCATCTGGCCTTGAACATGCCCAGCGGTCTCAGGACTGTCCGGGGCCCAGTGTTTTTCCCTCCGTCACCCTGTCCGCCCACAGGTTTGTCATGTTGAGCCTGGAGTTTGACTACATGTGCCAGTATGACTATGTTGAGGTTCGTAATGGAGACAACCGCGACGGCCAGATCATCAAGCGTGTCTGTGGCAACGAGCGGCCAGCTCCTGTCCAGAGCACGGGATCCTCACTCCACGTCCTCTTCCATTCCGATGGCTCCAAGAATTTCGATGGCTTCCATGCCATTTTTGAGGAGATCACAGGTAAAGGCCAACGAGACAAATGTGGCATTTTGTGGCTTGATCCAGACAAATATCTCCTTTCTGTGTCCCTTCCTTTCTCCTTCTCAGCGTTATTAAAATCTAGCAGGCTCTGTTCTCAGAAACAGCCTACACACTGAGCAGAAAAACAAAAACCAAGGTATAGTTCAGAAAAGCTCACCCAGAATCAGAGCTAGGAGTTATCTCCCTTATACAAATGTGGTGGCTAAAGCACAGAGAGGCTGAATGACTTATTGGAGGTCACACAGCTATAGAGGCAGAACCAGGGATTTGTACCCAAGCTGTTTAGTCTCTAGAGCTCACACAAGAGAGGACCCCTAGTGTGAGCTCTACAGCCGAACAGCTTGGGTACAAATTGGCTTTAGATCTGTGACAGATCAAGCTATGAGACCTTGGTTAAGTTCTTCTACCCCTCTGGGCCTCAGTTTCCTAATCAGCGATAAGGGAGTAACATTAGATCCTGCTCCATTCAGGAGGCTCTGAGAGACAGAACAAATGAAGTGCTTAGCAGAGTCTGGTACATAGTAAGAACTCAACGGCTGTCCAACCCTAGGCATACCCTTACCCTCCACAAAATAGATATTAAAAGACTACAATAGGAAATGTCATTGACTTGAGCAACTCTAAGCCTGACTGTAACTCTTGCTGTGATCAGATTAGGATTTGACCAAACTGAACAAAAATGCTTAGTCCTAAGGAATCACCCCAAGGTCATCATTCTGAGATCGAATTGCATCAGGTTTTACAAAATAAACACAGGCTTGAAGTTTGATTTTTAAAAAACTGAATTGGAAAAGAAGTTGTAATGGCATTCTGATCATTAAGGCTTTCTTATTCATAGGGTACGACATGAAAGTCTCAGGAAAGAAGGTGGGTGGCTGAATAATCAGTGTTTTTTCAGTCCTGTCTGTTCAGCAAGGCAAGCACACCCTGCTCCCTAGTCTGCCCCTCTTTTAGGATACTGCCTACAGGAGCTCTCAGCAGGTGCTCTTTACAGTCTCTGTGCCTGCCCCTGCCCATTCCATGCCCTATGGTGCTGTGCAGGGCCTGGGAGTTCTGATGCCTTGCTGCTGTGGTGTAATCAGTCTGTGTAATCTGTCTGAATCCTCATCCCTTGGTGACATCCTGCAGGTTTAGGCTGAGCAAGGTCCCATGTGAGATGCATCTGTGAGTACTTAGGACAGTTAGCAAGCCAGGTAGGGGCAGCAATGGCTGTCCAGTCTGTGACTCTGGGACTGAGGGAGGGTCAGTAGAATGTCTTCCTCCTCTGAAATGACCTCCTCAACCTCCCCTGGAGAACTTTGGGAATACTGGCCTGCATTTTATCAATACAGTCAAACAGTACCACCTCCCATTTTTCAAACATCCCTGTTTGTTCACTTGAGGGCAAGAACTTGTAATGGCATTCTGATCATTAAGGCTTTCTTATTCATAGGGTATGACATGAAAGTCTCAGGAAAGTCACGTGTTTGCAACCAGCACATCAAAACCCATTCTTCACAGTCCTTACTGCATTCTTCCTCCTCTCCTAAGTCTTTTCTCTTGCTCCAACAAGCTATGACTTTGCTCGTGTTTCATCGTCTCTTCTTTCTTCATAATGCGCTAACTGTATTATGCTTCAAGTCATACTCATTATATACTTTTCTTCATGTACCTTTAATCTGGTAAATGGGACGTCCTGTTATCTTTGTATTTCTCCCGTGCCTTCTACAGAGCAAGTACTCAATACAGATTTGTTGAACTGAACCAAGGGATATACTTCTACATTGGGATAAATGAATGTAGGATTGATGGATAACACACAGATGAGTGTTTCTCAAAGTCTTTTCTAAGAAAGTAGTCCCCAAGATGCCCTGTAAAATGCAGGCTTTGAGGTCAAATACGCTTGAAATTCACAATGTATATCAGGAAACTCACAATGTATATTAGGGCATTGAACTGAGAAGTTCTTGCAGTAAAGAAATCTGGTTAATTAGCATTGAATGTCAGCAACATTTCCCTAACATATTTGAGCCCAAGCCCAACAGCTGCCCAACCTAGACATAACCTTACCCTCTACTTGCCATCTATAAAGTAGGCATCAAAAGACTATCAACATCTCAAGGGAATGATGAGTACAGAATGTAGGTTTGGAAATGATTGAGTATACATTCAACAGTGTCATAAAGATTATCTTCCAGTTGCATTGCCCCAGTACGCAGGATGCTGAGCTTTTATTTGAAAAAAGATGGTCTTCAGCTACCCAAGGATATCTCTGTCCACTGAAACCCCCACGGGGAGAGATACAAGCATGGTTCTACTTTCATCAGTTTAATGTTCTTGTTTGCATTGCCTTGTGGTCTTCAGACTATAGGAGTGTTGAGCATGCTTCTGGGGCCCTCAAAAAATCAAATAATATCACCAACATTTGATATTTAATGAGTATCTGTTTTACACATTTTCAAATAATCATAACATGAATTCAATAAAAGGAATAAAAAGCATTGCAAGAAGACTTTAATAAGCAATTAAAAGACTTTGGTCAAGACTCTGGGCTTGAAGACATCGACTCAATGCACAGTGGCACTGAGGGATGACTTTTCTCTTACAGCATGCTCCTCATCCCCTTGTTTCCATGACGGCACGTGTGTCCTTGACAAGGCTGGATCTTACAAGTGTGCCTGCTTGGCAGGCTATACTGGGCAGCACTGTGAAAATCGTGAGTATGCTTCCTAAGTGGGAGTTAAGGTGTCAGATGGAGCTGGTGTGGAAGGATTTTAAGAGCTTGCAGGACCTACTGTTTCTTGACATCTAGGATGGTCCGTCCAAGATGGCGCACAGTGTGGTGACTTCCAGTGAGTGGTTCTCAGGAGGGCATGGCTGCTTCTGAGTTAGGTTGTCTGCAACTTCTTAGGTTTTTCCATTGGCGTTTCCAAATACTTGCTGCAAATACCTCTCAGAAAGATACAATGCCTTCCAGTAATATTCAGAGCTCCAAAACACTGAGAAAATGTCAACAAACTTTCCTGTGGCTCAGTCTGTATCCCTGTTCGTTCTAGATCCGTATTTTAGATTTATACTCCAGGCACCATTCGCAGGCTCCAATGTGAGTTACTGCACAACTTGAAGCCCTGCAATTAGGGTGGTAGATATGTAGGGTGACCCTGAGCTCCAGTTTTTCAGGGATAGTTTCAGTCTATACATTTTTCTGAGCATAATTATTAATAACATCCTCTTTCATGGGCAAAGTGTCTTGAACTGGATGACAAACTATATGTTCATGTTTTAACACATGTCATATATAAGGCCTTGGTTACCAGATCAAAAACAGGTGTCGTAGATGAAAGCCATCAGCATGGAATGAGATGTGCATAGGAACAAGAATTTGGGAGAGAGCAAAGGAGGACAGATAGTGTCCTAGATAGGTTTTCCCAAAGCAGATTGTGAGGTGAGAATGTGTACACAAGTGAAGTGTTAAGGACAGGCTCCCTGGAGAAGCTGATAGGGGAGTGGGAAGCTGGCTTGGGAAGGGAAGGAGGCCAAGTAGGGGTGCGATTTCAGGCAAAATACCAACCTCAGTGTTAACCTGTCATGAGATCTGGAATGTACATTACTGCTTAGAGTAATGTCCTAGTTTTAAGGCAAGAGAGCTGGGCTTTCATATACGCACAGCAATGAGTCATTGACTATAGGCTGCCCTGGGGGACTGGAGGACGTAAACCCTGGGCACACGTGGCTTTCTGTGCATATAGGCAAAGTGGTTCCAGTAGCCCCTGAGTAGTTCCCTGAAAGAGTCACAGATACAGGCCATTGGAATTAAAATACCATAGGATGGGGCGGGGAAAAGGGCCCCACAGAAACTGAAAATAGACCTGAGGGCACAGCGCCAACAGTGTCTACTATGGTCACTTCTAGCTAATATGCGCAAGTACTCTGTTGGTCATCTAACAGCCTGATCTGGCAGTATTCTCTTAAGTTTGTACATGTCTTGAATTAATTTTCACTAATGTTTTCTTGCAAACAATGCAAATGGAAACCATAGTTTCCATAGTGGGTCCCTGTGTGTCCCACTGATTTCTACTAAAAGCATTCTCACTCTGGCTTGGCACAGCTGATTTGAGCATGGCTGTGCTAGAGGCACAGGAAATGATGTTCTGCTTTGTGGTTCTTGCCTCATTTGAGCCTGCCATGTTGTGTGCAAGGCAGACCAGAGAAATGCTGCATTCTCTTGGCTTCAAGAATTTGTATGTAGAGTGACTCTAGATTCTTGACAATGGCAAATCCTGAGCTTTACTCTTTAGATTCAGAGGAGGAAACAAAAAAAGGGAAGGCTTAATTTCTTGATGAATGAACTACGCAATGCTTTGATAAACAAAAGTAAAATTGGAAAGAAGTAAAATATCACCAAATAAAACCAAGATGCCTTTAGGAAGCTGAGTCAAATTAGGAAAGAAAAATAAATTGGTCCAAAAGTTATGATTAAAATATTCATGAGTAGCTTGTGAGTCAAAACAGATTTCTCAGCATTGTTATTCCACCAAGAAAAAAAGAAACATAATGAAAAAGGAATGTAAAATAAGTCACTATGAACTGATTCATGACTTAATTCACAGAGTATCTTAAATTGCTTTAAAGCATCAGCATAGATGGGCAGGAAAATTCTCCCTTGCTGGTTTTCAAAATATTGTTCAAAAGTCATAATTCTTTTAGTACCATGTAGTTATAGCTAGGTGAAGGTGTTACTGGTCGATATCTGATATGCCATTTACTGGTATCAATATGGGGAAACTAAATGTTTTTTGTTTGTCTGTTTTCTATAAGATCCAGGTTTGTTTCTCCTTCTAGGAGACTCGGCATGAGTTTCAACTAACTCACTGGGGTACACGTCACAAAAACTGGCTATGGCAGTTTATGTGATAATTTATGAGTAAACCTTAGCAATTTTTCCAGAGCAGTCTATCGGTTAGAAAAGCAAAAATGAGGGAAAAAAATTTATTTTCTTGTTTTCCTCATGAGGATACCAACAAACTAAAAAAATCCTGGAGGGAATTATTTCGAAATTAGGAAGAAACCCAAGCATCTGGGATTCCCCAAACTCTGAAGTGCCCAAATTAGACTAGGCCCTTTTTTAAAATAGCTTTAAAAGCACCAAAATCAATATTAATGAGAATCATTTCACTTATGCAGTGCCAAATCTGAAGAGGGGGAAGCCATTTCATAGGTGCTGCTTTAATGATTTCCCTCTTCAAGTCTTTGTGGAAAGGTAGATGCTCAGTTTTGCAGATGAGTGATTTGAAGCAGAGAATGCAAGACACTGGTCCTCATCAAATTCAAAACCAGAGGCCATAATTTCACATTTGCCACTTAGTTCACAATCTCTCAGACATGGCACTTGCTGTGTGCCTTGGTGAGACTCCAGATGTTTGACTGGTGAACTCTGGTTACCATCATGTCCCATTAGTGAGTCCTCTTGAAGGACTTCCCTTCCCAGATAAAGCTCATCTGTTTCTCTTTTCCAAAGAGAATTCTGACGTATGGTCTCTTGATAGAAGCTATTCTCTTTATTTTCCTTGTGTATGTGTATGTCTGTGAGTGGCGTGGAATAGAAGTAGATTTTTTACTTAATTGCAGAAATATATGTCAACAAATTAAACAGTACAGAGGTATATAGAATAAAAAGAGAACATTGTTTTTTTCCTGGCCAATCCTGATTCCCGGTGGAAGCATTGTAAGAAACTTGATGGATAGATATTCTTCTAGACTTTTATTCTATGATGTGCAAACCTAAGTGGTCTATGTGTCATTATTTTAAACCAGTGGTTCTCAACCAGGGGGTGGTTTTCCTCTCCATCTCTACCCATAGGGAGCATTTGGCAATGTCTGGAAACAGTGTTGGTTGTGATAATTGTAGGACTGAGGTGGTGTACTGCTGGCATCTAGTGGGTAGAGGCCAGGGATGCTGCTGAACATCCTACAAGGCACAGAACAGGCCCCACAACAGTTATCTGACCCAAATATCAATAGTGCCAAGGTTGAGAAACCTTGTTTTAAACAAAAGTGGATTAAGTATTCACACAATTTTTCAATTTATTTTCAATGCCCATGTTGAGGATATTTTTTTGAAATCAGTCCATGTTGGTATACTGATTTGGAAAAAAATGATTGCTGAATATTCATTGTATGGATGAATGTATTAATATAATTATATATTCATCCAAGTCCTTAAGATGGACTTGTTATTGCTTTTAATATTTTTCTACTATGAAGAGCACTGCAAGGAATATCCTTACAAATAGTTATTTGTCCACACACAGAAATCTTTTTGTAAGATAAATTCGTAGATGCCGAACTGTTCATTCAAAGGGTACATGTGTTTTGATTTTGACAGCTACTATGGTCATTAAAAGGCTTTGACAATTTAGAAGATGAGCCATTCATTATCAATACCTATCCGCAAAATAAGACTTAGGGCCTGCATTTCAGAAACTAGGATCTATCCTTGTCAAGTTGGAAACGAATTTATTTTCAAAGGAATTCCACTGGTCTGGGGAGAAATTTCTCCTTCTGGGGAGAAATTTCTCCTTCGGACTTTTGTGGGATAGGAGAGAAAGAATGCAAAATAATCAGTGAGATTTGGCCCAGTTCCAGCGGTCAAGAAAGTGTGAGCCCCGATGGGACAGTCTTCAAGGGCTGCTCCCCCAGGCCTCACCTGCCCTAGATTGCTTCCCATGGAGGAAAAACATCCCCCGGTGCCTGAGTGACCTCCTCAGAAGCATAACAAGGGGAACAGCCCCATCCTCCGCCTTGAGGCCAAGCTAGCCTCTTGCCAACACCGTCAGTAACCTCCAGCCTCCGTGGGCCACCGTGTAGGAAACTGGGGCCCCTTCTTCCCTCTGAAGTTTCCGGTTTCTTTGTATGGAACACAACAACAAAATGGGTCCTCGCGTAAATGGTCAGAGTCTTGTTTTGAAAAAGTGGAGAGCAAGGGATTCATCGTCCTGCTCTAATTTCCATGTTGCCTTTGTTCCCCCGGCCCAGTTGACGGGCCCGGGCTTCCCCCTGCATCCTAATGAAGGACGATGAAACGGGTAACTCTTGGGGCACAATGCTCACACTGCAGGCTCTGACGCGCCTTGGAGCAAAACAAATCGGCCTCCACCAATTAAAGAAAAATGGTGAATCTGGATTCATCTGGGTTTTGGAGTCTCAGAAGGTTCCCACTGGCCTGTCCCAAGCCCTGGGAAGAAAATAGCCCAGGCTGAGAGGCACACTTTATGCTTTAGCTTCAAAGGAGAGACCCGCGCTTCTCATCAGAATAAGCAATTAGGAACTTTGGGTTTTCATGAAAACACGAATGCCACCGCAGTGAGAATGTGCTGAGACCCCTCGTGGGTAAACTATCATCTCTTTCATCACAGACAGATATATATGTATATATATATATACTGCAGTCTAGGTGGAATTATTGCAAATGATTTTGAGATCTCTGAGGGGGGAGGAATTTAAAAATGGAATTATTTACTGCCTTTTTCACTGTTATAAGTCCTCTCTTATCCTTAATACACAGAAGACAGGTGTATCTTTGTCCATTGTGAGATGGTATGCCCCAGGGTGAAGAACTTGAAATCTGTGGCCAGAAAAATCTTGGTTTGACCTTGAGTCTTCAATTAACTAGTCAGGTGGACTTGATTGAGTCATTTAGCTCTTATGAACCTCAGTTTTCCCATTTATAAATTCCAGAAAAATAACACCAAATATCTCTCAGGGTGTTTGTAGGGAGGGAATGAGACAATCCATATAAGGCACCCAGTTGAGTAATAGGAGCCAGTCCATTGTTTCTGATTCCACATTACAGCCATTGAAAAGTATGGCAGAAAGTAGGGGATTACCTGGATAAGGGACTAGGGCCATAACACTAGTTTCTACCATCTAGACAATTATGACATAACTTCCTGAAAGTCCCAGGGTTTAAGAAAACTCTCCCAAGACTTTCTAAGATTCCTTTGCAAACCTCCCCAAACCATTGCTAAGCACTAAATATTGCTACCACCACACCAGCATACAGGCAAGAAAGATCTGTTTTTAAAAGGACAAGTAGGTATTGCCAGTGTCGTTGTCGTAAAGAAATACTGGATTCCAGGAAAAGACACCCACATTAGGCGTGTTGAATGGTGAGGCTTTGTAACCTGGACAACCTCAAGAGGAGGCTGTTAGAAATGACAAATAGAGAAATGTTGGGGAGGAACTAGATTTGGGCACTCCAGAGCAGATTGCTCAAAGTATCATGTTATCTGGTCAGCATCCCTTTTTCTCATGGGGTTTTAGTAGCCACTTATTTAGGGTGTGCTGTGTCAGTCCCCTGGTGGTCATTTTGGAGATAAGACTCCAGAGTAACAGTTAAAGGGACAGGGAAAAAAAAAAAGGACCAATCTGTCTTGAGAGGATTTGAAGGGTATAGGGCTAATTCCATGGAGAACAGTCCCAGGGAATTCATGGCTATTACCCAATGCACTTGATAGCTCACAGCCTTTGGAGACTGGAGGAGCCCAGGAAGACCATTAGCTAGTGGGCCACTGTCTTCCTACACATTACCTGGGTCTGTCATCTACTCACCCTCCCTAATATGAAAGGAGTCTCTGATGTCCTCCTTGGTGTATTCAGAGGGATGCCATCCCATTTGGATTTAGAGCCAAAAAACAAAAGTTGTCACTGAGCATAGTAGAAACTTCCCTTGTATGGTTGCCAAGGGGTGTGTGTGAGTGTGTGTGTGTGTGTGTTTGTGTGTGTGTGTTTAATTTGGGGAAAAAGGTTTCTTTTAAATCAATCCTTATTAGGGGAGCTTGGGTCTACCTAGCCCACGTGAAATCTTAGTATGAACTCTACTGGGCTCCATGGGCCTTGTGGCCTCTTGACCAAAGCATTGCTATGTCTCATGCAGGGCAAGAGGCTTGGGGGTTGTCACATAAGGAGTGCATTTGTCCACTCAGCAATTACTTCAGCATGGACAGCATTCTAGCCAAATACCAAGGTGAGGCCACGTAAACAATGCTGCAGCAAGACTACCTCCAAGAGCTGGGAACAGAGCACTCATCACTGTTGAAAGGGCCAGATGCACCATTGCTTTGCTAAGGCTTGCTTGTACCCGTCTGCTTCTTGCCAAGGCCCTTTTGGATTTTGCTTTGGCAGATGAGGTCACGGAGATAAGACTTAATGTGGGAGGCAGATTGTATTTTGGTTCTGGGTTAAGAGGTAATTCATTAGAACTGGGCTGGACTGTCTGCCTACTGAGGGTTGAAGGAGGAGGGTGCAAAGAATATATAAGAACAGCGAGAGCTTAGTACAATTAACTTCTGATGGAAACAAGCATCCCTGACATTATGGGGCCCAAGACAGACACCAGCCTGTTGGCAGTGGTTATAGAGCCCCACTTTTCCTTAAAGGCATCTGCCTTGTGGGACATTTGCCACCTATCCCTCCCCTTATGGGGCGTTAATTACATGTCCCTCCTCCTGTGTCAGAAAATGAAAGCTTCCTCTATGCAAAATGCAAGGTATTCTTAAACAATAGTCATTTTCTCTATCCTTAATATAGGCCAGGCTCTGTGCTTTATGTGATGTGGTCCATTTATTTTTTCAATGTTCCCATGTAGCAGATACTTTGATCATCTGCATTTTGCAGATTCATCCAGCTAAACATTTTTTGAGTGTCTACTAGGTACCAGGCACTGAGGAAATAAGGCAGGGCTATACAGTATATATTTTCCCCTCCTTTTGACAAAGCTATAAAATAATCCCAATCTTAGCCCTTTCCTAGTCCTTAGGAGAATGTTACATTCCATGCAGTTTCCAGCTACAACTTCTTCTAGCAAGGCTTTTGGTAATAGTGATGGTGATGATGAAAATTGCTACATGCTTCCAGTATGCCAGGAACTGGGTGGGATCTCCTAGGACTCAAATGTACTTAGCACCCCAGGACTCTTCTGCAAGGTCATTCACTTCCAAGGCGAAAGAATAGAACTGCTCAGCTCAGGCCACTTTTCCTAGCAAACGTTTCTTATAGTTTCTTATAGTTTGAGAAGTTGGCTGTGAATATCACTGGGGAATGTTTCCCCAAGTAGTTTAAAGTTATTACCCACCCCCAGGGAGCTGAATCAGAAATCCTCTGAGATTTGGGGAAGCCTCAAGAAAACTAATTCTACCGAGCAGATTCAGTAGAGGATGGTGAAGTTTCTAATGCATACATAGGTTACCCATCTACTCTACCAAATGGGAATGTGTCAGGTTGACTTTGAAGAAGAAACAAAATTACCAGGACTTTTCAAAAAATTTTCCAAGTTGACCTGTCTCTTAGGCACAGGCAGTTTCAGCTGTCAGTTAAATAGGCCATCCAAACACCGGAAAAGTGGTATCCGAAAGACATAGTGTACCATGGCCAAGGACAATACTGATTAAGATCAAATAGCTAATTGTAAGCCTCAGCCTTTAAATTGCTGCCGGATGAAAAAATAACAGTGTGTGCAATCCAAGCATAATTTCGCATAGAGTGAGAATGAGAATTTCTCATTCACACCCACGGAGGGCTGGAAAACATCAAGGGGGAAGAATTCCATTGGCTGGAAAGGGATAAAAAGAGTTTTCAGTGGGGGATTACATCACTAGTTGGTGTCATTGTTCCTGGTTGGTGAAGACCTTCCTGGGAGTAAAAAATATTTGGTTTGGTCCAGAGACACAAAACTCAAATATAATCTGAACAGGAAGAAGTGAGGAAGAGAAGAGAGGCCATGTGATGGTTGTCTCTAAGAGTTGGCCTTGTGTTAACTCAGAGTTCCAGGATGAACAATGCCCTGATGAGAAGTTAATGCCTTTTCTAAACAGAACCAAAATTCTGTCACAAGTTGTTTCCTTGATTTTGGTGACAAGTGAGAATGGGCAGATGCCAAGAGTATGCTAAGAATTGAGACAAACATCCCTCCATCCCTGGCCCTTACTACAAGTTAGATGACAGTCATAAATTTTGCTGACTTTGGATCTATTTCCTTTACTGGAACTCTCAGATAATCTGATAGCTCCAAAACCCAGCTCTTACTAAATAAACAGAATAGTATCATACCTGACTTGGTTTTTAGCTAAGGTGGTTCTGGCAATCATAAATATTTCATTAACATAACATCTGCAAAAAAAGAAATGCATGTTTTTTATGTATAGTTTTGTAAATCACTGCAAACTCTGAAAGCAAGCAGGGAATAAACAATAATTAAATTAAAATAAAATAATATAGCAACTGAACAAGAATAATAAAAAAAAATAGAGTATTAGATGGGATGGAGATTAAAAGAAAGTGAACACACATTCATCTGGAGATGCAACTATTGCTGATTTTATTCTAACATCCAGTCCTTTCCTCCCCTTATCTAAGGGTGGGTGCTGAGGAAATGTTCACTTCAGTTTTGTAATTATAGAAATGTTAATTTTTAAATATTATATCTTTCTAAAAAGTAGATCATTCTCCCTTTCCTGAAAAGGAAAAGGTAGCTGAACTTCATCATGCATACACTATTTCTGTGCATGTCAACCCAAATGTCTTGCACTTTCATGCTCCTTCCGCCCTGGTCTGAGGCTTCCTCTGGCTCTCAGGGCCCACAGGCCCTTATAGGTGGGCAAATGGGAGGTATGAGAAGTTAATGTTAATCTCATCATCCTTCAGCAAATGATTAATGGCAATTGGTAGTTAATAACTCATATCCCTTCCTCTGTGAGTAGGATAAAGATGAGGCATGCTCCATACTGTCTCCCAGAGTTTCTAAACAGCATTCAGCCTCAGTTACCACCAGTGGTAACTTGCTTGATTATTATCATTTATAATAATCCTAGTCTTATTTCCCCTCACTCCACTGTTGGTTCTTCCTAAGATTGACACCTAAATAATCTACTTGCACTCAAAGCCTTGTCTCACAGGCAGCTTCTGGAAGAACTCAACCTAAGACACCTCATAAAGGTGTTTCTTTGAGGAGCTAACTTAATAGAGGTCTAAAGCTTTGTATTAGTCATGGTTCTCTAAAGAAACAGAACTAATAGAATTTATATATATGTGTGTGTGTATATATTTACACACACACATAAATACACCTACACACACACAAAGTATTGGTTCACACAAGCATGGAGGCTGAGAAGTCCCATGATGTGCTGTCTATAAGCTGAAGACTAGGAAAGCTAGTGGTGTAATTTGAAGACTGGAGAACCAATAGTGTAGACTTCAGTCAGTATCTGAAGGCCTAAGAACCAAGAGTGCTGACGACAGAGATGGATGCCCCAGCTCAAGCATTCAGGCAGAGCAGTAACACAAATTATCCCTTTCTGCACCTTTTCATTCTGTTTTGGCCATCAACAGGTTGGATGATGCCTGTCCACATTGTGGGAGGCAATTTTTTTTGCTCATTCTACCAATTCAAGCACCAATCTCTTCCAGAAATTCCCTCACAGACATGCCCAGATATAATGCTTAACCAGATATCAGGCATTTCACGATCCAGTCTAGTTGACACATAAAATTAACTACCACAGTCAGGTAGATCACCATCTGGTTGTTTCTCTAAACTATTAGATAAGCTTCTGATCAATGCTGAATAACAGATATTTTACAGTTGCATTATCTGAAGGATACTCAAAATATGAATCATCTGGATTGCTGATTTAAAAAATAATGTTAGGTCTAGGAATTGATATTCTGTACACACACGTGTGTGAATGCACAAGCTCTTCTCTGTGCGTGAGAGCAAGCCTAGTCCTTTGTAAGGTCATGGGAGTGAGTGGAGACTACAGTGATATTTGTGGAGAGAGCCAATAATACTTCCCAGAGGATTTGGAATCTTATGAAGGGTTTGTTCAAACTCTGCCATGCAGAATTTTCAAACAGTGGTTGCAAAATAGCTGTTCCCATCATAAAGAAGTGTCTCTGGGTCTCTTCTAATTGTCTCATCTCTTGTAATTGTGCCCTGATCAACTGTCCATACTGCGTTAAGTACACAAATGTGCCCTGGTTAAATGGTGACCTCTGCATCAACAGTTGTGCCTAGTACCACAGGGAGAACACAAATAGGATAAAACTGGGAGCTCCAATTCCAACAAATCTCCAGTGATTATTCTCTGCAGAAGCATTTAAATTAGAATTTGGTTCCATTTAACTCAGCATTCTATTTGTAGATTAAGAAATTTCTCTTCAGACAGCATGGCAGGCTAAATGGTATGAACCCACTTCAATCAATTGCACCTTATGAAATCTTTGTTGCAATCCAGACTACCGTCAACTTCTGGGATTGGCTAGTATTTACTGAGACCTCACACCCCATTCAAATTCATCTAAGTACCCATGTTTATCTTTACTGTATTCCTTGGGTCACAACTTATCCTCTGATGTAATTTTAGAAGCAAAGTTAAGAAAGGCTCTACTAACTTAGGAAGAATTGATGCAAGTGAAAAAAAAAATTATATATTTTATTCTCCCCACTCTTGCTCTCTGTCTTTCTCTTTCTCTGATCAGAATGAGCTGAATTGGCCCAAAGAAGTAAAACTGAATTTCCTGCAGTACCATCCCTTCAAGTACTAGTTGAACTATTAACTCTCTTTTTTGATTGAAAAAGACTGTGTTGGGTAAAAATCTGATCTGGGGAATAAATAAGTGGAAGGAAAGCCCCAAATCTTTATTTTATTTTATTTTATTTTTTGGTGAGTGTTTAAGTGAAGGTGGAGAGAGTCTTGAGAAGCATAAAGCACCTTAGTAGAATAGCTTGAACAGGCATCACTCTATTTCAGGGTTTAAATAAACTTTTTTGTATCAAACATATGAAAATCATCTTCCAATGCCTTATTTAGCAGTCACAGAGGAGGGACTCACTAAATGTGTGAAGATCCAAGAAAATGAATCAAATCAATAGTCAATAGCACTTCATCATACTGTGTGACATGCTGGACTTCTGAAAGGCAAAGCAATGTTTGAACACTTTGGCTTCTAGGAGCTTTTTGTAGCTCTCATCTCCAAATTTGAACTTATGGCTTGGAGACTTAAGCAAAAGGAGAAGACACATATTCATATGAAAATTCTAGATTCATTCATTCATTATAGACAGGCATGTACTGGTGGATAGCAATAAATGAAAGAAGTCTGTTGGGATCTACCCCTGAGTTTTGTATTTATCACAGGATATGGAGGGGGACGTCCACTCCTAGGTTAGGAATGAAGAATCTGAACAGCTGGGATCTACCCCTGAGTTTTGTATTTATCACAGGATATGGAGGGGGCGTCCACTCCTAGGTTAGGAATGAAGAATCTGAACTTCCTTTTCACACATTTAATATTACTGATTTGACTGGAGGGCATAGAAAATGGGTGTCATGAGTGTGCACTGAGGAACCACTTTTCCTGCAAACAACTCCACATTGTCCTGATATAGTTATTCCCTGATATCTCCATCATGGTGTTCACTTTCTACAGAATTTATGGACCTGGTCATCTCAGCTACTTTTACGTCGAGTATGACAATCAGATAGGTGAGAAAAGAATGTCACTTTACTTGCCTTGAATCCACTGAAATCTCTCAGACCTGTAATGCAGGCTCATGAAAAAGGCACTTGCTGTCATTGTTGGGGCCTCCTCTGTGCCCCAGATTTGTAAAGTTTACTTGCTTTATACAGACAGCACCAAATCATCAGAAAGAATCATCTCATGGCAGATTTTAGGTCCACACTGTTTAATTAGGGAAGCCCAATGCCTTAGACTACCTAATTCTTTCAGGTAAAACATCTTGGCTCATGTGGGACTGGCCTGGAGCCTGAGCCGAGTGTTATTTGTGGAGTTTGGAGGTCCTCAAGCTGAGTGTATTTGTGGAGGTTGGAGGTCCTCCAGCCGAGTGCATTTGTGGAGTTTGGAGGTCCTCTACTTGATTGGTCAATCATACTCCCCAAGATCTTTTCACTGCCCAAGAGTGCTGCATGCAGGGCCTGATGCCCAGGGCTAAGACAACTGCCTCTTTATGGTATCATCACTTCCAGGAGTGAGACTGAGGGAAGGAATGATGGACCTTGATGTCCAGAGCTAAGAAAAACAGCAGAATTGTCTTAGGTTAGTTTTCTTCACAAGCAGACCCTGAGTCATGTACTTGGGTCCAACTTAGTTATCAAAGGAAGCACTCTCAGGATCAACCAGTAAGAGATTTGGGGAAGCAAGATAAGAATGGGGATGGAATCAAGCAGAGTGTTTTCAACTGAACTCCCAGACTCAACCCGATCTCCTGCGGCTCTGAGGAGTGTAATTTACACTTCCAGGAACAACACTATTTGGGCTTGTAAACTTGCATACCCATTGGTCATTGCTTACAGGCAACCCTGGGGTAGGCATGGGGGGACAAAAATCTCCTAGGTATTTTTCAGCTCGTAGGAGGTGCACACGTGAAGTGCAGGGTGGTGGCTACGCCCAAGGGCAGTCCTCTGAAGGTTGCAAGTGCCGGCTCTCAGCTGCAAAGCACTCATGTTGAAGTTGAGAAATGGGTGCCTTGAGCTGGCAAAAGAATCTGGGAGATTTGAGTGTTCACCATAGAGCAATCCCAAAGCCATCACATATGCTTCTGTAAAGTAGTATGACAGTGAACCACGTCATACAGTTGTCTGGAGGAAAAAAGAAAACAAAAATAAGGAAGGTCTTTCTTTAAATATTTATCGGAAACAATATCCCAGAGAAATGAACCTTTGATTACTATTTTTTTGTTCATGCAATAGCTTGTAAGGGCATGGTAAACCTAGTATGTTTCTCTCTCTAGGATGAGTCCTGAAAGTTGCAGGACAATGTGTTATTTGTTATTAATCAAAAAAGATTCACTTAGTGAAGCAGGACCTTGATACTCCTTTAGGCCAGAAATGCAAATATTTTAAATTCTCATTTGGCTTTGTACCAATAAACCCATCCCACTGAAAATAAATGAAACAATTATTAAAAACCCAAATAGGAAAGAATCATAAATCTGTTCAATGGGGAGATATAAAGGTTTCTGAAAAGAGAATGAATAGGGAAAAAAAAAAATATCGTTTTGAAATCTGACCCTAGGGAGGAGCTCTGATGAGGTGCAGATGGCCTATCTACCCACCAGGTAGATGTCTAAACTGGGAGAGCAAGTCTTAGAATTCACTTCAAAAGCATCATGAGCGAGAGTGTGGCTTTGGGAAGTACAGAAAATAAATGAGAGATGAGAAAGAATAATACTCAGTGGTTGTTGCATATAGGATGCAATTTGAAGGCTTTATTGTGCAGGATTAAAAGATACGAATGTACAGACACTGTGGTTGGCACCCAGAAGTTTGATCAACATTTTGGAATGAGGCATGGAAGCCCATCATGGGTAGACATTACCAGGAGCCCAGAAAATGGACTGGAATATTGCATTATGTTTGAATAGGCCCAACAATGTGCCTTTAGATTTCTCTGTGGGGTTTTCTTTAAGATGTATTTGGGAAGTTGGCATTTAAAGGCAGTTGGGTGCTTTGTGAACAAAGACAAATAAGGAAACGGAAACTGCTATTTCAATTACTTCTCAGAACCAGCCCACCCAGGTAAGTGTTACCCTGTTTTATAGCTGAGAAAAGCAATGCTTGTAGAGATTATGTAATTTTTTCAGACCCTAGTTCATTAAGTGGAAGAATGAATAGAGATTTCCCTCTTTATCCCTTCCACCTGCCAACAAATATTTATTGAACCCTTACTATGTGCTTGCTCTGGACACTGGGGAACCAAATGATTATCTGAACCCATATCTATCTAATCCTGAAGGCCGTTCTTTCCCTCAGAGTCTAGTGAGTAAGTGTATTTAAATAATTTTATAGAAAATTATATTACTCTATGATTATGCAAGATATTGAAGAGATTTGTACAGGGTGGTGAGACTATGGGAACACATAAAAATAGGCATGAAAGACTGAATAATGCTAGATTTAGACACTTGGCAGAAAAGACCCAAGCCACTTTTCTTAATATGTACTTAAAAACTCCAGAAACAACAAAAATAACAAACTTTTAGGGTCACATTTTCTGATTATAAGACTGGAAAAAATTATAAAGAAGTAAAATTTATTTTTAATATTATAAACCAGAGATAATAACTGTAATTATTTTAAAGTATGTTCTAGTTTCCCCCTCCAAACCTTGGCTGCTTCGTATTTATCTGGCTTTGAACTTTTTGAATCTGTAGGTTGATGTCTTTCATCAGTATGGGAAAATTTTTAGCTATTATTTATTTGCATATTATTTGTACCCCATTTTCACTCCCTTCTCTTTCTTGGATACTAGTTACATTTATTTAACCTCCTCACTGTATCCTCTATGTTCCTTATTTTTTTTCCCACACATTTTAAGTGTTTTTGTCTCTTTTTTGCCTCATTCTGAGTTTTTTAAAGCCATCTTTTAGGTTATTAACACTCTTCAGTGGTATCTGATTTGCTATTAAACTTATCTACTGAGCTTTAAATTCCTGCCATTATACTTTTCAATTTCATATTTTTCCTTTGTTTATTTGTTTAAGGTTTCCAGTCTTTTGCTCAATCTTGTCTTGTATTTCTTTGAACATATTCAGCATAGTTATTTTTAAGTAGTATCAGATAACATTATCTGTATTCTTTATAAATGTGTTTCTATTGTCTGTATTTCTCTTGATTTTCAGTCTTGCCTTCTGTCTTAGTCATTTTGGGCTGCTACAAGAGAATACCATAGACTGGGTGACTTAAACAACAAACATTTATTTCTCACAGTTCTGGAGGCTGGGAAGTCCAAGATCAAGGTGCCAGAAGATTCATTGTCTGGTGAGGGCTTGCTTTGACTTCTTACTGTATCCTCATGTGTCAGAAGGAGGGTGGGAGAGCTCTCTGGGTTCTTTTTTAATAAGGGCACTAATCTCATTCTTGAGGGCTCCACCCTCATGACCTAATCTGCTCCCAAAGGCCCAACATCTTAATACCATGATATTGGAGATTAGGATTTCAACATATGAATGTTGAGGGGGGACATGCCCATTCAGTACATTGTACCTTTTATTGAATCCTAACTCAGAAGCATCACTTGGCTCTATCCTGATGACATTCCATAAGCAATAACTTAAAACCAAATAATGATTCTGATAGTTTTTCAGAATCTCATCAAGTTAAAGTTGCACCATTGATTTAATTATAGCTTTTCTGGGTTTATGAGGAAGAAAATACTACATGAAAAGTACACATCACATGTAATCTGATTTCAGAAATGCCAGATTATAAAAGAATACACATCTAAGCATTATGGAAATATAGCTATATTCCTTGAGCAGAGGTGTTTGTATGTCCTGATTCAGTGTCTCTTTAAGTCTTCTTTTTTAAAGAAACAAAGGATCTAAATTGTTCTAAATCTCTGTTACTTTCAAGGGCTCAAAAACCCTCTGAATTTTCTGCTACTTAAATCCACATTAAATATAGTAGAGGTATGAGCTATTAGAACCCTGCATTTGGAAAGTAATGGAGTGGGAGCCTACTGGACCATGAAAACACTTCCTTCCAAGGGCAGAAAAACCCAGCTATCAGGCTTACCTGTCAAAGCCAACAATAGATAGTATTTCTTATCCTCTGCTGCAGCAGATGTCGTTAGAGTATAGTTCATTTTCCCTCAGTATTCCAAGACTGGTCTTAAAATGTCACTCAGTCTTTCTTGGCCATGAGCTCTGTCTAGCAATGGTCAAAATCGATGGGGAGCTCCACTTAAATTACACAAATTGTAGCCCTTTAGTAGGCGAATTGGCTACAGATTCACATGCCTGCTAGAACCAGGCAGCCCTGGGAGGTTGTGAAAAATAGGGCATCCTTTTAAGCAAAGACACTTTTCAACTCCAGTTGATTATTGCTATGTGGGAATACAGGCCCAGAGTTTCAGATTTGAATTATGTTAGAAATAAGTAATACAGATTTTTAAATGAAATCTCCCAATGTTTATGTCTGCAATGAGTTCCATTTTATAAAACTTTTAGGCATAACATATTACATTTTTGATACGATTTTAGTCTGTGAGTCCCAGTGGGTGCTCAGTAAGCTCAATTTTCAGAATAAATGAGTCTGCGCTATTAGAAGCTAGCACCAACAGTGAAGAAACATGGACTGCTTTATCTGCCTTTTCCTCCCACGTCATGGAGGCATTTCTGAAAATATAAGCACTGGAGTTTTCTGAGTCCACTTGAAGCATGAAGAAACACATTACCCTTTTTTATACCATCACAGTAGTTTTAAGCAGCTTCCTCAGTAGGGTCCCTTTTTTATACTTATTAATAAAATGGGGTTTTGGATTCATCTGCCAGAAAAATTGCTGATAATACATAGTTCAAAAGCATACAGAGTATCATTGAGATCAACTTCCATATAGTCTATGGACAGTCTTAGAGTAGACAAACCAGTGATTTGGCTAATTGTTGCAGCCTTGCCAAGTTATACATAGGAAAGTTATTTTAAATTCACAAATATTTCAGAGGTGTTATCTGAATGGAGATTTTTCTTTTTTTTTTTTTTTTTTTTGCCTCGAGGCAAGCAAGTAAGCTGCTTGGAAGGTAATTGGGACAGTTACAGGAAAGAAAGCCTATCAAATGCATGATTGTGGGAGCCAAGATGGCCGATTAGAAGCAGCTCTGGTCTGCGGCTCCCATTGAGAAAAATGAAAACGGCGAGTGAATCCTGCACCTTCAGCTGAGGTATCCAGGTTCTCTCATTGAGACTGACTAGGTGGTTGGAATGACCCATGGAGAGTGAGGAAAAGCAGGGTGGAGTGATGGCCCACCCAGGAGCTGCGTGGGGTAAGGCAAGCTCCACCCCAGCCAAAGGAGGTGGGTGAGTGGTTGTGCTACCCTGCCAGGGAAACCATACTTTTGCCATGGATCTGTGCAACCCATGGATCAGGAGAACCCCTCATGAGCCCACACCACCATGGTCTTGGGTCTCAAGCACAGAGCTATGCAGTTTCTCAGAGGCTGCTTGGGTTGTGACCAGTGGCAGCAGGCTGGACACGGCCTAAGATGACCAAGTTCCCAGGGGGGAGGGGAGGCAGCCATCATTGTGGTTTCAGTTGGCCATTTTTCCCTGCTGGTCTAGAAAGACTGGGCAGTTTGGACTGAAAAGAATTCCTCACAGTGCAGCACAGTGGCTGTGGCAGATTGTGGCCAGACTGCTTCTTTAGGTGGGATCTGGATCCATTCCTCCTCACCGGGTGGGCCCTCCCTGCAGGAATTCCAGCAACTCCAGACAGGAGTTTATGGGCAGAGCCCCAATCTTCCTGGGACAGAGCCCCTGAAGGGAGATGGTCATGATTTCCTGTTGAACAGACTTAGTCTTTCCTGCTTGCTGGCTCTGAGGTGGCTGTTAGTCCAGATGAGTGGGATTCCCCCCCCATTGCAGTGTGCCTGCTCTGTCAAAGCGCAGCCAGAGTGCTTCATTAAGCAGGTCCCTGATCCCGTGCCTCCTGACTGGGTGGGACCTGCCAACAGGGGTTGCCAGACACCTGAGACAGGAGAGTTCTGGCTGGCATCAGGTTGGTGACCCTGTGGGACGGAGCTCCCAGAAGAAGCAGGCAGCTGTCTTTGCTATTCTGCAGCCTCTACTGGTGATACCTCCAGTTGTGGGAGGGACCCAGGTGAATAGAATCTGGAGTGGACCTCCAGCAAACTGCAGCAGCCCTGCAGAAGAGGGGCCTGGCTGTTAAAAGAAAACAGAAAGCAACAACAACATCAACAAAAAAGACCCCACAAAAATCCCACCCAAAGGTCGGCAGCCTAAAGATTGAAGGTAGATAAAGCCACAAAGATGAGAAAAAAATCAATGCAAAAGTGCTAAAATTTAAAAAAGCCAGAGTGTCTCTTCTCTTCCAAATGATCGCAATATTTCTCCAGAAAGGGCACAGAACTGGACTGAGGCTGAGATGGATGAATTGACAGAAGTTGGCTTCAAAAGGTGGGTAATAATAAACTTTCTGAGCTAAAGGAGTGTGTTCTAACCCAATGCAAAGAAGCTAAGAATTATGATAAAATACTACAGGAGCTGTTAACCAGAATAACCAGTTTAGAGAGGAACATAAATGACCTTATGGAGCTGAAAACCCAACACGACAACTTCACAATACAATCACAAGTATCAATAGCTGAAGAGACCCAGTGGAGGAGAGAATCTCAGAACATGAAAATTATCCTGCTGAAATAAGATAGGCACACAAAATTAGAGGAAAAAAATGAAAAGGAATAAACCAAACCTCCAAGAACTATGGGATGATATAAAAAGACCAAACCTGCAACTGACTGGGATACCTGAAAGAGACAGGGAGAATGCAACCACATGAGAAAACATACTTCAGGGTGTCATCTAGGAGAACTTCCCCCAACCTAGAAAAACAAGCCAACATTCAAATTCGGGAAATCCAGAGAACCCCAGCAAGATTCTCCAAAAGAAGATCAACCCCAAGATGCATAATCAGATTTCCCAAGGTTGAAATGAAGGAAAAAGTGTTAAGGGCAGCCAGAGAGAAAGGCAAGGTTGCCTACAAAGGGAAGGCCATCAGAATAACAGTGGATCTCTCAGCAGAAATCTACAAGCAAGAAGAGACTGGGAGGCAATATTTAACATTCTTAAAGAAAATAATTTCCAACCCAGAATTTCGTATCTGGCCAAACTAAGCTTCATAAGCAAAGGAGAAATAAAATTCTTTTCAGACAAGCAAATGCTGGGGGAATTTGTCACCACCAGGTCTTCCTTGCAAGGGCTCCTGAAGGAAGCACTAAATAGGGAAAGAAACACTGTTACCAGCCACTACAAAAACACACTGAAGTACATAGACCAATGACACTATGAAACAACTACATTAACAAGTCTGCAAAATAACTAGCCAGCAACACGATGACAGGGTAAAATATACACATAACAATATTAACCTTAAATGTAAATAGGATAAATGCCCCAATTAAAAGACACAGAATGGCAAGCTGGATAAAGAGTCAAGACCCATTGGTGTGCTGTATTCAATAGGCCCATCTCACATGCAAAGACATACATAGGCTCAAAATAAAGGGATGGAGGAATATTTACCAAGCAAATAGAAAGTAGAAAAAAGCAGGGGCTTCAATCCTAGTTTCTGGCAAAACAGACTTTAAACCAACAAAATCAAAAAAGATAAAGGCATTTCATAATCATAAAGGGTTTAATTAAACAAGAAGAGCTAACTATCCTAAACATATATGCACCCAATACAGGAGCACCCAGACTCGTAAAACAAGTTCTTAGAGATCTAAAAAGAGATTTAGACTCCTATACACAAATAGTTGGAGACTTTAACACCCCATTGTCAATATTAGACAGATCATCAAAACAGAAAATTAACAAAGATATTCAGGACTTGAACTCTGCTCTGGATCAAGTGAACCTGATAGATATCTACAGAACTCTCCACCCAAAAACAAAAGAATAAACATTCTCTTGGCACGACATAGCACTTATTCTAAAAATGATCACATAATTGGAAGTAAAACACTTCTCAGCAAATGCAAAAGATATGAAATCATAACAGTCTCTCAGACCACAGCACAATTAAAGTAGAACTCAAGATTAAGAAACTCACTCAACCACACAATTATATGGAAATTGAACAACCTGCTCCTGATTGACTCCTGGGTAAATAATGAAATTAAGGCAGAAATCAAGAAGTTCTTTGAAACTAATGAGAACAAAGACACAACATACCAGAATCATGGGGATGCAGCTAAAGCAATGTTAAGAGAGAAATTTATAGCACTAAATGCCCACATCAAAAAGCTACAAAAATCTCAAATTGATATCCTAACATCACAACTAAAAGAGCTAGAGAACCAAGAACAAACAAACACCAAAGCTAGCAGAAGTCAACAAATCCAGGAGATGGTTTTTTGAAAACAAAAAACAAAAAACAGATAGCTAGATTAATAAAGAAGGAAAGAGAGAATAGTTAAAGAATCAAATAGACACAATGTAAAATGGTAAAGGAGATATCACCACTAACCCCACAGAAATACAAACAAACATCAGAGAATACTATGAACACCTCTATGCAAATAAACTAGAAAATCTAGAATAAATGGATAAATTTTTGGACACATACACCCTCCCAGGACTGAACCAGGAAGAATCTGAATCCCTGAATAGACCAATAAGTAGTTCTAAAATTGAGGCAGTAATAAATAGCCTACCAACCAAAAGAAGCCCAGGACCAGATAGATTTATAGCTGAATTTTACCAGAGATACAAAGAGGAGCTGGTATCATTTCTTCTGAAACCATTCAAAACAATGGAAAAGGAGAGACTTCTCCCTGACTTATTTTTTGAGGCCAGCATCATCCTGAAAACAAAGCCTGGCAGAAATGCAACAAAAAAACACAAAACTTCAGTCCAATATTCCTGATAAACATCAATGCAAAAATCCTCAATAAAATACTGGCAAACCAAATCCAGCAGCACATCAAAAAGCATATCCACTATGATCAAGTTGGCTTCATTCCCAGGATGCAAGGCTGGTTCAACATATGCAAATAAATAAACATAATTCATCACATAAACAGAACTAAAGACAAAAAACACATGATTGTCTAAATAAGCACAGAAAACGCATTTGATAAAATTCAACATCCCACTCTCAATAAACTAGGTGTTGAAGGAACATACCTCAAAATAAGAGCCATTTATGACAAACACACAGCCAATATCATGCTGAATGGGCAAAAGCTGGAAGCATTCCCATTGAAAACTGGCACAAGACAAAAATGCCCTTTCTCACCACTCCTATTCAACATAGTACTGGAAGTTCTGACCAGGGAAATCAGGCAAGAAAAATAAATAAAGAGTATTCAAACAGGAAGAGAGGAAGTTGAATTGTCTTTGTTTGTGGATGGCATAATCCTATATCTAGAAAACTCCATCATCTCAGCCCAAAAGCGTCTTAAGCTGATAAGCAACTTCAACAAAGTCTCAGGATACAAAATCAATGTGCAAAAATCACAAGCATTCCTATACACCAACAACAGATAAGCAGAGAGTCAAATAATGAATGAACTCCCATTCACAATTGCCACAAAGAGAATAAAATACCTAGGAATACAGCTAACAAGGGAAGTGAAGGACCTCTTCAAGGAGAACTACAAACCACTGTTTAAGGAAATCAGAGAGGACACAAACAAATGGAAAAACATTCTATGCTCATGAATAGGAAAAATCAATATTGTGAAAATGGCCATACTGCCCAAAGTAATTTATAGATTCAATGCTATTCCCATTAAACTACCATTGACATTCTTCACAGAATTAAAAAAAAACTACTTTAAAATTAATAAGGAACTAAAAAAAGAGCTCATGTAGTCAAGACAATCCTAAGCAAAAAGAACAAAGCTGGAGGCATCACGCTAACTGACTTCAAACTATACAAGGCTACAGTAACCAAAACAGCATGGTACTGATACAAAGACAGACACATAGACCAATGGAACATGACAGAGATCTTAGAAATAAGAACCCACATCTACAACCATCTGATCCGACAAAAGCAATGAGGAAAGGATTCCCTATTTAATAAATGGTGCTGGGAGAACTGGCTAGCCATATGCAGAAAATTGAAACTGGACCCTTTCCTTACACTTTATACAAAAATTAACTCAAGATGGAATAATGACTTAAATGTAAAACCCAAAACTATAAAAACCCTAGAAGAAAATCTAGGCAATACTGCATAGAACAAAGGCACAGGCAGAGATTTCATGACAAAAATGTCAAAAGCAATTGCAACAAAAACAAACATTGACAAATTGGATCCAATCAAACTAAAGAGATTTTACACAGCAAAAGAAACTATCATCAGAGTAAACACACAACCTACAGAATGGGAGAAAATTTTTGCAAACTATTCATCTGACAGAGGTCTAATATTCAGAGTCTACAAGGAAATAAAACAACTTTACAAGAAAAATACCCAATCCCATTAAAAAGGGGCCACGGACATAAACAGATACTTCTCAAAGGTACTGGTTTTGTACCAGTACCATGCTGTTTTGGTTACTATAACCTCGTAGTATAATTTGAAGTCAGTTAGCATGATGCCTTCAGCTTTGTTCTTTTTGCTTAGGATTGTCTTGGCTATATGGGCTCTTTTTAGGTTCCTTATGAATTTTAGAGACATTTGTGCAGCCAACAAACATATGAAAAAAGCTCAACATCACTGATCATTAGAGAAATGCAAATAAAAACCATAATGAGATACCATCTCACACCAGTCATAATGGCGAGTATTTAAAAGTCAAGAAACAGCAGATGCTGCAAAGGCTGTGGAGAAATAGGAACACTTTTACAATGTTGGTAAATTAGTTCAAGCATTGTGGAAAATAGTGTGACAATTCCTCAAAGACCTAGAACCAGAAATACCATTTGACCCAGCAATCCCATTACTGGGTATATACCCAAAGGAATATGAATTATTCTATTATAAAGATACATGCACATGTATGTTCATTGCAGTACTACTCACAATAGCAAAGACATGGAATCAACCCAAATGCCCATCAGTGATAGACTGGATAAAGAAAATATGATACATAATACACCATGGAGCACTATGCAGCCATAAAAAGGAACAAGATAATAGCCATCGCAGGGACACAGATGAAGCTAGAAGCCATTATCCTCAGCAGACTAATGCAGGAACAGAAAACAAAACACTGCATGTTCTCACTCACAAGTGGGAGCTGAATGACGAGAACACATGGACACAGGGAGAGTAGTAACACACACTGGAGTCTGTCAGTGGCAGGGGTGTGGGGGAGAGGGAGAGCATCAGGATAAAATAGCTAATGCATGTGGGGCTTAATACCTAGACAATGGGTTGATAGGTGCAGCAAACCACTGTGGCACACGTTTCCCTGTGTAAGAAACCTGCACGTCCTTCACATGTATCACGGAACTTAAAAAGAAGGAAAGGAAGAAAAAAAGCATCATTGCATTGCACAGAGACTGTTTTATAGGGATGAGCTTGTGTCTTAGAATAAATGATTTTAGGGAAACCAGGGAGTCTACTAGAGGAGGAGAGAGAAAAGGTGGCAAGGGTTGAAAACTAACTAGCGGATATTATGATCAGTGCCCATGTGACAGGATCAATTGTACCCCAAAGGTCACCATCATGCAATAAACTCAAGTAACAATTCTGCACATGTACCCCCCCTGAATCTAAGATAAAAGTTGAAATTATTTATAAAAAAAGAAACTAGGAGTCAGTTGTGGTGACTTACACCTGTAATCCCAGCACTTTGAGAGGCTAAGGTGGACAGCTTGACCTTAGGAGTTCAAGACCAACCCGGGCAACATGGTGAAACCCCATCTCTACTAAAAATACAAAAATTAGCTGGTGTGTGCCTGTGGTCCCAGCTACTCAGGAGCCTGAGGTAGGAGGATCACTCGACCCCGGGGGATGGAGTTTGACATGAGCCGAGATTGTGCCACTACATGCCCGCCTAAGTGACAGAGTGAGACCATGTCTAAAAAAAAAAAAAAAAAAAAAAGAAAGAGCAAAGAAAGTAGGGAGGCTGATAGAGTCTTGATAGAGTGATTGGTACCCAAATCAAGTAGTTAAAGTTTGAATTATATGGGGACTCTGTTTCCTTAGGCAACTCATATTCAGTACAGTGTCATAATCTATTTGAGAGAAAGATGTTACCTATATTTGAGAGAAAGTAGGTTACCTATATTTCCAGAATATATCTAAAAATCCTGTTTAGTGCTCAGAAGAGCTGCTAAAGCCATTTCTACTTTAAGTAGCTGTTCAACAGGAGTCAAAGAATAGAAATACTTCTGTAATAAATATCAAATACTTAGATGGAAAATTATATTTGTAGAATAAGGAAAATGTATTGTTATCTCTACAATTTTATTGTTCTCTAGTATTTTTAACTATAGCTTTCAACACACTTATTTTCCTAGAGATTAAATATAAAATCTAAATTCATTTCATGTATGTACTCTTATTTCTAAGCAGCTCTACTTTCTGGGTACAATACAAATAGGAAATGGAGTAGTTTTTGATTGCCCAAGCTTTAAAGAATGAAGGAGACAATACGATAACACCGAAAAACAATAATCCTTGTATACAAGTAATAAAATTTAGGTGGGATATTTATTTTATCTAGGGCTGCCTAGCTCCAACAGTGTGAGAAAGAAATGAACAACAAGATGATGTGCGAACCAGATTTGGCATCAAATGTATTCATCTATAGAATGAGATATTTTTCAATTAAGAATAAATTATGAAAACAAGGGAAAGGCATGTCTAACACATGCATTTTCTATTAAAAGATTTCTTTTAGTAATTCTTTTGAGCATCAGGTCCTATATCATTTTATTTTTAGTCCAATGAAACATGAAAGATTCTATTCTAAAATGGAATAACTCAGACTTTTAACAATTTTCCTTCTCTTTCACTTTCTTTTAGTCCTTGAAGAAAGCAACTGCTCAGATCCTGGGGTTCCAGTCAACGGGTACAGGACAATAACAGGGGGGCCCCGGACTTATCAATGGACTCTCTGCTAAAATTGGTACCATCATGTCCTTCTTTTGTAACAACTCCTATGTGCTTAGTGGCAATGAGAAAAGAACTTGCCAGCAGAATGGAGAGTGGTCAGGGAAACAGCCCATCTGCATAAAAGGTAACTTACAATTGTTTCTGAAGTCTATAGACATAGATGAAGTTGCTAGACTTTTTGGTAGCTCCTTTGCATGTTTTTAAGCACCAGGAAAAATGCCTTTCTCTCTTAAGTTCTTTCTGAAACCATATATAACTCTGAGGTTGGAAACCATCCTAAAAACATTTGCTTCTTTTTTTTTTTGGACCAAAAGAGGACCTGCTTTTCCTAATCACAACACCTTGAGGTGATCAAGAAGAGGAATATAGTTGGCTAAGTTTAATATATGCAAATCCAAGTATAGAATTGAGGGAATGTATAAGCATTTACATAGCTCCACTTACCTACTTTCTATGCAATATTAAGCTGATGCAAGAAATAAAAGAAAAAAAATAAGACACATCATCCCTGCCAGCTTATAGAGGAGGAGGATTGAAGATGTTAAGATGTTTAAAAACAAAGAGAGTAAACCCTTGTAGATTCAAGGGATAGTTACAGGACGAGATGAGTGGTGTAAGTTCAGCAAAAGGAGAGATCGATGTTTCTGAAATAGGGACAATTGCATGAATCCAGTGGGACTGGAGCCAGTCTGGAAAACTGGGGGAGGACTTATAGATGTGAAGAGGAGTTGGGATGGTATTCCAGATGGAAGACAGCGGAAAAGAAAGAGGTGTAGGCAGAAGTGAAGTCATCGTGGTAAACTCAAAGTGAGGCAATCTGGGAATCTAGGAGGTAAACTTAAATATGTAGATTGGACAGAAAAGTGGAATATCATATAGAGAAATTTGAACCTTCCGCATTGGCAGTGGGGGATGCATAGTTTCTCACTGAATTGACTCGCTAGTTGCTTCAGGTTAACAGCGTCTCTATTTGGGGGCAGGCCACAATGATCTGGCTGTTTATTGGGAAAAAAACATGTCCTTGTCCTAGATTATCCAGATAATTGCCTTAATCCTCCACTTTGCCTCTGGGTGTTTGTCAACAACCTGAATCATGGGAAAAGGAATGAAAGGGAATGATTTGTGAAAGGAATAAATCACTTTAGACTTTAGCCAGAAGCGACCTTCATCCCCACCAGCACAAATTCTGATTTTTATTTCATTAAGTATGGGAATGGTGTCACATATGTCCTTGGAGATTTTTGTCCACTCTTCTCTTACAAATTAATACAACCAAAGTTCTCTAAGTTGCTAATTAGATGAATGTTGGCTGCCTGATTGGGAAAGTGAGATGGAAAGGATTCCTTTTCACTGGTGAAGAAAGAGAGACTTCAACAAAATTAAACTGGGCTTTGAATTGCCCTCAAGTGATTGTTAGGGGCCTTAACGGCAGAGAAAGAACACGGAGGAATCAATTTTCCAAGACTTATCTATGGTTGACACTGCTGTCTGGTGTCAAAAGAGAACCTTCTAATTCCCTATGAGGGCTACGTTTTAGAACCTTCACTTTGAGTTTTATTCCATTTTCATCAAGTTTGCTAATTCTATTCACATGAACAGATGATCCTAATCTATGATGCCATTGTCCCAAATCACTCAGGTGGGGCAGCCCTTCAGAGGCATCTGCTCTTCTTGGATTCTTCAGAGGGTACTGTCAATCAAGATGAAAGGCAGCAAGCTCTTTTGTAAAGTGAGATGTTCAAGCTTGGCTGACGTGTCTTGCCTCTGAGAGCCTGGGGAATGGGCACCAGGTGTCCAGAAGTGGGGGTCAGGTATTAATCTGAACTGAATGATGTGAACAGTGAATATGAAAAAGGATTGTGCAGCAGTGTCTTTTTTATTTCTAGCCTGCCGAGAACCAAAGATTTCAGACCTGGTGAGAAGGAGAGTTCTTCCAATGCAGGTGCAGTCAAGGTGAGGTTGAAACACCTGCACTCTGCCCTAAAGGCTAATGAGTATTTCCCCTTCCATTCCTCTTCCCTACTTGTGTTTGGCTAAAGACAGTCTGAGGTTTCTTAGGGACATTTAGTGCTAACTGGTCATGAAAGAATAGGGCTTGTTAGATGGAAGCTTATTAGCCAGCTGCCTTTAGCCAAGAGGTAGCAACTGTTGGAAGATGTACAAATTGCACTGGATCGTGGGAAAGTACATGGCCAGTGGAAAGCAAGACTTTCAGATGATCTTTGAGAAAATGGACTTGAATCCTTGAGTCTTCCTGAAATTACCATGTGTACTTGTTATGACAGCTTCTAGGGAGATGACATTTCTGTTAAACACAGCCAGCTATAATTTAGGAAGATGTGCTTGGAAGTAAGCAATGAGATGAGGCAGGCTGGGGAAGCCCAGGGACTGGAGACAAATGACCAGCCATGCAGAGGGATGTGAGCCCTCCGGTGTGCCCAGCTTTTCTCCTGCGAAGACAAAGGTGGGGTCCACCTGGTGGGGGAGGGAGTAGTCCCTTTCTACTCATCTCTTCTACATTCTCCTCCTCCCCTCTCTCCAGTCGAGTGACACGGACCTCCTTGGTTTTTCTCTCTCAGTCCAAGCACAGTTGCTTTAGAAAAAACTGTGACTTCTTCTGTCTGGAACCTGCTTCTACAGGATCTCAGTAAGGCTTAATGCCTCACTTCCTTCAGTTCTCTGCTTAGTTTTTGCCTAACAGAGAGACTGTCCCTAACTGTCCTTTTAAAGATAGCAATTCTATCTTCACCCTGACTGTCTAGTGGACCTCTTTACCCAGTATTCTCTAGCCTTTACTCTGTTTCTGTTTTTATCTTAGCATCCCTCTCCACCTGTTGTCTTACATATTTTTTAAGGGTTTATTTGTTTAATTTCTGTCTCCCTCACCCTCCCCAAAATGCGAAAGCTACATGTGCAGGAACATGATATGTTTTGTTCATGCTGAAAGTTCTAGTGCCTAAAACAGTACTTGTCACATAGTAGGCACTCAGTAAGTATTTACTGAGTGAATGAATTGGATTGACAAACAAAGGTTCAGGACCCAAGTCTGCCTCTGTCTTTAGTGCTGGATATTCTTGGGCGAGTTCATGGGCAAGTTCCTAAACCTGCTGAGCCTTAGTTTTTTTCTTTTGAAAGTAGGGATAACCATAGAAATCTGTCTCTGGGGATTGTTTTAAGGATTATATGCAACACTAATAGCTAACATTTGTTGCATGTTTGCTCTATGTCAGTTGCTCTTCTGAGTACTTTGCGTGCCTTAGTTCATTTAATCCTCACTATAACCTCTGAGGTAGGTATTTTTATTACCTCCATTTTATTACAGATTTTATTACCATTTATATTACAGAAGGGTAAACTGAGGCTCAGAGACATTAAGTAACTTGTCCAATGTCACATTGCTAGAAGTGGCAAAGCCAGGGTGTAAATTCAGTATCTGGCTTCATGGACTGCTGTCTTATGCAGTAGACTTTGAGTCTTATGTAAAGATCCTGGCAAAGCACCTTGGACACGTAATCATCAGACAGTGATTTCTAACTTATTGTTAGAAATAGTAACAGTGAATTCTGGTGACCACAGCCAAGTTCCCTGGAATATTCATAAGTCAGAATATCCATCAGTCTCTCACCCCTCCTCAGGGCTGTCTCATTCCATTTTTGTCTTTTCCCTTTCAGGGGCAAGGCATTTCCTTGGAAACGGTGGCAGTGAAATTCAAATTCTGCCCTCTTTCCTGATCTGTGTGATTTCCTTGGGCTGGACTCTCCAATAAGTGGGACCAACCTGTTCTTCCCAAAGACACACGCTGTAGAGTGGCCCCTACACTATTCAAAAAGACTACTGGGTTTCCTGTTTTTGAAGTAATATTAATGGGAGGTTGGGAGGCAAGGTGCCAGGTTTCTCAAGTAAATGAAAAAGCAAGTCCGAAACTTTGTTTAAGTATCTTTTGGGAAGACAGGCTGCTGAAGTGGAAGATATTCCTATCTCCAGCAGCCAGCTTCTCACCCAAGAGCCCACTGTAGACCTTGTATGGGCAAGGGAGGAGCTTGTTTGCAAGTTCAAGACCACCCTGAGCTATAGACCTGGTTATAAACATGAGCTAAAGATTTGTTGAATGATATCAAGAGGATTGGAATATTTGCTCTGGACCAAGCACTGTATGTAAAATAGATTTCTTATGACAATATCATATTGGTGTGGTGGGGACACCAGGGCGGAAATTGTGACTACTAAGCATTGCCTTGGGTACCAAGTTTCTTTACTGTGTGCCTCTGTGCACTTCAACTTACCTCTCTGGGCTTTCTTTCTCCATTCATTAAACAGGAATGAAAACATAGATTCCTAAAGGAATTTCAACTTTTCAGTTGACAGTCATTAGGTGCCAATAGAAAATGAACACAACCTGCAAGATGTGTGCACATCTTCCCCAAGAATCCCTGAGTGGTCTCTGGGGGCTCCAGCTTCAGGGCTCATTTAATATTGCTTTTTCCCATGCATACACAACGCTTCATATTTCTCCCAATCAATGTGCCCTGAGAGAAAGTTCTATTCTCTGAGGTGTACTAATTACATCTGCTAATTGCTAAATCAAGCTACTGTATCAACACAGTTTAGTTCAAGTCAATCCAATATTGCCCCATTATGATAATATTTGGAGAAAAACAATATCTAGATTTCTCTTATTCAAATTAACTCCCTTTTCTGTTTAATGTTGCAATTAATTTCTTTGTGTGTGCATGTATAATGTGCCTTTGGATAGCAGCTATTATGCCAGATATTATTCTCTTTGGTTAAAATCTTAAGGAGTTGGAATCATGCCAGTAATAGACATGGAGAAATAAAATGAAGATTGAAGTGTGCAAGATAATTTGCTCAGTGGGCAAGGTGAAGTGTGTGTGTGTGTGAGAGAGAGAGAGAGAGAGAGAGGGAGACAGAGAGAGAGGGAGAGAGAGAAAAGGAGAGAGAGAAAGAGGGAGGGAGAGAGAGAGGGGGAGACAGAGAGAGAGAGAGAGAGAAACAGAAAGAGAGAAACAGAGAGACAGAAACAGAGAGACAGAGAAACAGAGAATAAGATAGCCATTTTTGGATGGGCGGGGTTGCTCACCTGTAATCCCAGCACTTTGGGAGGCCAAGGCAGGTGGACTGCTTGAGTCCAGGAGTTCAAGATCAGCCTGGCCAACATGATGAAAACCCAACTCTACTAAAAGACAAAAATTAGCTGGGCATGGTGTTGCATGTCTATATTCCCAGTTATTTGGGAGGCTGAGGCATGAGAATTGCTTGAACCCAGGAGGTGGAGGCTGCAATGAGCCAAGGTTGCATCACTACACTCCCTCCTGGGTAACAGAGGGAGACCCTGCCTCAAGAGACAGAGAGAGAAGAGAGGAGGGGTGGGGAGAGAGAGAGAGGGAGAGAGAGAGAGAAAGAGAGAGAGACTGATTTATTTTTTCTGTTTCTGTAACCAAATATCTACATGGGACATGGCATGAATGCTAAAGAGGCCACAATGACTGTCTCTCGCTCTGCTCTTTCTCTGGGCCCATGTGTCCTGACCCAGGGAGACACCATTACACCAGCTATACTCAGCAGCCTTCAGCAAGCAGAAACTGCAGAGCGCCCCTACCAAGAAGCCAGCCCTTCCCTTTGGAGATCTGCCTACGGGATACCAACATCTGCACACCCAGCTCCAGTATGAGTGCATCTCACCCTTCTACCGCCGCCTGGGCAGCAGCCGGAGGACATGTCTGAGGACTGGGAAGTGGAGTGGTCGGGCACCATCCTGCATCCCTAGTGAGTCAAGGCTCATTCTTGGGCTGGAGCATCTTCCATCTTTCATGGCTGCCTGTGAAAAACCATTAACTCTGTTGAAGACTTTTTGGGAAAGCATCTCCAGTCCTTTCTCTAGTTTGGTGATATCTGAAATTGTATAGTTTTTCCCTTTGGCTTTTTTCTTTTGGGTTAACCTTACTACTCAGGAGAAATTGACTCATTAAATCTTAGAGTCATACTTTCTTGGGTGATTCTATCATATTTACTTGGAGGAAAGGGTCATTAAGTCACCAAGTATGGAAAGGGGTTAAAGATGCCAGAGGGCCTCAAGATATATAACCTTGGCTACTCTGTTTAAGCCCCCATTTTTACACTCATCAACCAATGATACCAATTGGGTACTTATTATTAAGCAATTATGTACTAGGCCGAGGACCAGTGGTTCACGCCTGTAATCCCAGCACTTTGGGGGGCCAAGGTGGGTGGGTCACTTGAGGTCAGGAGTTCCAGACCAGCCTGGGCAACATGGTCAAACCCTGTCTCTACTGAAAAGACACACACAAAAAAATTTAGCAGGGCATTACACATGCCTGTAAACCCAGCTACTTGGGAGGCTGAGACAGGAGAATCATTTGAACCTTGGAGGCAGAGGTTGCAGTAAGCCAAGATCATGGCACTGCACTCCAGCCTGAGTGACACAGTGAGTCTCTGCTTCAAAAAACAAAAAATACAATGAGATATTAATTACATCATAAGGTTATGATGATGAATACTGAGATAATATGTGTAAGTATCTGGATTAGGGGCCTGCAGTTGCTAAGCTGCCTTCCCCATCCTCTTCGTGAAAGGAGAACAGTATGGTTTAGTACATTGTCGTCATGTCTGTGAGGATAATCATGATATTTTGAGTGTGTTTACATGTACCATCTCATTTAGTCTCCTCAAGAGCTCTGTGAGACCATTGTTATTGCTTTATCCATTTTATAGGCAAGAAAACAGAGGCTTTAAAAGATTAGAGAACTTACCCAAAGTCCTACTGATAGTGCCTGGGATCAGAACTCAGATTTCATTTGACTGCAAAGCCTCCAATATTAGCCCTAGCCTTTACAGCCAGCCGTGTCAAGGAGGGTTCATTAATATTTAAAGGGAGAAGAAAACCAGGTTACATGGCTTAGTGGTCATCACACCCATAGAGTTCACCTTTCCAGATTTGTGCTCTCTGGTTGAGTGACAGATTCTCCTTTGGATGGCAAAGTCTGAATTTATCTTACTAAGCTGGTGCTTTCTCCATAGTCTGCGGGAAAATTGAGAATGTTACTGCTCTGAAGACCCAAGGTTTGCGCTGGCCGTGGCAGGCGGCCATCTATAGGAGGACCAGCGGGGTGCATGATGGCGGCCTACACAAGGGAGCATGGTTCCTGATCTGCAGCGGTGCCCTGGTGAATGAGCGCACTGTGGTGGTGGCTGCCCACTGTGTTACTGACCTGGGGAAGGTCACCATGATCAAGACAGCAGACCTGAAAGTTGTTCTGGGGAAATTCTACCGGGATGATGACCGGGATGAGAAGACCATCCAGAGCCTGCGGGTAAGAGGGGGCTTATACATGGAAGCTGGGGCTCTGGCTCAAAAAACTCCAAGCATGGGAGAGCAGTGACTATGCCAAGCCCCGTCCCCTTAGCATGTCAGCAGCCAGCCTGGAGCCTGGCACGTAGGAGTATTCAATATTTCACATTGACAGATACTAGATGGGAGCATCTAGAAAGATTGTGGAGTCTTTTTTCCAACTTGATTATTTTATAAACAAGATAGAGGCAAATATCATCTATCATTTTGGTCATCAAAAGTTAATCACCTAAGAGTAAAATGTACTTCTCCTAGTAATGTATGTCACCTAATACTGTATGTCATAAATTGTGACAAATTAAAAATTAGTGAAATTGTTTAATGGCTGGCTCTGCCTGAAACTGTTAGCTCCATGAATGTTGTGATTTGTCACTGTACCATCACTGCATGGCACAGTGCCTGGCTCAAAATGGATTATCAATAAATATTTTTTGAATAAAAAAGGTTAATCACCTATAACATTTGGGCACTGTCCTTGGTAGGCTTTGAGGACAGAGATGTTTTACCCAAGATATAGTCCTAACAAATTTACAATATACGTCTGTCTTTCCCTGCCTCCCTACCTCTCTTTTATTCACTCACCCATCTGTCTATCTATCCATCTGTCCATCCATCCCTCTATCCATCCATTCCTCCATCCATCCAGCCATCCATCCATCCCTTCATCCATCCATACATCCATCTATCCATCCCTCCATCTACCCATCCACCCATCCATCTATCCATCCATCCATCCATCCATCCATCCATCCATCCATCTCTCCATCCATCCACCTACTTGTTCGTCTATTGTTGAACCACCACAATGTGCCATTCACTGTAATCAGACACAGACAAGAGTAGGACATGTTTTATTTTCTCTGAAAAGTCCACAGTTGAGTGGGAGAGACAGACCAATATGTCATGATCCGTGTGACACAAGAGAAATCCCAAGGCAATGTACTCAAACGAGATTGAGGTAATAAAAAATATACCTAAAAATTTTACAAGATGTGTGCTCCTAGAGGCTCCCATCAAAAGACATGACCAGCAAGGACTGGGAAAATCAGGAAAGACTTTGTGAAAAAGTCTTGTGGAACATGCTGGACATAGCTCTATTTGCTGGCTTGAAGGTAAATGAAATGTTTACAGTGGACCAGAGGCTGAAAACTTAGCCTGTGAGGATTTGTGCCTTGATGGTGCTGACACATATTTTAAATCATTTATTTGCAAGCATTGTTTAATATCAAGATATTTCAAATAAAGATTTGGAATTAATTTTCTGGCAAAACTAGAATGTTGGTCCCACTTCGGCATGGAGTGGTTGACTGCGGTGACATGGCCACTGCCCACCTTGGATGGATGTGCAGTTTCACTTATTTAATCCCCCCCTTCCAGGCCCTAGGAGGCATTTCAGTTTGCAACCCTGGAAGTAGAGCAGTTGCTTTCCATGATTCCTTGAGCGAAGTACCTCCAAATAATTGTAGCTGCTCTTAGACATTTTCTCCCAATAATTTATCCCCAAGGCTTGCTTGTTCCTGTCCACCGTGGAGCTGGCTCCTCACTATCACTGCCTATTCTTTGCATTTGTAGATTTCTGCTATTATTCTGCATCCCAACTATGATCCCATCCTGCTTGACACTGACATTGCCATCCTGAAGCTCCTAGACAAGGCCCGCATCAGCACCCGAGTTCAGCCCATCTGCCTTGCTGTCAGTCGGGACCTCAGCACTTCCTTCCAAGAGTCTCACATCACTGTGGCTGGCTGGAATGTCTTGGCAGATGTGAGGAGTCCTGGCTTCAAGAATGACACACTGCGCTCTGGGGTGGTCAGCGTGGTGGACTCGCTACTGTGTGAGGAACAGCATGAGGACCATGGCATCCCAGTGAGTATCACCGATAACATGTTCTGTGCCAGACAGGATTCCACTGCCCCTTCTGATATCTGCACTGCAGAGACAGGAGGCATTGCAGCTGTGTCCTTCCCAGGACAAGCATCCCTTGAGCCACGCTGGCATCTGGTGGGACTTGTCAGCTGGAGCTATGATAAAACATGCAGCCACAGTCTCTCCACTGCCTTCACCAAGGTGCTGCTTTTTAAAGACTGGATTGAAAGAAACATGAAATGAACCAGGCTCATACCCTCCTTGAGAAGCGTTTCTGTACATCCATCTGTACCATGTGTCGTTGAGTGAAGCAGTGGTGACCTGAAGTGTGATTTTGCCTGTGAACTTGGCTGTTCCAGGGCTTCTGACTTCAAGGACGAAACAGTGAAGGGTGAGTAGACCTCCGCTGCTGGTAGGCTGATGCCTCCTCCACTACTAGGACAGTCAATTGGAAGATGCCAGGGCTTGCAAGAACTAAATTTCTTCAAAGAAGACCATATAGAAAACCTCTCCACTCTACTGATCTGGTGGCCTTCCCCACCTTTCAGTGACATGAATGCCATCAGCTTGACCAGGGAAGATGTGGGCTTCATAAGACCCGTTTAGAGGCTCTCAAGTTCTAGAGAGCTGCCTGTGGGACAGCCCAGGGCAGCAGAGCCTGGATGTGGTACCCACTTTTGTGTACATGGCCGCAGTATAGTCTGGTCCTTTTCCTTCCCCATCTCTTGTACACATTTTAATAAAACAAGGGTTGGCTTCTGACCTACAAAACAAATGTGCTACGCTTTTATTTCTGCACGCTGTTTCTAGGAGCTACATGTATCAGGGCTGATGGCTTGGTGATAGCCCTTTAAAATAGTGCCAAGAGCTGTCATTCCCAAATAGCGTGTTTGACAAAGCCAATGCCATCTTTTCAATACCAGCTCTTAGAGCTTGGTGGGTCATAGGCCAAGGGAGGAGGGACATTGGTACCCTCCCATAAGGCACAAATAGAGAGAAATACCAGAGATTAGGTAATTTATAGGGTTGCCTCTGCTTCTCATCTTCTAGATCCAGCACAGAGTCCTGCTTTGAACCTCCATAAATCTTCCTAGAATGCTTTTATAGCATCTGAATTGGAGTCATGTATTTACTCACACTAGGTTTAGAAATGCCAAGAAACTGTAGCTTCACTGTTGTCTATAATTTATGTGATTTTTCTCTCAAGCCTCACCCTCACCTTCCACTGGATAGTGAAGGAAAGAAAGTGAAATCAGTCTAGTCAGACACCTTAAGGAATCCTGGCACTGACCCTCCTTTTGGGGTGACTTACTCTTTTAGCCTTTCTCCCCCCGCTCTCCTCGCCAGTTCTCTTCACTAGGCTGGTGCTTTACAGGCTTACCTGCCTTCAAACTTTGGGATGAGAGTGGGGACCCCTAAGTTCCTGCTGGTTCTTGGGTGGTGTGTGGTGGGTCTTCTTTTGTTGACATTTAATGCTAGAGTCTGTAACTAATGTTCCCTATTTCACGGGGCCCAGTACTCCTTCCTGCAGACTCAACTCCTCAGCTCCTGCTGGAACTGGTGCTCCTGGTATCTGGGTGATTCCTATTTGACCCTGGTCAGGGTCACTCAGCCTCATGGCCACAGTGACAACCTTCTCTGGCAACTGCCCAGCCAGACTCTCAACAACCTCCTCTTCCTCCTTTGGGGAATTGGGGGAACTTTTTGGTCTTTTCCATACCACATGAGAGCTGAGAGCCCAGGCTTGTTACAGAACATCCTGGGAGATATTTGCCTCCTATAGACCCAAACAGGAACTCACCCGTTCCCTTAATCTGTCTCAGAAAACTCAAGGACTTTAGCCCAAGACAGGAGGCGAGGATTTTGTTTGTTTCCCTACCTGTCTCCTGCCATGTCTGGGGTCTTGACAAAATCCCTTGAGCCAGAAGAGAATTTCTTCTACCTTCTCTTTTGTCAGCCTTTCCTGGGGCTTTCCATAAGTCACATCTTCCTCCTTTCATTCAACCCTCCATGCCCATCCTCCTTGCTTAATCAAAGAGCCATGTGTTAGTTATCAATGGCTGAGTACAAATTACCCAGCACTTAGTGGCTTAAATGGTAAGTGTTTATTCTCTCACCGTGTCAGTGGGTCAGGAATTGGTGAGCAGCTTAACCTGAGGTTGTCATCAACTGAAGCCTTGACAGAGACTGGAGGATTTGATTCTATAAATATTTATCAGGTCACTCAAAGGTTTTTCTTTGTTAAGCCTAGAAAGGTTGGATCTTAAAAGGTGTAATGGAACTTGGATTAAAGAGATAGATCTGAATTCAAATTCCTGTCTTTTAACTTCTTTTCTAAAGTGATCTTGGGCAAGTACTTAGCCTCTCTACCTCAGCTTCATCATCTAGCAAAATGGCATAATAAAATCTTGAGATTTTGTTGTGGTAACTGTGACAATTAAGTGAGATGTTTTGTAAAGCAATGAATATAATACAGGGTATATAGTCTGGTGCCGGTAGTGCCCGGCAGGGTAAGGGCTGTTCAGCTAGGCACAGCTCCACAACTGCCTCGGGAGGCAGTCCACACATACCTGCCCACACCCTCCATCTCCTGACTGTGTCCTGACCCTCCACATGGAATATCATGTTCTCTACTTCTTTTTTAACACTCTCGTTACTACTTGAGTTGTTTTCTCTTCTTGTCTTACTACTCAGATTTGGATCACATGTATATCATCTTAGCTATGACTCTGGCCCCCTCAGAAGCTGAATCTGGCCTGCAATTTTGGTAACGACATCCCAGGCTGCTTGGTTAATAGCTCCTTGGCCATTTGCCACCACCTTTAGATTTTCCTACCTTAGCACTGCTCTTCTGGGCTATGAACACTTGATCACACTCAGCTAAGACTCTGAGGCAGGCAAAGAGAATCAGACACAAGCTTGTCCCTTGGCCATATCTGACTGCTATCGGAATGCTGCCCATCTCTCTTTGTAACATAGCCCTTGCCTCCTAGCATAGAACTCCAAAGCTAGAAATCTTGAGCATATATCAGTCAGGGGCTTTTCAGAGAATCGTAACTTTTAAGAGTCATATAGAATAAGGGATTACAATAACCACACAAAATTGTGGCCACTGATGGAGAAGTCTGTGCAAGACTATTGCCTTTGTTTCTGGCATTGGACCTAAAATCAACCAGTCCAGTGGTAAGGAAGGAAAGCTGGATGTGAAGTCAGCAAAGCAAGGACAAATGGAAACCTGTGTTTGTCTCTTGCTGCCTCCAGCCTCCATGATGTGAGTGACCTGTAGTAGAAGCGGGTGCCCTCTGCTCATAGCTGCACAATCACCCAGTCCAGGACTCAGGGAAGCCAGAGAAGGATTTCCAGCAGGCATTGGAGGAGCTATGGGCCTGGGTGCTTTCTCATTCCAACAAGGTGAGCTGACAGATAGTAACATTGTTTGTGAGCTGCCACAGTGTCTGATGTGCTCCACCAACTCTCAAAGCATGAAAGTAGTCATTGCTTCACTCTCCTTTCCAAATCTCCTGTAAATTTCTCTTGTGCTCACTCTAACCTGGAACCATACAGGGAAGGGTATTCTGCAACCTAGTTTCAGTTTCCCTAAGTAGACACAGAACAAAGCCGTCACAAGTCATGGAATACTAATGCTGGAAAAGTGGCTGTCAACTGAGGACAACTTCAGGGAGTGCCAGAGAAGGCTCCTGCTTCATCTAGAATAGTTTGGTTCTGAATTCTTTTGTGATGATTGCTTTTTTTTTATGTATCCATATAGCCCCTGACATCTGACATTACGTCAGCTAGGCTTTGGTGCCCAGGAGTTGATCTGGCACTTCCAATGAGACTGTGATGTTCTCTTGTTGAAGATAAATACTCTCACAGAATGTCAATATCTATTAGGATCATTCTGTGACTGTGATGGGTCAAGACCTGAACAGGGCTACTTCATATCTTCTGTAAAAACAGACAAAAGCAAAGTGACTATGTAAACTACAAAGATACCAACTATTCCCCCTCTCCTAGTTAATATGAGTGACTGCTGTTTCTTCATCAATTACAGTGGTAGCCTCTTTATAGTCTTTTTTCCTTTTAGATAAGACTTACTACATGGCCAATTATAGAATCACTCTCACTTCCTCACAGCATCCAATCCAGAACAAAACCCCACCTTGAAACCTAAGATCACTTAACAGAAACTCAAATCCTATAGTTTTTTTCTAACGCTCTCTTGAGGAGACACCCCATAGTTCCCCATGGTGTGCACCTTGCATCATTGCAAGGAGCAAAAACTCCAACTTGTTCAATTACATGTATGTTTCTAGTGGTCTTTGGCTGGAAGGCATTGACTATATATTATAAATCACACATATATGGTCATATATGTATGTGTATATACATATATGCACACATGCATATACATATATGAATATACAGACCCTTTCTGGCTTACAATGGCTTGACTTATAACTTTTTGACTTTATGATAGTATGAAAGCAATATGTATTCAGCACAATTGTATTTCAAGTACCAACACAACCATTGTTTTTCACTTTCAGTACCATGTTCAATAAATTACATGAGATACCTATTTAATAGTTTATTATGAAATAGGCTATTAGATGATTTTGTCTAACTGTAGGCTAATGTAAGCATTCTGAGCACATTTAAGGTAGGGTAGGCTAAGCTATGATGTTGAGTAGGTTAGGTATATTAAATACATTTTTGACTTATGATATTTTCAAATTATGATGAGTTTATTGGGATGGAACCCCACTGTAAGTTGAGGAGTATCTCTGCATGTATATAAGCATCTTCCCTAATCATACAGATTTTACTAAATTTTATGTATCACATAAATTTTATCATATGCTACACAAACTTTAGGTAAAATCTACATGTTTAAACAATACTTTCCTTTGGAGTGATCATGTTTATACACAAAATGGACTTTTCATGAGTAACTGGGTACACAAGTCACACTGTATTTTCTTACATAAACTCCAAAAGGAATTGAGAGAAAGGGGTCATTCGAGTAGGATAGTAAACTTTTCATTCACAGGTAGTTAGAACTTTAATCAAGTCATTGGCATGATGAACAGGAAGGAGAGAAGATATTGTACATAAGGTAAGAGTTTGGAAAATACATAAGATTAAACATGGAGGGGGCTGTTTTGGAGAAGGGCTGATTGTTTTCCACCATTAACCTTTTATTACAGTGACAAGTCAGGTTGGCCAGCCAAGGCGAAGCCCATTGGTGGTAGATCTCAAATGCTAAGGGTTTCTGATTGTACATTTGCAAACATCAAGCTCTTTACGATGTCATCAAGAGAGTGAAAGGATAGAAGTGGCATTCTAGAAAGGCCTGTCAGGATGGTTGTACTAGCCAGTGGGAAGTGCTTAAAAGACCCAGACTGTGCTCAAATCCTAGCTCTGTCACTTATGACCTTGAGCATGACACGCAATCTCTATCCTACAGTTGTATCTCATTTGTAAATGTGATCGACATTATTTGAGGATTCAGCATTCAGCAAGATATTGCATTCAACAGTTAAGTATATGGACAGAGTCTGGCCCAGTGCACTCTACAAATATTGGCTGCTATTATGGCTGTTGTTGTTTTGTTGGTGTTCTTCGGGAGGAGGAGACTGGAGGTTGAAAAACCTGTTATGAGAAACGTTACGAGGGATGGGGGAGGGGAAAGGAGGTTTTAGAATACTATTGAGGTCCAAGTATGTGGAAGTGAGTTTGGAATGGGATCAATAACAGGAAAGAATGGGTAGAAATCAGTGAAGCAAGGATTGGTAGAACCAAGAAGGGTGAGAGCAAGGAGCAATGAGATTGTGTACATGGGAGTTGTCTGGATAAATTTCTGAGACAGTGCAGGGCCTGCCGTGATTTTTAAAATACATTTTCCCATATGCATGGGTGTATGGGGTGGGCTAGGGGTGGTATAGGCTGGAATTGTTAAAAAGGACCAGGCTCAGCTAGACAAGCAGGAAATTTGCAGGCATCTAAATCTCTCCTTTCCAGCATAGTACCCGTTATCCTCTGCAGTGATGAGTATGGGGTTTGAATATGAATCTTCACAGTTCTGTGGGATTTATGAATTTTCATGTTATCAAATTCATCATCTGCCCAAAACTTAATGGGCCTTCCACATTTACTTCCTATATCAGAATATTAGTCAATTAAATATCTTCCATTCTGAATTCAATTCAGCATGGTGATTTCATTAATTTTCCACCTGTCTGTCATTCATTCATCAGCAAAAATTATTGATATTCTAAAGGTCTCAGAACACTAAGGGTGGACAAAATAGGCTGGCACTTGCTGTCAGTCATATTACCCCAGAAGAACATGCAGAATTAGAAACCATGGTTAAGTACTAGTAAGGAAAATACAGCATGCGGTGAGAATCTATAGCAGGGGAAACTGATTTAATCTGCAGGGGATCGGATAAATGGTTTGCCTCCCTGGAAATGTGAATGATGGCTGAGTCGAGAAGGACATAACTACCAGAACGAGGTTAGGGAGTGAGGAAGAGCATTCCCGATAGAGGGAAGAGCAGGTGCAAATAACTTGAGGAGGAGGGCTCCTGGTATATTTCAGGAACTTCTAGAAAAACAGGAAGGCTGCAGGGGAAAGTGTGAAGAGGGGGAATGGTGTGATGTGAGGTTGGACATGGAGTCACACCATGCAAGGCCACTTTAGAAGCTGGGAGGACTGGATGAGAGGACACTGCCCGGACCACACGGTATATATTAAACCACATGAATTCCTAGAATGTGCACTGGGAATTATTAGTGGAGTCATCAGGCCATCAGGTAGAACCCAAGGCTTTGAATGTGGTTTTTTTTTGGGGGACAGAGTCTCACTCTGTCACCCAGGCTGGAGTGCAGTGGTGTGATCTTGGCTCACTGCAACCTCCACCTCCCAGGTTAATGTAATTCTCCTGCCTCAGCCTCCCAAGTAGCTGGGACTACAGGCACACACTGCCACACTCAGCTTTTTATTTATTTTATTTTTTTATTTTAGCAGAGACAGGATTTCACCGTGTTGGCCAAGCTGGTCTCGAACTCCTGAGCTCAGGCAATCTGCCTGCCTTGGCCTCTCAAAGTGCTAGGATTACAGGCATGAGCCACCATGCCTGGCCTGAATTTGGGTTTTTGTGTTGTCCTAACCTGGACATGAATGAAGACCTTGAGTCTCATTGCATTGATACAACTGCATGTTGTTCTAACAGAGAATTATCTTAAATGGTATCAGATGAGTTAAAAGAAGAACGCTGACAGCCAATGGAAGAGCCAAAGAAGTAAGACACATATCTTTAATCCTGCCTTATTTTTTCTCCTTCTTTAGTATCCTGTGAAAATTTTGAGTGAAATAATTTGGATCCCTAGGGCTTAGGGAAGTTTATCTTTTTGGGGCTATTGGAAAGATAGGCTGTTGGAAAGAACATTTTGGAGTGGCTTGGTAGCAATTTGTGGTCTCTCCTTGCTTTTCTTGGCAGCAGAACCTGCTTTCTCTGGCAGAGCTCTACCCGGATGTGCTGTTGAGGCCCAGCATTTTAAGAAGACTGTCTCAATGACTGAGTTTTTTAGGGCTCACTTCACGTTTGTATTCCAATTCACTGAGTGTTTATCCAGAGGCTTGGACTAAGTTTGATGGAGAGCTTTGTCAACAAAGAAAAAAAAGTCAGTAGATAAAATTAGGGAATAGCTTTCTCAGGTGAGGAATACATTCAAGTCCGAATTCTTAGAGGAAAACAAACCATTGTTATGTTCCTGAACTTATGGTTTGTAGGAAAAAGTAATTCCACACAAAAGAAAAGGAAAGAACGATATTTCTTAGTGCTTAAATATGTGCAGTTCAGGAAAAGTTGTTTATTTTCCACTGAAAGGGGAACAGGGTGTTTCAAATGAAGCAGTATCCAGGTGCTAATAAAATGAAACCTCAGACTGAACTGCGATAACTTCCAATTCACTGCAGTTATGCAAAGGCATAATTTAGTTGTTTAGTCATTGATGAAAAAAAAAACAACTCTGAATCTGTAATCTCAATTTAAAACTAAATTACCTGGTTGCTATCTCTCTCTCTTATTAAGGAAAATCACTCTATAAGAAAAATATTTTTGGGAAGTGATACACAGCCTCTTTCAGAATGACCACGGAATTTCATAAAGAAGCGAACAGAGAAAATAGAACAAGAATCACATCGCTGGATTTTCTGAGGTCATCAGATTCCGGCTTGGGTCCTTGATTCAGTCCTTTATCCAAATCACTTAGCATTTAATCACAGTGAGCTGCTGTTCAGCAAAGAAATCCCCCTAAAGATAAAAAAAAAAAAAAAAAAAAGCTCTCCATTCTTTTGTTCCTCAGGAGGCTGTCACTACTGAATATTGTGATGTCCCAGCAGAACAAAGGGGAGGGGGAAGATGGAGGCATTACTGGCAATCATTGCAAAGTTAGGAGAAATGGGGGGTAGAAATTAAAATAGCAGCAATCACTCTCAAAGAGTATTTCCATCTTATACAGGATCAAGCAGCTAAAAAAAAAAGACAGTTGTTCTAATTCAAAATGTTATGGTTTTTATGGTAGGCATACAGAATTTGCACTACCCCTGACATTTAGCTTCAAGTCATCTCGTAGTAGAAATGCTGATGGAGGGAATGATATACTGAGAATTCACAATTCATCTTTTTCCATTGTCTGCTTTCTTCATCTATACTAAACAAACGGGTTGAATTCACACTTTTTCCAGTAGAATTCATCTGGCAGTTAGTGTAGCTATCCACTGTGTCAGCCTTCCCAAGCTCTCTACTTAATGAGAAAATTTCTGCCTGCAGAATGGATTATATTTAGACCAAGCTCTCAGTCTGAATTGAGATTTCTATGAAGTAATATCTCTTTTCTCATCAGCTAAGAGAGTGAGGTAAAAATAGAACTCCCTGACTTCTCTTTTGCTAATGCATAAACACTCGTAAGACAGATTATTCCCTTGAGTCTCTATTCAGTGACCACCACCAGACTGACAGGGCTACAGGCTGGCTCATCTGTAACTGTACTGTGTGGTTGAAACCAAAGCATTACCACCAATCTTTTGGGTGATGAGAGTGCCAGCAGCTAGGAAGCTGACATCATAAAGATGATAACAGCTCAGTGTGCCAGGAACTGTGCCAAGTGCTTTATGTGACATAGCCTCATTCAGTTCTCATATGAGCCCAGTGGATGGGGTCACTACTATACCCACTGGTGCTCAGAGGGTTAAGTAACTTACTCAAGGCCACTCAAAATGGAAAGAAAGAATGATGAATTCAATTTGAATCTCACTGCTCCAAACATGATGAAGATGAATGGTTACCAGGTCGGTCTAATTCTGAAGACTGTTAGAACTTCTGTGGCCACATGAACATTCTTGGTTCAATGTCCTGGTACTCCACTATGAACATTCTTCCCCTGCTACTAACTGCTCCAAACCCACTTCTCTTTCTGAAATCTTTTCATTTTCAATTTAGTATCAGGATTCTTCAGTTTCTCTCTTGCATGCTCTTGGCTTCAGAGCCAACATCATCAGAGAATAGTATCTTTCCTCTGAAATTGGAACACTGTATAATAATTTTCATTCATGTTTTTCATTCACCCTAAAATAGCTCATATTTTTGAAAACTAGCAAACTCGTATTAGTTGCCTTATGAAGGAGCCTTTAATGTCTTCTGTTTTACTTAATTGAAAAAAAAAATTAAGGTGTCTTCTAGCCTTGTAGTTAATGATAGGGCCAAAGTGTTAAAGACAGATCCAGACACACAGCTTATAATTCCTCGGTCATTTAGGCAGGCAGAGGACAGACATTGTATTCACACAGTGTATTCGCACTACATGCCAGGACCTGTGATATCTGCTTTACGTATATAATTTTTGAAGCTACAAGAATTATTTCCATTTTACAGAGGAGGGAATTTAGGCTCAAAGAGATTAGGTGACCTACCCAATGTCACGTATGGAGAAACTGGGATTTGAACACAGCCCTGTTCAACTCCAAAACCTAGATTTACTTTATCAAGAACCTGTGTGAAAAGTCTGAAAGGAAAAACCTGTTACCAGAGTGGCTCTGACTTTGCAAAGAACCACAAATATGAATGCCCCACTTAACGAGCTGATGGTGGATAGTTTTCCCATTACAGATAAAACAGTAATTGCACTTGGGGGGGAAGGGTCAAATTCATATTTCTCAGACATTACTAAATGACAGTGACTTTTGAGCGGATAACCCTTGGGTCACTTGGCTGTTATTTATCTCTCCAGGTCACTTTCTTCTGATAAACTTTGAACATTGAAACATTTCTCCTTTGTTGTCATGATGAGGGGTAATGGTTTCATTCAGCAGCCTTTCATGGGAAAGCAATGTATGACTTTTTGTTTTCCCCTTTTCTTTTCTATATTAGGAGTTCCCTCCCACCCAGACTCCGTTATGTGGAGCTGCAATGACCAATCTGAAGCATTCTGAAGGAGAGCCAAGACAGGGATGAATTCCTTAGAAGAGCACAATAGAAGGGAGAATCTCTGTCCCTTTCTTGGTCCAATTAAACTTCTACAATAATTGCAGAAGAATGTTGAGAAATGTAGCATTTAGGGCAGAAAATTTGAGGCCATATTGTGACTTCTTCCATGGTATAAATATACCTTCTTTTGATCTCTAGTAAATGGCCTGACACAGTCTGTTTCTCTGCTAGAACACCCCATAGTAGAGAGGTCCCACATGTTATGGGGGCTACCTGTTCCAATAATGATAATATCCTCATTCTAAGTTGCATAGCAGGGAGGTTAAAAGGAAGATTTTGCAGGAAGACTGCCTACACTCAAACCCTGGCTTCAACCATTGGCCCCGTAGAGTCATTCTTCACCCTCCTCCATCCTCTGTTTCTCGGGGAGGTTGAACTGAAAGGACTGCATGTGAATTGTTTCAGTGGACTCTCCTGCCCTCCAGCTTCCATTCGGTTTTGGCCAGTATAGAGCCCTGGAGGGGAAAGAAGGACTGGAGAGAAGTGGGGGATTGAGGTGTTTATTTCCAGGTTCCCTTCCAACAGGTAGCTAAGGCCACAAAGGTCTCAGCTCCTGTCAAGTGGCTTTCTGGATAGAGAACTCTCCTCTGGGTCCTGGTACCCTCCTTTTGGCTTAGGATGGGCAATTGTTCCCTACTGTTAGTAGCCCAGGAAGTCTGCCCTGTCCCTTAGAGTTTCCCTACTCCCTCCCACACCCCCCTAAATGACTCCTTTATTAAACTTACCACAATTTACTTAATTTAAATATGCCATCTTTTTTAGCTAAAAAGTACAACAAATACAACCACTGACTGTCTAACCTAGGGCAAATACTTTAATTCCTCTTGGCCTCAGTTTTCTCCTCTGTAAAATGGTGGTTTAATAATATTTTCTGCAGAAGATCATCTTAAGAATCAGACAAGGTACAATATATAAGGTGCAATACATTATGCACATAGGAAGTACTAGGGAAATGCTAAGATCATATGACTACCATGAAGTTCTAGCTCACATGCTACCTTAACTCAACTATAGCAACTCACTTCTGGCAACTTGGGTTAGGTTTTCAGTCAAGAATCAATGAAGCAAAGAAAAAAACCCTTATGATCAAAATTCGTTTTTAAAATCCCTTACTTCACCTATCAGAGTATGATACAGCTGATTTTCTCATATTCAGTCCTGCAGAGTAGTCCTTGTTGACACTGAAGTTTGAGAACACATGAACTAGACTTAAGAAAGGTAAATCTATACGCAAATGTCAGTCTTCTGATTTTGCCATGACTATGGGGTCCCTAAAGGAGATGGAGAGATGCCAGCAAATTCCAAAGTGTTCCTGCCGCTTGTGGGGTTGGCCTTGTTCTGTTCTTCTTCCAAGGTTCTATCAACTTACTGCTAGCTAGGAGACTTGTAGTTTGCTCTAAAGATTAGCAGGAAACCTTGGGATCACATGGTAGGTGGGGATGTTAGGTTCTCAAGACAGCTCAGCTGTAAATTACATTGGGTGAATGCTGCTGTTCCCACGTGTCTAGGATGGTTCTCTAATGAGCATGAAAAAGATGTAAGCATTTCTTGTACATCCCATTTAATCCTCATGACAACCCTGATGGTGGCCATTATTTTCTTCTCCAGTTTAGGGATGAGGAAGCTAAGATCTTGTGCCCAGAATAAGGTAACGCAGAATCTAATACTTGGCAGGGATAGTATTCAACACAGCACTGTCTGATCTAGAGGTGAGTTTTTATTCGGTACGGTTGTATGCTGTACAGTGGCTTACCATCAATGCTCTGTGTATGCACAATATAAGTAGAAAACTCTGTGTTTTTATAGCTGCTGACATTGGTTGTCTAGAATAACATCCAAGTGTTTGTTTTCCTGGAAAGTTTTTCATTCCCTGTATTTAAAGGCAATAGGATCAGCTCTGCATCATACCTTCCCTAGCAATTTCTTTCCAAAGGCTAAATGTACCATGCTCCAACTGCTTCTTGGGGCCCTATTTCTAAACTCTTCTCCATGTTGCTGAACTACTTCTAGTCCAGTGCTTCCCAACTCTGCCCGTACAGTGGACTCAATCACCTGAGGAAGTCCTTAAAAAATACCCAAGTCAGTCCCCCAACCCCACAAGATGGATGGACCAGAAATCTCTGAAAGGTGTTCTGAGTATTGTTATTGTCTAAAAGGCTCTCTCAGAACATTTTAATGGGAAGCCAGTGTTGAAAATAACTGCTCCAGTTTGTTAAAAAATAATTGGTGTGAATATTGGCAAAAGGCCTCTGGCACAAAGAAGAGAATCAGTTTCTTCCAGCTAATGTTTGTTAGCCAGAATTATCTGTGGCATAGTCCATGTGACTTAATAGACCTGGTCTTCCAGGGCAGCTGAGTGCAAATGTTTCTCAAGTGTAGAACGGGATGTCAGGGCTTACAGAGAAAGTGGCAAACAGGAATGATGACTCCCATTGAATTTGGCCATGCCGGATGATTCAGCTGGATTCTCCCATGTCCTGAGCATTGAAAACATAATGAAGAGTTTTTAGATTGGACGTTTAAAGAAGTGAAAACAACTCCATCCCTTTTTCTGTTTCCTTTGACCTTGTGTTCATGTTCCACCAGGTGCCTTGCTCTTGGCCATGAGTGTGAATGAATGGCGCAGCTCAGCCCCCGAAGCCTGTGTGCAGAGATGAAGGGATTGTGATGGAGTAGTTCATTCATGCTCATGTTAAAGGGGCTGCTAACAGCACAGTAGTGCCACTAGGATGATTAATATCTAGATTTGGGAGAGATTCCGATGGCCTCTTTTCCAGTTGCCACCTCAGCAGACAGGGAAATAAAATCCCTAAACTGTAAAGTTAGAATATTAGACTGTAAAGTTTGTCTATGTGACAACTTCAGATTTAAAGTCACACACCCTTGACAGGGCTTAAGAGGAGAGAGTGTCAAGCATTATATCAAAGTGAAAGAAGGTCGCTTTTCATCTACAAATTATTTTTTTAAACACATTTACCAGGTTAAACAATAACTAATTTTTTTTTTTTTTGGAAGAGAAAAGTACCCAAAGTCAAATGCCCTAAGATGAAGAGATGCTTATGAGATTTTTTTGTTTAAATAAAGAAAATGCAAAGTTAGCATGGTTCTAAAGGAATCAGGAACCACTAAAATCCTGTCTAGTGGTGAAGACAGGATTGAAAGAGAAGAGGGAAGGGGAGAGATGGAGAAAGGCATGGATGGAGGAAGACGTTTGGATTCAGATTTTGGAAAGGAGAGTAAAGGAAGGAGGTGAGCAGAGATTTATTTTTTAAATTGTATTATGTGTTTCTCCCTCTTTTTCTTGTTATTTTTCTCATCTGTCTATTCATACTTGGATATTTTGCCCAATAAACTATCTTCTAAGGACCCTTAGAATGCACCGAACATTTTGGGAGGGTTTTCTGGGTGCCAAACGCCAGTTTAGGAGCTTTCCCTATCTTCTCCATTTCATTTAGTTCTCTTAGTACAGAGAAGTGGGAGACTTTAGTCCCATTTTACAGATGGGATGAAGAGAGAGATGGAGGAATTTGCCCCAGGTTACTCCGCTAGAAGGTGGTGAAGAACTCAAGCCTTAGGATATCAGCACCTGGCATTTTAACTATCAATCGGTCCTGCGGGGACTCCGGCTCCTCTGGCACCATCTCCCGGGGACCTGCTCTGAGAGTTTGCATGTGGCCGGCCGCGTTCCGTCGTCTAACAAGGTGCAGGACAGCGCAAATCCGAAGAGCGCCTACCCCGGGGAAAAAGAGAGTCTGTTTAATTCTCACTTCTGCCCTCCAAGTGAGCTCTTTTGGGTTCCATTGTCTAGATAGGAAAGTGAGGCTTTGCCTGCTCTGCGGTCACAGGGTTGGCACGTAGCGGGGCCCTAGGTTCCTGCTGTGCTCCAGAAATAAAGCTGCATGGGTCTCGTCATTTTTATGCAAAGCCGTCCAGGAGGCTCGAACTCTCCAGTGCACAAGCCCATCTGTCTCCGAGCCGCCCCCGAGACGCGGAAGCTAGCGGCGAGCAGGGCCGAGTGGGTGGAGAAGCGTCCCCCGCCACTCACCTCCTCCAACTCTCCGCGGCTTCTCAGCCCGCACCCCCCGCGAGGCCGATCTCTCGGCCTAAAAGAAAAAAAAAAAAAAATCCCGGCCCCCCTCTGCACCCCGCCCGCTGCCCTCAGGGAGCTGCATTAATATTAATCTCGCTGAATAATTGAAGGTCGGAGATTTATTCGGGCTTCGGCGGGGGAGGGTGCGCAGCTGGGCCGCGTTTAGGCTGCACCACCAGCGTGTTTCAGCCGCTCGATTCCGCGGGGCCTGGGACCCCCCCAGTCGTGGGAGGATGGGGTGGGTGTGCCTGCCTGTGAGCTTGGGGGTGAGTGGGAGTTGAAGCGGGTGCTCCGGGGAGTGAGGAGGGAGCGCCAGGGGCTGCTCCAGGGAGGCGGAGACGGAGGGGCATCCCGGGTCTCCGCGCCGTTCCCTGCGCGCTTCACCCCGCAAGGGGTGACCCGGGGCCACGCGGGCTTCAGGGGAAACAATAGCGATTCCTTAGATCCTGGGCTCCTGCCACCGGCTGCCCAAGCCTTCCCGGACGAGCGGCGGGGCCTCCTTTCTTATTTGGCTAATTTATGGCGAAAGGCTGGGGGGAGGGATGGCAGAGGAGGGACCGCGTCTGGAGGTGGGGGCGGGGGCGGCGGTTAAAGGAGTTGCCCGAGGCGGCGGCGCGGGTGATGTCAGCTCTCGACGAAAATAGAGAGGGATCGCCTGCAAATCCCCAGCTCCGGCGGGGCTAAACCTTGCAATCCCTCCCCGGCCGGCGCCGAGCCAGGGCGCAGCAGCCTCCACCGCCTCCCCCGGCGCGCACACACCCGCACACGCGCACGCACGCTCACCGGCCTCTGCCACCACTCTCTGCTCCCGCCACTCGCCGCGCCCGCGAGCCCAGCAGCAAAGCACAGGTGGTAGCGGCTCAGGGGCGCCTCGCCCGTGTGCGCCCTCCTGCAGCCCCTGCGCGCTTCGCTCTTTCAGGGAAGCCGCCCTCGGAGCCCCTAGAGCTCCCCGCCAAGCGCCATCTCCGCGGGCGGAGGGGAGCGCGGGGCGCGCGCCGTGGAGAGCCAGGACGCGGATTAGCGCCCGCAGGAGCCTCCTGCGCCCGTTGAGGCGCTAAAGGGCTTACCCCGGAGGCGGGTGGAAGAGCGGGCAGAGATACCCCTTAAATATCGCTCCCGGCCGCAATTTCGCGCTCACCCCGGCGCCCGCTCTCTCCCCTCGCCCGCAGCTGCCGGATAGTGCTGAAGAGGAGGGGGCGTTCCCCAGATCATGGCATCCACGGAAGGGTGAGGGGGTTTTCTGTACCCGCGGGAAAGCGGGGCCGCGCGCGGGGTGGTGGAGCCCCTATCCGGGATGGGGACAGAGAGACGTCGGCGGCGGGCCTCGGAGGTGGTGGCGGAGCAGTGGCTTGGCTGGGGGTGCGACGGTGAGGAGGGGATTGATTTTCTTTCTTGGAGATTGCTGCTTAATCCTTTGAAAATGCGAGAGGCAGAGGGTTGTTTTATTTCGATTAAAAGGGTAAAGTGGGCTGGGGTCGCGAGAGTGTGAGGAAGAAATTCTCTTGAGGTTACTTTTGAGATTTCAAAACAATAAGGGATTGGGCACAGTGTGAGCAGACACCGGAGTAGCAGCGCCTCGAGCGCGTCGCCCCAGACCCAACGCCAACTAACTGGTGGGGCCGGCCGGGAATGAATGAGCCAGGACGGGGCCCTGGGGCGGGGCGGGGCGGGGCGAGGATCAGCGCGCGCGGCCTTGAACTCCAGGTTTACAGAGTCGTCCTGGAGATGCTGGGCCCGCTCCGATCGCGCTCCTTGTCCCTGGAAGGCGGAATCTCCCCTGGCTAGCTCTGAAGAAGGGTGGAAGAGATTTGGGTGCTTCCCAGGAGGAGGCGGGAAAACGTGGTTTGGGACTAGGGCAGGAGTTGCCAGACTCCAGTGGGCAGGGATAGCCTTGGCTTCCCTATTCAGCCCGAGGGCCTGGAGTCCTGTCCTGCCTCCCAAGACCGATGTTGGCATGGGGAAAGCTCCCTCGCAGGGACAACTAAGGATTACGGTCTTGAGCAAGAGACACAGGGGGCTGCAGGGGGCAAAAGGATTCTTTGAATACTCACACATCAAAGGAAAGGTCCATGAACACAGTCCTTGGACCAGTATCTCCCAGAAAACTTTTTGGGCTTGGTAGAACCTGAGTGGCCATGAAAAGACTGGGTAGCTCAGCCCTTTGGCTAATTCTCAAAATTGCAGTTGGTCACTTGCAAGAGATCACAGGATCCATGTTACCTGAAAAGCAAATATCAGGGGCTTCTCTGGGCTCCAGTGGCGGGTTGGCATTTTCCAGTTTCTCCTAAGAAATTTTACCAACTCTGCAGGCTTGTTTCAGGGGGAACGGATCTCTGAGCAGGCGTGAAGAGCTGTTATCCAAAGCCAGATCTCTAGACTGCAACTTCCAATAGAAGGAAAATATTTCTAAAACTGTCTGTCTGTGTCCAGGAGAAGGAGCTCATTCCTTTTCTGTCCCCCGGAGTCCTTCCAAACATCTGGCATCTTGTCACTGCATAAAATTTCTTCTCTCTCTTTGCCCTCACCATTTTGCAGTGTAGAATTTTTGATTCTTATTTCTCCAAAAAGATGTTTCAGGAAGACACTTGTGTACAAGGAGGGTGGTACCTTGTGCTAAAACATATCTCTAGAAATAGATACGATGAGCCCATATGGATCAAGATCGGTACCTTCCCATGTTTAATTAAAAAGGCTTCTATATTAGAAAAGATATGAAAGCATTTCTGGTTGCCTTCAGGGACCTTCTAGACTTATCCTTGCTTGTAAAGGCGAGGGTGGAAAACATCTGTGGAAAAGATGGATGATGTTAGTCTTTCAAATCCTGCATCCAACTCACTCCCTGTTTTGATGGCCAGATACAGTAGGAGAGGTTAAGACAACCCCAAACTGAGTATGTTTAGTTCACCTTTGTTCTAAATGAAAGCTGCCAAATGATTTAACATTAAATATAGAGCCAAAGTGATTTTCAGCATTTTAGAAAGATTCCCATCCAATTAATCCCGTCTTTTTGCACTGTGTATGGTTAAGAAAAGATTCCTCAAAGGAACTTGTATTTAAGAGATGAAAGAATTGAAAAAAGTTGAACAGCTGAGAAACAAATATAGGAAGATCTATGATCCATTATTGTTTAACAGCAGTAACTGATGAGCAGGTGACATTCTCAGAAGCTCTGGTCTTTCCTTTCTTCTTCTCTTCTTTTCTTCCAGGAGTATTTACTGAACACTTGTTGGGTGGATCTCACATGTGAGGAACTCTGAGTTGGGGGGGATACAGAAACATAAACAGTCTGGGATCTGTCTTTTAGAAATCTAGCTCCATCCAGTCAAGGATTTGTATTAGTAAATTGTTCATGTGGATTCGTGAGATCTCTTGCCCCTTCTAACATCTTTGGTTAATGTACCTTGTAAAGGAAAATTTACTAAGACTCCTCAGGCTGTCTCCTTTGTTAGCTTTTGCCCTTTAACAATATTGAAATTGTTTCCTTGAAACATACATTACTTAGAAGGAAGCAAGAATAGCAATACAGTTATATGCTTTCAATTTATGTGTTTTCAGTTCAACTCTGTTTGATCCAGAATGTTTGGGAAATAGGATAATATGGGAAACTGATCATTCTGCTTCACATTTATTTGGTGATGCCATTAGCAGCAGCAGAACATGTTAATTACCAATTTCTAAAGAATTATTAGAAACAATAGTGACATCTTATGTTTATTTAACACCCCACTTTCAAAGCTCATTGGTGTACCTCATCACATTTTATTCTTCCAATAACTCTGTGAAGTAGGCAGTACAATGAGAATAGACTTTAAGGATAAAATTATGTATATAGAATATAATACCATCTTTCCAGGAAGATTTCAGGACTTGACAAAGCTTTGGGGTTATCATCTGAAAATGGTGTGTGCTGGGCATGGCTGACACAGATTACTGGCTTTCTCTCAAACTTTTGGCATACCCATCCTGCAAATTGCCTTTTAGGATATTCTCTTTGTAATCCGTGCACTTGGTCTTTGCCTGTGCAGAGGATATGCAACCACAGTCTGCTTATTTGAGAGCTTTGATTATTTGGAATTGAGATTATTAGCATCTTGTTTCTATAATAATCAATAATGAACTCTTCAGTAGCTCCCAGGCCCTGAAAGGTATTTTCCTGCAAAGCAAGGTCTAATTTGGTAGTTGAGCATTCTTTTTTCTGAGTCCCCTGTCGTGGCTAGAATTACAGAGATGGGTTTTAGGGTCCTGACCCAAATTGGAAAGAGATTATAAGTAGTTGGTGGCAGACAGGCTTATAGTAGTGTCCATTACTGACTGGATCACAGTGGAGTGCCCAGATGCTGAAGAGGTAAGCATTTTAGAGGTATTGTCTTGGAAGTTGGGGGGTGGCTAGGTCACTCTGTATGTCCGAGACCCAAGGCAATCTGTCCTTTGATCAGCTCCCCGGGAGCCAAGGGGTCAGGGCGAAAGCCAGCCATGAGGGCCTGTGCTTCGGCTTGACTTAAAGAGCAAGGGAAACAGAAAACTGCTGACAGTGAGAAAACCCTGGCAAGGGAGACCCCTTGAATTTATTATTTCAAGCAAATAAAAGCAAACCATAACCATTGCCTTCTTCCTTCTCCCCTTGGGAATGAATTTGAGGTCAGTTGGAGGAAGAGCCCACGGAGTGCACTTATTGGAAAGTGAGTGGAGGATACAGGGCTTGTGGTCTAGAGGGGTTTCCAGGTTGCATGCCTCAGGCTTGGCTGGAATTTTCATTTCTCATTTTCTCATTTTCAATAATATGGAAATCAGCCTCCTTGGATAAAATAGATATTAGTAGAACTATGAGAAAACCATTTCATGTTTACTAAGACAGTCTCTTGTGAGTAATTGAAAGCTTAATTCTCAGGAAATAATTTCTAAATCCAGATGAAACATGTTATTAAAAACCAAAAGACAGGTCTGTTCATCAGTATCAATGGCAACTTCTTTTCCTCTTCCATGCAACACAATTAGGTTTGTGTGTCTCCTTTGGCTTTGGCTTTAAGGGATGTGTCAGACAAGGAGAAGTCCTTCAGCGATGATGCTTCAGCTGCATAAAACGAGCAATATATTTAACAGCTAAGTGTGAGATTTCTGGGTCAGTGTGCCATAAATCCTACAGTTCCAGAATTGCAAAGCTTTTTCATAATTTGAAGCTCAACACAGAATGATTTCAATGTAAATCCTCCCCTCCCTGCCCTCCTCCGTGGCTGTGTCACACAATGCCCTGATTTCTGGTTTCCCCCCCCTTTTAAAGGCAAACTAAGTAGTTTCTCATATTAAATTTTTCCACCATTGGGCTGGCTTGCCTCTTGGAATGAGCTGAACCTAGTCTTCATTTCAATCACTTGCTACAATTATTTTAATGTAATAAAACACTGATAGTACTAAATCTTCTAGCAATAGTAAGCAGTGGTATCATTCTCAAAATAAAATGTTAGCTTTGTTTGCATTTGAAAAACTTGTCCTTGCAGTCTAAAAAAACATCTGACAAACACCAGACATTGCCTTGCTTGCAGCTTTTGATTTCATGCCCTTAACAGCTTGTTGGGGGCAGGCAGGATGCTTCATAGAAAGGGTTTTAGAATCCAGATTATGGCAAATCTCTTTATTTACCAGGATCGTGAGCTTGCTCTCTCTCTCCCTCTGCCTGCCCCTCACCCAACTCTCTAAGGGCCAACTCCTTGCAATGAATTAATTAAAGGAATGTTTAAAAATATCTCCTTGCTCCATCTCCACGTGCTCCATCATTGATTGGGGGCAGATGGGCTGCATATTTGTTGGTAGAATAGAAAAGGACTAGCATCTCGTTATAAATCTGTCTGGTTGGTTTTAAAAGATGTCGGAAAAGACAATGGGACCACAATATTAAAGGAGAATGAAGGGAAGATCTTTACAATTTTAAAGAGCAGACCTCATTTTCTTAGTGCTTTGGTTTTTCTTTAAAAAAATTGTTGTTTCTCATTGATGTTGATATTTATTTTTCATTCATTTATTTAATGTCTCACTTAGACAAGCAGATATGACTGTTGTTTGCTGAATGGTTGTCTGGTGTATTGGCAATCTCGTCAGTTGCTTTAGAGTATGGACTCATTGAGCAAGGACTGTCCTTTGAAAATGGAATGAAGGGAATGAACTCGATTTGGTGGCTGGACTTGATCTGTGTCAATCCTGGTCTCTAGGATTGATGCTGGCAATGTTAAAGACCTTGAATGAAGTGTTTGGGGTCAGGACGGGAGACACTGCCCGCATGCCCCCCTCTATATTAGAGGCTTCATTTAAATCACTGAGAGTAGTTTCTTCTCTTACGTTTGGTCAGGGGGGCCATCTGTCACTTGCTGTTTGTAATTTGGCACAGGACTTTCTGTTGTGTGGTTCTGCCATCCCAAGTTCCCAGCCGCTGTGCTGTCAGCGTCAGAGCTGGTGATGAAGTTTGAAGTGAGTCTGAGACCTCTCTGCCTCCAGCTTTGCCTTTTTCCCATCATTGGATGTGAGGTACTCGGTGCCTATAGACTGTATGTGGCCCATGGGTATATTCTTTTAGGCTCACAGAGGATTTTGAATATGTTTTAATTGTTCACCTATACTTAAAAAGGTTTTACCTTAAAAAAATCCTGATTCTGGCTTCTCTTAGATATTGGGAGATCTGTTGACAAAGAAACTTCCCTTTTATCTTGGTACCATTTATTGAGTGATTATACCCCAGTATGGCTTTAAACACTTTAATGTGTATTAATTTATTTAATCCCCCACAACAATATGATGCAGCAGGGGTGCTCTTAGCTTCATTTTACAGGTATAGAAACTGAGGCACAGAAGGAGTAAATGAATTGCCCAAGATTTTGCAGCCAGTGAGTGGCAAAGCTAGGCCTTCAACCCGGGCATCCTGGCTCTGGGATCCATATCCATGGTTACTAGGCCACACCTCTTAGTCCAGCAGGGCAGGGGTTAACTGGGGCTGAGAAATGGCTGTCTCTTGAGATAGGGCATATACCTTTCAGATTGGGCACAGTCTGTTCTGGGACTACTTTTCTCATGTTACCTGCCTGGCCCTTTACTTCTCCAAGGAAGCTATTGAAAGATTAAAAGCATGGGTTCCACCCTCTAGGTGTATACCATTGCCTGGTGATTTGGGATTTGAAGAATTATTCAAAATCTCACTTCTATGTAAGGAAAGATCATTCAAGCTACATCTCCCCCTGCACCCTCCACCACCACCACCAAGCACTTCTTGCTTTTTCCTTTAACTTTGCTCTGGGTTGTACTTAATGGAGAGGTCTTTTGTAATTATTGGTTTGGCTGTCAGAAAGCCAATAACATTGTCTGGTCTAGAGGCAGTGCTTTGAAAGGGCCCAGGGCATGACCACATGGGTCCCATCGTTTGGGATATTGAGGCTTGGGTATGTGCTTTGTAGTGGCAAATGTAGCTGAGCATATAGCAGCCCCTGGAATTTATTTTTTTCTTTTGCAGTCTTCAGGTGTGGCTGTTTAGGGTTGTGACTTACGCTATTTCCTGAAACAGCTACTGGTCTTGTCCCTCTAGGAGTGGGACTGATGTTTATTTCACAGCAGATGCAAACAGTGATAAGCTAAGGATGCCTTTGGAATTGAGGAAGAAATCTTCCAGAAGCCGTATTTCTGAATGTTTTAAAGAGTGGGACAGTTTGCTCATCACCCAACAGATGGCAGTAAATGTCAGCACTTTGTCCACACTGGTGGTCTTACTCCCTTTGGAAGCCCTCAATCCTTAGGGAATCCCAGTTTGCATGGCATTTCATTCTCTTTTGATTATAAAAACTTTCTCCACCAAGTGTAGAATTTGGTAAAAGTGAGGCAATTGTCATATATCTACAGTGTTCAATATCACCATAAACAAATATAAATAGGATCAGCCAAGCTTATGTGGCTATATATATGTGACTTTATTACATCCTTGGAAAACTCCTAGGGAATATTATGCTCATTTTACAGATGGAAAATCTGAAACTTAGAGAAGTTTTGATTTTATGCAGCTGCTGGGTTTTTGGTCATCTAATTGTACTGTTTCATATTATCCATATTTTTAAATTAATCCACATTTCCTTAAAATTTCATGAATCCTTCCTTTACTTTTTGTTCTTGTTTTGTTTTGTTTTTTATTTTGCTCCAGTGGGTGTCTTCAATAATTTCATTCAAAGAAAGCAAGACAGCCTAGTGTCTCTGAAGAAAAAATAATGTAACAATCTTAAATTCTTAAAGAATCTTAAAGAATTTAAGAGTCAATACCTTAAGAAGGACAACAATTATTATAGAATGAAGTTATTCTTTGAGTGGAGATGTGACATTCAAAAGAAAATGACACCATAAAAAAGTGAGAATAGGTTTAGGTAATTGAAAATGATTGTCAGATCTATTTTTAGACGTCAAACCAGAGAATTTCAAATGGGAGAAGGAGTAGCACATGAAGGGAGATAAGGTAAAAAAGAGGAAAAAAAAAAGAGAAAGAGAAAGAAAATCATTCTTTTCTCTTAGATATCAGGGGAAAACTTATGTCTACAGATTGTGTTTAATCTCAATCTTTAGTTAAAAGGACAGTTGGGCTGGGCATGGTGGTGTGCACCTGTAGTCCTAGCTAGTCAGGAGTCTGAGGCAAGAGGATCTTTTGAGCCTGGGAGTTGGGGGCTGCAGTGAGCTATGACAATGCCTGTGAATAACCACTGCACTCCAACCTGGGCAACATAGCAAGACCCTGTCTCTAAAAAAATTAATTAGGAAAGAACAGTTGGAATCTGATGGATTTGTTAGGAAAGTGGATGGAAATCAATGTGAACAAAACCCAATTAGACAAACCTGTTCAAGAGTGAAATGGATGGATATCAACCAACAGCATACATCTCAGACATTCTAAAGTGGCTGATGGCACCTGGGGGATTGGTTTGGCTATCATTTTTTCTATTTATATGCAACATATGGTCTAGAAAAAGTATAAAGAATAAATATTGGGCTAATTTCTAAGAATAGGTTAGAGAGTGATGGAATTATAGACTGAATCTATTTCCTCAGTATTTTTCTGGAACTCAATGCCATCAATCAGCAGACATTTGTAAAATCATTGTAGAATCTTAGCACTGGAAAGAGCACTGATTTTAAATCATAATTAATTGCTAAAATTTCAAATATAGAACTTATTATCTATTAGTCTGAGAGCACTGAACTTTAGATGCTTTTCACAGATATTGATACATTGGGGTTGAGGTGGTGTTGATTGGTCCCAGGAAGCAGATTCTGAGATGGAGACTTGGGTGCATGGAGTTTACTGGGAGGAGCTCTCAGCCTAAATCCTCATGAAGGAGTGAAGGAAGCCAGGGTGGGCAGAGGGAGAGGTTGAAACAGTCACACCAAAGCCTCCCCCACCACAAGGAGCTCTGGAACACGGATGGCCCTTCAGAATGATCCCGATTTGAGGAAAGAGGCTTTGTCTTTCTACCCCTGCATTAACCAGCCATTGAATAGAGCTGTGCTGGAGCAGGAGACACGGCTCTGGGTATAGGGCAAGGATTGGGAGGGAAATATACTTCAGAGCTGTCATTTACCAACATGGCCAGCAGCTGGGTGAATGAATCATTCAGTCCTGAATGTGGGGGGATACGGATCTGGGTAGCAAATCACAGTATCCACCATTGTTTCCAAATTCAAATATTTGAAAGATTAAAATAATGAGTATGGTTGCTTTTGATCAGAATATCGAGGCCTCCACAAAGCTATCATCTGTAATAAAATGCTATACCTTGCTGGTCAAGCGATACAAAATTTCAGGTAGTCGGGAGGAATAACGTCAAGTGACCTATTGTTCAGCATGGTGACTGTAGTTAACAACAATGGACTGTGTACTTGAAAATTGGGAAAATAGTAGATTTTCAGTGTTCTCACCACCAAAAAATGATAAGTAGGTAAAGCAATGGATACATTAATTAGCTTGATTTATTTTATTCCACAGTGTATACATATATCAAAGCATCATGTTATATACCATAAATACACGCAATTTTTATTTGTTAGAAATAAATAAGTAAATAAATAAAGCTATATCTTAGAGCCATATCTTAAAAAACAAAAACCTCAAATATTACAAAATGGCATAAAGTAAAAAAGTAAAAGACTATCTCTTGCCCCAATCCTGTTCTGTAGAAATAGTCATTTTTTTTTTTTTTGGTCTGCTGTTTAAGACAGGGAAAGTGGATTCTGGGGAGAATGCAAGGTCATCATCTTCCTCAGTTGTTGGTTTTTTTTTTTTTTTTTGACAGTCTTGCTCCGTCACTCAGGCTGGAGTGCAGTGGCACAATCTCAGCTCACTGCAGCCTCCACCTCTCAGATTCCAGTGATTCTCCTGCCTCAGCCTCCAGAGTAGCTGGGTTTATAGGTGTGCACCACAACACCTGGCTAATTTCTGTATTTTTAGTAGAGACTATTTCACCATGTTGGTCAGGCTGGTCTTGAACTCCTGACCTAGATGATCCTCCTGCCTTGGCCTCCCAAAGTGCTGGGATTATAGATGTGAGCCACTATGCCCAGCTATCTTCCTCAGTTTTAGCTATGTCTCACATAGTCACCAAGTACAGATGACAGAAGCCCTTTTCTTCATTCCAGTCCTTCCAAGGGTGCCATGTCCAATGGAAAGATGGTTATCTGAAAGTTCTGCCTTAGAGAGAGAAATTAGTTACATTAATCTAATTTCTATCTAGATTGGTGAGTATAATGGAAAGGGTCAGAACGGACAATAAATAAATATATTGGGAACAAGAGTGTAGCTATTATTGATATTTTCAGTGTTGACAGCAACCATTTTCACACTCCTACCAGTGTTATTTCCCATGGAGTCCTTAGCTGGGGAAAAGTGAACAATGAATTAGAGAAATCCTTTCTGGAATATTCACTGCATTGCTCTGTTGATTCAAGAAGTCAGGTGTTCTGTCAACTTCAAGCCAAAGATATGTATATGTTGACATTTCTCTACTCTATTCCACTGGCAAATATTAAGATATGTTCAGAGGTGAAAGAACACTTTTGCACATGCAACCCAAGTCCTTGCAGATTATATCTCTGTGTGTTTTTCCTTATTTTCTTGCACCAGTTGGCTCTGCTTTCTGAGACTAAGACATTGAGTATCACTGTGTTTGTGTTTTTATCCACAGCACATTAATCCCAGTGACTCAATTGTAGAGCAATAGGATGTAGAGCAAGATTAAGCAAGCCAACCAAATCTCACTGGAAATTGCCTTTCTTTTCTTTTCTTGCCTGTTTTTAATAGTTACAATTCTGTTATTTACCATGGCAGATAGATATTATACGTATTTCCAGTTTATGGGTAAAGATGTCACTGATTACATTCAATCTGCATTTAGGAAATACATTTTGCACACAGAATGTAACAGTCAAATAAAAGGGTATGAAGGATTCACTATTCACTGTCAAAGAAATTATTTTTAACAAAAACTTTTTGTTCCCTGGACCAGTGGCTCCTTTCCATAACATAAAAACATGACTTTATTAACAATAAGAACAAAATCTTTAAATATACCCAACCTACCTGAAACTGGGAACAAAAAGAGCTTTAATTGGACTTACAGTTCCACATGGCTGGGAAGGCCTCAGCATCATGGCGGGAGGTGAAAGGCACTTCTTACATGGCAGCAGCAAGAGAAAAATGAGGAAGAAGCAAAAGTGGAAATCCCTGATAAACCCATCAGATCTTGTGAAACTTATTCACTATCATGAGAATCACAAGGAAAGGCTGGCCCCCGTTATTCAATTACCTACCCCTGGGTTCCTCCCACAACATGTGGGAATTCTGGGAGATATAATGCAAGTTGAGATTTGGGTAGGGACACAGCCAAACCGTATCAAGGGGGATGAGGCACTGAGACCAGTTAGAAGATGGCAGTAATAATTTAGGTGGGAGATTTTCATCTGAATTAAGGCATAGAAATGAACATGGGTTACCAGGCTCTAAGGATATTTAGAAGGACTTGGTGACTAAGTGCAATAGGGGTGAGCAGGAGGGAAGGGCTTAAAGCCATTTCTCAGGCTTCTAGATTAAGCAAATGGGGGCGAGGTAAGTACAGAAAGGAATTCAGGAGATAATTTAAATTTGAAGAAGACAGTGAATTTGCTTCAGCATACTGGCTCAGCATTTGTGATAGGCGGGATATTAGTAGAGACACTCACTGGGCAGTTGGAGGCATGAGAGACTGGGGCCTTTAAAGAGTATTATAGACATAAGGGAGCTCACCCACACAAAGTCATGAGAGGCTGAGGCCTTTATTTGTATTACAGATGTAAGGAAGATCACCCAAGTAGAGTATGAAGCTAGTGAAAAGAATTGGGCTGAGGGAAGAACCCTGGGAAGCTCTAGTATCCAAGGATAGGCAGAGGGAGGGGTGATTCACGGGGTGCAGGGTGCTGAGAAGTAAGGAGAAGAGTCAGGGGTGAGCAGGTGACTTGAAGTGGCCAACAGTGCCACACGCTATGGAGAGGTCAAATCATGGAAGGACGAAAAGTAGTCATTGGATTAGTCAGTTTGAAGTCCATCACTGACCTTTGCCAGAGCTGGGTCAGCAAAGTGATGGCAGCTTCTGCCATCTTGGTGTGGGTTGAGAATGGGTGGAGAGAAAATGAAGGCCAGTCATTTTTTTCCATAGATGATATTCAAGAGGTAGATGGTACTAGGAAAGCAGATAAGGTGAAAGCAGGATTACATTTTGGCTTGTTTTAGTTTTAGGCCGGGTATGCTATAAGCCTGTTCATCTGCTAAGGGAGAGGCTTGATTAATGAAGGTGAGGTCTTGAATTCTCTGTGGAAGATACTGATGAAGGGAAAGAGTTAGAACCCGAGGCTAGTTCATTGCTCACTTGGGGGTTCTTGCAGGAAGAGGAGGGTGGCTCTGTGAGACTGATTCCACAGCATAGGGGAGCACAACTCAGAAGGGACAGGGAGGAAATGGTTGCCTGCCTAGATGGTCAAGTCCACACGGTCAGCCCTGGTCATCCGCAGAGTGACGGATGGGCAGCCCAGCTTGTCCTTACTTCCGTAAGCCTCATTACTGAGCAAGCTAGAGTTAGCTATATTTTAGTAGTGCTTGTTGTTGTTTTTTTCTTTAAGATTTACCTTTTTAATCCTTTCTAAGTCTCCCTAGTTGTAATTCTTCTCTTTCTTCCCTTAACCCTTCATCTGTGCTCTTGCATAGTCTGTGAAAATTTTCTTGGACTCAGTTTTAATCCCAATCTCACCTTGGGCTCTGCATTCCCTTTGAATCACTTCCTGGGTATTTGCATAGCAATGCATCCTGATAACTCCCAAATTATGTTTCTATCTCAGACTTTTATTCCAGGTTCTGGATTCATATATCCTACAATCTAATTGTTGTCTCCATTTACGCAATGCATAGATATCTGGAAATTACCATAGTACAATGGAACTCTTGATTTTTTTTCCTACAAACTCATCTGTTCCCACTCCAAAATTTCCCCAACTCAGTAAATTCTATCCTTCAGCCTCAAATTACAAGCTTACTCAGTTCTACCTCAGTTCCTCAGATATCCCACAGTCTTGCCCAAGTTTGCATTCTCTTTTCCAGAAGAACCACTTTCAACCCTCCACCTACCACCATTCCACAGATGACTGTCACTGTCTGATCCTGAAGCATGCTTCAGTCCTCAGTTTGAATGCCATTTCCAGAGAGGCCTCCTCTTCCCACTCCACCTAAAATAGGTCTCCCTTTCCTAGTTCTACCTCATTCCCCTGTTTGCTTCCTTCTCTGCATCAATTATAACTTTTACATATTTTATTTATCCATCTGTTTGTATCTACCCCCTCACTGAAAACAAAGCACTTTGAGAACTATTTCATCATCACGTCCTCCTAGATCCTAACTGCAGTAAGCATTCATTGGCTGAATTCTCATCCTCGTCAGCCTGGAGAAGGAGGGAAGGCTTCTCAGAAGAGGTGATGTTTGAGCTATGCCTCTTCCAGGGTCTGTCCTTATTACACCTTGTTCAGATCTCTTTTATAGCAATTCATCATAGCAGAGTGTGCAAAGTGTTTTCTTGTCTGTCTGTTCATTATCCTGATATCTCTCTGAGGATCAAGGCTACATTAATTTCTTTGTGCCTCACCTTATTATCATTATTACGATGAATGTTAGTGTAATTGAATTGCCTGTTTTGCAAAAGAGATATGCAAGGGCATAGAGATGACAGAAGGGAACAAGTGTAGGAGGCAACAGATCCAAGGTTGAGAAAACATGTCCTTTTGCTTGTTGGGACATGGTCATCTTGGTAAGGGTCTGGTGGTCAATTGAACATCCCCCATTTCTGCCTACCAGTCAATAATTACTCTTTGCTAAGGGTTACTAGGATTCAAGGAGGTTACAAGAATAATCAGTTGGGCAGCAGCTCACCTTGTGAAGCCAAAAATGTATTTGTCACAGTCAATCATGTCCCCATGCTGCTGTCTGGGAAAATTACAAACTCCTATATCTGCAGTTCTTTTAAAATGCAATGAAGTTTCCTCAGTGGAGAAGTCTTTAAGCCCATCCTCTGTCTTTCCCAAGATTCCTGCCTCCTCTTAGAATCATGTCTATTTCCTTTCCTTGTTCTTTGTGAAGGAAAACAAGGAGAGGCAAGAGTAATTTGATATTCAGATACAAAGAAGGGATTTCTTAAGTCAAAGCTGATTTTTCAATTACATTAGTAAAAAACATCCAGGGCTTGAAAACTTATTTAGGAAAAGAAAAGTTACCAGAAGCAGACAACATTGTTAAGTTTATCTTTTAGCTTTTTTTTCTTTTTTAGACAGAATCTCCCTCTGTCACCAGGCTGGAGTGCAGTGGCACCATCTCGACTCACTGCAACCTCTTCTTCCTTAGTTCAAGTGATTCTTCTGCCGCAGCCTCCCAAAGTAGCTAAGACTACAGGCGCACATCATCATGCCCAGCTAATTTTTTTTGTATTTTTAGTAGAGACAGGGTTTCACCATGTTGGGCAGGATGGTCTCAATTTCTTGACCTTGTGATTTGCCCGCCTTGGCCTCCCAAATTGCTGGGATTACAGGCCTCAGCCACCATGCCCTGCCGATCTTTTAACTATTAAAGAGACACTTAGTATATTTAATCAGTCTCAATAGAGTTTCCTTACTCTGGTTTTCCATGGATCTAGAAATAATACCTTGTAGTTGATATGTGTGTTTTCCAGCATCCTAAATAAAAATGTTAGATATTCTTATATTTCCTGAAATGGAGCTCTTTTCTGGAGTTTTCTGGTGACTGGACATGTTGGGGGATATTTATTGCATCCTGGTGGGATAAGAGAAAAAAAAAACCACGGCTGGCATCTCTTTCTTGACTCTGTGAGTCTTCACAGTGTGAGTCCTGTGATTGGATGAAAGACCAGTTTATAAAATCCCTTCCTGAGCCTTATGGGAAGGACTTCAGCTGAAGCTGTCCTCATCATCTTGATGGAAAATGCTAGAATTCTCCTAGATTCAGAGCTAGGGCACGCAAACTGCCGTTTTTGAAGTGAAAGTAGAGTCAAAGCCGAGATGCTGGGTTTTCTTGTCTACTCTGATAGGGAAGCCATTGTTAGTTGAGAGAACCAAGCATATACAGATTTTATTTTTACTTTATTTGCTTTCTCTCTCCCTCTGAAGACCCTCAATGGGGTTCAAGGCAATAAACTCCAGATCTCAATGCAAAATTCACATTTGATTGTCCAGTGGTCAGACAGACCCAGACAATTTGCCCAGCAGGGGGCACTGTTGAGCCACAGCTCTGAACCATGGTAATTTTCCTGCTGCTTTGAAGCAAGAGCAAGAGGGGCAAATTACTTCTTTCCCAGGCCCCGCACCAGCTGTTGTCTTGATTTCCAAGAAGGGAAGCCCAACCACTTTCTTTATATTCCAAGTGACCTGGAGTAACAACGGGGGGACAAGCTCTCTGGAGGCCAAGGCTACACCTGGGACAACTGGCCGAGGTTGAAAACGAGTTGACAGCAGTTGCCATTCACCCCCAAAATCCTGGGTCCTTGTCCTCATCCTTGTCTTTGTCCTTTTGGATTCCCCAGGGAGTCAACAGCCGGGGTTTGAACGAGATTTGCTGGTTCCGGAGCTCGGGTACGTTCAGCCTGGTTTTGTCTGGGTTATTGAAAAATGTTTTAAGGTGAACGGGGCAATCCTGGGTTTAAAGCAGGAAGTCTAGACACTCAAGGGATTGAAAAAACATTTGGAAAGGGTTGGAAAGGCCCCAAAATCAACAACACAAGAATGGAGGCGTGAAAACAGGTATCTCGTCTTTTCAAAATGACTTACCAGCCACCCCCAAAGTCTAGCTTCCAACCCAAAGGGAAGCAAGCAACAAAATTAAAATAGGAGTAAAAATGATGTGTTTTTGTTAAAGGGCACACTGCCTTAAGAAGCACCCGTGGAGAAGCAGGGACTGATCCTTGTGTCTGTGTCCATATGTTTGTTTAGAGGGGACTTTCCCTCTTTGCCTTTGAGCTAAGTTCCTGAGGCAAGCCAGCAAGAGGAAGATGTTCCCTTGTTTTCTGGGAGCAGGAATATCAGGATTCTGTGCAGCTGAGGTGGCCGTGATGGAGCAGGGACTGGTCCATGCATCCATATGTTTGCTTAAAGAGGACTTTCCCAGTTGGGCATGGTGGCTCACGCCTGTAATCCCAGCACTTTGGGAGGCCGAGGCTGGCAGATCACAAAGTCAGGTGTTTGAGACCAGCCTGGCCAACAGTGAGTGAAACCTTGTCTCTACTAAAAACACAAAAATTAGCCGGACATGGTGGCGTACAACTGCAGTCCTAGCTACTTGGGAGGCTGAGGCACAAGAATCACTTGGACCTGGGAGGTGGAGGTTGCAGTGGGCTGAAATTGCAGCACTGCATTCCAGCTTGGGTCACAGGGTGAGAGTCCATCTCAAAAAAGAAAAAAAACGGCCGGGGGTGGTGGCTCATGCCTGTATTCCAAGCACTTTGGAGGCCAAGGCAGGCGGATCACCTGAGGTCGGGAGTTCAAGACCAGCCTGACCAACAAAGTGAAACCCCGTCTTAAAAAAGAAAAAAAAGAAAAAAAAAGAGGACTTTCCCCCTTTGCCTTTGAGCTAAGCTGCTGAGCTAAGCCAGCAAGACAAAGATGTTTCCTTATTTTTAGGGAGCAGGAAAATCAGAATTCTGTCTAGCTGTGGCTCTAGTGTCTAGTTAGGGGGCATTTAAAATTAACCCATGAGTTCTCATATCATAAGATCGCAGGATATTTGTTGAATAAATAAATGCATGTAGCCGAAGAGCTCAGTGGATGAGTTCTGTACCTCAAGAATTTCTGGTTTCTCCTTCAAGACAATCTTAGATTATTTGGGCATAAATATGGGAACCCTGGGAAGCAGGACCTGCTTTATGGATATGTGACTTGGACAGTCCATGGTTTAAGGCTCTGCTGTTATCATCTTGAAATTTTTCATTTGAACAAGGGGATTTCAAGATTTCATTTTGTACAAATTATGTGCAGACCCACACATTATGTAGCCAGGCCTACAGGGAAGCCACATGTGTCTAGGCTTGTATGAAATCCTCTTACTGGTGACAGTGAACATGGTAAAGATGACAGATGACCTTGAGACAATCTGCCTTCTGGCAGTGCAGTAGAATATTCTCAGAAGTCGATACTTTCATAAAACAGCTTCTGAGCCAGTGTTGCAACGCAGTTAAGAAGATGTGTTTTATATGCAGAAAGACCTAGGCAGATACTCCTGTTCCACCACTCATTAGCTGTGTGACTTTGGGGAATTTACTTCAGTCTTTATCTGTTAAATTAGGACAGTATCACCCACCTGATTGGGTTTTGGAAAGGATGAAGGCAGGACGTATGTGAAGCGCTTGGCATAGTGCCTGGGACATAGAAGACACTGTAATGGTGACTGTCATTGTTCTTCTTGGAATAACATTACTGTGTTACTTTTAGTCTGTTGAACTTAGAAGGGGTTATCCCTCAGTCTCTTGAGTCTGCAAATTAGGCTGCTAACACTTGGTGCATACCCACAGGTATGTTTGCTAATTCTTTCCCATAGAGCCACAGGTGATAAGATTAGAAAGTAGGCCCTGGGCTTCTTTGATCATGTGAGTGCTGTGTTTGCACTAACAAAGGGTTGTTTGAAGATTTTTCTCTTAGGTGCTTTTAATCCATAACTGTTTTTACTGACAACGCTTCCGACTCCAAATGCATGGTGTCTTTCCCGACACCAGGCAAGTGTCCTACAAGTCAGTTCAATTCTGATGTTATCCACCTGGACTGTGGCTATCCCATAGGTCGAGGGCTCAATCCCACAAGGCTGCCTTCACTTCAGATGTCAGTCACAAGTCCCAGATTGTCACTGGTACTCCTGACTGACAGGCTGTAGATTCAGGAGGTTTCCCACGACACCCTCCTCAAGTTCAATAATTCCCTAGAACAGCTTACAGAACACAGGGGAAACATTTTACTGATATTTACCAGTTTATTAAAAAGGATGCAACTCAGAAACAGCTAAGTGAAAGACATGCCATAGGCAAGGTATCGGGGAAGGGCTTGGAGCTCTGTCCCTCTCCGGGGGGCCACCCTCGCAGTACCTGGATGTGCTCACCAACCTGAAGTTTCTCAGACTGCATTGTTTAGGGGTTTTTATGGAAGGATCATTATGTAGGTATGATTGATTAAATCATTGGCCATTGGTGATTAATGCAACCTCCAGCCCCCTCTCACCTCCCTAGAGGTTGGTGGGTGGCACTGAAAGTTCTAACCCTTAGTCTTTCTGCTGAATAGCCCCCATCCTGAAGCTATCTAGGGGCCCCCAGCCACTGGTCATCTCATTCACACACAAAAGTCACCCAAAGGTTTTAGCTATGTGCCAGGAACTTGGGACAAAGACCAAATGTTTATTTTTTATTATATCACAACCCTATAATATCATAGTCTCCCCAAGCAAGGAGTACCTGACTTTCTACTCATTCGTTCATTCATTCGTTCGTTCACAAACTTTCTAAAAATATAACTCATTGTTTCAGTTGATGTTGAGTGGGGGACAGGGAGGTAAATGAGGTTTCAAGCCTAGGTCAGGCAGCCACTAGGCAGGGGCATCATAGAGGGCCCTGAGCCTTGGAAGGACGGGGTGGACTGGATGACTGTTGCTTCCTTTAACACTGAGGGTCTACCCCCACCAATATCAACAATTGGTGCTTTAAGATTTCCAACCCCTTAAAGCATCTCTAAGGTCAAGATGAGTTTGACTGAGAAATATGTGATAGAATGTTATAATTAGCAGGTGAGTAGGTACGTGGATAAAAGGAATGTGTGTGGTATAGAAAAAAATGCTCATCTCACAAATAAAACATTAAAAAAATAGCATGCAGCTAGGACGTGTAAACCAAAAATAAAATTCTAAGCTCCCCAAGCCACTGCATGGACTGCTTCTCCCAACCAAAGGCATTCTAAAGCTAACCTGAAACACTAGTTCAGGCTATGATGGGGATGGGTGGTTGGACACACCTCATTATACCCTCCTTCATTTGGAATTCAGGCACAGCTGACCAGCATTAACATTAACACAGAGACCTTAAGACTGACAGAAGAGACTCTTTGTAGCAATAAGATATCTGCATGATAGATAACAGATCCTGAAAGAAATCAAAGTATTTTACCCACAGATATATTTTTTAACATTTTGAAATGCCCTGCGAAGGCTGTCTCTTGTGGGGAAAATCTACACTTTGTAGAGAACCCTGTTCCCTTTCCAGGTCTTTTTTTCTGCTCGAAGAGAGAATTAACTAAGAGTCTGGCACATTTTTAAGTCTGATAAGAAACACTTATAGTCTATTCTCTCTGAAGTCTGCTACCTGTAGACTTAATCTGCATAATAAGAATCTTGGTCCCCACAATCCCTTATCTAAACCCAGATACTCCCTTCTATTGACTCCAGGTCTTTAAATAAACTCTTTCAACCAATCACCAATCAGAAAATCCTTGAATCTACCTATCACACCTCCTTGCTTCCAGTTGTCCTGTCTTTTGGAACCAAACCAATGTGCATCTTACATGTATTGATTGATGTTTTATGTTTCCCCAAAATGCATAAAATGTATAAACAAACCAAGCCATAGCCCAACCCCCTTGGGCCCATATTCTCAGGATCTCCTGGGGTTGTGTCCCAGGCCATAGTCACTCATATTTGGCTCGGAATAAATCTTTTCAAATATTTTACAGAGTTTGACTCTTTTCACCAGCAAGCACTAAAAGACTTCTATTTGATTGTTTTTCAGGGGAATCAAGTAGTTAGACTTAAAAAAGAAAGTTATCTCTCTTTAAATTGTCATGGGATCGATTTGTGCTGGATATACCTATAGTATGTGTGGTTGGAGCAAGCCATATTAAGGCACCATTGTGTAAGGGCGGAGAGTTTTTCCACCACATATTTATTCATCCTAGATGAAATCTATACTAATTAGACAGAAGCATGATCTTCAAAAAACCCACAATATTTATCTCACTAACCATCAATAAATGTCTTTAACATTGATGTATTTTATTTCAGATGCATATACACATGTCAGTACATTTTTATAGTGGGAGCATAACCTACAGATTTTTGCAACCTACAATTTTTATTTAGCAATGTGTTGTGAACAGATGTTAATAAGTGAATCTGTAAACTTGTTTAATGGCCGTACATAGTTTTCATTCTTTGGATATACCATGACTTTTACAAACAATCTCCTATTGTTGGATATTTAGCTTATTTCTAATTTTTCACTATTATAAACATATTGCATGGTCACCTTATGCTGACCTGTCTCAGTATTTCCTAGGGTAGATTGCTAGAAGGGAAATCACTGGGTCAAATGGCGCACAGACTCATTATTTTGACACATGCTGCCAATTAGCCAGTGTCTGAAGGGGCCGGAGATTCTCCAGTGCAGTTGTCTTTTTGAGTCCCCCTCATCGCTGTGTCTTACTTGGAATTGTGGTATCCAGTGGCTCTGGGATTTACTTTGAATTCCTCATCACATGGCAAAATCTTGAGCCAGGTTTAGACTAAACAAAATCTTCTGTATTTGGTGAACTTTTTTTTTTTCCTAAGTGGGCTCTTTACATTTCCCTCATCTTCTCTGACATCCCACATCAGCCTGTGCTGAAATTGTCATTCCTAAAATATAAACTGTAGCACATTCGCTCATTTCTTATCTGTAATTGTGCAGAGTTGAGATTGTATTTCTAAGAACTTTACTCTCTTTTACTGGCTGCTTTCTCTGAAATGATGGCTCCTGACTTTATTCAGTGCTGGTTTCTTCTTTTTGGCCCCGCAAATGGAAAGAGCTGAATATCCCCTCTATTTTGAGTAGGAACAGATGATCGAATACACTGCATACAAATGGAAAAGGCATCCTCTATCTGCAGGCATCATCATTACCAGGTTTGAGTCTCTTGTTCATCACTATCTTGTCTCAAGACCCAGCATTGCCTCCTCCTCCTAGCCCTGCCTCCTGCTGTGGTTCTCTAGATTTTGTACCTATGTTCTACATTCTATGGTGGTTCTTCATCTACGTAAAAAAGTGCAGTGGAGAACTGAGGAAATCTTTTAGAGAAATAAAACAGGGAAAATCATACAAAATGGCTGAATTATCTGGGTAAGTCAAGCTCAAGATGTTTATAATTAGAGTACTTAAAAATACTTGCTTTAGTTTCCCATGAGCCTTAGGAGGCATTTGCAGGAGGCTAAGTGTTGGTAAAGACCAACTCTTGACTTCCTTAGGGATAAAGGGGGACTGAATTGGGAGGACAGCGAGGTGGGGGCAAGAGGAAGAGGAAAGAGAATAGAAAGGCCATGTTAAAGGCATCTGTGGGTAGGCCTGCCTTTTCCAGGCTGGTAGGAACAGGTTGCAAGCCGAACATTTTTATTTCATGAGTAACTTACAGGCTGATGCAAATAAACTCCCTCAAATGAAGTGTCTCCTAGAATCCGATAATGACCCAGCCATAGGCAGGGAACACAGGGTTTAGTGTATTGTCCTTCCTTTCTATTCAGGAAGCTGCTGAAACACTCTCTGCTTATTTTCATGTGTTTCATAGCAGAGCTGAGTCAATGCAATGGAAGCTAAGCCTATGGCTGCTTAGGGTAAGACTTTGCCTTTAGTCAGTGCTCTTAAGATTAGGTAATTCACATTGCCTCTCTGATACAGTCGGGCAGTGGTATAACTTGCTATTCCTGGACAAACTGTGGACCCCAGTAACCTGTTTGAGCAGCCTTTACTTAACCCAGTGTGGTGCTGCTGTAGGCTTAGTATCCTATGAATGGACCATTTCCTAGTAGTGCTTCAAGTCTGGGCTCTGTTTCCTTGATCAAACTCAGGCCATGTATACATTTTTTCTTTCCAACTTTTATTTTAGGTTCGGGGGTACATGTCCAGGTTTGTTATATGGATAAATTGCGTGACACAGGGGTTTGGCGTACAGATTATTTTATCATGCAGTTAATAAGTAAAGTACCTGATATGTAGTTTTCGATATTCACCCTCCTCCCACCCTCCACCCTCAAGTAGGCCCCAGTGTCTGTTGTTCTCTTCTTTGTGTCCATATGTCCTCAGTGTTTAGTTCCCTCTCTTATGAGTGAGAACATGTGGTGTTTGGTTTTCAGTTCCTACATAAAGCTGCTTAGGATAATGGCCTCCAGCTGAGTTCCTGTTGCTACAAAGGACATGATTTCATTCCTTTTTGGCTGCATAGTATTCTGCGGTGTATATGTACCACATTTTCCTTTCTACTTCACCATCAATGGGTGTCTAGGTCAATTCCATGTCAGATCATATTTTTTTCTATCCCCTTCAAAAGCGAGAGGGGCCAGCACATGTGAAAGTTGGAAATGAAAGCCAAGTAGGCTTGTATGTCGCATGAGAGAGAATATGGTTCTCTAATTGTCATCACTGTGGATGGACTCAGAATGTTCCCAGCACCCTTGTCATCCTGAGGCCCACAGTCAAAGCATGTTGAGAGACCCAGGTTTTAAGTCTTGCCTGTGCTGCTGGCTTCTGGACCAGCAATCCTTCTTTCATATCTCACAGTATGCTTCGTGAGTTTTAAACACTGGGAGAAGAAGAAAATGGAGTTTCTTTGTGTCTTTGTTTGGGTTGGCGTAACACAAGTCCATAAACTAGGTGGCTTATAAATAACAGAAGTTTATTTCTCATAGTTCTGGAGCCTGGAAAGTCTAAGATTGAGGTGCTAGCAGATGCAGTGTCTAGCGAGGGCCCACTTCCTTGTAGATGGTGCCTTCTCACTGTGTCCTTACCTGGTGGAAGGGGTGAGGGGGTCTCTCTCCGGCCTCTTTATAAGGGCTCTAATCCCATTCATGAGGGCTCCACCTGCATGACCTAATTATCTCCCCAAAATTCACTTCCAAATACCATCACCATGGGGGTGATCATTTCAACATAAGTTTGGAGGGGGGGCTGGGCGCGGTGGCTCACGCCTGTAATCCCAGCACTTTGGGAGGCCAAGGCGGGTGGATCAACTGAGGTTGGGAGTTCGAGACCAGCCTGACGAACATGGAGTAATCCTGTCTCTACTAAAAATACAAAATTAGCTGGGCGTGGTAGTATATGCCTGCAATCTCAACTAGGGAGGCTGAGACAGGAGTGTCGCTTGAACCAGGGAGGCGGAGGTTGCAGAGAGCCTAGATCGTGCCATTGCACTCCAGCCTGGGCAACAAAAAGTGAAACTCCGTCTCAAAAAAAAAAAAAAAAGAAGTTTGGAGGGGACACAAACATTCAGTCTGTAGAAGCCCAGCAAAAGTATAAGCCCGTGGCTCAGGTGTATTTGGAGGTTTGCTTCTTCCTGGCCAGTATCTAAGCTTTAGGAGACTTTCATGCCGCCTGCTTCACTGTGTTTGTCACCGCCCCTTTGGGCCTCTCCTTCCCAGGTGCTGGCTATGTGGGGGTCTCGGGATCTCTTACCTTTCCCTGACTTTGTGCTGCTCCTTTGGACAGTCCTGGTGGAGGGGGTGAGGTGGGAAGAGTGACACTTCCCTTTGCTCTCCTGTCCCTTAATTCCCCAGAGCTTCACACATACAAGGGCATTGTCAATGTATGGGCTTTATCAAAGATTAATAAGAGAGAGAGAATCTTAAAAATAGCTATTCTCTGAATTTAAGAGAAAAAAACTCCTAAACTTTTGATAGGAACTCGCCTGAGAGATTAGCTCTGTGCTGGTGCCTGGCTTGAGGTCCATCCTCCTCAGAGTAAGTGCTCCTCTTTCAGTCCTCCACAGGGAAAGCTCCCACTCCTGTCCACAGCGGATGCCCACTGCCCTCCCTGCTCAGAGACAGCCCATTGTTGTTCACAGGGGGCTGTTCCTGAAGTCTGAGTTAATCACTCTGGATAGCATGGCCGGGAGCACCAGCAGGGAGGACACTCTCCTCCAGGGTCTCTGGGATCCTTTGAGCATTGACCCATGCTTTGCACACAGGGCACAAAGACCCCTGAGGACAGATGCCTTCTAGACCTACCAAGGAGAGAAATGTTTTTCCAGAAGGCAACATACCTGCAGCTGTATCCTCCATCTGCTACAAGAGAATAGTTGGCTTTATTGTGCCTTGACCTTTCCTCATCTTTCAGCTTCCACGTCATGCCCGGTGGCTTAACATTACAACGGAAATGGGACTCAGCACCCAGTACTGTGCCTCTCCAAGCCTCTGGGCCATCTGGCCCTGGCCACTCCCACTGACTAGGTCAGATCTAAAGATTTCTTTACCTGGGGTTCCATCCTATCCTTGGCTGGTGGGATGGTGGCCTTGCCGCAGACTGGGAGAAACTGAAGAGGGGGGGGGCAATGGCATGAAATCTCTAGGAAACAGAAGGGGTCAGCCTATTTGGCCTGTTTTTGGCTTTTTCTGCTGGGTCACCCAGTCGTTTTCTAAATGCCGAAGTTCATGCTCTTTGACCAAAGATAGGGAATTTTTTTTTTTATCAGGAGAGTTAAAGAGTTATTTGCACTTCCATATTTTTGAAAAGTGGCCTTTTTCTCCAGCAGGTTCAGGCTGCCAAATCGGTGTACCTTCCGTCTATGGACACCAAAATCACAGCCACCCAGAGCAATGGGGCAGATCCCTGTGGTGCCTGAGAAGCAGGTTGAGGCTTTGGAGACCCGTTTTGATGTGTCTCTGATCCCTCCACATGTGGCTGAAGGCACGTGGGAGACAGAGTGTGGACCTCAGGCCTTTGCAGCAACATCATGAGAAAACCAGGATTCCTCCGCTGCCTGTAGCTGGCGGGTGGGTAAGAGGAGTTTACTTTAAAAAGAAGTTAGACCCTGGGGTTGGGGCTGGGATTTGTTCAAGGGTGGAGACAAAAGGAGGTGATAGAACGGAGGGAGCTTGAAAATTGCCAAGGGAGGAAGGAAGGGCTTAGTTGAACAGAGAAGTCTTCTTCCTTTACAAGGGGACTGGAGAATGCTTTGTCATGGTTATAGAAGAGTCTTAAGGGCTGTGGGGCCTTCTCTAGCCATTTCCACCAGCAGACAGTCACAGGGAAGAAGAGGAAATATGAGAAGCAAGCCCTCAGTGATAAGAGGGAGTCTCTATTCTCTCCCATTCTTTAAAACCAGAGCATTTGAGCAAACCACTATTAAGACACTTGCTTTATTGATTTTTATAACTTTTTATTTGGCTATTTTTGAGGGTGGGGGGGACACAAATCACTGAAGGAGATGTTCAAAGCTTGGAGGAAAATTGGTTGGTGATTTTTTTCCCCACACTGGTAAGACATCCTTTTACATTTTGTCTGAATGCCTCTTGCCGGTTGCCAAATCCTAATTTGATTAAAGGCTTAGCAGTGAACACCGGTTTAGAATTGTTTTGCCATCTCTGCTCAGGACAATAGGCAGTGGCAAGACATGAAGAATGGGGTGTCAGATGCCACACAATGGGAGGTCTGGCTGCTGTGGGTCACCTGCAGCCATCTAGCTTTGAAATGACTGGGGAAGGGCCTACTGCATTCATTATGGGGAAGGGCAGGAGCTAGGCTGGCCTCTATCTTCTTCGTGGCAGCTTTAGAAATCAGGAGAGTCTCCTGGGACCAGCTCAAGCTGCAATAAAATGCAGTGCCATTTATGCATTTAACAGATCCTTACAGAGAGGCTGCTGCTCTGTTAGGCGTTAAGTGCAGCCCTCTGGGAGACTGACATAGCCACATCTGGCAGCTGCATGCAGCCCAGCAGCTTGAGACCCTGGGTGATAATGCATCTTGGGCTTCTGTCACCTGCTAGCACCACATCCTGACCCAAACCTTCACACGGGACACCTGGCACCAAGAAGGAGCATAGAGATGTTTGAATCTAGGGCCAGGTACTTACTCAATGAATGACTTGGCCTCTTGGAGCTTCAGGTTCCTCATAGATTCCCACTGTAAAGTAGGTATGATAGCAACTATCTTAGAAGGTTGTAATGATGGTCATCTGCCATTTGACCAGTGCTGGAACATATAGGTAGATAGGTGCTTGGAAAAAGGTGGCTATTTTGAAATATACTATGATTTAAGCACCTTTGTTCTTAATACCCCCTTGAAATACCTAAAGTTGGGACTTCAAGATGTATAAAACCTTCCAAATGGATTCATGCAACATTTATCCACCCTCCCGCTCCAAGCACACACATGCACTGCTGAATCTTCCTGAAGGGGAGGTCCTAAGGGTGCCAAGCCTGAACAGACACTGGGAGGGACTCTGGGCATCCCTTCCAGAAAGCTTTCCCAAGACCCTCCACTGCCACTGGGAAAGTGTGGGAACCCCGTGAGCCTTAATTTAGGCAGCCAAAAGGTGGGCCTTGGGAGCTCCAGCTCTCTCAGATTTCTGGTTTGGCGAAATGGAGTATGAAAAACAAACTCAGCAAGCATTTAACTGCTGATTGGCTCTGGGAATTCCCATAGTCCATAAGGCAGGTCCCCCATGCCCCAAGCCTCCGAAACCGGCTTCCTCCACCTACTCCTGGTGACTTCCACTGCCCTAGACACATGGGGCGCTGCAGCCCCCACTCTTGCCGGATGCCCTGCCTGTCTAAGCCTTGACAGATCCTGACTTTCCACTGTATCTGGGTGAGTTCACATTCTCTGTGTCTTCCTATGTATAAATCAGCAAAAGCTTGGCAGTGTACTTAGAAAATAAAACAGAAAATGTGCACCTTCAACCAGGAAACAAAAACTTATGCAAGCAATACACTGTTTTTTATTGTACAAACACTTAAAAGTAGGTGTAAGCAAAAAGAATTCCAAACACGCTGTGAGAATAGTGTTCAGAGCACACACACATGAACAAACACGTGGAGTAGGACAGTTATGAGTGATTTTTATTTCAGGATATCATTCTGCATACTATTTTGTTATTAGCTTTTTCACTGAAAAAGAGCCCTGCTAAACATTTGCAGCCTTTCCCATGCTTTTTTTCAAAAGTGACTTTTAATACCCAGACCTATCAAATCTAAAGTTTGAAGCCCTTAGGTATGAGCATTGAAAGTGAAAAGCTAGCTGTTTTAAGGAAAATTCCTAACTGAAGCAAGGGAAGACAAAATGCTTAAATTTTGGTCACACCTGAATGGTATTTGTTTGCATGGCAATTAGAAGGCAGTTAACTTATCCTAAAACTAAAACAGCAGTTAACAATCTTTAAATTCCCTGAGGAGATCCCTTCTTCCCCAACCAAACCTGTTCCCATTTTCTTCTAGACTGGCTGACCATCAGGTGGGCTGATTGGTTCTCCCTGCTGTGGAGGTAGAATTCAGGTAGAATTCAGGGCTGTGTCTAGGTAGGAAGGGTTTTGGAGGGTGTATGGGAAGGTACACATGGGATAGAGATGATAGCACAGGCTGTGTGTCAGACTGGCAAGGGTTCAAATCCCAGCTCTGTGACTTCTTGCCCAGTCTGGTGGCCTCGGGCAAATTACTTAATGGCCCAGAGCCTCATTTGTAAAACAGGGTCATGATACTCTGCAGAATTGTGACTGGCAGGTGATAAGCACCCAATGTTCTTTTAGGGGTTCACAAAGTTTTTCTGCAAAGAGCCAGATAGTGCATATTTTAGGCTTTGTGAACCATATAGTCTGTGTCATGACGACTCAGCTCTGCCATTGCAGCACAAATGCAGCCACAGACAATATTTAAATAAACGAGCAAGAATGTGTTCCAATAAAAGTTTATTTACAAAAATAGATGGCAAGCTGCGTTTGACCTGTGGGCTGTAGTTGACTATCTCTATTCTTAGTTTTAAAGAATGCTCATTTTACAGATAGCAAACGGAAATCCTGAAAGGTGAAATACTTAAGTCCCCAAAACCTTGGCTGGGCCCAGTGGCTCATGCCTGTAATCCCAACACTCTGGGAGGCTGAGGTAGGAGGATCACTGGAACCCAGGAGTTTGAGATCAACCTGGGCAATATAGCGAGACCCAGTGTCTACAAAAAATTTGAGAATAAAAAGGAGGCCAGGCACCATGGCTCATGCCTATAATCCCAGCACTTTGGGAGGCTGAGGCAAGTGGATCACCTGAGTTCAGAAGTTTGAGACCAGGCTGCACAACATGGTGAAACCCTGCCTCTACTAAAAATACAAAAATTAGCTGGGCGTGGTGGCGCATGGCTGTAATCCCAGCTACTTGGGAGGCTGAGGCAGGAGAATCGCTTGAACCCTGGAGTCGGAGGTTGCAGTGAGCCAAGATCATGCTATTGCACTCCAACCTGGGCGACAAGAGTGAAACTCGAGTCTCACACACATACACACACAAAAATAATAAAACAAAAATACTCATAGTTAAAAAAAAAAAAAGACCAGAAAGCTGAGAACTAGTTTTGGAACGAGAATGAGGAACTCCATGAACTCAGCCTTGAGCTCCTCCCTCACCTGCTGGGCTCTCTCCCTGTGCATGTGAATGAGAAACTGGGCCAATTTATCCAGTGATTTAAGTATTGAGTCATTTTTGCTTGGAATATTTGAATATATGAAATAAGAGTTAAAGAGGTATTGCCTTAAAGCACTTCATTCTCTTATTGATTCTTTTACTGACTCTTCTACAATTATTTTTTTTTCTTCAGTTTTTGGTCATCTACATATTTAGTTTTTTAAAAAAATTAAATTAGATTTGTACTCAGGAGTACACCTGCATGTTTGTTACATGGGTATAGTGCATACTGGTGGGGACTGGGTTTCTAGTGTACCCGAACTCAAGTAGTGAACATTGCATCAAAGAGGTAATTTTTCAACCCTCACTCCCACCCCCTTTTGGAGTCTCCAGTGTCTATTATTTCATCTTTATGTCCACGTGTACCCTGTATTTAGCTCCCATTTATAAGTGAGAACATGTGGTATTTGGTTTTCTGTTTCTGAATTAGTTCATTTAGGGTAATTTGACATGCTCATCCTTTCTGAGCATCTGAAGGTGCTCAGAAACATAGTGCTGGGAAACAAAGGTGAAGGAGGCACAGGCTCTACATGCTTGCAATCTGGGTTAGGGTGTTATCTTTCCATAAAGACAGTCTGAGTGGGGCATGGTGACTTATGGGTAATCCTAGCACTTTGGGAGACTGAGGAGGGAGGATCACTTAGTCCGGGAGTTCAAGACCAGCCTGGGCAACACAGGGTGACTTTGTCTCTATAAAAAATGCAAAAACTTAGACAGACATGATGGCATACACCTGTAGTCCCATCTACTCAGGATGCTAAGGCAGGAAGATCACTTGAGCCTGGGAGGTCAAGGCTGCAGTGAGCCGTGATCATACCACTGTACTCCAGTGAGACCCTGTCTCAAAGCAAAACAAAACAAAACAAAAACAAAAACAAACAAATGAAAACAAATATGCCTGAGATTATTTAGAATGATATGAAAAAGAGTTTGTTTTGCCTGGCATGTAGTTACATAAAAGATGAAAATGTGAAATTGATAAAACTCATTTTTTCTGCCTGCTCTTTAGCAATGTGATGAAAAACATTTTAAATAAATCTATGACTCATTAGGTCTTCCTGTTTTCAGTAGAAATTATTGAAGGCCCATTTTCTGGAAATAAATTCTGGGTAAACCCCATTCTCCTAATTGGGTCATTTCCTCCTTTCCCAGAGGGTTGATACGTAGATTGAACACAGTCTTTGGACTCAGGCACAATTGGGTATAAATTCTGCCTCTACCACTTCAACACTGTGAGGCTTAGGCCATGTTTTTTAAGATTCAGCTTCCCCATCCATAAATGAGTTTGATAATGCTGACCTCATAAAGTTGTAGTAACAATTAGTTACACGAATAGATGTTAATTAAGAAAAAAGTTCAAGTGTGAAAAATGCTTTTACATATGAATTTTTGATATAAATAACTTTTCATCACATAGCTAATTGAGTCTAGAAATGATGTGTTTGTTTTCGTTTTTGTTTTTTTGCCACTTCCTCCTCCTTCCAGAAGGGTGTGGTGAGAAGCAGAGAAAGATATTTTGATTCCCTTATTTTAAGGTCTGGATGCTTAATGGCGTACAAATTGCATTTTAAAGGTATCTTTTCTCTACCCATTCACATCTCTGTCTTATACATGTATGGTTTCTGTCAGGAATTCAACATTCACAAAAGAATGGCCCAGACATTATTTTAAAAAAGAACAAAAAAGAAATAGGCCTTTCAGCTGTTACCATGGCAACCAAACACTTTCCTGTCAGTTATCCAGAAGTGAATTATTAATGAGCTTTGTCCGGAACATAGTCAGAAAACACACCCGCTGCTCTCCAGAGGAAGGTAAAATATGGCTTTTATAGCAAGCACGGTCACAGTGTGGTAAAGCAGGGGGATGTTCTTGCCTCCTTATCCAGTGTGGGAAAGAACCGGACGAGCCGGCCATTCACATGAGAGCCTCTTCAGTGGCCAGAGACCCCATGTTCCTGGCGTTTTGGGATTGCATACAAAACTGGGCCCCTCTCTGAGTCACTTTTCCAGAAGCAGCATCTCGAACTGGCATTTCTTCCCACCACCTACCCCAGAATGATTTGACCCATTTTGTCTTAGATAATTATCCCCCCATACGTTAAGGCAGCCATCTCCAGCAAGTGACTGACCAGGATCAAGTTCATACATCAATTCCACAGGAGAATGGAGGTGGGGGGAGGTGCCAGAAAATGGGAAAGTCAGTCTGTTTTTGCAGGTTACTGGGTGTGGTGGCTCATGCCTGTAATCCCAGCACTTTGAGAGGCTGAGGCAAGAGGATTGCTTGAGTCTAGGATTTTAAGAGCAGCCTGGGCAACATAGCAAGACTCCATCTCTACAACAAATAACAAAGAAAAAAAAATGTTGTAAATTATTGTTGCCCCTTGTTCTTATTTATAAATGAAAAGCACTGCAGATTAGTCACCAAGCTTCTCAGACAAGGTAATTTTAAGGGAATTTACTGAAGCTTTCTAAGTCCCAGTTTCCATATTTGTGAAATGGGTTTAATAGTAGCACCAACATTATTTAGGGGTGGTTTTGAGGATAAATGCATAGGAAGTATATGGAGAAGTTCCTGGCACACACTAAGCCCTTTAGTATGTTAGCTATTGCTTTTTAAATGATTTATCCCTAAACCATATATCGATATTTCTTGAAGGTTGAATCACCTGAAATGTGTTATGATTTCAAAATGCAACCTTTTAAACTGATGGGTTTTTTGAATTTTCAAAAATGAAAATTGATTTTCTTTTGATTTCTTTCAGAAGAAAATACTTGAAATCGTCATGTGAGTAATACATATTGATGCCTTTTCGTTAGCACTTTTCTTCAGCTGAGTCTTGGTTTACACTGACCTCCCTGAATTTCATTACAATAGTGACTGAGGGTGTCAACATCTGGAAACTATATTTATTTTAAAAGACATCTTGTTTTTCTGGCACAATGAAAGAGTGAGGAATGAGAGAAGACTAGATAGGCCTAAGAATTTAGATATTCCATTGAAAAAACAAACCTGATTGTGTGGAAGAAATATAGCAGGGAACATGGTTAAAACACAGAGAAAAGAAAAGTGTCATTATTCTTATTTATTTATTTATTTGAGACAGAGTCTTGCTCTGTCCCCAGGCTGGAGTGCAGTGGCGCAATCTCAGCTCACTGCAACCTCTGCCTCCCAGGTACAAGCAATTCTCCTGCCTCAGCCTCCTGAATAACTGAGACTACAGGCGTGCACCACCATGCCCGGCTAATTTGTTTTGCATTTTTAGTAGAGATGGGTTTTCACTGTGTTAGCCAGGATGATCTCGATCTCCTGACGTTGTGATCAACCACCTTGGACTCCCAAAGTGCTGGGATTACAGGCGTGAGCCACCATGCCCAGCCAAGTGTCATTATTTTTAAAGCTTCGCTGTGCTCCTTGCTTCTGTGTCCTTTGTCTAAATTCTTCTAACTCTGATGAGACAAATTCCACACAGAGTTTCACCCAGAGAACCTGTAGGCTCAAGAAAAAAATACTATTATAATAACATACGATGATATAAGATTGGTTAGAAGATGCTAAGGCGAATCCAAGCAACCAGAGAAAAATAAAACCAAGCTCCATGTCTTTGATATAGCATACCTTGGGGAAAGATCAAATCAGGAGAGCAGATGGCCAGCCTGGCTCATTGTGGAATTGGTATTCTGAGATAACTTACAGGTCCCAAAGCATGTCGCCTTAAGGTGTTCTGAAAACCATTTGACTGCTACCCACACCGTTCTGCAGGTTCTTCTGCCTAGGGAAAATGGGAGGCAAAGCACTGCAAAACCTGTAGGCTTTAGAAATAGACAGACTAGCTGTGTGACCTTGGAAAAATTGCCTAATCTCTCTTAGCCTCAGTTTACTCACCTGATAAAAGGGAGATAATATTTCCCTTGCCGGGTTGTGATGAGGATGAAATGAGAAACTGTCTGATATGTGCTTGTCATAGATTATCAGCACCTGTTACCTCTCTTCTATGTACTGAAAAAGTCATCTATTGCCCTAATTCATAAAAAGGAAAGGAGGGAAGGGATGGTTTGAACGTGGACATTTTTGGACTTTCTCAATGACAACTTAGAATGGAGCAAGGGGAAAGCTTTTATTTTTGAATATTTCTGTTTCACTGTCTCGCAGGGTCATTCTGGGGTCTCTGGAAATTGTATTATCCCAATATAGTATGATGTTATCAATCATTCAATATGTACATACATTTTTATCATCATACTTCTTTAGTTTATCTTTGTATAAACCATATATATCTGGGAAATTTAACCAACTGCCTTTCTACAGTTGGTGCCATATTTAGACAGATGGTTACTTACTGGGTACACAATTGTGTGGGGAAGCCATCCTGCACCGAGAGTCTGAGACCATGGGCTTCTCATCCTTGGCATCTTACTGTCACCTCTCTTGGCTTTAGAGGGGTTGATTACTGGGGTTTCTAAAATCCTTCTAAATTCCCCAAATTCTATGGTTCAAAGTTTTTGCGTAATTGTTCAATGGAGCAAGCATATAAGTGGCCAAACTTTTGTGATGAAACTCCTTTTCCCTAAAGCCAATGAAACTTCTGAACATTCAGAAATTGGTACACTGGTGAATATGCTACAGGGCAAGTGCATAGGTAACTTCAACAAGCACATAATCTTCAGTGATGAATCAATGTCTTTTAATCCACTGAGACTAAAGCTGAAACTGTCTGAGATTCATTTAAGATTCTTAAATCTAATGTGTACTTGTCATTTTGAATTATGACCATATATCTTGCAGATGGCCTCTGAGTGAGTCTTCCATATTCAAGAAGGAGGAAGGTCACATCCATTATTTGTATATTACTTTTTAAAAAAGATTCATGAGATTAAAGGATGAAATCAGAATTCAGACAATCCAGGCGCAACCTGCATGGATAAGAATAATCATCTTCCATATTCCATGTGGCATCTGAGGTCATCCAAAGTTTGACAAATGAATGTTTTTATGTATTTTCAGTTAAAATATTTATAGAATTATGGTATCATTAAAAAAAATTATTCCCAGATCTCACGGACTTCATTGATGAATCACCCACTCACTGGTTTAAGTTACATGTGACAAGACAGCTTCTATTACTATTTTGTTTCTTGTTCTTGGATTCCATGAGATATCTACACTTAGCAATATGATACTCTCCTTTTTTATTTCTACTAGGGTGAATGTATTTCTCTTTCAAGCAACCAAAAATGTCCTAACCGGAACAGAGGAGGCGATGGCAGGCCATTGCTAAACTTTGCTGTGTGGTGACAGAACAGTTTCTGTCCCTTTTATCTTGTTAACTGTCAGTACTCCAAACAAGTGAGTGAAACAACTGCCATCCCTTCAGCACGAAGAAACCCCATGGAAGGAGTCTAGAGGGAGATGTCACACTATAGATGTACTGAGTGAGATGGTATCATAGTGGCTGCTTCTCAAAATATCAGCACTGCCCTCCAGAACCCACCCCAGCCGACCTTGATCAAGCATCTACCGTAACCCAGACACTTGGATAGGTGCTGGGAATATACAGATGATAAAGACAGGGTATTTGCTCTTGAGTGGTTTATTCCATAATGATAGCAACAACCTATAATAGGACCTGTTCTATGCTAGGCACTGTTTTAAATGCTTCATGTATGTTAGCTTGTATGATCTTCAGAACAACCCCATGAGGTGGGTACTATTCTTACCATCCCTGTTTTATAGATAGGGAAAGTGAAACACAGAGAAGCTGGGTACCTTGCCTAGTTACATGGCTAGTGAGGAGCAGAACCAGGATCCAAACCCAAGCAGTCAACTCCAGAGTTGGGCTCCTTCCCTGGCACATTCTGCTTGTACTTTCCTTTTCTCTGATAATCCCATAACATCTTCATCTCCTTAAGCCATATAGCATTTTCTAATGCTTATTTCTTTCATAGTAATCATTGTAAAAATAACAACAACAAAAATATGTTCAACCAAAAAAGGCAGAAGGCAACACAGCAAAACAAAAATTAAATCACTCAGGTCCCGTTACTGTTGTCATTTTAGTTATGTCCTTTAAATTTGTGTAAACGATACATAGTGTTTTCAGATATGCTTTTTTCACTTAGGATTATGCCAGAGTTTTCCCACTATATTCTTTTTTGACATAACTTTTAATACTCTATCAGTTTGAGTGTTTTTCAATCACAGCTACACTTTACAACTGACTTAACTGATTCCTTACTTTGGGACATGTAGGTTACTTCTAACATTTCTCTGTCAACATTGTTGTGAACATCTTTGCATATACATTTTTTTCTATATGTCTGATAATTTTCTTAGATGGTGGTAGGCTTTTAGCTTTTATAGCATGCAGGTGAGAAAAGCAGGATCAGTTTTCAGATTCAGGTTTAAAAGAAGCATTTAAGCTTTTTTCACTCCTAGAGAAGTGGAAACAGTCATACCTAGATCATCTAGTTCATTCACCTACATTTTAGGATAACTTTTTTTTTAGACTGAGTCTTGCTCTGTTGCCCAAGCTGGAGCGCAGTGGCGTGATCTCAGCTCACTGCAACCTCCACTTCCGAGGTTCAAGTGATTCTCCTGCCTCAGCTTCCCAAGTAGCTGGGACCACAGGCGCCTGCCAACATGCCCAGCTAATTTTTATATTTTTAATGGAGACAGGGTTTCACCATGTTGGCCAGGCTGGGCTTGAACTTCTGACTTCAAGTGATCCACCCACCTCGGTGTCTCAAAGTGCTGGGATTACAGGCATGAGCCACTGCGCCTAGCCTTAGGAGGAATGTTAAAACTTATGATTTGTCCTTTTGGAAATATCATGTATCTTCTTCCTATGAAATCGATTCATGGTGTTTCATTATAAGTTAGCTAAACAAAGATTTCACTGGTCTAGTTGCCTCTGTGACCCATCTTGAAGAAGCACTCTATGGAATGATAGGCAATCAAACATAAGAGGATCAGGAAGAAACAAAATAGGTTTAACAGAAACTCTGAAATAGTGAAAATATTCAGAGGTTGGCAAGGACCACAGGGAAAGCGCAGTAGGAAGTAAATGGCAAGTAAAGGTCCAACAAGCAGTGGGCAATTCAGTGAAAAGGCAGCAATGCATAGTGGTTTACCACAGGCCCTGTAGGAACATGGAGCTGAGTTTGACTCCAGTTCTTAGTTGCTGCGTCATCTTGCACAAGTTGTTCCATTTTTCTAAGTCTCAGTATCTTCATCTGTAAAATGGGTGTGTTATCATACCTGCTTCATGAGGTTGTTGTGGGGAATCTAACCAATCATGTAAGTAAAGATATAGTTACTGTTTGTTGGCTTTGCGTATTTTTACAATTTCATCATTTTCTGCATTATCACTTCACTCAGTGAAAGGGGACTATGTGATAAGAGATCAGTACTCACTGTTGCAGAACATGAAAATTATCATAGTTTTGTGTTTCTGGGAAAGACAATAAAAGGTACAATATGACATTTACGAGAACTACATACTACCCTTTGTTTTTCTGAAGTGCAAAGTAGAATCAGGTTGGAATTTCCCGCCTGTCTTCTGAGGCAGACAAGGGCAGTTTGGGGGCCTTGCTGAGGGGGCTGGTGATCTCTGAACCAGCAGGGTAGGCATGAATGGTTAGGCTATGGCTTGTACTTTAATATCCCTCTGATGTTTTTAAAAATTGACAGTTACTGATCACTCTATATGAAGATTTTTTTGGCTGTTCTTGGTAGGACTCAAAGAGAAAGAAGGAGTGATCTTTTGCTGAGGTAACTCGGTTGTCTAGGGATTCGGCAAGCTTTGGATACAGTGGACTGAGGGCTGAAAGGCTATCTAGACTTTGCTCCTCTCCCCATCTTTCAGATGGACTTTCTTCTGGGTTGTTGTCCTTTCTGGCAATGATGGCTTTTGGCAGTTCAAGGCTTACAGCATCCTCAGAGTGAATGACTTCAGCAATAGAAACTGCCTCTTTTCTGATGCTTCCAGGAAGAGGCCCAGAAGGGAGTCTCATTGGCTGGGCCTCAGCCACACCCATTCTTGGGCTGACCACTGTAGGAAAGGGTTGCTCTGATTGGCTAGTCTGGATCACCATGTGATGATGATCACACAATGGGAAGACACGGAAAATGTGGCTTCCCAAAGAGATGCCTGAATGATGAAAAGGAGAGAAAAGAACCAAAAGAAGGAAAGGAGGAAAATATGTGTGGTTACTGCACACTCTTAAAAAATTTCATAATTGAGTCACTTATACCTGAGTTCTGTAATTCTTCATTCCAACTTAGTTTGTCAAGGTTTTTTCTTTTTTTTTTCCTTCTCTTTTCTTCTACCTCCATCCCCACATATGTGTAATTTTGTCAAATGTTGTGTTCTGTCGCTTGAAACTTTCGTAGTCACTGTAAATCCTGCTGCTTTAAGCCCAGGGTGTCATTAGGAGCATAACAGCTATCTAGTGCATCTCAGCTTCTCCCTACAGATTCTAAAAATACCCAGAGGCACTCAAAACAAACAGCGAAGCACTGAGGCCGTGCCTGTGCAGACACCGACATGCTCGCCTCTTTAAATTGCCTTAGCACTGTCACTATAGAGAGAGCCAGCAACTCACGCAGCTCTTTTATTTATTTATTTTGTTTTTATTTCTGTACCTCTTTATGCAGAAGAGATGGGGGTCTCCTGATGGAACAGAATTGATTGGAAGAAGGGAAAGAGGAAACAAACGTGTCTGCACTGTCTTTTTACAGCTCGCTATAGACCTTAACTAAGATGTATCAAGAGATCAGACCAATCCGGGGAGCAGCACAGATTAGCTGGGATTTAAAATAAAACTCTTTAACAAGAGATCACCTAGAATAACTCTCACATATGTATCCATGAAGAGGCCCAAGGATCACATTCGGAGAAGGTTAGTGCTCACAATGACCCTGGCCACAACCCGGCTTATTTTTCAAAAGCAAAGCAAAAGCAAGGCCCTTTCCATGGAATCCTTAGGTGGAGTCGAACCACCCATAGCATCAGGATGTTCTTATATCAAGGAGGTGTTTCATTTCATAGGACTGTGGAGCCGAGGGTATTGGTATCGCATGCTGTGTGCATCTGCAGTTTGGGAAGTTGCCTCATATTAGTTGCCTTATCAAACCAGTGAGCTCTTGGGATTTTTCAAAAGCAGGCTGAGGGATTAAATGATAAAATCAGATGGATTATAAAAACATGGGAATCATAACAGGTATGACCTTTTATAGATTGCCTGTAATAATTAGGTGTCTGCTTAATATAATGAACCTGACCCAGTATCAGCGTGCAAGTAAAGTCTTTGCAGTTGGTGGTTAAGTGGAATCTGTTAGATATTGTTAGTGATAATCATGGAAAGGGGAATTTAAAAAGGCCATAGCTTCTAACCAACTCTGGGGGATGTCTGGACGACATTTGTTTTAGCTATTGGGATTTGCCACATGAGTAACAGATTGCCCAGAAGTTGTTCTCAGAGCAAGCTTTCAGCTGGCCGGTTTATGGCAGGATCCTGGGATTTAAATTAAAAAGTTAGGCCTTACGGGTAAGCGTCAGTAAGTTCTTGGGACAGAATGTACTTAGCATTGTTTCCATCCATATGTGAGTGGAGGAAGCATGTGTACCCCGGACATATGCTTTTCATTGAAAAGGGCAATCAAGTGTCTTTCTCTTTTCCTAGACTGGTTCTCATGGAAAGTCCTTGCATGTTCTTAAGCCTGAAGTGAAGGCTTCTAAGCTCCAAAATTGCTAGGTGGTCTCTCCCAAGGAATATGTTCAAGGCAGGGGTGCCATGTTCTTTGTAGGTGGGAGTTTGCTTACCTAGGATTTCATGTCTGACTTAAAAAAAATTCTGTGTTGCCTATTGAAATTGCATTGACTAACTGTGGCAAAAGATTTGGAACAGTTTTGTGAATTGGGGCAGCCTGAAAATTTTATTAGTAATAACAGCAGCAGCAGTAACAACAACAAAGGCTAGCATTTACATAGACTTCCTATGTGCCAGGCACTGCCCTCTGTGAAAGTCTGAAACTCCACTGTCTGTGAATTAAATGCATTAAATTTTAATGCATTTAATTCACAGACAGTGGAGTTTCAGACTTACCCCTCCATCTTCTCCTTCCCCTTCCCTGAGCTACATTTAGCTACATTGGCTTTGCATCCTTTCCAAGCTGGCCAGGTATTGCCAACTTTAACTGCATCCTTACAGACAGCTTTTCATAGAGCTTAACTGAAGAGAACCACAGGTTTTACATCGTTTGGAGACACTCGTGCCTGTTGCACTCTTATTGCTTTTGTGAGCAGTGAGTTTCAGGCACAAGACTTACCAATCCAATTGAGAGCTTCAATTACAGGCAGACTTATTTTTCACCCTGTCCTTCTTATCTCCAATGCATTGAAAGTGTTCTTAATCGTATAGTAGGTGATTCTTAGTTTTCATGAAAAAGGGCAGTGGCTTTTTAGAGTTATTCCTAAAGACACAAATTGCTGATGTGAGTGCGGGTGAGCTCTTTTGGAGATAAAGATTTTAACAATCAGCCCAGGTCTGTGACAATTTTAAACTGCTTCAGACTAGTTAGCATCAATGTTCTTTTTGACATTTCTTCTGTTTTTGGTGAACGATGTCTACTATGCAGCCATTAGCTAATATCGCTGTCTTCCCAGGAGGCAGGGCCCTGGTGTCTTCCCAGGAGGCAGGGCCCTGGTGTCTTGCATATCATCACCCAAACAACGTTTCAGAATAATCAGTCCCTAAAGTAATGCTTTGCAAAGGCACCAAGCCACTTTGATTTGAACCTTGGCTCTAGGATCTGGGGTTTCTGCCTTTTTCTAAATTTGCATATTGCTTTTCCTTTTCAGAATTTGGAGTTAGTAACTGTGGAAGGGCTTTTGGGATGGGAGGCAGTGGTGGTACTGATTATGATTCCAAGTGTAAAACCAATCAGTGGGGCTTGGATTTAAGGGAGCTTATCTGGTTCTGAATGGCTTTATTCTTCTGGCTGAAACTACTAAAGGAACCTCCAAGTTCCAGCACAATGCTGGTTGCATTTGCCATATGGAAGTATTTTTATTTAACAATGGCCAGTTAGTGAAATAGATTGTGAAGCTGTGTTTCTTAAAGAAAAGCCCACAATGGAATAAAGAAAAAAAAATGCTTGCAGTTTTCTAGATAAGTTAGAACATGTCGTTATGTAAAATGAGAAAACAAAACAAAAACTATTCTTTTTGTTTAGGATCTAAATTATCTGGATTTGACAAATATGTCAGGCAAAATCAACAGGATAATCAGCATGACTATGCCTCATAGGCCTATCTTTGCAGGTTATTTCTTAGAGGTTGTTGGGAGGTTCTTTTCTTGGTACCTACTTGATGATTTTTTTCATCTTCCGAGCCTTCCTTGGAAATAGAATGAATGAAGAGAGCACAGACCTCAGCCACCAGGCACATGTGGGCTTAAGTTCTGACACAGCGACTTAGCTGTCTGGTGCTGGACAAGTTCCTTAGCCTTCATGAGCTTCAGTTATCTCATGAAAATAGAGTGGATCATCACCCCCCTTTGGTAATGATCAGATGGAATGACAGATGTAGAGCATCTGCTATGCAGCGCATGCTCTGTGACGTTCACCTGGCTGACCTGTAGCCCACTCTCTGAGTCGAGAACAAACCAGTGATAATTTGGCAGAAATAGCCAGTTCCATATTGGTTGAAATAGGAAGGTTGAAAAGGAAAAAGATGCCTACAGTTTCTTGAGACCCATGTTTTCCATTCCATATCCCAACTTTACTGCTGACTTACTTGGGAGGTTGCTTAACCCCTCTGACCTTAATTAAGTGAATTAAGTGATTTGTGAGATGGGAATAATATTCTGGGGGTTTTGCGCCTCTAACGTGGGTCCCGTCTCTTCTCCTTGTTCCTCTGAATTGATGTGAAGTAGGGGGAAGCATGACAGTGACACATTCAGCTTCTCTGGAAGGACTGACTGGGTTTGCTTCTCAGCCATAATTGAACTTCATGTGCTTCAGTGTCTTCGTATCTAAAAGAGGCTGATCATAGTAATAATAAGTATAGTTAAATGTAACGAGGTTTTGTTCTCTGCAGGGCACTACTTTAAATGTCACTTCTATTATTTTATTTAATCTTCGTCACTACTGTGTGACGTAATTACTAACATGATCCCACTTCACAGATGAGGAAGCTGAGAAACAGAGTTTAAGTAACATGCTCAAGATCACACAGCTAAGACATGGAGGAGTCAGGATTCAAACTCAACCTGGCTTTGGAGCCTACAGTCTTAGGCACTACATGTGAGAATTAAATACGGTAATCTGCATGGAGTACTTAGCAAAGTGCCTGGCTCAGAGTTAATGCTGTGAACTTGAGCTATATTAATCCCATGATCTGATTTCTGTTTCCTCTGCCTCCTGGTTTATATGACTCTGGGATGCTGTTTCTAGTGTGTGTTAATCATTGACCCAGTGCTCAGTATCATGGCAATGGCTCTTTGCCCAGTTCTCAGACAAGTATACCCCTTGCCCATGCTGCATTAGCCCTACCACTCCTCCCCAGCAGATGGGGCACCCATAGCCCCTTACCTTGTTGTAGCACAGTCTGCAGATCTCTCCCTGTTTCACATCTATTCATTTTCTGGAGTCTTCCCTGTGTTCCCATTTAGTTTCACCTTGTACCTAAACCTTTGGTTGTGCTTCTCTCACCCTTGTTTCCACCTTCTGCTCTCATCCACAGCCTGGGCTCACCCCTTCCCTCGACCAGCTGCTCCCCAGCCCTTTGCTTGGTCCCTGGGGCCTGTCGTGGGGCACAGTGTAGGGGCAGATGATCGTGACTGGCATCCCTACTGGGTTTGTCCCACTCATGAGGGGGCCCAACCCGGTTATGGAAACAGGCACTTGGGCATGGGCCTTGAGGTCTGAAAGAAGGTGTTGAAAGGAGAAGGGAGCTGAAAGGACAGCTGCTCCTGCAGAAGAGGTAGTGAGTAGGGTGGCCACCATCTCACACACCCTTGCCTCATCTTGTGACTGGGGGCCCCTCCTGCTCCTCCAGGCTCTATCAAGACACCATCTCTGAGAGGAGGTGTCCCAGTGCCCCAGACATGGCTCAGGTGGGTCTCAGTGCTTCTGAAATGTGGATCCCTGGGTTGTACCCAGGCCTGAATCTCTGAGTGTGCTGGGTGCAGTGGGTAGAAGCCAGATGCCCCAGCCAGGCTGTCTGGGTTTGCATCCCAAACTACCATGTGCTTAACGAGTCAGGCAAGTTACCCAAATCCTCTGTGCCTCAGTTTCCCCATCTGTAAAATGAAGTTTCTTAAATGTTAACCTCACAAACATTTTAAGGATTAAGTGAATTAATTCAAATGAAGGGCTTAGAATGGGCCTGGTGAAAAATAGTTATTGATTATAATTATGAGTTATTAATTATAATTATGAGTTATTGATTATAATTATTGATTATAGAGTATTACTGTGAGTTTATTATAATTTATTATTGATTATATTTATTGATTATAATTATTGCTATGATAATAAGTTATTGATTATAATTCTTACTATGGTTGAGAGTTTCTTGAGGCCACCCACAGCATCATACTCATATTTGTGGCTGGTCCTATGTTAGTTTCTTCCAGGTTATTGAGAATAAGTTTGCAATAAGCACCTGTGAAACTGAGGATAAATATCTCAAATAAATTACGTGGAGTGTGTACTTGGGAGATACTAAAAGAAGCAGAAAAGTTAACGATCTAGCTCTGGGAGTTGTCATGTGGCTGAATGCCCAGTCCCCAGAGCCACCAAAGCAGGAGAGAGGGGACCAGTACACATGGTGACACCACAAGAAAGCAGAGCAGAATGAAGCTGTCAGCTGGGTGCCATGAGTTGTTGATGAAGGCTCTGTAAGTGAACCGGGTCTAGGTCCAGTGGAAAATGAGTGAAAGAGGCATCTGCTCCTAAGAGGCAAGAGATGCCAAGGGGCAGCCTTGTAGTTTCTCTTTATCAGGGTTACTTCCTTCCCTTGCCCTCTCTGTCCCTTCTCTGCTTTCCCTCCAAGTCACTTCTTGTTCACTCCCTTCCATCCTACACTGCATTCCCTTTTGGTAGCTGCAGACAGTGGTGAAGGCACCATGGCTGATGGGGAGCCAGATCCTGGGCCAGGCCCCAAGGCTTCTTCGTGCACTGTCCAGGAGTGTCAGTGGCTTCAGAACTCTTCAGGTCACTATCACTTTGTTTTGCATTTGCTTTTTCAAATTAAAAAAAATTTCGAACCTGTAGTCTGGTTGAGTGAGCTTCAAGAGGAGGTAGAATAATGCTTCTACTGAAACTGTCATGTGTTTAAGAATCACCTGGGATTCTGTTAGAAATGTGGTTTCTCATTCCGCAGGTCTGAGTGGGGCCCCAGGGGTTCTGCATTTGAATCTGGCTCCTGGGTGAAGTGGATGGTTGCTTCAGTGCACTCTTAAGTAGCAAGAAGTCAGCCTGTTAATACAGCTAATTGCACTTCTAACTGTTCAACAAAGAAGAGAAACTATGAAAGTCTCTCAAGCATCATTGCAGATGTTACCTACTCCTAAAAACATTAAATGAGGTCACAGAGTCTCCCTTTGAGAACATTTTAAGGCAACATGGGTGTGTTCCCACCCCTGGTGGTACTAAGGGAAACGAAGTCGCAGGTTCAGGTTTCAATTCTCAGGCGACCTATCAGCTTCACTTGCTCCAGTGTCGTAGACTGCCCAGTAGCCACTGGTCACTAAAGTCATGTAGTTGAAAGATGGTGGCAGGGGGATGGACAGTGAGAACAATCAGTAAAACCTGAGAGAGGAAGTTCTGAGGGCCCCGCTGGACCATGGTGGATACTTGCCTGTGTCACTAGGAAGGGCGTAATGTGGATCGGAGCTGAGTTGGTGCTGTATCAAAGTCCTGAGGAGAGCTCATAAACAAGAGGCAAGTGAAACAATGGCAAGCAAGGAAGTGGGGCTCATGTTGGGTGGGACAAGGTGGGTTGCTTTAGGATGAATTAGGCAAAGGGTTCTCACTGAGGGTAGCCACGAGACCTACAGGTGCTGAACAAAAGTGAACACAGATGAGTCAACTCTGCCCATTATCTCTGCAAGAAAGCAGCTCAAAACTCACCCTGTGAATGAGAGAGGAAGATGCTACCCTTTGGGACTCTCTGTACCCTGGCAGAAATTGAATGATTTATCCAAATAAGAAGGGCAAGTTTTCACATATTTCACGTATTCTTACATATATCCTAGCCATGTTTTTTTCTCCCTGGGCCACTCGGGATGTGCAGTTCATGCTTTTCTTGGCTTGGGAGGTCATGGAAATTCTACCTGGCTGCTGGGATGCAGGGGAGGGATACTCAGCACTGGGGATTTCATTTCCTGTGCATCCAGTTCTTCCAGCCACCGCCTCCCGTCAGACAGCCTCTTGCATAAAATGGAAAACGTTCTCACCTCTTCCTGCACCTGCCCTCATTCCCCATCTGAGCCCTCCTCTTCACTCTTAGCTCTGGGCAGGAACTGCTCTGTACCTCCCATGAAACCAGAGTACACCTTATAACACTCATCCTGTTCTTTGGGCTTCTCTTCCAACCCATATACACGCTCTGTCAGGCTGCTGAGACCCCAGTCTCAGTCTTCTTGCTAAAACCCCAGTCTTCTTTTCCTCTTGGCTAGTGAGGCACAGTTACTCAAAATCACCACTATCCTTGTTTGCTTGAGAGCTGAAGTAACTTAGGTCGTTATTTCAGAAGAGAGAATTTGACCCCTTCCTTGAGGAGGCTTAGCCCAGCACTGATGATGTGCCACCACTGAAGGTACCTGGGAAGAGGTAGAGGAATATTCTATGGTCACTGCTGCCTCGTCACTTTCCCAAAAGAGAGTGAGCTCTGGAATCACATAAACCTAGCCCCAATTCTTAGAGGATCACATACCTGACCTTCAGCAAGGCCAAGCCTCAGTTTCCTCATCTGAAAAATGAGGCAAGTAACACTGTATTTCCACATCAAGGTGCTGTGCAGGTTAAACTGGATGCTCTGTATAAAGCCCTTGCCTGGGTGATGGTTTAAGTGGATCCTAAGTATTAATGATTATTGTTACTGACACCTACGCTACAGCCTATTGGAGGGGTCGCATATACTTTTCCCTCCATGCTCTTGCCCACGCTGTTCTGCCTGAAGTATCTTCTCTCTTCACCCTCACCCAATTTTGCAAGTCTGGTAAGTTGTACTTCACCTTATCCCAAATTCTTGATTTTTGACAACCAGATACTTTATTCCTATCTGGGCTGTTTCTTACTTGACTGGCTAGGGATCCTTATATTATGATTTTTGTTAGCACTAGTTATGTATTCAAGTTACTGCCGTGCTATTCTGCCCCAGCTCCTGCCTGAATACACACCCCTTATCATCGACAATGATAATCAGTTCTTACAGGGCAAGGTCAGCTTTGTGTCACGCACAAGGCAGAGCATAGGAGGCAGTCAATAAAAATTCAGAATAAATGTATCGAATCTTGAAGTAGAAATGCCAAGTTCTTTTTAGGCGTGTATATGTGGCTGCGTCATGCTTTGGTGGATCTAAAGATCTTGTGTTTGGGACAATGCTTTGGTAAGCATCGACAAAATGTCAGACTATGTAGCTTCTTTCTCCCCCCAAGTCCCCATGGCTTTTTATTTCCAGCCTCCAGCGTGGGTTTCCATTCATTCTTTACACATTATGTTTTGCTTCAGTTTGGGGGTGGGAGAGAGCCTCAAGGCATCTGGTAGGGAACCTGGAGCTTGGTGAGCTGATTCTAGCCTGAGGACAGAAACCTACAATACAATCAGACCTCATGAGTGATGCTGAAATATAAATTTTTATACTGAAAGGGTGGTGTTCAATCTCTCACCTCCCATCACCTCGAGTTATGTGAGAAAAGACACTCTTTATTACTTTGGTCTCTAGAGCCCCCAGTCTCTGGGAAGGCAGTGGGAGGAAGAAGTTCATCCTGGGATGTGTTATTTTTGCTGCTCACACACTATCCACCCCAGAGCAGGACTTGATGTTTTAAGAACAGGGAGAAGCCTCTGGAAGGGAAAGCAGGCAGTGTATGTAGTACACGCTCTTCCAGACTTGTGCTTTTCTGTAATTTTAAAGTCTTCTCTCTAGGCGATGATCTGAAGTGGAGCTTAATTAAAATCAGGCGAGAAGTGTAGAAATGGAACATTAAAAATAGAAAGGTACAGGAATGGCACCATCCATCCCCACCCCCAACATAATGTCAGTGGCAGGGCTCTGCCCTTCATGATGCCTCTCCAAGTGGCGTTAGACAAGACCCCTGTCCTCATCTGCTTTCTTACACAAAATGGTATATCACAGGGCAAGCTGGCATGCTTTGGGGGCCAAAGACACATCAGGGCCATCACGGCGGGGCCTGAATCTGGCTTGGCTGATAGCTTATGTCTATGCACCATTGTCCTTTGTATTTCAATGTGAGGCAACTAAGGAAGCCGACAAAGCTAGAAAAAATAAAACAGGACAAGAATAAACATCCCTGACTAAAAACATAGATGACAACTCTTGCTGCTCCTTAGATTAGTTGTTTAGCAGAGTGGGAAAAGCAAGGGTACGTGAGCTTGATAGATTACTCAGCTGGACTTTCCTTTATGTGTAGAATGGATATTAAAATACCTCCCATATAGATTTGATGATAATCAATAATAATGACAGCCATATTTGATTGAGCATGACTGCAGGCCACTCATTGTTTGGAAGTTTTTAGGAGGTAGGGACTATGATTATCCCCATTTTGCAGACCAGGAAAGAGAAGCTCAGAGAGGTTTAGTGACTTTCCCAAAATCACACAGGTAGGAAGTGGTAGAGGAGGACTCACACCTGCAGCTGACAAGCTGTAAATTCTGTGTTGTCAGTAGCTCAACCATAGCCGAGTAAAGATCCCGGGAAATCATACAGCTTTACTCAAAGTGTGAAATGGATGTTCTAATTAATTGAAAGATGATTTTAGGGGCACATGAGGTGATTGGGGGTGCATTGATGAGGGATTCAGTCATTTCCTATCATGGGGTGAGAAAATTATTCCTTTTTCAATTCTCTTTCAATCTTTCTGAGGATGACAAACCTTGGTCAGGTGGTGTCGTGCCTTCAACACTGTCCTAATACTTTTTAACCTCCATTTTTAACAAAGAGAGAGCAGATAGCAGAGGCTTAGCAGACAACAATATCTAGATAGAACTCAATAAAAAATGATTTCATGTCATGTTCATTTTCACTTCCACCTTCTATTAATGACAAGTGATACTGGATTTTTACTGACAGTGTGGATGTAAAATTTCATCTTAGAATACACTTATTGGAGTACAAAGAATCAGTCAGTGTTAAACAGAAATAATACTAGAAGTGGTGTTCAGATAGGGCAAAAATAACAGAAGCTGAACATGAATGACTCAAGCATGAGAAATGCTGTCATAGCCTGTGAGCAGTTTTCAGTTGATGGTAGCACATGGATCATAATAAACATCAAGGACAGAGTGAAGGAAAAATGTAACTCTCTTCTGATCTCTTAATGGGAGAAAAGAAATGAGCTGTTTATGAACTAGATGAAACAGTCTTTCCTCTGAAATTTTCAGTATGAATTTAGCCTCTTGTGAAGGCTGATGGATAAAGCAGGGGGTTGGGGAAAATGGAGTTTGCTTTGGTCTTCATGAACCATAGAAGCTGAATGCTGGAGACAGAACTTAGGCTCAGGGTCAGATCCTGCATTAAACACATGAGGACCCAGATGCAGAAGGCATTTCCCCAAGGTCAGCCTCACTGAGAGCAACTGCAGTGTGAATAATGATTTCATCCGTTTCTGTGTCAAGTTCCTCATCTTGAGTCTCTTTTCCCACAACAGCCACCAGGCATGCACTGGCCCATGGTAAAATCAAGACAACTCAGGGTCAAATCTGCCAGTCTGTAGGTGCTCACCAATGCTCCGGCACTACACAAAGCACCATGCATTGCAAGGAAATTCCACAAAGAGAAGGAGCTAAATAACTGTCTCCAAATCAAGAAGCTGACAGGGTTATGCTATATGATTTTTACCCTTAGATGCGTATCATTTAGGAGGTAAGTAGCAAGTCTGCTATAATAGAGTCAGGAAGGTCTCCCTAGGAGTGAGAAGCCCTGTATTAGTCAGCTTTGACCAAGTTATACGTTGGTAACAACCACTCCCATGTTTTAGTGACTTCCAACAACAAAACCTTGTTTTTTGTGTCTGCTACACATTGGTGGCAGGCCAACTGCATGCGTTTACCACATCTCCTTCATCTAGAACCCAGGCTGATGAAACAGCCAGGGCCATGCTGCTCTTATAGCAGAGGGGGAAAAGAACAATAGCAGAATCATGGGGAAGTTCCTAATGCTTCTACTTGGAAGTGGCATGTGTTACTTCTGATCTGTGTCGGTTTGGGCTCCTGGGAGCACGAATTCAAACTCGTACAGATGAGTAGGGAGATACAGGAAACACCAGTTGGGGGAAAGGGGAAATGAGACAAGGCAGGCAGTCAGGAGAGCATGCGTTATCAAGCTAGCTACTACTGTGGGCAACTCCAGTTCAGTCCTATGGAGAAATTCTGGAAAACAAGGCAAATCACATGCTTTAGAATTACCCTCTTGAGGAACAAGGGAGCTGGTATATTTACGCAACCAAACCTTCCAGACATGGGTTGAGGGCTACTCCTGAGGAGTTTAAATTTCCCAGCACTTCCAGCCTGTGTGCACACTCACAGAGTAGCCTTCTAGCTTCCAAGAAAGCTCTCAAAGAGGTAGCTGCTAGCAGTTGCAAGTTGGCTGGAGTGCATTAGAGGGACAGGGAGGAGGGATGTGGGTGGGGCACTGAGAGGATCTGGGACATGCTCACATTTCTTTATCCAAAGGAATTCACGTGGCAAAACACGTCTTCAGGGATGGAGAAGTATAATCCTCCCACAGAGGTGCAACAAATATTTAAGAACCAAAACACAATTGGCAACTGGTCCTGAGTGCTGATTCATAAGTGCAGTAAACTCTAGTTGATACAGTAAATGTAATAGATGCTTAACTGAGAGCTGCCATCTAGACTAGCGTGTTTCGACCTTGGCACTATTGACATTTGCGGCTGGCTAATTCTTTGCTGTGGAGGACTATTCTATGCATTATAGGATGTTTAGCAGAATTCCTGGCCTCTACCCACTTGGTGCCCGTAGCCTCCCTCCCCCTGACCCCATAGTTGCGGCAACCAAACATGTCTCCAGTGTTACCAGGTGTCCCTGCGGGGCAAAATCACTCCCTGTAGAAAGCCACCGATGTAGACCATGTATGCACTGCTAATTCCCAAAGAACTGAAATAAACTGTGGATGCCAGGATGGAGGTGCACACAACCTGATGGGAGAGACAGACAAACAGGTATATGAACAGTAATGGCCAGTCCACCCTGGGTAACGACAATTTGAAATAGGTAAAGAAAACAGAAATAGTTCAGGAGTGGTAAACATCACTTTTGTTGCAGGCTGGGGATGGTCAGGGAAGGCTTTGCAGAGGTAGAGACAGCAGAGCAAGGTTTTAAAGGATGAAGAGGAGTTTTTCAGATGAGTAATCTCACATGTAGAAGTTAATATTTCCGCTTGGAAATGGCATGTGTTACTTTGGTTCTATGTTGGTTTGGGTTCCTAGGAGCCGATTTTAGGACAAGGATTCAAACTCACACAGTTTATAATCTTTGGTGACTGTGGAGACTTGGGAATGCTATACTGAAACTGATGTTGGAAATGCTGACCTCAGAGCCAGGCTGATGATGGCAGGCCTATAGTTAGACCAGCTTTACCATGTCATTGATCCTGTATAAGGAGCAATGTCATGGGCTTTGGAGGCACTTAGGGGAGTTGCCCAAATGGCATAGAGACACAGCCTCAGAAGGATCAGAAATATCTTTGCTCTTTTGTTTTAGTCAAGTGAGAAAGCTAGCTTTTTCCTCAGCCTCCTCAGTATCATTTCCTGACCATCCACTTTGATGTTTGTCCCATATGTTCTGCAAACAAAACTAGATGTGATTTTGTCCCTGACATCTCTCTGCCTCAGTTTCTTGACATGTTAAACAGAGATCATAAGGTTTTCTCTCTTGCCAGCTTCACAGTCTTCCTCTAAACCGACATGAGGTTATACATCATTGGCTGTACATTCAGATGGACCTGCCCTGCTCTGCCATCCACCAGGTGTGGACTTTCTTTCTCCATTTTCTTATCTATAAAATGGGCTTAATATACCCACCTCACAGGTTGTCTTGAGGACTGAATTGAGTGATGTCTATAAGCCCTCAGCCCTGTACCTGGCACACACAGTAAGAGAATAAATGACAGTTGTTGCCATGAATATTAAGAAATAGGTTGGGTTTGCATAATGATAGCTAACTTGTATTGAGTGCATGTGATGTTCCAGGCACCATCATCGGGGTATGTATATATTAATCTATGACTACAATCAGTATTCTGATTATCTCCATTTTATATATGAGAAACTAAGGCTCAGGGAAATCAGATCACTTACCTAATGTGTGCAGTTAGTGAGTGGTATTCAAACTTCAGCAGACTGTTAAGCAAGTAATTGCTTTGCTGGATTGTTCTGTGCTTAGCGTTTTACCATAGCCCTTTGAAAAGAAAATCAAGTCTTTAGGTAGAGAGTTACATTCACCAAATGATTAGAGCCAGTGTAGCTACTATTGGATAAATGAACTTTTCTTACTATTGACTGAGGCTCATTAGTACACTTACAGAGTATTAAGAAGAAGGTAGGTGAGCAGAGATGTATTTTTAATCACAGTGTCTGAGCTGGTTTCTCAGTACAAGTATAGTTGGGTAGATGATGAATCACTCCAAACTGACCCTTTCCAGAAATGAGGGCAGCACAAAGGAAAACTTTCCATTGCTTAACTCTCCCCACAGCCCCCACTCTCAGCTATTGAAATAAAATGCCAAGAGGCTGCTTGCCAGCCTCCTGGACACCACCTCCAGAACAGCGGGGGAGTGTCTTCTCTCCCTTGTGGCAGGGACACATATGGTGTTCTTAGTATCAGAAGGAGCAGACTCTGTTCCAAGAGCTGCTTTTCCATCCAGCCTCTATGCATGGGATGGCAGCAATGGAAAACACTGCAGGGTCCCCCGGATCTGAGGGTCATCCTCCTTCTGCCTGTGCTCCTACCACCTGCTATACCCTCGTCTTCAGTGGAACAGGAAATACCACTCAGTGCAGGCATAGACCTAGCCTGCCTTGTGCACCTCCGTGTCCTGGTCCTTTGTAGATGCTTGAATGAGAACCAATCAGTGAAGGAAAGGTACGACACCCCTCCTGTTCAAAGCACCTATTGAGTACCAAATGCTACACCCAGATATCATTTTCTTCCTTCTTTGTTTGGCTCAAGTCCTGGCTCCAGACCTTGTCAGCCGCGTGTCCTGGTGCAAGTTATTTCTCTCTCTCTTGCCTCATTAGCAAGGTGGAGAAAATAATTCTGCATAGAGAGTTGCTGGAAGAACTCAGTATAAAGCATTTGGCTGACAGAAAGTGCTCTAAGGGCTAGTTCCTCTGTTTGTCATTTTGAGATCAAGCCAGATGTGTTAGAGATGTCCCTGGGGGAACTTGCATCCTGGAATTCCATAGCCTGGAGGTATCTGAAGGGATTCTCTGGTCCTGTATCCCAAATGAAATTTGAAACCCTCTGATGAGCGCCCTATTTTGTAAATTACAAAACCTTTGGCAACCCAGAAAAAGAGGCATCTGTAGCAACTTTAGCTGGGTCCCAGGCTTCAGGCAACAGCCTGCTGTCTGCCTCCTACTCAGACATCCACGGTCTGGAGAAACCCCAAAACTATTGTCTGGGGCAGAATGTTAATTCTGCCCAGTCTGGGCCTGACTAATTGATTAACTGGTTGTTTTCTCTACAATCGTTCTCTACAATACCCAAAGATGGTTTTGCTTTCTGAGCCTCACCTGCCGCCACCCCTGGCTTCTCCACTTCCTATCCTTTATGGCATTCATACTGCACATCTTCCCTTCTCTAGAGAGGCAGTAAGCCCCTCCAATGAGAGGCAGGGTATACAACAGTAACATGCATAGGCTCAGGAGTCCGACTTTGAGGGTCTGCTGCTAACCTGCTTTGTGAACTTGAATGAGTCGCTCAGCCTCCCTGTGCCTTCTCTGTGTCCCCGATGGGAATAATAGTAGTGCTGCCTCATCAGGTTTTTGAAAGATTCAAACAAACCAAATGTGAAGCACTTAGAATGTGGCTGGCACATAGGTCTTCAGTGAAGGTTAGCTAGTATCATTGTCCTAAAGTGACAAATGTCACCAAAAGGGGGGAATAGATGTTGCAACTAGAACTTGGATGTAGTCAGGCTGCTAAAACATGAGACTTGAAAATCCAGTTTGCTGTGGATTTGCCATAGATTCACCATGAATTCCCATGGTGACTCTCAAAAGCAAAGTTGCTCAAAGACCATTAAAGGCTCATAAAGTCAATGGCTGTTTTGCTCAATAAATTTTTGTGAAATAAATACATAATAAGGAAAATCATAATAGTTACCATGTGTTGCATCCCACATTCCAGGCACTTTTACATACATTGATGGAATTAATTTTCACCACAGTCCTGTGAGTAGTTATTATTATTATCATCTGTTGTGTGAATATAGTATTTGAGGTTCACAGGTGTTAGGTAATCTGTCCAAGGTCACACAGCTCATAAGCGTTGAAAGCAGGATTGGAATCCCAGGTGGAGCTCCAAAAGATGTCCACTGAAGGCCACGGGACTCTTTATTTTGACATATTTATGTGTGGCTGCTATTAGGAACCAACTGAAGTACAGTCCTGTCTCAGATGTCATATCTCCTGTGAAAATTTCAGATTGGGATTGAAATGGTCCTGAGAGGGGCCAGAGACAGCTTTGAAAGAGCCACAGATATGGTGAGGAATGTGTCTAGGTGATCCAGACACCTGTGGGGGATTGTGCAGAGTCAAGCTCTGCATCAGGTCACCTGCAAAACATCTTGGACATCTGCTGTCTGAAGTAGATGATGGTTTGAATAGTCCCCTGGCCCGATCCCCCACCATCACCTATCCCAGTTGAGAACTGAAGCTCCATTCTCTGTGTTAACCTTTGGTCAGATTAATAATTCTATACTGCAGCCTGCATCCTACCAATCTGCTGACAAAAGGCTTTAATTATTTATTTATTTTTTGAGATAGGGTCTCACTGTGTCTGTTACCCAGGCTAGAGTGCAGTGGTGTGACCATGGCTCACTGCAGCCTTGACCTCCCAGGCTCAAGTGATCTTCCACTTCAGCCCTTAGAGTAGCTGAGACTACAGGTATGTACCACCATGCCCAGCTAATTTTTGTATTTTTGTAGAAGACTAGGTTTTGCCATGTTGTTCAGGGTGGTTTTGAACTCCTAGGCTCAAGGAGTCCTCCTGCCTCAGCCTCCCAAAGTGCTGAGATTACAGGTGTGAGCCACTGTACCCAGTCGATACAAGCCTTCATTCTTTTCTACCAGAAGACTAAATCTAACTCTGTAGCCTAGGCTCAGGGTCCTCTGTGTTCTCACCCATTTGTCCCCTCTTTTTAACCTAAAGGATTGCCACGTTATGGGAGATTTTGATGCCTGACAAGGGATGGGGAAAGCAAAAAGAGGAACAAGTAATAAAGGCCTGCTCCAGAAGTCAGCGGAGGCCAGCCTGAACATAAAGGGCCTTGTATACTATGTGAGGGAGCTTGATCTTTATATGGAAGACCATTGCTTTAGAGTATGTTCCTCAGATCAGTAAATCCATACATCTATATAGTTCTTACATAAGGAAAATAAAATGAAAATAAACATGTTCTAGGTAACTTTGGGTATGGCTTGGTTAAACCAAGTTGAATATTTCTTCACTGCAGAACTTCTCAAAGCCTTTAATAAACTAACATATATTCTTAGCCTCCAAAAGAGGGGAGCTCTGTCCAATCTGAATTGACCCCCTTCACCTTAAAATGCAGGAGCAGGCCAGGCACGGTGGCTCACACCTATAATCTCAGCACTTTGCAAGGGTGAGGTGGGTGAATCACTTGATGTCAGGAGTTCAAGACCAGCCTGGCCAACATAGGGAAACCCCATCTCTACTAAAAATACAAAAATTAGTTGGGCATGAGGTGCCCAGTTACTCAGGAGGCTGAGTCAGGAGAATCACTTGAGCCTGGGAGGTGGAGGTTGCAGTGAGCCGAGATTGCACCACTGCACTCCAGCATGGGTGACAGAGTGAGACTCCTTCTCAAAAATAAATAAATAAATAAAATAAATGCAGGAGCATTTGGGAGAATTAGTGTTCTGAAAGGCACATCTGAGAAATGGTGCTACGTTTCTGGAAGCCATGGAAGGTGGCATGGAGACTAGCGTCCAAACCTACCCTCAAAACAACAGGTTGACCTTTCATTTTACATTTAATTAGAAAACAAAGAGAGTTCCTTCCACAAAATCAAGGAGAAACTTAAGCTATGGAACATTTAGAATTTAAGCACCAAGAAAAGATCAGAAGCTGGGACATCTCTGGGCCTTGGAAGGAGCTAGTTTCTTCCACATTGGGATTTAGAAGTTAAAGACTGATGACTTTACTGGGTCAGGGTTAAATGTCAAAGAGCAAGTGTTCCAGGGATGAAATAGTTAATGGTTACTGGGGTTGGAAGGATGACGTTTGAGAAGTGAAGGTAGGTACCCAGGGAGGATCATCTGGCGTCAGAGCTACTAACAGGCTCAGGGGCTTACCTGCGGGCTGCTGGGATAACCGAGTAGAAATTTACAAAACATGGGAAGGAAACAGTCATGGTTCTTGCCTAAGAAGAGAAAAGGGAATCAAAGGCCAAAATGACACTGATGATGTCTTTAACTACCACAAGTACACAACATCCAAACAAACAGTGACCCTGGGCTCTCGAACTGAATGACAGCAGTCAATAGGACAGTTTGTGATGTCTTTGACATCAAAACACTGGGTAGGTAAACTTTAAAGCACCTGACAGCTTTTCCTCTGTGGCATGGCAGGACTGTGATGAAAGACCGAGCTCACTTCAGCACTACGTGGCCAGCACGTTCCTGGAGCCCAGAGAATGGTCAGGTCAGAAATCTCGGGTGGGATAAGGGTGGGTTTTGAGGGGTGATGAGAAGGGAGGAATCAGTTTGCATTCCTGGAGAAGGAGGAGAATTGAAAAGGCGGAAAAATAGGTTATTATAAGACACTCATGAGAGCCTATTTTGGTATTTGGCAAAGACACTTGCTTTTCTCAGGAGCTGAAATAATGTGAGTTCCCTCCTGTGAATCAGATCTTCCTTAGAAACATTGAGGCTCAGAGAAAGGAGTAAGAGTTGGGAAATAGAATCTGATTTTCAGGAAAAACAGTTGGTTTCTGAAACATCTTAGGATGCTGAATAAAATCCACAGGTCCCTGCATGCTGATGCCTAGCAGTGAGCCAAGCACTTGGTAGGTTGAATGAATTAATGAATTAATGGAAGAATCAGTGATATTTCTATTTTCCATATTGAATGATTTCCCTTTAAATGACTGCTTAAATAACATATTGATAACGGACACTGATGATGATTTTACTCTGATTACACAACATCCAAACAAACAGTGACCTTGGGCTCTCGAGCCAAATGACTGTTGTCATTAGGACAGTTTTTGATGTCTTTGAGATCAAAACACTGGCTAGGAAAACTTTAAAGAGGTTAAGAGTTTTTTCTCTGCAGTATAGCAGGTGAGTGGTGACTTGGAAAAGCTGTATTTTTTTTTAAAATCAAAATCATAATCCATGATTGTATCTTGAAGAATTGAAGCACCCAGAAGTGTGTGACGCAGTCTTTAATAAATACGTCCTCTACATTGAGCATGTTCTTTCTAGAGGTTCTAATGTTAGTGTCTTCAGTTACACTGTGAAGAAATTGACACAAACAAAAATTCATGAATCCCAGCTCTGCCGTTTCCCTGCTGTGTGTAACATGTATTTCCACTTGCAAGTGCAAGTGGCTTTAATTAAGATTTTATTGTCAACCACTTTACCCTGCTGTCAAAGCTCTTGGGTCCAAAGACCACAGCAAAAGTGTCAGTGATGTTGCACTGCTGCCTGTATTTGGTGGGAAAATTAGCAGGCCTGGCTTTTGTGGTGAAAAAGGTATTTTTTAATAGTACTAAATGCTAAGGTATTTGGTCCCGTGTTATACTTTGGATCCTTGTTAAGTGTTTCTCTTTCCTCTTGCAACACAGAGTGTGGGTGTTACAATGACCACTGCCTCCTGCTTGCTATTTATTTATTCCTTCAAATTACTCTTTCTTTTCTTCCATTACTGGAAAAAAAAACGGCTAGTACTTATTTATTCCCTCAACACATTATTCAGTGTTCACTAGGTTCTGGCTGCAGCTTTAGGGTTTACCAGAAGTGGGACAACATTCAGTACTCTGTTCTTTCAAATGTTAGTTTCTCTTTTCAGAAGTCCAAGATGATGATTAAAAAAAAAAATAAAGAAGTCAAATGAAACAGAAACTGCAAATAGCAGTAACTTGGGAAACAAGAAAAAATTGAGAAAGTCTGGAAAAATTGGATTTGAGCAAGGGCTTTCTGTATTTGGTTGGCAATGTGGATGATACAAAGTTGTGAAGAACCTGATAATTTTCCTTACTGTCATAATATAAATTAATGATTCTGTTCACATTTTGGCATATTTCTCCTTACTGTTTAAAGTGAATTCCTTGAAGTTCATTTGTTTACAGTTTCAGCTTTAAAAAGGCGATTTATATTATGATCACAAAAGTTCTACATGCTCAATTGCAGAGAAGTATTACAACATATAAATGTATACATAAGGGAAGAAGTCACCTGCAATTTCTTCAACTAGAGATAATCAATGTTGAAATGTTGTATCCCCCTTCTAGTCATAACATACCTCAGTACATATTTGAGATCATGTTACGTACTTTATATCTGTTTTTCTAGGCTGCCCCCGTCTTTTTTTTTTTTTTTTTTTTTTTTTTTTTTTTTTTTTTTTGAGATGGAATTGCGCTCTGTCGCCAGACTGGAGTGTAGTGGTGTGCCCCCGGCCCCCCCCCCCCCCCCCCGCGCCGGGCGCGGGCGCCCCGGCCACTAATTTTTGTATTTTTAGTAGAGATGGGGTTTGGCCAGACTGGTCTCAATCTCTTGACCTAACCGCCTGCCTCGGCCTCTCAAAGCTCTGGGTTTATAGGCATGAGCCACCGTGCCCAGCCTGCCCCACTTTTTTTTGTTTTTTAAGAAAAGGAACTTAAACCATTTTAATATACTATAAAATTCTTATTCTAAATTATTTTCTAGCCCTGGTTGTTGTCCTAATGGTCACTCTTAAATTGTGTGGACAATATATAGGATCTGACTATGCCCAGCTTTATGAACATGCAGTAGATTGCCATTTGAGAATATGGGTAAGGAATTCTATCTTTTAATGGCTCTGTTATACTTCACTATTGCTGTGGTGTCATTTGCTTAACTATTTTGCAGGAATCAAACTTGGATGTTTCCAGTTTTCTTATTTTATAAATAGTGCTACAAATGACCATCTTCGTATTGCATTTATTTTATTTAGAGATTGTTCGATGCACCATATTCCCAAAATGAAGTCACTGGGTTCATGAACATGAACAGATTTATAATGTGTAATACCCATTTTGAGAAAGATGAAGCCTGATTAATGCTGCTATCGATGATGTCTGAATGTACTTGTTTGCAAAAAGCCCACTCCTGTCTGATTTAAGTTATTGATTTAGATTTTCTGCCTTTAATAGCGGTCTAAAATTAATGGATTTGAATGCTTTTAAAAAACTCTTAACCTTTTTATAATAAGAGATACAATGCTTGCAATACAAATGTATAAATCAAATAAGTAAAAGTTAATTATTGCCTGAAATAACAATACTTAAATAATGTGTTATCAGAAAAACTAGTTTTACATTTTTATATAATAAAATTCACATAATGACTTTATATTTAAAAGAATAAGGATTGCTTTTATTCTCATTTTCCCTCATTTTTCTTAATACTCTCTCTAAATTGTCAGAGATTTTACATCTGTCAGTGCCATTCACTTGCCTAATTCAAGATAAGCCTAAACGACAAGAGCAAAGGAATATTCCAGACCCTCAGAAATAATTTCAAGTATCTGAGAAGGATCCTTGAATTTTGCTGCCCCAGAGAAAAGATATATTATATTCTTCACTGAAAATAGCTGTCTTGGAATGCACCCCATTTTTGCCCACATTGTAACCAAGGGCCTTCTGCCCAGGGTTCCAGGGGAGAGCTGGGAGTTGCCAAGAGTCTTAGTCACCCTAGCAAGTGCACTGCCATAATGCATGGCCAGAGATGCCCAGGAACATTAGTGGATTTTCAACTAAGACTTTCTACCATCTGGGGACACCAATTAGATCAAGGATTTTATTCCTAGAAATTTTATAGAACAAACCAACACCTGCCCATAACATCACTGTTCAAAATCAATTCGTGATATTGTATGGGTTGATTATAAGTTTGCCAGGATGAATTTGTTAAAAAAAACACCATGGGGTCCCCCAATCTGGGTGTATTTGATGGTATTCAATTCATTCAGGAACTCCCAAATTGTAGCTAAGTATAAAGCTATGAAATCGTTAGAATCATTACTGCTAGACATCCTGCAACCTGCTCAGAAGGCCACATCAACTGTCATGGGAAGTTGGCCATGTACCCTGTATTTTACATAACTATTTTGTTTGTAACTAAAGAGAAAAACAGCTCTGTAGTGGACCATGTTGTTACCTATCTGCTGTGCCTTACATATGAGATAACCAAGGCTCACAGAGTTACCTAAGTTGTTCAAAGAGACCATCAGCTAAGATTTTTCTTTTTTTGAGATGCAATCTTGCTCTGTTGCCCAGGCTGGAGTACACTGGGATGATCTGACTCACTGCCACCTCTGCCTCCTGTGTTCAAGTGATTCTCCTGACTCAGCTTCCCAAGTAGCTGGGATTTCAGGCACCCGCCACCATGCCCAATTAATTTTTATATTTTTAGTAGAGATGGGGTTTCACCATGTTGACCAGGCTGGTCTCGAACTTCTGACCTCAAGTGGTCTGCCTACGTTGGCCTCCCAGAGTGCTGGGATTACAGGTATGAGCCACCACACCTGACCAGCTAAGATGTTAAGACTGGATCTCAAACTGGCCTCGCTCCCTCTGCGGCTGGTGTGTTGACCACTTCCTGATGTTTTGCAGCAGACATGAGGTGAAACAAGGCAGACAGCAGGCAGGACCCATGAATGCTTCTTTCCCAGTGAGCTCTAGTACACTCTCAAGTGCTAATCACCCAAAATGGTGTGAATTATGGAAAAACACAGAAAAAACCATAGAGGATTATTGGAGTGAAGATGCAGGAGGAGGTAGTGAAGGGTCAGGAGGAGGGGAGATCAGGTCTTTCTGATGCTGCGATTCTGAAAGTGAGCTCACCATGGTTGGTCTCATCCACAGACATTCTTACCTTTGGTCTTCTTTCATCCTGAGAGTAAAGTCTATCATGCTTTAGGTATCTCTACCAACAAGGTGGAAGAGTTTGAACTTTCACATTAGCCAAAGGGGCTGCCACAGGGAAAAATTATTTGAAGCCTTATGTTTTATCCTTGGAAACCAAGCAAATTTTACATCACGCTTTATTGTTTGCTTGTATTTCTATGTATACATTATGATTTAAACTACCATGTTTCTCTGATTATAAATGTAATCATTTATAAGAGATTTTATAACAGCATTGGGGTAAGGGAAGCTACATTCATTATGAGACACATTCCATTTTCAGAAATGTTAAAATATGGGAAAACATATAATTAGAGTTGAGGAAATTCAGGAAGATTGCTGCTCATGGAAGATGTGTCATGTTTCTGTTGGGGCTGGGCCAGTCTTCTGGTATCTATTTGTGTCCATGAGAGTAGGCACATACTTCAGTATGTGGGGCAAAAATCTCAGATGTGTTCTTCGGTGACAGAGGTGGGGGCAGCTGGGGATGAGAAGTGTGAGCAATTGCCCAGGGATGGCTCCTTCTGCCTCCCTGGCATCTGTTGGGATAGGGTTTCTCAACCTTGGCCCTACTGGCATTTGGGGCAAAATAATTCTTTGTTGTGGGGGATGATTTGCAGCATCCCTGGCCTCTACTTACTAATAGCACCTCTTCCTCTAGTAGTGGCAACCAAAAATGTGTCCAGACATTACAGAATTGCCCATGGCTCAGAACCACTGTGTTAGGGCAAAAAAGAAACATCAGAAGAGGTGGGCCAATACAGATCCTTTTTTTTTTAAAGAAGCACAGTCTCCTGTCACATAGGTTGGGGAATGGCAGTATGATCATAGTCCACTGCAGCCTGGAACTCCTGGGCTCAGGGAATTCCTCCTCCTCAGACTTCCTGGTAGTGGAGACTCCAGGTGTGCACCACCATGAGTGGCTAATTTTTTTTTTTTATTATTTTTTGTAGTTACAGGATCTTGTTATATTGACCAGGCTGGTCTTGAACTCCTGGTCCCAACCAATCCTCTTGCCTCTCAGCCTTCCAAAGCCTTGGGATTACAGACAGGAGCCACTGAGCCCAGCTGAGATTTTCTTTTATTTCAGAAGGTCTCTTGTCCCAGTATGCCACTAATAGGATACCTTTACCATTTGGTAATAGATTTGTGTCTTGGCCTTCTATCTGTAAAATGTTCAGACCCAAGGGTTTCTAGAGACCCTTCTAGGCATGAAACTGTTCTTAGTATTTGCTAGGATTATAGGATTTTTAACCAGTAGTACCATTCTAACGGTGCTGTCTGTTGAAATCTCCCTCCTTAAAGTGTAAAATGTATATTAATATTGCACTAAGTGCTATGGTCATACTCTTTATTTACTTAACATCCTTTCAAGGGAGGCTTTGGCTTGTAATTTAACTAGGAGTAAGGATTCACGGGGAACCAGTAGGACAAAAACACAAATAATAATAAATGCCTAAATACTATTTAACATGCATTTAATTGAATATCAACGTGATCGGTTGATGATAGAAAGATGGCAAGACTTTCCTCTTTTCTGAAGGTCTAGCTCATGTCCATCCTTACTGTTAGGGATATTTGCCAAGGATCACTGAAAGAAACTTTTGATCATCTGACGTGGGAATCAATCATTTGTCTTCAGGCTCTCTATTAGAGACTCACATTTTTTAATGCAGCAAAGATTTATTGAAAATCCCATTGTGCTCTTAATGGGTGATTTAGCAGTGAGGAAACAAGGTTGAGTTCTCTTCTCAAGAAGGGTACAGTCTAGGGGGGATGATGCACATCCATCAATCACGCAGAACAACAGGAGAGTTAGACTTGTTCAGTTAGGTCAAGGAGGCCTCCTGGAGGAAGCAGCATTTGATTCAAGATTGGAAGGATGAGCAGGAGTCTGCCAAGCGAAGAAGAGAAGCTGAGGCATTGCTTCTGTGCATTTGTATGAATGGTTAGGGGAGTGGAAACTTTAAGATTAAAGAGACAAGGAAAGGAGAATGTCAGCGCAACCCCATCTGTCTCTATCAGAAGGTTTCTAAACAGCCGCATTCACTCCATTCTAAGTCACCCTTAGCTGTAACTTGCACTCACAATGTAGTAATAGTTTTTCAAGTAAAAAGATAAATACCATAGTAGATAAATGTCTATATTGACTATAAAATGCATCCCAATTTCAGAAACATTAAATCCTAAAAAAAAAAAAAAAAGCCTATCTTAGAAACAAGGACAGAAGATATCAAAATTCAGAGTTGGTCTTGAAATGATTCTTGCTATTATTGTCATCGTTTTTATATTGAGGTTTCTTGTGGTTACTGCTACCAGCTGGGAGAGTTTTCCCTGGCCATCTCTGCTGCCCAGGCACGCGCTTCCCCCACCATATTGATAGAATCTCTTGCTTCCTGCTCAAACCCTTCCTCTTCCTCCCTAGCTCCTTGGTTCCCAATCCCTTGAGTTCCCATTCATTTCTTGCATGATGCAGTTTAGCCATGCATGAGCTCACTGCCAACCATCTCAGCCTAACCCTCTGCAACGTACCCAGTAAGGTGGATTACAAAACAAGGGCAGCTCTCTCTCGATGCAGTGCAGCTACCCTGAGACAGCTTACAATTCTAGACAGGGGTGAGATTATCAGGAGGAGAAATCATGCCACTCCTCTGCAAACGGGAACTGGGGCCTTGCTGCTTTCTCAGGAGGCAGCATTGGAATGCCTTCTAGAAAGATAGGCTTGGCCCTGAGATAGTGAACATGCTCTCTCTCTGTGACCTCTGGGGCTCAGCCAAGGCAGGGATGGATAAAGAGCTAACCTGCCCCCGCCTGCCAGCCAAAAATAGTGCTAACTGTGTCACAGAGCTTTTGGTAATTAAACCTTCCCTCTGCAGAAGGCTATGCCTTGGGCTGGAAAGGGGCCATGGATGTGTTAAGGTAATTCACTCTCAACACTGACATTCTTCCCTCAGCATCAGAAGCAGGCTGGAAAACTGAGCGGAGCTAGATGAAGGTGGACATTCATAACCAGGGCATGGTGTGTAAATAGCAAGAAGATGGAACATGTGCCAACGAAGTTACTTAATAGATTAAGTAGTTCTTTGTTTTTACTCTGAATCACATGGACTTTTTTTTTTTTTCTTTTTGGTCAATTAGCTTATTTTAGCAACTTTTTGTTTCTAAATATAAAAATGACTTCATTTTTGTTGTAGAAAGTTGGAAACGTTAAGGAAATAAAAACCCATCCATCATCTTATCATTCACAGATAGCCACTAGGAACATATTGCGCCCTATTTTTTCTGGATGCAATATACAATTTTTAAAAAATTATGATCAGGGCTGGGCACGTTGGCTTACGCCTGTAATCCCAGCACTTTGGGAGGCCGAGGTGGGTGGATCATGAGGTCAGGAGTTCAAGACCAGCCTGGCCAATATGGTGAAACCCCGTCTCTACTAAAAATACAAAAATTAGCTGGGTGTGGTGGCACACACCTGTAGTCCCAGCTCCTCAGGAGGCTGAGGCAGGAGAATTGCTTGAACCAAGCAGAGGTTGCAGTGAGCTGAGATCACACCACTGCACTCCACCCTGGGCAACAGAGCAAGACACCATCTCAAAAAATAAATAAAATAAAAATAAAATAATAAAATAATGATCAGAGTATATATACAGTTTTCTATCTTACCTTTTAAATGTACACACAATGTACTCCCAATGATATTGTATCTGATGGGTTCATTTTTGAAAACCAGACCATTTTTAGCTTATAAACCTCCTTAAGGCCTGGGCTGAGTGGGTGAAGTGTCTGGGAGAGCACACGTCCATGTCAATAGGAAAGCACCCTGGTCTGGAGTGTTCTTCAGACAGGCTCCATGGTCTCAGGAGGAACTGACATGCTGTCTGGGAGAGCAGAGATGTTCTGGTCATTTTGGGAGGCAGAGAAGGAGTGAGAAGTTTGCTAGGGAGAGCATCATGCAGAGACAAGAGCATGGGCTCATAAGTAAAGTGTTCCTGGCTTGGATTCTGTCTCTGGCACTAATCGGTTGCCTGATCACAGTTAGCCTACCTAACCCTCTAAACCTCAGTTTTCTCATCAATAAAGTGGGGCTAATGATATTATGCATTTCATTGGGTTTTTGGAGGATAGTACCTTACTCAGTACTCAATGAATTTTAGCTATTATTAGTATATTATTATTATTAATCTCCAACAAAGACTGGGCCAGCTGATTCCATTGGATGAGGATAGTGGATAGATGGGTTCACTCTTTAAGATAATCTTTCAAAGGAAGTAAAAATGTTGTTTTTAATATTAATATGTTCTCTCAGAGAGAAGGTGTATTTAAGGTTTAGGGAAGTAAAAAAAATAGAATCTTAGGGCTCCTTCCATTTCATTTTCCAGGCCATGAACTGAGGACACTTCAGTGCCTGGTAGGAGGTCTGGGTTCAGACCGACAAGCAGCTCCAGTCTCAGTCCAGGCATCTTCCTGATAGGCTTGATGGGGCAGCTAGAAATATTTGAATAAATCATCAAAGGGTTTGTTGCATCAGCCAAGCTTTTTAGAGTCCCAAATTTAAAAGCTGAGATAATATCTTATCTTGGTGTGTCTATGGAAGGATCCCCCAGGTGCCTGGGGTTAAGGTCTGGCTCAAGTCAGGACCTAGGAAGCAGCATACAGTGACTGGAGAGACCTGGGTTTGAATCCCAGCTCTGCACTTTATTAATCATATGACCTTGGGCAAGATTCACAACCTCGGCCTTTCTTTACCGTCTCATCCTAATCTGGGGTAAACATTTATAGCTTTTAGGGTTGTTGCAAGGATTAAAAGAGACAAACTCTGTGACAATGCCTACCTCCATGCTGGACTTAATATAGATGCTCAATAAATGTTGATGCCATCTTCCACCCCCCTATCCTACAAGATGAAACAAGACAGAATAAGAAAGTGCCTAGGTTTCTTCATCTGTAAATACGTAATTGGAACAAGAAAATTAAAGGCAGAAACTCACTTAGCCTCTAGGGTCTGGGAGATGTCTTCTTGTTCTTTGATTTTTGGTCTGCACTTTCTAAAAACCAGTAGTGGGCCTCTGGTATTTCCTGGCACATCTTAGCAGATAGGTATTGAATATATAACAAGTGCCACTGTACTGAGCCCATTGTATGGATGATCTCATTTAGTGCTTTCATTTCATGGAGGAGAAAAACTGAGGCTCAGAGACATGAAGAAACTCATCCAAAGTTTCTTAGCTGTTAAGTGGTGGAGCTGGGATTGGTACCTAGGTCTCTCTGTTTCTGAGCCCATGTTCGTAACTAACCCAAACATAGGTCTCTAACTATATAGGACTTCTACTCCTTGCTGGAAAAGGTAAGTACAAAACGGACAAGAATGGCCTTTTCAACTACTAAATTGTAAGTTCCCTGAGCCCAGAGACTGTGTGTTCCCCTCTCAATCCCCTCCCAGGCATGCAGCTCATAGGAAATCCTGGAGACACCTACTAGGAATCTAAGAATCTGGGTTAGGGTTCCTTTAAAATGCAGATGTGCTATGAGAAGTAAGCACCTGATTTCTTATATGCTTGAGTTCATTAAGTACTTATCTTTGATATGGGAGAGGGTAGGATGTTCTCAGATACCTGGGTGGCTGCCTGCAGCGAAAGGCACTGAAAATCTGCAGGGAAGAGCTCCTCCCTATTTTCTCACAAAGGGAAGGGAGTAAAAGACAGAGGAAGCGGGGGCTGAGATGAGGAAGACAACTCCACAGGGTTTGTAAGATGTACACATCAGAATTACTGGCTTATAGGCCCTGGGCATTTGCTGGACAAGGTTTGGTCATCGGTAGGCCACAGAAAGAATCCATGCCTCTGAGAATTCATAGAAAATCGCCACTTCCTCTGTCTTCTATTTATTATTCTCTGTGATCTGATCTTGATTCCCTTTGTACTTTTGATTCTTTTGTGATTCTTCCTTTTGATTTGGCTCTGGTTTTCACCTTGGTCTCATCTGTATAGTCCACACCACATTGCAGGCCTCCTCCCTCCCTGTCTGGGCTCCCGCAGTGCCCCACCCACATCCCTGCCTCCAGTCTTGTTCATTGCTGCTGCCAGATTCACCTCCCACTATGCCCACCTCTTTCTGAACCTTGCCTTTCCCATCCTGCTCTGAGCTTTTACTCTTTGTTTCCTCTGCCTGATGTATCCTCTCCCCTTTCTCTCCCAACCAAAAGCAAGTCTACCTATAGTCTTCCAAACTCAGCAAATATTCTTCTCCTTTTGGAACCTGTTCCCCATGATTCCATCAATGTCTCTGTCTTCTTCCTTTTTTTTTTTTTGAGACCGGGTCTCACTCTGTCACTCAGACTGGAATGCAGTGGTGAGATCTCACTCACTGCAGCCTCCACCTTTTGGGTTCAAGCAATTCTCCTGCCCCAGCCTCATGAGTAGCTAGGATTACAGGGGCAAACCATTACGCCCAGCTAATTTTTGCATTTTTGGTAGAGATGGTGTTTCACCATATTGGCCCCCCAAAGTGCTGGGATTACACGCATGAGCCACCACGCTCAATCTCTGTCTCCTTAATTCTAGTAGTGCTGACATGTGCCTGCATCAGTTGATCATGTGCTTCCTCCCCCTCCCCTTAGGGCATTATCTACCTCTTGGACATGACTTCTTCCCTGTTTGCTTTCCTCCCTGTCTGTGTCAGGAGTTCTTTAAATCTAATGTTTCTGCCTCATTTATTGAGTATCTGCTACATGCAAGCACCCTATCGAGGGTTGAGAAAAAAGAGGAATTATTAGGCTTGCTCATCAATAAATGCTTGAGGTGAGATCCTCAGAAATATGTGTTCATTGGCCCACTCCAATTCTAGACAGTTTTTTCACCAACCCCAGGGAAGCCAAGCCAAGCATGCCTCTGGCTCTTGCATTCCACATCTCTTTTATGTAAAAACAGATGGCCAAGGAATGCTTCGGCCATAGCACCAGTTGACAGGCCTATTCCTGGGGAGGCTATCCTCATGAATTCAAGAATCTTTTAGCTGTGTTAATAACAACTCCTACAGAGCAATGAGGGGATAGTGTCTGTGGGCTGGGCACTTTCCGTGAACAAGAAAGGCCTGAATTCACCCAGGTGCAGCCCAGACTTGTCACAGGGAGCTTGGCCCCAGGCAAGATAAAATGGGAAGCTGGCTTCAGAGGAAGAGGAATGACTTCTGCATTCCTAAAGCTCCCAACAACCAGCTTATTTGTCCTGATTTGTCTTAGGAACAAAGGCATTCATTTAACAAACATCTATGCCTGGGTATGGTGGCTCACATCCGTAATCCCAGCTCTTTGGGAGGCCAAGGCAGGAGGATCACTTGAGGCCAGGAGTTTGGGACCAGCCTGGACAACATGGCAAGATTTCACCTCTATTTTAAAAAATTGCTTAGCACAGTGATCTCTGTTTTCCCAGTGCCTGCCTGGCACAAGGCCTGGTACCAAGGTCAATATAATCACTGCTCTAAATAAGCTCATATCTAATAAATCAAATGAATGCAAACTATTGAAAGCAAGGAAGGCAAATATAAGCACGCATATGTCCACTTCTTAATTTTGTGTCCATGGCAGATATTAGTAATTAATCGTAGAATTAATTCACTTTGAATCTGAATTCAAGTGAAGATTCAGCCTCGGAATCCTTCTCAACACATCACTCCAGCAGCCACTATCACTGATTTGGACTTTGCCCAACAGGTGAAATCTGCTTGTGATCTTGTTTTGTTTAAAATGGTCTAAATGGCACTGGAACTGGGGGAGCAGAGGCTCAACAGAGAGTGTATTGAGTTACTGTGTCTGTTTAGAGCAGACTAGGAGACTCCATTCATGGGGGTGTCCAAAAATAACCCCGCTATGCAGAATCCCTGTACCATTGCTCCTTCAACCTCCTTCTAGCTCTCATGCCTCCTTTCTGTCTGATCTCTGGGGACTCCTCTTCCTCCTCATAGCCATCAGAAGCGGCTGTTTTGCAATGTTAAACCTCATCCCTCCTGAAATCTTTTTTTTTTTGTCTGTTTTCTCAGTTGGAGAGCTAATTTTTTATGTCAGTTTTACTAGCTTTTTGAGGTAGTTAATTCTCAAATCTATCTTCGGAGATGTCTTTTTTCCAAAGTCTAAACTCCTCCCTTTGGCACTGAAGCACTTCTACCATCTGACCCTATTTATCTTTCTAGTCCCCTCTCCAGTCCCGGCTCCTTGCCTACAGAACTTCTGCTGTGAGTGCACGATCTTCTTCCATCCTGGGTCCAAGTTCTGGGGCACCCATGGGGAGTCCTGCTCCCACGCCTTGGCATGTGCCCCTGCCCCTCCTTGCTGCTTTACCTTATCATATCCACCCTATGAGTCTCCGTTTCACTGTCATTTCACTGAGAAAGCCCTTTCTGACTTCTTTATGATTTCAGAAAATAACAAGTGCCATGAGCCGAGGTTCTCACTATCTTACACTTTGAGTCACTCAACAAACAGTTACTGACTGCCTCCTCTAAGTCCCTACTGTGTACGCTATGGACCTGCCCTCAAGGAGCCTGGAGTCTGTTTACATTTCTGTCATTAGTTACTCTTGTTTATAGGTCAAGTCTCTGCCACTAGACCGAATGCCTTGTGGTCAAGAGCTGAGCCCCAATCACTGTATCCGCTCAATCCTGTGGGTATGCCAGATGCTTAGCACATCCCGAGTTGAGTGAAAGGCAGCTTCTTTCCCTGTCTGGTTTGCTGGTGACTCTTTTGAGTGTGTGGTTCTGGGGGAGGCTCACAAAGGGTTGCAGAGCTGGCAGGGGAAGGAGTAGCCCATGAAGACGAAAGGAGGGAGAAGTCCCTGCTCTATGCTTGACCCCAGAGCAGCAGGAGCTGCGATGGAAATGGATGCCTCAAATGGAAAGCAGTCATGGCTAAGATGCATTAAGAACATGTGTCTGGGTTTTAATTGCAGCTCTTATACTTAGTAACTGTGAGACCTTGAGCAAGTTACTTAATTTCTCTGTGACTTGGTGTTCTCACTTGCAAAATGGGTCTTAAAAGAGCATAAATTTTATACAGAGGTTTTAATGGTTAACTTAAAAAATGAGTTTAAATGAATATAAAACATTTAAAATAATTCTTGGTACAAGCATTGGCTATTAGATTTTCCTGGCAGTGGGACTTACTGGTAATTTTCATTTTCATCATTGTATCTTTCTATAGACAAAATGTGTATTATTTAGCTAATCTGGAAAATATAAAACTATTTCTTTACCTTTTTTTAAGAGACAGAAAGAGTCTGGTTGGTGAGGGAGTTATAGTTAACTCTGGTAACTTCTGCCCCCTGTGCTATGTGAGTATTTCATGGTGTGACTGGTGTGGGAAGGTAACTTCAGATTCCCCCTCTTCTGCCTGTCCCCATCCCTGGTCCCCCTCCAGTCCCAACAGTCAGATGCTCACAGCAGAGGTGCCTACCTTCCTGAATGGTGCAATGATTGGTGCCCAGTGTGCCTTGCACAGAGAGCAGGGAATGAAATCACCCAGCAGTTCCTCTGCAAAGAGGATGCCATCCTTAGACAGTGCAATCATAGGTAAGTGGCCCCAGTTTCCCCAGAACTCAGCAGAAAGTTCTGAAAGCTGGAAGGCCATTTGCAGAACCCAGGAGAGAAAGGAGGGAGGGCAAGGCTGGGTTTGCAAAAGCAGGAGCAAGGTCTGCACATTTTATGAAGCGTTTTACAGCGGAGCTGTAATTGGAACCCTCGTATTTAGCAAGAGTTATTAGGTGTGATGGTCTTAGCACTGTGAGTCCTTTGGCGGCATACGTGATACTGGCATGAAACAGGCCAAGCGTCACGGACTGGGTTGCTTAGGTTCAGCATGCTGCTTAAATCAGCTTGTTTATTGTTTTTAAAAGGAGTGGTTTTTTCTTTTTTACTCTTGGGGCATTCAAAACTCCACTTAGAGGCAAACCAAAAATATTTCTTGGTTACGTGCTCGCTGTTTGAATCAGAGGTGCTAAGCCTAATTGGATGGTCCAATTCTCTTACTACCTTCTGGAGATTAAAAGCTCCTCTAGCTCACTTCCAAATCAGAGTGCATGGGATTTGATCCAATCCAGGTGCTCAGGGCTCCAGAAGCCCTTCCTGTTACAGAGGGGGTGAGTGAGCAGGCTGAAGATTGTGCTCTCATTGCTGCAGGATAATTTCTTAGTCCCTGAAGTTGAGATAGCAGGAAGGGTCGGTCTCCCATTCTTTTGGAAATTCATAACCAGCACATCATCTGAAGAAGGAGGTTGGCCTTCTTTTTGTCTTTCACCATGTGAGGGATGGCAGCCAGGACTCAGCCTTTTGCAACCTCAGAGCCATGTCAGAAGCAACAACTGATTGGAGTAGAACAAAGGATCCTAACTAGGGGCTGTGGGTTAAGGTCTTCAGCGGTCTGAAATTGTAAGAAAAGTTTGTCTGTAAGCGCATTTTCAGGGGGGAGAGTTCTTTAATCCCATCAAGCATGCACTCACAGAATTTGACCTGTGCACTGTGTAGCGAGCGCTTGCTGCTGTTCATACCATATACCAAGCTTGCTCCTGCCTCAGGGCTTTGCACTTGCTGTTCCTTCTCGGAATACTTTCCCCCCAAGATCCACATGGTCACTGTAACTGTCTTCAAGTCACCAGTTAAATGTCGCCTCCTGACCACGTTATCTTAAATATCCCACTCACTAGTAAATTGCTTCATTGTTCTTCACAGTGCTTATACCATATGACATTGTTCTTACCTCCCTCTTTCAGTATGTAAGCCTCTACAGTGTTCACTGCTCTACTGTAGCATATAGAACAATGCCAAGCCCAGAGAAGATGCTCAGCAAATATCTGTTGAATGGGTGAATGCATGAACAAATTAATAACTTAGATTATATTTAGGTCTCAGATGTAAAAAAAAAAAAGTTTTAATGTTGGGAAAAAAGGGATCTGAGTTCTCAGTGGGGCCACTTCTCGGCAATGTGTCTTGGGTTGCAGATATTTCATCTGCTATGAAATGAACACCTGACATTGCAACAGATGTTCAGGCAGAAGTCTTCAAGGAATTTCACAATGCTTGTACATATATTATTAATTTCTGTTCTTGAATACACCAGATTTGTGTGTGTGTGTGTGTGCCTCTGTGTGTGTGTCTGTGTAAAAATGAAGGGGCTACATCCCGGTGCACAGATATTATTATTATTCTGGTGTATAGATAATAGGTTATCTCCATTTGAAGATAAGGATGCTAATACTACTGCTACCAATGAGCTACAGGAGGTCCCCAGATTCCCAGGGGAACTCCATCCTGGTTGGTGTCCAGGCTCTTGACACCAGAGTGAAAAGGAATTCAAGGACTAGTTGGGAAAATAGTGAAAGTGTGGAGAGTTATTGCAAGCGAAAAGTACACACTCAAGAAAGGGGAGTGCATGTGTACTCAAGAAAGTCATGCCAGGCGGGGTTTGGGGCTTCTACCTTCGTGAATTTCCTTAACCAAGGAGTGGAATGTTCATGAAGATTCCTGAGAAAAGGTGAAGATTTCTCGGAACTGAGGTGCCACTCATTTTTACACCAAAAATGGTTGTTTCTGGAACTGTCATGGTGCTGATGGGTGTGTGATTTGGTACGCTAATGAGCATATATTGAGGTCCTAGGTGAAACCTAGGTCAAATCCAGTGCTATGTTGGGTGCAGTCGGTCTTAGCCAGCTTGGCCCACATCCTGTTTTTCAGGGTTTTTTAAAATCAGCCTCTAGCCTATGCTGCTATTTCAACAGTTTCCTTTGTGCTAGTTTTGTGAAACTGCTGCCTGGAATTTTCTATTCTCCTGTAGCCAGCCTGTATTAGTCCCATCTTACTACTGATACACCAGTGTGGTGTTTGTGACTTGTCTGAAGCCTCACAATGTATCAGAGCAGGACAGTGATTGAAATCCCATTTGCAAACTCCAGTTCCACTCCAGAACCATTAGTGTTCTATTCTGGAAACGATGTCCTAGGAGTTGAATACAGGTGGTCAAGGCCAGCTTTGGGCTAGTATTTTCTGATGCATGAACTTGAGTGTGAATGGCATATTATTGCCTCTGTTACTGATTGAGTAGGGTTAAGGTTCAGAAAAGAGATGCTGCATTTTTCTCTAATCTTTTTAAGTTTCATTTAATTTTTTAATTTTTTTTTTTTTTTAGACAAGGTCTCACTCTGCCACCCAGGCTGGAGTGCAGGGGGAGTGATTACTGCTCACTACAGCCTCAACCTCCAGGGCTCAAGCGATCCTTTCACCTCAGCTTCCCAAAGTGCTGGGATTACAGGCATTAGCCACCACACCCAGCCATTTTTCCTCTAATCTTGCAGGAGGCAACAAAAGGTACCATACTAGAAATTATTATGCTGTGCATCCTTTTGAACCAAGGCAGAAAAAAAAAAAACAAAAAAACCTCATTTGAGAGGTACATTACATCTGAGAGAAATAAACTCTGGTCATCTCTTCTGGACAAACTGCTTTGTTTTTCAAGCATAAACCTCAGAATCATTTTGGGCAAAAGGTTACCTTTTGCCAGTATTTGCATTAGGTGAGCTTGGAGGTAAATCTTCACACAGAGCTTATCACATCCATCATAACTTCCTTTATAAATGATGGCTTCTTAAACTCATCTTTTAAAAGTTAACATTTTCCTGCATTAAAACAAATGCTGTTTTCTTCCAAACACCTCAGATGGCTGTTCCCCCATTTCTCAAAAGTAGTTTTAATTGTACAGCATGATACATGAACATGCTAATCCTTTTAAAAGTAAAAACCTGCAAAAATATGTAAGAATCTCTCTTTACACACCTGTCTCCAAAACCCTCATCCATATCCAGAGATAATCCTTACCTATCATCTTTTACCTTTTCTTTCCAAACGTTGCAAATGTACACATGCATACACAATTTTCAACATCTTAGTTACATCTTAGATATTTTTCCATATCATGTCATATAGCAATGCATCATTCTGTTTAACAGGTACATATACTATTATTGCATCAAAACATATCAGAATTTATTAAGCACTCCTCTATTGATGACATTTAGGTTATTAGTTTCTCAATGTGATAAACAATTCTGCAAAGAATTGACATCTTTGTGAGCATATATATATACATTTCTCAAGATGGTTGTTAAGAAAAATATTTGGGGATGTGAAAGGGTATTGCATATCTTAAATTTTGACAGAAACTACGAAACTCCCCCCAGCACTCAATACCGGTTTGGACTCCCGTGTTAAATTTACCTGTCCTTGCCAATCACAGATGTTGTCAATTTTTTAAAGATGTTTTGTCAATTTGATGTGCAAAACTTGGTATTTTCACTTGCTCTGCCCTGATTGCTAAGATGGTTGAGAGTGTTTTTGTATGCAGCTTGTAGGTTTTTAACAGGGTTTTAAGCATTTTCATGAATAGGACTATTTCAGAAATGCCACTTCTCCAGGGTTGCTCTGCAGCTGGTAGTTAAAATATGCCTTCATTTGTTAGCATTGGTAGGTAATAAATATATAAATACCTGTTGGTAAAGTGCCCCAACCCAAATTCACTTCCCTCTATCCTAAGTCTCATTACCGCCACTTCTCTCCTCTACCTCTCTGACCTGGGACCTCCCTAGGAGGCAGCAATTAAGAGGTTAATATGTAGCATCTCAGGGGGAACTGGAACCTCCGAGAGAGGCTGCTCTAATGCAGTTCCAGTCTCTATTCAGATAGTTTGGCATATCGATATACCATTTAAAAAATATTTCGACAATCCCCTCGCCCGCTCTCAACCGAATGTACTCGATCTGTATTTTATATAAGTTCCTGGCATCTGGGAGATTCACAGTAACATACTGCTGGTTTGCTTCTTGAACTGGTCACTGCTTTGTTTGTCAATTTTCCAGGATTATGCTTACATAATTTCCTTTTGACCTTAGCCTCCACACCATAATCCCAGAGGGCACACTGGGGGAATAAGATGACCCTTATGTAACTTGTTACATAAGAGTCCAGAGAAGCTGGGTCTCACTTCAGTGTCTGCACAGTTTTCTAAGAAGGTTCATTTTGACAGAGTTTTCTGTTGTCTCTTTCAATCAATGAATTCTTTAAAAGAGCATTCCCTTTACTTCTGAGATGCCAAAGAGGAGGAGGGAACTAGGACAATACTGATTGCTACTTTGTAGCTGACACTTAACAGCAGTGGTTGCATCTAATTTATGCTACAATCTTCTTCCTCTGTATGGATAAGGAAACTGAGGCTCTTGGGGGACTAAAGTGAGTTGCTGAGGATCCTACGGCTAGAAAGGGGTTGAAGTGGGCTTTAAAGCCAGACACCAGTTCTTCCTACAGAATGTCTGTGTGATTCAGAATTGTGCAGGACAGCTCTGTTTCATTTCCCATTCTTTTGAAGTGATTAGTGTTGTCCACTGACTATACTAAAGCAGATAGGGAGCTCAGATCATTCCAGGGACTTCAAGTCCCTTGGAGGCCAGACTACGGAGAACTCTTTCATCTCTGTGCCAGGGATACCCTGTCCTGGCTCCAGCTGTGCCCAGATGGACTAGAGCCCTTTGTGGCCCGTATTTTGGACTCTTTCCTGTCACCCTTTGCCCTTTACCTCCGGCTTGGCACTGAGTTAAGGCAGACACCAAAGGAATAAGTCTCGTGTAATAGTTTGCCTGGCACGAGCTGGGTCCCGTTGCTGCTTTTCTCTGCTCAGAGAAGTGACACGTGAGCAGAGAGCTCATATCAGTGTCTCTGCATGGCTGATATTACAAAGCCTCAAGGACAAAAGCTTAATAAGAAAGGCTGAGGAAATGGGGTTTTAGTCATTTGAATTTTAGGTCTTGAGGATTGAAACCAAGAGGGCTTTGTCGTTAAATATATTTTAGATAATTCCCTCTTACTTGTAATCCTAACATTGAAAAAGCAATAAATGCACACGGGAAAACATTTAAACAGTGCTAAGGAGAATGCAATGATCAGTGAGTTACCCTCTCATTTGAGATACCCATTTACTCAGTTCTCTCTAGAGGCTACCACTCTCAGCAGTATCCTGTGATCTTTCCAGAAATATTACTTGTAATCTCTGTATATACAATTATACGTGTATATTTTTGTGCTTGTCAATCTTCTATCTACCCAATATCCATCCCTCCATCTATCCATCTGTCCATCCAACTTATACTGAACTTTCATAGTTGAAAATCATCAAAAAATGTTTGAATCCATTCTCTCATTTGATGTGGTGTGTTGAGCCAGTGCACCTCTGAGAGAGGGTGCTGTGAGTCACCAGGATGCCTATCTGAGACCCGGTCCTCATTATAAGGTCTTCCAGCTGGTAAAGGTGTAACATTAAGCCACACACTAACCAAAGACCTCCCTGAGAGATTTTGTTTCCATACCCTGCACTGCATGTTTCCTTCTGGAGTTCGTCCCCTTCAAAGCACAATATAAGAAGATGCCCTGTGGAATGGATAGTTCCAGTTAGGTTTGATTTTATGAAATCTCTTCTTCAGCAAAATCTGTCCTAACTTACTCCTTGACACAGAAGCACCCTGACCCACAATCTTGCTCACCACATTGATATTCCCTGATTACGTGTTTCTTACTGAATGACTAAATATCCCAACAGAGGGAGGTCAACTCTCTCTCCAGCAAAAATTTTTCCCAGTTAAATGGCAAGAATGAAGAGCTGAAAAATGGCTATGACATCACTCTTGATCATAACTTCCCTCAAATTACTGCATGAGAAGCCGGTACTCTACTGGGTCTTGGCATGAGGCAGTCACAAGTAGAAAACAGGATGACCCCCAAAGAATTGCCCTTTAGAGAGCAGTTCAAAGATACGGAAATCACCTGTTGTTTCTGTTCTTGATTCTAGCCAGATATTCTAGAGAGCTCTAGATGCTGACCCCTTCATCTTGAAAAGCTCAGTGGAGACCTGGGTCCTAGCTTCTGCCACTTACTAGTTATGTGATCTTGAGCAGGTTTGTCTTAGTGGGTAAAGTAATTATGTCTATTTCAAAGGATTGCTTTGTTTCAGTTGCAAGTGATGGAAGCCTAACTTAGTCTGTCTTAAGTGAACAAGAGAATGTGTTAGCTTATTAACCAAAGAGTCTGGAAATAACTTGAGGCATACTGGATCTAGGAGCTAAAATCTTATTATTAGGACTCATTCTCTTTCCATCTTTGTCTTCAAACACAGGCAGGTCATTCTCTTATAAGCTCCCAGCAGCTCTGGACACATTCTAGCAGGTAAGAAACCTCAGCAAAGAGCTCCTCCTTCCCACTTTTTCTAGCCAAAGTATTAGGACTACATCTCATTGGACTAACTTGGTCCACGTGTTCACCCACAAATATATGTGGTCATGGGGATGGAGTAACCTGATTCACCAGGCCTGAGATGGGCATGGATCAGTTTCATCCAAACCACTGGGATGGGATTAAGAAGGGGAAGTGCCCTGAGGAGAAGTTGAGAGGATAGAACCAAAAGAGTAATAACCAGACACTAGGCAGGCAAAAACAAACAAACAAACAAAAAACAACAACAAATGAGAAACAGATTTGCTGTGTAGTGTCTAAAAGAAGGGGGTCAACAAGTGTTTTCTCAAAAGGGTCAAAATCTCTAAAATATCTTAGGGTTTCTGTTGCAATTACTCTGCTCTGCTCTTGCAGTGAAAAAGCAACCATGGACAATAGGTAAACAACAGGCTTCAGTATGTTCTAATAAAACCTTGTTTATAAAAATAGGCTGTGGGCTGGATTTAGCCCACGGCTACAGTTTGCCAGCTCCTGGTCTATGCAGATACTACAATCTTCTGGTCCCACATGTTCCAGAGACCTCAACAAATAAGATCTGGCACATGCAAAGCACTTAACAAATGTTGGCTATTATTGTATTGTTATTACTGATGCTATAATAAGGATAATAACAATGATACTATTGATGGTAATTATAATGCTAATTAGATAATGAGATGTGATGAATTCTGAGTCATACGTCAGCAGTGTATTCCAGGATTGTTTTTACACGGTTGGAGGAGCTTCCCCTCCACATACTCAGACAGCTGGAAGGCAGTGCAGTGGCATCCAACTCAAACATCTCATTTTATTGTTGGGTGTTAGGCTCAGATAAGAGGCAGCACACGAACCAATTCACACAGCAAGCTGAGGCAGTTTTGGAGTTTGCAGCTTTTGCAGCTCTTTCTTCTGCAATCCTGAAAGACTCTACCCTATAGGTAAAGTCTATGGTACACCCATGATATGCCTATGTTATACCATGGTACATCTAGTACATTTGAACATGCAGGTGTAGTTAGATAGATATTCCTTGAGTTTTGAATCCATACTGAGTAGTGTGGTGATAGTGTTGATAAGATTCCTGAGCTGGTAGAAAGACCTGATTTGGGACTAGCATGTATTATATGACTCATGAGAACTCCCTGCTGCTGAGATGATTCATATGTCTGTTTCACACAAAGATTACCAAACACCTCTCGCCATGTTTGAAAACAATGAATAGTTACTCACTGCCTTTCTGACTACCCTCTTTGTCACTATTTCGATTGGCTTAGCATGCTGGCAGCCATTTAAACAGCTAGTCTTCAGTTTGGCTATATGTTGGTAGGAGGAGTCTCCTCTAATCCCCCCAACAACGTGGATACAGAGAGGCCTGTGGGCACTTTTCTCTATACTCAGTGTAGACCCATTCACAAAATTCTTCATGATTCTGGCAAAACCCTCCCTGGATTTTGTTTAACCAGCAGCTTTGCAATAATTCAGGAGGCAGATATTTTACAACCACAACTCTTTAGCTCTTATTTTCCCCAAAATTTACTTCCAACTTTTATTACTCTGGGTCATTTACATAAATCAATGCAAAGAAATATTTTTCTTGAGTTAAAAAAAGTGATAGAATCTTCTGGTCCCAAGTACTACAGAGACTTCAGTAAACTGAATGGAAAATTTGGGATTTGGTTTACTGTTCTTCTAAGCCAAGGGTCAGCAAACTTTTTTCTGTAAAGGGCCAGAGAGTAAATATTTTAGGCTTTATAGGCCATATGGTAGCTATGAGTTTCTGACCCCTACTGTGAGTGCTAGTAAGTTATAAATGTAAAATTGAAGAATGGAATATTTGAATTGACTGCCTAGTTGCTTGAGCATAGTCATACAAACTAGGGGCTTGGAGTTGGGCCAATATAGGATTAGCTATGTGATTCTGCAGCTTACGAGGTGATTTTAGGCACATTCGTGGTCTTAGTTCCTTGTCTATAAAATAAGGATAATATAGCACTCTTCTGTTTCTTCCTTCCTCCTACTTGCTCATAGAGTTGTTGTTGTAAGGATCAGATGAAGGAAACCCCTTATCTTGGAGCTGGTATGTTCCATAAATGTTGAGAGTATAATCAGTACTGTTATTAATAACACAGCCCATCGGGTGAAAGCAACCGTTCAAGAGCATACAATTAATAAATGGATTGGGTCACCCTCAAAGGGGTCACATAGAGATCATCAGGAAAACTTTCTTTCTTCTTTTTTTAATTTTAATTTTAATTTTAGTTGCAGGGTACATGTGCAGGATGTGCAGCTTTGTTACATAGGTAACCCTGTTCCATAGCGGTTTGTTGCATCTATCAATCCATCATCTAAATATTAAAGCCAGCGTGCATTAGCTATTTTTCCTAATGCTCTCCCCTCCCCCCCCCCCACCTCACCTCCCAAGAGGCCCAGTGTGTTGTTCCCCTCCCTGTGTCCATGCGTTTTCATTGTTCAGTTCCTGCTTATAAGTGAGAACATGTAGTGTTAGGTTTTCTGTTCCTGTGTTGGTTTGATGAGGATAATGGCTTTCAGCTCCATTCCTGTCTCTCCAAAGGACACAATCTCATTCCTTTTTATGACTGCATAGTATTCCATGGTGTATATGTACCACGTAAGAAACTTTTTTTAGCATCTTCTGTGGGAGGATGTCTGAAGAGACTGAGTCCGACTTTTAAAAACATTTTTAAAATTTTATTTTAAAATTTTTATTTATTTAATTTTTTGAGACTGGATTATGAGACTGGCTATTTTTTGTGTTTTTGGTAGAGACAGGGTTTCACCCTGTTGCTCAGGTTGATCTCAAACTCTGGCCTCAAGTGATCCACCTGCCTTGGCCTCCCAAAGTGCTGGGATTATAGGCATGAGCCACCACACCCAGGTGAAACTGGATCAGATTTTGCTTTGCATTGTTGTGAGGACCCTGGTAATATCCCATGACAGACTGCCTTCCTTTCTTCAAAAATGAAGCCTCGTGTTCTTCAAAGGAAAATCTCAAATTAAAAATTCTTTCCTGAACATTTCCTTCAGCTGTATAGTTAAGCTAAATGGCACGCCCAGGGTCCAGATCATCAACGTAGTCTGAGAGCCAGTGGTGAAGGGTGATGACAGGCCAGAGGAGTACTGGGACCTCTGCTCATTTGTTCCCAGTGACTTCATCACAGCTGCCCTTGGTTGTGCAACTGCTGTTGCTATGGCTGAAGTTTGAACAGACTTAGCCTGAAGCTGCCAATATCTTGGGGGAAATATAGCTTTCAATAAGTATGTTTTATGGGTATTTGTGAAGAATTAGCAGCTATGAGGTTGAGGTTGGGTATGTTGATGATACTGGAGAAGGAGACGTTTGCTTGAGAGTGGCAAAATAAAACAACATAAGACAATATACACACTCCGCCCTCCCATCAATGCACATACTCTTAACTACTTTGAACAATTGAAGGCTATGTCTGTGATGTTGTAAATAACGAAATATTGAAGAATGTTATTCTCATCTTAAAGTACCAGGTTCGGCCAGGTGCAGTGGCTCATGCCTGTAATCCTAGCACTTTGGGAGGCTAAGGTGGGTGGATCACTTGAGGTCAGGAGTTCAAGACCAGCCTGGCCAACATGGTGAAACTCCATCTCTACTAAAAATACAAAAATTAGCCGGACATGGTGGCACGTGCCTGTAGTCCCAGTTACTCAGGAGGCTGAGGCAGGAGAATTGCTGGAACCCAGGAGGCGGAGTCTTGCAGTGAACCGAGATCGTGCCACTATACTCCAGCCTAGGTAACAGAGTGAAACTCCATCTCAAAAACATAAAATAAAATAAAATAAAAAGTACCAGGTTCTTGCAGCTGCCATATTGTAATGAAAAGGGATTGGGTTTGGATGAAGACAGACCAAGATGTGATTCTCAGCTGATATTCCTAGCTACTTGACAACGGGAAAGTTACCTAACTTTGCTTTCTCATCTGTAAAATGACTAATAGTCACTTCTCATATTGTACAAAATGTCTGTCTTAAGGGATGTTGCAAAACAAAACAAAACAAAACTTCTGTCCACCAGACTCTACAAGCTGTGAGTCCAACTCACCAAATCTTCACATCCTGCCCCCCAAAGTAGACTAGTAAAGAAAAGCCTGAAGTCATGTCTCAGCATTTGAGCACATACTGAGTCATTACTCCAGAGTTTCTAATCTTGGGGCTACTGATAATAAGGGGCCATGCAGAGAAGACAGTGAAGCCCTACTCCGCACCCTGTAACCTGCCAGTCAGTCATTGATTATTCTTAGAGCACTGCCTCCGCCTGCTCTCAGGAAGGTGAGATGACATATCACTTGCTTTTGTTTTCACACCTGTCCCCTGGGAACCTTTGCTCAAAGTGGTAAATTATGTGACATCATTAGTAACAGCAATTGATTCGCTCTGTTAAATCGTTCCCTACCTACTTGTAGCCTGGTGAATACATTTTCATTCCTTTTTTAAAGATTTTACTTAAGCATATGAAGAAAGCTCCCATCTGTACAATGATGGAACCAAAAGGGACAGGGGGCTCCTAACTTAATTAGAGTCAGGCAGGTGTGCACATGAAATCAGGAAACAGTTTACTTTCCTCTTAACATTCTTTTCAGAAAGACAGCAATGGAAGCCTGTTGATAAATGGTAATTGACACTTGGAATTGGTGTCAAGGAGGCAATAAGGGATGGTGGGGACTGTGGCAGACTGGAAAATCCATGCCTATCTAAAGGACAATCACTTATCAGTTCTATCTGATTGTTGCCACTCAGGAAGCTAGGTTTCATGATTGTAAGTGGACAAAACCCTTTAGTAACTTTCAATAATAAGATTGAAACAAAGTGCATTGAAGTTTACTTAAGAAAAGCTTAAATGAGCAGTGACTCATGTTTGTAATCCCAGCACTTTGGGAGGCTGAGGCAGGTAGATTACTTGAGGCCTGGAGTTCAAGATCAGCCTGGCTAACATGGCAAAATCCCATCTTTACTAAAAATACAAAAAAAAAAAAAATAGCAGGCATAGTGGTGCATGCCTGTCATCCCAGCTACTCGGGAGGCTGAGGCACGAGAGTTGCTTGAACCCGGGAGGCAGAGGTGTAGTGAGCTGAGATTGTGCTATTGCACTCCAGCCTGGGCAACAGAGCAAGACACTGTCTCAAAGAAAAAAAAGAGAGAGAGAGAGAGAAAGAAAAACTTAAATGATTAACAATATGTTACTATAAATTAAAGGGTTTTAGAATGAATTTCCAACTCTTCATCATTAACGTTGTTAATGTTTCTGCTTATTTAGCTTAGCAGTAAAGAAAAGGAATCCCTACCTTAAAAAGATGAATAAATTCTGTGACATCTGTTATTTTTGGTATAACAATATAGATAAAATTAGGTTTTCTTTATGTTTTTGGTTTTTGCTCTTTTTGTTTGTTTGCTGTTTTTCTGAGGTGGAGTCTCATTCTTTCACCCAGGCTAGAGTGCAGTGGCATGATCTCGGCTCACTGCCTCCCAGGTTCAGGCGATTCTCCTGCCTCAGCCTCCCCAGTAGCTGGGATTACAGGCATGCACCACTATACCTGGCTAATTTTTGTATTTTTTTTTTTTTAGTAGAGATGGGGTTTCAACATCTTAGCCAGGCTGGTCTCAAAACTCCTGACCTCAGGCGATCTGCCCATCTTGGCCTCCCAAAGTGCTGGGATTACAGGCATGAACCACCGTGCCCCTTTACTGTGCCTGGCCAAAGGTTATGTTATTTGAGCAGCTGAGAAAGACACCTGTTTGGAGAGTAAATATTTGATAAACTGTATGCGGATGGGGGATGAGGTCACTCCAGGGGGCAGACCTGAGCAACAGCTGGCAGCTGTTTGAAGATCCATAAGGTTTAGCTCAGTGGGCTAAGGAACAGAAGAGTGAGAAATGAAGTAAAAGAGAAAGAGGAAAGACACTCTGAAGAGTATGGGGAGGAAGAACAAAGTTGCTTTAAATGAAATTGTATTGCATGTTCTCTGGGTAGTGTGTGATGCAGACTTCTTCCCTTTCTCCCCATAAAATACAATAGCAATTTCTTCCTAATGGATTGTGGAGTCAGATCTGCTCTCAGATAAAGGACAATGGGCTGAGTGTATGCTCAGGGCAGATGGGAAGATGGTGGGTGGAGGAAGAAAGCACAATTGTCTATGGCAAAAAAAGCCTGCCATTTCTGTGTTAACTCAAAGCCCTAGGATATATTTGAGTCCAGAGATATTATCTGGACTTATCTGCAGGTCTTATTTGACCCCTCTCTCTTAATTTTGTCCTAGCATGTAATTCAATCTACCAGTTTTTGCTCAAGACCTATTAGGTGCCTGACATTGTACATGTCATTATATAGAGGATTCAAGTAAAAACAGGACATGTTCCTTCCTTTGATAATTTAAGAGTCAACCAGATAGTCACAATTTAGTCAACCAGTCAGTCATAATTTAAGAGTCAACCAGATAAGTCACTCAGGAAGAAACTATCCTCAATGATAAATTTAAGAGTTTACAAGTTGAGCAGGAACAAGCCTTTCTTTCAAGGCACTTGGGATGAAGACATTTCACATTAGTTGCTAAGGAATTAAGTGGTGTTAATGACCCAGTGGCCAGCATACCACATCATCACCACTTCCAGGGCTGTTGAAAAGACATGGTGCTGCTGGAATGACTTCAGGAGGTGCATGAAAATTCAAGTCATGATCACTTGTGGTAATTAGAAGCCCTAGTTGCTTTTGGCAAGGTCACTAAACATTAGTTGGAGCTTTTGGTGGACTTCAGGTTTCCTAATTCTTTCCTTGTGTTTTGTTTGGGCTTCTGTCTAAAAGAGATTCTTGAACTGAGAAGGTCCTGCCACTCACTGTCAGAGGCACTTCCCAGTCCCTATAGACTTGGATCCCTTTAGTATCTCCAAATCACTAGTCTCTCTACAATTCTTATTAAGCATCTAACATGGGCAGGGCCCAGGGATAGATGTATGGCCCTTCCTTCACAGAGTCTAAGGCCTCTCCCATTGGAGAGGCAAACCATATGAATGTGATGAATTGTGCAACATAAGATCTTAGAGGCATCAAAAGTAGATTGGGGGCTCAGGAAAAGATTATTCAAAGAGACAACATCAAAGAGTCAATTAAGATTTCAGGTTCAAATGTGCAAAGTAATATATTCCCCAAATACCATGAACCGCATCTGTGTATGGAAGAGGTGGGAGGGGAATGGATAATGCAAGAGGGTGTATTACGCTTGTGGACTATGCCACATCAGCACAAAGCCCTGTGAACCAGTCTGTCTCCATAAGCTACCAGAGTTGAGAACTGCACATTCTTCTCTTAAGAAGAAATTCTCCTGGGGAGAACATTACCCTTCAGGGGTGACTGGATGGCTCAGTTTATCACTTGCAAATTTAGCAGATCAAACTGGTTGAGAAGAGACTGGGCAGTCAGTAGACTGAGTGGACTGGTGGGATCAGCAGGGACTGGATGTTTAGTTCACGTTCGATAGCTGCAAATTTAGCAGCTCATTAGAAGGAACCAAAGTAAAGAACTGCACAAGTCCTTTGGGAGGCCTTGAAATGCTTCCATGGGTGATGGAAGCCATTTAGAGGCATGGTGTTGCTGAGCCTTTTAAACACGTGATTGGCTAAAGAAGAAAGATGTTACTTTAGTCTGCATTTCTCTAGGGCAGGAAGAAGTGAAGAAGGGAGGAGCAGAACACTTCAGCCTTCCTCTCAGGAAGGGAGGCTGAAAAGCGGCATCTGGCTGAGCATGCTGCTTCTCAGCAGATTCCTAGATGCAGCAGAGGCGTGGGTATGGATGGGAAACTCTCTGTGTCTATCACCTTCTACTGAGGCTTTTTGTAAACAACAAATGAGACAGTATAGAAAACACTTAGCAAAAGGTCTGGTACTACATTCGTTTCCTATTGTTGCAGTAACAAATGATCACAAATCAAGAGGCTTGAAACAAGACAACTTATTGGATAGTTCTGGAGGCCAGAAGTCTAAGTTGGGTCTCACCAGGCTAAAATCAAGGTATCAGCAGGGCTGCGTTCCTTTCTGGAGACTCAGAGGAGGAGTCTGTTTCCTTGCCTTTGCCAGTTTCTGGAAGCTTCTCACATGCCTTGGCTCATGGCCCTTTCCTTTATCTTTAAAGCCAGAAACATTGGGCTGTGTCTTTGTCATGCTGCCATCTTTCTTTCCTGCCTCCCTCTTTCATGCATAAGAATCCCTGGGATTACACTGGTCCCACCTGGAAAATCCAGGTACGTCTCCCTATCTTGAGGTCAGCTGATTAGCAGCCTTCTTTGCATCTGCAGCCTTAGAGCTCCTTTGCCATGTAACCTGACACATCCATAGGTTCTGGGAATTAGGACATGGGCATTTGTGGGGGCATTACTCTGACTATCACTGGCACAGAATAAAAGTCAATAAATGGTTCTATTCATTACCAGTACTCCCTACTACCTTCTTTCTCTACTGTGAAGTTACCTATGCCCTTCAGTTTTTCAAAGGCAGTGCTGAAGCCTCAGCTCTGGTAGAGTCTGACATGCTGGAGGGTGAGAGTGAGAAAGGCAGTCTTTGATGGGCTTAGGGGAGTGGGGGAAGTGGCCAGCCCTTACCTGGAAGGTTGTGTGCAGGTCTAGGAGGCACATGCAAGTAAATGGCTTGGGGTGCTCTAACCAGGATGGTGACAAACTTGGGGAAAAGAAAACCCTGAGCAGAAACGTCATAGGCCTCAAATGTTGGTAGATGGAGAAGGGATTCAGCTTCATTTTCTGTAAGTGTCATGATTAAGTGTGTGCGCCTTGTTCAGGCTGTGCGGGGTTGCCATCCCAGTTCATCTACTCACGAACTGCCTGAGTTGGAGCACATGTCCTCTTCTCTCTGACCCCCAGTTTTTCATCTATAAAGAAGTGAAACCCCATCTCTACTAAAAATACAAAAAGTTAGCTGGGCATGGTGGTGCATGCTTGTAGTCCCAGCTACTTGGGAGGCTGAGGTAGGAGAATCGCTTGAATTCAGGAGGCAGAGGTTGTGGTGAGCCGAAATCACACCACTGCACTCTAGCCTGGGCAACAGAGCAAGACTCTGTCTCAAAAAAAAAAAAAAAAAAAATAGCAGCTATCTTGTGAGAGTGTCGTGGGGGAGTCAATGAAATACGCATGTAAAGCGTCCAGTACATTGTCTGATGGTAGCTGTTACTATTAAGTAGCTCTACAAGGTAGAAAAATAACTTTGAGTAAAAGCTACAGGGAAACAGATATAGGCTTACCATAAAGGAAGGACTTCCTACTTGTCAAAGCTATCCAACGTTAGGATGATTAGAGTAGAAGTGATAAGCTGCCCTGTACTGCCCCTGTTCAGGCACTGACCAGACATCGGTATGTGGGTTGGCTGCAGCAGTGTCACCTGGGTGCTTTTGCAAAAGTTCAGAGGTCTAGTCCCCATCCAGACATGCTGAATTGGAATATTCAGGGATGGGGCTTGGACAGCTGTTTTGTGTTCTGCTTTGTTTGTTTTTGTTTAATATACTGTTTTTTAAAGAGTAGTTTTAGGTTTACAGCAAAATTGAGTGGAAAGTACAGAGAGTTCCCATATGCCCCTGCTCACATTCAGGTGCAGACTCCCCCACTGTCAACATGCCCCACCAGAGCGGTGCATTTATCACAACCAGTGAACTTACATTGAAACCTCGTTATCATACAGAGTGCTTAGCTTACATTAGGGTAGGCTTTTGGTGGTGTACATTTCGTGGGTTTGAACAAATGTATGCTGATGTGTATTTACCATTATGGTAACATACAAAATATTTTCATTGCCTTAAAAAAAGTCCTCTGTGCTTCACCTATTCATCACCATGCCCCTCCATAGTTTTGCCTTTTCTAGAATGTCATATAGTTGGAATCATACAGTATGTAGCCTTTTCAGATTGGCTTCTTCCACTTAGCCCTATACATTTATTTTTCCTCCTTGTCTTTTTGTGGATGGAGAGTTCATTTCTTTTCGGTGCTGAATAATATTGCATTGTCTGCATGTACCATGGTTTATCCATTTGTCTACTGAAGTATATCTTAGTTGCTTCCAAGTTTTGGGAATTATAAATAAAGCTGCTATAAATATCCATGTGCAGGTTTTTGTGCGGACATAAGCTTTGGAGATCTGTATTTTTAACAAGTGGTCCAGAGACAGATTTGAGGCCACTAGATCAAATAATCATTTGTCTAGAGACTGAGAGGGGACAGAAAGCCTCTCTAGTCCAGACATTCTAGGGTTCCATGACTGTTGTGTATAGCTCTTGGATCAAGCTCTGGTTTGGCCTAGGTGCTAACTTTCTTCTCTCTGGAATATTCCCCATCCCCCAACAGGAAAATCACTCTTTTGGCCAAATGTTCAGTGCCAATGTCTATTGCTAGCATGAAATTGCCTAATATAAAGAGCAAGTTTTCTCAGGCTGGAGAGAGAGTGGGCTGACCAGTTCTTCCAGGTCCAGGACAGACAGGGTTCAAATTCTAGCTCTACCATCCATTACCTTTGCGACATTGAGCAAGTAACTTAACCATTCAATGACTTTGTTTTTCCTTCAGTAAAAGTTGCTAATAATAGTACCCATCTCCTGAGGCTATTGTGAGAATTAAATAAGTTTATATGTACGAAGACTTAGAAAAATACCAGGTATGGGGGGCGGGGGGGGGGGGGCGGGCCGGGGGCGGGGGGGGGGGGGGGGGGGGGGGGGGGCGTCTCAAAAAAAAAAAAAAAAAAAAGTCAGTTTTGAGTAAATGTTAGCTGCTGTCATCATCATTATTCTTATTATCAGTTACCAGACATTAGGGTTCCTCTGATGGGGTGTCCTTCCTGGTGAAGGACCAGAGTTGGAGTGAACCCTTGAGGTTATTTTACAGCAGCAAGTGCTGGCTGAGTCAGCAGGAATAGGATGGTTCCTGTGTGCCCTGGTTGGCTGAAGGGAGGAGTCAGTTGAGTGGATGCCATTTTCTCATGATGGTACATCTGGGGCCATGGCGCCAGCTGCATGGACTGTCCAAGGCAAACAATAAGGCCATAGCTTCCCAGAGCTCACTTTGCCTTTTCTCTCATTTAGCAGCACCTCCTGTCTCTCTCTTCCCTCTCCACGTGCTAGAATGCAAGTCTCTACCTAGTGCCTTGGTATAGATGGTAGTTCTAATGTGCCCATTGCTCTGCAAACACCCCTAGAAAGCGTATACCCATAAAACACTGGACTCAAAGACAAAGGACAGCACAGGTTTAACTTTGCTGCAGAACCACAGCACAGGTTTAACTCTGTTGCTTCTAAGCTTCGTGAGCTTGAGCAAGTTTCAGAATCCTCTGGAGCTTCAGTCTTTTCATTTCTAAGACAGAATAATCCTTCCTTCTCAGGGATGTCATTAACTCTTAATGAATGCAAAAATGCTTTTTAAACTACGCAAATGGTATTATCACCTTACTTGTTAGAAAGTTAAGCTGATGAAATGTTGGTTATTGTTTGCGATTAAAAGATGAACACAAGGAGAAGAACCTGCTTGGGTTTCTGTTATAGAAGACAAGAAAGGAACTGTGTGAGAGTTCTTTGCTGTTATGGGCATGAAGGAGATGTTTACATGTTCCCAAAGTACAAGGTGCTTTTTGGACAAAATTAGTACCTGTTCTTTTGCTGGCAAATCCACCAGTTATGGGAATCAGCCATTTAGGACCAAAGATAGATGCACTACATATATTTACTGCTAACACCATAATTTAGTTTGCCTCTTTTTCAACTTTTAACTCAAGTATAACACTCAGACCAAAAAAGCACACAAATCTTACAGGATAATAGTGATTAATTTTTGCAAACTAAACACACATGTGAAACAAGCATCTGGATTTAAAAGGAAAATAAAATGGCTAGCATTCAAGAAACCCCGTGGAGGCCTCAGAATTTCAAACACAGTTGACTTCAAGACTGATCCTGGCAACGACACGCAGTTGGCAAAGTTTATGTCATTTATGTTTTGACATCTCTTTTTGTTTAGCTTCTGGATATGGTTCTGGCCAGTACCTACATTAAGGGGTTCCTCCAGACAATTCTATTTTAGGTATGGATTGAGAATCTCCTTTACACTAAGGTGTCAGTGAATGGGTTGCTTTTTTCCATAGGTTTCTGGCTTAAATCTAGGTCCTTGGGTAAAATCCAAAGGGACAGGTCTCTCAAGGAGGAAATTTGGGTCTCTGGGAGCCAGAAGTGGGTGACTTTGAAGGTCTCCAGGGAACCTTAAACATCATCTCACAAAAGCATTGTGTGGCATTTTGAATGCCTGACATGGTAAATCTTGCTATTTGCAAGGTCATGATCGTGACTTACCTTCTTGCTTGGGATTGATGCTACATTGTGTGGTGGGCTGCTCAGTCCAGAAAGGAGACAAAGAGACAGACCGTGCTGAAGAAAAGCAATTGTAAGGTGTGATCAAAAGACCCAGAAATTCTGGCTAAGGTATACCGCACCTCACCTAGTTTCTGCCCAGTGCCTGAAGGCGCTGCAGCTAATTAAACCACCTTTTAGTCAGCATTCCAGTCACTCCTGTCTGGGAGACTGCTTGGAAAGGCTCAGTTTGGGAAACTTTAGAGGCTAGAAGAAACTCCCAGGCCTGAGGGCCAAATCTGGAGCTCTTTTAATCTCAAGATCAGGGTTCCAGTGACGCTTGGAAGGAGAATGAGTACTCATGCTTTATGGCAGAAGGACCACATTTTGGAGGGTCCAGATTTAGAGATGTTGACGCTTGGTAGTTGGGTTCTAAGAGATCCTTCAGGGACCAGTGCATCTTCCCAGGTCCTCATCAGTTTCCCCAAAGGCCTTGTTGGGTGAACCTAGAATGGTTTCTGGTTCCATCTTCCCTCAAGAGTGCTGGGAGCACTGAGGTCACCATACCTTGGTCAGGGCAGCTGGATCACAACCACCAGCAGAAAAGAACCAGCCCTGTTGTGGTGCTGACCTGCCCATTTCTGCTGTGCACTGGTTTCCCAATGCAGGTGTTCCCTGCTTCTTACAGGATGGAGCTTCCCCACTTGAAGCCATTTCTGATCTTCCTTCTCTCATTTCTCTCCTCTTCTCAGATTTGTTAGGCTTCTGGACCACTACCCCCTAGAACAGAGTGTCACAAAGAACCTGTGACTAGAACATATTTTTTAACCTAATCATCCATTCATTCATTCCTTTATGCAGCACACACTAATTGAGCATCTACTGTGTGCTAGGAGGATGCAAGGCATGGTGGAGACAGAGTCAAATAAGACACAGTTTGTCCTCAAAAAGTTTATGTTCTAGTGGGGAAAACATGCAAGTAAACTGTGAAAAATGCCTTGAGAGCACAGGTGACATGGTAAACTGTATCTACAAAGCAAACCTGGGAATCATCAAAGGCTTCCTGAGGGAAGTCATGCCTGAGTTACTTGGAAGGAGTAAAAGTCAGTCTAAGAAGGCTGGGTTAGAGGGTGGGTGGAGGATGTTTTAGCTAGTGGAGAGTTTGCTTCAAGGCAAGCTGCCTTATGCATCTGGAAAGGGGTCAAGTTACCCCTGGCTCAAAACCCAGAGTGCACACCACGTGAATCCTCCTCAGCTTACTAAAGTTGTATGAAGTTTTCAAATGTGTTTTCATGTTGTTCCACGAACCAGAGGCGGGTAGCCATTACTTCAGAATCGACAGGCCTTTGGGGACTGGGCTGGCCAATGTGTTCCTGGGCCATGGCATAATCTTTATTTTTAGAAGAGGTTCCCAATTTGGGATGATCAAACACCCCACCCCAGTCTCTCACTGGGCCCTGGAGGCTCATTGTGCCTTGGTGTCTTATTTCTGTTTGGGGTGGTGAGTCTGTCTGGAAATGAGCAAATTTGTTGGGTCAAAGCTGGCTTAAGTCTCTGCCTGGGGAAGGATTTCACAGAAGTCAGAGGCCATATCCTTAAGGTTGTACTCCTGATGTTCTTTGAGAGGTTATCCAGTCATTCTATTGTAGTGGGGGGATGATGACAGTGGGACTTTCCCAGGCTCCACCCACTCTGGACCCTCTGGGACTTTCTGTCTATAAAAAGCACAAGCACGAATGTATTGGCAAGGATATTTACTAAAACTCAACCATAAGTAAACTCTCTTAATGGTCATTTTGCATCATTTGAGGGATTTCAGACAAAGAAAGGATATTAAAATTGAGTATCTACTACGTGTTAGATACTCTGTCGGTGCTTTCATAGATAGTATCTCACTGGAGCTCTATAATGACCCAATGAGTTGCATGGTTTGTCCAAAAGACTAAATGTCTTATCTCAGCCACCACCAGAATAGGGACATTTTAACCAAGAATCAATGGCCATGTAATTATGTAAATGCATTCCACCAAGTTGCATCCTGGATGGTTACTAATCAGAGCTGGTATTTTAACATCTGTTTCCAAGCCAAACAAATACAGTTTTTATTCATCCCTTGAAAACTTTGTCTCCTGCTACTTTGTCTTTGCAGCTTGTGTGAGGACACCTGAAGGCTCCACTGGCTGTATACCTGCCATTCACAGCATTAGCTGGCTTGGGCTACGGGGCCTAGGAAGTGATACGGAAAAAACGACTCTACTCCTTCAATTTCTTGTCTTATCTTTTCTGAATGCCACCTCACCAGTTCCACAGAAGTTGACTGTGCCTGGTGTAGGTGGTCTCTCAATGATTTAGTGGTGAGTTTGGCACTAGGCTGGTCCCAATGCCAGTTTACCTGTTTGACTGTGTTCCCAAGGCATTGACCTGCCCATCTTAGACATCTAGACAGAGAATGGGTGAAGGATGGTTGAGGAATTAGAAGATGCTCACGTCTGACTTGTGTACTGAATTTGACCCCAAACTCAGTTTTATTGGCCCTAGAAAAACATGCTTCCATAGCAGAGATAGGAAATGTTAAAAATGGACACAAAGGCATAAAGAAACGGTTGTTGTTATGGATGCTGTTGGTTTGTCTCTCATCTCTGCCTTTCCCTAGCTGTTTCTCTAGCTGTTGTGGTGCAGCTACTGGGCTGTCTCATGGTAAATGAAAAGACTTGTCTTCATAGTCAGCTCTAAGCTTAGTCCATCCTGGGTACCTAGAAGGGAATCCACATCTTTGGAACTGAGTGCCATTACTATCCTTTCCCCCACCTGGACAATTAGAGAATCACAGAATTGTAGAATGTTAAAGAATTTCCAATTCAACCCTCTTATTTTATAGATTAAGAGAATGGGACCTAAAAAATAAAAATAGGCCAAAATTGATACTTAAACCTTATTGATATCTTACATTAAGAATGTGTTTTTACCACTTCATAGCAGTTTACCCTACTGTCTGTTGATCACAAAAGTTAATGTTACATCCATTTTATCTTCATATTTTTCCTCTGACACACCCATTTAGCAGCAGCCCTGGAATTAGAACACAGACTTCCTGACTTCCAGTGCTATCCTGGCCCAATCTCATCATGATTCAGGATAGGTGAAAACTGTATTCTTTAGCCAGCCCCTCAGATGTACTGGAAGAAGCTATAGTAAAGAGATTTGTGAAGTCTGGAGTGCCTCACCAGCAGGACCAGAAAGTAATTTTGTGATTTAGCAAATGGACACTGTGAAGACACAATGAACAGAGGAAGGGACTGAGGGAGACTTTGGAGGCTGTGACCCTTTAAGTTTCATTTACAGGATCTGTAACAACACAGTATCCGTCAGAGAGAGACTGACATTGTGGTTGGTAAGCATCTTTCACACAGTTAAGCTAGGTCTTTAAGGATCTAGGAAGGGTGGAGGGACTTGCAGGCTGTTGGAAATGCCAGGAAGTCTTCGAGTTTCAGGCCCTTTTACAGCAGGGGTGGCATTCTTCAGGGAGCTGGGGGAAACCCTGGATGTGGGACAATCAAAGCTGAAATCTCTGCCTCCTGCTTCTTCATGCTTGAGCTGACACCAGTAGTATTTCCAGCATTCTTATCCAAATACATCAACTGTCTTAGGAGAGAGACCCTCCAACGAACACTGTTTTAGTCTTGATACTAGAGTGACCTAGTGTTTTTCATTAGGGCAATTTCTGGATGTCTCCACAGTACCTCCCTAGATTCTAAAGCTTGGGGCCAGGGAGGGGGAGCTTAGATGTCGGCAGTGGAAGGACAGATGGGTGAATCCCATTGCAGACCTCACATCTTCCAGGAGAAACACACCAGTTGCTTTTAGGCTCCCTGGGGAATGTTCTGTTGCCACCTCATCGAAGGTGGAAAAAGAATTTGGTGCCAGCTAAGGCGACACTGAAATGTGCAGCAGGAAATCTGAATCTAACATCACATCTAATGAGACTATTATTAGAGGCTCTTGGCAAAGCAAGGGAAATTGAATGCTAATGAAAAGCAGGTTCTGAGAATAGTTTAAAACTTAGCGTTAGCCCCATTACATGTTCCCTTCTGAGTCACAGAGGATGATTTGCACAATAGGCTGAACTTGCCTTGAAGCAGGACTCACATGGATTTGCATGAGAAAGAACTGGGCAGCGATTGCAAAATTAACAGCTGTTTAAATAATTCAATGGAGAGGCTAAGACTGAAGGAAATTATAGGCTCATTGTTAAAGGTTTTAAATTATCCCAACAGCTGTCCCATCACATGGCCTTACTTTGTTGGGCCGTGGAGGCCACTTGAGAGATCTGCCTGAGTTGGCACACTGAAACTTCCAACATTAAGGCATTGCCTTGCTAATATTCCTCCATTCAGGAGACACTCAAGTAGGAACAGAGATGGTGGGCAGTGTCAGAAAGCATTAGCCTTGACGGATTTGGTGGACCCAAACCCCACCTGGGGTTTATTGCTTTGTTCTTTGTGCAGAGCCACAGGATGTAGGAAGGGAATATTAGTAAGGGGGTAACTGTGCACACTGGACATGACTTACTGTGTTTATCCAGGGGACTTCCCAGACCAGATTTAGCACTTTCTATTCATTGCCATGAGAGCAAACCCACTAGTTGTCGTGACCTTAGGCTTTCCACCTGTATCCAACTCACCTCTTCCTGGTAACCATTTTCTTAGGGGGAGCTGGGATAGTCATTAAACCTTCATCATATTCACGATGGTGATAGGGCCCAGCATTACTTATTACATATTCATTTGAATCCACATAAAAATCAACATGTGGACCCCAGGGGGTACATCTGGGTAGGGGTTTTAGGATTTAGATAATAAGACAAATTTCCAAATTGTATATGTTCCATTTATTTGCTAATCTCTAGACAAATTGCATAAAATACTTGAGAAGACCCCTCATTTCTTCTAGGTTTCTATTCAAATGTCCCTTCATCACAGACACCTTCCCTGGACACTTGATACGAAATCACACTGCTTCCCCACATATTCTCCTTCTCCTTCACCCTTGACATGGTTTGGCTGTGTTTCCACTCACATCTTATCTTGAATTGTAGTTCTAGTAATCCCCACATGTCATGGGAGGGACCCAGTGGGATATAATTTGATCATGGGAGCAGTTACCGTCATGCTGCTCTCATGATGGTGAATAAGTTCTCACGAGATCTGATGGTTTCATAAGGGGCTCTTCCCCCTTTTGCTTGGCACTTCTCCTTCTCCTTGCTGCCGCCATGTAAAGAAGGACACGTTTACTTCCTCTTCCACCATTATTGTAAGATTCCTGAGGCTTCCCAAGCCATGCTGACCTGTAAGTCAATTAAACCTCTTTCCTTTGTAAATTACATAGTCTTGGGTATGTCTTTATTAGCAGAGTAGAATGAACTAATACAAACCCCCTTCTGAGCACTTCTCATCACTTAAAATGTATTTATCTATGTATTTGTTCTCTCACTAAAGCGCACACTCCATGGTAACAAAGGCTCTTTTTGTTTATTGCGATATTGTTAACATCTACAACAGTATGGGGCCTGTAATATAGGCCCACTAGAAATTTGTGGAATAAATGCAAGAATGGTCAGAATCTGGCTGAAAATGGCATGCTGCCAGTCTGTCTGCAGAAGGGCCTTATTCCCAGGGGCAAGCAAGGAGCCCTTTTAGAGCTGCTTTTCAATTTTCAATTTCTCTTGGCAAACATTGATTAAGCACTCAGTACTAGGTGTTAAAAGATCACAATCTTGGCCTCCCGGGGCTCATAGACTGGTGGAGAATGTAAGCATTTAAATTAAATCCATCCTTCAAGATCTGACTCCAGTCTCAGCCCCTTCTAGGACCCCTTCTTGAACATCCCTTCCTCTTCCCTGAACCTGGGTTAGACACTGTTCTTATGATTTCCCATAGACTCCTTTGCAAGTTTGCTCATGGTCTGTACATAAAGCAGACAATTACAGTACAATGTGCTTTGTGTTTCCTCTCTGAGTAAAGGCTCTTTAAGAGTAAGGATTATACCATAGCCATTACTGAGTATAGTGTCTGATACATAGAGTGCACTCAATAAATACAAGTTATTCCTGTTATTGTCACTGTTACCAGGTGTGTTTCCAATTGGCATTTATATAGCTGTGTGTGTAAACACATTTTTTATAACTTATATCTTATTCTAAAGATACGTAGGCTTAGAAGCAGCTCTATATTATATAATATTCTATCACACTATATTCCATGATAGTTCCCATGTCAGTCTCTCCTTGTGTTTGGAGATGTAGTGATTTGTTAGACTGATTAGAATAGTTAGAATTTTTACAAAGAGTTCTTGGGGTACTCTCTGTATTTCCAGCTGCAAACCAAGTCCCTGATTTACCTTAAAAATTATTTTCTATGTGCAAACATTAAGAACTCTTACAATTCTTCCGTATCTGTTTAATTCAAAGAGGGCAACTCACAGGAATTCTTTCAGTAAATATTTGTGGGTTTATAGCATTTTGATGCAGCCACTTTGATGTGGCTGTTTTAATTCAGGGCTTCGGGACCTTTTGTTACAGCCTAAAAAACCAACCATTAAAGGGGAAGCAATTTTGTACAACAAAGAAATGTGTGGCACAAGGCATCCAATCACGTTGCTCGGTTGGGTGTGTATGCTAACCTAATGTTTGTGTGTTTTCACTTTGACATGGCTGTTTTGATGCCTGACACTTCCATTACATCACATGGATCTTGCCAGAATGTTTGCTTTAAATACTTCCTAGTCTCACTTGAATACCAACCATGTGCCTGCTTCTCATTTCAATGGCAGTAGAGATTCAAATGAAGCAGAAGGCAAGGCGATTAATGATCTCCAGGGGACTGGAGAGTTCTGCCAAGAACTGGCTATGGAAATACATTCACCATTTCAGAACACAAACTACCTCCATTCTTTGGTCAGCATTTCCTGGTTTAGAGCTTCTGCAACCAGATGACTGGTTGCAGAAATGTTTAAAAATGGAAAAGGATCCCCACCGCAAACATAGAAATATGGTCTATCCATGTTAAAAAGATCATTTTGATCATTTCCCCCTGCTGTGTTGTAAAATGAATTTTCTGTCTGTTTCACTTGGCGATAGGAGGAAATGGTATTTGTTGCTCACTGATCAGAAAGGCCCTCACGCACCTGCTGTGAGCAGTCATACCCTACTTTCTTTTTCAGACAGTCTGAGTGGTCATTAGTACACACATATGTCAGGAAATCAGAAGTTGCCTCAGAAATTAACTAGATGAGTAGAAAATTAGGCCATTAAGGGGAGACAAAGACGCTTATATTTTGACTAACATTCTCATCTGATCATGCAACATTATTCCTAATTATAAAACATTTTGTTAGCAAGTATATTAAACAGCCTGTTATGAAAAAGCAAGTCATTGTATTTGGGTTCCAGGTCTTACTCTGAGACTGGAAGCTAAGATCTTGCTGTCTTTCTGGAATGGCAGGGCAAGTGGGTTAAGCCCCTAAACTAAATGTCATCCTTGTCATGAAGTTGATGGGTGTTATGTGTCTCTTCGTTGTGTACACTGGAGAAAGGTACCATGCTAGCATAATTTTAATTTTTATGAAGTAGGCATCAGGCTTTTCTTTCTATACCCCACACAGCTAGCAAGAGATAGAGTCAGGATTTGAAGCCAAGGCCTTCTGACTCCAAAACCTACACTATTCCCATTATAACCAGTTGTTCCAAAACACTAGTCTGCAGCTTGGTGTTGGTTCCAAAGGAAGGTTTCTCCAGTCTGTGACAAGAATGTCTGGATAAGGGCAATACCTCCCTGTCTTGTAAGCGCTGTCATCTGTACAGAGACACCTCTCTTTCTAGGTATGAAAGGCTTGTTTTTGTTTTTCTTTTATCAAATGATGGTGATTGTAAACAGCAGCGAAAAAGATGTACTAAGATGTCAAAGTGAAAAATTGGCCTCACTATGGCAATTCCCAAGCTTCCATCTGAAATCTTATTGGCCTGGGAAATAACAAAGCTGAGGAAGGAGAAGTACACCAATTACCCCAGTAAGAGCTCCTTTGGGCAGACTCCCAAGATGGCTTAGGTTTACCTGGGTTTTACCCAGAAAAGGGCTGGGCTGCATCCATTGCTGGAGGTGATTGAAATATTTCTCAAAGCCATGCTTCTTGGACTCTAAGTGGTAGAGTGGTAGCTCTTGGCCAGTTTAACAGTCCTGATAATGAAGGTGCCATTTTAAAAACCACAATAGATTGAATTTTTTTTTTTTGACTAGGTAAACTATCTTTTCCAAAAAGAAGTAAAACTTGGTTGATCAGTCTTTGTGATTTTTACATGTCCAGGATGGGGAAGACTTGAGCTTAGAGACATTTTAATGTTGATGTAACTCAGTATGACTCTCCTGAAAAAGTCACCTTTTTGCTCTTGTGACAAGAACAAAAGAGCTCAGGTTTTGGAGCCAGACCTATCTGGATTTGGATCTCTATTTCTTTTAGCCTTTGCAACCTTGGTCAAGACTCATGTAAAGGCTCTGTAACATGGTAACTTCCCTCCCCGAGTTATCGTGGGGGGCAACTCTTTGGAAGACGCTACCATTGCATTTGGTATTCCTTTCTTTTACTGCGAGGATCCACATCAGTTTTCAGTGTGTCCTGCTGTCCTGCTTATAGGTGACCCTGAGTCACACTTACTTTTATTTTCCTGCAGATGGTTACAGTTTCCAACTGTGCCTGGAGAGGTTTCTACTAGTCAAGCACCTGCAGCTGTATAGGGGAGGTGCCAGTCTCTCTAATCTCTGCCTTCACTTCTGTTTCAGTGCCAACAATATGCCCAAGCAGGTGGAAGTGCGAATGCATGATAGTCACCTCGGCTCCGAGGAACCCAAGCACCGGCACCTGGGCCTGCGCCTGTGCAACAAGCTGGGAAAGAATCTCCTGCTCACCCTGACAGTGTTGGGTAGGTACCTGCACCACCCCACCCGAAGCCCCCTCTTCTCTGGGTGTCTCCAGGCTCTGTGGGGCAGCTGGTCTCAGCGGCCAGCCTTTCCACCAGAAGGGAAGCCACGTGGTTTGCCTAGGGCCCTTTCTGCCCAGGCTTCATTGACATAATTTTCCTCCTCACCTCCTCTAGTCGTTCATTCTCTTTTGGATTCTAGTAGTTCTCAAATTTTATGCAAATAAACATCTTGTGAAAGTGTTGGCATGCAGATTCCTATACTCATGGAGACTTTGCTCTGGACCATCTGAAATGAGGCCCTGCAATCTACATCTTAGCAAACCTTCTAGGTGATTCCAAAGCAGTGGTCCATGGGCCACATTTAGAGAATCACCTGCATCAAGATAAGCACAGGTATTACACAAATCCCCCACTAAAATTGTACCCAAGGTCTGAGATTCTCCAGACACATCATTAATTTAGGTAATTTGGGCACATTAGCTAATGAAGTCAGTGTGGAAGATGTTTGTTTCAATGCCTTGATCTGCTTCAGCTCCATCTTGCAAGTCCTCCTCCTCTGCTTCAGGCCTCACCCAGATAATGGTTGTTCTCATGCTGTTGATACGATCTTGGTCTTAGGTTTTCCATGAGGGTTTATTGAAAATGGGGTGAGCTGCAGTTTTTTGTAATGACAACCACAACATTTCCTTTCTCAATCCCTCCTTTGCTCTTCAGCTCTCACTTAGGTTACACAGAAAAGCAATGAACAACTTGTCCTTCCCACCTGCTCACCCCCCCCCCACGCCTACCTGCACCCCTCCATTCCATGGCCTTTCCTTTGAGGCAGTCGTCTTGGTTGCCAGTGGTTCAGGGTCAGGACTGGGAGCTTTCCATAGCTAAGTTTACTTAATAAGAAACCACAGGCCTAGGTGGGTTTTCCAAAGGTTACCCACTATATAACCACATCTCATTCATCACAGAACTTGAAGAAGCTGGAGAGTATGATTTTCACCTGCAGAAGAAAAAAAAAATCAGGCTTGCAGCCACATTACTCCCCTCCACATCCATGGAATTAACATCTCAGCCCACATTCCTGGGACTCCCTTCCTCCCTTATGGCCTGTGGTACTATGACCCAACTTGTGGTTTCTGCAAGGCTCATTCATGTTGGCCACCCGTTTGCAGAGATCTAAAATTTTTCTTGTGGGATCTTTGAGTCTGTAAAGTAAAAAGTCCCTGCCAGCATCTCTGCCTAAATTGTTTCCTCCAAAATTATGTATTTTAGAGTTCATTCTTGAGCTCCCATAAGAGCAGCAATCTTAAAACTATGTAAAAGGACATGGACGTCAAGGACAAGCTTTGAGGGTGAGCCATGGGGAAATTATTGGAAGCCAAAGAAAATAGGAAGGAAAAAAAATAGAATTCATACTAGCTTGGTCAATTAAATGTTCTTTTTATCTGGCCTCCAGTTACAATGAGAAGACACACATTAAACGCCATCCCATGTGGCCAAGCTTGGGCTGAGCGAGGAAGCAATAACTGTCCTTGTGGGTTATTTCTATGGACAATTTCTGGCTCCAAGTAGACAAATAGCCTCAAATAAGTTGGAGTCAAGTTGCCAGTGTGCACTTTCATAAAGCCTTGAGAAAGTTCTCCTTGACTCTTTGGGTGCTGACTTTTCGAATAGTTGGAGGTACAGAAAGTTCTCTAGCTAGTCATCAAAATCAGCTTCACTTATCTAATGCTGTTTTGTCACATGTTATTCATCATCTAATACTGCAAAAGTGTGAGAAAGGTCAATGTTGCTGAAATCAGTGTTTAGAATTGTTAGTCATTTGACAAGGGCAAAAAATAAATTCAGATTGTTTTCCCCTTCCTTTTAGGTGTCATCCTGGGGGCAGTATGTGGAGGGCTTCTTCGCTTGGCATCTCCCATCCACCCTGATGTGGTTATGCTAATAGCCTTCCCAGGAGATATACTCATGAGGATGCTAAAAATGCTCATTCTCCCTCTAATCATCTCCAGCTTAATCACAGGTAAGACCACCTGACTACTGCCTGGCTAACATGGGTCATACTCCAGCTCTGGCCTTTGGATTGACTGTAGAATCTGAATTTGGTTGAGTGAATGTGCTCGTCTACGTCATTTCATTTCAGAGCTTTGGTTTTCCTGTCTCTGAAATGGGGATAATTAACCCTAAAGAAATAAAAGCTAGGCTGGGCGCAGTGGCTCACACCTGTAATCCCAGCACTTTGGGAGGCCGAGGTGGGCAGATCAGCTGAGGTCGTGAGTTAGAGACCAGCCTGACCAACATGGAGAAACCCTGTCTCTACTAAAAATAAAAAATTAGCCGGGAGTGGTGGTGCATGCCTGTAGTTCCAGCTACTCAGGAGGCTGAGGCAGGAGAATCACTTGAACTGGGGAGGCAGAGGTTGCAGTGAGCCTAGAACGTGCCATTGCACTCTAGCCTGGGCAATAAGAGTGAAACTCTGTCTCAAAAAAAAAAAAAAGAAAAAGAAAAAAAAAAGGGGCCCACCATCAATTAGTCAATCTATTTGTCTTTCTCTCCAACCAAAAAAAAAGATGAAAAGGAAACACAGCCATATGTTACAAGTGATGATACCTCTAGTGATTTATTTTTTAATGTCTACTTTTCTCACTTTTCTAAATTTTGTTCAGATACGAATAAAAGTAATAAATGGAAAAGGAAACTGTCTACTATTTAATTGGGAATAGAGGGAGGTTGACATTAAAAGAAAAGGAAATGCTAGGTATGAAAGCCCTCTGAGTCTTTCAAAACAAAGGTACTTCTAATATGTGACATGTTCACTTATTTTTGACTAAAAGAATTAATTACTTTATTTGAAAGAATTTGTTTCTCCTCTGTGGGCTTATACTAGTAGTTTGCTCCTTACCGAATAATATTGCTCAAACAGGGTTTAAATTGGTGCCCTTTGGAGACTAAGCTCTGAGTTAAGGGCAGGAAGATGAGGTCCATATTTGGGTACCAACCAGCTAAGTGATCTGGAGAAGTTGCCCCCCTGGACTGGTCACCTCATGAAAGAAGTGAGTGAGGCTCTGGTTACTCCAGGAGATTCAGGGGCTAAGCTGGGTTGTTAGTCACTGGTCAACTGGCCTCAGCTGGTTGACCAGTGACTCCAGTGCCCGAAATGCTGGGACTCAGGATCAGGCACTTAGGAGCTAAGCGGGATCTTATCATTCAGAACTAGATTAAGTGAAAGGATGCATTTACCATGAATACTCCTCCCTAAAACAGAGAAAATGTTCTCCACGCCTGTTAACAGGTCATACATTAGCCAACTTGGTGGGGAAACCTAGCTCCCATCGGCTAGAATTAGACTTTAGGTTGTAAAGAGAAGTAGGTCATAAATAGGTCAGCTTAATTTAGAGCAGCTCATATCACTAACTTCCTCCCCCATAGCAAAAAGGGCTGACCACCAGAAAGGGGTTCAATCTCTCTTTCTGGTAAAAGCTGGAACTGAAACCAGGAAGTGGAGACGTTGAAGAAACAACTGGAAAAAAAACCCAAGGGAGCTGGAGTTTTTGTGACTTGCTTGGAATTTTCTCTAACCTCCCTGGGTATAGATGAAGTGCCCACCATTGGCAGGGTGCTTCACAGAGTGTTCTCTAATCCCTGCATGAGGCTGGGAAATGTGGATCTTCACTGTTCACCTCGGAGAAATGAGAGGGCTGGGCGAAATCATTATTCTCAGATTCTCCATGTCAGTTACTGCTAATATATTCAAAAGACGTTTTGAGAGTGTTACAGAGCTACCAGTTTTTAGTCTTCCAAGTGAGGACATTAAAACATAAATAAATAAATGAGTTAAAAAGTAGCATGTACCAGCACTATTGCTTCATAAAAGAAAGGAGATGTTAATACAAAAAAAAAAAAAAAAAGTGGAAAGAACATAATCTCAGAATTAAAAATGGGATGTCTTCAACTTTATTTTAACTCATTATTGCAGACTGACAAAAAAAGTTGTCACAGACCATCTGTAAACTCTAAACAGGAGGATCTCCAACTCTCCCAGTTCTGTAAAATCTTGAGAATCTCCCCTGGATAACAGAATGATAAACTGTGGGACTGACCAAATATTCAGTACAATCGGCCCTCCATATCTGTGAGTCCCTCATCTGCAGATTGAAAATATTTGAGAAAAAAAACTAACTAAAAAAATACAAAATAATAAAAGTTAAAAAATATAGCGTAACCACTATGTACATAGCATTTACATTGTATTAGGTATTGTAAACAATCTAGAGGTGGTTTAAAGTGGACAGGAGGATGTACATAGGTTATATACAAATATTATACCATTTTACGTAAGGGACTTGAACACCCTCAGATTTTGGTATCTGTTGGGAGTCCTAAAACCTGTCTCCTCATGGATATGGAGGGAAGATTACAGTAGGACATTTAATCAACCATTAACACATTTGAGTAATATGGGGCCAATGTCATAGAAATGTAGACATGGGTCATTAACACAAGTGTAATAGAATTAATCCTTTTGCATTTCTTTTCAATCCAGGGTTGTCAGGCCTGGATGCTAAGGCTAGTGGCCGCTTGGGCACGAGAGCCATGGTGTATTACATGTCCACAACCATCATCGCTGCAGTGCTGGGGGTCATTCTGGTCTTGGCTATCCATCCAGGGAATCCCAAGCTCAAGCAGCAGCTGGGACCTGGGAAGAAGAACGATGAAGTGTCCAGCCTGGATGCCTTCCTTGACCTTATTCGCAATCTCTTCCCTGAAAACCTTGTCCAAGCCTGCTTTCAACAGGTAACCCAGGGTTCAGATGTTTCTCTCTTCTGCAGTCCTATAAATTATCAAGGTGATAACTTAGAGTCTATGTTAACAGACCAACTCTGGGTAGAAATTTTCTTAATATGTAATTATCTCTATCGAGGCCCAGGGATTCTATGAGGTTGTTTAGGGCAGGATCTTGGGATTGGAGTCTCCTGGTTTTAATTTTTTTAAACCTCCTCTTTTTCCAGCTCACTTAGTATCTTTTTGATCTGGGATTGTCATCCCTTTTTTTTCTCTCTCCTTATATCTATCTCTTCCTTTCCTTTTTGTGCACGAGGCTGGGAAATACGTCTTTGAGTCATCCATGGGCATATTTTTATCAGCCTTGCCCACAACCTTCTAGAGTACACAGTAGTTCTCAAACTTGGCAGTAAATCTAAACCACCAATGGCACTTTTTAAGAAATGCAAATACAGGATTTGTATTTCTTAAAAATACAAATATTGTGAAGATTCTGCACAATCAGAATCTCTAAGAGATGAATCTGGAACTTGGGTATTTTTTAAATTGTGGGAGTAATACATAGAGATTCTGAAAAATTTAGAGAGTTTAGAAGCACATAAAGTAAAAGCTAGAAGCTTCTTCTTCCCCTTCTCTAGAACTACTTATGTTGAAAATTTTGTTTCCTCCCTTATATTTTTCTTTGCCACATATGCAAGTGTGCATAATCTTTAAAACAATTTAACCCAAGTCGGGCATGGTGACTCACACCTGTAATCCCAGAGCTTTGGGAGACCAAGGTGGATGGATGATTTGAGGTTAGGAGTTCAAAACCAGCCTGACCAACTGGTGAAATCCAATCTCTACTAAACATACAAAAATTAGCCAGGTGTGGTGGTGGGTGCTTGTAATCCCAGCTACTTGGGAGGCTGAGGCAAAAGAATCGCTTGAGCCCAGGAGGTAGAGGTTGCAGTGAGCAGATCCACTGCACTCCAGTCTGGAAGCAGAGTGAAATGCCATCTCAAAAAAAAAAAAAAAAAATTCAACCCAATGGTACTCCATTATTCATACAACGTTGCATCTGACTTTTTCACTTAAGAGTGTTTTAGAGTCATCTCTTTCTTTTTTCATGATTACATAATATTTTTAAAGGATAAATTCCTAGAAAAAGTGAAAATGCCCTGACAAGCAGTTTTATACTTTGAGTCTGCTGGCTGTTGCAAAATGGCACTACAAAAGTATGTAGCAGTGGGTACAGATTCTTAGCAATGTATACTCCTGCTTGCTGCATACATGCCTATCCTACACGTTCTTTTAAACTTGTGATTTTTTTTAAAACAGGTGATTCTGCTGAGTGGAACCACTGAGTTAGCTGAGTAGGCCCCATCCACTACCCTGTTTTCTAGCCCCACGGCCAGCTTAGGCTAGAACAGTTCTGTGCCTGGTCATGGCCATGCTCTGTGCAAGAAGGAAGGCAGAACCAAGAAGCAGGCAGGCTCTTGGAGCTATTGCTCTGGTCTTGGAGTGAGCTTTTGCGGAGCTGGCCATGCTCACACTTGGTGAGCACTGTGGTGGATGGGCAGTCTTTGCATGCAGCTGCCCATGACAAGGGATGCTGTCTGCCACTCTGGAATAGAGACTTGGGCCATTCCCTGCCCCACCCTGGCCCTGACCCTAACTTTCCATTGCCAAAATTCATATGAGGACTGAGCCTTGGTCCCCCAGGAGGCTCAGGATCAAGGTCCCTTTGGGTTGGGACAATCTGAAGAAGAATGGTGTAGAATCTACCTCAGGGAGAGGATGGGTACAGATTCCTTAAGCCTGGGAGGAAGGCACTGAAGAGGACTTGAGGACAGGAAACTCTTATAAAGGGACATGGCATTTCCAGAGAGAAAGGGTGCACGAGAGGCATCTTCTGCGTCCATGAGTACAGCTGGAAGTGATTTAAAATAACCTCTCTTGAGTGGAGGGAGCTCCCTGACCAGAGTTAGAAACAGAGATGTAAAGAGGAAGGTGAGCTGTCCCAGTTTGCCCAAGTCAGGTCCCTGTGTCTTTGTGAGCACATTTCTTTTCCTCCAGAAAATTCAGTGATCTGTGTACGTTCACTCGGCCAATACTTATGAGCAGGATGGACTGCCAGGTTCTCTGCTTTGCATAAGATGCCTTACGGGAGGAGACAGATGAGGACCCTGCCCCAGGGAGCTCACTTACATTAAAAGGGAGGGAGGCAGACCAAAACAAACATCAGGGAAACACAGAAGAGACTTAGACATTAAAGCAGGTGTGCTCTGAAGGCTAAAGGCAGGATGATAGGCTGGGTGGTAACTAGGGGAGATGTTTGAGCTGAGATGATAGGGGATCAGAAAGAGTTAAGCCTACAAAGAGCTGTGGAAGAGGCTTCTCAGCAGAGGCACAGATGTGCAGAGGCTGAAAAGTACTTAGCATGCTCAGAGAAGAGAAAGCAGGCTGTGTGAGGCCAATGTGGGGGGTATAGTAAGTGGAGGAAGATGAACTCAGCTCAGGCAGGACTTGGTGGGCCAGGGGAAGCTAAGGTTATAGAAAGAGTTATTGTTACCTATATACTGTATGTAGACATGAAGAAAGGTGAATAGGTCAGTTTATGGCTTTTGCAGGTTTTACAGTGAGAGATGGTGGTGGCTTGGGGTCAAGGAGACTGGAATTGGCACCTGCTGTGCTTTGGATGTCTGTCTCTTCCAAAATTCATGCTGAAATTTAGTTGCCATTATAACAACATTGATCAGTGGGCCCTTTGGAGAGGTGATTAGGTCATGAGGTCTGCTCTCATGAATGGAATTAATGCTGCTATAAAAGGATGAACTTGGCTCCTTTGTGCCTCTCTTTGCCTTTCCACCTTCCTCCATGTAACAATACAGCAACAAGGCTTTTTCCAGATACTGACACCTTCCTTCATTGTGTACTTCCCAGTCTCCAGAATGGTGAAAAAACAAATTTCTGTTTATCATAAATTATCCAATCTCAGGTATTCTGTGGTAGCGGCACAAAACAGTCGAAAACAGTCCTTACATGGAGTTGTACAACCAAACAGTTTCTGTGAAGCAGGAACTCAGACAGAGAACTAGGCCTGCATTCAGTGTTCCTATCTCCTCAGCTTCATCTTATGCCACTGGCCTGTGCTATTTGGAATCTGGATTTTTGTAGTCAAACATAACTCATCTCGAGTCCTGCTTTAGCAACTAGCTAGCAAGCTGCCCTTGAGCAGCTACTGTTGACACAAGACGTAATAGATGTAAAACAGGTAGCAGCTGATCCTGACGGTACCTGCCTGATCCTGACAGCCACCATTCATTTAGATGCATGAATATTTCTCTTTTTAAACCAAACTTTGGCTTCTTTAGCATCCTTAGGGTAGCTCGACAGTTGGCTTTGGTCCCCTTTTCTTTCCTGGGAGCATGGCTCTGCTGTTCATGAACGTCTCTCTTCTGATCCTTCCTCCATTCGCTCTTCACACCAATGTTGCCCAGATGAAGGGGCCAGTGGGCTGCCTGTTCTCCCCTCAAACAGCTGGCCCTAGGCTTCCTCTCTCTCTGCACAAGTGCACGTGGCCAGGCTAGAACTGAGAGCACCCTGCCTCACCTCAGAGAACACTGACCTCCCTGCCTTCTATTTCGGATAACTGGTCAGTTCAGCATTGCTTTCTATGGGTCCCAGCTACAGGAGGATTAGTTCCCTACAGCTTAACATATAGCACAAGCTGTGGAAATAACTCAGTGGAGGTGAGGCCATCTGAGTTGAAGTCCCAGTTCTGCCCATAACTCCATGACGTCCAACAAGTCACTTGACTTCCCCATACATCTTCTTCCCTATCTATTCAGGGTTCAGCCATCTGTTACCTACTACATGCCGGCACTGACATTCTAGGAGTCTGCATTGAGTTCTATTTTAATTCCCCTGGAGGTGGTGTTTTTTGGGCTCAGATGTGGATTTTTATAGCACTCTGCATGTAGGGTGCCTGGCACCTTTAAAAATAGGACCACTGCCATGGATGTCGAGGAATAGCGGGAGAGGTTCCTTGTGAGTCATCTGACAGAGATGCTTGGGGAACATTGAGCAAGGGTTGGCATCACTGCCCAGAAGGAGAAGCTGTCTTCCCACCTTGAATTTCGATCTGAAATATGAGCAAATTCTCCTGCCATGGTAACTGCTGGCAGCTGGCACTCTTGGTGCCCAGATGGAGATTTCCAGCAGAGCCTGGCTCTAGAAGGAGCCCAAACTGAGGTGGCCTGTGACGCCCCTGTCCAATGGGGACCAGGTAGGGGGGGAAACAGGTGGATTGTGAGTTGCTGATCTGACCCCTGCCAAGGCTTCCTATTCTGAACCAGACCCAAATCCTATCACAACTGGAAGGACCATCACAACTGGGAGCACCGTCTAACTGGTTCTCACAATTGTGAAGAGCATCCAAGTTAGACATTTGATACTGTTTCTGAGCTATAATCATAGGAGTGAAAGAAGACATTTATCCCCCAAGTTTAAGCTTGTGTCTTATTATTGACCACACTACTTACAGTATACTTGCAAGTTATTTTCATGGATTCTATATTTATGTAATCGTGTCATTTGCAGCAATATGGATAGGACTGGAGGTCATTATCTTAAGTGAAATAAGCCAGGCATGAAAAGACAAATATTGCATTTCTCATTTTTATGTGGGAGCTAAAATATTTGAACACATGGAAGAATAGTGGAAAACTAGGTAACAGAGGCTAGGAAGGGTGAGTGCGGGGAAGGGGATAGGATAAAGAGAAGTAACTTAAAGGGTGTAAACATGCAGAAGATAGATGGAAGTCATTCAGTGTGTGAGAGCAGAGTTGGATGACTATACTTAAAAAACGTATTGTACTCAGATGATAGACACCTTAAATGCTCTGATTTGATCATAACACATTGTATACGTGTAAAAAATTTCTCATGTACCCCATAAATTTGCACAAATGAAAAATTCTGTAATTATCTGTGATTAGGACAATTGTAATCTCACTGTGTATAATAAAACACCACTTTGCTAAATATACATACATAAAATATTTTCCAGTTTTCATAACCTTGCTTTGGCATTTCTTAATTATTGTTAACATAGTGGGTATCTTAAAATATATGAGTGGCCAAGCTTTTTTTTTTTTCTTTTTTAACTTCTAGGCCAAACCTCAGCTTTATGCCTTTTTTTTCCTCACTCTATTAGATTCAAACAGTGACGAAGAAAGTCCTGGTTGCACCACCAGCAGATGAGGAGGCCAATGCAACCAGCGCTGTTGTCTCTCTGCTGAACGAGACTGTGACGGAGGTGCCGGAGGAGACTAAGATGGTTATTAAGAAGGGCCTGGAGTTCAAGGACGGGATGAATGTCTTAGGTACGCAAGCTGGTGGTCCGGGATTCCACTTCCCTGGCAATGGCTGGACTCTCCTGCACTCCCTTCTCAGAAAACTGATGATTTAGTTGTCCTCTAGGAGGAGCAGGAGGCTCTCTTTCGGGAGCAATTTGAGGGTTGCTGGGACTGAGAGCTGAGCCATTTAAGGAAGAGGGAGAAGGGGAGAATAGACCTTGAGGGGACAGGGCAGCATGGATGTGGGAAAAAGGAGGGAGCTCACCGCCATTGGGCACATTCCCTGACTCTCTTCGTGGTGTTAGAAAGTCACTTTCTCTGACTGTCTGTATGTTAAATGACACATCCGTTGCTTTCATTTCTGAAGCATGTTTTAAAAGCTGCCCCAGTGTACTGGTGCTGTGCTAGGTGCAGAGGCTGGACCACCCCAGCTCTCCTAGTCTGCCAGCAAAGCAATGCTACCAGGACTGTAAAGTGTTGGAGTAGGTACCAAAAGAGCTTTACAGATTACCCTGTTTTACTCTCTGGGATCCCAGTGAGCCCTTTCTCCTAGCCCGGTGCCTTCTTAGCATGCCATCCTAGAGGTTCTGGGGCTCTGCAGTTGGGCAGACCTGGGTTTGGATCCAGTATGGACCACTTACCGGTGATCTGACCCTGGGCAAGTTGCTCCATTTCTCTGAGTCTCATTTATAAAATGGAAATGGGATTGGTATCTATTTTGAAGATTACCGTGAGGATGAAATGTCATTGTGCGTATAGGGCACAGTAGCACATGCCATGTGCTGTATCCCTATGAGCTCTGATCATTATTCAAAGTGGGTGGAAAGCTGAGGAGTTCAACAAGAAAATACCTTCATGAGGGACAGAGGTTTCTTACCATGTGAGCGGCTCTAGTCTGCCCAGTTTGCTCCCCTCCCACTCAGTGGGTCCCCTTCCTTCCATAACCTCCACCCACCATTAGAATGGTGTCCCCTAGACAGGAAATAGGGGCATTTGGCCAAAACCTGGGAGAAATGGTAAATCTGGATGGATGAACTATTTTTATTTATCCAAGCACAGTTTCTAAAGGTTTGTACGACAGCTGTTTAGAGATGAATGAGCTCAGTAGTCCTTTCACATTGTCATCTAAAAGAGCACGTGACCTTGTCTTCTTAGTTTGGTTGTCAGATAAAATACAGAATGCCAAGTTAAATTTGAATTTTGGATAAAAAGCAAATAGTTTTTTAGTGTATGTCCCAAACATTGCATGGGATATAATAATACTAAAAAAAAAAAAGACATTCATTGCTTACCCGAAATGCAAAAAGTAATTGAGTGTCTTGTTTGTTTGTTTGTTCCAAATTTGGTAAGCCTACTCCTTAGCCATCCAGAATGGTAAAGAGAAAGAGGAAAGAGAGGGAACAGAATTGCACAGTCACTGAGAAGCAGAAGTGGATCTTTTTTGTTTGGCCTGGCAGAAAGCAGGTTGGGTGAGTGAGAGGAAGGAGATGAGCTGACTAGGTTGCCAGGTGATGGAAGATCAATAAACATTGTTTAACAACCAGTGGGAGATGAGAAGTGGAAGGGGGAAGGAGAAAGAAGGAGAGTTCTTCTTGGGAGGTTTTGCAAATATCCCCAGCACCCACCACTGAGAAGCTCTTCTCCACCACTGCCCAGATATCTATGACCCTTTCAGGACCTTCCTAACTCCCCCATGGTCCTTTCTGGTGGGTCATAACTTAAAGCACCCAATCCCCTTTTGTCAAAGTGTTCCTCAGTCTTCTCCATACTCTGGAGGAGCTTGAGGCCATGAACAATGGGGCCAGAGTTTTGGAGTGAATCATTCAAAGATTTTCCTGGTTGTTTCCAGAGTCTTGGTGGATTCTGGGAAGTCACAAGACCTTTGGCTCTACTGGGGAGTTTCAACACAACTCACTACTCTGTAACCTCAGTGGCCAAGTCTAAGAGGGCTTTGTTCAAATGGAACACCCCCGTACCAGTGAGTTATTTCAATTAGGCAATGTTTACAGAGAAAAATTATAAGCTGAATACGATTTCCATCCAAGTACAGATCAAGGCTCTGGAAAGCCAAGGGAAGTTAGGTTGTTGAGAAACTTCCCATTTACAAATCATGGCTGAAATAAGGTTATTTCCATGGTCTTCTGAGGGTGGAGATAGCGGCTTTTTTATTTGTTTGTTTTGCTGTCTTTCTGTTTTTTTGGCTTTGGAAAGTCCCGAGGATTAAGCACTTGTAGTATGTGAAGATACAACCCCAGCTCTGGCCTCCCACTTCTTTAAGGACCCATTTCTCTCCTAAAACAAACTCCAGAAACAATTCCATGCTCCATCCTTCTCCCAATTGCTTAAATCAATTCCAACTTCTCCTTTAAAACTATATCCCTCATAGATATGGCCAGTTTCTGCTGACACTGAGTGGAGTATTTTTTCCTCCAGTTCTTTGGGACCTTGATACCTTGGACATTTTCTCTTAATTTCAAGTGAAATTAACCAAGTAATGTGAGCTATTCTCACTCAGAATATTCAGATTGATTCTTTCTCACAACCCACCCAGCAGACTTCTCTCCATGGGCTTGAGAGAAGGGCTTGGGAATGGCCTGTGATTGATTTGTACATTACTGCAGAACTAGTTCCCTCTGTCCTGGATCTAATCTTCCCCTGAGCCTTTGTCTTTCCAGGTCAATAACTCACTTGTGAAGTCACTTGTCAAGCTTTCTGGCTGAGAGCAAAAAGAGGAGATACTAAATGTGAAGTATTAGCAACCGCCAAGTGCAAGTGCTGGCTTCTTTTTGCTGAAGATAGAAAGGCTCCATCAAAGGGTAGTTAGACAACCTGGGTTGATACATGCTTGGTGTAAAGGGGTTAGTGCATTAGATGACTAGGGAAAGCATAAAGTCAAAGGTTCAGAGAGAAGGAATTTCCTTCTAAGATAAACAAATTATAATGCTATACTTTACTAGGTACAGGTTAAGACTTCAGGCATAACTGGACACCATTGGAAACTGGATGTAACAGGGAGGGACTGGAAATTAGGACCACCAAATTGAGCAGGTTAGGTGTGGGGAAGAGGAAGAAAGAGAAGAAGGCTTATACGTCAAAGTAAGAGAACAAGTCAGGTGGGCAAGCAAAGCCCTGTAGCCAAGGGCATAGCAACATTGATTTATAGAACATGTAAGTAGTCAGAATTGAGACCTCAAGACTGGCAATACTAGATCAGGGGTCAGAGGTCAGGGAGCACATGGGGATTAGCAATTAGAAATCCAGACAGACCCCAGGCAGTCCTGGAAACACCTGTAAGCCGCACAGTGTGCCCCAGTCCCTGGATGCATTGGGGTGAGACTCCAGGCCTGAGCATGAGATACCGAGGGAAAAGAGTGGAAGGGACCAACAGGAGTGGTAGGAGGAGCAAAGCCAGGCCTATTCTTGGAGGAACAAAAGTGTACAGCAGACTCCCAGGACCTCAGGTGCAGGGGATGAGGTAAAGTCAACACAGAAGTAAGACTCATGGTTGGATATTGGAGTTGATCCAAGACCTAGTGCAATGTGATGCTGACATGAAGAGGGTAGAGATGAAGCTCCTTATATCCTTCCTGGGGTTAGGATTGACCCTGGAGGCTGATGTGAGACTGAACTTAGATACAAGTCAAGAATGTCAAGTGAAGGACGAAGAGAGTCAAGGGACCAGGAACTAGCAAAATCTGACAGTGTATCTATATTCTGTCTTTATAATCCTCAAAAAAATCACTAAAATAAAAAGAAAGCATTCTAACCATTTCAGTCTTAAAAACAATTATGACAAATTCATAAATAACAGATTACATTTTAAAAAACTGTATACATTGGAGTTTTTGATTTCTTATTGCTTTCCATTTGATTTTTCAATATTTTTTCTCCCTGTCATTTTATGAGTGTAGCAATAAAAAATAATTTTACATTTAGGATTTCGTAAGAGTGGAACATACCAGCCATGCATTGATTTGGGATAACACCAAAACAAGCTAGATGTAACTCTAGCAAATACTTTATTGGCTAATTGGTCTCTGCTATTCCAATATTTGCTCCAAAGTTTGCATGATAATCCCCAAGTCCCAATAAGCTTTTCCTTGTTAATCTGTGTAATAATGGAATCTGCTTACACATGATATCATAAGTGAGGGGAGAGAGAAGAGAGCACCTTTTAGTTTGGAATGAAAATGAATTCATTTTCTCCAAGGACCTACCACTGCTTACAGTTTAACTTGCTCATGTGGAAAATGTTCAAGAAATCCATAATTATCCAGGGGAAAGTTACATTCAGCATGAAATATAATGCTTTTTAAAAAAAATGTCTAATTCATAGGGTAACCAGCAGTGAGAACAGGGCTCTAGACCTTGGGGAATGGTAAACAATGAGGGAGAAAAAAATACATTCTTTGTAATTTGTCCTTCTGTGTGATGTGATTCACCCAACAGGTCTGATAGGGTTTTTCATTGCTTTTGGCATTGCTATGGGGAAGATGGGAGATCAGGCCAAGCTGATGGTGGAATTCTTCAACATTTTGAATGAGATTGTAATGAAGTTAGTGATCATGATCATGTGGTAAGTGGCCTTGTTCTTACTTCTTAGCAGTGGGATGAGAAAGCCTTGGGGGTCCCCAGAGGATACTGGAGCTCTCCCTGCAGAAAAACCTTGGCATGGGCTAATCAAATGTCTTCCCAGAAAGGCCTTGAGAAAGGGTTGAAAGTATCTTTTTGGAGCTTCCCCTAGAACAAGAATAGGCAAATTATGCCTCTTGGGCCAAATCTAACCTACTGTCTCTGTTGTATGGGCAGCAAGTTGAGAGTGGGTTGTATATTTTTATGTAATTGTCTTAGTTGGGACTGCTATAACAAAGTGCTGACGACTGGGTGGCTTGGAAACAACAGAAATTTCTTTCTTATGGTTCTGGAGGCTGGAAGCCCAAGATCAGGGTACCAGTATGGTTGGGTCTGATAAGGGCTCTTTTTCAGGTTGCAGCCCAACTTCTCATTGTATCCTCAATTAGAATGATATTTATTTTTTTGTTTGAATTTTATTTTATTATAATGTTTTTTGAGACGGGGCCTCACTCTGCCACCCAGATTGGAGTGCAGTGGTTATGATCATGGCTCACCGCAGCCTCAACCTCCCTCATTGCAGCTCAAGTGATCCTTCCACCTCAGCCCCTCAAGTAGCTGGAACTACAGGTGCACACTACTATGCCCAGCTAATTTAAATTTTTTTTTGTAAAGATGAGGATTTCACTATTTTACTCAGGCTGATCTCAAACTTCTGGGCTCAAGTGATCTTCCCACCAAGGCCTCCCAAAGTGCTGAGATTATAGACATGAGCCACCTCGCTCAGCATGGAAAGAGATTCAGAAAGCTCTCTGGGGTCTCTTTTATACAGGCATTGTCTTAGTCCTTTCCATGTACTATAGCAAGATATCTTAGACTGAGAAGTTTATAAATGATAGGAATTTACTTCTCACCCTTCTGGAGGCTGGCAAGTCCAAGATCAAGACACTAGCAGATTTGGTATCTGTTGAGGACCTATTCCTGGTAGCTGGCACCTTCACGTGTGTCCGCACGTGGTAGAAGGGGCTCCCTCAAGCATCTTTTATCAACAGCACTGATTCCATTGAAGAGGGCAGAGTCCTCATGACTTAATCACCTCCCAGATGGTTTACCTCTTAACACCACTGCACTGGGGATTAAGTTTCAACATATGGATTTGGGGAACATACGAATTCAACAGATGAATTGTAGTTTTTGCCATTACTTTCAATGGCAAAAAACTCAATTACTTTTGCACCAACCTAGTAATTAACTTGCCTAAGATTATTATAGCTAGGTAGAGAAAGAGCTGTAGTTCATATTGCTATCAAAATTCTTGATGCATAAGCAGGTAGGTTTTTTGGTTTGAATTGTTAAGCAATATTGTTTCCTCTTTATTTCACATGTGTTTATAGTCTGACTCTGAAATCTAGGGGAGCCTAGGAGAGCATGAGCATTTACCCTCTCTCATTGTGGAAGCTCTGTCACCTTCAATTACTGGAAACTTCTGGTGTCCCATATCCGTCAGACAGAAAGCTTTTTACCTGCATTTGTTTCACATCCCTAGGATGGTCCTGTATGTCTGCCTAGAAAAAAGTACAGCCACTCTTAGACCAAGTCACATGTTGTTACCTATTAATATATAAATATATTGTGATATTATATATTATATTATATAACAATATAATATAATATAATTATGTAATATATAATATCACAATATAGTTGTATAATATATATAATATTTATATTATAATATAATATATAATTATAATAATTATTTTATTATGATATAAATTAAAATTATTTATTAACTTCTTGCTATATGTTCAGTACTATTTCAGTTACAGTACATGTACTAACCCATTTATTATTGAGAAAATTATTATTAAATAACTTAAATGTACCAAATTCCTGCTAAATACTTAATATTATTCCAATTATTTTACATGCATTAGCTCATCTATTCTTCACAATAGTACCGAGCAAAATAGGTGCTTTTGTTAACCCATTTACCAAATGAGAAAACTAAGCACAGAGGCTGACTTGTCCAACGTTATGGACCTGTACAGAAGTGATACCTACATCAATTTTTTTTTTACTTCACACTGGATTGAATCCAGGATCCTCCTATTGCAAGCAGTGTGACGTTAGGCAAGTTAGACACACTCTAAACCTCAAGATTCTGATCTGTAAAATGGGATGATTATAGAATCCATGGCATAGGTTGCTGTGAGAATTAAAATTGTGACCATGGCTGGACGCAGTGGCTCACACCTGTAATCCCAGCACTTTAGGAGGCCAAGGCGGGAGGATCACGATGTCAGGAGTTTGAAACCAGCCTGGCCAACATGGTGAAACCCCAGCTCCACTAAGAATACAAAAATTAGCTGAGCGTTGTGGCAGACACCTGTAATCCCAGCTACTCAGGAGGCTGAGGCAGGAGACTCACTTGAACCTGGAAGACAGAGGTTGCAGTGAGCCGAGATTGCACCACTGCACTCCAGCTGGGGAAAGAGTGAGACTCCTTCTCAAAAGAAAGAAAAAAATAAAGACTGACCAACAGTCATGAAGTATCTTCTTTGTGCTAGAACTGTCTAAGCACCTTACATGGATTAGTATTATAGTAACAGCTGTTTGCTGTTACTTGATTATCATCAGTTTCAATCCATATCCTTTGTATCTCTGTGTTCATGAATTCTTTCAGAAGCCTGAAAACCCCTTAATTTTTGTATGATTTTCATATCCTCATTTTCTAATGAAGTTATTTAAAACTTTTTTTCAAAATTTGAAAAACTTAAACAGAAAGTAAAATGTTTCATAATCTTACCCCTATAAAAACATAAAGTAAGAAGTAAAATCTCTGCCTACTCTTCCAATTCCTTCTTTCAATAAACCACCATCAATCCACACTGTTAAAGAAAAAACTATTAAATGGCACTTGTTAAAGCACAGTAGCGTAGATTTTATTCAGGACCATTGCAATGAGCGCAGGGACTGCAGCAATGGAATTTTGCAGTGGGGAAGAGAGATGGGGCTCACTTGCAAGTACAACATGAGCAAGTGGGAATTTATAGCCATGGAGCAAGGTGGGGGCAGTGGATGGTCTGGGGGGTAAGAGGGATTCCGGCTAAACCAGCCCCATAGGATTCTTGCTGAAGGCCACAGGGTGACCAGACATCACCTGAAGAACCTGATCAGATATTGAGGGTGATCAGATTTTGAGGGTGGGGGTTCTTGCTAACCTGACTTAGCAGAGCTTTTTGCTAAACCGGATTTTATAAGGTTTAGCAAAGAGCCCAGAAGAAGGTTCAGAAGCCTAACTGAAGTTTAGTCAAACAAAGAACTTTTGTCAGTTCATCCATTTGTTTTTCATTCAATAAATATTCTATTCTGTGCAGGCAATGATTTTAGGTACTGGTGATATAACGGTGAATAAGACAGAGAAAGGTCTGGCCCTCATGGAGCTTATATTTCTAGGGAAGAGGGAGAGGGAAAACCAAAAGGGAGCAAGTGGGAGCAAATTGTCTTTGTAGCACTTATCACTAATTCAAGTAGTAATAAGTACCATGAAATAGTGAGCGATAGTGATGGGGGGAGAAGTGATGGGCCACATGGTACTGTCTGGGAAGGTGACCTTTAATGAAGACCTACAGAGTGAGCCAAGCGACCTGGTGAAGAACTGAGGGGAGGATGTTCCAGGGAGAAGAAGTGGCAGAGAAAGGCTTTTGAGGATCAGAACAAAGGTCTAGAGAGGCTGGAGTGTGGTTGGTGAAAGGGGGCAAAGGAGGTGAAGTTGGAGAGGTTGGCAGGAGGCAGATCCCCCAGGGTCCTGCAGCTCACCTTGATGGGTTGAAATTTCATTTACTTGCAAAAGGAAGTCCCTGGAGGAATAATAAGCCTGGAGGCTGTACAGGCTGCTTTTCACTCTGTCTTGATGAAGGGTTCTAATCCACAAACGGTAACTTTTAACAAAAATCACTTTTTGGGTAGCTAGAACACATATCCCTAGATGGATTGGGAAAAGTGGAGATTTGTGATATTTTCGGACCATGGACAGCACCTTTCAACAACTCTGGGAATGTGTGTTTAGCTCTGTTGATAAGCTATTGGAAACATATGGGACAGAACCAGAGGGACCTCACAGCAGGGCTGAGAAAGTCCCTCAGTTTACCTCCACTCCAAATGTCTGTCCCATCATCTGTCCCAGGCCTGAAAACTTCAAATGAATTATTCCAGTTGGTTAAGACCTCAAAGATCCTGAAGAAACTGGAGCTAAGGTAAATGATTTCCAAAAGGTCACCAAGTAATATCTGCATTTCATCGGTTGCAGTCAAGATTTTTGTTTTCTTGGAATACTGGTTTTCGAACACATCAGAATTACCTGGGGAGCATGTTTAAAATATAAATGCCCCAAGGCCAGCTCCAGGACATTTTGACTCCATAGGTATGTGGTAAGCCCCGGAATCACATTGTTAACAGGAAGCTGGGAGTTTCTGACACAAGGACATGGATTGAATTCTAGGTAACTTGCCTGCTGTAGATGAGTAGGTGTTTGTGGAGTCCTGGGAGGGGGGATCTTGGTGGGACTCTTAGGCTGGCAAGGGCTGAGAGACAAAGTGGGTGGAGGTTAGAATGGACGCAGCAGTAAGAAAAAGATTCCACAGGCCAGTCCTGGATTAATCTGTGACCTTGAAAACAGAGCACAGGACCAGCCTAAGAGCAGCATGGGACCCATTTCCTCTCCTTAGCTCTTTAGCCGTTTCCTTCTAATGTGGAAACTGGACCAACAATCACTGGGCATTATTTGGCTTCAGAACTCTCCACGAAGCCCTCAGCTTCTTTATGCACTTTGGTTTGTGGTTTTGATTGTTGGCTTCATCTCAGAAGCTTTGAGTTGTGGCCTTGGGTGCTGGGCGTTTGCCCTTCCTTTTCCATAGAATACCATTTTCAATGAGATAATTCATTGAATGGAAACCCAGAAACCCAAAAGTTCCAGTTTCAGAGTGAAGGCCTAAGTTATTTGTTTTAAAAATGGGTGCAGTTTGTCGACCACACCTGTAATTCCAGCGTTCTGGGAGGCGGAGGGGGAGGATTGCTCGAGGCCAGGAATTTGAGACCAGCCAGAGCACAATAGTGAGATGCCCATCTCTACAAAAATAAAAATAAACAAAAATTAGCTGAGAGTGGTGGCATACATGTGGCCACCACTCTCAGGCTGAAGTGGGAGGATTGCTTGAACCCAGGAGGTCAAGGTTATAGCAAGAAATGATTGCACTACTGAGCTCCAGCATCGCTAACAGAGCAAGAAAGTAAAAATAAAAATAAATAATAAATAAATAAAACAAAAATAGGCACAGGAAAGTAATGACCCTAAAAAACTTCACAGAACAAAGGCTCTTTCCTTCTTCTATATAACGCTCATACCAGTCCCAGAGATCAAGGTGTTTGAGTTAGCAAGGGCTTCTGATTGCCATATTTATAAACCCTAACACTTCACTTTCTGGCCTTTGGTTAACACTCTCCATTTACAATAGAAGCTCACGCTTTTCCCAGATGGCTAAGTGCCTCAGAGGTAAACTGTTACCTCTCTCTAGTCCATCTGTCTGTGGCTCAAATGCATTCTCCAGGAGATGCTATAGCTAGTCTTTTTTTAGCCAAGAGCCTTGAAAGCATTTTCTCTCCGTTCTACAAATTGCTTGTCCCAGGAGAGAGGAAAATTGAATGGCACCCAAATCAGCTTATATTTGTGTTTTTCTGGACATCTTTAAAAGGTGCTTGGGTGCTTAGTAACGAATTGGTATCTTGGTTTATGAAGATAAATGCTTTTTGGCTTTATAGGAAGGTGCATTCTGCTTAATTATTTACAGTCTCAGTGAACAAAGTGCTGGTTCCTGAGACTACCTTGATAATTTATGAGATGTTGTGACTATGGGCACACCAGTAGAATATAAACTGGTGGGAGAGCCAAGGGTTTAGTGACATGAGCACAGGTTTGTCTCAGACTCCCTAATGTCTAGGGAAGCAGTCCTCAAACTTGGCCAGCCTGTACCCCACAGAAAGGAAACGTAGAAGCTTCAGGCCAGATGCTCATATGGGAAGAAAGCAGCTATGCCAATGTTTAACTAATTTGTGTCAGTTAGAAATCAGTTCCTTCAGGATTAGGTTCCTCTTGAGAGAATATTTTGCTATAAAATCATCTTGCAATTGGGTATCCCATGAGATGTTCTAGAAAGCATCATTAACTCAGACTTATTAAGCATGAGTGAGGAGAGGACATGGGATACATGTGTGAAAACAGAACCTACAAAGAATTCCTTTGTCAGGACTCAGAGAATTAATGGTACTGACAGAGATGCGAGAGGGGTTCTCAGCAGCACACATATATGCATACTCAAAACTTTAATCCTCACAACATCTCCATAAGGTTGGAGTTAGCCTCTCCGGGCCTTGACATCCATATCTGTAAAACGGGAATAAGCCATGAACCATGTTCACATACTAATAGCTGATAAGTGACGAGACGAGCACCATGTCTTATGTAGTCGTCATACATATGTCTCTCATCTACTCTTCACGTTTTTTTCTTTAACTCAGGAAAGTGTTTTCTCCAGGCACAATTGCAAGTCTGTATAGATCTTACAATTACAGCAGCCTGTCCTGACTCCCTGACCCCTGCTGGAAGCCTTATCTGGGGACTTCATTTTCCCCATAGTCTTTCTCTTAAGCGTGTTAATTTTTCATAAGGTATCAACCTTCCCACAGATATTTTTATGTCAGCCAGAAACTGTCACAGGCTGAACAAATTCATGCCCTAACAACACCATTCTGGATAATAAAGGATTTTAGCAAATATGGGAAGAACATATTCGGGTTGAGAGAGAAAATAGTTAGCTTTCCCAAGAGTGAGCAGTTTCCAAACTCTTTATAAAGTAATAATAAGATAGAACTATAACATCAGTTTATATAGGATAAATTAGTATATGGTAAATTGCTTATCTACAAAGAGCTGTGATTGCTTACTAAGCAGAAGTGGCTTATCTTGGTTGGGAAAATCCCCCAGTTGGGAGTTTCACAGACCTGAGATTGTTCTCTCATTTCCTGGTTTCCTGGTCTTGGGCTGATTAAGCTTAACTTAACTGAGGTTAAGCTTTTCTTAACCTCAGTTTCTTTATTTGCCTGGTAGCAATAATGACACCTAGATTTTCGAGTTGTGGTAAGAATTAAGTGACGACCTGTGTGTGCAGCTCTCACCATAGTGCTTAAAACACAATGAAAGTAGCCGGAATTGTATGGAAAAAATACTTTCAGACTTAGAAGTCATAAAACCACCTTTCTCTAAATGTATATTTTAGCTCAGATGGTTTCCTTGTTTCTCTCACTCTCTCTCTCTTACTCTCTCTCTCTCATTTTAATATATTCCCTATCTTCCAAGGTAAAAACAATGCAAATTTACAAATTCCAGTTTATAGCTTTCTAAAAAGCTCAAAAGTTATTCCTAAATTTCTAGGAAAGAACTGAAGAACCCAAATCAAACCAAGATTCCCAGAGACACACCTGGGTCTCTCAACTCTGAACTTGATGGTAAAGCTAAAAGATGGTCCCTCCTTATTCCTAGAATTTACCTTAGCAACAGAGTTTGCCTTTGGACTTTTTATCAGAGCAGGCGCCACCGGATTCACAAAACAGATTTTGGTTAAGGAAGTTGATACAAAGTAAAAAATAACACCTATAAAATCTCATGACCCTCTCTCTCAGCAAAACTTTTTTTTGTGTGTGTGCAGAAAAGTCAAGTGTTTTCCTCAGGGTGAGGTACAGAGGAGGCCCAGATTCTGAATCCCATAATGATCTCTTCATTGCTGTTTTTCCCTTTTGTGTTTTTCAGGTACTCTCCCCTGGGTATCGCCTGCCTGATCTGTGGGAAGATCATTGCAATCAAGGACTTAGAAGTGGTTGCTAGGCAGCTGGGAATGTACATGGTAACAGTGATCATAGGCCTCATCATCCACGGGGGCATCTTTCTCCCCTTGATTTACTTTGTAGTGACCAGGAAAAACCCCTTCTCCTTTTTTGCTGGCATTTTCCAAGCTTGGATCACTGCTCTGGGCACCGCTTCCAGGTAGAGAACAAAAGAAATCACCTTTCTCTTTGTTCACTCTTTTGCCCTCTTTGCCACTTCTCGTTTCTTAAAACTCTCCCATCACAAAGTTCAACCAGAACACTTGGCACATATTACTAAGATCTTTTGGAAAAGGTGAATGCTTTGAATTTTTGGCTCCTTCTAGGAACTTCTGAGCCTTCTGATGAACGTTTTTGCTGCTTTGCAACTATATTGGAAATATGATCTCACATTAAATTTTTCAGATAAATGCATGCTATTTGTTTGCATGCTTAATTTGCCACTTGTATCATTAATTTAGTTTTAAATGTTTTCCAAAGGGAGTTTGACAGGATGCTTTTCAATTAATAATTCGCCTGTGATCTGGAAAATGCTATCAGAATATTATTCTGAAGATTTTGGCAAATAAACTTTCAGAAGTAGGAGAATAGCTTTTACAAAGTAAATGGTATGTTAGGTGAGATTTTTCTAACAAACAAAATTCAGCTAAGTCTTTGACCTCGATATGAACCTCTAATGGATTATCCTTCCCCCAGAGTTAACTTGGCATTGATGAAGAATCAGTTCCCCACATATTACCTAGTTCCAGTGCCTAGAAAACCAAAGAGGACCCCAGAGATATGCAGAGAAAAATCATTTTTTGGAATATTATCTTGGACTGAATCTAACAAAAACAACCCAGAAAATTAACAAGAAGAAATACATAAGAAATGGCTTACAATTGGGCCGGGCGCTGTGGCTCATGCCTGTAATCCCAGCACTTTGAGAGGCCGAGGCAGGCAGATTGCTTGAGGTCAGGAGTTCGAGACCAGGCTGGCTAACATGGTGAAACCCCGTCTCTACTCAAAAGACAAAAATTAGCTGGGGGCAGTAGCAGGTTTCTGTAGTCCCAGATACTCAGGAGTCCATGGCAGGAGAATAGCTTGAGGTGGAGGTTGCAGTGAGCTGAGATTGTGCCACGGCACTCCACTCTGGGCAACAAAGTGAGGTTCCATCAAGAAAGAAAGAAAAGAAAGGAAGGGAGGAAGGGAGGAAGGGAGGGAGTGAGAGAGAAGAGGAGAGGAGAAGAGGGGAGAAGAGAGAAAGAGGGAGGGAAGGAAGGAAGGAAAGGAAGGAAGGAAAGGAAGGAAGGAAGGAAGGAAGGCCTTACAATTGAGAATTTTTAGGACTAGTGTTTTATTTTCAGCTTGCAATCATTGCTTTATTTCTACACACATGTCCTAAAACAGTGACTGAATCATAAAACGGGTGGCAGGAGGGCAAGCAAATTCTGAAACCCATGGCTCATCGTCAGGTCCTTGCTGCAGAACCTGTGCCCATGCACTGCCAGTGAGCTGCCACTCCATCACACAGCAGGGCCTGCTGCTCCACAGCTACTGAGCAAACAGTCCGGTTTCCCTTAAGCGACCTAACAGACCAATGATGGTGACCACCTGGAAAGTGAAATTAAATTTCCACCTTGCAAATCAATGAGGAATCAGCACTAATAGAAAATGGGGTTTCAGGCAAAGCTGGAATATATACAATCTTAGGGATTTAGATTCTGCACCCAGTTTCCAAAGATGAAGGAAAATATTTCAAAATTTCCTCTTGGTTTTATAAATTTCCCATGACTAAGTATCTCCATACAGATCTTCTCCATTTGGAAAAAAAAAAAGGGGTGGTGGGGGTGGGAAACAACCTGGTCTTTAATTGTATTTTTGTTTTCTGGTTATGAAAACAAAAATACAATTATCTCGTATGAGATATCTCATACTTTATCTCATACGAGGCTCATAACCAGAAAACAAAAATAAAATTAAATTTCTGCAGGCTGATTGTGAAAAAGTTCAGGCAGTGAATACAATTTTGAAGAAGAAAATGAGCTTTGCCGATTATTCTATCACCCAGTGATAACTGGTCATAACCTTTTAATTAGTCATTAGCTATATACCTTTCCAGCTCTTACTGTGTGTGTGTGTGTGTGTGGGGGGGGTGTGTGTGTTTAATTTTATAAACAGCTTTTTTTTTTTACTGGTCAACATATCATAAAAGTTATATCTACTGCAATAGACTCTACTACTATTTTTTAAACTGCAAAATAATACTCTATATGTACTGCAGTGCAAACCCCACCCCATGCCAACCTCAGTGATGTTGTACATTTAAGGCATGTCTATTAAACAAGGCTGTGACAAACATCCTTACACACACATATCTCTGCAAGTTTGTATGATGATCCCCTCAGGATAAGTGGAATTTCAGAGTCAAATGGTATGCACATTGATGGTTTTGAAGCACGTTGCCAAATTGCTACTCAGAAAAATTTATTATTTTATGTTCCCATTAACGGGGTTTGAGGGGTGTGCCCTTCCCCACTTACTTGTCAGCTCTGGATATTACCAGTCACTTAACGCTTTTCAATCCTGTTGGTGAAAAGTAATCTCACGAGAGATGCGTATATTTACTTCTCTTTCCCCTGCCCTTTCCCCTGCCTTGAGAATTGTTTGTGAACTTGGTCATTTTCCTGTTGGGGTATTCTGTCCCTTCCTGATTGATTTTTAAGCTCTCTTTTTGTGTAAGAATATTAGCTCATGTGTCACTTGTTGCCAATAATGTCTCCTCTTCTCTTGACATTTGTCTTAAAAATTTACTGTGCTATTTTGCCTCTAAAAGTTTTAAATTTGTACTTAGTCAAGCTATCAGTACTTTTCTTTAGAATTTAGAATTTAGATTTTGCTTAGGAATAGTTTCTCCAAGTTAATACAATATGACTTTTTATTTTCTTGCAATACCTTTATGGTTTAGATCTTTAAACTATTTCAAAAATATCATTGTTACTTTCTTTTGAATGTCTAGACCATTATTTCAGTAACTTTATAAGACAAGGTGAATCTTAAAGGGATTTGGATGGCCCAAATTTGTATTTAAATCAGAGACAAATGCTCAGATTATCCAACCAAGGCTGCAAATGTGAGACCAATTTCTTCCCCTAACCCTGTATTTCATTTGGAAAAAAAAAAAATGTGGTTTTAATCTTTAGTTAAAATGTGGCTTTTGCCTGGATGTGGAATTTTTTTTTAAAAGGCCGTGTGGCATGAGTCATGTACCAAGAATTAACTCAAGGTTTCTTTGCCATCATGGTCACAAAGAAGAAAAAAAAATGCAAAACCCAGGGATAGCCCACTAAATATCCTTCCTACCTCCTTGACCCTTGTATAGAATAAAGGTGTTGCAGTTAGATGACAGGCTTTTCTCAATGGTTCCAGAGGCTGGTGTCAGGGAGGACAGATGGAGGGGTGGCCTGAGACTGACTGTCTTCATCCCTCCAACTTCAGTGCAGGCTGTTTCATATGGATAAAAATAAGCATTTCAAATATCTCACAGTTATTATTAGCAACATCTGAAGACTGTCACATGTCCATGGAGGCAGAAGCCAAAAAAACAAAGTCGGAATGTCAGCCCATCCACACACTAAAATTCTCAAGTCCTAGTTTGATCGGGTGGGTGGGTTTTTTAAGACACAAAGAGATCCTGTCCAGTAGAGAAATAGAAGATATTTTTATACCTTATCAATCATTTTCCCCAGTCTACTTAATTGTCCAAAGACCATTTGATGACATTTTGGAAAAATGAATGCAATAATAAATATACATGTATTCCAGCAATCCCAGATGTGTCCTTAGATTTGAGAATCCTTGCAATTGAGAATCCTGGCCACCAACCACAACTGAGCAGTCATCTCAGACCAGTCCTGGTGTCCTGGCAACCTTTCAAAAGGGCCCAGGAAAGGGATGGGTAAGAGGAAGAAAGGGACACCTGACTTCTCATTGAGACAACACGCCAGGTCTGATGGCATCCCCTGCATGCGAATGAGGCCAGACTCCAACTTTGCCCTGGGTTTACCAGATTTTAGTTATGAGATGTCCCTCAACAAACATTTCTCTTCCTACCCAAGACCAAGAAGGAGACATGAGGCAGACCCCTGTCCTGAAATCACAAAGAATGTTCTGGTAAGATAAATCTGGCTCTCCTAAGATTGTTTTAGGAGCTTGTGGGCCAGTGGTTTGATAAGATGCACATCTGGGCATCCCTAATTTTAGGGCTTCTGATTCATTGGTTCTGGATAGGCCTTGGAATCTTTATTTCATTTGGCTTCCCTGAAGCAGATGGTCTTCTCTGACTCTTTGAGAAACCAAGACTTCTACAGGGATCTATGTCCAGCTTAGTCACTAATTCTGACCAGTAGAAGGAGGGAACTTGGACAAAAGCTATAAATGCAAGAGAGAAAACACCTCCAAATGTTGTCTGCATTGCAGGTTTTCTAATTCACTTTGCTAAAGTTTGAACACAAAAAAGTCAAGCAGATGGACCATGAAGCACTCCCATGGCAGTTTGAGTGTTCTGCACTGCTTTCTACATTACTTAAACTTTGTAGCAAATCCACTCACCCTCCCATGCACTTCTATCCACATGGAAATAATATTCTGGCCTTTAGCAACCCTTATTTTTATTGGTCTCCAATTTTGAGACATATGAACATGTCAGGAATTCTGGCCTTTGAGGCTGGATCATGTGGCCATGAATTCACATCCTGGGCCTGGGAGGAGTGGGGAGTGAAGTCACTTTATATTTAATCTTTGATTTGCTATCGAACACATGCTTTCTTGCTCCGTGCCATTGAAGTGACTGTAGAATTGGCTGACAAGCTTATACCGGGGAGTTGGACTATCTGTGCATCTCCCCAGTGAATTTCTCAAAGCTCAGGTTCATGCTGAAGGGTGCGGGACATGTTTGTTGTTGTAAAAATTAGTAAGCCCAGGTCAGGGCAATTTCCAGGGACTGGATGCAATCCATGTAGTAATTTTATTAGAAACAGCATTTCTAGCATGAAATTATGGGTTATTCAAAAAATCACTCATCCCATTTTACTTCTGATAGCTGATTCTTTTCTGACATAGGTGGTTTTTGTTTTGGGTGGTTTTTTTGTTGTTGTTTTGTTTTGTTTTTTGCAACCCAATTAATGTGGGCAATCAGATGCACTTCAATATCAAATCCAGGATGGAAACAGTGGCAAAAAGAAAAAACTTGAAGTTCTGAGTATATCTCCAAAACCAGAACCAACAAAAATATTTTGCTGCTGATTAGCATCTTAATAAGATTGAATTTGAGCCTCCAACTCACCAGTTTTTAATTTGGCTCCAGATACTGCTTTTTTGCATATTACATTGCTTGACTGAAACAAAACAAGAAAAACTTTGAAGTGGCATTCCAGTTTGTGCCTTGTCCTGCTTCTCTAAAGTGGACATCACCCTGTCTCTCTCTTTCTCCTTGTTCTCAGTGCTGGAACGTTGCCTGTCACCTTCCGTTGCCTGGAAGAAAATCTGGGGATTGATAAGCGTGTGACTAGATTTGTCCTTCCTGTTGGAGCAACCATTAACATGGATGGTACAGCCCTTTACGAAGCCGTGGCCGCCATCTTTATAGCCCAAATGAACGGAGTTGTGCTGGATGGAGGACAGATTGTGACTGTAAGGTGAGGAGGGTGGGGTGAAATACAAAAACAATCTTCTACCCTGTTCCCCCTCCATACTAACTCCATGTGACAGAGGCCACTTGAATTTCATTTCTGCTGGTGGAAGACGATGAAGGTAATAAAATAAGAGGAATTATTGGCAGCCTTCACAGGGAAAAGATTGTGACAAGAAAAAAGACTCTTATTACTACCGCCTGTTTGTATTGCACACATCAACTTGCTTTAGAAATTGGATATTATTTGATTTTTAGCAATCCTGTGATGTAGGCAGGGTAATTTCCTTGCCCATTTAATAGACGAAGGAACTCAGGCACCAAGAGGCATGGTAGTTTGTCCATGGCTACAGCATGACTGTGAGTGAAGTCAGCATCAGTAACGATCTGGCAGGACTGTAACTGAGGCCGACATCAGCTGACTCTGGATCCAATTTTTGTTTCACTAAAATATACTCCCTCCAATAGTCCATCACCAGAGGGTGATGGCAGAAATGACAAAATACTGGAAGAGATTCCTCAATATGACATATAAGATTTTATTACAAATAAATAGCACATAGTTTTGCTTTTACTAAAGCGATTTTTATTCATGTGCATTCATCATTTTAAAAATTCAGAAGGAACATTTTCCTAAGAGATCGTTAAAAGCGCATTGCTTCATCATAAACTTAAAGATCACACCTACTAGCCAAGCCAACACTTCAGTTTCTTATTTATAGGTAAGTCATTGAAAATATCAGTCTTCAACCCATTCAATGTTATATAGACATTATAGCATGAAATGAAGCTCTTTGCAATCATCATTTTAATATTAGCACTCCCAACCCATCTAAACATTTCAATTAATCCAGAAGCCAATTTCTGTCTTAACTTATGTCATATCCCTGCTCTCAGTCTCAATTTCCTCATCTATAAATAAGGAAGGTATTCTGAATTTGGGGCTGAAAGTTGGTAGTTCATGGATGGACTCCCAGCCCAGAGTGTTGCTTTGTTTGCCTTGAAGTATGTTGTAAAAGATTAGAACTTCATCCTTTCATAAGACAGCTGCCCCTCAGTTTCCTACAGTCTCCCCTGCTCCCTATTATTATGCCTAGTCTGCTGCACCTGTCACCACAGCTTGACCCTTTAGGACATGGGAGTTTGTCAGTCTCGGACTCAACAGTTTATAAGTTTTATTTCCTCTCTCAGATTCTATAGAATCAGAAAACAGAGAGAGTAAGTGGGTCACATTCTGTGTGACAGATATACTTGTAGTAGAAAGAGAATTCCAAATATTAGAACAGCCCAGGCCTGGGTGATTCACTTCGGAAAATGAATGAGGTAGACACTGGAATACACTTTCATCCTCCATGATGATAACCACACCACTCTTTTGGTTCCTCTGAGGTGGCAGACTCTTTCCATACATTACTTTGAACATGCCCAGCAGTTCTGAAGAGACGGGATAGTCATTATTCTCATTTTACAGAGGAGGCATGTGAGGCTCAGAGAAATTATCTGACAAACCTAGGTCTCATGGCTGTGGGTGCCAGAGGCACAAGTCAAATGTCGATTCCACAGTTTACCTCTTCCAACCATAGGTCATTTCTGCTTTCTGACTGTGACTCAAAAAAATACATTAGAATGAAGTTTTTATTGACATTTTTTTCCGTTGGGCATTAGAAGAGGCAATATTTTTTGGTTCAAGCGAAGGCACTAGCCTCTTTCTCCCACTTCAAACCCCATGCAGCACTGTCAACCTCTGTATTAGAAACTTTGGTAATAAACTGATATCTGGTTGGCTCATGTTATTCAACAGTCTATTCTCCCGTAGACCCTTAGTGGGCTAGGCCCACTCTGAAGAAGGCCCACTTCTCTTAGGAAGCGATCTCTCCTAAAAGGCAGTGCCCATTTGGGTCTGATATCTCTACATGCTCAGATTGTTAAAAAGTCAAAGTCAGGGACTGCCCAGTGTCCTCTAATCATGTCCTCTGTGTGTTCTAGTGGCTGATACTGCCATGGAATGGCCACCTCAAAGCCTGTGCTTGATCTATCTAGCTCTGAGGTATTCATCCAGCTCAGAGACATTTTTGTAGAAACACACCTTTCTCCTCTCACCTTATAACCATTCCAGAAGATTTCATGAATATCCAATAGGCATCTGGGTTCACTTTAGCAACTAAGTCAGAAATAGAGAAAAGGTTCACCATGTTTAATACACATACACACACACACACACACACACACACACATAATACGAAAACATGAAGTAACAATCACATTTATTTAATCAGCTAGAATGTAAAATCTGAAACAAGAGGTTCTATTGCTAAATTATCTCACCTTATACATAGATAAGGAAACAGAGGCTCAGAGAATAGATCACACACAACCGTCTAGAGGAACAACTACAATTTAAGTTTCCAAATGCTGACATATACTTCCATTAATTAGAAATTTTAACTTGTGATCCTAGAAATAGCCCTAAAAAGTAGGGATTGGGTTCTATATTTTACAGATGGACAAAATGAAGCAGAGTAAGATGAGGTAACTGGCCCAGGATCTTACCGTTTGTAAGAGGCAGAAATGGGATTTGAACCCAGACCACCTCACTCTGGGGTTTGTGCTTTTAACCATTACACACACTGCCTCCACTATACTATACTGTTGGGTTGCAAAATAATAATTTTTATATGTAATATAATCTTCACAACTACCCCATGAATTATATACTATAAGGGAGCCTCAGTTTTCTCATCTGCATAATGGGAACAATAACAAATTCTAGGGTGGCTGAGAACACAGTGCCTGGCTCATAGTCACTTGTCAATAAGTGTTAGCTTCTGATGTTATTATTATTACTGATGTCAAAAATACTCCTAGAATATTAAAGAAAAATGTGGCAGTGACCTCATGAGTACCATGATGTTACTGACAATGGAAAACATACTTTAGGTCAGAAGATCAAGCCTTTCTACATTATGTCCTAACAGACATCACATGAGACTGCTAATTTCCCTTGCTTTAATTCTCAAAGATGAAAAGGGCTTCTTAATGAAGTCTTTTGCCAAGCAAAGGTAATTTCTGGTCCCTCGACTCTTGGTCAAGATGGTAACCATGTTTTCCATTAAGTTCCCACTATTAGATGGGAACTTAGAGATGGGAGAATGGACCCGTGAGTGATTGCATTTGTGCTTAAATTCCATAAATTTATCTACGCAGGGTTTGTTTTATAGTAACAGTGATACTACTGAGCATTTTCACTTGACAAAAGACGAGTTTGACCATACACATTTAAATCTCTGGCCTCTGGGTGAGTTCAGTCAAATCCTCCTAAATTGTAGACACCACAAGGACTACCTCTGGGCCACCCGCCATAGGTGTATATACTTCATACCTGCAATTTATTTAGAGGAAAATAGCCAAATCTGTATTCATGCTGTGCTTCCTAGTAAATTCTACATCCTCTCCTTTCACTGCATGTAGGAAAATAGCGATTAGGAATTCTCAGCATTATTATTAATTCATAGAATTTTCAATATAGGGAGAGATCAAGGCCATCAAGGGCCAGCATGGCATTGAAATCAAGCAGACCACTGTTCAAATCCCAGCAGACCATGTTAAAACTGTGTGACCTAAATTTCTCCACCCATCCTATCTATGTTTTCCTCATGGTGAAAGCAGGTGTTACCATATATTTCCCTTGCAGGGTTACTGTGAGGGTCTCCTCTGATATTGTGTGTCTAGTATCTTGACAGCTTCCAGGAACCCTAGAGAAGTGAGCCAGGGAGTGGAAGGCCAGGCAAAGCAGAAAGCAATGAGGCGATGCAGAGAAAATCACTTCCCAAGGAGCGCTTGCAGGGCTTAGAATTTCACAGACAGATACAATGCCCACGGGAGGGTGAGGGTAATATTAAGGTGGAGGAAAGAGGGGAAAGCAACTTCCAGGAAGAATTATCTTTATAAGACTTTGTCTCACACAACCAAAAGATAACCAGATAATTGGCCACAGTGCAAAGGGATGTGCAGGAGTGACTCAGAGCAACTGATGCTGTAAATTAAACAGTCAAGGTCAAGACTGTTGAAACTTCTGGGAGTTCCCCTTCCCTGGTGTTCTGTCTGTTTGGGAAATGGTTGAGAATTCCCATCTTCCAGCTCTTGGGGCTTTAGGGAAGTTTCCATTGCAAAGCAGCCTGGTCCTGTCCAGATTTCTTGATAAGAAAAGCAATTCACATTTACTGGGGGCGTTGCAATGTGCCTGACCTCTTCTAAGTGCTTTTCAATTTATTAGCTCCTGAAAGCTTCTGACCACCCCATGAGAGAGATACCATTCCTATCTCCTTTTTACAGATGAGAAATCAAGGCACAGAGAGGTTAAGTTGCCTGTAGTCATGTGGTTATTAAGTGGCAGAGCTAGAATTTGAACTCAGGTTGTTCAACTGCAGAACTTTCACTGATGAGCACTCCTTACTGTACCTCCAGTGACCCAGATGGACTCAAGGAAATTGGAGTTATCTGAGCTCTGACACCAGCTCCACATTGGTGGGGGGAGGAGAAAGGCATGGATGGGGTCTGTAGATCACACCTAGGGGAAGTATCTATGCAAGGATGGGCCTAAACCTGGGAAAGATGGCAATATGGGAAAAACAGCTCAAACCACAGGCTCTCCAGGGAACTTCATCTCCCCCAAACACATAAGACTAGGTATATTCAGGTCCCTCCTGATGACAAGACCTCAGGATCTGTGCTTGGTCACCTTGCTGGCATGGATTTAGTTGGAACAATTTGAGAGGCTGCCTCTCAGCTTATAAAATTTCTAGGATTTTTATAACCACAAAGAAAGCAGGCCCCCTTACCTTTTGGAACCCACAAAAACAACTTGGGAATCCATAGTTCCAAAGTACTCTTCCATTTTGATATGACAGCTTTGTATAAATGGCATCCAGAAAAGAAGAAAAAAAGAGCCACCGCCTTTTGCTGGACCACAGGAGACTCCCCCGGTGTCAGGACAGTGCACTTGAACACTAGATTAACCCTCTCCCAGAGACAAACTTCAGAATGGTGCTGGGTGTGCCCCTGGCATTGCTTGGAAAGAACTGATGAGATGCTTCAGAAAAGAAAGCATCCCTTTCTTTCATCATCATTTCTTGGCATCCTCTTTTGAATAATGTATTTTGCAGCCCATAGTGAGGCTTCCAGGCGCCTGATGCTTAGTGTCATTTGGAATCTGTTGATTTGTTCCTCTGATGTCCACTCAGTTGGGTCTGGATATTTGCTATTCTGAGTTCTCATGTTAACCTTGGCAATGGCCTTCTCAGAACCTTGCCACGTAGTCTCTGGTACTCACAGAGGCATAAAAGTGTAAGCAGAAATGAATGCAGTTGTATTCCCATGGGAGAATTAAGGGTGATTTGTTTTTCTTCTTTAATATTTCATTGCCTGCTTTTAGAGCCACACTTACCTTATTTGAGCCCTGTGATATATTAGACTAATTGGATAGCATGATGGGAATAAGGCTCCAATCCATGAATTCATAAGCTTACATCATAATTGAACAGAACCCAAATAGGCCTTAATCCTTAATTCCTGAGCCTTATTACTTTAGATTCCTCTCTTTCTTGGTGGACAGTGGGGGAGGGGTGGGGCTTGGGGGGATGAAATTTATGGCTGCAGGAAAATTAGAGCTTAAAATTGCCAGGGTTTGTTTTGCTAAGATTCTTTCCATTCCCATGACCTGGACTTCTCTGTTCTCATAGCCTCACGGCCACCCTGGCAAGTGTCGGCGCAGCCAGTATCCCCAGTGCTGGGCTGGTCACCATGCTCCTCATTCTGACAGCCGTGGGCCTGCCAACGGAGGACATCAGCCTGCTGGTGGCTGTGGACTGGCTGCTGTAAGTGCCTGTGGATGGGGTTCTGCTGGGACTGTGAGTACTGCCTCCCAGGGATGGACAGATGGCAAGGTTGCAGCCAATCCCCATGGCAGTGCCCTCACTCTTCCTCCCTCCTTCCCTCTCACATTTACTGGGTACTTATTTGAGAACCAAAGAAGAAAAAAATGAAATATTTGAAGGCCTCACAGTCTAGTGGAGGAATCAGATAAATTATAATGCAAAGTTAAAAGTACAGTAATAAGGAACCAGCTACTGATGCATTCAAAGAATCTCAGAACATTATATTGAATGAATAGAGCCAGACACAAAGGAATATGTACTGTATGATTCCATTTATGTGAAGCTCTAAGAAAAGACAATGTAACACATATCAATAGAAAGAGATCAGTTGGGGCTGGGCACTGTGGCTCACGCCTGTAATCCCAGCACTTTGGGAGGCCAAGGCAGGTGGATCATCTGAGGTCAGGAGTTGGAGACCACCCTGCCCAACATGGTGAAACCCCATCTCTACTAAAAATACAAAAAATTAGCCGGGAGTGGTGGCATGCGCCTGTAATCCCAACTACTCGGGAGGCTGAGGCAGAAGAATGGCTTGAACCAGGGAGGTGGAGGTTGCAGTGGGGCGAGACTGACCACTGCCCTCTAGCCTGGGGGACAGAGTGAACTTTTTCTCAAAATAATAAATAAATAAATAAAATAAAAAGAAAGAGATGAGGGGTTTCCTAGGGCCAGGTGTAGGGGCATAGAGATTAACTCGGAAGGAAACCTTTGGGAGTGACAGAAATGTTCCATATGCATAGATATGCACATGTGTCTACATTTGTCAAAACGCTTCAAACCATGCACTTAAAATGGGTACATTTTGTTGTATGTAAATTACACTTCAATAAAGTGATTAAAATATAGCACACACATAAAAGCACAGTGGTAGAGAGAGGCCCTCATCCCTGTCAAGCAGGGAAGGACAAAGCAGAGAATATCAAGAAACATGAAAATGAATTTGAGTGTTCACTAGGTGCCAGCTACTAGACCAAGCACTTTACATCTTCCTCTTTAACAACCTTGAAAGTTCCACGTTATTATTCCCACTTTACAGATGAGGACACTGAGGTTTGTAGAGGTAAAGGGACTTGGGAATGGACAGAGATTCAACCCTAGGTCGGCCTGCTTCTGGAGCCTACCAAATTCTTGTTTACGGTCACATTCAAGCTTCTAAAAGCAGTGTAGCTGAGCTGAATCATAACCAATAGGTAAAAGTTTCTCAGGTGTATGTAAGTAGAGGGGGAAACAGGACATTCCAATCAAGGCCAGCCTTCACAAAGGCAGTAAGGCTACCAGCAGTGCGAGGATGTACGAGTGGTACTCTTGGAGGCAGGGGGTAGTGAAAGATGATGAGCAAGATGGACAGCCTCCCATGCAGAGAAACTTGAACTTGACCATGTACGGTAGTTCAGCTACCTTTCCCAGTGAAGGACATTTTCCTCATGTGGAAGACTCACTGCCCATTCATAAAGGTGGGCAAGTCTAACCAGATGGTCCTTGATAGGCGGGTTGGAATGGATCCCCCTCTAAGTGCCCACCTGGGCTCTGATGTTCCGTGAGATGTACACTGATGGCTCCTGTCCAGCATTGGAGTTAAATGATAGGGTCTCCAGCAATGACAGCCTTCAATGTTAGAGGCACAGAGTGACAAGTGCTGGTCCAGGGGCCCAAGGCTAAAGTGCCCATGCTTATTTTTCAAACTACCTCACTTGGCAGTAGCAAATTTTCTGACATTTATTGGCATTGATTTTAAGAGCCAGAAACCACTTTTTTTTTTTTTTTTTTTTGAGATGGCATTTCATTCTGTCACCCAGGCTGGAGTACAATGGTGCAGTCTTGGCTCACTGCAATCTCTGCCTCCTGGGTTCAATCGATTCTCCTGCCTCAGCCTCTTCAGTAGCTGGGATTATAGGCATGCACCACCACACCTGGCTAATTTTTGTATTTTTAGTAGAGACAGGGTTTCACTATGCTGGCCAGGCTGGTCTCGAGCTCCTGACCTCAAGTGATCTGTCCACCTCAGCCTCCCACAGTGCTGGGATTACAGGCGTGAGCCACCGCACCTGGCCTCAGAAACCACATGTTATGGACTTGAGTTTGTTCCTCCTTCCTACCCCCTAGCCTTCCAAAGACAGAAAAATGCAAGTGGCTGAAGGGAAGACATCTGGGAAGGCTAGAAAGAAGCCTGGCCTCTCCATACAATGTGCCTGCTGTTGGTGCAGACAGCAGGGCTTAGGTTAGAAGTAAGAAGTGGCTCCCTGAACAGAATTGATTCAACTCAGGAGGGCTGCAAGGAAGGCCACGGATCTTCCTGATGGGTTCCTTCATCATCAGAAAATGCTCAGAAAATACCTTTAGCAGAAGGTGAAGAGCAAACAAAATAGCCTCATGTCTGTCTCTGCCAGTCTCTCGGGTGGTGGTCGTGGCGTCCTAACCTGCTAGCTTGGTTGTTCTCTGTGTCCTATGTTGGCCCCAAGGGGCAGCCTTTCTCATGACATCTGTTCAGACAAGGCAGCTGAGAGTCAATGGTGGTGTATGGGTGGGAAGAATTGTGAGAGAAGGGGATGAAGGAGACAAAGGAACGGGGTAGGCCATGGATGGAAGGGGGACAGAAGGGAAATGACATTGGCAGTGGTCTAGAGACAGAGCGCATAGTAGGGGCTCAATAACTGTGTACTACTACTCTTAACCACCTAGTTGCTGTGTGATAATTAGGGTCCTTCCACGTGAGAAAAAAGACAAAGGAAGCCATTTAAATTCTGCTGGCTTTCCCCATGACTTGTTGCTTACTGAAACCCTCGACTCTGCCTCTCAAGTCTTTTCAATGTGTGTCGTCACTGAGGGTCCCTCGCCTGCTGCAACAATATTGTCTTGTTTCTTCTTGGACTTATTTAAACCTCCATTAGAGACTCATCTTTTTTTTTTTTTTTTTGAGACAGAGTCTCACTCTGTCACCCAGGCTAGAGTGCAGTGGCGCGATCTCAGCTCACTGCAACCTCCACCTCCTGGGTTCAAGCAATTCTGCCTCAGCCTCCTGAGTAACTGGGACTCCAGGTGCGTGCCACCACACCCGGCTAATTTTTTGTATTTTAAGTACAGATGGGGTTTCACCATGTTAGCCAGGATGATCTCGATCTCTTTACCTGGTTATCTGCCTGCCTTGGCCTCCCAAAGTCCTGGGATTACAGGTGTGAGCCACCACGCCCGGCCGAGATTCATATTTTTAAAAATTATTATTATAGAGGTTGCCCCCCCCCCCATTATAATCCAAATGCCTTTGGGTGGAACAAATGCACTAATGTGATCAGGAATGTGAAAAAGGGGCTGATATTTGGTGGGTACCGTATGTCTTTACATGTGTCTCCATTTAATCCTTAAGGTGCCCTATGATGTATTTCCAGATGAGGAAACCAGGAGTCAGAAGGGTTGAGTCTCTTTCCTGATGCACAGCAGAGCTTGTATGGCCAGGTCAGGGTACTTCACCTAACTCCACACAGCCTCCTAATTTGTACTAAGCAGTTCTAACAGTGGGGAGGAGGAGCAGAGAGGCCCAGAGTTGGAAAGGCTGGAGAAGACACACTTATTAGGGCCACCCACTGGGCTATGGTTTGAGTATTTGTCCAGTCTAAAACTCATGTTGATGTTTAATTTCCATTGTAACAATATTAAGAGGTGGAACCTTTAAAAGGTAATTGTGCCATGAGCCTCCACCTGAGTGGGGTTGGTGCACTATGAAAGGGAGAGTTCAGCCCCTTCTTGCCCTCTCTTTACCTTTGTCTTTCTGCCTTCTGCTATGTCATGATGCAGAAAGAAGGCCCTTGCCAGATACCAGTGTCTTGATCTTGGACTTTCCAACCTCCAGAACTCTGAGCAAACAAATGTCTTTTCTTTATAAATTACCCAATCTCAGGTATTTTGTTATAGCAGCATAAACTAAGGCACACCTGATTCTGCATGCTGACCAGATAAATTGTTTTGACCCATTGTTTTCTTCTCTCAGCATGGAAATAAAACAAATAGCCTCAATGAGGACAAATGGGATACAATCAAGGTCTTGGCCACTCTTAGAATTCAAGTCCTCCAGCCCCAGTGGTTCTGCCAATGTGGGCCCTGGTCCTTCTTGGCATTTGTTTTCAAGCCTGTTGGATGCGAGTCACTTCATGAAACATTCAAAACCCTGCCTACTTCTGACCTAAATGTTAACAAATGAAATAGGAGGACTGGGTCCTCCCAGATCACCCCATGCAGGTGCTCACATGCTTACATTTGCAAAGGAAAGCAGAGTGTCCTAATTCCAGGGCTGAAGTGTGTCAGCAGGAGGGAGTTGGCTGAAATTTTTTTAAAAAAGGATGATACATTTGGATTAATTATATCGATGAAATCATGTAAGAGAAAACCCTATCCTGGGCTGGAGCTGGGAAGAAAGGAGCGAATGAAGAGCTGTTCTCCAGTTCTGTGGCTCTGATCTCAGGTGGCGGGAGAAGTGTGATCAAGAAAAAGAGAGTCTAAGAAGGAGGAGCTGTGGCTCTGAGCTCTGCAATTACTCTGTAGGACCTTGGGCAGGTGACTTTCTGAGCCTCAGCTACATCATATATAAAATGGGGACAATAACCTATCACTGTGGAAGCAAGAGTCTAGGTTCTATGCCTTTGAGTGTCCTTCCAGTTTTAAGACCTAGAGTAGCATTCTGCTGGGGATGAATGTTTGTATACAAATAAGCATGAGCATTCCTTTTAAGAGGAAAAAGAAACAGGAAAGGCAGAGGATCCTGGGAAAATGTGCATAGCAGTTTGTAGCTAGGTCAGATCTGCTTTGAATTAGTAATGGTGGCACATTCTCAACAGCAAGAGGAATTCACAACCAAGAGCAACTAGCTCTTGGTTGTGAGCTCTGTGGCTATTGGGTGCTCATTAGTGTGTAAGTGGTGGGGGCTAAGATGAGATGGGGTGCATGGGAGACTGGCCATTCCCTAGTTAAGTAGTCTATGGAGGAAAAGCAGAGAAAAGAAAAGAGGGTATTTTTTTTCCTCTTTAGCAAAGGTTTGTAAGCTTTCATAACTCTAGCAATTTTTCCATTTAAAACCAAACAAAGCCCACAGTGACATTTAATGTGTTACAGTGTTTGCCAACTGCTGGAGGCCAGCCAACCTTGTTACTGCCCTCTAAGCCCTGGATGGTTTTCAACAGTCAGGCTTAGCTGCTCTGTAAATGTCATGGTGAAAATCAAGATTCCGGAGCCCTGAAAATGCCGAGTCCTAGAGCACCAGATGGGTGGGACTGTTTAAAACCAGAACCTTCTCCTGGGTCCAAGAAGCCCTTTGTGTCAGGAGCCCTTGGCAGATATTTATGAGAGACCTCGCTGACACCTCAGAGTCTCTGAAGGAGGCAGGATGGAGTGATAAACAGGAGCCAATACCAGGAAGAGGTAATATATAACTGGGTCTGGCTACAGGTGGGAAAAGGAAAATCAAAATAAAGTGAAATCCAAGTAGACCTATGGCCCAGTTCTCACATAAGAATCTGCCAGTGAGATCTTTTCTGAACTTACATGTGCTAATTGGGGAATATAGTTGAGATGGCATTTAGAAGGAAGACCTCAAAGAGCCTCCACCCTCCAGGACTGCTCTGAAGCTCCTCGCATTAGCATTCCTCTCTGGAGGGAATAGAGCATTTGTTCTCAAACTCCAGCATGCACCAAAATCTCCCAGAAATTTATCTGAGGTGGGGCTGGAGAATTGGCACTTCTAACAAGTTCCCAGGTGATTCTGATGATGCAATCTTCAGGGACTCCCCCTTTCAGAAGCAGTGAACTAGAGATAGGGAAGAAAAACAGGGGTTTCTGATTGTGGGTATATGAGTACTTCTACTTTTTTCTGAGTAACTATTGACAGTTCATGCATCCCTTCAAAAAATAGATTGAAAGGATGCAGGATTCAAACAGCTAATACTTAGTGAGTGCCTCTTAAGTGTCAGACATTTACATGGGCTTCTTTAAAAGTCACAGCAAATTGTGAAGCAGCTAATAGTATTATCACTGTTGAGAAACAGGTTCAGAGAGAAGTAACTTATCCCAGTTTAGTGAATATTAAATGGCTGAACTGGGATTCAAATCCAGATGATCTGGATGTCCTTGGGTGTTTCAGGTGTGCTAATCTGAGCTCTGCTGTTTTAAAAATGTAAGACACATACATGTGCACGTACACACACACATGTGCGCACGCACACACACACGCATAACTCACTTATCCTCCACTCATATCTGGTGGAAAACAAAACTAATTCCTACATTAAGCTTTTCTTTTCATATATATATATATATATATATATATTTTTTTTTTTTTATTGCACTTTAGGTTCTGGGGTACATGTGCAGATCATGCAGGATTGTTGCATAGGTATACACATGGCAATGTGGTTTACTGCCTCCATCCCCCCGTCACCTATATCTGGCATTTCTCCCCATGTTATCCCTCTCCAACCTCCCTAACCCCCCGCTATCCCTCCCCTATTCCCCCTAACAGACCCCAGTGTGTGATGCTTCCCTCCCTGTGTCCACATGTTCTCATTGTTCAACACCTGCCTATGAGTGAGAACACGCGGTGTTTGATTTTCTGTTCTTGTGTCAGTTTGCTGAGAATGATGGTTTCCAGATTCATCCATGTCCCTATAAAGGGCACAAACTCATCGTTTCTTATGGCTGCATAGTATTCCATGGTGTATATGTGCCACATTTTCCCTGTCCAGTCTATCATCGATGGGCTTTTGGGTTGGTTCCAGGTCTTTGCTATTGTAAATAGTGCCACAGTGAACATACGTGTGCATGTGTCTTTATAATAGAATGATTTATAATCCTTTGGATATATACCCAGTAATGGATTTCTGGGTCAAATGGAATTTCTACTTCTAGGTCCTTGAGGAATCGCCACACTGTCTTCCACAATGGTTGAACTAATTTATACTCCCACCGACAGTGTAAAAGTGTTCCTATTTCTCCACATCCTCTCCAGCATCTGTTGTCTCCAGAGTTTTTAATGATTGCCATTCTAACTGGCGTGAGATGGTATCTCAATGTGGTTTTGATTTGCATTTCTCTAATGACCAGTGATGTTGAGCATATTTTCATATGTTTGTTGACCTCATATATGTCTTCTTTTGAAAATGTCTATTCATGTCCTTCACCCACTTTTGAATGGGTTTGTTGGCTTTTTTCTCGTAAATCTGTTTTAGTTCTTTATAGATTCTGGATATTAGCCCTTTGTCAGATGGGTAGATTGCAAAAGTTTTTTCCCATTCTGTTGGTTGCCAGTTCACTCTAATGATTGTTTCTTTTGCTGTGCAGAAGCTCTGGAGTTTAATCAGATCCCATTTGTCTAGTTTGGCTTTTGTTGCCAATGCTTTTGGTGTTTTAGTCATGAAGTCCTTGCCTATGCCTATGTCCTGAATGGTTTTGCCTAGATTTTCTTCTAGGGTTTTTATGGTGTTAGGTCTTATGTTTAAGTCTTTAATCCATCTGGAGTTAATTTTAGTGTAAGGTGTCAGGAAGGGGTCCACTTCCTGCTTTCTGCACATGGCTAACCAGTTTTCTCAACACCATTTATTAAACAGGGAATCCTTTCCCATTGCTTGTTTTTGTCAGGTTTGTCAAGGATCAGATGGTTGTAGATGTGTGGCATTGTCTCTGAGGCCTCTGTTCTGTTCCAGTGGTCCATATCTCTGTTTTGGTACCAGTACCATGCTGTTTTGATTCTTGTAGCCTTGTAATATAGTTTGAAGACAGGTCATGTGATGCCTCCAGCATTGTTCTATAGGTAGCTTGATGGGGATAGTGTTGAATCTATAAATTACTTTGGGCAGTATGGCCATTTTCACTATATTGATTCTTCCTAACCATGAGCATGGAATGTTTTTTCATCTGTTTGTGTCCTCTCATATTTCCTTGAGCAGTGGTTTGTAGTTCTCTTTGAAGAGGTCCTTTACATCTTTTGTTAGTTGTATTCCTAGGTATTTTATTCTCTTTGTAGCAATTGTGAATGGCAGTTCCCTCTTGATTTGGCTCTCTTTTAGTCTGTTATTTGTGTACAGGAACGCTTGTTATTTTTGCACATTGATTTTGTATCCTGAGACTTTACTGAAGTTGCTTATCAGTTTAAGGAGATTGTTCGAGACATTAAGCTTTTCTTTGACGATTTTAGGGGCTTATGTTTAGCTTAGTCTTTTGCTTTGATTTCCCACTTCCACTGAATTCTCTTATTTATATCTTATCTCCAGTCTACATCAACCTCACCATAGAATGTGGCCCCTTTTCCACTAAGTCCTTTCTCTCTCACCAAAGTGTCTCTGACTTAAGGCAGTATAATTGCAGATCAAGGCAGGTTGGGGGTAGGGCTCTAATTCTGCACAGCAAAATCATTTTTTCATATATCACAAAATAAATGTGTGTCCATAGAAAGGGAAGGACAAAATTCAAGAGTAATAAAATGAAAAAGAAGTCATCTCTGCTTCACCTACTGTTGAATTTCAAGTGCTATTTCACTGTTAATAATTTCAGGTAGCACAGAAATAAAATAAAAATTTAATGTTAAGCATTTCTTTTTTTTAAAAAATCTTTTAATATTCCCCACTCCTGGGAATTTCCCCCTGGGCCTCCTTGTTCTCCATCTTTGGATCTTTCCCGAGCTCTCTTGGACACCCCTCTCCTTTTCATCCATAAATTAATCTGGGCTCTCTGTGCCCCACTCCTCATCCTTCTAGATCATGCCCTGCAACCTGACTTTTTACCACCAAAATATCCAAGCAAATGTTTACTAAACAAAAACCAATTGTGTCTCTAGAGCTAATATGCTTTCAATTCTTAAACTCACAATCCATTCTGTTCCTTTCCCTTCCACATACTGACCTCCCCCACTCTCCTCTGCCCAGCCCATGCCATAAGTAAATAAAACATAGCTTCAGTCCTCAAGGAGCTTATAGTCTAGTAATGGGGTCAAGAAATCCCAATGGAGCCTGCTAGGTGCAAAAAGAAGAGTGTGGATAAGGTGTAGTGGAGGAATAAAAGAAAGAATGCTCTGATCCCCTTTTCACTTGGACTTAAAATGGTAATATAATGAGAAGCTTCTTCTGGGTCATATAAGCCTTTTATATGAAAGAGCCTTGGTGGGGGACCTCTTGGTTAAGAAGCACTCAATACATGTTAGCAGTTATTATCTTCTCAACATGCTTGTATCACAAGTATCACTCTCCATATGTTATGAATGAGAAAGCTGAAGAGGACAGGCTAAGAAATCTTTTCTGCTGGAGCCAGGATTGTCATGCAGGCTGGAATCCAGACTTTATGCTCTTAGCCAATATTTACATGGATCTCCTTTTCTTTCTTAACCCCATGTGGTTTAGCCCTTGAATGCCCAGAGCTGTGCCAGCCTTCCTCAGGTTTGGGGCCTCAGGTGACCCCTCTGCCACACCCTTCCCCTAAAGACAGTCCTTCAGCACCCTGCATCCTGAGAGGCAGGTGTTATGTTTTGTTTCCATCAATATTAAGTTGAATCATATGAAAATGCCAGTATTTGACCTTTTTATTGCAAAATAAATGACAATTTCATATGGTTCTACCCAATGCAAGACACCAGATGAATTGTGGGTGACCCAGCTCCCTCGGCCCTGTTCTTCTCTGTGAACCAGGGCTTCCAGACAATTTCACATTTACCTGCTAGAGGATTTAGACTGAGAGATGAAGATGAGAAAGACTACCTTGGTACTTGTTTTTCTTCCAGTCAACCAGACCCAGTGACTCAGTGCAAAATAACTCAGTCAAGCCCCTCTCTCACTTTTGGTTCCTGGTGACCTCTAAAGCATAGCCATGTCATCGTAGAAAACCCATGAAATGCAGGATCTGCTTCCATCTCCATCCCCTTCTTTCAGTCCTGACACACAGCATCAGACCCAAAGATGGCGTCACACTCTAAGTTGTTTTTTTACCAAGGCTTGAGGCTCCTGAGGTCAACACGAAAGACCAGGGTTTCCTGAGTGGTCAGGGATGATTGTTAGGGAAAATGAAACTTTGCCTGTGGAGGAACTTCCCACACATGGACCACAAATTCTCATGTCCTGCTCTGGGGCTGAGTTAAACTTCCCCAGAGTTGGTCAGACATTCCCCTGGCAGCCTCAAGGATGTTCTGCCTTGCAGCATTTTCAGAAAAGGAGACCCATGCAGTGCAGCCATGACCTACCTCCTGGCTGAGCATTCTGGGAAGATTCCCAGAATGCCTTGTGGCAGAGAAACCTGGCATGAGAGGGCTCTGATACTCTAGTTTAATCCAAATTAACAGCTTGCCGTTTAACAGATCCCCTTTAACCTGCCTTCTCACTTAGAAACCTATCTTCATAACCTTGCCTTTGAGTCCTTCCCTTCTGTAGTGATGGAATACAGTCCCTCCACCAAAGGAAATGGCCTTTATCTCCACTCTGGACTTCCCCTCCTCCCTGATCTTCCTAGGAACCTAACTTCATCAGTTATTCCCTCTTCTCTGTATCTTCAGTTACTTCTTCTCCACCAACATCTTCTCACGTTGATTTAAACATGTTCAAATATTCTACCTCTTAAAACAAAAATTTGATCTCCTTTCCATTTTTATCAGCCATTTCCTCTCCTTCCTTTCTCTATCAGTCATCTTGAATAAGCTAATTATATGTAATGTCCCCATTCCTTCACCTCACATTCAATTTTTTGCCTATAGTGAGCTGGCTTCTATCACTGCCTCTGTATTGAAACTGTCCTTGCCAGGCCAATAGTGACCTCATTGTTGTTAAAATCAAAAGACCTTTCTTACCCCCATCTCACTTGATCCCTAGATAATAATTAGCATTGTTTGCCGCACCCTTATTTTGGAAGCATACTTCCATTTACTTACGAAATGCCAAACTCTTCTAGTTTCCTTTCACTTTTGCAGGCTCTTATGTTGCCCATTCATTAAATGTTGGTTGACGTCAGTGTTCCAGCCTAGGTTGTCTGCTTTTTTCACTCTGCCTTCTCCCCCAAGGGTTAACTAAGCACCTCTGTGTTATCCTCAGCTGCCTCTATGGTATGAGTCCTTATTATGTGCATCTCAGATGTGAGATGTGTCTCCTGACGATCAGTTCATACTACCAGCTATCTGGGGGGGCATCTGCTCATAACTGAGTCACATGCTTCACCCTCAACATGTCCAAGCCAAAGCCAGAATCTTTCCCACTCTACTCGTCACACTTCCTACATATGGTTACACAATCTACTGGTTGCCCAAACCAGAAACCTGAGAGGAATTTTTGCCTCTTTTTTATTCCCTATGACCAATCAGTCTTCAAGTCCTGTAATTCTGTCTACTGAGTCTTGCTCAAATCCATCTTTCTCCAAACACACCATATCCTCACTAACTGGATTTCACTCTTTCAGGCTTATCTTTTTTAGTTCGTTCTTCACAATGGAACAAACATGGTATTTTCTTTCAATGGTTCTTCATTATACTTGGGATAAAGACTAACTCCTGAACTTGGCTGATAAGGCCATACATAATTGGTTCATTCTTATGTTCTGCATCTCTCACTATACTTGTTGGCCATCCTGAATTCATCTAAGTGTTCTTACCTCTTAGGTTTTATGCATATTATTTCTCTCATCTCTCTAGCTCATTTTCTTGGACGCATCCTTAGGGCTTAACTCAAAATACTTCTGCTTGAAGCTTTTTCTTATGACCCAAGTGTGATACAGTGTTCTACCTGCGTGACCCTGTAGCGCTCTGCACTTATTTCTGTTTGAACATTTATCTCACTGTAGTGGGGGAGATGGACAAATAAAGAGTACATGGGTTCTTGGGGAAATGGGAGTGTGAGAAGGGTTTTTACTGCCTAGGCAATTGGCATATGGCCTTGCACACTCTAAGATGCTCATTAAACATCTGTTGAATGAATAAATTCACTAACAAAGAACTCAGAAAGCATTAGGGTTGATGTTTTCTTTTTCTTTCTAGTTAGCTATTAACAGGTGTAAGAAAAGGAACACTTTCATGTTCATGTGCTCTTGTAACTTACAATGAGTACTGAAAGCATGTCTAATGTTTCTCTTATTTCACTTAATACAACCTCCTGTGAGGTTGGGATAAGCCTCATTCCTTTTTTCATGCTCAGGTGAAAAGAGATTTTCTCAAGTGAGAGTCAGAAGCCCTGGGTTAGCATTCTCACCCTAGGTTCAGGGCCCTTTCCATCTTGATTTGGCATCAAAAACATAAATAAATAAATAAATAAAAGCATCAATATGCTTTTATTCTTTTTTAAAAAATTATTTATTATTTATTCATTCATTCATTCATTTTTGAGACCAAGTCTTGCTCTGTCGCTCAGGCTGGAGTTCAGTGACACAATCTCAACTCACTGCAGCCTCTGCCTGCTGGGCTTAAATGATTCTCCTGCCTCAGCCTCCAAAGTAGCTGGAATTACAGGCATGCACCACCACGCCCAGGTAATTTTTGTATTTTTAGTAGAGACTGGGTTTAGTAGAGACCAGGATAGTCTCAAACTCCTGACCCTCAAGTATTCTGCCTACCTCAGCCTCCCAGAGTGCTGGAATTACAGGCGTGAGCCACTGCGTCCGGCCAGTCTGTTTTTAATTCTATACAACTCTGTCTTCCATTCATTCCTGTCCTAAAGGCTATTTCATTGACAAGAGTTCTTTTTCAAATTCAAGGAGATCTGCTGGCCTAGAAGAGATGTGGTGGTAAAAGAAAAATAATGTGTGGAAAGCTTACTCAGAAATCCTGTTCCAAAAACTTGGCTGCTTCAGTGGCTACTTCTGGAGAGGAAGGATTTGATATCAAAGGTTGAAGAAGCAGTAATGTGTAAACTTACATCAACAATTTGAGTGGAAATGGGTTTATTAAACTGAAAAGGTCATTAACCCTTTAGCATAGCATTTTATGCTTTTGTTCAGAAGATGGGTTGTGAGTGGACTTATTCACAAAAGGGAAGGACCCAGCACATAATGAGTGTCAACCTTGGGCTAGGAACTGAATTTCTCTTCCCCAAATTCTATAAAATATTAATAGTTATTTTGGCTACATGAGAAAAATTATAGTTGAGCAAGTGTCTTAATCTATCCAGACTGCTATAACAAAATACCATAGACCAGGTAGCTTATAAACAACAAAAGTTTATTTCTTACAATTCTGTGGAGGCTTGGAAGCCCAAGATCAAGGCACTGGCGATTTTGTGTCTGGTGAGGGCCTGCTTCCTCATAGACAGCTATCTTTTTCGCTCTAACCTCACATGGTAGAAGGACCAAAGAGTCTCTGTTGGGTCTCTTTTCTGAAGTCACTGGTTCCATTCATGAAGGCTCCATCCATGTGACCTAATCACCTCCCAACGGCTCCACCTCCAAATAGCATCACCTTGGAGATTGGGTTTCATCATATGAATTTTGTGGGACTGCAAACATTCAGATCACAGCAGTAAGTCATCCAGATCACACAGTTAGCAAGTGGCTAAGCTAGATTCAAAATCAAGGCTGTGTGGTTCTGGGATGCTTCTCAACATGTGGCAGATGGAGGATTCCGGAATGGTACTGCCTGTGTTCACATTTGCTGTATGCCTTTACTAGGATGTGGGACTTTGGGAAGCCACCTGATCTCTCCAGGCCTCAGTTCTGTCATCTAGTAAGTATCAGTAATAGTACCTCTTCAGAGTTATAGTGAGGATTAAATAAGGTAGTATCTGTAAATTATATATATATATATACATATATACATATATATATATATATATATATATATATTTTTTTTTTTTTTTTTTTTTTTTTGAGGCAGAATCTCATCTGTCCCCCAGGCTGGAGTGCAGTGGCATGATCTCGGCTCACTGCAACCTCAGTCTCCCAAGTTCAAGTGATTCTCCTGTCTCAGCCTCCCGAGTATCTGGGATTATAGGTGTATACCATCATGCCCGACTTATTTTGTGCTTTTAGTAGAGACGGGGTTTTACCTCATTAGCCAAGCTGGTCTCAAATGCCTAGCCTCAGGTGACACCCCCCACCTTGGCCTCCCAAAGTGCTGTGATACCAGGCGTGAGCCACCGTGCCCGGCCTATAAAGTCTATTCTTATACATAGTAAGTGTGATATAAATGTAAATGTCATCATCATTATCACTACCACCATCACCACCATTACCTTTGGTCTCTTTTTTTGCCAATAATGCAGATTATTCTGGGCTATAAGATCAATGGGTACTCAGAGTATTGCTCTGGAAGACTTTGGCATTCTTTCGAATTTTGCAATGGGTCAAAGGTATTGGATATGTAAACTAAAAAGTATCTGAGTCAGGTCTCAATCAATTTAGAAGTTTATTTTTCCAAGGTAAAAGACATACCCAGAAAAAAAAACACAGAATCACAGAAATAGTTTGTAGCCTGTACTTTTCTCCAATGGTGATTTTGAGGGCTTCCATATTTAAAGCGGAAAAGCAGACTGGAGGGAAAAAGGGAGAGTCTGGTCACATTACTGAATCCACGTGTTGGCAGGGAAAAGAAGCTGGTAAGGAATAGACAATGATGTATTTGTCTTGTGCTCAGTAAATCGGCACTTTACAGAAGATACGGTGAACAAAGAATAGTAGCTACCGGTGGAGATCTTTAACTATTAGATATCTGCTTAGGAACAGAAGGAAAGGAAGTTTCTTGCATAATTTAACTTTCAGCTTAATTTTTTTTTTTCATTTTGGCATAGTAAATTGGGGGCTGGAGTTTACTTTCCTTTCACAGATATATGACTCAGGATACATTCCAGGAGGGAATGAAAGTATAGTGGAGTAGCTCCAAACTAGACCACAACCGTATAATGGGCACATAGGTCAGCTAGTTAGTTGGGAGTTTTGCCATGGGAGTTGTGCTATAAATAGGGTTAATGTTTTCAGAGGGAGAGAGTAGCTTAACTAGCCATATTTGGATGAGCTACCTAGAAGCTGCCACAAATATATTTGATTGACTTGATATAATTTATAATATTAAAATCATACATTATAGATTAAATAATTTTTTGAGTTCTTATTAAATGTCTGGAAGCATGTAAGCACTTTGTTATCTTATTTAATCTTCACAACAACCTTATGTTTTGGAGATTTTTATTATTTTAATTTTATAAATGAGGCAACTAAGGCTCACAAATGTCAAGTATGATCAGGGTTGTCCCACAGGTAAGGGACATAGCTAGCATTTGAATCCAAATCAGGCTGCCTCTAACGTCTATGCTTTTTCCTAACTACTATCATGTATTCCTTCCAAAACCCACATACTGGGCTTCTTGGCAATCTATTCCAAGTGCCCGATTTTGTGGATAGCCTCCAAGACCCAGTCTTCATTCAGGTGTAGACTGATCACCCTGAGGCAGATTCTCCAAAGCAGAAGAGGCGCAAAAGCATTCTCAGATGGAAAGATGCCCACGAGAGTTAAACTCCAGCTCTGAGCACATTTTTTTCTACACATTTTCTTTCCAGTTGAAATTAGAAAGACCACCAGCTTATACCTTGCAAACAACTGGCCTTGCAAGGGAACCAGGCCAGACTCTTCCTAGTGCAGTGTCCTTAATATTCTCCAGTAAGAAATAGATTTGATAATAGCAACTAGAATTTATTTTGAGTCTTTGTTCCAAGAACAAATTAAGGTTTCTTCTTTGCCTGAAATGAATATTAGTTGAATTGAAAGCTAGAATGCCCTGGACTAAGACTGTCTCAGCAGCATCTTTACGTCTACTCCTTCATTTTAAACTTCTTTAAAACATTTTTTGTGGTTTTCCAGCACCCTTCCTTTTAAGACTTTGAATATCTGGTAAACATGGCCAAAAGGATTCTTCACACTGATTTGGCTTGAACTTGTGGTTGAGAGGACAAAACTTACTCTTAAGAATTTAATTAGCTTTCCGGGCACTGAATTTCTAAAAGAGAGAGTTATCAACCATCATATTTTTCAAGTCAAAACTTGCAGCACAAGATTGGGAAAAAGATTTTCTTAATATTCCCTGCTTCCTGAAACACTCTGGAAGATTTAAACTTTTTAGGTTAATAGAGCAAGATAAAGTATTTTGGTTTTTTTCAGGACATGCAGTCGTAACACATATTGGTCAATGAGAAAATTATGGCTGGATTTCTTATCTAACAGCTGTGTCTGTGTGTGAGGGGAAGGGGGTGGAGGGAGAAAGGAGGAGTTAGTTTCCATTCTTGCAAAAAGAATACATTTTCTACTATGAGAAAGTTCACAGGTGGTTAGTATTTCCAATAAAACTAGTAAGTAAGATAAGCAGAGATAGTGTACAGTCTTCAAAAACAGAACAGTTTAAATCAGGAGGGATTTCTGGACTCAGCTAGGTGTGTCTGGAGCCTGTGTACTAATTCTGATTTGGGGGGACACATTGTTTTTTTTTAATCCTTTCTTTCCTCCTCCTCCTCCTACTTTTCCTTTGCTACTGGTTATTGATGTTTACCATTTGTCAGACATTTTGCTAAGCACTTTACATACATTAACTCATTGAATTTTCACACTCTATGAGAGAAGTATAAGCACCATCTCCAAGTGACAAACAAGGAAGTCAAGGCTCATAAAGGTTAAGTAACTTGCCCCAGATCAGGCAGAGGAAAAGGTAGAGCCAGAACTCAACCCTATGATGTCTCTCTGACTCTAGACCTTGACTTCTCAACTACCACATAATACTGCTTCCTCACTGAGTCTTTTCTGTCTCTTTGTCCCCAGGGACAGGATGAGAACTTCAGTCAATGTTGTGGGTGACTCATTTGGGGCTGGGATAGTCTATCACCTCTCCAAGTCTGAGCTGGATACCATTGACTCCCAGCATCGAGTGCATGAAGATATTGAAATGACCAAGACTCAATCCATTTATGATGACATGAAGAACCATAGGGAAAGCAACTCTAATCAATGTGTCTATGCCGCACACAACTCTGTCATAGTAGATGAGTGCAAGGTACATTTCCCATTCATGGATATTGAGACTTGTATATAGTAGTGCATGCTCAATTTCTTAAAAACAAACAAACAAACAAACCCATAACGCCCTGCATGTATTATTGTCACATTTATTTTCCTAAAGAATCATGTAACCCAAGCTTCTGTGAGTCCCAGATCATCTAATTCTGTGTCTAACTTGGCAGGAAATCAGCAAGTCTGACAGTGAAAGAGTCAGTCAGTTGCTTATTTTATCCATGTGAACCATTCTGACTTCCCCATCCACCCCACTTGACTAATTTGACCAGTTACCTTGAATATTTTGCCCAAGAATTTGTGGTTTAGTAGAGCTTTGCTGATTTTGAAATACTTGATTCCTCAGATGAAGCATCAAGAGAACTTCCAAGCATCATCTGATGAACCTAGCACAGATATTCCTCCTTGCTATATATCACATATTGGTAAAAAATGTGCCCACATAACTTTACACAACTATTTTTTTCTTAATTATTTTTGTGGGAAAGGTGAATTTAGACCTGAGAGTACCTTGTTCCAAAAGTGAGTAAACAATTTCAAGTAAAGAACAGCTATCCTTCAGGACAATTATCCAGAAATGTCATTTTAAAAACATTACATCTCATCCACTGCCTGGCCGCGCCATCTTTCTGCAGCATGGATGTTCTGGGCTCTCCTCCAAGCTGTTGGGTGCTAATTCTTCAAGCCTGATGAGCTCTGTCTAAACTTCATTGTAACTAATCTGACATTGTCAAAGTCAGAGTGTCGTGACCAGAGTAAAGCAAACTTGGAGAAACCCTGGCAGGTGAGCAGAATCAAGTCTAGGGGTTGGTTTGCTAAAATGATTTCACACTGCAGCTGAGGACAGTCTGAACCCAGCCAGCGATCTCTGGTACCTTTTTGACATCTGCTGACAAGGTCACATTTAATGATTAATTTCTTCCTATATTATTTATGGGTCATTACAAATACATATCATACCATGGCTCTTGCTGGGCAACGAAGGGTGTGACAGAAGCAATTCTCTTTGCTGGATTGTAACATAGGTCCAGAATTCTAGTTGACTAGCACAGGCTTTTGCTTGTCCTCTCTACGTAGGACACATACGTGAGAGAACGAGGACTCTGATACAAATGAGGGAGGAAAACCACCCATCAAGAGGCGATTGCATAAATGTATTGATTGCCTCAGTGAAAATGATTCAAATTATTAGAAATTCAGATGTACCTAAAGAGCATAATCCATTCTCCTGGAAAGCTAGTGTTTCCCACATTTGAGTGAAGTGCTGGATTATTCCCCATCAAAATGTTAGTTTAAATCCACAAGGGTCAATAATCTTGTGAATGGCTCCATGTTCTGTTATATTTAAGTACTTATTGTGTGCCTTGTAAGGTTTGGTTGAGTGCCCCTGTCCCATTCCTGTAAGATCCTATATTTTGATTATTCATCAAGTATCTATTGAATGTCTATTATCTATAAAGCCATAAATTAGGCACTAGAGGACGACAAAAACAATGCACAGTGTTGTAATGGTGATAAGACTTGAACTCAAATTATTGCCATATGAGGAAAATTACATATAACAAAAAAATCACAATTTTTTAAAATTTCATAATTATATTTGAGAAGCATCCTAGTGGTTAATTGCATATGGCCCTTTTGGAGTTTCTCAAGAGGCTTCTTAATATTTTGTAGGACACTTTTTGAAAAAGAAGGTGTGTGGGCATGGAGATATCTTTAGATTTCAGACTTCCTATATTTGTTTTTGAAGGACATCAAACACATCAGGATAAATTTGCTTCATTTTTTAAAGCAAAATATTTCAAGCCCTATAGGGAAATGTTTGTGAATTATGCACATCAGTAGAAAGTAAGGTCATGAGGAGTAAGGCTCTGTCCCCAGTTATACTACTGTGACCCAGCACCTAAAACAGTGTCTGGCATGTTGTAGGAGGCTCAGTAAATATTTGTTGAATGTATCCTTTTAGCATCTTTAGTCCTTGCTATATTTCAGATAACCTTTTTGCCAGACAGTTCCATGGAGATAGTGGCTCAGTCTCTATAGCTAGCCAGCCAACCACCTGCAAACTCATTGGTTAATTAGCATTTAGGTGGACAATGGTCAAACTGAGCACGTCTTGAAGATGACGAATATAGCTCTATTGGTTTATCAACTATTTCAGCTGTTTACATTTGTAATGAAATGGTTGGGTTCAGCTCAGTGAAAGCTATTTGATCCTCAGCCTTCAGTAGGTAAAGCAAGTTGATTCTTCTCACTCTAAATCCGTTAACTGTGTTGATGCTGATGTAGGAAGGAGGCACCCAGAGCCATGGAGATGAATTTACACCCCCTCTAAGGATATCTGGGTCACATTTATTTATTCCTTTGAAATTCCTTATGGTTAATTCTGTCTCTCAATCTCCCAGTTTTTAACAACTGAGATGTCAGTGCTTGCTGCCAATGCCTTCCTCTTTTTCTTTTCTATTACCCAAGTATTTGGAGCAGAGAGGAGTGGGATGGGTTGAGTTGGGGAATGGAGTCCTAGCTTTCTTTAGCCCAGCCAAGAAAGGAAATGACAAAAAAGCTGCTGTCCCAGATACTTTTGAAACATAAGCCTCAGTATTTACAAACAGAAAAACAAAACAAAAACACTTCCCACCAAGCGCCATCTGGCTCTTCCAAAGGCACCACACTATGATTGATAATTTTGTACCACTGTTGATGTGGTTCATCACTGAGAGCCAAATAGGCACATTCAAGGTCATAGTGAACAGGCAACTTTCTCCAGGCAGACATTCTGTCCCTGGCAGTCTTTCTTGACAGTTCACTGAAAGGGGAAACAAATTTGCTGCAGCTCTGGTCAAAACTTTAACCATTTCAAGCATTGTTATGTCTTGTTGGTCTGTGTATTCAAACTCTTGCCTGGTAATAGTAGTTTGAAGTTACACGATAGTTTTTCAAGTTTAATCAGAATAACTGCATGTGGAACAGTCATTGCTAATTGCATGGTCTGTTTTTCTGAAAAAAAAAATAGGGGGGGCTAATAGGGATTGGATAAATGGTTTTTATTTTCCTTTGCTTGATTCGTTGAAGGGCACTTGGTTTTCTGTTCCTAGCATGTTGTATGTGGTCATGATGCATGCATTTCACTTCCACTTGGGTAAGAAGAAAGATTTCTTTCAAACATTGCTGTGTTTGTCATGTCTCCATATTCTAATGCTTTCATAAATCCAGTCTCTCCATTATGTGGAATATCAGTCGTGGGTTTAAGTTTGCACATGACGTTGAGGACAGTCAGACAGAAGGTAAGCTAGGAAAACTACTTAGAAGTGGAGGGGAAAACCTCCTATTCTGCATAAAGGTTCAGTTCACTTTGAGCCAGGGAAGCATAATATAGATGGTCTGGTAATTACATCTGATTATTAAATGTCTGCATTGAAGTAATTTAGGTAAACATTGCCATTGATCTCAGACTTTTAATTTCCCCTACTTTTCTCTTTAATTTTTAAAGCTGGGATAGCTTATTTGGCACAACTGAAATGTCATGATTTCTGATTTAAAAATTGGACATGTATGCCACCTACCTGGTGTCATTGCAACTGAACCTTTCACATGCATGAGTAGAACTAGATGCCTAGTTCTGAATTTCTTCCTCTGTGGTTGTATGGAGTAGCACATGAGCACTATATTTTAAGGACTGTGTTATTGTGTGATGGATCACTGGGTAGTTATACACTCCACAACATTAAAAACATAGAAGTTATTCCCCAAATTGCAAAGCAGCTTTAATACATTGATACTCCCAAGGCAAATATGGATTTTAAAAATTCTCAGATCACTGTTGAAACCCGAGACAGGTTCAAATTCAATTTTGAAAGAACTCTGTTTAAAACTAATATTTCAGTCATGTAGTATAACCTTGGATTTGGTGCTTCTCCACATAACCCACAGGGCTTTTTTCTGGTTCATGGCCTGTAAGCTGGATGTTGATGATAATTATTTTCAGGTAACTCTGGCAGCCAATGGAAAGTCAGCCGACTGCAGTGTTGAGGAAGAACCTTGGAAACGTGAGAAATAAGGATATGAGTCTCAGCAAATTCTTGAATAAACTCCCCAGCGTATCCTATGGTAAATGATGATATAAACAAGCTTTCTTTAAAAAGGAAAAAAAAGCATCTATTTCTATGTTTACTTAATCTGTTAGCTGAGGCTTAGAGGAGCTCTTGTGAGTCAGTGATGACAGGCACGGTGCTGTGTCTTTGCCAAATAATGCTTTATAACCGTCTAATTTTCTCACTTGTATTATTATTTGAATGGATGCTGCTGGAGGAATCAGTTTGAATTGAAGACACATTCTTGCCAGCTTCCCTGTTCTCCCAAGATGCAGAAACGTGGATGCTCTTTTCCCCAGGGGACATGCGTAAAGCAGCGTGGTACACTCCAGGGACTTGGGATAATGAGCAAACACACAGTGTATTATTCCTTAAAGTGTTCTCCATGCCTCACCTTGTTATGCACAAGAGATTCTGTTAAAAAGCCTCTAGAAGTAACTCCCCTTAAAATGTCTGATAGAGTTTGGACATAGGTTGATTAAAAGCAAACACCTGTCGTAGGGAATTTTGACAATTTATCTTCCATATACTCTTCAAGTAAAATGTTTCAGAGTGTTTTAGAGGAAGCCATGCTCTTAAAGGCAGCTGGTTAAAGGACCTCCTATGTCTCTGCCTTACCCTATGTAATCTGTGAGAACAATGATTTAAATTTCAAAGTATGTTTCATAATGCTCTCTAAATTTGATAATTGATTAGAAAGTATTTTATATGTAACCACTGTACATATTGACAAAATTAAGAGAGCACAGTCAACATAAAGTTTAGCCAGAGTTAAATATTCAAATTTATTTATGTTTGGTTTGCCTTCACCTGGTATAGTAAAATCAAGTGAGATTATTTGGTCTATGTTTTGCTTTGTTTAACCAAAAAGATTATTTTTTGAGTTTCTAATGAAAAAGACATTTTTAATCTGCAAATTGTTTCAGTCATCATCTCATCATCCTGGATGATCATTTTACTGTCCTAACACATGGAAGACACCTGTGTTGGCTGTGCCTCTTTTAATGTCATCTCTTGATGAAACAAAAACACTGGTGTTTATCTAATATGTAGAAAGGTTTTTGTTATCTTCTATCAAAGCACATAAAACCAGGTATAGGACACAGTTGGAAGCAGAGCCAGTCTTCCTCCTCAATCTTCTCAGTGGAAAGGAACAAAAAACAAACATCTGTGCAAAGCCCTATAAAAGTGACATTCCTGTGGCAGAGCCAAGGCAGCCTTGAACCATGATGTGGCAACAAAGGATGGCTCTGTCCCACTTCGCAGATGGAACCTTGTTTAAGACTGTGAAGTTTTAAGGAATAAATAATGTAATTGGTCTAGCACAGTATCTTGCATGCAATAGGCAGCCAACAAGTCCTTAATGATTGGTTACACAAGCTAAATTTTTAATGTCTCTACTATCCTTTTTTATTGAATAGCGCACAGTATTTTCCTAAGGTTGCTGGGTTTGGGAGTAAGCTTGGGACTTAAATCATTGAGAAATAAAGCACATTTGACTCTAAGAAGTATGTAGAACCTCGTTTATAGGGAGAGAGTCGGGTGTATTATATGAGACCAGCAGAGGGATGCTGAGATATTCATGGTTTATAGAACCCAAATTCTCTGAGATGAGGGTGTTTATGGACCTCAAATACTCTTTTTTATCTATTCCTTGTGACTTCTCTCTTCTAAATCAGATACCTTTGAAACATACAAGAGACATGAGATTCCAATTGTTTTTGTCTCCTAAACCCTAGTTATTTTTGGATAAGGATCACTACTGAACAGTATTAGGCAACTTTTCATTTTTGCTTTTTGAATGACATTGGTCTTTACTATCAGTAGATGGGCAGTTAACAGGGTGGTCAAGGGATATGCTCAAGTGTAGTAGCAGAAAATGCATTCTTTACAGCAAACTCTGTAGACCAAGGGGACCGTTCCTGGGTTTAGCTGTGAAACTGTTTAAGATTTTCTTTAAGTGGTGCTCCCAAGAGCTTTTTCATGGTAAGTCAGAGGCTCTAGGCAAAGTGTCTAGGAGCTCGTTGTTTTTGCTGTGGAAGGCCAACTTTGGCATTTATACATGGGCATGTTTCTCAAAGGAGTGGTCACAGGATTGTCTTCTCAAAACTCTGCTTGAAAACCTTTCTGGTGTGTTTTGTCTCCCACTTTTTCCTAGCTATCCTATTAGCATGTAAATATATCAGCAGATAATGTGTTTAGAGGAAACAAGGTACACAACTTCACAAAGCAAGTTTTTCTGGTTTGAGACTTACTGTATGTGGGAAGTCTCATGAGAATATACTGAGAAATCACATTCATCTGGAAATTCAGTAAGTCATATTAATAAACAGTTTCTTGAACTCAGGACTAGCCTGAAAATCCAAGATGTATGCAGAGTTGACATATGTCTATGTCCTCTGTTTTTTTCTTTTAGACCTCATTTATTTCTCCTATGCCATGCCTATTTGGGATTTTCTTTGCCCAGCATATGTGCCATAAACAGAACAAACGGATCCAGGGTATACCTCTAATAACCTTTATCTAAATAGAATACATTTAACCTGTCAATTATATGTATAGATTTTTCCTAATCGGTTCAACATAGATATGAATGCTTGTAGTAGTCTGTTACTGTTTGATAATGCATAAATGTTATATTTATGTACAGTTACAGCAGGCCAGAAACATACATACACTGCATCCTGTAAGGTCTGTAAATCAGGGCTTTGGCAATGCCATTTTCTTATAGACTCATTCACTTTTTTTAGGAATCAGGATCATTTCAAGAGAAAGCCAACTAAATAGACTTTAATCCTTCTCTTTCTCATACTTGTCCTTTGAGAAACTCAAGTGGAATCATCACTTAATTTTTTACTGAAATTCAGTGAATCAAATCCAGTCAGTGAGAATAATAGCTTACCTTGCAGGGTAATGCTTTATCTTAGATCTCTGGGGACATGTTTCCTATACAAAGAGCATCAGAAAATCAGGGCACCCATCTAGATCCTACAGATCTTCAACATAGGACTCTAGGTGATGAGATCTGAAATACATAGCTATCAGATTCAGTTTTTACTTCCTACTGAGGGTAGACACACAACCTATGATTTTGCTGCCTGCAGATATTACCATACCCTGTAAAAGGCAAATAGTTCTTTCTTCTCTCGAACCACTAGTCAGCCTGGATATTCATGAAAGCTGAAAGAAGGGTTGCCAAAAAATGCCTAGATCCTGGATTTAGACTCATGAAATATGAGAAAGGCTTAGGGAAAATTCAAATCATGGGGAGATTCCTGGTAGGTGATGCCAGGCATCCCAATGACCTGTTGATTAGAGAGTCTCTGGTCACTTTCCACTTGTGCATGGAGAAATATGTCATTTGCAAATGTATCTAGTCAAGAAGCTCTTTTGGAGTAAAGTGGTTGGGAATCTCATTTACTGGGTCTTCCAAAGGAAACCCAGTTCTGCCATGTTTCTGCAAATACTACACATCCCTTTGCTCTCAACAACAAAAGTTATGTTATAGTTTTTTACTTTTGTCAGAATCAAGGCTTCAGCTACCTGTGCAATATTCATGGAATGCAGCAATAAATCCAAGTAGCTATATCCATGCTCAGAGAGAATTCTCCATAGTTCTGACTCTTGAAAAACAAGTCTCATCAGCTCTCACCTGGTTTGATGATAAAAGTGCACAGCAGTTATACCTCAGTGGAAGTGGTTCTTCTCACTTAGCTGCTCTCTAACTCTTAGGTCTCTCCGGTTGTCTGAGCTGCTGGTTTGCTTTACTTAGTCTCTAACCAAACTTATTCCACACCAAGAAAAAGGACCAAATGAAATTTTCAGTTATTGTCATACTTGCTCTTTGAATAAGAATGCTGGAGTCTGGGTGCATAAGAAGACTAAGTTAAAGCAAACAGCCTGAAAGAATTCTGGAGTGAGAGTTTTGTAAGTCTAGTTGTCAAAGAAGATAAATGGTCTCAGTATCTGTAGTAATTTCTGGTTAAGCCTAGAAGGATCACTGAGTGCCAATCCAGGCAGGTGGCACTAGAGGCAGACTGTTCTCCAAGCATAGAGTGAGTTTCCAGCCGCTCATGAAACATTTGCTTATGTTTTTCCCTAAAAGAAAACCAAATTTTCTACTCCTTCTCCTCCTTTCCTATCATTCCACTTATTGTTGCTGCTTTCCCACCAGTCAGCTTAGTAACCATCACACAAGTTAGTGTGAGGCTTGGTTTTAGAATAGATAACAGACTCTTGATTAAATAGTATCCAACTTCATAGCATAACATAGCTAATTCAGGCAATGACATAGAGATGATAAGAAACAACATGGTTTGGTAGAGGGAACATTTGATTTAGACTCTGCCCATTTTTAACTGTATAACTTACACAAGTCACTTTATGTCCAAGCCTCATTTTCTCCCATATGAAAAGTGAAGGGGTTTGATTAAATGATTAAAATCCCCTTCCAGCCCTGTGAGCCCAATGTTTTATGATCTCGGCTTTGTTTCCTTCTTAAGAGGCTTCCTACTATAAAATGTGACCTATTTACATTTTAAGTTGAAGAAGCCCAAAATAATGAATAACCAATTTAGATTTTTCTCATCCCCTATGGGAGAAATTAAATTCAAGCCTCTATTCATTTGATGTTTTACAACAAGCTTGGAAGGTAGCCATATTCATTCACAGTTTGACGTTTTGAGACACCAATAAATATTTTTTAATAAAAGTTCCCTTTACCTAAACTCATCTTCCTAATAGAAGTAGTGATTTGGCTCAGGGAAAAATGCTTCCAGAGTCACCATAAGAGGACTAGATGAACCTGTAGCCTCACTCAAGCTCTTGTATCATTCCTGCTGTAGCAACAGAGCCCACTCTGAATACCCAAAACACAATTTTCTCCAACAGTCCTAATTGCCAAGCCAGTATGGGGATTTGAGAGCCTTTGGCAAATAACCTTGAACACTTAAGAAATTTGGTGCAAGACTTACACAATCACGACAACTGTTTGTAAATATCTTCCCTTCTCTACCAGTATGTAGATATGCACATCCATTCACAAGTAAGCCCGCAGATTCATTTTCACACTTTCCTCTTGGTTTGTTTTTATCACGGGCATCACAAATCAGGATGAGACAATCTAACTTAGAAGAATGGAATTTTCTGACTATCATTGCCCTCTTCAAGGTCTGATGAGTTTTGGGGGTGGGTGAGATACAATGCATGCTCTACAAGGTGCATGCCACCAGCCATGATCTTGCACTTTCTGGGACTGCTGCAATGGGCCATGGCTGGCACTTTTGCTCTTTGTCCAAACTTCTGCTAAGTAGACTAGAGTTGGTATTTATTGTGTTGTGAACTCCTTTATTGCTAGAGAAGACTTTAGCTCTTCAATATTTGCAGGGGCAAGATGTAAAGCTAGAACTAAAAGGATTGGGTTTTGTTTGTTGGCTGGTTTTTTCCCATTAGTGCCAAAAACCTGATGCAAAGGCAGCAAGATGAGCATAATTTCTTCACTGACCCAGATAAGAACCTGTAGAAAGTGAGAATGCCCCTAAGCCCCTATTTCATTTATCCTAAACCATATCAGTTTTCTATGTCCAGCCTTGCTTCACTTTCCAACCTTCAGGCCAAATATTCATTTTACTATTTTACAAAGTCCTTCTGGTTTTTACACAGGGCCTTTTTGTGCTGAGAATAAAACCTGCTATTGGAACAGACTTCACTGCTTTATAGAGTCAGCAGTTGACCTAGAGAGTGGGTAGCAACAGGTCCTCAGTTCCTCTAGAGACACCCCCAATCCTTGGGTGAGTGTTAGAACCAGACAACTGACTGTTACCCTTGTCATCATCTCCTGTGGAGGTGGAGATGATGCAGTCAGAGCCTCACTCCTTCTGGGGCATTATTTCTTCTCATGGCAACCATTCTGCCTGCCTGGAAACAGCCTGTTGCCTTTGGTTGGGGGAAAATACACACACTAGCCAAGGAAGTTGGTCCAGCACATCTCCGAGGTTTCTCCCTCATGGACCCATGGAGCGAATTCCCTGAGATACATGATCAGAAAGTTGGCTGTCTGGTGGTTTAATACTCCATAAGAGTTACTTCACTTATAGAAACTCGTCCTTTGGCATCTAGATTTTTCTACAAATCACCTTAACTCCCTCCCTTCATCCTTCTCTTGGAAAAACCTCAGCACTGCATCTCCATGTTGCACAACACAGATCAGATTATCTGGTCACTATAGAGATTTGTATATAAAAAAACTACTTTTTTGAGGATTTTTGTATATTGTTTTTCTATTTGTTTTCTACAGCTTGAGGAGAGAGCTGGCAAACTGTGAATCTAACTTGATCTTGTTGCCAGCAGATATATTTTGGCTTCCTGGTAAGAGTCTGTGTTACCAGGGATAATATATTGCCCTCTGATCAGTATTGCACCCTAAAGCCACAAATTCCTCCAGCCCAGTCTTACATTTTTTTAAACAAATCCCCTAGCTTGTTTGCTATTATTTATAAAGAGCATTAGAAAATGTATTTATAGACCTGGATATTATATGTTTCATATTAATTTATCCTTTAATAATGTTATAGGTTTGTAACTATTCATCAGAAATTATAAAGAACTCAGTGTAGACTGAATTAATCTATTTAGTATCTGTAATTTTGCAGACATATTTTCTTATGGTATTTTCTATATAACCAGACATGTAGAATGATAACTAATTAGAGCACAAGAAGTTTCTTCAGCAATTTAGAGCTATCAATTGTTTCCTGACTATATAGTCACATTTGACAAATTTAAGAACCCAGTCCTTAGTGATGCAATAAACAAAATGAACCATTAAGAACAAGGAATTGCTTAAATCCCTTAGCTGGTTGGGATATGCATCTAAACAATTCATCTTTTTAACTCAAGGAATGGTGCTGATTTTTAAAATTTTTGACACCAGGCCCTGTTTTTCCAGCTGAGCATTCTAATTTTGCTTTTCTCTGAGATTATCAAAGACAAGGTGTTAATAGTAGGATCATTTCTAGATCAGAATGTTTCATACCTTCCTAAATGTTTGTGTGAAAATTGGCTTAGGAAAACTTTGAGTAGCAGAGACTGAAGATGAGTGCTAGAGATGAAATCCGGACACATTTGTTGCAGTTAATTCTTGCCTAGAAAATTGGCAGTAAATGTCACATTGTTATGTGAATTGAGCACATATTTTTAAAGAAAGTTTAAAAATTATTTAGAACCAGCTATGAGGCAATACTGTATCACTGGGGGCTGGAAATGGGGGCTTAGAATCATACTGAAATTGTTAAGAAGCAGCCCAGGTAGTTTCTGTCCTCAGGTGAATAACAGACTATGTAACTTCCCCGAAAGGTAAAACAATAGCCACTGCAAAGACGAGGTGTCTTCCTTCCACCAAATATACTTTCTGAGATGGTGGTAGGGCTAGTATTTTTATCGTGGTTTAAAAAGTAGTCAGTTACATAGAAAGCATATTGGTATGTATTTGAACCTGCTCTTCATTAAACAAACAGATTAGATGTACCCTCAACTGGCAATAATTGTATCTATTTTCAAGTACAGCTAGCTGTCAAAGCATGACGTTCTTGTGTGTACACACTGACCTTGGTTCATGCATGAAGAACAGTGCCTATGCACTTTGTGTAGCTATAATGTAGGGATCTAGGTGTAATTTCAGTGAAATGGTGTATAGATGTATTGTAATTTAATGTATATGTTATTTTTGGCTATTCATCTAAATGCAGTAGACATGTTGATCAGTGTTTTGCCAACCCTCTTTTCCTTCTTAGATAACTAGCCGTGAAGCATTTCTCCTCTTTCTCAGTGTGGTTTGGGGATATATATGAGTGAAGAGTTTATCTATAAATCCTCTGTACTGATGATTGTTTGAAAGTCTGTGTGTGTCCAGCACCTTTGTAAATACGCAATTCAGAGCAGGGATGGGCTGGGTGTGTGTCCTGGTTCTTAGTGAAAGATCATCTCATGTTTGTATAATACATGATGAATGCAACTGTGGAACTTTTGAGTACCTAGGCTTAGGTAGGTTTAGAATGAGAACATTCATCTACAGTCCTCCTTTGCTTGGTGGATTGGGCTTAGAGAGACAAAAAGTTAATCTGCCCCTCTTCATATTAGCATCATGTCTTTAGAGAAAGGTCAGCCTCTCTGGTTGCCAAATACTCATCACGATGCTCATGACTGAAAAGTCCTGAAAGTTCAAAAAGCCGTTGGCTTTTTGAGTCAAGGTAGAGGAAAAACATTTGCTGACTAACTAACTGCAAATGGACATGCAGGTGAAACCCCACAGAAGCACAGTTCTGGCTGTGAACTTCACAGTTGTCTGCAAAAACGCAGAGCACTAGAAGCACGGGAATAGTCAGTGTACAGCTTAGGGGTTTGTAGAGGGGCAACCAATGAAGCACAGGTCCCACATATGTGAGGGAGTATGACCTCCTCTACCTAGTATGTTCTGTGTGCATGTTTTGAATGACTGAAGATGGGATTAACTAATGCAAATATACACTTGCCTACTAAAACACACATTCTCACATTCTGTACAATTATCACTAAAAACAATGCAGTGAGATCTATAGTTCCCATAACCCCTTTCTCCTCCCCCAAGGAAGAGAAGAAATAGCCATGTGCTGTAGGGAACTCTGAGTGCCCTACTCTTTTCACAAGAAGGGTGAAGCCTATGATATCATCAGGGGCGTGAAGCACATTAATTTGTAGTGGCTTTTTCATATGAAGATATACGGTGGACAGGCTAATTTTTCCTTGCAAATGTGGTTTCTTCAACTCTTTTCAAATTTAGGATGGAATACTCACTGAAAGAAAACTGGCTTTATGCAGGATTGTCTTCGAAAATTCTTGTATGTCCAGAACGAAAGACAAAAATAATTGTATTCCTCACACTCACAATCCCCATTGGTCTGAAGTCACGTAGCACACAGCATCTATAGCACATAGTGTTCAAAGACTAATGAATACAAAAAGATAAAATCTTCAACTAATTTTTGAATTGTTTCTCATATATGGTACTAGAAAATGCCTTGTTGATGAAGCACATTTTGGGTAGTTGAGGTCTTTTGTTTTCGCCTTTAGCTTTCTAAGCTTTCTTACGATGTGGACTGATTACTGTAACATTTCATGTGTAAAATAACTGGATATTCTTTATATGCTGGAAATAACCTGTGAATCCAATATTTCACTAAGTGTTTTAACTTCTGTGTATATATCTCTCATCAATAAATGTGGATTCCAGTTTCTTTGGTTGTTGCCTCTTCTTTAATTCCCATTTTAGACTAATTGTTGGTTACATACTAGTGTTCCTTTTGTTGAAACTTATGATTTGATGCCTACAATGTTAAAATGAATATTTTCTAGGAGGCCTAAATATATATTGGAGTTACATCTTGCGATCTAAAGTTAGTGAGTTGGACTAAATGCTGTATAATCAATGAATCAGCCAGTATGGGGTAGCCCCCAAAGCTCAGGGCCTTAAAACAACCAAAGTGTATTTCTTATTCATGTGACATGTCCATTACCAGTTGGCTGGGAGACTACTCTGTGCTATCCTCACTCAGGATGTATGAGGGAGATTCCATCTCCCTGCTGCTGCAGCTGCCAGTGCAGGAAGAGGAACATGGCAAATGTTACGTGGATTCTTACAGCTTCCCCTGAATGTATGTACCTCACTTCTGCTCGTATTTCAAGGACCAAAGCAATTCACATAACTCCATCTAACTTCAAGAAAAGAAGGAAGTGCAACCTCACCAGATTTACAGGAAGAAAATTGGAAATAGTTGGTGAATAGCTCTAATGACTATCAGGCCATTGAAATCTTTTAAATCATTCATAAAGGATAGTATACAAACATTTCATTTCTCAACAAGTTCAACATAGCAAGTTTTCCCCTAGCAAGTTTTCCCCCTCAGTATTGGAAAGATAATGACCATGGAAGTAAGGGGCAAGTATTAGGTGGTGATGCTGTAGAAATAAAATGCATGCTCTTCAACAGCAGGATCACACACAGCATGGTGGGATTCTGATGAACTGAAAGGTACGTGTCCAGGAACAGAGACTCACAGAGAGAGCGGCAGACTCTTGTGTCACACTCTAGGGCACCCACTGGTAGATGGACTGGATTAGTTGAATTGTTCTATCTCATTCTATTTTGGGGGTAAAGGAGGCAAATACTTGATTTTAAGTAAAATACATAAATGTGATACACCACAATTCTTTTCACCACTGTCGGTAATTTATTAAAATATTGAAAATGGACACTTCGTTTGAAAAGACACATTTTCTTCTTCCCTTAGAGCCAGGTCTACATCCCATCCACGTTCAAAACGTTATTAAAATCATAATTGCAGAAAATATGCTCACTAGTAAATCTCTGAGCTGCCATTTTATTTTAAGATAGCAAAAAGCCACAAATTAGAGTTAAGATAAACTTCTTAATGCTTTAGTATGTATACTGTTAGGTCCAAATCAGCCACTCCTGCCAAAGGCAACATAGCCAGAGAAAGATTTGACTTTGCTCGCTCAAGGAGTATGATTTCCCTGTTTTTCTGGATCAGAGGTGTTTAATCCAACCCTTGTGAGGGCCAGCTAAATGTTGCTTTTAATTACTGTTTCATGAAAACGAAAAATAAAAAGGAATTTACAGGGGTGAGTAGGGAAAGAGTAATTGTGGACTGAGAGTTATGACACAGGAATTCTGTCTCCACTCAGTCACTGAAGGGTCATACGGATGTGGCTGAATGTCTTTCCAATTTGGAAGTCATCTTGGCTTACATAAAATGAGGGGTTTCCACTAGGTCTCTTCTAAGCTTTTGAACTCTGAAATTTGAATTCTCTTACCCAGGTAGGTCATCATGACTACAGATTTATTTCTATTTTCTAATCTTACTATCTTAACATAATATCTCATACCTACAAAAAAATCTCTGTGACCTGTATCTCGGTCTTATGCCACATGAGATACTAGCCCACAAGCCCATTACCCAGTGCAGGAGCTGCAGGGCATCGCCAACAGCATTTCTTCACCCTGTGCCCCTCCCTTACCTTGTTCTCACGCTTTACTTTCCAGATGAAGCTGCTACTTGCAATTTTGTATTTATAATTTCCCTGTTTTCTTTTCTACCCCCCACCTAGGTGTATGCAAACCAGCTTTGCTTATTTTTGAGCTTTATAAAAAGAGTGCCATAACGCATGTAGTCTTTTTGAACTGCTCTTTTTCTATTCAACATTGTGTCTCTCAGTCCATCCGTGTTGTTTCAAGTAGCTGTGGTTTGTTCATTACATGGTTGTGTAACAGCATGATAGCATGTGAAATATGCCATGTTTTGTTTATTCATTTTTTTGGACAGTGGACCTGTGCTCTTTTCCGGGTGTTTTCCTGTGTTGAGCAGAGCTTCTATGAACATTGTCATCTATGTCTCCTGTGTATATGACCCACGACGCTTTAGTGCATGTGCTCCAAATTTTTAAAAAGTATATGTACGTGACTGAAAAGTTCCTGTTCAAATCTGCCCATTTGTCCATAGCCCCATCAGTGAGTCCACTTGTGAACCATTTGGTACCCCTAATAATTCATATACTGCTAGTATTCCCCAAGTGATCCATACACTGCTAATAATCCCCTAGTGATTCACATACTGCTAGTAATACCCAGGTGATCCATACACTGCTAGTCCCCAGGCGATCCGTGTACTGCTAGTAATAATCCCCAGGTGATCCATGCACCACTAGTAATCCCCAGGTGATCCATGCACTGCTAGTCCCCAGGTGATCCGTGTACTGCTAGTAATAATCCCTAGGTGATCCATGCACCACTAGTAATTCCCAGGTGATCCACGCACTGCTAGAAATCCCCAGGTGATCCATGCACTGCTAGTAATCCCTAGGTGATCCATACATTACTGGCTGTGTTATGGGTCCATCTTCCCAACAGGGATACTGAGATAAGCAAAATCAGACCATTTTCAGGAGGGGGAGTATAAAATGCAAGGCTGAGGCCTTCTTTCTTCAGGCTCAAATGATGAGGCCTTTGAGCACAGATCTGATGGAAGCAAAACAGAGCCCACTTCATTGTTGATCTCTTAAGGACCAATATAATGTGTGAGGCCCATCAGGCTCTAACTGACATCAGTGGGCTGTTTGCTTTGATGTGAGTTGCAATTTGACAGAAGAAATTACAGGAAGTCGCAAAAAAGTCTCTCTACCTACCCCAAGAACTGCCAGGAGCTCCTTCAGCTACATCCCCCAACTTAGTTCTGGCTGTGAGAGCCCCATAGACTGAGTGCTTTATCAACTACAGAAAGCAATGCCTTGTGGTTGAGAAGGCTAGAAGTCTAAGATCAGTGTGGCAGCATGGTCTTTTCTGGGGAGGGCACTTTTCTGGTTTCACCTCTCCTTATATCCTCACATGGCAGAAAGAGGGCAGGGGAGCTATCTGGGGTCACTTTTACAAAGGCTCTAATCCCATTTGTGAGAAATCTATCCTCATGACCTAATCACTTCCCAAAGGCCCACCTCTCAATCCTATCACCTTGAGGGTTCGGATTTCAACTCATCGATTTTGGGGTAAAAACAAACATTCAGTCAATTGCAACCCCCTGCCTATGATGGAGGACTGTAGAACCACAAAGGGCAACGCCTGTAAAGAGGGTGAACTATGTGGCCTGCCATCTAAGTCACTGCCCTTGTGTGGGCACCTCCTTCCAGATACAGTGACGTAAACAGAATGCCAGTGTTTCGTACGTCAAAGAACCACAGGTGAGAGAGGGTTCAGGCACCTCCAGGAGAGCTTTCATGAGAAGCTTTCCCACTTGTCACCTCTCAGCCCAGACAGGAAGGTGTGGGTGGAGATGCCCACACGTTTGACAGGGGTTGAGCAAGGAGAGAAGACTGTGGAGTCCCTGGCGAAAACACAAATGTTTTTAGCTCAATAATTCTTCTTTCTGGTAAGTTCAATTAATTCATTCTTCCACTGAGGTGGAAGAATGAGAGATCACATTTAATTTCCATGTTATCCTAAGAAAAACTGAGCCACAGAGTCAGGCTCAAATTCCAGAGTGTAGACTGGGTCCACACAGCTTGTCCAAAAAGCGTATTAAAAGAGTAAAGCCATCTAATGAAAATACTGTTTTTACTCTCAAACATTTAAAAGCAGCAACGTCAAACTCTGAAGAATTCCATAAAGCAGATAAATAAAACATTATTTCACTGTTCTCCCTTTCCTTTTTACCAGCCAAATGAATATGTAAAACCTCAACATCTTTTTGTGTCTGTTATTTGGGGTGATCAGATTTTAGCCTTCCAAATATTGTCTGGAAAAATCTAGTGGCTGCCAGTTAAGGAAAAAAGGGCAAATTTAGAATTGCAGTCATCTGTTCCTCACTCCTTTTGTTGAGTGACCTTGCTCCCCCTGGAATTCTCCAACAGCTTCTGTCACTTCTCAGATGTTTTCCAGTCCTGAATAACACGCTGCTCACAAAGGGAGGAGCCGTAGAATTTCCCAACTGCCTTCCTCTGAGTGAACAGTTCCGTTGGAACATCTTCCTCCACCGGATCCCAAACTTTCCTTTCAACTTGGCGACGAAGACAGACTGCATTCCAGATTATAAAGCCAGATTGTTAGCGCATGCTTTTTTGCAGATGAGGAAACAGATACCCTAGTTTAAACAAACTAGAGATAACTCAGTTACAAACCAAGGTTAAGTCCTGGTTCCATCCCTTTCCTAGCTATGGGTGATTGGATTGTTAACTTAGCCTCAATTGCCTCATCTGTAGAATGGGGCTAATCATGCCTATGAGGCAGAGGTTTTCATATGAGAACATTCATAAAGTAGTTAGCACTGTACTTGGCAAATAGTAATGGTTCAGTCAGTGATAGCTACCACCATCATCCTCGTGATCATCCTCATCATCACTATTTTCCTCCTCAGCATTACCAATCATCACCTTTTTGTGACCCAGCTGGAAGAAGTCATGCCTCCTCTTTCCTAATTTGGCCTTTTCCAACCATATCACATGGAGACCAGCACGTAACCCAAAGTTCAGCTGCCCTCCCCCAAATCTGAGCTTTGTTAGTAGACCATGATCTTTCCTGACCCAGCCTGGGATAACCCCTCCTTTATTGTAGAGGAGGTTCATGGGCATTACGAGTTTGCATTATGTGATATTCCAGATGTCTTCTGTTACTTGCCATGTCTCAGGCTTAGCAGTGAGGGAAGGCACTGCATTTCTTCAGGGAAATGAAGGGAGTTTCAGCCTGACCCAAGTGGCCTCTCACTGAGATGGGAGCCTGAGCTGGCCCTTCCAGAGGGAAACAGGACATCCAGAAATGAAGCAATTCTTTTCCTTATTGGAGGAGTCCCTCAGGGAGTCCCCAGCTCACAGCCTTGCATGGACTAGCTGAGATAAATGTCATGAGAAAGTCCATTTCTGTGGAATGTACCCACCCAGCAGAACCCTCCAGAATGCCGTTAGTTCATCAATTCCCAGCAGCTCTCTTTCCCATCATCCCTTTATTCTTTGCCCTGTGTTCCTTCACAAATGATGCTTGCCTTCTCCCCCCAGCACTTCCAAGAGCACATCTCAGGAGGAACCTCTGGGCGTTTTTTGGTTGAGGGAGCTTCTCCGTGGCTATGCTAGAACCATCTCAAAATGGTGCCCTCTGTAGTTTTCAGCAACTCATGCCATTACCACAACCTTAAGACTCTGCTATTTACTATTAATAATAAATAATTGTTTAATAATAAGATTAGACACAATACAATTAATAATTTTCTTAGGTTGGGATCCCTGTGGCAAAATTCAAATTCACAAGATTTTCTTGAGGGAGTACTTCTCGGGAGGCTCTGCAAGGGCATGAGGGAAACAGGACAGGGAAGAGAAAGAGCTGAGAAGGTAGATAATCTCAGGGAAAGTCTAACTTTGTGTTGACCCCTTGAGGAAACGAGGCTTATCTTTGAGCTCTCATTTCAGTCAGCCATTGGCTGTGGGCTACTTATGCGAGGGAGGCATAACCTCCAGGGTGAGGCAGCTCCCATCTGCAGAAAGCCATTTGCTGGAGAGGAGCCAGCTGTGAGTTCTTAGCTGTCAACACAGCATTTAGGCTATGAGTGTACCAATCCAGGAAGGGGATCTGGGCAATGCACCAGCATCTCCTAAATATCCCCTTCCCCATGTGCCCACTATGTGGCAGGCTCTTATGTAGGTTATTTAGTCTTCATAACAACTCTGTGAGGCAGATGCTATCACTCTTCCCATTTTGCAGATAAGGAAATTGAGATTCAGAGAAAGAAACATATACACCTAAAAGAAGCTAACCTGGAAGTCTTTCTAGTTTCAATGCTTCCTACTATGCTCCTTCTGTTTTCCCAAATAACCCAGAGAGTATATTGCCACATTATCAGTTTCTTATAGTGGTTGAACCTCTGTGCTGCGTGTACCTTCCCTTGATATCTAATTTTGAAGTCTTAGTTATGCTTGGGACTTTAGGGCATTCAAAGAAGACTGGTCGTGTTTGTTATTTCATAGGGTCCTGCATCATCTACTTGCCTGCCTCCTGGAATCATGAAACCCACGTATGGTAAAGAGATCTCAAAAAATAACTGGAGCCCGTAAATGTACCCATTACTAGTTGGCCCCAGACAGTTAGAACATATTGTCTTCCCTAAAGCATTTGCTAAGTCAACAGGCTGAGGAGTGTCATCTTGAGTATCAACTCTGATAAACTGGGAGTGAGGAAGTTTCTTAGACACTATCTGGGCAGATTAGGAAAGAATCCAAATTGATTATAAATGACTGCAAAGGAAGAAGGACGGGGGGAGTGACTAATATTTGTCTTATATCTGTCATCTTTGCAGCTATCAGTCAAGATGGGCTGAGTTGTGCTGCAGCAACAAACAATATCAAAATCTCAATGGTCTCAACAAGATAAGTTTATTATTGACTCACATCACAGTCCCACTGTAGGTCAATAGAAGGCTCTGATCTCCGTAGTTACACAGGGACCCTAGATGACAACCAGCTACTGTTTTTAAACAGGCTTGTGTTGATGTGCCGGTGAGGAAAAAGGGCTCTAGAAATTTACATGAGCAGTTAAATGTCACCTCAGTTTACAACCCACTGACCTGGTCAAATCTAGCCACATAATCCCACCCAGCTTCAAGGGATAATGAAATGCAATTTCACCATGTTCTCAGAATGGGGGTTGGGGGATAATGGGGGGCTGGGGAGTAGAGAGAGATCCAGAAACATTTGGTGAACAGCACAAATATGATACCACAGTCTACTTTTCTGGTCACCTCGGATTAGCTGACTCTGTTTCCCACATGCAAAATGAACTCACTTCTTCAAGGGAGTCCACATGAAAGTCTCATCCAGTCATGACATCAAGGTCACAGTCTAAGAACTTGGCAAGAGGCATGGAAGTTTTCATATGTGGTTCAGATGTGGCTTCTATTGACTCAAAAATTTATGAACGAATATACATGTTTTCTGCAGCCCCATTTCCTCCTTTTCCCTGGAACACACACTCCAATGGTGGAACAGGGACAGTTCAGTTACCATAAATACTCCTGTCTGGAAACGGGGACCCCTGCAAGACTTACAAGCCACTGAGCCATAGCATTTCAGAAATCCTGATGGGCAGACATTACAGAGCCCTTGCACCATAAATAAGGAATTCTTTTGTTTGTTTGAACTGAGTCTCACTGTCACCCAGGCTGGAGTGCAGTGGCGCGATCTCAGATCACTTACAATCTCCGCCTCCTGGGTTCAAGAGATTCTCATGCCTCAGCCTCCCAAGTAGTTGAGACTACAAGTGTGCACCACCACACCAAGCTAATTTTTTGTATTTTTAGTAAAGACAGGGTTTCTCCATGTTGGCCTGGCTGGTCTCAAACTCCTGGCTTCAACTGATCCACCTGCCTCGACCTCCCAAAGTGCTGGGATTACAAGTGTAAGCCACTGCATCCAGCCAATAAGGAAAATGTTTTTATTAGATTCTGATCTGGCCCCTGAGAGAGCTTCCCTATTCCATGTCCCTGTCTCTCCCCCGTAGTTGTTAATATCACCTTCTAGGAAGTCCTTCTTTTTCCGTTATACTTTGTTGATGCATCTAAACAGAAGACTAGGAAATAATCTCCTCTTCGGTAACACCCCCTGCTTTATGCTCACGGAAAGTTAAGTTCATTTTAAGTCGTGAACAGTTACAGAGTTTTCTAATTAAGCTCCATAGTTTTGGGGCATCACAACTCTCAACTTCTCTGCTGGCCTTTATCTTTTGACTCTAATTAGCCCTATATGCCAACAGCCATAACCACAGCCCTTTTAAAAACATGTTCCTTTTTTCTTAATTGTGGGTACCTTGAGTCAATCAGGCTTAAGGCAGAGAGACACATCCTTAGATTTTTCCCTTAGCTATTTTTTTTAAGTGAAAGAATATGCTGGATACCACATTAGTTCATGCAGAGGCTTTAACAATGAATGTGATGACCAAGCAGCACTTGAGTTGATTTTACCTCTGAGACTGAGTTGGCTTTTGTTGCATAAAGCATCTCTCTATTTCATCTTGTATTGTTGGGGGATTAAGAAGCAATTGTCTCTTCCAGCTCTACAAGTATTTATATTTCTTAAGTCTCTCTTTCCCTCTGGCGGGTAATAGAGACATTTTGAGATCACAACTGTGCCATTAGTCAGGGTCTCTCAGTGACTACGACGAGAGAATCTGTCTGTGGCCTATGAGGAGTATATAGCATGAATGAGCAATAAACTTTTACTATTTTTAGGCCACTGAGAATTTTTAGTTGTTTGTACTGCAAACAACTGCCTGATACACTAAGCAATTTTTTTTTCTTTTTTTGAGACAGAGTTTTGCTCTTGTTGCCCAGGCTGGAATGCAATGGTCCAGTCTTGACTCACTACAACCTCCGCCTCCTGTGTTCAAGCAATTCTCCTGCCTCAGCCTCCTGAGTAGCTGGGATTACAGGCATGCGCCACCATGCCCAGCTAACTTTTGTATTTTTAGTAGAGACGGAGTTTCACCATCTTGGCCAGGTTGGTCTCGAACTCCTGACCTCAGGTGATCCACCGCTTCAGCCTCCCAAAGTGCTGGGATTACAGGTGTGAGCCATTGAGCCTGGCACATTAAGCAAATTTATCTCCTGCTCTGGTGTTTCATCTTAGATGTGTCTTCTCTGGTGTAACTTCAGTTAGCTACAAAATAAAACACTTCTTATGTGCTAGTAACAAATTGTACCTACAAAAATGAGGTTTAACTGTCCTGAAAAGAGAAGACTTTGATCATTAAGAAGACGTTGGTTGGGCGAGGTGGCTCACACCTGTAACCCCAGCACTTTGGCAGGCTAAGGCAGGCAGTTCATGAGGTCAAGAGATTGAGACCATCCTGGCCAACATGGTGAAACCCCATCTCTACTAAGAATGCAAAAATTAGCTGGGTGTGGCGGTGCACACCTGTAGTCCCAGGTGCTCAGGAGGCTGAGGCAAGAAAATTGCTTCAACCTGGCAGGTGGAGGTTGTAGTGAGCCGAGATTGTGCCATTGCACTCCAGCCTGGAGACAGAGCAACACTGCATCTCAGAAAAAAAAAAAAAAAAAAAAAAAAAAAAAAAAAAAAAAAAAAGAGAGAGACCTCCAAAGGCAGGATAAAGGAAATGCCAGAATAGGTAAAGTCAATCTCTGAAGATATAATGTTATGATAGCTTCCTAGGAGTGGGGCTGGAGAGTTTCAGATTCACAAAACATTATTTTTTTTGCACCAATTTCAAATTAAAAGTGAGTTTTTTAAATAGCTATGTTATTGGGACTGGTTGATTAAAAATGACCCAAAACTAATGTTACATGTTTATTTCCCATCCTCATGGGATGGATCTCTAGCTATCCCCTGAAGACATGAATCCCTAGCCACCCCTTGAAGAGACCGAAGTCTCCATTGTCCAGCTGGGTTCTTGCAATGGGGAAGTGCCTAGTGGAGGATGCTCTTGTGCAACAGTTATTGAACATGTATTAGGTGCCAGGCATTGGTCTATGAGTATTTTTATATGTATTTACATATCTTTATATACATTTCTACCAGTGAAGAAACTGAGGTCTAAATATATCAACTACAATGCCCTCAGGCATAAAGTAAGCAAGGATCAGGGCAGAAAGGCTGGCCTTAATTGTGAGTATCTTGGGTCAATCAGGCTTAAGGCAGAGAGACACATCCTTAAACTTATTTTTGTTAGATATGTAGAGGTTAGGAGGCAGATTAGCTTTGCCAAGATGCATCCACCACAGCTGCCATCACCAGCTCTGCCACTGGACACAGCCATCGTGTCACTACTGCTGTGAATCGCTCTTCATCTCTCACTTGTTTCTGTGTGTGATTTGCTCGAGATTCAAAGTCCTGGGAAGGAGAATTCTTTGTGTTCCTCACCCCTGTCTCTGCCCAGTTGCTGCATCATAAGCATCTCCTGGGTTCTGCTGGAGCAATTGGCTCTCTACTCAAAGGCTCTCACTCTGTTCACACTTAAGTGACATCTTCCTGCTAAATCAGGAATTCCTCTGACATTTACTGTTTTCCAGAATCTCTTGAAATCTTTTTCTGCTAAAGTCCCTTCTTCCAATCTCTTTGTGAGTCTACACTCTTTGATGCATTTATGATCATTTGAGTAACTATTAGGAAGGAAAACACATAATGAGTATATTCAATCTGTTGACTTTAATTGGAAGTGTGTGATGGAATATTCATTCCCAAATGGAAGCAACACTTCATGCTGCTTCCCAGTGAGCAGCTCCAGGCCAATGTTAACTGCTTCTAGTACCCCCGTCTCATTAGAAGAAACTCATATACACCCTGGCAAGGTCCACTTTTGGCACCTCGGTGCCATTCTACTAGCTGTTTAGCAGCTGGCTTGAGGAATATATTCTCAGCTCTAGTTCTAGGCTATGACTTAGATAGGAAGTAAGCAGACATTTTATCTCAATTCAGATACCCTGGAGGAGCCCCTGGAATAAAACCAGTGAATTAATTCCTTTCTTATTTTGGGGGGGTCATGTACAATGTCTCTTACTATTATTATTTGTGCATTTATTCAACAAACATGACTGAGCATCCATGTGCCAGGCACTCTTCTAGATGCAGAGGACATTACAGAGAAATTGAAGCTGAATGTGAAAATTACAGACTCAGCTACTGATTTTTTAAAGCCTTGCATAATAATAGAAATGGTGAAATAGAGGGAAAGGGACCAGGTTTTCTTACTCCTGAGTCACATAAGCTGGTGAGCGTGTGTGTGTGTGTGTGTGTGTGTATGCCTTTCCAAGAGATATTCCTCTCCTTTTTTTTTTTATTTTTTTTGACAGTCTCACTCTGTTGCCCAGGTTGGAATGAAGTGGCACAATCTTGGCTCACTGCAAGCTCTGAATCCCAGCTTCAAGCAATTCTCGTGCTTCAGCTTCCTGAGTAGCTGGAATTAAAGATGTGCACCACCATGCCTGGCTAATTTTTGTATTTTTAGTGGAGGTGGTATTTTGCCATGTTTGCCAGACTGGCCTCGAACTCCTGGCCTCAAGTGATCCACCTGCTTCTGTCTTCCAAAGTGTGGGGATTACGGGCACGAGCCACCGTGCCCAGCCCTTCTCCTTTTAATTCTTGTCCCTCATTTTTCTTCCTTTAACCCCACCTATCTATGATGTCCCCCACAACCCTACCTTTCTCCTTATACCCACGACCCCTTCCCACAGAATACAGATAGCCTCCAACTTAACGATAGTTTGACTTAAATTGTTTTGACTTTATGATGGGTTTATGCCAGTATTACATGCATTCTTGACTTCTTATGATGTGTTTTCTAGAAAATTCTTTCGTCCCAGAAATTTTATGCTGGAAATGTTTTCTGTTCCAAAAAATATGAAGGAACCTCTGTAACCAGCTCATGTCTGTCTCTGCTTTGTTGGTCCCCCCAGATTTCCCCAGCCTTCCACGTTGGATGCCAATTCTTTCTCCTTCAAGTGATAGTCGCTTCACAGGGAGAAGGGATAACTTGAATCTCCAGAGGTGAGAGCTTGGGCAGCAGGAAAAGCATGGTAAGAGATTCCCACCCTGAGTTGTACTGGGTTTCCCCTGGGGTTACCTAAAATCAAGCACATCTCACCACCTCCAGGACTGATTTCTTTCAGAAACTCTCTGTTCTAACCTGTGTGACATATACCATTTTCTCCTACTCATTTTGACACTCTTACTAACAGAATTAAATACCCTGGACTTATTATGCTAAAAGAGCATTCACTCCCCCCTTGCCTCTGACATAATTTATCAGACACCTCATTGTTATTTGACAATAAAAAATATCTTTTCCAAATCTCACTTCCCTAAACCTTGGAGGCAGAGGGGAAATCTCAGTTCATCCAGTCATAACGATAAGACTTAAAATGTAATCCCTTTGTGTGGTTTGTTAACAAGATTAGATGACATTTTTTGGAACAGAAAATATTTTCAGCATACAATTTCTGGGAAGAAAGAATTTGCTAGAAAACAGATGTCTGGTTGTCTACCTTTCTATAGAAATGAAGTAGACAATTACTTTTGTATTTTTAATGTTAAATTCTTTTTAAGGGACCATAAAAGGCAAAAAATAAACCAGTCTCTTCTTTGAGTAAATTTATTTACTTTTAGTAAATTTATTTAGCCAAGAGCTTCATTATAAATGAAAACTGAGAACCAAGCTTTGGCATATTATTGACCTTTTCCTCAAACACCCAATGAACAAGTAATCTGTGCCACACTTAGAATCGACTAACAGACATGAAGTGATTTAGAGTCCCCAATAATTTGGACACTTGTTTTAATAGCTCACCAGTGTTGATGCCAGCCTTCTTTAAGAACTGAAATGAAAACTATTCCTGTTAAAGAGTCAGTATGTTCAGGCAGAAGCAGTGTGGCACAGGAGTTAAGAGAGCATGCCATTCTAGCTCTGGGCCGTTGACATTGGCAGACTGCTCTGCCAGTTACCAGCAGAGTGACTGTGCTCCCTCTGCCTTAGTTTTCCCATCTGTAGATGCAAGATAATATGGCCCTTTATCTCACAAGGTTGTGCAGAGTATCATTTCAGTTTTCTCATTTTATCATGTCTGTACCAGGCATTGTTTTAAGGTCTTTCAGATGTTAACTTGTTTAGTTCTGATAACTGTGTAAGCTGTGTTCAACGATTACCTGTTTAACCACAGAGAGGCTAAATAACTTAATTTAGTTAACACATGCAACATGCTTAAGACAGTGCCCAAGTAGATAGCAAATGCTCAATTTCAGCTATTATCGATCAACACTCTATATATCCCTCTGTCATAGCAGGTTTTTGGCTACAGTTAGCTGTGTCCTTCAGACAAGGATCTGTAATGCAGCAATGGTACAGTGTCCGGCATATAGTAGATGCTCAGTAAATGTTTAAATTGCAACTAATGAATGTTTCCTTCTCTTCATGATCTATAAATCCTTTTCAAAACACAAAATGTTGATTAAAAAGAAAACATGGACCATCAGTTGTTCCCCCAACCCTTTGTTCCAACTCAGGCAACCCAGTTCTACTCCCATTCCCACTCCCCACTAAGCCTAGGGTGAAGGTGGGTATTCTTGCACTCTCTTCTTTCTGGTTTTACCTTGAGGATTCAAGGACTGAATCCAGGTGGAGGGATTCAATTTCTACAGATACAAAGGGGATGTTCTAAAACATCCACTAGGGGGGCACATTATCAACAGGCCAGAGAAGGCCAACAAGATGGTTGAAAACAAAGTTTCTTGTAAATTTGTTTTTCTCTTGTAAATTTCTATCAAAAAGTGGGCAAAGGATATGCACAGACACTTCTCAAAAGAAGACATTTATGTGGCCAACAAACATATGAATAAAAGCTAATCATCACTGGTCAGTAGAGAAATGTAAATCAAAACCACAATGAGATACCATCTCACACCAGTTAGAATGGTAATCATTAAAAAGTCAGGAAACAACAGATGCTAGAGAGGATGTGGAGAAATAGGAATGCTTTTACTCTGTTGATGGGTGTGTAAATTAGTTCAAGCATTGTGGCAAACAGTGTGGTGATTCCTCAAGGATCTAGGGCCAGAAATACCATTTGACCCAACAATTCCTTTACTGGGTATATACCAAAAAGATTATAAATTATTCTACTATAAAGACACATGCACACATATATTTATTGCAGCACTGTTCACAATAGCAAAGAGTTGGAACCAACCCAAATGTCCATCAATTATAGACTGGATAAAGAAATTGAGGCACATATATACTATGGAATACTACGCAGCCATAAAAAAGGATGAGTTCATGTCCTTTGCAGGGACATGGATGAAGCTGGAAACCATCATTCTCAGCAAACTAACACAGGAACAGAAAACCAAACACTGCATGTTCTCACTCATAAGTGGAAGTTCAACAATGAAAACACATGGACAGGGAGCATCACACACCGGGAGCTGTTGGAGAGTGGGGGGGTTAGGGGAGGGATAGCATTAGGAGAAATATCTAATGTATATGACAGGTCGATGGGTGCAGCAAACCACCATGGCACTTGTGGTTGTAACACGTGTAACTATGTAACAAACCTGCACATTCTGCACATGTATCCCAGAACTAAAAGCATAATAACAATAATAATAAAGAAAACCAAGTTTTTGCAAAAGATGTGAACCTCGATGGGAAAATGTCCATTACTCTCATCCTTGGCTTGACAGATGAGCACACTGCACTTTTCTCAATCAGCTTTGGCACAAAGGTCTAAATTTTGTCCAAGGGGGAAGTGATCTAAAGAGGGAGTCGGAGGTCCCTTGCCTGTTGAGAGAGGTCCCAGCTTGCCACTGCCCTGAGAGAAAGCACAGCGCAGCCAATGACTCTGCACCCCAGGTCAGACATTATACTTCTGAGTTCCTGTGCCTTCAAGACCAGTGAAAGGGGTTCAGAGAGTGGAACAGAAGTGTGGCCAAGACAACCTGCTCTGGAAATGCAGCCAGCAAAACCCACTGAGGTTTGGAGGAAAGATGCTGTCTTTATTGAGACACTTTTGAGGCTACTTTATACTATTATGATTTAAATATCTGCTATATGCATAGACAGCCCTTATTAAATAGCTACTAACTTTCTTTTCAGAACAATTGTTTGAAATCTTACTCTTCTTTGCACCCCTCTGACAATTTTTACCTCTCTGACAGTTTTTCCTGGCATTTTTCTCTTCATTTCTTAATGAGATTTAGAGAATCCTAGAGGAGGAGAAAATAGAAAATAAAGCTCTTACTGAACTCTAGTAACCCAAGCTGAAATTTGAAGCCCTTAAGCCTTTATTACTGAAAACCTGTCTCTCCACTTCTGCATGGGTGAGTTCCCAAGGTCTAGGATCTTCAGGATCTCCAGAGCTAGGCCCTTGGGATTTCAATCTCATTTCTTCTCTCTCCCTATCTGAAGCTTGGCTCTGGCAGAGCCTTTTTGTAACAAATGTTACATAATAAACCTGCATATCCCACTCTTCCCTAGAAAATAGGAGTTAGAGTCTCTTTTTTTTAATGCTATTTGGAAATCTTAGGGCAGGAGAGAGGTAGGCTTTTCAGACCCCAATGCTTAAAAGGGGTTGGGAGAGATTTAGAAATTCTTAGAACACTTCTGACTTCCCCCAAATCATGGTTCATATTCTATCTAGGTCCCTACTGTGTATTCACACAAGAAAAGTGTTGAAGATGGCAGAAATGAGGGAGGGAAACCTGTATTCATCTACTATATTCCATCATTTTACATATATTATCTCATTCGGTAGAGATTATTATTCTCATTTTACAGGTGGGGAAACTGAGGCACAGAACTGTTCAATAATTTGTGTAATGTCATACAAAAGTGGCTGAGGTTGAATTTGAACTGAGAGTCTTATTTTAAAAGGTGGTTACTTTTTAAAAGCTAAACTTTAGCCACCTTTTCTAAGGTTGCTGTTATTCCTCTTTAGGGAGAGAGGAAGGAGGAAGTGGTTTAGACAAGACTTTTGGAAAACAGTAGTCATCACGTAATGAGATCAGCAGTCTGAAAGCCTAATGGGCGAGATTGAGGAGGCGGGTTATGGGCAGCCCTGACAGGCAAACAACTGGTGTTCAAGGCCAGGTGTCAAGACAAAGAATGGGGCTTGAGGCCAGGATGCCCAGCCAGACTTTTTTCTCCATTGAGCCTTTGCCCAGGGCACCACAGCAAAGCCATATTTACATGGTACGGATTCTTTCCTTTCCAATAAACACAGCATCTACGAAGTTGTTTATGGTTTCCTAAATTAATCCCATTGCTAATGTGGTCTAAATGGTGAGTGTACTTGTCCTCAAACCTTTTCAGTGGTTTCTGAAAGCCTCCTTTGGCTCCACCAGGCACAGAGAGCGCCGGAATACTGACCTAGTTTGCAACATTTGGAGATGATGTCTTAACTTCAGCAAATTCAGTTTATCAGACTTCTGCCAATAGACAATTCAGGCATGTTAAGCCAGAGACTTTGGACAAAGCTGAGCTCTATTCCTGGTTCTACCATTTCTACTTATCAGGTTTGGGGGACCATAATGAATTTCTCTGTACCCTCAGGTGACCCACCTGTTAAAAATGGGGTAAGAATTTCTTCTTCATTGGTTGTAAGGAAAACTCAAAGATGTGTAAACCCAGACATTCATTAAGTGCTCAGTAGATGGTAACTTTTGAAGCTATTGTTGAGATGGGTTTTCTGTTGCGCATAGGATACACAAAGCCAGATACTGCTACTGAGCGGCTCATCATATAGTAGAAGAGACAGGCTCATGGGCAGATTAGTGAAATTGCAGAGTAAGAACTACAGGACAAGGTAAAGTGGTCTACCCAGAAAGAGAAAATGAGCTCATCTTGGGTAGGGGCGGGGCAAGACAACATCCTGGCCGTGATGAACAAAGCCATGGGTGGATGCCCAACTTTGGTTAACCTGCAGTCACAACTTGGATGGCCAAGATTTAATCAATGAACGCCAGCTACTTGCTTCTTGGACTCCTTGCTTATTAGCCTTGCTTTGAGAGCAAAAACCTTTCGACTAAAACTGAAGGGCTTTCTTCACGGGGAGCTTCAGATTCTGAAATAGTCTTCAGCCACTGTAAGTTAATAGTAACCCACTTGTAAAAGCTGGAGTTCAGAACATTGGAGGAAATGGTGAAGGAAGAAGTTAAGTACCTACTGGGCATATGTGGGCAATGGCAGGTAGGAATTAGTAGTTTTGAGAATCTAATATACCCCAGGCACTGCCATGTACTTTTTACATTTAATCCTCATAGCCACCCTATGAAGGTTTTACTATCTCTTTACTGACTCAAAGTATTTAAGATGTGTGAACAGGGTTGCATAGTTAAGTAAGTGATAGAATCCGTAATAAAACCCAAAGTTTGTCTGATCCCAAAGCTTATACTGTTTCTACTATACCAAGCAATTTCCCAAACACATTTAAACATGACTGTGGTCCTTCCTTTTCCAATAAGCATGGGATTTATAAAGTTGTTTATGGTTTTCTAAGTGAATGCTCTTGCCAACATGGCTCAAATGGTGAGTATATTTTAAGCATAAACACAAGAGGTGCCCTTGTGCACAAGAATCTTTCAACATGTCTATCATAGATTGATTGCACTAATGGCCCTGATAATTGGCTTTTTTGTAACCATACTCTTTGCAATATGACTTTGCAGCTTCTCCCATTAGGAGATGGAATCTATTTTACTTCTTTTAAAATCTGGTCTGCTCTTGTGACTTCCTTTGGTCAATAGAATATGGTGGAATGATGAACACCAGTTCGGAGACTAGGCCTCAAAAGGACCTGTGAGCATGTGCTCTTACTTGGAACCCTGCCAGGTCTGGACCAGCCAGCTGGAGGCATGTGAAAGTCAGATGGAAAAAGGCCCCAATCATTCCAGATGAAGCCATACGAGATCAGACAGCTTCTAGCTGACCTGTTTGTTAGCCACAAACAAATGCATGAGTCCTGTCATGCTTAAGTGAGTCCTGCCAAGATCAGCAGAAGCATTCAGCTAACTGGTGGATGCATAAGAAATAAATACATGCTTGTTATTTTAAGTGACTAATTTTGGAACAGTTTTTAATGCATCAGTAGTTAATGAATATAACAAAAAAATAATTTTCTTTTTAATTAGAGGTCAATAAAGGCAAAACATTGATTGTTTTAATTATTAGTCAGTACTCCAACTTTGCTTGTTCTCTAGACCTGCTTTACAGGTGTCATCTTGGGATCTCCATTTATCATCATCTTAAGAACTCCCTTTACTTTGTTTTCTGAAACTGTCTTCTCCTCTCTTGGTAACTCCCTTGTTTTGATGGAGTACATCCTTTGGGAGTTGCCTGGGAATGGGTGAACAGGTTTGGAGACTATGCTTTCCTAAAATGTCTTTATTCTATCCTTATACCTAATTTGCAGTTTAACTAAGTTAAAATTCTAGCTTGGAAATAATTCCTTCAGAATTTTGAGGCACTGTTTCATAGTCTTCTAGCTTCCAATGTGGCTATTGCGAAGTCTGACTCTATTCTGATTCTAGATGCTCATAGGGTCACCTCTTTGCCCCAGGGGTCATGAATTTTTAAGATAATATGCATTAGTGTGGGTCTGTTTTTATTCATTTTACTAAGTACTCACTTGGTCCTTAATCAAGATATTCATGTCTAAAGTTCTGGGAAATTTTCTTGATTTATTTCTTGATTGATTGCTTCCTATTTGTTTTCTCTTCCTGTGTATTACAACATTTATATGTTAAATTTCCTGGACTGGGTGTCAATCTTCCCAATGTGTCCCGCATCTATTTCCATTACTTTGCTTTGCTCTATTTCTGAGGGTATTTCTTTAATGTTATCTTGCAAACTTTCTGTGAGTTTTATTTTTAAATTTGTGCTCTCAGGTTTACATTTTTAAAAGCTGCTTTTTTAGGTGTTCTCTATGTGTTCCTTTTTATCCTGGCATTGTGTTTCTGCTTTATAGATATACCATCTCCTCTTATCTTACTGAGGGTATTGGTGACCTTTATTAGAAAAAGTTTCCTTCTCTAAGCAGTTTCTTTTCTGTCAAGGTACTTTTTCCTGTTTTCTTTAGTCCCTGACTTTAACATTAGATGTTTTCTCCAAATGCCTGGTGCTCCTTGGTGACTGTTCATGTGTGAGAGTAAGCTACAGAAAGCTGACTGAGAGTCCTGGGTGCCTGGTGGGGCTTGAGACGCGATCTTCATTGCAGATTCTTTTGCTGGGCCATTTCCTTGGGGAACTACCATGTTAATATTTTTAGAATTTTCTCTCAGGCTTATAAGATTCCCCAGAAACACTGAATTTCTGCCTGGAGAACATATGCCTAGTTTCCAGCATTCTGAGAGCCAAGCTGGGAGAGGATAGGAAATCTCAACACTGTAAGCATGGTTTCACTTTTTCAGTATTGTTTTCCTTCCTTCCTTCTTTCCTTCCTTCCTTCCTTCCTCCCTCCCCTCCCTCCCTCCCTTCCTCTCCTCCCTCCCTCCCTCCCTCCCTTCCTTTCTTTCTCTCTCTCTCTCTCACTGTCTTACTCTTCACCCAAACTGGGGTGCAGTGGAGTGATCTTAACTCACTGCAGCCTCGACCTCCCAGGCTCAAATCACCTCAGCCTCCCAAGTATCTGGAACCACAGGTACACAACACCAGCCCAGCTAATTTTTGTATTTTTTATAGAGACAAGATTTTTCCATGTTCCCCAGGCTGTTTAACTCTTGAGCTCAAGCAATCAGCCCTCCTCAACCTCCCAAAGTGCTAGAATTGCAAGCATGTATCACTGTGCCTGGCCCTCAGTGTGGTATTTCTAATGTCAACTGTGTACCTGTTGTTGCCCTTCAAACAGAGACTCTCTATCTCCCCCATCTCCAGAAAATAAACTCCTGGTCTTTTGCTGAGATTGGGAAAGGGCAGTATTCAGTTACATAGAGTAAGGAAGGGGACCTGGAGTTCTAACTGCTTCTTACATAGACTTTAAGCTTGTCCTAATCTTAGCCTCATCTTCCCCTTCATTTCCCCAACAGCTACTGAGCCTTTTGATGGTTCTGTCACATAAATCTGATTGTCTCTCAGTTTTCCACACTGCAGGCTTAGGAGTCAGCTTTTCCAGGTTTGTTCATTCAGTTGCTGATCAGCTATCGCTTTTCAGCTTCACATTTTTGTTGCTCTTGTCTCTTCTTTCAATCTCCTCAACTCCATTGGTTGATTCCGTTTGGAGACATCTCTTTATTTTCTTTTTGAGGCCTACATGAGGGAATGAAGGTATGTACACTCTCCTCTCTTTAACTAGAAGTCCAGGAGTAGTTCTTGGCTTTAAAAGAACTAACACTTCATTGTATCTCATTTAGTTTGAAAAACGTGAACCACACATTACTCATAGAAAATCGAAGACTTTCAAGTTGATGGAAACCCATGTCATTTTTGCTTTTTTAAAAAATGAGTGTGAGGCTCCAGCCATCTGATACCTTTGACTTTGTTCCTCTAAATTACAGACAGTGCCAGATAAGCAAAGTTCTGTCCCTGTCAGCCTCCCATTCTTTTAAATTAGAGACCTCTGAGTCCATTTCCTTTAGTCTTTTAATGTTAGCCTTTTAATATTTTCCAATAAGTGCTTTCAACTCAGCAATATACATATCATGCTTTCCTCATTATTATTGATCCATCAATAAATATACAAAAACCAGAGGAAGGGTGTGCTCTGAAAAGTTAAAGTAGCAATAACAGTGGTCATTGTACAGTACGCGAATGAACAATGAGCTATTCTTTGAAAACTCAAAGCAAATGATTTACACAAAGACATACCTATGAAATAAAGGTGAAGGGACCATGTTATTCTTGTTCTTGAGTACATTTTGCTTTTCCAGAGAAGTCAAACGTTTCCTCTCACCTATTCCTCTGATGTAACAGTATTGAATGAATGTTGGCTACAAAATCGATTCTTGGTCTTGTTATGAATCTCAATGTAAAAGTTTTTGAAAGGTTCTGCTAGAAAAGCCAATTCTACCAGGCTTGAAATACGGATTTGAAGGTGGCTTTTGCCTCATTTGATTTTGCACTCAGAGCTAATTTTAAGGGAAGCCCTCAGGAGACATAAAAGATTTACAATTGCAGGAAAAATTACATCTTAAGCTCTTAGGTTGCTTTGCAAAATAACTAAATGTTGGCCTCTAACTGTTATAAACAAGACCCAGTTTAATGACTTAGCCCAGTTCACCTGGAAAATCATTGGTGAAAATGACATGTAGTCAAGCTGTGCTTCCAGAGTTATGCCCTTGAGGTCAAGGGAGTGAGAACACATCTTATTTCATAAACTTCAGGAAATGTTGCAAGGGTTTGCAAAGACTTGGGAAGCTCTCCATTGACAGTGGCCAAGGAATAGAAGTTCTAGAACTCCCTTATTTCTATCTGGAAAACAGAGGTATATCCAAGTGTGGGACTACAACAGCAATAAAGGGAAAAAGATATTTAATTCTAAAATAAAACTGAAAATAATCTCCTGTCTCAGCCTATTTGTTGGGAATGTCTAGAAGGGGTGGAAACCATCTCTGGCTATGACATTTGTGTCACTATCCCTGTCTCCCTGGGGGGACAGGTAGAGGCTGGTGTAAACATTTTGAACCTTGTCCCAGAGTGGCCTGCTGCATTTCGGTTAAAGAGCTTGAGTGAGCCTGTCTGGGCCTCTGGCAGACCCAGGAAATCTCTGGGAAAAACAAGGGGCATTTGAACACTAGTGGCAGTAACAACACATAGTGGCTTAATGTCCAGTTTCTTTCAAATTGAAAAGAAAATAAGAAGAAAGCCAGACCACTGAATATGGAACTGGCCAGTGATGTTCACAGAAGAGAAAGGAAGTTTTTCAAGATTATGGGGCAAAGTGAAGGGAGGGAGGGAAGAGGGTAGACAGAGGAGGAGCAGCAGAGGCTGGGAGCAGAGGCTGGGACTAGTGCAGGAAGTTGACATCTCTCCTTTAAAGATATTCTTCTGATCAACTCTGTCTAAGCCCAGCCCTGATTTAGTTGGGAGATTTTCTTTCTGCTTTGTGGTCTGAGAAGCACTGCCTGTTAAGTATATAAGTTTAGGTAACAAATGACTTTTTGTGGGGGCCTAAGAAAGGAGATACCATTTAATAGGACCCTTGCTTTATAGATGCAATGGCTTCTATTACAAACAGGCTTTGGAAGTTCTAGGACCAATCGGACACCCTGACAGATGAATAAATTCCACAATGGACTTGCAAAGTGGGAGAAAATATGGGGTTAGAGGACAAAGCCAGTACTCTCTTGTTTGGTCATAAACTTGCCTATCTGGTGATAAGATTCCAATGATGGGAATCCCTGTAACCTTTTGAGGGACTCCCCAGGCACTTAACTCATCCTAAATAGCAACTGCATCAAGAACAGACACTGGTGTGTTAAAGTATTTACAAATACAGCCATAAAAATGTCAAACAGGATCTATACTGCATCCTCTTCTCCCCTTGCCAATCTCCTTCATTTCCATTGGCTCCTCATCTTATTATAAGACATCGAAAGGCACTTCCATATTGTTTTTGGAAATCACTAATAGGGCCAGCATCTATGAAATAGGGCCCCAGGAATGACAGGTCATGCAAACTTAATGTGACTTTGCAGGAGAGAACAGATAGCCATTAAACCATAAAAGAGGCTGAGCTCCTCAGCTTACAATTCTGATTCCAGGACAGGAGAGAAAACTTTGGACAGTGTCAGAAACAAAACAGTGCTGCCTTCCTTGATCATCCATGAGATTTGGCTGAGTAGGTCTGAGTGGGAACTCAGGGTCTCTGAGATAAAGACTTTAAAGGGTCTTCTTTACCATTCTCAGTTCTTCCTAATAAGTTGTAGAGACCCAGACAGTGCTGGTTAAGAAACTGAAGGATCACAGCACAAAAGGTTAAGGTGGAAGAAGTACAGATGTTTATTATGAATCGGTTTTAACCCTTTTGTGCCTCTGACAAAGTAACTTTAAAAAATTATACTGATCAAAGGCCCTCCAGGGTTTAATATTTCCAAAACACAGATAAATAGTTTACTACAGATAAATAGCTTCACCCTTTGGGTGTCTCCCAAAAGCATCTGAAAAATTTCCAGGGGGGGTCTGTTTAAGCAGATGTGTAACCAGTACCTCCCAACCCCCTACCTCACTGTAAAGCAATGCCCAGGGGTTGGGCTACTAGAAGGGCAAAATGGACCCATTCAAATTTCCTTCCAGGGACCAGGCCCTCTTAGCCCTGGGGAATGTCCTTAGCTGGTGGGGGAAAGGCTGGGGATCAGGACTACGTGTGTGTGGCTTGTGTTAGAAGCCATCCATAGCACACCCAAGAAATGAAAGGCCTCCATTCGGGGAACTGGAACCGCCAAATTCTTGCTGATTATTAATTGGACCCTAATTTCAGAAAGCAATGCTGTTTTCAAAAATTGGACCTGACTTTGAAGAACAAAACACAAAAAAACAATAAGGAGTAGAAAATTTTATGCTAAAAAAAAATTCCCAATGAAACAATCAGTAGCACATTGCATCTGTTAAGTGTCCCAGCTCCCTGTAATGGTTATGTTTCCAAGGGTTGTTTCTTTCCAAGATGATGGCGTAGGGGTTACACCCCGATCTTCATGTCCACGTTCTGCAGGTTCCTCGTCTCATCAGCTGTCATAAACTGGTCTGGAGTTTCTGATGACTCCTTGTTCACCAAATGCACCATCTCCTGAGACTTGCTGGCCTCTCCGTTGAGTCCACTTGACTTTCTGTCCTCCACAGCTCCATTGCCATTGTTGATCACTAGCTTTTTCTTCTGCCCACACCTAATAATGTAAAAAAAATGTATCATGTGAGAAAGAGTGCAGTGACTCAGGCATCAGATTAGCATCATTATTGAGCACCATTGTGAGGATCACTGTGGTTTATGATGGTCTTAGTGTGTGCCAAGCACTGTGCTAGGTGTCTTCTCTACTTTATCTTACTAACTCTCAACAGCCAGCACTTCTCAAAGTGAGGTCCCTGGACCAGCAGCAAGAGCATCATCTTGGAACCTGTTAGAAATACAAATTCTCAGCCCCACTCCAAACCTATTGAATCAGAAACTTTAGGGTTAGAGCCTAGGATCTGTGGTTTCACAGAAGCCCCCTGAGGGGGGTGGTTCTCTGCACAGCCAAGTTTGCGAATGAGCAACTGCAACTCCAGGAAACTGGTGTTGTTATTATCCCCCCACTACAACTGAAGAAACCTTGGGGGTCAGAAAATTCACTGACTTAGGATTCAAACCCTGGTCTGTCCGACTCTCAAGTTCTGATTCTCCTTCCATCATACTTCATGATGGAAATGTTTGTCTCTTTTAAGCATTTTAGCAGTTTCTGCAGATTTAGATAAACCATCAACATGATGATTATAAATCGTTCTGATCTGTATATTCAAGAAAGTCCCATAACTTCCTCTCCCAGTCAACACTTTGTCAGCCTTGTCAGTGTTATTACTGAATGTACCGAGCAGAATAAAACAACATTTTTCTAGAAGTATAGGGCCATGGTGATGTTTTCCTATCATTGGTTAACTCCCATATAACCCTGATATAGGAAGTTTAAAAACATAGGACAAATTATTCTCGTTACTTTAAGGTTTCTTAAACATTACTTAAGACTCAAATGCAAAAGAAAGTTGCTATGGAAGAGCATGACCTTGACCTTTTCCCTGGTTACTGTCCATTGCTTCACCCCACCCAGCCTGATGCAATGTTTCCTCTTTCCTGTAACATATCACTGCTACACATACACGAGTCAGACTATGCTTAGAGGAAGCAAAGTTGCATAGCTTCACAACTACAAGCAAAATAGGGATGAAGGGAAGCAGATTATCTTCTGAATGCCAGACGCTTTACATGTAATTTTCTGTAATTCTTACAAGAACCTTTCAAAGCAGCTATTGTTCCCATAATACAGCAGTGGCAACTGAGGCCAAAAGGGGTTTAATAACTTGCTTGAGGTCACATAGGGAGTAAGAATGACAGAGCCAATATTCAAATTCAGGCCTTTATGACCAAAGCTTGGGCTCTGCCTGGCTCTATCAATGCTGCCAGCCATCTGGAGATTTGGAAACAGTATGAAGTCAGAATTGTTCACTTTGCCTCTGGATATTTGGAGTAATAGAGAGAAAGCCTCTATTATTCATGATCACGGACCATTTCCTGTAGGACTGCCAAGGCCATAAACTTTAATCTCTTGTTTGGGGAAATAGAAATTATACCTCTTCAACAGGAGGTAGATTCTGTCTCCTCTGGCATGAGGTTTAATGAGGGGTTGGGGGAAGGATGCTTGAACCGTGAAACAGATTCATGGGGACCGGGGAATACAGATGGAGTCCAGCAGGATGCATGGTCAAGAAAAGGGCCTTGGAGGCCAGGTGCACTGGCTCATGCCAGTAGTCCCAGCAGTTTGGGAGGCCATGATGGGTGGATCACTTGAGCCCAGGAGATCGTGATCAGCCCAACATGGAAAACCCAGTCTCTATTCAAAATACAAAAATAAGACAGGTGTGGCATTATGTGCCTGTAGTCCCAGCTACTTGGAAGGCTAAGGTGGGAGGATTACTTGAGCCCAGAAGGTCGAAGCTGCAGTGAGCTGTGTTCGTGCCACTGTACTCCAGCCTGGGTGACAGAGTGAGACCCTGTTTCAAAAAAGAAAAGAGGCTCGCACCTGTAATCCCAGCATTTTGGGAGGCCGAGGCAGGCAGATCACTTGAGGTCAGGAGTTCGAGACTACCTGGCCAACATGGTGAAACCTCACCTCTACTACAAAAATTCAAAAATTATCAGGGCATGGGGGCATGGTGGCGCATGCCTATAAGCCCAACTACTCAGGAGACTGAGGCAGGAGAATTGCTTGAACCTTGGAGGCAGAGGTTGCAGTGAGCTGAGATTGTGCTACTGCACTCTAGACTGGGTGACACAGCATGACTACGTCTCAAAAAAAAAACAAAGAAGAAAGGGGCTTGGAAGGCCTGGTTTTGAGACCTTACTGCTGTGTGATCTGGGGTAACTCACTTAACCTCTCTAGCCTCAGTTTTGCATCAATAATACCAGGTTATTAAGAGTAGCAATATCATAGGATTGTGAAAAGCCCTTGAAACAGATCATGTCACTAAATAAATGAGTCTATTATTGCTATTATCCCTGCTCTTATGAATGATGTGGGGTAAGGAAACTAAGGTTTGGGATAAGCACTTAGAACAGCATGTGGAGCACAGTAAGCTTTCAGGAAGTGCTATGTATGATTGTTAATATAACAAAAGCCATATGAAATGAATTTTGCTTGTTTCTCCTGGCTGTCTCCACCTACCTCGTTATATTTACTCTGAAGAGGATTTAAAAGGCTAAAGTAGAATGCTGCTTGTGTTATTTCAAATTCTCAGGTCCCTGTGTTCTTTGGAGGAAAGTTGTCTAGTTAAAGTAATTCCCATTTGCCTATCCAACAGGTGGTTGAGGGATGTAATGAAAAATTCTGGGAAAGTGATTTATGAGCATAAAAAATATGTGCATGGTAGTGGGTGGGGATTAATGTTGTTCATCTAAACGAAGCTGATCTTGACAGTGAATAACGTTTGACCTATTGAACACAGGAATATTGTGCTTGGGTTTTGGCTGGCCTGCATTTCCCTTTGAATTTACGTGTTTCTATCTGCCTGAGTTCTTTCAGGAGGGTAGGATGATTGTCATAAATAACTCATTCCAATATTCAGTGCTCTGGGCATCTAATAAGCACTTTTAAAAGACAAATTCTAATTTTTAAGTTCTTCTCATTATAGGAATTTAAGAAGGAACACTAGACCTGAAGTGGCTTCAGAGATCATCCAGCCCAGCTTCTTCTTTATGTAAACTGGACACCAAGTCCAAGAAGTCAAGGGTATTGTCCAAAGCCTCACAGCTAGTTATGGTACTGCCGGAATCACAGAATCACAGTTGGATTTTCTGGGTTTTTGTTGTTGCTTTTGTTTTTTTGTTGTTGTTTGTTTTTTGAGACAAAGTCTGGCTCTGTCACCCAGGCTGGGGTACAATGGCGCCGTAGTGGCTCACTACAACCTCTACCTCCTGGGTTCAAGCAATTCTCCTGCCTCAGCCTTCCGAGTAGCTGGGATTACAGGTGTGTGCCACCACACCTGGCTAATTTTTGTATTTTTAGTAGAAACAGCGTTTCACCATGTTAGCCAGGATGGTCTCGAACTCCTGACCTCAAATGATCTGCCCACCTTGGCCTCCCAAAGTGCTGGGTTTACAGGTGTGAGACACCACGGCCAGCCACAGCTTGGATTTTCTGACTCTGAAGATCAGAGATCCTCGTGGACCTGTGTCTTACCTTTATCTCCTCTTCCCTTAAATCTCAGGCATTAACTGAGCACACAGTGTGGAAGGAGGCAGACTGGAACCTCACCAGGAAAGGAAGGGCAGGCTGGCCGGGGTTTAGAAACCAGGTAACATAACTTTTATGGCATGGCAGAATTTATCTCAAAAGATTTACGTGGGTAACTTAGCAACTGATCTCATGACTCTTCTACCTGACAATCCTTAAAGATATTTAGGGATTTATTTTGCACGGGTTTAGAACTATGCCATCCAATATAGTAGCCACCAGCCAAATGTGGCTATTTGAATTTAAACTAATTAAAAGTAAATAAAATTAAAAATTCACTTCTTCAGTTGAACTAGCCACAGTTCAAGTGTTCACTAGCCACAAGTGACTAGTAGTTATATATTGGACAGTGCAGATATAGAACATTTCCATAATCGCAGAAAGTTCTATTGGATAGCACTGTTCTAGACAGCAGGACGAGGTTGGGTGAGCTCAGATTACACGGAGCTAGACTGTAGCATAAGAGAAGGAAAACACTGGCCAGGTGCAGTGGCTCACACCTGTTATCCTAGCACTTTGGGAAGTTGAGGCAGGTGGATCATGAGGTCAGGAGTTCGAGACCAGCCTGGTCAATATGGTGAAACCCATCTGGGCATGGCAGAGGGCGCCTGTAGTCCCAGCTACATGAGAGGCTGAGGCAGAAGAATTGCTTAAACCCGGGAGGTGGAGATTGCAGTGAGCCGAGATCGCGCCACTGCATTCCAGCCTGGGTGACAGAGGGAGACTTCATCTCAAAAAAAAAAAAAAAGAGAGAGAAGGAAAACATTTCTAAATTATGGTGATGCATAGAGGAGACCTACTGAGCGGAGTACAGGCTAACGCCTGCTGGGGTTTATAGAAAAGACGATTATTCCCATTAAAGTGAAAGCTGGTGAACTCCTGTTCTGCACAAGCAGCATAGTAAAGTCCTCATGTTTTTTCTCCTCTTCAGACAAATCCGATAGGTGTTTGTTTGTTTGTTTGAGACAGAGCCTCACTCTGTTGCCCAGACTGTAGTGGCACTATTGTGGCTCACTGCTGCCTCCACCTCCTGGGTCTCAAGTGATTCTCCCACCTCAACCTCCCAAGTGGCTGAGACCACAGGCATGTGCCATTATGCCCGGCTAATTTTGTATTTTTTTGTGGAGACAGGGTTTCACCATGTTGCCCAGGCTGGTCTTGAACTCCTAGGCTCAAGTAATCCACCCGCTTCAGCTTCCCAAAGTGCTAGGATGACAGGCTTGAGCCACTGCACCTGGCCCAAATAGAGTCTTTAAAGGAAAATCTTCTCTGGAGCCTCATCCAGTATCCATCAACCCAACTGACTCCTAAAATAATTATGTGCTCTCACGGAGAGGGAATAAAGATGATTTCCCTTGGAGAGCTGTAATTCAAGGAGTCAGGTGACATGAGGAACAGCAAGGAAAGCTGTTGTGGATGATGGCAGGGGGTGGAGAAAGCTAAAAAAGTAATAGAATCCCCAAGCCAGCATATTTAAGACAATGTGACTCACAGATCACTTCATCATGGAGGCCCTTGGGTCCATCTTTGTATGTCAAGTTTAGAGACTAATGATTTTCTACTTTTGTCTTTTAACCATAATTTATGTAACAGTGCCTGGCACAGGGAATGTTCTCAATAAATACTAGCCAATTCAAATTCAAGAGGCCAATACTGTCCCTGAACCTCAAAATTCTTTTAGAAAAGGGGGTGATACTCCTTTAGTTTTTCATCTTCTCTTTCTCCTTGCCAGGATTGATAGTCACAGAGTCACTCAAAAGATGTTTGCTGAATACTGAGCACCCATTGGAGGCCCCATTTTCAACCAGCCTTTCTTTGATGAAAATAGGATTCTATATCTCTCTCTCTCTTAAATGTGACAGTCAAAACAGAAAGCCTCAGCCTTTCAAGGGGATTAGAAATCGGTCGACAGCTTTAGAATCACAGAGCCCATTAAGGGGCCTGTGCAGCTGTTAACCACCCTTTAGCTGCGTGGCAAATCTGTTTTCAATTATCAAATCAGGACATAGTAATTTATGGCATCCAAGCAGCTACTTTCCCGGTGAGATATTCGCTGCGCAGGACCCTGTGTGTCCCTGTTTGCCGGTTGCCAGGGTGATGGCTGGTCTTGGGAGGAGGGAGAGGGGCAGCAATGAGGCCCCTTCTCTGCTGTCTGCTGTTGACAAGACACAGGCGATGTGGGAGATACCCAGCCCCAGTGTGTAGGCTCCAGCTGCTCTTGGGGGACAGCTGAGATGCTTCTCCCGAGGTCTCTCCTATTTAGGTCTCCCTAAATGTCGACAGCATCCGTGCCAGTGTTCCTATGGTGACATGTGCAAAGCTTATGGACTTCGTATGTGAACAAAAGTGGTGCATTCTAGGGCTTGGCAATAAAGGGCTGATTTCAAACAATAGAAAATTCATATTTAATTGAGCAAAAGTAATCTAAGGGAAAACAAGGAAGCTGAAGGGAAGTATAAAGACTCTTTGTAAAGGCTCCCCCAAGTCACATTATTTAAATTCAACCAAAAAATGTCTTTCCGTTTAATCATAGGAGGCCTTTTAGACTTTTTTCCTCTCAGTTTTGTTCCTTACGCCGTCAGCTATCATAACTACGTTTTAAAATTATGCCGTCGATGGTATAGATGGCAACATAGCTATTTGACTGTAATATGGCAGTTTTATTTACTTGTACCAGTGTCATTACTATAACAGTGCCATTTGGTTTTCTCAGATAATTAGAGGCTGTATGGGCTGCCCATGGTGTTGGAATTAGCTGTTGGTTGCCTTCCAAAAACCAGTAAGAAGGAGTCCATACTTCTCTAGGTCTTCTCCCAGACTGAGGGTCATTTTTCCACCCTGTGAGGTGATCTGGGGACACAATAAAGGTGACCTTGCTTGGAAATAAAGATTCTTTCACCTTACAAGAAACTACCTAAAGGGACATTTACAAAAGGTTTAATATTCCCATGAATTTTGTCCTGAAGAAAAATACTGTATCTTTAAAGTGACTTGGGTATTTAGATTTATACTTTTCGAGCACTCCTGTTAAAGTTCATTTCCTCTGTTGCTAGAATTAATACTATTTTATACTTCACTTTAGGTAGCATTATTTCTAGAACCTATTCAAGTCTTAACCATGTATATATGTATCATGTAAGTAACTTCCAAACCTATAGGTCTTGGTTCAGGTAGGGAGAGAGAGTGGCCTTCGAGAATATAAAAACAGCCCACGTGTCAGTTCTAAGGAGGTGACTGTCTTCATTTAGACTTTCCTAAAAAAAGTTCTCTGTTTCATAGACCTCTTAACAGCGAGGAGGCCTGTGAAACATTGCTCTTCTTGTGCTATAACCTGAATCTCTTCAACTACGGTTTCCATAAAATAGAAAAACATTGCAAAAAACAAACAAGAGCACAAGCCAGAGCCTGCTTCTGGGAAGGGTTCTTAAAGGCTCTCTGGACCTCAGAGAGGCTATAGGGGATGAAGAATCACTGAATCCTTATACAATATTTGTGCATTGTGAATGTATTTAATAAGTAGTTAACAAATCAATGAATGAATATTTACTTTTATGTGCCTTCCTGGTGAGATATTTCATAACTTTCATCAGATAGAGTCTGCATGAGGCTTAACCCTAAAAATATGTAAAATCACAAAGGACTCAATCACTACTTATAAATGATGATCCAAACAATCACAGGTGTCTCCTTTCTCTAAACTCTGGGGCAGAGAAAGATGTCTTAAGCTTCGCCATGCACATGAATCCCCGGAATCTCGTTAGGATGCAGACTCTGCTATAGGAGGTCTGGGATCCGGTCTGAGATTCTGCATTTCCAACAAACCCCCAGGGTGCCCAGTCTACTGGTTGCAGGGACTACACTCTAAGCAGCAAGGATATAAAGCCCAAATTTAAATGATGCCTTTTGCAAGTTGAAGGCCCCCCAGGACAGCCCCTTACCTTCTTCGACTGTTGACTGCAATGCAAACTGCAAGAATCAAAGCCAAGGCCAAGAGGGATGCCAAGATGATCAGCCATTCTGGTGTGAGTAAATTAAAAGACATGTGTAAGCTTCAGAAACACAGTTTGTAAAAACAAAAATGCACTTTATAATTGACCTAGTTCAAACAAGCACCACAGTCAGCACTGCAGGAGGGTCTAGCCAATAGGTCTAGCCAATAGGCAAGTAATTCCAGAAGAACAATGTGCTGTATTTGTCCAATAGCCTTCTTGCTTTAATTTTTGTTTTTAAGATAGAGTTTTGTTGTCCAGGCTGGAGTGCAATTGCACAATCTTGGCTCACTGCAACCTCCGCATCCCAGGTTTGAGTGATTCTCCTGCCTCAGCCTCTCAAGTAGCTGAGATTACTGGCACCCGCCACCAAGCCCAGCTAATTTTTTGTATTTTTAGTAGAGATGGGGTTTTACTGTGTTGGCCAGGCTGGTCTCGAACTCCTGACCTCAGGTGATCCACCTGCCTCAGCCTCCCAAAGTGCTGGGATTATAGGCGTGAGCCACCGCGCCCAGCTCCTTGATTTAATCTTTTATCATCAGTCAGGATTTTCAAATCCCTCCAGGAGAACTATGTTTCTAAAAAAGTACAGGATGACTTGTTGAATCTTGTAGATGCCTTTGGTATAACATTATTAAACAGATAAAAGGAAATGTATGCTTCTTTTGAAAGGAACATTTTTTTTCCCTATATAAGAGCATCCACCTTACATTGTGTTAAAAAAAAAAATGGAGACAATCAAGGACTGGTTAAATAAATTAGGGCACATCTATTGCATTATGCACTACAATATGAGGAGGAAATATTCAATGACATGGAAGCCATGGTTAACCAGTAGGCAATGTTTACTAAACACCATGTAAGGCGTAATCACGCTTCAGTATATATTTTACATTTTAAAATGACAGGAAAGATGTATATTAAAATAGTAACCATGGTAATTCTGGATGGTGAGATAGGTAATAAGTGATTTATATTTTCATTATTTTATTTAGCTGTATTTTTTCAAATGTCTTCAGCAATTATGTGTCACTTGTGGATTAATATTCTGCACATTTTGAAATCAGGCTCTCATTGGACTAAAATATGACTTGACAACTCTACTAAATTCAATTGCAAAGTGGGTTGTATATGTGTGCAATGAACCAGGGCTTGAGAAGAAGAGACATGGAAAGTCTCATTATCTGTTTTCTTCTTGAAAATCTTGGTTTACCTCTGAGTTCCTGCTCTGCATACTTTTACCTCACCTTTTCCTGGTTTAGATAAGTTTGGAGAGGGAGGTAGAGTCAGAAGGTGGGGAGACTGACAGGAGGGCACCATTTCTGTTCTTCATCTCTACTCCTGCCCACTGTGGCCCTGGCCTCCAGCCCTGAGATGGCCCACCTGCACTGTCACTGGAGCTGGGAAGAATCTTGCTGCCTGATGACGCTAAGGCTTCCCCCTCTCCCTCCTCCGGAGCAGCCCACCCCTCTCTCTCTGCTCTGTCTTCAGGTGAGCTTAGGCAAGCTGGGGCAAAGGAGAAAGGTGCATGCTACATTCTTCTCTTTCCCCAAGGGAGGCTCAGTTTGGAGACCTCTGAAGAGGAGAGAATTAAAAGGGTAATTTACAACCTCAGGAGAACTCTTCCCTTTAGTAATTCTCCATGACAAATCAATTTTGATTCCAAGCCAAATAAAGAATTTGCAACAAATGCCTTGTCTTGATGCTCAGGAGAGCCAGGTGTCCCAGCCTCCTCACTGCACATGTCACACTTTCTGAAAAGTTTATTCTGTCCACATCAGCAGGCAGTCCCTCGACAAAAAAAAAAAAAGTAGTTGAGGAACCAAAAGAAAGTTTTCACTTCATCTGATATAAATGCCTCTTGTAGCTCCTCCCTGTCTGCAACTGTAAGAGGAAAATTACATGCTTCACCTTGGACCCCAGAAATAAGAGGAAATTGGATTGGGATAAAAAGGACCTAGGTATGACACGGGTTCCTCTGGGTGATCATTCATTTAGGAAAAAAGCTTTCGTAACTAACATGGCACTTCTCTGGGACAGGCCAGGGACAGATCTGCATATGAGCTCAGCTAGTCTGCAGAACCCAGGAAAAGACTATTCTATCTTTTCCTACCAATAGGCTGTAGTACTTTCATTCATCCTTTAACTTGCGAAGACGAGCAATTGGATTCCTACGTTGGGCATTGTGGAGAATGTGCTTTCAAATGGGTCTCTTCTTCCTTGCTGGGACATTCTGAGAAAGCTGCTTTCAGCGTCTTTTCTGTCTCACAGTTTGAAACTCACCTGGAATTTGGGGTATCCTCAAAGAACTGGAGGTTGTGTTTGCCCCACCTTCTTGACTCCCTTGTGAATGTCCTAAGGGGGAAAAAAAAAAACCATCTCTCAATCAAAGTTTGAAATGCATAACCCCCGAGTTCCTTGTGGAGCCACGTAAAGGGCTGCTCTCCACATTCTGAATCACTGAGAAGCCATTTATGGATTCAAGCTGCAGGCGTTTATAAAGCATTACACTAAAGATATCCCCCCCTCAGTCTGATTAAGGCTAGGACTTGGTAATGCTATCCTGTAACAAGGAACATGAGAATTCCCAGCAGCACTGTTGACAGTGTTCAGGACTTTGGGGTCTAGAGCTGTACAACCCTGGATTTGAGTCTCCTCGCTGTCCCTTGCTAATTAGCCATGTGTGCTGGGTCAATTCACCTTCTCCAAGTCTCTGTTTTCACACTCATAAGATGGGGATAATAGAATCCCGTTCATCATAATTTTACAGAGGTTTAATGAAGTACACAGTATTGGTAGTCATGTATGGTTGTTATTTTCTATTTTTAATTTAGGACCTTGCTACTCAAAGTGCAGTCCCTGGACCATCAGTATAGGCATATCTGGGAAGATTGCTAGAAATGCAGAATCTTCCACCTCACCCCAAAGCTACCAAATCAGAATCTTCATTTTAACAAGACCCCCAGGGGATTCTCATGCTCCAGAATGCTCAAAGGGAACCTGAAAATCCCATACAATAGCATCATAGGAGCCAACATAAACACTAAAAAATAAAGAGTTTGGGGGCAGTGGCCCTTTCTATGAAAAATCACCCTATTAGAGTCTCTGCTAATATATTACTGAAACACACCTTGCTAGAAGAATGGACATTTTCTACTGCTAGAAAGCAAAATGAGGAAATGAACAAAATGCCTTAAACTGGGATGAAGCATCACAAGACAGACAATCCTCAAGTCAGAACTGGAGGCCGATCCAAATGAGGGAGACACAATGCTTCTAAAAGAAACTTATAAGAAGCCAGGCACGGAGGCTCATGCCTATAATCCCAGCACTTTGGGAGGCTGAGACAGGAGGATCGCTTGAGCCCAGGAGTTTGAAACCAGCCTAGGCAACACAGGGAGATCCTGTCCCTATTAAAAATAAGAATAAATAAGTAAGTACACAAATTTTTTTTAAAAAAGAAACTTCTAAGACATCTTGTGGAAGGACTCATCAAAATTAAAGCTTCATGGATTTTAAAACATGTTTCCTCTATTGCTTCAAAACAAAATTCCAAAGTGTCCCACCAAAATGAACTTTTTTTTTTTCCCTACCAAATGGAAGCCCACTGTAGAATCCTGAAGGTGATCAATGGATGAAGATGGTGGGGCCTTAAATGAGAGATTTCCTCAGAGAGTAAAACTTTAGACTGTGCACACGGAAATCTTGATCACAATGGTTATTTGGGGACAGGACGGCTCTTGTTTATGCAATTTAATGCTTTTGTTAAAACTTAAAAGGGAGCAAAACAAGTTCCTACCAGACATCTGGCTGTTTCAACACCCCCCATCCTATCTTGACAATGGCCTTTTACTTTACAAACCTCCCAAACAGTCCAAGGTCCTTTCCCGACATGCCTTCCAGTGTCCTTGGTGGTTGGCAGGTTTTCACCTGCCCAAGTCATGGGACATTGGCCACCTAAACTGAAGATCTTTGGCCTTGAAAACTCCCCCAGGAGGTACAGTCACTCTCACTGGTTTTTTTCTGACTCACAGAAGCCTTTGATATTTAAAAGTGAGGCCATTAATGGATCCTAATCTCTTTATTTTGATTTTCAATAAAAAAAAGTGCTCCCAGCAAGAAAATATCTGGGTGTATGTGCAACAAGACGAAACCTCTTGTTTGAACAGTAGACACCTGCTCAGAAGCCAAACAAAACAGACTGGCTCCCCCCTGATTCTCACTTCAAGCAAAAGCCACAGAGGATGGATGTGAGACAGCAGGCCTTGCCTTGTGCTCTAGATGTCTACAAATCCAGCCAGGGTAGGACTGGCCACAGTAGCAAGTTCCACAACGAGGAGCACTTGCTATTCCTGTTGGGAGATAAGATGTAATCCGAGACATGTGCATAGAGGTCCGTTCAATTGTCTTCAACGGTGAGAAAAGCAGTCTAGCATAGTCTCTAAGCTTCCAAACTTTAATGTGCATATAAACCACCTGGGTGGGAGGCTATAGTTAAAATGCAGATCCTGATTCAGTAGGTTTGGGTTGGCCAGGGATTCTGCATTTCCAACAAGTTCCTAGGTGATGCCCATGCTAATGTTTAAAGAATCACACTCAGAGAGTGGCTGAGGTCTCTTGGGTTTAGAGAGCATACCCTTTAATAATAACTCCCTACAGTTGCAGAGTACTTTCACAATTCTGGTACCCTGTCTTCCTCACAAGAATTCTAGGAAGCAACTGAGGTAGGTGATCTGATCTCTTTTTACTAACAAGGAAACTGAGTCTGGGAAAGGTTAAGTGCCCTGCCTAAGGTCCCCGGTGAACCTGTGACTTCTGTCTCTATTTCAGAGGCATTTCTAATGAACCTCTACCTCCTAGTGCTCCTCCATAGAGGGTTATTATGGAAGCCACTATGTAACTATTCATCTTCCTATTTGTTTTCAATGTGTAAACATTTAAACCTGATTGTGAGACTCACTCAAACTTGTGTATGAAAGGGGAGGACAATAATTGATATGGCTTAAATCACTTACATGGGGCCACCTGGATTTGTGATGCTCAAGGGGACCACAGTAAGGCAACACTGGCAGCACCTCCCAGTAGCCCAGTAGTAGAAGTCATTAGTAAATCTACCCTCATGTCAGACTTTTGCAGTCTGGGGTAAGGTTTTCAGAGGTGTGATCGGAATCACAACAAACAGGAGTCTATTTAAGAATGCATGCCTCAGCCGGGTGTCGTAGCTCATGCCTGTAATCCCAGCACTTTGGGAGGCTGAGGTGGGTGGATCATTTAAGGTCAGGAGTTCAAAACCAGCCTGGCCACCATGGTGAAACCGCATCTCTACTAAAAATAGAAAAATTAGTCCAGCGTGGTGGTGAACACCTGTAATCCCAGCTATCTGGGAGGCTGAGGCAGGAGAATTGCTTGAACCTGGGAGGCAGAGGTTGCAGTGAGCCAAGATCACGCCACTGCGTTCCATCCAGCCTGGGAGACAGAGCGAGATTCCATCTCAAAACAACAACAGCAAAAAAAAAAACAACGCATGCCTGGCAGTAATTATGGTCATTATAGAATGCCTTCTCCAGACTGCTATGAGAAGTAACATGAGACCCCCAGGCTTGAAATGTGGCTCCATCGCTCCCTGGTCCTGTCAACTCTGCCAAGTTACTTAACCTCTCTGAGCCTTAGTTTCCTCATCTGTAACATGGGAATAATAATAGTACTCACTGATGTCATCACAGAGTTTGTAGGATGACTGAATGAGTTAATCTAGATAAACCCTATGAATTTGCTGATATTGACCTGTTCTTGACCCACAGTAATGGCAGTTCCATTTGGCCCAACCTAATACAGGTAAAGTGTTGAGAAAGATGTTGCTGGCACACAGTAAATTCCCAGCAAATGTCAGCTATGATATCATGTGCCAGGATTATGCTAAATGCTTTATATGTATTCTGTCATTTAGCCTTTGAAACAGTGTCATGTGACAATTCTTATTCCAAGTGTATTAGTTGAGAAATTTTGTCTCAGACCCTTCAAGCATCTTGCTCAGTTAATAATGCAGAGGGTTGGAATCGAAGCAGAGGCCATTTTTGCTACAAAACTCATGCGCTTAATCACTCTGGTGTAGTGCAATGTTAAATTGGGACACTGCCTGAATTCCTCCCGAGGCTTTCAGATGCAAGGCTTTTCTCCAGAGCAGTAGTTCTCAAAGTGCAATCCCTGTCCAGCAGTGTCAGCATTACCAGAGGACTCATGAGAAATGCAAATGCTTGGGCTCCACCCCAGACCTACTGAATCAGGAATTTTAAGGGTGGGGTCCAACACTTGTGATTTAATAAGCCCTCCCCTGTAATTGTGATGTATGGTTAGAAGGTTTGAGAACCACTTCTCTGGAGACACTGACTCATACTTCGTTAGCAGTCATCATCAGGCTCAAGGATTATAACAGTAAATGACTGAAGCCGTTTTGAACTCACCAGCTGATTCAGATCCATGAGTGGTAAGGGAGCCCCCCCAGGGGTCGAATGCACCTTGGTCTCCTGTAATGAGCAATCAGGAAGGTCAGTACTGCAGGTTTCCACTTACACTCCTGTCTGCATTTCTTTACATTTGCGTTCTTATGCAGCCTATCACAAAGTTTAGTCTTTTTAAGGTATTCCAAAAAATGATAGCAAAACGTCCTTGAATGACTCCACAGTATTAATTACTGTTCATTGCTTAATCCACTGATAAATGACCTAGAGCTTTAATCAGAGTTAAGGAAACTAGGGCAGCAAAGGCTAGGAAGGATGACTGACCACAGGAAGTTCTGTAGAAACTTGGTTTTGGTAGAAATCCAAGAACTGTGATAAGGAACACGCTAACAAAAATACTGTCATATCTTTGCAGGTCTGAGGTTGAGACTAGATATTGCATATTTTAAATAAGGATAATATGAATTTGATTATGAGAAATGTAATCACTGGAAATGGGCGTACTCTGGTCTAGGGCATGAAACAAAGAGCTTCCTTGGCAGCAGGAAATTAGTATGCAATAAGAAATCTTGGAATTGAATGATGGAAAGATTCAAAGAGAAAGGTCAGCAACTTATTTTCAGAAAAAAGTTTGAAAATAAGTAAAAAAGGAAATGATGAGATGGTAGCTAACATGAGTAATGTGTATTGGAATATGGGTATCATGATAAGTTTAAAATAGTATTTTTTAAAAGTTGAATCTGTATTTTCAACATGACTAGTTAATATAATCCTAACTTCTCAAGGAAGGATTATCACCAGAAAGCTTTAGGTTAAGACAAGGTCATGAATTGCTAAAATCTAAATCCATAAAACTCCTTCCCCACTCCCATTTTTCAAAAGTATACTGGAATCTTTTTTTTAATCACAGGATAACGCTTACATAACATGGTTGCAGTTATCCATTATGAAGGCACCTTATAAGGAATCTATAGTAACCGAATCATCACCATTTCCTTGATTAGAGAAAGTGGAGGCGGGTGATACATAGTCACTTGTGTAATTATATTGAAGAGACAGATTGCTTTGTTCCTTGGCTGATGGCTAAAATAAATGAAAACAACATTTGCTGAAATGCCACACCAATACTCCCACTACCAAAATCACCATCACCATCGCAATCCCATTACCATCATTATCACCATCACCATCATCACCACCACCACCACCACCACCGCCACCACAATTCCAAATGCTTTAGTTCTTTTTTTTTTTTTTTTTTTTTTTGAGGCAGAGTCTTGCTGTGTTTCCCAGGCTGGAGTGCAGTGGCTCCATCTTGGCTCACTGCAACCTCCAGCTCCTGGGTTCGAGCAATTCTCATGCCTTAGTCTCCTGAGTAGCTAAGACTACAGGCACCTGCCACCATGTCCAACTAATTTTTTGTATTTTTAGTAGAGATAAGTTTCACCATGTTGGCCAGGCTGGTCTCAAACTTCTGACCCCAAGTGATCCACCCACGTCAACAAATGCTTTAGTTCTTAACATTAAGCATAAAGACTGAGAAAAATGTATAGATATAAATGAGATTTACATGAGTGTTTTTGAAGAAAGCCAAGTATGAGAATTGGGTCACTTAATTGTCTAATCCATGGAGAATTGTGGAAAATCTGTCTGTACCACTGTGAAAAGCAGAAGGAATCAGTGTCTGTGAATAGCTGAATATCAGTTTTGTAGAAAGCATTTGATTCACTAACATTATGCTATAAGCCTTCTAGGGTACTGTGACTATAAAAATTGTCATTTAAAATTTAAATTCATGGCCGGGTGGGCTGGCTCATGACTGTAATCCCAGCACTTTTGGAGGCTGAGGTGGGTGGATCGCTTTAGGTCAGGAGTTCCAGACCAGCCTGGCCAACATGGTGAAACCCTTGCTCTACTAAAAAAAACAAAAATTAGCTGGGTGTGGTGGCACACGTCTGTAATCCAGCTACTCAGGAGGCTGGGGCAAGAGAATCGCTTGAATCCGGGAGGCGGAGATTGCAGTGAGCCGAGATCGTGCCACTGCACTCCAGCCTGGGCGACAGGGCAAGACTCTGTCTCAAAAAAAAAAAAAAAAAAGAAATTTAAATTCATTAGGTTGCACAATAGGCTTTCTTTTGCCAAGAGAAATTAGGCAGCACTGTAAGATTTACTGAAGAATATTGACAATGGTACTTGGAATTTTTAATAAGTGAGAGCAGAACAATGCTGAATAAAGAACTAAGGAGTGTAAGGGGCTTTGTCTTGCCAATATTGCTGAAGTTGGTATTTTCTTAGCTTTTCTTGAAGCTCTGGGGTAGGCCACCCAGAGAAATGAGGCCACACATGTGGCATTCTGAATTTTCTGTCCCTGGATCACAACTATCATCTGTTTTACTTATTGGGTTTTCATAAGATATCTATTCTTCTTTTTCTTTTTCGGGAGCAGGGGAGAGAAGATATCTGCTCCAAAAGTATATATCTAAAGCCTCTAATCTTGAATATGCCTTAGTGATTGTGTCAAAAAGCAATTGAAAAACTAGTACTAGGAAGACAGAATCTGTTTTTAATTTCTTCACTACAGTGGGTGTTTGCACGTTCTCCTTTCTTCAGTGTTAATTTCTTAATGCAAATGGAGAAGCAAAGAAAAGCAGAAGCAGTGATGACTGCTTATTGAGGAAAAAAAAGACTTATTCTAGGTCCATGCCAAACTTAACTGAATAAAGTATCTTCGGTCCTCTCTTCACTATAACAATAGGAGAAATGGTCCCTATTCATTAATACCAGATTAAATCACGAAGATTTTAAATATGCATCAGAGCTAGAAGAGGTTTATCCATCACCAAAAGTAAAACTGATCAATCTATCACCAAAACAAGATAATAATTTCAGAGCAAAGATACTAATATATAGAAATTATTCACCTGTAGGATAAAACCTTACTAAATAAGTAGCATATATTAGTCAAAGTAAATGGAATTGCTAATATTCAACTATTTTGACCTGCAAAAATATCAGTTTCATGTGGTTCAACCTGATATATCACAAGATAAGACAAAGAAAGCAATTCCATCATAACAGCCAAGTTGTACACATAATACACACACACACACACATACACACACACATACACAAATGGAAAAAACACTGGCAAAATGTAGTATTATTTTATCTAAAATAAATCCAAGTTTATTTGTACTAGAATTGATAACCAATGATGAAAGACATTTCTGTATCACAAGCTAGTCCAATCTCAGAAAGTATATATTGTTTCTCTACATAGAGAAAGCAAACTAGATAATAAATGGCCAAATTACCTGATAAGGAGTGATTGACATTAGAGTTGGAATCTCCAACAGTAACATCAGTAACTCCAAAGGACCCAGTCTCAGCTCGGGTCACTGGGATGAAGGTCCTGCTTTCCTTCAGGTCTGGGTAAGGAGAGGTATAACCTTCCAGTAAAGTAGTTGAGGGTTCAGAATGACTTGGGCCTCTTCTTCCACCTCTGACATCATTCCTATCTGGGTGGAGGTGAAATCAATGATGAACCCACATTTGTAACATCACCAGCCACCATGTGCTTGTCTCCAGAACACACAATTGCTGCAAAAGCTTTCCACTTGTTACCCATAAACAGGGAGGAATAGAGTGAAGTTCACCACACTATTGAACAGAATAAATAGTTTTCAACAGACACCACCACCACCTGGACATCACTCAACAGAAGAGATTTTGGTTATCTTAATACCCAGAATTGGTATTTGTTGCAACATCTGCTTGGATTGTTAGGTAAGGCTGATGTCACTACAACTGTGACCTTGAAGTTGGCCGAAGTACTAGATAATCTTGAGTTCTTTCTCAATTGGATTCATTTTTGATGAAGTGGAGGAAACATAGCATTGGATTGAAAGATAAAATTTTGCTGCCTGCAATTAGAATAGCAAAGGCAAGGTTTCAAAGGCCTGAGACTACTAATTTAATTATTCTTTTATTTTCCAGAAGGGATTCCTTTCAGTCATCAGCACCATGGAGGTCCAGAGGACAAATGGCAAAATAATATTAACGTGAGGAATACAAAGTGATATAATCAGACATTTACACCAATTATAAATCATAATGCAAAAGAACTGAAATCATAACAAACGGTGTCTTGGACCACAGCACAATCAAATTTAAAATCAAAACTAAGAAACTCACTCAAAACCACACAATTACATGGAAATTGAATAACCTGCTCCTGAATGACTTTTGGGGAAATAATGAAATTAATGTAAAAATCATGAAGTTATTTAAAACTAGTAAGAAGAAAGATACAAGGTACCAGAATCTCTGGGACACAGCTAAGGCAGTAGTAAGAGGGAAATTTATAGCACTAAATTTAAATGCCTACATCAAAAAGTTAGAACGATCTGAAGTTAACAAAAGTGAATAAATAAAATAAATCACATATAAGCAATTCATTATTGTCAAAACAAATCACTAACCCTGGAGTGAAAGAAATCCAACCTTTAAGATTAAGAAATATAGTTTGCACTTAATGTACAAAGAGGTATATGAAACAGAAGAATCAGAGAACCACCACCAGACGCACCTTTTGATTAAAAGTAACAGCATAACAGCAGCCAATGGATGCACCTCCACCAAAGACATTGCAAAAGCACCCATAATTTATTGATTCTTATCAATTGCTGAAGCCAACTAGGTTTTATAATTACTCCTTACTGCTTGATGTCAGAGTAGAAGTTGTTGGATGGTCTTTATCTTCTTCCAAGCCGTCATGTGATGTAGAGAAGCTCTGAGAGCTACTCTGCTCTGTTTCAATGAGGGATGAATCCAGTGTTAATCTGAAGTTACGACACAAATCCTGTTATCTGCTAGCATGGAAGATGTAGCTATCGCAGAGTCAGATGGGTAGGCACATAGATTTGTGCACATCATTCTCCTCTGATAGATAGAAATATATGGAAGAATTCTATTTTCCCCCTAGTTGGTTCCAAAGATTCTTTATTTCTCAGTATAGTCAACAAAGGTAAAGTGGCAAGGTGAAGACTGAGCCAAAACTTTGCCTACCCTGGGATTGTTCTGGCGCAATTGTAACATTGTTCCCAGTCACTCAGGAAAACCGGAGAACACAGAGATGAGGAAAAAGAATATTTGAATCTCAATGCTCCTATCAGAAATCAAGAGTATCTAACTGCGTGTCAAGAAATGTGACAGTAGGGAAGATAAACAGCATGATACCCCTAGTCTACTTGTAACCACAAAATAAAAAGAAGCCTATCTAGAATAGCCTACTTGAGTAACACCGATCAAATTTATACAAGGAAATACTTAACTACCTTGTAAAAGTCATTAAATTAAAGTTACCATTTTACGCCATTATTAAGTTTTTTTATTTCATCTGCGTAGGGGGATTCTCATGGCTGCACCAAGGAAACGCTTGCCTGGGCAAACACAGAGCCCTCAGTGATATATCTCAATTTGAGGTTGAACCATTGCCCACATCTAAAATCACCTGGACTGTTTCAAGTTTATTTCTTTTGTGTTCTTTTAAGAAAGGTACTGACCTCTGAGTTGCACGTGCAAAAACTTCATGAAGCACACCCATAAGCCATGCCCACCACCAAATAAATATTACAACCAGGAGAGACAGTCACCAAATCCCAAACTCAGTGTCAGAACAAAAGCCAACAGTGACATAAAATGGAAATATAAGTCCTTCTTTGGCAAAGGTCATTCACAGGCTTATTTGTATCTCCTTTGGTGCTCAACACTGTGCTATTTACATTGCTGACAATCAATACATGCTTGCTGATTTTTTTCCTTTGCCTAAAGGGCTCATATGAAGGGCTCTGCCCATTATATGTGACAAGCAGTAAAATGGGACCTTCTTAATTCTAGATATGTTTTCATATTCTTCTAAGAAATTAGGAATGACTTTAGGCTGAGCTGTAGGACATCCCTGCACATATAGTAGAAATTAAGGCTACTAGAAGTTGACCGTTTCTTAGGGATAGAAGAGATACTAGCAATTTTTTGTTGTTGTTGTTCCAGGGATCCTGCCAACTTTGTTGATTGTCAATAACATGCCTTGCCTCTTCTCTAAGAACTGATGTAATTTCTAGGATTATCTGGCTCCAAAAATGTCTTTTCACAACCACACAAGCAATCCTACCCCTTCTGCATTGGCTGGAGGAAAGATGGATATTAAAAGGAAATGGTCAGTTAAAACATAGAGAAATCACTATCCTAGAAGTGGGCTTGTGTTTCACTGACTTAACTACTTAGAGAATGAAAATGAAGTTGAAGAGAGTCCCACATTTTTTTTAAAACACAAAGTCATTGAATCTGTAAGGCACTAAGAAATGAACGCAAAATCAGGTTGAGAGACTTCCACAAGAAATATAGACAACGAAGACAGTTTCACACGCTGGGCTGAGCGGAGCCACATAGAACTAAATGCACCATTCCACCACCAAAGCTCTGCATCCTGGCTAATGGGGATTAAGAGATGAAGCAGGAATACAAGTCAATAAAGGGGCTAAGCATCGTTATCCTTACGCGTTGTCATTGAAAGAGGTCCTGTCCTGTCCAAGTCTTCCACGAAACCTGTGTTTGGATCTGCAGTAGGCTGAAGCGTTGTACTATGACTGGAGTCCATATCTGAAGGAATCAATATTAGTGTTATCGCTTGGTTTCCCAAATAACTACGAAGGTGGTTTATGGTCTACAACAGACTTTTTAAAATATTTCACATCTGGCCAAGAGGAAAGAAAGCACATATTGACTATATATCCAGAACTGAGATAGATTATTGTTTCTTTACAGAGTACCACAACAAGTAACTGGCTTTCCTTGAAGGGCCGAGTTATATGAAAGCTATGATTCATGTTTGTTTTTGCTGAGTCTAGAAGGACTCTACATGAGCTCATGATGGAACACCCAAATCTTGCAGAGAGACAGAAACATTGCCTTTCATACAGAAACATGCAATCTGACACATGGAGAAAAGGCAAAATGCACTGACTCAGGCACTATTTTATCCCCCTCCCTCTTACCAACCAAAGAGGCTTTTAAAAATGGCCCTCTTCCCCATTTCATCTTTTTCTTTTCACAAAACAAATGTGCAAATAAACACAAAATCGTCACCCAATACCACCTAGGTGGAGTTACAGGAAGTATACAGGGGCAAGAAATAAGAAGCAGTGGATGTCACTAAATTATTCTTCCAAGAAACTCAAGTTTAAGGAGTCTTTAAAATTTAACGTACACAATGTTGAGTAGTACAGAAATTTCACTGAAATACTTGCAAATGTTGTTTTTAATAATTATCACAGATTTATTCTGCTGAAATAACCAGTCTTGAGTGACACAGAGGCCAATTAATAAACCCCATCAATATTGCTGGCTCTCCAATTCAGTCAAAATCCATCCACACCACTGCCTCTGGGGAGATCTAATCAGTTCCAGCGAAGCACTGCAATACTGGGTTCCCATGTCTGCACTGCAGGCTTTCAACACTAAAATATTCAAGATCTTTGTAGGACAAAAACATGGTGACTCTCATATCCCAGATTTCAAACAAGAGCAAGTGCTAACCTGAATCAAAGCCACAAATGGACATTCTCCCAGAAAAAGTCCCACTTAATGATGGGCTCTAGACTCTCGTTCATCTTCCCTCTTACAAGTAGAGTCCTTCAAGAGGTACCACACCACTGTGTAGTTGAAGCCAATTGTATTGTCCTTCACATCTTCATTAATTTAATGGAATCTCTTTCTCTTCATCAGTACAGAGACTTAATATTGATTCTGAAGATCTTTGCCTGGCTTGGTTTTCCCCATGGGTGTCCTCAGAGCTCCAGCTGCCATGTGCAAACTCGTGTGTGCTGTGCCTAGCCGTTCAAACATATCTTCCTTTGTGACAAATGGATCCACTCACTTGACATTCATTCCTTGGCTTTTCCCTTCATGTTTCCCCTTACACGAGTCTCCTTCTTAGAAAACTCCCCCGCCCCTCTATCCACTTCCTTTCTCTGACTATCCAGGTTTTTAAAATTTTTTATAAATCAGGTCCAGTTCACCTTTCTGTGATGCTATGGTGGGTGAGGAGGGGTTCTCAGAATTTCTTTAGCATTCATTATTGGCAACATTCATTTCACATCTATTACTTACTGCCTCACCTAGATACATTTTGACAATAAATGTCTTCTTTTACCAACTGTCCTGCCAAATTCCTTACTTTCAGCTCAAGTGTTCATATTCAGGTGAATATGCGTATCACTCCTACCAAGAAAACTAATTTTTGAAGAACCTCAAGTCCTTCAGATTGGTCCAAAACCAAGGGCATATTTCTAGAAAAATAGTCAACAGTCACTCATGGATTTCAAAAAACATAACATATAAAAATTTCAGAGGCTATTACCCATCCTTCTTCCTGCTTGATGACCTCGTCCCATGGGATGTGAGACTAGGTCGAAGAAATCAGTCCAGGAACTGTCCTCTGGGCTCGGTGTTGTCGTTCCTTGTGTTGGATGGCTGGTGTGGGCTGACGCTGTTGTGATCATGCAGTTCAAGCAATTGTCAAAGTGTTAATGGACGCTTGGTCAGGGGAACATTGATTTTATTTTTTAAAAAGACTTTATTCTCTTGACAAAGAGAATGAAACAATCTTCCTTGTATAGAAGGCAAGGAAGTTGCATAAACGCAGAATGCTTCAGCAGGTTTGAATTCACTCATGCTCATTTTCTTCTTAGCAATCAGCATATGAACTGGAGGACACGAAAGCATTAACAACTCCTGCAGCGCAGTGAGGATGAGTTACAGACATCAAAGGAAGATGAAGGAGAAATAGTTCTGGACCCATGCCACGCTGCCACAGTCCCCTGAGAGCAGAAGTATAAGAGCCCAAGTGCATGATGTCATTCTGAGACAACCATATTCCAACCGAATGCACCTTAGGCTGGAAGTGATCTCAGGAAAGAAATCAGGTAACAGCTTTCCATGTGATCAACATGAAAGTCAATGCCATTTATCTCAAAAGCATGAATGGAATCCGTTAGAAGCATTACCTTCTAACAATGGGACTTATGGCATAAATGACATGTAAGACAGTAGCATATGCCTTGCTTCATTCTGAGCCAATGAAGAAGTATAGGTAGAAAAGATTACAATAGCATCCTCTTAGCAACAACCACACCACATAGACAGTCACAGAATCCATTGATCTGCCAGGAATTCATTCAGAACTTGCCATGCCCCGGAAGGACATGACGCATTATCTTCTATATTGCAAATAGAAACGTGGGACTATTTCTCACTGATACCAAGTGAGAATATGGAATTCACCTTCTCTATAAGGCAGGACACATTTCAATACTTATGTCACACAGACAAAAGAATTCTGCATGGGCGCTTGCAGAGCCTAGTTATCTGGCATCGCTTAGAGATGATGATAAGACTTGATTCCAATGTCCACAATCTCACAATTCAAGAATAGAGAAGATGCCTTTTTATACTGAAAAAACAAATTACCAAACAGGCATGACCAAAGAGCCAAATGACATCAGACAGGTGTCATTTTTCACATAATGTCTGGCTCTATTTCTTCAAACACTGAAGTTCTGACAAAATGCTTTATCACAAGAAAATACTTTGTGAGAAATCGCATTGTAAATCTGGACTCACATTATAGAGTATATTCCTTTACATGACAAAAGGGGGTATTTTATAAGCGCTTCTGCTACAATCTCACTAGATGATGCCCAAAACTCAATGTGAAAGAGACATGCTCAAGGGCATATTCTCTGTGTTTCCTGTTCCTATTCCTAACTGGCTTGTATTTACTCCTGTTCAGGTGACTTGTTATGAGCCTTTAAGGTTTGACTCTGTGTTAACTGCAACATAATTTATTAAGGAACCTAACATCTTGTGACAGTTCCTCCGGTGTCCTTTTGTTCAATATCCTCAGTGTCTACCATTTAACCCAAAAGGAATTTGCCATCTAAATTTACTTGTTAAACCATCCATTACCAGCTGTCCCTGTTGTCGAATGGGAGTCTCTCTGGGCGTTGGAGATATCCCTCATGCCATCTGTTGCCAAACCACTGTTCCTTCTGGGTAGCTGTTTCTTCATTTGTGCTACTAGGAGTTGCCTGGACTGTGAGAAGAATATCAGTTGGGAGACAAAATTGTCTATTTTCCTTTCCAATAGCTGTCATGTATCTTTCTACTTTAAGGGCAGATACACATGGGGATAGAAGGTAGAAAAGAAAGGCAGAAAAGAAATAGGCCACTGATATTCTAAAGGGGATATTAGAAATCAAATGACCCAAACGTTTAATTTTTCAGATGGCAAAATTGTGGTCCAAAGAGGTTTCGATTTGTTCAAAATCATAGGACTAAGCAGACCATAGTTGATGAATTCTCATAATTCTATGAGTTATTATTATTTTTATTTTACTGTAGTATATGGCTTTACAGACCCTGTCTGAGAAAACCATTCAAAGAATAACCTCTTTGCTCCAGTCATTTTGAGGAAAGGAAAATACTGTACAACAACAACTAATGACAAGATCAGTGCATTAGGAGACCTTCTCAAATGGTGGTCCTGTAACCCATAATCACACACAATGGAAAGGCACCAGCAGTGGATTTGCCCAGCAGGAAAGGTGTAGGGATGGCTTCGATGCTATTCCACTAACACATTATGTAGTAATGTCCACATGGCATCCAAAATTGCTAAAATCACTTTTTAACAAAATTAATTCAGTTGACAAAAACTATCCAAACTAGTCTGTGGCATTATATAAATAATAGTGTGTGACAGGCTTACAATTGCAACCATGGTTTTAAAAAGGACAAAATCAACAGAATAAAATTTCATCGAGGTGTCTTCAGGAAAAGTCAGACACCAACATTTTTGTCTACAGCAACTTACAGCAAATTGTTTTTAGTTTATCAAGAAAATGAGAGCCTGTAAACTTGCCAAGTCAGAGTATTTTTTTGCGACTTGTAAAAATGGCTGTATTTCATTATCTTAGAAAATGATATGTGTAATTTGGTGACAGCAATGACATTTTAAAAATAAAGCATACCATCCTCATTTTACCCTTACATTGGCCAAGCCATTCTTGGGTAACTGGTTATCCAGGGGGAGGGGAAGAAAAGCCAAAATCTTTAAGTTTTACCTCCCACTGGCTAAATCACTAATTCCCAACAATAATGAAGTTGGAAAAACCACTGAATGTAATTACAAAAAAGGGAAAATTGACCCAAACATAGACTGCCGTGTTACTCAAAGTTTAAATAAAAGAAACAAAGAAGTGTATGTGTGTGACTGTATAGAAGGACTCTACACTCCTTCTATCACTACTTTTATAAACATAATGATTTTTTAAGTACCCATAACCCTTTATTATTTTCAGCTTAAATAGGAATGGGTTAGCAGAACATATGATTTCTATCATAAAAGATGAAAGTTGACTTTCTTCTAGAAGTTGTGATGTTAATTTGTTAAAGCCCAGAAGTTACCAACCAGATCCCTTTGAGTTTTGCAAATACTCATAACAGAATTGTTACAGTTGTTGCTGTCTTCTCTTTGTCAAGTTACATTCTGTCTGAATTTTCACGTACCCTCTAGCACTAATGCCCCAAGCACCACCTTTTGACAATAGGCTCATTATTTCCAAGTCTCTAAAGTAGCTTTCTGGTCTTTAAGTACAAACTGTCTAAAGTAGTTTCTAAGATACACTGTTAGGGCTCTGAGGGACTGGAACAGAATCTTATCCCAAAGAGACTTCTGCTTCCTCTGTATTTCCTTTTCTTATCAGATTTCTTTGTTAACTCAGCCCCTAAGCCTTATGCATACATCAAATCTACTGGGGTATGAAATGGTATGTAAGGTCTGCTGGATATATTCAGTACAATGTCCAAGACTTATTAACCTCTATGCTAGCTGACACCTGAAACTTTTCTTTTGTTGTCTGAATGCACTGCTCAAGCCATAGATTCCCAAAGCCCTTTGGTTTTTAAGTGGCTATTGCTCACATTTTCCCATTAGGTGTATTCAGGGCTGTGAGAATGACAGTTGAACCATCATTTTAAAAATGCTAAAAAGCTGTTTTCCAAAATAAATGCTTCTTTTATTCCAAATAAGATAAGATATTTCATCTATCTCTCAGTGGGATAGATGAAAGAAGAAAAGCATATGTTTCTTATGTTTAGAGGTGAAGGGGTCCCCTATCCTCACAGTCCAGTGCAGGAACTTGAGATTGTTTTAGAAAACCTGAGTTTTCATAACAGTAGAAATAACAGTAAGAGCATCAAAGCCTCCCCAAGCTACTCTGGGCTTAAAAAACAGAAAAAGATGCAGTTGTAGAATTCAAATGTAGACCATATGAGCTACCAACTTTGCTCTAAAGAGTGCAAAGGATATCTTTCTATAGAACAGTCAGGGACGAAATACAAGAAAAGAAACTGTATTCATAAAAGATCTTCATAGAAAACAAGGATTCCAAAGATCAATTCACTTGACAAACTTTCTTTCCAGATTCCACTACTAAGCACCAAAGAACACACTCTTCACCACACATTTACATAAACACACACAAGTCACCCAAGGAACCTTTAACACAAAAACTGTATCTAGATCTACTTTTTAAACATATTGGCCTTTGGGCAACCTGGCGAGTTATCATTTTCCTTCCAATTTCTAAAATTTGTGTGCAGATGTGGCAGCTTTTCAGCCTCTGAGAATAAAAGAAATTACTAAGTGAAAATAGAAGATGTGGCCAATGTCTAAACAAAATCTTCCCTATCTCTGGAATGTCTTCACTAACTCGTCTAACCCAGAATTGCCAACCGCCATCTTGCTTACTTGTGCTTGTAGAATGTGGGGTCTCTCTTCCTCATGATGCTCATAGTGAATGAGGGGAGGATGTGCTTCCTGGTTCCAGTTTCCTTCATAAGCAGTGGTGCCATTTCTGTCTACATCTGCTGTGATGATGGTTAAATACACTGTGACTTGTTATCAACCAACATTTAATGATTCTGTTCTTCCATTAAAGTGCATGCTATTTAACAATTCTATGTCAAAGTAGTACCTCTGAGCATCCACTCTCAAAAAATTTTCAGTGACTTTACCTAATCTGTTTCAAGAGAAAAATCAATGGGCTTGGAATTTCTTTGTGTTTACTATTAATCCACTATGATCAGTTTGTCAAAGGCAGCACCATAAACCATTTAAACATATTCATTTTTATAATGAAGTAACATAAAATATCCTGTGCCCACATGGTATAATTGATAAACGACTCCTAAATGGAATTGAGTATCCTCATGAAAGTCCACTAAGAATTTCTTGATGAGATATTAACTAAATTTCCCACTGTGCCCTGATGATTGACCTTTGCAGCATCATAGGCTTTGAGGGGGAAAAATAATCTTTCATTAAATAGCATAACCCATTACCAGTCATCTTTGTGGTTGTCTGAAGTAGCACTTCTGGATTTGAATGGCTTGGGTTCCACTGGGTCCAATCCTGGTTCTGTTTTGTGTGGTCAAAAACCCGTGGTGTGGTTGAAACTGTGATAATGTGATTGAAGCAATTAGAAAAATGTTATTCCTTGAGCCTTCACCACTTGTCTTGCACATAATCTTGCTTCTGTAGACTATGCAGTGAATCATCTATACCCAGTTGTATAGATGGCTCCATGAAAGTGGAGGAAAGCGAAGAGTGCCTTCAGCTTAATTCAGCCATATTGGTAAGCATCTCAGTGTCCTTTGCATTCTGTCATAGAATACCTTGGAGTTCAGAACATGAGATCTTCCAGATAAAGCAGTCAAAGAAGCTGCAGCAGTAGGAAGGACAGCTTTGAAAACACCAGCCCTCCACCGAGGATAGCCAAAGACGTCATTCTGCCCATCCATGCAGTCTGTAGTATCCCTCTGCACTTGAAAGCCCAGGGACTTAATCACTGTGTACTATTTGTAGATCCTCAGGGTGAAGAGGCAGATAGCTGAAAGTTATACCATGATTATCACTTTATGTTATTTGTAATTTTGATGGGGAAAGAAATGCCTGAGCAGCCAGAGCTTTCCTATCGATGATTCTGAGAGAGAATATCTACCTAGAATAGCCATATGGTTTATTTCCGAATATTTATCAAACACCTATGATATTTTCATCAAATACAAAATATATCAAGAGCAAGCCATTCATAGCCAATGAAAGAAAATAAGACACCACAGGTAACCAGCCACCATTATAGCAACACACTGGAAAGAAAGTGGCGTACAACCACCAGCACCCTAATGTTGTCACCCAGTCTGTTAGAGCTGGAATAGGAGATGCACCTAACAGAAGGATCACAACAAAATCTTAATCAATGTGTTTTGTGAAAAGGTTGTTTGCAAATCCATCCCAATTGTTTCAAACTTTATTCTGACACCCAAATAACACAAAACTGTTTTCAGAACTATAATACCATCAGCTCTATTTTACAAGTTATGAAAATCACATTTAGAATCATTAACCACATTCTCAATATGCATGAAGAAGTACATATTATCAAGCAGTTATCACACCCCTCCAGAAGAAAGAGGGCATCGTGTTGAATTATGTCCATAGGTGCTAAGCAGAGAAGTAAACTGAAATTAGAAAACATGCCATAGAGATTAAAAAAATAAAAATTAAAAAAAGTATCATGGGAAGTTTTTCCCTGAATCCTGACATACAACTCATTTGCACATAGATCTGTTTGGGTTACCACCCAAGGGAATTTAATTTATCCAGTATCAAGACCACGTCTTTACTAATGGGCCCACCTGCAAAGCTGGGCCACATTCTGAACACAGGAGACAATGTAATGTAAACCTCCGGTGTTTTCGATTATTTGGTTTCATTCTGAAATTACCAAAAAGAATTTTCTTATTCCATAGATTAAGCTCTGGAGGAGTGTCAGGTCTAAAAAAAAAAAAATCTCTTAAAATTTTAGACAGAAAATTCTAGTTCCTTTTGAGTATTTGTTATGTCAACGTACATACTCAGATGCCTTCAAGGCCTAAGCTATTTTTTTCCTGGACCCTTTCTTCTCTGGATGCTGTCCATGTGAGGATGAAATTCTCAGGTTTTAATGAAAGGGATAGAACTTCAGTGAGTTGGGAGAGCTCATGTAGCACCCCAAAAGCCTTTTTCTAAGGAAAAGCAGAACTGTGATGGGGTCAGTTTCAGTATTCTCAGCTCTGTTCAGCAAAATCTTAAGTCATCACAGGTATGTGAGGAAAACTCAGTAATCTGACAGAATATTGATCAACCTTTGTATGTTTTTAACTTTTTAAGGACATCTTTAGAGCTCAATTTCCATCTCTTTGTTCTAAAAACGTTTTATAATTGTCAAAAATTTGAATACTATTATGTACCAATAGTGGTTTCACTACTTGCTTTTAATGAGTGGCAATGTCTTGTGAAAGCTAACCTGACGTTTGCCCTTCCCTTCGAGGTCTTTCTATTATATTGGTGTCCAGCTCATTTGTTAAAACTCTAGATTTGTTCCTTTGACCTCAGCCAGGTTTTGATTAAAATAATTCTTGAGTTCTAGCTCCTGTCATTTAAGCCTTAAGGGCCTTCAACTTAGGATCTTCTACAACTTTTAATTAATACCCTTCTAATCACATTCTCCAAGCCTATTGCTCCAACAGACCATGAGCTTCTGAAAGGCAAAGGCTCTGGCTTTTTTCATCTTTGCGTTTCTAGCACCTAGCACAGTAAGTACACAATGAATATTTGTTGTACTGTTTTAATATGTTATTCTCTGTCAAAGCCTGATCACTCAAAGACAATCTGTGGCAGCAGATCTCATAGATAAATAAAAAAGGAAGAAGATGAAACATTAGAAATTTTGTGAGATGTTTTCCCCACTTCTCCTCAAAACATTCTATTTCTTCCTTCATAATCTCATCAAGACATAACTAAGGTATGATCATAGGTTCACTCATTTTTCACATTAACTGCTTTTCAAGAGAGATACAATTGGATATCACTCAGATTAATCAATAAGCCTTGCATAAATGGCTATACTGTAATTGATTATCCTTACTGGTGCTGGAGATAAAATCTTCATCATCATCAATGCCTGATCCAGAAAAACTGAGGTGTCTGTCTCTTTCATCTTCGTTTTCTTCATTTGGCTCCCAGCCTGCTGAGATGGTATTTGAAGACGTACCTGTTGTGGTGACTTACATTAGTGGCTGAGCTGGATGCCAAGCAACCCACTTGCAAAGGAAGAAAATCAGGCACAGAAGGTATAATGGATTTCCCAGGATTTTATAAAGAAAATGAGGGAGTTGATTTGCATACCCCCAAATTCTTATGTTCTGGTCTCCAAAACTAATACATAAATCTCAAAACAGTTGGCTATGATCTTTAAAACTGAATATTCTCTTTAAGAAAGCTAAAAGAGCAGTGTGTATGGACATAATCTCTCCAAATAAGTTTTTAAAGGCCAGTGAACCGCCCCCCGCCCGCAACGCTTTCAGATGCATTTATTACTAACTCATTAAGCATATGCCGTTAAAGTCAAGTCATCAAGGACAGAATGGAAAGGTTTCACATGTGCCTTTTTTTTTTTTTTTGTCAAGACACCTTCAGAAAAATGTTGGGATCTACACCTATGTCAGTCATGTCATTTTTCTCACAATTTGCTAATTCATTTTTTATCTTCTCTAGCATCAGATCAGTGTAGCTGCAAACACAGATACGAGCTACCCTGCAGTTCCCAAGAATACTTCAGCATAGAGCAAAATCGTGAAGCCAATTAACAGAGAAATAATTCCTGGCATTATTAGGCCACCAAGAGGGTCAACTAAAGTGAACTGTAGTTGAGAGTTTGAGAAATTTTTACTTTTTCTTTTTGGATAAAAAAAGGAGATGAAAAATTTCTACTTCTCAATGGTTACTGTAGAAGATGTCTCTTTACTAAAAAGGGGTTTTCTACATTTTGAATGAGATTCAGGCTATCTTAGGGAATGAGCATTTGTCTTTTCATACAATTAGTGTCTACCCCAAGAATAGTTCCACTGATGAAGATTTTTCCGTATTTTTTAGATGTAGCTATGCTATTTCCTCATGAAAATCAAAGACTTTTTATGACTGTGGTAATTTTAGAATATACATGAATAACCTTTCAGAGTCACAATTTTGCTATATCATTTTTAAAAAACTTGTCCCCTTTTCATAGTCTCTGTATTAGCCTTCTCCTGGGCTATACTAATCCACAGATTAGAAAGAAGAAATCTTATTAGTGCTATACAACCAAACGGATACCAGAGTTCATGATCCTTCTAAAGTTGTAACAAACATTTATGAGAATAGAAGGGACTTTAGGCTTTACCAACATCCCACTGGTCAATAAAAATTATTCAAGGCTGTTAAGAAAACATATGCTATGAGATAATCATAACTCATTACCAGCCATTTGTGTTGTTCTGTGAAGATGATTCTTGGACTCTGATGGTGGGAACCACCATGAAAACCAGTCCTGAATTTCTTGCCTCTTGGTTGCTGTCTCAGTTGCTGTGGCACTAGTGCTCATCAAAGCTGTTGTAATCATGATTGAATTGATTGTTGAAAGATTAATTAACAGTTCCTAAGAAATAGCATTGAATATGCTTGTACTCTTTAACTACTCAAGAAAGTCATCTATATTTGATATAGATGGTCAAAAGAAAGGGAAAAAGCAAAACAGTTCCATTTTTTTCAGAGGCCCAAGCTGGAGTTCATAGAATGTCAGAAGGAGAAGGATCTTAAATATCATCTTGTTCATGCTCCTTGTCTTAAAGATTTAAAAATCGTGCTGGACAGAGCTTCTGACTTGTTTGAAGTCAGACGGCTAATTAGCAAGAGCGAGGGCTCCAGGAATGCATGAGAGCTGTCTTTGAATTTTGAAAGTCTATGTAATATAAAAGAGAGATTTAACTTTTGTCTCTGGACTCATGAGGCCAAATTAGGTCCTGTAGTGAAAATTTCAGGGAGATGAATGTTCTTCCAAATGTTGGATTTAAAAAAGCAATAATCTGAACTATCCAACAATGAACTTCTTCACAAAGTATTATGCTTCACATTATCAGGAAGATCACTTGGCAGGAAAGTTGTGTAAGAGATTAAGTTATAAGAAGTGTTGACTGAACCAGACCATTTAACATCCTTTCTAAATCTGAGAGTTTATGATTATAAAACTCAGCTCTTCAGAATCCTAGCTCCTTAATCTTCTATACAATCTTGGGCAACCAATATCATTCTCCAAGAATTTAGGATATGATATTTCTGCCAGCAATAGATACATAAGCCTAACAATCCAACACACAGGGAAAATGACATAGAAGGAGGAGACTGAAAATGATACTTTTCCACTTTTCTCCACTTAGTTCCAAATCCCTCTAACAACCTTGCCCAAGGTAATTTCTTATATCAAACTATATTTTGCAAAGCAGAACAGGACATTTTGAATCCCAGTCTTTGAAAATAGAATAATTAATCAGGAAAGACAGAGATGAAGTGACCCCAATGATGTCGCTAATAAGACCAGAAGCAAGAGCAATGATTTAAAAATTTCCAGGGACTGCCATTTCTAATGCACAAAAATGTACATCAGAAGCATATGAGCTAACAGCAGACAAAAAGCTGAGAACAAGTTCAAGCAGAGAGGCTGAAACCGTTATCCCTAAACACAAAAGTAAGGTGAGTTAGATTTTTTTTCAGCTATCAAGAAAGCCCAAAAGCAAAAATAACCCAAGATGAAACACTGCCAAGAAGACCTATTCCTTCACATCGTTTGTCCTATGAAGAAAAACATTGTCAACATTTACAAACAGCATTTTCTTTGTTCTGCAATCTCACTATCCCCCCTCCCCAGCTCTGCATGATCTTAGACATTGTGATATGGCAACCATAAGGTAACATGAGCACTATTTTTCTCACGATTATTTATAGAAGTAAAGAATATAATTTATCCAGTGTCGCATAAGCCAAACAAATGTAAAGAATCATCTTTCCACGTTTATTACGTCCCTCTGAAGAAAGAATGTCTAGTTATTTTGGAATATGGCCATTACCTCCATCAATAAAAGTTAATAAATGAAGATGTTTGTAATCCCCCCATTTTTACAGACTTTGAATAGGTTTTCCAAAAGCTCCTTTATCGAAACACTTTGCAGGGATATACAGCTAAGAGCCACACACGCAGGGAGCTTATTAGAGGCCTAGATTCTGATATGGAGAAACAGGTCATTTCCTACATTTTACCATTGAGATTTTAAGTGTCCAAAGAAGGGTTCAGGGCCTACACTTTGTTAAGAGAAATCTGCATTTCCTTCTCTTATTATTGGTTGTGAGAATCAGATCAGCAGGAAGGAGGAACCTGCACTTTCAGACAGACTTCTTTCTAAAGGACATTTTCTCAATGAATCGCACCATCCATTCATTCATTTGTAGTTTTCCATAATTTCATTCATTCATTCAAAACTATTAATTCATAGTTTTTCCTTCCTCTGATGGAAAAGTCATTCTGATTCTACATACATGTTGCCAAAAGGAAAACAAACAGGACATTTACGAATATCAATCATATCCCCAGATCCACAAGCCTTTCTGATAAATAAAGTGGTACCAGACCCTAGTCTCACTAAGAATGATGAAGAAGCTTTGGCATGATAATGGACATCCTCTCCCCCTAACACTAAAAGATCTGATATTCAGGAGAGCTGATAAGCAAAAGATGAAGCAGTTTACCTGTCGTTGATGTTGTTATGAGATCCTGAGTCTTAGGCTGTGAATTACCAAACCAGGACCATAGCCAGTTGTTTTGCTCCTGAGCTGCTGTGTGGCTATTTGAGTGCACAGCTGAAGTAACTGGATCAATTATGAAAATATCATTTAGTGACCTCTATAAATCTTTACTTTCAGTTCTGTCTATATATGATGTCTGTATCTATTACTGAATAATTAGAAAAGAAAAATCTAGGCCTGGTTTTATCTTTCCAGACTCCTAATGTCTCCCACAATCTTAGGACATCAGAAATGCAAATTCCACATGGATATCAATTTCATGCTACTCATTCTTCAAACGGAACCCCCTGAATTCATGATGAAAGCAAAATCAAGCAGCAACTTAATAACCTGTGAAGGAAAGAGATTTTCAGTTTACTTGATTGGGCGACTGAGCCATGAACTGGAGATTTTCGAGCAGAATTTTAAGCAGTTGCTTTCATTCATTTATCTTTCGATTATCTTTGGGTTGCTAGTGTGTATTTTTCACATCTGTCTAGCATCGTACCCAGGTAGCTTGTGATGACAACGGGCATTTCAAAGCTCTACCCACACACATCGGCCTCAAGTCAAACTTCATACTTGAGCAGGAACTTGGCAAAGAAAACGTGTTCGAAGTGTCAAAATCAGATAAAGCTTCCTCAAGCATCCATCACTTCTGTCACTTTTTATTCCAATTCGGTATGTGTTTCTACCAAAAAACCAGAGTTGCCAAAGTTCGTTTCTCAAATTAGAGAAAATATCATCAGTAACATTTTTGCAATATAAAATCTCTTATTTGACTCTCAAGTTTGACTTGAGTTCAGGATGTTTCCTTACTGAAGCGGAATGGCAAAACCCATCAGGATAAATATCTAATTTAAGCCAGCTGAGATTTTAAAAAACCACTTTAAATTATGTATTCCTTTGAAAATCTATGTTGTGACCTCCGTCCTCAAAAAAGCGACCTTACGCATACACACACTCAAAATTTTGCATGTTATTTCAAATGGTTCGAGAATGCCTTATGGCCTGTCATTGAATCCATGAAGCCTAGGTTAAAAACTTCAACTCTATCTACATCAAATGCCAATAGCTGGCACAATATATTCCGTCCTCTAAATTAAGCTTGTCTAACCCACAGCCTGTGGACCCCATGTGGTCCAGGATGGCTTTGAATGTGGCCCAAAAAAATTCATAAACTTTCTTAAAACATTATGAGATTTTTTTTGCAGGTTTTTTTTTGTTGTTGTTATCTCATCAACTATGGTTAGTGTTAGCCCGGGACAATTCTCTTCCAGTGTGGCCCAGGGAAGCCAAAAGATTGGACATCCCTGCTGTAAAGGACACATTAGATCAGAACAGAGAGTAGAGAAATAGGAGTCAATTTTACCCATGAAGACTTCAGATAAACCTGAGCATCCCCTGGAAAATCTGCAGACACCACATTCTCACCTCAGAAACTTTATTAAAGATGCACAGTTCCCACCACTCTCACCCGATAGTACACCAGGAAAAAAAATAGTACCAGAGGAAACAAACCTACAAGAACAAGATAGAAATAGGCACTGTTTTTGTCTTCCTGAAAGGAGTGGTATGAGGGAAAAACAGAAAAAGCTACTGCCTAGTCAGTAGAATTTCTAATTTTCCCCACCCAAATAGGCCACACCAGATTTGAAAAAAAAAAAAAAAAAAAGGAAAGGAAATTATTCCTTTGACACCCAGAAGACAAGGAAATACAGTGTTCCAAGGCAGGAGTCTGCTTCCTGAATTGGTTTAGGTTTCTTGATCTCGAGAGTTCCAGATCACCCATAGGAAGAGGCTGATGACACTCAAGATAAACAGCCTCCTGGAAGCCTAAAACTACCCAGATGGTTGTTCTTACTAGCTGTCCCTATTGCCACCCACGACAGGCCCTTCAGGAAGGAATGAGCCAGCGGAGCCAAAGACTGGCTTCTTTTATGCTCTCAGCCAGCGCTCCTCTTGACCCCTGCCCTCCTGCAATGCATGAGGGAGGTTTTGCAATTACTCCCTCTCACTCTGTCCCAGCTCTCAGTGCAACAGTGACGAGGTTTTGCAAATCTTCTCACTGGACTTTGAAACTATGATTCTATTCAGGAACCTATCAGTGCTGACTTTTCCTGGCATGCCATTATTATGCTTGGTTTTCCACCAGGTTATTTGCTTTGGTACCTTACTTTGCAGGAAGTGATCCACTTGGAGCTGCTACTGGTCCCATTGAGTCCTATAGTACTTCAAAGACTTTTAGGTTAGCCCTGGACTCATCTGGTAGACTCATTAGTCTCTCTCTTTTTAGCTGCTGAAAGAAACTTAACCAATTTATCTGGGAGGAGAAAGCACAATTCATTTCTCAGCCCACATCCTGAACCATGTTTTAGTTAAGTCTTATAGCACTCCTTTCCCTTGATTTCTAAACTAATAGTATGTAGTCCCCCACGAAGTTAAGTCCATGAATTCCTAGCATCCTAGAGCAGTGTCTGGCATACAGAAGACCTCAAATATTAATTGAATGAATAAATATCTCAGTAATCCTTGCTTCTTTTCAATATTACTTCCTAACCACATTTATCCTTAGATCCCAAGATTCTAATAGGCCTGGTACATAGTAGGTTCTCAAAATACATTTGCTGACTGACTTAGGAAGGGAAGATACCATTCTTAAGAGATATTCTACAGGGGTTAAGAAAATGTGCCAATTGCCTTTTTAAAAATACATATGAAATACTATTTTATATAAGCTATTAGTTGCTTGAATGTTAACTTCGTCTAGTCCCCCACAAGTTATGTTTTGTCAGGATTTTCTTCTTTGGTGGGAAGTGATACTTTAGGGTAGACCTATTCTGCTTCCTGCTGAGACCACTAATTATTGTGTTTTCCAACATCTGACAAAATTGCATGCCCTAATGATAAGCACCTTCGACATGGTTACTAACAGACTGGGAACCCAAGAAGCAGTGAGTGGCTAGCAGCACTACCTGCTTGGTTTGCAGAAGCCTCTCTCAAGAAGAGTTGCCCATGGGAATACCAACAATAAGCTGATGCAACCTCAAGAGTGCCAATAATTCAAGAAAAGCATGGGCAGCTTGAAAAAACTGCTTTTTGAAAGGCTTCAAAGAATTTGCAGGGAGTGATGGGAACTCCAAGCCTATTTGTCTCATGCCCTCAGCCAGCAACTGACAGAAATTTAAAACACTATTGAGCAAGTGACCTTAAATGAAATCACAGTGCTGGGGAGCTTTCCTTGGCTTCTGGGTGATGAGGAATAGAGAAGGACCCTGTCTTGGGTATTCACAAGCCAGCACATTTCTGCCACACTCTTTGGAGGCCCAAGTGCCACCCTTCAGGAGCTGTAGCCAGGAAAAGAGAAAATCCACACCATACTAGGAAAACCGCTCCAGACGCAGATGCCCTATTTCAGTTTGATTAATCCTCCACTGGAGGAACATGGCCCATCTGGAAGCCCATTTCCAAACAAATCATAGAAGAAAAGCCAAGAGGGAAACAGAAGAGGCAAGAGAGATGTAAACACTTTCCAGTGGAGCTAATGCACGAGGGGGCAAATTCCAAAGGAATCACATGTAATGTTTACATACTTCCACTCTTGCAGTCCTAAGTAATGAATTACCCCCACACACCAAGTAAGTATTAAGTATTGAGATCCTTCCCCAACAGGCTGGAATATAGAACTCTCAAGTTTATTTAATTTGATCAGAAAGCCCCTCCAGATATGCTTCCTTGGACCAAAAATGAAGGAATTGTTAGTAAATCATGGTTGATGAAAATCCCTGAATATTACACTATCAAAAATATGTGTATAAATCAGATTAAAACATAACACAGTTGACCCATTTATGCCTACTCTTCCATTATTGGAACACTAAGCATGTGAGAGTTATTTATAGCCTACTGCCCAGGTCATCACCAAGGTCTGATTGCAAAAATTCAAAAAATTGCAACCTCAGGTATAAATGGGTTTTTAAAAAAGTGCTAGTGGAGTGGTATGCAAAGTCTATGATCCCAACTTTATGAAAACAATCTTATCCATAGGTGGATAAGAACAAGAAGGAAACATGCAAAAATGAAAATAGTTTTCATATCAGGCTTGGATTGTCACTGTATCCCTAGGGATAAGAGAATAAGGAGGGCTTTCCCCCAAAATAAGACTTCCGATATGGCACTTCTTATGCTAAGGTAAGAAAAACAGTTACAGATGAGAAAAAAAAGGTAAACAGCAGTAGTCAATGCATGCAATGCACTGGCAACCACAAGAGTCCACCTCCCCGAATGATGTCACCAACTTCCAGCTGTCTAGAGATGAGAAAATCAGCATGTGAGTGGGCAATACTCAGGAAGGTCAGAGACATTTTGCCAAGGAAATGCTATTGGGAAGCACAGTGATTTATTCTCCTTACTGGTAGCAGGGTTTCTCATCTGTGCTGTCGGTGATCCAGGGACCGTCATCATCTGGGATGGGTGGTGAAGTTGAAAAGTGGTTATAAAGGATGTAACCTCCGACAGTGCTGCTCCTTTCACTGGAGGATCCACTGCTTACGTCGTCGTCAGTAGGGCTGCTGGGGTTGATGTCCTCAGGATTTGTTCTGTATTCTCCTTCTTGACATAGCGGGTGCCGTCGCGGTTAACAATAGCTGGGAGAGAGAAAAGGTTCTTACAGAACTTCACAGCTTATATTTTGAGTATGTGGATTAGCATTTAATGTAGTGATTTCAAAGCTATTTTCTTTTGTAATGAAAAATACCTATCTATCCAGTGGTGGGAGAGAGTGGCTGATGCACTAAGTGCACCCTCCCCATCCCCCACACACCCTGGGGATGAGGCAGGAAACAAAGAAGTACTGGAGAGCCCCATCCCCATGTTTGAATCCCAGCTTCATAGAGCTCTAGACAAGGTAACTCTGAGCTTTGGTTTTCCCATTGTAAAATGGGGGATTATGTAATGCATTGTAAGTAAAATGCTCAGCACAGTATTCAAAATGCAGTGGATGCTCAATAAATAATCATCCTCCCACTTGGTTCCCTACTCTCCCTTCTGAAGTACATATAAAATGTGTTGCTATTTACTTCATCTATTCCTCCAAAAGAGGTTTGAAGTAGCAGACTGATAGCCTCAGCAGGGAAGATACATTTGCAAATTGATGAAGATTTAGATTTTCTGTTTTAAAGGGCAAATTTTGTCTGTTTGTGCAAACACCCACTTCTGGCTAGGAAATCAGCAGGTCTAAATAGAGATAGAGCCTTTGCAGTCCTCTGTGAAATTCAACCTGGAAATTAACAAGTGCAGATATACATAAAGATCAAAATCTGTGGTTTCAACAAGCAAATGACTAGAATGAACCGGAGGAGAAAAAGCCTGAATGCATTCATTCATTATTCCTCCCTAAAAGTATGTGCTGCTCTAAAGTCTGGGCCACTCACTATGCAAGTGTGCATTGAGATGAAATTATTTACTGCTGTATTGCATTGATGGGACTAAAGGTTCTTTTTGTCTACCTATTTAGCTTGCTCAAATGGAACTTTTTCTTTTTTTGAGATGGAGTCTAACTCTGTTGCCCAGGCTTGGGTGCAGTGGTGCAATCTCAGCATGCTGCAGCCTCTGCCTCCCAGGTTCAAGCGATTCTCCTGCCTCAGCCTCCCAAGTAGCTGGGACTACAGGTGCATGACACCATGCCTGGCTAGACGGTGTTTCACCATGTTGGCCAGGCTGGTCTCAAACTCCTGACTTCAAGTGATCTGCCTGCCTCAGCCTCCCAAAGTGCTGGGATTACAGGAGTGAGCTGCTGTGCCAAGCCTCAAGCGGAACTATTAATAATACATAAATGAAAAAGAATTAAGGTCTCAATCATCCTGGTAATCTCTGAAGATGAGGATTTGACAAGGAAATATTGTTGACTAGACTCTTACAGGTCTAGACTTCAAAAGAGAACTGTGAGCATCAAAGAAACAGGGCATTTATTAAACATCAACTATGGGCTGGGCATACATTAGACATAATGTCTTTTACAAATTTCGTGAAAATTCTCATAGGTTATTCCATTATACGTACAAGAAAACTGAGGATCAGAAAAAGTATGTCACTCCTCTAAAATCTCACACATGGTGAGGACCTAGGATTTCAAACAAGGCCTGACTGAGACAGCACACCTCCTGTCACAGCCATCATGGCGTGAGGCATTCCCTTCCTATTGCAAGGCACAGGTCAGGGATAATTCCTTACCTAACAGTGCAGGGCTGGGTTTGTGTGGCCTATGGAGATTCTCGTCCTCTGTCGCTGCCAACATCATGCCCATGCACACTGTCAGTGTCTAGCTGTGAGGAAGCAGAAATCAGACCTCCTCGACACTGTGCTGCTTCCCAATTAATGACGCTCAAAGACAGTAGCATCAGGGTTAGCAGCTTAGCCTATTTGAAAGTTCTGGTTGAGATTTCCTGATTTCTAAAGTGCTGGAATTGGCCCGGCATGGTGGCTCATGTCTGTAATCCTGGCACTTTGGGAGGCTGAGGAGGGAGGATTGCTTGAGCCCAGGAGTTAAAGACCAGCCCAAGCCACATAGTGAGACCCTTATCTCTATTTTTTAAAAGTGCCAGAATATACACACCTGTGGATAATCAAATACCAGGATGATTTCAGATGGATGTGGTATAAATGATGTCAAAACACATATCAGGAAGTTTATATCCTTCATGATTAACTTTCAATACTTCAGTTATATCAAACAGAAAATTGCTACTTGGGGCCAGATTGCCCCTACACCTGACAGTATTAATCCCCCTTTATAAGAGAGAACATGACTCAGACCCAGAGCTTTCTGCAACCACAAATTAAGAATATTATTTAATTTTTCTTACATTTAAATGTATTATTAATGTTGCCTTCTATTTATGATGTGATCTTGGTTTTCCATGTGCAATTTCTTTTTAAAAATGAATGTATATTAAGTAGAAAACAACGGGCCAATTAAATAAAAAATATCAAGTAAATGATAGCAGTGTACACAGAGATGCCAAAAAAAATATGTGAAAGTGATTTTCAAATGACTGAAGTTTGAGGAACAATGCATGAATGTAAACCAGAGAGCAGTTTCAAGTCTTTGCAGAAAAAGGGAAGAGACAGTAAATTAAAGCCAACTGTCCTTAGCCTTAGGGAAATGACTACTATTCTATACACATACATATTTTTTTGGAAATGGTGTCTCATTTTGTTGCCCAGGCTGGAGTGCAGTGGTGCAATCTCAGCTCATTACAACCTCCGCCTCCGGGTTCAAGCAATTCTCCTGTCTCAGCCTCCTGAGTAGCTGGGATTACAGGTGTCCACCACTATGCCTGGCTAATTTTTATGTATTCTTAGTAGCGATGGGATTTCACCATGTTGGTCAGGCTTATCTCCTGACCTCAAGTGATCCGCCCACCTCAGCCTCCCAAAGTGCTGGGATTACAGGTGTGAGCCACTGCACCCGACCTAATATTCTATTCAAATAGTAACATAGAGAATACACCTGAACCCTTTCCCCAAAACAGGAAAATTTAATCAGGATTAGAAGAGGTACGTACTTATGGTAATTGGTCCATCAAAGGCATTGGGCAGGTCTGTGACTGATGTACAATCTTCTCCAGGTGGAGCTATGGGGTAGGAAAAAAAAAACATGAGAACCCTTCAAAATACGAGCAAATCTATCCTAATTTTTATTAGTCAGTTAGAAAGGAGTTTTATTATAACTTATCCCAAATAATTGTCTTTTTCCAAAGCTCTGTAAGTTGGCTAGGAATTTCTCTGTCTTTCGTGATGCATTTTCCATTTTTATTTGACTTCATAAATTTCTGGAAACTTATGAGGTTTCCAGAAATTCCCCACCCCAGTGAATTCATTCATTAATAAATATACATTCTATATCAGGCACTGTAAAAGCCTGGGAGTACAATTTTAAATGTGATAGACATGGCCCCTTCTCTAATGCAAATACATCAGGGAGGATTTTTTAAATTTATGATTATAAAAGTAATGCAGGAACATTGTAAAAAAATTAAAAGTAATGTATGAACTATCATGAGAAAATATAATCTGAGAAATCTATAGAAATGATGAGAAAACATGGCAGACACACAATAAAATGTTTATCAACATGAACAGCATGAGAATCTGAAGTTTAAAATAACCAACAAAGAATTTACTTGGTTGAAATATTAAAAACCAAATGAATCTCTAGTCTCTCATTAACGTAGTAATGTATTTATTAATTTAGGTGATCTTTCGAAGTGCTTGCTCTGTACAGACTGCTTCTCAGCATGTTGCTTCTGAGGTTGACCACCTTTGGCCTAGATGCCCAGAATATTTTTCAAGGTTACTGTTTTGTCATATCTCATCATGGGCATTTCTGGGTTTTTTTCTCTTGTTCTCCATTTATCCTCTACTCTTTCATCTCTTTCTTTAGGAATAAAGATTTCTGCCTGAATCTTGGGCCTGCCTGATCACCCATAGATGTTACTGGTAGCCCTCTGAGCAGCCCTGTCTCAAGCACCCTGAAAACAGGCCCTGAAACTTCCACCCTGCATTCCATTCCTTGTGTCTTAAAAGCAGACTGCAGAGTAGCTGAAGCAAACTTCCATTCATGCCAAAGTGCTTTATTCTGGGACTAGACCTTGTACTGAGCTCTAAAATCTCAGAAAGCTTCAAACTGGTTTTGCTGCTATAGAGAGGTTAAGTCCATTTGTGCCTTACAGCTTTTATACTGTGTGTGTGTGTGTGTGTGTGTGTGTGTGTGTGTGTGTGTACTTAAATGTAAAATGGAAATTTACTTGCTAGGTTAGTTTCTCCCAGAATTGCTTCTAGCAAAGAGGAAGAAAGAGATGGATGGACGGGCGGATAGATGGATAGCGAGAGGGAGGAAGGAAGAGAGGCAGGCAGGCAGGCAGACTGCTATCACAAGAAGGACTGTTATCACAAGAAGGACTGTTATCACAAGTATTTTAAGTCTCCTGCTATAATTGTTTTTTTTTTTGAGACAGAGTTTTGCTCTGTTGCCAGGTGCCAGGCTGGAGTTCAGTGGCACAATCTCAGCTCACTGTAACCTCCATCTCCCGGCTTCAAGCAATTCTTCTGCCTCAGCCTCCCAAGTAGCTGGGACTACAGGCATGCGCCACCATGCCCAGCTAATTTTTGTATTTTTTAGTAGAGACGGAGTTTCACCATGTTGGCCAGGATGGTCTCGATCTCTTGACTTCGTGATCCGCCCACCTCGGCCTCCCAAAGTCCTGCTATAATTTTTATGTGCTTAAAAGTGGATAAAAACACAACTTGAACAAAACAGGTTTTGTTTACTTCCTAGTACCTGGGAGCATCTGTTCCCACAGATAAAGAGGATAACCTTTACTTGTCCATTTCTTTGGCCTCATAGTGAAACTAACTGGCAGTTTTATACATTCAACTGGAAAACACAAAACGTTTTAGGAAAAGCCATTCTTGCAAAGCCTGTTCTAAAAGATTTCTCAGATTTCTTTAAAGAGAAATATCACCTCCTTGGAGAGGCCCTTCCTCACCATTCAATCTAAACTCCTTCATTACTCCCCCACACCTGTCACCACCACATAGCATCTTGCTCTCATTTCTTCTTCATGTTTACCACTACATAAACTTATCTTGTTCATCTTATTTGATGGCTGTTCATGGCGCAGCTCTCAATCCCCACCTCCTGCTACCTGCCTCCCTCCCTAGAAATATATAAGCTCCACAGATAATAACTTTATCTGTCTTGGCCAGAACATTTCTGTGTAATGAGGACAGAGAAACATGCAATAAATATGTGTTGAATGGATGAAAAAAGAAAAAAGTACCAATATAATTTCCCAAGGGTCTATTCTTCCAGTAAGCACACCTAAGATGTTAACCCCCAAAATGGCGTGCAAATATGTGCAGGCCAAGCATTTGGATAAACCCTAAATGGTAATGCCGTAAGAAATAATTAAAGGAAGTTACAGATACACTCTTCATTTGTTATTTTTAAGCATCTACTCAACACTTATATGCCAGACCATATAAAAGAGAAAAGAAGATGAATATGTTTCTGTCCCTGCTTCTGAGGAATTCACAAGGTCATGGGGGGCAGTAATAATTAATATTAATTTAGCTTTTTACAGTTTTCAAAAATATTTTCCAAAATTATTGCACTTGAAAATAAGGGCATACTGCCAACCTGGGAGATTTAGGGGAGTATGTATCTTGTTTCTCTTGGAAATACCAACCTATGAGACGCTTCTGATGTTTTTATGTTGTGCATACCTGGAAACAGGCTTTAGATTATGGCTTCTGATGTCAGGGATGGAACAATCTCCCCCCAACTTCATACACAACTGCAAGTAGCAGTAGTACATAGGGAATTTCCAGGCAGCAAGTTATAATAGAATGAGGCATGATGTCAAAAATCCTAAGACAGTTTTGTAAATTATTAGAGCATTTGTTCACATGGACACCCTTCATGCTCCAATTCACTTTAACTTTTATAAAGAACATCAAATCTGGCAAATATATTTTGTGGATGGTGATCCAAATGTGCAATTAACATATACATGCTCTCATGTTAGATTCCAGGGCCTCATTAGATAGCCTTTCTTTCCATTTAATGAGCTCTGTACTACTTGGAAAGCTAGACCTGGTGAGGTGTTCTTGAATCTGAGGACTTGTTAGAAATTCTCTGAGGTGGGCATTCTCATAAACCTTGGCTTCAACACACCAAAATAACCAAGAGAAACATTAATTATTCAGTCTAGCCACTAATCTCTGGGTGTCAGATAGAAAGCCACCCTCCTCAATTCTTGATACATTCTAGGTATCTCATAAATATTCTCAAATAGTTGTTGAATAAAGGAGGAAATGGATAAACAAATACATGTAGATCTTCCCTGTAATTCTACCTTCAAAAGAAAATGAGGCACTTGACTGAAAGCAAGCTTAATAAATGAATCAATTCAAGTCAGTTCTGTGTTCACACAGAAGTCTCCAGGCTCATATTGGGCCTTAGCCACTGAGAATGAGGCAAAAAAAAAAAAAAATCACATTTTCAAGTTCTGCCTTATTATCATTTGTTAGCCACAGGCCATGTTTCTAAAAATACTGCTAAAATTTTAAGCTTATGGAAGCTCTCTACTAAGATCAAGCTGACTTTTGTCCCTAGAGCCGTTTTATGGGGGGGATCACAGCACTGGGACAGGACCACCTGCTAGCAGCTCTCAGGCTAAATTAGAATCAAGGATCCTTGCAATGAAATCGTTTGCATAGGGCAGTTTATCGAAATCTTTAGCTCACTTAATACCCATATATCATCTGACTCTTATCCAAGACGTTAGAATTTATTTATCCTTAAACACATTTATCCTCTTCTCCAGTTTGTCTCCTTGCTTCAGCAAGATTGTTAACTTCTTTAAGAAATGTAGCCTCCAGTTTTTTTACCCCATCTGTACCTAGTGCAGTACTGAGCACATAGAGGTGATCAAGAAATATTCCCTTTAAACTTAAATAAAAACTTACAAAAGTAGCCATCAATATTGAGTCAATTTGGAAAACAGAGAAAGGAAAAACATTACTTCTAGCTTTATTATTTAATTCATCCATGTTAGTAAGCAATACACTCCCCCCCCCCCATACCTCTCAAACGTTTCAACTGAACTAACCCTCCAAGGAGAAAAAAACTAATTAATGCTCTTACTCCCAACTCCAGGGGACAGGCACAACCTCATGAACAAAATTAAGGATAGAAACAAGTCTCAGTAGCTGGCTGCCTAGATGGCTCCGACACCAGGCAATAAAACAGTGTGAGCTTCTGCCTGTTTGGGTTGAGGTTCCTTCTGGCAAGTGATACCAACTTGTAAAACAGGTAAGACAATGTGCGTATGCAACTACATAACTCATTGCATACATTCACTCAGCAAGGCTTAATGGGAGACGCAATAAGCAGTGCCCAGACACTCAGGAGTATACGGCCTCATGCCAGCCCTTTCCCACTGAGCCAACCTCTTCATCTAAAGCACAAGCTTTTCCCAATGTCTCCCTCTGACCTGTTGCACCGAGATGGAGCTAGCTAGACCACATGTTGTTCTATGTCTACTTCTTGCTTGTTTATATGTGGTTTTCTCATTATAATATCATTATAATGACATGCTAGACAGGTGCATGGGAAATGAGTATGTATGAGTCGTGTACTATTTAGTGTTAGTTGGACTACCTTCCCTTTGGTCAAACTCCATTTGTGTTCTTCACTCACATAACAGGGAGGAGTAAACATTCTACAGTTTTCTGTTCCTCTTCATAGGTTTAGTGACCTGTAAATTTTTGTCAAAATCTACTGGCTTCACACACTCCATTTCAACTGCCAGCCCTGATACTTTGTCCTAAGCTGTAGATTTCTTCTCTGAATTTCCACTCTGATCCCTACTGTTCAGACAACAAAGGGTGGGTGGTATAGACTAAAGCCACTGATGCAATCTAGCAATTAATTTTAATTTTTGTTTTTATTTTTTTATTAGTAGGTAAAATATCTCATAATTAAGTTGATGTCCTTTTTTAGCTTAGAAATCCATGCATATTTTATATTTTACTCTCTCTCTGTGTATATATATAATATATACAAAATATATATTATATAGATATTATATAGATATCTATATTTTATATATATATATATATATATATCTGTGTTTGTCTCAGGCTGATAATGTTTTAAGTCCCTTTCCACCTAATTTAACATCCCCTTTCCACCTTTAAGGAGAACTGACACTACAGCAAGATGTACCAAGTTTACCTCAAGGCTTCATCTTTTCCTTCACACAACTTCAAACCTTCCATGGCAAGAGAAGGCCCAGTTTAAGAAGTAAGACTTTTGATAGTTGGCATCCAGAAATTTGACATTTATAATTTTGATCCTTCTCAAAAAAATCTGAAAATTTGATGCATAGAATTCTTTAATTTTGCTAGGACTTGAATTAGGCTCATAAGCATGATTTTCTAGGTTAATGGTTGGGAGAAGTCCCAAAGACATGGAGAAAGGCTGGCCTGCGTCCTAGCATCTACACCTTAACTGAGGTTTCTTCTTCTCTGGTTCGCTCAACTGTTGGGTAAGGGATATTTAAGAAGCTCAAAGGCATACCATATACTCTCCAAGACTTTTTCCAGTCCTCTCATATAATAAATACCTCTCAGCTAAGACATTTGACTCACACCCCAAAGCTATCATTAGATTCATGTCACTCCCTTATTCAAAACCTGTATTGGCTTCCTATCACATTGAGAATGAATCACCCCCTGTGAGTGGGCCCTTGCTTAGCTCTCTGACTTTATTCCTTGGCATTCTCCCCTCTGAGCACTGATATTCTTAGAACAGGCCAGGAAGCACTTTCCCTGACCACCTTCTCAGAAAATAAAAGCATCCCTAGTACTAGTTAGCCTCATATTCTGCTTTCTTTTTTATAGCACTTGTGTAACTTTCTGACCCACAACTTGCAGGCCACATGTGGTCCAAGATGACTTTGAACGTGGTCCAACACAAATCTGTAAACTTCCTTAAAACATTATGAGATTTTTTTGTGTGTGATTTTTTTTGTTTGTTTTATAGCTTATCAGCTACTGTCAGTCTTTGTGTAATTTATGTGGGGCCCAAGACAATTTTTCTTCTCCCAGTGCAGCCCAGGGAAGCCAAAAGATTGGATACCCCTGAAAAGTATTTAATATTTATTTGTTTATTTGGTTCTGTTTGTTTATTTATTTTTGAGATGGAGTTTCACTCTTATTGCCCAGGCTGGAGTGCAATGGCGTGATCTCAGCTCACCACAACCTCTGCCTCCCAGGGTTCAAGCGATTCTCCTGCCTCAGCCTCCCGAGTAGTTGGGATTACAGGCATGTCCCACCACACCCGGCTAATTTTTTTGTATTTTTAATAGAGACAGGGTTTCTCCATGTTGGTCAGGCTGGTCTCAAACTCCCAACCTCAGGTGATCCGCTCGCCTCGGCCTCCCAAAGTGTTGGGATTACAGGTGTGAGCCACCGCGCCAAGCCTGTATTTAATATTTATTTGTTTGTTGTTTGCCTCCCCAATTTAGCGTTTAAGCTCCATGGAGACAGGAATGTTGTCTCTGCTATACAGATAATGAGTGAGCATTTGTTATGTAAGTAGAGACTACATGAATCCCCACTTAAGCTGAGATCCAACAACCAGGCTCCCCAAAGCCTTTCATGCCAACAGACACCCCGCCTGAGAACCAACCTGAAGCATTGAAGCAGTATGTGTCATACTGGGAGGTGTTGGACGTGAGAATGTACACCCCTGTGTTGTTTGCTGCACAGATGGAGTTGGGGTGGATCCGGGGAATCACCACGTGCCCTTCTATGAACCCATACCTGCAAGAGAAAAACAAGAGGATATTGACCTGAAAGGCTAAGATGGGAATTTCATAATATTCCATTGAATGACATTTAATGCCGTGCAACTCTTCACTCAGTTCACCCTTAGGGATATCAGAGGTTTCAACAACTGAATTATGTGAAATCCAAAAATAGCAGCACAGAGAGGGAAAGAGATCAACAAGACTGATAGAAACAAAGTGATTTTATTTAGAGACCTGTGAAGAGCTTTTTTATTTAAAAAAGCATAAAAGGAATAATTAGTTCAATCAAAATTTGTGGTCAGCAGTGGTGAGTCTATTTGAACAAGCAGAAGGAAGCCTGAGTCACAGAAGAGAGAAATTTTGATGTGAGATTCATGCTGGCTTTGGGTTACCTTCATGTTTTCCAGAAAATACACAAAATGGTCAGCTTCCATAAACAGGAAGAGGTACTTCTTCATTTCAGTACACACATTTCAGACCTGCCTCATGTCCCATTTCCCTGCTTATTTCTCAGACACAAGTCTGCAAGCCCCCTTACTCCATACTCCATTATCCTAAACATGAAGCCTTGTTCATATGCAAAGTACACAGCACACTGTCTCCTGAGCATCCCAGGTATAATTCTATTGCCAGTGGGAATAAATTAACCATCATTACAATGGGAGTCATAGCAATTAAGTAAGCAGATAGCAACGGCTCATGTAGCTCAGGAACTTTCCAGAAGCAGCACACCCAAAGAAATGCTTAATCCCACTCTCCCTACCAAGGTTTGTTTGGGAGCTTGTTACAGCTGGAGGCCCTTTCAGATACCAGAGCCCAGCCTCTTCTAGCAGCATCCTGGTGGCTAAAAACTCGCTTATTACACATTATTTTTAAATATAAAATGCCTCAAAAAATGAGATGTGGGCTGAGAAAAAGTTCTGTGCAAGGGAAGCTGTGATGCAGCAGGAGGGCAGAGAGGAGGAAGCTAAATCCAGCGGGTGTTTGAAAATGTAATTCTGGCTAAAATGCACAGCATTAATGTTTTTCATCTTCCTGCCAAGGGCAACAGCATGGAACCCATCACCCTGTAAGACCCATGGAAATGTCTGTGAGTTTGAAGTTTCCAGGCACACAGAACTCATATCTGTGTGGCAATTGTAGCTCGCATGACTAATTTCTCATCTGAACAGACTGGTTTCCCCAAAGTCTCCTTAGCTTGGCAGGGGGAGCAGGCACAATTAAATGGTAATAAGTTTTCACGTATCTGAGAGTTGCTACCAATCAGGGTGGGGCAGACAAAAGAGAGTAGCTGTTAAGGTTTTATCCTAGCCCATGAGACTCTGCCATCTGTCCTATGGCAGAAAGCTGATTCATAGCTACCTGAGTGAAATTATGGAAATGAGTTTTGCAATACTTAATACCAGTTATTGGTGACATGACAGATTTCTTTGGCACAGTTTTTCTTTTTCTTTTTCTAACTAATACTTCATGGTGAACCTACCCGCCAACTCACCCCATCACATCTTATCGTCAAGTATGGATAGCACCGACATTCTAGAATAGATTGCACTCTTTGTAAGCTATTACTGAGTTTTTGCCACTTCATGTTGCCTGGCAGTTTTATGTGTCATGCTAACTGTGAACTGGGGATATTAAAGTTTATATGTGTGTATGTGGCATGAGTAAGTTACTGATCACAGGGAACAAAGAATATTCAGCAAATCCAGGCAGCATACTTCCCTCCCCCTTTAAGTTCCCAAGGAGGCCTTGGTCATTAAAATCCTGTCCTGGGCTCAGGCTAAGCAGATCCAGAATCCTAAATCCTCCATGGGCAGGCTGTGTGTCCCAGGGTGTGGAACTTCTCTAAGCCTCAGTTGCTTCATTCATAAAATGAGCTGATAATATTGACCACTAGTGTAGTTTGAGGATTAAGTGAGGGGTTTGGCCAGGTGGGCAGTAGGTCTCCCAGCATCTAAGTGCTTGATGATTGGCCAGTGGCAGTTGTAAGAACTCTCCTGGTCCTCAGCATATGAGAGCATTTCTGTATTTTTCAAATATGCCTTGTTTGTATTTCACAATCAAAGTTCAGTTTACTAAGTTCATTTTCTTAGACCAGTGGCCTAGTCAGGGCCATATTTAAATAATTAGCCTTGGGAATAGAATAATGGATTTGCTAATTGGCCTGTCTTCACTGCAGCCTACAGTACAGGTTCAGCAGCCACCAGAGCTTTCTCCCCTTTTTCTCTGCTCCTTTCATATTCTCCCAGACCTAGCTCTGAACACATACAGATGTCTATATACACCTGCTCTCTATTTTAGAGCAGTGCTGCTCAATAGAACTTTCTACAATGATGGAAATATTTTATAACCTGCGTCGTCCAATACAGTAGCCACTGGCCGTTGATGGCTGAGCACTCAAAATGTAGTTAATGGCCAGGTGTGGTGGCTCACACCTGTAACACCAGCACTTTGGAAGGCCGAGGCAGGCGGATCACAAGGTCAGGAGTTCCAGGCCAGCCTGGCTAATATGGTAAAACCCTGCCTCTACTAAAAATGCAACCATTAGCCGGGCATGGTGGTGGACACAGTGGCAGGCATCTGTAATCCCCAACTACTCAGGAGGCTGAGACAAAAGAATTGCTTGAACCTGGGAGGCGGAGGTTGCAGTGAGATGAGATCATGCCACTGCACTCCAGCCTGGGTGGCAGAGCAAGACTCTGTCTCGAAAAAAAAAAAAAAATGTAGTTAGTGCTAGTGAAGACCTCAAGTTTTAACTTTAGCATTTTAATTAATTTAAATGTAAGACAAAAGATTTTCCTTTTCTCTTTCAGCAAAAGTCTCAGCCATTGCTTGTAATGTGGGTGCATGATTCTGTAACCAATGTAGGGGGACAGAAGCACTTAACTTACACTTAATGGTTTCCATAAACAGTTCTGCAGCTTGAATTTTCAAAAGCAGTCTGTGTGCATATGAGTGTGTGTTGCAGAGAAAGGAAAATCGTACCACTTAAAAACACTGCAAAAGCACAGCTGCAGGCTGGGGTAGAAACTTCAGAGCAGTTGTAGAGGTTACTCAGATCTCTTCTAGTGAAAACAAACCAAACCAAAATGATTCACCGCGACTGCCACCATGACTTGCTCTCCTTATGCACCGCTGACCACAAGGCCATTGGAAATTCAACAAATAAAGCCCTTACTTGTGATTACCTTGGAGCCATAGTTTGAGGAAGACTCTATGGAGCACTAGGACACCCGGTAGGAGCCTTCTCAGGCTCCCAATAATAATAAATCTTAATATAATATAGCTTAATAACTTTCATGCCTTTTTATTTACTTTCTCAAACCAGAGAAACATAGAAGAAAAACCAAAAAAAAAATTTTTTTAAGTGAGAGCAAGAGAGAATTGCTTGAAAAGTCTGCTTTGAGCCACGTCTGCAGGCCCGAGACTCTACCAGTCACATATTTATTTTAAACACTGTTATTTGGTTTATGTTTTCTTGTGGTTCCGACAAGATATTGTAGCTTCTTCAAAGCCAGGAGAGCTCTGTGGAAGCAGGTTAGACAAGAGGATTCCAGCCAAGAGGACCCCTAATGGCTTCCTCTGGGCTCCCGTTCTGTGATTCACAAAGGCGTCTTCAGCTGACTTTAAACTTCAGTTGTCACACAGGTTCCAGATTGACTTGGCCAAATTAATAGGTGGGGTTGACTCTTTAGGCCATAATCCATTCAGCTGAGGGAGAGGAGCCTTCCAGTTCTAAGCCCAACTCCCTGGGCCCAGGCCACCAGCTTACCCAGTGGTTGGGTGCTGGTCTCTTACCTGCAGGTCTCAAACCCGATGCTCAGAGCTTTCTCCATCTGGGCCATTGTAGGCAAGGTGCTATTGAAAGCCTTGCAGAGGTCAGCTGCCTCCGTCCGAGAGATGCTGTAGCGACCATTTTTCTCCACGTGGTATACACCTTCGAAGCGGCAGGTTATATTCAAATCTATGGGAAGAAACAGAAATGTCAGATTCTTTTGCATAAATAATTTGGAGACAGTAAGAAGTTTGCTTTAGGACAGACTCCTTAAAAAGCCAAACTTCTCTAGTAGCCAGAACCTTCAAAATTCACTCTAGCATCCCAAAGCACCATAGCATTAAGCTCAAACCTGAGATAAGACACGGTAAAATAGTGTCACACTTATATTCTCTCCATTGGTTGCTCTACAACAAAGTTTTTAAAAAGTAAATGATTTAATTTTCATTATTGATGTCATACAAACTTATGGTAAACTTACAAAACACAAGAAAGCAGTGAAGGAAAATAAGTCCACCACTACAAAAACTATAGCAAACACTCTTCTGTATCTTCTTCCAGTTTATTTACTGAATACACACATTCACATGTGCACACACACACATGTACTTTATGCATATATACATAAAGTATGCATATACACACACAGACACACACACATATATACTCACACATGTGCTTGCATAATTGAAATAGTACTGACTATACAGGTCTAGATTTGGGAGTCCTTTTTCCACTTAATCTCATGTTATGAGCATTTTTCCACAATCAAGTGTTATCTCTCCCTAGCTTACAACCTCCAAGAGTTTATGTTTGCACTCAGTATAAATGTTCTTATTATGGCTAAAACCAACATAATCTGGCTCCTGGCTTCCTATCTAACTTCAAAGTAGCTTGCTCTGCTCTAAGCACAAAACTTTTCTTCAATTCTCTCAGAAACTTTGAGCTTCTTCCCATTCTGGAACATTTGTATCTGCCTTCTTCTCTGTCTGTAATGTTCCATCTTCAAATGGTCACATAGGTGGTTCATTTGTTTTGTCATTCAGAATTTTAACCCCACATCACCTCATTTTAGAATGCTCTCCTAAACACCCTTAGCTTATCCCCAGTCTCTCCCTCACCTCATTTGGTTTCTGTGTCTCCACAATGTGTTCATCTATTGGTGTGTGTGATTCCTGTCTTTCTCTGCTTCCTGGAATGAAAGCTCTGAGAAAGCAAGGACTGTTTACCTGCTCGTAGCTGTTATCCCTAACCCCTACAACAGTGCTCAGTAGAGAGTAAATGCTCAACAAGTATTTATTATACAAACAAATGACTCGTTGGAATTTCCTCAGAAACACACTTTTAATATATTGGCAGACCCAAAGCCTGTCATTTGCTCTCAGAGTTAATGGCATTGAAAATGAAGCCTAACTGCCATCAACTGGGTAGAGAATTATTCAAGACAAGTACTTTAGTGAGTTTCATAGACATCAATCTGAAATTTCAGTAAAGAGGTAGAAATAATCCTGTTCTACTTGATTCTGTGTAACAATCTCAAAAGACTTCAAAGGCCATAATTGAAAACTCCTAGGATTATATGATCCCCGGTTTATACTTGAGGAAACTCCATACAGAAGGGTTAAGTCATTGAAACTATCCTGGTGAAGCTTGATTCCTCCTGAATACTTCCTTGGGCCTCAGTGACAGTCCTTCTCCAAGGAGACATGTTGACATTGTCTTGGGACAATGACCCGGGTGCCTGGCCAGGCACCACTCTTTGTTGCTAGTTAAGAACCAGGTCTGGAATCAGACAGAACTGGCATTAGCCCAGCTCCATCTCTTCCTTGCACAGGTCTAAAGGTGGGTAGAAAGGTTCTATTTATTTACCAAAAAGAAAATTGAGGCTCAGGGAAGTGAGTTGTCCAAGGAAGTGAGTGAGTACTTCTATCTAGAGCCTATGGTCTCCTTCCTGAATACCAGTTGCTCTTTTCTATATTTCTGAGCTGACAGCGAAAGGAGAGGAGACCTATTACTGCAGCGTCCCTGGGTACCCAGTACCTTTGAGATTCTGTGTTACATCATCTTCACCAGAACCCTGAGAGGTGAATTTTATATATGTGTGTATTATTTATGGGTAAAGCCCAGAAAAATTAAATAACTCCCCAAAGTCACCCAGCTCTTAAGTGGCAGAGCTGGAAATTTATCTCAGACCTGTTTAACATCCAAACTCATGCTTTGAACCCCTTTACTATGTACCCAAGTTTCCTTTTCTATCATTAGCACAACTGGAGAAGGAGAGTGGCACACCTAAACAATTGTTAAATAACGACAAAGACAGAATCATTATTACTGAATTGTATGGGCAACCACTGCCTTCTCAGTCCTGAGCAGGAAGCAGGTCCCAACCACTAGGAAACAATATCTAACAAATGCAAAATGAGATAAGAAAACTGTTAAAATTCTGTATTATCTTCCTTGATTCTGAAAATAGTAAAAGAAGAAACAAGAAATGGAACTTGAAAAGACATAAACCAATGTCTATTATATTTCCTTTCTTTTTGTTTGCATCATTAGCACCTGGGGGGAAAAATACCAACTAGGTGAAATGGAGAAAATGTGTTTTTGCAGTTCACTCTCTTTCAAGCCTAATGGTGTTCTCTTAAGTCACTTATGCAACACTTGGCTGATGGGGCAATGCGAGCATAGAGAAGGAAATGCACAAGGCCCTTTTGCAATACTATTTGTTTTTACTGACATTTTCAACTTTGGCCTCAGTTGGCCAGCTTTAAAAGGGAAACTCAATCTGCATGACAGACCTTCTGGGGCCTCTCCTTGTCCAGCACACAAAAGGCAAACAAAGCATTCCAATTAGCTTCTTGAAGGTAAGGCTGATAGAGGAGCCTCCAGTTCCAGGAGAGGCAAACTACCTGTCTGTCCCTGGCCCAGGTGGCTGCTGTCACTCTAAAGTTAAAAATCAGCTCTGAAGCATGGACAACAATTGGAGCTAAATGGTAGTTTCTTTCTTATTATAGTCAATTCTGCCTTGCCACCTGGCAGACACAATATGCAAATGTAAGAGGAACCAATTGAGGCTGAGATTTTTCAGTAAAATCCCTTGAGTTTCGTATCCCACGGCCAACATAACTCCATTGACAATACGTGCATGCATTGTGTGAGTGTGTCTACATGAGGGGTCTTCAAAAAGTTCATAAAAAATATGTGTTATGAAAAAACTATACACAGATTTCCATCTTTTGCACCAAAATAAACTCACACTAACTTGCTATGTCTGAACCGGATCTAGTTTGAGGCACTAACAAGGATAAGACATGATTGAGAAGATCCTCTCTCAGAGCAATATGAATTCTGCTAAAATTAAAGCAAGAACACACATCAAATTTTTTGGTGAAGCTTAGGTGGAAGAATGGCAAATTCATTGATGGCTTATGAAAAGTTCATTAGGACAATGCCCCCCCCAAAATAAGCAGCTTACAAACAGATAATTTGTTTGAAGAAGGGACGAGATGGTGTTGAAGATGAAGCCTGCAAGTGATATGCCATCCACATCAATTTGGGGAGAAAAAAAATTAATCTTATTTGTGACTTAAATGAAGAGGACCAATGATTAACAGCAGAAAAATGGCCAACATCATAGAGATCTCAACTGGTTCAGCTTACACAAATCTGACTGAAAAAGTTGAGCAAACTTTCTACTCAATAGGTGCCAAAATCATTGCACCCAGTTCAGCTGCAGCCAAGAGCTGAGCTTTCAATGGAAATATTAAACAAGTGGGATCAAGATTGTGAAGCATTTCCTTGAGAATTGTAATAGGAGTTAAAACATGGCCTTACAAGTGTGATCCTGAAGACAAAGCACAATCAAAGGAATAGCTACCAAGAGGTGGAAGTGGTCCAGTCAAAGCAAAACAAAGCAAGGGGACCAGTCAAGAGTCAAGGTCATGGCAGCAGTTGTTTGAGATGCTCAAGGCATTTTGTTTCTTGACTTTCTGGAAAGTCAAAGAATGATAACATCTGCTAATTATGAGAGTGTCTTCAAAAAGTTAGTCAAAGCTTTTGAAGAAAAATGTATCGAAAATCTTCACCAGAGAGTCTTCCTCCACCATGACAATGCTCCTACTCATTCTTCTTATCAAACAAAGGCAATTTTTTGAGAATTTCTATGGGGGAAACCACTAGGCATTCACCTTACAATCAGAATTTGACTCCTTCTGACTTTTTTTTGTTACCTAACCTTTAAAAATCTTTAAAGGGCGCCCATTTTTCTTTAGTTAACATTGTAAGAAAGACTGCATTGACATGATTAAATTCCCAGAACCCTCAGTTCTTTAGGGATGGACTAAATGGCTGCTGTAACAGCTTATAACAGTGTCTTGAACTGGATGGAGCTTATGTTGAGAAATAAAGTTTATATTTTAAAACTTTTATCATTTAATTTCATTTTTCCATGAACATTTTGAATTCTCCTCATACTCATGTGTGTGTATGCAAGTGAGTCTGTGGTTGTATGTGCATGTGATCAACCAAGACAGGATGAAACAGATAAACTCAACCTTTAGCCTTCCTAGATGTGAAGGCTTAACAGGTCCTGACACACTGTAAATATCTGCAAAGGCCTACTGATTAGATGAAGAAATCCTATGCAAAGTAAACATGCTACAGCCTACTTTTATCTTAATCTCAAGAAAAAGTCCAACTCCTAACCCTGATGCTATTTAGCCACTTAGGAGTTGCAAGAATGGTGTCAAATACTTCACTTCAGGTCAACTGTCCTATAAGTGCTCACAATCCGTCTCCTCTAGACTTAAAAGGAACCAACACTTTCAACACTGTGTGTCACTCAAATCCTGATAATTTATGAAGACATTACTTTTTTTTTTTATTATACTTTAAGTTCTGGGGTACATGTGTAGAATGTGCAAGTTTGTTACATAGGTATACACATGCCATGGTGGTTTGCTGCACCCATCAACCCATTATCTACATTAAGTATTTCTCCTAATGCTATCCCTATCCTAGTCCCCCAATCCCCAATAGACCCCAGTGTATGATGTTCCCCTCCCTGTGTCCATGTGTTTTCATTGTTCAACTCCCACTTATGAGTGAGAACATGCAGTGTTTGATTTTCTGTTCCTGTGTTAGCTTGCTGAGAATGATGGTTTCCAGTTTCATCCACGTCCCTGTAAAGGACATGAACTCATTCTTTTTATGGCTGCATAGTATTCCATGGGGTATATGTGCCACATTTTCTTCATCCAGTCTATCACTGATGGGCATTTGGGTTGGTTCCAAATCTTTGTTATTGTGAACAGTGCCTCATGAAACATACGTGTACATGTGTCTCTATAGTAGAATCATTTATAATCCTTTGGGTGTATACCCAGTAATGGGATGCTTGGTCAAATGATATTTCTAGCTCGAGATCCTTGAGGAATCACCACACTGTCTTCCACAATGGTTGAACTAATTTACACTCCCACCAACAGTGTAAAAGCGTTCCTATTTCTCCACATCCTCTGCAGCATCTGTTGTCTCCTGACTTTTTAGTGATCACCATTCTAACTGGCATGCGATGGTATCTCATGGTTTTGATCTGCATTTCTCTAATGACCAGTGATGATGAGCTTTTTTTCATATGTTTGTTGGCTGCATAAATGTCTTATGAAGACATTTCAACAGGTTTCCTCAATACTTATGCAAACCCAAATTATTACCCCAGAGGGTATTCATAATATCAACAGCAATAGCAGTGGCTAATAAATATTGTGCATTCATTATGTATCTGTCAGGCACTCTTTTAAGCACTTTAGAATTATTTACTCATTTTATCCTTAGAACAACCCTATGAGGTGGGTAATATTAATATCCCTATTTTCCAGATGGACAAACTAATACACAGAGAGGGGGAAGAAGTAAAGAAACATGCCCAAATTCCCAATGAAGTAGAGTTAAGGTAAGGCTAAGGCATGAATAGCCATGGACCACAGAACATTGCTGACAGAGCACCAGTGTCTCCATGCTGCAAACCACTGCAGAGAGGCAAGACTCCTCAGCTGTCTGTGTGTTTCTCCTGAGAAACAGAGACCTCTGTGATTCAGGATCCACTTTGACTCAAGAGGCTAATACTAAATGGCTGATTGCATCTCTCAAACAAGCCTTTCCAGCTGGAGATAAATCAAGAATGTTTTCCGTTGGGCCCTCTGGTCTCCAATAAATCTCCTGTATCATGTAATGAATAAACTGTCCCAAGTCCCTCCCTCTGAGAGATAAATGGGCTCAATGAAAAATACTGACTGTTTAAGGCCTCTTTTGGATTCGGAGAGGAAGCTTCCCATGAGAGAAATACCACTGGGCCTTTAGAATGCTCATGACTATAGGGCTGTGGGCGTCACAGAGGGGTCATGGAGACCAGTGTCCCAGTGTCAAGGAACCTTATCTCACCACCCACATGGGAAGAGATCTGCTAGAGAGTTGTGAGGAAGGCTAGATAAAGGAGCTCTGCAAGAAAGTTTCTTTGTCCTATAAAGCTAGTCTCTGGTGTCAAACTTTTATGAAGTTCGGTAGTTCAACCTAGTTAGGAACTGCTCAAAAATCTGGTTCAATTCTTGACCCTGCCACTCACTTTAGGTGACACAGGCTGTTAGTTACTTAACCTCTCTGACACTCCACCTCCTCCTTGATGGGATGACAATACTAACCTGTCAGGGTTTATGGGACTATTAAATGAGATAAGGTATGTCAAACACTTGATACGGTGTTTGACACTTAATAATCAGAGCAAATGGGCATTGCATACTTATTAGGTGCCTTATATCCTTCAGCTAATTTAATTCTCATAAAAATGCTCTGAGGTAGGCACTATTGCTAAACCCATTTTAGAGATGAGGAAGCTGAAGCACAAAGTGGTAAAGTCATTTGCCCAATGTCATCCAAGTGGGAGAGTCAAGGTTCTAACCTCTGTGCTATGCTGCCTACCACACAGGCTCCTAGTTACAGGTAGTATGCATTCTGTCCTGGATAAACCCCTAATGCCACGAATCTCATCTATACTGTTCCCTAAGCCTCAGATCAAGGGAAATAGATCTCTAATAAAATCATTCCAGCCTATTTCAAAGCTTTGTCTAGATTGTAGAGCCTGTGGGGAATAATAGCTTCTTGGTCCACACCAGTCATTTCTGAAGTCGTAGAAAATCACAACAACATCTACTGGGAAGACAGCACTGTGTAATTTTCACCCACATTGCCATTATCTACGTCTTCCCAAACTTTCCTGAGAGGTGAGTGGGCTGGTTCATGCAGTAGCTAGTATTGGAGCTGGGCTGCAAGGGATTTTCAACATGGAATCCAGGAGCTGGTCTTCAAGACGTCCATGGACCTTTGAGATTATATGAAAGATTGTGTGTGTGTATGGGTGTATGGGTGTGTCTGTGTGTGTCTGTGTGTGTTTAGGTGGGGCAACATCTCTGGATTTTATTGGTTCTCAAAGAAGTCTGTGACACAATCAGGTAAAAAATTACAAGAAATTATTATCTCTAAGGTCTCTTCAGTAATCAGAAATTCCAGCATTCTGGAGTTTGGAACTTCCCTGTGGGCTTCGTGACAACAGAAACAGTATCTCCCTTCTTCACAATTATATCCCCCAGGACCTAGTACAGCCGCCCTTGGTAGGCAAATGTTGAACGAAATAATGAATTAATAAACACTCTCTTTCTGCTCCCAACCCCCAACAGGAGGCAGATTTATAGGGGGCAAAAAGATCACCTATCAGGTTCCTTCCCTACATCATCTCCGAAGAATCACCAGCTGGTCTTTGCTGAGAATTCCTTTTTTGATACTTAAAATGTCTTTAACTCAGAACTTTGCTTCTGTGGACATTTGCTGTCTTTCCTAAAGCAAATGTTTCAGAAACCAACTTTTAGTTTTGTAACTGGCTTTATCTGTCCAAATGTGCAAGCCATCATCTCAGCAACAGGCATGGCCATTCACATACCATCACAGGGCCATTTCTGAGGCCAGATCTCCTAGGGAATGTGGTAAACACAGTACATCCTGTATGAAGACCACTGAAAGACAACCTACAATTGTACTGTGCCCAAAGAGAGAGGACTGTCAGTTCTCCAGACCAGACGTCTCCAGATTCTGCAAAATGAGTTAATTTGTTTTCTAACATCAGCCACCCAGGTGTACCTGGTCCCTATTTGTTATCTCTTCAGGAGGGATGAGGCAGAATTAGAGTTTTTGGTCCCAGATTAGGCTATATGTAAGGAGAAGTTCTTTTATCTTGAAGATGAGAATAAAGCCAGGTCCTGCTACTCAATGGTGTTCTAATTCCTGCATCTCCTGGTCCATGATAACCACAGTGAGCACTCACTGAGAGTCTAGTCTGGGTTCAAGGTATTCAGCACTTTACACCTAATAATTCACTTAATTCTCCTAACAATGCTATGTGGCAGGTATTTTTATTATCCCCATTTTACACAAGAAGTAACTGATCCATTGAGAAGATGTAAGTAACTTGTGCTAGTCACTGGGGGGCCTGGATTTCAGACTGGGCAATCTGGCTGATCACTTCCCAGTGTTAAACTGCAGCTTATGGACAAGTCAGACACTGAAATTATAGAAGCTCACTTACCCTTCATGTGATTTTTTTATAAAGTGTGTAGGTGTGATCATGAAAGAGAACCCTAGAGAGAAGAATTTGAGCTTACTGAATATTATTTTAAGATCAGAAGTCCCCTGATTCTGGACCACAAGACAGGGGCCTTTACCAAGGTCTTCTAAGGCTTCAGTGGAATAAACTTCACTGATGGAATTTTCACTCTTTCCTCAGAGAGGTTCTGAAGTCTTGACATTGGCTGGCTTTCCCCAACAGTGGGTTGACTACTTCTCTCTGATTCTACCTGTTGGTCTTCCCATCATACCCTTGGGAATTTAGAGAACCCAGACTTGATCATAGCCCCCCAGGTCTCCTGCCTTTTATAGTCTGAATGCTCTCTCTACAGTTAGGCAGGGCGCTTAGGAGAGGACTCCAGGACCTGGGACTGGCCCAGGGTTGGGTCACCAAAGACACAAACAATCCTTGTGACATTTTGAGATGTTTGCAGCCAAACCCAAAAATCTAGACTGACCAAGCTGAGGCTCCAGGTTGATATAGCTGGAGCACGGCTTTCTGGGTGGACTGCACCCAAGGTGATTGAGCCCCTGGGAGTCAGCCACACACAAACCACTTGGGCAGCCAGAAGCACTGGCAAGCTCTCCAAATTTTTCATTTTTACGGTGTTTATCATTAAAAGCCAGGATTCTATTCCTGTCTTTTGATTTGCTAAGCTCCTGTCCAAAACAGATTACACAACTCATAAATCTTACTGAGCTGGTTCTGATCAGAAGTAGGAAGGGGAAAAGAAAAAACTTTTTGTTGTTTTAAAGCATTATTGCTAATTGGATTACGTACTTTTAAAGCCAGGAGGGACAATGGGAAGCTTCTAACCAATTTCTCTTGTGACACAGGAGAAAATAAAATTAAGAATAACTGAGCATGCAAGTTATATTTAAAAAAACAAACAAACAGAATCTCAGGGGTTCATAATTGCAGATTCCTAACTCCTACATCAGTGCTCTTGCTATTGACCCATCTTTCATGAGAGGTCTGAGCAAGCTGTTCTCAATACAGCCACAACACACTGTCTTAATAGGACATGAAGAAGTCATTCTGTTCTTTGTTCAAAGTCTTCAAAGCCCAGAAGTTTTCTTTTTCTTTTTCTTTTTTTTGTGATTTCACCCTTTTTGTGCTGGTTTCTTCCCATGCCCAGAAGTTTTCATCTTGGAGTCTTTCTAGCTATTGTGCCCTCTGCTGCTCCCCAGGCCTGCCAGTCTAGCAGGCCAGCAGCCTTCCCTCTGCCACCACATCAGTCGCTCCCATCTCCTGACGCCCATGTGATGGGCTCCTGGTGAAAGGGCGTATTGTTCAGCATCCACTTTTGAATGAGGCCAGAATCACACTCGGTGGCCGAATCGCCTTTGGCTGCCCAGTGCAGACCATGCGTCTTGAGTGACTCAGTCTCTCCCGGAATTGCCTTGGAGGCAGATGAGGGTTTAATGAGCAGAGAAAACAGTCATGCACAATCATACCCAGAGAATTTCCTCCAGAATGTGCCCTGGGTTGCTTTCAACTGAGCTATTCATCACTTGGCACTTAGAAAGGCAAGACACCCCCAACGTCTTGGTGCCTGGCTGGACCCCCTGATCTCTCTGCCTTTTTCCATGGAGCATGGAGCCTGCCATTGCAGCCAATGCTGAACCAACAGGGGCCCATCACATTGGAGAAGAATCCCAAGGGTTCTCTTAGCTGTTACCCTGTCCCTTCAGCCAAGGCCACCAAATGACCAATCCAATGCACAGTCTAGAAGCTCTTGGGTTGTTTTGAGAGTTTGGAGAACAGTCCTGTCCCTGCCTCCTAATGGGATAATGGAAGGTGAGTATATGGGGGACTTGGAGAAGGTGAGAATGTGGAGAACTGTTTAACCCCTTTCTCCTGGTCCCGGATCCAAGAGTCTTTCTGGCAAAGGGAAGTGTGTACCCCAGAACTGTTGCTTCACTGCACCAGAATTCTGTAACACCAAGTAGTCTTTGACGAGTGTGTCTTCAGGGAGAGAAACCACAGTGCGCACCCCTGTGTGTTACCATGGTGATCAGGAAATCCTCTGGCCTCACAATCTTTGTTTTCTGCTTTTCGGAGCTTATTGATTTAGCAGATTGACTAGCACAAATCCAGGATGTGGTAAATGAAATGAAAAAGCATCTTGGGGCCCACATAGGGTTTTCTCGTTGCAAGTAGAAAATAAGGTTGGTCCATTTGATTTTGTCATTGTATTTTGTTTTTCTGGGTAGTTTCAATGACGGATACATCACCTAATCAGTATACAGCTTCTGCTACTGTCTTTAGCTGACATTTTGTGGACCTGGTTAGCTTTAGTTTAAGGGAAGACTCTCATAACAGTTGAGGTAGGCTGAGAAACTGTTACTCACAGTTTCTGTATTTCAGGGGTGATTAATGGGTTGCTGACATGTTGATGAGCTAGCGGCCCCCATCTGGGAGTAGGATGCACTGGTTCGAGCCTTACTTCTGTTAATTATAAGCTAATTATGTGACCTTGAATAACTCACTATAGTTCCCTGAGGCACACCTAGCATTCCTACCACCCAGGATGAAATAAAAAGTTATGAAACTTTTGGAGCTTATGGGATAAAAGCGAGAGGGTTGATGTGCATACCTGGGACGGTATTAAAATCTCAGAAAGCTTCTCAAAAACCTCATATGAATTAAGACACATTTGGGCTTCACCCTCAGCAGAACAGAATTAGAACAGGATTAAAGTACATCAGGCTTTGCTAATCTTGCCATGTAGAAGTTTCCTTCACCAATTATAAAGCACAGTCACATCCAAAAGCAGCCTTGTGATGCCCAGAGGACAGGTGCTGCGGACCCATTTAACAGATGAAGAAACTAATTAAGTTTCACAGACTCAAAGTCTTATGGAGAGTTTGATAAACCCAGATTTCAACTCAGATTTTCCAGTTCTGCTAATTTTCCCCATTCCCCTGTGGTTCTGCCTTTTCAACTTGGGTTGTCAACAGGCAAATGGGACAAGTAGCAGCACTCAGAGAAAAGATTGATGGTTTTCAGACTCTTCTTCCTCTCCCTGCCATGATATCTTAGGCACAACCACAATATTTTAGATGATTAAAAATAGAGCTAATGGACCGGGCGTGGTGGCTCATGCCTGTAATCCCAGCACTTGGGGAGGCTGAGGTGGGTGGATCACCTGAGGTCAGGAGTTCAAGACCAGCCTGGCCAACATGGTGAAACCCCATCTCTATATACAAAAAATGGGAAAAAAATGGAGCTAATGGGGGCTGGAATGAGGATGGAAGGGCAGACCCAGAGACTCAATCTACCAGCTGCTCATTCTCATCCAGCACCCACCCTACCCCATCAATGGTCCTGGCATTCACCACAAGGCCCTAGGAGCCTCGGTGGAAAAGTCTGGAAAATACTGTAGTAGCGACCAATCAAAGTGATAATGGCCACCACTTAGTAAATCATGCAATGGGCCAGGAGCTCCAAAGCATTTGGAAACCTAGAAGGGTATGTCACCCCACGCAACAGACATGCAAACAGACACACAGAGCAATTAGCACAGCTCAAAGGCTGCAGCCCAAATGAAATACATTGTGCAAAAATGCTATCCATGATTCAGCTTAGTATTATCATTTTTGTATTTTTTCCCCCTCAGTATCAAGAATATAATTATCTTGCAACTTAAAGTTTTTTATAAAGATTGTCTCTAGTTCACTCTGCAGAGCAGATAGCAAAGTCCGAGTTTCTAATACTACTCTAAGGGGACTGGGGCTAGGTAAATAGTGGACTTGGTCAGATTTATACAATGAAAAATTGCAGTAAGACTTGTCGTCCTAGAACATAGAGCCACCCAGATGGAGAGAAGCAAAAGGCCACCGCCAATTCCACCAGAGCCCACCTTCGACACACAGCTCAGGGCATCTCCAACTTTGATTTTCTTTCCTCTTGCCTATCCCTTTTAGCATCTCCTTAAGTGAAAAGAAAAGATTCTGGAATGTATGGAGCTGCTACTTTGTGTCAGATTGTAGTCTACGTGCCTTAACAGATGCTATACCTTCAAAAGTCAAATTATCACCCCCATTTCACAGATGAAACAAGTGAGGCTAAGAGTACAATCCACCCAGCATCCTACTATGAAAGTGGCAAGAGCCAGGAGTCAAACCCCAGGATAACACCTGGTCTCTGACACAAGTTAGCTAAGACTCAGTTTATGCTTGGGATATGTGGATTCTCACACTGGGGCTGGAAATGAAAGTGAATGGTGAGGTAAAGGATGTGGCCGTAACACTAGGCTCCAGCAGCTTCTACTGCTGAGCCCCCAGCTGGGCTTCCCAGTAATATTAACTCTAACAGGGCACCTACTGTGTGCCAGGCTCTGTGCTGGTACTTTACATGAACTATCTCGTTTCAATCCCGCAATAGTCACATGAGATAAGTACTATTCTGATCATCGAAACTTTATCCACAAAGAAAACTGAGGCTGAGAGAGGTGCCAGGTTTCACCAGCAGGGGGTGAGGCAGACAGATCTCTTCTTTCTTGGCTGCCAAATACAAATTCCTCTCTCCTTGCTGCACCTTGACTTTAGGAAGGTACAGGCAAGAAGCAGAGTCATGCCTCTTCTCAGATAGTTTTAACGTCTTGGGTTAGAATTTGCTAATATCATGCAAATTTAGCTGGGGGGATGGGAGCTGATTACGACTTTCTTCTCCCAGGAAGTAGCTATCAGACCAAAAGCCGGGGGCAGGGGGGGATTTCACAGAGAAATTGGTCTTGCACTGGGATTTAAGAGGCCCAAGCCTAAACAGGTCCTCTAGGGACCACAGCAAAAGGAAAAGCTTGATGAATGGACTGGATTTCTGCCAGACTGGTATAGTCCTCTAATCTTTCTATGAAGGACATCTATTCTTCCCAGGCCAGATTCCATCTGGTTCGCGTACTCCATAGATTGATGCTTTTTAACCCCTTTCCCCATACCACCGCTACAATTCACAGGGTGGACCATGCCAGTCACACTCCAATGGGCACTAAGTGCCTTGTAATCCCAGTGGCCTCTTCCCTGTTACTCAAAGAAGCTTATCCGAATGCAAGCAAGTAAGTGTGCACGCTTTTCTAGGAACAACCACGAGTTTGCTTCAGTTTAGAAAAAAAAAGGAAATCATTTATAACCCTTGGTACTTGATAGACAATGGCCCTTGCTCGCAACCAACACTGACTTACAGGTGGATTAGACAGAACAGGATTCATGCCTTTAAGTTATCTTGCCTTCTTTAAATATATTAGCAGTGAAGGATGCAACTGCAAAAATATTTATTTGCAACAACAGAGCATTGCAAGTGACAAAGTAGAGTTCTAGATTTCCACTGATTTCAAAGTCAGAGGACTCAGACATCACCAGGTCACACGTTAGTGACTCAATCTCTGCCTTTCCTCATTCTCTTTTTCTATCAGATACTAAAGCGAACACGTGTGTGTATGTATGTGTGTGCGTGTGTGTGTCTGTGCGCACAAGAGCGTGTACATAAGAAGCAGGGTCTCCTTTGCAGTCCAAGAACCCTACTGCTATTCACTCTTCAGATATTTTTGAGAGTTACACAAATCTTTCCAAGCAGAAGCCCTACAGAGGGAGAAGCTGGGTTGTGGGGGATATTTTTAAAATCTGGGCCAAAAGATTTGCAGGATTACTACAGTTCCAATTGCCCTGTGAATTAATTGCTTGTAATTCACACCTCTTCCCGAGCTTTCAATCTGTGAAATCTCATCTGGAACAACAGACGCCAGTCTCAAATGCCAAGTTCCACAGAACTCATTTCTGACAAGTCTTTAAATTCAACTCAAGCCACAGGATTTGGACCAAAATCTTTACCATTCCATGCAAAACTGAAGCAGGCCAAACATAACTTCCTTCTTTTAAGGAGCATGACCCATGCAAAGATCCAGAGGCTTGGAAATGAAGGACATTATAAATGACCCTGTGTGCAATTGTCAAAGAAACTAAGCTCTTGGTTTTCCCTTAAATGGCCCTGAAACATGACACAAGACCACACCTTGCAAAAACCCATTATTTCACCACAGACATTGGAAAGTAGCTCTAGAACCATCAGGATGGGGGAAAACTGGGCCTCTTTCTATGAAATCTGTGCCTCCCAAAGCAACATTAGTTCTTATAGGGCATAGTGCAAGGTGTCAATTCACAGCACCTTCCATATGATATGGATGATACGAGCCAGATATAATCTTGGGGCTGGAGAGTCAGACATGATCTGTGCCCTCAGAGAGCTTACCTCTAGAGTGAGGAGATAGTATACAGGTAAATGATTAATACATGAACATGATAATTTCAGATACTGATAGCGCTGCACATAAAATAGAAGAGAATATTACAATAGAGAATGACAGGGCTCTTTTGACATGTGGTCTGTGTGTCTAAGTTTCACTGTTATACAAACTCATGGGCGTATTTTACTTATTTATTAAGGGGCTTTTGGTGGGCTCAGATATCTAGCAAAAGGAAATACATTCCTCCTCCCCCGCCCCACACACAGATTAAATCAGATTTGGAATTCATTTTTGCCTTCCACGGTCCATAAGTGTGGGAAGAAAGTTGTCCGGGTGACAAGGCAAGAGACCGAAGGCGCAATCTGTCCCAGTATAATAAACAACTGATTACTTAGTTTTAGCAATGATACCAAATATATTTAGAAACAATCACATAATCAATTATATAATCAATCTTATTAAATCATCATTCTTTATTATTAATCTTTGCTTTAGTATTATAGCATAAAAACATTTTAGTCTTATATTATAGAAACAATCTGGTGAAATATAATTAGAAACCAAAGGGACATTATGAGAAGTGATCAGGAGACGAGAGTGAGAGCCTTGTGGTAGTGCCAGCGCCTGGGAAGGTGCCCATTACTTAGCAGGCAGGCCTTGTGGTAGCGCCAGTGCCTGGGAAGGTGCCCATTACTTAGCAGGCAGGCCTTGTGGTAGCGCCAGTGCCTGGGAAGGCGCCCGCTACTTAGCAGGCTGTGAAGGGGAGTTTCCCTTTCACTGGGGGGAGTTCAGAGAACACTCTGCTCCGCCCGGCTCTTGAGGAAGGTCTGACATTAGCCAGGCCTGCCCGCAGACATCCAGGGGCTTAAATGCCTCTCTGCGGTGCTGTGCTCCAATGGTCACCATCCTTGTTCACTTTCATGTTCCACTTTCCCACCTGGCTCTCCTTTTAAACTCTTAGAAGTTGTGAGAAGTAAGAGTAGGGGAATCCTAAAAGCCTTTGATCTTTCCTTCTGATAAGTGTGGAGAAAAATGCTGACATATGTGCCTCCCTCCCTTGCATCGGCTACCTGAAAGGGAAGGGCCCCCTATACTGTAAGCACATGATTTGCTTGACCCTATCAATCATGTCAGATGATTCACTTTCCTTACCCTGACCCCCTGCCTTGTATACAATAAATATCAGCATGTCCCGGCATTTGGGGCCACTGCTGGACTCCGCGCCTTGGTGGTAGTGGTCCCTTGGGCCCAGCTGAATTCTTCTCTTATCTCCGTGTCTTGTGTCTTTCTTTCCTGCGATCTATCATCTCCGCACATAAAAGAACACCCACTAGACCCTGCGGGGCTGGACCCTGCACATAAGGAGATGTCATTAGAATTCAGAAGGGAAACTTAGAAGACAAAGGCTACAACAACTGAATGACCTGGCTTAAGGGACAAGAGTTCCACTTGGGTCACAAGCTGGGTAGAATTGGTATAAGTGAAGCTACATCTGTCCCTTCTGAGTTTTGACCAGAAAAATTCAAGGCAAAATTCAACCAGAGATTTACAGAGCAGCCCAGCAGAGTGCAATTGTGATATGTCCACTCCCAAGCCCTCTGAAAGCTTACAAGGCTCTCCTGACCCCCTGACATCTGTGCCATCCATTATTTCACAGTTGCTGGTAACTGATGATGGCAGAGATTTACCCTCATTGTATTGTGAGATTGTAGTAACCATACTCCAAGTATGGCTTGGATCAGAAAGATCCAAGAAAGACTTGGGTCCAAGTCCTGGCTTGCGCTCTTGTGGGATGTTATGCATGCTGTGTTTTCTTAACCTTTAAGTCTGTTTCTTCATCAGTAAAGTAAAAGTAATGCCTTCCTTATGGGGTGCTTTTTGAGAATTAAATGAGGAAATGTACTTAAATCATTTAGCAAAAGACTTGACTCTCTGCAAAGTACCTGGTACTTAACCAGTATTAGCCAATCACCTCAAAGATTAAAGTGTATTAAGGCAGTTTAAATGTAAAGTGCCTCTTACTTGAACTTAATTCTTCATTAACTGGTCAGCCACTTTTGGTATCCTTGGTTACAACCACTCAAGACCTCCAGGCTTCCTGGTAATTAGGAGCCAGGAGCATAATTATCCAGATACATGGGCTCTTACTCTACATTATATGTGTTCTTTCTTGATAGACAGGATAGATTGGAGATAGGAGGGGGGAGAGAGAGAGAGAGAGAGAGAGACTCTATAAAACACCATTCTAAGGAGGAGCCTGCCTCAAGTGTCCTAACCCACATAACCAAAGTGACTTCCACTGGGACCATGCCTTATTCATCTTTGTGTCCCCAGTGTCTGGCGTTTAGTATGGTACACAATAAATATTAACTTGGTTTAGTGGGAAGAGCATTAGGCTGAATGTCTAATGACCTGGACTTTCATATCAGCCTTCCTACTGATAAACTGTGAGTACTTAGAGAAGTCACTTTACCTTCGGAGTCCTCATTTTCTTTATCAGACAAGGACGGAGTTGGATTTGAAAATCTCTAGGTCACCAGCCAACTCAGCCCTCTGCCTCTAGGAGAAGGCTATGTATCTTTCTCACTTACTCTGCAAACACTCAAAGAATCCACACGAATCTCTCCTGCCTGCAGAGAAATGGCATTTCACTCTGGTGTCAAGGTGGTTATGGTATAATGAATGCGTCAGACAGGGTGGACTGACCAGGAAGAAGAAACAATTGGCAAAACATAAAAGAGAGTGTTACCAGCATCCTGCTCTCAGATTACATCAAATAAATGCCTTTCAGCACGCAGATATGAGAACCTGCCCCATGGAAGCTGGAGGGGAAAGAATGGTTTCAATTACAAGCAATGCAGCAGCTACTGATTCCCTTAGAGAGAAGGCTCCGAAGTTGCTACACACTGCCCCAAAGCTCCCTGCCATAAATTTCAGCATCTTGGGCCAATTAGAACCATTCTACTGTTCTGAGACAATCCTCACCTGAGGAGCTGCTGAGTGGCCCCCAACTCAACAATGAATAGGGAGCCAGGAGGTGCCCCCACCTGGTGCCCTGATCTTTGGTGGTCTTGGAGGCCCCATTGTCCCTGGGAAGGGTGTAGAGAGGGAAGTTTCACCACCTCCTTTCCTGATGATGCCTCCCAAGAGTTCTAAATTGCTTTGAGTTCCTTAATTCTCAAAGAGCCAGAAAAATCCAAATTCTTAGGAAAAGGAGATGCCTTGAGCTTTCAAGGCTTCATTCTGGGGGACAGAAGAACAGGATTAATCCCATAAAGCTGAATGGGAACTTGAGGTGTAGTGTTAAAAGGGAGAAAGAGTTCTAGCTGAACCATATAAGAGCTGAGCCATCTCAGGTGGGTTACTTCCCCTTTATGAGCCTCAATTTCTCTGCCTGTAACCTGGCTCTGATGAAATTCAGCCATTCCTTTATTCAGCTGTCATTTGCTGCCTCCCTCAAAGAGAAATTGATGGGAGTTAGAGAATAAATACACAAAAAGCACCAGCAGAGAGTCTGGATCATAACAAACGCTTAATACGTGTAATACATGTCCATTTTTTCCCTTCTCCTACAGAAAGATGAAACCTTGGACAACTGGCTTCAGCCTTTCCTGCTACAAAGGGGTCTCGTAGGTTCTAATTTACGATGTGTTTCCACCGTAAAAAAAATTATTTGCACTTTGATAATCTGCTCTTTCATCTCAAACAACAGTCCAAAATCACACTTCATGAAATTAAAAGCTGATGAGAAACTGACACACACGTAAATACTCCTATTAAAAGGTGCAAAAGCCTTACTCACTTCTGAGGTGTGGCTGGGAGCGGCCAGATCTTCCTTTCTGTAGAGGAGAGCATAATTAAGCAGCTAAACTCAATTAAAGGTATTTTTGGAAATGAGAGAATTGATTAAAAACTATTGACACACTTTATACATTCAGAAGCTGGCCCCTCATTGGCAACCAAGAAATTCCAAGCCTGGGCTTCTGGGGAGGAAGTGGGCTCTGGGGGAACTCCAAACTTCTCAGAGTGAAAAGGAAGCTCCTCTGTTAAACTGCCTCTAGATAATCGGGCCTCTAGAAAGGGCCCTTCTGTACTTTGAGGCCAGAGAACAGCACTGTAAAGAAACAATTACATTTGAGAGGGAGAAAAACACCATTTCTTCCTCCACCACCCACTGCCGGGACAGAAGGCAGGAAGAGGCTGATCCTGTTGAGACAAGCAGCCTGGAAGATTGACTGTAATTGTGCAAGTAAAGACAGGACCTGGAGTGCATTTCCCACTTCGCTTTCACCAGCTACAGCAATAGCCCTGCTTCCTGGAACGTTCCATGCTGCTTCATCTGCTCAGCAACAGTTGTTCCAGGATGCCTGCATGCACATAGTGTCAGCTCGCTGGTGTGCCCTCGCCACCAAATTCAATGAGAGTTGACTGGCTAATGTTTTGCCCAGAAATGGAATGAAAATCTTCCAGACGCAGCTGGAATCATTTTCAAGTGCAGCAGGAACACACTTGGGGCAGAAAGGTGAATGGAGAAGTCCCAACTGTAATCATAACAATGATCTTAATTACGCCTGTTGAATGCTTACTCCATGCCAGTCATTCCATCAAGGGTTTCATGTCTGTGATTGCATCTGTCCTTACACAACCCTAAGCCATAAGTATATTACAATTCGATTTTAGAGAAGAGAGAATTGAGGCTCAGAAAAGTTAAGTAAACTGCTTAAGGCCACGGAATTGGTAACCGGCAGATCTAGAACCCAGCTCTATCTCCGCCATCCACACCGGCTTTCTGAGCTCCCAGGACACCAGAGTCAAATCCCCCTAATGCACCCTTGACAGCCAGGACACTCAACTATGTGGGCCGGAGTAAACCTTCTCAATTCCAGCCTTTGGAAGAAGATAGGAAAGCTGACTCGGGAGACCCTGGTCCCTGCTGGCCTATTTGAAGAGGGTCTTGTTTCTGAATGTCTCCCAGGGCTCTGGGAAACTACTTTTGGAGAAGAAACCAGATGAGCTTTCCCGAGTTTTAAACAACGCAAACAACGCAGAGTACAAAAATGGCTGTTGACTTTAGCCTTCCAAACAATACAAAGAACAGGAAGCTCAAATAGATAATCGGGCTCCTTTCCTAGACCATCAGAAACTATGCAGAAGGAAGCCTGGGGATGATCTGATGAGGCTTGTTTCAGAGGAGAGAGAGCTGCCCCAAACATGTCCCGGTGGGGGAGCCACACAGAGTGCCCCTCTCAGCCCCAGCGAGAAGTAGCCTGGAGTACCAGCTGTCTTGCTTCCCCAGCCCTTGCCCCAACTGTATTGCCTTTAGAGAAAAAATATTTCCTTCTTATCCCTCATATCCATCCTAAGTGGTCAGATGTTGTGTATGTTCAGCTTCCCTTGGGGTGATGCTCTTGCAGGGAACTGTGGAAGAGATGATCTCTTAGATGATGCCAGCTAAGGAAGTGGGTATGGGGACTGCAGTGACTCACAGGCATGAGGAGGAAGGAGGGAGTGAGAGAAGATGTGGCCTGTGTACTGACTCTCCTCTGCTTTTCAAGCACTTGTCTCTTAGTCCAATAGAAACAGATAAGTTAAAAGATGATAGACATAAATAGATGATAAATATAAATAGATAAAGATAGAGATAATTAATATAGATATATGACAGATAGATGATAGAACATAGATAAATGATAGATGATAGAGAGAGAGAGAGAGAGAGAGAGAGAGAGAGTAGACAAGGGTTTTTAAGAAGGTGAATTTGGAACTCACAGGTTGCATCCACCATGGTAAGCTGCAATCCCACCAAAATCACCCCAATACTGAAGTGGATATGGGGCCTTCAAAAAGCAGAATCTCAGTTCAGTGCCTCCATGTGCTGGGCACTGTGGTGGGAACCAGGAAAGATCCAGACATTGAATAAGGCAGACAAGGTCACTGCCTCAATAGAGGTTATGGACCAATAGAGTAGATGGGCTTTTTTTTTTGTTTTTTTTTTTTAATTTTTAGTAAAGACAGGATCTGGCTCTGTCAGCCAGGCTGTAGTGCAATGGGACAATCCTAGCTCACTGTAACCTCAAACTCCTGGGCCCAAACAATCCTTCCACCTCAGCCTCCTGAGCAGCTGGGACTACAGGTGAATGCCACCATGCACAGCCAATTAAAAATATGTTTTTGTAGAGACAGGGTTTCACTATATTGCCCAGGCTAGCTGCGAACCCCTGCCCTCAAAGCAAGTCTTCTGCCTCAGGCTCCAAAAGCACTGGATTACAGGCAAGAGCCACCGACAAACATTAAACAAGCTGACAACACAGCACGATAAATGTAACAGACACGTGAGGTGTAGTAGGAGCCAATCCCAGTGAAAAGGGAAGTCTTTCCTCTCCAAGGCCTGTTGTCCCCAAGGGGGATCTGTCTCTCTGAGGAAGCGTCATTGCAGCTGAGAACTGAAGGATAGGTTAGGAACCAGCCGTCCAGTCTAATGCTCAACAGAGCTCATGATCAGGAAATTCACCCTCAAAAGAAAGCATACATCATTTTGGTATAGAATCAAATGGTGTAGAATCCACTTCCTTGAGATCTTTCATCATTAGATACTGAAAAGAACTGGCCCCCTTCCTGTCTAAGACACAATCACATCCTTCAGGTCCATCTTTAAGCATTTCTGGATGTAGTCATCACATATCCTTTAACTATATTTAGGTGATAAAAAGGAATAAGAAACAAAATCCTGAAGGCTTCCCCCCCATGATGTTGGATTTATTACTAACTGTGTGGAGGCAGAGGACTGACCCAGAAACCCCTCCTGTTCACTTTTGGGTTTATTAAAAGGTTGAGATGCTAGATTCTTAAGCTTTGGACTCAAACTATTAAGATGGACTTCTCCTGCCTATGAAAGAGGAATAATTAATACAAAATCCAATAGTCAATTCTAGACAACTTGAAAGTAAATCAGGTCTATTGGGAGCCAATGATGTCCATGGTGACATGGACATCAGCTCTGGGGTAGAAACTAGGGTTCAAATCCTGAATCTGCACTAATTAGCTGTGACCTTGACCTTTCATAACTTTGCAAAAGTCATTAAACTTCCCTGCTATACAGGAGGACAATAATGCCAACCACAACATGAATATGAGGGCTGCTTTAGATAATGGAGCTGAAAACACTTCACACACATTAATACACTCTAAGAGTGCAGTAGGAAAGGGAAGTCGGCCATTTCCCTTGAGGGTCATCATCTCATAATTCAGAGAAAGAGATGTTCATCCAAGGTCGTAGTAATTATTTTTTAATGGATCACACTGGAGCAGTGGTCCTCACGCATGGTGTAGCTCCAACAGTGCTGAGATGGGTTGCAAGTAATGAGTTTCTAATAATAAAGTACTCAAGTATGCAAAAGACAGGCTATTTCTTGTAAATTATAACAGATTTAAGGTTATTCCCTGATATGATTCTCTTTTGTGGAAGAGAGGAAAGGATAAAATTATAGCTATTATCACTGAGTATAAGCCACAGATCATCTAAGCCTCAAACTGCAGTGTGTCCCCTGTGTGTGCACTACCCATGAGGTGTGTCTTCTCAGAAAAAGGTTGAGGGTGTGGACAGAAACACAAAAACTTATCTTTGCCTTCTTTCCTTAGCCCAAATAAAGTCTCAAACCACAATTCTAGCAGGTAGATGGACTCCCTTGCTCATTGTAGCACACATTGTTACCAACGCAAGAAAATTATTCCACCTGAAGTGCAATTTTAACCAGAAACTCTGAACTTGTGCTTCAGGAGAGGTGAGACCTCAACTCCCAGCTCCAGGGGGGTGGATCATGATTGGTCTAAGTCAAGCACTGTGGTCCAAGATCTCCTTGCCAGTGATTGGTTAGGTGGCGGCATGTGATCCCATTCATCCAATGAGAAATAAAGAGAAGTCAATTAACGACTTCCCAAAAAGCCGTTCCTCCAACTTAAGAAGAAATGTTTGTGAATATGCACCTTTTCTTCTGCACTAAATATTGATTTTTTTTTTTTTCATAGGATGCCTGGAAACTGTGGGATTTAGTTTAGGAACATGAGGGATGCTAAACTGCAGGAAGACACTGGGAGTGGCAGAATTCAAAGTTGGAAAAAGAAACCTGGCTCCTGATAATATCATCGAGTTACTGGAGTCATCCCAGACTTCTTGCCCTGGGAGGTAATATTTTATGGGGGTTGATTGTTCTGTTACTTACAGAAATATTCAGCTGGTGTGTACTGATAGGGATATACCAAAATATACACAACAGATAACAATCACACATGAGATACATCATGGTTTGATGCACAGATGGGTTATAGCTTATGTTCAATCATGACAGCTATAACTCCATCCCTGTCTCTTCTGCCCAATAAAGCCAATTTGAGTAAAAGTGAGTGAGAAAGATGTTATCATCATCATTAGGGGAATAACCTTTATTCTCATTTGCAAGACACAGTTGTTTACAACCAAGCATTTGAATTAGCTAGTGCCTATACTCTACTAATTTTTAAATATTTCTATTACTACATATGCTTGCATCTGAAGGCATCTTAAATGATGTTTTTGGTTTTGTTTTGTAACCATAACTATCTCACTGTTCTGAAAGTGTCTACTCTTGTCATCTCCAAGAAGTCACCAGAAGCAAGGAGCTAATGGAGTGAGGCCCTAGGAGCCAAATGGTTGTACATTCATATCCCAGAGTTTGTCTTATTCCTCCTGCCTGACTCCAAAAGAGGCACCTGCATGCCCTCGGACCACACCCTGTAAACCATCCCTTACATATACACTAATAAAACCCTAGCCCCAAGCTTCAGACACAAGACCAAGGAACTTTCAATGAAATGGTTAAAATTTGACTCTAAACCAATGCTTAACACTCAAGATCCCAAAGTAAATTATGAATTTTCCCCCAGTAGCTTAAAAAAACTTCTATGCCATATGACACTTTTTGCTTCTCTAGAATTTTGGTTTCTCTTCTCCCCAAATGTGTGCTTCTAAAATCCTGAGTCAGCTTACAGGTTCTCATGATTTTCTTCCCACCAGTGTCTATTACAAGGCAGACATGATAAACAACTTGTTTTCAGAATTTTGAGGAGTACAATTTTTTTCTTGCTCTCTTACTCAGAAGACCCAATGGCGAGACAGTGAAAGGGCTGATGCTGCTGTGAGAAGTCCAACAAGGAGGGTCCCCAAGGAATTGTGGGGATTCTGGAGACATAGTTACTGCTGTTCATCCAACAGGTCTTGGGAGGCTTTCCCTGATGCTTTAAATCAGATGAGATCTCTGTTATGCTCACAAGATTGAGTGCTTCTCCTTCATAGCACTTATCACAAGTGTAATTAAACAAAGCCATCATTAGTTGTTTACTCTCTGTCTTCCAGATAGACTGCAAGTTCCAGGAGAGACGAGACTATGCCTCTGTTGTCTACAGTAGTATCCCCCAGTGCCTAGCAGAGCACACATATTGGTGTTCGACAAGTGTGTGTTGAGTGAACAATTGAATCATTTGAAAACCATTGATTGTCAACTCACATAATTGCTCAGAGAGTCTGGGCAAGGCAAAGGTCAGGTTGCTCTGGGCCTTCTGGTTTCCAAATGCTCATTAAGTCAAAAAGGATCAAAACAAATACCAAATATAGACGTGCAAGAAAGATAATGCACAGGGAACCAGTTCCAAGCACCACGAGGGGTTCAGTGCAGCATAAACACCTATGCCATTTCCCATTGTGCCACCAAAAAACCCAGTACCCTATTATCTTCTGGTTTTGCATTCCCAGTCTTCTTGTCCTGATCAGATCGTTCTCCTCTTGTTTAGCTAGTGCCCTCTCCTTTATCATCTCAAAGGATAAAATGAAAAGAAAACCAAACAAGTCAGAAGACCAGGGTTTTGCCACTAACTCATTGTATGACCTTGGGAGAGTCACTTGCAGTCCTTGAGACTTCCTTATCTTTCCAATCAAACAAATGGGTTACATAATTCCTAACACACTTTCCCATTTTGACATGCCATCATCTTTGGCTTTTTTGTCATCAGCCCATGATAACCTTCCATATAGGGTCCTTTCTCTCTTTCTCCTCTTCTCTCTCTTTGAACCCATATTTTGGTGCTGCTGCATGGGCCCAGCTCAGCCTCTACCTTCTAAGTTGCCCCATCAGCCCTAGCAAAGCATCTGATGATTATCCCATTCCCACCTCTAGCCCTTTACTGAGTTACCCCAGCAAGGGCACTGAGAGCCACCCTGGCAGGCTGAATGCATTTGCAAACCTCAGGAAATGGCACAACCAAGAAGCCTGAGCCAAAACTGCACCCACCTAGATAAGAAGGGGGTGGCAGCTTGGAGGAGACTGCTGAGCATTCCAAAGAATACAGTTTCAATGATTGGGGTCAACCAGCAACAGGAGACATAGATAGAGATGAAAGTTACCCCAGGTAATAATAGGACCTTGTAGTTTTATATCACGTGCTTCTGCCTACTAGCACAAAACACTTTCACACCAGCAGGCAAAGGTGGAGAGGTCTAGGGGAGGCAGAGGGATTATTATCCCCAAATGGTTCACACAGTATATTGAACCATTAGACAGATAAAGCCAATAGCCCAAGGTCAAACAATTAGGCTTTCACAGGCTGGGAATTAGAGCAGAGTGTCCTAATCTTACCCAGGGGCTATTTCTGGTAGACTTTTGATGGAGCCTTTTGTTTATACCTTGGTTCTATCTTATCTTACCTGCCCAGGTAGCTAGCTGACTTTTTCCCTTGGGGTTGAGTAGTGGGAAACTTGAGTGGCCCAGAGTGAGCTAGCTGACCAGCCTCAGCTCAGAATCCAGCCTTCTTGACTTGGATGCACCAAGCAGGACCCAGTGAGCCCAGTTCGTGGAATGCAGCTGCTGTTTGCATTTGGAAGGCACAGAAGAGCTTCTAGTGGCAGCTGAGAATGCCGAGGCTCCAGGGCTGATAAACGTTGTAATTAACGTGCACATACCACCCTTTCATCTTCAAAGGCTTTACTCGCATTAGCTAGTTATTCCTCCTGTTGCCCTCATGGGTGAGGCATCACTTTTGTCTTCCCAGTTTGCAGATGAAGAAGCTGATGAGGAGAAGGCACCTTTTGACAGAAAGTCTGGCCTTTGTTCAAACAGAGGAGACATCTGGCTCCCAGCATCTAACTTCATGTGGATTAATGGGAAAACAAAATGGGAATGAATCCTAACAAAAGGCTCAAGTGACTAAACTCTGCCCTCTGGGTAAGAGACTGCTTTTCTACTGTTCTAGAAGGAGGTAGAATCTATAGTACATACGGCTAGTTAGCCAGATTCTAGAATAGCTAAAGTCCCAGAGGACTCTACACACAACTATCAGAAGCATAAAGAAAGCCTGCTGCTCTACTACAGTGATGTCCATGTGATGCATGGGGGTCAAATCCTTCATACTGTGCCCATGGCAGACATCAATAATGGATCACAGCACTCTCCATACCTGAGCCAAGGTTTGACTTCTTAGCACAGCATTCTAGGAAGCCTCTAGGAGTCACAATGGGAAATGTTCCATGATCTAAAATCTATTTGCTACTGCTGCTGTAGGTCTTGTTCGGAATTCACTTAAATTGCCACTCTCCCACCTAGGCAAAGTCGCCAAAGTTCTTTCTCACTGTTGGAGGCGGCCTGCTTCTGAACTCTGTCTAGCACTGTCTGAGAGGGTGATTCATGAGAACTTCTGAGTTTCTGGGGCAGAAAAATTGAATCTTCTGCCAGTGGACAGTGCCACTGTTACTTGATTGCCTGGAATCTGTCCAACCTCCTCTCTCACTGTTCTAAACACGAGCTCTCTTATTCAAAGCAGGCTGACCCCTCCCCCTGGTCCCAGTCAAGCCATTCTTATTCCTCCACTTTAAACTCCTGGCTCATGCTTTGCCCTTCCCTGGTTTTTCTCCTTTCCCCCTCTCTCTGTCCATCTTCTTTTCTGCATCCAACTCATCCTCAAATTTCTTCAAGCCTTCCCATACAATCAAGATGTCTGTTTTTCCGTATCGTCTGACACTCAGTTATACTCTCTTGCATAATTCTTTCACCTGTTTAACTTTTCTTCCACCAAATGGTAAGCTCCCTGAGGACAGAAGCTAGGTTTTCCACTTTCCTCATTTCTGTCCACAGTGCCAATACATTTTAAGGAAATTTTAAGTTGGTCAGTTTGTCACCATTTATAACTGGGGAGACAGAGGCAATCAACAAAGGAAGGACCTTGCCCACAGTCACCTGTGACTCAGAGGGAGAACCTCTTCTGGCTACTAGTGGGTTCTCACTTCTCCTAGAATCCTGTGTCTGTATGATTAGCTGAAGATACAGATGACTGAATCCTATCAGCAATAACTGAGGGCATTGCACAGGGTGTGAGATCTGAGCCCATCTGGGATTTTATTTTAACCCAATGGTCAGTGGATTCCAGATGGGTGTAAAGTGAGCACAACCAGAAGGAGCTGTGATCTGACCAAGGACATTCAGTGACTGATAGAATGCCAGAAATTAGCCTTACATTATAGCCTCTGACGCACTTTGACAAACTCCTAAGTCATGCAATCTCTATGATTTCCATTTTTTCTTTCTTTTTTCCGAGCAAGAGTTTCTCTGGTTTTATGATGAAAAGAAATTCTTACTGGGGGTCTGGAAGGGCTCTAAGTAGAAGCAGAAATTCACCATCTCACAGGCCTGCCTTACTCCGTGCCTTGACTGGGGGGGGAAGATTATATATAACATTTTGTTTTGTCTTGCTCCCACCCTACCCCCCCCCCCCCGCCAGATTCTCAGGCTACCCTAGTTACATAGTTACTAGCGCTCACCCTCTAAGTACAGTTTTGTCTGAATATTGTGGTTAATTTTGCACCAACATGTTGCAGAGTTTGCTTGAGGAAAGCTGGCAAGTCCAAGATACTCATGAAGCTGAGAGTGAAGGGAACAATTTTTCTCTTCTTCAGGGGTTTGGCTTTTTTGGTCACGTGAAGCAATGTTTTTTCAAGTACAATACAAAGAGTACAGTGTTCAGACCCTGCCAGTAATCCCAGGACTGACTTCCTGCAGTTTCAGTTGTGTGCCTGGGACATGTTGCTAACTTCCCTGGCCAGAGCTGCTTCATCTGCTTACCTTCCGCAGGGTCTAGAGGAGTCTGTGAAGTACTAAGGGCAAAGTACTTTCTCCCTACGAGTCATGCTTGCCCATTGGAGTTAGAGTGTAATTGGGTCCATGTGTTTGTTTCTGGCATGGATTAATAATTCGCTTCTGACATTAAATACAAATCAGGCATCAAATTTTTTTGACACTGCATTATGGTCATTTTATGTTATTCTTTCCATTAGGTTTTATGAGGCTTAGGTGTTAGTAAGCCCACAGAGTGGTGAATTTATAGAACATGAGGTCTGGAAAGGATTCACAGATCAACTAGAATCCAACCTTCTCATTTTACACATGGAAAAATAGAGGTCAATAGGGGTGAAATACTTTGCTTGACGGCACATAATGTACCAGTAATAGAGAGAAGCTAAAATATAATAATCATTTCTATTCTTGGGTACCTTCTATGAACCAAACATTTAGCTTTAGACATTATGTGCTAAGTATTGTACCAGGCACTTACCAAGTGCCATAGCCCAAGCTCACGCCGCTCTTAGGTGGCGAGAGAGGAATCAACTAGTGTGTGGGTCCTCCTGTCTAGTGCCATTGCCCTTATACCTTCTGAATGACTCTCCTCAAAGCCAGACCTCCTTATTCTCATTACACCACACCGAGCATCTGAGTATATGGAGGTGATTTTTAGTCTGGGAGGTCTTCAAACCATTGATCGAAGAAACAATTGCCCTTTTATTCCTCTAACATGGTGACCAAAAAGCCAACAATTTTTCTCTGAGTATTGTTGAGAATATGATTTTGAGGTTTGGGATTTTTTTTTATATATGAGGCCAGATTTGGAAGTAAAGGTGGGGATAAAGAGGCAGCCAGACCTATAGGAAATCCAGATCCTCATTTTACTGGACAAAATATAATGAGCTCTAAAGTTGCCCTGCCTTGCCTAACTTTTCAAACCTCAAGAAAAATCCTTTCAGACTGAAGAGCGTACAGAGAACAGAAATTTCAAGGGTAGGGGGGTAGAGGATTGCTACAAGCAGCAATAGAGAAAAATAAAAAAAAATTTGTATAGATCAGAAAGAAGAAAAAGGTGACAAAGAATTAGAACCTATAAAAATCACAAAAAAATAAGTGACAGAGATGGCTTTGCTAGCTAAGTCTAGAAACGTTATTAATTCAGTCAGCCATCCATATATTTACTGAGCACCCACTATAATTGCGGAACTGTGCTGACCGCTCAGGGATATCATGAATATGAAAATATGTAGAGGGTTTGGGCTTTTCCCTAAGGAGCTTTTATGCTCAGTGGCAAAAGAGAACAGAGAGCCATTACATGGCATCCCTTAAACTTTCTCTTTTTAAATGGAGATATGTTTGTGGGATTTTTATGAATTTTCAGTGGGGAACAACAGGAGAGAGTAAATCTCTTAAAGGAGTCTGCAGGAATGTACCGGACCTCTAATGATGTTATAAAGACAACTAGCCTTACCACAGAGGATCCACTGCAAAAACAAACTTCCTGGTAGGAGATTTTTTTCCCCAAACTTTTATCGCCTCTGTGTGAGCAGCACACTTGTGGGTTACCTGAGTGAGTTTTCCCCCTCCCTCACTTGCAGGCAAATGTGTGCCCAGCAACTCATTGGTAGCTGCAGAGCTGACATCAGCTGGTTTCCTGCAAGATGGTGTGTAGTTAGCCCTGTTGGATTCTGTTTTTTGGACTGGACACACTCAGCAGAGGCAACATCTGTGATTGGCATATAGTAGCTACCCATTTAGAGTTCACAAAGACTGGGGCTAGGGGCTTGGGCAGAGATGCCCTTCTAAGCCAAAGGCAGCAGACCAGGTGTTGTCTGCATGGAATCGTTCGTTTCACCCTGGCATCTTAATGTGCATAATGGTAAATACTTATGAAGAGGCTTTACTGTTATCCTGCTACTATCTTGGAAAAGAAGTAGAAAACAATGCTGCCTAGTTCCATGATTGGTGTGTGGGTCCTCCTAGAAGTCACTGCAGACCTGTTTAAGTGTAAAGAGATGCACTAAAATTGGGGAAAAAAAGTTGGTGGGGGTAGAATCTGGGTTGAATCCCTATTCCCAGGAAAAGACCTGGGTCCCTTCCTGTGGACTGAGCCAGATGTTCCCAGGGGGCCTTGCCTCCTCCCTTCCTGGGTGGCTTTTCTCTCAGTGAGGGGTACCCAGAGGAAACTCTCTTGCTTGCTGATGGGATGTTCACATGTTGGATCAAGTAGAAGCCTGGTCATGTGGTTTAGGCTAGGGCTGGAGAGAAGGGCTATAGCACACTTCCAGCTCCTGCCAAATTCCTTGTGCCCTGCATGGGTCCAGCCCTACTCTTGACAGCCTCTTTCTCAGAGTATCCTTCCCTCCCTCATTCTTTCTAGCCAGTAGAAAGAAGACCCTGGAACCAAGGGCCCTTAAGCTGAGGGCAAATATTTGGCTGCTATTTGATTGACTCATTTCCCAGTCAAAGTTTTAGATGATGGAGAAACACTAATCAGCCATCGTCACCTTTCATCCAGGTAACAAATAATAAAGTTATAATGAACAAACAATCCAATTCACATCCCTTTCAGCCCTACCCTATCCCCAACTTTCCATCACACAGAAGAGAGTAGAGCTTCTATTCAGAGATCGGAACGAATGAGTCAACTTATGCATTGGAAGAAGTTTCCATTACAACTTCTTCCTCCATTTTTGCAATTCTAGCCCCTTCCTCTGACATCATGCTTAAAAGCTCTGTGGATGTTATAACCTCACCCACAACTAGATTCCAAAATGAAGTTTTTAAAAACAACCACGGTACTACCAGGTACAATCATCTGGGTTTCTGGGGTGCCTCAATATCTTAATATACCAAGGGAAGCACTCTAATGTAGTGACAAAGAGCATGATCTCTGTAGCCAGACTTGAGTTTGAATCCCAGAGCCATCATTTATCAGCTGAATGGCCTTGGGCAAGTTACTTAAATTATCTGTGCCTCAGTTTCCTCATACGTAAAAAACAGATAACAGTACCACCTTCATGAGGTCACTGTTTTTATTAAACAAGCAGTATATAGGAAACAATTAGAATGGTGCTGGCACATGGTCAACACTCTGTAAGTGTTTGCTATTATTACTAATAGTGGTGAGGGTTCTCAGAAATGTACAACTTGTGCAAAGATGCAAGCAGAAAAGGCATAAGAGCTCTCAGAAACAGATGAACTTTCAGGCACTGCCAAAGGAGACTTGCAATGCCACCATAGGATATGCTCAGAATGACTAGTCTACGTGAATAATCTCTTCCCCAACCCCAGAGTTTTGCAATTAACCTTTATTTTTAAACGCTGAAGACTTGGGAGTTTCTGGGACCTGAGTGTTGCAAATCACCTCCTTGGTGACTCAACCTCTCCCCACCCACCTGAGATCTGTCTGTCCACACTTGCACTTAGCAGGGACACTTGCCTCGGGAGGACACACCCAGGCAGCCACTGCACCCCAAACTAAGGGAGATCTGGCTCTGTGAGTTTCCATTGTTCCCCACCCCCACAACACCCACCCCCTCATTCTGTGTTTGTCTCCCTGTCTCTCAAGTCTTGCTGGGCAGACAATCTTTGGAAGACAGAACCTGCCCCAGTTATGGGTAATTTCTGACATCACAAGCTCTGTGGAGAGGAGACATGGTTTGCTTTTGCCAAAGTGGCTCCCATTGGATGTTAGGATTCCCTACAGATTTGCCCCTGAAGAAGCTACAGTAGTATCTGGTGAGACAACAGCTTGATAATTGCCCAAAGAGACCCACAGAGAAGGCAAGAATCTCCCGTGCAGTACTTCCACTCCTCTCCTCTGCCACCACCTTCCAGAAGCAGGCGTGGGGGCTGGAGGAGTGTGGGCCTCTCACCCAAGGATCCCAACCTCAAATCAACATCTCCAGAATAACCAGAACTACAAGCTGGCTGCTGGGGAGTGTTTTGTTTTGAGGCTTAAATTTGGGGTTGGTGTCACCATCTCACTGGCTCCCACTCCCTTCTCAGCCAAACTATCTTGTTTATCTGTCTTTAGACAGATGTCCCCAGCCGTCACAGCAGGCAGCCACCAAAGCCACAAACAAACAGATGGGTGAGCTCACTGTTTAGGGTAGACCAAACATGAGCCCTGTGGTGGGCAGTCAACCAGCCAAGCGCCCTCCTCGGCCCTGTCCCGAGCAACACAGCCGTCACCACAGTTCTCACTTACACATAAATGTATTTGCACCTTAGCCATGCTGACAGCATGCTTCCATATATATAGATACCATCACTTTTATATTCTAGACATTCATTGCAGTTCAACAGTTATGCGTCAATACTACTGGGATCTGGGCCCACAAGAGTGAATGTGACATGATTCCTAGTATCAGGGGACTCTCCCAGTGCTACAGAACACAGACAGGAAAAGACACATTGGAATTTGTTTTGTTGTGGCTATTTTCCCCTTTAAGGGATGTGAAAGTCTGTAGCATTCTTTGGCATTACCAATTCCCACCACACACATAGATACATCAGGCACGTACTTACAGGCACACCTGCAATGTGTATATGTCCACATCCAGCAAACAAGAATCAAACATGTGGCTTATCTTGGAACTTCACACAGTGGAGTGATTGAGCAATAGAGAGCAGAGGAATATGAAATATTTCTCTCCAAAGTACACATGTCCTGAATCAAACATCAGTTTGATTGACAGCATCCTAGTTAAGGAGTTGTAAACATGTGAATTTCTTCATGCAAAAAGCATTTTTAAAAAGTGTTTGGCTTTCAGTCACATGAAGTCATGCATTTATTTGTGGAAAAATATATAAACATTTAGTCAAAATACACACTATACATCAATTGGTAGAGTGTTTGCATATTTGAGATCCTGACTCTCCCAGAAAATCTGGAAGGCACAATGACTGTATCCACGCCAAGCCAGACTCCAAAATCACAACCTTAGAAAGCACCCTTCTTGGTATACTCTGGCAAGCTGGGCTTGCCTCCCAAACCCAGCTGGGCAGTTGTGAGGGGTACACTTTAAAAAAAGTTCAACCTGCTAAGTGAGCGAAAAGCAGGACTCAAATTTAAGGTAGAAGGCATCACCCTACCGTGCAATTCTAAAGAATGCCTGTGACCTTCCCATTAAAGCAGGGCACAAAGGAAATTGAGTCGTCAGCTTCTTGCTGTGCAAACCTCCAAAATTTCTCTCTGAGGCAGAAAAAGATCCCCTTTAAAAGCTATGCGATCCCTGGTAGTATCTGCCACCTGCTTCAGCTCGTTCTTTTGCAAGAACCACTTCCCTTTCAGGCTCTTGGGTGGAGTCAGCTAAAACGAAGGTCCCGGGGGAAACACAATTGCAGTCACTATCTTGTCCCCAGCCACAGCCCCAACCAGGAGGCAGTGCTGGGGAGGCCCAGGTGACCTCCCACCACCTCCTCTCCATCAGGGGACCCCAGCCTTGAAGCATCTGACACTGTAGGCTGATCTGAAACCTCACTTGGGTGGTCACGTGTCACCTAGAACTGCACATTGGGTTTCAGTTCAAGACCCATGTCGGCCGACTGCCTGGGGTCTCACAACCTACTACTGAGCACGTGAGGAGTGGGTCTCTGGGTCAGTGCATGTGACATGCTTGCTGGGTCAGAGTGAGAGCTTCTGTAGTGCCTCTTTTCTTGTTTTCAGGCAGACGGCATTGCCCTAACTTGTCTTATAGACAAGCAACCACCTCTCCCTTTATTCCAAGCATGCAAATGAGAGCATGTCTAGAAGGGCAGCTGGACTCTGATAAGAGAAGTGACTTATTTTAGTTACAAATAACTTGGTTGGCATCTCTGACAGCTGTGGCCAAACCTGGGGAGAGACAGACCAGGGCAGGGCAGCCAAGAGTCCTGAGCCTGCCGGAGGTGGAGAGAGAAGCCACCCATGCAAGGCTTCACTTATGCTGGCCACAGCGGGCAGGGAGTGTGGGAGAACCACGCACAGTTTCCAAAGTCCTCCAGACACAAAGTAATGAATCAAAGGAGCATAAACATTGGAGTCTAACATGGGAGGATGTTAGACGATGGGGAAATCCCAACTCCACCACTGGGTCCTGGGGCAAGTCATGCCATCTCCCCCAAGCCTCGATCTCCTTATCTGATTAAATGGAGTTAAGAGAGTGTGTAGGGCTGTTGGGAGGCTTAAATGAGATATCCTGTGCTACCCCCCAGCTTCATGTCTAGCATAGAGCCAGTGCTCACTGAGTGGTATTTCCCAGGGACCTGGGACTTAGGACCCTGCTTTACATAGGACCATATGGTACCATAGCAGTGTCAGGCTTTTAACACTTCAGTGCTCCTAACCATCTAGTGATGTTCCAGGAGGTGCTAGAAGCCCCAGGACAATACAGAAAATCTTTCTTAAACACCAACTTTGCTATATGGTAAAAAATATTTATTATTATTATTATATTAAACTCAAATTGGGTATATTGTAGAGTAATACATAAAATTGTAATGAGTGTGTAAGGTAGTATTTAAGGCTTGTAACAAATGTTGTTACGCCAGTAGACCACACCCTCCGTGCTCACTGCAGGGGGTGGGTTTGAGGCTCCCACAGTCCTCATGATAGAGATATATCAGAGACCAAATGTATAAAAAGTGCCCTGCCCTAATATCTTAACAAGTCTCAGAGAGGGGAAGTCACTAGTCCCTCTCTTTAAGGTTTTCTAAATGATCCTTGGAGTTCCCATCTCTGAGTCTATGACAATGAGTCAGGAAATAGTTCCTGAATGAATGGAAGGGAATCTGTCATAAACTAAGAATGTCATGCTGTCCAGCATCCCCTCCTGTGTGGGGCAATTTGGGGGAAAAAAAAAACGGAACATTTTCCTACTGGCTGCCAGCCTCCCACACACAGACTTGTCACCATGCCTTTGCAGGAAGTAGATGTCCAATGTGTAAATGGGGAATACCTGAATTAATTGATGCCAGCCCCAACAGAGATGAAGGTTTGCCTCTTTGCTTCCTCACATGGGAAAACACAGCCAAAGATCTAACTCCCAGCAAGGGGTGGAGTCTCTAATGCTCAATTAGAGAGAAAGGAGCAGAAAAGTGTGTGTGCCAGCCCCAAGCCCCAGGGCTCTCAGATGCTCTCCTCTTTCTCAACACCAGGCATGCAATTCCCAAGCAAAGACCCCCTCACCCACAGAGAAAGGAGATACGTGTGCATGAAGGACTCATGCCCCCTGCCATCCACCAAGGGTCACTTTCTTCCTCCTGCACAGGACCCCTAATTCAAGATACCTGTTCCCCAACTCAGAGTTTCTGGGTCCAATGTCACTTAACTGCATTTGGCCATTTCTTCACTTTTTGCTGTCCCATACACAGATTGGACCCCTTCCTCCTCCCAAAAGCCTTGCTCCTTTCCAAAGTTTTCTCATGGTTGTCCAGAGCCCACCACTCCCCAGAATGGGGCAACAAGAGCTCCTTTCGTTCCCCTTCCTCCTTCTTAGTCCGCCTCCCCCTACCCACCCCATGCCCAGACCCAAGCCCTCTGACAAAGTCATGTCTCCTTTCCAAGTCTCAGTTCCTGCCAAACAACTTTACAAGCACATGAAAGCGAGGGCCGGGGCAGTTATTGCTACTGGCACTTCATTGCGCTTCCTCTAAATGATGCTCCGCAAAGGGGCTGTGGAAATTCAGGGCAGGAGGGAGCCTGCCAGTCTCTGGGAGAACCCCAAGGGTCAGGACACTGCCAAATATTTGGAGGTGGGGCCCTTAGAAGAATCAGGGAGACAGGTTGGAAGGAGTCAGGAGTCAGAATGCCCAGAGACAAAGCAGAAGATGGCACTGGTAGGTAACATACAAATAAACTTCCCTAGAGACCATGGGGAAACCACCAGGGCCCTCTTCTCGGAGGCCAGGCCCAGGGCTCTCCCTGATCTCCAGCTTCCCACTTCTCTCCCATTCTGACTATTTCTGCTTTTCAAGGGCCTATTTGAGCTCCGGTTCCTTTTGGAACTTTTCCTAAGGCCTAAGGTCCACCAAAATCCTTCCCCTCCCTGAAATCCTTTTCGAGTGTGTCCATCTTATATTCTAACTGAACACATTTTAAGCCTAGGCTTTGGAATTCAGTGGAGCTGGGTTTTCATCCGGCTTTGCTCCTGGCCGTGTGAATGCCAGCAAGTCACTTAACCTCTCTAAGCATCAATTTTCCTCCTGTCAAACAGGCCTGATAACAGGAAACTTCTTACTAAGCCATTGTGAAGGTAGAATGAGATAACACATGGAAAGGATTTGACATAATGCCTAGTACAGTGAAAATATACAGTAAATGGTAGCTAGTGCTGTATTGCCTTTTTTTTTTTTTTTTTAGACAGAGTCGCATTCTGTCATCCAGGCTGAAGTGCAGTGACATAATCTTTGCTCACTGCAACCTTCGCCTCCTAGGTTCAAGCTATTCTCCTGCCTCAATGTCCCAAGTAGCTGGGACTACAGGTGTGGACCACCATGCCCTGCTAATTTTTGTGGTCTTTGTAGAGATGGAGTTTTATCATGTTGGCCAGGCTGGTCTTGAACTCCTGACCTCTGGTGATTTGCCTGCCTTGGCCTCCCAAAGTTCTGGGATTACAGGCATGAGTCGCCATGCCTGGCTGTGTTATTGCTGTTATTATTATTTCAGTTTCAATAGCATAAATCCTAGATCCCCATATCCCCCACTTAGCAATGACCTCTGGCCCACACAGAGAGGGAGATGCGTGTGCACAGAAAACTCATCCTGCCTAGCCTCTACCTAGGATCACTTTCTTCCTACTGCCCAAGGTATTTAGTTCAAGATACTTTATACTGGGTACTCAATCTAAAGTACCCAGGTGGGACTGTGTGTTTCACTTCCTCAGTAACCCCGCACCAGAACTGGATTAACAAATATTTGCTGAGTATAATTTACTACAGGTTGAGGTGTCTTAATGACCCAGCTGGCCCTTCTTAAAAGAAAAATTAATTTGGGCTAGTGATAAGCAAATCGGCCAGGTAATTATCTGTATATATACAGACAAAGAAAGACAATGCTTGGAGTTGAGCTGTGCTAGAATACCTCACAAGCAGCCCCTCCCCCTCCACAGCCACCGACAGGCACCGACTGTGTTCAGATGTGCTATTGGAGCCCTAGCTCCAGGGTTCCTGATGTTGCCCTGGTATCAACACTCCTCTCTCTGCTCTGAGGCTACCAGGCAGGGAGTATGAGCCACTTTACTGCTGGGATTTCCCCACACTGATTGGCAGAAGCAGGAGGTAGCAAGGACCAAGCAGCTGGTCCAGTGGTTGCCTCTCTTATTCACGCTCCCTGTACCAGCCTGGAATCTCGTGGAGACCCGCCCTAGAGCTCACCGCAGAGCTGGTTCAAGCTTCCAGAGCGCTAAGGAGGCAGTGACAGTGCGGACTGTAAGCTTTGGAACAAAGCTCAGTGGGGAGTTGGGAGAACCCAGGACTTCTTTCTGGAAAGCCTATTGCCAGCCAGTCTCTCACGTGCAATTGTGACCACCTGTGTGACCACCTTGGTAACAGCCACTCGCCTTGTCCCAGCCCCAGTCCTTACCCCGCCTAGCTCTGCCCTGCCTAGACACAGCCCAGTGGGGCTTGGCAAGCCCTTGGGCACAAGAGCCTGTTAGTCCAGACACCGACTGCGCGCATCCAGGAGAACGGTTACTTTCTGCCATGTGCTCCAGCTCTAGCGACCTCGCCCAAAACTGCGCGCCGGAAGCCTGCCCAACAAACTTTGCTCTCTTTCTCTTTTCGGTTCAACCAAATGGTGCTGCCACAGACACACTCTCCAACGGTTTAGCGCTAATCCCAGCCCTGCTTTCCCGAGCTCAATGCACGTCGCTGGCAGCTCACTAGACTCTAATCCCCCAGGGCCAACTCAGCCCGAGGGGCTGCCGCCGGGTCGGCGCTGCGCACGCCACACCAAAGCTTACAGCTGCCCCGGCTGCCCCGGCTGCGGCGGGCACTCACCGATCTGCGCCAGGCTCAGCTGCACGAGGCAGAGTCCCCAGGCTGCTCGCCACCAAAACGTGTCCATGGTGTCCGGAGCAAACCGAGGGCGCAGGCGAGAGGAGCTGGAGGATCCCAGGGGCGCGGGGCAGGGGCCAGTGAGGAGGGCGGACCGAACCTGGGAGAGGCTGGGGTCCGCTGGGCAATGAGGCTGCCTCGGAAGTTGGCTGCAGTTTTTATTCGAGGGTTGAAAGTGACCTAAGACGGAGGGGAGGGAGCGAGCGAAGGACACACCCAAGCGAGAGGGGCTGTGACTAAGCTGCCGGCAGAGGTTTAAAGAAGTAGCGCGTTCCTCGGCGGGCCCCTCTGCCCTCGCCCCGCGCTCTACTAAGGTTGTAAATCGGGGCTGCCGGGAACGAGGGTGGGGAAACCGGGAGGGTCGCGGGGTGCTTGTGCCTCTGAGCCCCACCGGCCCCTGAGCCCCCGTGACGCACCCGACTTTCCTCTCCCACTGGCCCCGAGGCGGCAGGACAGAGGATGACTGAATCTTAAAACCTCACTCCGTTGGGTGCAGCCTTTGGCATCTCCTTTCCCACTAAACTTCTCTTTGAATCCAGCTGGAGAGAGATCTCTGGGTTTCACAGGTAGTTGGATATCCTAGGAGAAGTTCTGGAGACGGGGGGCGAGGTCTTGCTCTGGGTGGCGCGGTGCCTCCCAGCCCACAGTGGAGAGTGAGGGATGGGGAGTGAGGGGTGGGGAGTTGGTGAATCTTCCTAGGGGAAAGAGGGAGAACTCATTCTTTTCCCCCCTCAAAAATGAGTGAAGTCCACATGACTTGAGTTTTTGCCTCTTGTCAGAACAGCTTAGGGAAAGCTACAGGTGGCTGGTCATAGGGCTGGCATTTGGCTCGGCTAACCCATGTGTTCAAGCCAGTGGGGGCGGGCACCTCTCTCCAGCCACCCACATACATGCTCATTCATCCTCCTAAATATCCTTCCATCCACTCATCTATCCACCCATCTTTCCTTATGTCCTTGCAGGGCTCTCACATCCATCCATCCATCCTCCTGTCCATCCACTAACCACTTAGGTCCATCCATTATCCCGTTCATCCATTAATCCAACTGCACTCCTTTTAATTTATTCATACATCCAACCACCTATTCTTCTATTCATCCTCCCATATAACTTCTCACCCATTATTCCACACATCCTTTTCACGCCTCTTTATAAACTCACAACAATCTACCATCCTCCTCTTCACGCATCCACCCACACATCTGTTTATTGATATATCCACTCGTCTCTCATCCATCCATGATCGACATATCCACCTATCATTTTATTCATTCTCTCATCCACCCACATATTTATCTATTATTTTTTGCCCCCATTATCCTCCTTTCTGTGTAAACATTAATTCATTTCCCCCCCATCTCTTCTACCCAGCAGTTTTTAAAGTAGGGATTGTAATATTCTTCAAGGGAAGGCTTTTGAGATTGAAATATCATACTTTGAATGATAACTGTATATCTACCTATAATATACTATGCTTTAATATTTGGAAATCAAATGCAGTACTTATTGTTCATGTGAACTACTCAATCTGCATGGACTTCTTGCCTAGTGAGTTACACAGAAAGTGAAAGTGATTATCAGTGTCTGTGGCAAAACTGAAGGAACCATGCCAGAACTTCTGAGGGAAGGTAAGATTTTGTTATTTATTTCAAGAAATTGAAAAGTTGAGAGAAATGCACCCAACCATCCACCTATCCATTCATTCATCAAATATGTCATGAGTGTTGCGGGGATATCAAGGTTAAAGGACCTTGCCCTATTTTCAGAGGCCTCACCCTCTGGTAAGGAATCAAACTCCCAAGCCGGCCATTACCACGCAAGGTGAAATATGCTGCAAAATATGTGTGTTCAGGGTGCTACCATTCCTAGAGAAGGGAGTCATACTCTCTCCTGGAGAACACCAGGCAGTCTTCACAGGGGAGGTGATATTTGAGGAAGGTCTCAAAAGAGGAGGGAGAATTCTTCAGATGAAACTACAGGGACAAGTCATCCACTGGCAGCACTATGTAATGACAAACAGCATGGATTCAGGAGCCAGAACACTTAGGTCCAAACCCTATCTTGGCTGCTTCTTAGTTGTGTGACCTTGACTAAGGCAATTAACTCAATTTGCTCAAGTATAAAATGGGCTTAATAATAGCATCTATGTACTTTATAGACTTGGTGAGGATTAAATGACTCAAAGCCCTGCATGTAGTAAGCATTAGATTTATGTCTATGTGTGCATGCAGTAAGCACTATAGATAAGTGTTTGCTGTTGTTACTAAAAGCAAAATTGTGTTTGAGCATAGAAAAGTGAAAGAACATGGCTTGTACAGAGAATGGAGAGCAACATGGGCTGAACACAGATCAGATGAAGAGGCCGGAGAAGACAGCAGATACGAGGTTACAGATGTGAGGAGAACAAGGCGTAAGCTATGCCAAGGAGTTTGAACTTGAATCTGTAGGAAATAAGGAGCCAATGTGCGTGTTAAAAATTATTATTATGTTAAAATATGCATAACATAAAATTTGCCATTTCACCCATTTTATTATTTTATTTATTTTTGAGATGGAGTTTTGCTCTTGTCACCCAGACTGGAGTACAGTGGCCCGATCTCGGCTCACCGCAACCTCCACCTCCCGGGTTTTAATAATTCTCCTGCCTCAGCCTCCCGAGTAGCTGAGATTAAAGGCATCCCCCACCACGTCCAGCTAATTTTTTTGTATTTTTAATAGAGATGGGGTTTATCATGTTGGTCAGGCTGGTCTTGAACTCCTGATCTCAGGGGAATCCACCCACCTCAATCTCCCAAAGTGCTTGGATTACAGGTGTGAGCCACTGTGCTTGGCCCATTTCACCCATTTTAAAATGTATATACCAGTGGTATGTAGTACTTTTACAAGATTGTGCAACCACCACCGTTGTCTAGTCCAGTGTAAATTTTTCAGGGGCAGAGATCCTGTTTGACTAAAGACTGCTCCTCTTGCATTTTCAGGAAGAGTGAAAAATCCATGTCTGAACCTAGTCCTTAACCACTCAGAAGCTGGCAGGCCACGATGCAAAGGGCTGCCTCTCTGGAATGAAGACAGTGCCCCAGAACTCCCACCTGAAGAGCAGGTGCTTGGAAAATGCTGCCAGTCTGCAGGAAAGAGTTGCTGCTGCTGCTGTCTGTGACCAAGAGGACACTTTATTTCTTCTAACAACTGGGAGTCAAACCGGCTCCTGGGTAAGGCTTCAGGCCCTACCCATGTGAGAAACCAGCCCTGGTGGGTTCCATGGACAAGAATACAGGACAAGGAGTGGCCCTGTTCATCTCATGCAGCCTCCAGGCATTTCAGCTTTCTTTTCTTGGAGGAAGAAAGTGAAGTGGGTAGTCATTAGGAACAATGTGTGTCTTACTGTGTTTCATGGAACCTGGAGGTTCCTTAGAGACCCTTCAGAAGCAGACATGGTATTCAGAGTAAAAGCTTAAGAGTAAGTTGTGCCTCTCTGTCCCCAGTCCCCATCCTGACTGCAGAAGTTCCACCTGCATGAGTTTTATATACCAGACTATTGCATGAAATTTCATTTTGACAAAGGACTATTTTTAAAAAATATATAAAAAACAACAAACTAGGCCATATCAAGTCCTGGTCCCTTCTCCATTAGTGCAGTAAACAATTCCACCAAGGCAAAAGAAGGTATGAAAGTGCTTCGCAAACTGTAGAGGGGCATGCAAATTCTAGGGGTTGTAATTAGGATTATTCTCCCCAGCAGGGGAGTATTTTGTTTGCCTGCTTCTCGATAGTTTAGTAAGGGACTGAGGTCATTTGCCCCCCATACCACAAATGACTCATTTCAAATAACTGACCTGGTGACTTACTGAGTCAGGGCCTTCCTTTGGGAATTCCTGGATCACCTCTCTGAGCTCTCCTCTCCTCCACTTTTCACTCTAAACACACCCTGCCCACACCCTGGGCACACAAACTCTTCCCTAAACTCTTAACTGCTCCATGTCTGTGGTGTGTTGCACCACCTCTCTTTCTAAGCCAAACGATGGGATGTGGGAAACCGGAAAGGAAACTTGAATTGATTTGGGTTGACATGAGCTCACACTATTTGGAAAGAATCCAGAGTGCAAACAGCAGCTTTGGACCAAGAAAGCCCAGGTATGAGCATTGGCTTTCCCCCTTATCAGAGGATGACTTAACCTCTGGGAGTTTTGGTAATCCCAGCTACAAAATGAGGGTAATCAGACCTGTCCCATAGTTTACTATGAGTAGTCAGCGAAAGAAGACATCAAGACCTTTTACTGGGGTGCCTGCCTCATGGTGGAACTCAATGACCTCTAAGCTACCTGAGAACAGGGACACATCTGTCTGGGGTGCTAGCCCATACTCAGCTCTCAGTTCCTGACATACACACTGTGCTCCATAAATAAGCATTACATAAAAGCAGGAGGTACTGTTATTTTTTTCCCCTCCCATCAGAGAACATAGGGGTGTTTCAGGAATCTCACGTACTAGTGGGTGGAAACACATAGACAACTTGACAGTTTCTAAATAAATGCAAGCAATGGTATCCTATTTGGGGTGACTGGTTCAGGGAGACTTCAGTGCAGCCAGAGCATTACTCACTCTGGCAGACTAGGGTTCTTTGCTGAAATATTGGGGCCTGATGGCTTCTGACTGGTAATAATAAATCCTGTTCCTCTCAAGCAAAGTCAAATCTAAACCAAATGTGAGCAGGAGTGTAAAATGCGAAGCTGGGAGATCTTGGGCTGAATCATGGAATTCCAGGATTATAAATGCAACAGGTCACAGACTTTTAAAAGGAAAATATTTAATTATTTCACAGGACTGCTTCCCAGAAAAGGAATGATCTGGCATGGTAAAGAAAAGTGACATTCCAGTTAAACCTTAACTCTTAAAAAAATTCATCCTTAGTTCATATTCAGTGTGAATTCTGCACATGCAAATGAGCCATGGTGAAAAAAGCTCTTGCGAAATAATTATTAGTAAAGTCTAAATAAACAACCAGTGGCTGGGAAGCAAACTTCATAAAAATAAATGACCTCCAATGACTAGTCTCAAGCTAACCAACTGTGATTACAGAGCTGAGCCTTTAGGATTAATAAGGCTTTCAAATTATGGCAAATAAAGAAATTGGTGTGGCTGCCACACCCTGGAAGTGCCAAGGAGACAGATGCATCTGGATTTTAGATAGGTCCATGTTAGCCACAAAGTGAGTTTTACACAGACTTTTGGAGGTTAAAATAGTATGCAGATAGGACAAATCCTAGACTTGGATGATAATAAATTTAGAAATGTGAATATTTGAGAATGAAATTTGAATTCATGATGTGTGACTTTACATAGCAAGCTAACTGGAAGGAAGACAAGCGAGACAGTCTATATTTTACGCACTATTATTTAAGGGAAATGTAATTATATTTATTTTAATTATATTTCTTTTATGTTCATGTAGTAACTAAAATTCATATTTATTCCTCTTCTCCCCCACTTCATACAAAGTGGTTAAGCATTTATCGGAAGGCTTTAGAAATCTGTTTCAATGAACATTTAAGCATGATTTGTTTTGGACACATCCATGGTTGATATGTAAATGGTAACTAAAAGCCTTGTAATTGTCTGAAAATTGCATGTTCTCTGCATTCATTCACTATGTGATAACTGTGTGCTGAGAACAGTTTATACATTCTTGGTTCTGTCATAATTAATCATCACCGCTCCATCACTGCCACTATTGCTGTCATCACCACTACCACAACCACCATGACTACCTTGAAGACTAACACCACCTCTACCATCACCACTGCTACTATCATCACCACAACCCCTACCACTATCCACCATCACCACTAGAGTTATCACTACCATCACTACAACCACCATTATCTTCACCATCATAGCTAATAGCCAGTACTTTCTACCTGTCAAACCTAATGTCAACAATCCTATGAAAAGTTAATTTCTATTTTACAGATAAAGAAACAAAGTCTTAGAAAAGTTACAAAACTTGTTCAAGGTCACATTTTTATTTCACTTAGCAAATTTTTCCTCTTTAAGAGACAAGGGGGATAGAGAAGTTCTGACTCTTGACGTAGCAAAAATGCGAAATCAGTGGAATCCTAATTCATTAGTTTTACTAAATTTCATTCTGAATCAAGGAAATAAGTTTCTTTTAAGAAGGAAGATTTCCTTTGGAAGCTTTTATTGGAGTGGAGGAAGTGAAAAGAGTATTGCTAAGGCAGAGGATGGAGAATGTTGACTTTCCCAGCTCCCTGAAAAATTAGAATCCTAGAATAAGACAACTTTGAATGTGTAGATGCAGAACTTGGCTATTCAATGGACAATTTTAGATTTGCATAGGACTATGCCTTGATTTCTTATAGTATCATTGTGAGATGGTTGTATATTCTAACTAGAAATAGCACCATTTTCTAGTTACAGCACCTGAGAGTTTATTCAATGACAAGAATACTCACAAGACCCTTTTTGGATGGTTGGCCCAACCCACAAGTTGTAGTTCCTTCTCTGAATATTTCATCCAGATTGTGAAAAGCAGCTTCTGGCAGCCATAGTTATACCTGAGGTGGACTCCTAAAGCAATCCCGACGAACAGGAGTCTTAGATCTTGACATTTGGGATTAGAGCATGGCTGAAGGTATAAGACATAAACTTGGAAGCTGTGGGGTAGCAATACACCTCCATGAGGACAGAGAAGCAGAGGAAAGAAGAATAAAGCAGAAGCTCACAGAAATGCAGGAAATACTTCTTGAGTTCTAACACTTTTCGGGTTACTTGTTGTAGTCCGTTCTTGAAACACTTGTACCTTACAGAGAAGCCAATGGCAAGAATGCAGTCAGGTCCTCCTAATAAATTCATTTTATTATGTTTACATTACCATAAGCTGGTTTCTGTTCCTTGCAACCAAAAAGACTTGATGAATATAGGAGAGCATCACACCATTTTACAAAAGAGTAAACAGAGGCTCAAGTGGATGGTGGATGCCCCTACCATTGTGTCTTGAATTCAGGACTTTGACTCTAAACCTCAGATCTTCTGATTAGGAGTTCTGTGCTCCTTCCATCACTTGGCCAAACCTACAATCCCTCCCCCACATCATCCCATTCTACCCAAAGAATACAGTTATCTCTCCTTTACTGTGATAGAAACTAGACATCCCCAATACTTTGCCTATAGTTGTACGGCAATCCAAATGAGTGGTAGGTCTTCTGAGTCCCATCTTCCCAGATCTTCTCCAGAGAGCCCCTTTCTGCCTGAACATGCCTCACAGTTTATTTTGAAAGGCAAAGCCTTTCATCTGGCAGATGGTAACAGCTGCTTCTCTTCAAAACACCCAAAGGGTAGAAATTCTGGGCTCTAATGTACAGGCATAAGACTCCTGCCAAGTCCTGACTGGGCTTAGCATCAGCTCCTGTAGAAAAGGAATAGGTACAGAACATGGATGTGAGGCAAGGCCAAAACCCATTTTATTACTGGCTACTGTTTGCCAGCCACAGAAGAATGCTGCTGTAGAAGGCATGGCATGGGTGAGAAAGAGACTTGTTGAACTGAACTTTAATGGAAAGAATGTGGAGAGGGCGGGTGAGGGAAAGAGAAAGGAAGAGATGTTTTGAGAGAGCATATGAAGGTGAAAGGAGACAAAAAGACACAGATGTGACTCCACAGTGATACAACGGAAAATAAAAGTCTTCTAATCATTAAATGGGGATTTAATGGACACCTGCCATATGCAGTACGTGGATTCACCACAGAGGACAAGCCACAGATAAACAGGACCTGCCCTTTCTCTTCAGAGATTACGATCTAGATTGTGGTTGGCAGATCAGTTGCCTTCATCAGTTGCCTTAAGAAATATCTTGTAGGCACCTCTATATTCCAGGCACTACTCTAAATACCAAGAATGCAACAGCACAAAAACACAGAGTGGTATTTTATTATCATTGAGGAAGTGGGTAGAGAGTGTAGGACATTTTAGTCAGGTAGACTAGAAAGGTCTGGGTGAAGAGGTGACATTTCAGGCAAACTTGAATCAAAAAAAAAAAAGAGTGTAGCAAATGTACAGCCTTTGAGATGGGAGTATTCTTAGTGTGTTTGAGGAACCAAAAAGGTTGATGTGGATGGAGAAGAGTGAACGAGAAATCAAACAGTAGGAAATGAGATTGAAGAGGAGGGTAAGGCCAGCTATTGTGCACCCTTGGAGGCCCCAGTAAGAAGTTTGGATTTTATGCCAAGTGGAATGAAATGACTTTAGTGGGTTTCCCCTAATTTTCACATCTGATCAATTAGTAATGACTGCTTAGCTCACTGTGATGAGAAAGATTCTGAGGCTTTACAGTTCAGTGGATAAAAGTTTATTGGCGGATTAATAACATACATCATGTCTGTAGCATGAGGCAATGGTAACACTGATGATTAATATTTGACATCTCTGATCATGATGAAAGATTAAATTGTATTTGCCAAAATAGTCTGGGTTGTGCTGCAGTAACAAACAAAGACTCACTGGTTTAACACAATCACCCAGGTGACTTCTTGCCATGCTAATTTGGCTGTGGGTACACAAAATTCTCTAAAACCACTGTCTTCCCTGCAGTTGCTCACTGATCTTACGCTACCTCTGTCTCGTAACACAATTGCTGCAACAGGGAAAAAGAATAGTAGAAGGCCTCATGCCAGTGATTAAATGCTTTGTCTCAGAAACAATAGATGTCACTTCTTTCCCCAACCTATTAGCTACAGCTAGTCACAGGATCCCCACCTAAGTGCAAGGCGACTGGGGAAGGGTCATCCTTCCATTCGCCTAAAGGTAGAAAAGAACCTAATGTGAGTAAGCAGTAAAAATCTAGCATATAAATCAACCTTAGAGCAAGTCCAGTAATACTCTAAGGAAGGCTGTAATGCACTGGGTAAGGAGTAGTACATAATAAAGAAATTCAGAGTGGTAATACTGACAAGTGTAGCTCAAAAAGCTCCATAGAGAAGAGTACCTGAACCAGATCTTGATGGATGAGCAGTGTCCTGTTACATAATCTTCACCATCCCATGCCCAATAAATGCTCCCCTTTCCCTGGCTCAATCCCATCTACCATTCTGAAAGTCACTTTAACGGCTCTTTAGACTTATGATTTTGGATGTAAGATCACATGGTGTTGAAGAGCATTATGTATTTGCTGTGGAACTTTGGGCAATGTTACTCAACCTTGTTGAGTTTGAGATCCTCATTTAATGCTTGATACAATTATCATGAAAATTAAACTATATAATGTAAGCATGCATCTTATTCAACTTATCAAAGAGTTTGGAATATAACAGGATCTAAAAAACAGTCATTGTTATTATTGACTCACTCTTCCTGAAAATTATATTTCCCCTTTGCTTTATAGATACTGCCATAGTCCATCTTTCATCCTACTTTTCAGATGAATTTATCTTTCTGTGGTTTTGGTCCAATTTCATCTACTAATAAATTGACTCAAAGAGGTAGAATGTATTAAACACATTCATATTTATTTTATGGTTACCTAATACTGGTAAGGGTTTCTGGGTAGATAGGATGGTGAAGATGGAGGCTGACACTCTGCAATTTTCAGTACGACTTCCAAGTTCGCTGAAGTCATTTCCATTCAGGTCGTGGAAGGAAAGAGAGTATGGTGGAGCATTGTTTGTGAGGTTTTTATGAGCTAGACCTGACAGTGGGAGCCTCACTTCCACCCTCATTCCATTGGCCAGAACCCAGTCTCGTAGCCTCACCTAACTGCAAGAAAAGCTGAGAAGGTTATGTGGTCCAGCTATGAATCCAGAGGAAAGAGAAGAATGTGGAGCTCAGGAAGCTGTTGTCTTTGCTACACTTATGTCTCCAACCCTTGCTCCTCCTGTGAGTCTTTTCCCCTGTTTCTTCTCCTAATGGGGGGTTGTGCATTTGATGTCTTGGTCTGTACCCATTTCTTCACTTATTTCCTAGGTACACTGCACCTACCATGCCACAAACAGTGATGAAAACAGAGACGTTTGGCTGAGCCTCACTCACTGAGCATGCCTCCACCTTCTAAGAGCTCCTGTTCACTGTACTCTGAAATGCACTGTGCAAAACATTAACATTGACCAAATCAATAAGGACTTTTTCCAACACAGTTTTACAAATCCCAATTAGAGTGTATTTCTCTCTATGTTTATCTATGAATAGGAAAAAGACAGACAACATGTGAGGTGGGACGATTAGTGATTTTTTTCTCAAATAAGTGAAAGTTATATTTCCCCTTTACTTTATAAATGGAAGGATACATATGGCACAAAAGGAAGATAAAACTCTTTAAAAAAAAAAAACCTTTAATTTTGGAAAATTTCAATCATAAATATATGCAGGTAAAGAGAAAATTATAATCAATTTCCACACAGCCATCACCCAGCTTCTACAATTACCCACTCATAGCCCATGTTATCTGTCTGTACCCCCTACTTTCTCCCCCACTGCTGGATTATTTTGAAACAAATTCCAAACGACACATCCAATTATCTGTAAATATTCAGTATGTATCTCTAAAAGTTAACGGCTTTTAAACCCTTATCTAATCACAATACTATTATTACATTATTGATCATCTTAAACTCTACTAGTAGTTTTGTACATGTATTATAAAAATATGTATATTACTTTTGAATCAAGAAATCTTATTCTAAAAACATATTAAGATGCAGTAAACACACACACACACACACACACACACACACACACACACACACACACGCTGAGTGGCTCTGACATCACCTCTAGGGAAATACCCTTGTCCTGAGGGCAATCTCCACCACATGCTAGATGGACTTGATCTGTCTGCAGTAGAAGTGAAAAGGAAGACCCCCATCCTCATGCCAGTCCTGTGGGAAATGGGGGCTGGGGATGTGGCCCAATCTTACATCCAGCCCACAGCACAAGTGTTGTGAGTGGTCCCCTTGGGGGGACCTCTGAATGACACTGGAGAGGGTGACAACGCTGAGAAAGCAGGAGTCAGGGCACTGTATGATGTCCTTCAGAGAAGGTCCTTCCGGCCCCTTGTCTGCCAGCCAGCTGATGCCCCAAAGTCTACCATCTGAGCGTTAAAGTCTTATCAGTCTCTTTGCCTTTGGGTCAATGAATTCAGATGCTCTTTCCTCACCAGGATGTTTGACCCATGGTCATAGGTGTGGGTGAGGGCATGAGAACTCTGAGCACTCAGGAAAAACCAAGGGAAAACCCAGAAACACTCAGCTGGCTTTAGCCCCAGTTATGCCTAAGTACAATTGTCTCAAGCAACCACTGTCCCCTGTCCCAGTCCAGATGGAGATACCAATGGTGGTTGCTGGCACTGTCCAAGTCATTGCTTGCCCTTGATAATGAATGGAAAACTTCCTCTATTCTCCCCTAGTGTTGTGAGTCAGGGGACACCCAGCACGGGGGGTCATGTCTCCACAGACAAACCAACAGCGACATTTCCATTGCCTCATCCCACAGAGAAGCCGCCTCTCATCCAGTGAACAGTGCCTGCTGCCAAAAACATTGCATTCAGCAGGTGTCTCCCGCTTTCTCCAGGATACAGAGGAATGATGGTGATTCTACCAATTTGCCAGATGTTTTTAACCTTTCTTAACCTCCCCCATTCTTTTTGTCTTCTTTTAATTTTTTGTTTCTTTTTCTTTCTTTTTATTTTGTTTAGACAGGGTCTCACTCTGTCACCCATGCTGGAGAGCAGTGGCGCAATCTCGGCTCACTGCAACCTCCACCTCCTGGGTTCAAGCCATTCTCCTGCCTCAGCCTCCCAAATAGATGGGACTACAGGTGCGCACCACTACACCCGGATAATTTTTGTATTTGTAGTAGAGACGGGGTTTCACCATGTTGGCCAGGCTGGTCTTGAACTCCTGACCTCAGGTGATCCACCTGCCTCAGCCTCCCAAAGTGCTGAGATTACAGGCATGAGCCACCACGCCTGGCTAATTTCTGTTTTTCTTCCATCTTTACTCTCTTTCTCTTTTCCCTGTCCTCCTCTCTTTCTCATTTTGCATCTTCTCCTTATTTTCCCCTTCATTCCTATCTCTTGCCCTGGTTCCCCCTCCTGCCAGTCACATATATGACCATTTTGGGAGTTTTTGGTTTAAATTCACTCTTTCTTCTTCACCTTGGTCTTGTTGCTGCCTGCCACCTCCTCAGCTTGGGTTGTCCCTTTTCTTCCCCCCACCCACAGAGTGTCAGATCCTGGTGGCCTGATTCAGATCTTTTATATTAGCTTGGTGCAAAACTAATTGTGGTTTTTGTTTCCATTCTCATCACATGCAATCTGGAAACTCACTTGCTGAGCAGAGCAGATGCTCAGGGGGCAGTCCTCAGGTCACTCTCCCCTTCCCTTTGGTAAGCAGTGGCAGGCTTCTGTGGTCCCCAGCTGGAGAGGAAGGGAGAATGACAGGGAGCTGTCCCATGAGATGGGCTTGGAGGGTACAGGAAATGCTTTGCTGTCTGGGGCAGAGTCTGGGGCTATGCTTATACCATGAATTGTTTCAGAAAGCCCCATCTCCAAGGGGAGAGAAGAAGAGGACAATTGAAGTACCGCTTATGTCATCAGACAGGCACTGGAAGAAGGGCTTTCTCAGAACATCTCAATTACTGCTTTGCTGGAGGAATGGCTATTGCCACTTAAAGAATCTGAGGATCAGAGAAGTTAAGTGATTTGCCCACACTCACAGAGCCAGGAAGCAGATAGAACCTGGTTTCACACCTACGCCCTGTTCATTGCATTGCAGTGAGGGCCTCTGTGGATAGAAGAGACCACTAATCAGTCATACTACCTTTTTCTGTCTTAACCCTCTGAGAAAGTCACTTACCATCTAACGCCTTAGCATTTGTTTCTCTCTTCCTGCCCTTTGCTCATTTACATCTTATTTCCTCTAGAAAAGTTTTTGGTGTATTGTCTTTTCCTCTCCCCTGTCCTGCCCCATGTGCTTCTCTCCCACGTCTCAGTGGTGTGACCAGCGTCTTGGGCAAACTCCTGAATACCTCAGGATACAAGCTGTCTGGAGACAGAGACAGAGTTTTCCTTTTCTGTGGGATGATTACAGGGAACTGCACTCATGACTTCAGGGTCTGCTTAAAGTTTAAAGGACTCGGAAGAGGAGGAGAATCTAACTTGGCTGCAGCCTTCTTGAAGGTCAGGCTAATATCTGCAGGTCAGATGAGGCCGAGCTGCATTTCAGCAGGGGCAAAGCTCTCTACAAGTATGCCCAGTGACTCTGCTCCCCCACCAATGAACTAGCCAGTGCACACACATACATGTGTTTCTGCCAACAGTACCTCCTACAGATAGGTTCTGTTTTTCTTGACAAAACAGGGCCTCTGCAGTTTTGGAAACAACATTAGCAAAAAAAAAAAAAAAAAAAAAAAAATCACCTAGCTCCCACTTATTGTTAAACGTTGTTATTTTTATTTGTGCATATTTCCTTTCAGTGTTGGATCTCAGGTAGGCCTACTTTTTTTATACTGTTGCCATCTGGGTATACTGCCATTTTCTCCTCAGCTTTGTTTCCTTAGCCTTATATTCTATAGTGCTCATTTTTTTCAGCTTTATACTTACTTATTATTTACTGGACAAATTCAAAACTTTTAAAAAAATTTTACTTTAAGTTCTGGGATACATGCACAGAAAGTGTAGGTTAGTTACATAGGTATACATGTGCCTTGGTGGTTTGCTGCACCTATCAACCCGTCATGTAGATTTTAAGCCCCTCATGCCTTAGGTATTTGTCCCGATGCTGTCCCCCTCCTCACCCCCGCCCCCCGACAGGCCCCGGTATGTCATGTTCCCTTCCCTGTGTCCATGTGTTCTCATTGTTCAACTCCCACTTATGAGTGAGAACATGGAGTGATTAGTTTGTTGAGAATGATGGCTTCCAGCTTCACCCATGTCCCTGCAAAGGACATGATCTCATTCTTTTTTATGACTGTATGGTATTCCATGGTGTATATGTATCCCATTTTATTTATCCAGTCTATTATTGATGGGCATTTGGGTTGGTTCCATGTCTTTGCTATTGTAAATAGTGCTGCAATAAATATACGTGTGTATGTGTCTTTATAGTAGAATATAATGCTCATTTTTTAATGTAAATTCTGGAATTATTATTTTTAAATTATGTCTGGTATTCTATTGATTGGATGTAGCATAATTTATTGATATAGTTCCATGCTGGTGTACATTCAAGTCACTTCCTTGGATCACAGCGATATAAAACATTCTAATGGAAAATTTTACTCATTTAGCTTTTTGCTTCTGTGGCATTATTCCTTCAGAAAACTGATCAGAAATGGGAATGGCTATAAATGGTTTGATTGCAATATGGAGTTAGTATCAAGAGTAGAGTCCCAGTGGCCAGGTTAAAACCCAGGTTTGGCACTTCTAGCTGTGTGACCTTAGACAAACTACTTAATCTTTCTAAGTTTCAATTTTCTCAAATGTAAAGCAAGGCTAATATCATACTTAATTCACAGGGTCATAGTGAGGACTTAATAAAATAATGAAATAAAATAGCACAGAACCAGCATGCTTTAGTTGGTACTAATACTACTTCTACTACGGCTACTGCTAACACTATTTTTCTATTCTTTAACTCTCGGCTGGCGCAACACCATGTGGCTGAAACCCAAAATGTTTCCTAGAGCCAAACGCAGCCGGGTTTGCAATAATCCAACAGGTCAAGTGATTTTAGAGCCACTTATGCCACTAACTCCTACCATCCATCCTAGCTCAGAAACTCTATTCTGAACTCAGTTCCTATATCATCTCTTTTAAGGCTTTTTAAAGACCTTTGTAGAATCCCAGCTTTTTAAATTTTGGAAACCACATGCCAGCTCTCCCCCAGGAATATGAAAATATCCCTCACATCCCACAGGAAATATAGTTACACCAGAGCAACAGATCATATAAAAGCAGTATACTAGTAGATGGGATGTGAGTGTTTTACCCTCACAATTTATTCATACCCTTTTTATTTTTATTGAAACCTACCAATTTTGATGTCATGGTTTGAGTTAGAGTCTAGGAGTCCAGTGGATAATGCCTTCCACATCTTTTTCTGAGTTCAGAACCAAATATTTTTCTTATTTGGTTCTGAACTCAGGAAGGGATGTGAAGGCATTATATGGGAATCAGATAGATGGAGATCAGAATCTGAGCTTTATGGCCATGAAAAGTCAAAGAAAAGAATATGGTTTAAATATGTAGCCACAGGGGACTCCCTAATACTGTCCCCTGAAATGAATTTGCAACACACTTCATAACATTTATAGCTTACCCCCGCTTGCCACAGAGTGGATAGCAGCCCAGAACTCATGGCTGGTGGCATATCTGAGAGAGAAAGGGAGGTACCAGGTGGAAAATGTCCAGTTTATTTCCAAACTCACGATCAACAAAGAGAATTTCCTCCTCTTTTTGTGGGGAGAAGGGGGCAAAGGATGGTCAGAGAGACTGGGAGTGTTTGCAGCTAAAGTTCTTCAACATGAGACTATCAGGCCGGTGTACAACAGTTTTCTTTTGGGACCCAATATTTGATCCCATGCTGACCTGCTAGATATGCTGACGACAGGTTCATTCTCATCATTTGGACTTCTGGCATTTTCTCACAGCCATGGTTAGCTCCACTCTCTTTCCTTCTCTCCTGGCTTTCCTCATAACACCTGTGGAGCAGTGTTGACCTACTACGCAACATGGGAATGCAGGGGTGTGACATTTATGCTCTTGAATCATGTTTTCACACCACTTTCTTGTCATTTTATAATTTTATCCACCATTTAGTAGGATTATTTCAGCTGCCAAAAATCCCTAAAAATTTTTCAATTCAAATAGGCTCAATCAGGAAAGAAATGCATTATTTTACACCACAAGAAGTACAGCAAAAAACATAGCGTGTTATTATTGACAACTCTGATATTGGACCCAGGTGCCTTCTATTAGTCTGTTCTGTCATATGCCCCTGGCTTCATCCTAGGACTGGTTCCCCTTGTGGTCCTAAGATAGGAGCTGCAATTCCTGGCATCCCATCTGGGAACCACAACAACCAGAAGAAGGGAGACCATTCTACCACTTTTTAAAGTTTTTTTTTAAATGAAGAAATCTTTCCTAAAATCCCTTTCACACTGTACTGACCACTGCTAAACCAATCTCTAAGCAAGGAGATAGAAATACCATTATGGGAGTTACGAATACCTAGGGTGGATAACCTAACAAAACCGGGGCCCGGACAAAAAGGAAAGGGGGAAAACAGATGTTGGGCAGACAGCCAGCAATATCTGTTGGGCATCACTAAGCATTTGCTCCTGTGGTTACCAACCTTCTTCTTTCTCTCTTTCTCATCTCTGAACCTCAATTTCCTCATCTGCCTTCTGCACCCTGCAAGGCTGCTGTGATGATCAAGTGACATAATGTGTATAAACTACAAAGTGCTGTGTAAACCTTGCATCTGGGGAACATGAGCTTTCCCTACCACTGCCAAGAGATAACTCACTCCAGACACTAGCTGTGTTTGCAAAATTGGTGTAGTTCTTCTAAGACTGGAAACCAGAAGCATCTGATCATTAAGATAGGTTCTTCTGACCTCTAAATGTAACAAAAAAAGTAAATTAAAATTTAAAGTATGTTAGATGAACATGAAAAAATGCTCAGCATCACTAATCATTAGGGAAATGCATTTCAAAACCATAATGAGATACCACCTCACAACCATTAGGATGTCTACTATCAAAAAAAAACCTGAAACAAAACAGAAAGTAGTAAGTGTTAACGAGGATGTGGAGAAATTGGAGCCCTGTGCGTTGTTGGTGGGAATATGAAATGGTGTAACTACTACAGAAAACAGTATGGAGGTTCTCAAAAAACTAACAATAGAGTTACCACATGATTTAAAAATTCCATTTCTGAGTATATCTATCTCCAAAAGAACTTGGAAACAGAATCTCAAAAAGGTATCTGTATATTCATAACAGCACTATTCACAATAGCCAAGACATGGAAGTGTCCATCAACAAATGAATAGATAAACAAAATCTGTGATTTTGTATATATATTTTGTAAACAAACAAAAATACACACACACACACACACACACACACACACACACACACACACACACACACGATGAAATATTAGCCTTAAAAAGGAAGGAAATTCTGACACATGCTGCAACATGGATGGATTTTGAGGACATTATGCTAAAGGAAATAAGTAAATCTAAAAAGACAAATACTGCATGAGTCTATTTACATGAGGTATCTAAAGTAGTCAAACTCATCAAAACAGAAAGTAGAATGGTGGTTGCCAGGGACTGGGGGAGGAGGAAATGAGCCGTTGTTGTTTAATGAACATAGAGTTTAAGTTTTGCAAGATGAAAAACATCTGGAAATTGGTTGTACAACAATATGAATACACTTAATACTACAGAACTGTACACTTAACATACTGAAGATGGCAAATTTTGTGTCATCTTTTCAACACAATAATTTCTTTGTAATGAAATAAAATTTTAAAAGTTTGATAACATGCAGTGCTGGACAGTAAGCAGGGAAATAGGCATACATGTCCACCCCACAAACAGACAATGGCACTTTAAATAGGCTTTCTTTTGTGGATAGTGGTTTGGCAATATCTCTTAAAATTAAAGGTAGAGGAAAGAGGAAAACCAGAAGAGCATTATCAAAGAGGAAGTTCACAGGGCTTAAAAGAAGGGCTGTCAAATAATAGGAGCAGACAGGACCCCATGAACTGCACTGGAATCAGTGTCTGAGACTGCTCAGCCTCTGCCCAGCAGGTGCCATTTGCAGCCAACATTAGGAAGTTTAAAGCAAACCATTCTTTGCTAGTAGAGCAAACACTAAATCTTTCCAGTACTGAGGGCCTGTATTACCTCTCCTCATAACCATCAGGTAAAGGCCTCCGACCTGTCATGTGCTGTTCATCTTGGTAGGACTGCCATCTACCCATGCCCTCAGATTTTGATAAGCTATCTCTTTACCATCCATATTAATCAGGGTAGGCTAGCTAACAGACTCAACATTTTAGTTGTTAATGTAGTAGTAGAACTTTCTTTCTTTCTCATATGAGGTTCAATGCAGGTGTTTTTGGTCAAGCAGCTCTCTTGAGCAGTTTTCCTCCAAGCAGTGAGACTCACCGATTCAGGTTTCCTTCATCTGGGGGGTTTGCCATGCCTAAGTCCTCCTCAGAGTCTTCCATTGGAACCTGTGATTCAACCAGATAATGAGAGAGAGAGAACATGAAAGACTGCATGGGCCATTTTAGGGGCTAGGCCTGGAAGTGGAGTCGTATATTATTACCATCTATATCTCCACCGGCAAGTCCCAGTCACATGGAAGCACTTGTCTTCTCGTGTGACCATAAAGAAAATGCGATAATTGTGAGTACATAATGTCCACTATAGTACCTTATATGGATGGACAACCCTCTTTACACCAGCCTGAACACTGAAGCCCCTGAAACAGAGGGAATGCCTGGATACCTGGAGGAACATGGTGATAAATGCAGCATCCCCTCTGTCTCACAGCCATACTTTGGTGGGCTTATAAAAACCATTTTGAGATGCTCCCAGCCCATCCCCCAACTGCTGCTTATGCTTTATTCATTTTATAATCATAGAAATAATGAAGAAACTCGTTTCCACTTGGACAAAACCTACTGATCTCCTCTTGCACCCACTAGAATTTTTTGTGGAGACCACATTTCCCAACAATGACAAAGAACCCCTCAAACATACTACAGTGAGCAGAGGAATGAATGAGAAACAGATCCCTGCATCTGCTTAGTCCTCTCCATGGAGAAATTCCCCCCAAGCCAACCTATCCAAATTTTACCTACTAGTTAGGGCACATCCCAAGACATAAGTATCATTTATTTCTTCTTTACTTCCTTTCTTTCTTTTTTCCTTTCTTTTCTTTTGTTTTTTAAGAGAGACTCTCACTCTGCTACCCAGGATGGAGTACAGCCTCAAACTTCTTGCCCCAAGCAACTCTCCCACCTCAGCCTCCCGAGTAGCTGGGACTACAGTTGCATGCTATCATGCCTAGCTAATTTTTTAATTTTTTGTAGAGGCAGGTTCTTGCTGTGCTACCCAGGCTGGTGTCAAACTCCTAGGCTCAAGCAATCCCTCAACCTTAGTCTCTCAAAGTGCTGGGATTACAGACATGAGCCACAATGCCCAGCCTCAAGACAAGTACCATTTCTTTACTGCTCCAGCCCATCCCTTTCTGCCTTACTTAACACTGATTGTTTCTGTTACCACCATTTGGCATTGGGTTATCATTTGTATTGAATTCCACATCTTAAAGCAACAAATATCTCCTGAGCACACTTTGTCCCAGACTAGGGGATTCAAAATGATAAAGAGAAACAGCCTCCCTGGAACATGCAATCCCAGGAAGGAGGCAGATGAGTGTGCTGTAGAGCTGGACGTTTGAGTGCCATCAGGTGTACACAAAGCATCTTGGAGACTCAGGAAGGCAGACAGTCCTTCTAAACGAGAGGACAATTGGTGCCTTTGAATCTGGACTTTGAAGAGTGTATAAGACCTTAACAATATAGTTTGGGGAGAGTACTCCAGGTGAAGACAAGAATGAGAGAAGGCACCAAGGTAGGACTGTGTGGGGAAATTTCAAGACAAGCAAGTTATCCTGTATGGCTGGAGATAAAGCTGGAAAGATGAGTGTATCCATTGGGATTCTTTGAGCTGTGAGTAATTAAAATATGTCTTAACCAGGTTTAGGCAATAAGGAAATGTATTTTACACACTGGAGTCCAGAAGCAGGGGCTTTTTGGAGGAGTTCGGTCAGGGTTCCTGGTCTGTTTCTTGGTTCTTCTCTCAGTTCTCCTTTTACTTCATGGTGGCCATCCTTGTGGTTGCAAGATGTCTGACCCTGGCCAAAAGGTGTTTGCATTGAAAAGGAGAGAGGGAAAAAAATAGTTTATCTTTCCCAGAAGCCCCAAGCAAACTTCTCCTCAGATCCCATTGACACAAAGTAGCTTAGGACTGTCCATTGCTGAACCCATCACTGACTAGAGACCTACCATGAATGGTACAAAAAAACTGCCTGAGCAAGATGCAAGGTAAGGGATCGTCCACGGTGATTCCTGTAAAAAGCCTGGGCCAGACCGTGCAAAGCCTTGAATCCTAGACTCAAGAATCTGTGTGAAAAACAAAAGGCATGGGGGCCATTGACTGTTCTTCAGGAGAGAGGTAAACAGAATTGAGTTCAAGGAATAATTATTTGGATGTCTTGATGAGAAATGACCAAGCAGAGGAGAGTGGAAGTGGAATCACCATGTGTCCACTCCCTTCCTGTCTTCTTCTCATCAAAAGTGGCTCCCAGGGAAGGAGCTGCTACATTCACTTACACCAACTCTAAATGACTGACGAGGCATATGACGCCAGTGGGAATGGAAAGGAGGGTTTTGATGGAAGAAACAGTCCCAGACAGGACTGACAGGGTGATTGTGGAGGGGAAAAGGAAATTTTTAAATAATTCCAAAGTTACAAATTTTGCTGACTTAAATAAGCAATCACTGCCATGAATAGAAATATGGTCATCTAGAGGAGTGAGTGAGGTGGTTTTGAATCCATAAATCAGATGCATGACTAATAGTCATGGTAATAAATATAAAATTGTGCTGATAGTAGAGGAATACTAATAATGAAAAACAAAAACTAGAACAGTTATTATGTGTCAAGGACACAATAGATACTTAGTAAATAGGTGTTGCTTTGAGGTGTGTGTGTGCATTTGTATACTTACATACATAGAAGATACACATTTATTCCTTACAACAATCCTATTACCTGAGGCACAGAGTGATAGAAGTAAGTGATCCAAAGTCACGTAATTTCTAAGTAGTTAAGTTAGAATAAAGTCCAGGCATCTGACTCAGGACATCATTCTTTTAGTCTTTATAACAAGAGCTAACATTCATGAAGCACATACCAAGTGACAGTACTTTATATACCTTCTGTTTAATCCTTAAGAGTCATCCCTATAAAGTGTATAGCATTCTCCCTGTTTAAGAGAGGAGGGTTCTGAGGTACAGCAAGGATAAGAGACTTGCCCAGAGTCATAGGTAAGTGGCAGGGGTGGGATTCACATTGCAGAAGATGTGGTTCAAAAACACATACTCCATGATGCCATGAAAAAAGATAAATGCATCCTAGAAACTCAGCATCTGTATCCCTTATCTCATCAATGAAATATTAAACTCCCAATGCTTACACATTTGGGGCATACTGTTGATGAATGTGAGACCTAGCACATAGATGCCTGGAAGTGACAGAATTTCTAAGCCTCAGGGAATCTCTGCATATAAGGAAAAACTGAAACTACAGTGGGAAGTTCCTGCCCCAATGAAGCATGAAGCTTAGAGGAGGTGGATGGGCAGGTGGGTAAGAGACCAAGCTTAAGAGCAGACATTTCTGAGTCCAAATCATAGCCTAGCAACTCATTGCTGGGGAGCCTTAGGCAAATAGCTTAACCTCTTGGAACTTTCATTTCCCCAACTGTAAAACAGAGACGATACCAGCAGGATCTCATTCCGAATCAGATGAAGCAAATACAACATTTAGCAAAAGCTTATTACACGGTAGCTGCGTTGCTATTATTGTTGTTGTTGTAATTTCTGCAAAAGAATATGGAAGACAAATAGCCCAAGTGCCAGAACAAAATATTCTGCTGTTTATATTTCATGATGCTCTGACCCCTCAAAACCTTCACACAGCAACTGCCTCAGCCCCCAAGTTTCTTGGCAGTACTCTTCATATCAGATTAAGAAAAGCCAGCTGCTATTCCTGGATCACAGGAGGAAGGGAAAAAAGAGGTTACGAAAGCCTGCCCACCCAAGCCCTTTTCCTAGGCCCTTTGCAGCTCCCAGAAGCCCCAGCTCTACCACCTGCCCAGCCTCCCAGGCACTGGCCCTGGCACTGCCTGAGATGGCACTCTCTGCCCAGTTACCTGGTTTGCATTTCAGAGAGTGACCAGCAGCTATTGGCTGCTGTAGGTTCCAGATATTAACACCATGACCAAGAAGTAGTGTGGCTGTGAGCTCAGTGTTGGCACAGGAGATGGCTGCTTCCCCTCTCCCCCAGAGGCAGGGGACAGGAAGGTGGGGGAGAACCGCTATCCGTGAAGCCCTGGGAACCGTAGCACAAGGTTCTGGCTACCCCAGAGAGGTTTCAGATCTTCCAGACCAAGACCCCTAGCTCCTTGGTTAGTGTTGAGCCACATGTCAGCTTACTGGCTGGGAAAAGGCAACTTCCCCCAGCAGCCAATGCTCCCACAGGTTTCTGGAATCTGCCTGAGTGTGCAAGTGCTTAGTCATGGCCATTAGAGCTGGCAAAGCCCTCAATCCTGCAATCCCGTTTTATAGGTAAAGAAACTGAGGCCCAGAGGGATGAAGTGACAAGTCTAACACGGCATCATGAGTCAGGGCAGGGCTGGGGCAGGAATGCTTGCGCAAACAACGAGCCTAGGGCTTTTTTATTACTCAAAGCCACAGAGCTGCCCCCGCACACATACCTAAAAAGGGCTAGATCCGGTGATCCTAAAAAGGGCTGGATCCAGTGATCCAGCTGGGGCCTGAGACCCCAATACACAGAAACCTCCTCCAAGTTCTACACACCTTTGAAAGAGGACTTGCCAAAAACAGATGATAGGCAAAAATAAAGGCAAAGAAAAGTGTGTTTTGGCATGGAAAGACACTCACTCTACAGTATTAAATAAAAAAGAAACAGATTCCCCAAGCAGCATTTATCCTATGATCCCATTTGGATAGGGAGCACACGTGCATAGAAAAAAGACTGGAAAGAACAACAGTTACTTTTAGGAAGCAGGATTGTGGGTCATTTTCATTTTTTCTTTTGTCATGCATATTTTCTAAATTTTCTACTTTGAGAGTGTTTATTTCTGAAACAACAATTTTAAAAGGTTATAAAGTAAGTAGGCAAGTGCCAGGGTCCCCCAGTGACCCTCACTCAGACAGGCTTGGCTTGCCACAGCTTCCAGGACAGACTGCACCCATTGCACAAGGCGGGGGTGTTTTCCTTTCCGGTGAAGCCTAAACAAGCTCAGACCTGTGGGCAGGCAGCCACAGCTGTGGTTTTGCTTACAGTCTGGGAACAGCAGCTCCAGTGTGGGACACTCCTGGGTCTCCAATGTGCACCAGGGAGGAAAGGCTGGATGCCAGACCCCAGTCTCACAGCTGGCTTAGCTGAGAGTGTGTCTGGCAGGTGGGGGCAGAGGCCAAATCTGAGGTCTGAGATGCAGGCTGTGAGGAAGAGGGAGATAAAGCCTAGTTGGCCCTTTTGGGAAATCTCCCAGTCCCAGGCCACACCCTCCAGGAAACCTCCTAGTCCAGTTTTATCTTTCAGACATGCACCTCTCTCATTTTGCTGCTGCTTGTCCAATATGATCCAAAGCCCTTGAGACCAACACACCTTTCTGTGTTATCCCATGAAGGTGATCTGCCATGTGGGAACCTCCCAACCTTCTTGCTGACTACAAGCCAGAGAATCAGGAGTCTCATCACTAGTGCCACAGAGCTGGGGCAATGACAAAACCATTGCCCTGCGCCACATACCAAGTGAGTACTAGGCACCTGCCCCATGCTGTGGCTGGGATCTGCTATTTCCTGAAGCGACCTGTCCTGAACATTGGCTGATTGATGTTGCTTCCCTAAAAGGCTCAGTATGGCAAATACCATCATCACACATTGAAGGGGCATGTCCATTAGGATGCAGCTTCCCCTGTCCTGTAAGACAGGGTTTTGCAACTTCTTCACACAGTGGTGACAAACGCAGAAGGAACTTGAGCAACGACATCCAAGGCATCACGAAGGAGACGGAAAGAGGAACTGAATTCCAGCTCTGCTCCTCACTAGTCTGCCACATGGGCTGGTGATGGAAGCCCCTGAACCTCAGTTTACTCATGCATAAAAATGAGTCTCAGAAGTGCTGGCAGGATTAAGTTAATTTCAGCCTCTGCATCAGGGGTCAGCCAACTACAGCCCCGTGGTATCTGTCTTGCTGCTTGCTTTTGTATGCCCCTCAAGCACAGAATGGCTTTTTCATTTTTAAATGACTGGAAAGAACCAAGAGAAGAGAAATATTTCACCATACATCAAATATAATTCTACCTAATTCAAATTTCAGTATCCATAATAAAGTTTTACTGGCCATGCCCGCTGATTTATATATTGCTCATGGTTGTTTGTGAACTACAATGGCAGAGCTGAGTGGTTTTGACAGAGACCAGATGGCCCACAAAGACCAAAATATCTACTGTTTGGCCATTTACAGAAAAAGGTTTTCCAACCCATCATCTAATAGTCCAGCAGATAGCAGAATGTTAATAAGCACTGCTCTCCCTTCTCCTCGGGGCCTCATCACCCTGTTTTTATGTCCTCTCTGCCAGGTACTTCTTTGTCATATTTAAAAGGGTCTTGACAAGGAGTATCACTGCTTTGAGAGGGTGGAAGAGGAGGGAGAGCCTTCCTCATTGTGATCATCAGGCTGGAAGATAGAAGACCAAATTGCAGAGACTAGAACTTCATTCTGCCATCAACTGGTGGTGTGACCTGGATTAAGTCACTTTACCTCTCTGAGACTCAGTTTCCCTCACCTATAACATAGGATGATAATCGCTAATGTTTACCTATCACTTACCGCATGCTAGACATTGTTCCAATCACTTACATCAGTAGTTTATTTAATCATAGCAGCTCTCTGAAGTACTATCATCATACCACTTACGGGCAAAGAAAACAGGCACAGGGAGGTTTTGTGGGTGGCCCCTGGTCTCACAGCTAGTCAGAGATGGGATTCAAACTCAGTCTGGCTTCATCACTTTGGTGCTTAAACAACTACATTCCAGAGCCCAGCATACTTCAGAGACCTACTGGGGGATTCAACAGAGATAAGGAATTAGAATTCTCTTTAAATTTATTTTTCGAATTGACAAGTAAACTTTATGATGTGCAGCATGATGTGTTGGTGTTTGTATACATTGTGGAATGCCTAAATCAAACTATTTAACATGGGCATTGTCTCACATACTTATTTTTGGTGGTGAGAACACTCAGAATCTACTCTCTCAGAAGTTTTCAAGTATACAGTATATTGCTATTAACTATAGTCACTGTGTTGTAAAATAGATCTCTTCAACTTATTCTTGCTGTCTCAGTGAAACTTTCTGTTCTTAGACCAACATCTCCCCAATCCTCTGAGCCCCCAGTCTCTGGTAACCCCATTTTAATATCTGTTTCTATGAGTTCAACACTTTTCTTAGATTAGACATGCGTGAGGTCATATGGCATTTGTCTTTCTGTAGCCTGGTTTATTTCACTTAATATAATGTCATCCAGGTTCAGCCATGCTGTTTCAAATAAGATTTTCTTCTTTTTAAGGTGGATGTATATTTCATTATGTATATGTTCTGCACTTTAAAAACCCATCCATACACTGATGGATACTCAGGTTGATTCCCAACCTTGGCTATTGCGAATACTGCTGTAGTGAACATGGGAGTGCAGATAGCTCTGACCCATTTCATTTTTTTGATATATACCCAGTGGCGGGATTGCTGAATAATATGACCATTCTATTTTTAATGTTTTGAGTATTCTTCATACTGTTTTTCAGGGATCTGAACACTTTTTAGTGACCTGTCAAGGTCTGTACCTATGTAAACTCTTTTCATATTGGATGAAGAAGAAGGATCAGGTTTTCAAATCCCTTACTAATGGTGGCATTTCCGACACTGTGGCAGCATCTGAGTGGAGAGGCAACATTTTGGGATTATTCACAAGTCCTGTTCACATGGGTTCTATTTCCTTACTATCTAGGGGTGAAACAAAACAAAACAAAACAAAACAAAACAAAAAAAACAAACCTGCCCTCCTCTCAAAGCCAAACAGGTCTTATTAAGACCTGTTCTTAGTCAATATTTGATGGATAAACAGGAGCCACCTTCTCCCCATGTGGTCAGGAAGCTGGTGACACCTTCTCACCTTGGCTTTGGGTCTCCTCCCAGCCACTGCTCCCACCCTATCTTGGCGAGATGACCATCGGACAGCCCATGCTCCTCTGACAGGTGTGCTGGTCTTGGCTCTGCCCAGCCCCAAGTTTAACTGAAGCCAAATGGTTCCATTGGTTTCATTTCTATGCATTCCTGAAATTGTGGCTAAGTTTAGCCAGCCCCCTGCATATGTCGTCTTGGAAGAAACCTGAAACGGGTTGCTCACCCCGCCCTCCCCTCCCTGCTCCTGTCACCTGCTGGCCCTGCTCCTCCCTGTCTCTCAGGCTGGATGAGGCACACCTTTCCGTGGAAGTCCTTCCTGGCTCTCCCTCCAGTCCAGTCCTCATCGCTTCGTCCTTACACTAGCATTTGGGCAATAATTGAGAGTTAAGTGTTGGGGCAGGCTCTGTCTTGCTTTTTCATGTAATTGATCCACTTGAGAATGTCTTGCCTGTGCTATGGGCTCCTGTGTGGCTGGGAGAGTGGGGAGGTGGGTACTAAGGACACAACATGCATGGCAGAGGGGTAAGAGCTTGAGCTGTGAGGTCAAAATCCCTCTATCTCGTCCTACTATGGGACCTTGAGCAAGTTACTTAACCTTTCTGAGCCTCTGTTTCCTCACGGGCAAAGTGGAGAGAGCACCTACTTTGTAGGGCTGTTGTGAAGATTCAGTGAGCGGATACACAAAATATGCAAAGATCCGTACTAGTGCCTGGCAACTATCAAATGCTCAACAAATGTGAGCTATTAGGATTTCTCTCCCTCTCTACAAGTACCTCAGCTTGAAGTACTTCAGGCATGTGATAAAAGCTTTCTCCATGTGCTCCTGTAATGTTCTGCACCAGGATACATCCTGGATTCACCCAATATGTACTGAGGGCTTACTAAGTGGCAAGGCATTGTGAGAATGCAAGGATCTGGATCTCACAGTCAAAAGGAGGGAGGTGAAAGACAGAAACAGATGTGTCCACTGGAACCAGGGGTTAAGAGCTCTGAGACCTGTGGGATGTGGGAAAGGATCTTCCAGCTCTGGAGAGGATGTGGTGGTGGAGTGGGCAGGGAGCAGGGAAGATGTGACAAGAGAGATAAACTTGAACTGACTCCTGAGTCATGTGTAGGCCTCAGAGGCAGGCAGGAGCAGGAACAGTGGTGGAAAGGCATGATACAGCATATCCCGTCCACACAGCCCCCCTCCATGAGCCTCCATGAGGCCCTGGCTTAGTGCCCAAGCTTAGTGCCCCAGTGCCAGCCCATGGGGGAAGGATGAATGTTCCTTTTAACATCTAACATGAAGGCCATGGCTGCCCAGGACTGGGCTGGAGGAGGGAAACTCTGTAAATGCCACAACTGGGAGGGAATGAAGGGAAAGGGGAAAGGGAAAGTGCCAGGGGCAAGGCCAGGGCTTCTTCCTCCTAAGGTAGTTCAGAGCAACTCCACTTGGAACCTAGCCAACGTGCTATTGGCAGTCAAGAAGGCCCCGCAGGAATCAAGAGCAAGAGGGACCATAATCAAGCCAATCTTCCCAACCCTGCTGTAGAGGGGAAAGGAGCCAGCTAGGCCTGACTGCAAACAGAGAGATTATTTCAGGGAGGTGTTGTCCTACCAGATGAATGTTAGAATTCCTTCCTGATTGTGGGGAGAACCACCACCACTTCCTTTTGCAAGAATATGATGAAGACAGAGTAGTGGCAACTAATCAGGCCTCCTGGTTCAGAACATGTTCAGCTGCTCCAATGCCTGGGACAACCACATCTTCTCCTCTTCCAGTTCTCTCTCTCACCAGAGTGAGGCTTGGGGTAGGGGGTTGGGGGAGCAGAAAGTGGTTCTGGAGAGGAGAAAACACTGAACTGGGAAGCAAACCCTATACCAGTCTTAACCAGCAGTATGAACTGCACAAGTTCCAACTCTTTCTGGGCTTCCATTTCTTTATCGGTATAATGAGACACCTGCTTTCCCTACTGTTGGCTTGGAGGGATGAATGTGATATGAAAATATGCTGAAATGTCTTAACTGGGAATGGCTGTGTTACCTGACTTCTTCACTAAATGTGACTTCTCTGGAGGCTGCTTTGTTGGAGTCACTGTTGCATGCCAACACAGAGCATGCCTCCCTAGCATGTTTGGAGGTGATTCCGCCTGAAACGGTAGGTGTGGGAGGAAGTCATCTTCAGTCCTCATTGAGTCCCGCTTCCCTGCTCCAGCCTTGTGATCACCTACAAGGCCAGTGTGAGACTTGGTCCAGAGTGACAAAAAGGACGCCTGGGGGCAAAGCAAGGTGCCTAGGAACTCAGTGCTCACTTCCTCCATCTATTCTGACCCATGGGGCAAAGAATTATAATTGCCTCTGCAGTAGCCATTTTGCCTTCTTGGTGAACAGAAATCCAGTTTTGTCTGAGTTGTCAAAGTTTAGAGCCAAAAGCTATATTTCTCAGCACCCTCGGATCCAGAGCAGCCATGGGACACAGGTGTAGCCAGAGATAAGACATCAGGTAAGAGATCCTGAAAAACCTCTGACAGGTTCATCTAGTTTTGTCATTTGTTCTTCCCTTGTTCCTGCCTGGAATGTAGAATTGATGCCTGGGACTTTAGAAGCCATTTTGCCACCATGAGGACAAGAGCCATATGCAAAGGATGACTGAGCAAAGGCTCTGATCACCTACTTCTAGAAATATATGATCTCCCATTGTTAAGGTCACTGTTTTATGGGGGATATTGAGGGGGTAGGAGGTGAGCAGAGTTTACTATTATAGACAAGCACAATTATAACCAGCATATCCTTTCTTTCAAAGATTGGGTCAGTGCCTTTCACACCTCTACAGCCACATCAAAGGACTTACCCCCCAGCATTTTAAAAGCCAGTTACTTGTATGTACTCTTCTGTAAGCAGAGGGAGAGGATTCCAGATACCTGTAAACGTGTACAGTAGAGACTGAGTGGGATGGAGGCAGAATAATCTCAGCAGAAGGAATAACCTAAAAGTATGACCACACTGCACCCCCCACACACACACACACACACACACACACACACACACACACACACACACACATTGCATTTATAGAAGAAGTAAGAAAATTGGATTTGGTATCTCAAGGAGGCACAAAATCACGGTGAATGAAAGTAGGAAAGACTGATAATCCAACCATTGTCACTTTGTGATTATTTGATCACTTAGAGTTCCTTCATCTCCCCAAAAGCATGACACAGCCCTAATCAGAGCTCTAAATAGAGTACCTTCCATAACCTACAATCTTTTTCCATAAAGACAGACTTCAGTGGCCCATAATTTTATATTTGATATAAATGTATACATATGCACATATATATACACATTCACACATATACATACATATTCACACATATACATATATGCACACATATATATGCATACAGACACATGTATGACATAAATTATTCACATGGCAGTAAACCTTTCTAAATTTAGTGGAACTCATAACTTTGCATTTAGCATTGCTACCACCACTTTATTTTACTCTTATTAATTCCACTTCTAATTCCAATAATAATTTTCATAAAATACTGTCTACCCATAAAGGGCTATTGATGAGAATGTCCTACTTATTTGGTGGTACTTATTGACAAAAGGAGAAACCGATTCTGGCTATCATAGCAAAAAAGTGGGAGGTAGGGGGAATTTATTTAAATGCATTGAAAAACTCACAAAACCCTGCAAAGGCCAATGAGGCAGGATTAGAATCTACACAGCCAAGGATGACATCAAAAATCATGCCCAGAACTGGTTCCAACCAGACATCTTCAGAGCCAACACTGGACATTTGCACTGCCTCTACTTCCAATGTTGGACACTGGATGTTACTGCTGAAATCATGAAGTTTCTAGCAGCTTTGAGGAAATAGATGAAGCTTCCCCTGCTGCCACCATCTTTGCTGCAAGGATTCTTGGTTGTTGGTTCACTAGTCCTGTCTCTGGCCAATCCCTGGTATGGGTATGTCTGATTGGTGGAGCCTAGGTCACATGTGGAGACTCTCACTGCAAGAGAGCCTGAGAAGTGATTTCTCCCTCTGTATTAGTTTGTTCTCATGCTGCTAATAAAGACATATGCAAGACTGGGTAATTTTTAAAGGAAAAAGTTTTAATTGGCTCACAGCTCAGCATGGCTGGGGGAGGCCTCAGGAAACTTACAATCATGGCAGAAGGGGAAGCAAACATGTCCTTCTTCACATGGCAGCAGGAGAGGAGACATGCCAGAAAGAGGGGGAAAGACCATTATAAAATCATCAGATCTTGTGAGAACACACTCACAATCATGACAACAGTAGTATGAGGGTAACCACCCCCATGATTCAGTTACCTCCCACTGGGTCCCTCCCATGACATGGGATTGTGGGAACTACCATTCAAAATGAGATTTGGGTGGAGTCACAGAAAAAGCATATTATTTCACCCTGGCCCCTCCAAAATCTTATATCCTCACATTTCAAAGCACAATCATACCTTCCCAACAGTCCCCCAAAGTCTTAACTCATTCCAGCATTAACCCAAAAGTCTAAGTCCAAAGTCTTAGCTGAGACAAACCAAGTACGTTCCACCTATGAGCCTGTAAAATCAAAAACAAGTTAATTGCTTCCTAGATACAATAGGGGTACAGGCATTGGGTAAACACACCCATTCCAAAGGGAGCAATTGGCCGAAAGGGGCTACCCCTTGCAAGTCTGAAATCCAATATGGCAGCCATTAAACTCTAAAGTTCCAAAATTATTTCCTTTGACTCTATAGTTTACATCCAGTTCATACCGATGCAAGAGGTGGGCTTTCACAGCCTTGGGCAGCTCTGTCCCTGCGGTACTGCAGGGTACAGACCCCTTCCCAGCTGCTTTTACAAGCTGGCATTGAGCGTCTGTAGCTTTTCCAGGTACACAGTGCAAGTTGTCAGTGGACCTACCATTCTGGGGTCTGAAGGACAGTGGCCCTCTTCTCACAGCTCCACTAGGCAGTGCCCCAGTGTGGGGAGCTCAGTGTGGGAACTCCAACCCCACATTTCCCTTCCACACTGCCCTAGCAGAGGTTCTCCATGAGGGCCCCACCCCTAGAGCAAACCTCTGCCTGGACATCCAGGCATTTCCACAAATCCTCTGAAATCTAGGCAGAGGCACCCAAACCTCAACCTGACTTCTGTGCACCTACAAGCCCAACACCATGTGTAAGCCACCAACGCTTAGAGCTTGCATCCTCTGAAGCAATGGCCTGAGCTGTCCGTTGGTTCCTTTTAGGCAAGTCTGGAGTTGAAGCAGCTGGGACACTGGACGTCATGTTCTGAGGCTGCATAAAGCAGGGGGACCCTGGTCCTGACCCACAAAACCATTTTCCCTCCAAGGCCTCCAGGACTGTGATGAGAGGGGCTGCTGTGAATGTCTCTGACATGCCCTGGAGATATTTTCCTCACTGTCTTAGTAATTAACATTTGGTTCCTCATTACTTATGCAAAATTCTGCAGCCAGCTTGAATTTCTCCCCCAAAAATGAGGTTTTCTTTTTTATTGCATCCCATCAGGCTGCAAAGTTTCTAAACTTTCATGCTCTTGAATGCCTGCTTAGAAATTTCTTCTCCCAGATATCCTAAATCATCTCTCTCAAGTTCAAATTTCTACAGATCTCTAGAGCAGGTGCAAAATGCTGCCTCTTTGCATAGCAAGAGTGACCTTTACTCAAGTTCCCAATAAGTTCCTCATCTCCATCTAAGACAAACACAGCCTGGACTTTTTGTACATATTACTGTCAGCAATTTCATCAAAGCCATTCAACAAGTATCTGGGAAGTTGCAAACTTTCTCACATCTTCCTGTCTTATGAGCCCTCTGAGTCTCTAGGAAGTTCCAAACTTTCCCACATTTTCCTTTCTTCTACTGGGTCCTCTGAACTGTTCCAGACTCTGCCTGTTACCCAGTTCCAAAGTGACTTCCGCATTTGTGAGTACCTTTCCGGCAACACCGCACTACCCAGTACCAATTTACTTTATTGGTCTGTTCTCACACTGCTAATAAAGGCATATCCAAGAATGGGTAATTCATAAAGGAAAAAGTTTTAATTGACTCCCAGTTTAGCATGGCTGAGGAGGCCTCAAGAAACTTAAAATCACAGTGAGAGGGGGAAGCAAATACACCCTTCTTCACATGGCAGCAGCAAGGAGAAGTACCCAACAAAAGGGGGAAAAAGCCTCTTGTGAAACCATCAGACCTCGTGAGAACTCACTCGCTATCATGAGAGCAGCACCATGGGGGTAACCACCCACATGATTCAATTACCTACCACGGAGTCCCTCCCACAACATGTGGGAATTATGGAGACTACAATTCAAGATGACATTTAGGTAGAGACACAGCAAAACCATGTCACCCTCCCACCAAGAGTCATAGGTGGGAAATTCTCCAATTATAGCAAGAGGGTTTAGATGCTGGGCAGTGAAACAGAATGACAGATGTCCATTTTGCTAGTTTTAGGAAACTAAACATTATATAATTTTCATTACATTAAAATATTCTATTTTTACACTGGTATAAAGAAATACCTGAGACTGGGTAATTTATAAAGGAAAGATGTTTAATTGACTTACAGTTCCACATGGCTGGGGGAGGCCTGAGGAAACTTACAATCATGGTCAAAGGAGAAGCAGGCACATCCTACATGGTGACAGGAGAGAGGGAAACACGTGAAGGAGGAATAGTCAAACACTTATAAAACATTCAGATCTTGTGAGAACTCATTCACTATCAAGAGAGCTGCATGGGGGAAACCACCCCATGATCAAATCACCTCCCACCAGGTACCTCCCTTGACCTGTGGGGATTATGGGGATTACAAGTTAAGATGAAATTTGGATGGGGACACAGCCAAACCGTATCACAGACACTTAAATAATAATAAATCTGCATGTTAGCCCCAAAGAAGCCTGTGTTTCCTTGGCATGAAAAGTGCTTTCTCAAAGTCTCTGCAACTTGAGGAGTTCAAAAAAGTTGATTCTGTGGTTTTGAACATTTTAATAAGGAACTAATATGTGGATGATGGGTAAAAACACTAGACCTTATCTAGACTACCTATATGGATTTTAGCTCATTGTACGTTCATTTTTGAAAATTTACTCATCTGTTAGAGTTTTAGCACAAAATAGATCCAAAGGATGATTGAAGAGAGAGTTAGGAGGGGGCTGTTAAAATGTATAGATCTCCTTAGAGGTAACACAAAAGAGAAAATGAAATACCCTGGGACTAGTAAGAACAGGATCTATTATGATTATATCTAAAATACTAAAGAGAAGCAAACCCAGGTGTCCTGCATCTGTCAGAGGGCAAGAAGGTGCTGGTGATGTACCACAACATATACCCTTAGTCTGCACCATAGGCTCGACAGTTCCATGCACTTTACCTGGGCCCCATCTCAAGGGCTAAAATAGATTATTCAAGGTCTTTCTCAATTGTGCTGCTTGGGGCTTTCCAAAGGTTCAGAAGGCCATTTAGACAGCACAGGTACAACGGAGAAATTCATGAGTATATGTCTCCAGGCACAAATTCAGTAGACAGTGGGTAGAAGTCAGTGGATAAATGCCTGGAGCCCCTCAGCCTCTGTGGAAATCATTCTGAGGCACATGTTCATAATTCCTCAGGGGGTCCCCAAAAGTGATTGCACCCCAATTGCCCACAACAATGACCAGATCATTAATAAACACTCCATTGGCTTTTCTTTCTTCTTTCTGCTCCCTGAGTCAACCCCCAACACTCAAGTTGCGCTGCTTTCAAAAAACCCAAACTAAGACACAGAAAATCAACCTTTGGCACAGAAGCCCAATCACTGACAATCTGCATCTGAACAAGGAGGAAACATGAGTAACACTTTCTGTCACCTTCCATCCTCTGATACCCTGCCAGTTCCTCTCAGAAACCAGAAGTGAAAACATCTTGATGTGTTCTGTAGAGACCAGTCTCCCAGGGCCCAGAGAAAGACTAAGAAGGGCAGAAAGTAGACTGAGCAGCGCAGAGAGCAACTCTTCATCCTAGTCCATCTCTTTTGCCTTTCAGCCTCCATAAAGTCCCTCAACTACTGTGTCATGTCAGGGTGAGTTCAATCATACTCTCACCTGCAATCTAAAACTTTAGTTACTACCTGTGTTCTTCTTAGAAGGTAACATAGGCAAAGATGTTCTTGGAAGGAAACATAGGCAAAGATATAATTAACATAAAATGTAGCTTCTACAGACCCTGCCATTGGGATTAAGGTTATAACCAGACTTTCCTTCTTCTTCTAACCATTCTATGCTCTCCATACCTTCTGCCAGCACCCTGGTTGAATGTGGTCCTTTACCTGTTGTGACCTAAACCTTCATGGCCACAGGATATGAGTCCTGGGTGGTACTCTCTTTATTTGGAAGCCATAGTTTTCCAGTGATCAGAATTACAAGGCAACACTACCAGGAGGCACCCCTGGTTTTTTATGTTTGGAATTTTCCAAATTTGTAACATAGTCCTTCTTGCTTCCATTGTGCAGCAGTGCCCAAATTTTTCCTTAGTAACATAATGACTCTGTTCTCTATTGGTTCAAGGATAGGTGCCCATAATGACCAGAGGAGGGCTCAGCTTATAATTTATTATAACAATGGCTGTGGTCTCCAGGGGAAGCATTCTATCCCTGAGCACTAGGCCCTCCAAACCCACTGAACCAAAGACACAGGAAAGAGAGGAAACAATTTTTAAGTAGGTCATTTCTTAAAATAGTGAGAGGGGGACACTTTTATCTGTACCCCTGTTTTTCAGACTCGTGCATTCCCTGGAGAGAAATGATACCACATGTCGGCTGCTAGCCATATACTGCAGACTGCAGGGTGACACCCAAACCTCACAGGGTGTTGCCTGCTAGAAGCATAACTGAGGCTTTAGTGGGCTGTTGTGCTCTTATTTCCAGGGTAACAGGCAACCTCTAAAGTGGCTCCCAGTGATCCTTGCTTTTAATTATCCTTGCTCATGTGTATTTCCCTCTCCTTGAATGTGAGCTGGACCTAGTGACTTGTTCTAATGAATAGAATATGGCAAAAATGAATGGATGTCACTTTCGGAGATGAAGTTACAAAAGGACTCTGGCTTCTGACTTGCTGCTCTCTCTGACTCTCCTGCTTGCTTGCTCTGATAGAATCCAGCTGCTCTGGTGTGTGTTGCTCTCTGGGGAGGTGCACATGGCAACAAACTGATATCTCTAGTCAACAGCTAGCAAGGACCTGAGGCCTGCCAACGGCCACATGAGTGAGCTTGAGAGTGCTTACTCCCCTAGTCAAGTATTGAGATCACTACACCCTAGCCAAATACCATCTTTGTAGTCTTGTGAGAGACCCCGAGTTAGAGGTACCAGCTTAGCTACACTCAGATGACTGACCTACAGAAATTGGAAGATGATGTTTGTTGTTTTAAGATGCTAAGTTTGGGGTAATTTGTTATGCAACAATAGACAACTAATACACAAAGCTAGCTCCTTATGGATGAGAGGATCAATGGAAACATCAGGGAATTCTGCAGTCATGAACCTCATGCTACACTTTGTTGTTGTTATACAATGAGCTCCTTGCTTGACGCCAATGTTGGAATACTATGGTACTAGATAAAGCTCTCAATACAGCCCCAAAAGATAGTGCTGCTAGAAGTATTATAAGTAAGGAAAGTAAATTCTGCAAGTGAAATAGATAGCTTTTCCTATGAAGACAAAAACCTTGCCTTCTCCATAACAGGAGGGATCCGATGAAATCATCTTGCTACCAGGTAGTTGGCTGATCCCTTGGGGAATGGTACCACATTAGAGGATTATACTGGCTTCTTTTTGTGGCACAACAGTCTTAGCAATGGGGATAGCCTGATAAGCCTTGATAAGGGGGGTGTCTTTTTGTTATATACATGCATAAGTACCATCCATCTTCGCTGGCATGAGCACTTTGCATGTGGAACAAGCACAGAGTTATCTAAGAGATACTGATATCCCTTAGATAGATCATCTTGTCCATCCGATTACTCAGCACATCATCTACAGTAAATGCCCTCGGTAAGTATATACATGGGACACAGATATCTTCACACTTTGTGCCCATTCCCAGAGATCCATACACAGACTTCTCCCCCCAGACCTCCTCGTCACCAATCTTCCAATTCTGCTCTTTCCATGTCCTTGAACTTCCAAAAGTTTTACCCACCTGGAAGATTCACCATCACCACTATTTTTAGGGCTACCCCTGAGTAGGTCTGTAAGTAGTGGCCAGTACTTCTGGCCAGAACTTCTGGTTCCAGAACACCCTGGAGACCTGTGTATAAACTGATCTGTCATTGCCATCAGAAACTTCTCATGAGCCATAGACATGCTTTCAAGGAGAAGAAGTAAATGTCATGGGCACCTAGGCCATCTACTTATCCACGTTACTTGTGTCATTCAGACCACAGAGGCTTTCTGATTTTCTATTTGTACTCCAAGTGGGATATTCAAAGCTTTTCATTTGTTCTTTTCTTTGTGAATATTCTGCAGGGTTTTCAGAGGTAGCCAGCTCACACCATAAGTTTTGCAATCATTATTGTCACTGAAGATTCATGGCTCCTGATCTGAAAACATAATGTCCTTCATGCATATTACTCACCATCCCATGCCACAACGGGTGATGATTTAAGTAATCGTGAGGCCACTGCAAACCACGATAACCTTTGCCCCTCCCCATGCCACAAGACAGTGTGCTTATGTGTGCTAAATGAACATGTGAGCAACCTAACCTCAGAATCCCATTTTGAGGGGTATTTCTTTGGGCTACTTCCAGTACCATATACTATAAGTGTTCCATCAGGAAACAAATGATTCCTTGATACAGGAGATTAGGAGAGTCTAATGATGGCATTAGTGATAAATGTGTGGCTGGGATAGTAAAGAACTCTGGGGTTGACAAATGAGGAAGCTGCTGCACTCCTGGGTCTGAGGAGAATGAGAGAGTTGGAGGGGTTCCCAGAACCTAGTAGATCTCTAGCTGTGGGGGGTCAGCCTGCTTTGGTAGAAGAGCATAGCCATTGCCAACCTGAGGTCTTGCAGGGAGGGAGCTGGGGAAATAAATACCCTGACCACACTCCCATACTGCCTTCCAATTCCCTCCCTTGCTTGCCATTGGTCAAGCCCAACCCAAAGTCAGAGGGCATGGAAGGCTGGTGATGCAGTACACAGATGTCAGCCTGCAGGGTCACAGAGCAGGTGGGTAGGATGGCAGGTGTGTCTGGAGGGCAGAGACTGTTCAACACACTTCTAGTACCGTAGACTGGTTTGTCCTCCCAAGAAGTAGAAATGGGGTTCCCCTAAAGGGAAGGAGCTCCATTTCTATTGCCGTCTCTGTTGGGCCTTCAGTTTCCTCATCTGTTAAAGGAAACACTGGATTAGATTTTCTGCTTTCCAGGCTCTCTTAGAACCAGTGAGTATATGGGCCTAGGTAGGAGTATACTAAGAATAGAGGTGGACTGTAATTTTTGCTCAAAGATTAAGATGTGTGGTTGCCACAGTCACACATTTTAATGGAAAAGATTTATTATTTTTTTAAAAATATGTTATGAGATAGAATACAATGTTCTAATGGATTATCGAAATAAAACGAAGTTAGAGTGGGGTAGTTTAAGTATCAGCCCCATTCCCTCCTAGGGAAATGTGTTGCTGTTATCTGCTATTAGGCCGGTTTTGGTGGAGAAGTTTGAGAGGTGCTAGATGATTCCTAGGATCTCCTCCATATCTGATAACCAGAGATTCTTAGATTCAAACTTCTCCTGGCCCTAGAGTTCCATTCCCTAAGAGTCTGAATTCATTTTTCAAGTGGTCCCAAATACAAAGGCTCACTTAGAAATATATGAAGCTCCCTCAAACGTGTGTCTGAGTTTGAGTCCACCTGACTCAACTCCAAGCACTACCCAGAAATACCTTAGAGGAATGCAGTGTTGCCCTTTGGTTGACTTTCTAGCCATGAGCTGCTCCCTGGAGGGCTGCTGGTGTTATGGAGAACCAAGAGCTAGTTAGAAAGGTATAAAGCGAGAAGGACAAGAAGACCCTGGCATCTGGGGGTGTCAGAGCAGAATCAGAAAAGGGCACAATTAGATGAAAGTGGGAACAGAGAAGCTTGACAGCTGGTCATGGGGGTGTGGAAAGAACTATGGAGGTGGTGGGGTTTATTTTAGGATTTGTACTGAATTTTGTTATTGTTTCAACAGGGCAAAAGGAAATAGACCTAAATCCATCCAGCTTACCATTATTTATTGGCTCTGTATCAGGCACTGTGCAAGAATAAACGAAAGCACCGGGATCAAGATGAGTCCTTCAACTTGCAGGCACTTACATTCTAGTGGGGGAGAAAATAAGGCAGAAAGAAGCAGATTGATTTAGCAATTCTAATACTGATAAGCAGCATTAATAAACAATGCTATGGGATAGGCAAGGGTTCTTGAACTTTCCCTGTAAAGGCCACATTTTCAGCTTTGTGGCCATCTCTCTTGCTGCTCCTCATACATGGAACTCAACGCTGCTGTTATAGCACAAAAGGAACCATAGAAAATGTGTAAATAAATTAGAATAGATTTGACCCATAGAAAATAATTTGCCAACCTCTGAGACAGAGTTAAGCTGGCTAAGAGTGGGACAGATGTCAAGCAAGGCACCTTAGGGACCTGAATGATGAGAAGAGGCCAGTCATGGGTTACCTGAGCATCTCAGGTAGGACAATAAACACTTGCAGAAGCCCTGGGGTGAAGGGATTCAGCACATTCCAGGGTCAGAAAGAAGACAGACATCTAGAGTATATTAAATAAAAAATGAAAGAAGAATGAGGTGATAGCACTGAGGTAGGATGCCACTGAGTCTGGAGTTTTTCCAAAATATGACAAGAAATCACTGGAGGGTTTTAATCAAAGTGATGACCAGAGAGGCTGGGTTCTTGTCAGAATGACAAAAGAAAATAGCAATTTTCCATTTACAGAGCACCTAGCTAGTGCTTGACACATGGAAGTACCTAATATATGTTCTTGTGTATTGGCTGATAAAGCATCGAGCTTCCTAGGGGTCATCAAACCCTGTAATAGAAGGGCCTCTAGAAGATATCTAGTTCACCTCCCCTATTTTATAGATAAGTAAATTGAAACCCAGAGTGCTTTGCCCACCATAAGTCATCAGATTGGGACTGGAACTCTAAGGAGAGAATTGCAGCAGAGAAGCGTGCTCCGATGACAAAGCATTTGTTGTGTGAAGAACAGGATGATTTTGGATGTAGGATGATGATGTCATGGCTACATTAATATTGGGTCCAGCCCCACGTGAACTCAAGGTGAGAGTTCTAGGAAAAGACAAGCTGTGAGAAAAATCTGAGTGGAGAAGATTTCCAGGTGTCATGGAGCTGAGCCTTGAGTGCAGAGGAAGCCCTGGATATAAGGGTTATCCTAGTGGTTGCCGGCTGAAGAATCATGGCCATGAGACTCCACTCAGGGGCCGGAGGTGCACAGGAGGAAAATGGCAGGCACCAAATGGAAACGACAAAGGCTTGTTTAGGAGCATATTTGACATACCCCTAAGAATGTTCAGAAATACTTGAGTAACACTTTGAGAAGAGGCAAAGTATGACTTGCAGGTGGGGCCAATGAAATATGATTTATGGCTGTCAACTGCACCCCACCTTTGCCACACGGATTCATGTCCTCTTGGGGAAACACAAGTCATGTTTCAAATTCATGTGAGACTACATAGACTCACATCTCTGCCCATCCAACAAATATATCTGTCATCGCCATAAGTATCTACTACCTCTTCCAAAATATTGGTTATTCTTGGAGCTAGTACAAGTAGTATTAATGACCCCAGGTCTGTCCCAACAGCAAACTTTGGCAACCTAACACACTGGTCTGGGCAGGATGGTGAGAGGTGAGAGTCCCACCCTTTCTGTGGAATATAGCTGGGATGGGCAGCAGGAGGGCTATGCTCAGGGTCTTAAAGTCAGAGTTCAAGAGATGAGGCTCCTACTGAAGTAGGGAAGTGGGGTCTCAGCAGGTTGAAACCCTGCTGCCCTGCCAACCAGGACAGCCTTCCTCTCACCCCTGGGCTAGGGCACAACAAAGCTATCTTTCTATTTTTAGAATAGAAAACTGCTATGAACTGTACTTTCCAATTTTCAAGCCCTTGCCTGGGCTCTATTTCTAGTGACCAACTGGAAAAATAACTGTCATTCTGCATGGACATACTTGAAATTTGGCCAGTGGTTTTACAGTCCACTCCCTGGAGAGGGTTAGCAAGATCGAATTGTTTCCAAACAATGACAGGGCTCTGCTGTTAGGAGAATGTCATCCTGCAGTCTGCAGAGAGAGTGTTAACCTCCACAGTGCCAATCCCACTACCTTCCAGCCACAGGGAAATTTGAATTGTATTGTTTCACTCCAAGATTCCGTTACAGACTCGGGGCTTTCTGCTAATGAAGATGATGAAAATTCAGGTCACGTAAACAAGAAAAGTAAAGTTCCCAGAAAAGAATGCTGGCTTTTTTGTGACTTTTTCCCAATGGGTTCTATTTCCAACAGGAATTATTAGCCATGATAGAAGAGGGGTTTGCTCCTTTACAGTGAACAAAACTGGGCATGAAACCTGCTGAATGGACCTGAATGCCTCTGACTAGATAGGAACTAAACCTGCACTGGGAAAATGTGGGACAAAGAAACGGAAACCAACGTCAGGGGGAGCATTAGGAGATGGGTGTTCATGGTAGGACTGGTGACACCAAAGCAGTTAAGGGCATCAGTGTCATTAGCCTGATAGGATAATTTCGTACCTGGGATTATTCAAATGATTTTGAAGATGCCTCCACTCCTAGGAGATGGAAACTGTACTCTCTTTCTGAGGATGACTCATCTCTTTAACCTCAGGTACATTCCATGAAAATGGGCAATGTCTCTAGAGGGCCTAGGGCCTGGCTTTTCAAACTGTAGTGCATGTGCCCCTGGAATTACACAGATTATGAAAGATACACAAAGCTTAGAAAAACAGGGTGTATGTTTCCAAAACATTCACTTTACTTGCAGATAGGTGGTTTAAAAAGAATGCTAAGATATATAATGTTTATGGCCACTAAGTATGTATCAAAATTCTTTTCAGTATTGGGAAAATGTCCTACATTGTGAGCCCTGCCTCAATAAAGTAGAAACTGGAATTTACTATTCCATCATCCCTTGTAGTTGGGTTATAGGCTGGGTCTTAGGTTGTGCCATGCAGACACAACAGCAAAAAACTTCAATTTGGTCAAAAGCAATATGAGGAAGGGGCCTTGAGGAATCTGTTTGGGCAGCACTGTGACAGAGCCACACGCAGCAGCGGCAGAGCCTCTGTATCCAGTCCCCAGTGGAATCAGAGCAAGCACCTCTGTCTGGGGCAGGCTGGGGTGTTTGAGTCCAAGGCCAACAGCACTGAACATTTGCTGTGGCAGCCTCTGGGGACTGGCTTGATCATGTTTCCAGTATGTGGGGAGCTCAATGCTCTAGATTTCCTGGATGATCCACAGTTGCCCTTACAGTCTTCTTTTGCCTGAGCTACCTAGAATGGACTCCATTGTTTTCAACCAAGAATTAACTGTAAATGACTCACATGAACATAGCATGGAATCAAATTCAAGATTCACAGGCATCTTAAAAATAAACATAAAATGTCAATGGAATGTCACACTTGTGTTGGGCACTTTGGGCTAAACTTTTTACATATTTTTTGCTTGTTAGGGACATATTTGGTGGAAACATGTGAACAATTCTGGCCTGAGGTATAGGCATAGGGAAAAAAAAAAGGAGAAACAGGAAGTAGGTAGGACCAAGGGAAAAATTACAGAGAAAAAGACAAAAAAGCAAATGAAATATTTCTGAACATAACTGCCTGCCTTAAAAAGTCCAAAGCATACATTATTCCATGTGATCCTCGTGTCAACCTTGTTACTGTTCCCATTTTGCAGATGTGGAATCTGAGTCTACACAGAGAGACTGTGGGACTTGCAGGAGAATATGTAGGTGGAAGGCAGCAGAGGCCAGTATTGAAGCTGAGCCACTGCCGTCATTTCCAATTCTTTTCCCACTGTCGCACAACTGGGGAGGCGCTGTGTTTTCTGGTCCTGTTTTTCCAAAGAATAAAGGAAACAAGCTCAGAGAGCAAGAACCAAAGTGTTTCTTTCCTGCTTCCCTATCCAGTGTAACTTCTTTCTAAAACTTGGCCCTACTACTCTGTCCAGGTCAGTCTGACAGAGGTGGCTCTGCTTGTGTCTTATGGGGTCACATATTGAAATCCTCCTCCCCTGAACAGCAGGCCTCAATGTCTGCAGCAAAGCGTAAACGATATCTACGTCTTTGGCCATACGCAGCTCCCAGGGTGCTGTTGGCTTTGGCTGGAGCAGCCTACTCCCTCCTCCCTAACCGTCCCTCTCATTATACAGTGTCACAGTGGCCTGGGTCTCACACACACTGGGCTTTGTCTGGAGTAACACATGCCAGAGGGGTCTGGAAACGTGAGCTGGGCTGCTGAGAAAACAGCATGACTTTTTAAAAAAAATTCTAATTTTTATTTTAGGTTTTAGGGTACATGTGCAGGACGTGCAGGATTTTGACATAGGGAAATGTGTGCCACGTGGTTTGCTGCACCCATCAACCCATCACCTAGTATTAAGCCCAGCATGCATTAGCTATTTTTCCTAATGCTCTCCCTCCCTCAACCCACCACCTGACAGGCCCCAGTGTGTGTTGTTCCCCTCCCTGTACATGTGTTCTCATTGTTCAGCTCCCACTTATAAGTAAGAATATGCAGTATTTGGTTTTCTGTTCCTGCATTAGTTTGCTGAGGATAATTGCTTCTAGCTCCATCCATGTACCTGCAAAAGACTAGATCATATTACTTTTTATGGCTGCATAGTACTCTATGGTGTATATGTACCACATTTTCTTTATGGAGTCTATCATCGATGGCATTTGCGTTGATTCCATATCTTTGCTTTTATTAATAGTGATGCTATGAACGTATGCATGCATATATCTTTGTAATAGAATGATTTCTATTCCTTTGAGTATACACCCAGTAACAAGGTTGCAGAGAAAAAAGGAACGCTTTTAGATTTTTGGCAGGAATGTAAATTAGTTCAACCACTGTGAAAGATGGTGTGGCAATTCCTCAAAGATCCAGAACCAGAAATACCACTTATCATCACATGATAAATGGTATTGGAAGCCAGTGTACCAACACATGGCCTGTGCTCACCAGGGCAGCTTGAGGCCAGGTTGGGGGAAAGAGAAGAGGAGAGACTCAGCCCTCCTCAGGGTCTGCACCCAGAGCTTCTGGCCAAGGGGCATCAAAGCCCAACTGTCACAGTGTGTTCTGACCACTATAACAAAACACCAGCAACTGGGTGGCTTATACAACAGAAATGTATTTCTCACGGTTCTGGAGGCTGGGAAGTCCAAGATCACGGCACCAGCAGATTTGGTGTCTGGTGAGAGCCCACTTGCTGGTTCATGGACAGTCGACTTTTTGCTGTGTCCTCACAGGGCTGAAAGGATGAGGAGACTCTCTGGGCCCTCTTTTATAAGGACACTAATCCTTTGATAAGGGCTCTACCTGCATGGCCTAATCATCTCTTCCAAAAGGCCCCACTGCTAGTACCATCATGCAGTGGTTAGCATTTCAACTTATGAATTTTGGGGGGACATAAACATTCAGAGGTACCAAGGCTGTTTGTAAGTAGAAAGAGAAGGTGGAAAGAAGATGAGGTGAGTGATGACTCGAGTGTCCCTAACTCTACTGCTCATAATTATGGCGACCATTCATTGAGTACTCAACCACATGCCAGACTTTCTGTTGGGCACTTTACACACTTATTCAATCTTCAACAGAACCTGGAGACAAGCATTATTATTATCCCTGAGGGTTTCAGATGAAGATCCTGACACTTATGGCATTTGCCCAAAGTCACACGAGTAAAGAAAGACAGAGCAGAGATTTGAGAACAGCTCTTGCAGATGACAAAAGCTATATTAGATTAAGTTATCAGCTTTTGAGTTCTTGTTGGCTCACAAAACAAATAGACCTTCTAGAACAGGGTAGTAGAGTGAATTGAAAATCTTTTGTCTCCCCACAATTGTGTGAGTATTGAGCATCTAAATCCAGGTGTAACTTCTTAGCGAGACTACTGAAGAGTCAGCCACAAGTTACTAAATATGCTTTGAGAGTTCTACCCATCACTCTGTAGTTCCTGTAGGCTCCCAAGCTGTCAACAGATTAACCACATTCATACCAGACAAACCTGGCTGGTTGGATTTTATTTCATTGTCCATACAGCACCAAGTCAACATGGGCTGCTACTATTTCAGTGCTTATTTTCAAGGCTGGGTTATGGTCTCCCACATCCTCAAATCCTTTATCACTCTGTGGGTGGAAGGGGGAGTACTTTTTGTCATTGTACATAGATTTTTTTTCTCCACATTCCGCCCTACCCACCTCGTCCTAAGGATCATCTTTCTGACTTACAGGGGAGAAGTGGAAGTAGATACAGAGAAAATATCACACTCTTTTGTTTGTCAAAAAAGAAGAGTGCCAACTTGGAACCTCCTCTCTCAAGATCAGTTCATCCCTTTGTCCCTCAGCCTCAGAAGAGGAAGTAGGAGAGGGATATTTCATATAACATATGCAAATGGCCAAGTTCATAGGTCTCAAACTACATGCTATTTATGGAGCCAGACAGAAATCCAGAACACCAGGGTTACAAGTATGTGGCCAAAGCAGACATTGCTAATCAATCACGACACTCCCCTGCACCAGGATGTGGCTCTCAAAGGTTCCTGGAGAGACTGCTGTAAGCAGTCATTACCAGTCAATCAGAGAATGCAAGAGAAAAAGTATACTTTAATGTGAACCAGTCTTTGGGCTTCTTATGGATAGGAACCTTACCTTATGAAAACATTTGCTCCCCCTCATCATAACCTTACATAATGTAATCAGGATAGCCTTAAATGTTTGTTGAATGCATAAATGAATGAAATAATAAATTAGTGTAGCTATTTAGACAGATGTAACTCAGTCTTTTACTTCTGGGCACCACTGTCTCCTCCTGGGCAGTGGCCTTTGACTAAGGCTGAAATCTTCTGGTTGTGAACTTGTAGTTTGTTCACAGAGATCCTCTCTTGCTGCAATAGCTTTTGTTTTTATTTTTATTTTTTTGAGATGGGGTCTTGCTCTGTCACCCAAACTGGAGTACAGTGGCGTAATCATAGCTCACTGTAGCTTCCAACCTCTGGGCTCAAGCAATCCTTCCACCTCAACCTCTCAAGTCGCTGGGACTACAGGTGTGTGCCACCACACCTGGCTATTACTATTATTGTTATTATTATTATTATTGTAGAGATGGGAACTCACTATGTTGCCTAGGCTGGTCTCAAGCTCCTGGCCTCAAGCAATCTTCCCACCTCAGCCTTCCAAATTGCTGGGATTATGGGTGTGAACCAGTGTACCCAGTCTGCTGCAATTGCATTACATTATTTTTACACTAATCTTAACGCTGTGGATCTTGTATACTAGTGTTCCACAGAGCTGTTAGTGAAATAATCCTTTCTACCTATACCTCCCTGTACCTTCAACTGTAAGAGTCAGACAAGAATCCATTGAGCCTAAGCCAGAGGGCCCACTAGAATGACAGACACTGGGGTGGATTTTCTCAGTCCCTCGATGACTAAGTCTTTGTTCCCCAGCCAACCTTCTCTCCTTGAGTTGTTCTTGCCTTGGGATGAGATCTCTTCCTGGAGGCACCACATGCAAATAGCCGTCTAACATGCAAATAGCCGTCTAACAGACCTGCCCCATCAGTTTCTCAGAACTTCCTAGTCAGACTGAATTCCAACAGTGAACAGAGTTTAAACCCAATCTATCACTCCTCCCTCTTTACCCTTACATGAGGGAGATGATTTTTATTGGTTATTGCTAAATAACAAACCACTGCAAAATTTAGTGACTTAAAAAAACAACAACCATTCCTTATTTCTTGTAATTCCACAGGTCAGCTGGGTGATTCTGCTGATCTTGGCTGTACTCACCTTGTGCTGTGGTCAATTTGTGAAGTGACAGAAACAACTGGTCTAGAATGCCCTTGGCTGAATGTGGCTCTCTTCCCCTGTGCCTCTGACTTCCTTCCAGCAGACTATCCTGGGCATGGTCTCATGATGAGGGCAGGGCTTAAGGAGGGCAAGCAGAAATGAACATGTGTTTTTCAAGCTTCTGTTGGGGGTTAAGGCAAGTTACATGACTAAACCAAGAATCAATGTGGGAGGGTACTACCAAACGGGTGGCCTCAGGGGAAAATGAAAAACTGGGGCTGTTAATGCAATCAACTTACCACACCATGAAAGGGAATGTAACTTCATCAGCTCGAAACATTTGACGTAGATCCAGTTCCTCTTTTATGATGAGGAAAGTTTCAAGCCAGTGACAATCATGCTTCAGATGAATGTCTCAAAATCAAAGGTCTCAGTTGAATCTCTCTGGTAGTGGGCCAGCTTCAGCTTTGGTCAGTCTGCCAGGCATCCCTCTAGAGCCTCAGCAGCTAAAACAAGAATGAAGAACTTTCCTGGATATCCCAAGTTGCCATTAAGGTCCTCAGTCACTTCCTGTCTGTGTCTTAAAAGTACTTCCTTTGTATCCACAGTGACACAGAAAGCTGACCTCTCATTGTTCCCAGACTCTTAGCTCTGGTACCAAACTTGGCCAGCTCAATCTGGACACCCCTCCACTTGCTTAGAAATCCACAGCAGCTGTCAGCATCTGGTAGTTTGGATGCTGTGGGTATCAAGCATGGGAGTGACAATTCATTTTGGTGCTTCCAAAAGCTTACTTCCTATCTGGTTCCAGCCGCAAGTCTTCAGCCAATGCAAGTTCTCTGCCTCAACCTCAACGGGGAAAGCATTCAGAAAACCCAGATGATTTTGTCTTTCTAAATGCTTCGTTATTCCCCTCACTCCCCTATGGAACAGCTGAGTCTTACTGGACATTTGATCATTCTCATGGGATTGGCTTGATGGCCCTGCTAGCCTGATTGTCTGTAGCAAGATTGCAAACTGGCAATCACCTTTTGGGAATCATTTCAATTGGAGAAATCAGAAAAACGTAGTTCTTTGTAGATTTCCACTTTTGGGTAGAATCCTTGGTTCAAGGACAGACAGTAGGATTTTTAAATCTCCTGTTTCTCAGGTGGGCAGAACCAATTCTAGTTGCCTTTCCCACTAAAGGGAAAAGATGTCGACTCACATGTCTTCACACAACACTCCAGGTAATTACTAATGGATCAAAATTAGCAAATTAAATGAAAACTATTTACCATCTTGGGTCTGACTGGACCAAAGATTCTAAGGTAGAAATGAATCAACCAAGTTGTTATGGGTTGAATTGTGTCTCTCCAAAATTCATATGTTGAAGTCCTACTGCCAATACATCAGAATGTGGCCTTATTTGGAAATAGGGTCTTTGCAAGTGTGATTAGTTAAGATGAGTGTATAGTGATGTAAGGTGGGTCTGTAGTCTAATATGATTGGTATCCTTATAAAAAGGGGGAAAGCTGGATACAGACACACTGAGGAGAACACCATGTGAACATGAAGACTGGGCTCTATGAGCCAAGGAATGTAAAAAATCTCCAGCAAACCAGAAGCCAGGGAAGAGGCATGGAACAGATTCTCCCTCACAGCCCTCAGAAGGAACGAACCTGCAGATACCTAGATCTCCAATTTCCAGACTCCAGAACCGTGAGACCATAAATTTCTGTTGTTAGGTCACTCCATTTGCTGTGCTTTCTATGGCAGCCCTAGAAAACTAATACACAGGTCAAAGGGAAGCTTGCCTATCGGGTGCAGATTATTTCTAGGAGGCTCAAAAAGTCAGGCAATTCTAACAGAAAAGGCAACTTGAAGATCAGATAGGCAAGTTTTCTCCCCCTCAGCCACACATCCATTTTATAAATAAAGAAACCAAAGCCCAGAGAATTTGTTGCCTTTGATTAAAGTCACTGGGTCAGCTGAAATCAGAGCTGAGACTTAACTGACTTTTGACTGTCACTTCCCCAGTGCCAAGTTCCATACACACTTCAGTCATTTGCTTACATATCTTTTCCTGTTATGATGCCCTGAGAGCAGGGACCATAGTCCTGGAATCCAGCATGGTGCCTCTCCTATAGCAAGCCCTAAATAATATTTGTTAATAATACTTAATATTTCCAGCACCTACCACAAGGGTAATCTTTATGCTGACCCAAGAAACGGTCCTTCTCCAAAAGTAACTTCTATAACAGAGAGAGAACAGAAAGCAAGACACTATGTGTCAGGCTGCAGACAGCAATTCCCAGTGGACCTCAAGTAATCAAGCCCTGTGCAGTCAGCCTGGGCCAAGTGGCCTCTTCTGCTGACAAGATGGTGCTCAGAGAGGAGTAAGCCACTAAGCAAGGCCTGCCAGCATCCCTCCAGCTGTTGGCCATCTCCTTCAGCAGCTACAAGTTTATGTCTCTTCCACAACTGAGGGTCTTAGATGCCTTTTAAGGGCAGGAACCTTCTAATTTATCTATATATTTTCCGTATTTTCTGGGGCCCAGAGTTTGGCTCACATCATGGCAGATGTCCAGTGAATGTGTGTTGGCTTGGGCCAACCTCCTATGCAGTCGCCTAGCTGCTGAGCAAAAAGAAAGGAAAATTTGCCAGTTGTTAACTTGCTAAAAATATACCTTTGAGGGGGAATCTCATGCCTTGTTATTTGTAATTCTTCCTTCGAAAGTGTGAACAGTGTTGAAAAGAAATCATCATCAAAATGATACTTTTCAACATGTAAAATGCCTGTCGGAGTTTAGAGAACAAAGCTTCATTCAGTCCTGTCTCCGCAGGAAAGTCCTTCATAAGGCATGCTCATGGTGTAAATTTTACGTTGTGCTTGATTTTCCACAATAAACAAGTGCTTTTAAGAGCTAAGGTGTGAAACCCATTTTATAGAGATAACAAGTTACAAAGATCATGATTAAATCAAATATATTTATGAGGTGATTTTCCACTGAGATCAAAATCAATTTTTTGTGTTTTTATGGTTGAAACGGATTCTGAGGAACAGAATGCAATTTTTTAAAAATTGAACTGATAGGAAATCAGAATTGGCTTCATTCATGACAGTTGTGCAAGATTTGCTTAGATTGGAAGGAGGGAGTCACTAGAGGCCACTTGGTCCAGGACCAAAGCTGGCTACATAATTGTGGGACCTAAAGTGAAAATGAGGCTTAGCCATGGCAGATAATTCTCTCCTTCCCACAGCCTGCCTATCCTCAGCCTACAGTGCGCCTACCAAGGGACTGCAACCTCCACATGGAAACACACCTGTTACACGGATAGGAGTGGGTGAGAAGGCCCCATCCAGTAGCCTTCCAAATGTACCACTGTGCCAGCCCAGGATAGGGACAGCACTGCCATGCTCTTTCCCAAGATGCCACGGTGCCCATGCCCAGAGGAACGTCTCCGACAACTGCTCCCAGGTCCCTGCAGCAGGCAGAGGGTGTGGGCAGAATGTTGCCTCCCCTGTCTGCCATCCTGACCTAGCAGCCACCCTGAGGGAAGGGTAGCAGCTGTCATGGAGCAGAGAGTGGGGAGGAGGTAGGGTGGAGTCTGGGATGCTAAAGGCCCAAACAGAGGGCGGTAGGAGGCAGGACCATGAGTGAGCTCCCTTGTCCCATGAGACTCCTCTTACAAAACACACATTGAAAGATAAATTAAGAACTATGCATTAAACCCCAAGCAAGGCCTTCTGAGTAGGGGTCCCTGTGCAACTGCACTGGTTACCTACCCATGAATCTTGCCCTGCCTGGGAAACCTGCATTGGTGCTCAGTTTTTCACGTGGGCTTCAATATATGTGTTAGTCACATGCTGAGTGTGTAATGATTGGTTCGGTGGTACATAAGAACTTAGCTAAAAGGACTTTGTAAGATCCTTGGTGGGATGAGGGGGGTCAGAGTTAGGAATGCTTTTATTCTTGTTTCTCTCAAATCACTTAGAAAGGTGCTTTTGACCACAATGCACTAACAAACAACCCATGAATCACACAAGTCACAAACTGAGATGCTGAGAGATAAAATATTCTGCTACACATATGTTGAGTTGAACCCCAGTTTTAATTGCTGCAGTATAGACTTTCTGACCAAGAAGCTTTGAGCATCTCTGGTAGAAGGGGTAACTTCAAGGGGCAACATGGGAGAGGAGAACAAGAGGGAGGTTTCTGAGAAAGATGTTTGCTGGCTCAGAACCTCAGCTCACATCACTAATACATATGCATCATAAAGCAATTTAGATTCTTCAGGGAGGATTAGGTAATGATGTACACTTGGAAATTATAAGAAAAAATGGAGCCACGCCTTAAATGCTGTGGTTAAAGGCTAGAAACCACAATCTCTCAGCCCCTTACTATGGAGACTTCTTGAATAACACAATCCTCTCCTGACTCCATGAATAATTGCCTGGAAGAGGGAGCAGGAGATGAGTCCTTTCCATTGAGTACAGTTCAAATACCCATCCAGTGTACTCACTGGCTCCCTGCTGTTTGAAATCCTCATGCCAAACGGCTGCTGGGAGAAGTCACGAAGCCATGGATGGAAATAGCCCTGCCCACTGGGAGAAAGAGGATCTCGGAAGGCTCTCTTCTCATCCTCTTACAAATACCAATGAAGCATTTTTGCATGTCTGCCAGTTGCTACGGAGACCGAGTGAAGAACACATGTAAACATTCAGCATGCGTGAGACACACTGAGGTCCGCCAGTGCAAATGTGGTTCCTCTTCTCCTTAGCTTGCCCCCTTTCTGGCTTAGAGCTGCAGCTTGCAGCCACATCAGTAAGCCCTGTGGTTTCAGGGCTCAGGCAGCAGTGGCTCATTTTTAAGAAACTCATTTACCATGAGCCACTGGGAAATACCCTATATTTAGGGTCATGAGACTTGAATTTGAAACACTCTCCTGCTAGTTCTTTAGTGGTATAAAGTCACTTCACCTTCCTGAGCCTCCACCTTCTTATCTGTAAAATATAGGTAAGGAAGAGAAGCAACTCATATGGGAAGGAGAGTGAGAACAGACACAACAGTCTTTGTAAAGATGAAAGCACTCGGCATGTTTGGGAGTGCTATTATGTAATTACTGTATACTCCCAAAGGCTTGTCAAACTGTGGCTGGATTTTGACACTGGCGTGTGGAAACGGGCCTGCTCACCTTCAGAGTTAGCAGTTAGACCCACTGCTCCCTCTTAAGGTTTGGTGTGGATGCCTCCACCCTACAGAGAGGTTAGAGGAGGAACCCCACCCTTGGGGTTTGCTGCTGGCATCTCTCCCCCCCCAATTTCTCAGGGCCTCTAGGCCATCAGAGGCCCCATCTCACAGTCTTGCATCCAAATGAGAGCAGAACTGCTCAGCCGCCAATCTCTTCTGACCTGTGAAAACACTCAGGTGTTTTCTTATTACATAAATGCACTCTCAAGGTGAAGAAGGCAGCAGATCCAGCAGCAGGAACCTCCCTCAAGAGGCGCAGAGGACCAGGGAGTGTATGTGGGCAAGCCTTGGTGTGCATTCCAGAGGCAGTCCCTCTCCAGCTCCCTGTGTGGTTTCTTTTGGGGTGTGGGAGGAGGGGCGGAGCCAAGGATTGGGTGTGGTCCTCGCTGGCTGACTGGCTGCCACCCACCGTTGGAGAGGTCTCAGAAGGTTCCTCCCTATCTCCGTGGTAACCCGCCACAGTGCTGTGGCGAAAAGAGGAAACTGCAGAGTTGGCTCCTTCCACCAAGACCGGTTTCCGAGTTCTAGATTTCTGCTTGTGGTTTGCCAGTCATTCTGTCAGACCTAACAGCAACTCCAGATTGCGGCCGTCAGAAGCCGTGGCCTCGCACGGCTTTCGTGGGCGACACCATCAGTCCACCACGGCAGGCTGGACACATGGAGCCTGCTACTCTCCCCTGCCCAGCCCAGCCCCTGATCCACTGCTGAGGAGCAGAACTCACCATGTAGGAATGTGAGCAGCCGGGATGGGCGGGAGGTGAAGGATGAACTGGGAGCAGAGGCCAAAGAGCCCAGCCAGGTCAAGAATTCCCCCCAGTTCTCTTCCCTTGACACTCCACGCCCTAAATCACACATCTGGAAGGAAAAATGAATCCCATATATATTTCAGAATTTCCATGAAGTGAGAAAGAAGCACTATAGCATCTTGCAGGGTTTTTTTGCTTTGTTTTTATTTTTATTTTTGTTCTTTTTTTTGGATGGATTCTGGCTCTGTCACCCAGGCTGAAGTGCAGTGGTGCGATATCAGTTCACTGCAACCTTCACCTCCCAGGTTCAAGTGATTCTCCTGCCTCAGCCTCCCTAGTAGCTAGGATCACAGGTGTGCACCACCACACCTGGCTAATTTTTGTGTTTCTAGTAGAGACAGGGTTTCACCATGTTGGCCAGGCTGGTCTCGAACTCCTGACCTCAAGCGATCCACCTGCCTTGGCCTCCAAGCATCTTGCAGTTTTGTGTCTGTTGTGTTTGTGTTGCTTTGCCAGGAAAAGGAAGGGGTGAAAAGGGAGCCTTGAGGGAGAGAAGACATGATATTGACCATAACAGGTAGGAGGGGCTGGTGGTAGCTGGGAACCTTCATTTGTTTAATTAGTCAATATGGTGTGAGTATCCACTAAGTACCCAGCTCTGCTTTAAAGGTTGAGGGGGACAGCAATGAAGACAACAGGCAGAAGCTCCTGACCTCATGGAGCCTCCATTCTAGTGGCAGAGGCAGGCAAAAAAATCACATATTTATTTAAACAACCAAAATACAAGTAAGTAGACGATATTGTGCCCACACACATACACATGAAGCAGAACAAGAGACAGAGTGAGGGGCTATCCAAGACAGGATAGCCTGGGGAGCCCCCACAGTAAAGGTGGCATCTGGGTCAAGTCTTGACAGAAGAGGATGTGGGCTGTCACAGTGACTGGGGAAAGAACATTCCGAGACCAATCAGGAGGGCACTGAGGCTGAAGCAGTAAGTGAGAGGGTGGGAAGCGGTGAGGCTGGAGTGTGAAGTGCCAGGGCAGGGAGGGCCATGAGGGCCACTGGGCTTTTCCTCTGAGTTAATTGAGGAGCCATGGGAGGTTCTTAAGAGAATGAACATGATTTGACGTCTCTCTGAAGGTCACTTTGGCTGCTGCATGGAGAATAGATTGGGATGGGGGGTGCTGCTGAATCTCTGAAGTCGGATCTCACCGTCAAAAGAAGAATTGGAGCTGGGCACAATGGCTCACATGCCAGCTCTTTGGGAGGCCAAGGTGGGAGGGTCGCTTAAGCTCAGGAGTTTGAGACCAGCTTGGGCAACATAGTAAGACCTCATCTCTACTAAAATTAAAAAGAAAATTAGCCGGGCATGGTGGCACATGCCTATAGTCCTAGCTAGTCAGGAAGCTGAGGTGGGAGGATCACTTGATCCTGGGAGGTTGAGGCTGCAGTGAGTCCTGATGGTGCCACCACACTCCAACCTGGGTGACAGAGCTAGACCCTGTCTCCAAAAAATAAAGAATGGGGAAGAGGGGGAGGAATGGGAACTGGAAAGTTTTAGAGAGGTTGAAGACCAGAGTACCACAAAACTTTCTCTTCTGTAATCAGAAGGACCGATAGAAACTGGAAATACTTTAGGTGTATTCAGTGTTGATTAATGGTGTCCACACACCCCCTAACATCATCTTGGTTATCGTCAGCGGTTCATTTCCCACCACTTGGAAAATGTGATCTAGAGAAAAGCCAAACGTTCACCACACAGACAGGCTATAATTTTGTCTGCTCACGGAGGTTCTCTTCAGGTGGCTGCTACTCAGATATGACTTAAGAGACCCTAAGCTTGACCCTCCTTAGCTATATAGCTTGGACTAAAATTCAAAACGTAAACTGTTTTATTCAAATGCAGTGGGGTCACTGATTCACACACTCTCAACTGTGCAAAAATATGCAGCTTCTTTGTTTTCTATAAGTGATCAAATCTTCCCTGTGCACCCTTAACCTTGTGGAGTAAAGAGGAAAAGACTGGACTTACACAGTCAGTCAGGGTATCTTGGTCTCTTCCAGCATCTTTAATTTCCCCAATGTCAGCACCTGAGTCTGTGGTTGGGGGAGTGGCATTACTATGTGACTTTGCAGGTGGGAATCAGTATGGTGACCTCTGGGTCCATTTAGGTTCTATGCTAGTTCCCCTAAGGTGATCCTGGCTTAGGTCCTCCATTGGTATGCAATGGCATTCATAGCTGTGGAACACTGACAATGTCATTGCCCTTAGAAATCAAAGTTCTTGATCTCAGTGGCTTCCACTTCCCAACCTCAGGGCTCTACATTTTCTGCAATTCCCCTTGAACTACCCTGACCTTTACCAGGGCCTGTAGAAATAGAGGGAAACATCACATTGCTATCTATGAAGGCTCCCCTGTCTGCTAATGCTGCACTATCTCATTCACACCATGTTAGACGTGGAGCCAGGACAAATATGGGGCTTCTCCTAGGTGCTCTCAGACTCCTCCAGGCCATGTGTGGGAAAGTATGTCATTCCCACAGTGTTCTTAGGTTCCTAATACCTTTCTAAATGTGTCTACAGCCTGCTCCCAACAAGGCTTGACCCCAAGGAAGAGCGGAGGCAAGACCCTGATATTTGAAGGTCTTACTCTGACTCTTCCTTCTTTCTCATTCACATTCTCTCTTGGGCAGGAAGGACTGAACTTACCCTTTTATCCCTTTACTTTCTGGTAAGAACTTTCCCTGTAAAAGATCTCTTCTCTTGTTAAAACGGCACCTGTTCTGCCTGCTTCCTCGGGGCCATGATGGTGTGTCAGATGTGCTCTCAGGGAAGTGGCCACGAAGGCAGAATTAGGAAAGCATGAGGTTTCTTGGGTGTCTTAGTTAGTTCTGGCTACTATAACAAAGAATCACAGACTGGGTGGCTGAAACAACAGCAGTCTATTTTTCACAGTTCTCGAGGCTGGAAGTCCAAGATCAGGGTGCCAGCATGGTTGGGTTATGGCCAGGCCCTCTCTGGGTTGCAGATTCCAACTTCTCATTGTATCCTCCCATGGTGGAAAGAGTGAGAGAGCTTTCTTGGGTTCTTTTTTTATAAAGGCACTAATCCCAATTATAAGGGCTGCACATTCATGACCTAATTATCACCCAAAGGCCCCACTTGCTTATACCATCACCATGGAGGTCAAGATTTCCACATATAAATTTAAGGCGACACAATCATTGAATCCACTGCATTGGGGAATGAAGACAAAATGGGGAGGAAACAGGATTGGACTGCAAGAGCCTCAGAGCACACTGCAGATCTGACAGTTTTGGCTAACTTCGTGGGAATTTCCAAAACAAATATTGCTCATTTGAGGAGCCCCATGTTGAAAGAAATGGCCCTTCTCTGGGGGCTGCCCAGGAAGAAGAAGGCCTCAGCTTCAAAGATGAGACAATGGTAAGGTGCTAACAGCTGGAGGCTGTAAACTAATGGCACTTTTTACAGCTGAACAGCAAGTTCTTTCTCAGAGGGCCATCCACATGGGTGCCTCCAATACTGTCATGGGGTTGGAAAGATCACTAGAGAATGACTGGTAGGGAGGAATAATGAAAATCCCATCAGTTTAATATTTTGTAAGTGTTTTTTACATATTGCCCAAGCCTTTAAAGTCATCATTGAGCATAATCTTAGCCCACATCCTCTTCACTGCAGGTGAGGTTTATCCACTGTGACCACAGCATACAGCAAGTTACACAGATTTGACTTCTCCTGAACCTTTCCCAAGAACATCTTCACAGAATATAGTGCTGGGATGATGCCTGAAAACCATGAGCATGGTCCTTATAGAGCCTTCTTTTTATCTCAGAGATTTCTGTAAAACCCCAAAATGTCCATTTTAATTTCATGTTTGGAATCAGAAAGTGCCCAGCAGTTAATCTAAACCCATTTTTACCAAGACAGCATTCTATGTACTGCCTGAGAAATGTCAATGGTTTGTTGATAGCAAATTAACGATGCATATCTCTAGCAAAGAAACCTCCAGTGAGTCAGAAACCAATTACCAAACTGTTCATCCACCAGGTTTCCTTCCTGTGAGTCACTTTACGAAGACTGACTTCTTCTTTCTCTGTTTTCAGTCCTTCTCTGCTTTAATCAATGGCAGTTAAAGCCACGTTATAATTCTTGGAAGTATTGATGTGACCAGTCCTCTCTTGTGGACAAGCCTTCAAATGGAAGTGGTAGAGAGGAGATAAAAGGAGGTGGGAAAGGAATTATGTGGAGAGAAAGAGAAACAAAAAGGATCACAGGTCTAGAAATCTCTTACTGCCCCACAAGTTAAAACGTTGTTTTATTTAGTCATAATTTATCACAAAGGTGGACAGTTTCCCGGGAATTGTGTTGCCAGACAAAACGCAGGATTCTCAGTGAAATTTGAATTTCAAATAATAATTTTAGTATAATAATGTCCAATGCAATATTTCAGGCATACTTACATTAAAATTTTCTCTTTGTTTATCTGAAATTCAAATTTAACTAGGTGTTCTGTATTTTTATTTGCTAAATCTGGCAACCCTACCTGGGAGATATTTTAATTTCCATCACATTCCTTTTGTTGATGAGTGTGATGAGCCACCATTTTGAATAGGAAGTAGAGAGGATAGCGCCATCCTCCTATTGTCTAGCAGAAAAATCCAGGTTATTTGAACTGAAACCCATCAGCCAATCACTGAAACTGGACTTGCTGTCCTTGCTTTGGAATTGTCTATATCTATTATAAGGTGAGCTTGGATTTCACAAGCCTAGTGAGCCTCATTCTTGCCTTAATCCTCCCCATGTTTGTCCAGTCAATAAGAGTGATCTTTTGCTTTGGTTTCTGCCTATACCTGAGATCCTGGACTCTATACTATTCAGGTATGGTCTTGACATCCTACCTAAACCTTGCCATTTCCCTCTTTTCAGTGGTTTCCCTCAGCCCATGACAAACATATCACCTAGAAACACAACACTGACTCCACCCCCCACCATCTTCTAGAACAGGGGGTTGCCAAACATTTTCTGCAAAGGGCCAGATAAAGTATACTTTTGGCTTTGCAAACCCTGCAGTATCTGTCACAACTTCTCATTTCTGCCATTGTAACTTGTGAACAGACATGTGTTTCTGTACAGTTTTTATTTATAAACAAATACAGCTGTGACAGGTCATGGGCTATATTTGGCCCAAAGGCCATAGTTTGTTAACCTTTGTTCTAGAAGATCCTGGGATCTCTTCTTTCCAAAAAGGTTCCACTTAGATATAGATGCTGGCCTACTAGCTCAAGAAGCCATACGTTGTTTACTTAATGTGATGTTGATGTCCTCTCCATGCCTCTATCAGGAGCCAGTCCTATTTTACAGTCTTGGTACCCTCATCTTGGGGTTGGCAGTTCCCAGTTTTCTTCTCTTCCCCTCTACCAGCTTCTGAGGTCCCTGTATGACTTGATGATGACCACACTCAATAAGCCAATTTCTGCTTGTTTCCACACTATAGCTAGGATCCACCACCTCCACAAATGCTACGTTACTTTGAGACTTAGTTGCCAATGCTTTGGACTGGACTCTGTCCCCCTCTTTGTACTTCTACCTGAGAAGTATTCAACTGCCCATCAGTGCTGATGTGATTTCCTTTGCATAATAAGCCCATGAAACTACCCACCAGTGCTGAGAACGGGTTGCCTTATAATAGCTATGGATTTACAGAAAAATCCTTCTCTCTCAAATAATTAAAAATGCCATGCAGAACCAGGCAAAGGCAGCTAGAACATGGCTTCAGGGATACATGTAAAGTGCTTTAGCATGAAGAAAAATCAACATTATAAATTGTACTAATGCTGTTCTTAAAAGTAATTCTATGACCTTAAAACGATCTTGCTATGGTCTGAAAATGCAAAGTAGATTCTATAAACAACTAAATATGTGTATGAATACATCCATTTATTCGCAAGGACAGGACTTTGGAACCTAATGAATGAATTTCAAAAATAAAATTTTAAATTAGAAAAAAACAACAACTTTGAAACCAAGTCCACAAAAACCTATAAAAATAATGTTGATTGACTCTGGCTGCTGTTCTGGGTCAGTGTGACCACTTTGACTACACATCCTTTTATGGGATAAATACTTCTCACAAAAGTTAAGTGCAATTGAAGGTTTTGTAAGCCAAATCCTATTTTAAATACAGACAGCTCATTTTTTAATTTTGGAGATGTCTTTCCCTCATTTTAAACAATGTATTTTTGATTTATTTTCTTACACAACAGATTTTCAATAGCCATTATATCCTAAGTTGGAACTCTCTATACCTCCCTAGGAAGAATCTGTTTTGAATTATCTGAACTCCTTTAAACCAGTCAACTATTATAATTTAATTGTGATGACTTTGGAAGGAATCTAAAACTATCAGATATTTACTTTACTGACATTTTGTGGTTTGATTATAGCTAATTGCATTACACAGGTGATCCACAAATACTGATGAATCGAGGTACAATGCTATGTAATAATTGTGATTGATGGTCAAAACTTCATTAACACACTTTTTAACAGGTATATAATTGTTAAACAATAGACTGCACATATTTAGAGCATACAATCTGATAAATTCTGACATAAGTATAAACTCATGAAATCATCACTACCTTCAAGATAATGCACATATCCATATGCCCTAAAAGTTTTCCTTATGCCCCTTGGTAATCCCTCCCTCTCATCCCTTCCCATCTGTTCCCTACCCCCATCTCCATGTAACCACTGATTTACTGTCACTATAGATTAGTTTACATTTTCTAGAATTTTATATAACTGGAACCCCACACTATATACTCTTTCTCATCTGGCTTCTTTCATTCAGCAAAACTATTTTCATATTCCTCCATATTAACATGTGCATCAATCATTCATTCATTTTTATTGATGAGTAATATTCTGATTTGTTAACTGTTTAAATACAGTTTGTGTATTCATCTGCTGATGGGCTTTTGGGTTGTTTCCAGTTTGGGGCTATTAAAAATAAAGTTGCTATGAACATTCATAAATAGGTATTTATAGGTATGTACGCTTTCATTTATTTTAGGTAAATACCTAGGAATAGAATGACTGGGTCCATATGTTAGATATGTGTTTAACTTTCTAAGACACAGCTGAACTGTTTTCCAAAGTGTTTGTACTACTTTACATTCCCACCAGCCATATATGAGAGTTCCATATATGAGAATCTCAGCTGTCCTACCTCCTCATTAACACTTGATGGGGTCTTTTTAAATTTTTGCCATTCCAATATGTGTGTATATTAGATATTTCTGATACAGTTAGGCTTTGTGTCCCCACCCAAATTTCATCTTGAATTGTAATCCCCTAGGTGTTGAGGGAGAGACTTGGTGGGAAGTGACTGGGTCATGGGGTGGTTTCCCTCATGCTGTTCTCATGATAGTGAGTGAGTGAGTTCTCATGAGATCTGATGGTTTTATAAGACAGTTCCTCTCTTATTCTTCTCTCTCCTGCCACCATGTGAGGAGGTCCAAGCTTGCTTTCCCTTTGCGTTCAGCATGACTGTAAGTTTCCTGAGGCCTCCCCAACCATGCAGAACTGTGAGTCAATTAAACCTCTTTCCTTTATAAATTACCCAGTCTTGGGTATTTCCTTATACCAATGTGAGAACAGACTAACACAATTTCACGTTCTTTCATTATTTAATTTGCATTGCCCTAATGACTAATGGTGTTAAGAACATTTTCATCTGCATATTTGACTTTGATGTCTTCTTTGGTGAAATGTCTGCCCAAATATAAATTTTTTTAATTAGGTGTTTTGTTTTCAGTTTTGAGAATTTGTTATATGTTTTGGATCCAGATAGCATATCCATATAATTTGTAAATACTTTTTCCCAGTCTGTAGCTTGTCTTTTGATCCTCTTAACAAACTTTTCCACAAAAAATAGGTTTTTAAATTGTTGATGTAGTCTAGTTTTTAAATGTTTACTTTAATAGATCATGTTTTTGGAATTCTTTACCTTGTTTTAGATCTCAAATATTTTCTCTCTTTTTTTTAAGTTTTATAGTTTTATGTTTTGCATTTAAATCCATAATCCATTTTCAACTGATTATTGTATAAGCTATGAGACTGAAGTTGAGATTGTTTTTTGTTCTGTTTTTGCTTATAAGTGTCCAACTGTTTCTGCTCTTTGAAAAGACTATCCTTCCTCCATTGTATTGCTTTTGCACCTTTATCAAAAATCAGTTGGTGCATCTGTGTAGGTCTACTTATGGGTTCCGTTTCTTTGATCTGTGTCTGTTTCTCCACCATGCCACACAGTGTTGATTACTGTAGTCAGATAAATAGTCTTGAATTGGAGCAGAATGATTCCTGCCACTTAATTTTCTTTTTAAAATTCATTTTAATTATTTTAGTTATTTTGTCTTTTCATATAAATTTTAAAATACTATTGTCTTTATCTACAACATGTCTTGCAGGGACTTTGATAGGAATTGCATTAAACCTCTATGTCAATTTGAGGACAACAGACGTTTTTACCATGTTGAGTTTTCCGATGCATGAACACAGTATGTGTCTGTCCATTTGTTTAACTCTTCTTTAATTTCTTTCATCAGGCTTTTGTAGTTTTCAGCATATACTTCTCGCAAATGTTTTGTTAGATTTACATCTAAGTACCTTCTTTTTAGCAATTGTAAATGATATTGTATAAATTTTATATCCACGTGCCCATTGCTAGTTTGTAGAGCTAAAACTGTCTTTTCTTCTCTCTAGTGGGAGCTAAATAATGAGAACACATGAACACATAGAGGGGAACAACAGACACTGCGGCCGATCAGAGGATGGAAAGTAGAAGGAGGGAGAGAATCAGGAAAAATAACTAATGAGTACTAGGTTTAACACCTGGGTGATGAAATAATCTGTACAACAAACCCCTGTGATATGAGTTTACCTGTATAACAAACTGGCACATGTGACTCTGCACTTAAAATAAAAGTTAAAATAATAACAATGATAAAACTATTGGTAAAATTTAAAAAAGAAAATTCTTTATGTGACAACTGTTATTCAGACATGGGATCTTCCCCAGAAGTAGCGTGCTCCAACAGCAGCAGATTCTAGATGAGATTCTAGATGGCCAGGAAATACAAGATGTTATTTCTATTAAGACACAAAATTGTTCTGCAGTGCAACAGCAGCCTCTCTGACCTCCCCAAGTGGACTGGTCACTGGCTGCTATATTACCTACGGTGCTCTGTGAGCTCTTTTCTCACTTCTTCCAACCACAGAGCTTATCAGCCCAATCTTGTTCTAATTACTTTCTATCAAGTTTTCACACCTAGAGGCACAACTATATACTGATGAAACCTTGGGGTCAGACAAAGTCAAATTTGAATTGTGTGACTGGTCTCACTCCCACTCTTGTGGCTGAAATGGGCTAGATCCTGTGACTGAGCAAAAGGAGAGAGGGAGGGAAGTGGTTTCTCTCAGAGTGCTGAGCAGATAAACACAAAAGCCCATTTTGTACTAGATCAGGAGTGAAAATGTTGGTCCAAGTCTCAGATGCAGAGCAGGCTGGTTAAGGACTAACTTAGTTGATTGTTTCCTAAGACAAGACTAGGACTAGCAACAAAGGGGGTATGGATACTATCAAGATGAGAGGAGAAGTGGACAAACTGAAAACTAGTTCAAGGCCTAACTTTACAAACACAACCTACCCACTGTGGCATCCCTCTTACACTTACCCTGATGTGCTTTCTTAGAGGAAGAACCACCCACATGAGTCTGCATTTGCCAATGGTACCTTAGAAGAAATGGAAAGAACTGGAGCAGGTCAGCAAGTCCCATGCTAATGGGATTCATGTCAAGCTGGGTCAAGTTGGGCTGTAGATCTCTCATTGAGAGCTAAAGCATGGTGTTAACACAAGGGAACGCAGAGCCATAGAAAACAAGCAAATCTGGAGAAACTGGAGGAGGGCTGGAGACAGAAGCTGTAGAATAAGGTGGGAATGGAAGCTGGTAGAAAACAATAAGGTAAGGTCCTGATCAAACCGCTCAACCATCAGGGGGTTGCTGCTGGTTTGGATCTATGGACAAATAGGAGTATAAATGTGGTTTGAGCTGGTGGGATGGTTTAAAGACCAGGAACAGGAAAACAAAACAAAAAGATAGACTTTACAGACCATCTTTCTACCCTAACACAGGAAAGCTCTAGTTTCTCTTTCTTATCCTGGTTTACCCAAGAATGAACTTAATGGTTCCATGGAAAGGATACATACACTTTCTGTTGATCTAAATCAAGTCAGGTTTAGATGAAGTCTCTAAACAGCCTTTGTCACACAGGATTCTGACCATGTGAGGTCAGATTGGGGGAGGCTAGGGGGAAGGCCACTAGGGTTGTAGGTCTCTCTAAAATATGATCACTTACCCTCTCTCACCAGGCAGAGCCTTAGTTACCAAAGAATAGGAAAATGGCCACGTGTCTGGGTTGCCACAGAAGAGGATTTGTGGCTTGAGTCCTATTAAGAGGAACTGAGAAATCATAGGCCTATGGTATAAATTTCACTGTCTTAGTCCAGGGGAAAACAATTTAAGAGAGCAAGCATCAACGTCCATGGCTTTATTTGGACCTCCCAACATTTCTTTCAAGCTGATGACATGATCCACTTTTCCCCCAAATAAAGGCCTCATAGTGAGCTTCAGACCATTCTCTCAGGCACAATGTCACAAAGACCTCCCCCAGACATGGAAGAGGGGATGGGGCAAGGAGAGAACAGCTGTTGAGTAGACAACCAGTAGGCCTGTTGCTGGGGTGATTGAGCTGTCCTTTTGATTTATTTCCTGAATAGAGGCAAAGCCACATCATTTGAAAGGCATTTTAGGAGATGAAATCTGCCTCCATGAGATCATGGATATTGTTGATGTCCTACCTCAGGGGTAAGCATTTCCATTTTAAATTCTTGCTGCGATGTGACTCTCCTAAAAACATTTCCTAAGTTACATGTAAAAAAAGCAAGTTACTAAAAAAATGCAACTTGCTTTTACTTCTATGTTTAGCCTTCAGTTCATCAAACCTCACCCTCTGGGCTAGCAGCCCACAAATATCTCACAGCACTTACTAAAGTGTGTAATGATTTGATGGATTTGTTTATTTCTCTGCCTCTCCCTCCACCTTTACTGTAAGACTCATCTATCTTGTTCACCATTCTATCTGAGGCATGTAGCACCAAACCTGGCCATAGCAGTCATTCAATAGAAAGGCTGAATGAACAGAAGAATAAATGAAAATCTTGGACTGGTAAATTGCAAGGCCTCTCTTTAGAGTAGAAGAGGCACCCAGCACTAGTGACATCTTCACCAAATGTTTATTGAACACAAAAGACTGTTTTTAATGCTTGCCTCTGTAGGTCCTGCTGAGGATCCCTGGTGCTCAGTAGGGAACACTGTGAGGAGGAGGGCCAAGAAAGGCACCCTTTTCACTGATTTCCATCGCCATTTGTATGTGGAGTTTGGCTACAGCAAAATCCGTTGCTATCTTACCAGCTACAAGAAGCAAAGACAAAATTGCAATTCATTTTTGTGCTCTAGGACCTTGGTTGAAGGTAAGAGAAAAGAAGTCTTGTCTTTCCAATTCTCCAGGGATCTGAAACTCCTCATTTTTTATTTCTGTGTACCAAGCTCCCAGAGATGACTTAAAATGAGCTCCATCCTGAAACAGATGGACACTGGCTGCATAAATACTGCCCTAGTGTTAAGATGTGTGGTCTCTGGTCCACTTTTCCTCCTGGGCAGAAAAGCAAAGCGTAGTCTCTAGTGAATGTGAGAGGATGAAAGAACGGGAGGGCTTCAGACAGGTACTAGCCAACTGAGGCTCTGATGATCATGGAATAGTTGTATCTGTTCAGAGAGAAGGAAAAAGGGATCAAGCTGATAGTAGGAGGGCATGGGTAGGGAAACCACGTGTATGAGAGAATCCTTTAAAAGAATGACAGCTAAGGTGGGGAAATGAATGAGTGAGTGTCTGCACAGTGAGCTGGGGGACCGGACAGTTGGGTGCAATAAATGCCATCTCTGCTGCTATTGTTTCTCCAGCTTCTCTGCTCTTCCGTGGGTGCTTTCTGTGGCTGAGAATCCCTCAGGCAAGTCCTGGGGAGCCTGAGTGGTGACACGAAAGCTGAGGAAGAGAGAAAGCTGGGACATATTTCAAGCGCTTCTTCCCCCATGCTCTTCATTTCCCCCTGCAATCTAGTTTCAGGACTAAAGATCCACTGTGGAAACAGATTTGAATTGCCGCCTTCCAGAGCCCCAGACTGCCAATTTTTCTCTTTGTACAAACCGTAAAATCGTGTATGGTTTTTGTTAACCTTCTAGCAGGGGCCTTGCTCATTTGATGATTCATTTTAAGGGGAATGGAAATCATTAGAAAAGATTTTCAGCTAATGAAAAAAATGTGTGGGGCAGCTCCTAGCCAGGCTGCTGCCGCCTAGGACTTTACCTTCCTTCGGTGGTCAGTCTCTGGCTCAGTGTGGAAAGAACACTTGCTTGCCTAGAGACCAAGCTCTCTTCTGGGGAGCAGAATGCCCTGGGCTAGACTAGCAGGAGCAGGCTGAGGGTGCTTGGAGAGCCAGTAGAGGCATGGAGAAGCTTGGCTTCTAGGTTGCTAGTTCAAATCCCAACTGAGCTGAGGACAGGGAGAGGATATGTTCACTGAGAATGTCTGCTTGTTTCCCTCGCAGAATGGCTGGTCTCCATTGAGGTTCAATTTCCAGGACATGGTGTTGCCTCATTTATCCTCACACCTTAAGGAATCAGCTATCTGGCACAAAGCAAAATGGGGCCAATTCCATCACCATGAGGATATTCTCTTCCTGCAGTGGAAGCAGGATTTAGGGCAGGGCTGATCTCGGAGGACCAAGGCTGAATGACTTCTCTTTTCTATTTCCTCTCCCCAAGGTGATCTCATCTAGTTCCATGGCTTTAAACGCCAACACCCAAATTTATATCTTTATTCCATACTTTTGCTTTTCAACTTCAGCTTCATTATCTCCAACTGCCTCCTTGTCATCTCCATTTGGATATCTAAACTTGTGCTAACAGCCTTCTGGAACCTTCTACCCATACCTATTCTACCCACATCTCAAGAACATCCTTCCTCTAGTTGCTCAGGCTGAAAACCTTGACTCCTCCGTCTCACAACCCACCTCCAAAGCGAATCATTTGTCACTGCCATGAAACACATCCAGCTCTTGCCATCTCCACTACTGTCCCTGATCCAAGGCACCGCCATCTCACCTTTGTCACTGTCTTGACTTCCTAGCTCGTCTTCTCGATTTCTGCCCCCACCTGTCTTCTGTCTATTCACACCCAGCAGTCTGAGGGACTCCTGACATTTAAGTCAGATCATGTCACTCCTTCCATTCAGAACCCTCCAGTGCCTCTCGTCTTATGCAAAGGAAAAGCCAAAGTCCTTACAATGGTCTCAGAGGCTCTGATGATCTGCCCTGGCCCTTCCCTATCTGGCTTCATTTTCCTACTGCTCTCAGCTTTGCTTATTCCCCCTCCTGACACTCTGACCTCCTGGCTGTTCTCATCTCAGTTTCCCTCTAAAAGGAGTTCCCTCCTGGATACTCACATGGTCACACTGTCTTTTCCTTCAGGTCTCTCGCCTTTGGGTGAGACCTTCCCTGACCAATTTCCATACAATAGTAAAATCATACCTCTGGAACTGGTCATCCCATCACCATAGCATAAATAATTATTGCCTGGGTGTGCTGGGTCACACCTGTAATCGCAGCATTTTGGGAGGTTGAGTGGGGTGGATTGCCTGAGCTCAGAAGTTCGCCACCAGTCTGGGCAACAAGATGAAACCTCATCTCTACTAAAGTACAAAAAATTAGCCAGGCGTGATGGCAGTCGCCTGTAATCCCAGCTACTCAGGAGGCTGAGGCAGGAGAATCGCTTGAACCCGGGAGGCAGAGGTTGCAGTGAGCCGAGATCATGCCACTGCACTCCAGCCTGGGTGACAGAGCGAGACTCTGTCTTCAAAAAAAAAAAAAGAATTCTCTGTGGCGTCTCCCTCATTGTTCATGTATGCTTTTATTCTTTTATGTGATGGTCAGTTGGGTGTGGCCATAAGAGAAGACACAAGAGAGGTTCAGGGGACCAAGTTTATTTTACTCACGGGTCCTAGAGACAGGAGACACAGCACTGGATGGAGGACCACATGGGGAAGCACTGGGGCAGTCAGGAGACAGAGGATGGGAGTGAGGGAAATGCATTATGCCAGAGCCTTTTGCTGGCTTTCCATGGGAAAGGCAAGCAAGGTTATAAACGGTTTAGAATTGGCTAGTTTGAATCTTTCCAGTAGGCTTTAAACTCTAGAGATGGTACCTAGTTGCCTGATACCTGGCAATTAAGGCAGATGGATATTGCTTCTTGTGGGGGGGTGGGCTTGGGCAAAATCAATGAGATAGAGCTCTGGATTCGTTAGTTTGCATATCAACGGCTTGTGCCAGATGAGTAGTTTGCTACCTCTTAAGAATCAGCTATGCCTAGGACAGACAGTCTTTCCCCAGCCAGAAAAGTTCTTAAAGATGTCAAAACATCATAATATACAGAAAATTAAAAATACTTACAATACAGTGTATTCGCCATCTCTACCAGAATGTAAGTTCCATGAGAACAGGGACTTTTTCACTTTTGTTGACTGTTCTATCTGCAGTGCCTGGAACAGTGCCTGAGAAACAATAGTTGCTTAATAAATATTTGCCAAGTAAATAAGTGAATGAATGAATGGATTTCTAATCTTCCCCCACCCTCTGATCCCAGGAGCACTATTGTTTCTGGACCCACTATATCAGTTCCCTTAACAATAAAGAGAGGGAGGGTGAGGCTTGATAGTTTTATCTGAAGGTAGAGCTTTTAATGACATTATAAGGAAAACATTAAACTTAAAAAACATCTTTCAAGATCCATTAATTTTTTTTTCCATTTTGCCTGACTCATTTGATGAGAACAACAAGTTCACTTGCAGTGGAGAATTCAGATGTAGGAAAGGTGTCAGAAGCAGGGCAGGAGAAACATTTTATTGTTTCCTGAAATACGGATCACCCTCTCCCATTTCATTTTTTTTAGATAAATCTTTTTTTATTTTCTTTTTTAAAGTAGAGAAGACATACAGAAAAGTGCACAAACCTTAAGATGAATTGCAAAGTAAACACACCCATGGAAACACCACTCAAGTCAACAAACAGAACACTGCCAACACCCAGAGCATTCCCTGTGCCCCTTATGGAATCGGATGACATGTTTTCTTCTGTAACTAGCATCTTTCATTCTACATGATATCTGTGAGACTCATCAATGCCATGTGTAGCAGTGTTTATTTTCATTATGTACAGCATACCATTTTATGAATATACTACAATTTAGCTGTTCTATTCTTGATGAACTTTGGGTTGTTTCTCTCTGGGGCTCTTATGAATAATGCTGCAATGAATATTTTTGTGCATGTCTTTCATGAACACAAACAAGCTCTCATTTCTGCCAGATACATACCAGGAACAGATTTGACAGGTTTTGTACAGACTACATTTAAGTTTGGTAGATATGCCAAGCTTTTCCCTAAATGGTTGTTTTATTCTAAGTTCTCACCAACAATATATGAGTTCCAGTTGCTCCTCATGCTCATGACCATGTAGTATCATCTGAAATTTTAATTATTTTATTCTTGTGGGTGTACAGTAATACCTCAATATGATTTTCATTTGTATTTCCCTGATGACTAGTGAGATTGAGCACCTTTCCATGTGTTCATTGGCCATTCTATTTCTATGAGGTACCTGCTCAAGTCTTTTGCCTGACTTATTGTCAATTAGGCTGCCTGTCTTTTTTTTTTTGTAGCATTCTTTAATTTCTTAATTTTTAAATTATAGGTGGGGTCTCACTATGTTTCCTAGGCTGGACTCAAACCCCTGGGCTCAAGTGATCATCCCACCTCAGCCGCTCAAAGAACTGGGATTATAAGTGTGAGCCACTTCACCTGGCTTAAGACTTCTTTATATATTCTGAATGTGATTCCTTCATCAGTTATACGTATAGTGAATCTCTTTTCTCACTCTGTGACATCTTTTTAAGAATCTTCTTAATGGTGTCTTTTGATCAAACAATACTTTTTTTTTCAGACAGTCTCGCTCTGTCACCCAGGCTTTACTGCAGTAGTGCAATCTCTGCTCACTGCAACCTCTGCCTCCTGGGTTCAAGCAATTCTCCTGCCTCAGCTTCCCGAGTAGCTGGGACTACAAGCATGCACTGCCATGCCTGGCTAATGTTTGCATTTTTAGTAGAGATGGGGTTTCACCAAGTTGGCCAGGATGGTCTTGATCTTCTGACCTCGTGATCCGTCCACCTCGGCCTCCCAAAGTGCTGGGATTATAGGCCTGAGCCACAGTGCCCAGCCAACATGTTTAATTTTATAAAATTTAGTTTACAAATATTCTTCTTTATGATTAGTACTTTTTCATGTCCTATTTAATAGTATTTGCCTACCCTTAGGCCAAGAAGCTATTCTCCTATATTAGCTTCTGGAAGCTTTCATATTTAAAGCTACAGACCACATAAAATAGAATTTTTTTTTTGATGTGGTGTGAGCCAGGGGTTGAGTTTCATTCTTATTTCCACTCAAATATCCATTTGACTTAGCACCATTTATTAATAAGACCCACTACTCTTATGAAAAAGTGCCACCTTTTTCATAAATTAAGTGCTTGTATATGGCACGAGTCTGTTTCTGGGCTCTCTAGTCTGTTCCATTGGTGTTTTTGTTTGTTGTGCCGATGCCACGTGGTCTTCATTACTGTAGCTTTACAATAGATCTTGATGTGTGGTCAAATACATCCTCCTACTTTGTTCTTCTTTGAGGCAGGCTTAGCTATCCTTGGCTCTTTGTCTCACCACCTTACTTTTATGTAGGATAGAAAGCATCTTTAGAGGTAAAGTGTCTTCCCATTCGACGTGCCCTTACATAACCTAGACCACCGTCTCAGTCCTGATGTCCTAAAGTTATATCCACACTTCGTTCTACAAGTGGCCCCTAGCACAGGCCTCACTGCCATTCCAGGCAGTTCCTGGTCCCTGGTTCTTCTCATCCTTCCTGCTTTATCTCCACTGCCACTTTCCTATGAGCAGCAGATTTGTGCACCACAATACCCTGCAAGTTTAAGCTACTAATACTACCTCTACTATTTCTAGTAATAAATAAAAGGTACTGTGTTCTGACTGTGTCAGGCATTGTGTTAAGTGTTGTGCCTGAACTACCTTATTTAATCCTGATTACCACCGTAGGAAGTAAATACCCTTTGCCTGCCCCTTATGGATTTACACTATCCTCTCAAGAATCCTGATTTCCCCACCCATTTTCTTTCCTTCTCTGTTAGTTTCAGTGTTTCCATAGAATATAGCTTTTCTGAGCTAGAAGGGACCTGAGAGACATTTGATTTGACGAATAAGAAAATGAATGTCCAGAGAGAGGACGGATTTACCTCGGGCCTCCTCAGCTGATGACTGGCAGAGAAAGGAATAGAATTCAGGTCTCTTGACTCCAGGACAAGGTGCTTCTCTCACACACATTTCCCAGGTTCAGCACCCAGCAAACAGACGAGTCTCCTGCTACCCATTCTACTTCCTCCCTGTTTCCATTTAAATTTCTTCAGTCTTGTCTATAATGTTAGCTACTTCCACCTCCTCATCTCCCGTTCTCTCTTGACCACTCCAATCTTACTTCCTCACTGAAACTGCTCTCACTGAGACCACCCACGACTTCCATGTGGCACAGCCTTGTGGCCTCCCCCGCTCTCATCTTTCTTAACTTCTCAGCTAGCTTCAACCCACGTGATTATTCCCCCTCTTTCTTAAAACAGTCTCCTCTCCTTTTGCTTCTGTCTCTACACTCCCTCAGATTCTCTTCTACCTCACTGAGTATTCTTTCTCAATTGTCCTCTGCAGGGATGCACCTCTCTCTATCAGAAGATGAGATGTTAGAGTGCCCCACGCTTGTCCAACAGCCACATTTTTATCAACCCACTCTCTCTGAGTAACTGAAGCAGTCCATGGTCTTCAATACTATATAGCTTCTGATGTTTCCCAACTTAATAACAGTATTATTTCATTCTCACACTGCTAATAGAGACATACCTGAGACTGGGTAATTTATAAAGGAGAGAGGTTTAATTGACTAACAGTTCCACATGGTGTGGGAGGCCTCATAATCATGGTTGAAGGCGATTGAGGAGCAAAGTAACATCTTGCATGGCAGCAGGCAAGAGAGCTTGTGTGGGGGGAACTCCCATTTATAAAACCATCTGATCTTATGAGACTTACTACCATGAGAACAGTTTAGGGGAAAAATGCCACCATGATTCAATTATCTCCACCTGGTCCCACGTGGGGATTATTACAATTCACGATGAGATTTGGGTGGGGACACAGCCAAACCATATCAGTACCTCCAATCCTGACTTCTCTCTTGAGTTCTAGGCTTTGAACTTCTTACTTGATATCTTTGTTTGGATGTTGTCATAATTGGGTTCTTTATAAAACAGCCTGAAGCAAGAATTAGGGTGCTAACAGTTTAATTGAGAGGTGCAAGTTCAAGGCATTGCATGTAGGAGAAAAAAGAAAGGGAGGCCAGGGAAGGTACATAATATATGTACTGTGATATGACAAATGATATGATGTGGTGAGCCGCATTACCATTTTGGCCACCACTTCACAGGGAGCTGCAAAGAGACCCAGCAGGTCACTCAGAAGTTGTGTTCACGCAACATGTGGGACTTCTCCAGAAGAGTTATTGGAAGAGAGAGGAGGGAATGAAGAATGTAGCTGACTGGCTTCTTTTGGGATCCCATTGTCCTTTGGGATTTATGGAGAGCTAATTTTTTACTTCCAGTATGCATGATTATCATAATCTTTATTCCTTTACATGCATGAAGCCACCTTGATGTGTGATGATTTATTCAAGTCTGAAAATGAAAGAGTGACTCAGAGCTGATAGAGGCATGGCCAGGAGAGAGAGAGAGAGAAAGAATGAGGCTATATAATGTTTGTGGCTCAATGCAGATGTCTATTAGACATTTCAAACTCAATGTGACTAAACCGGACTTCCTTCTCCCAGCTGACCTGATTTCTTCCTCCCCCCCCCAGTGTTTCTCATCTCTGAAAATGGCACCCTTTTCTCCATTGCTAAACCTGAGTCAATGGAACTATCAACTCGGTAGGAATCTCCTGAAATAGCCTATGGGCCAGTCCCCCTCATCGCCTTCTTGCTTCCTTTCTAGGTATTTTTCACAGAACAGAGTGACCTTTTATTTATTTTTTTACGACAGGGTCTCGCTCTGTCACCCACACTGGAGTACACTGGCGCAGTCACAGCTAACTATAGTCACAACCTCCCAGGCTCAAGTGATCCTCCCACCTCAGCCTCCTAAGAAGCTAGGACTACAGACATGTGCCACCACGACTGGCTACTTTTTGGATTTTTAGTAGAGACAGGGTTTTGCCATGTTGCCCAGGCTAGTCTCAAACTCCTGGGCTTAAGTGATCCACCTACCTTGGCTTCCCAAAATGCTGGGATTACAGGCATGAGCCACCACTCCCGGCCAGGAGTGACTTTTTAAAAGGAATGCAGGAATGTTCTCTTCAGCTCGGGTGCTCTGTCCCATCATGTAGCCCTGAAGTCAAATCACCAACTAAAAAAGGCTTTCCCTGACTCCCCTATTGAAAAAGCCTTCCCCTCCGGTGACACTCTGCATTACCCTGTTTTATTTTATTCTTAGTACTTACAACTCTCTGAAGTTATCTTTTTATGTATGTGTGATATATTTTCTGTTTCACTATAATGTAAGCTCCATTTGGGGGACAGAGAGTCTATTATCTGTCTCCCTGTATCCACAGCACCTAGTATAATCCTGGGTACATAGGAGGGCCTCCATAAATGTTTGCTGAATGAATGACAGGATGAACTGCAGGTGGACTGAGAGATTAACTGTGTGGCAAGAAATGTGTTTGCCTGATTTTTCATGAGGTCAGGTCTCTCTACAACTAAAAAGTCTTTGAGAGCAGGGAGTATGAGCAAATTGAAGGGTATTATTTAGGTCCTCCTAGAGTCCAAGGTGAGTTTAGGGATCAGTTAACAGCCCTTCTCCTGACCTAAATATTACAAGTTAGACTTTTTAAATTGAGATAATTATAGATTCACATCGAATTTTAAGAAATCATATAGGGATTCCTTACCCAGTTTTCTCTACCCTTACCCAGTTTCCCCTAGTTGTATATCTGGTAAAAACTGATGCAATATCACAACCACGATGCTGACATTAATACAGTCAAGATACAGTGCATTCCTTCACTGTAAGGATTCTTCATGTTTCCTTTTTATAGCCACACCCACCCCCCTCCTGATATCACCTTCTTAACTCCTGGCAAGTCCTAACCTGCTCTTCAGTTTTACTATTTTCTTATTTCAAAAACCTTATGCAACCATTTGAGATTGGCCTTTCACTCAGCACAATTCTCTGGAGATTCACCCAGGTGTTTGCAGGCATCAATAGTTCATTCCTTCTTATTGATGAGTAGTATTTCATGGTATGAATGTGTCCTAACTTGTTTAACCATCTGCCCATTGAAGGACATATGAGTCGTTTCCAGGTTTTGGCTATTTTGAATAAAGCTGCTATATATCTTCGGGCACAGGCTTTTGTGTAAATGTAAGTTTTTATTTTTCTGGGATAAATGACCAAAGACAACCAACCATTGTTGTCTGCAGGGCTAGGGAGGCCTCAGGAAACTTACAATCCTGGTGGAAGGGGAAGCCAACACCTCCTTCTTAACATGGCAGCAGCAAGAAGAAGTGCAAAGTGAAGCCTGGGCAGGGGTGGGAGGGGGTGGGAGGAGACCCTTATGAACTCATTCATTATCACAAGAAATAGCATGGAGCCAACTCCCCCAATGATTCGATTACTTCCCCACTGGGTCCCTTCCATGAAGGGGGATGACGGGAACTACAATTCAAGTTGAGATTATGGTGGGGACACAGCTAAACCATATCACACCTTGACCATGTTTTTCATAAACTCCAGGTAGAAGGACTTTGCAGATGGAAGTGGCAACAGCAGAAATGCATGTTTGAATGAATGTTACCTTGCCTTAGCCCAACCTGGATTAAAGGTTGCTTCTAAGAGGGAAAAACTCAGCTTCAATGTTTGGAACTGGGGTCATCCTGGAATTTTCTTTTTTGAGGGGCTTGACAAGACAAAATAGAGAAGCAGAAAAGTCTGTCTTCAGTTCCTATTATGGTGGCCCACAGTGTTTTAGCCTTGTTTCTACTTCCTCTGGGTGTCTAGCTACTCCCCCAGCCTTCCCTCCCTTCCTCAGCCTTGCCCTTCTCTCATCTTCTCAAAGTCATCTGTTTTATGACACCTTAATGATTATTATTTTATTTAACATAGACTTATATAGTGATTACTATTTCCCAGGTATTATTCTGTGGTTTTATATATATGAGCTTCATTAAAACTCATAACAATCCTATGAGGTGGAAATTATTAATGTCCCAATTTCACTGATGAGGGAACTTAGGTACAGAGAATTCAGGGTTCTTGCTCATAAGTGGCAAAGATGAGATTCAAAACCCAGGCAGTCAGCTCCAGAATCTATGATCTTAACCACTACAGTACGATGACTTTCTATGACTGATAAATATGACAAATATGCTTTAAACTAGCATTCCCCAACCTTTTTAGCACTAACGACTGGTTTTGTGGGAACCAATTTTTCCATGGACCGGGGCAGGGATGGTCTTGGGATGATTCAAGCACATTATATTTATTGTGTACTTTATTTTTATTATTTCATTGTAATATATAATGAAATAATTATATAACTCACCATAATGTAGAATCAGTAGGAGCCCTGAGCTTGTTTTCCTTCAACTAGACGGTTGCATCTGGGGGTGCTGGAAGACAGTGACAGATTATCAGGCATTAGGTTCTCATAAGGAGCGTGCAACCTAGAACCCTCGCGCACACAGGTCACAATAGGGTTGGCGTTCCTATGAGAATCTAATGCCGCTGCTGATCTGACAAAAGGCAGAGCTCAGGTGGTATTGTCAGAAATGGGGAATGGCTGTAAATACAGACAAAGCTTCAGTAGGTCACCCAGACGTTTAGGACCACTGCTTTAAACTATTCTCTTTCTCAAAGCCTTTGGTATTATGGAAAGGCAAAAAGTCTTCAGCTGAAGGAATGAAACATTTAGATGTGGGACTTCAGATAGCAGGTGACAGGTCCATCTGGGGCCACCTCTGCCTTCCAGGTACCCTTCATCCATATCATATCCTGTCACTCAAGCTGAGGGATGCCCAGGACACCCACAAGGAAGAATTTAGTGCATATAGCAGCTCTATCTTGTGCAGGTTATTTCAGAGAACTGCAACTAACATTTAGGAAATGGAATTACTATGTGCCAGAGATTGTGTTAGGAGGTGTGCTTGTACTATATCATCATCCACGTAGGGCAGGTAGTATTAACTCTCTCTTAAATAAATCAGGAAATTGAAGAATCAAGTGGTGAATGGCTAGGTAATTAACGTAAGTCACGCAAGTTGAAACGGCAGTCCCAGGTCAGCCTGAACCTGACACCTGGTCTCTTTTTACAACACAAACTTGATTATAGAAAGGTTAGAGATTCTAGTTTTGCATTCTTTATTTTTGGTTAGAATGCCAGTTTTGGCAAATGACAAGGTAAGAATAGAACCTACCATTTCCTCAGTTACTCCCCCCAGATTGTTTCATTTTAGACCATGGCTTTACCACTAGCCTAGGGTCCCACATCAAAAATTCAAGACCTGACCTTTCTTTCTCCCTTACCCCTATCTCCTGTTTTTGCAGTTTACCATCAAGTAATGTCAATTCTATCTCTAACGTACATTATGAGCTCATCTATTTCTGTCCATCCCCACCAGCAGACCCGAGTCCAGGCCTCGTCATCCATTGCCCAAACTACGTCAACAGTGCCTTCTTGTGCACGCTTCGTCCACCCCACAATTTATCTTCATAGAGATGTGTACACTCTTCTTAAGATGTGTACTGGATCTTGTCCCTTTATATTTAAGTTTTCCAGCTGGATTTGATGTCACTTTCCCATGCTGTTACTAATCCCCAGCCACAACAGAATGGGTCACACTCTCCCACATTTTGGACCCTTTGCCCATGCCAGAATCGTCCCCTGACCCTCTGTGACTGTCACCTCTTCAAAAAGGTTCACTGAACCTGAAGTAGATGTCTTCCCTCTATCAAGATTCAATGTATCAAATTCACCCCTTCGAAGTCATAGACTAGCACCTGATATACAGTAAGCACTCAATCATTGTCAGCTTTTGTTTCTGTTTTGACCGCTGTTATAGTGAATATTCTAAAAATGCATGCCTAGATGATTAGATAAATGGAGTAGGGAAGAGAAATAACATCAATATCTGGGCCCCAGCGGCTTCTAAGAGAGGCAGCTTAGATATTTTAAAAGGAGAAACAATGTAGGCTTGTAAATCCTCCTTCCTGCCTTAAAAATAAATGTTATTGCTATGATTGCCAGGTACACAAGTACTATGTGCATAATGGAAGCATGTTTTACAACAGTAATATAAAGTGCATTTTTAAAAATACAAGAACACTTAAACTATATTTTTAAAAGCAGTGTTCAGGTCTGTCTGACTGATTTTCCTAAACAGGTTTTGCCTCAGCTCTTGCAGATCCTCGTCAAGTTTTTTCTGACTTAGCAACAAATATCTAAAATAAAGTTTATCTTTTTAATTTTCCAGTCTCCTCATTCACAAAATAGGAAATAACTTCTAAAGACAGGAAAGAAAGAAACAGGGTGAAGATAAATTGGGTTAGAATAACCCATGACCTAGATCAGTAGACTTTGTCCAGTTAAGAGCTGCCTTTTAACAGAGTTATAAGTGACAGCATCATAGTCTTACACCCAACAGGGTTTGAGGCTGGACCCTTCTTTGACAATCAATGCCCTGATTTATGCACAAAGATACCCATCAAAGCATAATATTATTAATAATATTTCCTGTCCAATGCTGGGGATCTAGTTCAATTAGCTATATAACAGCCTTTTGATGAAATATTATAAAGCTATTAAAATAACAGGAGGCAAAGAAATTTTAAAACATGGGGAAAGCCTTGATGTTTTAGTATTAAATGAATGAAGGAATTCTATCAATGAAACTCATTAAAACATGTCTTCACAGTAGCTACACTGATTGCACATTTAGTTTCATTCAGGCATCATTTCCAAATGAGATACAGCAGGGCAAGCTTGGAAACAAGTCAGGAACCTCTTGATCCATGGCACAATGCTGTCGACCCCTAAGTTCTTCCTCCTGATCCAAACCAAGGTTTGGAAGTACACCAAAATATTAATACTATACATCATTGCAAGCTTTTCTTCTTTGTTCCTCTGTATTTTGCAAATGTTCCAACACCTTTTAAAAAGCACTTTTGTTCTCCTTTACAATCTCCCTGGGAACTTCTAGAAGGCAGCTGCTGCGGACTCACATCATCCCTCCTTCCTCCCTTATTTATAAATGTGTAAATAAAGAAACGCCTCTGTGCCTTTAAATTATAACAGGCTAAACTTTCCCCTGTAAGTTGATACTCAGACCAGAAGTCTGTGGGTAGGATGAGTGTTGTGTTTTTTTGTTGCAGCTTCTTTTGGCTGATAAACTAGCACTTAAGTATTTCCCTTTTCCAAACCCCCAAATGACAAGTGTCTTTGTGGTACTGTGATGGCCCAACTGTCATGGCCAACATGAACGGTGCTGAGGACACTTATTTTTAGTTTAATCTCTAAGGAAGCAGTAGGCTGGGGATCCAGAGACCTTGGGGCCCAAATCCCTAGAATCCCCAGATTGGAGCTTTTAAAGAGAAAGAAAGGTGAGGCAACCAGAGCTCTTTGGGATGGCCCATGCTCCTTCTCTCCAGACGGGCCAGGAAGGCAGAGATCTTGCTGTTGGTGAGAAGACTGTAATCCCCTTTTTATATAGTTTAATTTTACCAAAGACACTATGAAACAGAAACACGTTGACTCCATTTGAATAAATGTAAACCCAGGCAGTCTTGGGGAGCTATTACAGCAATGAGGCTGATGACAAGAAATGGAGACACTTCTGCAGACATCTGTTCCTATGGCCTCCTCAACACCCTGTTCTCCCAGCAGCTAACACAGCTTCACTATTTTATTGAGAAGCTGCTATTCTCTTTGGCATTTACTTTTAAAGCAAGGTGCCACACCTTCCCTTGGTCAAGTAATTGGCATGTTACCAAGTATATTAGTTTGTCTTCTTGCTGTTGATAAAGGCATACCAGAGACTGGAAAGAAAAAGAGGCTTAATTGGACTTACAGTTCCACATGGCTGGGGAGGCCTCAGAACCATGGCGGGAGGTAAAAGGCACTTCTTACATGGCAACAGCAAGAGAAAATGAGGAAGCAGCAAAAGCGGAAACCCCTGATAAGCCCATCAGATCTCTTGAGACTTATTCACTGTTATGAGAATAGCACGGGGAAGATCAGCCCCCATGATGAAATTACCTCCCCTGAGTCCCTCCTACAACATGTGGGAATTCTAGAAGATATAATTCAAGTTGAGATTTTGGCAGGGACATAGCCAAAGCATATCATTCCTCCCCTGTCCCCTCCAAATCTCATATCCTCACATTTCAAAACCAATCATGCCTTCCCAATAGTCTCCTGAAGTCTTAACTCATTTCAGGACTAACCCAAAAGTCCACAGCCCAAAGTCTCACCTGAGACAAGGCAAGTCCCTTCCTCCTATGAACCTATAAAATCAAAAGCAAGCTACTTACTTCCTAGATACAATGGGGGTACAGGTATTGGGTAAATACAGCCATTCCTAGTGGGAGAACTTGGCCAAAACAAAGGGGTTACAGCCCAATGTATGTTCAAAATTCAGCAGAGCAGTCCATTTTTTTTTAAATTGTACCTTGGGCTCTGGGGTACATGTGCACATCCTGCATCCTGCAGGATTGTTACATAGGTACATACAAGCCATGGTGGCTTGCTGGCTCCATCCTCACCACCCTGCTCCCATCACCTACATCAGGCATTTCTCCTGGTGTTATCCCTTCCCATCCTCCCCACCCCTCTGCTGCACCCCCCCTTCACCTCCCCCACCTAGCCCAGTGAGTGTTGTTCTCTTCCCTGTGCCCAAGTGTTCTCATTGTTCATCATCTGCCTATGAGTGAAAACATGCGGTGTTTGGTTTTCTGCTCTTGTGTCAGTTTGCTGAGAATGATGGTTCCTAGATTTATCCATGTCTCTATAAAGGACACGAACTTGTCATTTTTTATGGCTGCATAGTATTCCACGGTGTATATGTGTCACATTTTCTTTGCCAAGTCTATCATTGATGGGCATTTGGGTTGGTTTCAGGCCTTTGTTATTGTAAACAGCATCACAACGAACATGCATGTGTATGTGTCTTTATAACAGAATGATTTATATTCCTTTGGGTATATACCCAGTAATGGGATTGCTGGGTCAAATGGAATTTCTATTTCTAGATCCTTGAGGAATTGCCACACTGTCTTCCATAATGGTTGAACTAATTTACACTCCCACCAACGCTGTAAAAGTGTTCCTTTTTCTCCACATCTTCTCCAGCATCTGTTGTCTCTAGATTTTTTAATGATCACCATTCTAACTGGTGTGAGATGATATCTCAATGTAGTTTTGATTTGCATTTCTCTAATGACCAGTGATGATGAGCATTTTTTCATATGTTTGTTGGTCACATATATGTCTTCTTTTGAAAAGTGTCTGTTCATATCCTTCACCCGCTTTTGAATGGGTTTGGTTTTTTCTTGTAAATCTGCTTTAGTTCTTTGTAGATTCTGGATATTAGCCCTTTGTCAGATGGGTAGATTGCAAAAAATTTTTCCCATTCTGTTGGTTGCCAGCTCACTCTAATGATTGTTTCTTTTGCTGTGCAAAAGCTCTTACGTTTAATTAGATCCCATTTGTCTATTTTGGCTTTTGTTGCCATTGCTTTTGGTGTTTTAGTCATGAAGTCCTTGCCTGTGCCTATGTCCTGAGTGGTGTTGCCTAGGTTTTCTTCTAGGGTTTTTATGGTATTAGTTCTTATGTTTAAGTCTTTAATCCATCTGGAGTTAATTTTAGTGTAAGGTGTCAAGAAGGGGTCCAGTTTCTGCTTTCTGCACATGGCTAGCCAGTTTTCCCAACACCATTTATTAAACAGGGAATCCTTTCTCTGTTGCTTGTTTTTGTCAGGTTTGTCACAGATCAGATGGTTGTAGATGTGCGACATTGCCTCCAAGGCCTCTGTTCTGTTCCATTGGTCTATATCTCTGTTTTGGTACCAGTACCATGCTGTTTTTATTACTGTAGCCTTGTAGTACAGTTTGAAGTCAGGTAGTGTGATGCCTCCAGGTTTGTTCTTTTTGCTTAGAATTGTCTTGGCTATGCGGGCTCTCTTTGGTTCCATATGAAGTTTAAAGTGGTTTTTTCCAGTTCTGTAAAGAAGGGCAATGGTAGTTTGATGGGGTTAGCATATAAATTACTTTGGGCAGTACTGCCATTTTCACGATGTTGATTCTTCCTAACCGTGAGCATGGAATGTTTTTCTATCTGTTTGTGTCCTCTCTTATTTCCTTGATCAGTGTTTTATAGTTCTCCTTGAAGAGGTCTTTTACATCCTTTGTTAGTTGTATTCCTAGGTATTTTATTCTCTTTGTAGCAATTGTAAATGTGAGTTCGCTCATGATTTGGCTCTATTTTTGTCTGTTATTGGTGTATAGAAATGCTTGTGATTTCTGCACAATGATTTTGGAGATAGAGACACCAAAAACCCTTCAAAAAAATCAATAAATCTAGGAACTGGTTTTTTTTGAAAACATCAACAAAATAGACCACTAGCTAGACTAATAAAAAAGAAAAGAGAGAAGAATCGAATAGATGCAATAAAAAATGATAAAGGGGGAGATCACCACTGATTCCTCAGAAATACAAACTACCATCAGAGATTACTATAAACAGCTCTATACACATAAACCAGTAAATCTGGAAGAAATGGATAAATTCCTGGACACTTGCACACTCCCAAGACTAAGCCAGGAAGAAGTTGAAACCCTTAATAGACCAATAACAAGGTCTGAAGTCAAGGCAGCAATTAATAGCCTACCAACCAAAAAAAGTCCAGGTCCAGAAGGGTTCACAGCTGAATTCTACCAGATGTACAAAGAGGAGCTGGTACCATTCCTGTTGAAACTATTCCAAACAATACAAAAACAGGGCATCCTCCCTAACCCTTTCTATGAGACCAACAACATCCTGATACCAAAACATGATGAACATTGATGCAAAAATCTTCAATAAAATACTGGCAAACCAAATGCAACAGCACATCAAAAGCTTATCCACCATGATCAAGTAGGCTTCATCCCAGAGATGCAAGGCTGATTCAACATACGCAAATCTATAAACGTAATCCACCACATAAACAGAACCAAAGAAAAAAACCACAATTATCTCAATAGATGCAGAGAAGGCCTTTGACCAAATTCAACAGCGCTTTATGCTAAAAACTCTCAATAAACTAGGTATCAATGGAATGTATTTCAAAATAATAAAAGCTATTTATGACAAACCCACAGCCAATATCATACTGAATGGGCAAAAACTAGAAGCATTCACTTTAAAAACTGGCATTAGACAAGGATGCCCTCTCTTACCACTCCTATTCAATATAGTATTGGAAGTCCTAGCCAGAATAATTAGGCAAGAAAAAGAAATAAAGGGCATTCAATTAGGAAAAGAAGAAGTCAAACTGTCCCTATTTGCAGATGACATGATTTTATATTTAGAAGACCCCATCATCTCAGCCCAAAACCTCCTTAAGCTGATAAGCAACTTCGGCAAAGTCTCAGGATACAAAATCAATGGGCAGTCAAATTTTGAAGCTCCAGAATGATCTCCTTTGGCTCCGGGTCCCACATTCAGGTCACGCTGATGCAAAAGGTACGTTCCCATAGTCTTGGGCAGCTCTGCCCCTATGGCTTTGCAGGGTACAGCCTCCCTCCCAGCTGCTTTTACAGGCTGGCATTGTCTGTGGCTTTTCCAGGTTCACGGTGTAAGCTGTTGGTGGATCTACGATTCTGGGCTCTGGAGGACAGTGGCCCTCTTCTATGGCTCCACTAGGCAGTGCCCCAGTAGGGACTCTGTGTGGGGGTCCCACCCATTTCCCTTCTGCACTGCCCTAGCAGAGGTTCTCCATGAGGGCCCCACCCCTGCAGCAAACTTTTGCCTAGGCATCTAGGCATTCCCATACATCTTCTGAAATCTAGGTAGAGGTTCCCAAACCTAATTTCTTGACTTCTGTGCACCCACAGGATCAACAACCAAGCTGCCAAGTCACAGCCCAGGCTCTATGTTGGCCCCTTTTAGCCATGGCTGGAGCAGCTGGGACACAGGGAACCAAGTCTCTAGGCTGTACACAGCACAAGGAACCTGGGCCCAGCCCACGAAACCACTTTTTTCCTCCTGGGTGTCCAGGCCTGTGATGGGAGGGGCTGCCGTGAAGGTCTCTGATATGGCTTGGAGACATTTTCCCCATGGTCTTGGGGATTAACATTAGGCTCCTTGCTACTTATGCACATTTCTGCAGCCAACTTGAATTTCTCCTCAAAAAAGGAGCTTTCTTTTCTACTGCATCATCAAGCTGCAAGTTTTTAGAACATTTATGCTCTGTTTCCCTTTTAAAATTGAAGGATTTTACCAGCACCCGAGTCACCTTTTGAATGCTTTGTTCCTTAGAAATTTTCTTCTACCAGATACCCTAAATTATCTCTCTCAAGTTCAAAGTTTCACAAATCTCTAGGGCAGGGGCAAAATGTCACCAGTCTCTTTGTTAAAACATAATGAGTCACCCTTGCTCCAGTTCCCAACAAGTTCCTCGTCTCCATCTGAGACCACCTCAGCCTGGACCTTATTGTTCATATCACTATCAGCATTTTTGTCAAAGCCATTCAACAAATCTCTAGGAGGTCCCAAACTTTCCCACATTTTCCTGTCTTCTTCAGAGCCCTCCAAACTGTTCCAAACTTTGTCTGTTACCCAGTTCCAAAGTCACTTCCACATTTTCAGGTATCTTTAAAGCCACACCTCACTCTGCTGGTGCCAATTTACTGTATGAGTTCATTTTCATCCTGCTGATAAAGACATACCTGAGACTGGGAAGAAAAAGACATTTAACTGGTCTTACAGTTCCACGTGGCTGGGGAGAAATCATGGCAGGAGGCGAAAGGCACTTCTTACATGGTGGCAGCAAGAGAAAATAAAGAAGCAAAAGCAAAAACCCCTGGAAAACCCATCAGCTCTCATGAAACTTATTCCTTATCACAAGAATAGCATGGAAGAACTGGCTCCCCATGATTCAATTATCTCCTTCTGGGTCCCTCCTACAACACGTGGGACTTCTGGGAGATGCAATTCAAGGTGAAATTTTGGTGGGGACACAGCCAAACCATATCACCAAGCAAGGCCAATTAACTTTCTCCAGAAAAGAGAAGCCCTGAGTAAAGTGACAGGAGGAACCCGTAGCTAATGAATAGTCTATTAATTTCTCCAAACTAGGTTCCTAACTTCCCATCCCATACAAAGCCAGATTCTTTAGCTTTTTATTTGATTCTGTGAGCTACCCTGTAGCCTTCTAATACATATGTGTGAGGTATGTATATGTATGTGTGTTTTAATTTTCTCTTTCTTAAATTAGCTAAAGTTGGTTCCTTTTGCTTGGAATGAAAAGAATCTAAAATGAGAGTCCCAACATATTTCACTGCCTATGCAAATCTATGCCTGGCTCTGAATGGAAGAGTTCTCCTCCTCACTAAGTATTTTCAACTTAATGGAAAATAGGCCCTCCTCCTTAAACAGGAAGTGTGTAATGCTGAATTTGATAAAAGCACTGGTGCTTTGTTTTCCTTCCTTTTCCATGAATGCAAGCTTCTTACTATTTCCTAACCAGAGGCAGCCTCAAGAGTCCCCCACCATAGACAGAAGAGGGAGCAAGGTCCTCCCCATCACCTGAGTCACATGTGGTTCTAGGACCCCATGGTTCTTGAACTGGAAACCAGATCCTGGCATCAACCTCTCAGAGATTGCCAACCCCTGACAGAAGTGTCTCAGACTCCATGATAGTAGTATTGGATGTCAGAAGCAACACTCTCAACAGCACTAGATTCTATCAAAGACAGTGCAGTGAGAGCCAGCTGCCCCCACCCCTAATAAAACAGTCCTCAATCCCAGTCACACACAGAGCCTCAACATAAGTGCCAAAAGGATGCACAATGATACTCGATCACCACCAGTGCCATTGCTGCTGTTACTTTGTATGACATGAGCGCTCCAGTCTGAATGTTTGGGTCTCCCCACATTCGTATGTTGAAAGCGAATTACCAAGGTGATGGGTAGGAGCTAATTACCAAGGTAAGGAGAGGAGGTGATGGTTAGGAGGTGGGGCCTTTTGGGAGGTGATTAGGTCATGAGCGTGGAGCCCTTATGAATAAATTAGTGCCCTTGTAAGAGGCATTGAGAAGTGCCTTGCTCCTTCCATCCTGTGAGGACACCGTGAGAAGGTATTATCTATGACGAAGCAGGCTCTCAGAAGACAAAAAATTCTACCCACACCTTGGTCTTGGACTTTCCAGTCTCCAGGACTGTGAGAAAGAAATTTCTGTTGTTTACAAGCCACCCAATCTATGGTGTTTTGTTATAGCAGCCCAAATGGAAGAAGACGATGGACAATATCTCATATCTACATAGTATAAATACATTTTTTCAAGGCATCTTTTACTTCTCTTATGTATTAATACATCATAATCCAGTAAGACAGGAAGGGCCAACAACATTAGTCCTATTTTATGGATGTGGAAACTGAAGTACATGCCAGTAATACCATATTAGATCTTGTGGTGTTATTACTGACAATGACAGTGATAGTCATGGATGTCAAATTATCAGATCTTCTCTCCAGAAATCTTTTAATTTGCTTATTATTTTTAAGAGATATAATCTTGCTTTTTTGTCCAGGCTGGAGTGTGGTGGCACAATCGTAGCTCATTGCAGCCTCAAACTCCTGGGTTCAAGCACTCCTCCTGTCTCAGCCTCCCAAGTAGCTAGTACTATAAGCTTGTGCCAACAGACCCAGTGATTGCTTTCTTTTTTGTAGGACAAGAGTCTTGCTACGTTGCCCATGCTTATGTTGAACTCCTGACCTCAAGGGATCCTCCCACCTTGGCCCCCCCAAAGCACAAGATTACAGGCATGAGCCTCCTGGCCCAGAAATCTCTTGAGAGCACAACAAGAACAATAAGAGTTCATATTTATTGCATGTCTCCTATGTGCTTTGACTGTATCGAAGTAGATGCAGTTGTCCTTATTTAAAAATTAAAGAAACTGAAGTTTAGAAAGATTAAGTGTATTGCTTACAACCACATCATTGGTAAGTGGTTGAACCAGGATCTGAATCCATGCAGTCTGACTCCAAAGTCATGCACTCGACTAGTAAGTCACACCCCTGTTGGCCCATTTCTTAAGAAAACTCCATTACAGTATGTTGACAAGACCCTTAGATCTTGTTCTTATAACACTTATAGCACTTTTTAGTCTGAGAGTAAACATACCATACCTGCTAAGGACAAAAGTGACTCTTCACTAGTATTTTCAGCTCAGAGTGAAAAGGTGGAAGAACTCAAAGGAGAAGAGTGTTCATCTCATAGTCCTAGACGGCTTAAAAAACTTGAGTAAATACTCAGTTGTGAAACACTAAGAAAGTTCCCAGCCTCAGTGAGTTACTTCACCTGGGTGTGCCAGGCCAACGGAGGTATCTGTAGTAGCCTGGTAAATATCAAGGATCTAATAAATCAATTGATGCTGAAACCAAGCTTGACTTCCTTCTGCAATGTTTATCTCTGCCATTGTGGTCTTCACAGCATGACAGACACTAAAATGTGACAGGAAACCCAATCATCTAGCCTAGCAAATTATTTTCAAAGCGCTGCTAGGGTGATGGGGAGGGAAGGCAGATCATAGACAGACAGAAAAATCAAAGATTTGATAAGACTTGGTGTCATTCAAGTGATACCCACAGACATTTGAAAGGTGCTCTGCTCACGTGGACAACATGGGGCAAATTCCAGGACGATGGTCATGGCAGCCTCCATCCTCTTTAGCACCTCCTTCCCTTGGAAAGTCCTCTCCTGACATTTACGCCCTCAACCACCACCCATCTCCAGTGCTCTTCCCCTACCTTGAAAGTGCCTCCCATATAACTCTGTCCTGCTTGGCTAAGTCCCTGGACTGCTTTTTTTTAAATTAGAGAAGAAATCTTAAAATTCGCTTTCCCCACAGCTGTTTATTCCTTCAAAATATCAGTGATAAAACTGATCAGCTAATTTATGATTTCTACGCTTTTGGGTGATAATGACTTAATACATTAATATTCTCAGAGAACTTTTGACATTTACCCTAACAATAACTAATGGAACTTTCTAGCTCCCTGGCAGGCTGGTACGGTGGATATGTTTAGTGCTTCCTTTTATCTCATCCTCCTCTCTTTTGGAAAGGGTCATGTGCCTGGGGTCTGTGTGTCACATGCAGACAAAGGCATTTAATTGCCAGTGAGTGAACCTCCACTATACTCCCTCTCTGCTATGATAATTGTGAAGTTTTTTTGTTTAAATGAAAGTGTGGTTAGATTAAAGCAGCCTGCATCACTGAGGCACATGTGGAGGACAAGTATCTTAAAGAATCATCCCAGCCTACAATGGACTTTGGATGAAACAGGAATAAAATTCCTTTATGTTAACCCACCAACATTTTTTGGTTATTTTTTATAGCAACATAATCTAGCATATTCTGACAGATAAAGCTAGTAATTTTTGATCAACTCAAATAACAATATATAGTTTGAATCTGATAAAAGACAAAATTACTAAAAATTGCTTAATTAAAAGCCAATCAAGATCTACATAACTAGATTGGCTGTGTAGATCTTAACTGGCTTTTATTTGCCATTCTAAAATTGGGCAGCATGTCAGACCAAAAATGCTCTGCCCCACTACATGTGCAGATTATCTGTATCTCCAGAGAAAAGGCAGTGACATACAAAAAAAAAAAAAAAAAGGAAGTGAGGTGCAGAGGCAGACTGATTGGTTACAGCGTGTGTCTGTCTTATTTAAACCTGGTTTGAACAGTTGGCAGTCATGATTGGCTAAAGCTCAGCAGCTGTAATTGTCTAAGAGCAGTTTGGCAGCTGTGATTGGCTGAAGCTCAGCCACTGTAATTGACTAAAACTCAGCTATACGTTACAAAGGCAAATTCCTAAGTTAGGTTTTCAATTTGTTTATATACTAAATTAGGTTGTAGTTCATTACATAAGACTTGGAGGAGACTTCTAAAGTCCAAATATAGTTTGATTTAACTGTTCCTATCCACTGTTAAGAGAAACGTGCTCTGCTTATTAGCTGTGTGGCACTGAACAAGTTATTATACTTCCCCAGAATGAGTCTGTGTCTTCCTCTATAGGTAGCCGGTCCTTTTCAGCTATAAGATTCAACTTAACTGGAAATCCAAAATTGCATGGTACCTGCTCCCTAAAAATAACTATTGTACACTAAGACAAAGCAATTTGTCCCCCAAACAAGCGGAGACGTTTAACCCAAGCCAAACACTTTCTACCTGTCATCTTTCTGAGCAGGAGGGTCAGGATCCCAGGTTGCCAGTAATAAAGCACATGTTTTATGAGGTCTGAGACTAAACTAAGAGGCCACACAACATCTCATTATCCTCTAGAACTGGTCATTCTGCACCTCTTTGTTATCAAGATTTATCAAATTAGAGCTGTTCAACTTGGGAATCAGGTAGACCTTCTCAAATTTTTTTTTGTTTGTTTTTTGTCTTTGGGGAAAGTCTCCATTAATGTATGAAGACAAGAGAATCACATCTTAAACAGTGGTTCACAACCCTTTTAACATACCTCTTCAAACCAAAAACTTTTCCTGGATGTATGTGTGGTGTGGTGTGGTGTGGTGTGGTGTGTGTGTGTGTGTGTGTGTGTGTGTGTGTGTGTAGTACTATTAGCACCCACTGATCTTAAAATTCAGTATTAGAAAAACTATTTTAGTGAATTGTTATGTATATACTTGAAAAACAGCACACCTATTATTCGATATATTTAGACATATTATGTATTCAGGTTACAGGCAGTGTTGGGCATGTGTGTGTATTTGCAGATCTCTTTCAATAATTCTAAGGTTCCCCAGAGGCTATTCATAGCCACAGGCTAGGAATAGTAAACTTCAGGAGTTTAGGAGCATACTGCAACCTATATTTGGTTGTCACTTCCTCTGCCTCATCTCCAACTTCTTGTTCTCAGGGAAGCAGACGCTAAGGCAGAATTATGAGTGCATAAGCCTGGGCATGGGAGAGCCATCCGATCATGATACAGTCTTTATTAGACTAACCTGCCTAATTGCCTGTTGGAGCTGAGTCCCCCACCGGATGGAAATAGTCAAGCCCTCCCTCCATGGCCCGGCTCAGTCACGGGGCCATTCTGAGCACAGTATGACATGGGCTCAAAAACTGCTAATAGGGGACACTGTCTGCTGACTACCCTCTTAGCTGCACAGTGAGTCCTTTCTTGAAGAGAAATGATATATCTCCATCTTCCATACTCAACATTTCCCCTAATTCTACAAGGTAATTTTGCTCCTTAAGGTTATTCATGAAGACAACATAACTCTACAAATGACAGTGTAACATGCTCTTGAGAAACAGGCCATCTCTAAACCAGCAAAATAAAAAATAAAATCATAGCCAAACATGAGCCTAAGTGCATTGGCCAGTGGGTGAAGTGCTCCTATGATATGGGGATTGCATGTAGTTCAAGCAGACTCTCCTTCTGCAGAGGGGAGCTAACTGAAATCAGAAATAATATCAGAAAAATGCTTGCTGCAGGAGTCTGGTTATACTGTGCAATGCACATGGTCATGAGTATTGACTGCTCATTGTGGGGAAGTAATCTGTGCTGAGAAAAGTGAAGCAATAAGGGAAGGCAAGAAATGGCATGGGGAGAACAGGTTCTTTTAGGAAAAGGAATCTATTCCAAGTGTCAGACCTGAGCAGCAACAATCCTTTTTCTTAGCCTGGGCTGTGACAGTGAACAGGTGTTTAGCACGTGCCATGAAGAACAGCTAGACTGAATACAGCACGTGTTTAGCACTCAGATTCTATCTGAATGTAAGATCTAATCAGAGAAAGGGGAGGGGGGATGTGTTGTTAGTCCAACTTCAAGCACTGAACCAGCCAATCTCCAAAGATGCATCTTTCAGTAGTTTCCACAGTGCTTTCCAAACAGAAGTTTACACTGACCACAGAGAGCAGAGGAGAGAGCAAACGAATGGGGAACCCTGGAGGACTGGACCATCCTGACCCTGGCTCTAGCCCTCCTGCAAAAGAGTGGCCCATCTTGATCTGTTTTACATGGTAAGATTTTGTGTAAGGTTACATCAAATAAAAGGTTCTTTAACAGAAATAAATGAGCCTGATAACTACAGTTTCCTAGGTCTCACCTAAACCTGCTGGAACAGAATCTCTTACGAATTTGTATTTCTAAAAAAGCTTCTTAGTGTACCTCCTGATAGAAGGATGGCTATATAGATAACATATGGCAGATGTGATAGAGAGGTGTGGAGCAGAGAGAGAGAGAGAAAGAAAGGGATGAGTAGACAGATAATATATATTTACCAATAAACTAATACACAAACATACACACAACATATACTCAAAAACAGATACACAACATATACTCAAAAATAGAAAATGTAAAAGGATAACATAAAAAATAAATATAATAGAAGCTCTAGTATATTCTTTATGTCTAAGGGATCATCTTGATTTTCCCTAATGTAGGCATAGCTTACATTAGAGGATTCTCACGGTATCGAATGTGATAGAAATAATGCATGGAAATAAGGGAATGACCTACCATGGCTTGTAGATGTCAATCCATCCCACTGATTTTGAGTGGCTGCTTAGCCACTGAGATAGTGGCAGTCCCCATCCTAGCCTATTTCTTCCTCTGTACTAGGTGTGGGGGGAAGGGAGTAGAAAGGGTAGCAATTGTAGTTGATTATTATAAGCTGAGAAGAGGGTATATGTTTTTCTTTCCCAAACAAGAGGATTCTTCCTCCCACTTCCCTTTAAGCACACATAAAATCCAATGTAAACACAGTTTAAATTCCAAAGATGAGCTCTGTGTAATTCCTAATATTTGGAATAATGAGTGGAATTGTAGATGCTTTAGTTGATGAAGTGGTCTATAGCTCAATTCTGAAAGTCAATCATAGAAACAAAGTCACTTATATCTGGGAGAATAACTACTGAAGGACCTGTCTGAGGGGCATTCACTCTGAGCAAGGTGAGTGGATATTAACCAAGGAGATTTCAAGGCTTGAGCAAGTAGAAGCAAAGATCACTAACACCCTGTGGGATCTGAAGGCATGAGACAGACACCAGATGTGTTTGTGTCACTCCTGTGACTCAGCTGCTATTTCAGCTACTGATAAATAAAGGACCATTTCCAGGTATGCTATGTTTGGTTAAGCCCTAAACTTGGACATTAAGTATAGCCCTAAGGTTACTAAAACTACATTGCTCTAAACCACAATTATTTCACGTGTGTTAAATTGAAAATAAATTAAAATTAGAAGCATGAGAAAGATGAAATGAATGTCTGTGGGGTCCCTACACAATCTTCAAATCTCCCTTCACTATCAATACAGCACTGAGTTCTGCTTCTGCTTTGATGGCTCCTTCTGCCTCAGAGACCCACTTTCAGTACTATTTCCCCAATGTGTTTTCCCATTTTTCATTCATTCACATTCTCTCTCTCCCCACCACTTTCCTCCAAATACCCATATGCCAATCTGTCTTTCCAACTCCACCCCCAGATACATGTACAGACTTTGCCCCAAAGACTCCCCAGTGAGCAATATCTTTTTCTGGGGATAGTAAGCACTGACTCATTGCCTCCTTCTTACCACAGTTTCCAAAACACAGTCTTATTTCACCGTTGTCTCTATGCAGATCTCAGTAGGTCTGGGCCACCACACACATAAACAGACTCTTGATGGGGGATTCCCTCCTCACATCTTCCAAACTCCCACTCTCTAGCCCCCTTCTGTTTTTATTTTTTTTTTAAGTTTTGAGAGTACATAGTAGATGTATATATTTATGGGGTACACAAACTGTTTTGATACTGGAATGCAATGTGAAATAAGCACATCATGAAGAATGGGATTTCCAACCCCTCGAGCATTTATCCATCGAGTTGCAAACAAAGTTATTTAAAAATGTACAGTTAAATTATTATTGACTGTGGTCACTTTGTTGTACTAACAAACAGTAAATTCCATTCATTCTATTTTTTTTGGTACCCATATCCCTCTACTGATTTTTATCCTCCAAAAATTCTGAAGAAATCAGAGTTTAAGGAACTAGAATCTTTATAATCTGTTTTTTTTTTTCCTGCATCTGAAAATTTTGGTCAACAAAGGAAAACACACTTCTGCTACTAAAATAAGACTCCTAGAGAAATGGCATTGACAAAAACAGACAAAAGTGCAGTCAATTCCATCTTACCTTCACCTGGACAGGGAAAATATAACCTAAGGATGAGCCAGGCTTTTCTAGGAATCAGGTAGCTGACATGGGTTTCCCAGCCTCAGTGAGAAGCAGCAAGAGATTTAAAAGTGGGTAGCTGAAAAGCAGCTGGGGAATTCATATCCTTGAATAGGCAGCATGTGAAGGTTTTCAAAATTTTATGTTCAGTGTAAACATATTTATCTGTCAAATCCATGCCAAGCAGTACCTTTAGGACACAGTGGGGTAAGAGTCACTAATTTAAGGATGACATTAGAAATGAGATAGGTGCTATTCAGCACAATCAATCAGATTATCATCTTTGGTTGTTCTCATTGGGTCTTCCTACCTCCAGACACTCTCTTTTCTCTAGATTTCTTTAAATCCTTCCCCATCTGCAAAATCATTCCTGGTGACTCAGAAACAGCTTGGGATACTCCCCCACATCCTGCCTGTCTGAACAAGACTCAGCCAGTTCCCTATCGATTTCCAGCACTGACCCCAGCACGCTCTCAGGTTTTCTCTCTACCAAGATGTGCATGGCTCTGTGACTCAGAAAGCATGTGTGACAATCTTTGCCTTTAAAACTCCACAAAGGTGTTAAGTAGTTCTGCACCAGCCTTCCCGAAGGAATTTATTGAGAATTTTTTGATCCACCACACCTTCATTTTCCAGAAGAGGAAATTTCTTGTTTTCCAGAAATTTTCTATGTCTTGGTTTAGATTTTAGGAAAAAATGATGTTTATAGCATTTAGCAAAGGGTTCTCATGTATGCCCATTGTAAGACCACTGAAATAAAACAAAATGAATAACAAAAGAGAGTATATGGCACAGTCCCCTGTGAGCAAAACAGAGACATTTCAACTGAAAACATGCTGATGGGGCTATGGCTGGGGCGGGGCTCCTGGTGGCAGTTTGCTTATTGAGTCACCAGGTCTCAAAGAAGAACTTGCATTCCACGTGGTTCCCCACATGGCTTCCAGATGGTGCACTGCAGATCAACTAAGGTCCTTTATCAACATGTTCCATCATATTCAGGAATTAGCTTCTGACTCTGGGTAGTTTCCCAGCAGTACAGAAGCTTGTTTCAGGGTTGACCCATAAATACTACACAAGCCCAGTGCTAGAGAGTCCTTCTTTTCTAATGCCTTAGGACACAGACCTTAAGGAATCAGGACTTCCAGGATCCAATTTTCTTGTGCATCTCAAGACATTTATCAGATAAGGAAGGAGTATTTTTTGCTGTTCAGTAAGATTCCAGAGCACTTAGTCAAAGAGGACCATAAAAACAAAAAGTATTATGTACCTTTATTTCCAACGTATGTTCTCTACATGGGCAGGAAACTCAGAGACAAGCAAAACTTCCATCACTCAATGATTTGCATAGTCCTGTAGACCTGACAACAAACAGCCATCAATGCGCACAATTCTTCCTATCTCCTTGAAAAGCCTAGGTCATAGAAGCACCTCTCCAACCTTTTTTCCCCCTAAAACCAGTTACTTAAGTACACTACTGAGAACTTCTAGTGTTCCATTTAGGAAAGTTCTGAGGAGGAGTAATTCATCTCACCCACATGGTATGATCCAGATTCTTTAAGCACAAACAACAGAAATCAACTCTAGATTAACTGAAGCAGGAAATAAATTTATTGGAAGAATTTAGGGAAGTTCATAGAATACACAGGAAGGCAGGAGAATGAGGCTTGGAAAAATGCAAGAGCTGAGCCGCTCTGTGGAGTTAGGGAACAGCAAACATGATCAAGATCATGTGTTAAGAAGAATACATCTAAGACCTGCTGTGGATGCTGCCAGTGCTGTAGTCATCATCTCCGGCTGCTGTCACTACCATTACTGCTGTGCCACTATTGCTGTGATGATCCTATCTCCATGCATACCTGCAGCCTTGTGTCACATTGAAAAGATTCCAAGTCCTACATATCCAAGTATCTGATTGGCTAAGCATGGGTCACAAACCAACACTGCCAGAATTCAGGAGAAGAAACAAGTTTCCTCTTCCCAATTTCTATAGCAGGAAGTAGGGCACTGGTTTTACCAACACAAAACACAATAGGGTAAGAAATCTCCCCCAAATAGAGGCAGTAGAATGGCAGACAGCCAAAAATAGAAAGGGGAGGGAACATCCATCACATATTTCAGTTTTGTCCAAAAAAAGCAAAATCTATGTTCATTCCTTAGACAACTATATCCAAATCCTGTCCTCTTTAAAAAGATCCAATGTTGAACGTAAGAAAAACGCTTCACTCAAAGGATCCAGTTTTGAGCTGTATAGTCCATCCTTCTCACATGATTTGGTCTTCTTTGAAAAATTCTGTCAAATTCAATACATTGTTTGTGGTCACATCTATTTATTCCCTGACAAATAGCAATATTTGTCTATTCCTTCCAAGAAAGATTTGAGTTGGCTCACAAATTTTAATACTCAGAAAACTAAAAAAGATTGTAGCAATGGGAAATGCCCTGGTACTCTGTGTGATCACTGCTTCTCAGTATTTCTAGGGTGGGGGGAGGCCAACAAAGAGGATGGAAGTTACCTGGGCTCTGGTATTCTCTTGGTGGTCAAAGGGGTGTGCTGTGCTGATGGGGAAGCCTTTAGGCAATGGGCTGTTGGGTTGGTTAGATCTGCAGGTATTGGGAATGGCCAGTGTGTGTTCAGGACAAGCAAGAACTATGCTGGTAGGGGTCTGGAGTCAAGCTAGGGGTTGGCCAGATGACTAAGGGAGGACCACAAGAGGACAGGCTGGAGGAAGAACCTCAGCAGGCTGGCTGGTGGTTGATAAGTCATGGCTGAAACCAAAGAAACTAAAGGGTGAACTGAGGTCAGAGGATAAGGCTGAGATTCCACCCAGAAGGTATGACTTTTGCTGACAATGGCTTCTGCCAAGTGCTGCCTCCTAGAAAGGCAGCTGGAAGTCATCCTTCCAAGGTTTGACAGAACCCAGAGCATCCAGCATGGCAGTTGTGAATCTTCCCTACATACTATTCTTTAACCAAAAAAAAAAAAAAAAAAAAAAAAATCAAATGTTGTTTTGAAATGGACCTTCCAGACACGGAAGTATAATAAAAAGAGTCCTGGCTTTTGTCTGAATCCAGCTTTGCTTTTCTTGTTTCAGACACCAGTGTTACTTGCCAATAAATCCAGCTTTTCTATCAACTAGTTGTATGACACTGGGCAAGTCAGATTTCTCATGGCCTCAATTTCCTTCCATAAAATGAGAAGATTGGGCTAAATATTGCCTAAAGACTCTTTGAGCTTTAGAAATGACTAGACCACTTCTAGTACACATGTGTTCCATGCACACACACGTACAGACACAAACACAGCAGGGTGATTCTGGAAGCATATTCCAGGGAGAAGTCACAGAACACTATCCTTGCTGTGCATTTCCTTTTCCTCTGAAGCTGGTTCCGAGAGAGAGGAACTTCCTCAAAAACCACAGCTGTTGAAATGTCCCCAAGAGAGTTACACTTAATTCCTGTTTCCTAACATCCTGAATGTGAAGCCCAGAAGAACTGATAATGGGGTTAGTTCCGCCATACTACAACCACCAACTGAAAGGCGGAAAACCATGCTACCCAATGACTTATTCAGCAGTGGACAATCGCGGCCAGAAATAACAAGGCACATAGCTCTTCATAGCTCAAGAATGCATAGTGGTAGCCCAACGAGGATTACCCTTTTTCCAAGACAAACCATGTCGGCTCTGATTAAACTCCTGATTATGGCTAAATCCCTCTCCTTTACTCATGTTATTCTTCCCAAGACTGCATACCATCATCAGGTGTTTTTTGGGAAATCTTTGAAATTATTCAACTACTCTAAGTGACATGCAATTAGCAGCCCCTTCAATGAGTGATTTATTGCGTCTTTATGCACCAGGCATGTGCCAAGTGTCAGGGACCCCACAGGGAACAAGCCCTATGGGACTGACAGTCTAATATGGTAGATGAAAAACATGCACATGGACATAAACGCATACATAAAAACAATAAAGACTATAAAAAAGGAAACAGGGTACAGGGCATGATGGAGAATAATGGGGTGAGAATGGGGGGAAACTTACTTAGGTTGGGTGATCCAAGAAAGTCTCTCCATGGAGGTGATGTTAAAGCTGAGATCTGAAGAATGACAAAGGAGCCAGTTTTGTGACATGCAGGGTGGGGTAGGAGGTGTATGTAGAATGAGTGTGTGTGTGTAAAAGAAATCCCATATGGGTTAAGCAAAATGGGAGATAATATGAGATGAGACTGAGTTTGGCAGAGGCCAGATCACATAAAGCCTTTGTAAAAATCTGATATTTTTCCCTACATTTTTAACAAATCTGATAGGAAAGTATTAAGGCATTTTAGATAGAGGAATAACATAATCTTACTTCCATCTGCCGCTTGCTTTGTGAACAACTGAAAAAAAAAACAAAAGCGGAAGCAAGAAGGACAAGTAGGAGATTAGTACAGTTCAGGCAAGAGGTAATGACGGCTCAGAGTAAGTTAGTTATTCTCAGTTCCTAGGGGATACTTGGCAATGTCTGGAGATGTTCTGATGATCACAGATGCTATCAACATCAGCTAGGTTGAGGCCAGGGATGCTGCTGAATATCCTAAAATACACACACCAAATAACTATCCAGCCCAAAGTGTCAATAGTGCCAAGGTTGAAAAACTCTGGACTCACTGACGGCAGGAGAAATGGAAAGAAGCAACTGAACTCAAGATACACTGTGAGGCTGAAAGGACCAGGAATTCTGAATAGATTACATGTGGAAGTGAGGAACACAAAGAACCTAAAGATGGCTTTCAGATTTCTGTCTTAAGTAACATATCCTGAGAATATACTGGAAGGATATATACAACAATTTCTGTCTAGCAGCTAGATTTTAGTTCTCAATCTACTGTTTATCAATTATCAGTTGTATCTATCATCATAGATATAACTATGTATCTATGCCTCCCATCTATAAAATGGGCATGACAATGTATGTACTTCAAAGGCATGTGATAAGTATTAATATCCAATCATGTAAAGTGCTTCAAATAGGCCTGGCATGTAGCATATCACTCACTTTTGTTGTTATTTACTATTGTTATTATTAGAGTGAGGATGTCATTACAGCTATCAAGGTTGGATACATGAATTTGAGAGTGGTCTTGGATGCTTCAGACTTCTAAAGAAAAAAAAAAAGAGAGTGGTCAGTTGGCATTTAAGGATATATGAGTACACAGACAGAAGAGAGAAAATGTCCAGCACTGAATCTTGGGTACTCTACCGTTAGGATATTGAGGGAATGAGAATAAACAGGCTAGGAGACTGAGCAGGATTAGACAGTGAGGTAAGAGAAAAGTCAACAAAAGAAAGCATTTTGAGAAGGTTCAGTATGAAGAGTATCTGTTTTTTGTTTGGTTTTGGTTTTTTTTTTCGAGACAGAGTCTCGTTCTGTCGCCAGGTTGGAGTGTAGTGGCGCAATCTTGGTTCACTGCAACCTCCGCCTCCCGGGTTCAAATGATTCTCCTGCCTCAGCCTTCCGAGTAGCTGGGATTACAGGCATGCACCACCACGCCCAGCTAATTTTTGCATTTTTAGTAGAGATGGGGTTTCACCATGTTGGCCAGGATGGTCTCGATCTCTTGATTTCATGATCCACCCGCCTTGGGCTCCCAAAGTGCTGGGATTATAGGCATGAGCCACCACACTTGGCCAGAAGACTATCTCTTGAATTTCAAGGTCCTGGGTAACTCACAAAAGCAATTTCAGTTAAGAGGTGGACATCTAAATCGGTCTGAAATGAGTTGGGGATTAAATGGGAGAAAACATGGAAACGGAATATGTAGGAGCTTTTTATGAATGTTGGCTAAGAAGAGTAGAACAGGTGGAGGACTGCTCAGTTAATGAGGAATAAGGCTTTTTGTTTTGCTTTTTAGAGAAATACCTTTACATAATATTTACATTCTGATGAGAATATTGTAGTAGAAAGGAAAGATTTATAGCTATCAGAGGGAAAGAAGGTGGTAAGACATCAAAGTCTTTGAGAGGACAAGAGGAGATAGGAGAGACTGGCCTTTGGTGGGATGAGGGGCACTTTGTGCTTTGCAACAGGAGACAAGTATCAGATCAGTGCCACATAGAGAAGTTTGTTGTTTTGTTTTAGGGAAATAGAGGTGATACATGTTTGGCCACTTTTATTTTTTCGTATTTTTCATTTTTTTAGCCACTTTCATTTTCTCAGTGAGGTATGGGGGAAAGGTGCCCTGAGAGGTAAGCGGAAGAAACAGGATGTGTTTTGGGTACAAATAGTCACGTTGGAAACTGGAAAGGCAAGATTTCTAGAGGAAAATGGTAGGATTGCTAGACATCTTTTGAGACTGATGATCATGAATGTGACATGGAACCAGTGAACTTCATTCTCTGATTTTCTCTTGGAATGTTCACTTGTTCAGAAGGTAGAGAAGAAAGAATTCTCTTCTTCTCTTTGACAATGGAATTTGGCCTTGAGAGAAAGACTGAGGTTTAAGTCCTCAGGGAATGAGGTGTGACCAGCAGGTTGGGGATTGAGGGCAGAAAGGAAAGAGGCTACACATAGCAAGGAAGTGTACATTCTGAAGGGGCAGGAGGGATGAGGAATGAGATCTGGCACCTTCTCCACTTCCAGAACCTGAAGTATGTGAGGTGTGAGCAAATAAAGGGCCTTTAATCATGAGATTTGGAAGTCAAGTGGTGGGCCCAGGGGCTACTAGGTCCTAGTTAGGGCAGTGAGATGGGGTTCAGAGAACAGGTCATGCCATGTTCAACCCCCTTTGGTGCAGGGCAAAGTCTGTTCCACAATACGAGGTCCAAACCTGCTTGATTAGAGCCTCTCTTATTCCCACTCCTCCATTCCCTAATTTTAGTGCAGAGGGAGGATTTTCAAAAGTTTACGGACTAAAAATAACCATTGAGCAAGCTAATTAAGTGGTATGAGTGGTTTCAACAAAAGCCCACACTTAGCGCCAACATGGATTAGGTGGAGGCTGCTTTTAGGTAATCCACATTGTTTCCGAGCATCCGCTCCAGCATTCAGGTTCAAAACATATTTTAAAGTTTTGTTTTAAGTACTCTTGGTTCAAAAACACCTTTATAGACATTATCAGAAAAAGAGAAGTTGTCCAACAAGCCCAAATTTGCTATGGCCTTTAAAATCTGATTCTTAACCTTACACATCACAGATACTCCAAGGCTTTTCCATAGCAAGTGTCCAAGACCAGGGATAGCACTGTCACAACAGTTAACATGTGTTGAGTGACAACTGTGCCCCAGGCATTGTTCTAGGCAATGTTCCTACATCATTCCATTTAATGTTCACAAAACCTTTATGAGTTTTTACCCATTTTTCAAACTGGGAAAATGAGACCATGAAGAGTTAAGTGACTTGTCCAACATCCCCAGCTATAAGGGGTAGAGATGAGACCATCTGCAGAGTTTGCACTTGTAAGCATTTGGCCATACTGCTGTAGACTGCAACTATGCAGCTCTCACATATTTACTCTCCTTTCCTCATCCAGAGCAGACATCACTGGTCATTTACACTACAATCCTACCAAGCTCAATCACTAATCCATTGATCTGGGAACTCCTACCAGTTGAGTGTGAGCACTAGAAAGGAAATCTCTTTGCTGCTCCCTAGACCCTCCTTCTTTGCTTTCTGTTCTCCCTCAAACCTTGTCTCTGTTCTACTCCAAAGACTGGTTCTACTCTCTCTCTGGGCCTCCACACTTGATATGTAGTCCTGGTCTCTCCCAAGTTTGACTCAGGCTAAGATTTAGCCTCAGGCCCCTCTTGCCCTTTTTCTGGTCCACTCATCATCCCATTCCTATCATGAGCTGGCTCTATGATTCAGTCAGTGTTGATGAGTATCTGAGATGCAGAGATAATGTAGCAGAAATAGGCAGGACAGAAAAGCAAGCCTCTGAAACAACCTCATTCTCAGAATCCTAAGCTTTACACCATCTATACAAATTTCTGTGTGAAAAATGTAAAGACAGAACTTGCTGAATCCATTGATCCAAGTAAATTTTTTTTTTTTTTTTTTTTTTTTTTTTTTTGGAGACGGAGCTTCATTCTTGTTGCTCAGGCTGAGTGCAATGGTGCAATCTTGGTTCACTGCAACCTCCATGTCCTGGGTTTAAGCGATTCTCCTGCCTCAGCCTCCAGAGTAGCTGGGATTACAGGTGTGCACGACCATGCCTGGCTAATTTTGTATTTTTAGTAGAGGTGGGGATTTCACCATGTTGGTCAGGATGGTCTCAAACTTCTGACCTCAGACTATCCGCCTGCCTCAGCCTCTCAAAGTGCTGGGATTACAGGTGTGAGCCACTGCGCCCAGCCCCAAGTAAACTTCTAAAAGAAAAGTTTAAAGAGAAAGAAAAAACTTTAGATGTGGTGTCAAATTCAAAACACAGTTGGAAATATACCATTGAATGATGCTGTGTCTTTTAAAATGGCAAAGAAACCCTCAATTTTAATCAACTGAATCATGAACATAAGAACATTTTTTAATTTTGGAGGAATACTGACTATTTGTTGTGCATCAAAGATGCTAAATGAGGGTTGAAACTAGATAGAAGGTTCTAACTAGCTATGCAATACCAGAAAATCACTTAGTCTCTCTGAGCTATAGTTGGTCTGTGAAATGTAGTGATTAAGGACCTCTCGGGCTTCTTGTTTTGGGTCAATGTAGTTTTTATTTCAGAAGCTCTTGTCCTTATCTGCTTTGTCTACAAGGAGTCACTAGAGGTGCCCAAATGCTTGCAAGGGTCCTGTTCGTTTCCACGGGTAGGAAACACATAGGATCCTATGTTACTTTCCTTCTCTGCTCTGCCCACTATTTAGCACACTGCTGTTCCCTGTAGGGTGCCCTGGGAAGCTGCTTCTGTGGGGTCTAAAGTCTATCACCCATCACTACCACCACAGCCATTGGGCATTATGGGGCATTAACATCTCGGGATGCCAAAGCTCTTTTAGGAACTGTATGCTCTAGTGTTGGAACCTGAAGCAGGACTGCCAAGCTCTGCCAAAGTTGCTAAGAGGCACATTAGAGATGCTGTGACAACTTTCAGAGGCACCACTCAAATTCTTGACGGCCTGTCAGTCTCTATTTCCGCCCCAAACACCACGGGCTGTCTAAACACCCAAATCCCACAAAATATAGGATTGGTCTAATCTGTCCCTGGAAACTATTGAGACAAACCCATTATCTGAGAAGCCAGGACAAATTATAATTAGAAGCCCGATGAGTCAGAGCTCATGGGCACTAGCTCAGAAGCCCTCACTCACAAGATGACACATCAGCTTGATGTCTGCTGGAGCTCATCCTGGGCGTCAGAATTCAGCCTTGTAAAAGGACAGAGGGAATCAGCTGGAGAGGAGGGAGAGTCGCTGAGCACAAGGACACGCCTGCTGGGCCCAGCCTTGCCAGGAACACAGAGCATCTGACACAGGAAGCCCAGTCAAACTGATAAAAAATTTCACTAGAAAAAAATAAAATCCCTTTACCACACACAATTTCTCTTTAATTTTTCTTAAGGTGCTGCTGTTGCTAATTTAAGTCCTTCACATCCTTTCGCAATAGTGACTTAAATTTATAATCTTTACCGCACATCCTCCCAGGCCTAGTGGATTCAGAAAGAGTATGGGCATTAAAATCCTAGCTGCATTACCTACCTGCCGTGTGACTGTGATCAAATCTGTCGAATTTTGTAAACCTTAGTCTTATTTATAAAATGGGGTTTTTATGAGGATTAAAAATAATGTATGCAAAGCACCTGGCAGAAGATCTGCACGATTCATGATCAATAAATGTCAGTTTCCTTCCTTCCTGGTAGAATTCATCAGATGGTACTAACTCTAGGTTTTCTGTCTGACACAGAACACACCCTTCAAAGTGCTAATGCTGTTCCAGCTCAGCAGACACCCCGTCTCAGGAAAGCCATTAGAAACCCCCAAAGAACTACATTTTTCTCCTGGTAAGTAGCTCACTTCCCGCAACTTCCCCACCACTTTGCATTAAGTGAGCTCCACAAATGAGTCACACTGCTTACAGAAGGAAATTCGGGAACCACACCCAAAAGAGAGGCATCTTGACTTTTCCCAAGAAGCTGTCAGTATCACCAGAATGAGGGTTTTGGGGGACCTATAGTTAGAAAACCCCAAACTCCCAAGCTATCTCTGAATTCATATGCACACCTAAGAGCTCATTTTCTTTCAGAGATTTTTTTTTTTATCCACGTTGTTCAATGACAGCTGAGAATCACTGGCCACTTATAAGATGATTATTTACTTTTTGAAAACATCTATCACAGCTTTTAAATTATGATTATGATTTTCAAGAAAAATATCAAGAATTTATTCATTGCATAAAAATAGGCACAATTTCATTTAGATCAGTCCTTTCTGACCTGCAGGCTACAGGGTAAAGTAGACAGTGCATGGGGTTATAGTTAGAAGACCATGATTCAAGTGATGGTTTTGTCACTTACTGAAGGATTTAGGGCAAGCTTCTGAGCCTCAGAGGTTTATTCATAAAGTGGGAAGAACTATATATATTGTACAATTCAGAAACAATTAAATATATGAAAGTACATGGAAAACGTAATGCAATACAAAATGTTAGATTTTTTTAAGTAGTAATCTTTAATCCTTTATATTTGCCCAACAGTCCTGGTACTAATCTTTTAAAATTAATTTTGTTGACATATTTTTGCATCCTTCTAAATTAATGTGTATTTTTTTTAAAGCTATAGGCTTTCACAATGAATGGAAAACTCTGCATTCATGATTGATTGGCTAGAATAAAAGACTGTTAAATAGTTTTGAATAATCATATGTCTAAAAATTGGTTTTCCAATGTGAAGTACCTTGTTTGCCAAAATGTCCACATTGTCCCCTTCTTGGTACAGAGCTCTTTATAATGCTACTGTGCAACTCTTCCGCATTCCCTGGATCTGGACTGGCTTTGTGACCTGCTTAGGCCACTATAATGGCACAAAATGGATGCTGTGACAGTTCTAAGTCCTGGCCTCAAGAGGCTGTGCACTTCCAATCCTACTCTTAGAATTTTGCGACTTCCACATGGATGAGTCTGGGCTAGGCTTCTGGTTGATGAGAAACATGTAACCTCATTACCAGTGACCTTAAACCCAGTCAATAAATAGCTAATAGCCATACATGAGAGTGAGGCCATCCTGTATCAGGTAGCACCCAGCTGACCTATCAGCTGAGCACAAATGCATGACTGAGCCCAGCCAAGATCAACTGGGTCAGACCCTGAGAATCAGAACCATTCCCTCATTTGTGAGTAATAATGATTGTTTAAGGTACTTTTTTTCTTTTTTATAGCAACAGATTGACTGATAGGTTTCTATATCATTAAAAAACTCCTCATAGCATGCCATACTAAGGTAACAGAAATGGCGTCCCCTCCCTTTATAAACCTAAAGAAATGCTGGCTGAAATACATGGTCAGGTTTAAGAGACATAAAGGAAATCTCCAAGGGCAAAATAAAGATAACTCAAATACCAAAAGCTATTGTCACCTGTGGGCACATAGCTTTGCACACGATTATAGGCATTAGTGACTGGGGGCCAAAGTTTCAATTCTCACACGGAGAATGATGACAGGGCTCACGCGGGGTCCTGCTGCTTCTGGCACTGCCACTATCCACACAGTTTTGTTCAAATCAAACAACTGTTGTAAATTCTTTCAAGGAACTCCTCTCAGAATACCATGGTGGCCCCAAATCCAGGTCATGCAGGCGACACAACCTGGGGTCACAGCCAGCCCCGCATGATCTCCTGCTCCTTCTACTTCTCTAGTGTTAAACATTGACTCAGACCAAGAAACTTCAGTACTCCCCCATCCTCTAACCTCAATCCAAATGACTTCTGGCAGTCTCGTATGGCCAGGAAAGCAGGTCATGGAATTTCATTCCATACCTTGTTTTACTAATACAGAAAATGTTGAGAATCCTAAGTTTGATTGAAGAACATGTAAAGGCTTTGACCAGATGATAAACGCCAATATTAAATCTGCTGGATTCCATGTACAGAATGAAGAGACAACACCCCAAAGTAGTTAAAGACATAATTTCTTTAACTGTGGCTTAAGAAACAATGGACACTTAAAACCCTACCTTACAAATAAGAATAGATTTTATCTTATCTAGAGATAAAGAATGAGATGTGGAGTGGAGGTTGTTTTATTTGGTTTATTAAGGTTTATTAAATCTATAAGACTACAGAAGAGGCAATATAAAAAGCTTTCATGATTCTATCTATATGTACATTAGAAGGAACTTCCAAATGTTACTGTAAATCCTTAATGTATTGTTTCAGCAGTACTAAGTTAATGTCGATATATTTTAGTTTTACATTATCACTATTCTCTTGGGAATTGGACTCATTTTTTTTCTCTGAGGCTTTAGATTTGACATTGTATTTGATTTTGTATGTGGTAACTGACATGTGTCAGGGCAATGATGAATTGGAAGCTACCCTAAACTTATGCATCATGAGTACTGCTGCTTATAGACTTTCAAAGCCAAATAGTAGACATTTCCCATTGCTTGTTCCCATTCAACAAAAGCAACAGGTTCACTGAGCTACAAAATTGTACTTAGAGTTGATTAGAACAATGATATAAGCTGTAATTTTGTACAAACAAGCTACAACATTCTACTAATAAAAACAGAAGCTGTAGTTGTCAAAATTTACACACATAGCAATTATCAATTTTTTTCTACGAGGCCAATGTTCAATTAGAAAAAAATCTTAGCTTAATGATATGAGATTTATCTTTTCATTGCCCATATCAATCAGATATCAGATTTTTTTTTTTTTTTTGAGATGGAGTCTCACTCTGTCACCAGGCTAGACTGCAGTGGCACGATCTCAGCTCACTGCAACCTCTGCCTCCTGGGTTCAAGTGATTCTCCTGCCTCAGCCTCCCAAGTAGCTGGGACTACAGGTATGAGTCACTATGTCCAGCTAATTTTTATATTTTTAGTAGAGACGGGGTTTCACCATGTTGGCCAGGATGTTCTCGATCTCTTGACCTTGTGATCCACCTGCCTTAGCCTCCCAAAGTGCTGGGATTACAGGTGTGAGCCACTGCGTCTGGCCTAATTTTTTGTATTTTTAGTAGAGACAGGGCTTCATCATGTTGGCCAGGCTTGTCTTGAACTCCTAATCTCAGGTGATCTGACTGCTTCAGCCTCCCAAAGTGCTGAGATTATAGGTGTGAGCCACCACACCTGGCCAGATATGCCCTACTTTGAACAAACATTGCTAGAATCTGGAAGAATCTTCTGTTAGCCAAGGATTGCTTTTGAGGTTCACTCCAAAAACTGAGCTACCACTGGGGACAAATGGCCTCATAATTTTGTGTGTGTAAAAGTGCAGCGATTCCATCTCATAAGCACTAATTTTTGAAAACTATACACCCACAATAGGTATCATCTAGAAAACTAACAGGATCTCTTTTCCACTAGAGTGTATTGTTGTTGACTAATTGCTTTCAGTTATTAAGCTGGAAGAGACATACTGGGGAGAATGCTTTGGAGGGGCAAGTAAGGGCAGAACACACCTTTCTCTTTCCTTTGTAGTTAATTAGCAAACATTCCTTTCTCCACCTTATCTCTTTGTTGAGGTCATATCAGCAATTATCTGCCCTCCAGTTCATGCAAAACTACCTGAATAACTCAAAATGCAAAGAGCTTGTCAACTTTCTTCCATATCCTGTTGCCCAAAAATAAACAGCAATGGAATGTCTCAAACATATAGAAAAGTAGAAGTAAGTAAACAAAACCACCCAGATTTATGAGCAGTTCACCCTCTACCATACAGCTCGATGGTCTTTATTGTTTCAATACGGCCCAATCCACAGGGCAGAGCATGTGACTGGTGTAGTGGTTGCTGCGTGGCTTGGAAGTCACACGGATTTGAGTTCCAATTCTCGCCTACAAGCAATTAGTCAACAACAATACACTCTAGTGGAAAAGAGATCCTGTTAGTTTTCTAGCAAATGTGGTCAAGGGTCTGTGGCTGAAATTCTGATTGATAAAGCAGGGATAATAATATCTACCTTGCTGTAGAGATGTCATGAGATGATAATGTAAGCAAAGTATCAGAACAGTACCGAGCACATGGTAAGTGTTTATCATCAGCTTGTGTGTTTGCTGTATGTGCTGAACAACCCTCATAAAGCTTGAGTCCATCTCCAGCTGAAGCTGTATTTACCAGGATCCACTCAACCACTATCCTGATCATTAACAACTCCTTATTTGTGGACTCATGAAGACAAGTCACTTTTGTCTGCAGGGCTTCAGACTTACTCGATCTTACACCTGAAGACGACTTTTTCCCCTGTCTCTGATTTTCAAAACAGGATGAAATTTTACAGAGTTTTATAGCACTGAACTTTATATAAAATTGAATGAGCCTGTGAAATAAGAGAGCAATTGGTTATAAGCAAGCCCCTTCATGGATGCGGGCATTTTTTGGGCTGTCTTTGTATCTGTCAGCATCTCCTTCTCTTCTTATAGTTAAGGTTATCTATTACTTTTCATGAAAGCAAAATGCTTTTAAAAAATTGTGTTTGATTCAATGGTTCCCAACAATGGCTGAGCTTCAAACTCACCTGTGGTGCTTAAGATTATATATCTGTATACTTTTGTTTAAAATAATAGTATACAAATTTATGTTTAAAAATATGTGTGTGTATATATACATACATACACCCAAGGCACATATGTGCATGTGTATACCTAACATATACACATACAAACATATACACACCATCCCCCACCAAAGCCCCACTGAAAAATACTGAGAATCTCTGGGAGTGATGGGGGCAAATAGGAAGAGTTAATGTTCTACTCAGGTGAGGCTATTATGGACCCAGTGTTGAGAATCACAAGGGGTTAATTACTTGAAACTGTACCTATCTAAAGGACAGTTAAGGATTTTGGAATCAATCAGAAAGTCTTTTTTTTTTCTTAAATAATTTTGCAGGCAAGATGCTGCTATTCCAAGTTTTCTGTTACAAATTATGTCTTCCATAGGAATGAAGCATACACACGGTCCATCCAAGCATACTGTGAATCAAAACACATGTCCAGGGCTGGAACAAAATCATTAGGACCACCTAACTGGATTCCACTGGAATGAGTCTCTGTGAAACCATGCCGAAGTCATTGTAAACAACCACCCAAAAGAAAACTACACGAATAGCCAATAACAAAAGGACTGGATTTAACTCAATTTTGTAATAAAAAAAAATATGTACACACTCCATCATTTTGTGAACAAAACACCACCAAACATTTGAAACTGGCCTAAGGGGCAAATTGACATGAAGCCCAGCCTTATTGACCAGTGTTTCCAATACTCTCCTTCCCACTCCCCATTCTTTATTCCCAATAGATACATCCTTTCATGGGTAATTGGGCAGAAAAATGTTTATTGACTGATCTTGAAAACTACAATGCATCTAAAGCTGGAGAACATTCAAAAACCATGCTTCTCTTTATTTACTTCAGCTTCCATGGCAAGAGGAAAATAAAAGGCAACTGTGTTTGAAAGCAACAACAATAAAAGAAGCAACATCTCTAGCAAGCAGGCAAACCTTAAAAAGTTATAAAGCCCCATGTAGACAATGCTACCTGCCTTCCCCCAACCATGGGGATGACTCTTAATGGTGCTGACTAGGTATAGGCACAAACTTGAGACCAAGAAGTTATTCTTAGAAGGTGCTAGCTTTTATATTTCCTTTTAGGTTCCTGCTGCTAAGTTTCTCTTTCAATTGACCTCCAGAAATCAGACAGTGAAATCTATGGGGCTTTCCAGGCCACCTGATTCAAAGTAATCAGGGCAGGGTCACAATGCTGGTTGACTTTTTTCAACAAACAGGGACCTGGAATTTGTCCAGCTCTATTCCTCAGCACAGAGTCAGCAGATAAAATGCCCTAGATGGTTGGATTTTCTAGTGTCTGTGGCAGGCATCTTCAAAGCTGATTCCTCTGTCTCTGAAAAATCAAGGCCACCAACTTTAATTACTAACGTAGTAGTGTACTTCCCCTACTGCAACAACAGTCCCTTTGTCACTTTTGCTTTGATTCAAGAGCCCTGACTAGTGTTAACGACAGCACTTTGATTTCTCTTTCTATAAAGGCTATCAAGTACCAAGTCATTGGTTTCTGCAACCATGTAACCCAGTGACATATGCTCCTGGATTAAACTCCAAGAGCCCCTTTGGTCTCTAATACTTTGTTTTCTTTTAAAAAAATATTTTAAATTTTAAATTTTTATTTTTATTTTTTTTTGAGACAGAGTCTCACACAGTCACCCAGGCTGGAGTACAGTGGTATGATCTCAGCTCACAGCAACCTTCGCCTTCCAGGTTCAAGTGATTCTCCTGCCTCAGCCTCCTGAATAGCTGGGATTACAGCCACATGCCACCACGCCCAGCTAATTTTTTTGTATTTTTAGTAGACACAGGGTTTCACCATGTTGGCCAGGCTGGTCTCAAACTCCTGACCTCAAGTGATCCACCTGCCTCAGATTACAAAATGTTGGGATTATAGGCGCGAGCCACCATGCCCAGCCAGTTTTCTTTTCTTCCCTCTTTTTTTTTTTTAAAGGGAGGGGATTCCCTCAGTGGATTTACTTAGAGTGAAAATGGTATCTCGGCTTTGGATTTGCCCTTGCTTTCATTCATGTGGGTACTTTTTATTTAACTTTTTATTGTAGGGAGACTCTCCTCTACCTAAAAAACCGAAGGGAAAAAACCCAGTTCTTTAATTTACTCACATCCTGTTATGCTTTCACAGGCTGTTCATTTTCATACCAAGCCTCATCTTCCGCTGCCAACATCCTAGTTTGAAGCCAGAAGAAGGTCAACTGGAAGTGGTCCTGACCTCAGAGGGAGAGAACTCCTGGGTACCTCTTCCCAGCAGCCCTAGGCTATTTCAAAATGTCAGCAGGTCCAACCCTAGAAGAAAATAGCACTTTCTTCCCAACCTGCTGGGCATGGTGAGGTCTAAACAATACATGAACTGACAAAATCTGCCAGTTCCTGAGAACTGCCAGAGAACTGCCTGAGAACTCAAGAGATAAGCAGTAAGAGGTATGGTCAACCTTCAGGGGAATATGGAGACTATCTCAATGCAACAAAAATAAAGGAATAATGTGCTCTGCAGCTTTAGAAAGGAACTCTCCTCCTTCTTGGGGGTGCCTCGGTGTCTCCAGCTCTAGGAGATCACCTAACCAGCAAGGTTGATAGCATGACCCTGGCTCCACTGAAAACTTGGGCCTATAGACTAGCTTATTCTAAAGGGTGGTATTTGATTCTAAAAAAAATTTTTTTTTAACTTTTAAATTTTTAATTATTATTATTTTTGAGACAAGGTCTTGCTCTGTCACCCAGGATGGAGTGCAGTGGTGCCATTTAGGCTCACGGCAGCTTTGACCTCTCAGGCTCAAATAATTCTCCCGCCTCAGCCTCCTGAGTACTGGGGACTACAGGCATGCACCACCATGCCTGGCTAATATTTTGTATCTTTTTGTTTCGTTTTGTTTTTTGGGTTTGTTTTTTGTAGAGACAGGGTTTCACCATGTTGCCTAAGCTGATCTCAAACTCCTGGGCTTAGGCGATCCACCTACCTCAGCCTTGCTAAACTTCTGAAACTATAGATGTGAGCCACCAACGCGCCCACATGAACCACAGGTCTTTTAACTTTTTCAGCTCCGGCTGGCAAACCCACTACCTGCTCTTCCTAGGCAGCACCCCTTGGTTACTATCCAGCCATCTATTACTGTCAAAGCAAAGGTCCATGGCCCTCAAAGTGTGGGAGCTCTGACCATAGGCTACCTATCATTTTGCCCTCTGAAATCCTTGTTATTTCTTTCTGAATTCACACATTCAGAATTGGCAATGTATTCTTATGCTATAAAGTCCTCCACTATATGCCCATCCCAAAAGCCTAAGCGAGCAAGATTGATTAATCTAGGAAATGTTTACTCTATGGAAATCTGATCTTCTCATTGCCCAATAATCATGGACCACTGAAGAGTTGCCTCAGTTGGCAGGGAGCCCACATGCTAGCTCACACACTATCCCTAATAGCCATTTAACTTTGGGAAAAGACCTGCCTTTCCTCTAGACGTTAGTTTTCTCCTCTTTAGAAATGAGAAGCTGGTTAGCCAATCAGTCATGTCTCTTTCAGGTGTATGTTCTACACTTTGCAATTGCAAAGTTGACAATCTGAGAATTTATGCATGCCAAAGGGGCTTAAAAAATAATAGTACCTAGCACTTAAGCACTTGATGTGTATAAACTCGTTTAATCCTCTCAATAACCCTATGAAGTAGGTATTATAATTATTACTCCTATATTTTAGATGAGAAAAGAAGACATAGAGAGAGGATGAGTAACTTGACCCATCAACCGGTAGTCGTAAGGCTGGAGTATGTACTTTTAACCACCATATACAGGATAATGGGCAGATCTGAAGACTAAGCTTCCTTGACGTTTGCATGCTTAGGTTACAGAGGGAGTGTGAGAATCACAGCTATTCTGCCAATCAACAGTATTTACAGAAAACCAAGACTGAAGCTAGAGAGTGTCCTCACTGTTACCTGTTGGATTCTCTTGGCATTATTCAGTGGATGTCATTACCATAGAAAAACACAAGCATTTTTATGGCAATGGTGTAAATTAGGAGGATTCTGACAGCAAAGCCTAGAGTCACTCCAAGATAAAATGATCACTTTGGGATCTCTTGGCCACCTACTGACCTGTCAGTGTATTGAGGCAGTTCGGGGTGGGAAATACGTCAAATGATCCTGGAGGAGGGAATACAAGAGGCCAGGCAGAGAGAGACTTATTTATTTATTAATTATCAATTTATTTATTTTTGGTAGAGACAGAATCTCACTATGTTGCCCAGGCTGGTCTTGAACTCCCACCTTGGCTCCCAAAGTGCTAGGATTACAGATGTGAGCCACCATGCCCAGACCCAGAGAGTGACTCTTGACTAGTTTGGAGAAATAAACTGACTTCATGGGTCTTCAAAACAGCCATTTGGAGATCCTGACTGCCCTTTTCTAATCTCCAGCATGCGGCTCTGCAAAAGCAAGTGTCTTTCATTGAGTCTGACCCTAGCTGAGTGAGATTTTTTTGCAGAGGAAAGGACAACATGCTTAGTTATTTTTTAAAATGGGGCTACTAAAGACCCCCAAACCAAACAAGGAAACCAGGAAAGTTGCTTGCCAGTCTACTATAGAGAGGTAATGATGAGAACTTGTAATACTATCTAGATTCTAGATTCTGAGCTAATTGCTCTAGGGCCCAGGGTCCTGAATGGTGCCTCTTTTCAATATTTACCATAATTTCATAGAAACATGACCAAGTGTCAGTTAGTTCTATACCCTTCGGGTTTTTTCCACCAGTAATCCTCTTGGCACAGGGTGACGCTGAGCTGGGAACAATATCATATAACTCTGGCTGCTGCTGTCCTTACGCAAACCAGCATATCCACAAGTTACTACCACCTTTTGGGGGGAAACCAACACAACAGTGCTGGTGGACACAGCTTCAGGCTGCTAGTGGTAACTGATATGTACCATTGCAACTTGGAAGGAATTCTATATATTGATACTTTCTTTGATTCTATCAACCAAACGGCTTTGTGGCACACATGCTATTGTAGTGAATGAAATATCTTTCTTTCCCTTGAGCCAAAAGCACATAATAAGCTATGATTCTTTGCTGCTATGCTATTTATTTACCTACTGTACTTTGTAACCCAGGAAGGCTATGAATCATCCTTCCTAACTTTTCAGCTTTAAAAAAACAGGTTACTTTTAATACAATCTCTTCTTTATCTAGATTTATTTGTTCTGAACCCTAACACATTCTTAGGGCATTATTTTTTACTGAAGACTACTCTCCCTTAGTGTTTGCTTAATGATAATTTTTTGTTCAAGTTCATCCTGGGTGTCTGCTTGCCCTTTAATTTTCTTTTTCCCAAGGCTTTACATTCCTAGGAATACCTGAGTTACAAGTTATATTGCCAATATTCAGCAATCCCAGGCAGGGGGCATATTTTAATGCCTTTCTCTCTTCTCTTCCATGGGTTGCTTAACATTCTGATTTCTTTTAGGGTGGAGCTCCAAGACAATCTCTTACCCTGCCCTTCTTACTCATTAACTTTAATTTCCAAAAAATGCCACCGATATCATTCAAATACTAGTTCAGGAATTACCATATGTTGGGCACTCAACTGGGTGCTGGAGATACTAACAAGAAGAAACATGATCTGTTCTCAGGAAGCTCACAATATGGTGAATGTGATAATTCAGGTCATGACTAAACAAAGCAGGAAGTACTCCAAGGAAAGGTGAGAAGGTATTTACAGGTGTGCAGAGGATTGCCTGACCCAACCTAGAAAAATCCAGAAAAACTTATCCAAGAGCCAAGAAGAGGTTATGCTTTACCTGAACCTTAAAAGACAAGTAGCAGTCAATTTGGGGGGAGTCCAAACAATGATTGGGTTGATGTGGATACAGCAAAGGACATAAGTTAAACAGTCATGGTCAGATCATGAAGGGTTTTGTCCCTAGGGCTAAGAAATTTGAGCTTTATCTTGAAGTAGAGAGAAGCCACCAATTTCGAGCCACAGAGAAGAACTGTAATATAGCATGTATCATGTGTGAAAGGACAAATTTCATGCTACTTTCCTAAAAATAAGATTCTGTGTCCCCCATTTGCTTCGTCTCACATTGCTTCTTGGTCCCAGCAACAGCACACAGAGCACCGGAAAACTCAGTTCACCGGAACTGAGAAATTGGGTTGATTTCCACTTCTGTAGGATAGTGGACTATCTCCAGGACAGCAGTGGGGCTGGCCCAGTACCCCAAGGTAGCAGCAGCGAAACATTTCCTTAGCACCAATTCATGAAGCCAGTCTACCCCTCCAGGATACTTACAGACATGATCTTTTCTAAGCTCTCCAAAATTGCTGTGCATGTTCCATATTCTGGTCTGCAGAAGGAGAAAGGGTACTAATCATCCTGGAAGCCTTCCTGGAACAGGATCTCTTTGCACAGGGTCATAAAATGAGGGATCCAGATGGTACAGGGAAGCGTAAATGGCAGTTGGAGATGGGACAATAGAGAGTGCAGAGGCAGAGACACAGGTCAGCAAACCCCACATGTGACATGTCAAATACAGGGAGTAGGGGAAGAGGTCGGAGACACAGTACAAGAGATCAAAAGATCCACTGTTTCCCTGTATTCCATGAAAACGTTACTGCACAGAGTATTACAACATTTCCAAGTTGGAGACGCTAAAGTATAAAGGTGTAAATTGCCTAAGCACAGATATGACGCAGTGGGAAATCAATAAAACAAATCATATGTCTCTGTTTCTAACTTCTTTGCCATGCCCAAGAATAGTCTGTCAAATCAAGTTAGACATTCTGTCTTTGAAACCACGCATTTATATAGCTTAAGGAAGTTTTCCAATGGAAATGTCATTATTCTAAAAAAATAACAATAAAAAAACAGCTCAAGTAAAGCCCTAATCATCTCCTATTATTGCTTGTATCTGGACTTGGATGCTCCTTGTAGCTGCAGGATTTGGAAACTGTTCAGGAAAACAACTGGATTGCTAACAATCCCTAAATAATTCTTTTTTTTTTCTGTGGACATTAGTCTTTTAATTTTTCCACAAGGAATTCTGGGCCAATTTAACTAATAAATAACAACAGAATTTTCTGAGTGCATGGTGCTTTTGCCTTATCTGATTTCATGGCTTTCCTGCTCCATGACAACCCACCGTCTTTTCCCTCATATGCATGTTTTGTGATGTGTTTTCAGGCATTTAAAAGAAAAGCTTTAACACTTTCGCTGAAGCTAAGATGTCTCAGTTTTCATTAGTGACTTCATTGGACAGGAGGTGTTACAGAGACTACCAGATAGTTTCAAAATTACTTGCTCAGTCATGATGTCCACAATTGACTCTAAGCCAGTAAAAAGGAAGATGGCCGAATAGGAACAGCTCTGGAGTGCAGGTCCTAGTGGGAAGAACACAGAGGGTGAGTGATCACAACATTTCCAAACGGTTTTTACTGCCCATAGACCAGGAGATTCCTGGGCTGAAAAGTGCTACAGGTTTCCACCATGGCTGTTTCCGCTGGTGCTTGCGGGTCTCCGCACAAAATCTCACAGAAATCCGGGTGCTCGTTTGAACTGGTGCCTGGAACGCCTGGGATACAGAGCCACCCATTCAACTGAAAAAAAGGGGGCTGAAACAGGGAGCCAGGTGATCTCTCCCGGGTCCCACACCCTACAAAGACCAGCATTCTGAAACACTCTGGATTGAGAGTTTTGCAGCAAGCACAGCTGGACCTGGGACAGTCCTGCTCAGTGGGGGGGAAGGGCGTCAGCCATTACCAAGGCAGTCTGCCATTACTGAGGCAGTTCTAACTGTACCTCTGTAAACAAAACTGCAAAGAAGTTCACAAAGCAGCTGGGCAAAGCCCACAGCAGCTCAGCAATGCCTCTGCTGGCAGACTGTGATGAGACTACCTCCTTGCTGGGCAGGGCATCTCTGAAAAAAGGCAGTAGCATGTCAGGAACTTATAAACAAAGCCCCACCTTCCCAGGACAGAGTACCTGGGAAAAACATCGGTTATGAGTTCCACTGCAGCAGACTTAAACATACCTGCCCAGCAGCTTTGAACCGAACAATGGAGCTCCCAGTTCAGCACTTGAGCTCCTACAAGGGACAGACTGTCTCCTCAAGCAGCTCCCCAACCCCCTTACATCTAAGGAGACACCTCATAAAGGAGAGCTCAGGCTGACATCTGGTGGGTACCCTTCTGGGATGAAGATAACAGAAGAAGAAACTAGCAGCAACCCTTACTGTTCTGCAGCTGCCGCAGGTGATCCCCAAGCAAGCAGGGTCTGGAGTGAACCTCCAGCAGTCCTACAGCAGAGGGGCCTGACAGTTAGAAGGAAAACTAAAAAACAGAAAGAAATAACCTTCAACATCAACAAAAGGACATCCACTCAGAGACCACAATTGACTCTCAGCCTAGCAAAAGAGAAGAAAAGAAGTTCTTGTGTTTACTGTCCTGAATATACCCTTATGGTAGTATGCAACCTTCCCAGATCCCCTCAGTTAGGGTCACATTTCCTATTTTACAGTTACAATGCAACGGACTCTGGGTACTGTTCAATGAATATAGATTTAATGTAATAGGTATATTTCTGCAAACATATATGTAAATGAGGATTTTGTAAGCACCATTTAAAATTACCTGAAGGGTATGTTCTAAGTAACTGTGAATCTTTTTGTAAAGCAAAACCCCTTTTTAAAAATAACATCATTCCTTATTTAATGTGTTTTAAGTTTAGGTTTTCATGGACTAATTTCAAAAAATGATGGAGGCCACCATCTTTTTCGTTTGTTGAGTAAGCTTTACACCAACACAAGAGACCATCACACTTTGCCCTTAAGCTTTACTAAACAACGACATTTGAGCATGTGGGCTACCGAGACAGAAAACTTCCCCCATGAGTCAGCAGCCATCCCCAGCAAAATATCTCATGGTTCCAACTAACTAACCCACAGCCTTTCATATTCAGTTCTGCTTTCTCAGTGGTCTCTAGGAGTCTAACTTCTGGTTAGGAAGTAAGAAATTGGGTTGATTTCCACTTCCATAGGACAGCACAATATCTGCATGATGGCAGGGGGGCTGGCCCAGTACCCCAAGTTAGCAGTAGTGAAAAGAGTGGCTAAGTCCCAGGATCTGCAGCACATGAACTCTTTCCCACCTCAAACCCCCATTCCACCCTCCACCCCATGAGGTTCTGAGGAGATGAGCAGAGAACAAGACCTGGCAAAGAGAGGTTGTTGATGGGGTTCCTACCTCAAGCCCTGATGTCTCACCTTAGACTCATCTCCAGAGAGTGGGGCCCTGGGTTTCATATTTTGAAAAGCAGGGCATATTGGCATATGTCTCCCCCAACCCCCACCACCACTGCCACTGGAATGCCTAAGGCCAGTGGTGTGCTGAAGCTGGCTTGCATCAGCTTGTGAGAGCTGATTGTTAAACTTTTAAGAACTTTGCAAGCTGGTTATTAAACACAGCCATTACTAAAAGCTAAATTATATAAGCTTAGAATTCAATAAATTATATCAAAAGCAAAGATAATACTCAAAGCTTACCTCTTCCTAGTCATTTCCTATTATCTATGTTCTTGAGGTTTTTACCTGTATTGTATTTTTAATGGTGCAAACAGTACATAATGATGTACAGCTATGCATCTCTTCCTAATTCTACACTCAGTGACATTATATTGGAAGCTTGAAATCAGAGCATTTACATCACAGGAATCAGCAAATGCTACAAATCTGGGATTGATTTATTGTCTCTAGACAATCCACAATGTCATGTTTGTAGCTGGTACACTGTGAATAGCACAAAATTTGAGAAAATATTCTTCTAGTATTTGAAAGTTGTCTGATTCAGTAGAGAAAGTACTCTCTTCATCGACAAACAAGTGAACTTCTAACTTATGTCACTATTGTTTTAACTTTTATCTTATTCTTTTGTGTAAAGGAAAATATCAACCAACAATCAGGTCAGAAACCATACTTATTCATCAACTGCAACCATAGTTTGGCTGCAAATAAAAGGTTCTGTAAGATCAGGGAAAGCTTTCTGTGATAACATACAATAAGGAGTATTGTATGTTCTATAATTCTTTGTACGTTGTATATTTTACTACTTGTAAATCAGTAAAATTTATAACAGATTTACAATTGGTTATATATGCACATGCACGTCTTCTCCAAAGAGCTGCTTGTTAAACATTTACCTGGCTCACTACTGCCTAAGCGAAGAACAGAAACAGGTTCAACAGCCTCCCGGGCTTCTATCCCATAGGTTCACACCCTTATCTCAGCCCTTTAGTTTACTCTTCTCCTGTCAAGAAGAAAACAAAGAATAGAAACCTTCATATAAATAGATCAAAAGGAAAAGAAATATTTCCTAAGATCCAAGGCAGATAATTTAATCTGCCTAATCCAGCCCTTCCTAAGAAGGCTGCCTCTCAAGTAGGAATGGCTTGAGGCTGATCTGACCACATCTGCCACGTGGATAAACTGAGAGCAATCTTAACAGATGGCAGCCTTGGGACTGTAGCCTAATATTCTCCCTTTTAATGAGTCCACATCAGATGGCTCCTTAGGGGCAGTGGGGAAGAAGCAGGGAACAAAAGCAGTTTCTCTTGCTTCTGGGTCAGATCTCGTACATGTTTGGGGGTACATAACAAAAGATCAGTGAGCTATTCTGCCTTTCACCATCTGGAGTTCACATGAACATCACAGTTTTGTGTACAATTATTTTAAAATCATCATTACTTGTATTTGAAAACGTCTTTGTAAAGGTGAAATAAAACACAAATACCAGACAAATATATGGAATCTTTAAAAATCCTGTTGTTACTCAATGGTCTTGTTTGGTCTTTAGGCCAATGCTAATAACCAACAGTAACCACTTAGGAGTGTCTTTTGGTGTAGGAAAAAAAAATGCAGTGAAACTTTAAATTTTGCTTTTTAAATGGTCAGCTCTGTCTCTCATCAAATCAGACGACTGACTGACCATATTATTCTTAAGCTCCTGTGCTATTTAACTTTTTTTTACATACCTCCATAAAATTGTATGTTCTATATATTTTTTTTCTGTTTTTCTTCACATATCCTTGAATTAACATATGTTCTATATTTTTCATGAAACATACCATAAGTATTTTTCGATGTTAGTCTTATTCCCCCCCTACACCTTCTCCTTAGTGATTTTTTCCCTTAAAAAAAAAGCAAAAGTCCACCAAATATCTGTTATCTGAGTATCATAAGGTAGAAACCTTGGCTAAAGAGCCATTCTCTAATTAAACAGAGTGCAATTTTTCATTTATGAAAAACCACAACTGGGAGAGATTTTAAAAAGGTGTCTTCAGGTTAGTTGCTTTTGAATGTCTTATTTATGGTATCATAAAAAATAAATATACAAGATGACTTATCTGGCCTCCAAATAAGAAATGAGTCAATGCTACTAGCATAAAATGCTCACATGTCCACCCACTATAAAAGAGAGACTGGCCTCAGAACATTGTACAAAAAAGCATAATGTTATGGGCTAGTCTTCAAACAGTGCTTTTACTTTATCAGTATGTTTTTGACAGCTAGGCACAGAACACTCCAGCAGGATTCCCCAAGTCCCTCAAAAAAGGAATGCATTTGGTGGTGGTCAGACTGACACATTGAAAGCGTTGGAGCAGGGATGAGTGGGAAATCCAATCAGTCTGGCATCCTTACAGGGTGTGAGCCTTGTGTTAATACTGTACAAAATAATTGTGTTGGTAATAGTAAGAATGAGGGGACAAGTGACATACTTTAAACTTGCAAAATAATCTGGGGAAAACCAAGGAGGTATTTCTGCCTGCCAATGTCTGCTAACTGCATAGAAAGAACATGTACTTTCAACCACAAGGACATTTATTACATTTTCCTTTTAAAATTTTATTAGACTTTTCCCCCCTGTAACTTGTCATCCCAGAGCAAAACTAAAGAACTCTTCAGTCATCACCCTATAACTTGCCCTCTAAATAAGAACACTGAGGTATTATTTTTCTTTTTGACTCTTAATTATTAATTTACACCAGCTATCACCCCCCTTCATGAATAAGGTTAAAGCAATACACTATACATTAACATTAAAATCTAAAGGAAACCAAATGTCAAATTACTGTGGTTTTAGCCACAGCCTTATTTCTATGACATGTGCAATCCCTGTAGAAGATGCTCCTGAGAAGTTCAACAGGCTGTATGCACTATATCAAAGAGAGCTATTATCCAACTCATAAAAATCTTTTTAATGTGCTGAACTCCAAAATTTCTTAAGAAACAGATATTTTTAAAAAGGAGACTTGTGAGACTCTGGGGTCAGACTGCCTGCCTTGAATCCGGTCATTGTGTAATTTTAGATTTATGTTACTTCATGAACCTCCCGTGAAATACGAATAGCTTTCTGTGAAATATTGGTAACACAATCTATCTTATTGGGTTTTGGTGAAGACTTAATGAGTTAATAATATGTATAAAATATTCAGAACAATGTCTGGAATACAGTAAGTTAGCTATTAGTATCATATTACATTTTCACGGTCAGCATATGTATAATTTGAAGAAAAGGTCTTTACTTAATGAGAACCAAGTAATTAGATAACTAGAAAAATATTGAAATATCTCCCTAGAAAATAAAAGTCCTATAATTTCCCAAGTAAAATGATACTTATTAATCTATACGTACCAGTTTTTCCATTTTTAAGACTTTTTACAGCCGGGCATGGTGGTCCATGCCTGTAATCCTAGCACTTTGAGAGGCTGAGGCAGGAGGATCACTTGAGGCTAGGAGTTCGAGACCAGCCTGGGCAACAAAGCAAGACCCCCATATCTACAAAAAATTAAAAAATTAGCCAGGCACAATGGTACATACTTGTAGTCTCAGCTACTCAGGAGGCTGAGGTGGGAGGATCTCCTGAGCCCAGAAGTTGGAGGCTGTAGTGAGCTATGATCACATCACTGCATTCCAGCCTAGGCAACAGAGAGATTATGTCTCAAAAAAAAAAAAAAGAAAGAAAAAGAAAAAAGAAAAAAAAAAGACTTTTTATGAAGCTATTCCTCTCAGTATTTTCCTAAGTTGCAAGGACTCATTTGGGAAATAAGAAAATAAATACACAAAAGCTGTGTACCCCATTGAATCTTGAGTTTCCATTTTGTTCAAGTCACTGTCTCATGCATTTTCAGTTCACAGAAATAATGACTTTCAGCATTCTCTAGTAAAAATGGCAAAAATTGAAAAAGGGAAATTAGGGTTTGCTCTCAAAATAGGTACACTGCTGTAAGTGTCCATTCTCATTCTTCTAAAGGTGTATAAAACATTTAAAGTATAAAAGAGAGCCAGGTGCAGTGGCTCACACCTGTAATCAATCCCAGGACTCTGGGAGGCTGAGATGGGCAGATCATGAGGTCAGGAGATCCAGACCATCCTGGCTAACATGGTGAAACCCCATCTCTACTAAAAATACAAAAAATTAGCTGGGTGTGGTGGTGGGTGCCTGTAGTCCCAGCCACACAGGAGGCTGAGGTAGGAGAATCGCTTGAACCCAGAGGTGGAGGCTGCAGTGAGCTGAGATCGCACCACTGCACTCCAGCCTGGGTGACAGAGCAAGACTCCATTTCCAAAAAAAAAAAAAATAAGTATACACAGAATACCTGAAACTCATCATGACATTCTGACTAGTATTTAACAGGTTAAGACAGAATACTTTCTTATTAATTTCTTATTAATTTACCAATAATAGACAACATGGTGTCAAAATAAAATGCCCACAATAATGTATTTAGTAAGTAAAAAAATCTAGTTAACTGTGGGAGCTGTGCAATTCATGAGCTACATAGTACTAGCAGGTGTATAAGTTGGCTTCCACATCTCAAACATTCATTTTGAACTAATGAAGAGCATACTAACTTTTTAGCATTAAAAATACTGAATGTTATAAAAAAAACTGAATGTTAAAAATAAAATTTGATTTTCACTCACTCCTATAGTTTTGCAAGTTAGCTCAAGAGTCCAAAGATGCTTATGATTCTCTGAAAATAACTTTAAAGATGGTCCCCTTGAGAACAAAACAATGGGTGTCAAGCTATGTAAAGATGCATTTGCACACACAAGACACCTTCCAAAAAAAAAAAAAAAAAGCCGGGCAGATAAGAGGTAGGAGAGTTGAAGAACTGAAATATATTTTGATTAAACAAAGGATAAGTGTTTATTCCTAATCTTTCTTTAGGCCCAATGAATTGGCAAGAAATATTTTCTTGGCAAGTAGTAGGATGTAAACAAAGCTTTCTCTGCACAACTAACATGCCATGTGAGTAATTTTCCTTCCAACTAAAAGTTTTTAGGCTTTGTTGGAATCATTGTTGTGGTGTGTAGACAGGTATTGAGCCAAGGACTTGGAAAAATTAACTGATGAATTTATGTATTTGGGTGTTAAATATTTAGCTACTGAAATTAGAGAAACCAGAGAAAAAGTGGGGTGGGTTATACTCAGTAATGCAAAAAGCTGGATCAAATGTCACCTAATCAATGAAGCCTTCTTCTCAACTATGCACATGCTTTGATTATAGAATTTGCTGAATTATGTTTGGGCATGTAAATATCACTTACCTATAGTTTAAACTGATAGAGGGCAAAGGATGTTAGCTATGCACAGCAGATATTCACAGTTGTGAATGTATAATATATTTCAACATTTAAAGCTATCTTATTATCTGGTATAATTCCAAATTATAAGATTACATTTTATTTCCCAGACTCTCTGGTTGGGCTTGTGTGCCATTTATTAATTGACTGTCTCTCAGCTTCAAAATGGTGGACATCCAGTGGTGTCTGACCCTGCTGTTTGCCTGGAATAGCAGCCCCAGCTTGGCCTAATCAACACCTTCTCGTGGTCTTCTCAACAGACACCACATACCCCAGGTCTCCCCACCTGCAGTGGCACCCTGACCCTGTCAGCGTGCCAGCTGAGGCTTACCTGTGTCCTGGATGGTTGCCTCCCGATTGCTTGGCAACTAGGAAGAGATCCAGCCTGGTGACCCAATAAACTACTCCACCATAAACTACTGAACCCTAACTGATTAGACCATGACTGATACAGTTATCAATAAAGAAGACTGGGGCCTCGGAAATGAAAACTATGGTAACCACTTTTGGTCTTAACTTGGTTAAGAATCAAGTTATTTATTGAAAGTAGCAGCTTCTAGAATGTTCTTTTATACCTAGAGGCAGTAAGCCCCACATGCTTCTATTTTTCTAAACCTTGTATTTAGAGGTACAAGTGATGACACACATTAGTTATTTCAGGTTAAGAGCTGTTCATAATGAAAACAACAACAAAAAATCCCTCAGTACTTTCTGTACACTTACTAGAAAAGGTAAAAGAGAGCCAATATAGAGAAAATATGAATTAATTTTAAGAGTGGTTACATTAGCTTGAAGAACAGGACCTCAGGACCTTCAGTTATTTTAGGTGGAAAACACCATCTTTGCATACAGAACTTTCAGCTGCAGCAGCACAACTTAGAAGGCTGTACCTTACAATGTGGTGAGCTTGAGCTTTGGTGCTGCACAGATCTGGGCTCCAATCCCAGCTGTGGTACTTTCGAGCTTTGGCCAATTTATATAATCTCTGAATTTGTATGTGTAATCTCTGAGATTCTATGTGGGAGGTAAATGTTACATCATCCACGATGATTGATAAGTAGTAAACACTTCCTGCATATAACTGAGGAAATTAAAAAAGATAGGCAACCAATACAGTGATTAACTTTCCCCTTGCTTCCTCATTTTATAGGTAAGAATACTGAGGCACAGAAATAAGGTTTTGTCAAGAGCGTAGTAACTTATAAAGCTGAAACTAGGCTTAAAATAGTCTTGATTTTAAGAATATGCAAACTTGGGAAACAAAGCTATGTACAATGACCAGTAGTTCTACTGGGAAGAAGAATAACTTATTAAGTACCATCCTATAAGTTCCTGATAAATACCAGTCCCAATCAAACAGACTGATGAGCTGATAAGTGCAATTTATGAGATTAAAAATTTAAATGTAACATCTTACATTCCCATAATACTTTATGCTTTATAAAGTGCTATGATCAATGTTATTCCACTTGATCACTAGAGTCATTTAAAATCCCCATCTTTTACTAATAGAAGTAACAGAATTTCGTAAACTACAAAATTTTAAAATATACATTTTAGGTATGATTTTGCTAAAAATTTATCATCTTTTAATGAAAACTCATTTCCCTTAATGACATGTATCATACAACAGAGGTTAAATTGGAGAGATTTACAAAGGATTCATTTTCCCAGGAAGAAAGCTGCTTGGACTTGTTGCAAAAACAAAACAAACAAACAAAGATAAGGATAAAATGTGAAAATAAAATTTATATGACCAAAGAAACAAGACTGCTGTTAAGAGAGGCTAATAATTTTTCAGCATACATCTGTATACCTTATAGTTTCAATTAAATGCTGTTTTAATATGACAAGTCTAGACAAATCATATCCTCCCTCCAACCGTTTGCCCCCATCTTCTGAAACCAATGGACACACGCACACACGTTTCTGTAATATAAAACTATGTAAAATGATTTTATAGGAAGACCATTGCCTTTTCCATTCATGAAAAGTTTAAATGTCTACTGAAATATACTGTTTGCTGTACATAACGTACTGGAATCTTATTCCTTTTCGTACTGGTGAACATGAGCCATGGAGGACTGTGTTTTAGATGGGAAATTATATCACTGTTCCTGCATTATCTGACTGAATACATCCACCCCATATATTCATAAGACACCACAGGATGGTAACATGTCAACTTTTATTTATTTTCTCCTTCTTTAAAAACAATGACCTAGTGCACGTTCTAATCAACTTATGTTTTCATGATGGCAAAAACTTCCAGCTATTTTCTGATGATGGCTATCCTCTCCCTGTTTTGACCTACTCAATTGCATTTATGGCCAGACTGACAGAAGTAAATCTGTACTGTTACTTCCTTCTTCAAAAATCAGTAAAAGTTTCCCACTAATAGCATCCTATTTAAATTAATGGTTGATTCTTACTGGCCATACACTTGATTCTTTCACTTCTTCATTTCACCAGAGACAAAGTCCATCATGACATTGTATGTGTAATGAGGACACATTTTCCTTGAAAACTAACATTTAAGTGCCATTTTAACTTTTCTTCCACTTTCACTACAATATATTAACTTACAGCACCACCTATCTTTCAATGAAAGCTTAACCAAGAACTAGGTTTATATTTAGCATCATGCCCGTAGGCTGGCATATACAATTTAGTATAAAATTAAGTTGAAAGTGCAAAAAATTTTTTAAAAATCTAAAAATAAGAGTTTCATCTGACACATACTTACATGGCAGGGGAGATACCATGATCACGAAGGTGGTTTTCCCAGGGTGAGGCTTATCCATTGCACTCCAGATGTGCTGACCCCCTCCGATTTCCCCAAATGTGGGAAACTCAACTGCATAATTTGTGGTAGTGGGGGACTGCGTTCGTGCTTTCCCCTGGTTAAAAAGAAAAAAAAAGAGTTTCATTCAACACTATATAAAATACCATAACAATACATATATGAAGTTCTTAGTAATGTTTCAAACCAAGGAGTCTGGCCAGTCATGTATCAATGACTTTAATTTGGCACAGAATAGTGAATGTAACTAAAAATTGCAATCAGGGAGAAGCAGAGCTATTTTGACTTACAAATTCTAATAGTCATTGACATTTTCACATTCAAGTGTTAACTGGAATGTGTGTTGCCTTTTCCTTAGAAGTAGACCCAATATTTTACTCATTTTCTCATTCAGACAAGGAAAAAAAAATGAATAGGCAGAAAATTTTATTTTTATTTCCTCTCAGTGTGATACCTATCTATTATAAATAAATTAGTAGTATAATGTGGAAGAGGCCTGGTAGTGTAGCACACAGTTCAAACCAAGTATACCATACTCCTTTCTCAGTTACATTTTGATCTCAAACTACAACAAAATTCTTTTTAGAAATGAAAACTTCCTTACATAAACTACCTCATCAATCAGTACAGAAATATCAGAGAAAATATCTTTGGTTAGAATGAACAAGAATTTGTACCAAAAGCTGAGAAGTCAAACCATGAGAAGCAGCTGATTAATGGAAAAGCCTGGTTATGAGGTCCATGAAGAAGTAAAACAAATTTATACAGCTACTTCCCTTGTGCAGTTCAACTCTCTAAGGCAGGCTGAGTAAATATTAGCTTCCATTTCACCTACAGGGAAACAGATGCAGTATTGTTTATGTATGTCAGTCCATGAAAAGAAGAACTCTCAGCCAGGCGTATTTATGGCTGCCTCATGATCTTCTGTTCCTCAGATACAAAAATTAAAACAAACAAACTAACAAAAACAACGGCCCAGAACAATAGCTCATACCTGTGTAATCTCAGCACTTTAGAAGGCCAAGGTGGGCGGATTGCTTGAGCCCAGGAATTTGAGACCAGCCTGAACAACACGGTGAGACCCTGTCTCTAAAAAAAAAACACAAAAATTAGCTGGGCATGGTGGTGCATGCCTATAGTCCTCAGCTACTCGGGAGGCTGAGGCAGGAGGATCACTTGAGCCTAGGAGGTCAAGGTTGCAGTAATCTGTGATCACACCACTGCACTAAAGCCTGGGAAACAGACTAAGACTGTCTGATGGAAAACAAAACAAAAACAAAACCAAATAAACAAAAAAATTCAAATGATTTCAATTAAAACCGACATTGGAAATAATGTAACATAAACATTATTTTGAAAATAGCATTTGGTTATAATTTTTGGTATAATTGTTAATATGACAAAAGTTTTGAAGACTATTTTTTTTTTAAATGGCTTGTGAAACTGAGTTGGATAGTTGGATTAAGCATTTTCTTCACAATTAATACACTAGGGTGCTAATATTTTAGAAGGCTCTTTTGTCAGGGTTTATAATTCATCATGTCATACCATACAACTTGTACCATATAGCCTTTCTTCTGGTGATTCATGTTGGCCAACACTAACAGGAACATTTTGTGACAAGTTAATTAAATTACCATTCATTATCATCCAGTCTAAATACAGTTATCTTGACAGTTATAGCAGAGTTGCCAAAAGAGAGAAATAAGCTCTTCTAAACTAGTGAAAATTTCATATTATTAACGGAATAAAAAGGGTAGTTCTCATCTGTTGGGCTTTATAAGTCTTCTATTCTCTTTCCAAAGTTTTCTATTTTCTAACAGTTAACTTTCCTATTGTCATACTAACTTTAAATTCCTTCTTTCTTCCTGTAGAGCCCCTTTTAAGGTGTTCTAGAAAAACTACTAATAAACTTCAAGGTTTACTGAACTTTTGTGTCTGAACATTTAAGATACAATAGAAATGCTTATATTTTCTCACATTTTATTGCACAATACAAAACTATTTAAATGCATTAAGAAACAACATTTTGTGTTTAAATAAACAATAACAAAATGTTTGGCAAGAGATAACACAATTTATTTAAATATATTCCAAGTCAAGATGAAGGCGAGTGGTTTACCCAGAAAGGTTTATATGTTTTAACTATAGTTTTTCATTGAACCATTTATTTGAAATGTCTTTCTTTTCATTCATGCTTCTTTTATTCTTTCACTTTAGAAGTTCACAGTGTTATATAAGTGAAAAACAAGACAGAAACCACCCTAAACATATGGCTTTATGTACATAAAAATTCAATAATGTTGCCATAACCCCTAATACAGTGTGATCCTTATTTATTTATTATCTAGAATAAACTTCTGTACATATTAAATTCTTCAAGTATATCTAGAGCAGTGCTTGTAAAAGTGAGGTCCCACTGCTAAGTTAATGGGTATCTCTTTGAAGATCACTTCTAACTTCAACACAATTATGGTAGAGTTATAACAGTTTTTTTATTTTACATGTATCATACATTCTCAAATATTCTAAAATGCTCAAATGAGCCAAACATATACTTTGATTTACATCTAGTTTAATATTCCCTTTATACAGCACCAGAGGTTAAAAATGGATTTGAGTAACCAAATTTCTCTTTCCTTTATTAGTTACAGTTTATCATCATTTATTTTATAAACTTAAACCCAAATTGAAAATGAAGACACCCTGGGTCAAATGCTTTCACCTTAAATAAACATTTCATCCACTTCATACTTAAATACCTAGTTGTTTTTCTATAACGTATGTTTCTTGGTAAAAACTACTGAATCAACTAAGCGGAACACCAACTTATCTTTGAAGATTAGGCAAGTCGGATAGGATTCTCTAGGTTTGCTTTAAAACTTTTAAGAAATCTGGTTGCCAGTTCGTCATCAACCACTCGACTGTCACTTGACATTGTGACTGTGATGAGCTGGCGCTGCTGCAGTTTGGCATTTCCCTCTTCATCCTCAGTGAGCTTCAGCACAGGTCGGAACCTCCCAACAGCCAAAATGCAGGCCTGAGGAGGGTTAATCACTGCAGTAAATTCATCGATGCCAAACATCCCCAAGTTGGAAATACTGGAGAGAAAACAAAAAGCTCTGAGGGACGTATGACCTTATCAAAGTCCCCTTTCCCTGAAGCATGTATTTTATATATTTTACTAGGCAGTGTAGTAAGGCAAGAAAAAAAATATATAAGTACTGAAAAAAGGAAAAATTTAGTATTCACAAATAAATTGTGTACTTAGGAAAAATAAGATGCTACAGATAACTAGTAAAAGTTAATAAGTAAATTTATTTATGTCATCAGATAAAAGGTCAATATAAAAAACCCATTTTATATCTAGAGTCATGTCTCAAATAACAAAGGATCACATATACAATGGTGCTCTTATAAGATTATAATAGAGTTGAGGAATTCCCTATTGCCTAGTGGCATCATAGCTGTGAAAAATGTCATATTGCAACTACTTTATTTTAAAAATAAATTTAGTGTAGCCTAAGTATACAGTGCTTATAAAGTCTACAGTAGTATATAGTGATGTCCTAAGCCTTCATTCACTCACTGATTCACCCAGAGCAACTTCTAGTCTTGCAAGCTCCATTCACGGTAAGTGACCTAAACAGGTATACCATGTTTTATTTTTTATATTTTTACCGTACATTTTGAACTGTTTAGATATGTTTAGATAGCCAAATACTCACCATTGTGTCACAACTGCTTATGGTATTTAGTAGAATAACATGCTGTACAGGTTTGTAGTCTAGAAGCAACAGGCTACATCATACAGCTTAGGTGTGTAGTGGGCTATACCGTCTAAGTTTGTGAAAGTATACTCTACGATGTTTGCATGATGAAACTGCCTATGTATTTCTCATATCCCCATCATAAAGTGGCACGACTCTATATACAAGTTGCTATAATTAGAAAAAAAATTTAAGACAATACCATTTATAATAGTAACAAAAAAAATACCAAAGAATAAAGCTAATGAAACATATATAAGACCTCTACACAGAAAATTATAAAACATAACTGAAAGAAATCAAAGAAGTGAATACACAATGGTTTCTACCATCTTCACTGGTTAGAAGACTCAATACTGTAAGGATGTCAATTCTCAAATCATCAAAAGAATTAATGCAATCACAATCAAGATTCCAGCAAGGGGTGGGTGGGTGGATGGGTGGGTGTGTGTGTGCGCGCGTGTGTGCGCACAAAATGGCAAATCAATGTTAAATTTTATTTGGAAATATGAAAAGCCAGAATACAATCTTGAGGGTAAACAAAATTGGAAGACTTCATTATCAGCTGTCAAGAGTTGTAGTTTGGTGGCAGTAAACAAAGGACAGAGAAACAGGCCAGTGGAAAAAAAACTGCACAGAACCAGACCAATACTTATATAATCGCTTTTTCAATGCCATGAAAAAGGAGAGATCAATATTCAATAAATGATGCTGTGCAAACTTAGTATCCATATGGGGAAAAAGAGAATTTTGAACTTCACATTATATACAAAATCCAATTTCAGATGAATTGTGATCTACATGTGAAAAGTAAAGTAAATGCTTTTAGAAGATAACACAGAAGAGTAACTTCATGACTCTGGGATAGGCAAAATATCCTAATAGAAAACAAATAGTGTCAACTATAAAGAAAAATACTGACAAAAAGGAATTCATTAGAATTCAGAACTTCCATTCATTTAAAAAAATCACCGAGAGAGAGCCCCAAAGGAAAGTCACAGAGTATGAAAGGTATTTGAAACAATATACATCCTACAAAGGACTGTGCATTCAGAAATAAGAACTATACATCATTTTTTTTAAATGGACACCGGACTGCAATGGGTACTTTATCTCATGAATTACCAGATACCCAAATGGCTGATGAGTGGAAAGTACTCAACATCACTAATTTGCACATCGCTGACCACAAAGAGTACCACTACACACTCCAAGAATTGTTAAAATTTAAAACCTAACATTAAACAACGGCAAGAATGTGGAGCAATAGGAATTCTCAGGACTGATGATGAAGTATAAATTTGTATAACCATTTGGAAAACTATTTGGCAGTTATCGACTGAAGCTTCTAACTTAGGAATTCTACTTTTAGGTCTATACAACAAAAAGTGTACACATATTCACCATAAGACACCAATAAGAATGTTCATAGCACCATTATTTGTAACAACACAGAACTGGAAGCAACACAAATGCCCATCAACAGTAAAATGGATTCTGGCATATTTATACAATAGAGTATTATATACTGCAATAATAACATATAAGTGGCTGTTTCACATAGCAACATCATAGACATTGATATTGCGGAGGTCAGATACTAAAGAATACATAGTATTTACCACTCCATGTTAGTCAATGTCCAACGAACGTTTAGTTCAACACTAATAGGTTCCTACTAGCTTTAATATGAAAGCCTGACTAGTCTGAAGAATATTTCCCCATATTCTGTTGTCTAAATAAAGTATTTTTAGATTAAATTTAAAAAAATATTTCAGACAAATGAAAGGCTGACATGGACTTTATAAGTCTTATATCTGTTTGATGCTATGGATAATTAAGAGTTTAAATTTTACCTAAAAGACCCTCCTTGGTATTCTTCAGGCAACAATTTTCCATCTCTTGCTTTCTTTGATAGAGCCTGAGAAAAATATAAACAGAGTATGACAACCAACAAAGTGTTATACAGTTGATCCTGTCACTTGAAATATTTGTATGTGGTACACTCTCAATCTGATATGCCTTGATTTGACTTTGTTACCTATATAAAAATAATTTTCTCTAATTATAAGAACAAACAAAAGCACAGATAATTCAAGAAACTAAAGATGTTAATCAAAACTCTAGAAAAATCAACTTCCTTTAACAATTTTTCAAATATGGGAATTACCCTGTGTACCATCAATTACTATGCAGAATGCTTTAGAGTTTGCTATGTATGCAATGAAATTTTCTATTTTGCCTATAAAACTTTTTATTATAAGAAAAAAATACAAGAATCAATTCTGGTCAATCTAGTGTTTTTCCTTTTTTTTTTTTTTTTTTTTGAGAGGGAATCTCACTCTGTTGCCCTGGCTGGAGTACAGTGGCATGACTTTGGCTTACTGCAACTTCGTCTCCCAAATTCAAGTGATTCTCCTGCCTCAGCCTCCTGGGTAGCTGGGATTACAGGCACCCACTATCACACCCAGCTAATTTTTTGTATTTTTAGTAGAGATGGAGTTTCACCATGTTGGTCAGGCTGGTCTCTCCTGACCTCAAGTGATCTACCTGCCTTGGCTTCCCAAAGTGCTGGGATTACAGGTGTGAGCCATCATGCCTGACCGATCTAGTGTGTTTTTAAATAAACTATCCTATGGCAACCAAAATAGTATACCCACACCACAACCAATATTCAGTTTTTATCTTCCGGGTTTGCTTCATTTTTATCCACAATCTCAATCTCACACAATGGTTATAAAAAATAAAATTTTATATTTCATTATTCAATATTATATGTATCTTCTATGTTGTCAGCCTTCAAAAATGATTTTTAAATGTTTGTTCCTAAAGAATGCATCTGCCTAATTTACTTGGTTATGTCCCAGTGTTATAATTTGTTTCCCTAGTTTCTTCTAAATTATTTCAGGTAAATTTTCAGAAGTGGAATTACAGTGCCCTAGAGCACAGACTTCTTTTGGTTCTTGATCCTATAGCTAAATCATTTCCTTAATGAGCTAGTCCAATTTACACTGCCACAAGGAATATAAGGATGTAGTTGATTCATATCACTCTTGATCATATCGATTTCTAAAAATCTTACAGAAGACAAGACAGATGACATATTAATTAAATTTTCCTCTCACTTGGAATTAATCATGTTTCTGTTAATTTTTATTTTTCAGTACTTCAAAAGCAAGGGAACAGAGGTTGAGTCATTATATATAAACAATAATGCATTAAGAGGAAGGGTAGAGAAAAATGAAGTCATTGTCATTTGGGTAGATAAAATAAATGTGGGGTTTACCTAATATTTTGTATTACATAGGCACTATTACAATCACAGTTGATAACTATTTAACTTTAACTCATAGATGAAAACGATTACAGGTGTGTAATATTTAGATATAGTAACACTATTTGGATCCAAAGTAAAAAATGAGATGAACTTTGACTTATACAGTTCTTGGAATAACAGGAGAGAGAATAATCGACAAATGCATTTTTCCTCCCTTAAGCAAGGTAATTGTTCACATGATTTGAAAAGATACATATATGAACTTTGTGCATTCATCTCAGAGAGTTGAACCTATGTTTTGATTCAGCAGTTTAGAAATGCTTTTTGTGTAGAATCTAGACAGGGATACATGAGAGTCCACTGTGGCCTATAGTGAAAAACCAAGTATCGGCTAATAAAACCTAAAAGCAAGCAATGGGCAGTTTTTAAAGGCAGATGGTCTCAATATATCCTGAATTACCACACTGCAACAAATGAAAAAAATTCATTTTAATAACTAGATTGCAAGCACATATACTAAAAACAAAACAAAACACACACACACACACACACAAAACCTAAACTCTCTAGACCCTAAATATATCAACAGGAAATTCCTGTCACTCAACTCTAGTAAGAGTCTGAAATAGGTATGGAGTCTAAGAAGGATGGCTGATTTTATAAATTTGTAATTATCTTTGGGATCTCCTGGCAATGTGGACTTAAAAGCAAAGGTATATGTTACTTGAAGCATCCAGCTGCAAGAATAAAAAATGACCAGCAAATATTTCTACAATACAACACATGCCTTGCTAATTCATTCAGAAAAACTTACTGAGTACTCATAAGGTAAATGTTTGCCTCTGTCTTTTAATACTGTTATAAGTAATGAAGAATTAAGAATAGCACAGGATCCAAGGCATGTTACTACATTACTACTTTATTCAAGGAATACCAACTTGAACTTGGCTGGGGCATGCCTACAGCCCCACACTGGCATCCTTGGGATTACTAAGGGTCAAGAAGTAAATGCGTAGTACAGGTGTTCTTAACCTGGGGTTCATGGATGAATCTGCAGAGAGCCACAAACTCTTGAAAAATTAATTTCAGTAAAATAGGTTTTACTAAAATTTGTTTTAAAATAAATTCACCAAGCAACTACTGTATTCCAAGCACTCTTCTAGAATTAGATAAATGGCAATGGACAGTGAGCATCAGACAGCAGGGAACACAGAAGGGTGAACAAATAAATGAACAAGGTAATTTTCAAAGACTAACAAACCATATGAAGATGATAAAACAGGGTAATGAGATGAGTGTTAGGGAACTATTTCATCTATAGAAGCTGCAGAAGGCCTAAGAAATTAGCAACTGAATGGAGAAACCAATGATGAAAAAGAGCCAGCCAAGTGACGATCAGAGGAAAGTGTGTACTGGATAGTATGTCTGCTAGTGAGAATCCAGAGCTCAACCTGTCCATGATCCCACAGTCTTCTCAAAAAGATTGCTCCTGCCTCACCAGGTAAAAAGCCTTGGTCTCTTTGCTGTAGGTTCTCTAATCCACTGCCTATTTGCTAAGACCACAACCTCACACTTCTCCTGGAATCCTCACAGCTTCTTTGGCAGAGTACTCTTCCATTGACTCACGTCTCTTCTTTCTTAACCCTTTTTCTCCCACTCGCAAAAATCAGGAGGGATAGGTAGTCCTTCCTTATTTGCAGGGGATACTTCAAAGATCCACAGTAGATGCCTGAAATGGCAGATAGTATTGAACTCTATACATACAGTCATGTGCCGCATAAGGATACTTAGGCCAAAGACAGAACACAAATATGACAGTGGTCCCGTAAGATTACAATGGAGCTGAAAAATTCCTATCACACAAATACTTACCATTGTAGCACTATTTCCTTATACTATTCAGTACAGTAATAGGCTGTATTGCAGGTTTGTACCACACAAACCCTAGGTGTGTAGTGTAGTAGTCTATACCATCTAGGTTTGTGTAAGTACACTCTGATGTTCACACAATGACAAAATCACCTAACCATGCATTTCTCAGAATGCATCCCTGAAGTTAAGTGATGCATGACTGTACTATTTATTCCTACACATACATACTTATGATAAAGTTTAATTTAAAAATTAAGCACAGTAAGAGATTAACAACAATAACTAATTATACAATAAGTCAGGCACGGTGACTCACACCTGTAATCCCAGCACTTTAGGGGGCCAAGGTGGGTGGATCACGAGGTCGAGTTCAAGACCAGTCTGGCGAAGACGGTGAAACCTCGTTTCTACTTAAATAACAAAATTAGCCGGGCGTGGTGGCGGGCGCCTGTAATCCCATAATCTCAGCTATTTAGGAGGCTGAGGCAGGGGAACTGCTTGAACCCGGAAGGGGGAGGTTGCAGTGAGCTAAGATTATGCCACTGCACTGCAGCCTGGATGACATGGCAAGACTCTGTCTCAAAAACAAAAACAAACAAACAAACAAAAAACCCAGAACAATTTCAACAATGTAAAATGTATGTGAATGTGGTCTCTCTCAGAATATCTTGTATAGTACTCACCTATTTTCAACTGTGGTTGACCCTGGGTAACTAAAACCCATGAAACCTTGGATAAGAGAGAACTACAGTATCTTAAATTCTAAATCAAAAGGTTGGTCTTACAGACATAGAAAACCAATGACTGTACTCCTTTTCTTCCACCTGGTGAATCAACTAATTATGGTGCATTTGGTATAACTGTTGAGTCGTTAGCTATTCTTCTTGTTTATTTCTCAAAGTCCAGGAGCTGCTTCTCAAGCATTTTTTTTTTTCAGAGAAAACATTACTGATTCTAGAAGGTTGATAACCTGACCACTACTAGTTATATAACTAGTATGTGAGAAATAGAAAAGCTGAGTGGTTGGGTGCAGGCTCTAGTCTACAGTGTGACTGGGTTCTGATGCTGGCTACATCATTTGATAATTAAGAATAAGATTTGGGGCAAATTATTTAACCTCTCTTTTTTTCCCCAACAGTTGCTTCATCAACCATATCAAATTATCTTTTACTTGATAGGGTGGTTTTAAAGAGGATTTATATAAGAGGCTTACAGCAAAAACTGGTACAAAGTATGCCAGCTGCTATTATTGTTAGAGTTGTTAAAATTGTTAAACTGCACAAATACTTCTAGAACTTGTATGTTTTTAAACAAGAGGATTACAAATACTATATTCATACATGAAATAGCCATTTTTCTCTCTGGTCTGGAGCAGATTTTACCCTGGAATTAAAATCATTCTAAATTTTATCCATTTAAATACATAAACATTCTACTTTTAATAAGCCATAGCACAACGTCTGATGCAGAAATACTGATAAGACTCAAACTGTATAAAATGGCACAATTCCATAAATGGAATATTTGCCGTCTACCCTGTTTGGGGGACAGGGGTAAAATATAACAACATTAAAGCACAGGACAGAAAATGCATTTATTACCAACTTTACAACCTACTACTATACTTGCACACTCAGGCAGACGCTGTTTTTTGCACAGTAAAGCTGAATTCAATATAATCTTGCTTGACTTGGAATTGAGTCAAAATGTACACTAAATATGAAGAACACACTCTCTCTTCTCTCTCTCAGGGTTTCTACTTGGTGCATACATATTTTTAACGCCTATTAGTCCGCAGCAGCTAAATGAACATATCTTTATAGAGCCTATGTAAAATATTTAGTTTTTAAGCCACAGTTTAAACCATCCAAGATTCAAGTTTTAAAAATAATCATGCTTACAAAATAAACCATTTCAGCAATAAACTAATTTTGCAGGCACTCGGATGTCTCTCTATTACACACAGGTGTGCACACACATACTCTGTCTCTCTTTCTTTCTCTCCTGTAAACTAGAGAACTACCATACTAAATAGGCCATACAAGGTGACTGCTTCTCATGGGAGTCCTCAGTGTGCCTAGATGCCCCCTTATTTCTTCTGAGTACAACCAAAGGTGATTGATTATATTTATCAGGTTGTTATGCCCTGTATACCACGTGATACACTGGCCTGGCATGAAAGACCTGTTCAGCAAGAATACTTCATAAAAGAAAGTACTACATGACGGACCAAACCAAATCTTCCTTTTTGGTAACTTTGAGGGAGAAAAAGCAAAGAGGAGGTAGAGAAGTAAAGGATTAGACAGGAAAAAAAAAAAAAGTAAACAATAAAAGGAAGGAGAGAGGTGGTATAATATAAAGATCATTAAGTAGGGGCTCTAGAATCAAACTGCCTGGGTTAACTAGTCCTCATTGCCACTGCTTTCTAGCTGTATTGCCTTAGGCAAATTTGGCAAAGTTGCTAAAACTCAATCTCCTCAATTTCAAAAAGAGGTTAGGGTTCCAATTGTACTGGGTTAATAGGATTAAATGAAGCACTTAGCCCAGTGCCTGGCACAGTGTAAGAACAAGAGTGAAGTGTTGATCAGAGAGCAGGGTGGGAAAGAGAAGCAGGCAGAATGAGAAGCACACAGGGCAGCCAGAGCTCAGCAAACTCCGAGTTCCTGCTTTAGTTACAGGAAATGCCCAAGGACCATCAGAGACCACTGCACTCCACAGGGTTATGACTTCCCTTCCCACTGCTATGAGGCCCAGCTGAGAGGCTGGTGAGACTGCCTCCTTACCTCTTAAACTTAGGGTCTTTCAGGATGCAAGGAATGGAGAAAGCTAACATAGCTACTTAAGAGTTACGTATTATAGTAGCAAAATTTGTAAACTGCTCAGAATCAAGGAAATCTTCCTATAATGGTTAATTTTTAAAATTTAATGTATATAAAAATACGGAAATTCTAGCTCTGCAGTTCAGTTCCATAACATTATAATAGTACTTTATATTTTACCGGTTGTTTCAACTCTTAATCTCATTTAACCTTCACAAAAACACAGATACAGGTATTCTCAGTGTCACTGAAAATCTTTGATAAATATAAGGAACATACTATATCCAATAAACCAATCTCTACTACTTTGACTTTTGAATTGACCAAATTAATGCTAACTTTTTCTCTCTCTCTCTCCCCCTTTTTTTTTTTTTTTTTTTTTTTGGAGATACAGTGTCTTGCTCTGTCATCCAGGCTTGAATGCAATGGTGTGCTCTAGCCCACTGCAACCCACCCCTCCCAGGTTCAAGCAGCTGAGATAACAGGTGTGCACCACCATGCTAGGCTAAATTTTGTATTTTTAGTAGAGATGGGGTTTCATCATGTTGGCCAGACTGGTCTCAAACCCTTGGCCTCAAGTGATCCGCCTGCCTCAGACTCCCAAAGTGCTGAGAATAAGGCATGAGCCACCATGTCTGGCCTCATCTTTCAATTAACAGTTGTATTTTTATCTATACAAACACTTTCTGCAAATCTTTTCAAAGAGGAGTGAAGAAAGACCTAAAAATATCGATTCTAGTGGGTTCACTTTTAATTATATCTACCTCTAAAATTCCAAGTAAACTCAATATTTATGGGTATGCTTTTAAAGCTAGATTAACTTGTACATATTTATTTCTTTTGAGCAAGAAGGTTTACACATTTATATACAGTCAGTTCCCCAAAGAAGTCTTACCTTCTACCTCTTATCGTCCTTTTAAATTTATAAATTGTTCTACCACTATACATACAACAGGTCCTTGGCAAATGGAAAGAGAATCACTTAACCAATGAATCAGAAATTTTCGATGCAATCACTTTGAGACTTGTGATACTTCTATCAAAAAACACCCTTTGAAATTGCTGAGGCTGTCAAAGTTGCCCCACTGCCTATGTTCTTGCCTATTCAACGTGCTGTTTTTTGGTGAAATAAAATTCCTTCACACTGGAGTTACAAAAACTACTTTTCAAGAAATCCTGAAAAAATAAAGCAACTTTCCCTCTAGAACACTAAGTTCATTTTTTTTTTTTTTTTTTTTTTTTTTGTGAGACGGAGTCTCCCTCTGTTACCAGGCTGGAGTGCAGTGGCGGATCTTGGCTTACAGCAACCTCTGCCTCCCGGTTCAAGTGATTCTCATGCCTCAGCCTCCCGAGTAGCTGGGATTACAGGCACGCGCCATCACACTCAGCTGATTTTTGTATTTTTAGTAGAGACAAGCTTTCACCATGTTGGCCAGGTTGGTCTTGACCTCCTGACTTTGTGATCCTCCTGCCTCGGCCTCCAAAAGTGCTGGGATCACAGGTGTGAGCCACCACACCTCGCTGCAAAGTTATTTTAATGGCCTTAATTTTAGAGAAGAAGTGAATACACTTTAAGAATAAAATGTTATTAACACTGAGGTCTATCTATTACCACTTTCACAGAAGAACAGTTTCAGCTTAACTTCAACTTTAAAACCTACCTGAAATAGCATCTTTAGGGTTGAATTCTGGACTTTGGAAAATAAAGCTCATCTTTAGCATGAATGAAATTATTCTCTAATTTATTTATATGTTATCTCTTAATTTTTGAATATTAAATTTTCTTATAATGGGTCATGCTTGGATAAAAACTTTAAAAACCTATATATGTGACAATCATTTGAAGTAGCTCTCCCCTTCACACACACAAAATCACAGTCTGACTAGATTACGTCAAGACTTTATCAGAAAGTAATCATCCAAAACTATATGCTAACATTTTGAAAGCCTGGTCTTTCTTAAGACGTACCTTTACAGAGTCAGCAATTTCCTGGATACCCTTAGCAGCAGCATCTTTAATGATTGGTGTAATTAAGCCTTTATCTGTTGCCACAGCCACTGAAATGTCAATACATGGCAGTTGCTTTGGGCCCTCTCCATCCCAGCTTACGTTAACATCTGGCATTTGCTAGAAACAGAAAAAAACATGTTACTAAAAAAGCAGCTTTAGACCAAGGTGGTTACAGAAAAATAAAATTATTGTGCATTTTCCAAAGTGAACATAGTTGGACAAAGAAAATAAATAAAAATTTGGTTTGAAAAAATGGTTTGGATTTCTGTGTCAATTATCTTTCATGTTTGCCAAGAATAATTAAACATACCACCTTTTATATATATTTTATTGCACTTTATGTTCTGGGGTACATGTGCAGAACACGCAAGATTGTTGCATAGGTACATACCTGGCAATGTGGTTTGCTGCCTCCACCCCCCCCATCACCTGTAACTGGCATTTCTCCCCATGTTATCCCCACCGTAACCCCCCTACCCCCCTGCTGTCCCTCCCCTATTCTCCCCCAACAGACCCCAGTGTATGATGCTCCCCCTCCCTGTGTCCACGTGTTCCCATTGTTCAACACCCACCTATGAGTGAGAACATGCAGTGTCTGATTTTCTGTTCTTGTGTCAGTTTGCTGAGAATGATCATACCACCTTTTTGAAGCAAGTTTGAAATTCTGATGAGGAACGTGTTTTGATCTCTTTATATCATGGTGGGGAAAAAAACGATTTCTTTCCTGATTGCTAGAAGGTATTTAATGTCTGTCTGTTGTACTTCTTACCTCATATGATAACGAACATAATCTTGAGGGGATGAGGAGAGTGGAAATGGGTAATGATATTAGATCACATTATTCCTTCAGCATGAAAGAAATCTTACTTTCTAGCCCAGGGATATATATATAAGCAGGCCTTCAATAAATTACTTCCCTATTTAAAAGAGATTTCGTAAGCTTCATACACACATGACATATACTATATAATATGAACATACATACATTTAACATGCAAGCAACTATACTGAAGATGAAAAAAAGGATCAAATGACTAAATGCCTGGAAACCCTGTCTATTACTAATGTTTCCCTGTATCACAGGTGAAAATGATGCTGAAAAACAGAAATCAAAAGCAAATTTCTGTTATCAAAAATTCTGTTTTCTAACGAAGAAGATCCAGGCCTCCTGGCATGTCATTTAAGCATGGCAATATACAATCTGATTCCACTCTATCTATCTCATTTTACTTATGACCACTCCCCCGAGATGAATCTTCCACTTGGCTCACTGTCATGCTACACTCATTTCCATTTCAAGGCTACTTTCACATTGCTTCTCAATTGCTCTTCCATTTTTCTATCTTTCAAGACTCAGTTCCTTCACTCATTCAACAATGTCACTATGTTAAAGGAATAAAGTCCTAACCCCTCAGAAGATTTCAAATTCTTCATAGACACCGCTAAAAGAGAAACAAACAAACAAAAAAAGCCCTGATGAATGAAGAATATCTGGCAAATAAATTTAATTATAAAATGTAAAGAAAACCTACAGGACACGGTCAAAGCTGTATTAAAAATCTTTTTTTTTTTTTTTTGAGACAGTCTTGCTCTGTCACCAGGCGCCAGGCTGGAGTGCAGTGGCATGATCCCGGCTCACTGCAACCTCTGCCTCTCGGGTTCACGCAATTCTCCTCCCTCAGCCTCTCGAGTAGCTGGGACTACAGGTGTCAGCCACCACACCTAACTAATTTTTGTATTTTTTAGTAGAGATGGGATTTCACCATGTTGGTCAGGATGGTTTCGATCTCTTGATCTCGTGATCCGCCAAGTCTTAAAAATCTGCATCTTAAACCTTCTTATTATGGCGATTATTAAAAATCTGGAGACAACAGATGCTGGAGAGGATGTGGAGAAACAGGAACACTTTTACACTGTTGGTGGAAGTGTAAATTAGCTCAACCATTGTGGAAGACAGTGTGGTGCTTCCTCAGGGACCTAGGAATAGAAATTCCATTTGACCCAGCAATCCCATTACTGGGTATATACCCAAAGGATTATAAATCATTCTATTATAAAGACACATGCACACGTATGTTCGTTGCGGCACTGTTTACAATAGAAAAGACCTGGAACCAACCCAAATGCCCATGGACGATAGACTGGACAAGGAAAATGTGGTACATATACACCATGGAATACTATGCAACCATAAAAATCGATGAATTTGTGTCCTTTGTAGGGACATAGATGAATCTGGAAACCATCATTCTCAGCAAACTGACACAAGAACAGAAAATCAAACACCACATGTTCTCACTCATAGGCAGCTGTTGAACAATGAGAACACATGGACACAGGGAGGGGGAGTATCACACACTGGGGTCTGTTTGGGGGGTGCCAAGGGAGGGACAGCAGCGGGGTGAGGAGGGATAACATGGGGAGAAATGCCAGATGTAGGTGACGGGGGGATGGAGGCAGCAAACCACATTGCCATGTGTGCACCTATACAACAATGCTGCCTGATCTGCACATGTACTCCAGAACCTAAAGTACAATACAAAAAATAAAATAAAATGAATTACACATTCATGTTTTCTAACCAAAATGAATCTAGAGAAATAAAGGAAGATATACATAACAAAACCATATAAACTAAGAATATAAGTATGCAATAGAAGTGAAACAGAGCTCAGAATAACCCCAGGCATTGAGGATGTTAAAATAATTGTAAGAAACAAATTTAAATGACTCTAGGATAGCAGGTTTGGGAATCTAAATGAAATGATTTTCTAGGAAAATATAAGCTTTTAAAATTGATTTTTTAAACAAGCTGAAAATTAAAACAGATCAGTAATTATGATGAAAAAAAAGGCAGCGGCGGGGGTGGGGAGCTGTCAAGATCCCCTCCTCAAAATAGAAACAGGTTCAGATATTTTTACTGGTGAATTCTATAAAACTAGAAAAGATAAAACATTTTATACTGTTGAAATGAGTACAGAGAAAAGAAAAGAAGAAATAAGCCAAATTCATTTAATGAAGTCAATAATTAGGGGAAAAAGGGTCTGATAATGTTGGCACAAAATTTAAATTACCACTACTTGTGATTCTGGATACAAAACATTATGCAATAAAATATTAACAAATAGCTTATGCCAATTACAGATTTATTTAAGGAGTATGAAATGATTCATAATTAATATTAATCACAATAATAGTCAATTAATAATTAAATCATTAATTCAAAATATTTGATCAAAAGAGAAAAGTTATAGGAATAATTAGATAATGCTGAAAAGGCATGCTTTTTAAGTTCTGCATTAATGTATTTTCCAGAATCCAGAGTGCTAACCATTACACCATGGAACCCTCCTTAATATATTTTTTAAGAAATAAAAACAAGTTAATTATAAATGTACTTTAAATACAGTCTGTTAACAAGCAGTGATCCCAGAAAATAGCTTCATTACAGAAAGAAGGCATGATGAAAAATCGTGCCAGGCAGGAAGGCACAGTCCACCCTCAGCACCACATCTTTGGATAACGCAATTCTCTGCTCGAAGCCTCGATGTCTGCTGGTCCCTCTGTGTGGAATGCACTTTTACCACATACCTATGTGATTTACACCCTCTCTTTCTCACGCCATATATCAATTATCACCTTGTCAAAGGGGCTTCCCTTGCTTCCCTTTCGAAAAAGCACCCCTAGTTACTTTGTCCCCTTATCCTTTCATTTTCTCCTCAGCACTTTCACCATCTGACATATAATAGTGTTTGTCTCCTCCAACTAGAATGTAAGCCACAGGAGAGCAGAAATCATGTAAGCTTTTGTTTACTGCTGTATCTCGAATGCCTAGAATGCATGTAGCATAAGGGATCAATTAGTATTTGCTGAAAAAATGGTATTTATTCTGCTCTAATTAGTTGTGAGTCCTTTTGATTTGCAGCTTCTTCATTAGTAGGAAGTGAGATCAAATGATAGGATATTTTTAGCAAGACAATTATAAAATTTTTGTGATTGAAAAATAAGAGTTCTATTTGTCATTATAAAAATTCCACGACATGAAACTACTTTAGAAGACAAAATAATTTGAAATCTGCTACTTACTTTAAGGGTAACAGCTGCTGCCTTGATGATAAAATCATTTACTGATACTTTAATGTCACCTGAAAGAAAAATAATCTTAGTAAAATTAGTATTCTTAATATAACTTTAACACTGACATTACAACTTTAAACCTGTAAATTATGGAATGTACTGACAATGACAAAAAATTACAGCCTTTTGTTTGCTTAGTCAATAAGGTTCCCATGATTAGAAAAACTTGCATTACAGGAGGTCCTGGTTAAATAACATTAGCCATGAATGTAAGTTTACTTCTGGGCCTTGGTTATCAATTTTTTTAATTGCTTTCATATCATACGCAACAATCTGAAGGACACATTAGAAGTATAATCAGAAAAAAGAACCAACTCCTATGTCTCAAAAAAGACAAATGGTCTCTCTGTGGTGCGTGTGGTCAGGAAGTTTACAAGATGATTCATCTTCTTCCTCATTCTTTTTAAATGTCCTTATTCTCTGTATGCTTTATAACACATTAATTATACCAGAACAGTGATACATGTAGGTACTTTATATAAAACACTTATATATACACACATGAGAGAGTGTTCAAAAATTTCATTTTACTAATGGAGTGTAGGTGAAAAAAAATTTAACTGCTTTTTAACTTAATAAAACAGGATATAACAAAAGCCAAAGATGAAGCAATGCTGGCATAGGTCCTAGTGTGATGAATAAAATGAGGTTCTCTGTCTATAGTTTTATGGTGAATGCAATTTGAATCAATTTCTTTCCAGTATACATAATTATTTTAAGATAAAGCTCAGGTCCTGCCACTTCCTATAGCACTGATCATAACTAAAGTGTTTGTTGGTGCCTTTGCATTTGCCAGTGGATATGACAGTGTTGGAAAATGTAAACAATATTTGTTTCTTTCTTGCAAGAACTTCTAGAAAAAGACTTTAAGATCAAGATCTAATCAATGGTATGTGGCAAGAAATGTATCCTATTACTAAAGTATCATGGAATTTTACATGAATAACAACAGCTCATTTCAAAGGCATGCTGGAGACTTCAGAAAGAGATTAGATGAATTACCATAATCCAAAATACTGTCAACCTGTCATGGTAACTGTCAGCTGCAAAGTATCAAAGCTCCTTTAATTCAGAATTCCAGAAATATGTAAGAGTTTTTGTTTAAAACCCCTTTAGGAATAGAGATATAAATGGACTTACAGTGTTTAGAGGCTTTTTAATGATAACCACATAGAAAAGATTTGGTCTGTACAAACTCAAATGTAACAGTTCATGAACTCACTCTGCTTACCTCTCATGGCTCTCTCAGCCTTCTCCTCACTTTATCTACTTAACCACAGGTATTCACAGTGACTAAACAAGCGTGATCTGAGAACCATAGGAATGCTTCCAGGGTTCATTTTTTAGAAATTTATCACTTTCTCTAAAATAGTTTTCCATTTAGTTCCTTGAACTTTTAAAAGCTCTCAAGTTTTCTTTATATAAAATCTTGAAAATCTGTATATAAACCGTTAAGAGTCCTGCTTTCGCCTGAGATGTAGAAAGTTGCAAAAGAAAGTTGTTCCCATCCTGACAGGGTGAAAGAAAAAGCAGGATAAATTACAAAATCATAACTTTTCTTGAGCCCATTATGGAGTTGAGGTTACAAAGCAAACAGGTGAACTGAATGCTAAAGAGTGCTAATCCATTCAGAGGAGAGACAAACACAGGAAGTAAATACCCACTGTCAGAGGACAGGAGCAAAGAAGGGAGAGTATGGTACAACGTGCATAAACAGTTGGGGACTAGCAGCAGAGAAATGGAAAGTATAAAAAACATTTGAATGGAAATCCAGAGGGGAAAATCCATGCTAACCAAGACTTTTTAAAAATACATATTTTGCTAAGCTTTGCAGACACAGCTGGGAAATCAGTGAACTCGAAGCCAGGTAAACAAAAATTATCCAATATGAAACGTAAAGAGAAAAAAGAATGAACAAAAGGAATAGAGCATTTAAGAACTCTGGACAATTCAAAAGTCTAACATTTAAAATTGGAGTCCCAAAGAGAAACCACATGAAACAGAAGATATCATTAAAAATAACAACTGGAAATTTTTCACAATTAAAGGAAGACAACAAACCATACATCTAAGAAGCTGAGAGAAACCCAAACAGAATAAATACAATAGAAAAAAAAATCTGGGCATACAATAGTCAAATTGCTAATGGAGAAAATCTTGAAAGCAACCAGACAGTGGGAAAACGTCGCATAGAAGAGAACAAATATTAAGAATGGCAGCAGACATTCTTTGTGCCAGAAAATAATGAAATACTAACTTTAAGAACTGAAGCAAAAACCCTATTAACTCAAAAAGTTATATCCAGCAAAAATATCTCTTAAAAATGATGATATATCCATCAGGGTGACTATCATCAAAAAACAGAAAATAGCCAAGTATTGGCAAAAATGTGGAGAAATTTGAACCTTTATGCACTTCATTTTTGTTTTTGGAGACAGCTCTTGCTCTGTCAGCCAGGCTGGAGTGAAGTGGTGCAATTAGAGTTCACTGTAACCTCCAACTCCTGGGCTCAAACAATTCTCCTGCCTCAGCCTCCCAAGTAGTTTTTCAATTTTTTTGCAGAGATTGGGTTTGTTCTGTTTCCCAGACTGGTTTCAAAGTCCTGGCCTCAAGTGATCCTTCTGCCTCAGCCTCCCAAAATGCTAGGATTACAGGGATAAGCTTTCATGCCTCACCCACTGGTGTGCTATTCGTGGGGAATGCAAAATGGCATAGCCACTATGGAAAACAGTATGGTAGCTCCTTAAAAAATTAAAAATAGAATTACCATATGATCCAATAATTCCACTTCTGGGGATATACCCAGAAGATCTGAAAACAGACACAGAGAGACACTTGTACAGCCATGTTGACAGCAGCATTATTCACAATAGCCAAAAGGTAAAAACAATCTATTTATCCATTAACACATGAATTAACAAAGTATGGTATATACATACAATGGAATATTATTCAGCCTTAAAAAGGAAATTTTGACACATTCTGTAACATGGGTGAACCCAAAAGACATAATGCCGAGTGAAATAACCCAGTCACAAAAGGACAAGTACTATATGATCCTATTAATACGCACTTAAAATCATCAAATTTATAGGAACAGAAAGTAGAAGGGTGGTTGTCAGGGGTGGTGGGAAAGAGGAATGAGGAGTATACAGAGTTTTCATTTTGCTGGATAAAAAATGTTCTGTAGATGAATGGTGGTAATGGTTGCAAAACAATGTAAATGTACTTAATGCCAATGAACTAACTGTACAATGGAAATGGTGAAACTCACGTTATTTATTCAACTACAATTTTAAAAAAAGTTTAAAAAATGAAAAATGTGAAAGACAAACACTTTTTCAGACAAAAACTAAGAAAATTTATTTGCAGTCAATCTGTACTATAAGAAGCATTAAAGGAAGTTCTTCAGGCAGAAGTAGTATAATAGCAGATAGCACTTTAATTTTATACATAGAAATGAAAAAAAGTACAGATAAATATAAAAGACACTTTTCCCCCTCATTTTAAAACTCCGAAAGAGTTGATTTGCTAAAGTAAAAACATTAAGCATGTATTCTGGGGCTTATATCATATATAGAAGTAAAACATGACAACAGCAGCACAAAACATGAGAGGGAAGAAATGGAAGTATATAGTTATGAGGTTCTTATATTGAACATGGAGTGGGGTGTAATATAATTTGAACCCAGGCTGTGAGAAATTAAAGAATTATATTGTAAACACTAAGAAAAAAATTGCAAAGACAGATAAGAAGAAAAAAAGGAAATAAAATGATGAAATACAATGAAATGATAACAAAATAAATAACCAAAAGAGAAAAGGAAAAAGAATAAAAGAGGTGGGACAAAGAGAACACAAAGAAAGAACAAAATGGTAGATTGAAATTCAACCATTCCATTAAATGAATGATCTAAACACCTTAATTAACAGACCAAAGAATTAGATAAAAAAGCAAGAACCAACTACATGTTGCCTTCAAGAAACCTATTTAAATAAACATATTTACATTTAAAAGTAAAAAGATGCAAAAAGATATACTATAGAAACACAAGTCAAAGAAATCTGTAGTGGCTACAGGTGTGATAAAGAAGGCTTGAGGATAAGAAATATTACAAGGAATAGATAAGGATATGACATAATGATGAGTCTGTTCAAGAAAACATAAAACCCTAACTGTGTATGTGCCTAATAACAGACCTTCAGGATACATGAAGCAAAAACTGACAGAGCTGAAAGGAGAAACATACAAATAAACAATTATAATGAGGACTCTCAACACTCCTCTCAAAAGACATAAACACCACTATTAATCAGCTTGACCTGACATTTATAGAACATTCCCTTGCAAAAACAAATTCTTTTCAAGAACACATACCAAGATAGATCATAATATCAAATAAATATCAACAAATTTAAGAAGATTGAAATCATATAAAGTACGTTCTCCAAACACAATGCAGTTAAGCTATAAATCATAAGAGAAATGAATAGTCTGCCAATATTTTGAAATTAAGTGCACACTTACAAAATAATTCACTGATCAAAGAAATCACAAAATAAATAAATGAGAAAACATTTTTAATTGAATAAAAAGAAAAATAATACCAGGCACGGTGGCTCACACCTGTAATTTCAGCACTTTAGGAGGGTGAATCACTTAAGGCCTTATCCTTCAAGTTGGGCAGATCACTTGAGGTCAGGAGTTGGAAACCAGCCTGGCCAACATGGTGAAAACCCATCTCTAGTAAAAATACAAAAAATTAGCCAGGCATAGTGGTGTGTGCCTGTAATCTCGGCTACTTGGAGGACTGAGGCATGAGAATCATTTGAACCCAGAAGGCAGAGGTTGAAGTGAACCAAAATTGCACCACTGCACTCCAGCCTGGGTGACAGAGCAAGACCCTGTCTCTGAAAGAAAAGAAACAAAACATATCAACATTTGTGGGATACAGCTAAAGCAGTACTTAAAGGGAACTCAAGAGTATTATATGCTTATATTAAAAAATAAAGGTCTCAAATAAACAATCCAAGTTTTCACCTTAAGAAACCTGAAATAAAAGAGCAAAGTAAACTGAAAGCAGAGAGGAAAAAATAGTAATAAAGAACAGAAATCAATGAAAAAAATAGTAATAAAGAACAGAAATCAATGAGATCAATATCATAGAAATACTAGACAAGTTAATAAAACCAAATGCTGGCTCTTTGACGAGCTCGAGATCAACAGAACTGACAACCCTTTAGTCAGAGTGATCTAGACAGTAAACCACAGAAACTACTAACATCAAAACTAGAAACATTACTTCAGATAAGATGACAGTATAATAAGGTAATATTGTGAATAACTTCATGTCAATAAATCTGGTGACTTAGATGACATAAATTTCTTGAAAGACACAAACTACCAAAGTTCATTCAGGAAAAAAAAACCTGCATCCATTTTTAAAATGAAATTCACAGTTAAAAATCTTCCCATAAAGAAATTCACGGGTGAATTCTACTAAACAATTAAAAAAGAAATAATACCAATTGTACCCAAACTCTTCCAGAAAAACAAAGGAGGAGGAAATGCTTTCCAGCCCATTCTACTAGATAAGATAACAAATCCAAAAAAAACAAATGTCTTCCAGAAAAGAAAAACACAGGTTAGCATTTCTCATGGGCATAGGTGTAAAGATGCTAAACAAAATTTTAGAATATAGAATCAAACAATATATGAGAAAGTTAATCATTAAGTAGGTTTTATATGAGGAATACAAAGTTGATTCAACACTTGAAAATCAATCAACGTAATTCACCATATTCACAGATAGAAAAAGGAAGAGTTATCTGAAAAGATGCCCAAAATGTGTTTGACAAAATTCAACATCTATTCACGTTTAAAACTCTGCAAGTTAGGAATGGGAATTCTTTCAACCTGAAAACAATATTCTACAAAAAACCTATAGCTAACATAAAAAACTGAATGCTTTTCTTCCCAAGATCAAGTACAAAGCAAAAATGTCTGCTTTTACCATCTATGTTCATTATACCAGAGGTCCTAGTCAGTGAATAAGAAAATAATATGAAGGCCATATTGATCAAAAATGAAGAAATAAAACTATCAGTTCATGGTAAAAAATCTGTTTATCTCTCAGCAACCTTACTTGTTATTGGTTTTTGGAAGAAACATTGCAAATTTAGTAATCTGTAAATGCATTCTGAACAAGAAATATAAAATTAAAATTTGCATAAAGAAGAATAACTAAAATATTTCTAATATAAACCATTCTTAAAAGTTTTGGATTTTAAACTTACTGAAATGTTAAGGACTGCTTCGTTTAAATATCATACCAAAAAATACTCAAAACAAAAAATAGCCATTTGGTCTCAACAAATCATGTGTTCTTACAAAAAAATTTACCTATGTAAAAGCTAAAGCACACCAAAACATGAAGCCCACTTTTGCTTTTAAAATAACTAATCAACCAAATTATAGTACTTTAGATTTCAGCATCCCTTATCCAAAATACTTGGAACCAGAAGTGTTTCAGATTTCAAAATTTTTCAGATTTTGGAATATTACACTTATGGTTTCGGCATCTCTAGTCCAAAAATCCCAAAATCTGAAAAGCTCCAATAAGGACTTCCTTTGAGCTCCACGTTGGCACTCAAAAAGTTTCAAATTTTGGAGTATTTTCAAATTTTGGTTTTGAGATGCTTAATCTGTATTTTTAAAGCTCAGTATGTAACAGAGAATTAAACTCAGTAACTGCCTGCTAAATGAATGTTAACTAAATGTACATTATTCAAATATGACCATAGAGGAAATAAAAGTAAGGTAGAACAGAAACCCTTACTCTGCATAAAGGCATCTGTGATTTATTTAATACTGTGGAACCAATCTACTTTTTATAGGAAAATATTACTAATTTTTTTCTCTAGCACAAATATACCCAGAGTAGAGTATAAGTAAATTATGAAATTGTAATTAAAAGCTACACAATGTGAATTTTATAAAGGATTTCATGAAAGTTAAGTTAGCATGTGTTTTGTATTAAGTAAATTCAATTTTACTAACCTTTGACCAGATCTTGCCTAACTTTTAAAACAGCTCCAAGGTCACAGTCAGCAGTAGCATATGCATGAGGTACAGTACTTTTAGATTCAGTTAATCTCTTGGCAATAACTCTTCGAATATTGCTGGCGGGGATTTCAGTGAATGTGCCCTGCAAAAAGATAGCAACCTGTCTGTTAAACCACAAGTGGAATAGAAAAATAAACAAAAAACAAGCAACATTATAAATGAAATTCATTCTTAATGACCTAACTTATTAAAGATTAATACAAGAAAGGCACTATTAAAATTCTTAATATAACGGAAGAATATAAAAAAATCTGAGACGTTTTGGTTTATAGTACATAACTACAGAAAAAAGTAATAAAATTCATGTTTCAATTGTGAATGGGACATCTTACGTTACTACGTTTAAGATGATACAAAAGAAATCTACCAAATAATGAGTAATTCCTCCATAGGTGTGTTTGTGTGTGTACACATACCATACACACACACAGAGCAATAGATATGTGTATGTGTACACACATACACGGAGAGAGAGAGGAGAGAGAGAGAGACACAGACGTATGCCATCTGTAAGCAGCTTTTGTTACAAATATCACTTAACACAACTGAAATAAAACAGCCAATAAATCAAGAAACCAACTATTAATATATAGTTGCCCTTTGACTTATGAGGGATGACATTCTGATGAACCCATTGTAAGTGGAAAATATCATAAGTCAAAGTGCATTTAACACATCTAACCTACTGAACATCACAGCTTAGCCTTAGCCTAGCCTACCATAAATGTGCTCAGAACACTTACATTAGCCTACAGTTGGGCAAAATCATTTGGCTACACAGTACACTGCAGAGTAGCGGTAGTTTACCCTGATGATCACGTGGCTAACTGGGAGCTGTGGCTGGCCAATGCTCCCTAGCACTGCAAGTACGTACTGTATTGTTTTCTACTGAATATGTATCACTTTTACACCATAGTAAAGTCAAAAAATTGTAAGTTGAACCATCTTTTCAAGTACACAAGAAACATCCACCAAGACAGACCATATTACAAATATAAAATAAATCTCAATAAATTTGAGAAGATGACTGTTCTAAAAACGAAGTGTGTCTCAAAGTGTATTCTCTAACACAGTGGAGTTAAACTAGAAATCATGAAAGGTAACTGAAGGGTCTTCAAATATTCTGAAATTAAATTTATACTTATAAACAACTCACGGGTCAAAGAAATTACAAGGAAAATTAGAAGGTGGGGACCTTCTATATAGGCAATTCAATTACTTCTATCTTGATTTGTAATTTTTAAAAATAACATGAGTTCTTATTTCTTAGAGATTCACAATAGAAAGTATGAATGAGATAATAAAATATTCTGGTAACTTCATTATAGTTGTTCCATTCTGTTCCATGGACAAAAAAGCACAATAGACTTTATATCTAATTCCTTTCTTGTCCTTAACTCTATTTTGGGATTTCATTACAATCACTTCAAGATAATACAAAGTAACTGAAAGTGTGGCTGATTTCATTTTTACAAATATCAAGAAATTAAACACTTTATGTTAGCAAAATACTTGGTCAAGTAGAATAAGCTCTCACATATAAGAATTTGAAAGTATGGTTTACCTTCCTAATTTGAACAACTTTTTTTCTTTTGAGATAGGGTCCTCCTCTGTTATTCAGACTGGAGTGCAGTGGCATGATTATAGCTTATTATAGCCTCAACCTCCCAATCTCAAGTGATTCCCTAACCTCAGCTGCCTGAGTAGTTGGGACTACAGGCACACACTACCACATCTAGCTAATTTTTAAATTTTTTTATAGAGATGAAGTCTCACTATGTTGCCCAGGCTGGTCTTTGAATGCCTGGGCACAGGGAATCCTCCCAACTCAGCCTCCCAAACTGCTAGCACTACAGATGTAAGCCACCACACCCAGCCTTGAATAACCTACTTTTTAAAGACATATGATTGGACTGTACATATCTTATATTCAGTGTATAGTTCACTCTTCGACTATACATTATATAGTCCAATTATATGTCCTTAAAGAGTAGGTTATTCCAGTATGTAGTATATTAATCATGAATATTTGAAAATCTGTTTCCCATGAAGCTTGTACTGTTTTCAACTCTTTTAAGATATCATTTGGTATATAGTACTCCATTAGAAGGAGTAAAGATTTATCTATTTATTTTGCTTTTTATTTTTTTTAAGTGCCCATTTGATTTTAAATAAACGTGGTTATCCTATATTTCCTCTGTTAGGAAGTAAATAACCTGAATAGGAAAGACAGAGAGGCAAAATGGAGTAATTTGAGAACAAAAAGGGGCTGTTATACTGCATGCATCTGAGAAGGAAAGAATGACTGTATAGTTCTTTATAGTGGGATTATCAATTCCCTAGTTAGAAAGTAAAACATAGCCAGAAAAGGGAGCTAGTGTCAGCTACCAATTATTAGTATTACACTTGAGAAAAAAAGATATGAGATTATAGAGAATATATATGTTACTGAAGTTGTGGAACTTGTGGTAACTTTAAATTGAATTATAGTTCTAACATTTATTTGGAAGTTAACATACAAATTTTGGTTTCTGATAGAAAATCTGTAAAACGAAGCATTTGGAGTTTTTTCTTTATCACTTTTAGCTACTACTGAAACAGATTAGTAAAACTAATCTGTTTTAAAACTACTCTTAAAACACACAGTAATTGTTCTTATTTTCTCTTTCCACTTAAATTTGAGAAATAAAAATCCAGGCCAGGTACAATGGCTCATGCCTATAATCCCAGCATTCTGGGAGGCCAAAGCAGGCAGATCACTTCCGTTAGGAGTTCAAGACTAGTCCAGCCATCATGGTGAAACCCCTTCTCTACTAAAAATCCAAAAATTAAGTGGGTGTGGTGGTGGGCACCTGTAATCCCAGCTACTTAGGAGGCTGAGGCAGGAAAATCACTTGAACCTGAGAGGCAGAGGCTGCAGTAAGCCAAGATTGTAACACTGCACTCCAGCCTGGGTGACAAAGCAAGACTCTGTCTCAAAAAAAGAAAAAGAAAGAAAAATCCATTTAAAGAACATTACCACTGCATTGGGTTGTCCAGGAGTTGATACTGGTGGGATCATAGGCCGAGGATAAGATGGCCCAGCTGTGGCCTGTAGGGGTGAAGGTGCTGTGGGAGTGGCTGCAGGGGCTGGGGTTGGTCTAGACTCGGTAATCTTGCCCATCTGTTTCAACTGGGCAAGTTTGAGAGCATCCCTGGAAATAAGAGCAAAGTAGATAACCATGATTAGCAATAAAGAATACAAGAGAGCTTTCAGAAAATGCAGGTGAGATATGGAGAAAAGATACAGAAACATACAGATGTCAAGGTTATAATTAAAAACCAATTATTTGATCTAGAAAATTAAATCCTGTCTCTTACCTGGTCTGCAGACTCCCATTATTTGTCACGTTTTAATATTTGTATATTTTCAAAAACCAAATAATAGTTAGAATTTTATTAAAATTGGATATAGGCAGTGATTTTTAAAAAGGAAATTAGTCTTTTTTCTGTGCAGTGGATGTTATCTGGTACATGAACAATTAATTAAACCATACTCTCATCCTTTATGCTTACAAAATGATATTCACACAGCATTCAAAAAGCGTCAAGTTTATTGTAAACATGGATTTCAACAGAATATTTTCTATATTATTGTTCACTTCCTATTTCATTGTTTATTACGGTGCAAATCAGCTTATTCATGACCAGGAAATCAAACCATTGTAAATTTTGCTCAATATGCCATCAGTACAACCTAATGCAACAAATCTAACCCATGATATTTTTTAGAATGAAAAAAATAACTAGTTATAGACTTGTCTTTGTATTATTCTTTAAAACAAAGGTATCTTTGTCTTATAAAAGGATGTAATTAGATTACTAAATATGTCAAGCCGTCAACTGACTATGCTAAGTTCCAGTGGTATTAGCCAATATATTTTCTTGAAATAATTTTTAGAAGATTTTAATATCCAATAATTAATTATATTTTTTCTAATTTAAGAAAAAAATCTGTTTTATATAATTGAAAAAAAACTTCAGGGTGACACAAAATCTAAAGAAAAATTATTTCTCAAACACAGTTAATAATTTTGGTATTATTTTTCAAAAAGTTGATGAAAGAAAAAACCTAGCATCTGTTGAGCATATTTGAGAAGACCCTTTTACTTGTGGCAACATGGTAGAAGAATTCTGAGATGGCCCCAGTATTCCTGCCCCCTGGTGTACACACCCCATATAATCCCTCTTAACTGCAGCTGGCCTGTGAATATGATGGTATCACTCCCATGATTAGGGTCTATTATGTGACAAAATTGGTGGTATTTTATAGATATAATTAAGGCTCCAAATCAGTTGTGTTTGAGTTAATCAAACGGCAAATTATCCTGGAAAGGACAGATATATCAGGTAATCTCTTAAAAGAAATTTGGCCTTCCTGGAAGAAGAGATTTGAATAGAGATTCAACTGCTGGCCCTGGAGAAGCAAATATGCATGCTGTGAACAGCCTACGGAGATGACACATGGCAAGGCCCTGCATCTTGGCCCCTGGGAGCTATCAGTGGTTCTTTGCTGACAGCTAGCAAGAAAACAAGGGCCACAGTTCTAGAGTCCCAAGCAACTGAATTCTGCCAACAACAGCATGAGCTTGAAAGAAGACCCCAAGCTTCACATGAGCTCCAAGCCTTGGCCAACACTTTGATTTCAGCCCTGTGAGACCATGAGTTCAGAACCTGGCCATGCTATGCCAGAACTTCTAACCTACTGAACTGTTAGAAAACAAACAGGTGTTATTTTAAGCTGGTAAGTTTACTGTAACTTATTATGCAACAACATAATATCAACACAAGCAGGAACACTGTAACTTATTAATGCTTGAATACATCTATTAAAAAAAGGTTATGGACACTAAATTGACACATTTTTATCTCATTATCAGCATAACTATTATTTGATTCTCTCTTTTTTTTTTAAAGCAGTTTAGTTTTATCTCTGTAGTAGTTAAGATTCTTGGGTAAGGTGGCTCACACCTGTACTCCCGGCACTTTGGGAGGCTGAGGTAGGTGGATCACGAGGCCAAGTTCGAGACCAACCTGGCCAATATTGTGAAACCCCATCTCTAATAAAAATACAAAAATTAGCTGGGAGTGGTGGTGTGCACCTGTAGACCCAGCTACTTGGGAGGCTGAGGTAGAAGAATCACTTGAACCTGGGAGGCAGAGGTTGCAGTGAGCCGAGATCACACCATTGCACTCCAGCCTCGGTGACAGAGCAAGACACCATCTCGAAGAAAAAAAAAAAAAGAATCTTGGGAAGGTTAATCATAAAAAATTAAGTAGAAAATTCATTCTGGTCACTGGTTTTTATTTTTTAAAGAGTCTCACTCTGTCACCTAGGCTGGAATCCAGTGGCACAAACTCTCAGCTCACTGCAACCACCGCCCCTTAGGTTTAAGAGATTTTCATGCCTCAGCCTCCCTAGTAGCTGGGATTATAGGTGTGCACCACCATGCCCGGCTAATTTTTATATTTTTAGTAGAGGTGGGGTTTCACCATGTTGGTCAGGCTGGTCTCAAACTGCTGGCCTCAAGTGATTCACCAGCCTCAGCCTCCCAAAGCATTGGGATTACAAGTGTGAGCCACTGCACCTGGCCTTTTTATTGCTGATTTTATATTTACATACCTTTGAAGTAAAAATCTTAATTATTGATTAGTAACAGCCAATGATTTAGTTTTTTGTAAGACAGAAAATGGTTTCAATGATTTCTATACATTAAATAATCAGACTAAACCTGGAGCATCAGATAGACATTAAAAGCTATAAAAATTAAGAGAAAAACCAACATACCAACAAATCTGCAGACAGGCAGAGGATTGTTCTGGAAGTTAACTCAGGTAGAACCCTCTCTGCTGGGCTCCCTGAGAGAGCAATTCATTTGGGTGTGACATGAATTCATTTTGAAAAGAAATACCACTAAAACACACTGGGCACTTGCCTGTCATACTTACTGGATTTCTGATGTTGTGTGATGAATACAAATATTACTACCACTATGATTTCAGATAAAGATGTACCAAAGACATTGGGGCTGCAGGCAAAGAACCTAAATGTATTCTGCTTCCAATTGTGGCCTTGAAACTGCTTTCTTAAAACAGTCACATGTATGAGCAAAGTAAAGTCTATATGCTTTGGTACAACATGTATTCTGAGCAATGTTTGTTTTAAGGCAAAATTAAAATAGCAGCCCCGACACCTAAGATTTTTCTTCACAAATACAATGGGCTGGAGGCATTTCCTTCAGCATTTGGAACTGATTTTTCTACTCTACTTGCACTTTTAGTGGACATGGAATGGAGGATGTCCTCACCATGTCAAGAATGTGTGCCGGCCGGGCACAGTGGGCTCACGTCTGTATTCCCAGCACTTTGAGAGGCTGATGTGGGAGGATCACTTGAGGCCAAGAGCTGGAGACCAGCCTGGGCAATCTAGTGAGAACCTGTCTCTACAAATTTTTTTTTAAAAAATTTAGCCAGGCATGGTGGCATACCTGCAGTTTAAGGCTGCAGTGAGTTTTGAACACATCACTGCATCCCAACCTGAGTGACAGAGTGAGAGCCTGTCTCTCTCTTAAAGACAAAAGAAATTTAAAAAATAAAAAAGTGTGCTAAGATATTTGGGGGGGCAACTATGCCAATGCCTGCAATTTTTCAACCATGTCAGAAGATGACATTAGGATAAAATTTTTTTCACAGCTCACCTTAATGTTAAACTTAAAATGCAGGCATTTTTAGTAGTATAGAAAAGCAAAAATCCTCAATAATGTATGCTTTCAGGATCCACTTTTCTCAAGAAATCTTTGGTACCATTTCTTATTTTGAAGATCAGAGGTTGATTTCTTTCTGGTGGAGAGTTAAGGAATAAGGGCAGGAAAGAGAATCGGGTAAGACGGTAGAAAGATGGCAAAAATTCTAAAGGCCTAACTCTTTAACACTGCTTCCTTATGGTATTCAGAAGATAATACCATTTTGTTCTTAAGAAATGTTTCATTAATATTATAACTTTCAACTCAGGTTTAAAATAAAAGATATTTGTGCATCACATATGTATTAAGCACACATGGAAAGAAAAGGAAGGAAGAAAACTTACTTCTTTATTCCACTGCTGTCACACTACTGAATTGCCCTCCAAAAGGTAACCACATCACCAAATTTAAGAGGCTTTTCTTAGATCCTACCGTTCTTGACTTTCTCATTTCCCAACTATCCTCCAACTCAAGGATTTTAACCTCTAAATAGTTTCCCTATTGATGATCTCAATTACAACTACTGCTTTATTATCTACCAAATCCACCTCTCTAATCCCAAACAATCTCCTGAGATACATCTTCATCTCACTGATCCTGATACCTACATGGCTTCTAAGTCCTAACAAAGCTTCACATATTACTAACTCCACCAAGACAAATGCTTCCCAAATCCCTTATTTCTATTTTTGAAGTCAAAACTATCATCACCCAGACCAGGTCCAGATTCATTCCTTTACTTGTTGCTACTCTGGTATACATTCCACATTTAATCTGCAAAGGCTTCTGGACTCTATCCTTACAATGTTGTCTATATAAGGAATCTCCCTTTTCCTCCTTCTATCCACATTCAAGTATTCATTTTCTCTTACTTGGATTACTTTAGGAGTCTATTAATTTATCTCCTTAACTAATCTTTTTCTGCTCCAGTTTATCTTACACAAATTTGCAGAACTGATCCCTCTAGGGTGTAGCAATAACTATTTTACATTTCACCAAATCCTCAATGATTAATGAATTAAATACAGACTCTTCATCCAATCCTCAGAATTATGAGCAACGCAAGTCTACTTTGCCATAAAAATAGTTGCTTTCTTCCATTTTTAGAGAGTGCTACTAAGGTACAAACTGGTAGAAACTAACAAGATTAAGATACCAATAGTAGATACTAAATAAGGATTGGTAAGGGGGAAAAACTAGGATTAACTGGCAACCAAGGTTCTTAATTTTAATTTTTTATAGCTAAGTATAACTTTTAAGTCCTTTAACTAAAAATCCCATGGTCTGGAATGCTGCCTTTCAGTCAACTCTCAGGACAGCTGATTTCCAACTGATGCAGTGTGGCACAAACTTCAGAGAATGTGTGTGATAGAACCACATACTCGTACTTGGTTAACAAATCAGTAAGAGTGTAATACAGATAAATGAGGATATCTAGAATTAAAGCTATACACTGCTTGCAATAAAATAAACACCCAACAGTAAGCCAATGCTTTCATGAAGAATAAGATAACCCAGTGGAAAAAAGAAAAAGTTGCCTGGCCCAGTACTGCCATTGATAATTTTATAACCATTGCTCTCTCTCAACTTATAAAAATTCTGGCCAATATTATTTATTATTTTCTATTAATATTAGAGAAACACGGAATGAGTACATTGCTTTGAAACATAAACTCAATTTGAAATATTTACTATTACTGCCAATAGAAATGTAGCACATAGCACTACTGAAATTTTACATTAGTTCATAAGCCTATTTGATTAATTTTTGTCTATCCTACTAGACTAAGTTTCAACACAACAGGGGCCATCTATTTTGAAAGACACAAAAATTTAAATTAATGGAAAGACACATCAGTATTGCTGAATAGAAAGACCCATCATCATAAAGATGTCATTCTCACTAAGTTAATTTAAACTGTGATACAAGCTCATAAAAATATCCCTCACTCTTACCCATGGAGGTAGATGAACTGCTTAAAATTCATTTTGAAGAATAATAAAATAAGGATGAACTAAGAAAACAGATTAATTAAAAAAAAAAGAGCAAGGCTATCTCTATCAGATTTTAAAGCATACAATAAAACATTTCTAACTAAAAGTGTGGTACTAAAAAAGTATGGTACTAATTCATGGACAGATGAATCAATGAAATAGAATAGAAAATCTAAAAAGAGACCAAACTGTATATGGAAATTGCTTTGTAACAGTATATGTGAATAAAATTCAAATGGATAATCATGAAAAATTTTTAAAAATATATTTCATTTTAGAAATGTAAATGTTGCATGATGATTTCATATACACTTAACACTGTATGAAGTTTCATTGTTCTGCACTCTAATTTTCTGCATTTATTACCACTTCTGAGGATCTTGCTTAGTTATCAAATTAGAGCTGTTCTTCAGTCATGCTATAATTATTCACAAAACAACTCTTGCGCAGAATACAATTTATAATGATAAAAGCAATTAAAAGTACAAAAGAACAGTGTACCTCCTTTTAAATCTTAAGACTGAATAAGCTCTTTTTATATTCTCTCAAAAAAAAACAAGATCATGATAAATAATGGAATTGGTTATTACAAAAAAACACATACTCTTTAGTGAATATCCCCCGAGGACCAGTGGCTGTGCCCTGGCTAGCATCCAGTGAGTATTTTTCCAGAATATTTCGGGCAGCTGGACTTAAACGGAACCTAAGAAAAAAATATGAAGGTTAATAGAACCAATTAACACTAACATTTGATTCAAATAGGTCTAAATGTCTACAGTTTTGCAAATAATTTAAAAAAAAATCTTATAATAAACCTAAAATGACTTCCACAGATGGTCACAGTCAAATAATCTGTACCAATTTGGTTTATTTTATTCTTAAAACATTTTCATAAAAATTTAGTTACTATTTCTAAATATTGTTTTAATAAGAATACATATTCATTAGGGGAAAGAGCTTCTATTTCAACTAATTACTTTCACATGGCTTCTCATCACATACATCAATTGTTTCTACATATATTTCGTTCTACTGTTTCTTCATATATTTTGTATTGTGGCAAATGATACATAAAATTTACCACTTTAAGCATTTTTAGGTATACCACTGAGTGTAGTACAATCACACCATTGTGCAACCATCACCATCATCTATCTCCAGAACTTTTCATCCTCCCAGATTGAAGCTCTATATCTATTAGACAGTAGCTCTCTATTCCTCCCTCCTCCCAAATCTTGGTAACCATTCTGTCTCTATCAATTTGATTACTCTAGGTACCTCAAATAAGTAGAATCATACAGTATTTGTCTTTCTGTGACTGGCTTATTTTACTCAGCATAATATTCTCAAGGTTCATCTATGCAGCATTTATCAGAATTTCCTTCTTAAAAAGCTGAATCACATTTCATAGCATTGTGGACTTATGAGTTGTTCCCACCATTTTACTACTGCAAACAATGTTGCTATGAACACAGATGTACAAATACCTCCTCCCAGTCTTTGCTTTCAGTTATTTTGCATATATATATATACATATACACATATATATATAACACACACACATATATATACATATACATATATATAACATATATATACATATACATATATACATATATATATACATATATACATACACACATATACACACACACACACACACACATATATATATATCCAAAAGTGGATATACATGCTATCATTTTATGCTAGATGATACAGTAATTCTAATTTTCTGAGAAACTGCCATACTATTTTCCACAGTAGCTGCACCATTTTACACTTCTGCTAGGCAACCACAAGAGTTCCAGTTTCTCCATATTCTTGCCAACACTTGTTACATTCTGGGTCTGGTTTGGCTTTTGTTTGTTTGTTTTGATAGAGCCATCCTGAAGAGTATGGGGGAGGTCTCATTGTGGTTTTGATTTTCATTTCGCTAATGGTTAGTGACTGTGAACATCTTTTTCATGTGCCTGCTGGCTATTTATCTGCTTGGGAGAAATGCTATTTAAGTCCTTTGCCTGTTTTTTAATTGGGTTGTATTGCTGAGGTTGAATTCTATACCCCCTCCCCCCACATATATATGGCATACCCAAGATGACATGACTAACAGTATCTTTCCTTTAAGCAAAGTAGCAAACAAATGACTACACAGATAAAGAAAATAAACCAGATTAGTACAAATTAAAACAGGCTGGGTCTAGAAATTTAAAGGTAAGAAACAGAAACAACTGTGGAACGTGCTGCATTTCAGGAAAAGTATTAAATAACTCTGATATGGGTCCAGTCTTATTAAATATTTAGATTTTTCAAGAGAAACTGAAATTTTAGATTTTTATATAAGATTAGTAAGCAACCAACCAAAAACAAAATTTTTTTCAATCACAGTGTGGTCCCAACAGTATGCAGAGTTCACAGGTCAGTAGGTTTTTAACCTACACAGTGTGGCCTCAGATTCATGTGAGTCTCTGATGGTCACCGATCTTAATTAGAGTATACACTATTATTATCTTTGCTAGGGGAGTAGATCATTAGTTAGAAAACATCAGCGAGACTGTCTTCCAATTTTTAGGGTAAATGAAAGAGGAGACAGTGAAGGAGAGTCAAGGCAACAGAGTCAGAAACACTTTGCACAGGGAACTTAAAACTCAGTATTTCAAAAAGCACTGTGGATTCTTTTCTGACAAGAACTGACAATCATAAGTAAAGGAAAAAATATTTTAAAATGAAGAGGTCTACTTTATGAAGATCTTTTTCTCATAAAGAAAAAGTAATGTACAATTGCATAGAATACCAAAATAAATAAATGAAATGTTAGAATTTATAGAGTTCATCTATTAAAGCAATGTAAAACTAAAGTGAAATGATATGTATTAAGTATCTGTTTTGTTACAAAACTATCAGACAAAATGGAGCTCTAGTCTGTGCCAGAAACTCATAATGTAGACTAGTTTGAAAACGAATGCATGCAAAAACACGAATTCTATTTTATATCAGATAGACATTTGAGCTTGGAATTCCTGTAACAGTAATTAGAATTTCATAAATGGGAACAGAATATGTTTTTGGGATACTGAATTCCATTCTAGAATTTTAAAACCTAATTCAAGCTCAACATGGACACACCCTGCACACATTGTTTGGTTTTCCATTGTGCAAGCAGGGCTTTCGGAGTACCTGGAACATAGCAGATATTCAATAACTATTTATTTACTAAATGAAAAATGACAGTAAAAAAAAAATCACTCTAAGGTCTGAGTGTGCTGAGAACAGCAACTTCCTATGTCATGTACAAAGATGTGCGAATACAATAATGATTAAAATCCCGTAAGAACTGCCATATCATTTTTTTTTAACATCGGCCTTTGAATAAATATACTCACTGTAGTGTCCCGGGTGTGTGTTCCTTCTTGACAGGGATGGCAATTTGTGGTTCTGGTGAGGGGCGAGGCTCTGAAGGTTTTGAAGCTGGTGGTGGAGGACCTACATCTTTGGGAATTTCAACATGTTTCCAATCTTCTCCTTCTTCTACTATCAAACCAATTAGTGAACCTAGCCGTATATTTTTAGTTCCTTCTTCAACCTATATTTAAAAAAGAAATAACTGTAAAGAAGGAAAGCCCCATGACTGCAATAAGTAGTTTATTCCTTTGTTGTTGGGTCATTCTGCCCTTAAGACATCCTAATCTGAGCTAAAAGCTGCTTCCAAGACAGTTTGCCTCTGACTTCCACCTGTCACCCTCTCCACTTTCTCCCACTTACACCTTCCATTACCATTCTCCTCTTCCCAGTTACTAATGCAACTTTCTGAAATAAAGGAGAAATCTAGCAAGTATCCTCTTTCTGACAACCTTCAAATATAGAAGATCCATCATTAACATCTTCTTTTCTGATGTCAATACAAATCCAAAACAGGAGACTGTGGCTACATATCTTAACCATTTGTCTTTCCCAGATAGTTTCTATGCAATGGTTTCAGAATTCCAAAAGCTCAGAAGGGATTAAGTCCCTCAACTTAGTCCAATCTACTAAAATTTACTTAAAGCAAAAATCTTTTCAGTAAACTTAGTCTAAAAAATAAACATTCCAACGTATAGATGGAACTGTTTATTCTGGTTAATGTTTAGTTTACTTCTTTACATTTAATTATTTCCCTGTATATCTATTTATAAAATCTGAAAAATAAAATAAAACCTCATGAGTTTTTTATAAGTATATCAGAAACACAGTGGTGTCTCAGTTAACAAAATCTTTTTTTTTTGCACAGATAATGCCAATTAAACACTCAAATAAGATCGAAGATAATGTTTTTGAAAGTCAAGATAAGTATATTTTAAGCATTTCAGCAGCATTAATTTATATATATAAAAAAGGGGGATGATTCTAATTTACTTATTAAAAAGAAGTCCCTAGAAAACTTTGGATAACAATTATAAGTTCACTACTGAAAAAAATGTCATTCCCTTCAAATTTTCTATTATTCCCTTTCGATTACTCCAAATAAAGTTCATTAGATATATTTAGTAAACAATAAAATGATAGGCTGCAGGTCGTTCACTAATATAGTAATTATAAGGAAAAGCATAACTTCTAGAATAAGTTTGACATTTCAATGCTCACTGGTATGTTCACTATCGTTAATAAGGCATAAGTTCTAAGAGGTTTAGGAAGCTAAGCTTACTAACTACTAATGAGGAAGAAAAGGAGCAATGCTTTGATGAAGCAAAATATATATATATAACAAATTAGTATAGAAAACTGAATAGAAATGTTTAATGAATTACAAGCTATGGAAAAAAGAAAAATTTAGTTGCTTAGTTGTTTGCCACATACTAAAAAATTTTATTTCTGCAAAGTTCATTTTCTTTACTGTCAAAAAAATGAGTTAAGATTATAATTAGACCAACATTTTTCATCTAAAAGTGTTTAATTACCTGCTTATGAATTGCTAACTCAAAAATCAAAGTAAAATGAATTTTCTTTAAAAATTTATCTAGAAAGCATTATTAAGTGACACAAAGTCCACTTGATGTTAATTGCTTTCAAAACTGAATCAGAAAGAGGATCAATATCCAAATACAAAGAACATCCTTCAAATGTAAAGCATTAAAAAAAGTTTTAAAAATATCAATAGATTTCTAAAATCTGAGTCAGACAACTGTACTAAATTTGAAACTGACACCTCACCTTCTGTTTCATTTGCTAAAAACCACATAAATGATTCCATATGTCCTCTACCAACATAACATTGAGACCTTCACAAGTAGGCAATAAACAGCATTTATCATTTCAATTTTTACCAGTATCTAAATATCAAATAAAATTTAACTATTCACATTACTTTTATTTTAAAAAGTGCCACCATGAAGCATGAAACCTTCAATGGACAATGACACATGACATACCACCATACAACTTGAATATATAACAAAAGATAAAATATGGCTGATTGTAATTCCATTTAAAGTCATTAAAATCTCTGTATGAATTTAAGATAATTTCTTCAACTTCTTCTATTCCCTTAGTGCAAACAGAGATCTTTTAGACTTAGTAACAGAAGAGTAAACAATACTCTTTGCAAAACTGTGTTTAGAAACCAAGCAGACCTCTGTTACTGTTCCCTCTCCTCTCTGAGTCAGCACCACGGATACACTCTGATCTACCAAAGCATCTGGAGCTAAGGACACCTCAAATGCCACAGTTTTCCTATGCACTCGGCTTGCTTGATCAAAGCCCTCTCTTACGCTTGTGCCAATGATTTCTTAATATTAAATGTAGCGTTTTTACACATAGTTCTATTAACTTAGAGCTCATTGATGCTGAAATATTGAATGTCGAGTCCATTATTTCAAACATTAGCTTTCCCCTCCCAGTTGTGTACAGACTTCCTGAGTTTCAACGCTGGCTCCACCACTTACTAGTTATGTGACGTTAGTAAAGTTTCCTTATCTCACCATGCCTGTTTTCTGAGCTGTAAGATGCAAATAATAATAGTAGCTATTTTACGTTGATGTTATGAGGAATAAATGAGTTACAGGTAAGACCCTTAGAATAGTGTCTGGTAGCTAGTAACTTGTTTTCATTTTCAGTTTCATTGTTAAAGGTATTATTATTGTTGTTGTTATTGCTGTGGTGGTGTTTTCCTTCAAATTATAGATTTTTTAAAACAATACACTCAACAAGGATGAAGATTAAACTACAGGGGACTGTACCCTTGGTATGGGTTAGAAATTCATGCCTAAAGGCCCAGCAGGTGGCTGGAAGCACTAAAAGGCAAACAACAACATATATGATAATGGGTACCAGGGCCTGTGACAAACTATTTCTTCATAATACTCATACAGAGGCTGAATTCCATCCCTCAAGCCCAGGTCACTAGTGTGAGGCCTCTGTACTAGAGACATTCTCACAGTTTATCCAATGAATCACCTGCAAATATGCTACAAACAACTCACCTAAGCTCATCCATGTACACAAGAATATGAGATGCAAAACATTTTCAGCAGCGTGTCCAACAGAGAAATTAAGGGGGTTCACTCCATTAAAGGTACAAGGAAATGTCGTCTGTTTTAATTCTGGTATTTAAAATCCGTACATTAAGTAATTATTTAAGTAGTTTTATTCTTTAAAATAGAGCAGTTTGAAAGCTACCAAGCGACCACTGACAGAGCATATGCAGCAGTTAGTGGAGATGACCTGAGTCACATGACTGACTTATCTGGTTCAACACTATGATTTTCCATCATGGTTTGAACCATTATACAGTTTTGAACTGTTTTTATTCTTCAATGTATACTGTTTATCTTATATGCACAATGAACTTTGGTTTATAAGGAAGTACATAAGAAATACTGAAAATGAAAACTAATGATAAGCTAAAATGCAGAGGGGAAGAAGAAACATTCATTAAGCCCTTGAATAACAGCAGCCTGGCTTTCAAGTGCCAGGCGCTGTTCTAGCGCAGCATTAACTCACTTAATCCTAACAACCTTCTAAGGTAAATACTATTATTATTCCAATTTATAGATGAGAAAATTGAGGCACGAAGAGGTTATATAACTTGCTCAAGATCACAAGACTAATATGTAGCAGAGGGAGGATTTAAATGTAGTCCGACATCAGGGATGGTATCCAATGTAACAATATAATTGCTACCAAACCAGTAATTTACCAAATCTGTAAATTAAATCCAACATACCAAAATTATCATGCAGCTCCTCAAGATGGTGCTCGTATTTTTAAAAAACAAGTTAAAAAGACATAAAGTGGATACACCAATTTAGCTTTTGATTCATGGGGAACACAAACTATCTTTCCTCACAATGTGTCATAACTATTCCAATATGAAAAAATTAGAATTGAGAACATCTTCCATTTAATAGAATCTGTTCTGAGCTTTGAGAGGGTATTTTCTCAATTAAAAATATCATGGTTTAAAGAGAAGAATCAATTGAAGGCTCTACAACTTCAAATTTCAACCATAAACTTTCAAATCATTAAAATGCAACTTCGAATGGGACTGTGGGCAACTTAATGAAAAAATAAGGGTGGGGGAGGGGAATCTAACAAATACAATATTTAAAAATATATTATTTAGAAAAATACCAGTTACACAGTATTTGAGTGAGATACAGTAGAGAAACCAACTGAATAATGTGAACAGTACCGAGAATAATTACTCTGCTGTTTTTAATCTCCAGATGATCAATAAAAAAAGTTTTTTCAAAAACATCTGCTTTAATACCCATGGATATTAGTTTTTAGAAAAAATTCTATTTTTGAAAATTGTTTTGAATAATGGTCTATCAAAAATATCAATAAACATATTGCTAGTCAATAATTACATTTCAAAAATTACATAAGTATAAATAATTTTAACATCTTTATACCCTTTTCACCCTCACAAATATCCTAGTTGGTATGCCAAATTATATAGCAACCCCAAATATACTGGCAGCCAAATCAGAGAACCTCTAATAAACCCTCCAAATATGTCATCCTAAGTTTCTACTTTATTATCATTTAAAACAGTTGCTGTTCAATTTGCTAAATACTAACTTTAAGAATAAACTGATGAACTGATCTTTAAGTGCATAACAATTGAAGTGGTTTTTTTTTTTGTATAACAATTTACTAGTTTTTCCCCCCATAAAACTGCAACATCATGTTGTGAAGAGACTCTCAAATATTATCCAAAAAGCATGTGGAATAATAATAAAGCCACAAAGGCCTAACATATATGTACAATCTTTTCTTTAGCAAGAAAATAGCTATGCCACTAAAGCTGCTATCAACCATATCCAATCCCACTCCCAACCTTTTTCAGAGCTTAGGGGGCAGATGAATTGGCACTGCTTACCCACTGACATGGTTAGCAATTTGAAATGAATTACTAAGCAGCTAAATGGAAAATGCTATCAATTCTGGAAGATTTCCACAGCCAAACAATCCAGAATTGGGGTCAACAACACAGCTTGCCAAAGCAACGTAATAAAATGTAGCTGGGATTATTACATGGTAATTCAAGCAATCTTTTTCAACATGCTGCATAAATTAGTCAAGAAAATATTTTTGGTATGAATATTTCTATTTTCCCAGTTACCAATGTACAGAAATTTTAGTCTTCGATTTGTATTTCCTACAAGGAAGTTAACTATATTATCAATATGTTTTCAAACTGGAATGTTATATCTGGTATCTAATACTAGAGATGACAAGTAAAGGAAGTTTGACATATCAGAAGTTAAAAACACAACATAAGTGGCTAGAAAAAAAGGAAAAGAGGATTTTCTATAAGAAAAACAAAAAACTGTCTTTATATTTGCACCTAAGTAGAGTATAGCATTCTGAAGTAGAGTCTTTGAATAGAATATACAAAGGAAGGTGTTATATCTATGCTCAAAGCAGAGGTAAGTTGATGCCTCAGGACTAAAAGCACATCCACAAGGGAATGGTAAGGGACAGGCAGCTCATCTGTACAAATCAAACTGCAGAGGCACAAATGGATACTTATTATTCAGTTGCAATCAACAAATACAAATTATTAGGCAAACATACAGACTGACTTGGGGGCTAATGGTCACCAAAAGCTAAGGAAACAATTGTAATAATGGGAAAAGCAACATTTGTTGAGCAACTGGGTAACAACTGGGTAACAACTGGTAAACAACTGGGTAAGTTTTTGAGATAACAGGCTTTGAGATGAGTGTGTATGTATTCTCTCAATCTTCCCTACTGTTCCATGAGGTAGGTATTATTATCATCTCTACTTTAACATGAAGAAAAAGGGCACGGGGTTGAAGAATTTGCTAATCATTATATAACTAATAAGTGGCAGAACTTTTTAGCTATAATATGAATCAGTCAGCAGGGTGCTTCCAGAATCCACTGTCTTAGTCTTAGCTGCTCCACCATACTATCTAGCAAATGTTCTGGAAGTTAAGAAACAAACATGCTGGTTGGCTCAATCAGGGAATATGCCATATAATGCTAAATAGTCATGTTTTAACATATGTAGCTCTAAGCACTTTATTTCACTTACTTTTCACATAAGCTCTAATATTCCATTATAAAAATAATACACATTACAGAAGATTTAGAAAATACAGAAAAATAGTCTATTAGACCTTAACTCTAAAACATTTTAAACACTTGAATTAAAAATGTATTATGTAGTAGACAATACACATTAAAAATAAAGAGGCAAAAACAAAAGGTAAGTTTACTATAAGGAACTTTACACTCAAGAAATTTTCATCCTGTTGAAGAGAATTAAAATAAAAACTTACCACAATTTTGGCCAAGATTCCATCATCACTTGCATCTAAGGTAACCACAGCTTTGTCAGTCTCAATTTCACATAATGCATCTCCAGCACTCACTGCTTCACCTACAAAACAAGACTGGGTTTGTTTTGTTTTTTAAAATATAAATACTACTATATATATATATGTATGTATGTACAAAAGAAACAAATAAATATCAAAATATTCCATAGCTATTTCTGGGTTGTGGAAATACAATAATTCTCATTATGTGTGGGTGTGGGTGTGAGTGTGTGTATGCTGTGCTGTAGTTTCCAAAAGCTCTGTAATGAACATAAACTATACTTGTGATAATAAAAAAGCTATTACAAAGATTATTGAGCATCTCTCAAAAATAAAATCAACTTTAGAGACAATAGTAAAAAATGCATATTCACCTCTGAACAAATCAATTCCAGACTCCATATCCCCCTCACTTTTTCAAACATTTTGACTATTATTCTCTGAAGAAAGTTTTACAATTAACAGTACTTCTGGGTTCACATCTTAGGGCAAGTTTAAAAAAAAAACCTGTTGGCAGCACACGGTTTGAACGAACAAAGCATAAAAAAGAGAAAATCAAAGACACAACTGAAGTCAAATATGGATCACTTCTATGCAACAGAACATATCCTCGAAACTCAAAAATATTGAGGAAGACCTGAAGTTACAGACTTACTAGCTTCTGGATCTAGGAGCAGGTTTGGAGTAAAGAGGGAGAAAGAGGTACAACAGTTTCCTTTGGGGATTAAAGGGAACTAAAAGTAGCCTGTTGGGTACAGAGGACTCAAATCAGATTCACTACTTGAAGCTACTAAGTCAGGGTTCTTCTACTCATAACATGAGGCTGATAAAATGCGCAATCAAAACCTGTTGACTGAGACTATGATTTTAATCAGAAACCATGGATCTAGGAAGGTAGGGACCAGAATACTGCCTCAATACCAGGAACAAAGCCAAGCCACCCTCTGGCTCCAGAACTTTGTCTGCCAATATCCCCAATACCAATTGCAAAATTCCTTGGGTGGCAGAGGGGAGCAAGGCAGGACTGTGTAGGTGGGAAGACATTAAAACATAAACTTTCCACTTAAAAGAAAATTGCAAAATAAAGTTCTAAAACACATGAAGAAATCAAATGCTAAGAAAGCAAGCCACAAAATCAATAATTGTAACAAAAATTCATTTCAGAAGCAATTTATTTAGTGCAATCCGTCAAAGATTGTAAAGTAAGTATCTTGAGGATGTCCAAAAACATACATGAAAGTAAAAGATTCATCACAAGAACAAGAAATTTAAAAAAAATAGTAAAATAGTATAAGGTAGAAAGAAAAAAACTAGTAAGTAATCTTAAAAATGAAAAGTAACTGAAATAAAAAGAAACAACAGAATATATTCTAGACAAGGAATAGTCAAAGTTATGAATTAGTAAATTGAAAGGTAGCACTAAGCAATAACCCAGAATTTCACACAGGCAGACAAAAAGATACAAACATCAAAAAAAATAAACAGAAAAGAGCAGTTAAGTGACAAAGACTGAGGCTGCAATGTTTGCTAATGGAGTTCCAAGGGGAGATGCTGGAGGCACTGGTGGAGAAGCAATACATGAAGAAATAGTGCCTGAGAATTTCCCAAAACTGGAGATGTATACCCTCATTATGAAAGAGTTTTGAATGAGTTTAGGATAGGTGTACTGACTAGCAGGAGGCATACAAGATCTGTATAGCTTGCTAAGAATGTTGTAAATCTTGATCTAGGTGGTGGGAATGTGGGTATACATGTATATAAAATTTAATTGAGCCTCAAGTTTATGCAAGTTATACCGTGATAAAAAAAATTAAACAGAGAAAAGAGTATTAGACTATATAAACATGAATCCATATTAGATACAATTTAAAGAAACAGCATACTATCAATAATAAAAACATAATCTTTTTAAAAGCTATCAAAGCGGAAAAAAACAGATTACCTCAATGGAATGACAGACTGAGAGCACGCTTCTCAGCAGCTGCAATAAAGGTCAGAAAACAATGAAGTAGTATCTTCAAAAAGCTGAGGAAAAATAACTGTCTAAAATTTTATATGCTGCCAAACCATCATTTGAGAATGAAAGAGAAGTATTCTTTAGATATATAAAGCTAATAAATTTTACCACCTATTAAAGATCTCTCTAAAAAGCTCTTACAAGATGCAGTTCATTAAGAAGAAAAACGGATGCAGATAGAACCCATGGAATACGAGAAAAAAGTTATTGTGAAATGACTAAAATGTTAACTACTAATATTTTTAGAGTAATGTTTGAGGGGTTAAAAAGTATAAAACTCAAACTCTAAAAAATAATAAAATAGTGAGGAAATGTTTAGATGGTAAAGCATGCTAATAACTTTGATATATTCAGTTGGTGCAAAAGTAAATGTGGTTATTTTATTTTTACCACATTTTAAAAGTATAGCAAAGCCTACATTGCCTATAATAGGAGGAAAATACTGAATAAACTTTATTGGCAAAATTTAATATAAAATTAAAAAATATATATAATCTACAGTAAAAAAAAAGCAGAGGAAAAATAGAAAATAAGGTGATTATCTAACTGAAGGCAGGCACGTGGAAGGAAAAAAGCAGAGAATAAAAACAGAAATATACAAAAAAAATGGTAGAAATAAATCCACATGCATCAGTAATCACAATAAATATAAATGGATTAAAATCACCCATTAAAAGTAGAGATTATCAAAATGGATACAAAAATTAAATCTAGGTAAATGTAACTTACAAGAGATAGCCCTAACATAAAAACAGAATAAAAAATAAGGGGATAAAAAAGATGTAACATATAAATACACCTCTTCACACACCAAAAATAGCTAGAATAGCAATATTAACAGGGAAAACATCATAAGCAATATGAAAGAAAATCTCAAACACTAAATTAACAGATATGCTCTGAACGTTCACAGTATAGAAAGTACTTCGTTGTGTACCAAGATGTTCAAACTGATAGTTATATCTTCAGGGAAAATAATTCAGAGACATTAATATATGTTATTTTTTAAAAAATTTATATGTTAGATATTTATTTACCACTTAAAAGGTCCCTTGTCTAACTCCAAAGAGATGTCCCTAGTCAACAAATATTTATTAAAAATATATTGGGGCACTGAGGATACAGCAATGGACAGCAATAACAACAAAGATTTAAGATTCCTGACCTCAAGAAGTTTGCTTAGTATCCAGTGACAAGTAAAATGGAAAATACAGCAGGATAAGGTGAAGTCAGGATGCTTTGGGAATGTTCAGGAGGGGCATCTAATTCAGTTTTTGGAAGGTGAGAAAAGGCTTCCTAGAATAAAATAACTACCTAATCTGAGCCTGAAGAGGTTAGGAGGAGACAATCTGTAAACGGCCAGTGATCCACGTAGAAGGTGATATACTTACAGCCCTGGAGGCAGAGAGAATAGGAAACTTCAGAGGAACTGGCAAACAGTACACAGAGAAGTGAGGAAAGATTAGGATGGTAAGATATGCAGGACGAGACCAAAAACGACCTTTGTATGTCATAGAGAAAGCTATAGTGTCAGATTATATAATCTTACATACTTCTTTAAATGGCAGATGCTTTAGAGGTTAAAACAGATTGTATTTCAAAAGGAAAAAAACCACACCCTCATAGGTTTCTGCTATAATCATGGGAGAAACTATAGAACTAGTCAACCCAGCAATTAAATACCTTTTAGATGTCTAGAAAATAGATTCTAGCCATAGACAAATTAAAATGATGCTATATCATTTGTGTTCATCAGTATTCAAATTCCAACCACATTTTAAGAACTATATATTTGACTTCAGCCATATAAGTTTCTCTGAGTGACGACCTACATAATTTTGTTCATATTCCAGATTCCTATAGGTCTAATTAATTTAAAAATCACAAATTGCATATAAAATATATTACTGCTAATTACTTTTTAAAATTGTGATTTTCTCTATTTACTAAACTATGAGCTTCTTCACAATAGCGACAGGACACTTAAGTGTTTTATATTCCCATCCCCATTCCTCAGGCTTCAGGTCAGTGCACCATACACAATGAATTTTAGATTAAAATGCTTTAGAAAAAAACATAATAATTTCACAAATCCTTATTTCCTCATGAGGTATACATCAAACCATATTTTACATTTCTTTTGGTTCTAACATTTGATTTGTAGCATGCTTCTAATACTTAAAAAGATGGCCTTAAAAAAAACTATACCTATATCTATTCACGTAACACAGACATATATGTTAGATATATGAGAATGACAAGAGAGAGGGGGAGAGGAGAAAAGCAGGAGGAGAGAGAGAAAAAGAAGAGAACAAAAAAGAGGGAGGCGGGGGAAAGAAATATAGAAAAACCTATCTACTTCGTGAACTTTACCAATAAACCACAGGAAAGTTTTAAAAACATAGCAATACTACATATGGAAGCATTATCTTCAATTAATCATGGAAACAAAGTTCTATTTTTCAATAATCAAACATCATGTAAATGCCAAAAGAAAACTCTGAGACCAAATAATAAGCCATGAATATTCCAAACCTGATTTCAGCAGTGATAAAAAATTTAGTGCTATAACTTAGACTCCTTGGCAGAGTAGTTACAAAGAACCTCTCCTAATTCAGACATGAGTTTGATTCCAAGCTCTGACAGCAGTGATCTTGACCAAGTTACCTAATCTCTCTCTCCAGGAAAATTTTAAATGTATAGATATATGTATTTTTAAAGTCATGGGCTGGAAGTGTTAACACTTCACATACATCTTTAGGTAACACTTTGCAACATCTCCAGATAAAAATAAAATGTTAGCTATACAATCATTTAGGATGAAGACACATTTATTCCATATTCTGTCATTTCTACCAGATCATTCAACAAACATTAACGTATAAGGCATTGTACTAAGCACTGGGTATGAAAACAACAAAAAAGAGAAGGTTCTGTCCACAAAGAGTTTAAAGCGGAGAAGAGTGGAAAAGACTGAGCAGCTAGGATAGAGGCTCCTGGACAGCGTGAGGTGACAGATGGCTTCTCAGCTCTCAGGTGCACAGCTGACTGAAGAAAGATATGGCAGCCCTGGAGTGTTCCTGCACCATCTTCTTGTGGCCCATGTCAGTGGCGGAAGTGGAGCGGGCCCGGAGCGAGAGTGCGGGCCCCAGGAGGGGCAGAGGCCCACCCAGGGGCCGCTCCCCAGCACCGACACCAGCATCATCGTCCTGTTCCTTTGTCTGATGGGCAGCTGCCAGAGCTGAGGACTGAAGTATACAGAAGCTTCCCTTTCTCTTTTAAATTCTAGATACTAAGTATAGCCTTGGTCAAACACAGTTAAAGGTGATGTTCATTTTATTAATGGAGTAAGTCCTGAGGCTTTCACAAAATAATTTTGTTTTGCCAAAAATTAAGAATAAAAGTCTTTATGTAAAAGGTATGCATGGTGGTAGCAGTGGAAGAGAGCTAGTTTTTATCTCTAAGACCAAGTGATCAGATCAACATGAACATTAAAGAAAAATTCCTCTTCTTAGTGCTATGTTGAACCACAATGACAACAATAATCAGAGACAAAAATAATTCAACTGTTTACTCCACAAATATTTACTAGCTGCCCCATGTGAATGACACTGTGGTAAAAACAGTAATAAAATAAGACAGACCTGCTTCAAGAAGTTCCTAATCTGACTGAAGAAGAATACAACAAGCAGGCAATGCCAATCCCATCCAATTAGTACCTACAGCAGAATGGGAACATAGGAGGGACCCCTAGTCAGTGTTTGTCATCCCTTTTCACTTCACACACACACAAAGAAGGATAATATTTGCATGGACCAAGAAGCGAGGCAACCTGGTTGCTAGGCCAGTTGAGGTCCTGCCCTACTGGCTGAAGGCATGAGTAGTAGTAGTTTGAGAAGGGGCCTGTCAGACAAGGTCAACCAGCCACACATCCCTCTGGCCTCTTGCATTACGTCTAGCAGCTACTGTATTCGACAGTTTAATAAAGGACATTTCCATCACCACAGAAACTTCTACTAAATAAACCTATTATCTATAATTCCATTCACTAATTTTAAAATTCTGATAATACAAATATTTAGCAATAAATGTAAAAAGGCATAATGATGACATATAATTCAGTAATAAAAGGAATGAACAGCTAGTAAATGCTACAACATGGATAAACCTTAATCATGCTAAATCTGAAAAACTCTAGTCACAAAAGACCAAATATTACATGATTCTATTTATATGAAACATAGACAAAAGGCAAAACTTTAGAGGCAGAAAACAGATCCAGATTGTCTAGGGCTAGAGATGGGAGAAATAAATGACTGCAATCAGGCAGCAGGATCTTTTCTGGTGTGACAGAAATGTGTTCTAAAGCTGGATTGCGGTATGGTTGCACAATTCTATATATTTACTAAAAATCATTGAATACTTAAAATAGGTAAATGTTACGATGTAAATTATACCTCAATAAAGCTGTTAAAACCATACGTACACCAAAAAAATGGAAGCTATTTGTGAAATACACTTTTCAAAATTTTCCATTTCAGCACCACAAACATATACATATTACCAGAAATAACAGAACCAAAGTGTCTTCTACAGTAGAACCCAGAGACCCATATAACTCCCTAGTGGCACCTAGTGATATAGGATAAGGCTTTCTTCAAAACAGTTTTATTTCTGAATTTTATACAGTAACAGTACATTAGACATATTGTTAAGACTTTCACAAAAACTATTTGAAATATGAAAAGTCCCTTGTCTCATGGCATAAGGAATGCTCACAAAGAATGACAGTATCTGAGGGATACTAGAGCAGCAGCAGCAAACACCACTCTTAAGCATGCTTACTACATATGTTCATGTGTGTGGCTAAGTGCTTGATGGAATTACCTCAGCCTGGTTTTGTTCCATAGTGCTTCATGGCAGACCAGAAAAATCTCACATATTTTGAGGAAAAAATCCAAGGTTTTCATAACCTCAAATATTCTCTTATGAAAGGGAAACTAAGATTTTTTTTTCCTTTTTGTTAATTTAACAGATTTGAGCATTTGGTTGATGAAAAAATAAACTAGGTCCAGTTTAAACTGAAAATATCTGCAGCTCATCCCCACTCCAAATAAAAAACTTGTGATAAAATTGCAGAATGATAGCTCATTTCACCTTTCAAAAGATTTTGAAATTGTGGGTGTTACCTAGCACTTTCATAGTGTTTTCTGTATTAATTTGATGAAATGTTTTCGTCAATCCTCCAACAGAAATGAAGTATGCTAAAACTCACTGTAAAACTTATTTTCTTAGACTCATTAGTTCAACAAAGATGGAAATAATTTATATGCTATACTACTGTATATTTCAGTGACTTAAGTAAAGAAAATGAAAGTGAGTTATCATAGAATTATTAATCCAGGATATTCTGTACCTTAAATTTCATCTAGTTCAACTCACTCCCTGGTAGTTCATGGCAGAGTAGGAATCCCAAAGGAAAAATCTTGATTCCTGAGCCAGAGTTTTTTCATTGCACCCTTGTCTCCTTGTTGTAAAGCATCACACACACACAACACACACATAGCATTAGTAAAAGAAGCTATGAATTAGTCTCAGGTTTTTGAGAAAACTTAATGGTTTCTAAGACTGAACTGCTGTCCATTGAATGTTCTCAAATACCTAGTCTTTGCTTAGAAGTAAAATAGATTCATAATTAGATGCAACACTATCATTTTTCATGAAAAATATCAATCTTCTTAATATATAAAGGTCTAAACTCATTGTTTTATGGTGACCACACATTTAAAAAGATCTTAAAAATCATACAAACAAAAAACATAATTAATAAAAGAAAAAATATGAAAACTATGTCAGAATATAAATTTGTTTTTAATATAAACTGATGGAACCACGTTACCATAAACACACCAAGAACCAGCGATGTGTACAGTACATAAGTGTGAATGAATAACAGCAAATTATACTCAAAAGATCACAAATCACAAAGGTGATGAGCTTAAAAAAGAAGCTAGTGAACTACTAAGAACCAAGGATTAAGATTGCTCTCAATTTTTTGCCATGTTTTGGTAAAAACAAATTTCCCTTCGGTTGGCAGAACACAGAATTTTAAGAGCAACATTCAGGGAAACATGCTCCAGGGATCCTGGCCTGTCTCACATGAAAATAGCACGCTGTAATCAAAAGGAAAAAAGAACAGAATAATGAGACCATATGTCTCCTGGCTCTTTATCTTACCGGCCATATTCTAATGGGTGTGGATAACTTAGTAGATTGCCAGTGAGCTGGAAGTCTGAAAGATAAATGTGGCCCAAGAATCTCCTCATCTGCTTACCTATAAATTCTCAAAATGTGAAGAAAGTTAATCTTATATTATTATTAAGATATTATATTAGTTTTAAAAATAATCCCTGAAAGACTGTGCTGCGTCTGAATCATTATTTAATGACACCAACACCCGCCATCATACTGAATATGGAAATAGCCAAAGCTCTATAATTCATTAGAGAAAAGAAACCTAAAAATAGATTCCAACTGATTACATTATTTATAAAGGTAAAACTTTCTTAGATACTGATAATTATTTTAAAAGATGGCAGCAGCCATGCAGAGTCAATTGCTCAAAATGCTTTCCAGTGGAGTACTGGCTCTTTCATTTACATTACACATGTCTTTCTTAAATTCTAAAAAATTCTCTACCATTTTTTTTTCTTCGAAAATTTCCTCTTCCCCATTCCCTCCTTTTTCTCCTTCTGAAATTCCTATTGGATTATTGGATAATTTTCATTTTACCCTTCATGTCTCAACTTCTCTTTCATATTTTCCAGTGCCATCTCTATGTGCTACATGCAACCTAATTTCCACCAGTTGTCCTTCCATTTACAAATTCTTCATTCAGTCCTATCTAATCACTTCAGCCCACTCTTGAGGTTTTGGGGTTTTTAATTTTAGGGACTGCATTTTTCATTACTAGAAGTTCTATTTATCCTTTTCAAATCTGTCTGGACTTTTGTAATCCCAACTAACTGAAGTTCTTGGGGTCCAGTCCTGTTACTTGTTATGCCTACTGACTTTCACTCCTAAAAGACTTCTTCCACAACATTATTAAATGTGGGATTGTGACTTTTGATAAATAAGATTTTATCTGCAAATTCTGTGTGATTTGGATTAGAAGCTGTATTCTTCCAGAATAATGGCTTCTACCAGGTTACCCACCGGGACAATCAGCCCAGACAAACTTCACTTCTACCTGTGGGTTCCCAGAAAATGCAAGTACTATAAATTTGAGCCTCAGGAGGACTCTTTAGAGAAGCAGGAATTGTTATTCCACATAGGTTCAAAGTCAAACAAATCAATTTGCCTGTTATCACATGGCATTAAATTCCATCCATATGCTGCTAACTCTCAAATTTCTGTCTCCAAGCCAAACTTCACTCCTGAACTTCAAATCCTATAATGAATTGTCTATTGAACACCTTCCCTTGAATGTCTAACAAGCACCTCAAGTCTTACCACATCCACATCTTAAGCTAATTCTTGATTCCCTTCCTCTCTCCTTCCACCCACCACCACCAAAAAAAAAAAAAAAAAAAAAGTCAGCAACTCCAGCCTTCCAGTTCAGGCCTAGTGGTGCTCATGGCCTAAACTCTCATTCACCACTCCAAATGTGGGGACACTTGGTGATTTCCTTTCTCTGCTTTCCAGCACCACTTAACATTGAAAGATTTACTTATAATATTATGCCCGATAGTAAGCAGAAGCTTTAACCCAACTGTTTGGATGGTTGCACTGATTAGGAGTCCTTACTGTTGGCTTTTCAAGTGGAAGCAGGCAAAGGAGGCTACTTTCTTTTTTTTGAGACAGAGTCTCACTCTGTCTCCCAGGCTGGAGTACAGCGGCCTGATCTTGGCTCACTGCAACCTCTGCCTCCTGGATTCAAGCAATTCTCCTGCCTCAGCCTCCCGAGTAGCTGGGATTACAGGTGCCTGCCAAAGCTAATTTTTGTAATTTTAGTAGAGATGGGGTTTCACCATGTTGGCCAGGCTGGTCTCAAACTCCTGACCTCGAACGATCTGCTTGCCTCGGCCTCCCAAAGTGCTGGGATTACAGGTATGAGCCACTACTCCTGGCCAGGAGGCTACTTTCAATTGCCTATAGCTATCTCTTGATACCAGACTACTTACCCTTGGGGTCTGTTCCTTTCAACACAATGCTACTAACACAGTTTAGAAAAGCATGTAGAAACCACTTCCTGGCCAGGCATGGCGGCTCACACTTATAATCCCAGCACTTTGGGAGGCAAAGGTGGGCAGATCACTTGAAGTCAGGATTTTGAGACCAGCCTGGGCCAACATGGTGAAATACCATCTCTACTAAAAATACAAAAATTAGCCAAGGGTGGTAGTGCTCGCTTATAGTCCCAGCTACTTGGGAGGCTGAGGCATGAGAATCATGTGAACCTGGAAGGTGGAAGGTGCAAAGGTTGCAGTGAGTGAGATTGGACCACTGCACAATAGCATGGGTGGCAGAGTGAGACTGTCTCAAATAAAAAAATTAAAAAATTAAAAAACAAAAACAAACTACTTCCTATTAAGAAACCATGAATGTGGATATATTTTGGCTTTAGGATAAGGACTCTCACAGACTGATAAACTGCAGACTGGCATTTAAGATCCTTCCCATAATCTATGTGATCTTACAGTCATTATGCCCTCAATGCAGCCAGACCTACCTGTTTCAGTGACATCTTCTTCCAAGACTTTACCCATGTTGTTTTTTACCTGGAATGTCCTTCTTTCTCATTTTTAAAAAAAGTCCATTTATTTTACAAGGACCAGTTCAAACACAACCTCATCTGCAAAGTCTTCTTAGATCCTTGTCCTGCACCCTGCTTTTGGCTTACTCTCCCCCTCTGCTGATACCTTTACTAATTGACTACTTACAACACTGTAGTTCTATTCCAATTATGATGTTAGTCATAATGGGAAGCGCAAACATTAACAAACTCAGACATATTTCCCACTGAGGAATAGAATTAAGTGATATGTCCAATCAGTCTTGGTTGGGTACATCAAGGACCAGTAATGTTCATCTGGATAACCTCACTGCACCGTACCTCCTAACCTCCATAATGGCTCAACCCACAGCAATTTTTCTTGCCTTTCCTTACACCCTGGACTCCCTCAAAGGAGTGAAGCCTTGTCCCAAACTCCCAAGCTCATTTGGCTAGGGTTCTCAAGTAAATATTTGTCAGACCTCTTCCTGATCCCCATACCTGTCATTAGTGGCAAAAGTGATGATATGAAAGGCTAGACCTCCTATAATCACAACACAGCCCTTCCAGACTCTGGTGTTCTACCTGCTGCCTAAACTCTTTTGGTGCTATTTACAAGCATTAGACTGGACCAATCAATACCAGCATTTGTATAAGTGACATCTGTGCCCACTAAATCACATTAGGATACCCTGAAGTCCTTGCTAGGGCTAGTCTCTGGAATTAGAGAAGTCCTCTCCAGGCCATGTTATTCATTCTCCACTTGCTCTTCCCTTATTTCTTTCCCTTTTTAACACTTGATTTACCATTGCTCCAGGTGAAGGATAATAATGGCTGTGGGGGAACTCATCCAGTCACCTATAAATTCTCTGTATTTCTGTCTAACAATCCCTAACAGGTACTGAAGATTCATCCTATTTCCTCCACAATAGTTTAACCGGATACAGAATGAGTCAAGCACAGAGAAAGACAGCTACATAGAATGCTAAAAGAGGCTATTCAGTGGCCAATACCTGGAGGGGGTGACTCTACCACCACACATGGCAAAGGAAAAAGGAGTTAGGAAAAGAAAGTAGTTGCCAGAAAAACAAAAAGTCCCTTTCTTCAGCTTCCTTCACATTAACTGTTCTTCTGTCCTTCTGTATGAGCACTGCAACGTGCTCACCTCTTTATTCATAGTCTTATTTTCTAAGCACCATAGTAGGTACTTAACATCTGGCAAAATGGTTGCCAGAAATAGTGATGGTAATACAGCATTATAAATGGTATTGTAGCAAATAGTCTCTTAATAATATCAATATTCCAGTGCATCTGGTACTGACAAAGAGCTAAACAAAGAGTAGTTTCTCACCTCAAATTATATCCTGAAAGCACTATGTACAACTTTTTAAAAATATACTTAAAAATTTTATATATTAAGTTTCAAACTGACAAAAGTGGTGAGGAAAGGTAATGAAGCCACATATATCTTTTACCTCACTTATACAACTGCCAACTGATTCACCAACCATCTCGTTTTAGTTATACCCCTCCCTACCCCCTCAACCTTTACCAGGGTTATTCTGAAGCTAATCCCAGAGATACTGTCATTTTATACATAAGTATTTCATCTCATATCTTTTATAGGTAAGATTATTTTTAAAAAATAATCAAAATATTATTAAACCTTTAAAATTAATAATTCCTGTGCTGGGTGTGGTGCCTCGTGCCTGTAATCCTAGCACTTTGGGAGCTCAAGGCAGGAGAATCACTTGAGGCCAGGAGTTCAAGACCAGCGTGGGCAACACAGTGAGACCCTGTCTCTACAAAAAATACAAAAAACCAGCCAGGTATGGTGGCACACACCTATGGTCCCAGCTACTCAAGAGGTTTTGGTGGGAGAATAAACCTGAACCCAGGAGGTTGAGGCTGTAGTGAGCAGACATCGCATCACTAGCCTGGGCAACAGAGTGAGATCATGTCTCAAAAAAATAAAAATTCCTTAACATCATTAAATATCCAGCCAGTTTTCAAATGTTCCCATCTGTTTTATTTCCTTGAATCATAATTAAAATAAGGTCCCTACATTGGCACTGGTCTCAAATCTCTTGTATGCTATAGGTTCGCCCACCCTCCTTCCCCAGGCTCCTCCCTGCCACCCTGAAAGTTATTGGTTGAAGAAACTGGCATGCAGAATTCCTCAGTCTAGCTTTTCCTGATATGCTTCTCATGGTGTCATTGAACATGTTATATTTTCCCCTGTATTTCCTGGAAAATGACAGAGCTCCAGGCTTGAGCATATTATTTTTTGACAAGACTACTTCACAGTGGGAAGCATGTAATATCTGGTAATCTCTCTTTTTGTGATGTTAGCAGCCATTAATGATCACTGGCTATACTATTTCATTAGAGACTGCAAAATGGTGATACAGTGACATTCTATGATTCTTCTATCTTTTAACAACTGTGATATGCTAATAATGAGAAACTTCTCATCAATTGCGTGGTTACTCAGAGCTATGGTTCATATAGCAGAAGAGAAGCTTTAGTTTTTCCATTTATTACGTTTTCAAATGAGTTAATTTCTAGTACCCTCTAAAGCTAATCAATTATTATTAATTTTTTTCCTTTAGTATTACTGTGAACTTAGAGTTCAAATATATTTAATGTATTGAAATACATTCTGTTCCACTGAGGAATAGAATTAAGTGATATGTCCAATCAGACTTGGTTGGGTAATTCAATACATTAAATATATCATCCTTATTATCCTTAGTGAACCTCAACTATCTTACCTCTGGCTCCCCGAGTCCTTAAGATGCGCTCAGGAGTTTTTGATAGATTCCTTGCTTTCTGAACTGACAAGATATTAAAAGTTTATCTGTACATTTCCTGCCCTAGACTTGCAAGTAGCTATTTTCCAAGAAGCCTTCATTTACTTTAGTGGGAACTGATATTTAGAGACTACAGTCTGGGTTCTAGGGGAGCTTACTGCGACTGGATTGGTTCTTGTTTCCAGGCATTGCCAAGGGAAAGGGCTAGAAAATTTACCATCACAGAGTGTTTCCTAACCTTAGCCACTTTTACCTGCTTCTCCTTTAAACTACACTAAAAATCCAAGTTTCCAATGATATTATCTTAACCACTCATTTCCTTTATCCCATAGAATACACATAAGCCTTAGAATAACAATACGGACATAACCAGCATAACATGATGACTCTTAACAGTTGATGATTATGCTTTTGGAGATGCTTTATCCTTCAGTTAAAATCTATTAAGGGGATATAATCAAATATGTGACATTTGAAATAATGCCCCTCTTTATGGTTATGTAAGCAAATTGAAAGAGAGAAAGAGAAAATGAATTAGAATCACCTGTCCCACTGTTTCAATCTTTAGAGCTTTTTTACACTTTAATTTTGTTTGAAAATGACGCAAAATATGTATATGGTCCCAAAGTCAAAGAGACAAAAGATATATTCAGTCAAAGAGATATATTCAAAGAAGGCCAGCTTCCACTTTCTCCCCCATACTGTTCCCTCCATTACTTTGTGGATAACCATCTACTGTCGTTTTTAAAGTTTTATTTTATCCTTCCTTTTTAATTTCTTAAGTATTAGCACTGCCACCTCTTTTGATAAATAACATATACTATACGCACTTGTCTGTAGCTTGCATCCTTCACTGAAGACCACTCCATAGCAGCATAAAGAAATGTTCACCATTCCTTTTGACAGTTGTGGATACAGTAAAAGTCATTTGCAATTATTTTTCTGTAAACCATCTGTTCATGTATCTTGCCCACTTTCTTGTTGAGCTGACAGTCCTAGCTATCTTTTGGGAATATTAACCCTTTGTGATAGAAATTGCAAATACTTTTGTTCAATTTGTCATTTTTTTTTTACTTGACATATAGTTTTAGCCATATAAAAGTTAGTACTTTTATAATCAAATTTTACTTCCCGTATTATAATCTGGAATTTGAGTTACAGTCAGGGTATTTATTCCACTTCTAGGTTCAGACAATTCAAAACTTACATAGTTTTATTTTTATACACTAAGTATATAATTCATTTGTAATTTATCCTTCGCATAATATGAAGAATAAATCTAACACTGTCTTCCTTATTATACACTTAAATTCCATGTGCAACTGCATCTATTTCTTTATTCTCTACTCAGCTGCACTGGTCGGTCTTTTAAGCACCAATCCCACAGTTTTAATTAAAGATGCTTACTACTATGTTTCAATACTTAGCAGGGCTATAGACCTCCTCCTTTGCTGCTCTGCTTTTGAGGGTTTTCCTTATACTCTACTTATTTGTTCTTTCCAATGAAATTTATAATGAACTTGTCTACCTCCAGGAACACACAGGCACACACAATCATGATAAAGTTATAAATTAAGGACAATGTCAAAATTATGATGTTGAAACTAAAAGCTAGTATAGGTATAAGGACTTACACTTGGGGAAAGGCCTTAAAATATTTTTTACCATTCTATGCTTGTGTAAGGATACAGGCTGAACCCAGAAAACCTTTGCTACATTATCATGGGAAATTTTATTAAACCAAACTTACATTAACTACCAAAGAAACACAATTTATATCACATATTGTGTAATAGGACAAATAGAAGGAAAAACAAAATAACCAAATAGGAAAGCACACAGGACATTAGGAAGGTACTTCCTCACCTTCCTTTTTCAGCCATTTCACAATGTTTCCTTCTTCCATTGTGGGAGACAGTGACGGCATTAGTATCTTAATGGGATCACCTGAAATTGAAAAAAGGAAAGATTAGCCACAATAAATAATGTACCTCATGAGGCATCAATATAAGTTCAAGTAAATTAACGTCAAATTCAATTTGAAAAAGAAGGTATTCCAAAGTCTAAAAGATTCCCAACTGGTAAACTAAGTGTCCAGTAAAATAGTATGGAAACATAAAATTAAATTTTTTTATAACAATAAAAGGGTTTTTTCGAATATTTGAAACTCTGTTTTCATAATCCCCCAGTGGTCTATGCATCTTTTCAAGCCAGGTGCTTACAAGTCAAAAAAAGAAGAGAAATTGATCTAGCACTGATTTAGGTTTCACCTCTTCCTTTCCCTTTTGTCTCTGCAAAAAAAAGATTTACAGGTAAAATCACCAAAGAAAAAGGCAAATAAGAAAACAACAACAACAACAAAACAGCAACAACTACAAAAACGCAGTTCTGATGATCTAATACAGAATAATCAAGATCAGACTTTAAGAAATTGGCTGTTTTTATTTTCCTCTAGTATTATATTATTCAAGATTCAAAGGTTCCTACTAGTAAGTGTGAAAGGAAAAGTCTGCCTGGTCAAGGATGAGGAGGCAAGAGAATTTAAGGGGTTAAATTAACCTCACATTTTGTTGCATACCACAATTCAACTGGGATCCAGAAAAGTAGACCTCAAACCAGAATGACCTCCCAGTGAAACATAACTACATTTTCCTTAGGTATCAAAAAAGGAAACACTATATATTTGTCCAGCTACACTTCCCAATCCACGTCCAGGATCACATTCTAGAGCAACACAGCTTTTAGATTACAATTTACTAATAAAATACCATGGTAACAAATACATCCCCTGTAGTTTTCCCATAGACCCTATTCGCTCCTCAGATAATTCAAGTCTCCAGACCCAAACAAGCAAAACACTGTAGCATAGCTAACATAACTCAAATGTGGAAGAACAGAGCTTCTTTTGTCTCCACTGATCTTTTAGGGTTAAAAGCAAGTAAATTTAGCACTAATGTCAAATGAGAATAAATACTTCTCCTGGGAAACTGAAGAACTTGTACTGCATTTTCAAATGGAGATTTCCTATAGCTTCACAATAAAGGTGTGTCCACCTCTTTGAAGTATTTAGGAGAAAGTTTCTATACCTCTCCATTTTTCCTTCACTCTTCTCTGAAGGTGTGGAGAAAGGATGCAAGCATGCATACCTGCCTCAGTCTCTTCCTTATTTTAAGAACTTCCCGATTATAGACAACCTGCAGTTTCCCCTCAGCTCCTCCATCCACGTGCTAGGCACATGTTGCCCTGCCTTTCAAAGGCAGCTCCACAGGCCCACCTCTCTGTGTTCTTGCCATCATGGCCCACGGATATGTGTGTTTGCTTTGTACACACACAGTCTCCCTCTCAAGCAGAAAATTCAAAGTCTAAAGTAGGGTTGTACTAAGAAGCCTAACCTTATAAGGCCACACATCTAAGTCACATTCTCCAATCCAATGTAACCAACAGCATTTGATCTCCATCTGTCTTACTCTTTCTCTCTCTCAACTGGCACCAAATTCTAAGGCTGGAAAAGTAGAATTATCACTCCCAATGTCCCGACAATGACACAGCCCAAACCAAAGTCCAAGTCAAACATGCCCATTTCATCAATGAGAAAACCACAATCCAGACTGATTACAGGATGTGAATCTGATGCTTAACTCTCAAAGTTGTGCTAACTTTACATCTCATGTTTCTTACAAATACGGATCATCTGTTAATTACTGGTTGCTGATAGCCTATATTCACTCAGAAATCCAAATATAGCAAACCAGACATATCAGATCCATGTGAGCACGCTTCATACGTCTAATCAAATATCCTAATAGCCGTTTTCCCCACCTTGAACATGCAGAATTCCCGTATTTAAAAAAACACTTTTGCCAAAGCAGGCAAATCACTTAAGCCAGGAGTTTGAGACCAGCCTGGCCAACAGGATGAAACCCCACTCTATTGAAAATTTAAAAATTAGCCAGCCATGGTGGCACATGACTCTAATCACAGCTACTTGGGAGGCTGAGGCATGAGAATCACTGGAACCCGGGAGGCGGAGGTTGCAGTGAGCCAAGACCACTGCACTCCAGCCTGGGCAACAGAGCAAGGCTCTGCCTGAGAAAAGCAAAACAAAACAAAAAAACACTTTTACTACTGACAATGAATATTTCAAATGCATAAGAGAACAGGTAGGTTATCTCTAAGAGCACCGTTCATTGAAAAACAGGAGGAAAAATAGCCACAGCGAGTTTCCCAACTCCTAATGATGAAACAGTTATTTCGGAAGACACTGAGAACAAAGGCCATCCAACTCCACAATGACTCTAAATAACTGTAGCTGCAACAGTTTCACTTAATTCCCAAGCTACCTCTAGTTGAAATGCTAATTATAACTAGAAGATAGCTTTATAAATCTTTTGCACTTTTTGCTTAGTAAAATAAGTCCCTGTACATTAAAACAGGCACATTAAAATATTAAATAGGTAAAAAATAATGCAAACTACTATGTACAAACATAACGTTTGTCTATAAAGCACTGGAAAACTAAATTCTTGAGTGAACTAAATTTAGCGAAGTGCACTTGACACACACACACACACACTCACACACATTCTCTCTCTCTCTCTCTCCCTCCCTCTCTCCCTCTCTCATTCTCTCTCTCTCTCACACACACAGGGAAACTTATAACACTACTGATGCATCTCCAAATCCAAACCATAACAATCCTACACTTAACTGCAAGAACTACTAAAATGTGCATAAAGCTGGGGACTTCACCAAGATGGCTGAATAGGAACAGCTCCAGAGCACAGTTCCCAGTGAGAGACACAGGAGAGTGATCTCCACATTTCCAACCCAGGTACCAGGTTCATTTCAATGGGACTGGTTGGACAGTGGGTGTAGCCCAAGGAGGGCGAACCAAGGCAGGGTGGCTGCCCCACCTGGGAAGTGCAACTGGCCTGAGGATTGGAAACTTTACCCCCCTAAGCACACCAGTTCAGATACTGCACTTCTCCCATGGCCTTTGCAACCCACAGTCCAGGCGAATGACACTGGGCTGAAAAGCACTGTGAGTTACCAACACAGATCTGAGCAACGGCTCCAGCTGGCCCAGCACTGCAAGTTGTCAGCACAGATCTAGGCGGAAGTTTGACTAGCCCCTAGAGCACACCTGCGGGACGGATCTACCCCGCCCCCCAGAAAGAGGGACAGCTTAAAGCAGGGATACACGTAATAGGGCTTGGCAGGTCCCACCCCAACAAAGACCAGCAAACTGAAGCCCTCTCACTTGAGAGTTTCGCAGCCAGCACATCAGTTCAAGCTCAACCTGGGACAATCCAGCTCGGTGGGGGGGGGGGGAGGGGCATCTGCCATCGCGAAGCTGGGTCTAATCTCATCTGTGTAAACAAAGGCCAAAAGAAGCCTACACAGCAGCCAGGCTGAGTCCGAGGCAGCCCAGCAGTGCCTCTGCAGGCAGACAAGGGACAGACTGCCTCCTCAAGTGGCTCCCTGATCCCTGAATAACCAAAAAACGCCTCGTACAGGAGAGCTCTGGCTGACACCTGACGGGTACCCTCTGGGACAAAGCTACCAGAGGAAAGATGAGGCAGCAATTCTCGCTGCACCACAGCCCCCGCGGGTGATTCCCAGGCAAGCAAGGTCTAGAGTGGACCTCCAGCAGTCCTACAGCAGAAGGGCCTGACTGTTAGAAGGAAAAATAAAAAACAGAAAGAAATAGGTTCAAATCAACAGAAAGAATGTCCACTCAGAGACCCCATCCAAAATCACAACTTCAAAGATCAAAGGTAGATAAATCCACGAAGATGGGAAGAAACCAGTGCAAAAAGGATGAAACCATCAAAGACCAGAATGCCTCTCCTTCTCCAAGGGATCACAATTCCTCACCAGCAAGGGAACAAAACAGGATGGAGAATGAATTTGATGAATTGACAGAAGCAGGCTTCAGAAGGTGGGCAATAACAAATTTCTCTGAGCTAAAGGAACATGTTCTAACCCAATGCAAAGAAACTAAACACCTTGAAAAAAGATTAGATGAAATGCTAACTAGAATAACCAACTTAGAAAAGAACATAAACGACTTGATGGAGCTGAAAAACACAGCATGAGAACTTTGTGAAGCATACACAAGTTTCAAGAGCTGAATTGATCAAGCAGAAGAAAGGATATCAGAGATTGAAGATCAGCTAAATGAAATAAAATGAGAAGGCAAGATTAGAGAAAAAGAGGGAAAAGAAATAAACAAAGCCTCCAAGAAATATGGGATTATGTGGAAAGATGTAATTTACGCTTGATCAGTGTACCTGAATGTGACAGGCAGAATGAATCCAAACTAGAAAACACTCTTCAGGATATTATACAGGAGAACTTCCCCCACCCTAGCAAGGCAGGCCAACATTCAAATCCAGGAAATACAGAGAACACCACAGAGATACTCCTCAAGAAGAGCAAACCCAAGACATATAATTGTCAGATTCACCAGGGTTGAAATGAAGGGAAAAATGCTAAGGGCAGCTAGAGAGAAAGGTTGGGTCACCCACAAAGAAAAGCCCATCAAACTCACAGCAGATGTCTAGGCAGATACCCTATAAGCCAGAAGAGTGGGGGCCAATATTCAACATCTTTAAGGAAAAGAACTTCCAACCCAGAATTCCATATCCAGCCAAACTAAGCTTCTTAAGTGAAGGAGAAATAAAATCCTTTACAGAAAAGCAAATGCTGAGAAATTTTGTGGCCACTAGACCTGCCTTACAAGAGTTCCTGAAGGAAGCACTAAACATGGAAAGGAACAACCAGTACCAGCCACTGCAAAAACGTACCAAATGGTAAAGACCAATGACGCAATGAAGAAACTGCGCCAACTAATGGGCAAAACAACCAGCCAGTAACAAAATGGCAGGATCAAATTCACACATAACAATATTAACGTTAAATGTAAATGGCCTGAATGCCCCAATCAAAAGACACAGACTGGCAAATTGGATAAAAAGTCAAGACCCATCGGTGTGCTGTATTCAGGAGACCCATCTCACATGCAAAGACACACAAAGACTAAAAATAAAGGGATGGAGGAAGATTTACCAAGCAAATGGAGAGCAAAAAAAAAGCAGAGGTGGCCGGGCGTGGTGGCTCACGCCTGTAATCCCAGCACTTTGGGAGGCCAAGGCGGGCAGATCACAAGGTCAAGAGATCGAGATCATCCTGGTCAACATAGTGAAACCCCATCTCTACTAAAAATACAAAAAAATTAGCTGGGCGTGGTGGTGTGCGCTTGTAGTCCCAGCTACTCGGGAGGCTGAGGCAGGAGAATTGCTTGAACGTGGGCGGCGGAGGTTGCAGTGAGCCGAGGTCACGCCACTGCACTCCAGCCTGGCGCCTGGTGATGGAGTGAAACTCTATCTCAAAAAAAAAAAAAAAAAGGAAAGGTTGCAATCGTAGTCTGATAAAATGGATTTAAACCAACAAAGAACAAAAGAGACAAGTAAGGGCATTATATAATGGTAAAAGGATCAATGTAACAAGAGCTAACTATCCTAAATATACACGCACCCAATACAGGAGCACCCAGATACATAAAACAAGTTCTTAACGACCTACAAAGAGACTTAGACTGCCACACAGTAATAGTGGGAGACTTTTAACACTCCACTGTCAATATTAGACATATCAAACAGACAGAAAATCAACAAGGATATCCAGGACTTGAACTCAGATCTGGACCAAGCAGACCTAACAGACATCTACAGAACTCTCCACTCCAAATCCACAGAATATACATTCTTCTCAGTACCACATCGCACTTACTCTAAAATTTACCACATAATTGGAAGTAAATCACTCCTCAGCAAATGCAAAAGAATGGAAATCATAACAAACAGTCTCTCAGACCACAGTGCAATCAAATTAGAATTCAGGATTAAGAAACTAACTCAGAACTGCACAACTTCATGGAAACTGAACAACTAGCTCCTGAATGTTGACTGGATAAACAATGAAATGAAGGCAGAAATAAAGATGTTCTTCAAAACCAACAAGAACGAAGACACAACGTACAGAATCTCTGGAACACATTTAAAGCAGTGTCTAGAGGAAAATTTATAGCAATAAATGCCCACATGAGAAGTGAGGAAAGATCTAAAATTGACACCATATCGTCAAAATTGAAAGAGCTAGAGGAGCAAGATCAAAAAAACTCAAAAGCTAGCAGAAGACAAGAAATAACTAAGATCAGAGCAAAAGTGAAGGAGATAGAGACACAAAAAACCCTTAAAAAAATCAATAAATCAAAAAGCTAGTTTTTTGAAAAGATCAACAAAATAGACTGCTAGCTAGAATAGTAAAAAAAGAAAAGAGAGAAAAATCGAATAGATGCAATAAAAAAATGATAAAGGGGATATCACCGCCGATTCCACAGAAATACAAACTACCATCAGAGATTACTACAAACCACTCTATGCACATAAACCAGTAAATCTGGAAGAAATGGATAAATTCCCTGGACACTTTCCCCCCTCCCAACACTAACCCAGGAAGAAGTTGAAACCCTGAATAGAGCAATAACTAGGGCTGAAGCTGAGGCAGCAGTTAATAGCCCACCAACCAAAAAAAGTCCAGGTCCAGACAGGTTCACAGCCAAATTCTACCAGACGTACAAAAGGAGCTGGTACCACTCCTTCTGAAACTCTTCCAAACAATACAAAAGAGGGAATCCTCCCTAGCTCATTTTATGAGACCAACATCATCCTGATACCAAAACCTGGCAGAGACTCAACTAACAAAGAAAACCTCAGGCCAATATCCATGATGAACATTGATACAAAAATCGTCAATAAAATGCTGGCAAACTGAATGCAACAACACATCAACAAGCTTATCCATTACAATCAAGTAGGCTTCATCCTGGAGATGCAAGGCTGGTTCAACATATGCAAATCGATAAACGTAATTCACCAAATAAATAGAACCAAAGACACAAAAACCACATGATAATAGATGCAGAGGCCTTCAACAAAATTCAAAAGCCCTTTATGCTAAAAACCATCAATAAACTAGGTATCGATGGAACATATCTCAAAATAATAAAAACTACTTACGACAAACCCACAGCCAATATTATACTGAACAGGCAAAAACTGGAAGCATTCCCTTTGAAAACTGGAACTAGACAAAGATGCCCTCTCTCATTACTCCTATTCAATATAGGATTGGAAATTCTAGCCAGAGCAATCAGGCAAGAAAAAGAAATAAAAAGTATTCAATTAGGAAAAGAGAAGTCAAATTGTCTCTATTTGTAGACAACATGATTGTATATTTAGAAGACCCCATTGTCTCAGCCCAAAATCTCCTTAAGCTGATAAGCAACTTCAGCAGTCTCAGAATACAAAATCAATGTGCAGAAATCACAAGCATTCCTATATACCAATAACAAACAGAGAGCCAAATGATGAGCGAACTACCAATCACAATTGCCACAAAGATAATAAAATACCCACGAATACAACTAACGAAGAATGTAAAGGACCTCTTCAAGGAGAACTGCAAACCACTGATCAAGGAAATAAGAGAGGACACAAACAGACGGAAAAACAGTCCATGCTCATGGTTAGGAAGAATCAACATCATGAAAATGGCCATACTGCCCAAAGTAATATATAGATTCTATGCTATCCCCATCAAGCTACCATTGATCTTCACAGAACGAGAAAGAAACACTTTATATGGACCTAAAGAGAGCCCGCATAGCCAAGACAATCCTAAGCAAAAAGAACAAAGCTGGAGGCATCATGCGTCCTGATTTCAAACTATACTACAAGGCTACAGTAATCAAAACAGCATGGTACTGGTACCAAAACAGAGATATAGACAAATGGAACAGAACAGAGGCCTCAGAAGCAACGCCACACATCTACAACCATCTGATCTTTGACAAACCGGACAAAAACAAACAATGCGGAAAGGATTCCCTGTTTAATAAATAGTGTTGGGAAAACTGGCTAGCCATGTGCAGAAAGCAGAAAGTGGACCCCTTCCTGACACCTTACACTAAAATTAACTCCAGATGGATTAAAGACTTAATATTAAACATAAGACCTAACACCATAAAAACCCTAGAAGAAAACCTAGGCAATACCATTCAGGACATAGGCATAGGCAAGGACTTCATGATTAAAACATCAAAAGCAACAGCAACAAAAGCCAAAATAGACAAATGGGATCTAATTAAACTTAACAGTTTCTGCACAGCAAAAGAAACAATCATTAGAGTGAACCGGCAACCAACAGAATGGGAAAAAATTTTGCAATCTACCCATCTGACCAAGGGCGAATATCCAGAATCTACAAAGAACTAAAACAGATTTACAAGTAAAAAAAAAACAAACCCATTCAAAAGTGGGCAAAGGATATGAACAGACACTTTTCAAAAGACATATATGTGGCCAACAAACATATGAAAAAATGCTCATCATCACTGGTCATTAGAGAAATGCAAATCAAAACCGCATTGAGATACCATCTCACGTCAGTTAGAATGGCAATCATTAAAAAAATCTGGAGACAACAGATGCTAGAGAGGATGTGAAGAAATAGGAAAATTTTACACTGTTGGTGGGAGTGTAAATTAGTTCAACCATTGTGGAAGATAGTGTGGCGATTCCTCAAGGATCTGGAAACAGAAATTCTATTTGACCCAGCAATCCCATTACTGAGTAATACCCAAAGGATTATAAATCGTTCTATTATAAAGACACATGCACACCTATGGTCATTGAGGCACTGTTTACAATAGCAAAGACCTGGAACCAATCCAAATGCCCATCAATGGTAGACTGGACAAAGAAAATGTGGCAAATATACATCATGAAATACTATGCAGCCATAAAAAACAAAGAGTTCCTGTCCTTTGTAGGGACATGAATGAATCTGGAAACCATCATTCTCAGCAAACTGACACAAGAACAGAAAACCAAACACTGCATGTTCTCACTCACAGGCAGGTGTTGAACAATGAGAACACATGGGCACAGGGAGGGGAACATCACACACTGGGGTCTGTTGGGGGATGGAGGTCTAGGGGAGGGACAACAGGGGGTGGGGAAGTTGGGGAGGGATAACACTGGGAGAAATGCCTGATGTAGGTGACGGGGGATGGAGATAGCAAACCACCATGGCATGTGTATACCTATGCAACATTCCTGCAAGATTTGCACATGTACCCCAGAACTTAAAGTACAATTTTTTAAAAAGTGTATAAAGCTTAACACACTAAATGCATTTGGAAGTAATAGAATGAGCTCTCTAATCCTCTACAATATGTGGTTTATCTATTGCCTTTTTCATTTCTTACATGGCTTGGTGAAGAAATAAAAAACAGTTGCTTAACCAATGTACTGTTGGCTGGGCGTGGTGGCTTACACCTGTAATCCCAGCACTTTAGGAGGCCCAGGCGGGCGGGTCATGAGGTCAGGAGTTTGAGACCAGACTGGTCAATGTAGCGAAACCCGTCTCTACTAAAAATGCAAAAAATTAGCAGGGTGTGGTGGTGGGCGCCTGTAATCCCAGCTACTCAGAAGGCTGAGGCAGGAGGATTGCTAGAACCTAGGAGATGAAGGTTGCAGTGAGCCCAGATCACACCACTACACACCAGCCCAGGTGACAGTGCAAGACTCAGGAAAGAAGAAAGAAAGAAAAGAAAGAAAGAAAGAAAGAGAGAGAGAGAAAGAAAGAGAGAAGAGAGAGAGAAAGAAAAAGAATGTACTGTCAGCCTGAGCCTCAACATTTATTTTGTTAAGCTCAGAATAACAAATGCACTTTTTCTGAAAAAAATAAATAAAAGGTGGGGTGGGCAAAAAAACCTCCTACCTTTTAAATAGCACCATAGCTCTTTTTGAAAACAGAAACTTAAAAAAAGTCCCAATGTGTTCCTTCTATCAAAAAGTTCAAGCCAGGCATTATGAACAGAATATTTCATAAATATATACAAATTACATTTATATATCAAAGTGTTCAATTTCAAAGCAGCAGCTAAATGGACCTCAATGATTCTATAGCCAGATTCCAATCTGTATGCTTTGGTTCCAGTTGCTACGACACAATTCCTGTTTATTTTATTATTCTACCTCCTGTTATCTCTCACCTAAGAGACCTTCACATTTCCATTATTCTTGACATTAAGGACTATACTATGAAGCCTCTGCATTTATTAAGTATTATTTTCTAAGTTACCATATCAAAAAACTAAAAAATTTTCATATTTTAAAAATAAAAAGGATATAATCATTCCTTATACAGTCACCCTTCATGAAATGAATTGAAATTGCTTATCTCAATTATGATAATACAAAAATTCTGTAGATCACTATCTTTACTCTGAAATGAAAGTGACAAAAACCAAAGAAAGATATTTTGGACATCTCCCTTATTCAACACTATCTCTTGATTGATTATATTCACTTATGGAGAGTTAAATGTGCAATATATTTTCTGATTATTCTAACCAATCTATCCTCAGACTTTCATGCTAGAAAAATCATCTCATAACATAAGCATTAATATGTAATAAAAGTACATATTTCATTCTAGTATATCATACCCTCTTCTGATTAGAACACCATGTGATACCTTTTCCAGATGTATTTTTCTGATGGGAAAGTAATTACACAATCATAATATCAGCTTCAAGTGACAGGGCTGCACATAATTAATATCTGCCCTTTATGGCTGTAGTCCGCTCTACTGAGATAGTGTAGACTTTTCTAGATGCCTTGGAATGGAATTTTAACCTTTACCTAACATTAATTTGCATTTGAAATTACATATAGATTCCCTGCTCATTCCAGTAAGCAGTACATTCTACCATTCTCTTGTCAAATTAAGAAGGCCTTAAAATATGCACCAATTATGTTTCTTACCAGTATTAGTTTTACACAACTATGGGTAAGCCGTTTGCTGCACTCATTACACAGGTTTTTCAATTAGTACTCACAAGGTACTCAAAATTTAGTCCGAATTTAATGCTTTTGTAGTACTTCAGCATTCTGCTCCTGCTCATAAAGCTAGCAAATTCTACCTGTCGGCCTGTGAAGTCTACCCTTCCACAGCAGTTACAAAACATTTTTAAATTTTTAAGATGACTATTGTAATGTATGCGGTCCAGTAGTTTATATTTAAACATGCTGATTTGAAGTCTCATGACTTATTAGAACTATTTTACCTTTTTTAATACCAACAGAATGACACAATGAAGTAAAAATGTTTGCTTAGTATATTGCTGCTTTCCCTGCCGTATCTGCCACATGAGCAATTTATCAATCACTGAATTTTACAGTAGTTCTTCTAAGCAATTCCTCTATTTCTTCAAATCTGCTCTTCCAATTTTTCTATAGCATAATATCTGACTTCAATTTCAAATATGGTACACTAATCCAATTCTAATTTCTTGTTCCCTAAAGGATTTCTTTTATACTAAGAACAAAACACTCATACTTCAGCAAACTCAATCGTATCAAAGTTTTAAATTGATGATTTATACATGAACACTAAAAGGTCTCCAGATTAAAAAAATAATAACAATACAAGCAAACTCTTAAAATACAAATGCAAAACAAACTGCTTTACGGTTAATATGAAGCAGATTTAAGCTCCCCTCTGACTAAAGTAATTAAGGAAATTCAGCAGTTTACATATGGTACAGCTTACCATCATGTTCTAGTTCATTTATAGGCCTATAATCCAAGCACGCAAAAATCATGAAATGAAGATAGACCAAATGAAAAAGTACCCAGTACTTTCTTAGTGTGGCTCCCTGTCTCTAACATTAATTTGCTTCTTCTTTAATTGTGAAAGAGATTGTTCATTTAGTCGTTTCTCATTCCAATGTCGGAACACACTACATAAAATGGAGCCTTCAAAATTGCTGTTCAAATAAAACAATTCTGCCATCTGCAGGCTGGATGAAATAAAGCAGAATAAAGTAAAGGTAATTTAAAAATCAGCACTAGGAACAGAATAATATTAACACTTGAATAAAAGCAGTTAGAGCATTTTTTTTTAAATGACTGTTTGTCACATAGCCTTCTTAGTCCAGATAGTTATTTTGGTGCAGTACTGGTGTAAAAATAGACTGAAAATGTCAATGGACCACAACAGAAAATGAATGCACAACAGTTTACATGAAAACAGCATTTATAGCTCTTGGCATGCTAACAAACATAAAAAAGATAACCCACAAGCAATGTATAGGTTGAGTATGCCTTATCAGAAATGCTTGGGACTAGAAAGAGTTCTGAATTTCAGATTTTTTTCAGATTTTGGAGTATTTGATTTATTCTTACTGGTTGAGCATCCCTCATCTCAAAGTCCAAAATCCCCAAATGCTCCAATGAACATTTCCTTTGAGCATCACCTTTGAGCATCCGGTCAGTGCTCAAAAAGCTTTGGATATCAGATTTTCAGCTTAAAGATGCTCAAACTTATATACGGCATCATCCAATTTCTACCTGCCCAGCTTGTACACACACAAAGACTGAAATGAAATATTCCAAAATGACAACAGTAGTCATCTCTAGCTAGTGATGACTACTACTTATATTACTATAAGGTCTTTTTATTATTGCTTTTATTTCTGATAACCTACATTTTCATACATTTCTACAATAAATTTATCCCATCTTACTTCCTTTTCCAAACTTACCTAAGTTTAAAAATGTGCTTTTTGTTTTTGTTATTTTTAAACAGAAACCCACAAGGACAGATAAAAGAAATAATGACATAATTTTGGAAGCAGAAAAGTAAATAGATAAATAATAATTAATTATAGAGACCCCAGAAAGCCATATCCTAAGCCAAGGAGGATTTGGGTGGCTGCTGTATGAAAAGTAGCTAGATACCTGGATCCCCCCCTCTTAATCCAGTGGTAGGTAACAACCTCGCCCTCATTCAACAGAAGACTGAAGCTGGTTTTCTCTGGAGAGAGCAAAAAGAAGAGTTTGAGGTTCAATCTACCCAGCTGGAGATATATAAAACTGCAAAAATAAGTTAACTGAGAAAGTATCTGATGTGGCTGACATTACAGAAAACTGTGTGAAGAAGCTATTACATAGTGTTAGATAAATTAGAAATAAACACAGAGAAACCTAATTAAAAATTAAAGAGGCAGCAATAACTACAGCAAAAACAAAGCTAACAATCAAAATATGGGACAATCCTCAATTATGCATAATATTTGTTTAGTGTAAACACTGAATATTTGATCAGGAACTACAGAACAATTTCATTGGGGAGGGAAAACACAGAGGATGGCATTGACCGGCAGTCATCCACCAATAATGGCTAAAATAGAATCAGGGAGATGGGCAAATGCCAGAAGAAAGTTAAGAGACAAAACTGGTTGCTTCTAAGGAAGACTGGGGAAGTTGGGAGAGATGGGGCAGAGATCCACTGTACTGTTACAAACCTTTCAGTACTATTTAAACTATATGCATCTACTACTGTGCTAAATGAAATACTTATTATTTAGTAAAATATTTAATTAAAAAAAACTCAAGAAGCAGAATACCACAGTGATTTAGAGAGCAAACACTGGAATCAAACTGTGTAGGCTCAAATTTCAGATCCACCACCTACAAGTTATTTATTCAATCTATGTGTGCTTCCTCTTCTCTAAAACGGTGACATAAATAGATTTTTGTAAAGAAGTAAGGCAGCCTGGGCACAGTGGCTTATGCCTGTAATCCCAGCACTTTAGGAGGCTAAGGCGGGCAGATCACATGAGGTTGGAAGTTCGAGACCAGCCTGGCCAACATGGTGAAACCCCGTCTTCACCAAAAATGCAAACATTAGCCAGGCATGGTGGCACATGCCTATAGTCCAGCTACTTGGGAGGCTTGAACCTGGGAGGTGGAGGTTGCAGTGAGCCAAGATTGCACCATTGCACTCCAGCCTGGGTGACAGAGTAAGGCTCTGTCTCAAAATAAATAAATAAAATAAGGTAACACATGGGGCTTGGCAAAGAGTAAGTCTCAAAAATGTTAGCTATTTATTTTTGATGGGCAGCTATTTATTTTTGATGGAGGCATCTGGATAGCTGGCTAGATGTATTACAATATCCTATAACATTGTAGGATGTCACAATATTGTAGAATATCTCAGTTCCTTTCTGGAGTAATAAGAGATGCATTCACAGGTTCCTTTCACCTTCCCAGCCTAAACTTGAAAGTTCCCTTTTTACTCTCTCCTTTACCTAATTCAGCAGTGTTCTCATGACTAACGTATACTAATTCTTGATCTCTGTTCCAACTATATTTCATATTTAAAAACCAAGCTCTCATTAAAATCACTGGCAAATGTTTTACCTTCAGTGCTGTCATACTATTCACTCCCAAAGCTAAAAGCCGAATTAGGCATTTTGCAAATGCCTACTGAGCACCTGCTATCCTAGCCCTAGACCAAACCAGAATCTTGACCTCAAAAGGATTGCAATTTAGATGAGAAGATAAATACACAAGTACAACACAGTAGATAAAAGTGCCATTAGACCATCAAAAAATTATGAGAGCCAATATTCTACCTGATAAAGACAGGAAAACAAAAACAAAATCTGTACTAGTACTACTTAATATCCATTAGGATGGCTATTATCCAAAAAACAGAAAGCTAGGAAAAGACCAAAATGTTTATGGAAATAGGCTCTAGACTATGTGGTACTTATGGATAAATTACAGGGAGATCCAAGTCCCCTGGACTCAGAATTATACACAAAATTTTGCATTATGCACTTTCCTGAAGAAGTGGTATAGCTTTTATCAGTTGTCTAACAGATTTGTTTCCCCTCCAAAAACCAGGGCCAATAGATTCCCAAGCAATATTTCCTGAATTATACATTTGTTGATCCTAATTTTTCCCTAGAAATGTTTCATATAATAGAATAAAGTCCTTGATTTATAGAGCAACGGAAAGGTATCAAGCAGATCACTAGCTATAGTAAATGTACTGCCTACCAAAAAAAATGAACGAATCACCATATACCCCATCTTGTTTATAGAATCCACTGATTCTATATTTTTATACTTGTACTTGGCATCCAATGGCACATTAGAAAAGAGGTTAGCTGGAATTTTTAGATAGCATATGGTGTAGAACGCATTTCCTTTGAATGAAATAAACCAAACGTTTTAGAACAGATTTCAGCTTGTAATACTGATCTTCCTGGTATTAAACTATATTAAAATTCTACACGAATCTCACTTCACTTTGCCATCTTGGGACAAGAGCAAAAAGAAATCACCATTCCATTTATAGCCAAGTGAAAGAATACACACACACACACACTCACACACGATACTTTGGGGACTTACATGCTTTGTTGTAAAAGGCAAATTAAGCTCAAGACAACAATGAGAAGGTATATTTATTTAAGAGTACATCATCTTAGAAATTTACAGATAAGAGGAGGTCAATATATACTCTAACTCTTAAATAGTCCTGCTACCTTTATATCTAGTCAAGAATTTTGGTGTCCTTAATTGTTATAAAATGATAGGCTGTCACAGAAATGCTAGTGTACAATGCAGTTATTACTACAATGTCTGATTTCATTTTTTTAAAAAAGCAGAAGTGTTCCTACAGAACGTACACATGATGAACAAAGCATCAGCATGCTGACACTGTTCTGCTGAAATCTATAATCAAACTATCACTTGATATTGAGGTAGACTATGGTTAAGAAAACAGGCATTGGTATCAGATCTGAGTTGAAACTGGAACTATTTACCAGAGTATAGCATAAGTTGGGAATATTAAATGAGCTGATTCATGTAAAGTGCTTGCAAGGGTGCATAGTACCTAGTAAGCTCTCAATAAATGCTACTTATTATTCCCAAACCTACTCCCCAAACTTCTTTCTTGCTGGTAGAAGCTTAAATTTGTTCAGCTATCTATCTTCTTGTGCATATGTACTCAGTGATTCCACACCCAGTCCCTTGATTAGCCAAAGTCTATCCATTTTTCACACCAGTGAAGTCAAGCCACTGACTAACTTAAGAAAGGGCATATGACCCAATTCTGGTCAATACAATGTAAGGAAATTCTGCTGTGGTAACAGTAGAAGATGTTTCTTTGTTTTGCAAAAAAGACATCCAAGAAGAAAGATCCTCTTTCTTCCTCTGGACATCATCATGTGCATAGTTCCAAAGTGGTTATTCACTTATCCACTAACCTTGGGCAAAATGCTAAAACCTCTCTGAGTCTCTAATTATTCTTCTATGAAACCTGACAAACACTTGCAGGGTTTTTACAATGGTTAGAAGTAACGCAAATATAGTGAGCTCAGTATGTGATGGCTGTTTCTAATACCCTGCTTTCATATAGAGAATAAAATGTTTTGAAACAAAGTAAACATATACAAAGTATTTTCTGATCATCTAAATCTTCTTAGTCCCTCCTGTTGCTACCTGTAGTAAGATCTCATTTAACCCTGCCCTATTTTCTTTGGATGGGTAAACATCCTGATCTGAGTAGCCTAGATCAGCTCTGCTTACATGATGATACATTTGCTTGGTCATTACTTAGCATAGAAACTATTAACATAAAGGACTACCGCACTACTGGCGTATTTTAGTCAGATGGTCATAGCGACAAACATGACAATCATTGATCCTCAACTTATACTACTTTCTTAAAGAAAATAGTCAAGTCATAGCCTTCAAAAGAAATCAGCCTTGCATCTCCTATAGCACAACTGATCTATATTGGGTCAGTTTCTCTATTCAAGGAATTTGGAAGGAGATTACAGAAATGATGGTGGGCACTTAAACTAAACTGACAGAGCATCAGGCATAAAGGCCTGAATGACCATTGAGCCAAGGCAAGCTGACAATGAGAAAGAAAAGCCAGGAGTAAACAGACTGGCAAGTTTGCAGAGGAAAACAAATAAGAGAAAGAAGACAAACAATAGGAGCCCTAGAAGAAATAAATGAAATTATGGTTTCCCCCATAGACAAACAATTGGAGCCCTAGAAGAAATAGATGGAATAATTATGGTTTCCCCTTGATAAGGGATGTTATATCCTTTTAATAAATCCTGCTTTTACTACAGCTATTCTATGTGTTTGTTTCCACAGTTAAATGAGAATTTGAAGAAGAGTATCAATCTTATCAGTTATCAGTGTATAAGCGCTTAATAAGAACCAGGCCTAAAGAGGATCCATGTTTTGGCAGAAATACCATACCACTAACTCTATCAAAGAAGTTCCCTCTCTCCTTGTTTTAGCACTGCTGTCAAAAAACTCAGATGCCTACAAAAAACAGGCAGGTGAGAGAAGAGGACTAGCATCTTAAGGTTTTCTCTTTAGATTCTGACATCCTTTATTTTCATCTTAAACGGATAAGCAGTTTCCTCCTTTACATACATAACATGATATCTGCTTTCTCCCACTTTCTCTTGGTCATTTGTCTTCTGCTTTCCATAGAGATAAGGGTACAAGAAAAAAAATGACAACTAGAGGTGATGCAAATACCAAGGGACATTCAGCCTTGCTCAGGTGTAATACAGAGTAGGGGGAATAGTGACAAAGTAGGAAGTAATTTCCTACCTAAAAAGAACAATCATTACCCAGTGTTAGGCAACTGTCACCACATAGGGTTTAATTTTAAATTTTAAAGTTAAAACAAAAATCTAGATTTTTCTGTAAAGTCTCCTGATTTTAAAATTTTGCCATAAATTTTTCTACTAAAACAACGTGGGTCAGTTCACTGGCTGCCAACTTGCAATCCTACTGTAGACTCTAGTGTTCTTTTATAACTTCTTAGGTTTCTAGCTTCCTTAGATATGTTTATTTAACATTTATAATATGCAAGGCCTATAATTATATATTAGGCAAAGTGCAGACCAAGATTGAACCTCATTTATTTTTCTATTCACAGGTTATTTTAAATTCAACATGTTATTCTTCAGAGACAACTCAAAACCAATATTATTAATTAACAACATCTTATTAATTATATTCCAAATCATACTACCTACTCTGAAAGGGCAGCAATATAAACTCTTTGAATTTAACTGTCTAGGGTGGATTGAAAAACTGTTTAAGATGCTGTGTCAATTATATAAATATCACCCTGACCTCTGGGTCTTTGTTTCTGCTGTTCCTTCAGCCTAAAGGGCTGTCACCTCTTCCTCTAGGAAGCTGCCTTATATATCATTTCCCCGTCATCTCAAACTTACCCCTTCTGAGCTTACTGTATACACTATTGAAATCATGCCTTTATTGTTTATGTCCCCAAAGAGACTATAAATACCTTTTGTATTGTACGTCCAGTAGCTAAGAATGATGAAATGTGCCATGTGGCAAACACTGAGAATCTGTTTGATTCAGCTGGCCACTACTTCCCAAGCAGGCTACCATGTGCCTGGCACCTGATAGATGCTAATTTATTCACTCATTCTTCAATAATATAAGTGGTGAAAAGACAGTCTGCATTCTCAATAAATCTGTTGAGAGAATTATACAAATTAAAGATTTGTTAAACAAACTAATATATGTATAAAAATGTATACATGCACTTCAGTTCATTAACGTAGTTGTGTGCCTTTAGGAGACTCAATATCTCTGAGTCTTGGTGTTTGTCCAACTAAATGCAGATGATGCCAACTTTAGTCGGTTATGTGAGAAGTGAATGAGAAATTCTAGGAAGTGCTAAGAAAATGGCATATGTCACAGCTCATAAAAATACTGCCAACACCTCTTAAGGAAACCAAAACTCCAAAGGTAGTTCCAACTGATAAATTTTTAAATCCTGGATATTTGTGTGAAGAGGAAACAGTTCAATAACTGTACTTAATTTACAGAGTCTACAGTAACCCAAATAGTTGCTCAGTTTTATGAAACTACAGTTTCTACCAAGCTCAGAGAAAAAACACCGTCGTAAACTCACACTTTGTAAAACAAATAGTTCAAGGATTGCCACGTGTTTTTGGCATGGCAAAACAAAAATGTGCATGTAGATTAAAGTCAGAAGGGGGATAAATTTTCGCTTGGTATTTGAAAAAAGTCCAAAATTTCCAAATACTTAGTATTTCCAAATACTTTCTACAGCTTCACATGCAGCATGCCATGCCTCAAAGAGGTTCACATCCTATTACCCACAACCTATGACTATGCTGTTACATGGCAAGAGGGAATTAAGGTTAAAGCTTCTATTACGGTTTCTAATCAAATGTCAAAATAAAACATCAAAACTCATCCTACATTATTTGTAAAACGCAGATTTCTGAGCCCCACACCAGACCAGACCGAATCTCTAGGAGCTGTAAAAAAGTTTAATTTCAACAAACTTGAAGAAGGGAAGAGAGGGAATTCTATATACACTGTTAAAGCACCACTGCTCCAAGGAGTATGTTATGAAACATTACACCAAAAAAACTGAAATAAATTGTTCCCATTACTGAATCTTTAGAAACCCCAATGCACTCATCTTACTGTATGACTTTGTGGGAATTTTCTTTTTCTGAGCCTCAGTACCTCAGAATATGAAGGCAATGTCTACTAGACCTATTTAAATTAAAATTCATTCTGTAGAGTGCCAGGAACGATGATTGGCACGTAATAAGTCATACTAAAACACGTCAGTCCTATTCTCCATCCTCGCCTCCCTCCAACCCTCTCCCCCAAATAAGGAAAAATAATACGCGGCCTGCATTATTACATACTGTTAAATACTGCAAGAATTGTGTTGACTGTATCAGTATCATTACCAAACGACAATTTCCTATAATAAACGTTATGATTTAGCTCCTAAATGTTCACTCTTTCAAGCGAATATTTGCTTAAAACATTCTCCTGGATCTCTGTGATGCCGTAGGAACTTACAAATTTAAGCATTTTACGAGTCATGGCTTGGGGGTAAAACTCGACTGGCCTTGATGAAAATACTTTCCAACAGAGAGAGGCCTAGAGAATGAGTAAGAACTCCCAACAGCGGTTTTTCAATTACGGCAATCTTGGGCAGCTTTTTCTCGTCCCAGACGTTTGACAACACTAAAGAAACCTGAGTCTTGACTGGAAAGGGGGCTGAGGGACGAGCGTTTAGGAACCCTCTCCGCGCCTCACAACCCAAATTCCAAGGCAAGTTCGCAAAGCCGTACAAACCAGGGGGCCCGGGAGAGAGTCGAGTACCCCTAGCCGCCAAGAAGGCTCTTCACGACATGCATTAGGCCAAGACAGCGGACCCCACCCGAGAAAGACGGCAGGGAATAGGGAGCCCGTGCACCTCCACACCCTGACGCAGGCCCTCAAGACTGCCCCGACCCAGACCCATCACTCAACTACACAGAGAAGCTGAGCGAGCCCCGGCCACTCACCCCGAAGCCACTGCGTGCTGTGAAACCATCTCCAACTAGATCCGCGGCTTACAGACCACCCAACAGCCCCCTTCACCAGCGCTGGTACGCTTCGGCGGCCAGGGAAGCCCACGAGATAACGCAGCACCCGCGGGTCACAACCTAGCTTCCAGGAGGCCGCCATCTTCAAGGATTTCTCACGGGCTGTCCGCGGCACAGCCTGGTGTCCAGCATCATGGCCCCGCCTCGCGCATCGTTGGCCACGCCCCGAGACGCTAGCGGTGCCTTTGGATCTAACTTGCAGCCCTCTAGCCCCGCCTCCAACCACATTGGCCACGCCTCCCGAGCAGTCTGGTGCGCCGCTGGATATCCCAGCCGGCGGGGCCTTACCAGACCCCGGCTCCAGCCCCGTTCGCCCCGCCCCTGGGCTGCCCTCAGCGCCGCCTGATTGCATTTGCGGCCTAGCTGTCTGATCCCAGAGTAAGCGCCGCGCGTAAAGCTGTGCGGAGACTGGAGGCCGCGCGGGTCACTGGTCTGGGCCATGTCTGGCTGTGACGCTCGGGAGGGAGACTGCTGTTCTCGGAGATGCGACGCGCAGGTAGGGGCGGGGCCGCCGGGGCCCGGTATTCCGATGAGGGGAGGCCCAGTCGGGACGCGGCGGCTGGAGCTGGGCGCGGGGGACGCGGGCCGGGCGTCTGGCTGCGGGGCCGGGCTTCGGGCTCGGCCGTTAGCTACCCGAGCGCACCGCGGCCTTCGGGTTTGGAAGCGAGGCTGAAGCCCCCGGAGATCCGTGGTCCCGAGGGGGGGCGCTCCGACGGCGGGAGCTGGGTGCCAAACATTGGAAAGGAGCAAATAACGGAAGAGAGGAGAGCGTTGGGGTGACCTCTGCGGGTATTTATCAGGAAGGCAGCTAGAAAAGGAATTGTGAAGGACCGAAGTGGAGGTGGGGCGAAGACCGCGATCCCCGAGCTTCTTTCTGCACCCTGGCGACCTGTCCACGTTTGGGGGAGACCTTTGACAAACCGGAGCGGTGCCTCAGCAGCCAGCGTTTTGCTCTGAGCGGTTGCTCCTTGCCTACCTCCGTATAGATGGATTGTGGGATGATTATAGGAAGGATTCTTCCTTAAGCCGAAGTCGAAAGGAAAGCCACCCTCACGCTGCATGTATTTTTCGGCCATTTACACAAACCAACAGTTTTATGGAGCGCCTTCTACGCGCTCAGAGGTGGCGGTACGTAAGACAAACGGCCCAAGTCTGGAGAACTAGACGAATAAGCAGTTTCAGCACAATATGATAAACCTCACCTAAGAAGCAGGGGAAACCACCCGAAATTAGCTTCCTTATTCCCCCTGTCTTATTCCTCCTATGTATATCTTTCTTAGGGTTGAAAATCCTAATTAAAAAGTAATAGGTTACGGGAGATTTTACTGCTAAACATTTGTCAACCACTGACTTGTATGAATAAATGACTTCCCCAATTAGCAAAGACGACTCTGAAAATAGAATGCTGGATAGGCAAGATTGGATGGGGAGAGAGAAGATCTTGGAGATAAGACTGATAACTGGAGATCGTTCCTACGCAGGTGTGTGTGGGAGAAAGGATCCTGCCCTCAATCAGTAAATCTTAGTGTAATGTAATCAAAATGAGCATCAAAGAGAGCCTTAATCAAGGGGACCTGAGAATAAACAAGGATTCTCAAACTAGATATGACCCATAGCTTGATGGACAGCCATGTTTTGTTTGCTGCACTCAATGTTCATGAAAAATTTAAGCATATATATATATATATGTTTGACACACAGTTTCTTGTCGCCCGGGCTGGAGTGCAATGGTGAGATCTCGGCTCACTGCAACCTCCACCTCCTGGGTTCAAGCGATTCTCCTGCCTCAGCCTCCCGAGTAGCTGGGATTACGGGCGCATGCCACCACACCCAGTTAATTTTTGTATTTTTAGTAGAGACGGGGTTTCACCGTGTTGGCCAGGCTGGTCTCTAACTCCTTACCTCAGGTGATCCACCCGCTTCAGCCTCCCAGAGTTCTGGGATTACAGGTGTAAGCCACCACGGCCATTTCAAAATCCAGAACCATTTCAGCCTCTTTTAAAACCTCAGAACATATGGTGGCATAGGGCCCTTCTTTTTTTTTTTTTTTAGATGGAGTTTTGCTCTTTTTGCCCAGGCTGGAGTGCAATGGCACGATCTTGGCTCACTGCAACCTCTGCCTCCCAGGTTCAGGGGATTCTCCTGCCTCAGCCTCCCGAATAGCTGGGATTACAGGCGTCTGCCACCAAGCCCAGCTAATTTTTTTTGTATTTTTAGTAGAGATAGGGTTTCACCGTGTTGGCCAGGCTAGTCTCGAACTCCTTACCTCAGGTGATCCACCTGCCTCGGTCTCCCAAAGTGCTGGGATTACAGGCCTCAGCCACTGCACCTGGCCTGAGCCCTTATTTCTTCCTGGGATCTGGATTGCTCTTACTGGTGAACACCTCCTTCACCTTTACTAAGGGTATGTGCTGGCCAGATTACCACAGCTTCCACTACTTACACTAGATTTGCATATCCAGTTAAATACATGATGAGCCCCTCTAGATATTTGTATTTGTCTGGTTTTGTACAAATACATAAAAACAGCAATAAGAAAAGTTTAATAAGTTATAAAATTTTGTAGTTTTAGGGAGTCGTGGACAACTGAAAGAGACAGTCTCTTGGCCTTAACGAAGGGGAGTGTTCAACTGTAAGTGATTAATTCAAAGAATATTTAGTGAGTGCCTACTATGTGCCGGGCATTGTGGATTTAAGAGTGTAAGCTGCATCTGGTTCCTTCTCCCATAGAACATGCTGTATAGTGGGAGATACAAATTAGTGAAGAGACAAGGATGATATGGCAATATAATATAGTATGACATGACAGCAAGACAGATGGGAAAGTTCAAGGAAGTTTAGGAGCATGCGCTTGAATGGGTTAGAGACTATCTCAGGAAAAAGTGAAAGTATCTACTGAGGCCTAAAAATCAGGGAGACATAACCACATACGATGAAAGTAAGGATGTTCCAAGCAGGGGAAGTAGCATGTACACAATCTCAGGGACAAGGACATGATGTGATACCATATTAAGTTTGGTGTTCTGGAACATAAAGTAGGGGCCAGGGACTTGAAAAGAGATGAGGCTAAAGAGAAAAGCTAGGACTAGACCTAAAGGGCCTAATAAGCAGATCTCAGATTTTTAAACTAAGGGCACTGAGATAATCAGCAAGATGACCAAAGAAAGCCTGGGGATTGCTGGCTAGAGTTAAGACTAGAGGCATGGAGACAGACTAGGAAGCTGTAGTAGTAATCCAAGTAAGAGATGCTGGTGGTCTGAGTGAGGGAATAAAATCAGGAGGTCTTGGTTATTGATTAGATGTGTGTAGTGATAAAAGAAATCAAGAATGACTTTTAGGTTTCTGATCTAGTGATTGGGGCCTGGTGGTCTACCAGAAAGAGAATGCAGGAGGAAGAAGCAGTTTATGATGGGCATATTGTGGACATGTTGAGTTTGAGATACATGCTCAACACGTGGTACCATTCACTGGGTATATTAATCAGGGTTCTCTAGAGAGAAGTAATGGAAAAAAAATATATATATATATATATAAAGGGAAGTTTATTAAGTATTAACTCACATGATCACAAGATCCCACAATAGGCCGTTTGCAGGCTGAGGAGCAAGGAGAGCCAGTCCGAGTTCCAAAACTGAAGAACTTGGAGTGCCAGTGTTCGAGGCGCAGACATCCAGCACAGGAGAAAGATGTAGGCTGAGAAGCTAGGCCAGTATCCCTTTTCACATTTTTCTGCCTGCTTGTAGCCTAACCATGCTGGCAGCTGGTTTGATTGTGCCCATCCAGATTAAGGGTGGGTCTGCCTTCGCAGCCCACAGACTCAAATATTAATCTCCTTTGGCAGCACCTTCACAGACACATGTAGGATCAATACTTTGTATCCTTCAATCCAATCAAGTTGACACTTAGTATTAACCATCACACTGGGTATTGCTTTCAAGCTAGGAGAGAGAGCTAGATTGGAGATAAAGATTTTGAAGACTTACTCATGAAAACTTTCCCTCTCAAGACCTTTGTATTATTTATTTATTATTCTGTCTTTGATAGACACTCTTTTATGAACCCATATTACATTATTTGCCTCTCTCTGTAGCCCTTTCAATAATTTTTATTATGCTTTGCAGTAACTTTCCCAAGTGATTTGTGTTTTATGGACTTGCTTCTTGAATTCTAAAGATTCTTCAGGCATCAAGTGCATTATTTTCAGGTCAGACTCGAAATAACAACAATCTCTAAACTGATTTTACAGTTCTGAAATTAAAACCCTACTGACTGGCCCATGAACTGATTTTCTCTAACATCAGCAAAAGTCAAGGAATATTTCCCTAAAAGAGAAAGCATTTACCGAGAAACCGTATATTAAAGTCCAGGCTGACAAATGCAAACATGAGTAAGTTGTTGTTCCTACCCTTCAGAAACTTGGGCAATTGTAAATGCATATTTATAATTAATATATACCAGTAATGGGCAGTGGAGCGTTGGAGGAAAGGACGAAGTTCCTTTAGAGGATGACAAAGTATTTTGCAAGTACAGAGGGAGAGGAAGGTCATTTCAAACAGTGACTCATGGAAGGCTATATGGAGAATATGGCATTGTAGATTGTCCAGATGGAACCAAAAAGAAGATAATAGGCCCAGCATTGACCCTATCTTAAGAGGTAACACTACACAACACTGATTGTTTTTTGCTATGTGGGAGTATTATGGGCCCGTTGTCTAGTTCTGCTATTTTTAAGAAAACTGGATACTCAGATTTTATATGAAATCTCTTTATTTTAAAGTATAGCCTCAGACTCTTCTCTAAGCATTGTGTAGACCAAATAAATAACTTCCTGTGAGCCTGAAGCAGTCCATAAAATATGGTAACTTCTGATACAGGACTTTTTAATGTAAGGGATATGATCTTAATGCAACCACTGTTTGTTGAGCAAAGTACTATGGAAGGTATGGCTATACCAAGAGCTCATTCCCTACCCTTTAGGGAGCTCTGCTTAGTTGCAGAGAAAAACCAGGTAGAGACTACTTCTATTTTTTCAATTTTACCTTAACTATCACAGTGTCCTATGTATGTTGACCCTGAATATATATCTGTTCTTTGATATTTGTACAACACAAGGACATCCAACATCTTGCCCTTTGTTTTCCTTGACCTAATCGGTGCTGTTCATTTTTACCTCCCCCTCACTCTAACATCCCATTCCCATGGTCATCTCCTTCTCTGCCCAACCCCTACCCCTTTACCATACACTTTTTTGGGTATATTCAACTATACGAATTAGTACCTACAAATATTCTGGTGTCCTACTGCAGCTGGCCTCTGAGTAGCATGTGACAGTCCTCTGGGGGAGCTTCCTTTTACATTCCCCTAAGTAGCTATTCCATAACCTCACTGTCTCACCCCATGCTCCACCTCACAGCTGTTTCGGTGACCTCGCCTCCAAAATCACAAAGAAAGTAAAAGCTATTAGATGCAAACTTCTTAATTTTTTCCTGTTCCCACCTGCAGTATAATGTAAAGGTTAAGGACTAGGATCTAGAATCAGACTGCCTGGATTCACATCCTGGCTCTGCCACTTGCTATCTGGGTGGCCTTGGACAAGTTACTTAATCTCGCGTAGTACAGTAGGGTTGTTACAAGGATAAAGTAAAGTAGTCCATATAAAGTCTTTAAAAGAATGCTTGGCATAAAATAAGCATTCAATAAATAAATGTTAGCAATTATTATTACTAGTGGTATTATTACAATATTTAATATTATTTATATTATTACGTACTTACCTACATTTTTACCTCTCTTCCCATTCCTATTTTTCTAATGCTAGCTTCTTTATCTCTACAAAGGCTGACCTCTCAGACCTTTGCTCTCCTATGTGTTTAATCTCCCCGTCTCCTAATGTTACCCCTTAACATGTAATAGAAAACTGTCTTAATTAATCAGTTTTCCCTTCTGTTTCCCTGTCTAGCCCTTCTTTATAGCAACACTATTGAAAGAGTCGTTAGAACTCCATGCCTCCAAGTTTCATTCACTTCTAAATGAAAGTGACTGAAGCCCACTGCAATTTGGCTTCCACTCCCAGTCTATTGAAATAGTTGTTACTTAAGATCATGGTTGATCTGATTTACATATGTAGTTGGCCTAGCCAAACCTTTAGCCAGGAAGAACCCTGCCACCCACTTCTTTGGGCCTGCGTTGAGCAGCTGAACATTGCTGGAGAATATTGCACAACTTTGTTGTCTGGCCTTGCTTCATGATTTCAACCTCAAATTGGCACTTAATGCTGCCCAACAGCCCTCTTTGTTTCTCTTGTAGTTCACTGTTCCACTCCCCAAGAAGACTATTTTGTACCTTTCATTCTGTTATCAAGCCTCTCACACCCTCCATACTCCCAGCTGATGTCTTTGTTTATACTTCAGACAATAGAAGTAATTAGGTAATGAACTTCCTCACCTTCCTACCACAAAAGCCTACCAATCTGCTGGAACGTGAACCCAGCTTCTTATTTCCTGAAATGGAAGAAGCCCCAGTTCCTCCACTAGAGTTCAGGATCTCCAAGCCTGCTCACCTTCTATAGTTATTTCTCTCCATCTCCCCCGTGTCTCTATTAGGAATCACTTCCTTTCTGATAAGACTGTTCTCATCAGCTTTCAAGTCCTTCCATGATCTGGCCCCTATAAATTTATCTTCTGCCACTCTCAGCACTTCCTCACTCTGCTCTAGCCAACTGATCTTCTGTCTGTGAAGTACTTGCTCATTTCAGAGCCTTCACACCTGCTATTTCCTCTGCCTAGAGTACTTGCCTCTCCCCAATACCAAACCATGCACGTGCGTTACATACTCATTCATCACACACTGGTTTAGTTCATGACTTTTAGGTCCCAGATTAAATGCCACCTGCTCAGAGAGGCCTTCCTTGACTGCCTTAATCAAAGTTGATCCCTGCTGTTTTTCTCCAAGTCCTTTGTTTCCTTCTTGGCACTTTTTACAATTTATTTATGTATTCTATGTATACCTTTTTAAAACTCCCTAGAGTGTGAATTCTTTTAGGTTAGGCCCTGGGAATTCAGGTCTAGTTTACGGCTGAATTCCCAGTACCTAGAATAGTGTTCAGCACGTAGTAATACTTCTGACCCACCTCTCAGTGAATGATATCATCACTCAGCTACTCAGCTGACCACAAACTTGGGAGTCTTTGAAGCCTTCCTTTCTCTCCTTTTTTAAAACTCCCTAGAGTGTGAATTCTTTTAGGTTAGGCCCTGGGAATTCAGGTCTAGTTTACGGCTGAATTCCCAGTACCTAGAATAGTGTTCAGCACGTAGTAATACTTCTGACCCACCTCTCAGTGAATGATATCATCACTCAGCTACTCAGCTCACCACAAACTTGGGAGTCTTTGAAGCCTTCCTTTCTCTCCTTCAGTTTTCTCACACCAAGTCCGTTATCTTCCAAATGCATCTCCACCTTCCCTCCCTTCCAATTTCCTTCTAAAACTCTTTCAGCAGCCTCCCTGCTCTTCTTGGCTTTTGCTTTCTTGGCCACTGCCTTTCAGCCTCTTTTCTTTACTGCTACTGTGCAAATGTTTCAAAAACAGACTCTTATCATATATCTTACATTTCAAACTCCTCAGTGGTTTTCAGTCATCTGTAAAATATAGGCCAAAGCCCTGTGCATAGCATTAAGTTCTGGAGGATGGAGGTAAAAGGGAAGCTTAGACTCAGCCTCTTCCAACTACTGAGCATTCTCTCTGACTAAAATGCCCTTTCTCCTCTTCACCTACCCAGTGTATACTCCCACCGTCCTTCCTTCATTAAGACAGATATAAGAAATACCAACATAGAACAAACTACTGGTGTTGAAATATAGAAGTCTGTAGATCACTGATCCAGATTATTAATATAAGGATACTAATGCCCAGAAAATATCACTGACTTGCCTTAGGGCACACTGACTTGCCTCTGACCCACGGCGACTGGGGGTCAAAGCTGAAAACAGGCACCATGTCTTCTGATTTCTAGTCAACACTTGTCTGACCAGGAGGAGGAGGAGGAGGAGGAGGAGGAGGAGGAGGGTTTTTAAGTATGATGAAGATAGAAGGGAGAGCTGGGGCATTCAAGTAAAAACCAATATACACGGAGAGGCAAGTGCAACAAATGTGCAGAACGAAGCAAAGACCAAGGACAGAAAGTGTGACACATCTTTACTGTGCCTCCATTCAGTCCCTTCCTGAGGCCAGCGTCAGGAAAATAAGTGAAATACTTTGAAACAAATAAAAAGATTATTTACTGACTGTCTTGGAGTTATTCTGCTATTTTACAACTCTCAGTTGAGGAATCCTGACAGTTATGCAGGTGATTATTGTTCATGGAAATGGAAATGCAAGTTGTGTTCAATGGAGATTCATTTCATTGTTAACCTGTGGATATTGCCCAATTCTGCTAAGTCAGGAGTCTTCGTTACTTATGTACGTATGTTTTAAATTCTCTTTTGAATCAGTTGTAACATCTTACTAGTTTCCCCATTTATTGATAAGTTAAGTAACAGCTTTGATGCATGTTTTTTATACTTGTATAAGAATCTCCCAGGAAAACCTATATCTGAGGAATGTATGCCTATATTTGCTTAAGTTGAAAGAAAAGATAGGAGAGGGGGGTGGTGGATTAGAGCCATTGTTGGCTGTGAGTAGGTATCTCAGAGACAAGCCAGGCTGACTTCCTTAAAATAACTAGATTGAAAAATTGGAAAAATAAAGTGCCAGATCAAAACTTGTTAGACTTTAATGATGTTGATATGTACAAAATGCTGTTAAATAGGTTTTCTCCTCACTATAGAACCTCTACTATAGTTTATTGTAATCAATCTTTAGATACATATTTTAAAATTATTATTATAATTGAAAACCAAATCTAGCATTAATAGGAAAGTAATATTGACATTCAAGCGAGAGCTAGATACTAACTAAACCTTTCCTTCTTGTCAATTCTTGTTAAAATATATGTTCTGGTAGCTACTTTCTTCTGGACAGTTTAAATGACTTCATTTTCACCAAGTATATCTGTTGGTGCCTGCTAAGTGATAATTTTCTTTGAAATTTTAATTTCATGGGTCTCAGTGATTGAAAATATATTAACAGCAGCTGCCTTGTCATTATTATTACTGTAGCTTGAAGCTGGCTAATTGCGGTAATACCTCAGCACTGGAAAAGACAAAAGAGAAAGGGAAGACCTGTAATAAAAGACCATTTTCTATAATGTTTGCAATTTGCTCTGCAAATTGGTGGTTTTAAGGTTTGGAAGACTGCAGGAGTCTTCTGATTAGCTGTATTTTAAGACGTAATTAAAATATCACTTAAATACCTAAACAAGGAAATAGCAAATTATACACACATAGGTAATTTGGACTAGATTTCTTAAGGATGGATATATGAAATACCAACATAATTTTTCCTTAATAATTTCTATAATATTCCCTTTCTGAGGAAATGTCACCTGAGCTGCTGTTAGGGAGTTGGGGTGAGGACTCTTTCTGGCTACTTCCTGCTGAAAAGGGGCATCAAGGCTAGGGCTCCTCCTGGGGTCAATCTAAGGGTCCTCGGAAGAATGACATGTCCATGTGTGGTTCAGTTTGGGAGTACCATTTGGTTTGATTGCTTCTAGACAAGAGGAAACAATTTGAGTTATAGTATTGAGTATTCAAGGTCCAAATATTACTACAAGACATATAAGTAAGAGGGGGCTTAATAAAGGAGCTAACTAGTTCTATAAAGAAGACTGGAATTCATTAATAAGGAATTGTAGCCTCTTGGGGCTGAAGCTTGCATGTTCTCATAGCCTGTCAATGGTTTTTGATTTGATCTTTAAGTACCAGTAGATTTTCCTCTACTTTACTAGAGATATTAATCCAGAAGCAGCGTGTTTCATTTGAAAGTGCACAGGTACCTCCCACTTCAGCTGTAAGGACATCTGAGGCCCGTCTATTCTGCACTACTACTGAGGCGAAAGAGTCTATAGATTGCTGTTGTGCCTCTATGGCACCTACAGTTGCCTTTCACCCTCATTGCATCATAATAGAAATATTAAGTACTGAACTTTCAGGGAGAGGGATCCCCATAAACCAGACTAGAGTCTGGCTATAGAATTTCCCATTCATGGTTTTTCTAAGATGGGACATGCATGCCCTCCCCAGTCTGCCTTTTCAGTTAAATCTCCATATGAGGGCATATAAATGATAGCTCTCTTTGTCCAGCATATTCGAGATAGTGTAGTCTCTAGAAAAGAGCCTGAGTTAGGGATGACCCCAGATGATGCTGCCGTCTTGGTAGAGTTTTAAAATAATAAGTCAGGAACTACTGCTACTGTAGTACAAGTTCCCTCGCAATGCCTTGGGAGGATTAAGTGTATCCAGGAGCCACACAAAAAAATTAGTCCTGTTCCTTGAAGGCATCGTTCTAAATTGTGACTTGTGAGAGACACCGGCAGATTTTTCTCATATCTTAAAAGTTTTCCTTCTTTACATATAATAGGGGCATTCTTGGGATGAGGATATCCATATTTAGGATATTTACAATGTCGTTTGGGATTTGACATGCCGAGTTAGAAGGGTCAACCTGACAAATGGAGTTTTGAAAAATTAGAGACATAATATACCCTGGTCAATATTTCAGATGATCCTGTGGCAAGGGCTGTTAGTCCAGATGTCTCCAGTTTGCCCACAGATCTGTAAGCCGCTACTATTAGCAAACATCATACAAGGGTCTGGAATCCAATGAGGGGACATATTCAGAAAGGCCCAATATAGTCAAGGTGGTTACTTAGAGCATGCCATTTCCATCGGGACTTCCAACCAGAAAGACAGACTAGATTCTGAAAGCCCTCCACTAGGGCTTCTGATCCTTTGAGATCACACTTGTTGCACTCTCCTCCCCAAATCTTTGAACTATTTGCAGTTACAGGTGTGATGTTACAATATCTGAGATCTCCCGCATATGGCCCTTCCCCGCTGCTTTTAAAGCAGAGGGAGGCATCTGCTATTACTTGGTTGAGTTTTCCCAGCCTGAGGATGTAAAGCTTATCTTTGAGGAGGGTGTTTTTTGGCACTGGGAGAAGAGTGTTCTCCTGAGAGGAGTTAGTTACCTAGTTGAAAGTGCTCCCATACCATGTCCAATTTATGCCTGATAAGTCTTCAAGGGTTAAAGGTAAAGTCAATAAAGGAAATCCTAAGACAGTAAGTTCTGGGTCATTGGAAGTTTCCTTAGTGTCATTGAACTGAGCAAACCACTTAGGACAGACCCAACAATTAGTCTTGTTGTACAAATGGGCCATGGCAGATACTGCAGGAGCTAAAGGGTGTGATGTATTACTAAGTGATCAAAAAGTCCTAGCAGACTGAGGGTTAGTAAAACGCTTATGTTTAGTTCCTTTTAGTAACTGTTATTCCTGCTATGAGGATAATAATTAAGCAAAATGCTATAGTAATTGAGAGTCTCTGTCCAATATTCCACCCTGAAGTGCTACAGTATGTAGTCCTACTGCAAATAGTAGAGTGAGTAAAGCAATTCCCACAAGGGTGGCGTAGTAAATAATCTCCATTAAAAAGTTATAATATTTGGCGACAAATCTCAAAATGAGAGGCAGAGACGACAAAAAGTATTTGGTGAGGTGGGAGTGAGACTAAGATGAGTAGTTTTCATTCAGTTACTTGTGTTTCATCATTTTCAGCTTAAGATCTCCTGTTTTTTTTACATTGATATTTAGGACGTTCCTCTGGGCTGTCAGGGGTTGCTCCCTTAGCACTCCAGGCTCTGACTCTAATGTATCCAGGAGTCAATTTCTGCCAACTTTTATGGCCAAGGGGCTTGAAGAAGAACAGTGTAAGGTCCTTCCCAGTTTGGGCTGAGGGAGGGAGAGAGAGAAGGGAGAGCCTTTACCAGTACCCAATCTCCTGTGTTGATAGAGGTAGTCCAATTTCCTGGGGTTGGGCTTTTGCTAGTTGTGCTGGAAGTGAGCCGGAGAGATTACATGCTTGACTAGCTCAGAGGTTTCCCAATCTAATAGAAAATCATTGGTAATGAAAGGCCATCTGTACAGCATCTCAAAAGTTAAAACCTAATTTTAAAGGAGTATTTCTTATTTATAGCAAGGCCATGGGAAGAAGAGTGACCCAAGGAAGGTGAGTTTCTTGGGATAATTTTCTGAAGTGTCTCTTGATAGTATCATTAGTTTTCTCTATCTTCCTTAGAATTGGGGTCTCCAAGCACAATGGAGAGGATATTCTATGCCTAGTGCTTTTGAGACCCCTTGTGTGACAGCTGCCTTAAACGAGGGCCCATTGTCATTTTGAAGGTACTTAGGTAGACCAAAGCTGGGAGTTATTTCATTAACTAATGTTTTTAGTACCTCAGAGGCTCTTTCTGTACGGCATGGAAATGCTTCTACCCAGTTAGTGAAGGTATCTATCCATACCAGCAGATATTGAATGCCCTTTGTCTTTGACACATGGGTGAAGTCTATTTGCCAATCTTCCCCTGAATAATTTCCTATTCTTTGCTTTTGAGGAGGAAGGACTCACCTGTTCAAGGGATTATTTTTAAGACAGACTTCACAAGTTTTGCTTGTTAAGCAAGTCTTGCTTAACAACTTACTTGACTGTTTTTAGTAAGCCCTCTCCTGAAAACAATCTCTGGGCACATTGGTAAGTTTTATCCTTTCCTAAGTGAAAGGCTTTGTGAAGGATTTTAAGGACTTTCCATTGGCTGGAGGCTGGCAAGTGGAGTTTTGCCTCTGACTATAGCCATCCTGTGGACTGAAATGTATACCCTCAAGAAGTGGTCCATTCTATTTCTATAGGGGAGTACTGTGGTTTAATTTCTCTTACGGAGCCTTCCCAGATTAGAGGGGTGTGAAGTGTGTTGATGTCTTGAGGCTTTCTTGCTGCTGATTTAGCTGCCTGATCAGCTAATCCATATCCTTTGGCTACCTAGCTGTTCCCTTTTGATGTCCTTTACAATGCGTCACTGCTCTTGCTTGTGGAAGGGAACTGAGGATAATAACCTGTTAATTTCCTGGTGATATTTTATAGGAGGTCCATTGGTGGTAAGAAAATGCCTTTCCTTCCAAATGACAGCATGAGCATGGAGAACCAGGAAAGCATACTTGGAGTCAGTGTAATTGTTAGCTATTCAGGGCCAGATGTGGTGACTCACACCTGTAATCTCAGCAATTTGGGAGGCCGAGGTGGGCAGATCACGAGATCAAGAGATAAAGAACACCTGGCCAACATGGTGAAACTCTGTCTCTACTAAAAATACAAAAATTAGCCAGGCATGGTGGCAGGCGCCTGTAGTCTTAGCTATTCAGGAAGCTGAGGCAGGAGAATTGCTTGAACCCAGGAGGCGGAGGTTGCAGTGAGCCCAGATTGCACCACTGCACTCCAGACTGATGACAGAGCGAGACTCCATCTCAAAAAAAAAAAAAAAAAAAAAAGCTATCTTTCCTTTGCTTAATTCGATTGCTTTTGTAAGAGCTATTAGCTCAGCTAATTAAGCACTTGTGCCTGGAGGGAGATGCACTTTCAGTATGTCATTTAGAGTGACTACTGCTTATGCTGCCTTACGGACTCTTGTTCTACAAAAGAGCTCCCGTCTGTGAAGAGGGTCCAGTCTGGGTTCTCTAGGGAAGTTTCCCTGATATCTTCTTGGCTGCATAGTCTATACTGTGACTTGTTCATAGTCATGCTCAGGTTCCCCAGTTTCCTCTGGGAAGAAGGTGACTGGATTTAGACAAGAACAAGTCTTTAATAATTGGGTGTTAGAACCTTCTAACATCAGGGCCTGATATTTAAGGAGTCAGCTATCTGTTAGCCAAAGGTTCCTTCCTAGAGTGCAGTAGTCCTGCCACGTTACGTTGGGGTGTAAACAGTTAAATCATTTCCCAGGGTTAGTTTGGAGGCTTCTGGGACCAGTAGAGCCACTGAGGCAATGGCTAGGAGACATGCTGGCCATCCTTTAGCCACCAAATCAAGTTCCTTACTAGGTAACCCACTGGCTATTGAGCTGGTCCTCGGGCCTGTGTTAAAACTCCCAGGGCCATTCCCTTTCTTTCTGATACAAACAGATTGAAGCCCTTCCCTACAGGATGGCTGAGGGCTGGTGCCTTGAGCAAGGCCTGTTTTAGCTGGGTGAAGGCCTTTTGAGCTTCAGGTTCCCAGGTTAAAGATGAGGGCTCCCAGAGTTTCTTTTATGAAGTTATATAACAGACAGGCTATTTCACCATACCCAGGTATCCATAGTTTACAAAATCCTGTAGCCCCAAAGTCCTCTTAGTTTCTTGAGGGCTTGGGGGGTAGGGGGAAGGAGGAATAGGCTTAATCCTTTCTTCCCCTAATGCTCTGGTCTCCTTGGACAGTACTATACCTAGGTACTTCACTGAGTTTTGCAGAGCTGAGCCTTGGGTTTTGAAACCTTATGTCCTCTATTAGCTAAGAAGTCGAGAAGAGCTTCAGTGCCTTCCTGAGAAGCTTCCTCAGTTGGGGCACAGAGCAGAATGTCGTCAACATAATGTAAGACCCTAACTTGAGGATAAGAGAACTCAGAGAGGTCTTGTGACAGTGCCTGCCCAAACAAATGAGGACTATCTCAAAATCCATGTTAACTGGGCAGTTTGGCCAGAGAGATCTTAAAAGGCAAATAGATATTGAGAGTCAGGATGTAATGGTATGCAGAGAAAAGACATCCTTTAAATCGAGGACTGTAAACCACTTAGTTCCCCTCAGGTATTTGAGTTAACAGGGTGTAGGGATTAGATACCACTGGATGGATTGGAATGAGAGCTTCATTAATGTGGTGAAGGTCCTGAACTAGTCTCCATTCCCCATTGGATTTCTCACTCCTAATATTGGGGTGTTGCAGAGGCTAGTAAAGGATTTGAGGAGGCCCTGTATCTTGAGGTTATTAATAATGGCTTATAGCCTTTTCCTAGCCTCTGAGTTCAGGGGATACTATCTCTGGTTAGGAGAGTAAGTGGGATCCTTAAGATAGATCTGGACTGGCCTAGTGGTTATAGCTCGACCTATTCTTCTTGAGTTGCCCACACTTGTGGTTTAATGTTAGCTTCCATCAGTGGGAGACAGAGTTTGTCCTGGGGCTGTAAGGATGCTGGCCCCAATGCAAGCTGGGACATCTCTACCTAATAAAGGAATGGGACTTCAGCCATGATTAAAAAGACATGTGTAAATAGTAGGTCCCTGCATCTGCAGCTAAGAGGTTGAGAAAAATACCAGGTTAGAGTTTTTCCTGAGATGCCCTTTACAGTCATACCATGGGAAGAGGGGAGGCCTGGATTAAAGAGGAGAAGAGAGAGACTGACTCCAGTATCCAGAAGATCTACCTTCCTTCCTTCCTTCCTACCTTTGATTTCCAGAATCATCCAGGGTTCCTGTGCTGTAATAGCAGTCTGAGTTGCTGGAGCCAGGGGTTTGAGCCCCCAGGACCCATCAGTCCTGCTGGACCATCTGTGAGACTAGTTCTGAACCCAGTGACCTCCGTTTCTGGGGGCAATCTGTCTCCAGTGGTCTCTGCCACAGGCTGGACAGGGTCAAGGTGGCTTTGTCTTGCCTGGATATTCTTTCTTGAAATGCCCTGACTTGCCACATCAATAACAGCTAGTGGTTGCACCCTGGGGATCCTGGACTTTGCAAGCTTACACCGCTACTACTAGAGCCTCTGTTCTTTTCTTGTATTTCCTTTCCTTTTTCTTGGGCCTCCTCCCGATCCCTATTATAAAAGACTGAAGTGGCGTTCTCAGGAGGTTTTCTAGGGTACTATCTGATCCTGTAGCTTGCTTCTGTAGTTTCCTTTTAATATTGGGAGCTGCCGATTCTGCTCATTCTCAAGGACAAGTAATAAACTTGTCCTTGAGAATAACTGTCCCTCGACTGAATCCAGGGATAAACAGGTGTGTTTTATTAGTGCCTCTCTCAGCCTTTCCATAAAGGCTGTGGGATTCCTGGCTGGTCTTTAGTCTATCATGGACAGTTTAGAGTAATTGAGAGGTTTGGCCGTGGTTTTCCATGGGCCCTCTAATATACACCTTAAAAGTGCTCCCTTTTCCATTCATCTCCTGAGTTATTGGGGTTCCAGTCAGGGTTGTCTACCAGAACTACTTTCCTTCCTAGCGGGAATGGAGTTTCTACCTCTTCCTCCCTTTCCCTATCTCCTCTTTTTCTCCTTGGTCTTCTGTAGGAGGCATGTTGCTCATCTCCATATTTTTCTGCTGCCTGGAGAACTGCCTGCTTTTCAGCTGCAGTGAGGGTCTGACTTAGCAGCAATATAACATCCCTCCATGTGAGGTCAAATACCTGAGTTAAATTTTGGAAAATTTCTATATACCTATCTGGATTGTCAGAAAATCGGTCTGAGTCTCCCTTTATCTGCTTAAGGTCCTGTAATGAGAAGGGAATTTGAACCTTTATGGCACCATTCCCATCAACCATTTCCTGCAGAGATAAGAGTGAAGTGGGGAGAGTAGGATATACTGGAGATGGTGGAGCTGGAGAAGTTGATGGTAAAATTGGAGGGGGACCAGAAGGGTTGGGACCTTCAGTAGCTGTCTCAGATTGCTCCACTGGAACCTGCTTTAGCTCTGGGGAACTCTTCCCTGTGGGCTTGCCTGCCATGGCTGCTAAAAGAACTGGGTCGATTGTGAAAACCTTGTAAAGGTTTGGGTTGTCTTACAGGGCAAAGAAAGTCTATACATAGGGGACCTCAGTCCATTTGCCCTCTGTCTGCAGAAAAGAGCTAACTGTTGGATAATATTAAAATCAAGGCTCCCCACAGCAGGCCAGGTTTGTCTGTCCCCCAAGATGTTAAGAAAGCCATGCCCTTGTGCAATAGACTATGAGGCACTTTTTCTTCAAAGTCTCAGGGTTGAAGCAGTCCCTGTGCTTTAAAATCCATTCTGGGGAGTGCATGCTGAAGACGATCTGTTACCCCATCTAGAAAGAAAATTGAGAATAAAAGTGTCCTTTTAGTCTCCTTCCTTTCCGTATGTGACCCAGGATTGAGAAGAAAATAGTGGGGCGTCCCCCAGCTATTTTCCGTCACTGGTTCCTGGGTCCTATCACTCTGTTAAATGTGCCACCTATGACTGTAGGTGTGACCCTCCAAGCCATAGCACCAGAGGAACTAGACTTTTGGGCCTAGTCACACTTCTCCAAGCAGCCCTAGTCCTCTTCTTATTATTTCCCTTTGACCTCCTAGACTTGTGTGACCTGTGCCTCCCTAAAAAAAATGGATCTCAAGAAAAACTATGTAACTGGGCAAGTCCCCTTTAATGGAGGGGGCGTGCTAGATTGAACTCTATATCCTGCTATTATGGCCCGTGCTAAAGCATTTACCCTTAGAAAGATGGTTCTGGTTAACTTCTGGACTTAAATCCCCTTACTAGTTAAGTACTATCTTAATTGGAGACAGAATAGGTGGCTTAAAGGAACATAGGAACCAAATGGCCATTTTCCTGCTGATGGGACAACATAGAGACTAAAATTTGGCCACAGAAGATACGTAACTCCTAACTGTTGAAAGCAGAGTTTTCCTGTTCACAAAAGAGGCTTAGAGCCTGATTTCTAGTGGTGCAAAAGGAAGCTGCAGTGTTACTGTAAAAGAAAAAAAAAAATGTGCCTCATGAAGAGGATTTCTGTTTCCACTAGGTGGCGCTGTTGGTTTAGAAATACTATGTGCTTGCCATCCAACGGGTAGAGAGACCTAAAAATGCCATGCACTCTCCAGACCAAGGGCAGAGAGAGAGAGAGCACTAACTGTGGGTGGCAGGGAGAAGAACCCTCTGTTCCTAGAATATTTCAACAGCATTCCTGTGCTAAACTCCTCGTTACTAAATTTCGTCAGAGAGAGAGAGTAACAGACTGCGCATAGAAAAAGAAGGAAAGTTTTGTGTCCTATCCAGAGGCCTTTGGATAACACCAGGGTGTGCCCTAGCCAGAAATTCTCAGTGCCTCAGAACTTTTCCCCTGCTTCACACAATGGTAAGGTTTCCCCCATGAAAGGAAACTGATTCAAAATATGGCCAACATTCCCAATGACCCGTGGGTATTGGGGGGTTCTCCATGTTCTCACCAGCAAGCCTAACATCCGAGGCTTTAGAACAGCACCCATGATAAGCGCATTTTTAACCGCTGAAGGATACCTGTTGATTGATTTGATTTTAAAATAGAGACCAAGAGCACCAAGGAATGACAGAACAGACTAAGCTTGCTCTTATACTCACCACTCTGATGAATATTGTACCTCGGATTCCAAGCCAATGCACCAGAATGATACGGCTCTGATGACTGGAAGAACAACAGGGTCCTTTGTCTCGCACCAATTTAGATGAACGACTCGTGGAATGGTTTTAAGGAGCAGAGAGTTTAATAGGAAAGAAAGAAGAAAGAAGCTCCCCACTACAGAGACAGAGGGAGGGGGGGGCTCCAAGCAGAGAGAAGAAATCCTGAGTGCAGCAGAAACCATCAGTTGTATTAGGAGGCTGGAGGAGGTGGTGTTTGATTTGCATAGGGCCCAGGGGATTGGTTTGACCAGGTATGTCATTCATGTAGCCCACAAAAAACTAGTCCTCCCACCCTGGCCTTTTAATATTCAAATGCAGGCCACCATGATGTTCTGCACGTGTGGAGATATCTGGGGCAGCCATGATGCTTGGCACATGTGGTGACAAGGAAAGAGAGTGGGAATCACCATATTGGACAGACTCAGTTTCTACTGGCTGGTATTTGCATATCAAAGCTTGCCAGCCTGGCCCTTCAAGCCACTTTTCTGCTAGAAAAGAAATGTTTTTGGAGCTGCTTTGGTAAAAGAAAAAAAACCTTACCAAGGGCTCCTTACCCTATCTGCCTAAAATGATTTCGTAATAACTCCTATAATAGTTTTGTTGTTTCAAGAATTTTCAGCTCTTTAAAATTAGAAGGAAACTAACATTGACTGTGTCAGATAGTGTGCTGATTGCATTATGTCCATTTTATCTCATTTTAATCCTCACAGCATTTTCACTGTATCGATAAGTAAATTGACACCCAAAGTTATAGAAGTAATAAAGCAAGTCATGTGGATTGACTTTAAGTCAGCTAACTCCAAGACTTAAGTTGAATCAGAACTTTTAGAAATTTCTAGGTTCTCATGTTTTTAGTTTTATATTTTGAAGTTTACTCCATCAGTCATCGTCTGTAATACTTAAAGTAAGTAGAAGATTAGCAGTAAATCTGGGGAAACACTACAATTTCAGTGTCCAGTTAAGTAGCTGAGAATTCTGTCTATTAAATAATTATCCCTCTTTGAACTCAAAGATGTTTTTCCCCCTTTGCCCAGTGACAGGATCAATAAAGGCTTGCTTTTCTGTGATCTTCTCCACAGTGAATCTTGTTTTGCTCACTCTTACCTTGAAGGTACACCTCATTGGGATCTCCAGTTTATGTGGGGATTTTTCATTAGATTCCCTCGAATTGATCAGGCCCTGGGTTTTATCTCGTGTTTCTAGTGTATTACATGGCTATCAGAATTGAAGCTCAACGTCACCAGAGTTTTGAAATACTTCAGGAATCTTCTGGCCTTGGAGCTCATTTCTCTCCCAAGTCTCATTCTCATTTTTTTATGGCCCCTGTGAAGCCTTACTTTCTTGCCAGCTCAACAACTTATTTTGAAAAAATTTTTTTTTTGAAATGGAGTCTCACTCTTTCGCCAGGCTGGAGTGCAGTGGTGCGATCTCGGCTCACTGCAACCTCCACCTCCCAGGTTCAAGCAATTCTCCTGCCTCAGCCTGCTGAGTGTAGCTGGGACTACAGGCGCACGCTATCATGCCCAGCTAATTTTTGTATTTTTAGTATAGACGGGGTTTCACCATGTTGGCCAGGATGGTCTCGATCTCTTGACCTTGTGATCCGCCCGCCTCGGCCTCCCAAAGTGCTGGGTTTATAAGCATGAGCCAACTCGCCCGGCTGAAATATTTTAAAAATAATTTATTCAGCATTTGTACTTATTTTAAAGGTAAGAATTGTATGTCATCCTGCCCAAAATGGAATTCATCGTATTTCTTCTTCATTGTTTTTGTTTTCATTAATTTAAACTACAAAAAAGCAGGAGAAAAGTGTGTAGATTTTTTTTCTAAAGACGTAATCATTGAACTTATAAAAATAAGGCTTGATATTTATCTATCTGTATACACACACATACACTCATAAACACATATCTTCATAAATTGGTTCAGCAAATATTAATTAAGATCATTTCTGAATGTTTTTTGTAATTTGCTTTATTTTTTATAAAGAGTATATATTGCTTTTGCAATAAGAGAAACTAAAATCATTATGGGAAAAGACAGGACTTTTATGGAATAAAAATACAACTGAACCAATACACAGAGTATGTGTTGAACATATAACTGTCATAATATCTCATGTATACATCATCAAGCCTTAAATAAGGTGTTTTATGTAACTAAATGTTCTAGACAGACTGTTCCTTCAGCATGAGATTCTATTTTCCTTCAGCCATTTCAGTTGATGCTTTGTATGTAATGTATACTGGGCATTTCCCCCACCTTGTTTTTGCAGCTTGTTCCTTAGTGTTAGACTATATGACCCTATACTGAATAATCCCAGGTTGCCAAATAATATAGTAGATCCACTTTCTAAACATTAAAAATAGTTTTTTCCCCTCACTGTACTCTTTCTATAGTATATTTTCTTAAACTTTCTTAAATTAGCTTTTTACTAGAAACACTAGCTGGAATAGTTACTTGATAAAATGATGTCTGTTTTAAAAATCATTACCTTCTTTTTAAGGACAAGGAGCATCCAAGATACCTGATCCCAGAACTTTGCAAACAATTTTACCATTTGGGCTGGGTCACTGGAACTGGAGGAGGAATTAGCTTGAAGCATGGGTAAGTTTCTGGCAGCCCTTATTACTGGGAAGTCTCCATTTGAGTAGACCACAGCGAGTCTCTTGTGTTACACCCAAAGAACAACTGATGATCAGTTTTATGTAATACTGAAGGTATTTCGTTTCCAAATGGACAAGTGGACATTTGTATAACTGAATGGAAGCAATACACAAAAGCTGCAGATATACCAAATACCTCAAGATTGAAGAACCAAAATTTCAAATCACAATAATTTAGTCCTCAGTTTTTGGAGTACCAGAGTTAAATAACATGCTACCAAGTATACTCACATGCCTGAAATTCTAGAGGATCCTCTCTAGGTAGATAGGATTTGTTTCAAAGGTTCAAGTACTTTTTTTTTTTTGAAACAGAGTCTTGCTTTGTCGCCCAGGCTGGAGTGTAGTGGTGCCATCATGGCTCACTGTAGCCTTGACTTCCCAGGCTTATACAATCCTCCCACCTCAGGCTCCTGCGTAGCTGGGACTACAGGTGTGCACCACCACACCTGGCTAATTTTTTCTGTTTTTTTTGTGTTGTTGTTGTTGAGACTGGGTCTCACTATGTTGCATGGGCTGGTCTTGAACTCCTGGGCTCAAGCAATCCACCTGGCTGGGCCTCCCAGATACATATTTTAAAGTCACTTAAATACGATGACTGATCATTAAAAATCCTGGTAATTATTTTTTATTGAATCAAAAGAAAGGCAGTATGCTTTCTAAGCACCTGTATCATTAATGAATATAGTACCTGCTAATGCATATTCCTCAGTGGACAAACAAAATGTACTGGACTTAATTTGAAGCAGAAAGGATACATAGTATTCAATTGCTCATTGTATTTATTTAGTGTCATTTATTCAAGAAGATGAAGAAATAAAGTATTAGTAAGAAGTAACTTGCTCTCAATGAAATTAAGATTATAGAACCTCATTCAAGGATTTCTGGTATAGGATTCATCTATTTTTCCTCCTAAAATGTGTTAGGAATATTATTGTCTGGAGGCTGTGTGTTCAATTGAGTGATACTGATTTATTTCTTTATTCTAATTCACTTTCTTTAACAGAATTGGATTAGTAAAATATTTATGTGCTGATAAATATAGTTACGGCCCCAAGGAGGCTACACTGCAAATTAAGGAATGGAATGTAAAATATAATCAGAACATTTTGAACAAAGGGAATTCTATGGCATACCACAAGATGATGCCATTATAATTTTATCTGCTTTAAATTACTGAGTTTACACTTGAAATTTTCATTGAACATTGGGGGAATGACAAGAGGTGCCTCTGTTAACAACTAGCACAGTTAGGGATATAAGTCATTTTGAACAAAAGGGATTCTATGACATACCACAAGATGATACCATTATAATTTTATCTGCTTTAAATTAATGAGTTAATTTAAAACTCATGAAATATTCATTGAACATTGGGAAATGACAAGAAGTGCCTCTGTTAACAACCATCAACAGTTAGGGATGTAAGTATGCTCTCAGTCTAGTAAGATTGTGTTCCACATGGTAGATCAATAAATCCATCTGTGCCTCCTCTCTTACCATCATCCTAGTTGCTAATGTGTAAATACGGCATTGCGCAAGCTTTCACATTATTTTGCCAAAACTTTCAAGCTGGCCTGTTCACAGCAAACCCTATGATAACAACATTTGTTCTTGGTTTCATTTATCCATTTAGAAGTTGAGTCCCAGCAATTTGGTTTTCCAACTCTATTATTTATAGTAAATCATATTCTAAATGCTGCCTTTAGTTAACTGCTTTTTATTTGCATATTCAGAAATAGTTTGTGTATGTACAAAATAAAGCTTTCTACCAAATGAGCTAAAATAACCATTTCCAACTGGCTCTTTAAAAACCCAACAAAGTTAAAAATAGGTGAATGCAGGACTCAAGATGATTTTTTTTTTCTTTTTATCAAAAAGACATAAAGGACTGTTCTTTCTAATAGAATTTTACTAATCCATGTGCTACCATTGTATGTGGCCATATAAACCACTCATTGGCACATCTTTTAAAATTAAATGGCTCTTATAGCACTACAATCAGTTTATAGGAAAGTTTCATCATATATGTGAAATGCTTTATCCTTAGTTCTTAATGGGTGTGGAGGTCATGGATGGAAAGAGCCACAGTCATATGGCACTGTATTTGGAATCTTATTAAATTTGTGCTTTACATTCTAAAATGAAAATTTTGTAGTAAAAATGTTGATTTTTTTCCCTGATATTTAAATGACATAATAAATCACTAGCGTTATCAGCAAGATTATTCTCATGTTGTTAGTGAAAGTGTGGCTCTTTGATGCTTAGGGCAAATAAATTTGGAATAAAGTGCAAACCTAATAAATTATGTTTCCAGAATAATACAGACAACAAGCTCTTTGGGAACATAAAATTATTTACTGATTCCAAGATTTGGCTGAAGTATTCCAGCTTATGCTACAAGTGTGTGGTACCAAAAATTAAGTCAGAAGAAGGAAAAAAAGGACCAAGAAAATAATAGTAATCAACGCAATTCCAGGATACTCAATAGCCACTGTGTTTAGGTTGGGTCCCTACTATTCAAATCTATAATTTCTGCTGGGTGCAGTGGCTCATGCTGATAATCCCAGCATACTGGGAGGCTGAAGCAGATGGATCACCTGAGGGTGGCAGTTCGAGACCAACCTGAGCAACATGGAGAAACTCTGTCTCTACTGAAAATACAAAATTGGCTGGGCATAGTGGTGCATGCCTTTAATCCCAGCCACTTGGGAGGCTGAGGCAGGAGAATTGCTTGAACTTGGGAGGCAGAGGTTGCAGTGAGCTGAGATCACGCCATTGTACTCTAGTCTGGGCAACAAGAGTGATCTCTGTCAAACAAAAACCAAATGTATGATTTCCTATTTCACAGAGTAATATTGACAGGTGTCAGAGAGACTGATCCTGTTGCATACGATTAGGACTACACTTAATCCATATTGTAGACAAAATAATTGAGGCACTGTAAGATTTAAATTATTTTTTAAATGACCAGAAGGTAAATAAAAATAGAAGCGACTGAATATAGATGTATTTTGACCTCTTGGGGTTTGACCCTTGCTTACCACAGTGAAAAAGCAGGAGTACAGAGAAGTTTATTCCAAAATTTAATAACTTGAAATTCAAAATGCTTTGTGTTTGTGGCTTAAAGCACCAAGTAGATATTTCACTTTAATATTTGGTGTGTTTCTATCCTGAAAAGCTCTGTCATCTTTATATTTTTATCCAGATATCTCTTTCTTTGTAGGTGTAAATATATTTTTCTAAAACATATTTGGCTAATCTTTTAATCACCCCAAAGTTCGTCAAAGTCTAAATTAATTTCCATTTTACAAAGACAGTAATTAAAACAGACTCAGCATAACAAGTCACTTGAATAAACAGAATACTCTTGGTTTTCCTGCTTTATAGATGGGTTTTTCTTACCAGCACACCATTTTGTATTTTATTTGAATCTATTCCCAGGACTGCATAAATTTCTCCCCCACATAAGAAGACCCACAAGTCCACTTATATATGGAGGTGAGTGGACCATGTTACACAAGGACACAAGATTTGGAACACTGGTATTCATAAAAAGCTCTAGTTAGTAGTATGATCCCAACCCATTCTCACTGGTTCCAGAGGAATGTCCCTTTATGTCATCCTTATGTAGCAGAACACAGAAGCAATAGCCACTTCATGAAAGCAAATGCTTGCATGCAACTTACAGTGCATTGGATTTCCACTCACATTATCAGACGTTTGTTTTCTAGACTTTATCAATGGAATCTTAAAGAAACTTTGATTTCACCTTACATTTTTATCAGTTCCAAGCCTACAGCTTTATTAGTAACTTGAACTTGAGCAGCTTGATATACAGGCCATCATCCTCCTTTGCACTATGAAACGTTTGATATTTGTTCAATGTCCCTGTGTCTGTGACTTACTAGCAGAAACGAGCATGCAGGTACTGGCATTTTCTTGGTTTGCGTATATGTGGCAGCTCGTTAATACTCTGGCAGCAATTGAAACTGGTGAGTTATCAAAGATATCCAAGGAGAAGAGAAAAAAGCCTGATACGTGAGCCAAGGGACGTTTAGTTATTGTTGAGGATGAAAAGAATTTAGAGAAGATTTGAAATTAATTTCCAAATCAAATTTGAGCGCACCTCGTGGTAAATGGTAGGTATAGCATCTCCCTTAGTATGACATCCTGTAACAAGAGAAATCTTCACATGTAGCTATTCTTATATTTTGAACTTTTTGTAGTTGTTTTAGCTTTATTACTAAATATTTTCCAAGATATATATGCTTTTCAAATAGGAAGCATATTATTCTATCCAAAGTGTAGTGCAGTTAATGCCGTAATTTAAGAACCTGTCCAGCAGAGGTCTCTGAACTTCATGGTTTAGTAAAGCATTTCAAACAATAAATCAAACGTGATTCTTTGCATGATAGAAATACACTTCTATTGAGCATGTTTTCCAGGTTGGATTTTAGAATAACTATTTCACATAGGTTAAACTCTGCTTATTCATGTTTAAAGATACTAAAGACTTAAGTTTTCAGATTTTTTATTACCCTAACTGGATAAAAGCCTGGTTACCACCAACTTTGCACTGTAAAAAGAATAAATACATATGAAAACGTGGAAGACAAAAGCAACAACTAATATTTTACTATGCCACCAGCACTACAAAGGCATTGATGTAGTTTGGCTCTCTTTCTGTACAGCCAAAATCCATAACTAAATGAAGCAACTAGCTGTATCGCTTGATTTATAAAGAACATGCGTGATTGGACTGCAAAGATATACTTTTCTTTGTTCAAAAGCAGGAAATAAGTTAAATAAATACCAATTTGTATGTTTTTTTGTTGCCAGCAATGAAATCTACATTGCTCCTTCAGGAGTGCAAAAGGAACGTATTCAGGTACGGTAAATGGATTCTTTAACCCCAGTGTGTTTTCTTCTTAATTATTGTTTTGTGAAATGGCATTAATTTTAAGAGAAAATGTTCATTGTATCATAACAATTTGAATAATCAGCAAACATTTGTTCAGTAATTATTACATTTTTATTAAGGTGGTGATATCCTCCATACAACCAGTGTATGTTTTGAAATCTCATTCAACGTATAGGGAGCAAAAGTGAATAGTGCAATCTTAAATCACAGTAAAGAGCAATTATAACTTTGCAGCCTATGATCTTTATCAGGCTGGTGGCATAATCAGATTGATGGTCTTAGATGAACCAAATTCATATTTCATAATACCAAAGTTATTCTAATTTCAAGTTATGAAACTTTGTTTCAGATTTTGAGAGGTCTCATTCTATGTTAATGCCGGAATAATACCCCAAATCTAGTTAAAACAAACACATAATTATTTAACTTCTAAGAGAAGAAAAAAGAAAAGCTACTTTATTAATAAAACATTTATATTGTTTTTTAATAAACTCCGACAACTGAAAGCTACAAATCAGAAATACACATGCATTACTAAGAAAAACCTGTGGATCAGATACCCATCAACAGTAAACTGGGTAAAGAAAATGTGGTACATATATACCATGGAATAGTATGCAGCCATAACAGACAATAAGATCACATCCTTTGCAACAATATGAGTGGAGCTGGAAACCATTATTCTAAGTGAATTAATGTAGGAACAGAAAAATCAAATACCACATATTCTCACTTATGGGAGCTAAACACTGAGTAAACATGGTCACAAAGAAAGGAGCAATAGACACTGGGGCCTACTTGAGGGTGGAGGGTGGGAGGAGGGTGAGGATGGAAAAACTGCTATCAGTTACTATGCCGATTATATGGGTGACAAAATAATCTGTATACCAGACTCTAGTAACATGCAGTTTACCTATATAACAAACCTGCACACATACCCCTGAACCTAAAATAAAAGTTTTTTAAAAAAGAAAAACCTGTAGATCTACATAATTTCTTAAACTTTAAGAAGAATATACCTTACTGAGATTAACCTTTCTGAGTACCAGCGAAATTTCTCAATGATCAGAAAATTTTACTCTAAAATTTTGCTTTTATTTTACAAAATGTGGGCAAAAAAATTTTAACACCCATCTTTGGAATTTCTTTATGTAGGCTCTCTGAAATATAGTTGTGAAATTATAGGGCAAAGTTGAAAAGCTAAATTGATGAAATGACAGCAGTAGCATCATTACATACATAGTAATTTTCCATATCATTTTTTGTCTTCAGATTTTTTAAACTTTTGTGATTTTTATTAAACTTTTGAGAATATTTTCACAAGTAGAAATCACTTTTTTATTTCTCAAAATTGCTAAATTATTTTGAGAAACTATAATTATGTACTTAAAATGTAAGTTAAATATATACATATATTAGCACTCTATGCATATGTATACTAAATATATACACAAGTGTGTATGCTATAAATACTTTCTTGTATTCTTTTGTATATGTACACCAGAAAAGGAGCATTTCTAATTGATACTGCATAGGCCTTCTTTTTCCTTCTATAAATAGCCTGAAGACATGTTTGTTTGTGATATAAATGAAAAGGACATAAGGGGACCTTCACCATCTAAGAAGCTAAAAAAAAGCCAGTGTACTCCTCTTTTCATGAATGCTTACACAATGAGAGGTATGTAGAAAATGTATTGAACATAAAGAATATTTGCAGAGTAGACTCCTCTAAATAATGGTCATTATGATTCAGTTAACATTTCTTAGATACCTACCATATGCAAGACCTTGAAGTGCATAAACGTACTGGGTTCTCACATCAACCTATGAGGAAGGTCCATTGTTCCACTTACCCTCCTGCCCACCACCAACTTACTATTCCATGCCAGGAAAAATAAGCCCATAACCATATGTAAATATATGTATAACTATATGGACTTTTTTCTTTAAAAGCTGTAATTCAGTCTTCATTGAACACGAGGCTTTCTTCTTCCCCCTTCAGGAGCAGGTGCAGTGATTCATACCCACTCTAAAGCTGCTGTGATGGCCACCCTTCTCTTTCCAGGACGTGAATTTAAAATTACACATCAAGAGATGATAAAAGGAATAAAGAAATGTACTTCCGGAGGGTATTATAGGTATTTTTTTCTTTTTCTTAAATAATTTGAAATGAATTCTTCCTTCTGTTTGATAAATAGAATACGGATCATTTTATTCATATGATGAGATGTCGTGGGATCTGTGTTAAATAATGTTCCATTTAGTATTATGCTTCCAGATCTATTCTCGTGACACAAATGTAATGTCATCCCTCCTCTCCCACCCCTACCCCAGCCGTGGTAAATTATTAGCAATATGAATAGTGAAATGTTTGTTTAAGTAAACTGAAAAAAATCTTGGCTTAGATTTCTGTCATGATCGAAAGACTATGTTCCTATATTGAGGCACCCAGAGATCTCTTCACCTTCACTTTGTCTTCAAAAATGTGAGCCGTGACTAAAGTTTATACTTCATGATGATTTAACTTAGTATTTCTGAAATATTTTCATATTTATAAAAGTTTTTTTTAATGAAAGTAGGTCTCTATATTTTTAGAATTTTTCAATGTGGAAGGTCATATGGATAGTAAGTATAGAGATTACCCTTCTAGATGAGTTTAAATAAATTCACCAGCCCACAAAAATGTAGTAATTCTTCATAATTCTAGAATATAATGGCATGAAGAAACATGTTCTCAGTGTTCAGGGACAAGCTAAGCATTTCTTTTGAGTTTATTAGCATTCTCGTTCCTGAACCTTCACCCTTAATTTCCTAAAGGGCTTGATTCTACCTTGCTTTGTTCAGAGGACACCGGTGCCAGTTTTACTAGTGTTCTTACTGCAATATCCTATTCTTACTGCATGTCATAGAATGTACGTGTTTAAACTAGTGCACTGAGAAATTTATTTGATTTCAGTTAATATTTATTGTGTACTTAAAGCATTCCTCAGCACTGTGAAACACCTATTTACAAAAGTTAAATATTTAAATTAAGAGAAGTGTACATACTGAAGAAAGTAGAGCCCCAGATTGCTTCTTCCCTATCTGGGGCTGAAGGAGAGGCCTTATGGTTGTTATCAGTTTCATATGAATTTTATTGTTTTGGTGAAGAAATAAAAATAGGTCAGAAGAATCCGTTTTTCTGAAGAGGGAAAAGGTGAGGTAGAGGAACAGAACCTAAGAGAGCCTTTGCAATTTTGTGGAGAGGCCAAGCATGTTGGCCCTTTGCAGTATTGTTGGGACCTAGCTGGGAAATGAGTAATAGAGTCATTATCACAGCTCAGGAGGCAGTGTTATTTTATCTGAATTTGAAGAGAATCGTGAGTCTCATTAAAAGAAGGGTGATGAAAGCTGGATGAGGTAAGAAAGGATGGAGTTTAAAATTCTCTGCTGTATTTTTTTTAATCTTTTATAAAAAGAACAACTTCAAAATACAGTCACATGTCACTTCATGGTAGGGATATATTCTGTGAAATTGTCACTAGGTGATTTCATCACTGTGTGAACATCAGAGTGTGCATACACAAACCTAGACACCGTAGCCTACTGCATACTTAGGCTATATTTTAGCCTATTGCTTCTAGGCTACTAGCCTGCATAGCAGGTCCTGTACAAAGTACTGTAGGCAGTTGCAACACAGTGGTAGGTATTTGTATATCTAAACATAGAAGATGTAAATGATAAAAAGGGGCACACCTGTGTAAGGCCCTTACCATGAATGGAGCTTGCAGGACTGGAAATTGTTCCAGGTGAATCAGTGAGTCAGTAGTGAGTAAATGTGAAGGCCTAGGACATTACACCACTATAGACTTTATAAACATTGTACGTTTAGGCTACACTAAATTTATTGGAACCATTTCTTAGTAATAAATTAACCTTAGCTTAGAAGCAATAGGCTAAAATATAGCCTAAGTGTGTAGTGGGCTACAGTGTCTAGGTTTGTGTATGCACACTCTGATGTTCACATAGTGATGAAATCACCTAGTGACAGTTTCACAGAATATATCCCTATCATGAAGTGACATGTGACTGTATTTTAAAGTTGTTCTTTTTTATAAAAGATAAAAAGATAACTTTTTAGTTTATCAAGCTTTTACTTTTTTTTTTTTAACTTTTGGACTCATGTAATAGTACCTTAAAACATATTGTATATATATTATATATATACACACACTGCTATATATGTATAATATACATAACTATATATAAAATATATATACCTATATATATATTATATACCTATATATAATATATACATACCTATATATACATATTTATCTACTGTAGGGTTCTGCAGAATGAAATACAGTGATTTTGTATTATTGGGAAATTCTTAATATATAATTCAATTTTTAATCTTTTCTGTGCTTTTGATTCTGAAATATATCATTTGCCATCTCCTGTTATAAATATTATGCTTGTCCCTGCTTCAAGGGAACATTTTTGATTTCTTTGTTAGATTTTGGTATATTATACAGATTTCCGCCACTTAGACTTAGGATTAGACCAAGCCTGCCGCATTCCCAAGGTACCTTTTGATAGAGATGTTTATACAAGATACACTGAATAACCTGCAACATCCTGTTCATAATTTGGAGTGGCTTTCCAGATGTAAAGAGCGTGTCTAACTGGTTACTTGAAAAAATTACATATTGTATACATATTAATGCTTTATTTGTTTTAATGGAAGAAATAGCTTGTTTTGTCTTACAGGTATGATGATATGCTAGTGGTACCCATTATTGAGAATACACCTGAGGAGAAAGACCTCAAAGATCGAATGGCTCATGCAATGAATGAATACCCAGACTCCTGTGCAGTACTGGTCAGACGTCATGGAGTATACGTGTGGGGGGAAACATGGGAGAAAGCCAAAACCATGTGAGTGTAAATCAAAGAACATGGGAAACAAGTTACCACCCGCTAAATGTGAAAGAGAACAAAGTATGTCAGTTGGTTTACATTTAAATTGTTTATCATTATTTCTAGATACTTGATTTTTATTTTGTATTCATTCATGAAGAAGTATTTATTGGATGAGCTATTCTTTGGCAAGGCTCAGGAATGTTGATAGAAAGACTAAGGAGACACAGATCCCAAGTTATAAAAGTTTTATTTCAAAAAGTGACATCTAGTAAAAAAAAATGTAAATTTATGTAGGCAGTATGTATTTTAAACTCTCTTTTATTTCCTGAGAAGTATGTAATATGGTTGCATGACTTAATATGATTCCTTTCCGTGTTTTAAAAATGTTGAGGGCAAAATAAGATTTTGGCCTAGAATTGAGAGAAAATATGTACTAGGAACAAAGCAAAGTTAACTGCAAGAGAGGAGAAATGTGATTCTTTAGGATTGGAGAACTCTGTTTCAATAAATACTGGTTCTTTTCGCTTTTTCTTTTACAGGTGTGAGTGCTATGACTATTTATTTGATATTGCCGTATCAATGAAGAAAGTAGGACTTGATCCTACACAGCTCCCAGTTGGAGAAAATGGAATTGTCTAAACCAAAAGGAAGTCTATTTATATACAGAGATAAAGCTAAACTTAATTATTATTTAAATGAAAACTATTTTTTTAAATGTATTGAAATTTTTCATGATGCTACTAATTTGCCACTAAATACTGTAAGTGGTCACCCTAAATCTCTGACATTGGATGTTATTTGCTATATTCTTATAATTTTAAATGATGAGACAGTGAAATGAAAATTTTATACTCTGTTTTTATTTTTAAATCCTTAACAGCAAAATATTTGCCTTTAATTTCTTTTTTATATATACTCTCAGAGAATTCCTCTTAATTTTTAAAGCTGTGGGTGATAATAAAATTCATTGGAAAATTTCTTCCTTGTGGAATGAACATTTTCTTGTTTTAATGTTGGTATCATAAAATGTATATGAAACAGTAAGTCCAAATGTATCCCTCAATGTCGATGTCAAAACAATTTTATAGGTTTCCCCTATTAGCTTTAGTGTTTCCCTGTAGTCTACAATAGGGAACTCATTTTATATTGGGATCAGTTGTGAAGTTTAGGTCAGGTGATATTAACTCAGATTCCCTTAACGAAACAAATCTTGATCAAACCAGTGATGTAATCAGAAAGTACTTTCTTTAAAATTGTTATAAATTTTAGGTTTGGGGGTACACGTGAAGGTTTGTTACATAGATAAACACATGTCACTGGGTTTGCTGTACATGTTATTACATCACCCAGGTATTAAGTTCAGTATCCAATAGTTATCTTTTATGTTCTTCTCCCCTCCTCCCACCCTCCACCTTCAAGTAGAACCCAGTGTATGTTGTTTCCTTCTTTGTAGTTATAAGTTCTTACCATTGAGCTCCCACTTATCAGTGAGAACATGCAGTATTTGGTTTTCTGTTACTGTGGGTGTTTGCTATGAATAATAGACTCCAGCTCCATCCATGTTCCTGCAGAAGACATGATCTTGTTCTTTTTTATGGCTGCATAATATTCCATGGTGTATATCTGCCGTATTTTCTTTATCAAGTCTGTCATTAATGAGCATTTAGGTTGATTCCATGTTTTTGCTATTGTGAATAGTGCTGCAGTGCACATTCGCCTGCATTTGTCTTAATGGTAGAATGCTTTCTATTCCTTTGGGCATATACCCTGTAATAGGAATGCTGGGTCAAATGGTCGTTCTGCTTTAAGCTCTTTGAGGAATTGCCATACTGCTTTCCACAATGTTTGAACTAATTTATACTCCTACCAACACTGTGTAAGGGTTCCCTTTTCTCTGCAGCCTTGCCTATATCTGGTGTGTGTGTGTGTGTGTGTGTGTGTGTGTGTGTGTGTGTTTATTCTGTTGCCTAAGCTGGAGTGCAGTAGCGCAATCTCAGTTCACTGCAACCTCTGCTTCCTGGGTTCAAGCGATTCTCCTGCCTCAGCCTCCCCAGTAGCTGAGTTCACAGGCATGCTGCCGCACCCAGCTCATTTCTGTATTTAGTAGAGACAGGATTTTTGCCGTGTTGGCCAGGCTGGTCTCAAACTCCTGGCCTCAAGTGATCTGCCCGCCTTGGCCTCCCAAAGTGCTGTGATTACAGGCATGAGCCACCTTACCCAGCCTATTTTCTGGATTCTTGGTGGAGGTTCTTCCACTGGGGAAAAATAGTTATAGTTGTCTCTGGTTAACTTCATTTTTCTTGTTTTAAAATGCACCTAATGAATAACATAAAGTACGTGGAGGAACAAACCACAATGCTTAATCCAAGGTAGATGTTCAATAAATGTTAGTGTTTTTTAAAATCCCTTTTAATCTTCATAATAGTCTTTTGAGATAAATATTATCCCTGTTTTCTTAGATGAGAAAATTGAGGCTCAGATAGGAATAATAAATACATAGAATTTAAGAGAAAATATGTAAACTTCTTAACACAATACCTGTCATATAGTATGTATGCATTCAAAATGTAAACTTCCTTTCCTAAAAACCCCTCACCTAGCTATCTTGAAAATAATTGTCATGCAAGTAAACCATTTAAACTATGCAGCAGTAGCAGCACATCATCAATGTATATTTCTTCCCTGGAGTGCAGAAAAGATTGTAAAACCTACTTTAGAGGTGGGGGACATATATCTCCCAGAAGGGAGGAAGGCTATATCTTCTAGTTAATATCCTTTTTTTTTTTTTTTTTTTTTAAAGAATATGATCCCTCCTATGTGACTGCTAGGAGCTGAGGTCCAAAGCTGAATGCAAATCCAGGCTAGGAGCTAATCCTCAGTGCCTGGCACATAGGTGTTCAGTGAATGAGGGAGGGGGAAGCAGGCATTCTTCACATGGCCTTGTGACTGTTGTTCTCTCAGTTATTCCAACTTCTTTAAATAAGAGGAAAATTTAGTTATGGATGCAGGATTAAACTAGTAAGAGATCTAGATCAAACACATTTTTATTTCATTAAGTGCAGGACAGGCCATTCACTCTCAGATTGAATAAGGGATTAACATTTTAGTCCAGAGACTGTCATTTGTTTCTCAGATGATTCTAGAGCCTTTTGGTCCCACCCAACTTTCTTGTGAGAGATACTTCAAAATAACATAGTTCCCCAGAGAATGTCCCAAAATCAGAAAGGTAAAGTCATAATCTTAAGGAGTGTTTCATTTTATATCTCAATTTGTTCAAATACTTCTCTTTGAGAAAATTTTGCCTTGTCTCATCAGCAGTTCTAGTCAAGATGGTCAGATGTGGGACTAATAATGTTGGCATCAGTATTCAAGAGGCAATTTGAATTTTCCCCACCAAGTTTCTTTAAAGCAGGACTACAAAGCCCAGTGCAGTGGCTCACACCTGTAATTGCAGCACTTCGGGAGGCTGAGGTGGGCAGATCACCTGAGGTAAGGAGTTTCAAGACCAGCCTGGCCAACATGGTGAAACCCCATCTTTACTAAAAATTTTAAAAAACTAGCCAGGCATGGTGGCAGGCACCTGTAGTCCCTGCTGCTCGGGAGGCTGAGGCACTAGAATTGCTTGACCAGGGGGGTGGAGGGTGCAGTGAGCCAAGATTGCGCCACTGCACTCCAGCGTGGGTGATGGAGGGGAGTGATTTTTGGTTTCCATTTCACTGATCTGTAATCTATAAGCACTGAATCATCAAGTTTTGTATGATAATCACTGAAATAGGTATTCTTTTGTGGTCTTAAGTTATAAACACAAGTATGCTCAAAGTATATTTGGCTTCTGATATAGGTATTAGGGACTTAGGGTTCTAGCAGAATTTTTAATCTGTTATTTTACTTATACTTTTAATAAGTAACTTTTACTTTTTCTACTTCATTATTGCAATAAGGACCACATCTTTGGAAATGAAACCCAGAATTTTTTTTTTTATATATACAGTAGAGCTTTGAAAGTTAAGTAAAAATTTCCAGTAGTCAAAATTATCATTAAAAATCCTTTAAAATAACCCATCAAATATAGTAGTGTATATGTGATTTGTGAATTTAGATTGTTTCATTCATTCAATAGTGTTTATCCGTGTCCTCCAATAATCATACCTTGTTTCTTTTCTTGAGGTTGTTGATCAAGTCATCACCAGCCATTTATTACTTGAACAATGTGTTTTAAATCATCCACAAATTTTTCCATTGGTTTCACAATTGTTCATTGTCACGTTCAGTGACAATTAAATAGATGTAATTACATCTATTGCTTTTAATATAAGTAAAGAAAAGGGACTATTTTCCTGGTATACAATCCCTTTAGGTTAACTTTAAAATAATTCAATACACAGTGATTGGAACTCACTAGATAGGCTCTGTTCTCTATACTCATGCATGATTAAACTTTTCTGTTAATAAACATGTCTTTCCCATGTTCTAAACGTAAAAGTATTATATGTGTATAATCTTATGCTCATTTGGGCTTGCATTCTTTTATAAAAATTGGGTGAAAAGCAAAATACCCTAGACCCCAAAAAAAAAAAAATTTGTGTAAGGATTAAACTCATGAAACAGTAAGTTGTATTGTGTTGGTGTCAAATGCTCCAGTCAAAGCCCTGAGGACCATCTGTAAGCTAATCTGTTTGATGTGAATGACCTAAAGGGCACCCCAAGAAGGGTACAACAGGCAAGAGAATGGAGTAGACATCCTCAGGTCACTGAATTTTTCTGCCCATGTTGGGGTAGGAAATCTTTATCCCTCAAGTAATATTGCTGTGAACCTTTGTTAGCAAGTCGATACCAATAAATGTTGAATGAATGACTCTTGGTCCTCCAGCAATATTAAAGCAAATGGGATTGAGGAGTAAAAAGGAATGAATGTCATGTTAACTTATATGTTATGGGACATAATTGGTTATTGTTAATGGAGTAGGACTGAGAAAGTCTTAAATTCCTGTTTGGGACAGAATGGGAGGGGTGGTTAATAAATAAATCAGTAATGTATTACATCTCACAGGAAGGAATTGGAAAGAGTAGGATTATAAAATTTTGTTGAGCCAATAAAGCTTATCTGATACCTCTTTACTAAATGTCTTTTAATTTTTACAGGTCTTCCCAGTAGCAAAGTATGAACCACTTTATACATTAACTGTGTTTAATAATTTTATAAATTATAGTTTAGCAAGCACTTTCACCCTTCTAGTCATCTTCTCAACAATCCTGATGTGTTATCACCATCCACCAAAAAACATAAGCTTCTGGCGAGACAGGGCCATGTCCTATCTATTCCCATAGCCCTGTGCCTACTCATAGTAGACGATCAAAAAATACTTGCTTTTGGAATAAATCCTCATGTTAACAATAAGACACAGATTCAGAAAGGTTAACTTACTCAAGACCTGTGAACAGGAGAGCTGGGAATTTGTCCTAGGCCTTTGGCTCTGAATCGTGTTATTTTCTCAACCTGCATGAATTAATCCCTCTCAGCAAATGCACATCTATGCATTTTATTCATGCATTTTGAAATTATTCAAGATAATAAACATAGGGACATTTTCAGGTTGATTTATCTGTTTTTATTCCTTATATAAATTTCAGGCATGTTCTCTCTAACAATATAGTAAAACTGCATACATATTTTAACAATATTCATAGAGGTGATTAACATCACCGTGTTAGAATACTAGGATATTATCAAAGAAGCAATTATTTCTCTATCTCCCTCTATGATTTTTAGGAATGAACTTAAACTGATAAGCCTGCACATTTCTGCTCTTTCTACTTTGTCTAGTAGTCCTTCACAGATTTGAAGATCCTGATAACCCCTGTCTGGTGTAGCTTAAAATGCATTGATTCTGCTTTAAATTAAAACCTCTAAAGGCTTTGCACCTAAGTGACACTTTCCAAAGACACTTTCAAAACCATTTACAGGATTTCAGGTATAATTCTGCCCTTTAAATCTCCTTGTTTTTAGCAATTATTGCAATTAGTTTAATTGTAGGACATCTCTAGTGCACTTATCACGCGATAGAATGAATTAACTTATTTTGATCAACATTCATTAATGACATATCAGCAATCAATGTGTGCCGTTTATCGAAACACTCTGAAAAAGACTTCTTTCCGCTATCTTCCTAAACTTCAGAACTTTATTCTCATCTTCTCCTTACCTCTTTTTATCCAGAAAGCAAAACTGAACTTATACTTCAAGTTGCTGACTCCCTTTGCAGCCAAGAATGACATTGTTTAAAAACCTTGCTATGTTGTGAAAGCTGGCATTTTGAAGGATATTACTTTGGCCCATGGTAACTTGGTAAAAATTGTTACCATTTAGCCATTTACCATTGCCTGATTCTGACTCATCAAGCTTACCAGTAAGTGTGATTTTAAGTTTAAGCCTTAACTATAAACCTTAATCTTCAATAATTCAATACCATTCACATATTGTTCAGGCATTTTTCCTATGTATTAAAGAGACTAATCACCATCTATAGTTCCAATATGAAAAAAACTGTACCATAAGCCGAATCTAAAATACTATATCACTTACCACTCATAATCCTTAATGCTTTCACACCCTGGGACTGAGGTTTTCCTACTAATTTTCCTTTCCTTCAATTCCTTCTGTCGATTTATTCTTAATTTGAGAGATTTTATTCCTTGCCTTATTACTTTCTTTTCTGCCTTTTTCTTCTCTTTTTATCTTTAAACATACATCTTTTGTTTTATTCTTGTAATTTTCTGTCTTAAGCTTATACTTTCTCACCTGACACCCATTTTCTGAGCATATGTTAGTGAAACGGGAGAGTGCCCTGATCCCCCTCAAAGGACTTAGGAGAGTGCCCTGATCCCCCCTCAAAGGACTTAACGACAGGGGGTGTGGCTCATATGCTCAGCCACTGCAGGCTAAAACTCCTTCAGGAGTGGGAGCACACAGATGGGCCAGTACAAGAGCTGGAGCAAGTGCTTTTGGGCTCCAGCCCTGGTAGTGGCTAGGGCTGTGTTACAATTAATGCTCATTTAGCAGTCGCCACTCGTGGATGGTTAAGTGTTAATCCAGCTCGGTGGAGAGTCAGGGTGACAGCCTTTTACACTCTGCCCTCTTGGTACCCGGGTCCTTATCCAGTATATTAGTCTATTTTCACACCGCTGATAAAGGCATACCCAAGACCAGGCAATTTACAAAAGACAGAGGTTTATTGAACTTACAGTTCCACGTGGCTGGGGAGGCCTCGCAATCATGGTGGAAAGTGAAAGGCATATCCCACATGGCAGCAGACAAGAGAAGACAACTTGTGCAGGCAAACTCCCATTTTTAAAGCCATCGGATGTCATTGAGACTTATTCACTATCATGAGAATAGCAGAGGAAAGACCCCCCCCGCCCCGTGATTCAAATTATCTCCCACCAGGTCTCTCTCACAACATGCGGGAATTATGGGAGCTACAAGATGAGATCTGCATAGGGACACAGAGCCAAACTATATCATCTGGCGTCCAGGAAGAATCAGGTCACTCAGACTTGAAGGATGGTGAATGCAGGGATTTTATTGGGTGATAGAGGTGGCTCTCAGTGGGATGGATGGGAAGCTGGAAAGAGGATGGAGTGGGAAGATGACATTCCCCCAGAGTTCAGCCACTCCACAGCCGATCTCCTCTCTGACTGTCCCCAGTGGAACTCCTCTTGATGTTCAGATGCTCCTTCTCTTCTCTCTTTCTCTGCCATGCCACTCTGCTGCTCTGTTCTGCTACTCTTCTGTTCCTCTGCTCGTGGAGCTTCGGGTTTATATGGGCACAGGATAGGGGCGTGGCAGGCCAGAGTGGTCTTAGAAAAGGCAACATTTGGTCACAAAACAGGAATGCCTGTTCCCATTTAGGTCCATGGGTTTCCAGGCTTGAGGGTGGGGCTTTTGCCGGGGAACTGCCCTCTTCTACCTAGTATATCCCTGCCTCCTGTCCATATCATTAGCATTTTTAATAATTTTACATTGACCTTTAGCAGAATCACTTAACTTTCTTTCATTTTCTAGTTGGCATTTTCTAAGGATCTTGTAACTTCAAATTTCAGCAAATCTTCTTTTGCACTGAGTACTTGTTCAGTGCTCAGGTGTTGGTACCTGTGTAGAGGTAAACTGCTGTTGGTGTCTTCCCAGTTTCCCTCATTTATTGGACTCACCTCCACTCACCCCCATCCCATGAGGCCCTGGGGTGGTGTCAGTCACAGTGTTCTGCCTGCCCTCTCTCTGCAGTCATAACCACATGACCCGGACCTGGCCAGTCCTGGCCAGTCATGGCACACCATTCCCCTCCCTACAGAGGGGTTCCAAGTCTTAGGTTCCTAACTCAAGGAGAGGTGCCAGGACCCACCTCCACTACCACATAAAGAAAACCTGTCTGTGTTTTGAACAGAATGAAACTTATACACAAAGAAAATTATAAAAAGCAGAGCCAAGATATAGAAATAGTTCTACTACACCATTTCAGTACTTGGATTTAGCAGTACCTTTGGATTCACCTTCAGCTTTTTGAGTCAGAAGAGATGAACAGATTTGCTTTTTTGAAAGTTATTTTGAGATGATTTATTTCATGATAGAGTCTTATACAGTAGTCTAATAGTATATCAAACCAAATGCTATGCAACTGTATGAAATAAAAGGCTAACTCACAGTAATCTTCATGAGACTCAAGTCTTCTATGCATATTACTTCATACAGCATTGGTAAAGAAAGAAATTGTATTGGTACATTGGTATAATATGGAAATTGCATGGATTCATACACAGTTTTTCTCAGCACATTGTTTTAAAGCAATCATGGTAAGATTTTTTTTTTTAATTTTTACTTTTATATATATATATATTTTTATTGAGTTTTAGGTTTTAGGGTACATGTGAAGAACATGCAGGATTGTTGCATAGGTACATACATGGCAATGTGGTTTGCTGCCTTCCTCCCCCATCACCTGTATCTGCTATATCTGGCATTTCTCCCCCATGTTATTCCTCCCCAACTCCCCCACCTCCTGTGGTCCCTCCCCTAGTTCCCCTTCACAGACCTCAGTGTGTGATGCTCCCCTCCCCTGTGTCCATGTGTTGTCATTGTTCAACACCCACCTATGAGTGAGAACATGCAGTGTTTGATTTCTTATAATTAATGAGAAAGCTTTAGAAATACATGAAAACCTTTTGAAAAAAAAAAGCTGAAAATCTGCAGAAGTTTATTTTTTATTGGGAAAAAAAGGCTGATTTAGTAGCTTTAGGGATCTTCAGTATTTTTCATTCTGTTAAGCTATCTGGGGCAGGCATGGATAAAGACACTAAGAAGATATTTCTACTTATATAAAACAATGGATTAATTAGAAAGGCTATAGACTAGATAAGATTTTAAAATTTGATGAAAATTGAGTTTTTTAAAGGAAAATGCCTTCTAATACCTATATCTTAAAGGAGAAAACACAAATCCAGGAAATTATAAGGAAGCAAATGATTAACAGTCATGAATATTGGAAGAAAGCTAACTGTGCTAGCATTTTTATTAGTAATATTTTTATTGGTATTCGGGTTACATAGTTCACAAGTTTTTAGTGTCTTCCTCAACCTTGTCTGCTCCATTTATCTTATTATTTTTGGTACAGCATAGATTCTTCAGGAATACATATATGGTGTTAGAGCAATGGTCCCCAACCTTCTTGGCACCAGGGACCAGTTTTGTAGAGACAATTTTTCCACAGATGGGGGCGGGGAGTGGTTTCAGTATGAAAGTGTTCCACCTCAGATCATCAAGCATTAGATTCTCATAATGAGTGCACAATTTAGACCCCTACATGTGCAGTTCACAATAGGGTTCCTGCGCCTATGAGAATCTAATGCCACCGGTGATCTGGCAGGAGTCGGAGCTCAGGTGGTAATGCTCTCCTGCCTGCTGCTCACCCCCTGCTGTGTGGCCCAATTCCTAGCAGGCCACAGACCAGTACAGATCCTCGGCCTGGAGTTTGGGAACCCCTGTGTTAGAGCATTTATATTATATTTATATACACCCATACTCATGCTGCAAAGGATTGAGGATCTCTGAAGATACAGAGAGGAAAATCAAACTGTTTTTTCATTCTTTCACTCAACAACAACACAGAAAACTTCTGTGATCTCTGGTTGCCAAGATGTATGCGGGGGATTTTTCCCCATGAGCAACTAGTCACTTCTGCAGCAGACACCTGCTGGGTGTCCTCCAATCCAATTTCAACAATATCTAACTGGAAATAGCATCAGATTCTACCGGTTGAAGGCTGAGTCACACAAGGCTGCCCTCCACTTAAAATGCCTATTGCAAGCCCCAGGTTGTAACCTGTGCTTCTGACTGACCTGCTACGAATTGGGATTCCCATCATCCCCTCCTTGGGTTTAATTAGCTTGCTGCAATGACTCACAGAACTCAGGGAAACACGTTTACCAGTTTATTTTAAAGAATATTACAAAGAGCACAGATGAAGAGATGCATAGGGCAAGGCACAGGGGAAGGAGGTGCAGAGCTTCCACATCCTCTCCAGGCTTGCCATCCTCTAGAAGCCTATACTTGCTCAGCTATCTGAAAGTTTATCCAAATTCTGTCCTGTTGGACTTTTATGGGTGCCTCATTATGTAAGCAGGATTGATTAAATCATTGGCTATTGGTAATTGGTAATCAACTCAACCTTCAGCCCCTTTTTCCCTCCCTGGAGGTTAGGGAGTGGGGCTGAAAGTTTCAACTCTCTCATCCTGCCTTGGTCTTTCTGGTGACTAACCCCCATCTGAAGCTACCTGGAGGCGGCCAGCCATCAGTCAGTCATTAGCAGACAAAAAGACACATCATTTTGAAGAGTCCAGGGATTTTTAGGAATTGTATGTCAGGAAACCTGAGACAAACACCAAATATATATTTCACAATATAGGATAAGATAATGTTAAAATCTACATAATAAGATGTGGGAGGAAAAGGGAAAGAAAGGAAGAAACAGAAATACAGATATTTAAGTTGAAGGGTGAGGTTAAAGCTAAAACAAAATTAAAACCGTGTTGGTAGATAAACTACTCAGATTTTGTGCCAAATAAAGTGGCAATTCCTTAACAAACCAGTTTATCACTATTACTAATGATCTCATGCTGAACACTGTCATTGCTTGGGGTAAATACCTGAGATTTGTTGTCTCATGGCCGTGGAAAACTAGGACATGGACACACAAAGAGTGAGGTTCAGAGCAGAAGTTTAATAGGCAAAAGAAAGAGAAGAGAAGTGGGTTGCCACTTCCGCGGTGAAGTGCAGGAGGTTTTATAGATGAGCTATACTGAGGAGGCAGTGTTTGATTTACATGGGGCATGAAACATTGGTCACACCAGGTATGCCATTTGCATAGCGCATGAAATACTGAGCACCCTCCATCCAACTCTGATATTTTATTATGCAGTTGTGTTCTCTTCCTGGCCAGCACCATGTTGCCTGTTCCTTTATTGCACATGTGGTTACAAAGAAAAGGGAAGATGGAGCCTCCATGTTGAGCATGCCCGGCTCCCAGGTAGCCCTTTCTATTGGCAGAGCTGCTGGCATTCACTGTGCACGTTTCCAGCTTGCTTATCAATGCCTACAGCTCAATTTTTCAGGCTTATTTTTGTTAGAAAATAATAATTTGGGGGCTGCTTTTCATTAAAAGGGGAATCTTGCTGAGGAGTCAATGCTATCAGGTTGGCTATTTGGGTTTAGAGTTAAAAATAAGAGCATAAATTTGGTAGGAGAATTTAAATATTTTTACTCCATTGGTTAACAAGGGATATGGTAGAGACTTCTATTTAAAACTGTTAAAACTTTTAAGTTATTTCTACGTTTATTTATTGCATGAATTTTTTCAACTTAAATTCATGTGTGTAATAAACATGTACATTTAACATGATTTTAAAAATTCAAAATGTACATATTCAAAATCTAAAATATATCCTTACAGTAATTTTTCCTCCCATCCTGTTCTGGTCACCCACGTTCTCTCTCTGGAGGCAACCAGAGTATTAATTTCTTGTACATCCCTTCACAGATAGTCTATGCAAATATAAAAATATGTCTACATATATCTGCATTGGACACAAGGATTCACCACCCACATCCCTTTTCATGGGAGGACTTATTGCTTCAACTCCTAGGAATGCTATCCTCCCCATTCAGAGATCTCAGCTGTGGAGTTGCTCACCCAAGGCCATGCCCTTCCCAGGGCAGCCCATACCCAATGACTGAGGGAGCCAGAGTACGAGGGCTCAGCCAGTTCAGCCTGATGCTGGACATGACTGATGTGCCAATTTAGTTCCAGAGCTCTCCCTGGGGCAGCTGAGGCCCTCAGACTTGTACTGTAGCTTGCCTTCTCCCTGTATTTGATCCTGCTTCTGCTTCCTCCCTTCCACAGGTAGGGCCAACAGTTCCAGTTTTCCAAAGACTGAGGGGGTTTCCAGGATGCTGGATTTTCAGTGCTAAAACTACGGCTATTTCAGGAAAACTGGGACAAATGAGTCACCCTATGTGACTTTTAATTGCATGGATTTTTTCAACTTAAATTCATGTGTGTAATAGATGGTGTCAAAACACCTGTGTTGACACCATCTAATAATGACATCCTGCACACTAAACTTGCTCTCAGGGGCTGCTTCCTGGGGAACTCAGCCTGTGACAGTCAGTAGCAAGAGTGTTCTAAGGAAGTAAGTGATAAGGTAGCTTTGAAGCTGAATGTCTTACCACCAAGTTGGCATTGAGGACCCCATCTAGAGGTGGGTGGGGTAGATGGCCCCTGGCTTAAGGTGATGGTCCAACTATTGAAACTTTCACCGATGGTGAAGTGGGATAGCACACTAAGGAAGGGAGAACACCCAGTACACACTGTGTATCAGGCATTTGAAATGATGGAGGAAATAGTCCCGATAACGACAGTGGGATTGGATGACTACTGTGATTGTTGCTTTTTAAAGATAACAAAGGGTGAGAGTGATTAATGGGCAGTTAAAAGTGAGGAGTGGAAGCCAGAGGGCTTCCTTGATAGCCAAAAGATGCTTCTTCAATAGAAAAGCAGAGAAAGTTGAAGAACAGGATCAAGTTTTAAATCATCAGAATACCTGAGATTCAGAAGAATGTTATACTCCCAACTAAGGCAGGTCTACCATGACAAGGCCAGGACTCTGACACATGGGATGGGGAAATCAGCACTGATGGCTCTGAAAATCTTTAATTCTCAGATTCTTGCACTTCCCAAACCTGCAAAAGTGAAATTTCTTCCTATTAAAAGCTAGCCCTCCTTCCTCGCCTCTCTAGCTCCGGGCAGCCTATAATCCCCCCAGCATCTGTTTTCACTTCCCCTTCTGGCCACAAGGTGCATAACTAGGGTTAACTCACAGAATAACCCAACCAGCGTTGTGCTAGGTCTGACAAGGGAGGAAAGGGACCCCAAAGAAGCTGCAACACCTAACTAGCAGGTACCAGCAGGCACCAGGGGGAGGTCCATGGAAATGAATCCCAAGGGTGCTCAATCAAGAAAGCTGGGACATAAAACTGGTTATGAAAGTTTATTTACTTTCCTAAAATAAGGATTTAACATTTTGGCTAGGATTCCAGCAGATGGGGCCAACTTGCTACATGAATGGCTCCTAGAGGTGTGGCAAAAGCAAGGACCCATGCTGAGTGAAACTAAGCTATAAGAATTTCCATAGCACCTGGTGGAAGAATAGATTAAAAGAAGTAGGAAAGTGGGCAGGCTGGAGTAGATGTACAGTGCAAGGCCAGATAGCACACTAGATTATTGCAGTCTGTGGGAAGGCCTGGACATGCTATTTATCAAGGCTACAGAAAGCACTGGTGAAAGGGATCTCAGCATTACTAACTACCCCAGGTGACAGTAGGAGAAATCATTACAGCATTCACCTCACACGTAGCAATGATGATAAGACACCAAAATAATAGAAAACAATAGACACCTGTCAGCAGCTTTTTACCATCAAAACCCAGGTAATAAAATTATTTCATGAGTAGTAAGGTCAAAATCACAGCCAAGGGGACCTCATCTGCAGAATTACATAGACGGTTAAAACAACACAGCATCGGGCCGGCGCGATGTAATCCCGGCACTTTGGGAGGCTGAGTCAGGTGCATCACTTGAGGTCAGGAGTTCGAGACCAGCCTGGCAAACATGGTGAAACCCCTGTCTCTACTAAAAACACAAAAATTAGCTGAGCATGGTGGCACATGCCTGTAGACCCAGCTACTTGGGGGGCTGAGGCAGGAGAATCACTTGAACCTAGGAGGTGGTGATTGCAGTGAGTGAAGATAGCACCACTGCACTCTAGCCTGGGCGACAGAATGAGACTCTGTTTCAAAAAACAAACAAACAAATAACAACAACAACAAAAAACCCCAGCATCCATAGGAGCAAAGGGTCAACAAAGGCACCCCAAAATAAACCCTACAAATATTCAGAGGCCTGGAATTCAACTTGTGCCTTCAGAAGAAATCAAGACTGGATGATCAGGAGGCTGAGTGCAGTCACCCCAGTAAAAACAAGTCTCTTATCCGATTTCATGACCTCAACTGATATCTGGCCCCAGAACCTACTGATGAAAAGAAAGGACAGTCTCCAGATAAAATGACTTTGCAACACCATGGCAAGAGATGTTGATTCAGTCCTCTCCCTGAGGGGCCTATGGATAACTCTACACTGAGGGCAGGGGGAATACCCAAGCATGTGATTACTGTTGGACATAGAATATGAGGTGATATTGATAGCTAGAGACCTGCAATGTGATATTGATCCCCCCCATTATAACAGAATCATATGGGACCAGTTTACAAATGGACTATTAACTGAGGTCTAGCTCACAGTGGGCCTACCTACTGATCATTTCCAAATGTGTAATTTGAGGAGACATAGTTGATAGATGGTGCAGCTCCCACATTGAATCCTTGGCCTGTTGGGTAAAAGCAGCCTATGATAGCAGAAAAGGCCAAGTAGTGGCCTTTGAAATTTCCATCTATTCCCACCCTGCCCCTAGCCAAGATACTAAATACGAAATAAATTCATATCCTGGGAGGGATGACAGAAATTAATGCTACATTTAAGCATCTAAAGGAGGCCAGAGTAGAGATCCTCATTTTATCTCCACTTAATTATCCAGTGTGGACCCCCTGTAGAAATTAGATGGATTTCCTGGAGCATGAGAGTAGACTACACAAACATAATTATAGCTAGTGTGCCAGATGTGGCACCTGTGTGAGAGCAGGTGAATATGGCTTTGGGTACACAGCATGGAGCCAGCCATTTCTATCAGAAAAAAAGGTCAGACACCAGGTGTAGTGGCTCACACTTACAGTCCCCCACTACTCAGGAAGCTGAGGCAGGAGGATCACATGAGCCCAGGAGTTGGAAACTGCAGCTAGCTATGATTGTGCCACTAAACTCCAGCCTGGGTTACAGAGCTAGACCCTGTCTCAAACCCATGCCATTGGAAGGAGTCAAGCTGCTGTTTTCCTCTGTAGAAGGTCTATATCCCAGCTTAGTAATAAAGCTGCCTTCATTGGGAAAACATGAGAGAGTCCAGCTCGTGTGGTAGCCCCAGCAAATTGTTGAAATCCTCAACGGCTTCACCAAACTCTTACTACCATTTCACAACAATAGCAAGATACTAAGGAGGAAAGATCTAGTAGTCACCTAGGAATATGGGTCTAGACTTTGGGAGAGTATCTGAGAATTATCAGCAGATCTGTGGTTCATCCATCCATTCATTTGACCATTTATTAAACATCTACTATGTATCAGGCACTTTGCAAGATGCTAGGAATTTCCCAGTGAATAAGATAGATCAGGTTTCCATTGTCCTGAAATTCAGAGCCTGGTGGGGATGTAGAAGTATAAATTGAAGCCATGTGTACAGGTAATCTTTCCAAAGGTGTGAAGAAACACTAAGCTTTATGGCATATTCTGGAGTGCAAGAGAGAGAAGAGGAGACAACCTAGGAAATGGGGAAAGAGGAAGTACGTGGAAAACCAGAGGAGCATAACATTTAGTTTAACTTGCGAGAGTTTCAAAAAGAAGAGAGAATGTAAAACATCATCTGCTGCTAAAAATCCAGAATAAGACTGAGGCAAAAGAAGTGTAGTATAGTCGTGTTCAGTACATGGATTCTAGTTTCAGAAAAACCTAACTTTGAGTCCTACCTCCACCATTCATTGGCGATGTGACCTTGGAGGAATCTCCTTTAGTGGGGGACTAAAATGCCTCCCTTAAGGGTTGTTTAAATAAAATAATGTATGCAAAGTGTCAAGAAGATTGCTTAATAAACAGTAGTTTGTTTTTTAATTTTTTTTCTATTTCACTCTTGAATTTGGCCAAAAGGAGAATTGGTACACTCTAGGAAATTTGCCTAACGTTCTTAAACTTTAAAATCCAACATGCGGTTTCTCACATAACCTTCCAGTGTCTGTGTATCAACCTTTCAGAGTTTACTAATCTCAGACTAACAATCTACCACTACATGTTCCTCTGATAAGATGTAAAAAGGGCACAATCAAAGGGGACTTTAGTTATAACAAATTAGGGCTACGATTTGGTGTTCAGATGCCTCTACCTATTAATTTAGAGAATGCAGTCCGACACAGAGTTGGACATTTAAACAGGGTAAATATCTTGGTTCTCACAATTCAGAACATGGGATTGAGTTGGATTCTGCCTCTCCCATAGTCCATGTAGCATTCATATAAATCAAGCAACAGATTCAACCCAAGTCGGAAGTCTAAGTTGGGCTCTATCTCTCCCACAGTCAGTGTACCATTCAAATAAATTAAGCATCAGATTCAACCTAAGTCAGAAGTCTGCAGAATATTTCCTCTTGCCTTTAGTTGAACTTTGAAGACAAGGACAGTAGCAACCTTACAAAGTTCCAACCAACCTAGATCCAACAGCATAGATTGCCCAAAACGGGGAGGACAACTGAAAAATGAAAACCAGATGTTTAAGAAGACCTTGAGAAGCCGCAGGGACCACTCCTTGAAGAAGTTTGGAAGTGAAAAGACAGAGACACCAGGAATTCTGCCTATGCCACCATCAATTTCAGCCCAGCCTAGACCAGTTATTTCCAGTAAGTACTATTTGATGAGCTGGTTTCTCAAGCTAGCATTCTGTTTCAGATGTTCCCCAAGGCCTGGCTTTCTCATGTTCCATAAGCAGAGAGGATCATAATCCTTGCTGAGATGTCAGTGGGAAGACTCCACGTTCTAGCATGCCCAGCCTGCAGATAATGATCTTGACCAGAAAAGTGTAAGGTAATTAAGAGCAATTAAGACACCAGGTCACACTCTACTTATTCCAGCTGGGAAAAAATCACTCTCTCTGTGCCTGAGCTTAGATAAACAAAGCAATCACTAGAAGTCTCATTCTCTGCAAGAACATCAGGTACAATATCAGGTCTCACGCTGGAATGCAGGTAGGGCAGCATCTAGGTTAGTCTGTGTGGATATGGCCTTCCTAGGTCATTGGCAGTCTGTGGATTACCCTTATGGTCAGATCATTTTCTTCAAAGAGGGACCAGTCAGTGACAAGGGGTGAAGGCTCTGGTTTGGCTCAAAAACCTAAGACCTCCTCACATCTCAAATCTGTTATAAAGCACCTTCTACTATACCCCAGTTGGTTCTAATTCCAACCCAATCTACACAAACTTCTCTGACCCTCATGAACTGAGGGAGACCAGACTTTCCATTGAGGCCCATCTCACTCCCGACTCCTGCCTCTGTTTGCTGAAGTGGCTCTACCAGCTGATGTCCACATAGCTGGAGACTTTCCTTTGGGCCATTGCATGTTCATATATAGCAGCCAGGGGGGGTTACAGGGACTTCCAGAGTGCTCTTCCCAATAGTCGGAAAGCATGATGACAAATGTTTATGATGACGTCTTGCTGATGGATTTTAAAGCCCCTGAAAGCTTAAGATTCAAATTTTAAGTTACCCTACATGTTAGTCTCATTGACATACAAAGACATTTCAAGAGGAGCCCTACCTCCTGAGTGCATTGGCACCTGGTGTAGATCACTGACTGGCCTGGGACAGGATAAGCCTCTCCAAGTGACATGAGGGGTTTTCTCACAGATTTCCATTGTTGGATTTAAATGTAAATAAAATATTCTGGGCCAGGCATGATGGTGTGTGCGTGTAGTCCTAGCTACTCTGAAGGCTAAGGCAGGAGGATCACTTGAACCTAGGAGTTCAAGGTCACAGTGAGCTCTGATTGTACCATTGCACTCCAACCTGGGCAACAGAGCAAGATTCTATCTATAAACAAACAAACAAATAAATAAAAATGTCCTGACATTAGGTTCACTCGTGGAGTGGATAGAAATAAATCAGACCATTTGATTTTTGTTCATTCATTTAACACATACTTCCTTCTAGACACTGTGCTGAGTGCTCCAAGTGCAGCATAAGAAAAACCAGTCAGGTTCCTGCCCTAATGGATCTGGAAGTAGTTAGTAAAATAACTTAGAAGTAAGTGGAAACGTAGAAGTGCTGCAGGAGAGAGCTATGAGGTGCTTTGAGAATGCGCTATCAAGAAGTTGGACCTGGTCTTGGCGATATAAATAGAACTTAAGAAATGTGCTATCAAGAAGTTGGACCTGGTCTTGGTAGTATAAACAGTGGAGTTAAGGAAGAGATATCTTAAAGTTTAATGGCCAAGAACACAGAATACATTGGTAATACCTCATATTTGGTAGCCTTGGGAAAGTCTTAGCTATGGTGAGTCTCCCCCTATTCTTCTTACATTGCTTCGTGTTTCCCTCTAGATGGAAAGGGAAAAGTAGAAAGTATCCATATAGGTTTAGAGGGCAGGGTTTGGTTAAATAAGTAATCCAGTAGAGAACGTGATTTCCTAATTGACTAAATTTAAGGACGACTATCTTAACCGCTACTTTCTAAATGAAAAACTATCAAGTAGAACCATCTGAAATTTACTATATTCAATTTTTTACTCATAAAAGCAGCAATTTCATCTGGTTCAGGCTAACCATATGGAGATTTCTGATAAAAAACCTTAAAGTGCTGATGTTGAAGAACAAGACTGACCTTAAACCATTTTCTTTTATCTTTTTTTTTTCTTCAATACAGGGGTCAGTAAAACTAAGTGGAAACAAAAAGGTGTAGCTGACAGACCACAAGATGGGTGTCGGGAAGCTTTGACTCTAACCCCAGCAAGGCCACTCACATTTTCTCTGTGATTTTGTGTAAGTTGCTTCCTGTTTCTGAGGCAATAGTTGCTCATCTGTGAAATTATGGAGCTTCACACGTGATAATTAAGGCTCCATTCTTTCAAGACTCTTATTGCTCCTTGCTATTGTAAGACAGCAATACTTAGAGTAATACAGTTCTATAATCCCCAGCTCAGAATACAACCATTTTCCATTTCCAGTCCCTCATTGTGTGGACAGGTGCAGCCAAATGACAATGCAGTCCGTATTTGTCTGTCAATCACACGTGCTAGTCTCCCATGTGGACGAAGATAGACATAGGATTCACCTGGTTGATCAGATGATTTGTGAGTTTGTACTTTATCCCAGAGTACATACTACATGTCAAAATTGTAAACATTCAGTAGGAAATCATTTTTCAGACATTACCCAAAGCATCAGAAAAAGAATTGATCTAACTACCAGCTAAAGCAAATCCAAATAATTACTGCTCATTGTGGGTTTTGCCCCTCTTGAAAATAGAGAGAGTATGGCTCAGCACTTAGAAACTGAATCCAAAGAGCTGGGAAGGGAATGCTTTCTGAAGTCCAGTTGGGCTGCCAGCACAGATCATCTCCAGTCTGCTGACCAGCAGGACCACGTGCCAGCAGCCAAACCTTTGAGGCTCTCAGCATAAGGGCAAGTGGTAACGCCAGGGGTTTTAAGCCTGCGAAGAGCGATTACCTGGAAGTGAGGTCATGCATCAGGAGTTGACTGTGAAACACTGCTGACAAAGACACACTCTTTTCCCTGACAGTACAGAATCATATTACAGCACATGTAAGTGTCTCACACCTGGGAAGGATGAAATTACACTGACCTTAATCCTCCGAAACCAGCTCAACAAGAAATCACTTAAACATTTAGGATAGGAGTTGTCTCCTGGCAAAGAAAATACTGCAAGGCAACCGGGCAGTTTTTACTAATGAGAAGGGCCTGGACTTGTCAGTTGAAATAATCTTTGGCTCTTGATTCCCTTTATTAATTATTTCTTGAGAGGTCTAAAAATAGTCTCTTTTAAGTGGGCACTCTGGTCTTTTGCACTTATCCTTATTCACTGAGGAAATCAGTCCTTCAACGAAGTTACATAAGCATATTAAATCAAAGCAGACGGATACCAGATACTTCACTAAAAATAGGTACATAATCATTCCTTTCAGCAAAAGTTTTGTTCCACTTAGAGTCAGTGAAGATTACTTACATACTAGAATGTGTCAGGGGATACATACTCAGGGTTGTAAGCAAACTGAGACCAGACAGGAGTTTCACAGCCTTTATATCTGGGTTTAATTAAACAGAGAGCCAGCACTGGGAAAGGTATATAAACACAAGTCTTCCAAGGAGCTCCACCGCACATCTTTCCCTAGACCCATGTTCTTCCACCTGCCTGTCCTGCAGGGAGTCTGGTGCCTTGGCTCCACAACAGCAGGTGGAAAGAAGCAGTAACCTCCGGAGCCATCTTTGACCTGCAGCTCCAGCGTATTGTGGTCAAGTTCTTCACTCTCCTCCCTCTTCCCAGAATCTTAGTCTGGAGTGTTATGAAAAGTTACATCTATGAAACATATCAACTGACCTTCCTGCCAAATGCAGAACAATGCAAGGGGGTGGGATGATCAGCATTTTAAAACTTATAAATAAGAAGTAGATGTGCACCATCCCTCTCTTCTTAGCTGCAATGTTTCTTTTCCTAGAGGCAACCAGTGTTATCGGTCTCCACACTTCTTCCAGAAGTGTTTAATGCACTTCCAAGCCTGCCTGTATATATTTCCTTAAATGCACACTCACATAAAAATTGTAACAAACCTAACCCATCATTCTGTACTCCACTTTTTAAAATCAGGTGTTGAAGATTCTGCCACATTGATGCATATCAGACGGACTTGCTCTTTAAATATACCAAAGTGACCGGGCACAATGGCTTACACATGTAATCCCACCACTTGGGGAGGCTGAGGCAGAAGAATGGCTTGAAGCCAGGGGTTCAAGACCAGCCTGGGTGAAAAAGTGAGACGCCCCTTTTCTCTTTAAAAAAAAAAAAGATAGCAAGGAATTTTATGCTATGTATGCACTGTAACAGACTTAACCAATTTTTTAAATTTTATTAATTTAGGTTTGTTCCTCAATGTTTTGCTATTACAAATCATGTCATAACATGCATATCTTGTAAATATATCATATCCATGTGTGAATCTACCTGCAGAATAAATTCCTAGGAATATAACTCTCAGGTTGAAAAATATGCACATGTGTAATTTTGGTAGATTCTGCCCAATTATCCTCACAGAGGTTGTGCCAAGTCATCATCCTACCAGCAATACCAGTGGCTGTTTCCTTAAGCCCCCACCAGGCCAAGGTATTACCAAATTTTCAGTCTTTGCCAAACCAACAGTGACAATGATGTCTTATTCTTGTTTTCATTTGCATTTCTTTTATTGTGAGTAGGCAAAGCATGCTTACTGATGTTTAAATGAATTTTTTAAAAAATTCCGTTTAGGTGCTTGTCTCTTGATTTGTTGGTCTTTTAAAAAAAATCTCGTAATGAGTTGCATTCACACTTAGTACATGAAGAGAAATGGACTGTGCTGTGCGGTACAAATATTCCATCCTAATTTGTTGGTTGACTCATAACTTTGTGGCATTTTCTTCCATTCATATTAAAAGCCTTTTCCTGTGTAATTACATTTATCAATATTTTCTTTCATGGTTTTGAAGGAGTAAACGTGGAGGGGGAGGCAATCAACATTTAACAGATGCAAATCAAAATTGACCAAAAGCCAAACTCCTCACAAGGATCAACAAGATTAGATTCTCCTTGGTTTCTTTTTGTGTCCCATCTCTATCAATCCCCTCTAAGCAAAGTAAGTTCCAGTCACATACACTGTTTGCATTTCTCAGAGCACATATTGGTATCTGTTTCATCTATACAGATTGTGGCATAGGCGTTTCTTTTCACATGGAATGCCTTTCCTTAATCCTGTACTCCACATGTGCCTGTTGGACAAATTTCTGTTCATAAAAAGCAATTCAAATATCACTTCCTTACTGGAGACTTCCCTGCCTATTTCATCTCACCTGTGCCTAATTAGTTATGAAACATTTTCTGAATCTCATTAGTATTGATCAATCACATGGTTCAGTTCATAACTTACAAACCAGCAATACGGGCTCAGGCTGGCTGGGTTCAAATTTCACCTCTGCTACTTATTTGTTCCGTGAAGGACCCTGAGCAAATGACTCGACTTCTCTGTGCCTCAATGTCCTTATCTGCAAAATGGGGGATAATGGTAATGCCTCATAGGACTGCTTTCAGAAGTAAGTTCATAAGAGTGTTAAACAGCATCTGTGTTGAGAATAGTGCTGACACACAGAAAATGCTTATTAAACAAAACTTGTTGAGCCCAGAGGCAGTCTGAGCAACAGATAGTCAACCGCCAGGAGGCAATTGTGCAGCAATTTATCTGCTTTCCTGCCTACCTTGTTTCCGAGTATTTTGCTTTACTCAACTTACAACACATGGTAGTTTCATTGAATGCATGAATAAATAAATAAAGGATTTTCCATCCAAGTCTCTTACTTCAGTTGAAATATAGCATAAATACATGTAATAGATTCAAGAAAGGCCTCAAAATAAAGATATAGGAATGTAAGTTGTCCATAACACAAGCAAATGTGAAGTCTCTCTACATTTGGTTGCTAAAAATAGTCAAGGAGCCCAGTGAATTAGAATAAAGAAAAGGGAATTTCCTTTAAAAGCTTAAAGCAGAGAAAGAACATGGATTATAGAGACAATTACAGAGAGTATCACAGGGAAGGGGAATGAAACTTACCCAGAACACTCTAGGGTCCCTAAGTTCTATGCAGCTCCTCCCGTATCTTATGAAACATATTCAAATGTACACATGTCCAACATAATTTAGGGGCAAAAGAATTTAAAGGTATTTTCTAATTTGGTTTTCAAAGTATTTTTGTATTAGTCATTCCTTTGATTCACAATTGGTTATGATTTCTTAGCAATCATTGGGTACCTGTAAGATGTTTTAAGTGAGAAAAACTAATCCACAAATTGCTTTCAACTATAATGAGATGTTTATGAATATTGAATTTAATAATTGATGAAATTGGCATATGTCATAATTTGTAGTTATGTCACTACACATTTAAAAATTTCGATATCATATTGTTCAATGGAATTAAAATATTTCTTTCTTTATTTTTCTCCTCCTGGTCTCAAGTATTTTAACCATCTCTTGAAATGTTCCTGGGCCCTAGCCTAGGCACTATGCCTATAGAACCTAATGGATAAAGCAACTCTGCTTGTTTAAGGGCCTAGAGGCAAGTGCAGTCAAGTTTAATGCTGAATATGGCAAACTTATTTTCTCTGTTGAAGCCAAGTATCTGTGTGGAGGATTAGTTGGATGCATGCTTCTAAAAGAAACCAGCTGTTCCTGTAAGTAAAGGCCTGCTGCAAGAAGAAACCAACCTATCTAGGTTGGAGAATATGGGGGCACATATTGCCTTTTTCCAGCACCTGCCAGGAACACCATGCCCTTATTTCATCTCAATGCAAGACACACGATCTGGGATCCAAAACACTATTTTCTATCACAAAGCCAGTTCTCATGCCTTTTTGAGATCAAATGTTCCATCCTCTTTAGAAAAGCTTAGAAAACAGTCATTCTTGTGTTCTCATTGTTCAAGAGGGAGGGGAACATCACACACTGGGGTCTGTTGGGGGTTGGAGGGGCTAAGGAAGGGATAGCAGGGGGATGGGGGGATTGGGGAGGGATAACATTAAGAGAAATACCTAATGTAGGTGACGGGGGGATGGATGCAGCAAACCACCATGGCATGTGTATACCTATGCAACATTCTGCATGATCTGCACATGTACCCCAGAACTTATAATAATAATAAGAAGAAGAAAATAGTCTTTCTTTCACTCCCTCCAACCTTCATTGTGACATATATTGCATATCATAACCCTTGGTACTGGATGAAAGGTCCCAATCTGAAGAAATGGAAAAGGTAAACAAACAAACAAACAAAAAAACCTGAAGCTAAAATAATCATTTAACCTGAACCTGATGGTAGGAAAAGCATGCTAGAATGGAATATCCAACCAGCTATGGACATTGTTTTTGACAAGCAGTTATATGAATAGCCCCATTATAAAGGAGTCAGGGTTGGTATATTGTCCAACTCTAGGGGGCAACATTGAATTGTATTCTATGGTTATGGTGCTCCCTGGAGTTCTGTAAATTCATAGGTCTGAGAGTGATCATTACATGCCTATCATATCCAGGGACATAAGGAGCAAAATGGCCCAGAAGAAGAGAAAGAACATTCAACAAGTTGCACGTAACCTACCAACAGTCCACAACTACAGTTGATTCATGCCCAACTCTTGCTACACCTAAGATTTGCATAACTTAGTTCTGGGGAAGTTTTGGGGAAACCAGAATTCCACCCCTGAAGCCAAGCCAAATCTTCAGTGACTGGAGACTGGGAAAGATGCCTTTTTCAAATCTAGTTTCTCTTTCCCAATAGCACTTAAAAGACAAACGTGTTCTGTTCTGCAGCCTTGGAACTCACTATTCATGGTTAAGTCATTGCCTGTGAGACTGTATAAGGGTTATTGGAAGTTTAGCTTTACAGTAAATGTAGTGTAATTTACACAATAAAATGCAGTCCCTTGTTTAATTACTTACCTCACCTATTGGGACTTCTTCTGATCTCTCTAGGTCACAGTTTTTACTTAGGGCCATAACTATGGGGTTGACACTGGTATGAAACACTTTTGAACCCCTCAGAACGAAGACTTCTTAAGTGCGCCTGAAGAGCAACTCACCAAAAACAACGAAAGGTGTTTCACAATCTGAGTGGGTGAACTTCATCTAACTGATATGTAAATAAAGGAGCGGCAGGTTAACAGCTCAATCCTCGGGAGCGGCCTCTCAAGAAAGCTTGGCTACTAGAAATGAAGGGCAACTTCAATCAAATCCTGTGACACTGTGTGGAATTTAGGCACCGCAAGATGCTTAGGCCTGGACCAATGGAAGGACAAAAGGCTCCTTTCTCTCTCTGCAGTTCACCCATGTTTGGAGAGACAGAACACCAGGAGGTGGGACTTCAGAGTGGATTCTGAATTTTCCCGCGTACTTGTTATTTAAGGCTTTTGTGTTTTCTGTTTAAAACCACCAGAGGAAAACAGATAGTCCCCGAGAAGAAAAGATTAATGTGGCACCTTGGGCTTTCCCTTCTGGCTCAAATGATGGGGAAAGTACTGTAGGCCAGTATGGCCCAAGGGAGCAGAACCACCCCAGACTCAACCACACAAAGAAAACAGAGACCTTGAAAGAGGAAAAACAATATTCATAACTACTAATGAAATCACAATCACAATAATAATTCTAATGTCCATAGCTAGCACTTGCCCACACTTACTTAAACATGGAAACTCAGATTCTGGCAAATTCTGCCCACCTTCCAAGGTTTTCTGGGAGTCCCAGGTGATGTTTTATAGGCATTTGCGCACATCCCTATTGTTTTCCACTCCAGCCTCTATGTTGAAGTCTGATACCTGGGAGTCCCTCTATGCCCTTCATAGTACTTCTAGTATCAGCCAGAGCTGTGTCTCTTGGTGGTCACAGAGCCAGTAACTCAAAAAGAACCAGACTGGTATTTATCTTCCTACCTGGGAATCAAAGCATCCCAGATCTCATGGTGTCTGCTGTGAAAACAGCTTCTTCTGCTGCTTCTGCATCTCTTTCTCTCTGGGTGGGTTCAGACAGGAGTCAAGGAGCCAGACTCATCCATTTGGGAATTGATAACTGTGACAGATGATTCCTTTCTTTTCATCTCATCCCTTTCCTTATGGTTTACTCTCCTTCCACCCATTCTGTTTCACTCTATCTACACTTTAATGAGCCTCCTTCCTGGAGGGAGCACAGATACCACCTCTGAGAAGCAATGATGTATTCATTAAAAGCCTGAATGGCCTGGTGGCTGAAGCTGTGAAGTCAGACCTGGATCTGAATACAGGCTCTACTTCTTCATACTACGTCCTTGAGCAAGTGACATAACCGCTTTGTGGCCTGGTCTCCTTGATTACCAAATGAAGACAGTAACAGGCTTAGCTGATAGGATTGTGGATAGAATTCTACAAGATCATTCATTGATTACTTCCTTGTGTAAATACCTTATTGAGGATCTGTAATGTTTCAAGCACTATTCTAGGTGTTAGGGATACAACATAAAACAAAACATACAAAATATCTGTCTTCATGGAGCTTACGTTCCAGTTGGGGGAGATAGATAATAAGCAGGAATACAATAGAATAAAATGTTGGGCAGTGATACAGTCTATAAAGCATAAATCTGATTAGGGATGGAGAGGGATGGAAGGGAAGGTATTTGAGAAAAGATAGTAAGATAGTTAGGAAAGCCCTCTTCGATGAGGTGGCATATGAGCAAAGATCTGAATGAAAAATACTTAGTGTATTTCAGGCATAGAATGTTTAATAAATGGGACAGTTAATATTACTCTCCAGGTTCTCATCTTCAAGATGCTCACAGACTATATACCTGGAAATGTGATAGTTGCTTTATTTTATTTTAAAAAATACATCCCTAGGTCAGGCATGGTGGCTCATGTTTGTAATACCAAGACTTTGGCAGGCTGAAGTGGGAGGATCACTTGAGGCCAGGAGTTGGAGATCAGCCTGCCTCTAAAAAAAAAAAAAATCTGAACAGTATTTTAAAAATATCATCTCATTTCACAAACACAACTATTTTTGATTATTACATTTCATTAATATCATTCTTAGTCCCCACCCCTGGTTTGCTACTTAGTGCCAGAGCAAGGTGCAGAACTGGATGTTTGGGGTTTTTTGTTTTGTTTAACTTTTATTTTAAGTTCAAAGGTACATGTGCAGGTCTGTTATATAGGTAAATTTGTGTTACGAGGATTTGTTGTGCAGATTATTTTATCACGTAGGTATTAATCCTAGTACCCATTCATTATTTTTCCTGATGCTCTCCCCTCCCATTCTCCACCCTCTAAGAGCCCCAGTGTGTGTCGTTCCTCTCTATGTGTGCATAGGTTCTCATCATTTAGTTGCAACTTACAAGTGAGAACGTGTGGTATTTGATTTTCTGTTCCCGTGTTAGTTTTCTAAGTATAATGGCCTCCAGCTCCATTCGTTGTCCCCCGCAAAGGACATGATTTCATTGTTTTTTATGACTGCATAATGTTACATGGTGTGTGTGTATATATATATATATATATATAAAATGGTATATAATGGTATATATATAATGGTATATAATATATATACCATATAATAGTATATAATGGTATATAATGGTGTGTGTGTATATATATATATAATAGTATATAATGGTATATATATATAATGGTGTATATATATAATGTTACATGGTGTATATATAGATATACACATACACACACACACACACACACACACACACACATATATACACCACATTTTCTTTACACAGTCTGCCATTGCTGGGTATTTAGGTTGACTCCATGTCTTTGCTACTGTGAATAATGCTGCAATGAACATACATGTGCATGTGTCTTTATAACAGAACAATTTATTTTCCTTTGGGTACATATCCAGTAATGGGATTGCTGGGTTGAATGGAATTTCTGTCTTTAGGTCTTTGAGAAATCTCCACACTGTCTTCCACAATGGTTGAACTAATTTATACTCCCACCAACAGTGTACAAGTGTTCCTTTTTCTCTACACCCTCACCAGCATCTGTTATTAATATTTTTGACTTTTTAAATAACAGCCATTCTGACAGGTGGAGATGGTATCTCCTTGTGGTTTTAATTTACATTTCTCTAACGATCAATTAAACTTTCTTTGATTGTTAGCCACATGTATGTCTTCTTTTGAAAAGTGTCTGTTCATGTCTTTTGCCCACTTTTTAATGAAGTTTTTTTTGTAAATTTGTTTAAGTTCCTTATAGATAGTGGATATTAGACCTCTGTCAGATGCATAGTTTGCAAAAATTTTTTCCCATTATGTAGCTTGTTTATATACTCTGTTGATAGTTTTTTTGTTTCTGTTTTTTGATGTGCAGAAGTTCATTAGTTTAATTAGATCCCATTTGTCAGTTTTTGCTTTCATTGCAATTGTCTTTGGTGTATTCATCATGAAATCTTTGCCTGTGCCTATATCTTGTATTGCCTAGGTTGTCTTCCAGGGTTTTATAGTTTTGGGTTTTACATTTAAGTCTTTAATCTGTCTTGAGTTAATTTTGTATATTGTGTAAGGAAGGGGTCCAGTTTCTGCATATGGCTAGCCAGTTATCCCAGCACCATTTATTGAATAGGAAATCCTTTCCCCATTGTGTGTTTTTGTCAGGTTTGCCAAAGATTAGATAGTTGCAGGTGTGTGGTCTTATTTTTGGGCAGAACTGAATCTCTTGACTTCTGGTTCTCTTTCTCACAAAAAGCCTATCAGTACATGAGAAGAGTAGCAATATACTCTCTAGAATGGAGCTACTGTTTGCTTTTGTGGAATCTGGACAGTGGATGGGAAAGAGAGTAAGACATACTGAGTAGACAACACTGTATATCACTCAGGAGCATACTTCTCTTGGTGGTTGGTAAACCAGCATGGATGGTGTCACTGCAGAATTCTCTCAAGCAACTTGGGAACCATTGAAACCTAATATTGCTATAAAGCCCATTTTTTTTCTAAAGTGTATTCACTGAGCATTTATTCTATGGGATTTCATGTTTAAAATCTTGGGGAAACATCACACACTAAATTTATCTTCTGGAGACTCCCAAAGCATCTTAACAGATTAGATTAAAGGACTTAAGTTCTGCAGCAAAGACATCTGATTAACCTTCATTGATTCACACTTCTTTGGCTACAGAATCCCTTTCTCTTTTGACATTCATTAATCTGAACTTCTTGAAATGCCTCTATAAAGACACTAAATTTGAATCAATCAGCACATCTTAGAATTCTGGGATCTTACAAATAGTGCAAAAGTAGGCAATCAGTAAATAGGAGGTAACTGACTGAACGAAGCTCCTGTTAGATACGTATTCAGCTTATCTTCAAACTTCTATATAGAAAGGAGTGCTCTTGCTTCAGGTATCACAGGGGCACTGGAATGGAAAGATTTCAGAACTCCTTTTGGGGACTAGTTTTCAGAATTTCAACTTTGGAGGTAGAAAGTAATCTTTATGAGTATTTTTAACCACTGGTTCTGAGCTATGTTGTCAAGACACACCCATAGTGAGGTTTGTTAAAATGATTTTTAAAAACACATTAAAGTATGATAGATTTGTGAATGACGTTTTAAAAAGCAAACTAGAACATATTCAAGGTTCTCTGTACTCTGTGATTTCACTTTTATCACTCTGCACTACAATATCCTTTCCTAAGTGGGAAAGAGGGGTGGAGTTACAGACAGCCTGCTGGGAATTGCACATAACCTGCAGCCTTTCTTATGGGTGCAGAGGGACACACCCTTGGGAGTGTGTCATGCATATAATTCTTATCTGTCATGTCTGTTATCTGATGGAAGAAATGCTGAACCAACACAAACCCTACATTTTACAGATAAGAACATGGAAGCCTGGAGAGCAAAATAACATGCCTGGGTCATTCAGACAGAAAAGAAACACAATAGAACTGAGACCCAGGTGTCCTGTCTCCTGTCCCTAAACAACCTGGTCTCCTCCTGAAGCACCTGTCTCAGGTCAGGTTCCCTAGAAGCAAAGCCTGAGATGGGAATTCTAGTTTAAGAGATTTACTGGAGAAGTGTTCTAAACCCCACTCAATCTAGGATTCTTCTGTGTCACCCCATACAAAGATCAGTATTCCAGTATGGAATATGCTTCCTCCTAATCTCACAGATGCCTGTCAATCATTGTGCTTTTTCCTTAGTTGTGTAAGGTACAAAGCACAAAAACTTCTTAGATAGGATAACCCAGCATGTGCAGGATAACCCATAACCCAGCATGTTCAGATCACTAAACCCCTAAAAACCTTACCAGTGTAGTTCACGCCTGAATCTTTTTAGTGTTTACCTCTACAAATACTATCCCTTGAAGCTATGTATCCTGCCAAGGCATTCAGATGATTTGCCATTTCTCATCTGGCTTGGTTAACATGATGACATCAAATACAGTGGACCATTGTAAAGTTCTGTATAATCATCCGATGGTCTAGGTCTCTTTGGACTATTCTGAGATAGAGAAGGCAGGAAACAAACATATCCCTGAAGCAAAGCTCTGAATGTATATTGTTGCTAATTACATATGCACATCAACTGCTTCTGATCCTTACTTCTGATCCTTATTTCCTCTTATTCAAATAAAATATTTGCGAGGTAACCAACCCAAATACCCGTTAATGATAGACTGGATAAAGAAAAGATGGCACATTACACCATGGAATACTATGCAGCTGTAAAAAAAGATGAGTTCATGTCCTTTGCAGGGACATGGATGAAGCTGGAAACCATCATTCCCAGCAAACTGACACAAGAACAGAAAACCAAACACCACATGTTCTCACTCATAAGTGGTTGCTAAACAATGAGAACACATGGATACATGGAAGGGAACATCACACACTGGGGCCTGTTGGGGGCTGGGGGCTAGGGGAGGAATAGCAGGGGGATGGGGGCTAGGGGAGGGATAGCTTAGGAGAAATATGTGTAATGTAGATGACGGGGTGATAGATGCAACAAACCACCATGGCACGTGTATACCTCTGTAACAAACCTGCACATTCTGCACATGTACCCCAGAACTTAAAGTATAATAATAAAAAATTCAAAAATGGAAAAAAAATTTGCCAGGTAATAGCTTAATATCATGGATATGAGGATATGTTAATCTGTGCTAGCGAAAAACAGCTAAAAATGGAGGTACTAGTTGGTTATATTTGTAGCAATATGTTGTCTTCCCCTATGATCCAGTTTTTTAGGGCCAGACTGATACATTAAATGAGGATATTGTGGACCCACCACTCCTACATCCTTTATGTCTTCAATCTGCCATCCCCTCTAGGATGTTAAGCAGTTTCATGCCTATCTTGACCAAAGGGTGAAGTTTTGGGGATTTACACATGGCCTTTTGGACTATAATTGCTTTTACTCTACAGGTCAAAGAACCAATGTAAGTGTCTGCCAACTGCTAAGAATATTCATTTCACTTATACATTTGGGAGCTTGGGACATGACCCCTGGGTGGATTCATGGCCTCAGTGTATCAACTGTGAGACAAACTTGGGTCAGGACTCCACTTATTATCTGACTTGCATAAGCCCCTACCCTAAAAGGGGTAATGAGAGCACTTTGGGTTCTCATGTATCAGGAGCATCTCTGACTTGATCCAATAGCATCTGAAAGAATTGGGTATTCCCTTTCCTTAGTGTATAGCCATAGGTCCCTTTGGGGAAGTTCTTGGTGAATCACTATGGTATATACTTGTTATGATGCTGCAATGTCTTTTCACATGGGGACTGTATTAGTCCATTTTCACACTGCTAATAAGGACATGCCCAAGACTGGGCAATTTATAAAGAAAAAGGGGTTTAGTGGATTCACATTTCCACATGGCTGGGGATCCCTCACTACCATGGCAGAAGGCAAAAAAGTAGTAAAGGCACATCTTACACAGTGGCAGGCAAAAGAGAAGTAAGAGCCAAGTGAAAGGGGTTTCTCCTTGTAAAACCATCAGATCTCATGAGAGTTATTCACTACCACGAGAACAGAATGGAAGAAACCACCCCATGATTCAATTATCTCCCACTGGGTTCCTCCCACAACATGTAGGAATTATGTGAGCTACAATTCAAGATGAGATTTGGATGGGGACACAGCCAAACCATATCATGGGGACCCAACCGTTCTCCAGTCAGTGGGTTTTAGATCTGAGAACTGACTTAGGTCTAGAAACTGGGCAAGAGATCTTGTTTTCTACTGGGATGGCTGACCTCAGCCGCCTTCTGTTCATCTATTCTTAATCTCATTTGATTTCACACTTTAAGTGAATATTATTAGCTACAATCTGTCTTGCCCCTAGGAATAATATGACCCATTAGACACTATCATTGATACCTGTAGGTCAGACCTCCTTGGGTGTTATTTCAATATTGCTGCCTGTTACAGTAATTACATCCACCCTGCTTCTGATGGTTAAGAGTTACCACCTGGTTCTGCTATTCCAAGGCCCAATTATTCTCACTGACTCCAGGGAGCCTGGTTCTGGAATAGCTCCTTCTACCGTCAGACCCAGCCTAAAGATAAAACCTCTGTAGGCCAGACACAGTGGCTCATGCCTGTAATCCCAGCACTTTGGAAGGCCAAGGCCAGCGGATCGTGAGGTCAAGAGATTGAGACCATCCTGGCCAACATGGTGAAACACTGTCTCTACTAAAAATACAAAAAAATTAGCTGGGTGTGGTGGTGCACACCTGAGGTTCTGGCTACTCAGGAGACTGAGGCAGGAGAATCGCTTGAACCTGGGAGATTGTAGTGAGCCGAGATTTTGTCACTGCACTCCAGCCTGGTGACAGAAGGAGACTCGAAGGAAAAAAGCCTCTATAGAGCTTCTCAGTAGTCCTTGTATCCACCCTCAGCTGCTCCCAGTGCATTCCTTTTCACCTTGGTAAATGGTGGAACATAGCTGGTGAGTTTTCCAGGATTATATAATTGAACGATTCCAGCATGCCTCATTCTCTGAGACTTTTAATCCCTTCCTTCTTCGTCTTCCAGGCAATCTGGCATCTCTATCTCATTTATTGCAACCAATCACTTTTTCTAAGGTGCTAACAACCACCCCATCAGTATATTAGGCATGTTTCCTGAGGTCCTTAGCCCTACCTTGACAAATGTTCCCTTATCTTCCCACCTTCATCCAGCATCCTCATGATCCACTTCTAGGCATACTCATTCAGTTCCTGCTGGTATATATTAACCCATTCCTGCACCTCCCTTAGCGTATAATTTCTCTCCTTCCTTTGCAGGCTGGGTACTACTCTAGTATTTGGTGAGATTTGACCTTAATCAAAAGTTTTGTGTCCAGAAGAGAATGTGATGGCTGATCCTAAGAAGATAAGACATTATAAAGCACCTGCCTTATTTGATGTCTTAGTATTATCTAGAAAATGGAAGGGGGCTCTATCTTCATTTTTGCATGCCAAGAAGGTTGAGGGAAATCTGAAATCTGGGGGTTCCAAGGTTCTCAAGTGCACCACCCCCAATATCTGTATCCTAAGTCTTTGGGCCCCACTTTTTTCCTATCAAAGGTTCCTAACATTCACATAGGGTATTTGCCTAAGCTGATAATTCAACCTGTTTTGAAGTTCTGCTTTCCTTACCATTAGAAAAGCAATCTGCTGTGCCCTTCAGCTCTGTCCACTGTCTGGCTGCAGGAGATGAGTGTCTCTAAGTGCTATCAAAGAAGCTCTCCATTTAAAATTGCTGATTAATACATCTGAGCCTTGCATATTCTCTTTTCAGTGAATCAATGGCACTTAACAGCAGTCTCCCAGTTCCTCATCCTAGGTTTTCTATTTGCTCCATAACTCTCAAATGCCAGAGACATTGTACTAAGCAGTGCATTCTCTTCTACCTGCATCCTGTCCCAGATTGCCACAGTGAAATTCTCAGCCAATGTATAGTATGCCAGCGAGTATCAATACTCCACCTACTGCCAGGAGGGTTCCTCATTGTCATCCAGCCAGTGAGTGAGCCACCCCCCAGGATCCCATATCTTAGAGTCCATTTCCTATGACTACTATTGACACCAACTGTCTTAGGTAGATTTCCCCTAAAAGCAGAGTCTTGAGGTGGAGATTCTTGTGAAATTTATTGAAAAGGTGTTCTCAGCAGATGGAAAGTAAGGGGAGCAGAATAGAGCAAGGGAAAAAAAGCTCAGTCAGGATGCAGACTCAGCTGAAGACCTGCATCAGTCTGGTCCCATAGAAAGCTCTAGAGCACAAATTGCAGCACATAGTTGGGCCCCCTTGAGGCAAGGATGTCAGCCTTTTGTATCCCTGTGTCAGTCACTGGCTACTGGCTGCTCTTGGGTAGTACATAACCTAGTGGGCAGGCATCCTTGTCCAGTAGAGAAGTCTATGAAGAAGAACAGCTGTAGCTCATTAGCAGACTTTACTCATAGCTGCTGGGGAATGAGTGAACCAGCCAGGTGCAGGGCAGCCACAATGTTCACTACAGATAACTTCTGTAATGATAACTCCTAGGCCCTTAAGAGTAGTCCTGATACTAGCAAAAACCAAAAAGTTATTTGGATCCAACCTGGCAAATAAGATCAATTAATAATATAGTATTGTGTGTTTCTCTTAAATACAAATCACATTTTTTAAAAGTGATAACAATGCTTTATACAAAGACTTGTTTTGATCTTATGTGGTTTTAAACTACTTTGCATGTAAGTCCCATAAAGGAGTTCCACATACTTTTATCAGATGGTTTTATCAATACAGTAAGTGTCATAGTGATCACTCTGATGTGGGCAAAACTCACTTTTAGGCATAAGCTCATGAATGTGTGCATACAAATCAGATCAATCTCATTAAAGAAAATCATAAAAAGGAGCAAACGATTTACACCAAGAGAAATATAAATGGTTTTAAAATGTTTATAAATGGTGTTTGACTTTCCCAGAGATTTTCAAAATGCCTAGAAGACATTTTTCTATTTTCTTCATGTTTGCAAAAATACCTCTGAGGATTAATTGACACATGCATCAAGCATTTGGGGTGGAAGTATGCATGGGAGTAGACATTTAGGAAGATAATTTAGCAATGTGTATCAAAATTCAGGAAAGACTTGATATGTTCTCAACCCAATAATTCCATTTCCAAGAACTGATTACAAAGAAATAATCCATGAGCCCAACAAAGCTGTATATTTAAGGATATTCAGATAGTGTTATTTTATATTGGTGAAAAATTAAAAACTTAAATGTCCAAAAAGTATAGAACGAGTACATAAATTCTGGAACATTCAAATGTTGAAATACTATGCCTTGAAGTTGCCTTGGCTTAAATTCCAATTCTGTCTTTCCCTAGTTTTGTAACCCTGAACAAGGCAATTTACATTAATTAATTTTTAGAAATGGAAATTACAATAATTTCTATCTCAAGGGGTTGCTATAAGAAAGTACTTGGAGCAGTGCCTGGCTCATAGAAATGCTATCACAGTTGTTTAGACAAAGTATACCTATAATACGATCTCAAAATTTTATGATTAAACATAGTCATATGCCAAAGACTGGAAAAAAATTTACTGTACACAAAATGTCTTAGTCTGTTTTGTGTTGCTATAAAGGAATGCCTGAGGCAGAGTAATTTATAAAGAAAAAGGGATTATTTGGCTCATGATTCTGATGGCTGAAAAATTCAAGAGTGGGCATCTGTATCTGGTGAAGGTGTCAGGCTGCTTCCATTCATAGCGGAAGGTGAAGGGGAGCCAGCCTGTTCAGAGATCACCTGGTAACAGAATAAGCAAGAGAGAAGAGCAGGAGGTGCCAGGCTGTTTATAACAACCAGCTCTCCTGGGAACTAACAGAGTGAGAACTCCCTTACTCGCAAGGGAGGACATCAATCTATTCATGAGGGGTCGAGTCGACGCCTATGACCTAAACATCTCCCACTAGGCTCCATTTTCCAATACCGCCACAGAGATTTGGTGGAAGCAAACCACAACCAAACCACAGCATTAAACCAAAGCTTCTCAGATATTTTTCTCTTAGGATCCCTTTATGCTCTTGAAAATTACTGAGGATCTCAAAGAATTTTTGTTTGTGTGAGTTGTATCTACCAATATTTGCTGTCAAAATTAAAATAAGGAAATATAAAACATAGGAATGCACAAGTACACATGCTGTTAGAGCAATGTTGTCATCGCATATCACGTAGTTTCTAGAAGACTTCACTGTTTTCTCATGTCAGAATAAAAGTAAACAAAACAGATAATGGCTTGCTGTTATGAGAAGAATTCTGACCATGTACACACCTTGAAGGAGTTTTAGGGACCTCCAGAGAATCTTTTGGCCACACTTTGAGAATGGTGCACTAAACCACTAATGATTAGTATACATCATTTATATATTTTTCCTTACTGTCTTTTATATTTTTCAACCTTTCTGCAATGAACACATATGACTTTATAATCACAAACTGTGAGGACAATTTTAAAAATGTGTTCATTTTTCATAGTCATACCATAGGTACATCCATTCAGTTGAATCAGTTTCTTCTACTTAAATTATTTCTTCTACTTAAATGATCAGAGTTTCTTCTACTCCAAGAACTGTGTTCTGGTAATGATTTTATGAGACCTCCAAGAATGTAGGAATGAGTGGTTCTCTATCATTGAATTTATTTTGGATGCTTTTTCATAGGCCAACCAATTAAAGAAAATCTTCAGAAACTCTGGAAGAAGTCATGTAATAGATTGGGAGGGCAATCCGTAGACAAGCCAATGGGTAGCTTTTTCTAATGTGCTTGTTCACATGGCAGGAGTGTTGACCCTTGTAAGTAACTTAGTCATAAATGCAAAGAAATCCTCTCTTGAGGTCTTCACTCATTGTGAAGCAATCGCGTAATCACAGCCCATGGCCACCTTTGTTTCGTTCATGCCTGTGTTCTTAGGGGCTGTACAGCATCTGACACACAGTAGCTAGTCAATATTTGTCTAATGGGCTCAGCTTTGGAGGGTGTCTCCCAGGGACTCCACCCTGCATGGCCACTGCTCCAACCTAGGCTCTGGCCCGGGCCAGTCGGTCTGGAGCTTCCCCGTTGCCTGAACTTGAAGGCTACTAGCAAGACTTTGTGGTGCTCACTGCAGAGATCACCAGGAGGATTGAGAGGGTCCCCTGACTCCTGCCTGGGATATTTGCTTGAAGCCACTATCTCTGAACTTACGCCCCACTTATCTCCTCAAGTCCCACTTACTTTTAGAGGAGGCAGATGATGTCTTTAAAAGGTTATGAGTCCACCTAAGGGAGCAAGAGGAGAGAACCAAGGGAGCATATATATGCCACTGAGCTCTCCTGCCTCCGAGATGTTTGTGGAGAGTGGCTTATGATGGCCTCATCGCTTCATGGTACATCAGTTCTGCTTCATTCCATTGCCCAAGGTGGTCTTCATTTTTATTGTCATTGTTGGAGAATACTTCCTTTGAATTGTCTCAGAGCCTCAGAGCATGGGGACTTACAGTTTCCCTGGATTTTTGCTCATTTGTCATTGTAACCGTTTTAGCAGTAGAAACATTTCTTTGTTTGGGCTGATCACTTTTGTACTGAGAAACTGTTTTACAAAGTAACAAAGTCATTCCTTTGCAGAGTTGTAAAAACTGTTTCCAAGAAAAACAGATTTTGTTACAATTGAGGGTACTTTTTTCCTTTATATTTTAATGTAACAATTCCCACCACATAGAAGAAAACTTTGAACTAGGTGCCTTAACAGTAAAGCCATATGTCTACTTAGCTGAAGTATAATGAGAGGGGGAACACAGCAGCTACATTACAATAGAGAGGAGGCTGCATTGCTGGCACTGGAAAAATGCTACTGACTTGAATAATTGAATAATTATAATTCTTAAAAATGCAGTGGTTTCCCTCTTAATAATGACTTGTGTTTGCCCCTCTGTAATCTATTTCTAGCTGATAAATACAAAAAGATGGAAAAAATCCATGTAGTTATGAACTTCAGATGTCAGTCTGGGGACTACCGGAAATTAGTATGTCCAACCATGGCAAAAACAATATGATTTGAAGTAATTACAATAGCTCTCTCTGGGAATCATTAGTGGTTGTAGCTCTCAACTAAAATTGACCCAGAGGAGAGGAACTATCGTTTGTTTGAGGAAAGGAGGTTACAAATTGGATGAAACTTTCCAGCCAAAGCAATTCATCCCACAACGTATTAGCTTAAATTGAAGTGGAGAGGGCAGAGAAGGTAGAATAAAGTCTATTGCCCTCTGGGGGCTGCACGCTAGCATTGTAGGCCTCCCTAGCATCATGTGCTGTACCCAGAAGGAGCCCTTCCTGGTCCATGAAGGGGAAGAGAGGAATCTGTCCTAGGATGCAACCCACTACTACCTCCTTCTGGGGCTGGCACACAGCCAGCCAGGCTGAGAGAGCAGCAGCTTTTGGTAAAAAAAACCTCAAAGTGGCAAACACACTGAGATGGCCTTGCATAACAGGATTGGCTATAGGAGGCGACTTCCTATGCAGTGAACATGTCTGTCTGTTCCCTCTCTCCTGAATCACAGCCATCTAAGGCCTCTCCATCTTAAGCCAGGAAAAAGGACCATAATACTGAAAATGGGATGAAAAGGAATGGTTGAAGTCAGCTTAAAGGCTAAGGAAGGGAAATGGTCAGGTGAGGGAGAATAGAAGAATTTAGGGGACTCAGGGGCCTATAGGGGTTGTGTGATTAGAGAGCTCCCACAGAAGAAATAGGTTCCCTGAGGGGGCAAGTGAGGAGAAGGCCTTCAACTGGTGGTTTAGTTAGAATCTGTTCCAGGTGCCATGCCAAAGGTGAGCTCCAGGGGATCACAGTGTTCAGCTCCAGACAAAAGGAAAGAACAGTTCTGGATACAATGTTAGTTATCAGTGAAGCATTGTTGGTAATGGGCCGTGCCTTCCTGCCCTTCTAATGTTAGGAGCAAAGTCATGACATTTGGCAGAGACTGCTAACTGTTCTCTGATACCTCCTTGGTCCTTCTTTCTGAGGTATAGACTGCTCTCAAATTTTAGCTAAACATGTGACTGCCTGGAACGAAGACTCCATTTTCCAGACTCAGTTACAGCTAAGCTTGGCCATAAGATTAAGTTCTCGTCCATAGATAAATGCAGAAAGAGTTGTGCAACTTCCAGGAAATGTTCTTAAAGGTAGGGGGCATGCCCTCCTTCTTCCAGCTGGCTTGGAATGCAGATGTGATGTCGGAGGCTGGAGCAGCTGTAATGGACCATGAGGTAGGGTTTTTATAAGTTAGAAGGATTCTTGGTATTTCAAGACCGTGGGATTGTCATCTCAGCTGGCAACACCTACCCTGACAGGGAAATAAACTTCTACCTCTTGCTTTGAATTTTCTGTCACTCACAGTCAAGCCTACTCTTAACTGATACAAGGATCTCCATAATAGTTTCAAAAGCCCCAAACCTCCATTTCTCTGGGAAAAAGCCATGTAGACTAATGATGCTGAGTAACATCTGTTGAGTGCTTACTATAGCTCAGTCACTGTCCTGAGCACTTTAAATGTATTTCATTTCATCCTCATTATAATCCCATGAAATAGGTGCTTCGTTATCCTTGTTTTATAGATGAAGAGACAGACATGAGGCATATTAACTAGTTTGCTCAAGTTCACATCATACATAGTAGAACTGGTATCTAAACCCAGATCACCAGGCTTTAAACCCAGACTCCTAACCACTGTGCTAACAAAAATACAATCATATCAGAATTCCAAATCAGATTAGTTTTGGGTGTTCTCTGTCTTGTTTTCTATCACCTGCAGTTGTTTTGTCTTTTATTATTTTCAAAATGGGGGGAATAAATGCATTGTTTATTATAGCAGTTTGTGAGGACCTTTTTTGAAATGATTCCCCAATGGGAGAGTGTGGGCAGACTGGTAAAAAGAAGACCTTTTATTAATTGGGTACCCCTACTCTAAATTGGTGGTCACCAAATTATCTATACGCAATGCCCCTACCAGCATAACATTTTGGGGCATACACACACAATTTTTGAAGTGTATGTGCATGTGTGTGCATGCACGTGTGAAATTCACATGTATTGCTGTGGAAATAGACTCTTGTGGTGGACACTGTGGTGCTCTGTCCAGACCCTCTCTTTAGAGTTAATGCCACCATCTCCCAGGAACTGGAAATATTTTGTCGCCAAAGCCTCACAGCTACATTCCTGATTGGAAACTGCCCTTGGCTATAACAAACAGCTCACCCATGGCCATGTACTCCCAGAGGGTGGCTTATAGTCAGTCACTGACTGATGGGGATATAAAGACCCCACTCCACTGCCTCAATGCAAGACCACTCTCAAGAGCTATGACAGCCCCAGAGCTCCCTGTGGGTTGGTTGAGACCTCCGTCAGCTTTCCCCTACGCCCAATCCTGCCCTCCTTGCTTCCATATAGTGGAAAGTTGATACAGTCCCAATGTACCAACTGGGATTACTCCCCAACAAATCTGCTTGTAATTCTATGGTTTAGAGTCTGCTTCTCTGGACCCAATTTGGAGATTATAAAACATACTCCCAGATAAAAATTCAGACAAGGATGACATGAAAATGAGTATAACAAGATCTAATATTTTCTATTTATATCCCAGTAGTTGCCTTGTATATCCTTGGGTTTTGCATATCTGCTTTGGAGATGGTTCCCAAAGATCATTTAGAACATAGGTCATATTAATCCCAGCCCTGAGATGGGAGGTAGAGGCCAAAGAGGAGGACCACAAAAAAGAGGATGAAGAAAAGAGAGTCCTTCTTTTATTCTTCCCACCTAGACAAGTTTAGATTTTCTCAGCATGGTTTTCCACATCCCCATTTCCTTTCCCTTTGAAACATTCACCCCTCATTTGATGATTGTCTTTCCAAAAGACTGAAGATTGATGAGCTCAAGATCAATGTCCATCTTGTGCATTGTTATGCAATTAATATCCAACAGTTCCTGGCATATAATAGGTGTCTGAATAAATATTTGCTAACAGAGGGATGAGGAAGTTTATCCAGATGTGTTTAACCCTCACTCTCAGCTCCCAGTGGTACACACAGGCTCACCCTTTCCCAATTTCAGTCCAGCAGGTCAAAGAAACTGCCCTGAATCTGGTGGGCCCTCCAAAGAGGATATAGAAGGAGAATTCATTGATTGCTTCAATTGTTTGTTGAGAACCTACTGTGCATCAAGCAAGCTGCTCTGCCCAGGGGATCCTACAGTGATCACAGACACAGACACTTGATAATAGACACAGGTACAGGATCAACACAAAGTCCCCAACCTTGAGCAGCTTTCAGTATGGGGTAGATACTCATCACACAGAGCACAGAAATACAATGAGGGACAAACTAAGGTAAGTATCCTAAAGGAAAAAAGGGGTATACCCCAAAAATGGCATAGTCTGGTGTGCATTTGGGTGGTGCTGGGATGAGGATGGCATGAGAGTGTCCTCAGAGCCAGCTTCCCCAGGAGAGAAAGAGATCCTTGAGTTTCGGCTGACAGATTTGCTTAGCTGGAGGAGGGTTTTTCAATCTTTTCCCTAATTGATGCTTTGGACTGGAACATCCTTTGGGGGCAGGGGAGGCTGTCATGTGCATTGTAGAATCTTGAGCAGCAGACTTGACCTCTACCAACTAGATGCCAGTATCACCACCCCCGAGCCTCAGTTGTGACAGTCAAATGTCTGCAGACATTGCCAAATGTTCCCTGCAGGGCACCATCACTCCCAGTGGAGACTCACCAAACTGGGGGAAGAGGCTGGAGAATGGAGATGGGTGGGAAGGGGAGAGGTATACAGGAAGAAAGGAGAAGCATTGCAAAGGTCATAGCGTCAGCTGAGCTTCTGGAGACTGGAGAAGGCCAGGGGAGGGGCTGGCAGTGCACTCTGAGAGGCAGACAGGGCCAGACTCTGCAGGCTGAGAAAGAAGGAAATGAGTTGTCTGCTCCTTGGTAAAGAAAACAGAAACATTTGGAGAGAGGGTGGGAGCCTACGGGACTATGACAGGATCTCATAACTCTAATCATTGGAATCCAAAAATTAAGAAATAAGCCTCCATAAATCCAGAGCCCTGAGACAATATTAATGGAACTCGGTTCGCACATGTAGCCCATCCAGCCCGCTCCCAGGGCTGACAGGGGATGACAGATGAACCTGAGTAGGGTGCAAGGACATGCCAAAGATGCTGTTTAATAAATCAGCTGACACTCCCCTGAATTTGCATTGTTAATGGCAGTACCTAAACCCCGTGTGTTGCTGCAGAGACTTGTCTCGCTGCTGCCTCCCATCTGAAACGTCCCAAGTGAGTTGGCTGAAGGCAGCAGGGTGTTGAATGATTAGGTCTGAAACACATTTTATTTTTTGCGACAGGGTCTCCTTCTGTCGTTCCGGCTGACGTGCAGTGGTGTGACCACAGCTCACTGCAGCCTTGACCTTTCAGGCTCAAGAAATACTCCCATCTCAGCCTCCATAGCAGCTGGGACTACAAATTCGTACCACCTGCCTCGGTAATTTTGTAATTTTATTTAGAGATCGAGTCTTGCTATGTTGCTAGGGCTGGTCTCAAGCTCCTGGGCTCAAGCAATCCTCCTATTTCAGTCTCCCAAAGTGCTGGGATTGCAAGTGTGAGCCACTGTGCCTGGCCTGAAATACATTTTAGAATCAGCCTGCAGCTGGAAGGTGGGTAAAATGTGCAAAAGATCTGGCAGGTGTTGTGCAGGTTTGGTGTCCTAATGGCCACCTCACAGCCTGGGTCACAGGGCCCCTAAAGGCAGAACTGCCCTGGAATGGGACACCAGAGTCTTCCCTCTGGCCATTGAGCTCCCAGACATTCCACTATGAATTCTTTGCTAAATGCTGATGACCTCCCGTAAGTTAGTTACCCTCTTTGGATCTCAGATTGCTCCAAAACATGTTTAAGTAAGTCTTTTCTTTGGCAGGAGGTGGGAAATACTGAATAACAGAATCATCTAGGGAGCTTTTTTATTGTACACCTTAAGTCCTATCCACTGCTAAATTTCCTGTATGCTCTTGAAGCACATGGGAAGGGCTGTGTTCTTCAGGATCAATATTGCTGATTTTTTCTCTTGTCTCAGGCTCCAATACAGTTTGAAAGCACACCGTCCCTAAGCTTGTCTTTATTTAAAATTTTGATATTTTTGTCCTCATGATTTGTTTTGCTGTTGTTTGAGATGAGATCTCACGCTGTTGCCTGGGCTTCAGCATAGTGGTGCAATCAAAACTTACCACAGCCTCAAACTCCTGGGCTCAAGTGATCCTCCTGCCTCAGCCTCCCCAGTAGCTGGGACTACAGGTGCATGCCACTGCACTCAGCTAATTTTTTCCCCATTTTTTGTAGGGATGGGGTCTCACTTTATTGCCCAGGCTGGTGCATTAGTTTTGATCTCATAAAATATTGCATTAAAATATTATTTATCTTGACTGGGTTTTTAGTGCAGCTTGTTTTATTTTATTTTAAATTGTGGTAAAATATTCCTAATATAAAATTTGCCATCTTAATCACTTTTAAATGTACTCTCTTGGCAGTAAGTGCACTCACATCGTTGTGCAAACATCACCACCATCCATTTCTAGAACTCTTTATCTTCCCAAACTGGAACTCTGTGCCCATTAAACAATAACTCCCCATTTCCTCCTCCCCTAAGTCCCTGGAAACCACCATTCTACTTTCTGTCTCTATGAAATTGATAACTCTAGGTGCCACATTTAAGTGAAATCATACAGTGTTTGTCTTTTTGTGATGGGCTTGTTTCGCTTAGCATAATATCTTCAAGCTTCATCCATGTTGTAGCATGTGCCAGAATTTCCTTTTAAAGGCTGAATAAATGAAAAAGTAAAATGTATATACATATATGGAATGTATGTATGTATATACATGTAAATATATAGAATAATATTCCATATATGTATTTACATTTTATTTATCCATTTATGTGCTAAGTTACACTTGAGTTGCTTACATCTTCTGACTCCTATGAATGTTGCTACCATGAACATTGGTGTAAAAATATCTGAGATTCTACTTTCAGTTCTTTTTGGTGTATATACAGATATGAAATTGCTAAATTATACGGTTATTCTATTTTTAATTTTTGAGGAACAGCCATATTGTGTTTCACAGTGGCTGAACCATTTTACATTCCCAGTTTCTATGCATCTCAAATGCTGTTATTTTCAATTTTGTTTTTTTAAAAATAGTAGCCATCAGCCTGAATGCCCATCAATGATAAACTGGATGAAGCAAATGTGGTACATATACACCATGGAATACTATGCAGCCATAAAAAGGAATGAGATCATGCCCTTTGCAGGGACCTGGATGGAGCTGGAAGTCATTGTTCTCAACAAACTTAACGCAGGAACAGAAAACAAAACACTGCCTGTTCTCACTTGTAAGTGGGGAGCTGAACAATGAGAACACATGGACACAAGGAGAGGAACAATACACACTGGGTCCTGTCTAGGGGGCAGAGGGGAAGGAGAGCATCAGAATAAATAGCTAATGCATGCAGGGCTTAATACCTAGGTGATGGGTTGGTAGGTGCAGCAAACCACCATGGCACACATTTCCCTATGTAACAAAACTGCACGTCCTGCGTATGTATTGCTAACTAGTGGTGATCTCTGGTTAAGAAAAAGTTAACCTCTTTGGATCTCAGTTTGCCCCAAAACATGTTAAAGCAAATATTTTCTTTGGCAGGGTTGGGGAATACAAAAAAGAAAAAATCTTAAAGTAATATTCAATTTTAAAAAATAGTAGCCATCTTAGGTGTGAGACGATAGTGCCCCCTTACATTTTATAGCCAAGGAGGGGGCCTCACTTGACTCACTGCAGTTCCAGCCCTCACCTAGTTGAGCCTCTGATCCTGACAGACATGTTTTTACATCCCTCACTTGAGCTGATGTAGGAAAAAATATTGTGCATTTGGATTGCAAGCTTGGCTCTACCACTCACTAGTTGTGTGAGTCTGGGCCAAATATTTTACCTGCTTGTAGTTTCTTACCCATAAATGGGGAATAATTTTATTTACCTGATAAAATTGTTGTGAGGAGTAAATGGATTAATATATATAAAGCTCTTAGACAAAGTAAGCACCATATCTGTTTAAGCGATAGCTACTATTATCATAGATCTCTCCAGCTACATAGTTGTTTTTATTTTTTTAAACTACATAGCTGGAGAGATCATATTATTAAATAATAAACATAATAAAAAATAAATATTTTTACAAATTTTAAATAAATCTACATTATTTCAAAATAATATTATTTTGAATATTTAAATATTTTAAATAAATCTATATTATTTCAAAATATTATTTTGAAATAATGTAGATTTATTAAAAATTTGCAAAAATAATACAATAAGTTCCCATAGACCCTTAACTTCATCTAATAGTGGTGTCTTACACAAGTGGGGTGCATTTGTCAACATCGGAATTTTACTATTATCTAAACCACAGGCTTTATTCACATTTCATTGGTTGTTTCACTAATGTTATTTTTCTGTCCCAGGATCCAAACCATACTGCACATAGGGTATAGCTGTTTTTGCTTGTTTTTCTTTCTGTTTGTGTTTGTTATTTTCCTGAAGAATGGTTTGAGAAGTGGGACTCTAAAGACCCTCAGATGCGGCGTGGTTCTCTATCTCTGCCACAATCTTCCACCATCCCCTATGGCCATGAGCCTGTTTCACATGTCTGCAGTTACCTGCCTGCTCCTGGAGACCTGTGAATCTGTAATCCCTGGAATAGCTGATGGCTCAATGCTTTCCCTCCGAGAGACTGTAATTTGATGATTAATTCTGGGTCTCCAAAAATCCTTTATTAACATTCAAACACTCTCAGTTATCTAGTCCATGTAAGCCAATCCACAGCTACATGCCTGGGTAGCAAATAGTTGATGGTGAAGAAGATCTCACCAGAATAGCTGGTGAAGAAGTGTCTGGAGGTGAGAAGTTAGCAGGGGGATGGAGAGGTACCTGCAAAGGAAGGCTGCTGGGCATTGATGCTAGACTTAGCTATCTCACGCTTTGGAGTGCGCCCTGCTTGAGACAGGCCCTGACTCATACCCCTCAGCTCTGTGACCCCATACCCAAAAGTGCTCCCTGGCTCCATGGGTCTGTGAGCCCAGTGGAGCCCACCATGCTGCTGCCCATGGGTCATTCCCAGCCTCTGCCTCCCTTCTTCCTGGAACACGGGAAACTCAAATTTTTGGTGGTGGATAGGAAAGAAAGGCTAGAAAAAAAAAAAAACCCAGTCACTCTAAACCATTTATTAAGGACCTTCTCTCTGCCTGCGACAATGCAAAGTGCTAAGCATGGTGAAGACCTGACATCTAAATGACAGCAGCAGGGGTCTTTTCAATCTTGTGTTTGACTTAGATCAATCGGCTATGAACCATCGAAGTTTCTTTTCTTTTCTTTATCTTTACATATCTGGGTTTGTACATCTAGAACTACATGTCAGAGTGGCTTCTCTTATATCCGAATATGTGGAGAAGTCCACCATTGACCAATAGTATGAATGATGAGAAAAAGATGAGAGGGATGATTTTTAAAAAGTAAGTGTGAATGTTTCCTTAACTTAGATTCTTGCTATTGCTTGCAGGTGAAGCTTACAAGCTGCCTCCCACCTTAAACACATAACTTCTCCCTGCCCTCGCCCTAGTTCCTTTCTTGGTGCGATAGCAGTTAGGTAACAGAATGGGTCACAAAGACCTCACTTTGAGTACCGACTCCACTGCTAACTGGCAGTGTGACCTGGGGCAAGTTACCCAGCCTCTTGGTGCCTCACCTTCACCTGCAAAATGGGGATAATTGTTGCACCTGCCTCCTAGGATCTTGAGAGGTTGAACAAAAGGCAGATAAGGCAAAGCAAGCCAAGAGCTAAGTGCAGTACCTGGTATGTAACGAGTTTCCCCAAGTTTAGCTCTCGTTATTTAGAATACCCAGGGAAAGGCAGCATAATCATCCCCTAAATGGCAGCCAACATAAAAACAGGGGGAAGAGAACAAGTGAGAATTAAAAGGAGAGTTTTTGTGGAGGGGGGGACATCTATGTGGACTCAGCAGCTTTCACACAGAGCAGCTTGCTACTTCTGACATGAACCGTGTGACTGCTTCCATCTGCCCAATGAGGAAAATTAAACTCAGGGAGCCCAAATGATGCTCCAGCAACCACAGAGCAAAGATGTGAGCTGGCCTTGAAATACTGGAGTGGAGTAGTTAGGAGCACAAGCACTGGCATCAGGAAGCCTGGAATCTAACCCTGCCTGCCACCTTGGACTAGCTATGTGACGTGAGAGACATCTGTTAAGTTCTGTGCCTCAGTTGCCTCATGGGTGACTGTACCCGGTTTGTGGTACTTTGTTACGGCAGCCCTAGGGAATGAATATCACACGTGAGGATAATAATTGTACCCACAGGGTTATTGTGAAGATGAAATGAGTGTGTGTGAGTGTGAGTGTGTGTGTAATGCATGGTAGTTACCAGTAGTCTTTATAAGTGTGTGAGAAAAAAAAACTTAGAAATTCAGACCCTCTGAATCTAAACTACTCTTTGAATACAGAGCTAAAAGGCACATCCATCTTTTATCCCCATGGTACAGAGGAGAAAACTAAGCCTGAGAATACAGAAGGTTTTTTGTTTCCATTTAGGTAACAAATTAGAGGGTGGAGTTCTGTGTGCATGTATTTTTTTAAGTACCTGAAATAAAAACACAGAGAGACAGAAGAGCAAGGCCTGATGGAATAGAAGCTAGACGGCGCATCCACAAACATGCGGAGGCTGAGAAGGTTAACAAAACAGTGATGTCATTTCTGACAGATAACCGGAAAGGATGGAGGTGGTGCTGTCAAGTGTCCCAGAGGCCTCCTGGCAGCCCGCCCGGTGCCAACAGCAGCCTGGCCTAGCATGCGGCCATGTGGCTTCAGGTGCCTTCAAACCCAACTCGACCACATCTAGGGACATTCTGATCCTGCCCCTTGAGGGAAATAAGCTGTGTGCCCCTTTCTTTCCAACTGACTCACCATTCAGTTCCCAGTCTCAGCCACCCCACCCCTCTGCAGACTGACCAAGAAGGTGCTGTCTACTAATAGAATACCTTTCCTCAAAGTGGAGGGCCGGCTTTAGATGTGCTGTCACAAACCTTGGATCTGCTTCCACTGCTGGTCAGGTTGTTCTGTTTGGCCTGAGCAGGTACATAGTGAGTGACCTGGGAAATGGCTCTATGTCAGATGGTGGCAGAAAAGACAGAGGGGAATGCACAGGGAGGGGAAGTCAGGGATGGGGAGAAGGGGGGACTCCAAGGGTTATCTTCGACCCCTTCCAATGCTTTTCCTGCCTTGTGAAGATGTCTGTGTCTAACCCACACGTAGTACACCCCCAGCTTCTGCTTCACATTCCCTTCCCCTGAAGCTACGAGGTCACCTGTTGGGCTCTTTCATGTGTATCTGAGTACAGCTGGCAGGTCATTTGATATCCTGTCTCCCTCTGCTGCAGGTGACCTCTGAATGGCCTCAGGTGGGGGCTGAGACTACAGGGGCTTGTGGGCAATGTGCAGCTTCTACCTGCAGTGGGTGGGGAGCAGCTCCAGCTCACCTTTGCAGGCCCCGAACCGGATTTCCCCAGCTGGTCCTCACTTTGTGTTACTTCATGCCTCTCAAGAAAGGCAGTTCATGAAATCTGTGTGCTTTGGTGGAATGTTGCTTACAGAGACATTCATAGAACAACAAAACAGCCTTTTTTTTTTTTTTATGAAACCACAACCTACTTCAGGGTTCTGGAAAACAAACCCTTACCTTCGTGAATGCTGAGAACCTACAGTGCAGACAGGATAGTGCAGTAGATCAGAATGAGTAATAATCTTTTGAGAAAAAAATTGGGAGACCTGCTCTATTTTTTATTAAAAAGAAAAATCAAGTTACATTACAAGTGGCAAAGTTCACCCTTTTTAGTGTACAGTTTTATGACTTTTCACAAATACATACATACGTACATGGGGCCGTCATCACAATTAAGATAGAGTAGTAAGGTTCCGGCTCCAAAATGTTCTCTTGTGCTCCTGTCATCGGTTGTATTATGTCCCCCAAAATTCCTATGTTAAAAGTCCTAGCCCCTAGTACCTCAGAATGTCTTTTTATTTGGAAATAGGATCTTTACAGACGTAATCAAGTTAAAATGAGGTCATTAAGGTGAGCCCTAACCCAAAACGACTGATGCTTTTATAAAAAGGAACATCTGGACACATACAGGGAGAACACGATGTGAACATGGAGGCAGCCATCCTCATGGCTGGAGAGGAGAGATGCCAAGGAGAGGAGCCTGGACAGATCCTCCCCTCACAGCTCTCAGAAGGAGCCAACGCTGCCAACATCTTGACTTCAGACTTCCAGGCTCCAGGACTCTGAGACAATACATTTCTGTTGTTGAAGTCACACAGCTTGGGGTATTTTGTGATGGCGGTCCTAGGAAATGAATACAACATCTTTACAGTCAATCACCTCCCCCAGACTCTGCCCCTGGCAGCCACTGATCAGATTTTTGCCCCCATAGTTTTGCTTTTCCCAGAAGTTATATAAATGGAATCACACACAAGCCTTCTGAATCTAGCTTCCTTCATTCAGCACAAAGCTTTTGAGATTAATGCATTTTTCTTTTTTGGTTTCATTCCTTTTTAAAGTTGCTAAGTAGTATTTCATTGTATGGATGCACACTTTATCTACTCACCAGTCGAAGGACATTTGTATTATTTCCAGAGTTTGGTTGCTGTGACTAAAGCATCTATAGATGTTCACATTTCAACTTTGTTTTGTGTGAATGTAAGTTTCCATTTCTCTTGCATAAATATTTAGGGGTTGGGTTTCCTGGGTCATATGATAAGCAGGCTTAAATTTGTAAGAAACTACCAAAACATTTCCAAAGTTGTTGTTCCATTTTTGCATTCCCATCAACAGCGTATGAAAATGTAAGTGCTTCACATCCTCATTGTACTTCATGTTTTCCACTTTTTGTTTTTGCCAACCTACTATGTATATACAGGCATTTCATTTTGTTTTTAATTTTCACTTTTGTAATAGCTAAAGACGTTGAACATCTTTTTATGTGGTTATTTGCCATCCATATAACTTCTTTTGTATCTATTTACATTTTTTCCTTATTTCTAATTGAGTTGTTTGTTTTCTTATTATTCAGTTTAGACAGGACAAACATCCTTTATCAAATATGTACTTGGTAAATATTTTCTACCAATCTGTACCTTAACTTTTTATTTTCCCAATAGCATCTTTTGAAAAGCAGATCTTTTAAAGTTCGATGTAGTCATTTATCGATTTTTTTTCTTCTATGGATAATGCTTTTGTTGCCATATTTTAAAAACTCTTTGCCTAACCCAAGGCCACAAAGATTTTCAGAACATCTTTTCATCCTGCCTCAGTGGCTGATTTTGCTGCTAGACAAGTCATTTATTCTTTCTCAGCCTTAGTTTACCCCTTTGCGAAATGTGAAGATTGAAGTAGATCAGTGTTTTTCAAACTTTTTGAAAGCAAGGGAATGTAGTTTTAACTGAGATGATGCATGGTTCCCCAGGATATAAAACAAACGTAAGTGTACCTAGGGCCCTGACCTCCTGCAGCCTCTTGGACATGGTTCCCTGCTATTCGTATTACATAAATCATCTGAAGATCTTGTGAAGGTAGGTTTGGAATAAGGCTGAGGTTCTTCAGTTGTAACAAACTACCAAGTTCTAGGTGATGCCTATCGCAGGTCCAGGGACCTCACTTTGAGTGGCAAAGCCCCAGAGTACTTTCAAAGCCACAGGCGGAAGTCTGCTTTTGTTGACTTAAGACTTGGGAGTTTTACAATGTGTTTCTTCCAAGAAGGGCAAAATTCTTCCATATCAGTAATTCTGTTTTCCTCCCTACTGTCTATCCTAGTATCCAAGTCACTGAGGGGTACACTGAGCTCAGGTTTGAGCCAAGTTCACTGGAACCTGGCAGAATCAGGTAGAAAAGAATACTACCAGCAGCTGGGGACTAGCACCATTGCGAATGGTATGATAAAGTCATTGTAACACTAAGAACTTCTGTTGTATCAGAAATAGGGAAAGGGCAAAGAAAGTTTTTGGCTGTAACTAGAGAGTTCATGTTAATGTCAGGCATAGTCAGCTCTAGGTGTTCGGATGGTATCATTAGGAACATGGCTCTCTGAAAGTTTTAGTTTATGCTTCTCTGAATTGGTTTCACTTCCAAGAAGGCTCTTCGTATGCCATGGCAAAGAGTCCATTAGCTGGTCTAAGCCTGCATTCCATCAGCTTAGCGCCACCAACAGAAAGCTCTTTTTTTCTCCCCCAATAATTTCTACAAAATCCCCACATTTGAGTTTCATTGACTTAGTTCAGGCCACATGGCGATTCATGTAACTATGACTTCAGCCAGTGAGACAATGGGATGCAGTGATTTGATGGACTAGGCGTAGATGATGCCTGAAGCCTGGGGATGAAGTCAGCTTCGCCTGAACCACATTCACTTAAAATATGGAAGAAAATGTTCCTGAAAGAAAGGGGAATGATGTTTGCTTAGTGGGCAAACAACAGTGTCCACTACAGCCATTATGATTTTATGTGCATGAAAGGCTATGTCTTTGTTGTTATCATTTTCCTGTTTTTATTCACTTATTTATTTTTTAAGAGGAAAGGGAAAACAAGATGTAACTCAGGCCACTGGGAAACACTCATTGTGCCTTTGATGTCACAATTCTTTCTTAGCACTCAACGTATTTCCCTTCTCCCATTTTCAGTCCAACTCTCTCACCTCCAACACCCAAGGTTTTCATGCCACCTTTCCCAATCAGATAAATGTATTTGCATTTCAATGCTGGAGACCTATATTACTACCCATCCCAGCGTTTTCTGGACTTTGAGTGAGAATTGCAGTAGAGAACAATGCTTGACACAAAGCAATTGTGAAACTAAAGATGGAATTTCCAGTATTAGGTTTTTTCTTTTTTGGAGAAGAGGATCTCTGTGATTCTGTCAAATCATGCAGCTGGTTTCAGTGACCCAGGAATATGACCAAGGTCATAGCCTTCTAGCCCTAGAGCAATCCCCTCTGGCTGAAGGCGGCAATAAAAACAGGTGGAGTCACAGCTGGGCTGATTAGAGGCAATGTCAAGGCTGTCTCAGGAGAAACCTCTAAATAGAAGTGCAGGTGGCGAACCTTGCTTAATGATCAATGTCAAATGCCTGTAAATTGAGACCTCAGGAGGGGAACATTCTTGCTTTGTTTCTGGCAGACAGAAAAGGCTGGCTTGGGCCTGATAGCCATCAGCTTCAGTCATTCAGGTGGTTAGAAACACCCCCCAACTGTCAGCCTGTAGGCAGGCCTACACAATGCCCCAGCACCCCAGCGGGAGTAGCATGTCTCTGGCTACAAATGAACTGGTTCTGGCCTGAGATAGGCAAGTTTCTTGTGGGATCTAGTTGATGCTCTGTAATGTCAGGTTAGGCTGATAGGGTATTTTATTGAATGACACAAATTCCAGCTTCAGTAACAGTACCTCTGTGTCAATAGTGAATGTAAATAGATTGTCTTATAAAATGAGAAAATACGTGCGCAGTTTCCCCCCTCCGGTGAACCTCTGCCCTCCTGAACCTATGAGCTATGAGACCATACTTGGCACCTGTAGGCACCTCTCACTCCTTTACCCAGCACACACAATGATCCCCTTTATATACTGCCTGCCAGGCTGCATGGGAAGGGCCCTTGGTGTGCGCAGTTTGACTAAAGTAATACTGTACATGGTAATCATTAACCTGAAATGGCATTTACGATGATGAGATGGTGCTCTGTGCTGCTCTCCTTCATCCCTCCAGCAAACACAATGTACTGACTCTAAAACAGGTATGACCTGTTGCTGCCAGGCCCTCAAAGACACAGTGTTCTACTGCAGAATTAGCCATGCATAATAGGCCCATTGAATCAGGCAGCAGGCACTTTCCTCTCTAGGCTGCACAGATACAGGAACTGGGCCTAGACCCCAGGGACTGGTGGGCAGGTTTGGGTTTCTAAATGGGCTTTGTTCCCTCACTGGAAAAGAAAACTCCAAGGCTGAGCACAAAACCCATGGAACAGAGCTTAAAGCTTCCAGTGGATTCTCTCAGTGGGAGTCAGGGGCTGAGTAATAATTTTGGTGACCTCATAACTAAAACAAGGTTTTCTCACCTGAGGGCCTTTCTGCATAATGGCTTGGTTAGGTAGAGACAAGTCAGGCTTTAAGAGTAGCTGAGGTTGAGGTGAGGGAAAAGGAATTAGGCAGTTTACTCAGAAGCACACAGCCAGAGTGGCCTGGGACACAAAGCAAGACAGTTTTCCTGATTCTTGTATTTTGGCCTCTTTGGAGGCCCAAGAAGGAATTACCTTTGCTTGGGAAGTTTGATTCCAAGCAAGGCTCCTTCCTTATCCTAGGAGTCCAGGCATTGTTGTTCCTTCCTTGTGCCCCTAACTGTCACTTTGATGGAGGAGGATAAGCAGTGGCTATGGCAAACTTGAAATAGAAGGTGAGTTCTAGTCTGGGCCCAGCGACCTCTAATTGTGTGAGAACCTCAATTTCCTTATCTCCTGGAAGAGAAAGCCAGGACAGACGATCTCTGGGGTCAGCCCCAGCACTCACATTCTGTAGATAGCATTCCACTGAGAGCAGGAGAACTCCTACCCGAAGCTGCTGAGAAAGCATCGCGGGAAGGGTAGGCTAGGAAAAGGAAGCACTTGAAAGGTACCCCCACTAATTCAGGGCTTTTACCTTCTTCGCAGTGACTAATGAGAGCACTCCTGGAAAATGATTCAGTGCTAATCAGGATCTTGGAATTTGTTTTACTTAACTCTTTTCTTTTTAAGACCCTGGATTTTCAGATCAAGTGACTTGCCCATGGCCACAAGAGAACCGGTGGCAGGTCTGTCTTCCTATCTGTAACTCTTTTCATTGTTCACATACCCACTTGTGCTGAGTAGCTGGTGACTAGACCAGCTCCCAGATGGTTGCAGCATAGGAAATACAGATTCCTGTGGACATCTGGTAATGCTGTGATATGGATGATTGAGCTCACTGTGTGCTATGTACATTGCCTACATCAGCTCAGTAATTTTTTAATTCAAAGCCTATGACAGGTGTGTTTTCCTAGGTTCAATATAAATATGTGGAAAGAACTGAGATGATAATTTGCCTGAAGTTAAAGTTTTAAAATTTGCAAGACATCTAGGACTAGCATCAAAGACCCTTAGGTTCAAGTCATTCATCAAGGGGGGATTACATTTAGTTTCTGCTCTTGGCTCAAACGACTCTGTGAGATATTAGTTCTTCTACAGTCTCCCCATCTATCTGCCTCCAGGTATAGCTGAACTTCCAGATATAGCTAGCAAGGCAGTATTAGGCAATCTGTTTACCTAACCATTCCATCACACTGCCTTGCTAGCTGGGGAGGATGTGGGGCCATGGACTCTGACTCAGAATTATGGAAATATTTCATAAAGATAGTTTTTTTAAAAATGATCTCAGCATTCCTGATTATAAAACCAGTTGGCCAACAGGGCACCCTTTTAGGGAGCCGTGGCTGTTTTTAGTACATTGGGAAAGGGCCCCAAGACAAAGCGCAGTTCTCCTCTATGCCCTCCAGCTTCTGAGAAAGGGTTTCTTCTCCTTCTGCAGTGTTTCTAAGGAGGCTATACCCTGGATCTGGCCAGTGGGTGACCTCCCTCACAGTGAGAGTTTGTCTAGAAGCTTCCAAAGAGGAAAAAAACATTGTAATTACCCTCGGGCTCCAGCTGCTAAGGCAGACAAGACAGCCCCAAGATCCTGGAAACTCTTGCCCAAAGGAGATCCTATTTCAGTGTGTTTGTGTGACAGTTGGTGTTGAAGGTTGCAGGGGACAGGGAAGATGGAAATGCTGGAGTGATTACTGCTTGGTAATTCTTATGTAGGTGCAAATGTCACCTACAAAATGGCCAGAGCAACTTCAAGCACTTTTTGCTATCTTGTATGGAAGAGACTAATTCCTGAGATAATCCTCAGAATTGATAACTGGGGGAGTGTGCCAATTTTCCAAATGAATAGGCCAAATCTGGCCCTAGGAGACTTAGCAACTGGCATTCTGTCCCAGAACCCTGGGGTGGAGGCAGAGAAAGAAGCCAAGTTGCCTGATGTGTGGCCAAGTGCCTCCCTCACTCTGGGTATCATGACATTGGGTCATCTAATGTGCCTCCTGTGACATTCCATTCTAGGAAAAATGCCTGGCTTTGTCAAGAGAACTAGCTGATCTCAGGAGAGAATGTGCCCAGAACCACGTGGCCCCTCGTGGCAGGCCTGAGGTAGAGTCCCTTCAGTTTCACAAGCAACTGACTCTAACTTAAAGTCACTGGTGCTTGTGGACCCAAAGCTCATGAAGGAAACATGGTTTATGAGGTTATTGATTTGTCTTAAACAGATTGTGCCCTCACCAAATGCCACTGCTAAAATACCTCTTCTTCAGGGAAGCCTTCTCATGATCCCCTGCCAAGACAAGGGCCCATGAGATTTTTTTCCTGGGGTTCTCCCTAGCAGTCCTAATCCCAATAGTAATTTAAATAATTATTTGCACAATTATTTGTCTAATATCAGTCACCTCTTCCAAGCTGTCAGTTGCACAGAGGAGGTTTAGTGTCTGGCTCATTCATCAGGACCTAATACAGTTCTTAGCAGCCACTCAAGAAACATTTGTGGAATAAAGAAGGAGGAGATGTAGAGACTATCATGTCTACCAGTAGATGAGAAAATGTTGGAACTAGAAATTTCCAGGAGAGATAAGCTGTCTTGCCCAAGGTTACAAGGCTGGGCAAGAAGACATCTAGGACTAGCATCTAAGGTTCAAGTCATTCATCAAGGGAATTACCTTTAGTTTCTGCTCTTGGCTCAAACTATATAAGGTATTAGTTCTTCTACACAGCCTCCCCATCCCTCTGCCTCTAGATTTAGCTGGATTTGATTCACTTTTCTGCATTCCCATTTCCATAAACCACTATTATCTCTTGGCTGGAATTCAAGAGTTTCCTAAGTTTTTCAAATGCTCCCCTGCCCCATCTTTACCTTCTTCTAGAGACAAAGATTGGAGTGAGTTTTTAAAACATGCAGCATATTGTGCCATTCCCCAGCTTAAAGTCTATCAGTGGTGTCCCCTAATGTAACCACAGTCACTCCTTACCAAGGCCATAAGCTTTATGTCATCTGAACCTTGTCTCCTTCTCCAAATTTCTCTACAATCTTGCATTCACTAGCTATGCTCCACCCGTGCTGACCTTTCTTTCTTCTGTTGCTCAAACATTTTAAGTTTGCAGTTTCTTCTGCCTGAACACTTTCTGGCAGATCTGCACATCCTTTTCACACAGTGTCACCTCCTCTGACCATCTTGTATAAAGTAGCTCTCCTATGCCCCCATACTACTCTCTGTCACATTTTTTCCATTTTGGTGACTTCAAAGCATATATCACTCTCCGAAGTCATCTTCTTTACTTGTTTTCTTGTATATTATCTGTCAAATCACACACTAATGTGACTGCCAAGAATATGGGGCTTTGTCTTGTACACTGTTGTGTGGCCAGCACCTAAACCATAACTGCATATGTATTTATGAAATTGGTTGAGTAAATTAGAGTTTGTAATCACATCTATATAATTGGAGATACTACAATTGATTTTTTCCTGAAGGGGATGACAAACGCTAATGCATATAAAATCCTAGAATATATGCTTGGACAGGGAGGGCACTTGGGTAGGTCACCTGTTCCCCAAATTGGTCAGCATCAGAATCACCAGGAGAGTTGGTAAAAAATAAAGCATTCTGGGAAGCCCTCGGCACCTACTGGATCAGAACATCCAGGGCTGGGTCACGAAGTTGCTGCCTATTGACAGAGAGTGGGCCAGTTTGGAAAGTCACTGAGTGATAGGATCCGATGCCAAGTACATGTTCCTGCCTTTGACTCTGTATCTGCACTTCTGGGAAATAATCTTCACCACAGAAAAGACTTTCTGTACAAAGATATTTATCTCACTTTGTTTATAGAAGTAGAAATTTAAAAATAAATGCCCCAAAAGAGGAGAAGTGATTAAGGAAATCATGCATGATATAGTGGCTTGATGGACATTAAAATGAATGCTTACGAATGTGTTTCTGCATGGAAAAGTAGAGTTTCTGACCATGCTAGAATGTAGAGTGGTTTGTTGGCTATGATAGTGGTTAAATGCACAACATGTACTGGAAGTTGACTAAATGGATTGAAATTCTAGCTCTGACCAAGTATGTGACCTTGGGCAGGCCACTAAACCTCTCCGTGCTTCTGTTTTCTTGCCGTGAAAATTGGGATAATTATAGCATCCAGCTGAAAGTGGTAATGTAAGGATTAAGTAAATTAATATATGTCACATATAAGGCCCTCTAGAAACATTAGGTGTTATTATTATATATGTGGGGGGAGGAGGCTAGAAGGAGTTATATTAAAAGGCTTAGCAATAATACTAATCTTGTTGAATAGGAGTAATTTTTCTTTTCTTTCTCCCGTGTCTAAGAGGTGCTTCTATTATCTCTATAATATATTAAGTATAATGACAGTCAAGTCTCCAGCATTGGGATGGAGAGTGTGGACAGAAGAAGACAAATGCACCAAAGACTCTTGGCAAATATAAAATTTCATATTAAAATATAACATATGAAGTTAATAAAGATTATAGCAACTACTTTTTTTAAAAAAAGACCAGGGGAAAGCACGACGCAGTCCCCACTACCACAAATTATGCAGTTGAGTCTCCCACATTTGGGGAAATTGCAGGGGTCAGCACATCCGGAGTGCAATGGATAAGCCTCGGCCTGGGAAAACCACTTTCGTGATCATGGTATCTCCCCTGCCAGGTAAGTATAGCAACTACTTTTACAGCACCTATTTGCCTAAGTTGATCCAGCCACTAAGTAGCCAAGCTGCATTTACAACCTAGTACAGTCTGATTCTAGACCTTATGCTCCTTGCTCTGAACTACATTGTTTCTCCACACAAGTGAATTTACGTCTCCTCTTCTCTTTCCTCATAGGTCAATCCAACTGGGGGGGCTTTCAGCTATTCATGTATTCATTTACTCATTGAATGCCTACTTGCAGGGTAACAGCTCTGCCCTGGCACCCTGAAACTTCATACATATCCACATATGCCACACAGGCAAAGGCTTAAACTACAGCTTACCTGAGTCTTGGGAAAATGTCTTGCGGTCCTCTTGGTGCTCCAGAGTACCAAGGCTTATGAAGAGGCTTATGAAGAGCTGCTCTGAGGTCATCTGCCATTCAGCTTTCTATCTTCACAGGGAGGCTATCTCAAAACCATCTCTCATCACTTCCTGTAAATTGCCCAGTCCTGAAATGTCTTTATCAGCAGCATGAAAACAGGTATCCCACAACTCATGTATCCATTAGGCCCCTTTGGTTCCAATGTTATCCTCTTTGGCACATGAGAAAACGATCACAGAGGGTTGATGCCTTTGGTTCATTCTTCTCTTCCCTGTTTACGTAGGTAATACACTGTTTAAATCCAAAAGTGGCTCATTGTACCTTTACCTGTCAAATCACTCAGGCTTTGGCCTTGGTTTTACCTTTTCCTGTAGGATGCATCGGTGAGTAAAACATAAAGTCTCTGTTCTCATGAAGCTCACATTCTAATGGGGTCACAAACCACAAAAAAAAATGCAAAATAAATAAGTGAAGTCTACATGATAGAAGGTTATATGGGAAACAGAAGTAGAGACAGGTAAGGGGGTCTGCAACTTAAGGTGGGAGGCAGGTGGCTATATTAAATAGTCAACAATGTCCACCTCATTGAGGATATGAAATCTGAGAGAAGATTTGGAAGAGTTGAGGGGTTTAGCCAAGGGGATGTTTGGGCAAAGGAAAGAGCTAGAGCAGATGGGCTAGAATGTGCAAGAAAAGCAGGCAGTCAACTGTGGCTGAGACAGAGTGAGGAAAGGCAGATAGGAGCAAAGGAGCAAAGAAAGGAACCATCCAAAAGGTAACAATGGACCAGATCCCTCCAGGCCTTGTGAAGGGTTTTAAGGACTTTGGCTTTTGTTTGAAGAGATGTGGGGGAGCAATTGCAGAGACTGTTTCTAACCTTTTTATTGAAAAATAAAGATACAAATACAGAAGACGACACAAAACAAATGTAGAACTTAGTGAGTTATGATGCTCTTTGAGCCACTTCCCAGATCAAGAATTAAATTTGACATTCTCCCCAGAGGCCCTTCCATGGGCTGTGTCCCAATCAGAGTTCATTGCCTCTGTCCAAATGTGACCACTATTCTGACTTTCATGCTAACAATTTCCCTGGTTTCTTTGTTTTATCACCTAAGTTTGCATCTCATCTCTAGTTACTATAGTTTAGGCTTGTCTTTTAAGTCTCTTTTAACTCATGGGTATTTCTCCATCCCTTTCTTTTCCCTACCACTTATCTGTTGAATTACTCAGTCAATTTCACCTATAGTTTTTCCCATGCTTGATTTTGTTAATCATTATATGGTTTGAAGCAGAGGAGTGATATGATCTGACTTAGAGTTGAAAAGAATCATGGTGCCTATTGTGTTGAGATGGAAGGGCAATAGGGGTGCAAGAGATCACTTCATGGGTACTGCAGAAATTGAGAGAGATGATGATGTGGCTTAGACCAGGGTGGTAGAGATGGAAGACACAAGAGGTAGTTAGATTTAGTTTATATATATATACATATATATATATATAACCAGCCTGCACATGTACCCTGGAAACTAAAATAAAAGTATATATTAGTTTGGTGCAAATGTAATTGCAGTTTTTGCATTGTTGAAATTTGCCATTTGATATTAGGATACATATCTTGAGGTGTGTTCCTCCTATACCCAATTTGTTAAGGGTTTGTATCGTAAAAGGTGGTTGAGTTTTATTAAATGCTTTTTCAGCATTTATTGAAATAATTATATGGTTTTTATACTTAGATCTGTTAATGCGCTATATCATGTTTGTTGATTTGCATATGTTGAACCATTCTTGTATCCCTGGGATGAATTCCACTTGAATGATCCTTTTAATGTGTTGTTGGATTTGGTTCCTTAGTATTTTGTTGAAGGTTTTTGCATCTACGTTCATCAGTGCTACTGGCCTGTAGTTGTCTTTTATTGTTGTGTCCTGCTGGTCTTGTAGAATGAGTTTGGAAGTATTCCCTCCTCTTCAGCTTTCTTTTTGAAGAGTTTGAACGAATTGGTATTAGTTCTTTAAATGTTTGGTAGAATTCAGCAGTGTAGACATCAGGTCTTGGGAATTTTATTACTTCTTTGATCTTATTCTCACTGTAAGTTTGCTGAGGTTTTCTATTTCTTTGTGGTTCAATTTTGGCAGATTGTATGTGTCCAAGAATTCATCCACTTCTAGGCTTTTCAGTTGTTGGCCTATAGTTGTTCAGAATAGTCTAATGAGTCTTTCTCTGCTTTCGGTTGTTATGTCTCCTTTTTTATTTCTGATTTTATCTGAGCCTTCTCTTTTTCTTAATCTTGCAAAAGGCTTGTCAGTTTTATCTTTTTCAAAAAAATCAACTTTTCATTTCATTGATATTCTGTAATTATTTAGTCTTATGCTATTTCTTTCTTTCTACTAATTTTGGGTTCATTTTGTTTTTGTTATTCTTTTTTGAGGAGCATTATTAGATTGTTTATTGGAAGCCTTTCTACTTTTTTGATATGAGCATTTATTGCTATAAAACTTCACTCTCAAAACTGCTTTTGTTGTATCTCATAGATTTTTAGTATGTTTTATTTCCAATTTTCATTTGTTTCAAGAAATTTTAAATTTCCTTCTTAATTTTTCATTGATCTGTTGATCATTCAGTAACATGTTCTTTAATTTCCATGTGTTTGTGTATTTTCTGAGATTCTTCTTGTTATTGATTTTTAGTTTTATTACATTGTGGTTAGAAAAGATACTTGATATGATTTCTACGTTTTTGAATTTGTTGAGACTTGTGTCCTAAGATATGGGCTATTTTGGAGAATGTTCCATTTGAGTTGGAAAATAATGTGGTTTTTTGCAACAGTTGAGTCAAATGTTCTGTAAATGTCAGCTAAACCTATTGAAGTAATATGTAGTTAACTTTGATGTTTCTCTGTTGATTAACTTCATCCCCCCTCACATTTCGATTTTTTGTTGTTTCAGTTTACATATTTTTATATAGCCTATCTCTTACCAGGTTGTTTTAGCTATTACTGTTTTTGATAGATTTGTCTTTTGGGCTGTATACTAGACTTATAAGTGGATTGCAAAACACAGTTACAACAATTAGAGCATTCTGGGTTTGTCCATGTACTTAATTTTATCACTGGGTTTTATACTTTCAAATGTTTTATTTTTGCATGTTAGTGTTTTTTTTTCTTTTAGACTAAAGAACTGCCTTTAGCATTTCTTATAAGAAAGGGCTGCTGGTGGTGAATTCTCTCAGCTTTTGTTTGTCTGGGAAAGACCCTGTCTGCTCTTCACATTTGAAAGATGCCTTTGCTGAATACAGTGTTCTTAGATGATAGGTTTTTTTTTGTTTTGTTTTGTTTTTTAAATCACTCTGAAAATGTCATTGTCTTCACTTCTGGCATGTATGATTTTCATTGAGAGGTTTGTTGCCAGGTGAATTCAAACTTCCTTGTATGGTCTTGGCTTATTTTCTCTTGCTGCTTTTAGGATCCTCTCTTTGTTTTTGACCTTTGAGAATTTGATTATTATGTTCCTTAGGGTAGTTCTTTTTGGGTCAAATCTGTTTGATGTTCTTTGATGTTCCTCTACCTGAACATTTATCTCTTTCTCCAGTTTTGGAAAGTTTTCAATATCATTTCTTTGAATAAGCTTTTACCCCTTGCTCTTGCTCAGCTCTCTCTTGAGTAATGAAAATTCGTAAATTGGGTCTTTTAACGTAATTTTCTAAATCTTGTAGGTGATCTTTGTCTGTTGTTATTTTTTATTTTGTATCCTCTATATATTTTCATACAGCCTATCTTTGAGCTCACTGATTCTCTCCTCTGCTTGATTAATTCTGCTGTTGAGATCCTCTAACAAATTTTTCTGTTCAGTAAATGTATTTCTCAGTTCCAAGATTACTGTTTTATTTCTTTTTATTATTTTAATCTCTTTGCTAAATTTCTCTGATAAATTTCTGAATTGCCCTTCTGCGTTGTCTTGGAGATCACTGAGTTTCCTTAAAACTGCTATTTTGAATTCTTAGAGAGTTCATATGTCATCATCTAGTTAGGGTTAGTCACTGGTTCTTTGCTTTTTGTATTTGGGAGATCATGATTCCCTGTTTGTTGTTGTTTCTTGTTGATGTATGTCTATGTCTTTGCATTGAAGGATTATTTATTTATTCTAGTCTTATTTGTCTTACTTGTTTTGGTTTTTATTGGATTCACTTGCTTAGAAATTCTTCATAATTTACCTGTTAATTTATTTTCCCCCCACTCGGTTGCTGTCTCCTTTTAGATACTAGACAGTTTCTTAAGCTCTGCTTTGTCTTGGTTGTAGTAAACAATTAGAGTGCTGCCCATCCTGAATGAAGGAGGTCCCAAAGGTTATATTCCAGTAGTATGGAAAGGTAGGCTAGCACACCCAGGGGTCCTGTGGAACAAACCTCCTACAGTGTGATGCTGCTGAACAGCCATTCTGATTTGGTGTTTCATTTGGCTGAGTTACAGAGCAGGGTTTCTAAGCCTGGGAATCATAGTCCTTCTCCGTTTCCTTTGGCAATTCCAAGGTAGTTTTTCCTTAGGTACTTGCAATGCTTCCTATGGGTTGAGGCAGGGGCAGGTCCCTGCCAAGAAACCCAGGATAATGGAGGAGCTGGTTGGTTTTCTGTATGCTTGGTGCTCAGCAGATTGAGGAAAAGGGACATCATGGACATGGAAGTATGATTTTCTTACCGTCTGCTTAGATTTTTTTTCACTCTTCTATGGCTGCAGAAACTGTCTCATTCTGATCTTTAAGTTCTGATATATTGCTGGTGATAACCTTTGCACTCTATATTTGTTTTTGGTTTTCTTTGGGGAGTTGGAGAGGAGGAGGAGTGAAGCTGGCTTGCTTGTATGCCCTCATTTTGGAACCCAAATCCAAGGGAACTTTTTGAGGTGATACGTATGTTATATATTTTGATTATAGTGGTGGCTACATGACCAATATATTTTTCAAAACTTACGAAAATGTATTCTTTAAAAAGGTGAACTTTATTTCATGTTAATTATACTGCAATATAGCTGAGCAAGGGGAAAAATAAAAAAAAGTGGTGGGGAAAGGAATCGTAGTCATAAAAAAGAGACAGCTCTCCCAAGTAGTTTCCTGAAATGAGTGCCATGACATGAGACATTTGCTGGTGGGAGAAGTCAAGTCAGAATGAAGGAAAGTTTGTAAAATTTGTTTTGTAGTTATTATTATTTTCTTGATGACGGAAGCATGAGCAGTGAATTTGTTGGTTGATGGAAATTATATGAAAAGGAGAGAAGAGAATTGCAGGAGAGATGTCCCTGAATTGGTGAGAAAGGATGGGATCTAGAGTGAAGGTATTGGCTTCATAATTAAGCAAGAACAATTTTCCAGTTGTAACAGGAGGGAGGGTACAACATGAGGGTCTAGGTGCTAGCAGTTGATAGATGTTGTGGGAATCTAGAAGTTCTCTTCTTAGTGCTTTTATTTTCTCCGTGAAGTAGAAAGCAAGGTCAACAGCTAAGATAGGCTTTTCTCTTTTAAATGACTAGTAGCTGACCTGAACCTGACACTTCTCTCCACCTCTTTAGACTATAAGTAAGAATGGAAAATTCCTTATATGATTGTATTACCAATGGATACTTCAAGTGCAACCAATAGACTAGGTATTTGAATCACACAATGTTAAGCAATTCTATTTTTTTGTTGTCAATTCTTTTTCCTTCTTTTTCTTTCTTTCTTCTTTTTTTCTTTTTTTCTTTTTTTTTTTTTTTTTGAGACAGAGTCTGCTCTGTTGCCCAGGCTGGAGTGCAGTGGTACAATCTCTGCTCACTGCAACCTCTGCTTCCTGGGTTCAAGCAATTCTCCAGCCTCAGCCTCCTGAGTAGCTGGGACTACAGGCACACATCGCCATGCCTGGCTAATTTTTTTACATATTTTAGTAGAAATGGGGTTTCATCATGTTGTCCAGGCTGGTCTCAAACTCTTGAGCTTAAACAATCCACCTGCCTTGGCTTCCCAAAGCACTGGGATTTTAGGTGTGAGCCACTGTTTTCAGTGTTTTAAAAGCTGAACTGACCAGTAACTTTGGGGCCAGGTGTTCTTAGCTAAATATCTCCAGCTTTTTTTTTTTTTTTTTTTTTTTTTTTCCTGCAGCTGTTGTCTCTCTTGCTTGTTCTTTATTTGAATGTCTATTTTCTCAACTAAAAGGGTGTGAACTGTCAATGTAGGCTAAGGCCAAGAGATCTCTTACTTTTGAATCTATGCTGCCTCTTATCTTCAGATGACTGTTATTACACTAATGGCCTTCTCAATACCTAAGATAAACTTGATTTTTCACCCCCATAACTTACTTTTCTCTGTGTCTTGTATCCCCATCTCAGTAAATGCTACAATCATTTACGCAGTTGCTGAAGCCAGTAAGTTTGGAGTTATTTAATTTCCTTCCTTTATTGCCATTCCCCATTTCCTCCATAGTCAGGTTACTGGATGATGCTCTTTGTTCTTTCTTTAAGATGTGTGCACTGTTCTCTTCATCTCTACTTCCCATAATCTTAAGCCAGACCACTACCATCATCTTTCCACCTGAACTGTTAAAAGCATCTGTAATAGGCTCTCTACTTAAGCTCCCTGCTCTCATGGAATCTATTCTCCACTTTGACACACACAGAGTTCTGTCTTACCTAAATCTTAATTATACTTCTCAAACCTCATATGGTGTTCCTTCTTGCTTATTCCTGTCTAACTGCACTGATCTGTCATTTATTTAAACCCACCACACTTTTTCCAGCTTAAAATATTTTCTCTGCCTCTTGACCTGAAATGTTCTTCCCTATGCTCCTAAAACGGCTGGCCTCTTCTCATTTTCAAGGTCTCTGCATAGCTGTCACCTCAGAAAGCCTTCTCAGTGTGTGATGCTCCCCTCCCTGTGTCCATGTGTTCGCATTGTTCAAGAAGAAGGGGAGGGACAGTGAGGGGTGGGGAGTTGGGGGAGGGATAGCATGGGGAGAAATGCCAGATATAGTTGATGGGGGAGGAAGGCAGCAAATCACACTGCCATGTGTGTACCTATGCAACAATCTTGCATGTTCTTCACATGTACCCCCAAACCTAAAATGCAATAAAAATATATATATATATAAAAAAGAAAGCCTTCTCTGACTACTTCATCCAAAGCAGGTTTTCCCAGCCCAATTTCATTGTCCCTATAATGCTCTAACGTATTTGTTTTCCTCCTGTCCCCCACAACCTTTTTTAGTCTTTTTCTCCGCTAGACTGAGAAACTGAATATGCAAACAGAAAATGACCAGACCGTATATAAAAGCAGAACTCTGACTCAGAACCTGCAGCAACCTGCCCAGGAAACCAACCTCTTTATCTGCAATAAACAATTCAGGAAGCCATCCTGCTGTAAGTCAGACTAGCAGGAAACCAGATTGCTATCTTTAATGACAATTCAGAAGCTACAAATAAAGAAAAAAAATTTGTGTAATAATTGGCCCAAAATGGCCAGGACTTGATTGAAAACTGAAAGCTTCCCCAAGTTTTGTTCCTGCTTCCAACTTACCCAACCAGAGAAAACCAAATATGTCCCCGTAACCAATAACACAGGAAGCCCAGTTGTAGTTATCCAGCCTACAGCATCCCATGCCAGTAACCTCCAGTTAGGGCACACCTGAAGCCTTCTGTTTTTCCCACTACAGGACTTTCCCACTTCCACTCCTCAACTTCCCTTTGCATTTCTGCCAAAATACAAGTGACAGCGCCTGATTCTTTTGTTCAGAATAAATTATTTCTCAAGCTCAGAATAAATAGCTTTGCTTTTCTCATTTGGTTGGTATTAGTTTATTTCCACAGGAATAGACCATGCCTTGCTTATGTTTGTATCATCAAGGCAACAATGCATGGGACCATAATATTCACTCAATAAATGCTTGTTGAATGAATGAATGAATGAAAGTCAAAAATCATTAGTTGGATAGTCAATCCCTTTTCAGTCTGGCTTCAAATGTATTCCTCAGTACATCCACTCTTACGTTCTCCAAGCACACTTTTCTTGACCAAATGCTCATGGTGTATTGCCTGTTCTTATGGTGTATTCTTTTCTAATAATACAACTGAAGCCCTTTCTTCTCTATAAAACCTTATTGATCACCCTAACCTTCACTGACTTTTCCCCTCCGAATTTATATAGTACATATTTCTTTCAGTTCATAGGGTGCCTGTTTTCCTGGAATTGCTGGTTGTACTTTTGTACCACTTGTTGTGTCTAGCACATGTTACAGTGATAAGAATAATGATACTAACAATAGTTTACTCTTATAACAACGCTGTAGGATATACACTATTACTATTCTCGTTTTATAGATGAGGAAATTATAAAACTGAGGCACAGTGAAACCAATTATCTTGCTTAAAGTAATGAATGAGTAAGAAGTACAACTGAGGTTTGAATTCAGTTCTGCCTGACTTCTATAGTATAGACGCTCAAGACTATATATTATATAAACTACCTTCTATATGCTGTGCCCATATTAGTTCCTCAATAAATTTTTCTGAAATTAATGAAATAACCAAGTTCAAAAGTTGCATAAACAAAAGAGAGAGGGGAAGTAGAATTTCTTAGGTTAGTTTCAAAGGGTTAAAAGGAGCAAGGGACATGGGGACTATATGACTTAAATTACTGACCCCCCACATTCTAAGTTCTATCCTTTGTCTCCTATTGTGACCCTAAGACAATTCATTTTGTCTCCAAGGCTTTATCTACCTCATGTCATATTGTTACTTTAACCTGATTGAGTCTGGTTCTCTAGATGGACTCCAAAAATGGCTGAGGGATATTTAGTGACAAAACTCAGCAGTTCTTTTCATGGCGATATACATCACCAATATACATCAATTCAGCCATGCATTTTGAGCTGTGGTGCTCAGTGCTAATGACGATGCCAACATCAACAAAAAAACATGTCCTCTAGCAGTTTGTAATAAAGAACCAAGAAATTCAATGAAGACTTTCCCTACTTCTTCTGTATCACAGCTAGGATTAATTGTTATTTTATGTGGTATAGATTTCCATATAATTTTGAATACACATTAGGTTGAAGGGTTGGAAAAATCCTTTGGACCAGCTAAACATCAGATGTTCTAATGCCATTGTAACTACAAAATTCTCATGAACCTATCTCAGAAAACACTTGAAAGCACTTGGAAAAGGGGGTGTTGGATTAAGCAAATATGAATGTAGTCTGTGTTTGGGAACTTCCTTGAAGAGATCTAGGTAATATCATGTCTGTCCTGGAAGCATGGAAAATGATTATGTGTGATGATTATAATCCTATTAACTGCTGCAGTGAATTCCATGAGATTACCAGCAGCACATCCAATTCATTAAGTTTTGTCTCTACAAATTGATAAATAACCCATTTGAAATTCAAATTTACAAACTGTTAACTTCATCATCACAGACAGGTTTGATACAAGTTTAGAGTTTGGGGGAACAGAGTTGCTCTTTTATTTGGCATGAGATTAAAAGAGTTGAGGAGAGATTTGTTGCTGTCTTTGGCAGAAATTAAGAGACAGTATATTTTTCCATAGTTGATGACAACATTCTGAATTATCTCCCATGCCTTAGGGTCTCATCTGAGGAAAATTTTAAGGCTTCTCAGTGTTTTTAGTTTTGACCCTTGCTGAAGTTAATACTCATATAACTACCCATTGGCCAAACTGGGAAAGAGGTGAAGGCAGCAATGTGTGTTTGTTTGTGGGGCGAGGGGCGGTGGGGTGGGTTGGATGAGGACAGTGACTTCAGGTTTATTGACTTCTGCTTTCAATCATGTCCCTTCTCTTTGGCAGCACCGTGGTCACATGCCAAGTCAGGTTTGGCAATTTTTCTTTCATTCTTTTGATGGGCTGGGAATAGAAAAAGTTATTTCCTGTTGGTTTGGCTCTGAAAACCTGAACAGTCCTGGTAAAAGCCTGGTACACTTCTTGGAATCCTGGGTGTCAAAAACTTACTAAATGCCTTTGCCCTTCCCTTGTGGTTACTGATTAGATTTGGAAGAGTGGAAGGAAGTGAGGAAGTCGAACCTGTTAGTAACAGCCTTTGCTGCCTGGCTAGTCTCACACCTCTCAATCACATAGTGTGTTGGGTTGCCTATGTTTAAAAAAATAGTCTCCACCTTTCTACTTGTCTGGACTCAGAGGTAATCCTAGAACATATTAAGATGAGGAAAATAAATATAGCCTTTATTATAACCCAGGGTAGGTCAAAAAATCTGCTTTCTCACCAGACAATAAGTGTATATGTAGTTTTCCTGGCTTGCCTACTCTCCCTATTTCTCTTTCTATTAATAATTAATATCTGCGAGGGTACAGCTGTCTAGTCCATCAGTAACATACAAAGTCAAGCCCCATAGGTGGGAGTTTCCAGGCAACTAGGATGTTTTTAGAAATCAAATGCAAGAGTCACAGAATATTAATCTTAAAAGGAGACTCATGACTAATAGACTCTAATGGAAAAAGGCCAGACTGAAGCTAGTGCTGATGAATGGCGCTGTCAAGGTCACATGACTTTTCAAGACAAACTGAGAATTCAGTGAGACTCCTGGAGCTTCTTGGTTGATGCTTGAATGACATGTAGATTTGGAGAAAATACACATACCTTTTGTGTAAAATCTAATTTTTTTTCAATATTTCCAGGTTCTCTGGAACCCTGCCCTGCTCTCCTGACTTGTATGTGAATGTGTGTATATGAATCAGGGCACTCAGTGAACCAGTTTAACCTGGAAGTGTTAAAATCTTTCTGTAGAAGTAGAGAAAAATTAAACGATCCAAGCCTCCACTGCAAATTTCAACATGTCATCCTTTTCTGTGTTTCCCTGTTGAAAATGTCCTATCTCCAAAGACAGCCTTCTCTTGGTTGGAGACCTAGTCAGGGCCACTTGAATCAATTAGCTGTAAAGGAAGAGCTCATGTGAGATGTGAGATATGATACCAGGGAAAGCTCACTTGGGATGCAGCTGAAGAGAGGATGTATGTGGACAAATGCTATATGAGAAGTTGCTGTTCTCTTTTAGCCTCTTAATGTACTATTGCAACTCTAGGATAGTGAGCAGTTCTTCAATCACAGAGTCCTCAGCGGCTGGCAGAGTAGGTTCTCAGTAAACACTAGTTGTGGGAATGAATAAACCACTGACTTTACTACATTCTTTACATATAGTAGCCAACCAAAGGGCAACAGAGTTAAGGGGAAACAACAAATTTAATGAAAGTTCATCTCTTTTGACCCAGAATAGAGACAAGCTGAAAAGTGTTCTATAAGAATATCACTAGTTCTGGCCCCTTGTTTAGAGACTCAAGTGGGCTTCTCTTCAAACTAGTTCTTCAGACTTAATGATGAGCCTTGCTGTCTTCATTTGAAAATATAATTAATATCATATTTCCCTCACGGATTTGCCATAAGGATTAAATGAGGGAACGTAGGTAAAGCACCAAGAATGTCTCAGGTTTGCACTAGTATTTTGTTAAGAATTTTTGCATCTATGTTCATTAGGGATATTGGTCTGTATTTTTCCTTTTGTGGTACTCTTGCCTAATTTTGGTATAGGATCATACTGGTTTCATAGAATGAGTTAGAAAGGAATCCTTGTCTTTGATTTTTGGGAACAATTTTGTTATTTTTGACAACAATAACAAAATACTCAGTAAACACTAACTAAACATTATTATATAAACTTTCTGTCCTGACACCATTTCCTGTAAAATGTAAGGAAAGCACTTAGCATTGTGTCTGGAATATATTACATGCTGATTTATTGTGATCGATTATAAGCAATGCATATTACCCAATAAATGATCATGAATATGGCTTTTTATTTGTGTTTACATGGTTGAATAGATTCTTTGTTTATTTATGTTTTTAATTGTGACTGTAATGGCATACAGCAAAAGCAGTGCTAAGAGGGCAAGTTTATAGTGTTAAATGCCTACATCAAAAAGATAGAAAGATCTCAAATTAACAACTTAATGTTGTGCCTCAAGGAATCAGAAGAACAAGAACAAATCAAACCCAAAGCTAGCAGAAGAAAAGAAATGACAACGATCAGAGCAGAACTCAAAGAGTTAAGACAAAGACAAAAAGTATCAATGAAATGAAAAGTTGCTTTTTTGAAAGGATAAACAAAATTGATAGACCACTAACAAGATTAACCAAAAAAAAAAAAAGAAGCTATAAACAAGCACAACCAGAAATGATTAAGGTAACATTACAACTGATACCACAGAAATACAAAAGATCATCACAGACTACTCTGAGCATTTCTATGCACACAAACTAGAAAAATCTACAGGAAGTGATAAATTCCATGAAACATACGATGACCCAAGACTGAGCCAGGAAGAAATAGAAACCCTGAACAGATCAATAACCAGTAATCAAATTGAATCTGTCATTTAAAATTTCACAACAACAAGACCAGGACCAGACAAATTCATAGCCAAATTTTACTAGCCGTATAAAAAGAGCTAGTTAGCAATTTTACTAAAATTGTTGCCAAAAATCAAAGATAAGGATTCCTTTCTAACTCATTCTATGAAACTGGTATCACCCTATACCAAAATTAGACAAGAGTACAACAACAAAAAGGAAAAATACAGACCAATATCCCTAATGAACATAGATGCAAAAGTCTTAACAAGATACTAGCAAACTGAATCCAGCAGCACATTAGCCGTCATTCTCAACAAACTGACACAAGAACAGAAAATCAAACACCTCATGTTCTCACTGATAGGCGGGTGTTGAACAATGAGAATACGTGGACAAGAGACAGGAGTATCACACGCTGGGGTCTGTTGTGGGGGGCTAGGGGAAGGATAGTGGTAGGAAGGTTAGAGAGAGATAATGTGGGGAGAAATGTCAGGTGTAGGTGATGGAGGGATGGAGGCAGCAAACCACCTTGCCATGAATGTACCTATGCAACAATCTTGCATGATCTGCACATGTACCCCAGAACGTAAAGTACAATAAAAAAATAAAATTAAATAAAAATTTTAAAAAGCGAATCCTCCATGATCAAATAGGTTTTATCTCTGGAAGCAAGGCATATAAACAGAACTAAAAACAAAAACCATATGATCATTTCAATTGATGCAGAAGAGGCATTAAATAAAGTTTAATATCCCTTCATGTTCAAAACCCTCAATAAACTAGGCACTGAAGGAACATACTTCAAAATAATAAGAGCCATCTATGACTAATGCACAGCCAATGACACACTGAATGGAGAAAAGTTAAAGCATTCCCCCCCCGAGAACCACAATAGACAAGGATGCCTACTTTCATCACTTCTATTCAACATAGTACTGGAAGTCTTAGCCAGAGCTATCAGGCAAGAGAAAGAAATAAAAGTAATTCAAATTCAAATTATTCCTGTGCACTAATGACATATTCTTTATTCTAGAAAACCCTAAGATGCTGCCAAAGAATCCTAGACTTGATAAATAACTTCAGTAAATTCGCAGGATATGGAATGAATGTGCAAAAATTAGTAGCATTTCTATGAATCAGTAACATTCAAGCTGAGAAACAAATCAAGAACTCAATCCCATTTCAGTAGCCATAAAAAATACCTAGGAATATATTTAAGCAAAGAGGTAAAAGATCTCTACAAGGAAAACTACAAAACACTGATGAAAGAAATCATACATGATACAAACAAGTGGAAAAACATCTCATAAGCGTGGATTGGAAGAATTAATGTTAAAATGACCTTACTTCCCAAGGAAATCTACAGTTTCGATGCAATACCTAGCAAATTATCAATGCTATTTTCACACAATTAGGAAAAACAATGCTAAAATTCATATGGAACCAAAACAGAGCCCAAACAGCCAAAGCAATTCTAAGCAAAAAGAACAAAGCTGGAGACATCATATTACCTAACTTTAAATTTTAGTACAAGGATAGAGTAACTGAAATAGCATGATACATATACAAAAGTAGACACACAGATCTATGGAACAGAATAGACAACCCAAAAATAAAGCCACATACCTACAATTAACTGATCTTTGACAAAGTCAACAAAAATAAATAATGGGAAAAGGACACCCTATTCAATAAATGTTCTGGGATAACTGGCTAGCCATATGCAGAAGTGTAAAACCAGATCCCTATCTCACACCATCTACAAAAGTTAACTAAAGATGGATTAAAGACTTAAATGTAAGACTGAAGTTATAAAAATCCTAGAAGAAACCTTAGGAAAAAATTTTCAGGACATTGGCCTAAGCAAATAAATTATAAGTAAGAGCAAATGCAACCAAAACAAAAATAGACAAATGGGACTTAACTAAAAAACTTCTGCACAGCAAAAGAAATAGTCAGTAAACAACCTACAGCATGAGAGAAAATATTTGCAAACTATGCATCTGACAAAGGACTAATATTCAGAATCTATAAGGAACTCAGCTGAATAAGAAAAACTAAATAGCCTCATTAAAAGATGGTCAAGGACACAAACAGAAGAAGACACACAGGTGGCCAAGAAACATATGAAAAAGTGCTCAGTATTACTAATCATCAAATAAATGCAAATTAAAACCACAATGAGATGCCAGCTCACTCCAGTCAGAATGGCCATTATTAAAAAGTCAAACACACACACACACACACACACACACACACACACACAAACCCCTCCACATTTGTTCTTTTTGCTTAGTCTTGCTTTGGCTATGCAGGCATTTTTTTGGTTCCATAGGAATTTAAGGATTGTTTTTTTCTAGTTTGTGAAGAATGATGGTGGTATTTTGATGGGAATTGCATTGAATTTGTAGATTGAATTTGGCAGTATGGTCATTTTCACAATATTGATTCTACACATCCATGAACATGGGATGTGTTTCCATTTGTCTGTGTCACTTACGATTTCTTTCAGCAGTGTTTTGTAGTTTTCCTTGTAGACGTCTTTTACCTCCTTGGTTAAGTATATCCCTAAGTATTTCATTTTTGCAGCTATTGTGAAAGGAGTGGAGTTCTTGATTTGATTCTCAGTTTGGTCACTGTTGGTGTATAGAAGGGCTACTGATTTATGCATATTAATTTTGTATCCTGAAACTTTGCTAAATTCATTTACCAGTTCTAGGAGCTGTTCAGAAAGAACAAATCTGGAGGCCTTACATTACTCAACTTCAAGCTGTACTGTAAGGCCATAGTCATCAAAACAGCATGGTACTGGTATAAAAATAAGCATATAGACCAATGGAACAGAATAGAGAACCCGGAAATGAAGTCAAATACTTAAAGTCAACTGATCTTTGACAAAGCAAACAAAAACACGAAGTGGGGAAAGGACACCCTATTCAACAAATAGTACTGGGATAATTGGCTAGTCACATGTAGAAGAATAAACTGGATCCTCATCTCTTACGTTATACAAAAATCAACTCAATATGGATCAAAGACTTAAATCTAAGACCTGAAACGATAACAATTCTAGAAGATAATACTGGACAAAACTCTTCTAGACATTGGCTTAGGCAAAGACTTCATGACCAAGAACCCAAAAGCAAATGCAACAAAAACGAAGATAAATAGATGGGATTTAATTAAACCAAAAAGCTTCTGCACAGGCAAAGAAATAGTCAGGAGAGTAAACAGATAATCCATAGAGTAGGAGAAAATCTTTACAATCCATACATCTGACAAAGGACCAATATCCAGAATTTACAGGGAACTCAAACAAATTAGCAATAAAAAAATAAATAATGCCATCAAAAAGTGCTAAGGACCTGAGTAGACAATTCTCAAAAGAAGATATACTAATGGACAAAAAGCATTTTAAAATGCTCAACATCATTAGTGATCAGGGAAATGCAAATCAAAACCACAATGCAATACCACCTCACTCCTGCAAGAATGGCCATAATCAAAAAATTGGAAAATAACAGCTGTTGGCAGGGATGTGGTGAAAAGGGAACACTTTTTTACACTGTTGGCAGGATAATCACTGTGGAAAGCACAATCACTGTGGAAAGCAGTGTGGATATTCCTTAAAGAACTAAAAGTAGGTCGACCATTTGATCTAGCAATCCTAATTCTGGATATCAACCCACAGGAAAGGAAGTCATTATACAAAAAAGATACTCACACAGATGTTCACAGCAGCACAATTTGCAACTGCAAAAACACGGAACCAGCCCAAATGCCCATCAATCAATGAGTGGACACAGAAAATGTGAAATATATATATATGAATATGTATACACACACCAGTATATATATAAAATATATATATTTTATGCCAGTACATATATATATCATATATGCATATATATTTTTAATACACATACATAATATATGCATATATATTTTTATATATACACACATAAATATAATATATGCATATATATATTTATATATACACATATATACCATATATACATATATATACACATATATTTCATAGAAAACAACTCAGCCATAAAAAGGAATGAAATAATGGCATTTGCAGCAACCAGGATGGAATTGGAGACCATTATTTTAAGTGAAGTAACTCCGGAATGGAAAATCAAACATCATGTGTTCTCACTCATAAGTGGGAGCTAAGCTATGAGGATGCAAAAGGTGTAAGAATGATGTAATGGACTTTGGGGACTTGGGGGAAAGGGTGGGAGGGTGATGAGAGATAAAATAATACACACTGGGTACAATGCATACTGCTCAGTTGGTGGGTACACCAAAATATCAGCAATCACCACTAAAAAACTTATTCGTGTAACTAAACACCACCTGTTCCCCTAAAACCTATTTAGATTAAAAAAATAGGCCAAAAAACAACAGATGTTGGCAAGGATGTGGAGAAACGGAAATGCTTACACCCTGTTGGTGGAAATATCAATTAGTACAATCTCTATCAAAAATGGCATGGAGATTGCTCAAGAACCAAAATAGAACTACCATTTGATCCAGCAATCCAACTACTGAGTATCTACCCAAAGGAATAGAAATTGTATTAAAAAGACACCTGCACTTGCTTGTTTATTGCAACATTAGTCAACAATAGCAAAGTCATGGAATCAACCTACATATCCATCAACATATGACTGGATAAAGAAAATGTAGTATATATACCCCATGAAATAGTACACAGCCATAAAAAAGGATAAAATCGTGTATTTTGCAGCAACATGGATAGGAGCCTGGAGGCTATTATCTTAAGTGAACTAATTCAGAAAGAAGATAAAACATAGCATGTTCTCATTTACAAGTGGGAGCCAAGCAATGGATATATGTGGACATAAAAATGAAATAATAGGCACTGGGGGATTACTAGACAAAGAAAGAAAGGACAGTGGTGAGAGTTGAAAGTGTACCTATTGGGTGCGGTGTTCACTATTTGGGTGATGGGTACACTACAAGTCCAAACCTTACCACTATGCAATATATTCATGTAAGAAACTTGCACATGGACCCCCTAAATAAATAAATAAAATAAATAAAAAGAAAAAGAAATACTACACGTATTGTCCCTTTAATGTTACTACATCTGTTGTCTCTTTAGCTACAGAAAAGCACTGGATTTGCAAGGAAATTTTGACCTTGACAATCACAATAGAATCACATCACACATGCATTTAACCCATGTGAATTCAGCTACTTATGTGGCAAAAATATTAAAATACTATGAGATATTGTAAAAGCAAATTTTATCTATATAATTTTATCTACATTTACATAGTTATAAGCACAGAACCATGTACACAGTATTTTGAGGGGATTGGAAGATAGTTTCCAGGGATACCTGTAATTTTCACTATATACACTATCTTAGGAACCCAATCTATAAAGTGAGAGTCCCCTTGATACACACATGTATAATATTAGTCATGAGTGGAAGGGAATGGGAGAGTGGAAAGAGCCCATGACAACCTTTTCCCACTATTAATAACAGCAAATAGTCAAAATATTTATTTAGTTCTCTCTTTGTGCCAGGAACCACACTAAACACCAAGCATGGATAATCTCATTTAATACCCACAAAAGTCCTGTAAGGTAGATATTGTGGAAATCATCCTTCTTTTACAAATGAGAATAGTGATGCATGGAGGAGTGTGGTAAATGATTCTAAGTCACACCACCAAGTGACAGAGCTGATATTCAGACACAGATGGTATGTATGTCCTCTAAATTGAGCTTCCATCCACTGTATAAGAATTCTGCTTATTTGGGAAGCAATCTGGGGAAGGTCTTCCTAAAAGTGGATTAGAAGAAACGCATTGATTTGCCTTTTCCCTCTACAGTGTATTAAAAAAACTTAAATACTATACTGAGAACAATATAAGTTAAGATAATGTGAGGAAGCGTGATTGAAAGCCTATCATGCAGCAAGCACACATCTTCTCTCCAGTTTTCATCAGAACCCTTCAGGGCAGGTAATTATTACTCTCATCTTACAGGTTAGGAAATGAAGGATCTCAGGATTAGGTAACTTGCCCAAGATCACACAAGAGGTAAGTGGCTGGGGCAGGACTGGAACACAAAGTTCGTGCTCCTTGAAGCACACAGCCCTTTCTCTACAGGGAAGCAGCTCTTTGCAAGCTACATTCCTACCTGCTTCTAGTTATCCAGTAAGGCATTGACTCTACTAGCAATACTGATGATAATCTGGGCTCCCTTTGTCCATCTCCTCGTCTATCTCTTAGTTGGCGCCACATGGGGATTTTATGAACAGCATAATAAAATTCATAAATTGCTTTGATCCCCTGCAAACAAGACACAGGGTTTTCCTGGCTGACCATGGCTTTGGCCCTAGTGTGACATCAATTATTTGCTTGAAGTCCTGGAAGTGATAACATAGTGGGAAGCTGTTTCACTCTCTTCTTCTGTGTTGATTTATTTTCTGCTCAAAAAGCCCTGAGGCAGAGAAATGGGAAATCATCTATCTCAATAGAAAGACCTACTAACTGGTTGCAAAAGCCAGAAGCCAAGAGCTCTCCCTTTTTCTGCCCCTTTGTCCAGTCCATCAATAAGTCATCAAGCTCTAGACCATCCACATCCTTCCATTTAGTGTCATCCAAAAATTCAAGACATCATGATGTCATGCCTGGAAGATGACTTACACCCCGATATGCCTGGGACTTTCCAGGTTTTAGTACTGCAAGTTCTACCTTCAGGGAACCCCTCAACTGAAGGCAATCCAAGATGGTTGGTGACTTCACTGGCCTGGTCTTTCACAGTAATCTCCAAATAGGTCTTTCAGTTCCCAGGTTTGCTTGCCTTTAATTCTATCTCCACCCACTAGCCCACAGTGCAATATTTTAACTGCATAGATTATTATAATATTCCCTGTTCTTAAAATCCTGCCTTCTAAAAGAAATTTAACTCTTTACCATGGGTTACAAGGTACTGCATGATTTAGTCCTTTGCTACTTCTCCCAACTCAATTCATTCCATTTCTTCCTTTACTATGCTGTCTGTGTCAGTTGCTCAACTGTGCCAGGCTCGTCTCCTTCCTAGGACCTTTGTCCTTACTGTTCCCTTTTGCCAGCTCTTTGTATATGCACATTTGTAACCATGTAGATGTGTGATTATTTGATTAATGTCTACCTCTGAGAATTAAAGCTCCTTGACTCCCTAGCTTATCACTTAATCCCAAGTGCCTAGCACTGGGGCTGACACCTAATAAAGTTCCATGAAATACTTATGGAATGAATTAGTGAAAGAGTGAAAGAATAGATGAATGAATATGGGTTTGTTAGTGAAACTGCTAATGGAATTTGCTACTAAGATTTGGTGATCTGAAAGGCTGGGGTCACTAGGACACAATGAGCAAGGCCTCATGAGCCTGGATGGGAGACAGAGGCCAGTACACGAAAAGCCTCAAAGGGAATGAAGGAGTTGGGACATTGTCCAGAAGATAATGGGGAGCCCTAGAGATTTTGAGCCAGGGAGTGACATAATGACATTTATATTTTAGAAAACTGAAGTCATGTAGATTGGTAGGGTCCCACTTGTGAAGACGTTTCTTTAACTCTGGGCAGATGCGTGAATTAGGGTATGTGTTTGTAATGGGTCTTGCAGAACCAACTAGGTATGATTCCTTCCTTGTTTAATTTTCTAGAAACAATCAGCCAATTATGAATCAAAGGCCTCTGTATCTCCAGCCCATAACTAATTGTATTTTTAAAATGTGTTTAATCACAAATCAGAGATTATGTAAAGGGCTTAATTGATGTCAAAATTGGCTTTCAATGGGAGCAAATCAGTGGTGCCATTTATCCAAGATTGAATTTTATAGCACATTGTACTAAGCTCATACTCAGGGAAGCAATGACTTCTATCTACTCTGAGTACTTTGTAGCCAGTGTTCATTATATCAAAGAGGAGTAGAAAAGCAGGTGCAGTGGGTGAGTGAGCATTAACTACAGCAAATACATAAGAGTTGGAATGCTGCCACAGAAATAAAGATGAACCCCAGTTCAGGAGCCAGAGTTAGAATCAAATAGCTCAGTATTCTCAGAAATCAGTCAAAATTATTGAATAGCAATGCAGTCTTGAACAAGTGACATGAATTCTCTGAAATTTACTTTCCTTATCTGTAAAATGAATGGGCTGTCCTATGACCTTTTAGTTGTGCATTATCTCTCCCTTCTTTGTGTTACATTTTTCATGTGTATAGTAAGTTACTGCTTTTTTCATGTATCAACTTCTGTGATATAGAGTTATATAGCTGACCCTGTCTCCACTACTAGGTAGAAGCTTCTTAAAGGCAGGGAATGTACTTTTTTTCCTCACTTTTGAAACACTCCACAGTACCTAGCTGTATTAGTCCATTCTCACACTGCTAGTAAAGACATATCCACAACTAGGTAATTTATCAAGGAAAGAGATTTAATTCACTCACAGTTCAGCATGGCTGGGAAGGCCTCAGGACACTTACAGTCATGGTGGAAGGGGAAGGAAACACATCCTTCTTCACACGGTGGCAGCAAAGATAAGTGCCAAGCAAAGGGGGAAAAGCCCCTTATAAAACCATCAGATCTTGTGAGAACTCACTCTCTATCATGAGAACACCATGAGGGTAACCACCCTCATGATTAAATTACCTCCCACTGGGTCTCTTCCACAACACATGGGATTATGAGAACTACAATTTGAGATGAGATTTGGGTGTGGAAATAGCCAAACCATATCATTTTACCCTTGGCACCTCCAAAATCTCATGTCCTCACATTTCAAAACACAATCATGCCCTTCCAACAGTTCCCCAAAGTCTAAACTCATTCCAGCATTAACTCAAAAGTCCAAGTCCAAAGTCTCATCTGAGACAACGCAAGTCCCTTCCACCTATGAGCCTGTAAAATCAAAAGCAAATTACTTACTTCCTAGATACAAAGGGGGTATAGGAAATGGGTAAATACACTCATTCCAAATGGGAGAAATTGGCCAAAACAAAGGGACTACAGGCCCCATGCAAATCCAATAGGGCAGTCATTAAACCTTAAAGTTCCAAAATGATCTCCTTTGATTCCATGTCTCAAATCCAGGGCTTACTGATGCAAGAGGTGGATTCCCATAGCCTTGGGGAGCTCTGCCCCTGTAGCCTTTCAGAGTACAGCTCCCCACCCAGCTGTTTTCATGGGCCAGCATTGAGCGTCTGCAGCTTTTCTGGGAACACAGTGCAAACTGTTGGTGAAGCTGCTATTCCGGGGTCTGGAGGATAGTGGCCCTCTTCTCACAGCTCCACTAGGCAGTGCTCCAGCGGAGAGTCTGTGTAAGGGCTCCAACCTCATATTTTCCTTCTGCACTGCCTTAGCAGATGTTGCCCATGAGGTCTCTGACTCTGCAACAAACCTCTGCCTGGACATCCAGGCATTTCCATACATCATCTGAAATCTAGGTGGAGGTTCCCAAACCTCAATTACTGTCTTCTGTGCACCTGCAGGACAAATACCACATGGAAGCTGTCAAGGCTTGGGGCTTGTCCCTTCTGAAACCATGGCCTGAGCTGTACCTTAGCCCCTTTTAGCCATGGCTGGAGCAGCTGGGATACAGGGCACCAAGTCCCTAGGCAGCAAACAGCATGTGGGCCCAGGACCTGGCCCAGGAAACCATTTTTTCCTACTAGGCCTCTGGGCCTGTGATGGGAGGGGCTACCATAAAGACTTCTGATATGCCCTGGAGACACTTTCCCCCATTGTCTTGGTGATTAACATTTGGCTCCTCATTATTTACCCAACTTTCTGCAGCCAGCTTGAATTTCTCCCCAGAAAATGGGGTTTTTCTTTTCTACCACATCATCAGGCTGCAAATTTTCCAAACTTTCATGCTCTATCACCTCTTGAATGCATTGCTGCTTAGAATTTCTTCTGCCAGATACTCTCAAGTCCAAAGTTCCACAGATCTCTAGGACAAAGGCAAAATGCTGCCAGTCTGTTTGCTAAAGCATAACAAGAGTCACCTTTGCTCCAGTTCCCAACAGGTTCCTCATTTCCATCTGATACCACCTCAGCCTGGACTTTATTGTCCATAGCACTATCAGCATTTTGGACAAAGCCATTCAACAAGTCTCTAGAAAGTTCAAACTTTCCCCATGGCAGCAGCAAGGAGAAGTGCTGAGCAAAGAGAGAAAAGCCCTTTATAAAACCATCAGATCTTGTGAGAACTTACTCACTATCATGAAAACAGCATGAAAGTAACCGCCCCCATGATTCAATAGCCTCCCTCCAGGTACCTCCCATGACATGTGGGGATTATGGGAACCACAATTCAAAATGAGATTTGAGTGGGGACACAGCCAAACCATATCGCTAGCACAATGTCTTTGACATAGTAGGTCCCCAATAAATGTCCTGTGAATCTAATTCATGGTTCATTTCATCTCCTGAAGGCTATATTATGAGAATTCTAGCTCAAGTGGTAAATATAAGGATCACAGTATGGGGTTTTCCCAGGCATCCAGGAGGTCCCTTAACTTCAGAAGCACCTGTTGGCCATGGTTTCCATCTAAGCTCAGGGGTCTTCTTCAAGGATAGCTTGGTTTGGGTTTCTCCTTTCTCTCTCAGCTAGGCTGGGCCAAGAGCTTTCTTTCTGGGCCTTAGTAGCATGATTTGCATACACTTATTTTCACATTAACCACATTATGTTGCATCTATATTGGTTTCCTGTCTCTCCCATTAGGCTGTAGCCCCAGTGGGACACAAGGCTTGGCACATTGTAAGCATCCAATGTAGGTAACTCTGGGGACTTGTGATTAGCTTAGTGATGTACAAACCTGTGCAATAATTTATTGCCATCATTGAAGTTTTCCCTTTGATCCTGTCCTCAGGATGACAGGAAGGAGGATGATACTCAAGGTAGGATGTCATCCTCCTTCCTTTTCATCTGTCTGCTGAGTATTTCCTTCCATTCATTCCATTAGCATTTCAGAAACAGCACATCCTCACACTCAAACTTTCCCATGGCCTCTAAAACCTCTTTTTTTCTCTGTTAAAGTCTTCACCGTTGAAACTATATGTCATTTTTAACATTTGCCTTTGAAAACTGCTCCCTACATCCAAGTACTTGTCAAGACACTTCAAGTACATGCCTACAATGTCTTTCGCCTGTCCTGGTTTCTCCCTTCCCACTGTCCTGGTTCAGGCCTATTGCTTATTTTAATACTTCATTATGGAAAATGTTAAACTTATACAAAACAAACAGATTAGTATAATGAACCCCCATGTGCCTATCACTCAGTTTTTATAATTATCAATATTATGCCATCCTGTACCCCTGCCTGGCTCAATTATTTTTATTATTCTACAGTTATTTTCTAGGTGAGGTAAAATTTACACAGAATTTACACAGCACAAGTCTTTGTGTACAAATTTGACAAATGTAGGCATCTATTTAATCATGCTTCTATCATGATCTAGAACATTTTTATCTTCCAGTTGCTTTGTGTCCCCTGCCCAGCCAGTTGCTCCCATCTCCCAGGGCAACTGCTGTTCTGATTTTTCATCTTAGATTAGATTGGCTGTTCCAGAAGTTCATATAAATGGAATAACACAGTATGTCCTCTTTTCTGTTCAGCATGTTTCACTTAGTATAATGTCTGTGAGATTCGTCCACATAGTTTCCTGCATCTGTAGTTCTTTTCTTAATACTGCTGAATAGTATTCTATTGTAGAAATAAATCATAATTTGTTTATCCATTTTCCAGTTGATTGACATTTATTCAAGTTGTTTCTGTTTTGATGATCATGAGTAAAGCTATAACGAACATTTATGTACAGCCTTTTCATGAACCTAGATTTTCATTTCTACTTGATAAATCCTACATGCAAAATTGCTGAGTCGTCACATTAGTTTTTGTCTGGATGGTTACAGTAATCTAGCTTCCATTTCTGCCATCTGATATCAGCCTACAAGTCTGGGCATCACATCATCTTCCTTTTCCCAAAGCAGAACGCTATCCATTTCGAAGATTGACTTAAGAAGTTCTGGTGTTCCCCCGCTTGTCTTCAGAGTAAAGTTAAGACTGTCTGGCCTGGCATTCATAACTCCTGCACCCAACTTCAACTTAATTTCCCCATATTAATTTCCTGCTTCTCCCTTGATATTCTCTGGGAGCTGGGGATATGCTCTCTGATCCTAGGCTCCTGAAGGACCATTGTCTAAAAGGCACCATTTTACTTGACCCCATAACACATGGCAGTGCCTGGCTCACAAGGGGACCCACAATGTCTGCTGACTGGGGTAGTCTATGCTATCTCAGCCCCAGGTGTGTGGAGCTCACACCTCTTAAAGTAGACACAGAGAAATGTCTGTAATGTTCCTATGGCTGTCACTGCACCTTCCGAGAAGGTAGGCAATTAAACCAGGTTAGATCTCTCTGGATGGTAAGATTTTGTGATTCTGTGAATTTTACTAAATCCATTATGCCCAGAAATTCCACCTGGCTCATACTACTGATGTACCAATGGAAGGGTCTGAATAAAATAATAAAAAGAACACAGGAACAAAATCAGTGTCCCAAGTTCTAGTCTCACTTCTACCATTTACTGTGTATCTTTGGATAGGTTCATCCTCTTTGCCTCCACTGCCTCTTTTGGGAACCTGGAAATGCAAGTAAGGGGTGACCTTGATGATCAGTAAAGTTAAACCTAAAATCACCCAATGGGAGTGGATTTCCCAACGTATTAAACTAGATCTGACGTTTTGTTTTGTTGTTGTTGTTGTTGTTAGGTCCCTTTTCCCTTTTATATTCTCTCTGTGAGTTCAGTGCTGCCTAAGTACAACTTAAGCATTACTCCTTGTCCCCAAACCATCAGAGGTAGCAGCCAAAGCACAGTTGAACACTAACTGCCAGCAGGACCTCACTCAGTGGTGGTAAGAGTTGGTCTCTTGCTACGTGTTTGCCTAAAGTAGAGATATTTGCTTGAGAGTACACCACTGCTACAGGACCCTCTACAAGTTGTAGAATATCCACCTAGCACACTATAATTACACCATTGGCAAGAATCAGGCTGCATTGCTACATAAGGGAACTGAAATAACCCCATCTCAGACACTTAATTTTTCTTTGCCTCTATTTGCTCAACTATAAAGTGGAAATAATAAAATATCAATCTTGCAGGCCATTCTAAAAAGAATAAATAAAAGAAAAGATATAGAATGCTTAGAAGTATATCTGACACACAGAAAAGATCAGGAAATATTAGATAATTATCATTATCATTAATACTAATATCCACATCTTAGGGGACGCAGAGGGCTTGGAGGATGTGGACCCCACACCATATTTTGCAAAGTTTCCAGGTGCTTGGCACGTTCACCAAATGATTTCATTTCCTTATTTTTAGAAACATGTTCAAAATGTAACAGTGTCTCTAAGTGTGAGTGGGCTTTGTTCTCTGTTTTCTTAGAAATTGAATTTTTAAACTAGAAAGCTCATCTCTTTGAGTCCGCCATCCCTTAGTTCTCATCCCTGGGTGTCCTCTGTGGGTGACAGCAAAATTGACGTGGGTTCCTTGTACCTTCTTGGGAATATGTCATACTCTTGGGAGGACAGAAGTTGAATGCTCCTGTGAGTGCCCTTCGTGATAAGTAAAGAAAGGAGCAAAGAAAAGAAGAGAAGGGCAGCAAACAAAAGCAAGAATTGTTCAAGAAATGAAACCTTCTCAGGAGCCTTCAAAGCCACTCTTTCACAAAGCCTGGCAGGGAGACAGTAATGAGCCTGGGTGAAAGCCAAGCATGGCCTTAATTTATTATTGCCAAACTGTTTGTTGCCTTTATTTGCCAAGACTTACTAATTGAGCTTTTGTTGATCTGGCTGCCCCTCTGGAGAATTGGAGCTATTGTTACCCACTCTGTGAGTCCCGTGGAATGTGCCAAAAGATTGACCCCAGTTGTAGCTGATTTCCCTTCCTGGTTCAGGTTGCTCATTTTCTTTCAAGAATGTTTTTTTTGTTGTTGTTGTTGGTTGTTTTTATTTTCAGTTCTAACCCAGAGTAGGTGTTTAGACTGAATTAGTGTGAAGTTCACTGACCCAAAGGAAAGATTCCTGATGAGAAGTCAAAGAGGTCCCCCAAAAGGCCTATATGGAAACCCCCTTTCTAGACCTTCTCTTCATGCCCCAGCGAGTGGTACCCACTCTCAGCTTCCACTACTTAGGGAAAAGGAGCTCTAGACAATTGATTCTCAAAGGTTGGTCCCAGGAGCAGCATCAGAATCACCTGGGAATTTGTAAAAAAAGCAAATTCCTGGCTCACGTCTGTTATCCCAGCACTTTGGGAGGTTGAAGCAGGTGGATCACAAGGTCAGGAGATTGAGACCATCCTGGTCAACATGGTGAAACCCTGTCTCTGCTAAAAATCCAAAAATTAGCTGGGCGTGGTGGTGCACGCCTGTAGTCCCAGCTACTTGGGAGGCTGAGGCAGGAGAATCACTTGAACCTAGGAGGTTGAGGTTGCAGTGAGCCGAGATCACACCATTGCACTCTAGCCTGGCAACAGAGTGAGACTCTGTCTCAAAAAAAAAAAAAAAAAAAAAAAAAAGGCAAATTCCTGTGCCCTACTCCATGACTCCCGAACCAGCCACCTGTGTCTTAACAAGCCTTCTGAATGATTCTGATGTACACTAACGCTTGAAACCAGTGCCCTAAGCCGGGATTTCTCAATCTCGGCACTACTAACACGTTGGACTGGATGATTCTTTGTAATGGGGGCAGTCCTGTGCGTTGTAGGATGTTTAGCAGTATCCCCGACTTTATCCACTGGAAGCAGTAGTCCTCCACCCCCACCCCCAACGTGATACCTGAAAATGTCTCTGGTCATTGTCAGAGGTCCTGGAGCGAGGGAGGTAAATCCACCCCCTGGTTGAGATAATAGACAAACTGCTTGTTGTTCCTCTGGGCTCTGGGCTTCTGCTGTCTCTGTGCCATAATGACAAATAACTACCAGACTATCTGCATGGCTCCTTATCACGAGATGATAATAGGCACAAGAAGCGGTAACCACAAGGCAGCTTCCTAAAAACAGATGGAGTCTTTCAATATTGATAAATCTTTCTTTTGTATCCAGCCCTAAGCAAGCACACATTACTTTGATTTTAAGAGCAAGTTCTCTTTCTCAGATTGCTTGGTATATTCAAAACAAAACAAAAAACCTTTGGAGTTTGGCCTCCTCCCCATCTGTCTATTTGTCTGCTACCCCCAGGGCAGAAGAGACAGAGGGCCTAAGTTCAGAGGTTCATATACTTATGTAGTACAGACTGATGTGAGTGCTGCCTCTTCCCTCTCACCATCAAAGTAGAAAATTGTCTTATTTCAGAACAAGTGTGTCCCAGTGCTCATTCTATAGCATTTCCAACTTTGGGTTCTTAGTGTTGGTGCATTTGTATTTGAAGGGTACCCAAACCAGGAAGTTTGCTGTTAGACTTCATCCCCCCCACTGTCATTTCAGGGTTTTGACAATGCTTCCACTTCAGGAAGCTTGGACTTGGCAGAAATCAGCCAAACCTAAACTCAAGTGCTCATATAAACACCAACTAAAGATCACAATTCATTTGTTCATTTGTTTGGAATCTACTGAGTACCTACTATGTACTAGCACCGTGCCAGATGCCCAGGATATAGACGGAGAAGCATACAGCCTCAGCCTTGGGGGAGCTCATTACGAGATAAAGGTAGAAGCTATTTCAAACAGAATGCAGAGCCTTTGATACAACAGGGCACCACAGACCATCATAGAAATATGCTTCACTGTTGAAACTTCAGTATCTGGCACATAGTAGAAGCGTAATATATATTTGTCAAAAGAATTTTAGAGGGGATCTGTCCTCTACAAACTAGAAAAATTAAAAGAAAGTCTTGCCAAATAAAGTACTTCTTAAGTTTCCGAAGAAAAAGCAAGAGTTAAGCCATGCAGAGAACGGAAATATTATTTCAGATAGAGACAGTAGCAGATGCCAGGACAGTGACATGCGAATATGCTTGATAGCTTAGGGTGGACTTCAAGGTCTGAATGAATAGTCTGAAGAAGTGACCTCCTGGCTGTCTATTGCTGTGTAACAAACTGCCCCAAAACAACCATTTAGTTTTGTTGTAATTTTGTGGGTAAGTAATGCAGAAAGTCTCAGCTGATGGATCATCTGTCATTTACTTGGCATAAGCTATGGCCACTGGGGCTGAAGATTCACTTTCAAGATGGTTTTTTTCACTGACATTTCTAGTGGCTTGGTGTTCCTTGACTTCTCTTTCTACATTATCTCATCATCCAGGGCTCCTCCATGTGGCTTCTGATGACATGGCAGTCTCAGGGTAGCTAGTTTCCTCCAGAGTAAATAATCCTAGAGTGAGTCTTTCAAGAAGCCCAGGTAGAAGATACAAAGCTTCTTGTGACCTAGCTTTGGAAGTTCCATAACATACTTCTGCATTCTGACGATCAAGCAATCACCCAGATCCAAGGAAGAGGAGATAGTAAGAGCCCTTTCCCCTAATAGGGGAATGGCTTCTCTACAGGAGAAGGGAAGGAATTTGATGGCAACCATCTTGGAACAAATCTTCCTCATGTGGGTTGCAGGCATTGAGAAACTTGAAACTAAAGAGTCAAGCCTGAAGAATTTGGAGTAGCAAGCTAAGGAGTGAGCAAGGTACCCTGAATTCTGTGAGAAGCCATGGAAGAGTTTAGCATATGAGTGGTCTGATGGGATCCATTTTAGAATTATCCTTCTCTGCCAGCTGTGAGAATGGGGGAAGTGGGAGACGACTACAGTCAGGGAGGTAGCCGTGAAATCTCTATAGGTTGAAAGAGCAAAAGTGACTTCAGGGACTGTAGACTGGGGATGGGAGAAGGGTTGTCATAAGTGAAACTCTTAGGGGCATTCAAGTTATCTGAGGTCTCTGACACCTCTCCCAACGCAACCAAACCAAACATTTTCCCTTCAAAATGAGAAAAGAAAGTCCTCGTGTTCCATTCCGGGAACTGGATGGGGGTAAATGGCAGCTGGCAACTAAGCTTGCCCTCTGCGGCTTAATGGCAACACTTTTTCAGGTTTGTTCGGAGCTGCCACTGAGGAAAACAAACAGGATTGGTGTGAAGACCATTTAAAAAAAGACCTCAGAACAAAGAATCCACTTGGCAGCTGTTGCTCAGAGCTGAGTGAAAGAAACAAAAGAGTTTGTTGAGCAAACATGAAAGGCGCCTAATTGATGCAATTAAGGTGAAATTAAATAAAGGGAGGTTTTAGCCTGAAGTTCATGGAAAATTTTTCAAAGGAGTGTCACTGGAATAGTCATTTGGGGCTTTTAAATAGAGGGAAGCACAGGATGTGGGAAATTAGCCTATTTGACCCTTGGGAGTGGAGCAAATCAAGTGTGGTGATGTGGACTACACATGTGTGACTGTTTGGCTCTGGCTGCCCCATCTTGGGCAGGGAGTAGGCCAGGGTTGGGTGCAACTGGGGAGGGATGAGACAGAGGCAGCCGCAAGGGGAACACCTTTAACAAGACCACAGAGTCTTGCCATCACATCACCCTATTTTATTTATTTCATAATATCTGAGAGTATCTTGTTCATTACAGTTTTAGTTGTTTACTGTCTGTACTTTTCACTTCAAAACACGCACACGCACACACACACACAAATACACATAAGGATCTCTAGGTCTTCTTGGAACATAGTTTCCACATCGAGCTGTGTTGTGACCCCCAAATGCTGACACCCAAAAGCAAACATCTATACCTCACACATGTTCCCAAGCACTGCTCAGATGCCTCAGAACCATACCATGGGAAATTGAAATCTGAAGTCAACCCAAACAGGTCCATTTATTTAATAAACAGTTACACAGTCCCTTCTATATGCCAGGTACTCTTTCAAGCACTTTAACCATCTGGTCCTTGTAAGGACCTGTGAGTCGGGAATTCTCTTATCTGCATTTTACAGCTGAGGAATAGGAACAGAGAAGTCAGACTGTGTCTGAGCCACCAGGTGGAAGAGCCAGAATTTGAACCCAGCTGTTGGACTCCAGAGGCCACACTCTCGACCCCTACACTAGGCCCCTTTGAACTGTAGTTAAGGCAGGAGTCACGGAGCCAGAGGATGAAATCCACTGGGAGCAATGCAGCAGCGGGATCTGAATCCTTGATCTGGTTCCTCAGCATCTCACTCTCATCAGTGTTGACTGGTCAAGCACAAAGCTCACGCTCCTGCATTGATAGTGGATGAAAGGAGACACCTAGAAAGGCTGAAAGCACATCTGGATGAATTGTTGCATTGTCAATAATTAGAATGTGGGCCTTTCACTGGGAGGGAGGAATGCATTGAAAGGAGGTCCTATCCTTTTATTAGAAAATGCACAAAATTTTAAAAATCTGCTTGGGGCTTTAGGGGCTTTGAAAGAGACAGGGGAAAATATAAGATGAAAAAGGCATAGAATTATAGGTTAAAAACATTACAAATAATTCTAGTTTGATTTTCTCATACCACAATGGCTAAAGTAAGACCTACATCAATAGTTGTTGAATGTAATGTTTATTTAAAATGCCAATGGATTTATTTGAAATGTAGATTCTGGTATTGCTCCTAAGCCTCCACCAGAGATCATCAATCAGTGAAATATCCGATTCATGAATTCTGGAGTGAGGCTTAGGAATCTGCCTTTTATTGACAGATTTAAAGACAGGCATCTGTACCTTATCAACAGATTTTTGAGTCAAGCTTTTTCTACAGAAATGCAATAAATATCTTTTTTAAAAATCCCATACTAGTCAGTATATAGTGGCATCTTACTGTGGTGTTAAGTTGCATTTCTGTAATAACTAATGATGTTCAGCATCTTTTCTTGCACTTTTTGTATTCTATGTATCTTTGGTGAGGTTTTTGTTTCAAATTCATTGGAAGTTCTCAACTAGGTTGTCTTCTTACAGAGTGAAAAAGTTCTTTACATATTTCAAATACATGTTCATTATAAGATATATGATTTACTACATTTTCTCCCAGTCTGTGGCTTGTCTTTTCACATTCTTAATGGTATTTTCAGAATGCAAACATTTTAAAATTCTGAAGTCCAATTTATAAATGGTTTTCCTTTTGTAGATCATGGTTTCCCTTTTGTAGATCATGGTTTCCGTGCTGTATCTAACAACTCCTTGCCTAACCCAAAGTCACAAAGATTTTTTTCCCTATATTTTCTTCTAGAAATGTTATACTTTTAGCTCTTACATTTAGGTGTCTGTGATTCACTTTTAATTACTATTTTATGTGCAGAGTAAGGTAGCATATAAGTTCATTTTGCTACAGATGGATATCCAATTATTCCAGCTTCATTTTTAGAAAAAGACTATTTCCTCCTCCATTGAATTACCTTGGCATCTTTGTTGAAAACCAATGGTTCATACATATGCAGGTTTGTTTCTGGATACTCTCCTTTGTTCTACTGATCTGTATGTCTGTACTTACCCCAATACTACATTGTTTTGATTCTTGAAGGCTCATAGTCAATTTTGAAGTTAAGTAGTATAAATTCCCCAACTTAGTCTTTCTCTCTCAAAATTGTTTATTCTATTCTATGTCCTTTGCATTTTCACATTAGTTTTGAATTAGCTTGTTAATTTATACAAATAGACCTGCTAGAATTTTTAAAAATTTGTGTTGAATTTACGAATTAATTTGAAGGGAATTACTATTTCAAAAATACTGAGTCCTTCAAGCTATGAAGGACTTTTTGATACCATTATGAATTAAATTATTTTCTTAATCTTATTTTTGAATTGTTCATTGCTAATATATAAAAACACAATTGGTTGTGTATATTGATTTTGTATCTTGTGATCTTGCTCAGTGTGTTCACTTGTTTTAATAGCTTTTTTTCTAATAAAAAGTCACCTGTCTTCGAATAAAGGCCATCTTACTTCCTCCAGTCTGATCTATATGACTTTAATTTCTTTTCCTGGACTTACTGCACTGGATAGAAACTTCAGTACAATGCTGAAAAGAAGTGGTAAGGGTGAACATCCTTTCCTTGATCCCAATTTTAGGAGAATTCAGTCTTTCACAATTAAACATGATGTTAGCTATAGGATTTTGTAAATTGTTTCTAGTTGGCTGAGATTTTTATTATGAATAAGTGTTAGATTTTGTCAATGCTTTTCTGAGTCTGTTGAAATGATCATGTAATTTTAAACCTTTATTCTATTAATATGGTGTACTATATTCATTGACTTATTTTAAATAGACTTTACATTCTGGGATAAAATCCACTTTGTCATGTATAATTCTTTTAATATGCTGTAGATACAATTTGCCAATATTTTGTTTACATAATAATTATATTCGTGAAAGATACTAGTTTGCGGATTTTTTTCCTCCTAATTTATTTGTCTGACTTCAGTATCAGGGTAATAATGGCCCCATAAAGTAAGTTGTTTAAATGATTTTTATTCCTCTACTTTCTGATAGTTTGAATAGGGTTGGTATTATCTTGACCTTAAATGTTTGATCAAATTTGTCAGTAAAGTCATCACTCTGGTCCCAAGTGTTTTTATGTGTGGGAGAAAGATTTTAAATTTCATTACGTGATATTATCTACTTAGATTTAGTATTTCTTCTTGAGTCAGTTTTGATAATTTATGTCTTTCTAAAAACGTGTTCATTTCTTCTATGTTGCCCAATTTAATGCCATGAAACTCTTCATAATATTTCTCATAATGTTTTAATTTCTGTAGATTCTATAGTGATAATGATTTTATACTAGATCTTAATAATTTGTGTCTTCTCTCTTTTTTCTTAGTAAATCTAGTTAATGTTTATTAATTTTGCTGATTTTTTACAAAAAATCAACTTTTGGTGTGACCTTTTTTCCTATTTTTTTCTAGTTCATTGATTTTTACTATAATCTTTGGTTTTTTTCTTTCTTCAACATACACTTGGTTTTTTTTCCTCTCTTTTGTCTGGGGGATAAAATCTTAGATTATTGATATTTGAAATTCCTTATTTAGACTATATGCATTTAAAGCTAAAAACATATCTTTTTTAAAAAATTGTATTTGGCCTCTGGGGTACATGTGCATATCCTGCATCCTGCAGGATTGTTGCATAGGTACATACATGCCATGGTGGTTTGCTGTCTCCATCCCTGCCGTCTTCGCCTGCATAGGGCATTTTTCCTGGTGTTATCCCCTCCCGATCCTCCCCACCCCCCACCCCCGATGTCCCTCCCCTCCCCTCCCCCTCCACCCCCCCACCCAGCCCTGTGAGTGTTGTTCCCTTCCCTGTGCCCAAGTGTTCTCATTGTTCATCACCCGCCTGTGAGTGAAAACATAGTGTTTGGTTTTCTGTTCTTGTGTCAATTTGCTGAGAATGATGGTTTCTAGATTCATTCATGTCTCTACAAAGGACATGAACTTGTTCTTTATGGCTGCATAGTATTCCATGGTGTATATGTGCCACATTTTTTTTGTCCAGTCTATCATCAATGGGCATTTGGGTTGGTTAGAGGTCTTTGCTATCGTAAACAGTGCTGCGATGAACATACATGTGCATGTCTTTACAATAGAATGATTTGTAATCCTTTGGGTATATACTCAGTAATGGGATTGCTGGGTCAAATGGAATTTCTATTTCCAGATCCTTGAGGAATTGCCACACTGTCTTCCATAATGGTTGAACTAATTTACACTCCCACCAACAGTGTAAAAGTGTTCCTTTTTCTCCACATCCTCTCCAGCATCTGTGGTCTCCAGATTTTTTAATGATCGCCATTCTAATTGGCGTGAGATGGTACCTCAATGTGGTTTTGATTCGCATTTCTCTAATGACCAATGATGATGAGCATTTTTTCACATGTTTGTTGGCCACATATTTGTCTTCTTTTGAAAAGTGTCTATTCATGTCCTTCAACCACTTTTGAATGGATTTGTTTTTTTCTTGTAAGTCTGCTTTAGTTCTTTGTAGATTCTGGATATTAGCCCTTTGTCTGATGGGTGGATTGCAAAAACTTTTTCCCATTCTGTTGGTTGCTGGTTTACTCTAATGATTGTTTCTTTTGCTGTGCAGAAACTCTTAAGTAAAAACATAGCTTAAGCATTGTTTTAGCTGCAAGCCATAAATTTTGTTACACTGTGTTTTCATTTCCTTTTAGCTCAAGATACTTTTAAATTTCATTTGTTACTTCTCCTTATACCCATAGGGTATTTTGTAATGTGTTAACTTCCAGATAGTTGGAGATTTCTAATATTTCTTTTGGTTGTTGATTTTTAGTTTAGTTTCATTACGTTCAGAAAGCATTCATCTAATAATTTCAATTCTTTTATGTTTGCTGAGACTTTAAAATGGTGTAGAATACGGCCTATCCTGGAGAATGTTCTATGGGAGTTTATAAAGAATGTGTACTTTGCTGCTGTTGGGTGGAGTGTTCTATAGATATTTGTATGTTGGGGTGCAAGGTGAAGGAATGAAATGACAATTAAGATATAATTCTTGCCTTTTAAAAATATTTAATTCTTGTAAAGTGGTGGTTTTCAACTCAGGGCAGTTTTGGCCCCCAGCTGACATTTGGCAATGTCTGGAGACATTTTTGGTTATCACTAACTACTGGGGTCCTGTGATACTTGCATCTAATAAGTAGATTCTGCTAAATGTTCCACAATGCACAGGCTAGCCTTCTACAACAAACAATTATCTGGCCTAAAATGTCAATGGTGCCAAGGTTTAAAAACCCTGCTTTAGAGGATATAAAAGGGACTTAATTATAATTCAAAGCTTAAGAGGATAATTTTCATACTATGCCAATTACTGTACTGTGGCTAAAACTGATCAACCCTTTAGCAATTACCACACCTCTCACATGTTTGTCTGTTTTTCCCACTAGACTGTGAACCTCTGGAGTGTTGAAACTCACCGAAATATTTATGATGGTTAAAAGCACAAAGTCGGATTTCAATTCTATTTCTGTGCTCGCCAGGTGTGTGACTTTGGGCTGGTTACTTGACCTCTACAAACCTCAAATTTCTCAGTTGTATGATGTGAATAATGCACTTACCTTATAGGATTGTTGTGAAATTTAAATAAGCTCATCAAGGAAGGCACTTGACACAGTCCTGACACATATAGTCATTATTTTATTATTGTTTTTGTTATATCCAGTACCTAGCCCAGTGCCCTGCAATGTGTACACATAAGTGAATGAGTAACTGAGTCATCTTCTCTCACCTTTCTTACCTCCACAGCACATGGGCTATATAAAGTAATCCTGACTGAGATAAAACTGGTCCCTTTCTACTCCCAGTCCATACTTTTCACAGAAGAGACCATCTATGGATGTAGGAGATGGACAGGAGCCCAAACAGGACAAACAAGTTCAAGGCAAACATAGCTTGACTTCATTTTCACCCTTGGGACTCCCATTAACCTGATATGAGATAGTCACACAGGAGACAGAGAGGTCATGCCCCAAGGAGTCCCATGGTGCTGTGCACCTGCCATCGCTCTGAGCCAAGTCCCTTCGTTTTGCTTCAGAGAAGCAGTTCTTCCTTCTTAATGGCCACAATGCCAGTCACGACACTCTCCACCCCATTCCTGAGTCTTGGGAAGTTCACACTGGGAGTCTCAGCCTGTTGGGCAACCCTTTTGATCAATATTAAAAGCCTTCGAGTCCCTCCCTAAGTACCTCATTTCTGTTCTCATCTATTTCTGAGTGACTTGGCAAAGATCACATCTGTGAAGCAATTTGCTAATTTTTAAAGTGGTGGGTGAAGGCGAAGCTTTGCCAGCTTGATATCTTACCATGTTTGCTTTTGAGGGAGGAGTTCGTAGTGAAAGAAAGGACACCTCCAGCCCTAACAGAGCCCCTTGGTGTATAAAGCAGGATTCACATGGTGCCAGAGAACCTAAGCAACCAGGAAGACACAGAGCAAAAGCTGAAGCTGAGATGAGAAAAGGGTTGATTCAATTCATTTAACACATGGTATATGACTCCATTTTACTATCTGGTTCCTACTGTGCCCTGAGGTTGGCAAATAAAATATGGAGACTTTCTTTTTATCAACTTTTATGTATAGGTCATTGATTGATGTTCTCAAGCCTCATAACCAAAAGAAGGCATTTTTGCCTATACGCTTAGTTTCTGTATATGTTTACCTAGAAGCTTGCCTTCCCTAGTGACGGGATACAGCAGAGATCAAGACTAAGTAAGGACAAAGTGATCTGGATCTAGAGAAATAAAGGTATGTGCAGCAGAAAGCACTGGGGATATAGTGCTTTATTTTAAAAACTCATGAAAAGGTTATTCCATTTTCTGTTAACATTAGAGATGTAGAACAAACATTTCTACTTTGTTGAATTCCAATATAAAAATAATTATGTCTGTTGAATGCTGAGTTTATGCTGGACACTTTTATAGTTTGCATGTATAATTTAATTTCATTCATGATTAATTTTATGTTTTATTCATAATAATTTTATTTCATAATAATGAAAATGATAACAATTCTGGGTATGCGCTGGACACTTTTCTAAATACTTTACCTGTATAAACTAATTTTAGTCATTCATTTCACAACTATTTTTTGACCATGTATTAGGGGCTAGGCACCGCTATATTCTGGGGATATGGCAGTGAACAAACTCCTCAGAGATCCTTCATGGACTTTATATTCCCTATATACCCATGGGGAAGTCAGTAAACAAATAAAGGGCCGGGCATACACACAAGTAATCTTATCACTTTGGGAGGCTGAGGTGGGCAGATCCTTTGAGGTCAAGAGTTCGAGATCAGCCTTGCCAACATGGTGAAACCTCATCTCTACTAAAAGTACAAAAATTAGCCAGGCATGGTGATGCACGCCTGTAATCCCAGCAATTTGGGAAGATGAGGTGGGAGAATCAATTGAATCCACGAGGCGGAGGCTGCAGTGAGCCGAGATTGCGCCACTGCACTCCAACCTGGGTGACAGAGCAAGACTCTGTCTTAAAAACAAACAAACAAACAAAAAATAAATAAATAAATAAACAAATTAGATGGTATGTTCAAAGGCAGAAGTCATTGCTATTGAGAAAAATAAAGCTGGGTAGAGGGGGGAGAGAGAGTTGGGTATATGGGAGGTGAGGGTAATTTTTAATCAAGTATTCACTGAACACTTAACTGAAAAACTGCCAATCGAAGGAATTCTCATAAGGAATAAGACCAAACCCAGAAAAACAATGTTGCTGTTGGTTTTTATACTGACCCTTGGGCTGATACCCTAAACCCTTGGTAAATCTATATGAACCTCCACATTTTACAAAACAATTGAACCAGGACCAGGTACCAAGTGAACCCAGCCTGAAATCTCCCACAGCTTAGTCGCTGGTCCTGCTCAGTGGTAGATGAAAGAGCTGTTGATGTCCATGCTAATCAGAGGAAGCGGAGATGTGCCTCTGCTGGGAGACATTGGTATCATGAGCATTTGGAAGGGTTTTCTGTAGACCCTTCTTCCCTAGATGGAATGTTGGGGTATGTTTCTCCCCTTCTGGTAACTCACCTATTCCTTAGAATTGGAATTTCTTACCAATAGAACTGATCGGGATGCTAATACTCAGAACTTCCTTCTGTGAATGAAGAATGAAGGGACTGTATCTTCTAGGGATGTTGGGATGGAGGGCATGCCCGTTTTGGAAACTGTGAACTGTTCATGACTTTGCTTCTGCCACTTCGTCCAGCTTCTGCTGACATTGTTGTATTCCAAGTTCTTCCAGATCCCTTCCTCAGATCTTTCAGCTGTCTCTCCTCCAGCATTACCTCACTGCCCTGCCCCAAGTCAAACCAACTATGAAATATGTGATAACATCAGTTATGCATACTTTAGTTTGATTTTTAATCTAAGGGTCCTCTCTCCCTTAGAACAAATTGCATTTAAAGCCTTATATCTAACTTTGTGGGAGAAATTTCAGGCATCAAGAGCCAGGGAGCAAGTGGGAAAAGTATTTGGGGCAGATGGCCCTAGGGAAGCTTTGAAAGTCTTTCCATGTGGTAGATCCCATGGTCAGCTTGCCTTCTCCTATGTATATGATGGGATTGTTTCCCTGTCATAATATGCAGGGAGACCTCAAGTGCCTTGATTTTTCACATATGAGTTGGACAGAACAGAATTACTATGTTAGGTTCTGCGGACAAATTCAAAAAGAAGAGAAAATGTTTGCATAACACCTGAGTGTACGGAGTTCATCAGAGCCTTTAATAAGAGGAAGCAGTGCAGTGCCATGGAAAGAGATTGGGCACTGAAGGCAAATAAACATGGCTTAAACCCACAAATCCCCCATCAAATGATCACCTTGAACAAACTAGTTAACTCCCCTGTGCATCAATTTTTTCTTTAAAGAAATGTAATCATACCTACCTTGCAAGATTATTATAAGGACCATAGATCCATCATTTAAAACTCCTAGAATGATGACTAGGACTGAGTAACTGCTGTTAGTAGTAAGTAATAGGGGGACAAATTTAAAAGACGCTACTTTATAGAGCAAATGTTCCAAAGATACAATTTATGATGCAAAAAATCATTATTAATTTTGCAAATACTTATTAGACATCTGCTGTACTCCAAGCACTGCTATGTGTGGGAATCACATTAAGAAGCAAAAGAAAGATACCATCCCTTCCCATGAGAAGCTGAGAGTCTAATAGCGAATGCATAGTGTTGAGCAATGAACATAAAGTGTACATAGTGTGATGAAGGGTCCTGGGGAGAGAAGGTAGAGAACTCTAGGATACGTCAGACTTAACCAGTGAGATTAAAGTGGCATGGACTGGCAGAACATTAGTGTGGGTGGAGAAAAGCAAACATGGTTTAAAAAGGAAGAGTTCAACAAATATTGAGGAGAAGTAGTCAGCCAAAACTTCCCTGAGAAGTCTCTTCTAGAGGCTACTGTCATTTATATCTTATTAATGCAAGCAACTCCAAATCACGCATCCGGTGTAATGGATGCTGTCAAGCGTCTCCCATATCCCTCAAACGTTCCACGTTGCTGGTATCTGCGTCTGTACCTATTCAACAAGTTTTTATTGAGCAGAGTCATTTATGGGCATAGCTTAATATGGACTTTGTATTCCCTTTGTAGTCCCTATATTCCCTCTAGGGCCAGCCATGGAGGGGTTACTCAGGAAGAAGCTAGGCAGGACCTTGACCTCTTCCATGAATCTGTATGTCTCACCGGCCCCTTCCTGCTACTGCCTCTGTCATCTGCTCCCCAGAGCTACTCTGGCACTCTCCTTAGAGGAGGGCTATCTATCTCTTCCGGGCTCTTTTCCATCTATTTCTGTAGATAAATTGACAGCTAACATTTCCAGATTTTTTCTTTGACTATTTTTTCTTTCAAAAAGACTGTATCTTGGTATAGAAGGAAATGATTTGCAACAGATCAACTCTTCCACTGAGAAGAACTAAAGAGCTGGATAAAATGCAAAATAATATCTATTTAACTCCATAAGAAAGCTGCTGAGGCAATGAATATTAAAAGACTAAGATAAAAGAAAGTGGAGAAACGTGGAAGGATAATTGCTTTTTCTGCAATTGCTTTTTCCTTGGGGCCATATACTGATTTTAGGCAGATCCAGAGGCTGAGAATCCAGGCTTTTCCCAAACAGAAGTTTTCTGCTGAGGAACAGAGAAACCAGCAGAATTTTTTAAAACTAAATTTTAAGTTCAGGGGTACATGTGCAGGTTTCTTACATAGGTGAACATGTGTCATGGGGTTTGTTGTACAGATTATTTCATCACCCAGGTATTAAGCCTAGTATCCATTAGTCATTTTTCCTGATTCTCTCCCTCCTCCTACCCTCCACCCCACAAAAGGCCCCAGTGTGTGTTGTTCCCCCTCTATGTGTTCATGTGTTCTCATCATTTAGCTCCCACTTATAAGTGAGAACATGTAATACTTGTTTTTCTGCTCCTGTGTTAGTTAGCTAGAGATAATGGTCTCCAGCTCCATCTATGTCCCTGCAAAGGACATGGTCTCATTTTTTATGGCTGCATAGTATTCCATGGTATATACATACCACATTTTCTTTATCTAGTCTATCATTGATGGGCATTGGGATTGATTCCATGTCTTTGCTATTGTGAATAGTGCTGCAATAAACATACGTGTGCATATGTCTTCATAATAGAATGATTTATATTTCTCTGGTTATATACCCAGCAATGGGATTGCTAGGTCACATTGTATTTCTGATAGTCAGCACTTTAAAGGGTTGGAGTGACAAATTTGAGAATGAGAATCCTCAAATACATGTCCAGTTTTTCCTACAGACATCTGTTCAGTTCTTAAGCTGTGTGTGTAGAAAATTTAAAATGCAAAGAAATAACTCTGAAAAGCAGAGTGGAGTTTTCTGTAGTATCTCAGTGCTTAGAAAATGAGATTTGAATTCCAGACCATCCAAAAGGAGGCGGCCCAATAAACAAAAGTGTCTCTTCATTGATGCTCCTTGAGAGCTGCTTTCTGGAAAGAGAAGGGAACTAGAAACATACTGAGTCTCTCCCAAGGCTGCAACCAGGATGACTCATCTCAGACCCTGACTAGATTCAGGTAAACAGTTCTACTCTGTCTGCCCAAGAAGAAAAGAAAACCCATTTCTGGAGCATCTATCATATATGTGTATTGTGCAGCATGACAAGGAGTAGGACCGTAAGACCAAAAGTCAAAAACAAACATGGATAAAGCAATAGAAATAAAACTGCAAATGATCCAGATATTGAAGTTAGCATATAAGCATAAAATAACTATGCTTTATGTGTTCAAGAAAGTGGCATGGTGGCTTATGCCTGTAATTCCAGCACTTTGGGAGGTTGAGGCAGGCTGATCACTTTAGCTCAGGAATTTGAGACCAGCCTGGGAAACATGGTGAAGCCCTGTCTCTACCAAAAATTCAAAAAAAAAAAAAAAAAAAAAAAAAAAAACATTAGCCAGGTGTTGTGGTATGTGCCTGTGGTCCCACCTACTCAGGATCTGGCTGAGGTAGGAGGATCTTTTAAATCTGAGAGGCGGACGTTGCAGTGAGCTGAGATCCACTGTACTCCAGCCTGGGTGGCAGAGTAAGATGCCATCTCAAAAAAAAAAAAAAAAAATAGCTGAGAAAATGGAAAATTTCATTATAGATTTCAAATCTATTTAACAATAATCAAATTATAGAAGTAAAAATTTTAAGATCTGAAAAACACTCAATTGATAGGTTAATTATAGTTTGAGACCAAGCAGCATAGAATTAGAGAATTGAAAACAGTTCAATAAGAAATAGTCACAAATTGAAGCACAGACATAAAGGTGAAAAATACAGAACAGTATAAAAGGCATGCTAAACACAGTGAAAAACTTTAATACATATGCAATAGAAGTCAAAGTGAGAAATAAGGGAAGAATTTCCCAAATCAATTTCCTAAAAAGATGATGACTGAGAATTTTGCGAATGTATGGAAGGCATCAACTGACAGATGCAAGGAGCTCTGTGAATACTAGGTAGGATAAATACAAAGAAAATGACATCCAGGCGTATCAAACTACTAAATACCAAAGACAAAGAGAAAAATCTTTAAAAGTAGCAAGAGAAGTGAGACACTATCTCCAAAGGAACAATGGTAAGACTGGCAATTGACTTCTCAATAGAAATGAGGGAGGCTGGAAAACATGGAATGACTTCTTCAAAGTACTGATAGACTATAACTGCTAACCTAGGATTTTATAACCAGTAAAGCGTCTCTCAAAAATGAAGATGGAGCAAAGACATTTTAACATGAGAGAATTTTTGGCCACCAGGTCTGAACTAAAAAATTCTGAAGGGAGTTCTTTAGGCAGAAGTAAAATAATTCTAGACAGATAGAATGCCAAATATGTCAATTATTACATTAAATATAAATAGATTATATATTCAAATTAAAATATTATCAGATAACACCTAAAAAAAACAATTATCTGATGCTTGTAAGAAAAATATGGCCAGCATCTCTAATCTTGCACTTTGTGGCCATTATGAAGTAAAATAAGGATGACGTGAACACAAGCACTATGATACTATGAGAGTCAATCTGATAACCAAGATGGCTACTAAATGACTAACAGGTGGGTAGTTTATGCAACATGGATACACTGGACAAAGGGATGATTCATGTAGCTGGCGCGATTTCATCATTCTACTCAAAACAACCCATTACTCAGTAGCCGTTTTGATTGTCAGATCAATTATCATGGTATTGCAGTCCTTCTCTTCAAGTCACCCTTATTTTACTTCATAATGGCCCCAAATCAAAATATAGTGATGCTGGCAATTTGATATGCCAAAAAGAATCCACAAAGTGCTTTTTTTAAGTAATAAGAGAAAAAAATTATATGCTGAGGTTGCCAAGAGTTACGGTAAAAATGAACCTTCTATCCATGACATTGTGAGGAAGGAAACAGAAATTTGTGCTAGCTTCACTGTCACACCTCAAACTGAAAAACCGATGGCTATCACATGTAAGTGCCGGGCTTTGGAAAAGGCATTAAATTTGTGGATGGAAGACATGAACAGAAATGTGTTCCTATTAATGGCAATTAGGTTTCACACTATCTGTGATTTCAGGCCATTAGTGGTCTTGGAATCTATCCTTGGCAGATAGAAGAAAGGGCTACAGTCTAGTCTCCTAAGCATTCAACAAATAATTTGTAAGAAGTTCTTCAGAAAATAAAAAAAGAAGAAACAGTTACCACCTCTTTTTAGGAGTTCAGAACAATCTCAAAACCAAAATCTGACAAGGAATTTTTAAGAATGGAAAAATTACAAGCCACTTTCTCTCTTAACATGACTGAAAAGCTTTTCGAACAAAATATTGTCTATTTGAATCCAATATTATATAAGAAGGGTAATATATCATCACACAATGAGGTTTGTCCCAAGAACACATGTATAGTTTGAACATTTGAATATCAATCCTTGTAATTTACTATATTAATTACAAAAAGGGGAAAAAATTAAATTATCATCTTAAAGATAAAGAAAAGGCTTTTATAAAATATAATACAAATTCATGAAAAAAATCTTCAGCAAAGTAGGAATAAAAAGGAACTTCCTTAATTTGTAAAGAACACCAGAAAGCTAACAGTAAACAACATAATTAATGGTAAAACATTGAAAGCTTTCCCCCCATGAGATCAGAAATGAGACAAAGATACTCATTACACAATTTCTATTCAACATTGTACAGGAGGTGGTAGCCAGTGCAGCTGAATTTCCATATGCCGGCAACAAACGAATACAAAATAAAACTTAAAAATTATGACTTGTCGTAGGCCAAGAATAACTTGTTTTATGAACCTGAGGGCTCCAGTATTGGGTGCATAAATATTTAGGATAGTTAAGTCTTCTTGTTGAACCCTTTATCATTACATAAGGCATTGCATTCTTTCTTCTTCCTGCCTGTTGTTGGTTTGAAGTCTGTTTATCTAATATGAGAACAGCAACTTTTGTTCTTTTCCTTTTCCTTTTGCATGGTAGATCTTTCTCTATCCCTTCACTCTGAGCCTGTGGGGGTCATTACATGTGAGTAGCATCTCTTGAAGACACCAGACAGTTGGGTCTTATCTTTTTATCCATCTTGGCATTCTATGCCTTTTAACTGGGGTATTTAGATAATTTACATTCAAAGTTAGTATGATATGTGAGATTTTGATCTTGTTATCATGTTGTTAGCTATTTGTTTTGTAGACCTGATTTCGTAACTGCTTTATATTTTCTGTGGGCTATGTGCTTGAGTGTGTTTTTGTGATAGCAGGTTTAGCAGAGAACTTAAACACTCAGCGTAACAACATTAGACAGATCATCGAAACAGAAAACTAACAAGAAATTCTGGAATTAAACTCGACAACTCCAAGATGAATTGGACCTAATAGACATCTACGGAATACTCCACTCAACAACCACAGATTATACATCCTTCTCATCTACACATGGAACATATTCAAAAATTGACCACATGTTCAGTCATAAAGTAAGTCTCAATAAATTTGAAAAAATCAAAATCACGCCATTGCAGTAAAAATGGAAAGCAATACCAAGAAGAACTCTCAAAACTACATAAAAATATGGAAATTAAACAACTTTCTCCTATATAACTCTTGAGTGAACAACAAAATTAAGGCAGAAAATTTTAAATTATTTGAAATTAATTAATATAGAGACACAACTTACCAAATATTTGGGATGCAGCTAAAGAAAGGTTAAGAGGAAAGTTTATAGTACTAAATGCCTTCATCAAGAGGTTAGAAAGATCACAAATTAATGATCTAATACCACACCTAGAGGAACTAGAAAGAAAGAATAATCTAACCCCAAAGCCAGCAAAAGAAAAGAAATAACTAATATCAGAGAAGGCCAGGTGTGGTGGCTCATGCCTATAATCCCAGCACTTTGGAAGGCTGAGGTAGACAGATCACTTGAGGTCAGGAGTTTGAGACCAGCCTGGCTAACATGACGAAACATCGCCTCTACTAAAAATACAAAAAAAAAAAACTTAGCCAGGTGTCGTGGAGCACATCTGTAATCTCAGCAACTTGGGAGGCTGAGGCAGGAGAATCACTTAAACCCAGAAAGCAGAGGTTGTGGTGAGCCGATATCGTACCATCACACTCCAGTCTAGGTAACAGAGTGAGACTCTGTCTCAAAAAAAATAAATATAATAAAATAAAATCAGAGAAGAACTGAACAAAATTGAGACCCACAAGTCCCTACAAAAGATCAATAAAACCAAGAGTTGGTTCTTCCAATGAATAAACAACTTTGATAGACCATTATCTAGATTAATAGAGAAAAAAAAGATCCAAAGAAGCAAAATCAGAAATAACAAAAATGACATTACAACTAATTCCATAGAAATATGAAGGATCCTTGGAGACTTATGAACACCTCTATGCACACAAATCAGAAAATCTAGAGGAAGTGGATAAATTCCTGGAAACACATAACCTCCCTAGATTGAAGCAGGAAGAAAGTAAAAATCAGAACAAGCCAATACCAAGTTCTGAAATTGAATAAAAAATAATAAAAAGCCTACCAACTAAAAAAAGCCCTGGACCAGATGGATTCACAGCCTAATTCTATCAGACATACAAAGAAGAACTGATACTAGTTCTTTTTTCTGTGGGCTATGTGTGTGAGCGTGCTTTTGTGGTATATTCTACAGAAACTATTCCAAAAAACTAAGGAAGAGTGGCTTCTCCCTAATGCATTCTATGAAGCCAGAATCATCCTGATCCCAAAATCTGGCAGAAGCACAACAACGAAAGATAACTTCAGACCCGTATTCCTGATGAACGTAGATACAAAAATCCTAGCCGACTGAATCCAGCAGCATATCAAAAAGTTAATTCACCATGATCAAGTAGGCTTTGTTTCTGAGATGCAAGGTTCAACATACAAAAATCAATAAATGTGATTCACTACATAAACAAAACTAAAAACAAAAACCATACGATCATCTCAATAGATGTGGAAAGAGCTTTCAATAAGATACAATATCCCTTAATGATAAAAACTTCAACAATCTAGGCATTGAAGGAACACATTTCAAAATAGTAAGAGCCATCTATGACAAACCCATAGCCTACATCATACCACATGGACAGAGCTGGAAGCATTGCCCTTGAGAATTGAAACAAAACAAGAATGACCACTCTCATCAGTCCTATTCAACATAGTACGAGAAGTCCTAGCCAGAGCAACCAGGCAAGGAAAAAAAAAAGACATCTAAATAGAAAAAGAACAAGTTAAATTATCTCCCTTTGTTGACAATATAATTCTATACACAAAATTTTAGAGAATTTGCTAAAAGACTCCTACAACTGATGAATTACTTTAGTTGCAGGACCTAGCGAAACTAAACAGCTTCTGCACAGCAAAAGAAATTACCAACAAAATAAATGGACAAATATGAGAAAATATTTGCAAACTATGCATTTGACAAAGTTCTAATATCCAGAATCTACAAAGAGCTTAAAAAATCAACAAGTAAAAAAATAAATAATCCAATTTAAAAATGGGCAAAAGACATGAACAAACACTTCTCAAAAGAAGATATACAAGTGGACAACAAACATGAAAAAATGCTCAACATCACTTATCATCAAAGAAATACAAATCAAAACCACAATGAGATGCCATCTCACACCAGTCAAAATGGCAATTATTAAAAGTAAAAAAAATAACAGTGCTGGCAAGGCTGCAGAGAAAAGAGAACACTTATACACTGTTGGTGGGAATGCAAAGTAGTTCAGTCACTGTAAAAAGCAGTTTGGAGATTTCTCAAAGAACTTAAAACAGAACTACCATTTGATCCAGCAATCCTACTGGGTATTTACTCAAAGGAAAAGAATTCATTCTACTAAAAAGACACATGCAGTTGTATGTTCATCATGGTATTATTCACAACAGTAAAGACACGTAATCAATCTAGGAGCCCATCAACAGTGGACTGGATTTTTAAAATGTACATATACACCATATAATACTACACAGCCATAAAAAAGAATGAAATCACATTTTCTGCAGCACCATGGATGGGACTGGAGACCATTATCCTAAGCAAATTAACACAAGAAAAGAAAACCAAATATTGCATGTTCTTACTTGTAAGTGGGAGCTAAATGCTGAATACACATAGACATAAAGGTGGGAGCAATAGTCCCTAGGGACTACTAGATAGGGGGAAGAAAGGAGGGGAAAATAGGCTGAAAAACCGTCTACTGGATACTATGCTCACTACCTGAGTGTTGGAATCATTTGTATTCCAAACCTCAGCATTACAAAAGACACCATGTAACACACCTGTGCATATACCTCTTAATTTATAGTGTACATTGAAATTATTTTTTAAAAAATATCATTTACAATAGTATAAAAATAAAGTATCTACAGATAAATCTAATGACAAATGTACATGACTTCTATGCTGAAACTATAAAACTATGATGGAGAGAAATCAAATAAGACATAAAAATGAAGGAATATAAACTTTTTTATGAATTGAAAGACCCAATATCATAGAGATATTGATTCTCAAATTGATAACACCAAAAATTATGACATTTATGTGAAAATCCAATGGACCAAGAACAGACTAGGCAATTTTAAAAAAGAAGAAAGATGGAAGATGTACTCTATCAAATATTAAGATGGTTACAAATACATTGATATTGGTACAAGGACGGACAAAGAGGCCAAGGGAAGACAATAAAGAATTTAGAATTAGACCCACAGTTAATTTCCCAAATATGACAAAGGTGATACTACAGTACAGAAAGAGAAAAGACAATGTTTTTAAAAAATTATGCTGGGTCTATTAGAAGGCCAGATACGTGGATAAAAATGAATCTTGAACTCCTCTCCTCAAACCGTACACAAACATTAGTTCCAGATAAATTTTTAGATGTAGGACTTGAGCTGATTTTAGATCAAATGGACCTAAGAGACATAAACAGAACATTCCATCCAACAGCAGCAGAATACACATTCTGCTCAAGCACCCACAGAACATTCTCCAGAATAGATCATATGTTAGGCCACAAAACAAGTCTTAACAAATGTAAGAAGATGGAAATTATGTCAAGTATCTTTTCTAACCATAATAGTATGAAATTAAAAATCAGCAATGAAAGGAATTTTAGAAAATTTAGAAATATGTGAAAATTTAAAGACATGATCCCCAAAAAGCAATGGGTCCAATAAGAAATTAAAAGGGAAATATAAAAATATCTCAAGACAAATGAAAGTGGAAACACAACATAGTAAAATTTATGAGTTGCAGCTAAAACAGTTCTAAAAGGAAAATTTGCAACAATAGATGGCTATATAAACACAAGAATAATCTCAAGTAAACAATCTAATGTTAGATCTGTAGGAACCAGGGAAAGAAAAAACAAACTAAGCCAAAGATAGTAAAAGAAAAGAAATAATAAAGATGATGGCAAAAATAAATAAAATAGACTAGAAAAGCAATAGCAAAGATCAACAAAACTAATAATTGGTTTTCTGAAAAGATAAATAAAATTAACAAACCTTTATTTAAACTAAGAAAAAAAAGAGAAGACTCAAGTAAATAAAGAAATGAAAGAGGAGACATTATAACTGATACCTCAGAAATACAAGGAAACATGAGACTGCTATGAACAATTATATGCCAAAACATGGAATAACCTAGAAGAAACAAATAAGTTCCTAGACACAAACAACCTACCAAGACTAAATCATGAAGAAACAGAAAATCTGAAAGAAAAAAAAAAAATCACTCTACTCCAAGCAAGGAGATTGAATCAATAATAAAAATTCCCCCATCAGAGAAAAGCCCAGGACTTGAGAGATTCACTGCCAAATTCTACCACACATTTAAAGAACTAATATTAATTCTCAAACTTTTTTAAAAAACTGAAGTAAAGGAAATACTTGCAAACTCATCTTATGAGGCAAGTATTACCCTGTTACCAAAGCCAGACAAGGACACTACAAGAAAAGACAATTGCAGGTCAGTATCCCTGATGAACACAGATGCAAAAATACTCAACAAAATGCTAGCACACTGAATTCCGCAGCACATTAAAAGGAAAATTCACCATCATCAAGTGGGACTTATTCCTGGGATTCAAAGATAGTTCAACACATGCAAATCAATAAATGTAAGACACTGCATCAACAGAATGAAAACCAAAATCCACTTGGTAGTCTCAATAGATGCAGAAAAAAATATTTGATAAAATTCAGCATCCTTTCTTGATAAAAACTATCAAAATTTTTATTTGTTCAATTAATTAAAATATTTATTTGTCAATTAAATAAAAATTTTAAAATGTTTACATCTAAATGTGAAAAAGGTAAAACAACAAAGCTTTTGGAAGAAGTCAGATGATAATATCTTCATGACTTTGGGATAAACAAAGATTTCTTAAATTTGAAACAAAATCAACTAATTACAAAATAAATAATTTATAAATTAACACGTTAAAATTCATAAAGTAGTTAAACTACTTCAGAAAACTGTTGAGAATATCTATTAAGTGATCATAAGTACAACATATGACCCATCACTTCCATTCCTAGGTGTATATCCAACAAATATATTTTTGTGTGCATCAAAAGATACGTACAAGAATAGTCTTAGTTATACTAATTCATTATAGCCCCAAACCAGAAACAATCCAAATGTCAATCAATAGTAAAACAGATAAATGCATTTTGTTATATGCACAAAGAATTCCATATGAAATTGAAAAGAAAGCACAGTATGAATGGATCTTACCACATAAATTTGAGTGAAAGAAGAATGAAAGTTGTCAGATTCAAAATGGAGTCACTCAAGTCAACCCTGGCAAAATGGATCCAGGGAAGGTCATGAAGGAAAGATTCTTATGCATGATTTGCCTGATAACAACAACTATCACAAGAAATTTTTTCCACACTGTAGCTTACTACATGAGTTGCACAAGGACAGCTAGCAGCACAAGGACAGCTAGCAGCACAAGGACAGCTCGCCACGTACACAGAAACACTTGCCTCTCAAGCTCAATCCAAAACTGCAAAGTCTACTGAAACTTTAAGATTACACACCTAGCACCTATTAGCATTCACTATCAGAACTCAGCTCTTATAGGGGACTGCCAATGCAATGAAGTGTCTTTTAAAACAACAGATATTTTGAGAGGCTGAGGCGAGCAGATCACCTGAGGTCAGGAGTTGGAGACCAGCCTGGCCAACATGGTGAAACCCCATCTCTACTAAAAAAAAATACAAAAATTATCTGGGCATGGTGGCAGGAGCCTGTAATCCCAGCTACTTGAGAGGCTGAGGCAAGAGAATTGCTTGAACCCAGGAGGCGGAGGTTTCAGTGAGCCAAGATCGTGCCATTGCCCTCCAGCTTCGGCGACAAGAGCAAGACTTTGTCTAAATAAATAAATAATAAATAAATAAAAAACAGATAAATCTCCTCTTTCCCCAACAAAACCCTAACTTTTTTTTTTAATCTGTTGTTCTCTGGACATACCAGAGGCCACCCTGCCCCATATATACATCCCAGATTGCAATGCTATTTCTAGTAGCTTATCCCCCAAACAAAACCTTTCTATTTAGAGATTCATCTCTCTGTATTTCTTATGTTGACTGAAGCCAGACACACAAAAAAGTATGTAGTATATAATTTCAATAATTAAAGGTTCAAAAAGTTACAAAAATAAATTGTTTTAGAATTCAAGGTATTGGTGAGAGAGATCTTATTTGGAGGGGGAGCTTAAGAAGTTCTGGGTGCTGGTAATATTGTTTCTTGACCTGGGTTACGTGAGCCTGTTCACTTTGTGGGACTTCATTGATCTATGCAGCTGATTTGTATACTTTTTGGTATGTGTGAATGTTAAATCCAACAAATGGGTTTTTTTTTTTTTTTTTGGAAAGCCAAGAACTTGCAAGTCAAAAGCTTCTGTTTTCATAACCATCTTCTCTGAAATAAGTGTAGTTTAGAAGGTTAAAGCTGAACATTGAATCTCAGGGCTTCATCTTTCCCAGATTTTGATCTTAGATAAGTCACCTAAACTTTCTATGCCTCAGTTTTTTCATCAGTGAAATGGAGATAATAATAGCACTCATCTCATTAGATTGCTGGGAATCTTGAATAATATGTATAATGTGGTCAGAGCAATGCCAGGCACTTAGGAAAGACTCAGTAAAAACAAGCTGATGTTGTTTCTGCTATTTTTGCCCAATCCTCTTCAGGCAATTCATGATTTTTGCTTGAGGAAGTAGAAATAAGAAATCACAGTATGTAGAGCCAGGCACGGTGGCTCACGCCTGTAATCCCAGCACTTTGTGAGGTCGAGGTGGGAGAATCATGAGGTCAGGAGATCAAGACCATCCTGGCTAACAGGGTGAAACCCATCTCTACTAAAAATACAAAAATTAGCTGGGCATGGTGGCGAGCACCTGTAGTCCCAGCTACTCAGGAGGCTGAGGCAGGGGAATCACTTGGATCTGGGAGGTGGCGGTTGCAGTGAGCCGAGATCGCACCACTTCACTCCAGCCCGATGACAGAGTGAGACTCTGTCTCAAATAAAAAAAGAAAAGAAAAAAAATCACAATAAGTATATTTTAAAACAGCATCTTACTACATCTTTAGAAGCTGAGACTTGGTTTTTACAAAGTCCTCTTGCCACATGTGCCTTGAACGTACTAATATGCAAATGGAAAAGAAAATAGAAGACAGAAAGCTTATGCCCTGAGGGAAACTCCCCTAATCAATAAGAGCATAATCAATTGAACCCCAAATTAGAATGAAATATACTTTCCAATGATCTCTTCTATAGAAACATGTCACTAAGTAGGTCACTCAAAATGAAAAAACTTTCTTGACCTTAGTGAAAATGCTTCAGTGAAGCAGTATTTTTACTAGAGTATTTCAGACCCCCTGATTTCTAACCCTTTCTCTGCTCTATCTTTTTGGAATTCTAATCCTTAAAAGCTAGCCCTGTTCTTGTGTTTTCTTGGATACTTACCAAGCTAATCTTCCAACATTGAAGAGTATTATGAATGTTAAGCTGCATGAAAAGGAGTAATTTTGTTCTATCTGTAAGGCTTAGGGTCACTGCTGGCTTTATGTATTTGTGTGGTTTTCCTTGGCAGCTGCCTAATAGTTTTCCTAGCCGTCATGACTTTAACCCCACATTACAGCATCATTGAGCTATTTATTCAGTTTAGTTCAGTTGGCTGAGGAACTGTGCCAGAAACTGCTATTAGGAAGCTAATCTTATTTACCCCAAAGCAACTTAAGGATTCTTAAAGTGGTTTTCACTGAATTTTTTTATTCTTAAAAAAATCTCACTTTTGCTTCTCTTGTTGAAGTGAGATAAGGAAACAAATTTCCAGAGGTTGAGTCACTCCATAATAGTAAGTGATGAGGACAGAACTGGTATCCACCACAATCCTCATCATCCCTAAGACGTTAAGATTTGAATTTAAGTTTAAAAAAATAGTGAGGTAAATGAAGAGCTGAGAGTCTATTTCAGTTGCAACTCAGAGTAAAAGTAATTTCATGATTTTGCAATAAGTCATGTACAGGTGAGGAAGTGTGAATTCCCTTTGGATTAGCCTAGAATAGACGCAGCCTGGATAAGGCTGGGGGCCACCACTGCCAGACATAGGAAAAAGTTGTCCCTAAAATGCTTTAAACACAAACACCAAGTTCTTTAATCTGCATCCACCTTTAACAGCTAAAGCAGGTTAATAAGGATTGGTAAGCTCCGGGGTCAGATTGGAGTTGAGATTCCATGGACTTGGCAATAAGAACTTGTTCTTAATTTCAGTAATTTGAGGAACATGCCCAAGAGACTCTGGCCTGCCAGCGTCAATAGGCACAAGGATTGTGGATAGAAAGAGATGTCTCACCAGCATTAGGCATTGATGTTATGCCAGTTATGGTGACTCAATTCCCTACATTCAAGCACCTTATTTTCTTCCTCCTGAATAATTTTATTTCCTGTAATTTTATTCATTCCCAATTCTTTCACCATTAAAAAGTGTGCAAAATGTTCTCTTGATATTTGTTTCACTCCAATCAACACACATTTCTTTCAAGCATCAGAGTGAATGATTTCCCCAAACATGAGGAGAAATGAAACTGGTCTTTGAAGTCTTTAGGAACTGCCACTACCTCTTGTCCATAGATGGGTCTGAGTGAGGAATGTTGATCCCAATTTGCCTACCAGACATTATTCTGTGCAATAGTAGAAAATTGCTAACCTAAATTCACATAGGAAGCCAATATGTACCTCATCTTTTCCCTTGGAGTGGAGCCAAAACCTAGGCAGGAGGTTCATTCTGCTGCTAATAACAGCTCCAACCCAAGTTCCCCAGGGCCTAACTCAACTGCTTTTCATCACTGAAACCAGATCACGTTTCCCATTTTCATTTTCTAATTGCCCAGTGGGCCAATTTCTACTGTTATTTCTCCTGGGGGTTTGGCAAAATCTGGTTTTAAACAGTTATTGTGGGTGTGCAGGAACACCACAGCTCTGCTCCCGCCAGTACCCCACCCTAGCTGACACATATGCACCCCGCCATGCTGCCAAGGCTGCTGGCACACACGAGGAAGCACGGACCCCAATGAAGCACTGTGGCCAGCACCACTCATCAGAGTGTGGTGGCCAGCAGACCGGGAACACTTTGGCCTCTCCAGCACTGCAGGTTTTTAACCAGATACCAAAGCTGGGAGCCCAGTACTAGCCCCAGCGTTAGAACGTACAGCCCAAGATTGATGAGCTGAGCTGAGCCTTGGCCCCCTAAAATCTTCCAGAAATGAAGCCAATCGACTAAAGCCGTCTTATACTACAATTAAATCCCCCAAGAGCATCAAAAAGATAAAAACAAAAAACTCTTCCAAGGGAACATCAGCCCACAAAGATGAGAAAAAACCAGCACAAGAACTCTGGCAACTCAAAAAGCTAGAGTGTCTTTTTTTTTTCTTTAAGACAAGGTCTCGCTCTGTCACCCAGACTGGAGTGCAGTGGTGCAATCTCAACTCACTGCAACCTCTACCTCCCGGGTTGAAGCAATTCTTCTTCCTCAGCCTCCCAAGTACCTGGGACTACAGGTGCGTGCCACCACGCCTGGCTAATTTTTTGTATTTTTAGTAGAGATGGGATTTCACAATGTTAGCCAGGATGGTCTCGATCTCCTGACCTCGTGATCCACCCACCTAAGCCTCCCAAAGTGCTGATATTACAGGCCTGAGCCACCATGCCTGGCCGCCAGAGTGTCTTCCTATTGCTAAACAACCATACTTGTTTCCCAGCAATAATTCTAAACCAGGCTTAAATCGTCAAAATGACAGAAATAGAAGTCACAATGTGGGTAGGAATGAAGATCATTGAAATTCAGGAGACAGTCAAAACTCCACCTAAGGAATCTAAGAAATACAATAAAAGAATACAAGAGATGGAAGATAAAATGGCCATTTTAAGAAAAAACTAAACTGATCTGATAGAGCTGAAAAACTCACTTTATGAATTTCATAATATAACTGCAAGTATTTACAGCAGAATTGATCAAGCTGAGGAAAGAATCTCAGGGCACAAAGACTGGTTCTCCAAAATAACTCAGTCAGACAAAAAAAAATTAAGAATAAAAAGAATAAAGAATGAACAAAATCTCTGAGAAATATAGGATTATGTAAAGAGACCAAATCTATAGCTCATTGGCATCCCTGAAAGTGGGGGAGAGAAAGCAAACAATTTGGAGAACATATTTGAGAATATCATCCATGAAAATTTCCCCAACCTCACTAGACAGGCCAACATTCAAATTCAGGAAATGTGGGGAACCCCTGCAAGATACTATATAAGATGACCATCCCCAAGACACATAGTCATTCAATTCTCCAAGATTGAAATCAAAGAAAGAATGTTAAAGGCAGCTACAGAAGGGGCAGGTTACCTACAAAGGGAACCCTGTCAGGCTAATGGCAGACCTTTCAGTAGAAACCCTATAAACCTGAAGAGATTAGGGGACTATATTAAGCATTCTTACAGAAAAGAAATTTGAATCAAAAATGTTATGTCCCACCAAACTAAGGAACTGCTGGGCCTTCACCACCCTGTCTCTCAACCAAGATCAGTTGGAAACCAGGGGAACTTTTCCCTACAGCAAAGAAGTAAGCAAGAGGATTACAGAAGCCCCAGTGAATATCTTGGACACCTACAGACCTCACCACCAGGTCCCCTACATTCCTCACAAACTCTAAGCCCAGCTGAGGGGGTTGCCTGGAAGCCACATATCTATGTTCCCCCTAGAGAAGGAGCTGATGCTGTCCCCCTTCCCTTATGCCCCACATGGCTACTGTGCTACTCTATCTTGGAACTGGAACTATGGCTGGAGTGTGTCTTGCTCTGCAGGTGATTATCTATGGCTCTCCTTCACCCCAAGACTAAGCCACCACCAACCCACCCAGTCTGGTGGCTGATATTCTCCAGCTGAGCTGCAAGCAGTTGTTACATCATTCCTCATAGGGCCGAGCAAACATACAGCCACTCCACCTACCTCTCTGCCCGCCCCTTCAGTCTGGACCTGAAGTGGCACCCTGCCTCCTGAGAAGCCAGTACCTTGGTCACTTAAAGCAGTCATCCCTTCCTGATGCCTAGGTTGAAGTAGTACCCTGCATCCCAGGAATTGGTGCCTGGGCTGTACAGACTTAAGCTGAAGAAGTACACTGCCCCTTGGGGAATCAGTGTCCTGGCTGAGCTGAGCATTTGTGCATTCCAGGACTGAGCTGATGTAGTACCCCAATGTAACAGGAGAACAGAGCAGTGGCTGAGATGAGATACTTGCCCTACAGGTCAAACAACTCTAGTATGCAGATTCCCTGGAACTGGACCAGCCTTCTAGAGTCTGAGCTGCTGAAACATCCCTCTCTCTGGGAAGTGGAGTCATCTGTGTGCTGTTCCCTGCCCCCGGAACTGAACAATAGCTGTACTCCACCATTCTAGGGTACTTGCTGCTACAGCATATGGCCTCACAGAGTCTGGGATGTGGCCAAACCCCAATATCCCAGGGTCTAAAGTCACTACTACATGGTGCTGCACCCCTTAGGACCCAAGTTGCCACTGAGCTCTTTTGACTCAGATTCTCAAATTAGTCATGGTCCAAACCTCCAGAGGACACTTTCTTTCCCCAGAGTCAGGCCAGTGTTGTGCCCTGCCCTCTAAAGGTCAAATGGCATTTATAAACCAGCCCTCTAGACTCAAGCTGCTGGGTGGAGGGGGTGGGGCAGACAAAGGAACAGTCCTCTAAATCACAGATCCTGGCTCACCTACATTCAAATCTACCACAGAGAGTAAGCCTGCACCTCAAGATCCAGGTTCCACAGTGGGTTCATGGGACCCTGAGCCTAGGACCCTGTCCCCATAGCAACTGCAAGCACCTGCATCTAGATCCCAGTACTATTGCAGCTATTTGTAGACCATATCAGACCTGACACCAATAGGGATTCCCTTGGCTAAGTCTCTCTATAGTGGGGAAAAAGAGGATAAGAGAACCCCAAAAGCCCTTGACACCAAGGACATTAACAGCCTATGCTGCTGCTGCTGCTGCTACTCACACAGACTTTTACAACTTAGGCCATGGAAGTGTTCACAGTTATGGCTGACATTGAACATAGCTGAAGAAATTGCACAAAGACTACATCACTGTATTTATCTGGAAACAAAGTTATCATACCCTTCCCAACCAACACACTACAACACAGCTGCAAATGGAATTGTTTCTCTATGAAAGACTCTAAAATTTAGAAATGGTGATTGTTCCACCAGATGCACAGACATCAACACAGAAACACAAGAAACATGAAAAACAAGGAAATGTGACACCACCAAAGGAAGATAATAGTTATGTACCAGATCTCAATAGAATGAAATCAACAGATTGACAGAAAAGGAATTCAAAGCATGATCTTAAGGAAGATAAATGAGATATAGGTGAAAAACAGACAATTTAATGAAATAAGTAAAACGATTCATGACATGAACAAGAAATTCAACAAAAAGATATAAATTATAAAAAAAAAAGAACCAAACAGAAATTCTGTGGCTAAAGAATTGAATGAATAAAATAAAATAAAATAGCTTAAATAGCAGACTTGATCAAGCAGAATAATCTCTGAACTTAAAGACAGATCATTTAAAATTTATCAGTCAGAGAAAAAAAAGAATGAAAAAGAGTGAAGAATGCCTCCAAGCCATGTGGAACACCACTAGATGAACAAATTTTCATAACATTTGTGTTCCAGGTGAAGAAAGAAATGGAAAAGACATAGAAAACTATTTAATAAAATAATATCTGAAAACTTCCTAAAGTCTGGAAAAATTTATGAACATTCAAATCCAAGAAAACTCCAAGATTCCCAAATAAGAGCAATCTAAAAAGTCCTCTTTGAGACACAGTATAGTCAAACTGTCAAAAATCAAAGACAAATAGAGAATTCTAAAAATAGCAAAAGAACAGCATCAATTCACATAGAAGAGAATCTCCATTAGACAAAGAGCAGATTTCTCTGCAAAAAAAAAAAAAATACAGACTGGGAGAGAATTACAGGACACATTCACAGTACTGAAAGAAGTAAATTGTCAGCTAAAGAAACTATACCCAGCAAAGCTGTCCTTGAGAATTGAAGGAGAAAGAGTCTTTCCTAGACATGAAAAACTGAGGGAGTTCATCAACACTAGATCAGCCTTAAAAGAAATGCTCTAGAGAATCCTACAACTGGAAGTGAAAAGATAATAATCACTATGATGAAAACATGCAAAAGTATAAAACTCTGACAGATCAAATACACAAAGGAGAAAGAGAAAAGAAGCAAATCTTATCACTACAGAAAAAGACTGACCTACAGCAATAAACAATGAAACTAAGAAAGGAACAAAGGAATACAAATAACCAGCAAACAACTAACAAAATGACAGGAATAAGTCCTCAACTATCAAGTAATCTTGAATGTATTGGTATTAACAAATTGATTAAAGCATCCACTAAAATATGTATAGAATATCTGAATGGATAAAATATATAGCCCAGCTATATATTGCCTACAAGAAACTCACTTCATCTATAACGACACAAATAGACATAAAGTGGAAGGATAGAAACAGACATTCCATGCAAATGAAAACCAAAAATGAACAGAAGTAGCTATACTTACATCAGATAAAACAGACTTTAAGTAAAAAAATATAAAAACAAAGACAGTCATTGTATAATGATAAAATGATCAACTCAACAAGAGAATATAGCAACAGGAAGTATATATTTATCCTAAACCAGTGCACAAGACACATAAAGCAAATATGATTGGATCTAAGGAGAGACAGCCCAAGGCAATAATAGTTGGAGACTTCAACACCCCACTTGCAGCTTTAGACAGGTTATCTAGACAGAAAATTAATAAAGAAACATTGAATTTAAACTGCAGTTTAGACCAAATAAACCTAACAGAGATTTACAGAACATTTTATCCAAAAGCTATAGAACACACATTATTTTCATCAGTACCTGGAGCATTCTCTAAGACAGATCACATGTCAGGTCACAAAACAAGTCTCAACAAATTTTTAAAAATTGAAATCATATCAATTATTTTCGTCTGACCACAATAGAATAAAGCTAGAAATCATTAACTAGAGGAATTTTTGAAATTGTAGAAATACATGGAAATTCAACAGCATGCACCTGAACAACCAATGAGTCAAGTGAGAAATTTAAAAATTTATTGAAATAAATTAAAATAGAAACACAACATACCCAAACCTATGGGATACAGAAATACAGTATTAAATCAAATTTTATAGCAATAAATGCCTACATTTAAACAGTAGAAAGATTTTAAATAAGCAAACTAATGATGCATCTCAAGGACTAGAAAAGTAAGAACAGACCAAATCCAAATTTAGCAAAAGGAAAGAAATAATATCAGAGCAGAAGGAAATGAGATTGAGACTAAAAAAATACAAAAGCTCAACTAAACAAAACATTGGTGTTTTGAGAAGATAAACAAAATCCATCAAACATTAGCTTGACTAACAGGAGAAAAAGAGAAAAGATCCAAATAAATAAAATAAAAAATGAAAAAGGAGACATTACAACTGATACCATAGAAATACAAAGGATTATTGGAGACTATAATGAATAACTATACACTAACAAATTAGAAAACTTAGCAAAAATGGATAAAGTCCTGGACACATACAACCTACCAAGACTGGACCAGGAAGAAATATAAAACTGAACAGAACAATTAAAAGTAATGAGATTAAATCTGTAACAAAAAGTATTCCATCAAAGAAATGTGGTATATATACACAGTGGAATACTATTTAGCCATGAAAAAGAACAAAATTCTATTTGTTGAGCTTGAACGACATTATGCTAAGTGAACATTGATGAGCTTGAGGGATACTAGGCTAAGCAACACTGATGAGCTTGAAGGACATTATGCTAAGTGAAATAAGCCAGGGAACAGAAAGGTAAATATCACATATTATCACTCATATGAAGAAGCTTAAAAAGTTGAGCTCATAGAAGTAGAGAATAGAATAGTAATTGCTAGAGTTAGGGAAAAGAAGGAGAAAGGGGATATTATTGGGTCATAAGGGAATGCACGTTCTTAATTTCATTAAATAATCCATATTTTCTTTAGAATGTTGTATCAATTTGTACTCTCATCAGTGTATATCAGTATCTGTGCAAGTGGGTTGCTACCCAACCAACACTTGCATTACACAGCTTTCTAATATTTCCAGCCTATTCAGTTTAAAGTGATATCTTATTACTTTAACTTTCATCTATTGACTATTAATGATTTTGAGTATTTCTTTACTTCTCTATAAACTTTTACACTTCTTGTGTAATTGTTCATAAGAAATTATTTTCCTGTAGGAACTTCTGTTTTCTTATGGTGGAATCACAAGGACATCACCTATGGCTTTTACATTTTAGATATCGAAAAAATCTTTATCTTGCCTATCAGCTACCTATTAGCTTTGTCTATAATGCCCTATGTTAAACAGAAGTTCATACTTTTGTTCACAAACTCTTCCTGGTCCTAGGTTGCAAAGATTTTTTTCCCTAATAACTTGATGTTTCATCTTTCATATTTAGATCTTTAATTCATCTGGAGTCTCCTTAAATTGGGATACTGTTCTAATTTTCTCCACATAGTGAATCACTTTCCCCTACTCCATCTCTAAACAATCTGGCTTTTCCTCATAAAATTGCAAAGTCCTCTTATACCATATATTAGGCTCCATGTATCTAAGTGTCTGACACTTGCCTCTCTACCCTGTTTCATGAATCCATTTTTCTGCTTCGGTACCAATATCAAACTATTTTTCATTACTACCAGCTTATAATTCTTCTCAATGAGGAGTAAGGCAATTTTCCCCTTCTTCTTTCCTAAACTTGACTTACTTATTATAGCTCTCTCTTCCTCCAACATTTTGGAATACATGTTTCAAGTTCTTCAAAAAGCCCAGTTGGGAACTCACAGCCTTTAATTTATAGATTAACATGGGAATAGCTATTACTACTAAAATATAAGGTTGCCCATTCAAGAACATGGAATATTTCCATTTATTCAGATCATTTTTGTTTTCCATTAGAATGTTAAAGTTTTCTTCATAGAAGTTATGTATATCCCAAGTTAAATAATTTGTAGATACCTTATAATCTCTGCTGCTTTGTGTATGTCCCTTAATTTGAATGAGGCTTGGGTTCTGGATCTTGCTGTGTCACTGATTATGCGGCCTGATTTTAAGCAAGTCATTCACTGCTTCTGGGTATGAGTTTTCTCACCAGTTAAAGGACTGGATTGAAGTTGATGCTCTCCATGGTACCAGGAGTAATAATAACAATAGCAAACCCAGATTAAAGTTTCATAAGATGCCAGCCACTCTACTGGCCACACTCCCTGCAGGTATATCCCCTGAGAGGAAGGTGACTACATGTACAGCACTTAGCATGCCTGGTACGTTGTAAGCACTCAACACACAGTAGCGATCACTGTGATCATGCCTATTTAAAATTGAGAGTTGGAATCTCAGAGAGGTAAGTAATTTCCCCTGACTCACACAGCGAGTAAGCAACTGGACTGAGATGTAAGAAGCACTAATACCTGGAGATGATTCTCTTTCAAAGCAAAGACTCTGTCAGCCCTGTAGTCTCTAAGGATTTGACTTACCAGCTCAGAAATGCTGGTTATCTTGACTTCTGGAACTCATGCCAGACTCCCGAATACCACAGGCCATGAATATCATCCAGGGCTTCATTGTGTAGCTAGGGTTACCATCAGCTCTGGCCACATGCATTTGCTCTTGTAAAACATCATTTTTCCTAGAAGTCCAATGTGTTCCTGGATGCCTCTGGCTGATAGTGGAGTCAGATAACAGACTGGGAAGGCAGCCGACAATTGCAGGACAGGAAGTGGGTGCCATCCAGCCAGCTGGGTGAGAACCAGCACCTCTCTCAGAGACTGTGCATGAAGATTGAGGTGGGTATGATGGAAAACTGGTCTCCTTCCTCTCCCCCAGCAGCCAGGCGAGGCCCAGCCTGTAGCCAGGTAGAAGACGAGAATGCTGTAAGAGCTACTGATTGGTCATCCTGCTTCTGGGTTCTAATCCCTCTGCCAAGACTCTTCCAAATTTGACTAATAGGAAGCCAACTTCAACTAGTGTAACTGAAACCAGAAATGTTACTAGCTTAAGGAATAAAGATAATTTTAGGTAAGATGGATCCAGGATGTTAGAATTATTTCACTAGTTATCTTCTCTATTCTCTCTTCCCCAACCCACCTACCTTTTCCTCCTTTTTCAGGCAAGCTGTCTCTGAAGGAGGAAAATACAGCCACAGTCAACTCCATGTTGACGTCCTTCTTAGGACAGGGTCTCTTTTTCAGTATCCATATCAATTTCTGTACAGGACTCTGATTAGTTCTGCGTGAGTCAGTGGTCCACACACAGAAAATGGAAAGTGGGGCCATGTGATTGTCAGTCTTGCAGAGTGTGAAAGAACAATTCCCCAAAGAAAGAGATGGAGGGCCAAAAGGGAAAAAAATATGGCTGGTGTCCACTGCCCTTCCTATGCTATTCCCCAAAAAGCTGGTGGGCACATAGAGCCCTAGCTGACTTGACAACCTGTTTGGTATCATTTCCTGCCATTCTCGTACTACCCACCCTGTGCTCTAGACACTGGTTCACGTGCTGTTCAACTGTTTGAATAGCACACCTTCACATCTCTGAACCTCTGTGCTAGCTGTTCCTCTGCCGGAATGCGATGTGGTGCGTTCCTTCCTAGAACTCTCTCTCTGATCACCCCCACCCCCCAAGCAAATTAAGTACCTTCCCACAGCAATATATGTCAGTTTATTCTATCACATAGTAATTATTTTTCCAAGAAGTTCTTATTTGTCTTCTGGCTAGACTTGAGGTTATTGAGATAAGGAATTAATAGTATCTTGTTTATCCTTGTGCAAGTAAACGTGACTCTATAGCATACACTGCTTATTTACCCAGTATCCACCTTCTCCTTCCTTCCTACTGAACTCTGACTTAGAGCACTTTTTACCCAGCTAAATGTTCACTAGCTCAGCCTTCCTTGCAGCCAAGAATTGACATATAACACAGTTCCTGGCCCATGAGATATACATTCATGCATTGCTTAACAACAGGGATACATTCTGAGAAATGCCTCATTGTGCAAACATCATAAAGTGAACTTACACAGATATAGATGTTATAGCCCACCACACACCTAGGTTATATGCTACATCCTATTGTTCCTAGGCTACAAACCTGAAAAACATGTTACTGTACTGAATACCGTATGCAATTAACACCGTGGTAAGTATAATATTTGTGTATCTACACATAAAGTACAGTACAAATACAGTATTATAATGTTATGGGACCATTGTTGTATATGTGGTTGATGGCTGACTGAAACATTGTCATGCAGTGCCTGACTATAACTGGGCATCTGTTTGGATGGAGGGCGGTCTCTGAAAAGCTTTTTTCTTTCTCATTAAAAGAGATCACATAAGGCTGGCACTACCTTCCCCGCCCCCCTTCCTGCCTTGTATATGCACTTGATATTTGGGAGTATAACAGTCATCTTGAAAACGAAAGGAAAAGGTCAAGAGAATCATCTTGGCATGATCTGACGTGCTGAACCTATGCCTGCAACCACCTGCCTCCCAATGTTCAGGCAGGACAATTTTTTCCATCCCTGTTGTTTCCATATATTTGGAGTAGCTCATGTAGTATGATACTCTCAGTTTAGTAAAAATTGTGGAATAGGGCAACCCAATCTGATTCCAAGATTTGAGAAGTTGTGTGTGCACAAAAGGCACACACATCTGATTTGTAGTTGTAGTTATTTAAGAATTAAATATTTTTTCAATGTATATGTGTTATTTTTAGCATCTACTAATTTGTTAGCACATAGATGTTTATGAAGTTGTACGAAACTTACTACTTAATACAATCGTGAGATATTTCTTTTGGCTTAGGACACTGGAAAGTTTACTAAGACACAGAGTGGACCTTTAACCAAGAGCATTCAGAAACCTCTGACTTAAATAATAAGTGGACAAACATAAAAGAGAGGTTTACTTGTGCAGAGTGGAATGAAGAGGTCATTTGAGGAATAGCTGAAGGACTCTCCTTTGTTCTTCCTCTTAAAAAGGAGAGGCCTCCTTTTTATAAAGAAATCTTTATCTTTTTTTTTGTAGAGACAAGGTGTCACTATGTTGCCCAAGCTGGCCTTGAACTCTTGGGCCCAAGCAATCTTCCTGCCTTAGCCTCCCAAGTAGCTGGGACTAAAGGCGCATGCCACTGTGCCAGGGTATGATTCTTCTTTTATAAATGCCAGATCATAATCGCCGTATTACTTCCCACTGTGTTTATGTAACCATGAGCTTCTGCTGCACTTTCTGCATGGAAAGAGTTTTCTAGCTTCATTGGCATCTCACAGTTTCCACTCCCACAGCCTTCTGAGAAGCACACCTCCTCCACAAAGCCTCCCTTGACTAAGAGGAAGTCTCATGATTTTTGTACCTTCCCCTTCATTGAAAACACAGGATCGTGAGCTCTCTGCAAAGGCAGAAATGATGGGCTGGTGAGCTCAGCCATTGTAAAGGATATTGCCTCTCACAGGGATTGTGCGTTTTTCCTTCTCTCTATCATAGATGTCTTTGTTTCAGATTGTAAACTCTTAGGTGAGTACTTGAATCAACAAAAGGCCGAGCTCACTTTTAAAAATTTGTTAACTGTTTATTGAGGACCAAGTATTTGTCAAGCACATCTTTTTTGATGATGTTTGTCACAGACAGCGCCTTGCCTTAATCTTAAGGTGCCCTGCAACACTCCAGGGGTACCAATCACATAGACAGTGGTGAATATGAGACAACCAAAAGCCATTGAATAAAGCAGTTTAAAGCTTAGGCTTTGATTCCAAATTCCAGTTCAGTCATTTACTTGCAAGTTCATTCAGTGCTCTGAGTCTCATTTTTTCTCACTTGGAAAAAGGAATTCTGGGGGCTCACAGAATAATTTTGAGGACTAAATAAAGAAACATATACATAATGAGCTCTCCACACAGTAGTTGGCACCCATTACCCTATAATATAGGACATATGTGTGTGTGTGTGTGTGTTTGTGTGTGTGTATGTATAAAATTAGGATAACACATATATAATAAGGGTATATATATTTGACAAAATTAATATGCTGGGGGCTTTTTGGAACAGGCAAAATTTCAAGATAGCAACATAATCTCCATTAGTCAGGATGTTCACTGTTGTATCTCTAGTGTAGTCCAAGGCATAGGCACACAGTTGGTGGTTTAAAAATGTTTGATAAGTGAACTTAATAAGTCTTACACTTTCTTTTCTTTCTTTCTTTCTTTTTTTTCTTTTTTTTGAGATGGAGTCTCCCGCTGTTGCTCAGGCTGGAGTGCAATGGCGCAATCTCGGCTCACCACAACCTCCACCTGCTGGGTTCATGCAATTCTCCTACCTCAGCCTCCCATGTAGCTGGGATTACAGGCGCACACCACCATACCCAGCTAATTTTTCGTATTTTTAGGAGAGATGGGGTTTCACTATGTTGGCCAGACTGGTCTCAAACTCCTGACCTTGTGATTCATCTGCCTCGGCCTCCCAAAGTGCTGGGCTTAACAGGCATGAGCCTGCCACTGTGTGGCAGCCAGAGCTGAGGATTTAGAAATCCAGAGGTCGGGAGACAGAGACTCTCCTTAGGTAGCAAGTGAATTTTTTTTTGCCAAAGTTACTCTGCTGTAGCTCTATGCTGGAACATTTTCTGGATCAACTCTGAAAATGGAAAGAAAAAAAAAAGCAGATCATATTCTTTACACAACATATAAGGATTTTACATTCACATGTAATATTAGTACTATGATTGCACAGTGTGGAAAACATCCAAATGAAGCATTTAGCCAAGACCAGTCCATTTAGCATGTTATGACAAGGGCCAGCCTGGGGCCAGGAGCCCTGCCACACGTACAGAGATGTAGGGAGTTGAATGAGAGCACAGGCGCTAGAGTCAGGCTGGCTGGGTTTGAGTTCTGACTCCATTACTTTTAAGCTTGAAAGAGTCACTTAACTAGCCTGGGATTTAGTTTCCTCATATGCGAAGTGGGATAGTGAAAGTAAGGAATTCACAACATGGATGAATCTCCAAAGCATTAGACTAAGTGGAAGAAGCCAGAACAAAAGGCTATGTTACTGTATGATTCCATTTATATGACATTCTAGAAATGGACACAAAACAGATCAGTAGTTTGTGGTGGGGGGAGGGGGTGGGGCGGTGACAGGATTGACTATATAAAGGTGCATAAGGGCACTTTGTGGAGTGATGGAAATGTCTGATATTTTGGTTGTGGTGTGGCTATATGACTCTACATACATTTGTAAAATCTCATCATCTTGTATGTCTAAAGAGTGTGAATTTTACTGCATTTAAATTATGTCTTGATAAAACTGACTTAAGAAATACAAATAGTTCATGGATTCTTGCCACCACTAAATTAAATAATGTCTGTAAAGCACTTGGAACAGCACCTAGGAGAGAGTGAGCCCTCGCTGTGCATTTGCTCCTGTTACCAAGTCTGCTCTTTTAAGTTTGCATGTCTCTGAAATCCAACAATAAATCTTCAGAAGGTGGGATGAAAAAAACTGAAATGTTTTTCATGAATTCCTAACATGATGGGAGATGGTGAAGGAAGTCTTAAGTTCATCAGAATAAATGCACAATCTTCTAATGTACCATTAAAAACTTCAGCAACTATCACCAATGTGAAAAATAGAGATGGGTAATGAATTAAAATGGTAGTTAATCTATACTGTTCTCTGCCTATGTGTAACTACTTACTTAAGAATGTCAAAAGAAATGCCTGGGCCAGTCAAAAATGCAGGTTACTCTTTCTCTCACTCTTTCCCCAGAATCGGTCCCCCAAGGTTGCATGATTTCTACAAATTTTGAAATCTCTGCAATTTTTTTGGCCCCAAAACTCTGGCATTAGCCACTCTAGCCACCCTGGGCATGATCCAGACGTAATAGTCAGATGGCCTTGGAGGGTGTTCACCGGTGCCTGAACCATGGTCCTGCAATCTTCTCCTCATAAGGTTGAATTTCTGAGGCCTGAGGTTGAATCCTAAGCTCTGCCACCAACTGCTGGATGATGTGGACCAAGACTCCTATGTCTCTGTGCTTTGGTTGTCTCATCTGCAAATTCCAGGAGAAAACCTAGGTGATCTAGAACTGCTTAACAAGCCAACTTCTAGAATTCCACAACCTCTGGAATCGGGAGGCAAATATAATGCCTACCAGCTGTAAACATTCTCTGGGCCAGAATTTTCTTGTACATAAGATGGAATAATAATAATACCCACCTCCACAGGCTCTCTATGAAAACCAAATGGATGATGTATGTGAAAGCTCTTAACAGAGTTTCTGTCCCCCAAATTTTATCTTCCTTTCCTTTCATCTTTTACTCCTTTCTTCTCTCCTCCCTCCCTTCCTCTTCCCTGTGAGTATAATGGACTCCCACATAATTTTAAAAATGTATATTTTTGTTCAATTTATTGACAAAGCACATCTAGTCCACATTCATAGTGTCATATGCCAAATGGTATTGCTTGGTGAAGATGCTAGTTATTCATTAACAGAGAGTTTAAATACACTTTTGACTACGACAAAGGTAAAGTAGCTCAGAATGCCAAAATTGACCTCTTGTTCTTTTAGATACTTAAGCTGATTTTCTAAAAGTTTCTTTACCCCTATTTTTCACTACATTCATTTACTTGTTCATTCAACTAGCAATTTTGAGCCCCCTCTATGTGCCTGACACAATACTAGGGATACATAAATGAATCAGACATTGGCCAGGCGCGGTGGCTCAGACCTGTAATCTCAGCACTTTGGGAGGCCAAGGTGGTGGATCACCTGAGATCAGGAGTTCAAGACCAGCCTGGCCAACATGGTGAAACCCCGACTCTCTGGAACCTGGGAGGTGGAGGTTACAGTGAGCCGAGATCGCACCACTGCACTCCAGCCCCAGCAGAGCGAGACTCCGTCTCAAAAATAAAGTAAAATACAATACAATAAAATAAATGAATCAGACATTGTCCTTAAGTTCCAAAAGTTGCCACGTGAATGTAAGGAGGCACAGCGGATATGATAGAAGTCTGTTCAGGATACAGTAGGGGCCAAAGAAGGGCACAGTAGGTTCTTCCAGGGAGGAGTCAGGAAAGGCTGCACAGGAGAGTTGAGGCTACACCTCAGGTCATGGCAGATGGGTAGGTGTTCATCAAATCAAGGTGCTGACAAAGGGAACTGCATGCAGAGAGAGCAGGATGCACAAAGGCCTGAGTGTGTGCAATAGCCTCGTATAATCTGGCAAGTGCATTTTGATTGCGGTCATGGGAATGTAGGGTACAGAGTGTTGGACCTCATGAAAGAAGAAGCTGGGAGTGTTAGAAGGGTTCTCTTTAAGCAAATCCTGACCTGCTAGGACAAGAAGACATCAGACGCTGCAAAATTGTTGGTGGCAACAGAAGAAGAACTCACCAAGTCCCAACTCCACTGCCCACCATTCACACTGGCCGGCCACAGCTCTGTTGCATGCAATGGGTCTGGACACAGTTCTCCAGGGTTTTCCTGAAACTCTACAACACTTGGATTGATTTCTTTCTATTTCAGGTCATAGTCCTTAGAGGCAGCACTAAATGGAAGGCATTTGTGTAAATTCTGATAACTTAATTGAGTTTTTCTTCATAACAGGACCAGATTTTTCACTGTCTGCACAGTCATTGCTCAGGCACAAGATTAAGAAATACATTTGTTGTTTATAAGATGAGGACCCACAATATTCAGTAAGGAGTGATGAGTTGTCAACAAGAGAATCCAGAGTTATCAAATGCCTAAAATGTGCCAGTGCTTTTTGACATTCTCACAACCCAGTGTGGAATTAAGATATTTACCCCTCTGATTACAAATTCATACTCCTTCCATTTATACCACCTTGCCTCTAAGTCTCTTCTCAAAGTGCCTTGGGTAGCTCTTAATCTTTTGCTTCTAAGGAGCCAAAAGAAAGAAAAGTGATGAGAAGAAAGTGGTCTTCCCATCTCCTCATGTCTCACGGAGGCTGCTGATGAACAAACACCCAGAGTTCCAGTTTAGATTTAGGTGAGGGAAAACTCTATGCCTTGGAGCTAATATAATAGCATTGCTAAACTCTCCTGGCAACCTACGAGGTTGGGAAAAGCACCACAGACACTTTGACTCCTAGTCTTAAGTGGAAACATGGAGAGAAAAGAGTTCCCATACAGGTATAGTGAAGTTTTGGAACAAAGACAGATGGAAAGGAATGTAGCAAAAGGAACAAAGAAATTTATTCTTTTTCAGAACCTATTCCCTTTCCCTGTTTTGTGAAGAGAATTTTCCCCCTTTAAATGATATCAATTCGCTTTATTTTGTCTTCCTTTTTTATTCTTTCCTAGATTCCTTTCTTCTATCTTTCTTTATTCCAGCTTTGCATTCTCCTTTTTCTCCCCCCTCTCTTTTCTTTCTTGGTTCTTCAATCACTTTCTTAAAGTTCAAATAGAAATACCAGGCTTAATCCCTGGGAAGCAGCTCTGTTTTCCCTGCCATGGCATTGCACAACTTGTGGTGTGGCTCTCTGCCACCATTAGCTATGCAGTGAGGTTTTATGTCACCAGGGAACATCTTGTACAATGCCATTTTTTTATCAAAACCAAATAGCATAACAATGCATACAGGGCCTTGTTCACATCAACTTCATAAGATTTCACTATGATAAAAACAATGAAATTGACATCTAAAATCCATCTCTATTTGAAAACGGCCCCAGTGCCTCTCCCTTCCCTGTCCACCCTCCCCAGGTCCCCTTCCTATGCCCCCACTTGCTCACCTCCCCCCTCTCTTGCATCAAATGCTTCCTTTGGCTTCCAACTGTTCAGGTTTCACCAGTCTGATGACCCATTAGGACAGGGTTGCACCACACTGGGGGTGAGGCTGGAAGAGAGGAGAGGAAAAGGCCTGCATGGAAAGTCCCACCGGAGCTGAGTTTGACTCCCCTACAATCATAGTCTCCATAATCCTGGCAAAGTAGGAACAACTTAGAGATGAGTACAGTCATGTCTCACTTAATAACAAGGATTTGTTCTAAGAAATGTGTAGTTAGGTGATTTTGTCGTTGTACACACATCATAGCGTGTATTTGCGCAAACCTAAATGGTATCGCCTGCTGCACACCTGGGCTATGTGGTACAGTCCATTACTCTTAGGCTACAACCCTAGACAGCATGTTACTGTATGGGATACTGTAGCACAGTGGTAGGTATTTGTGTATCTAAGCATATCTAAACATAGAAGCAGTACAGTAAAAATGCAGTATTGTAATCTTATGAGACCACCATCATATATGCAGTCCCTCGTTGACTGAAATATCATGACTGTATTCTTATTGCAGGGATCAGGACAAGAGTCACAGGCCGGAACATCTACAGAGCTGAGCAAGTTTCAGCCCCTGGTTCACGAGAGGCCTGGCCTGCTCATCAGCATAGAGGTATGAGCAGGAACCTCCAAAGAGAGGAACAGGATGCGCTGAGTCAAGATCAGGATGCAGAGGGTTGAGAATGCACTGATTTGAGAGCCCAGGATTCATGGCTCAGGCCAGCTTGTCATGGTATTAGACGCCCAGAAGGCAATGATAAAGGACAGGCTTTTCTCGCCATCAGCTCCTTCCAAGTGATCCCCAACAATATGGCTAAATCAGATTCAGACCTTTCTCTACCTTGAGATAATCTTAGCTTTCAACTCCCAGAAAAGCCACAGAGCTCCCAAAAGGAAGGTTTCACACTGTGTCCTTGAGCATGGAAACAAGTTCTTCAATGCTAGATGGTAGGAGGGAGGACTGGAAAAGGAGATGGCTTGCTAAAGGCCAAGAAGAGTAATTCCCCAGTGAGAAAGTCCTTGTTCTCTTTCCTACAACACAAGCTAAAGATTGAACCCTCCTACCTACCTAACTTGTGGATACCATCCAACCATTCATTCACTTATTCATTTGTTCAAAAAATATTCAGTGGAGTTCAACCACATATCAACATGATTTCATTACTCTGGGAGGAATGAAATTTATGCAAAACAAAGTGCCTGCTTTCATAGAATGGTAACAGGCACACAGCAAATAAATATTTAAAATAAATAAGTACATGAAGTCCACTAATGATAAGCCCGATGATGGGTTTTGAGTTTTTTGTTTGCTTTTTTGTTTAAGAAAAAACAGGGTATAAAAAAGAAATGAGCATAGGGAGCATGTGGCTACTTTAAATTATGGTGATCAGGATGGCTTCTCTGAAGAGGTAGCATCCAGGTGAGACCCATGTGAGTAGGAGGCAGGGAAGGGCATTTCAGAAAGAGGGAATGGCAAGTACTAAGTGTCGGAGACAGGAGCCAGCCTTGCATGTTAGAGAAATGCAAATAAATTTTGTTGAGGCTGGAGTGGGGTACAGAGGAAGGGAGGGCATGCAAGGAGGTTGTGGAGGCAGGAACTACCTCTATCCTCCCTCCTGCCCTCCTGGCCGCCAGGCCCATCCACGGTTCCCTGTCCCTTTACTCAGTGGCTGGGTTGATCCTGTTAAAGTTCTATCTGTGGTTGGTTTGGAGAGCCTCTGACTTCTACTGTGTGGAGAGGCCTCTTGGTTCTATACACCCTCCCAGGAAAGCTCCAAATCACCTCCCTGCCCAAGCATCAGGCACAGAGATTAGTGAGCAATTTCTCTGGGTGTCAGCCCTTGGGTGTGAGATTTAAACTCTTAATTCCAAACCATTACAACATGGATATCCAATTGCCTCTGATGACTTCAAATCATGATTTGCTTGTGTGTGCCAGACGTTTTGTCAACGAAGGATTTCTCTGCCGGCTTCAATTTTAAGTGAGTCTGCTGTTTACTGAAACTCCAGCTTAATTAAAAACAAACCAGACAAATGAGACAATGAAAGGGTGTAGAATACCTCAATGAAAGCCTCTGTGAAAGGGTTTGTGGGCTCATCTAAGGGAAGGAATATGAAAACACGCTGTTAAGAGCTTGAGCTCTGGACTCCATCTGGGTTGGAATCTTGCTTTGTCACTTGCCACATGACTCTGGGTAGATTACTACCATCTCTGTGCCTCAGTTTCCTTATCTGTAAAATGCAGACAGCAACAGTGCCTTTAGTGTGGTGATGATTGAAGAAGTAAATACATAGGAAGCACTTAGAGTAGTACCTGGCAAATCATAAGGACTCAAAGGTTGCTCACTTTTATTGCTGTGGGTGTGTTGTAAAGTTGATGTGGTCCTAGCTTTGTGTTCATAATGGCTCAGTTCAGTTGGTTGGAGCTGAGGCACTGGAGCTAAAACTGTGAGCTCAGGGCCTCAAGTCCCTAGAATCACACCACATTTCCAAATCATTAAACTCACAGACACAGGCCTTTGGTCCCAGGGGGGATATATACAAAAATGTAGACTTTGTATATTTCATCACGCATCCATTCTTCCTTCTGGAGAGAACAGCTCCAGGCCATGGTGGTGAGGGAGGGATCCTTCTCCTTCCTAAAGGATAAGCCTGGCACTGTGTAAGGGAGGCTCTGGATGTGGCACACTGACTCACTGGGCCACCAAGAGAAATCTAGTTCCCAGAAAGTTATGTCTAAGTCTGTGCTTTCAAACTTCAAGACAAAAAAATGTTTAAGCAATTGACCCTTTAATTGAAATGAAATCTCACCAGGAACCTCAACATATAAAACCAATAGAAGAGTCAAAGAGCCCCAGTCTCTCAGTCACCCCCTTTCTCCTTGTGACTGTCTCTGAAACAGCTGTGGGGAACGTGATTTTTAAAAGAAACTGACTTAGCTATCAAAATCCCAAGAGAAGAGGTGTGCATTAATTCCTCCAGTTATACACCCTCTGACACTTCTATTAATTTTATTTAAAAATAATATATGTACATAGTTGTAAAAAGTCAAAATCATCTCATGAAAGACAACAATGCCTGTTCTACTCCTTCCTACTTTTAGGTTGCTCTCCCAAAAGGCAACAACTCTCAACCTTTTAAGCTGTTTCTTTGGAATTGACCTTTCTATCTTTAAATAATGTGCTTATACTGCTAGTTCTGGATTTTTCAATTGTAGACATTTCTCTTTTGTCACTCGATAGTGGAGGATAAAATTTATCTCTCTTCACGACCTCTATTTTGCTCTTTCTAAGTCTCCCCACCCCATAACACTTTCCCTCCCATATTCACTCAAATATAACTATATCAACTTTTTATTAATTCAATAGTTGCTATTTGCATGATGATATCTATTAAAATATTGTTCACAGATGAGCCACATAATGTACTGTGATTATTTTTCCTTTTGTGAACATTTTTTTCCTATATCAAAATGTCTTATTTTTCTTTTGCTTGGTTTTGTGTACCTGGAATTAATCCCAAATTCTCACATAGGGCTATAAAACTCCTACTGAAGTCAAATCTACCATGTATTTAGAGAGTTTCATGGTTTTTGTGGGGGAGGAGGGTATATCCCTTTTGGAGATGCTTGGTCTCCCTCCCATAGTCTAGACTGGATGCTCTGTAAGTCTGCTGTGCTGCTATTATTCTGGTCTTTCTTTTGCCATCATCCTAAGAATACCCTGAGCCTTTCTCTGGAGTGAAGTACCAGGACCTTGGATTTCATGGTTTGGTTTATACCCCACCCCCCATTTTTAGGGAAGTGTATTCTCTAGTATCTTCCCAAGAAGTGACTCTTCTGGAGATCATGGATGTTGAAAATATTTTATTACATGTTCACATTTGATTAATGGTGGGCAGGTCAATCTTCTACTTTATCATCAGCTTAGTGGCACTTGTTAGACCCATGCATTTTGGTCTTTGTCCAAAGTTGAAGAGTAGATGTGTATTTAACCCTACACATAAGGCAGGATCCTCCATCTCACTTGTGAAAGGGCTTATGGAGACATAAATACCTGACCGGGGTGCGTGACATGCAATCTACAGCAAGATAAGCCAAGAGATCATTAATACCCTCCTCGTCTGCCATCCTATTTTAACTCAGCAAACACTTGCAGAGTACCTGTGCTCTGTGCCGTGTACTGTGCTCAATGCTGGGACTTGTTTAGGATTGAGAGAGATTAATTCATATATATTTATTTTGACAGGTTCACATGGAGCCCTCAGGCCATATGGCAACACTAAGACTTTTCTGTCAAGCTGCTCTCCTCAACTAGGTCAGCTTCCCTCACTGCAGTCAGCAGAAGCCAAACTCAATAGATAAGCCTGCCAGGAAAAGGACATAACAATGAATGCCAGCCTCTTGCAGGTGTCACTCAGCACACAGTACAGAAGACGTATTGTCTACAGGTGAGGGGCTCTGAGGGGTCAGGCAAAGCTCAGCCTCAGCTTTAGACAGTGAAAGTGCCAGCACCACTGTGCTCTGCTCCAGGAGAAGTCCCTGGAGCTTCTGGCAAATGGCCCATTCCTCCTAAGTGAGCCCAAGTGGAGGGAATCTTAGAGCAGGAGAATAGTAAAAAGTATAATACAATAGCAACAACAATGAAAATAATAATAGTTGTTTTTATTGTTGCTGCTGAAGTCAGAAGAGATATGTCCCTTTATTTTATTTATTTGTTAAATTTTTTTGAGACAGACTCTCTCTCTGTCACCCAAGATGGAGTGTCGTGGCCATTATAGCTCACTGCAGCCTCAACCTCCTGGGCTCAAGAGATCTTTCAACCTCTCCAGTAGTTGGGACTACAGGTGTGTGCCACCACACCTGGCTAATTTTTGTATTGTATGTAGAGACAGGGTTTCGCCATGTTGCCCAGTCTGGTCTCAAACTCCTGTGCTCAAGCAATCCGCGCACCTCAGCCTCTCAAAGTGCTAAGATTATACCGGTGTGAGCCTGGTCAGAGAAACATCACTTTAATATGACTAATTGGAACACTAGCACTGTGCTAGGGACTCAGCAACATTAAGACATAACACTCACTTCTGCTTTGGTTTGCACAGATGTTTTTCATTTGCAGTAAGTGAAATTTCAAGAAAGAAATTCAACAAAAAGTAAAGATTACTGCCGTAAAAATGCATTTCTTTTCTGACCCTGCAACACTACTGCTACAATTTATCCCAAGGAAATACTGAAAGATGTGAGATGTTGCTGCTAGAAATTATGAAGTAATGAAAGTTCTCAGAAAAGACACAGTCTTGAAGATATTTGCTGAAATATTCCTGTAAAATTAAAACAAGAAATAGTGTAAATATCTTCCTCATTAAAAATTTGGGTAGTATCCTCTTTCAATAGAATACTATGCAGTCATTAAAAAATATATTCTAGAAATGTATTTATTAATGTGGAAAGATGTTTATATTGTATTTAACTTTTGTACATATGTATGTACAAATGTATATGTATATCTGTATACATATATTCAGAAACATATCTGATAGGAAAAATACCAACATAATATATTATATATTATTTTTATACATGTACCTATACATATTCAGGAAAGATACGAGGCTGGGTGCGGTGGCTCACGCATGTAATCCCAGCACTTTGGGAGGCCAAGGCAGGCAGATCACTTGAGGTCAGGAATTCAAGACCAGCCTAGCCAACATGGCAAAACCCTGTCTCTACTAAAAGTACAAAAATTAGCTGGGTGTGGTAGTGCACGCCTGTAATCTCAGCTACTAGGAAGGCTGAGTGAGGCAAGAGAATTGCTTGAATGCAGGGGGTGGAGATTGCAGTGAGCCAAGATTGTGCCACTGCACTCCAGCCTGGGTGACAGCGTGAGACTCTCTCAAAAAAAAAAGAAAAAATATATATGATAGGAAAACACCGAAAGAGCTAAAAGAGGTTATCTCTGGGTTGGTGGAGTAATCGTCAGGTTTTTTTTTCTTGCTTATTTATATTATCCATGATAATCTGACTTTACTTTTGCAAGGAAAAAAAAGAGGTATTTTAATTATCTAGGATAAAGAAAAAAGGAAGGGCTTCAGCAAACCAAGGAAAAACCTTGAAGGGGGCTCTCCAAGGTGTATGGAGAAAAAAACAAATAGACAACAGAAATTTATAGTTTTATGAGACTAGAGGCTAGAAGTTCAAGATCAAGGGTTCCTTCTGAGATGTGTGAGGAAGAATCTGCTCCATGCCTCTCTCCTAGCTTCTGGTGCTCTGCTGCCAGTCTTTGGTGTTCCTTGGCTTGTAGGTGCATCTCCCCGACTTCTGCCTTCGTGTTAACACCATATTCTTCTCGCATGCATGTCCATCTCTGGGTCAAAATTTCCTGTCTACTGCTTCCACATCAAAGCAAAACCTCTTCTCAGTGGAGTCTGTGTTCCACCATGTGCCGGATTTGAGGGTAACTGATTCATCTTCTCCCCCTTTTCCTCCTGACTTTGGGTCAAATGGTACCATGGTGATTTGTTGGAAATCCCATTGATATATACAGTAGTGCTTCACCCAAGAAGTTCGAAAGTGATGTTTCTCCTGGATGTAGAGGTGTCACTCCATGGTATAGGGACTGGTGGTCTTGTGCTCAGGGTATTCTCCTTCGTCTTTTTCATCAGGCTATTAATTACTGCCTCAATTACATAACTTTTTATTGGTCTATTCAGGGATTCAACTTCTTCCTGGTTTAGTCTTGGGAGGGTGTATGTGTTCAGGAATTTATCCATTTCTTCTAGATTTTCCAGTTTATTTGTGTAGAGGTATTTATAGTATTCTCTGATAGTAGTTTTTATTTTTATTTTTTGAGACAGAGTCTCACACTGTTGCCCAGGCTGTAGTGCAGTGGTGGGACCTTGGCCCACTGCAATCTCCACCTCCTGGGTTCAAGTAATTCTCCTGCCTCAGCCTCCCAAGTAGCTGGGACTACAGGCATGCACCACCAAGCCCAGCTAATTTTTTTGTATTTTTAGAAATAGAGAGATGGGATTTCACCATGTTGGCCAGGATGGTCTCAATCTCCTGACCTCATGATCCTCCCACCTCAGCCTCCCAAAGTGCTGGGATTACAGGCGTGAGCCACCATGCCTGGCCGGTAGTTTGTGTTTCTATGGGATCAGTGGTGATATCCCCTTTATCATTTTTTATTGTGTCTATTTGATTCTTCTCTCTTTTCTTCTTTATTAATCTGGCTAGCTGGTTTTGTTAATTTTTTCAAAAAACCAGTTCCTGGTTTCACTGATTTTTTTGAAGGGTTTTTTGTGTCTCTATCTCCTTCAGTTCTGCTCTGATATTAGTTACTTCCTGTCTTCTGCCAACTTTTGAATTTGTCTGCTCTTGCTTCTCTGGTTATTTTAATTGTGATGTTAGGGTGTTGATTTTAGATCTTTCCCTCGTATCTCCTGTGGGCATTTAATGCTATCGATTTCCCTCTAAACACTGCTTGAGCTGTGTTCCAGAGAGTCTAGCACATCATGTCTTCATTCTCATTGGTTTCAAAGAACTTACTTATTTCTGCCTTCATTTCATTATTTACCCAGTAGTGTTTCAGGAGCAGGTTGTTCAGTTTCCATGTAGTTGTGCGATTTTGAATGAGTTTTTAAATCCTGATTTCTAATTTGATTGCATTGTGGTCTGAGAGACTATTATGATTTCCATTCTTTTGCATTTGCTGAGGAGTGTTTTACTTCCAATTATGTGGTAAATTTTAGAATAAGTGCTATGCGGTGCTGAGAAGAATGTATATTCTGTTGATTTGAGGGGGGACAGTTCTATAGATGTCTATTAGGTCCACTTGGTCCAGAGTTGCATTCAAATCCTGAATATCCTTGTTAATTTTCTGTCTTGTTGATCTAATATTAACAGTGGGGTGTTAAAGTCTCCCATTATTATTGTGAGGGAGTCTAAGTCTCTTTGTAGGTCTCTAAGAACTTGTTTTATGAATCTGGGTGCTCCTGTATTGGGTGCATATATATTTAGGATAGTTAGCTCTTCTTGCTGCATTGATCCCTTTACCATTATGTAATGCCCTCCTTTGTCTTTTTTTATCTTTATTGGTTTAAAGTCTGTTTTCTCAGAGACTAGGATTGCAACCCTTGCTTCTTTTTTGCTTTCCATTTGCTTGGTAAATCTTCCTCCATCCCTCTCATACACAGGGCTGCTTTCCACCCCTCCAGTCCTTCTGTCTATAGCACGCATTCTAGCATCAACTAGATATCAACTGTATACTGCTTTGTGGACTCTATTGTCTTTGACTGTGTTGGGCTGTGTCTCTCTTCCTCTGAATCTCACTGAGTGCCCAGCAATGCACTGGACCAATGTGGATGTGTGAAGTTTAGAGCTAGTGAAATCATTTTTATGGAAAATTGTAGATTTTCTCCATCTTCCACCTTGCCCTCCAACTCCACCCTATCATCTTGTATTAGCTTTGTACTGGGAGCTGAGTTCTTAAGTTCTCATGGTAATATTCAAAACTCTTCCAAAGTTTGGGGTTATTCTTTAGGCAGTGGTGGTGGAGCACACCCAAGATCTCCTTTGGTTGTTTTCTTACCTGCCTATCCTGCCTTTTTACCCATTTTTTCGCACCCCAGTCTTTGAGTCCAGTCAGCCAGGGCTGCCTCTTATTCTTGAATGTTCCAACCTCCAAGGCTTTGTCCCCATAATGTCCCCTCTCTGGACTGACACAGTGCCTCTTCTGTGTCAAGCACTTAATAAATGGCTGTTGTGTAAGTTACTAAATGGTGAATGAATGAATGAATAAACAACTTCCTCTTCAACTAGTTAGGTCCTGCTCTGCCTCTGAGGTTGAGCTCTGGTCCCACATCTTTGTGAAGTCTTTCTCCCATCACTCCAGCCCATATGTGTTAAGTGTTCTTCACTTGGAACACTTAGCACACATGCAATCCACAGTGCTGATGATCACTCAACGTGCACCATCTTCTATGTTTAAGGTGTTTTGTGTACATGTCTTGCTCTACGGAGGTAGGAGATATGTATTTGCTGACTTTGTAGACAGAGTTCCAGGTTCAAGTCCCAATGCCATCACTTGCCATCTGAGTGAACTTGAAGAGGTTGCTTAATCTCTCTGAGGTTCAGTTTCTTTAACTGTTAAAAAGGGACACTGCCTACCTCATCACTTGCTGTGAAGGCTAAGTGGCTTTTGAGAGTCAATGAGTCAAATTACAAAATAATGTGTAGAGTATCATCCCATTTTTATAAAAAGAAGCATTTATTTTTTCAGACTTACATACCTACAGATGTGTTTGTGTGTGAATGTGTGTATATAAAGTCTGAAAGAACACATACTAAACCATCAGAACTTACAGTCAATCCCAGCCTTTCTCTTCTAGATAGTATTTATTTGTGTGTATGCCTAATTTTTCTTCCCCCAAAGATTATAAGAATATGAAAGGCAGAAACTGACTTTATCAGTCAGGGTGGGTAAATTATGCAGTGGTAACCATCTCAAAATCTGAGATGTCTGTCGAAACAAAAGAACTATTTCTCGCTTTCAGTACATGTCCACTGTGAGCCAGCCAACAGATTCTAAACACCACAATCACCAAGGGATGCAAGCTGCCAGACCCCACACGATCTAAAACATTGCAAGGTAGCATGCTGCAGAGAAAGGAGAGAAGGATAAAGCATTTGTTCTTAGCTCTTGGCCAAAGCAAGTCACATGGCCACACTGAACTTTGAGTGGGCAGAGACATACAATCTTCTTCTCATGTATCTGGAAGGTGTGAAACCCCAGATATCTGTGAAGTACTTAGCAGACTACCCCCACTGACTTGACTTTATTTCTCTGCACCCAGAATAATGCTGTGCATGTAGTGATCACTCAGGTAATATAGATGATGTAAGGCAATGCAATAAAATCCAGATGCTACTTGAGGCTCTGAGAAAAACGTAAAAATAGCTAAGACTTAAGTCCAATAAGAAGTGAGTGAGAGAAATATATGCATATTCAGGCAGTCACAGTAGTAGATGGGCACAAATGCTATAGTATTATAAAATAACACCCAATGAAAGTATATTATTTTTCTATTGCTGCTGTAACAAATCACCATAAACTTAGTGGTTTAAAATAACACAAATGTATTATTTTATAGTCTTGTAGGTCAGAATTTTAACACAGGTCTCAACAAACTAAAACCCAAGTGTTGACATGCTGCATTGCTTTCTGGAGGCTCTAGAATCCTCTCATTAGATTGTTGGCAGAATTCAGTTCCTTGTGGTTATGTGACTGAGGTCCATTTTTTTTTCATTTGTTTGTTTGGCTGGATTTAGCTTAGAACTGTTGCTGGTTTCTGGAGGCCACCACATTCCTTTACTCATGACCCCATTCCTCCATCTTCAAAGTCAGCAATGGCAAGTCAAGTCCTTCTCATGTCACATGTCTCTGACCCCTTCTTCTTCTTCTTTTCTTCTTCTTCTTCTTCTCCTTCTCCTTTCTTCTTCTTCTTCTCCTCCTCCTCCTCCTCCTTCTTCTTTTTCTTCCTCTTCTTCTTCGCTTTCACTTTTGAAGACTCAGTGATTAAGTTGGGAGCACCTGGATAACCAGGGATAATCTCCCCATCTCTAGGGCCTTAATCTTAACAATATCTGCAGAATCCCTTTCCCATGTAAGGTAACACATTCATAGGTTCCAGGGATTAGGGCATGGATATCTTTGGGGGAAGGGCATCATTATACTGGTTGCCACTGTTTTGAAAAATTATATACATATATATATATATACACATACATATATATGTTATATATACATACAAACTATATATATATATATATATATATTAAATTTACATATTTATTCATGATTCATTGAGATGAGCAAGGAAGAAAAGAGTAATTCCAAATGGGACCAGGGAAGACTTCAGCTGGGCTTGACGGATCAGGAAACTCCAACAAGCAGAGATGGGGGATTAGGCTGTTGAGGGGACTCCAGGCTGAGGACTGAGCATGCAGAAAGAGGATGGGAAGTCCCTGCCAGGTGCACCCACAGTGGAGGAGTGCAGCCCTGGGACACGACACAGGACAGGAAGCAGAGGCAGGTTTGACTGGGCAAGTTTGGTGAGGCAGCATGTCACTGAAGAGAGGAAGGAGCATGGGGGCTGCGGAGTCCAAGTCTCAGCTCTGCCACTTGGCTGTGTGACCATGGGCTTACTTTACTTAACCTCTGTAAATCTCAGTTGCCTCCACTGTGAAGTGAAGCTGCTAACAATAGCACCTGTCTCTTAGGGTTGTTGGAAGACTTGACTGAGACAATTTAAAGTGCTTACAATTTAATAAAGGGTGCTATTACTGATATTACCATGTCCTTCTTGGACATGGCTGGGTCACCTGCCCTGAGGGGACAGAATCTGAGAGAACCAAACAGGTGGGCTGTGGGGGAATTCTGCCAGCCTCCTCTCCTTACTTCCCATGCCAACCTCATGGATTTTCTGAAGTTGCTCCCGCAATCATAGACCTTTATAATACCATGCAGGTAGAACCTAGTCTACAAAAGCTCTCCCTCCATCCACCGGCAACTTGCCCTGGAATAGTGCTTAACCACAGGTGACAAAGGGACAGTAGCAAGATCAGTCCTCAAACAAAATTATGTTCTTATGTCCTGAAAGAGGGCTTGGATGCCTCTTCTTTCCCCAGATGCTTTTGCCAGTGCATTCTTCTTTATGACCCAAGGCAGTGAGCTTGCTATGCCTGGGTCTTCACTTCTCAGTCTACAAATTTTGGGCCCTAAATACAGAAATGTATGTTGCAAATAATTGAATCGGGGTCAAGTGTTCAGAACTCATCTTCAGAGAATTGCAGGAAGGGCACAAGTGTGTGTGTGTGTGTGTGTGTGTGTGTGTTGGGAAACAAAGCAAAAGCAAATATTCTTTGCAGAATTATTGATTTTAATACAATTTGTAATTCTAAACCGAAAAGCTTATGAAATAGAAAAAAAAAAAACATGTCAGATTTAACCAGCAAGTATCCATTTTCTTCGAAGGGCTGCAGACCTAGCATAATCCCTGCTAGGTAAACAGAACAGGTCTTGGAGCTTTAACTGCTTCATGCAAGGCAGGTGGCAGGCAAGAGCAATACCTTTATTCTCACCACCCACACCCTCCACCTCCACCGTAGATTTTTTCATACTACATACAGACTACTAAATGTCGGGGGGGGGGGTGGAGGGAAAGGTTTGTATACAGACCCACCTCTTAAATAAAAGTGCAATTAATATTTTATAGTGTCTTTTTCATTTTATCTCTGTACGTTTCAATCAAATCCAAATAGAATTACTTTGCACATACTATCTTAAGAAAATGAATATTTATTGAACACCTGTTATGTCACCTCCCTGAACCCCAGTTTCTTGCTCTGTATCTCACGTGGTATTTGTAAACTAGTAATAGAAATGTAAGCTAGCAGATGGTAAGTATTCAATACATGTTAGCCATTATCATTATCATAAACAAGAATCATAATTATTTTTACCTTGCTTAATCATCACAGAAACTCTGCCAAATTACAACAGACTGAGGCTCAGAGAATTGTCATGTGTGATCTACATAACTTTTAAGGTGTGAATTTAGGACGTGGAAAGATGAACAAAAGAGAAAGCCCGTTTTCCATAGATGTTACCTTGAGAATCTTCAAGTCCTTCAACTCCAGTTACTGAGAAAGTCCAGGATAAGATAGTTTGCTACAGAATTGTCTCAGTGCATCAGCTAAAATGATTTGTAGCCAATTGGTTTTATCCTTAAGATGAAGTGCTTCAAACCTCCCCTTTGGAGAAGGAGCTGCAAGAAAACCACATTCAAGATGGTTTTCCAATATCCTGGGCTCCCCCAGCCTGCCTGGCCCTCTTGATTTCCAATCCCAATCAATTCCTTTTTAATAATTATAGTTCAAGCACAAATAAGAACTCATCCAGGTACTGCTAAACCTTGCAAAGGTTTTGGGATTAGCCATTGCATCCCTGTGCCTCCTTAACCTCTCACGAGAACACGTAACTGAGAACTTAACGCTTAACTGTCGTCTTTTATCTGCACTTTATTGGTCTTTATTCATTCGGTTCCTCAGGCCTCCAAGTTAGTGTAGCTTGGGCAGGATTCACCTCTCAGGTGGGCATCTTTGCTGCACTGCCTCATGTGAGGCACACACAGGCACATGCGCATGTGTACACACATACACACACAGTACACACACACACACAGACACGTACACCCACACTCACACATACACATACATTCATTGAAATTTTGTGAGTCATAAGTTTGAGCATCCCAAAATCTGGCACCCTGTGCTGGGCTGGCCCAGATCATACCAGGGCAAAGGTTGGCTTGGCACACGGTTTGGTTGTCTAAGAGAATGTGGATTCAGGTGGAATTAGTTAAGAGAGAACCAACTTGCAGCTCTTTATTAATGTGTTGCACCTGCATCCAAGTGACCAGCTCATCTCCAGTCCCTAGAGAGGGAACTAATGACCAAGCCAGAACAAGACGAGCTCTGTTTGGGGACAGAGCCAGCAAGACGTTCGAGCTACATGGCCAGGGTGGTGTGAGGAACTTCTCCCCGAAAAGTCCCATTGCCAGAATAGCTTGTCTAGTGATAGTGACAAATGCCTGGAATTCTACCATTAGAAATTCATCCCCATAGATTAAAGATTTGGAGCTGCAGAAGACCCTCTGTTAAAATGCATATACCTCTGGGGAAATGAATGAAGTCATGTTAATCAATAATGCATTAATGTAAACTATTGTATTAGATTACCTCTTGTTATTTAACATGGCCCTTAGAGATCCAGGACACCTAAGTTTGGATGAGAGGCCTAATCAGAGGAAGGCGGAATGCCAAGCAAGGCAATATGAGAGCACTGGGCCCTGGGAAGGAAGGGGCAGAGGACATGTCTGACTTTATATGTTGATTACCACTGGCCGGTGGGGTGACTGGGCTGCAGCTACTGTTGGGTGACCTTAGGCAGATCTCTGGCCTGTCTCAGTGACTCACCACACCCTGAAGTTAATCAAGGTGACCTACATCTCCAGGCAGATGGTGAAGGATTAATTAATGACTGCAAGGGAGCCTGAAAACACCAGGTCCATTGACATAAGGCATGATTATTAAGTCATTAGGAGGACTGGTTAATTATCATTTCTAAAGTTGCTTGAGTTTGTCATGGATGGCTCTTATTATTTTGAGGTATGTTTCTTCAATGCTTAGTCTGTTGGGCGTTTTTATCATGGAGGGATGTTGGATTTTACCAAAGCTTTTTCTGCCTCTATTGGGATGACAAATGTTTTTGCTTTTGATTCTGTTTATGTGGTGAATCATATCTATTGATTTGTGTATGTTGAACCAGTCTTGCATCCCAGGAATAAAGCCTACTTGATTGCAGTATATTAATTTTGATGTGCTACAATTCAATTTTCTAGTATTTTGTTGCGGATTTTTGCATCTATGTTCATCAGGGATATTGATCTGAAGTTTTCTTTTTTTGTTGTGTCTCTGGTGGCTTTTGGTATCAGGCTGACACTGGCCTCATAGAAAAAGTTAAGGAGGAACGCCTCCCTGAGTTTTGGAATAGTTTCAGTAGGATTAGTATTGGTTCCTCTTTGTATGTCTGGTAGAATTTGGCTGTGAATCCATCTGATCTAGAGCTTTGTTTTGGTTGGTAGGTTCTTTATTACTGGTTCAATTTTGGAACTTGTCTTTGGTCTTCTCAAGGTTTCAATCTCTTCCTGATTCAATCTTTGGAAGATTGTGTGCTTCCAGAATGTATCCATTTCTTCTAGATACTCTAATTTGTGTGCACAGGTTGTTCCTAATAGCCTCTGAGGATCTTTTGCATTTCTGTGGGATCAATTGTAATATCACCTTTGTTGTTTCTGATTGTGCTTACTTGGATCTCCTCTCTTTCTTTTTCTTTGTTAGCTAGGAGCCATCTATGATAAACTCACAGCCAACATCATACTGAATGGGCAAAAGCTCGAATCATTCCCCTTGAGAACTGGAACAAGACAAGGACACCCACTCTCAGCACTATTCAACATAGTACTAGAAGTCTTAGCCAGAGCAATCATGCAAGAGACAGAAATAAAAGGCATCCAAATAGGAAATCAAGAAGCCAAACAATCTCTCTTTACTGACAATTATGATTCTATGCCTACAAAATCCTAAAGACTCTGTCAAAAGATTCCTAGAATTGATAGACCACTTTAATACAGTTTCAAGATACAAAATCAGTGTACAAAAATCAGTAGCATTTCTATACACCAACAGCATCCAGGATGTGCATGAAATAAAAAACACAATCCCACTCACAATAGCCACAAAGAAAATGAAATATCTAGGAATACAGCTAACCAAGGCGGTGAAACATCTGTACAAAGAGAACTACAAAACACTGCTGAAAGAATTCAGAAATGATGCAAATGAATGGAAAAACATTCCATGCTCATAGATAGAAAGAATTAACATTGTTTAAAATGTCCATACTGCACAAAGCAATTTAAAGTTTCAATGCTATTCCTATCAAACTACCAATGTCATTCTTCACAGAATTTGAAAAACTATTCAAAAATAAATATGGCACCAAAAACAGCTCAAGTAGCCAAAGCAACGCTAAGCAAAAGGAACAAAGTCTCATAGTACCCAACTTCAAACTATGCTATAAAGTCAGTAACCAAAACAGCTTTGTACTGGTACAAAAACACATAGATCAATGGAACAGAATAGAAAACTCAGAAATAAAGCTGCACATCTACAACTATCTGATCTTTGACAATGTCAACAAAAACAATGGGGAAAGGATCCACAATTCAATAAATGGTGCTGGGATAACTGACTAGCCATATACAGAAGATTAAAGTTGGACTCCCACCTTTCACCATATACAAAAACTAATTCAAAATAAATGAAAACTTTTAACATAAGACCTCAAGCTAGGAAAATCCTGGAAGACGACCTACTAAATACTCTTCTCAACATCAACCTTGGCAAATAAATTTTGGCTAAGTCGTCAAAAGCAATTGTAACAAAAACAAAAATAGACAAATGGGGCCTAATTAAAGTAAAGAGCTTCTGCACAGCAAAAGAAGCTATCAACGGAGCAAACAGATAATCCCTACAGAATGGGAGAAGATATTCACAAACTGCATCCAATAAAGGTCTAATATCCACAATCTGTAAGGAACTTAAGCAAATCAGCAGGCATAAACCAAATAAACTCATTAAAAAATGGGCAAAGGACATGAACAGACACCTCTCAAAAGAAGACACACAAGTGGCAAAAAAAAAAAAAAAGAAAAAAGTTTCATTATCACTAATGATCAGAGAAATGCAATTCAAAATTGAGATACTACCTCACAATGAGATACTACCTCACACCAGTCAGAATGGTGATTATTAAAAAGTCAAAAAATAACAGATGCTTGTGAGGCTGCAAAGAGGAAAACACACACTTTTGGTGGGAATGTAAATTAGTTCAGTCACTGAAAAAAGCAGTCTGGAGATTTCTCAAATAACTTAAAACAGCTACCAATCAACCTAGCAATCCCATTATTGGATATATAGCAAAAAGAAAGTAAATCATTCTCCCAAAGACACATGCACTCATATGTTCATCTCTGCACTATTCACAATAGCAAAGACATGGAATCGACCCAAGTGCCCACCAATATTTGACTGGATAAAGAAAATGTGTTATATATAAACCATGGCATAGTATGTAGCTATAAAAAATGAAATCATGCTCTTTGCAACAACATGGATGGAGCTTGAGGCCATAATCTCAAGCAAATTAATGCAGAAACAGAAAACCAAAGGTCACATATTCTCACTTATATGTGGGAGCTACACATTGATCACACATGGACATAAATATGGAAACAATAGGTACTGTGATTATGACAGGGTAGAGGGAGAGTTAAAAAAAAAAAAGACTATCAGGTGCTGTGCTCACTACCTGGATGACAGGATCTGCACTCCAAACTTCAGCATCATGCAGTATTCCCATTTAACACATCTGTGTATATACCCTTTGAATCTAAAATAAAAGTTGAAAAAATAAAAATATATAGCTACTGATGGAAAGGGATAACTACCTGTTGCTTTAGATGGGGGAAACATGGAGAATGGTGAAAAAGGATAGGGAAGGTAGAAGGCACACAGGTCTACCCCTCACCACGTGCTTTCAGCCTTGTTGGGAAGCTGGATTTTTCTGCATCCCAGAGTAACCAACCTATGGAGTGCTAGTGTCATGTACTGGAATGTACAAGGAGCAGCAGTCTGTAATGGTTTTCTTCTAGGCTGCCAGCTGGCACTACCTGCCAATCTGACCACCTAAGAAATGGGAACACCAAACACCACAGAGAAGAACTGGTCTGTGACGACTCCACACCTACCATATTTTCTTGGGTGGTCCAGGTGATAGGTGTGACCAAATGTTCTAGAGACTAGATAGGGAGGAGAAACACAAGAATGGGGTGGCTAAACTCAGCCACTAGATAGGTGTGTGATCTTGTGTGTGAGAGTTTCTTAACCTCCTAAACCTCAATTTCTTCATCTACAAAACTGGGCGTCACAAACCCTGTCTCAGGTTTTTCCTCCCAGCATTGATGTAAACATGGACTGAGACAGCAGAGTTCTTTGTGCAGCATAAGATGCTGTTTGAATATTATTTCCATTGTTCCAGATGCCTCTGGTGTGTCATTTAGGGAAGCCTTGTTTGACCCAATGGGTCTTACCCAACAGTCTGCCACAAACCTATGATTTTGAGCATTTGGCAGCATTTTCATTAAATAATTTTCCCTCTTAGAGGTTCATCTTTAAAATCCCGACATCATAACCAACATAATAAGATAAAGATACCAAGTTTCATCTTTAAAGTGCCTACATAAGAGCCAAAATAACACGATAGACAAGTATGAACTGGTTCATCAGATCAGCCAGTTGTCTAGAAAGTTGCTGAGGATATAGTATTTGGCATGTGTAACTTCTGATGCATAGGATGGAGACCTCAAGGAAACAGGAGCCTCCAGAACCAGCAATAGAATGTTGGGTGCCAAAAAGGTCCAGAGAGAGGAATCCTGTAAAGAGAAGGGTGAAAAATAGAAAGAAACATATTGTTGCTGTTGATTTTAAGGCTTTTGTACAGTTCTTTCCAGAGTGGAGTTTTTGTGCATATTTTCTCTCCTAATTCTCATAGCAGCCTGGCGCACTATTGTTTCCTTTTTTACATAGACTAAATTGACATCTGGAGAATTTAAATGACTTAGCCAATGGTACATGGCCCTTAGATCTATCGTGTAGTGAAGGCAAGACTCAAATGCAGATCCCAAGTCTCTAAATCCTGTGCTCTTTCCACCACACCCTCATACCCACACTTCACATTTTACTTGAAGGGAAGAGTCTTTTCTGATTTCAATTTACCCAGCCCCAAAGACTTCATCTTTCCTTCTTTTGGAGGGTAACTGAAATGTTGGAGATGCTCAGTAGGTAGTTGGCACCTTTCTCCTTCCTTCTTTTCTTAGTGGATCACTCCAGTATGTTCAATAGAGCAGGAATAATAGCTAGCATTCATAGAGTATTACTACGTGCCAGGTGTTTTGCATATCCTATACCTAATTCTCACAGCAATCTCATATCTTCAGTCTTTTATCTTCAGTCTACAGAGGCAAACACTAAGGCTTAGAAAATATAAACAGCTTGCCCAAGGTCATGTAGCTGGTAAACAATTGAGCCAGGATTCAAACCCAGTTCTGCCTATCTTTAAAGCTCATGTTAAGAGGCATTGTCATCAATACACAAAAGCTACCAAGTGATGTCTTTTTCTTTTATTTTATAGCTGTTTTCAAATTCCCCTTTACATGAATGTTAAACTGTTATAAACCACCTTTACTCATACATAATTTTATTCGTGTTTTCTTGGGGCCTATGAGCAAGAATTTCTCTACATTATACACCTAGAAGTAGAATTTCTGTTTCCTATAGTGAGGAGCATTTTCAACTTTACTAGGTAAAGTGGTACTGATTTACACTATTACCTGTGCTTAGGAGAGTTTGTATTACTCTACTTGCTAGCCAACACTTGCCTTGTGAACATTTTGCATTTTTTCCAAATTAGTAGTGTGAAATGATGTCTCATTGTGGTTTCAATGTGCATTCTCCTGACAACTGATAAGGTTAAGTCCCTTTCTGGAAGTTATTAGCTATTTGTGTTACCACTTTAATGAAATGTCTATTCATAGCTCTGGCTGCTTTTCTATTGTTTTTTTTTTTTTCTTGATTTGTAGAAGTTCTTTATATATTAGAAACTCTGGATACTAATTCTTTGTAGGTTATACATATAGCATATATTTTGCCCTGCTTTGTGGCTTGTCCTTCACTCTGTAATGAATCCCTTTGGCAAACATATTTTATTTCAATATATTGAATTAATCAATTTTAAAAGGTTTTGTTTACATTGGATTCACCTGGGTAATCAGGATAATCTCCTCTTCTCTTGATATTCTTAACTTAATAACTTCTGCAAAGTTCCTTTTGCCATGTAAGGTAACATATTCACAGGTTCTGGGGAACAGAATGTGGATATTGCAGCGAGGATTATTCTGGCTACCACATGTTGCCCTTGACTGAGGACTTGGGAAAGAGGAAGCCTTGTCTTCTTAGCCAAACCACCCAGAATGATACCAACATCACACTGAGTTGGGGACAGGGAGGAAGCAAGTCACGGCTCTGGTACTACAGACTTTCACTGTTTTTACTGAGATTTAGTAAACTCTCTTAAATAAATGTTTCTTTATTTTCTGTATACCTCCAGACAATTTCAGAGACTTTAAATGGATGGTTTTTAAAATAATTTTCTCCAACTGTGGTAGTTTCACCGGAGAGAAGTTCTTCAAATCTCCTCACGTTGCATTTCCAGAAGTAGGATCTCTCAACCATGTTGCTGAACTCAGTTTTGCTGGATATGTAAATGCAGATTGATATTTATTTCCTGTTAGTATGCAAAGATATTTCTGTGCTCTGTCTTTCATTATTTCTTTTCAGAAGATTAATTCCAGTCTAATTGCTTATACATTACCTGTCTTTATTGATTATCTTCCTGGTTGTTTTTAAGACTTTCTATTCCTTTTAGGCACTGTGCATTTTACTGCAATGATTTTAGCTATTGATTTTCTTTACATTTACTCTGTTTGCAATTTGTTAAACTTTCTGAGTATGTGTCTTCTCAATATTGCTTCCTCCTAATCTTGTGAAATCTGATGGGTTTATCAGGAGTTTCCACTTTTGCTTCTTCCTGGTTTTTTTCTTGCTGTCACCATGTAAGAAGTGCCTTTTACCTCCGCCATGATTCTGAGGTCTCCCCCAGCCATGTGGAACTATAAGTCCAATTAAGTCTCTTTTTCTTCCCAGTCTAGGGTAGGTCTTTATCAGCAGTGTGAAAACAGACTAATACAGCATCTAAGAGATTCCATTCTTGTCTTGTAATAGCAGCCATGTTACTTAGAAGAGTTTTACTCTATATGTTAAGTTTTTTTTTCTTTTTTCTTCTTTCTTTTCTTTCCAAAGGATTTTTTTAATGCTATCCAGTCTTCTATATTGCTGAAAATATAAATCCCCATAATATCCTTTCCCCTGTTTTCCTCCTTGTAAACCCCCCCACTTATCTTTAAATTCCTTGATGAGATGTTGTCTCTTCTAGGGGACATTCACTGCCCTATTCTCTCCTGAAACAGAATAAATTTGTCTATTGCCTGTGTTCTCATATACTTGGAAAGTGGCTTTAATAAAGATCTCTCACTTTTTTTTATTACAATTATTTATTTACCTGTTACCTCCTACTGTTCTGCAAGATCCTGGCAGAGTGTTTTAATTATTATTTTATGTTCAGTGTTTAACACAGTGCCTGGAAGGAAATAAACATATAAGTAGATATTTATTTAAGTTTGTAAAGGAAATGAATAAAACATCATTGTTTGCAAATGAGGTCCAAATTCATTTGAAAGTCATTCAGGTACCTCCACATTCTAACTGCAACCAACTCTTTCAGCCTTATCAATCAATTAATGCATTGTTAATCAATGTATATGTTATTTATTAACTCATTCATTCATTTATTCATTATCCAAAGTTTTTTTAGAGTGCCTATGTTGTGCAAATTTCCGTGTTGAGTAGTTGGAATATCGCCATGAACAAGGTGAATATAATCTTGCTCTTCATGGAATGTGCATATATTAGCAAACGGGGAAAGTGAAGGTTAACAAGTAGTAACATCATTAATTATTTGATTAAATTATGATAAGTGTCTTGAAGAAGAGATAGAAGCCCTGTGAGATACTTGGCAAACTTTTGTGGTGCATGAGTGGGAAGAGCATCTCAGCAAATGGAATAGCTTATAGGAAGGCCCCTTAGGCCAGAGCTAGCACAGGGAACTCACCCACTCCTTCCCCTCACTCTGTGACAGCAGCACTGAGCCAATCATCATCCCCTGAACAGAGCCACAGTGATGCCTGGGCTCAGCTGTTCCCCTCTGTCTGATTTGTTTTTATCACTCACCTATCTAACACCTCTATCTGTCAAAATGTCAAGAACTTGTTTTTGTCCATGAACAAAGGTTTTGTCCATGGAGCCTCCCTTGGTTTGGAATTTACTGTACTGCCCTTTGTATTTTTATTTTAGCATATATCTTATCATTGTCTATGTGTGTGAGCTACATGAGGGCAAGCGATATGCTATGTTCAGCTTGATAAGATCCTGCCATGTGGAGTCCCAGTTTGGCCACGGTTTACTTCTGTGGCAAAGTTACAACCATATTGTGCCAGACCGGAAACTACAATGACGTCAGAAAGAACTTCAAATTGGTTTACCAAAAGAAGAGTTTTAGAAAAATCATCCATGCAAAGCCACAGATTCATGGGGTTTTTGACAGGTAGCCAAGACCCAGGACCTTTTTGAGCTTCCTTTGTACTGTCAACCCACCAATTTGGCATGAAATAAAAAACCCTGAGCTGTATAACTTGATTTGCCCATGTGAATAATGCCAACTGTCCACATCTGCAGGCAGAAAGCCAGTGTGGTTTCGTTAACCTTTTTCTTGCTCCTTCCATAAGGAATAAATTCCAAGGAATATCTGCCCCTAAACCATGCTAGGTTGCAAGACAAGGTATCTAGGGTGAGGGAACACTCAAGTGAGCTCAGAGCAAGAATTAAAATAAAGGTCCACATGCCATATTTCTAAATAACTGTATTCAAAATGTATAAATTAAGCTCACATACTATTAAATGCAATTGTTCTACCCCCTACCTTGACAAACACACATTGAAAACAACAGAGAAGGGCAGGTTACAGTTTAGAATTCTCTAGCATCTTGCAACATGGAGGCCCAGGAAGAGCCAGCCCCTGCCATGCTCCAGTTATGCTCCCTCTTCTCTTCCTACCCCCTGGCTTCATCCTGCACAAAGGATGTCTTGCATGCACACATATGTAAATATCCCAGCCCACACATCCAAGCTGCATCATACCTCTCAAAAACTGAGGCCCATTGGCTACCTCTCCCAGAGATGCAGGAGATTCATCCTCAGGAGAATAGACCCAGGAAAGGGGTCTATTTTGCAAGCCCCTGAAGCAGGTTCAAGACTATTTGAGCAGGGAATTATTGGGTCTACAAGCATCACCTTGAAGGAAGGCTATGGGCTCCAGGTGAGTCTTTTCCTTTGGTTTCATGGACCCTTTGTCTTGTAGGGAAAGTCATAGCCAGAGAAGGGCCAGAGTGGAGCCTTCAGAAGGGGTGCAGTCAGCAGTCAGTAGGGATCAGACCCGAGCAGATTGTCTGCTACAAGTTAGTTCATCTTCCAAATGACCCCTAAAGTTATGTCCCTAATAGCACAAACAGTGCTGTTCATTCTACTTAAGGACATTGAGGGCTTCTATTTTCCATAGGATAAAATCCAACATCTTTACCAATCCTTCAAAATTCCCTAACAATCTTATTCAAACTACTCTCTGTAGTCTTATCTGCCATAATCCAGAATATCCCCCACTCTTTACTGGTCAAACTGAATTACTTGTGAAAATTTTATGTAATCATCCATAAAATTTCTAATTATGAAATCCAGAGGTCTTTCTGAGTACATCAAGAGCCAATAAATGAGTTTTTGACCCAGAAATTGCATTTTTAGAAATTTATCCTAAGGAAATAGTTAAGGATGTGAGTAAAGATTTTGCTACCAGGATGTTCAATACGGTGATGCTTAAAACACTCTTACTGACCTGAAGGGAAAAAAGAGCATTTGCTCATGTCATTTCTTTTTTCTAGGATATTATTACTGCCTGGAGAATGTTATCTCTACATGAAGATAACATGACATAACTTTCACTTGACCAAACAACAGTGCCGCCATTAATCACTTCCCCCTCAGTGTTTCCACAGTACTTTTTTCAAGTTTCCATTTTCTTACCCATCATGGTAGTAACTGGCTGTATGTATGTCTTTTTTCCCCTCATAGAGTGAGAGCTTCTCTGGGCAGAGGCCTCTTCTTATGCATCTTTATCTCACCCTCATTCTCAGCTGATGATCTTTCTTTCTATTTCACAAGGAAAATACAAGCATTTGGAAGAGAACTTCTGCATGTTCCCATTACCTCTGGCCACCTGCATCTGAACTTATCATCTTTCCTTTCCTCTTGTTCCTCTCCAAGGTTTTATACAAGGCCAGTGCTCCATTTATACTTTAGATCTCTGCCCTAACCACTCAAGAACTTCATTCAACAATTCTCCCCTTTCTCTTCTACATTATGAAATTTGACCTCTCTCTTGGATATTGCCATAAATATACAAATATATTGTCTTATCTTTTTTTAAAAAAAAACCTCTCTCCTGGACCTGCATTCATATCTAGTCTAGTCACTGGCACATGCTCTCCTTTACAATATAATCTATTCCAGCTGTCTCTCCTGTCTCTTCCTGTTCTGTCTTGAAGGCTTTTGTCCCATTCCAAGGTTACCAAGGACCTCCATGTCACTAAATCCAGTGGTCAATTCTTACCATTTTACTTGCCCTGCGGCTGTGTTTGACATGATTGATCCCTCTGTCCTAGGTGAAACAGTTTCTTCTAGAACATCACATTTGTCTGATCGGTCTCTCTCAGGCTCCTTTCCTTGTTCTCCTTATCAACCTCACACTTCCCACGGTTAAACAGCCAGGGCTTTATCCTCAGATGACTTTATTTACACTCAGGTCCTCCTGAAATGATCTCATCCAGTTTTATGACTTTCATGTCATCTTTCTGCCAAGAACTCCTAAATTTGTATTAGTAGCTCAGATTTCGCCTCTGATCCCAGCCTTGTATACCCACCTGCCTACTTAACATCTGCATTTGAATGTTTCTAATAGGCACCTATCTCATTCATGTCCAAACCTGAGTTCCTTTCTTTTTCCCAACCTGCACTCACATCTTCCCCAACTCAGGTACTGGCAACTTCATCCTTTTATTGTCTCAGGCCAGAATCTTTATCACACTAGTCTCCTCTTTTTTCTTGTGTATCACTCAAATTACATATATCTTCAAACTATATCCAGAGTCTGATGACATGTCTAATCACTTATCATCACCTTCACTGCTAGCTCTTGTGGTTCCAGCCAGCATTATCTCTCACTCAGATTATTATAACCCCTGGATGATCTTCTTGTTTCTGCTATTGTATCCTGCATTTCCTCACTTCCACCACCACCCATATTTACCAACTGAGCTGCCAAAATCAACTTCTTAAAACCTTATGTTACATTATAAATAGGGTTTATAAAATAGAGCTTTGTATCTCATTTAGAGTGAAAGCCAGAGCCTTCACAATGGCCTGCAGGCCCCGTGTGATTGGCTCTATCACCTCTCTGTCTTCATCCCTCCTTATCCTGTCTCCTATTCTGCTCCAGCCACACTGGCCTTCTTTTAATTGAATACATCAAGAAAGCTCCTGCCTCAGAGCCTGTGCTCCTGCTAATTCCTTTGCTTTAATCATTCCTCATTAAACCTTGCGGCTTGCTTCTTTACTCCTACAGACACTTGTTCAGATGTCATTCTATCATTGAGGCCTTTCCTGATAATCTACATGAAATAGTAGCCTCCACAGATATACACATCATCTTTCTCTGTAACTCTCATTCTTTTTCCCTTGCTTCATTTTTTCCTCCATAGCATTTATCACCATCAGACATGTTGTATATTTCCTTTTAAAAAATCAGTTTTTTTATCTGTCTCTCCCAACTAAAATGTTAGCTCCAGAAGGGCAGGGCTTTGTCTGTTTCATTCACTGTTCTATTCCTGTTATCCTGAATGGTGCTTGACATATAGTAAACATTCAATAAATATTTATTGAATGAATAACTGGTGTGTAGGACAACATATACCATCAGGTTAGTTTGAGTGTACAGAAAGTAGAAATAATTTTACAGTGTAAACCCCATATATTCAACACTTATATTCTATCCTTAATATTTTACCATATTTGTTTTAACATATATTTATCCATTTATCCATACTTATATTCATCCATCGGTCTCTCTTTTTGACACATTTCAAAGTAAATTAACAACTGTTCACTTTCATCAAAATAATTAACATGCATATCATTAACTATAGTTCTGTGTTTATTTATAGTATTTTCTCTTGAAAGAAAAATTTACATAGAACAAAATGCCCAAATCTCAAAAGTACATTCAGTATGTTTGAGCAGATGCATACGCAAGGTTAGTTGAAATACCTATCAATATGGAAAGCGCCACCATCACTCCAGAAATTTCCTCCAATCTCTTTGCACTCACTCCAGCCACTGAACCCCTTGCCATGTTTCTGATTTTTTTCACCTTCACTTAAATTTACCTAATTTACCTAAAGGAACCCTGTAGAAGTTCATATAAATGAGATCATACAGCTCTTTTCACACAGCATTCTTTTGGGGTTCAACTAAGTTGTTGCATGTAGCAGTGGTTTGTTACTTTTTATAATAGAGTAATATGAATGTAGTATTTCATAGCATGGTTATAGGTCAGTTTCTTTATCTAGTTTCCCATTGACAGACACCTGGCTGTCTCTAATATTTAGCTATTAAGCTGCTATGAACATTGTCATATAAGTATTTTTGGGGGTGCTTCACATAGAAGTTCAGTAATTCCAGCACCATCTATTTAAAATAAAATTCCTTCCCATGGGAAATTGGATTGCTTTGGCATCTTTGCTGAAAAATAAGATGACTGCATAATTGGAAGCCTATTTCTGGGCTCCCTATTTCGCTCCATTAATCTATTTTTTTTCTTATTATAGATTGAATGATGTTACCCCCCAAAACATATGTTGAAGTCCTAACTTAAAACTCCCTAACACCTCAGAATGTGACCTTATTTGAGAATAGGGTTGTTGCAGATTTTATAAGTTAAGATGAAGTCATACTGGGGCAGGGTGGGGCCCTCATTTAATATAACTGGCATCTTTATAAAAAGATGGCATGTGAAAACAGAGACACACAGAAAACAGCCATGTGATGACAGAGACAGACAGCAGAGTGATGCATCTACAGGCCAAGGAACACCGAAGACTGTCAAGAACCACCAGAAGCTAAGAAGAGGTAGGAAAGAGCTTCTCCTTTAGAGCCATCCGAAGGAGCAGGTCTTTGCTGACTCCTTGATTTCAACTTCCATCCTCTAGAACTGTGGGACAATAAAGTTCTGTTGTAAAAAACACCCAGTTTGTGGCACTTTGTTACATACCCCTAGAAAATTAGTGAAATACTCATCCAGGTAGCATAGTCTTAATTACTGTAGCTTTACTAAGTCTTCAAACTTTGTGTATGTCCTACAAGGTCGATCTTTTCTATGATTGTTTTGGACATTCTAAATCACTTGCATTTCCATATATATTTTAGAATCACCTTGTCAATTTCTACAGGAAAGCCTGCTGAGATTGAGATGGAACTTGCATTGAATCTGTAGGTTACTTGGGGAGAATCAAATCTTAATAATTAAATGTTTTCAATCTGTGAACACAGTATATTTCTCCACTTACTTAATTCTTCTTTCATTTCTCTCAGCAGTATTATAGTTTTCAATGTAGAAATCCTGTGCATATTCTATTCTATTAATAAAAATGTTATGTTTGTTAATGCAATTGTTCATAAAATTGTATTTAAGTTTTTGGTTTCTAATTATTTACTTCTGATATATAAAATATAATTGATTTTTGTATACTATTAACCTTTCATTTCGTAACTTGGCTAAGTTTACATATTAATCACAACCGTCATTTTATAGATTTCTTAGGATTTCCTATGTAAGAAGTGCTTCATCTGAAATGCAGTTTTCATTATTCCTTTTTACTCTTTATGACTTTTATTTATTTTAAATACATATATTATCATTATATGAGGTCTAGGTGATAGAATTCATTCTCTCAGTGCTATGTGGGATCTTTAAAATGGTGACTCCTTATGTGTTTACCTGCCTTTACTAATGTCTTGAGATTCTGCTCAGGCAGGCAGGAGATTTTCTCTCCTTGGCATTTCACATAACTGTCCTTGAGCTGCCTTGTTACTGCCTCATTTTGCTTCTATTTAAATTAAAGAATCATAGTGAAAATTCTCAGAAATATGCTTGCTCGCATTCTTTCTCCAGCATTTATTATTCAGGGAAGGGGTGAGGTTAAGGAAGATGATGCTGCGCTGTCTTAGGATTTTCTTTCTTTTCTTGTTACTATCTTAATTTTTTTGACATGATATTATACTCATCTTTGTATAACTAAGACATGTTTATGCATCTTTCAAAACTCCTTTTCTTTTTTTGTGCAGTATTTTGGGGAGGATGTGCTTATGATATGGTTTAATTTTTCTACCTTTATCAAGAATTTTCATGCTTAATCTTTAGAGCCAAGACCTCAAACACAAATGCTGAAGAGACTAAAAGATAACATAAGTGAACGAAATGAGCTGGGTGGAGACTGTGGAAAATGGAGATCACAGAGATTGTCTAGAAAAAGCCCTCACTACACTGCTCCTGTGAAATGTTACCATGTGGGAACGTGGCCAGGATCTATGATTTTTGAAGAAAAGCTGGGAATCAGATTTTTAAAATGTGATGTTAAATGTCTCTATTTTTAAGTATTGGTGACTAGTTTAAATTTTAAAAATATACTGAAGGCAAAAGTAAATATCTACACACTGGATGGAGTGGGCAGGCTATCAGTTTCCTTCAGAGAATCACTTCATAGATGTTTAGCTAGTCCTTTGGTGCTATTGTAAGATAGAATGGAATTTTAACCTAGATAGATCATTCTGATGCAGTTTAACAACAAAAAAATGGTTAAGTCAATCAGAGAACAGTGATCTAGGCTTTAATATTGTAAAAGGAGACAGGATCTATACTTTAAAACATCATATCCTCCTAATTTTCCAGTATCACCTGCCTTGGATGGCTGTAAAGGAGGGATTTAAAGCTCATTCTGTTCCTCTTTTGTGATTGACACAGTTTTAACATCTGTCAGAGTTGGCTTCAGGAAAACCGTGGATAGAGAAGAGAAAACATGTTTTCTTCAAGCCTGGATCCAGGGAAATCTATTGGCTTAGTGAGAATAGTATATCCTCTGCAAAAGGATCAAGAGAAAATGCATGGTAGTAAATAGGTGCTTATACACTTGGCTCTGTTACCTACCCATATAGCCAAGCCTTATATATACTTAACTTCTTATCCATTCATTTCATCCACCAATATATCCACCCACCTTAGACCCCATTTATATAAAATTTAAAACTTTTAAGTGGTTCCCCCATCCTGACTGTGCATCTAAATAAGCTAGGAAACTTTTAAAAATAAGGCACAAAAGGGATCCAAGATGGCCGATTAGGAGCAGCTGAGGATTGCAGCTCCCAGTGAAAGCGCAGAGGCTCCCTGATCCCCCGCATATCCAACGAGTCACCTCACAAAGGAGTGCTCAGACGGACGTCTGGCGGGTATTCTTCTGGGACAAAGATAGCAGAAGAAGAGACTGGCAGCAACCGTTACTGTTCTGCAGCTGCTGCAGGTGATCCCCCAGGCAAGCAGGGCCGGGAGAGGACCTCAGCAGTCCTACAGCAGAGGGGCCAGACTGTTAGAAGGAAAACTAAGAAACAGAAATAAATAACTTCATCATCAACAAACGGGACGTCCACTGAGAGACCCCATCTGAAAATCACCAACCACAAAGACCACACACAGATAAATCCACAAAGATGGGAAGAAACCAGCGCAAAAAAGGAGGTAAACACCCGAAACCAGAATGCCTCTCCTCCTACAAGGGATCACAACTCCTCACCAGCAAGGGAACAAGGCTGGATGGACAATGAGTGTGATGAAATGACTGAATCAAGCTTCAGAAGGTGGGTAGTAAGAAAACTTCTGTGAGCTAAAAGAACATGTTCTAACCCAGTGCAAACAAACTAACAACCTTGAAAAAAGATTTGACGAAATGCTAATGAGAATAACCAACTTAGAGAGGAATGTAAGTGAATTGATGGAGCTGAAAAACACAACACAAGAACTTTGCGAAGCATACACAAGTTTCAACAGCCGAATTGACCAAGCAGAAGAAAGGATATCAGAGGTCGAAGATCAACTCAATGAAATAAAACGAGAAGGAAAAGAGTAGAGAAAAAAGGGTAAAAAGGAATGAACAAAGTCTCCAAGAAATATGGGACTATGTGAAAAGACCTAATCTACGTTTGATAGGTGTACCTGAATGTGAAGGAGAGGATGAATCCAAGCTGGAAAATACTCTTCAGGATATTATCCAGGAGAACTTCCCCCAACATAGGAAAGCAGGCCAATATTCAAGTCCAGGAAATACAGAGAACACCACAAAGATATTCCTCAAGAAGAGCAACCCCAAGGCACATAATCGTCAGATTCACCAGGGTTGAAATGAAGGAGAAAATGCTAAGGGCAGCCAGAGAGAAAGGTCGGGTTACCCACAAAGGGAAACCCATCAGACTCACAGCAGATCTCTCAGCAGAAACCCTACAAGCCAGAAGAGAGTGGGGGCCAATATTCAACATCCTTAAAGAAAAGAACTTTCAACCCAGAATTTCATATCCAGCCAAACTGAGCTTCATAAGTGAAGGAAAAATAAAATCCTTTGCGAACAAGCAAGTACTCAGAGATTTCATCACCACCAGGCCTGCTTTACAAGAGCTCCTGAAAGAGGCACTAAACATAGAAAGGAACAACCAGTACCAGCCACTCCAAAAACATACCAAACAGTAAAGACCATCAACACAATGAAGAAACTGCATCAACTAACAGGCAAAACAGCCACCTAGCATCAAAATGGCAGGATCAAATTCACACATAACAATATTAACCCTAAATGTAAATGGACTAAATGCCCCAATTAAAAGACATAGACTGGCAAACTGGATAAAAAGCCAAAACCCATCGCTGTGCTGTATCCAGGAAACCCATCTCACATGCAGAGATACACAAAGGCTCAAAATAAAGGGATGGAGGAAGATTTACCAAGCAAATGGAGAGCAAAAAAAAGCAGGAGTTGCAATTCTCATCTCTGATAAAATAGACTTTAAACCAACAAAGATCAAAAGAGACAAAGAAGGACATTACATAATGGTAAAAGGATCAATGCAACAAGAAGAGCTAACGATCCTAAATATATACGCACCCAATACAGGAGCACCCAGATACATAAGGCAAGTTCTCAATGACTTACAAAGAGACTTAGATTCCCACACAATAATAGTGGGAGACTTGAACACCCCGTTGTCAATGTTAGACAGATCAACAAGACAGAAAATTAACAAGGATATCCAGGACTTGAACTCACACCTGGATCAAGCAAACCTAATAGACATTTACAGAACTCTCCACCCCAAATCCACAGAATATACATTCTTCTCAGCACCACATCACACCTACTCTAAAATTGACCACATAATTGGAAGTAAATCACTCCTCAGCAAATGCAAAAGAACAGAAATCATAACAAACAGTCTCTCAGACCACAGTGCAATCAAGTTAGAACTCAGAATTCAGAAACTGACTCAGAACCACACAGCTTCATGGAAACTGAACAACTGGCTCTTGAATATTGACTGGATAAACAATGAAATGAAGGCAGAAATGAAGATGTTCTTTGAAACCAATGAGAACGAAGACACAACATACCAGAATCTCTGGGACACATTTAAAGCAGTCTCTAGAGGAAAGTATATAGCAATAAATGCCCACATGAGAAGCAAGGGAGAGATCTAAAATTGACAACCTATCATCAAAATTGAAAGAGCTAGAGGAGCAAGATCAAAAAAACTCAAAACCTAGCAGAAGACAAGAAATAACTAAGATCAGAGCAGAACTGAAGGAGATAGAGACACGAAAAACTCTTCAAAAAATCAACAAATCCAGGAGCTGGTTTTTTGAAAAGGTCAACAAAATAGACAGACCACTAGCCAGATTAATAAAAAAGAAAAGAGAAAATAATCAAATAAATGCAATAAAAAACGATAAAGGGGGATATCACCACAGATTCCACAGAAATTCAAACCATCATCAGAGATTATTACAAACAACTCTATGCACATAAACTAGTAAACCTGGAAGAAATGGATAAATTCCTGGACACATGCATCCTCCCAAGCCTAAACCAGGAAGAAGTCGAAACCCTGAATAGACCAATAACAAGGTCTGAAGTTGAGGCAGCAATTAAGAGCCTACCACCCAAAAAAAGCCCAGGTCCAGATGGGTTCACAGCCGAATTCTACCAGACATACAAAGAGGAACTGGTACCATTCCTTTTGAAACTATTCCAAACAATCCAAAGAGAGGGAATCCTTCCTAAATCATTTTATGAGACCAACATCATCCTAATACCAAAACCTGGCAGAGACTCAGCAAGAAAAGAAAACTTCAGGCCAATATCCATGATGAACATAGATGCAAAAATCTTCAATAAAATACTGGCAAACCGATTGCAACAGCACATCAAAAAGCTTATCCACCATGATCAAGTAGGCTTCATCCCGGGGGATGCAAGGCTGGTTCAACATACGCAAATCTATAAACATAATCCACCACATAAACAGAACCAAAGACAAAAACCACATGATAATCTCAATTGATGCAGAGAAGGCCTTTGACAAAATTCAACAGCCCTTTATGCTAAAAACTCTCAATAAACTAGGTATTGATGGAACATATCTCAAAATGATAAAAGCTATTTACGACAAACCAACAGCCAATATCATACTGAATGGGCAAAAATTAGAAGCATTCCCTTTGAAATCTGGCACTAGACAAGGATGTCCTCTCTCACCACTCCTATTCAATATAGTACTGGAAGTTCTAGCCAGAGCAATCAGGCAAGAAAAAGAAATAAAGGGTATTCAAATAGGAAAGGAGGAAGTCAAATTGTCTCTATTTGCAGACGATATGATTGTATATCTAGAAAACCCCATCGTCTCAGCCCAAAATCTCCTGAAACTGATAAGCAACTTCAGCAAAGTCTCAGGATATAAAATCAATGTGCAAAAATCACAAGCATTCCTATACACCAATAACAGACTTAAAGACAGCCAAATCAAGAACCAACTGCCATTCACAATTGCTACAAAGAGAATAAAATACCTAGGAATACAACTAACAAGGAACGTAAAGGACCTCTTCAAGGAGAACTACAAACCACTGCTCAATGAAATAAGAGAGGACACAAACAGATGGAGAAATATTCCATGTTCATGGCTAGGAAGAATCAATATTGTCAAAATGGCCATACTGCCCAAAGTAATTTACAGATTCAACGCTATCCCTATCAAGCTACCAATGACCTTCTTTGAAGAACTGGAAAAAACCACCTTAAACTTCATATGGAACCAAAAGAGAGCCCGCATAGCCAAGTCAATTCTAAGCAAAAAGAACAAAGCTGGAGGCATTACACTCCCGGACTTCAAATTATACTACAAAGCTACAGTAATCAAAACAGCATGGTACTGGTACCAAAACAGAGATATAGACCAATGGAACAGGACAGAGACCTCCGACGCAACACAACACATCTACAACCACCTGATCTTTGACAAACCTGACAAAAACAAACAATGTGGAAACGAGTCCCCTGTTTAATAAATGGTGTTGGGAAAACTGGCTAGTCATGTGCAGAAAGCAGAAGCTGGACCCCTTCCTGACACCTTACACTAAAATTAACTCCAAATGGATTAAAGACTTAAACATAAGACCTAACACCATAAAAACCCTAGAAGAAAATCTAGGCAAAACCATTCAGGACATAGGTGTAGGCAAGGACTTCATGACCAAAACACCAAAAGCAGTGGCAACAAAAGCCAAAATAGACAAATGGGACCTAATCAAACTCCATAGCTTCTGTACAGCAAAAGAAACAGTCATTAGAGTGAATCGGCAACCAACAGAATGGGAAAAAATTTTTGCAGTCTACCCATCTGACAAAGGGCTGATAACCAGAATCTACAAAGAACTGAAACACATTTACAAGAAAAAAACAAACAAGCCCATTCAAAAGTGGGCGAAGGATATGAACAGACACTTTACAAAAGAAGACATACATGAAGCCAACAAACATATGAAAAAATGCTCATCATCACTGGTCATTAGAGAAATGCAAATCAAAACTACATTGAGATACCATCTCACGCCAGTTAGAATGGCGATCATTAAAAAATCTGGAGACAACAGATGCTGGAGAGGATGTGGAGAAATAGGAACGCTTTTACACTGTTGGTGGGAGTGTAAATTAGTTCAACCATTGTGGAAGACGGTGTGGCGATTCCTCAAGGACCTAGAAATAGAAATTCCATTTGATCCAGCAATCCCATTACTGGGTATATATCCAAAAGACTATAAATCGTTCTACTATAAGGACACATGCACACGAATGTTCATTGCAGCACAGTTTACAATAGCAAAGACCTGGAACCAACCCAAATGCCCATCGATGATAGACTGGACAGGGGAAAATGTGGCACATATACACCATGGAATATTATGCAGCCATCAAAAACGATGAGTTCGTGTCCTTTGTAGGGACATGGATGAACCTGGAAACCATCATTCTCAGCAAACTGACACAGGAACAGAAAATCAAACACCGCATGTTCTCACTCATAGGCGGGTGTTGAACAATGGGAACACATGGACACAGGGGAGGGGAGTATCACACACTGGGGTCTGTGGGGGGGAAAAAGGGGGAGGGATAGTGGGGGGGTGGGGGGAGGTTGGGGGAGGGATAGCATGGGGAGAAATGCCAGATATAGGTGATGGGGGAGGAAGGCAGCAAATCACACTGCCATGTGTGTACCTATGCAACAATCTTCCATGTTCTTCACATGTACCCCCAAACCTAAAATGCAATAAAAAATAAAAAATAAAAAATAAAAAAAAAAAAAGAAAAAAAAAAAAAAAGGAAGAAAAAAGAAAAGAAAAGTAAAGAAGAAAAAAGAAAAGAAAGAAGAAAGGAAGAAAAAGAAAAGAACAGAACAGAAAAGAAGAAAGGGAGTTTAATCTATTGAGCCAATAAAAGCAATTGCACTTTGCCCCTTTAAAAAAAAAAAAAAAAAAAAAAAAAAAAAAAAAAATAAAGGCACACAAGATTTACACTTCTGAGCATGGATAATTTACTCTCTCACTGCAAATAACTAGAAAACTATACAATATATAGGAGATCATTGGTTTCAGATCTTTGGCAGCAGCCAGTATATAAATGTAATATCTGAGACAAGAGAAACAAAAGAGATGATTCCTATGAGTGCCCTGTCTTTCTTGAAAGACATTCTAGACTGCAAGGCAGAGAAGGAGATCATGATAAGTATGCAGTAGTCTTGATGAGTTTTTGATACTGGAGTTAAATAAAGCCGAGGTGGTTGGAGGTTCCGTGTGAGAGTTCTGAAGAGAAGAAAGCTTTACAGAAAAAGAAGTACAAAAATATGAATAGATATCTGTATTAGTCCATTCTCAGACTGACATAAAGACCTAACTGAGACTGGGTAATTTATGAAGAAAAGAAGTTTATTCAACTCATGGTTTCACAGCCTGTACAGAAAGCATGGCTGAGAGGCCTTAGGAAACTTACAATTATAAGCAGAAGGTGAAGGAGAAGCAAGCGCATCTTACATGGTGAGCAGGAGGTGGGGGTAAATGTGAAATGCCACACACTTTTCAAACAACCAATCTTATTTGGGTGGGGATACAGAGTCAAACCATATCATTCTGTCCTGGCTCTTCCCAAATTACATGTCCTTCTCACATTTCAAAACATAATCATGCCTTCCCAACTGTCCCTCAAAATCTTAACTCCTTACAGCATTAACTCAGAAGTCCAAATCCAAAGTTTCATCTGAGACAAGGCAAGTGCCTTCTGCCTATGAGCCTATAAAATAAAAAACAAGCTAGTTACTTTCAAGATACAATGGGGTACAGGCATTGGGTAAATACTCCCTTTCCAAAAGGAAGAAATTGGCCAAAACAAAGGAGTTACAGATCCCATGCAAATCCAAAACCCAGTAGGGCAGTTGTTACATCTTAAAGTTCCAAAATAATCTCCTTTGACTCCATGTCTCACATCCACGTCACACTGATACAAGGGGTCGCTTCCAAGGCCTTGGACAGCTCTGCCCCTGTGGTCTGCAAGGCTCAGCTCCCACAGCTGCTCTCAAGGGCTGATGTTGAGTGCCTGCAGCTTTTCCAGGCTCATGGTGCAAGCTGTCAGTGAAACTACCATTCTGGTGTCTAGAGAATGGTGGTCCTTTTCTCACAGCTCCACTAGGCAGTGCCCCAGTGGGGACTATGTGTGGGGGCTCCAACTCCACATTTTCCCTCTGAACTGTTCTAGTAAAGGTTCTCCATTAGGGCTCTGCCCCTGCACCAGAATTCTGACTGGACATCTAGGTATTTCCATACATCCTCTGAAATCAAGGCAGAGGTTCCCAAGTCTCCATAGTTGCCCTCTGTGTGTCCACAGGCCCAACACCATGTGGAAGCTGCCAAAACTTGGAGTTTGCACTCTCTGAAGCAAGGGCCTGAGCTATACCTTAGCTCCTTCTAGCTATGACTGGACCTGGATCAGCTGAGACACAAGGAGCCATGTTCTGAGGTTGCACAGAGCAGCAGGTCCCCAGGACTGGCCCATGAAATGACTTTTCCCTCCTACACCTCCAGGCCTGTGATGGGAGGGGCTACTGTGAAAGTCTCTGAAATGCCCTAGAGGCATTTTCCCCCATTGCCTGGCTATTAATATTTGGCTCCTCCTCTTTACTTGTGTAAATTTCTGCAGCGGGCTTGAATTTCTCCACAGAAAATGTTTTTTCTTTTCTACCACATGGTCAGGCTGCACATTTTCCAAACTTTTATGCTCTGCTTCCCTTTTAAAAATAAGTTTCAAATTTCAGAGTATCTCTTTGTGAATGCATATAAGCATATGTTGTTAGAAGCAGCCAGGCCACATTATTGAACTCTTTGCTTCTTAGAAATTTCTTCTGTTAGATACCCTAAATCATCTCTCTCAAGTTCAAAGTTCCACAGATCCCTAGAGCAGGGTCACAATGCTGCCAGTCTCTTTGCTAAAGCAAAGCAAGAATGACCTTTACTCTAGTTCCCAGTAAGTTTCTCACCATCATCTGAGACCTCCTCAGTCTGGACTTCACTATCCATATCACTATTAGCATTTTGGTCAAAACAATTCCACAAATCTCTAGGAAGTTCCAAACTTTCCCTCAGCTTCCTGTCTTCTTCTCAGTCCTCCAAACTGTTCCAACCTCTGTCTGTTACCCAGTTCCAAAGTCATTTCCACATTTTCAGGTATCTTTATAGCAATGCCCCATTGCTCAGTACCAATTTTCTATGTTAGTCCATTATCACACTGCTATAAAGACATACCAGAGTCTAGGTAATTTAGGAAGAAAATAAGTTTAATTTACCCATGGTTCCACAGGCTGTACAGGAAGCATGGCTGGAGAGGCCTTACAATTATAGCAAAAGGTGAAAGGGAAGCAAGCGTGTCTTACATGGTGGGCAGGGGAGTCGGTGGGGGCAAGTCCCACACACTTTTCAAACAAACTGATCTCATGAGAACTTATCACAAGAACAGCAAGGGGTAAATTCAGCCCCATAATTAAATCACCTCCCACTCAGTCCTTCCATCAACACTGGGAACCACAACTTGACATGAGATTTGGGTGGGGACACAGAGCCAAACCATATGAATATCCTCTTGAATGTTTCCTGAATACTAGAATTCACATGTGTAGAGTTAAATTTCATGAGTTGGGTCAAAGAGTAACTAAGAATCTATGAGAAGAATGGTTCCCAGAGCTTGCTTATACAGAGGAAGTTTCCACCTTCAAGCAGAATAGAGAATCCTCATTGATCACTTTTTGCATACAGTAAAGATTCCTAAAAACATATTAATGAAGATAAAACTTATTTGAAATTAAATGACTCTTAAAATAAAGGCTATGCTAGACCCACCCCAATAAGCTTAAAAACAAGGCTGAAAAAGATAACACTGAATCACAAGAAACCTAACTCTCTTTCAGAACAAAACCTTACTCTCTAAGGTAAAGAAAAACAACAAAATCCAGATATTGAACAACACATAAATCATATTATCTAGTATCAAATAAAAATGTCTTAGACATTGAAAGCAGGAAAATGTGATCCATAACCAAGAGAAAAATCAGTTAACAGAAACAGACCCATAAATGACAAAGATGGTATAATTAGCAGAAAAGAACATTAAAACCACTATTTTAACTATGTTCAAATATTTAAAGGAAAACATAAAATAGTGAGAAGAGAAATGTACAATATTTTTTAAATAAAAAAATTTAGAGATAAAAACAATATCTGAAATAGAAAATTCACTGGATAAGATTAAAAGCAGATTAGACACTTTAGAAGAAAAGATTGGTAAGCTAGAAGACGGAACAATAGAAACTATTCACAGTGACTCTTAACAGTCTGAAAAGAAATAAACAAAGTCTCAGTAACATGCGGGACAATATTAAATGGTCTAATATTTATGTAATTGGAGTCCTATAAAGAGAAGAAAGGGTAAATTTTTTTCAAGAAATATGGCCAAAATATTTACAAATGCAATAAAGCTCAGATCCAACTACCTCAATGAAACAAAAAAAAAGCACAAACAATACAAGATAAAGACATGTGATAATCAAATTGCTGAACACTAGAGATGATATGAAAAATCTTTAAATTATCTACACATATTATATGCAAAGAAACAAAGATCAGATTGATAGTACTCTTTTCATTAGAATCTAGGCAAGTGAGAATAGAAAATACCACTTTTAAACTCTGAAAAACTTTTGCCAACCTAAAGTTCTACACCCCAGCAAAAACATCTGTCATAAATGGAGATGAAGTAAATATATTTCAGTCAAAGCACAGTTGATAAGACTTACTGCTATTACATCTTCATTATAAGAATTGATGTAGAAATTCTTCAAGAGGAAAAACACTAATACAAGAAATAAATTTGGACATAAATTAAGAAATAAAGAGAACTGAAAATAGTAAACATGTAAGCAAATAAAATACTTTCATTCTAATTTTTTTATTTTGTTAAAAAACAGCTGTCTGTTTAATGCCAAAGTAATATCAATGTGTTGTGGGGTTTATAACAAAAATAAATTCTATGATAATAATACAAAGAACAGTAGGAAAGAATTTAAAGACTATTATTGCACATTTTACAGCAAGCACTGAAAATATAAATAAAAATAAAAACAAGGAGGAATAAATAGTAAGATAAAACTAAAGATATTTAATTTAAAAATTTTTTAAAAAGGACAGAAAAAAGAAAAGAAGAACAATGAACACATGGCATAAATGTAAAACAAATAATAACAAAACAGATGTAACCATGATCAAATTGATAATTGCATTAAATGTAGGTGGTGTAAACACCCCATTTAAAAGGCAGGGATTTTCAGAATGGATAAAAAAGTAAGAAAAGACTATGTATGTACATATACATGTATATATTTTTTCTATGGCACTTTATTAAAGATTTCACTAAAGTCAAATTTCTAGGAATGAAGGAGTCTACTTAGAGGGCACAAAAGCTCATGAAGGCCCTATATCTCATAGTAAACCACTAGCTCAGGTTCTTTGGTGGGATCAGTGCCTTGTCCCAGGTACCAATTATTAAAAGGATACTGCTTTAGCCCCACAGACTGGTAGGTAGAATGATTCTCTCCCACATAGAACATAAAGTTCATGAAACCCGGGAAGCTGAAGAGATTATTGTACATGATATTCCAAGAAATAGGTGTGGAGGGCCATATCAGCATGGCTCCTGATATACATGTCCAGATGCCAGAGACTCAAGTCTTTGTGGTCCAGATCAAACCATAGATCCCTCTTGTACTGTGAGTGGTCAAGGAAGTTTGAGTAGTTACCATGCCCAAGCCATCATCCAAGAAAGGCTGATAGTCTTCCACACACATATTATACTTCTTGGCAGTGGTGGCCCATTCTTCTGGGGTCTTGGAATAAAACCTGAGGGAAATATCTTTGATCATGTGGAAGGCTGTCCATGCACCCAATGACACCACATTCTGGGTTGCCCTTTGTAGCTACCAGATTCCCAGGACCCCTGTCCTGGCTACTCTCATCTTCACCCAAAACTATATTATGTCTAAAAGTAACTAGTTCAAATAAAAAGACACTGGGCTGGGTGTGGTGGCTCACGTTTGTAATCCCTGCACTTTGGGAGGCCAAGAAGGCAGATGACTTGATGTCAGGAGTTCGAGACCAACTTGGCCAAGATGGTGAAACCCCATCTCTTCTAAAAATACAAAAATTAGCCGTGCATGGGGCTGTGCACCTGTAATCCCAGCTACTTGGGAGCTGAGGCAGGAGAATCGCTTGAACCTGGGAGGTGGATGTTGCAGTGAGCCAAGATCGCACCATTGCACTCCAGGCTGGGCAGCAAGAGCAAGACTCCATCTCAAAATTTTAAAAAAGACACAAGTAAATTAAAAGTAAAAGGATAAAATAATACATCATGAAACACTAATCAAAGATGTCTAGAGTAACTATATTCTTATCAAAGTAGACTTTAAAATAAGGAATGTTACCAGAAACAAGAAGAGACATTTCATAGTGACAAAAAGGGTCAATTTATCAAGAATAAAAATCTTAATTTTAGTGCATGCATCTAATAAAAGTTTCAAATACATGATACAAAACCTGTATTTGAAATTAAAAATAAAAGAAATTGACAAATCAACAAATATAGCTGGAAACACTAGCATTACTCTCACAATAATTGATAACAGAAATAGATAAATTAGTGAAGATATAGATGACTTTTAAAAGGCTATTAACCAAACCTGACCTAATTGACATTTATAGAACTACACACAACAGCAGAATACATATTCTTTTCCATTGTTCATAAAACATTCACCAGAACAAACCATATTTTGAGATAGAAGCCTGTTTCAATGAATTCATAAGCATTGAAATCATATGGAGTTGTTCTTTCAACAAGATGGGATGAAATTAGAAATCTGTAACAAAGATATCTGCATAATGCCGACTCTGGAAACTAAAGAGCATATGTAAATTAAACAATACATTTCTAAGCAATTAATGGATCAAATAAAAACTTATAAAGGAAATTAGAAAATATTTTAACTGAATAAAAATGAAAACACAAAATATGAAAACTTTTAAGCTGCAGCTAAAGTAGTAATTATAAGAAAATTTATATTATTAAGTGTATACCTTGAAAGAAGAAAAGTGCAAGATAATTTCTTTAAGCTTCTATCTTAGTAATCTAGAGAAATAAAAGCAAACTAAACCCAAAATAACAAGAAGAAAATAATGAAAATAAGACAGAATTCAATGAGAAAAAATAGACAAACTATAGAGAAAATTGATTAAAACAAAGCTATTCTTTGAAAAGATTATTGAAGTTGACATATCTAGACTTACCAAGAACAAAGACAAAAGGTACAGATTATCAAGAAAATGAGGGGTCAGAGCAACATGGCCAAACAGAAATCTGCACCAATTATCCCCCACCAAAGGAACATCAAATTTTAACAACTAACTACACACAAAAAAGCACTATCACATGAACCAAAAATGAGGTGAGCAATCACAGTACTTGATTTTAATTTTATATTGCTGAAAGAGACATTGAAGAGGGTAGGAAAGACAGTCTTGAATTGCCTATGCCACTCTTCCTCCACTCCCTGGCAGTGGCTGGATGGCACAGAGAAAGAATCTGTGCACTTGAGGTAGGGCAAGCACAATGATTAGGGGTCTTGGCATGGAAGTCAGTGCTGCCCTGTCACAGCAGGGAGCAAAGCCTTGCTTGGTTCAGCTGGCAACCACCCATAGAAGGAGCATTTGGACCAGTCCCAGCCAGAGGGGAATTGCCCATCCCAGTGGTTGGAACTTGAGTTTCAGCGAACTTTGCCACTGCAGGCTAAAGTGCTCTGGAATTCTAGGTAAACCCAAAATGCAGTCTAGGACACAAGTACTATAATTTCTAGGTGAGTCCTAGTGCTAGGCTGGACTTACAGCCAGTGGACTAGGGCAGCACATGACCTAGGAAGACACCAGCTGGGACAGCTAAAGGAGTGCTTGTGCCACCACTCCCTACATCCAAGCAGTGCAGCTTGTAGCAATGATAGTAACTCCTTTCTTCTGCTTGAGGAGAGAAGAGTAAAGAGTAAAGAAGTATTTGTCTTGTGTCTTGGATACTAGCTCATCCACAGTAGGATAGTGCACCAGGCAGAGTTGTCAGACCCCTATTCCAGGCCCTAGTTCACAGACAACATTTTGAGACACACCCTGGGCCAGCAGGAAACTCACTGCCTTGAAGGGAAGGACTAATCCTTACAGAAATAATTACCTGCTGACTAAACAGGCTTTGGGCCCTGAATAACCAATGGCAATACCCAGGTAGTACATCATGGGCCTTGGATGAGACTCTGAGGCATGCTGGCTGCAGGTGTGACCCAGTACATCCCTGGCTGTGGTGGCTATGGTGAAAGATCTTCTGCTTGAGAAGAGCAGAGTGAAAAGAAAAAAAAAAAAGAAAGGAGAAAAGCAGAGTGAAAAGTAAAGGAGACTTTGTCTTGAACTTTAGATAACAGCTCAGTCACAACGGGGTAGAGCACCAAGCAGGCTCTTGGGGTTCCTGAGTCCAGGTCTAGACTCTTAGCAGCATTTCTGGATTTTCTCTGGGACAGAAGGGAAGGAAACAAACCTGGCTGGCTTCCTCACCTTTTAATTTTAGAGCCCAAAGGCCTTGAGTGAACATAGGCCATAGCCAGGTAGTGATTACAGCAGGCATTGGGCAAGACTCAGTGCTATGCTGGCTTTAGGTCTGACTCAGCACAGCCCCGGTGGTGGCAGTCACAGAGCTTCTTGTGTCACCGCAGCCACATCTGGCTCAGCACACAGAGAGAGAGACTCCACTTGTTTGAGAGAAAGTAAGGAAAGAGAACAAGAGTCTCTACCTGATAATCCAGAGAATTCTTTCAGCTCTTATCCAAAACCACCAAAGCAGTACCTCTACAAGTCTACAAGAACCACAGCAATTTGGGGCTTGAGGACTAAGTCTCTCTAAATACCTGGAAAGCCTTCCCAAGAAAGACAGGCACAAACAAGCCCAGACTGTAAAGACAATAATGAATACCTAACTTTTCAATGCCCAGAAACTGATGAACAACCCACAAGCCTTAAGACTATACAGAAAAGTAAGACATCACCAAATGAACTAAATAAGTCACCAAGGAGCAATTCTGGAGAAAAAGAGCTACATGACCTTTCAGAAAGAATATTCAAAGTAGCTGTTTTGAGGAAACTCAAAGAAATTCAAGATAACACAGAAAAGAAATTCAGAATTCTAGCAAATAAATTTAACAAAGAGATTGAGATTGAAATAATTAAAAAGGAATCAAGTAGAAATTCTAGAGTTGAAAAATGCAATTGACATACTGAAGAATGCATCAGAGTCTCTTAATAGAAGACTTGATCAAGCAGAAGAAAGGATGAGTGAGCTTGAAGACAGGCTATTTGAAAATACACAGTCAGAGGAGACAAAAGAAAAAAGAATGAAGTATACTTATAAGATCTAGAAAATGGATTCAAAAGGGAAAATCGGAGAGTTATGTGCCTTAAAGAGGAGGTATAAAAACATATCAGGGTAGAAAGTTTATTCAAAGGAATACTATCAGAGAACTTCCCAAATCTAGATAAAGATAACAACGTTCAAGTACAAGAAGGTTATAGAACACCAAGCAGATTAAACCCAAAAAAGACTACCTCAAGGCATTTAATAATCAAATTCCCAAAGGTTGAGGATAAAGAAAGGTTCCTAAAAGCATCAAGAAAAAAATTATACAATGGAGCTTTAATACATCTGGCAGCAGACTCCTCAGTGAAAACCTTACAGGCCAGGAAAGAGTGGCATGACATATTTAAAGTGCTGAAGAAAAACACCTTTTACCCTAGAATAGTATATCCAGCAAAAATATCCTTCAAGCATGAAGGATAAGTAAAGACTTTCCCAGACAAACAAAATAGCTGGAGACTTCAACACCCCATCTTCAGCATTGGACAGACCTCCCAGACAGAAATTCAACAAAAGAAACATCACAATTAATTTGCACTATAGAAAAAATGAACCTAATTAATCTTTACATACAGTTTATCCACTGGGCACAAAATACACATGCATTTCCTAACAAATGTTATCATTGTCAAAGAAAGACCATGTGTTAGGTCACAAGCAAGTTTTAAAACAGTCAAAAAATTAAAATAATACCCAGCATCTTCCTGACCACAATGGAATAAAACTGGAAATCAAAAACAAGGGAAATTTTGGAAACTCTACACCCACATAGAAATTAAACACTATGCTCCCGAATGACTGGTGGGTCAGTTATGAAATTAAGAAGAAAATTGAAAAATTAAAAAATTTCTTAAAACAAATGACAATGGAAACACAACATCCCAAAACCTATGGGATGCAGTACTAAGAAGGAATTTTATAGCTATAAGTGCCTACAAAAAAAAAACAAACTTCAGATAAACAATCTAACAATGCATCTTAAAGAAATAGAAAAGCAAGAGAAAACCAAACCCCAAATTGGTAGAAGAAAAAAAAATAATAAACATCAGAGAAGAAATAAATGAAATTGAAATGAAAGAAACAATACAAAAGGTCAATCAAATGAAGTTTGTTTTTTGAGATGATGAACAAAATTCATAAACCTTTAGCCAGACTAACAAAGCAGATAAAAGAGAAGAACTAAATGAAATCAGATATTTAAAAAGGAGACATTATTGATATTGCAGAAATTCAAAGGATTATTAATGGCTACTATAATCATTTGCCAATAAATTGGAAAACCTAGAGGAAATGGGTGCATTCCTAGACACATAAAACAGACCAAAGTTGAGCCATGAAGAAATCCAAAACCTAAACAGACCAACAAGTGACAAGGTCAAAGCCATTAATAAAATGTTTCCCAGTAGAGAAAAGCCTGGGACCTGATGGCTTCACTGCTGAATTTTACCAAACATTTAAAGAAGAACTAATACTAATCCTACTCAAACTGTTTTGAAAAATAGAAGAGGAGAGAATACTTCCAAACTCATTCTACAAGGCCAGTATTACCCTAATACCAAAACTGGACAAAGACATATTCAAAAAAAGAAAACTATAGGTCATTATCTCTGATAAAAATTAATGCAAAAATTCTTAACAAAATACTAGCAAACTGAATTTGATAAAAAGATCATTCATTATTACCAAGTGGGACTGATTCTATGGATACAAGGATGGTTCAACATTTGCAAATCCATCAGTGTGATACATCATACCAAAAGGATGAGGGACAAAAGCCACATGATCATTGCATTTGATGCTGAAAAAGCATTTGATAAAATTCAACATCCTTTCATGATAAAAAAAAAAACTGAAAAAACTGGGTATAGAGGAGCATACTTCAACATAATAAAAGCTATATATGACAGACCATCAGCTAGTATCATACTGAATGGGAAAAAAAACTAGAAGTCTTTTCTCTAACATCTGGAACAAACAGGGATGCCCACTTTCATCACCGTTATTCAATGTAGTACTGTAAATCCTAGCTAGAGGAATCAGACAACTGAAAGAAGAAAAGGACATCCAAATTGGGAAGAAATAGGTCAAATTACCCTTGTTTGCAAATGATATTATCTTATATTTGGAAAAACCTAAAGACTCCACCAAAAAACCATTAGAACTTATAAACAAACTTAGTAAAGTTGCAGGATACAAAATCAACATACAAAAATCAGTAGCATTTTTACATGCTAACAGTGTACAATCTGAAAAAGAAATTTAAAAAGTAATCCCCTTTGTAATAGCCACAAATGAAATTAAATAACTATAAAATAACAAAAAAAGTGAAAGATCTCTGCAAAGAAAACTAGAAAACGCTAATGAAAGAAATTGGAGAGGACAGCAAAAAATTGAAAGCTATTTCATGTTTGTTGATTGGAAGAATCAACATTACTAAAATGTCCATACTGTCACAGGATCCTTAGGATGTTGCTTTACCAGCCAGAAACCTCTGTGGCCAGTGGCACCTTTGCCCTAGTTTTGCTTGGGCCCACTGGGCTCGTTCCACCCACTCCGCCTGGCAGACTGTGCTGGACTTTAACTGCCAGCTCCAATCCCATTCCTGTCAAGGGTAAGCCAGGCATGGTGTGGTGAGGGATGCCTGACAAGTGAATGTAGGGCCTGGACACTGCACACAGCCAGGCACACTGGCTGCAGTGGGGCAGGCAACTCCAGACGGCGGCACAAGCACTGTCTCCCCTGCTGCGGCTGGACCAGACATACCACAAGTGGTATGGGGGCCTTAGCAGCAGCAGGGGTCTTCTGTGTCAGCACCTGCCTGAGTGCGTGCACACCCAACCAAGTAGTGACAGCACCCGGGCTCAGCCATAACTCTACTCTGAAATTGGAGTGGGCACCAGGAGTCGGGAGAGCCCAGGCAGAGGGAGCAGGCACTTCCAAGCCTGTAGGGGTAGGGGCACTTTCTGGGTCCCCCAAGACCACAGGGATGCCTGTGCAGCTGCACCTGGAAGCATGGGGCTCCCCGCCTGTTCCTGGCTCCTGTGGGCTCCACAGAGCACACAGCCCTGGCCAGGCTTTCTCTGCTGCAGCCAGAATCTTTGTAGTAGCCGCTCCAGATGGGCCGCTGCTGCCATCAATAGTATCAAAAGCAATCTACAGACTGAGCGCAATCCTTATCAAAAGATCAATGACATTCTTCACAGAAATAGAAAAAAACATACTAAGATTTATATGGAACCACAAAACACTCAGAATAGCCAAAGTTATCCTAAGCAAAAATAGCAAAAGTGGAGAAATCACTTGACTTCAAATTATAACCACAGAGCTATGGTAACCAAAACAGCATGACACTGTCATAAAAACAGACACGTAGACCAATGGAATAGAGCAGAGAACCCAGAAATAAATTTATACACCTACAGCGAACTCATTTTCAACAAAGGTGCCGAGAACGTACATTGGGGAAAAGACAAACTCTTCAATAAATGGTGCTGGGAAAACTGGATATCCATATGCAGAAGAAGGAAACTCGATCCCCTGTCTCTTGCCATCTACAAAAATCAAATCAAAATGGATCAAAGACTTAAAACTAAGAAACTATTACAAGAAAACATTGGAAAAACTCTCCAGGACCTTGTCCTGAGCAAAAATTTATTGAGTAATAACCCATAAGCACTGGCAACCAAAGCAAAAATGAACAAATGAAATCACATAAAGTTACAAAGCTTCTGTATAGCAATGAAAACAATCAACAAAGGAAAAGACAATCCACAGAATGTGAGATAATATTTGCAAACTGCCCATCTTACAAGAGGTTAATAACTACAATATGTAAAGAGCTCAAACAACTTTATAGGGAAAAAATCTAATAATATAATTAAAATGGGCAAAAAATATAGACATTTCTCAAAAGAAACAAACAAATGGCACGCAGGCACAGGAAAAGGTGCTTAATATCATTGATCATCAGAGAAACGCAGATCAAAACTACAATGAGATATCATCTCATCTGTTAAAATGGCTTATATTCAAAAGACAGGCAATAATAAATGCTGGCGAGGATGCTAAGGAAAGAGAACACTTATACACTGTTGGTGAGAATGTCAATTAGTACTACCACTATGCAGAACAATTTGGAGGTTCCTCAAAAATCTAAAAATAGAGCTGCCATATGATCCAGCAATCCCACTGCTGAGTATATACCCCCAAAGAGGAAATCAGTATAGGGAAGGGATATCTGCAAGGTTTGTTGCAACACTGTCCACAGTAGCCAAGATTTGGAAGCAACCTAACTGTCCATCAACAGATGAATGGATAAAGAAAATGTGGTGCATATAAACAATGGAATGCTATTCAGCCATAAAAAATGCAACCTTGTCATTTGCAACAACATAAGTGGAACTGGAAGTCATTACATTAAGTCAAATAAGCCAAGCAAAGAATGACAAACTTCACATGTTCTCACTTATTTGTGAGTTCTAAAAATCAAAAACAATTGAACTCATGGAGGCAGAGAATAGAAGTATGGTCACCAAAGGTTGGGAAGGGTTGTAGGGACCTGGGGAAAGAAGTAGGGATGATAAATGGGTACCAAAAAAAGTAGTTAGAAAGAATGAATAAGACTTAGTATTTCATAGCACATCGGGGAACTACAGTCAATAACAATTTAATTCTACATTTTAAAATAACCGAAAGAGTATAATTGGTTTGTTTATAACACAAGGATAAATGTTTATTAGGATGAATACCCCATTTACTACAAAATGTGATTATTATCATTACATGCCTGTATCAAGGTAACTTATGTATCCTATAAATATATACCCTTACTATGTACCCGCAAAAATGTTTTTCAAAAAAATACAAAATGAGATGTTACTGCAAGTCCTATAGACATTAAAATTATAAAAAGTAAATATAATAACCAATATATACTAATAGATTTATTTAATCATTTAAGATTTTAAAAAATTATATATATATATAGTGTGTGTGTGTGTATATATGCATATATATGTGTGTATATATGAAATGGGGTCTTGCTTTGTCACCCAGGATGGAGAGCAGTGGCATGATCTCGGCTCACTGCAATTTCCGCCTCCTGGACTCAAGCGATCCTCCCACTTCATCCTCCTGAATAACTGGGACCACAGGTCCATGCCACCAAACCCGGCTACCTTTTTGCATTTTTTGTAGAGACAGGGTTTTATCATGTTGCTCAGACTGGTCTTGAACGCCTGAGCTCAAGAGCTGCACCCACCTCTGCTTCCCAACGTGCTGGGATTACAGGCATGAGCCACTGTGCCCAGACTATTTTTAATATATTTTTATTATTATTTCAATAGTTTTGGGAGAACAGGTGGTGTTTGGTTACATGGATAAGTTCTTTAGGTGTGATTTGTGAGATTTTGGTGCACCCATCACCTAAGCAGTGTATACTGTACCCAATGTGTGGTCTTTTATCCCTCACCACCCTCCCACCCTTCCCCCCAAATCCCCATAGTCCATTATATAATTCTTAAGCACTCTCATAGCTTAGCTCCCACTTATAAGTGAGAATATATGATGTTTATTTTTCCATTTCTGAGTAAATTTTTAAAACTTAGATCAAAAAGTACAAGTTTCTTGAAAAAAACACAAACTACCAAAAATGCCTCAAAAAGAAATTTAAAAATCCTCACAGTCCTCTATCCATTTAATAAATTGAATTTATAATTTAAAATATTTTTACAAAGAAAATGCTGAGCCCTATGTTTTCACTGATAAAATCTGACATCCAAAAAAATTATATCTATTATAAACATGCTTTCAGAAAAACAGATGAGTAGAGAATACCTCCTGACTCATTATATGAAGTCAACATTACCCTCATTCTAAAAACAGAGACATTACAAAAAGAAAAGAAAAAGCAACATATAAATATGCCTCATGAACATAGACTCAACAATTCTCAAAAAAAAATCTAGCAAATTAAATCCAATAGTATATAAAAAAAGATAGCACACGATGACTACATGTGATTTATCCCAGGAAAAGAAAATAATGTTGCAGAAAACACATCTATTGACATAGAAATACACTTACAATAAAACTATGGGAAAATATCAGGTCACAAAAAGTGGCTCATGGTATATAATCTGTTTGAAGGGAAAATTCATAAATGTGCACAAATAGAAAAAAATCTCAGTGACTTCCCCCAGATTTGATGCAACTATCTGATCCAAACCTAGAATAACAATGTTTTATGTAAAAGCACATACTTAAAAAGATATAGTTGAGGTCAAGAAACAAGGTTTACCAAGAACATAAGTGTAAAGTTATGACAGTGGTTGAAGCCAAAGATGTACTGAGCTCTGGATCCTGAAGCACTGTGTAACAGCTAAGAGTCCACCACTGTGAGCTAAGGAGAGTTGAAAGGTTTCATCTAAGACAGTATTGTCTACATTACTCCTTGAAAAGAGACTTCTCTCTCAGTCCCTCTTGTCATGAAAGGAGGCTGACCTGTGTGTCTAGAATAGAACAGACAAAACTTGTGACCTGAAGATAAACTAAGCCACCTTAGGTTTGTCTTGGGTTGAGTTACCCAGAAGCCAAGTCTGAGGTGAGGTGATGAATTTATTGGAAGTGTTCTTTCAGGAGAAACCCATAACGGAGTGAGGAAAGCAGAATAGTGTAGAAGCAGCAACTAGGCATATCATTTTAGGAAAAGCATAATCCCACAGGGAGCTCTGAAACTTAAAATGTGTCAAAGATTGCCCTGACCAGAAGAAGGAGGGATAAGCTCTCGTACTCTTGCTTCAGTCAGTCATTGGCCACATGCCAGCTCCCAAAGTAAAGTTGTGAATCCTTCAGAAAAAAAAAAAAAAAAAAAAACGAAAGAAGAAGAAGCTTCTGTCAAAGATAATCTTTTAGAAAATAATACAAGAGTGATCTATTAACAATCAACACCCAGAGCAGCTGGGTGGGGCACAAATAGCAATAGCATCTGCTACAGTGGGTGGTTCTATCTGTGATATCCTGAATTGTGGTAGGAGCAGGAGCTCCAAAATGCCATTACAGAACTTGATTCTAAATGATAAGGCTTAGGAAAGCCAGGCAGAAACAATCACAAAACTACAAAAAACAGTGTGAACACAGAGGGTTGTGTATGAGGTAATAAGAATAAAAATAAAACACTGGGTAAATAAATCACACACACAATGATATTTTATACCAAAATCCACTACACATAAAGAAATCAGATGCTAACAAAGATAGCGAACAAAACCAACAATCAGGACACAGATTCACTCTAAATAAAATTAATGTTATGCAGCAATATGACAAAGACTTTCAAATAAGTTTTAAGACCCTGAAATAACAACAACAAAAAAAAAAACAACTTCCAAGGAAGAAAAAAAGTATGCAACAAAAATAAAAATGAAACAAGAAAAGCAGAATGAAAAAGAATAAGTTGCTGGGTATGTACCCAAAAAAATAGAAATCATTCTGCCAGAAAGATACATGCACACATATATTCATTGCTGCACTCTTTACAATAGCTAAGACATGGAATCAACCTAAATGCCCATCAACAGTAAACTGAACAAATAAAATGTGAGATAGATACACACACACACACACACACACACACACACACACACACACACACAACGGGATCCTATGCAGCCATACAGAAGAAAATCATGCCCTTTTCAGTAATGTGTGTGGAACTAGAAGTCATTATACTAAGCGAATTAATGCAGGAACAGAAAATCAAATATGGCATGTTCTCACCTGTAAGTGGGAGCTAGACATTGCATACACAGGAATGCAAAGAAGGGAACAATAGACACAAGGGCCTACTTGAGGGTAAAAGGTGGGAGGGGGATGAGGGTTAAAAAACTACCTTTTGGGTACTATGCTCATTACCTGGGTGACAAAATAATCTACACATCAAACCCCTGTGACATGCAATTTACCCATGTAACAAACCTGCGCATGTACCCCTTTGAACCTGAAATAAAAGGAAAAATGAAATACAGTCTAAAAAAGATACCAAAGGTTAATAAAATGAAGTTGTTTTTTAAGAAGATGAACTGCTAGCTAGCACACCAAGAAAACTAGAAGACCCAAATAAACAAAATTAGAAATGGAAAAGAAGACATTACAACTGATACCACAAATACACAAAAGATCATCATAGACTATTATAAATAACCACACTAATAAACTAAACAACCTAGAGGAAATGGATAAATGGTTGTATGAATGGCTACATACAACCTACCAAGATTGAACCAGGAAGAAATAGGAAGCCTGAACAGATCAATAATGGAGAACAAGAATGAATCAGTAATAAAAAGTTTCTCAACAAATAAAAGCCCTGGCCTGGATGGCATTACTGCTAAAATCTACCAAACAATTCTTCTCAAACTCTTCTAAAACATTCAAAAGGAAGAAACTCATAGAATCAGTTTCTATGAGTTTCTATGAGGCCAGAATTACCCTAATACCAAAACTAGACAACGATACAACCAAAAAAGGAAAACTACAGGCCAATATTCCTAATGAACATAAATGCAAAAATCCTCAACAAGATATGAGCAAATTAAATCCAGAAATACCTTAAAAAGATAATACACCATGATCAAGTGGGGTTTATCTAGGAATGAAAGTATGGTTTGACCCACACAAATCAGTAAACATGATATATCACATCAACAGAATGAAGGACAAAAATAACTTTTTTATCGATCATTTCAATATATGCAGAAAAAACATTTGATAAAATCAACATCTTTTATGATAAAAACTCAACAAATTAGGCATAGAAGAAACAGATAGCAACATAATAAATACCATTTTTTATTGTTTATGGGTGTTTGTCTCCTGATTTTTTTTAAATTATACTTTAAGTTCTGGGGTACATGTGCAGAACGTGCAGGTTTGTTACATAGCTATACACGTGCCATGGTGGTTTGCTGCATCCATCCCCTGTCATCTACATTAGGTATTTCTCCTAATGTTATCCCCTCCCCAATCCTTCCACCCCCTGCTATTCCTCCCCTCACCCCCTCCGCTCCCCCCACAGGCCCTGATGTGTGACGTTCCCCTCCCTGTGTCCATGTGTTCTCATTGTTCAACATCCACTTATGAGTGGGAACATGCAGTGTTTCGTTTTCTATTCTTGTGTCAGTTTACTAAGAATGATGGTTTATTGAAATAAATAAATAAATAAAAGTGAAAACATATATAATTTTTAAAAAGACCATATATGATAAACCCACAGTTAACATCACACTGAATGGGGGAAAAGCTGAAAGCCTTTTCTCTAAGAACAAGGATGCTTGTTTTCTCCACTCTTATTTGACATTGTGTTAGAAGTCCTAACAAGAGCAATCAGGCAAGAGAAAGAAATAAAAGGCATTTTAATTGAGAAAAAGAAAGTTAAATTGTTCTGTTTTGCAGATGACATAATATATAAAATCCTAAAGACTCTACCAAAAACTTCTTAGGACTGAAAAATTCAGTAAAGTTGCAGGACACAAAATCAACATACAAAAATCAATAATGTTTCCATACACCAGTAACAAACTAGGTACAAAAGAAATAAAGACAGCAATTCCATTTATATTAGCTACAAAAAATTAAAATACCTAGGAATAATTTTAACCAAGGAGGTAAAAAGCATCCTTTTTGTAGTAAGACTACAAAACACTGTTTAAAAAAATTGAGAGGACACAAAAAATGACACCATGCTAATGGGTCAGAGGAACCAATTTTGTTAAACTGACCACACTACCCAAAGCAGTCTACAGATTCAATGCAATTCCTATCAAAATACCAATAAAATTATTGACAAAAATAGAAAAAATCCAAAATTATGGAAAAACAAAAGAGCCCAAGTAGAAAAAGCAATCCTGAAAAGAATAAAGCCAGAGGTATCATACTACCTGACTTCAAAATATATACTAAAAAGCTATAGCAACCAAAACAGCATGTCATGGGTATAAAAACAGACACATAGACCAGTGAAATAATATAGGGAATCCAGAAATAAACCCACATGTTTATAGCCAACTAATTTTTGACAAAGACACAAAGAACATGGGGGGAAAGAACACCCTATTCAATAAATAGTGCTAGAAAAACTAGATGTAAGTATACAGGAGGATAACTATTAAATCCAACAACATTTTAATGACAATAATAGATTATGACCAAAAATAGTTTAAGACCACAAGGATAACTCAACATCAGGAAATTAACCAGTTATAATCTAAATGATTAGATGCAATGATGGAAAACTTCTTATCTCAATATGTACAGAAAAAGCACCCAATATAATTCTCAATTTATTCATAATTTTAAAAAACTCTTGTTAAACTAGGAGTGGAAGTAAACTCCCTCAGATTAATAAGCAGTGTCTATCAAAAACCTGTAGCAAATATCATACTTAAAATGGAACACTTTAGAAGTATCGTCTTCTCAGGAACAACTGTCATTCTTTATTACCCCTTCTATTCAGCTCTGCCTTAGACACCTAAGATAGTCACATAAATCAAGAAAATAAATAAATGTAAAATAGAAGTCAAATCTGTTCTTATTTTCAGAAGATATGCTTGAATTACATAGAAAACATGAAAGTAATTTAAAAATGTATGAGAACTAATAAAATAACTTAGCAAGATTTTTGAACATTAGGTAAACATATCAAAAATTAATAGTTTACTCATAAATAAGTAACATCAATTAGAAAAATTGAATAGAAAAAATTCCATTTACAAAAAAATCTAATTATACTACTTATAAATAAGTAGTATCAATTAGAAAAATTGAATAGAAAAAAATCTTATTTACAAAACTGCAAAAATGTATAAAGCATTTAGGAATAAATCTAACAAATATGTGAAACTTTCATGATGAAAATTATAAAACATTGAAGATCTAGATAAATGAAGATATTTGCCATAGATAGTAAAAGTATAAAACAAGCATGAGTATTCAGGAGCACAGCTTCTCAGAAAAGAAGCAGAAGAATAGGACTGGAGCTAAGGTACCCTGTGGTCTCCAGTCGCATCTTTCATTGTAACTCTGTTTCTCAAAAAGAAAGAAAAACTCTATATATTCTGTGTTTGAAATATTTCACAATTATTTTCATATTCAAAAGGAAAAGTAAAATTAAAGTTTTGACAGATTTATTTTCCTTTTTCATCTTTGTTCAGAAAGGCCAATTCCCTAAACTGTAAATAGCAAAATTTTGCACATTTTAAGATTTTATCTGAATGGTCCTATATCATTCTGCAGTTTGTGTTTTATCAATATTAGTATTTGTTGTTTTCTCAAAAAGGATTTTTTTTTCTGAATATAAACAATTAGGCTTTCTTTTTACCTGAATATTGTATGTGTGGGGGGGGGGTGTGTGTGTGTGTGTTTGTGTGTGCAGTGTAGCACATACTCCTTTAGTAATAACAATGAAAGTTAACACAATTGGAAAATTTGTTTATCCATCAATCATTTAGAAAGTTTGGTGGAAAAGTGATTTTTCTGGACTATGCAGATAACTATCTCATAAAGGCCTTGACATGTGTGGACATGACCTCACCCATGGTGGTTTCCAGGGTTTGGATGGGAACCGGTTTCTGCCTATTTCACCACCTCAGGAGAAGTGCGAGGTGTTCTTCCCCGGGGGCACCCAGTCAGTGCTGCATCTACCCGAGAGTCCCTGCCCAGCCATGCAATCATTTCTGAAACTAATGAGCTCAGCAGCTTTTCACGAAACCATGAGTCATACCTATTGGTGAGGATTTCCAGGCTTGAGGAGTGCCTTGAAGTGCCGGCTTCACCAGATGTGCTGGCATCACCAATCCTTCCCCTAACTCTGAGTGCCACATCTGACCCACTGCCAACGGTCAAAAGGTCGCCAACAGCCAAAAATCATCTTGGGGTTCAGGTAAGAACCTGTAAAATGAATGCAATACCAATTAAAATTCCAGTTGGAATGTTTTCAAGGAACTTGATCATCTAAAATTTATATTGGTTACAAATAACCAAGACAACATTAACTTTAAGACATGTTAGAAACTGATAATAAAAACAGTGTGGTAACATTTTAAAAACAAATTAGCCAATGGAAGAGAAAAAATTAGTGTCAGGCAAATAGACAGATAATAGTTTACACATTCGCTGAGAGACACTTTGTTTAATAAATATCATTTAGAAAACTGAAGCTAGATCCCCATCAAACTCCATAAACAAGAGTAGATTCTAGATTAATTAAAAGCCTAAATGTGAGCTATAAAGCAAAAATAAATAGAAGAAAATGTAGACTATTTTTGTGATCTAGTGGCTGGCGGCAGGGAAAGAGAGAGAACATTAATAAAACCTCCAGAGCATAAACCCAATGGCAAAAAAAAAAAATCCTTGTTATTTGACTATAACAAAACTATAGATTTTTGTTCATTGAAGGACATCATGAAAAAAATAGGTGAATGACAACATTTAAAAGGAAAGTGAGAGAGCACCTGAGAGAAAGATATTTGTAATCTCTAAAACCAGTATCTGAAATAGTCAAACAAGTTCAATAAATTTCCCCAAATACAATAGTCCCAATAGGATATTAGACAGAGGGTATGAAAAGGCAATTTGCAGAAGAGGGAACACAAAAGATTACTTAGTATATTAAAGACATTCAAAATTACTAGTAATCAGAGAAGAGCTTTTTTAAATTTTCATGTTTTTAATTGATGAATAAAAAGTATATATATTTATGGTGTACAGAATGATGTTTTGAAATATGCATACATTTTGGAATGGCTAAAGTGAGCTAGTTACCATACAGTAGTTCCACACACCACTTTATGTGGTAAGAACACTTAAAATCTACTCTCTTAGCAATTTTCAAGTACGCAATACATTGTTATTAACTATGGTCACCATGTTTAAAGAAAAGCAATTTAAAACAACAAGATACCACTTTCTACCTTCTGGACCAACAACAATCTCAATCTAGACAGTGGAAGTGTTGATGAGGATGAGATGCCACAGGAAAGTTCATCACTGTGGGTGGAAGTTAGGACCCAAAGATTCCAGGGGTACATCCCAACAAATTCTTTACTCAATCCTTTAAGAGACCACGTACAAGAATGTTCACTGCACTGTTATTTGTGGTGGCAGAGGCATTGGAGATAACCAGCATATTCCTCAGTAGGAGAGGACAGAGGGTAAATTGTGGGACGCCACTTACCTTGGATCATTATATAGCAATGAGAAGCAATGGGTTCTGTGTAAATATAATAATATGGAGAGACTTTCAAAAATGTTATACTTAGTAAAAAAGTAAAACATAGAATAAGCCATAAAATCAAACACAATTTGCATAAATTGAAATAAAGTGCATAAACAAAAACATATATTTGAAGAACACACATAAAAAGACCTGAATGTGAACCATGACAACAAACACATTAAATAGAATGGTGGTCCATGGTAAGAGGCATGGAAATTGGAGTGGGCAGGAAAATAAAAGACAATACATAAATAAGTAAAATGTAAAAAGAAATCCTTCAGGGATTAATAATAATTATGTTACATACATTGTGGAGTATGATTGGCTCTCACAGTATGCAGCTGAGAATGCTCTTGCCCTGTAAGTGCTCATTCTCTCATAGGGAAAAATATACTACATATGTCAAAGAAATTACATATATATATGGAATTATGGTGTCTGGGTAAAGAGATGTTCAATATACAGATGTTTGTATTAAGCCAGGAAAACTGTGATAAAAAGCCATAACACAGGGTGTATTACAACATAACGCGGAGTGACCAACATCTACTTTTGCACAGACTGAACTCAATATATTCCTTCCTCTGGGGGTATATTAGTGGCACAGTTTACACAATGAAAAAATCTAGGCATAAGTTGTCTGAGACAATGCATCATAGATGCATCCGTACAGATTTATGGAAATGCATTAAGAGTACCTAGTTTTTTGCAATTTTCATCAGCACTTTGAACTACACATTGATAACGAGGGCCAGCACTTTGAACATATCACCTATTGTATGCAATATCAATAAAACATTTATCATGTATATTTTTCTGTTTCTAGCCTTTATTAACACCCTGTAGAAGAGTACAACACCCAGAGAACATAAATAATTCCTGTGTTCTTTTTCCCCTCCATCTCTAGAGTTTCTCAAGCATCATGTTTTAATGCTTGCTCCTACCTTATTTATATAGTAAATATATTGAAATAAAAGAAATGCCATGAATAGGAGAACAATCAAGGCCATTACTTTTCCCACTTGAAAGAAAATTATGTAGTCATGAAAAATAACATTAAAGTAGAAGAAGACTGAGAGCACGAAGGAGGGGAAATGATGCATCTGGGCCAGGAATACAGACAGATTTAAGAGCAGAGCTCAAGTTCTTCCTGATGAGTCATTTTGGTTGGTATCCTTAGTGCTTTATCCCAACTGCACACCTCTACCAATCCTTTGGGAATTCAGAATAGTTGTTGTTGACAATAGCTGGTCACACATGGAGAAAAAAACAAAATAAAATATGTTTTCAAAACTGATTGGGTAAGGGCATAGAGATTTGCAGAGGTATAAAGAGTAATCCTAGATTAATACAACTAAGTTTCATCTATGCTGAGGCGCCATTAATTGTAAGAGCCTCCGTATTTCATGTATCATTAAGTAACTAGAAACACTTTCAATTAAACTATGACACAATGCCATCATTGAAAAAATAGTAATACATGTTTAGCAGCCTGGAAAGCCTGGATTTACATTCCAACTCTTCCACTTGTAGCTGTGTGGCTGTGAACAAGTGAACTAACCTCTCTAAGCTTCAGTGTCGGCCTTTGTAATATAAAAACAGTAATAGTACCTGCTAATTTATGTGGAGATTAAATGGGATAGTGAATCTCATTTAGTGTTTAGCATGGTATCTAGCACATACTGCTTGTCAATACTTAAAATATATTAGCTGTTTTAATATTAAAGAAAAGTTTATAGCAATATGCAAAGTGCTTTGAGTATAACCATAATGAAAAGATAAGATACAAAATTATACTGTAATTTAATCTCAGCTACATTTCTAAAAAGTAATGCATAGAACAAATGCTGGAAAGAAATACACAAAAACATTAACACATATGTTAAGACATAAAATATATACTTGGGAGGTACAATTATGGATATTTTTTCTATTTTATGTTTATTTATTTTCTGGTTTCCTAACTTCTCTATATTAACTTTAATGAGAAATAAGTATTTTCATGACTTACTCTTAGATCCTTCTTTTATACTCAAGTACCATTATTGAAGGAGTAAACCAATGCATCCCACTGTAAGGTAAATAAATGTGCCTGTAAAACATCCATCCTACCACTTCTCATTCCAGCCCAAGGACAGATCTCCCCCACCGAGTCCTACCTGAGAGTCCTTCTCAACACAGTTGTTTAGCTCTTTTCTTTCTTTTGAAATAGTATGATGGGTGAGCCTGTCCCTGATCATATGAGTTATTTTTTCCCAGGATATTTACATGCTAAGAGTGATCAAAACTTTAAGCAAAAGATAAAAAACTTGAGGTGAAATTCTAAGTGGCCAATATTTGGGAAAGGAGATTTAGAAAGAGAGGTTTTTCAATTCCAAAACTTAATTTTCCTTTACCAAAAGATTGCAAAATTATGACAGGGTCCCATGTCTTGAGCTTATGGTGTAAGTACACATTTTCCTAAATAGTCGTAATGTCAAATATTCTACCACCCGTGCTGGTCAGGCAACATGTTCCAACCTTCATCTTGCCTCCAAGATCCCTGAAATCATCTCTTTTTATATTCCAAGCACCTGGCTCTCAACACACCCTAAATCAATTGTTTGTCAAGTGATCAATTCTTCCCAGCCAAAAAGAGACTTCTTCTTTCCCAGCAAAACCATGATTCCCCTTGCTCCCCAGACCTCATTGCTCACCTCCTTAATCCACCCTAACAGAATGGCACAGTGCAGGTGGCTGACATGTGAACTAATTTTCTCAGGCATGTCCTAAGAACTAGTTTCCAGGGAGACAGAATGAGTGGTCAGTACTGTGCCATGCCCATGCTTTGGAAAGCCACTGGAAATGACTGGTAGGTGAGTCATGCAGCTTTGTTACTGTGTTTGTTTACAGGGACCAAAGCTATATTTGTGTTTAAGCGTGAAGATTAAAGAATCCATCTTAGGAAATAACCAGAGGCTCATATTATTGCAAAGTACCTGCAAAAGATGCTGGGTTGGCTGCAGGTGGAGGTGTTGAAGCCTTTGAAACTCCACTAAAAGGCGGTAGGCACCTCTTCTCCCATAATGGGTAGTTTACAAGGAGATGTTTACCTATGAAAAGGCAGAAGCAAAGAGGAGATTATGTCCTTCCACATACTCAGAAGGAGGGATGAGAGGCAGCTCTAAGACAGCCTTTTGAGTTGTTGGTTGATGTGGTGGAAATAATGTATAGTAAGTTTCAGAAAACTTGCATTCAAGTTCCACTTCTGTCACTTAATGGCCATGAGATCTTGGGTGATTCTCAACCTGCCTGAGCCTCAGTTTTCATCATTAATAAAACAAGGACAATAATTACAGCATGTTGAGATGAACAATTGAGACAACTTATACTGAGCTCCTGGTATGCAGTAGATGCTCAATAAATGTTTCATTCCTTGTTCATTTTCTTTTCATTTTTCCAAGTATGGAAATGTAGGCTTAGAGAGACACTATGATTCCCCCAAAGGTGTCACACATCAATGAACAGTGAATGACAGACAGCCTTTCTCTGTCTGAAAGTGAAAAAACTGAAACTTCAGTTTTCAGATTTAAAATATAACATATTTTCTGAAAATTATGTTTACCTTCTCACCTACCAATGCCAGATGGTAGACCAGGCAGTTGGGATTGACGTTGAGGAGGGGGAGCCAAGAAAGAAGAAATCTCCACAGAAAACACTTGCTGAGAAATCCCTTATCTCTGTGGAGCGAAGTCATCCTCCCCAGCTGGAGAACCAGGTGAAGGCAGCACGTGGGAGGGTTCAGCTCAGCATCATTGAATGTGGGTGCTCACTGTAGTCATCACTCACCTCTGTCCCAACACCATGTCATTGTAACAACAATAACTATAATAATGAAAACTCCCACTTACTGTTTCTTTTGTATTCAGTTACAGGCCAAACATGCCCACCTCGTAGGTTTATTGTGAAGATGCACTAAAGCAGTGTATATAAAACACTTAGCAGAGCTCCTTCTAGTAAGTGCTCAACAAATGGTCGCTGCCTGTGCTTTACCTATATAGGCTCATTTCATCTTTGTAACAACTTTACGAAATGGGCATTATGATCTCTATTTTACCAATGGCGACGCTGAGGATTAGGTCGATAAAGGAACTTGGTCAAGGTCAAAAGTCTAGAAAGCAGTCAACACATAACCCAGATATGTTTGAGGCCAAAGCCTGTGCTTTTAGCTATTAGAATATACTGGTTCACAGTCCTGCTTGCGAAAATTGTGATAGGTCGAACATTCTCAGTTTAATGTTGCCTGGGTTTTTCCTTTCCCCCAAAAATCTCCCCTGGGCCCAAGCCCTGGAGCTGAGCCCAGCTGGAGGGAAGCAGATGCTGTATTGTACCAAGGGAGGGCTGGCTCCATGCTCACTCTTCAATGCCAGGAGCCTGAGATGGAAGACAATGGCTCAGAAAGAAAGACATTGGAGTGAACTTTTATAGTGAAGAGTTCAGAGGTCACCTAATCACCAAAGGTCAGTGGACTTGTTTGTTTGTTCCAGTTTGATTTGGTTTCATTTTGCTTTGGAATGTTTTGTTCCAATGAAATTATATAGGAAAGCTCAAAATGTAAATCCAATAAAAGTGGAACTGCTCTTTTGAAAATAAGTGGGAAGCCCAGAGCCTCATCCCCTCCCAGGAGCCAGGCATCACCTCCTTATTCAAGAGGGGTGGCCATGCAGCTGGAGACTAAAAACTGTGGCCTCAGCATGAGGATAGAGACAGCCTGGGCAGTGGAACATGCACAGGGCTTTGAAGTCAGACAGCCCAAGGTTCAAATCTCATATCTGTCCTTTATAAACTGTGTAATTTGGAAAAGGAAGATAGCTTTTCTGAACATGTCTTATTGAAAAATGAGCTCTGATCTGAACCTGAGAGAAAAATGCAATGATAGATGAAAACATCGTCAGACAGCAAATGCAACTCAGAAGAGAGTAAACAACTGTAAGGCATGAGGTCACCAATTTTGGTTTTTGTTTTGTCTTTCTGGTTTGTTTTGTTTTGTTTTTGTGGAAAGAGGAAGAAACTATTTAAGGGTTAAAATGAATAAAGAAAGAGTGCCTTAAGATAAGCATACACAATCACATAGGCTGAAACATGCACATCCTTGCCTTGATTCAACATTTACTGTATGCCCAGAAGTGGTGGTACTGGGATGGAATAAGCAATATGGCCTACTACCGGCCTTGGAGGATAGTGTACCTATCAATCACACACACACACACAGAGGGAAAAATCCAAACTCTTCTCAGTGTGGCAAATTATGACACTGCAGCAGCTTGTTGTCCTCGACCTTGGTAGTCCCTGTGCTGGTTCTTGTTACAAGCAGAAAAACACTAGAAGTTTATCATATGGGATAGGCTTTGTCTAAGGTCTCAACAGCTCAGGACTCTGTGATTTTTCTGGATCTGATTTGACCCTGAGATTCATTTCTCAGCCTCTGCCTTGATTTTCCCACTCCTAGTATAACAAAATGACTTGAAAAGCCTTGCTTTTCTACCATGAGTACCTTTTCCACCTCCAACCTAGTCTCTGGAAAGAAATATGAGGATCAGAAGGCAATAGGTTTTAAAATGGCACTTCCCTCCAGGGCTCAGATATAAGCTCTCTTAGCTAATATATTGAAATTCATAGATAAAACAGGCTCAGAGCGGAAACAATTGTTCCCATAGCTTCTGAATACATAATAAGCCAGAATTATTGTCTCTTAAGGAAAATAGACCCAGTCATTGCTGGTGGAGAGGGACCAATCCAAGTCAGGGAGCCCAGAGACTTTGTTACTGCCCCTTCTGGCTGAAGGCAGGATGTGGGAAGGAGAAAGACCTGGGGGAAACATTAAGATCAAGGCAGATCAAACATTAAGACTGTATTAGTCTGTTCTCACACTGCTGATAAAGCCATACCTGAGACTGGGTAATTTATAAAGGAAAGAGGTTCAATGGACTCACAGCTCCACATGACTGGGGAGGCCTCAAAATCATGGCAGAAGCCAATGGAAGAGCAAAGGGATATCTTACATTCAGGCAAAGACGGCATGTACAGGGGGAACTCCCCCTGCATAAAACCATGAGATCTCATGAGACTTTTTTGCTATCATGAGAACAGCATGGGAAAGACCTGTCCTCATGATTCAATTACCTCCCACTGGGTCCCTCCCATGACACGTGGGAATTATGGTAGCTACAATTGAAGATGAGATTTGGCTGTGGACACGGCCAAACCATATCAGAGACAGAGGCTCATTAACAAGGAAGAGGCAAGTGTGGGATCTCTGGGAAGTTACTGAATATCTTGAACTTAGGATGAGAAACCAAATACATGTGAATTAAATTATTCCAAAAATATTGATCAAGCACCCATAATGAGTATGTTATGAATAGCATCTATTACTGCACAACACGTTATCCCAAAACTTAGCATCTTAAAATAACAAACATTTATTTTCTCACAGAGTTTCTAAGGATCTGGCACTGGGGGAGCTGCTTAGCTGGAGAGGTCTGGCTCAGTGTCTCCCATGAAGTCACAGTCAAGCTGTTAGCCGGGGCTTCTATCATGGGAAGGCCCAAGGGGGCTGCAGAATTCACTCCCAAGCTCACTGATATGGCTATTGGCTGGAGGCCTCAGTTCTCTGTCATGTGGGCCTCTCTATGAGGCTGTTCATGGCTGGTAGCTGGCTTCCCCCAGAGTGAGTAATCTGAGAAAGAAAGAAAGAATGCTCAAGACAGAAGCCTCAATATCTTCTATAACCTAATGTTAAAAGTGATATACCATTATTCTGCCATATTATATTAACACAAACCAAACCTGGCACAGTGAATGAGCAGATTATATAAGGATGTGAATACCAGAAAGCAGGCATCACTGGGAGGCAATCTTGGAGGCTGGTAACGCCAAAGTGATATAGTCCCCAGACCCCTTGCCCTGAAACAAGGAAACAGATCAAAACCCTTCCAACTTAGACATTTTAGAATTCTAAGACTTTATTTAGCTAAGTAAAGAAACGAACTGTCACCCAACAAGATCAGAAAGGCAAATATTTTAGATAAAATCTAGTAATAGTAAAATTATTTTTTCCATTTATGGAGTGCTCACTATGTGCCAGACAGTGTGCAGACTTTACACAGATTATCACTGGGCTCTAAGCTACTTGAGAGCAGTGAGTTTTGTTTGCTGGTTCACTATCAGAGCCCCAGTGCCCAGAATAGTACTGGCACACAGAAGTTCTCAATAAATATTTATTGACTGAATGATAGAATTAAACCTTCAAAATAACCTTGCAAAGTAAGTGTTATCTCTCTTTAACAAATGAGAAATCAGAAGATTGTATTGGCTTGCCCAGAATCATAAAGATAATATGTGGTAGAGTCAGCCTTGGGATGTAGGTCTAGGTAGTTCCAAAGCCTGTAATCTTATCCATCACACTCCACCATCTCCTTTGTTTCCACTACTGTATATCCTGACCACTTAAAATATAAAAACAAAAAGGGCTGAGGTTATATCAGAAGTATGTAACTTCATAGATGCTTTACAGTAAGCTATTTCCAATCTACTGCAGTTTGAAAAGTTGATTCCTTTTTACTTGTTGTGAAGGTAATATAGTAGCTAAGGATGAGCACTATTGCCCTGGAAGGAAAGGTAAGTGATAGTTCCCTAAACATATACACACACTCTCTCTCTCACACACACACACACACATTCAGATTTTCACTCTGCATGAAAGACCTGTGAACAAATAACATTGTTAATTCGCAACCATTCTAAGTTTTCCGCAATCCTCTACTTGCCAGTGATGACTTTGATTTTGGCTACTCAATCTCTTCCCAGACCCCATATTTGGAGAAGAGTTCTTCCATTGCCAGAAGAGTCTTCCAAACTGTTAGGATCAGAATCAGCAAAGGAATGGAAGCAGGAGAGAGAAAGGAGGACAAGGTAGGGTTGGAGTAATAAATTTTAAGAAGGAAATGAGGGTTTTTGAGAGGCAAAAGAGAGCAGCTATTGTGAGAAAGTAAATAGGAGAAGAAAACAATGTTAAAGAATTGCTATGAATGTTTATCCTTTACAGGTTTTTACACACATAACTAAAGATTTTGAGTTGTTTTGAAGTCACTAACATGTGACTGGTTTCTAAACAGTGTTCTTCATCAAGACAGTGCACTGAGACCAGATAATATTGGATATAGTATCAAATAATTACACATAAGAACCTTACCATAAGAAGAATTTCACAGACAACAATGGAAGCACCACACTAATAGGAACCACTAAAGTCAGAAAAAAGAAAGAGAACACGGGGAAGGTGAGAACATCTGCTAACAGGTGGTGGTTAATATTCTCTGCTTTAGAGAATATTAATAGATCATAACTATTAAGTTATCATGGTATCAGGATACTTGAAGAAAGTGTATGTAGGCTTAAGTAGCAAACTGTGGAGCCCCTGAATTTTATACTAGTCCCAGTTCTGTTTAAGAAATGAAGAAGATACAAGTAAATGGCAAGATATCCTGTGTTCATGGATTGGAAAGACTAATACTTTTTAAATGTCCATACTACACAAAGTGATCTACAGATTCAATGCGATCTCTATCAAAATTCCGATGACATTTTTCACATAAATAGACAAAATCCTAATTCATATGGAACTACAAAAGACCCTAAATAGCCGAAGCAATCTTAAGCAAAAAGAACAAAGCTGCAGGCATCACACTACTTCATCTCAAAATCCACGGCAAAGCTATAATATAAAAATCAAAGCAGCACAGCGTTTGTGTAAAAACAGACACCAATAGAATAGAATAAAGAGCCCAGAAATAAATTCACACACTTTTACTTTAATTGATTTTCCACAGAGATTTGAAGAATACACAATGAGGAAAGGACATTTTCTTCAATGAATGGTTCTAGGAAACCAGATATCCACATGCAGAAGAGTGAAATTAAATCCACTTCTCACACCATATTCAAAAATCAACTGGATATAAATTAAATCTTTCAGTGTAATACCTGAACCATAAAACTACTAAAAGAAGACATGGTGAAAAATTGCCATGAAATGTAGGCAATAATTTTTCTGAATATGTCTCCAAAAGAACAGGCAGCAAAAGCAAAAATAAATGAATGAAATTACATTTAAAAATAAACAGCATTGTACAGCAAAGGAAACAATCACCAGAGTGAAAACATAACCTATAGAAAGGCAAAAAAAATTGCAAATTAGGCATCTAATAAGGGGTTCATATCCAAAATATATGAGAAACTCAACTCAAGAGTAAGAAAAAAAAAACCGTTTAAAAACAGGTAAAAGAATTGAATAGCAAATTTTCAGAAGAAGACATGCAAATGGCTAACTAGTATATGAAAAAATACTCAGTGTCACTAATGATCAAGGAAATGCAAACTAAAAACACAATGAGATATCATCTCACACCTGTTAGAATGGCCATTTTCCAAAAGATAAAAAATAACAAGTGTTGACGAGGTTGTACAGAAAAGGGAGCTGTTGGTAGAAATGTACATTAGTATAGCCATTATGGAAAGCAGTGTGGATTTTCTTCAAAGATTAAAAATAAGACAACCATATAATCCATGATTTCACATGTGTAAAATCTAACAAGGTCAAACTCATATAAGCAGAGAGTAGAATGAGGCTTACCAGAGGCTGGCAGTGGGTAGAAGGATTGGGAGACATGCTGGAGGAGAAGAAGAACAAAGACACAGAAGTAACTTTCTTAAAAAAAAAGACTTAGAAAAGCAAGAAATCCATACCTTTGACCCCCAAATTTTACTTTCAGAAATATGTCTTTGAGTCAAATGTGGAAGTACATGTCTGTAGTCCCAGCTACTTGGGAGGCTGAGGCAGGAGGATTTCTCTAATCCAGGAGTTTGAGGCTGTGGCACCCTATGACCATGCCTGTAAATAGTCATTGCACTCAGCCTGGACAACATAGCAAGACACCATCACAAAAAAAGAAAGAAATATTTCTTAAGAAACAAAACATTAAGAAATATAAAGATTTATGGAAAAGAATATTTACAAAAGTTACTCGTAATTAAAAAATAATATGATACACCTATATGTCCAATAAAAACATAATGGCAAATAAAATAATAAAAACAATTACTTAAGAAAATGAGAACATAAATAACTTTTATTTATGTATTTATACTTTTGTATTTTAGAAATGTTCTACAACTGAATGTGATTTACTTTCACAGTATGAAAGGAAAAAGAAAAATGTTTTGTTTTTAAAAAGATAATGAGTCCTAGTAGCAACAGGATGGATTTAGTTTGGCTGTGAAGAAAAATGACTAGATGGGACAGAATGCCAATCCCTGGACACAGTAGTTAAGTGGTGTAAAATTTTTATTTTGGGGATTTAAGAGGAAAGTCTTTGATGGCTGGGCCACTGTAGTCAAGAACGAACTGAGAAAATGTATATCCAGAGATAGAGGAAATAATTGAATGATCTTTTTGAGTTCTTTGCAAAAAAAGGTACGTGTTCTTCTTCTCAAAGAACTCCTTTTAGTATTTATTTTACTTTGGTTGTGCTACTGACAAATTCTGTTTGTTTTTGTTTGTCTTAATAGTCTATTTGGCTTTAATGTTGGAGGAATATTTTTCCTGGACGTAGAATGTTAAGTTAGACATTTTTTCAGAGTTCAAAGAAGTTATTCAATTGTTTCCTAGATTCTGTTGTTTTGTAAGAAAATTTATATTATTATCTTTCTTTTCCTCTGCCTATTTTAAAGATTTTCTCTTTGTCTTTGCTTTTCAGCAGTTTTACAAGGAAAGCCTCGGTGTGGTTTTCTTCTCGGAGTTTGCAAGAATGATTAAACTTGCAAGATTTATTCATTTTGAAAAATTGTATCCCATTAGCTCTTCAAATTTTGCTTTATCACATTCTCTCTTCTCATCCTGGAACTCAAATTATATAGTTTTTAGACATATTTACAGTGTCTCATATATCCATTATTATACTCTTCAGTTCTTTTTTAGGTTCTCTTTTTAATCTGCCCTCTTTTGTATCCTATCTTCTGTCAAATCCATCTATTGAGCTTTTCATTTTAGTTATTACATTTTTAGTTCTAAAATTTTAATTTGATTGTTGCTTTTTAAAATCTAACGTACTGCTAAATTTCTCTATCTTTTCATATATTCACCTTTTTTTGTATTTTTCTCAAACATGTTAATCCTATTTTAAAGTTCACATCTGATCACTTCAACACTTGGCCCTTCCATGAGTCTTTTCTATTGTCTAGTTTTTTCTTGGTTTTGGCCACTTAGTCTTTGTAATTTTTGATTGAATTACATATGAAAAAGACTCTGAATAACGTTACCATCCTCCTGAAATGGTTCACCCTTTCCTTTGCCGAACAGATAGATTGGAGACTATTAAGTTTCACCAATCAAGGACTAAGCTGATCTTAAGTAGATTTTCAATTACAGCAAGGATCATCTTTGATTTGTGTCCTCTTCCTGGAATTCTCAATAAGAGCCTAAGTTGTTAACCGGAGATTTTTCTGCACCGTTGGTCCTGAATTCTAATCCTTATCTCTTTGCTATTCTGAGACTACCAAAATTTCATTCTGTTTTTCAGAGTCTAAGTTTGTTCATCTCCTGCCCCTAGAAGATTCAAATTGACAAATATTAAGGGTAGGGAAGCTGATATGATGTTTCAATCAGTTATCCAGCCCTTCCTTCTCACTGATATTCTGATCCTCCGATTTTTTTTTTTTTTTTTTTTTTTTTTTGGTCTCTTCGGCCTCACAAGAGCATCAAAATCTCAGTGGGTTTTTTTGCCCTCTTAGTAGCTGCCCTTTGCTTGGGCCCACTTTCCAAATCCCAAACTGAAAAATTCCCAGAGATAAAAAGTCACAATGTCTTTTCACATTTCTGCATGATTCCCTCTTGAATTTTGATCCCTTATGTCCAGGTTGCCATAGCAACTTTCAATGCCTTCTTGGCTTCCTTACATTTTTCCACCTCCAGATAAATGTTCCTGTAAGGAAATAGCTTATGCTCTAAGAGGCGAACCATCACTGCTATGTTCTATTCCTCCTTAACAAGAATAAGTCCCCTTGTAGCAGCATGAGAAAAAGCTAAACTCCCAAAGATTGGGCCATATGCTCTCTGTTCTTTGACCTCTGAAGCTTTGTTGATGTCATTTTCTCTACAGAACTGTTTTCCATAAGCCCCCATCACCAGCTGTCATCACAATTTTATGAACTAGTGCTCTTCATTTTGTAATCAACATAAAACTCATACTATCTAAAATAAGAACTTATTGGCTGCTATAACTGAAAAATTTAATAAGAGGGATTACTTCAGGTCCAACCCGATCCAGGAGTTCATTATATCATCAGGGACCTAGCAAAATCCTCTGAAATTTGGTTTGTCCTAATCCCTCCCAATGTATTGACTTTATCCTCAGGCTAACTTCTCTCATGAAAGCAAACAGATAGTTGCAGTAGTTCTGGGATTCCCATCCTCGTATCATTCAATCTTGAGGAAGAGAGTTATGTGTTCCAACATTTCCAGCCGAAAGTCTTGAGATTCACTCTGCGCCAACTGAGGTCATGCCTTCTGAGGTCACAGAGATAACCCTCACAAAGGATGCAGAATGCTGTGATCTGCTCAGCCTTGGTAGTGGGTTTTATGTCTGGAGTTGAAGAAAGAGCTAGTTTCCTCAGAACCACATAGTTCCCTATGTAAACTGAGAACTACTAGAAAGAGAGAAGAGAAGAATGTAAACTCAAGAGGAACCAAGAATGTATTACATTATGAAATCTGGCAAACCAAGAGGTGAATGCAAATAAAGAAGTACGAGATGAATAATAAATGTGAAAGAACAGGTGGCAAATATTTGACACACATAGATTTAGATCTAAGAACAAACGACCTTGGTATTTTGGTCCTGATTTTGTCAAAAAGGATAAAAATATTTAAGCCTCAGTAATGTAAAAATAAAAATAGACTAACCCAAATCGGTAAGTAGGGAAAGGAAAAGGTGAGAAACAGCACAAGAGTTAATTTTATCATCTTTTACAGCAAGGAGCCAACCAATCCTATCTAAAAATGAATGAATTTTGTAAAGGCATAGTTATTCCAATGTCCATCTTTTCATAATTTTATTTTTATAAACATAGATATCTTTTGAAGATACCATATATTATAAGAACATTTATTTGAATTCACTCCATCTCTTTTTCCTCAAGTTGAGTTCAAGTGAAATTGACTAATTTTAAATTTTTAAATAGCATGTCAGGTCATATTTTTATAAAATTATTCGTCTCTACACTATTTTTAATGAGTAACACATTAATATGGCTCAGATACAAAATTTGCAAATCTTGATTCACTGCACACTCTCAGTTTCCACCCCACAACCATTTTTTTTTTTATTATTCTAGAACCCTGGAAAGGTATCTACCAAATGTGTACAACGATTCTTTTAGTTGTGAGATTTGTAGTACATATTTTTCAACTTTCTTTGTATTTTCTATGTTTCTTTATTTTTCAAAATGATGATCAGAAATCAGGATTTTTTTTTTAAGTTATAATATTAGAAACAAAAATGGTTACTGTCTTTTAGTGGCAATTAAATTCCATGCTTTGGAAAAGGCTTTCCTGGTTGCCGGGACCAGAGATCACCTTTGTTTTCTCTGCCATCCTGTATGCTAACCTTGTATCACTCACATACCACACATACTCCATGAGACCAACATTCTCTGCAGACCTGTAGCTATATGTGTATACCTGTAGTCCCAGAAACTTAGGCGTTACATGTCTACAAAGAGTAGACATGTATTCCTGCTGCAGGAGCTCCCTGAGAGTCCAGTCTGTGAGTCCATCATTAGCACGGCTGGAACCAACCAGACTCAACAAAAAGCAACATCTTTCAAGAGTTTTGAATTCCATATTACATGTGGTGCCCCAGGGACCTGTTTATTTTTGTGTTTTTGGCAAAACCTACTTCCTGTTTCTAAGAAAGCAGACTCAAAGAAAGAAGGGACTTCACTTGGCTGTTCCAACCTCAGACAGTGTTTCCTTTAGCAGTTTAGGCACTTCACTGAAAGAAATGCCACTGCTTTGGAGCTGGGTTCAAATCCTAATTCTGCCACTTGGGAAATTTCATCATCATTCTGAATCTCAGTATCTTCCTCCCAAGGGGAAGATGATAATAATGCAGCACCTAGCTCATAGAGTTAAGCAAAATCATGCAGGTAAAGTACAGTACCTTGTCTGACACAGAGTAAACAATAAATATCAGCCTTTGCTGTTACCTGGAGCCATGTCCCCAGAAGCAGCATTAGCAGGTGGGGGATGCAATTCTTAGATCCAAAAGGACAGTATCCCCTGGAACTGGCTAAGTGTGTCCAGGGATCCAGGCTCTGCTGATTTTGTCTCCACTCCCCTCCCACCTCCTCAACCCTAAAACTCCACTAGAGATGGCTCAGCATTCACTTTAGCTCCCAACCCATCCTAGGGGGATACAGGAAACCATTTTTAAATAGTGTGGCTGAGACAGAAATATTTAAAGAGATGTTGGACTTGATTCAAACTTATTTTCATAAATTCCTGGAACGTTCTGTTTTAAATAGCCTGAGATGATCTAGTCCAATCTGTTGATTTACAGTGATTTACAGGCAAAGAAACTAAGGCAAAAGGGTTTTAAAAACTCGTGTAGGGTCCATGGCTACTTAGGGTTAGAGACACGCCTGGAAACCAGGCATCCTGTCTCCCTGCAGTTCCCTCTTATTGATCATACTGCAATTTAATAGCCTGGTTATTTGGCTTTCTTCCCCATAAGTATAAGCTCCCACTTAGAACCTCTGCTTTTTCATGAGGAAGCTGAGACTTGGAGAGATTAAGTCACTTGTCCAACGTCACCTAGCTTGTAAGTGAAGGTATGGGAATTAAAACAAGCATTGTTCCAACTCAAAAGCCTGTGCTTTTTACTCTGTTAGCCTGTTTTTCAGTCTCTGTTAGCCTGTATTCCAGTTTCCTTACTAAAGAAAGAATGGAGCCAGGCGCAGTGGCTCATGCCTGTAATCCCAGCACTTTGGAGGCCAAGGTGAGAGGATTGTTTGAGTCCAGGAGTTCGAGACAAGCCTGGGCAACATAGCCTGTCTCTAAAAAGAATTTTAAAATTAGCCAGTTGTGGTGGTGTGTACCTGTAGTCGCAGCCACGGGGGAGGCTGAGGCTGGATCACTTCTTGAATCCAGGGGGTCAAGGGTACAGTGAGCCCTGATTAAGTCACTGCCCTCCAGCCTGGGTGACAACGTGAGATCCTGTCAAAAAAGAAAGAGAGAAAGAAGAATGGGCATCAATGGAGGCAGCATGGTGGAATAAAACTGGAAGCGAGATGAGCTGTCATGCTGACCTACTGTGTGAACTTGGACCAGTCATAACCTTGTCTTCAGTCTGTCTGCTGCAATATGGCAGCACCTAGTGCAGTGAACCTTGATCGTCATCAATTCATAGTTGAGAGTATTGATAAGTAAAGCACTTATTTCTTACACCATGAAGTTATTTTCTTCACTTCTTCCTTTCTCTCTCATAGGAAACCTTGGTGGAGCGGTCACCATAGGCCCAGAATCTTGCAATCCACATCCAGGTGAGACATGTCCTCACATCAAGCCTAAGAGACACCCTCTGTTTTCACAGCTTCAGCAGGGATCACCGATTCTATCTAGTGTGAATACACTGTTTGTTTTCCTTTTTCTCTTTCTGTTTGTCATTGGAAAAGTCCATTAGTGCTGAATGACATGACTAAACAGTAAAAGAGAGAACAGTTGATGTGTTAATAACTCTTAGGTAAATAGCATTTGTTACTGTCACTGCTGAGGCTTTCAGAGAGATGGCACCATTCCTGGTCCTGCACTGTCCTCTCATTGGCTCTTTCAGCAACCTGGAAAGACAGGTTTGGAGAGGGAAGAAGTCTGAAAGGGATTGGTGAGGAAGAGGAAGGAAGGGTATGGTAAAGGAACAGGGACTCTGAAAGAGACACAGAGACCAAGAGAGAGAAGGGCAGGCAGACACACAGACATACAACACACACGCACACTCACATGACACATGCATACACACAGTGAAGCAGAGGAGAGAAGACAGAAGGGATGATTAATGGGATCTTTTACCAGATTCCAGGAACACTCTGTGTCCTTTCCCCAGAAGTGCTGGGACTTTTGCATCTATCATTTCTCAGCAGTGCTGACATGGTCCCTCTGGTTCCACACATCTGTTCTTCCACCAATGTCTAGGATGTGCAGTTCTTCCTCCCTGACTTGGCTGTGGCCCAGAGGGAAGATGATGTTGGCTGGATTTGAGGAATCAGCACGAGAAAGTTGCACGGTATCACCATGGAGACCAGGAGGAAAGAGGAGTGTCCCTGAAGATGTCTCTGCGTTGGGGATAGAAGAGCCCTGCGATTAAGAGAGGACGATGGCCAAGAAGATTCACATTGGGTGGAAGGATTTTTGAAGAGGAAAGAGGGAAAACTGGCTTCTCCTTCTGCCCAAGAACCTGGGTGACCTTGGGTTTATTCTTTAGGCTCTCTAAACTCTTACAACAAGAGTTTGTAACGAATAATCTTCCAGCTCTGGGGCAATGATTTTAACACAGATCAGATACCAAATCCTCTTTGAATCTTAGTCCCTACCCAGGGATGGTCAGGTATACTCTTTAACACATGGTAAAATGACTTGAAGACACCGTGTTGACTAGTTATCATTGCATTCCCATGCTAGACACTCTGAATATTAATACCTCTATTTGGGTCATCATAAATTCGAAAATAAGTCTCTTACTTTGTTTAGTGCTTAATTATTTTCTTAATTCTTTGAAAAGAAGAAAATAGAGCATCATGATTAAGATCTAAATTCTGGTTTCAGCCAGGCAGAGGTTCAAATCTCTACAATTCTTCACCTCTCTGAACCTCAGTTTCCCAAACCTGTCTCGTGGGGTTAGAGTAAATCCAAGTGTTTTGCACAATACCTGCACATATAAACCCTTTAAAATTATGAAATGAACAGGGGCTAGAATCTGTTTGCTTGATTCCCACAACAACACCGGGAAGAAGGTATGTTCCCGTGTCATAAAAGAAGAAACTAAGGAATGGAGAAGTGACAGGTTCATAGTCTCCAGCCAGTTAGAGTTGAAGCCAGAACCAGGAAGAAAACAGCCTGTACCTCCCTTATATCATTATGATGTTTCTTGAGGTCACCTTTCAAGTTTCCCTCACTAAACTTCGAAGGAGAGAATGGGAAGAAGGAGGGGGCTGAGGATTTAATCTTGGGAACACAGACAGAGGAATAGGAAGAGAAAGAACTGAAGAAAGAATACTCAGGAAAGCAGAAGAGCAAGAATTTCACTGGTGCAGAAGACAAGGGATTTCATTATTTTCCAAAATTAGAGGGGGGTAGGACGTCACCAGTGTCAAAAATCATAAAGTCAAAAGAAAGGCCTTGGAATTTGAAAATAAGCATATTCTTTATTTATTCAGCAAAGGATGAGGTCAGGGGGACATGTCAGGCACATCTTTGCTCTGGGAACACATTGGTCAACATGGAAGTTCCAGGCTCCTGCTCTCTGAGAGCTTATGTTCTAGCAGGGATAGGAAATACTATAAAAGTAAACTAATGAATTTTTATTTTGGTGGGAGACCAGAGTTTCATTATTACTCAAATCAGATTCCCCAAGCATTTAAGGATAACTTGGTGGGTAGAGGGAAGCCAGTGGGTCAGGAGTGCTGATTGGTCAGAGATGAAATCATAAGGACTTAATAAACTAATGAATTTTTAAAAGTAATTTCAGATACTGTAAGTTCTGTGAAGATTAAATGTGGATAATATAATACTGAAGCAATGCAGAGTAGGTGGGCTGCTAAAGCAAGTGCAATCAGAAAAGGCAACGTTTTGAACTGAGACCTGCATGACTGGAAGTAATCAGCCACGGGAAGATGGAAACTGCATTGTCAGTAGAGGGAACAGCTACAGCAAAGTTCCTGAAGCAGGAATGAGTTTGACTACGACCTCCAGCAGGGCATCGTCTGTGACTTGATGTGAACAGAGGCCAGATCATGATAGTTAATGAAGGAGAATTGACTTGTAAGGAAAGAGAGCACCTAAGGGCAGATGACTTATGCAAGAAGTTGTTCTTGAAAAGAAGGAAGAAAGTGATATTAGTGCCATTTATAGCACTGGGTAGTGGCAGCCATTCCTATTTGGGGACCTTTCATTTCCCTTCCCATTTTGGTCATCTCCCCTCAATGCCAATATTCTCAACCAAAAAAAACCACATCCTTGGAACATTCATATTAATGACTGTAGGATATTTTTGGGGTTTGGAGATAAGAATAATCAAATCCTCCCACTCTAAGGCTGAACTGACAACATCAAACCTGTTTGTACTGGCAGATACTGTCAGCGCTCCAGCAAATACAGAGTTATTTGCTTTGGATCTATATTTTTTGTTCTCTACAATTCAGGGTCACCTTTGGTTTCTAAGGCTCCCAGGATTTTATTTCATTGGTTGGTTAGCTTTGCTCACCATCCTTCCCACCCTTACCCCACTCTCCCAGGTCAGATTTTAGAGCAGTATTATCCAATAGAATTTTCTCTGATGATAGAAATGTTCTGTATCTGCACTGTCCAGTATAGTAACCATTAGCCATATGTGACTGTTTAGCACTTGAAAAGTGGGTAGTGTGATTAGGAACTTAAATTTTAATTTATATAATTGTAAGTAATTTAAACTTAAGTTGTCACCTGGGGCTAGTGCCTATAGTTTTGAGTAAATAATTCTCATGAATTAAAATTCAGGAGGGTTCATAGTCTTCAAAGAGTCACTTTGCAAGATCTTTATGATTACTGAGAAATGCATCAATGCAAATAAATAATGCCCAGGTCAGGAAGTAAGGGATTTCTTCTCAAGGAGAAAAAATCAGAGTATATTCAAAGCTGGCCAAGTTTGAGGTGCAGAAATATTATCAGAAAACTTATTTGGCCCAAACGTGAAAAATACTGCCTCTTCTGAGAAGTAATTTTTAGAGATTAGGAGTGTTCTAAGGGGTGCTGGTTTCATGAGGTCTTCTTTGATGAAAGGTGTCCATTGTCAAATAGGCTTGGGGAAGTGGGCACAATTTTTCCCTCTCTTGTAGATTCACAGTGTACGTTATCATAATAAAAACTCTGAGAAGTCCTACAGTAACTAATTCTGTTTAAACATGGAAACTTCTGTGTTGGTCCGTGTGTGTGTGTGTGTGTGTGTGTGTGTGTGTGTGTGTTGTAAAACATTAGCATCCTGAGAAACTAGAGAAATATTACTGGTAGAACATGGACTTGGGTTGGGTGTGGCAGAGAGGAAAGAGGGACTTGTGTAAACATTGCCAGATCTACCACTTATTACTAGCTCTGTGACCTTCAGAAAGTCACTTAACTTTTCTGATCTTCATTGGCCTCATTTGAAAATTGGAGATAATATCTACATATCCAGGCTTACATGAGGATTGAATATATGTAAAGAACATTATCACAATTCCTGGGACAAGTGAAATCTTCCCAGAGTCGTTAACTATTATTATTTTCATGATCATTTATGAAATTATCTGACTAAATAGCTGAGACTTTCTGGACCCAGAGAGAAACATGCTATGAACCACTAGAGCCCACTTACTGCCTGGAAACATTTTTAATTATTATTATTATACTTTAAATTCTGAGGTACGTGTACAGAACATGCAGGTTTGTTACATAGGTATACACGTGCCAGGGTGGTTTGCTGCATCCATCACCCCGTCATCTACACTAGGTATTTCTCCTAATGCTATCCCTCCCCAATCCCCCCCCACCCCCCAACAGGCCCCGGTGTGTGATGTTCCCCTCCTGTGTCCATGTGTTCTCATTGTTCAATACCCACTTATGGGTAAGAACATGTGGTGTTTGGTTTTCTGTTCTTGTGTCAGTTTGCTGAGAATGATGGTTTGCCTGGGAACATTTTTAAGTATTGTATTGGAGACCTGGATATGAGGGTTATCTTTTCTACTTTTTTTTTACACCCAGCACTGAATGACTTCCTGCAATCCATTCTCAAAACAACAGCCAGAGGAATCTTTTTAAAGCAGAAGTTGGATCATGTTACTCCTCTAGTCTCTCCAACACCTGCAAAGGAAAAAGTAGAGCCTTTATGATGGTCTCCAAGCTCTGTGTGATCTGTTCCACCAGTATCTCTGTTTCACTGTTTCTTACTATTGCTGGTCTACTCTGGCAAACAGACCTCCTCACTATTCCTTGGGCATGATAAGGAACACATCCACCTCAGGACCCTCTCACATCCCTTCAGTGTGGGTTACTCCCCCAGTTATCTCTGTATCTGCATGTCTCCTTCCTTTAGATTCTTCAGTGCTTTACTGAAAAGTTTCGTTCTTAACACTGCCTAAATTTACAGCATACCCCTATTGTATTAAGTGCTCTTGCACTCTCTACTTCTCCGTATTTCTTGACTACACATCTGACATGATATGCTTTATTTATTTGTGTTTTTTTCTTGACTGTTTCTACTCAATACAACATAAATTTTATGAGAGCAGAGATTTTTGTCTCTTTCATCCTCTGCTATAATTTAGTGCCTAGAACAATATCTGGCACATAGTAGATGCTTGATAAATGCTTTTTGAGTAAAGTAATGCAGAAGCTGTATATGTTCTGTTGCTAGAGACTAAGCGCATTTTCTCTAAGCCCAGAGTTGAATGGCTGATTGAAGAATAAAACACACATTTCCAGGCTGGTCTCTGTGGTTTTTATTAGTGTTTCCTGGGACCCATTAAACAAACATATTTTGAAAAATATAATTCTTTCATAAAACAGCAATAGTCTGAATTTAATATAGCTTAAAGGGAAAGATTTCTGATTTTTTTTTAATAGCAGCAGTAGAGTTGTTTCCCACAAATTGTCAACCCAGGAGCCAGACGGGGAAGAAAAACAAGAATTATGCAGATAGCTACAGAAAGATTAATCCCAATTTAGTTAAACTTGTGAAGGCTTGTACATTTCAGAGGTTCATAAGACACAGTCTCAGCAGGAGTTTTTTATAAATGCTCTATCTCTAGTTCCAGAAACTGAATTCTGAGAAGCAACACTGAGGATAATTCAACTCTGATATTGTGATTGCTGTGATGTTCTTTCATTCATGCAGTAAGTATCTGCTCAATAAGTAACTACCGAGATCCATTGCATCCTACATAATTAGACAAGCTCCTCACACGTATGGGCCCATGCCATGCACATAGTAGGCACTCAGCAAATGTCTGCTTAACTACAGAATAATAATATAATTGCCTTCCCTCTTAACTGTTTACCTTTTTCTATACTTGATACATTTGAGGAACAACATGCTTGCAAACCTAAAATCTAACATGCATTACTAACTTTATCAAAAGATCCCTCAGTATTTTTCAAAAAGAAAAAAAGTAATAAAAACCAATCCCCCAAATACTAAAACTTAGTACTGCTTTACACTTAAATAGCAATTTACATCATATTAACACATTCATAATCTTCATTGGTTAAAACAGGTCAAAGGTTCATTACTGGCATCTCATACCAGATAAGTCTCACAGTTCCAAATAAGGCAACAGAATTCTCATACAATATATGTTGACTTATAACCCGACGGCCTGTTTTGGTTTCATTTCAGCGCAAGTAGAAGGCAAAATAAAGAGTCTCACAGTAAAATGTTCATAGTAGATAATATGTCCTTGAAGGTTGTGCCGTTGTGCTCTTATTCTATTGAAGAAATGAGTCACATCCCAATTATAGATATGGTCCCCCAATCAGAGGAGTCTTTCAGGAGACATTCATTCATTCATTGAACAAATACGTGTTGTGTACTTGTCTCATGCTAGGTAACAGAAAAGTAATAGTGATTGATAAGACATAGTCCCTGTCCTCAAAGAGCTAACAGTCTAGCAAGGCAGGAACTTTGAGAAAAGACCAATGTGTTCAAAGGAAAACTCAACCTGGGTCTGCCCTTCTTAGATGGCACATTCAAGAAACTGTTACTTTTGTCCCTGGGAGCCAGGGCCTTGCTTGAGTCTTACCAGGTCAAATATCTAGCAGCCTCAGATGATTTCAGCCTAGTAAAGTCTTAGCAATAGATTTGGTGCCTCAGGTTCCCATGAAAACCTAATAAGAGAGAACCCTTTAAACTCAAGCATAAAGGGAGTTTAAGGATAACATGTTTAGGGACCATGTGGACTTTCAGCACAGATGAGCTTCTCAAGTGAGAGCTGGGTGTCCCCAAAAGAAAGGAGGGCTTATCCATGGGACTTTGCTCTCCCTTTCAACACTGTGGTGGGAGGTACTCTGTTCACACCCCAAGTTGGCATAGCTCAATTACTTTAAGTTCTCCAAGTCACGAACAGCACATAGAAAATGCTGAAAACTCAAGTCAAGGCAATGGAGAAATATGCTGAGAACTTAATACTCCGGCCTTAATCAGGCACCAGGTGCCAAGAAAGCTTCACTCTCAACAAGCAACACTACCTGCTAATTACCTGTAGAATTGTTGTAGTTGGTACTCTCCACATTCACTTACTCCTTAGCAAAGATTGCTCTTGAATGGAAAGGTTGCAGAAAGAGCCAAAGCCAATTTGGAAGACATAAGAAACTTACAGGTTTAAGGAAGGGTGAACTCAGAGAAGGATCTAGTCTCCTTAGATGATGAGGAGGCAAAGCCAGAGAAAACCGCAGAGAGAGAATTGGCAGACGCCCCTAATAACATCACACAACTCAGACACACACATACACACAAGTATTCATGTGTTATACCCATTCAAGTAACTGGATATTTAATTTATTCTGTGTAATGAACAGTCAAATGCTTGGACAGCCCCATAGTTCTTTGGCCTTGCTTGGAAAGCAAGATACGTCTTTTCTGCAGGAATGTCTGAGTTGCAGAGTCAAGATCTTTACTGTTCATTGTTCTTTTTCTCAGCTATTGCAGTAACTGTTACTTGACAACACCAACTTAAACCTTTGCAGAGATGACCAAGCCAGGCAGAAATAACAATGGATTTGGTTGCACCTTCAGAAGGTTATTCATGGGTGCTCCAAGATCACCACCTGGAATGGTTCTCATTATAATTAGGACAAATTTTTAATTCTTCTTATTTTTAGCCTTCCAAATACATTATAAACACCTTGCAACCTTTGACTGTGAATTGCTCACCTCTGTTGGTTAAGACACTATGGTAGGTGCTCTATTAGTTGATGAAGAGCATTCCTTCTTATAGATACATGTCTTCATTTGCATATTATTGCTAGAGAAAGGGAGTTAGAATGGAGGAGCAAGCCAAGGACAAGAGAGAGCCGGAAAGAAAAGTTACAAAAGGGAAGAGCATATTCAAATCCATTTTCAAAGTGTCTACTGATTCATGTTCTTCCCAGATTTCATGGCTTAGTGATAAGTCTCCAGGACCCCCAGAACAATTCCTCTATTGAAGAAGAAGCTTCCAATTCGTTGGTGACAATAGTGCCTGAGCTGAGTTTTCTGTTTGTCTTTTCACCCTTTCTTTATTTTCTCAGGATTAAAAAAAACAAAAAAAACAAAAAGAACATTCCTCTGAGTACAAATCTAGGCAATAAACCATTTACTTGGGGTCAGTTCAGAGGAATCAGTAAACAGACAATCCAAAGGACAAGAAATTATAAGAATTAATACCTGCAAAGAGGATTTTCCCTTGAAAATCTTCTCTTGGTGTTTCCTCCTACAATATAATTTTAACTCTGCGTTGTAATTCCAGTGAAAATGTCTTCTATTGTAGTTCCTGCCACATTACTATTTTTACCTTATCTGACATTGGCTCTCACCTGGGATTCTGAAAAGAAGCACCTCTTTGTCCCTAACATTTAAAACATGAAGATAGGTTGAGGTTGAAGTCTTGCTTTTGCTTCATTCTAAAAGACTAAAAGATCTCATATATCATATATTTTTCTTCTGAGAACAAACCACCATCCTCATGTTGACTGGCTAAACTGGTGGTTCTCAATCAAGGGCAATTTTGTCCCCAGAGAACATTTGGTGATGTCTGGAAACCTTTTGGGTTGTCACAGCTGGGGGAGTTGCCGGTGTCACGTGGTTAGAAGTCATGTATGGATACTGAGGAACATCTTACAATGCACAGGAAAGCCCTCACCACGAAGAATGCTCCAGCCAAAAATGTCAATTGTGCAGATTGAGAAACTCTGGACTATAGGGATACAAGAGTAAACTCTTCAGTCATTTCCATACCACTGTCTCACTTTCCCAACTTATTTTTAAGCACTTGGAACAAAAAAGAACCAAGCTGGTCTCTTTCTGTTTAATAGCTAGAAGTGAACAGACAGGGCAATTAAAGTATTTCACCAATCATCCAAGGGGGGAGGAAGGAGGACAGCCCTGGCATCAGGTAAATCATTCTTGAATGAGTATAAAGACCCCACCATTATTATTCTTGCTGATTTAAGCATTCTAAGTCATGTGATTATGCAGAGATTATAGCCAACCTTGGATTTTTGAAGTCCCCATTCTCCACTCACTGGCTCCTAAGGCTCAGGTTCAATTTCCCAGCATCCGTCCAGTTTGTCCTAACTATCTAGACCCTAGAATTCAACCCAGGAACCATGTTCACCTCCCTTGACGAAGCCATGTAGATGCTTAGATGTGGAGGATGCATCACCTTTTTCTAAATAATGTCTCATGCAAAACATTTAATGCCCTCTGACTTTTTTTCTTTCTCTTAGCAAGAAGCACAAGGCTACAAATCCTGTTACTCTTGCAGTGAAAAAGAATTCACAATAGAGGTGAAAACATATTACAACCACATACAGCATCATAGTTCACAGAAAACTGTGTACGATTTTTCCCCCATATAGGACATACTTCAAAGTAACAAAATAATTTTTAATCAACTGTAGTGTTTCTTCTTCCCATTAGAAGTAGTTTCTTTTCCCCCTCATGGTACATAAATATCAGAGAAAAGTAGTCTTTGAAATATTTACGTCCAGGAGTTCTTCGTTTGTGATTACTTGGTGTGCGTTTTGGTTTGTGTCCAAAGTATTGGCAGCTTCAGTTTTCATTTTCTCTCCATCCTCGGGCATTCTTCCCAAATTTATATACCAGTCTTCGTCCATCCACACGCTCCAGAATTTCTCTTTTGTAGTAATATCTGTAACAAAGGAGATTGCGCAAGATGACCGATCAGATGAAGGTTGCTAGGTAAATCATGGGTCATTTGTTTTCAGAGACATGAAGCTCCTCACCTCATAGCTCGGCTGAGCTTTTCATAGGTCATACTGCTGTTATTCTTCTTTTTACCCCATAGCTGAGCCACAGCCTCTGATTTCAAGAACCTGAAGATGCCCTCAGATCGGTCTTCCCATTTTATTAATCCTGGGTTCTTGTCTGGGTTCAAGAGGATGTCACGGATGAATTCCCACAAGTGAGTCCCCTCTCGGGTCTGATGAAAAGCAGAAACAGAGATTATAATGGCCTAAGTCACAGCAAAGATAGGGCAGAGAGCATTGAGTGATATCATCTTTTTCTAAGTAAGAGATACTCAGTTCTCCCCTACTTCTCAGGGAAGATGGACCGCAGAATCACCAAATGTTAGACGTTAAAAAGATATTTAAGAATAAATTAGCACAGTATTTTATTTTACAAATCAGGAAACTGAGGCACAGAGAACTTAAGTGACTGGATCAGGGTCACACAGCTAACTAATGACATAATCAAGAGTAAGGAATAGGGCTTAGGTCTCCTAAGCCAGGGGGGAAGTTTCTTCTGATTATGTGAATGCACAGATTGCTTGGGGTTCATTTCAACCTGTTACTTCCCCAGAGAGCAACTCTCAATCACTTTTATCTAGATCTCAACCAATTAAATTGCTTTGACTCAGCAACTGTGCTTCAGCCAAATGCAAATCAATAAGGCTCTAGAACGTTAACTTCCCGAATAGATGAGGGTGATAGGGAAGCAGGTGGTCACACCGGGATTGGAGGACCCAGTTTGAAAATGAAGCCACTACTGCAATGAGATTATCAACCAAATTCAATTTTGCTCCTACTGAATTTGTGATGTCCCACTCCCACCCCACCCACCATACTAGGGGTTGCATTAATTCAGTTTTGTGGGATAATGCAGAATAGCAGATAGTAAAGACATTCCAATTCCTTATACTTTCTGGATTATACCGTTTTTTAGGTGAGGGAGACAGGGCATCACTCTGTGGCCCAGGTTGGAGTGCAGTGGTACAATTACAGCTCACTGCAGCCTAGACCTCCCTGGCTCAAGCGATCCTCCTGCCTCAGCCTTCCAAATAGCTAGGACTATAGGCACGCGCCACCATGCCCAGCTAATTTTTGTATTTTTTGCAGAGATGGGGTCTCGCCATGTTTCCCAGGCTGGTCTTGAACTCCTGAGCTCAAGTGATCCAACCGCATCGGTCTCCCAAAGTGCTGGGATTACAGGCATGAGCCACTCCACCTGGCCTGGATTATACTATCTTGATTTCTTTCTGTGTTCCACCCACAATTCCATGTCTCTGACATTTTGTATATGTTCATAAGATTTTATTACTGGGGGAGATCCGACTCCAAAGAGCAGAGTTGAATCTTAAGAAAAAACAGTCATTTCTTGGAATGATAACGCCACAGAGGTAGGAGGCCAACGTTCAGCAAAAGAAAGGATGAAACATCTCAGCTGTTTCTTCTTATCTCCCTCCTCTTCCCACCCTTTTCTTCTGGGAGAGATGGAAATTGCTAAACCCATGCCTGCAAGCAGTTCTTAGGCACTGGGTGTCTCAGTTTTAGAGCACGTATGACAGAATGAGGAAGAAATGTCCAGTGGGGCTCCACTTTGAGAAACAGCTGCAGAGGGAGGTTATTTTGCTAGAAAGTGATGCCTCTGTCTCCTCACTCTACCCTATTTGGGGTGAAGACATGAAGGCAGCAGGCAGAGGCAATATTTGCCTAAAAACTAGTGGCCTCCAGATATGCCCAATGTGGTGGAAATGTCCAAAGACGGTCTGAAAGCCAGCCAACTTACTGTGCTTTTTGGGGTGGCACTTGGCAGGGAGGTCTTGCTCCTTTTTCATATCAGGTGACTCTGCTAAGGAGAAAAATGAGAGGCTTTAGTTGACCTATTTCCTATAATTCTCCTTTTCATTCATGCATCCACTCATTTAAGCAATATTTATTGAGCTCCTACTGCATGCCTGGCACTCTTTGAGTATGTGCTAGTGAACCAAACCAAACAAAGATGATAAATGCTATGGAGAAAAATGATGCAGGGTAAGAAATGGGGGATAGATGTATGGACTCGAGAATAATTTGCAATTTAGTATAAAGTGGTCACAGGAGACCTCTCTGATTCCATGACCTCAAAGATATGAGGGAGACGGCCATGCGGAGAGCTTATGAAACAGCCTCCATGTGTGAAGAGAGAAGTGCAAAGGCCCTGAGGTTGATGTGTGTTTGGTATATGTGTGGCTGTAAGAGGCAGAGAGGGAGGAGCTGAGGCTCTGATCATTAAAGCCTTATGGGACTTTTAAGGACATGACTCTGAGAAGATGGAAACCATTGAAAGATTTAGATCATTGAAAGGTTGTTATTTTTTTTTTACATAATACAAAAATGTAAACATTTATAACAAAGAAAGATGGCTTTTAAGCCAGAGGAGTGCCCTTTTTTGGCATGCAAAGTTACATTTTAATCAGCCTGACAAAGGGGCCATTGAGTGGCCCAAGCTCAGTACAGAGGGCCACAGTGGACTGTGGAAACACAGATTAGTTTAACAAATGACTCATTATGGTAACCCATGCGTGGGACTGTTACCAAAGAGGAGATGACAGAGGCGGACCTGGGAAATAAAAATTCTTCTCAGAAAGAAAACTAAGTGATCTAAGCTGTGTGTGTGTGTGTGTATGTGTGTGTGTGTGTGTGTGGGAGAGAGAGAGAGGGAGAGAGCGAGAAAAAAAGAGAGAGAGAGTGTGTGTGCATGTGTGTATTGGGAGGACCAAACAGATCTTACAAAGACTCTCACACTCAAAAACCAGCCACTTTTAATACAAAGTAGTCCCTGGGCCAGCAAACCTGATCTCTTCCATGTGCCCTTCCTCACCTAGGGTCCTCTGACCAGTGTGGCCTTCAAGGGCATCAGGACTGACTGAAACGACATGTGAAGGGACAGGATTCATAGCATCCATTTGACTATCAAGAGAGGCCTATTATTCAAAAAAGCTATGAACTGCTGACCATTAGCTCCTAATTAAATTGGTTAAGAAAAAAAAGCTACTGTTTATTGAGCACTTACTATGTACCAGGCACTGTACTCAGCACTTTACATGAATCACTTTATTTAATTCAAACAATAATTATATGAGGCAGGTACTAATATGATCCACAGTTTTCAGCTGTAGAGGATCTGAGAAACAGGGAGGTCAAATGACTTGTCTACAGTCACACAGCCAGAATACGGAGCCAGGATATGAACACAGTTTGAATCCAGAAGCTTTACACATAACCACGATTCTATGTCATTTCCAGAAATGGTGGCCTGCACATAATATCCCTAGGCACATAACAGATTTCACACAAGCCTTTCCTGCCAAGAATTAGGTTCACTTCTATAATGCTCTTGTTAGTGGAAAAGATCATTTCAATCTGACAATTCTATATTTCCCAACGTTCACGGACCCTTTCACCCATCTTATCACCCAGCTGGTCAAGACTCAGTGCTCCCAGCAATTTCTCCAAACGTCATGGCAGGACGAAGAGAGGGATTTAATAAGACGTGAGTAAACTAGAAACCTCTCATCCTGGTTAAGAATTTCTCTCCTGGCATTGTCACCAGCAGAGCCTGCACCTGACTTGGGTTTCTCTGAAATGTGAGAGGACAAATTCACAGGAAATGCAAGGAGACTTCACTCTCCCCCCTGGAGGTTGTAGGGTGAGGTTGCAACATCCCATCAGGATGTGACAATATTGCAACAGGTCTGGCATCCACCCCGGTTTCCAAGTGATACATCACTCTGACAGGGCCACGTTGTACTGTAGACAAAGACTGGCATTTACCCAGCAGGCCACAAGCAAAGCTCCTTTTCAAATGACATCCAGGAGGGATGCAGAGCCATTATTTGAGAGCCAGGAGTTGAATTCAAAAAATACAAGAGTCTCTCAGTGTATTGGCCTCAATCACTGTTTGTGGGTTCCTAGTTGATCTGGAATCAGTTACTTTAGAGTTCAGGTGCCTTTGTGAATAAGATGAAAACCATGGACCCTCTCCCCCAGAAAAATGCGCATACATGTACACATGAAATTTTGTCAGCAATTTCAGGGGGCTGGCCCATATAGGAGTCCACGGACTGTAAATTTAAAGCCCCCAGACTAAATAAACCATGAGGAAATATTATTTGAGTTGTCAGTCATTCACCCAAGCTAGACTCCATCCAGCTCAGGAAGGTTCTTTTTTTTTAATCCCCAAATAAAAATCTTTTCATCATAATAAAGGGAAATAAGCAGTCAAGGGTAAAAGAAGACCGCATTTCTTCCAGCCCCCTCTGCCTGTTGCAGTGTGCAGGAGTAAACTGAGGAATCACTGGCCTGCCTTCCCACTGATATCTTTTGATCTCTAATCTCGCTTTAATACATGCCCTAGAATAAAAGTTAAGACCTTTGAAGTTAGCCATGTGGTTAAGTGATTCATTCTTATAAAATAATGGCTTGCCCTGGAGAAGTTGTCCAGCCTGGCTTTCTCTTGCTCGGCTCCCAGGCACTCCAGGCCAAGGCCTCTCCAGTCCAGGCAGGGGCAGCAACAAGCCACAGGTTTATGATGCAAGTGCGAGAGCGTGACTTCAGCTAAGCTGCTTCACAAGAAGCAAAGATTAGAAGCATTTGCCTATGATTCAGCTGTGAGCCATTTCTTTACGGGATATACAAATTTCAGTGTTCTAATAGACCGTGCCACCCTAGCTTTAGGCTCAACAAGTCAGTGGATAAACACATCAAGCCCGAGCTGGCATGACAGGCTGGAGGACTGTCGAGCAGAACAGGACACTGGCAGCGGGCATTTTATGAAATGGGCAGATGACACAGATGACAGAGAAATCAAAACAAAGCCTGTTTCCCCACCTGCGTTTATCACAGAGGGCATCAGTTTACGCTGAGCCTCGCCTTAGCTCAGCTGGTAACTAGCATTAAAACATAGAAAGATATTTCACTGCATTCAGTTTCATGGGAGCTTGAAATATAAAGACTCAGGCAAATGACAAAGGTTTTTCCGGGGGTTTTGGTTCCATCCAGTAGAGACTATAAACTACTCTGAAAGAAACTGACCCATATAAGGCTGTAATTAACTATCCTACTGAAGGGCTGGCTATTACCCCAATGAGTACACCAGACCCAGAGACTGCATTGATTTTTTAGGGCCCGGGTGGTTGATCTCATTTTCCAGCCTGGGTTACAATCACAGGATAGGAATGGGGGGCTGGGGAGAACAAGGATGAGGAGGCTAAAGGAGAGCAGATTTCTGAGCCCATCTTAAGGACAATTGAAAAATACAGTCGGTGAACTCTGGAGAGAACAAGTTCCTTGCTGCTGCAAATGTGAAAACAGAAACTGGCCTCTAAGGGCCCTATTGATTTTGAGCTTCTAGAAGGTGTAACTCAGGATATAGAAAAGAGGATGCCCCACTGTCAGGGCAGCAGAGCTGTGACCATGACATTTTGGTTTCCTAGGTACCTCAAGACCTACCAGCCCCTGAGGCTCAGGAAGTGGATGGTTCAGCTTCATTCTTAGCTGGAATCTTTTGCCATAAGCCAAAGACCCACCCAAAATGATGGAAGGATGTGGGAGGTGACACCGCAGAAGTTGCAGAGGAACTCAGAGTGTGACTCGGGAGGTTTCCTCGGCCCTGAAACCCATGGTCTTGACTGAGTGGCAATGATTGCCACAGAAATTTTACCCTTCTTGGCTCAATTCCCCCCAGAAGAGCAAATACACGGCCAAGCCTTGCCAGTGTTTGATGTATTTCCTAATTTTAACAAATACTTTAAGTGACACATCATGCTAAGGGCTATTGGGAGAAGGAGAAGTCAAGAGCTACGCTGGCTTCAGCTCTTAACCTCAATTCCAGAAGCATTTACACTGGCTCCCAGCCCCGTCTCATTTAAGGGGCTTGACCCAAACAAAACCTCAAAGCAAAAACTTTCATTATTTCAGTTCTCAAAAGAAAAAACAAAAACAGGAAAAAAAAAGGAAGCAAGGGTTGCAGACTAATTTCTTTCACAAAGACTCAATTAAATCCCAGTTCTGAAGTTGCCCCAAATTCAGTTCCAGGGGAGGGGCACTATCACTTGTCTAAGTGCCATTTCATAGACCCAAAGACATCCACAAGTTTGTACCCAGATCACCAGCAACCATGAGATCCTCTTTCAACCAGTTCCCATACTGTACATGCCAATACACCTATTTGTAGGTGGGGGTGGTAATCTGAAATCCCCTCTCCCAGACTCCCAACATCCCCACCTTCTCATTCAGCGTAACCTTGGTTAAGAAGCATGGATAGCCCCAGTTGCACCCAATCTTAACCAAATGCAGCTAATATGAATGTAACTCATAAAATGCAACTGCTCTGACTGATCAGAGAGCGCTGATGAGTCCTCAGAATTAGACTTAAAAACTGACAAAACAGTGTAATTGTGGGGATTCTGGAAGTTTCCAATGGCTACCCCTTCACCTAGAAACCATCACTACAGACCGTTGAATTTCACTATGAAGGGTAACGGACCTTTGAATTTCACTATGAGGTATTCTTTCTCTAAAGCCAGCTGTAGTTGGTTGAAAATTAAATATAGCCTTATTTCCCATAAGTATACACAAATATGAATAATTTCATCAGCTATATTGCAAGAGTAAGTTTTTGTCCAAAAGAAAGAAAAGCCTAAACAACTTTCGTTGTCACAGCAGAGTGACTGGTACCACAGGAGACCAACATTTTGCCTAGAGGATCCCTACTGGTCATCTTCAATGTATAAATACTGCCTCAGAAGCAAACCTTGTCTAATGGCAACTCTATCCCTTTCCTAGCCCTTTAATGAGAAAGACTCCAGCAAGGCAGAAATGTCAGTTGTTGGTAATTCCCACCAATTCTCCCTAAGCATAGGCACACCCAGCCTCAGTTGTGATGACAACTTACCAACAGGAAGGTGACTGGTGGTTGTCATGGAGATCTGAGCCCGGCAGAAAGTTTTGCTGTCCAACAAATCTGTGTTCATGAAAAGACAAAGGACATTTAGAGCCCCCACTCCACCTTGTAATAGAACATTGTGGCTATTAGACAAACAGAATAAGAATGTAAAGGGCCTTAAGTGTCAGAGAGTTAGTTACCTACTGTGCTACCATAGTTGGTGTCATATAAATAGTTCTCGTCTTTCCAGGTGTTCATAATGGAAGGGTCTACAAAAAATAGAGAAGGAGACGGTCAGCGATCATTTTCCCCCAGGGAGAAGAGGCTGTGTTTTCTAACTCACTGTTCATCAACAAGGTATGGAGGGTGAGGAGTGGTCCTCAGAGACAAGGGATAAGATTCCGCTTCAGCTGCGTTACTTTATAATAATGTTGTCTCATTTTCCTTTCAGCATCCTCAGGAAATGGCTTCATCCATGTGTTCTACGCCTATCACATTTTTAGGGAAGTGAGAGAAGTTGCAAGAGTGGGAACCTGTCCTAGACCAGTGGTTCCCGGGAATTTTCCTAACCCGGCTTGGCACTGTTTTACATCTCTACTGCACAATCGCCAGAATATTTTTACCCTGGGGTGTGGTGAGGGGAAGGCCTTGTTAGGGTTAAATTGATTTAAAGGTATAATAAATAATTAATAAGCATCTTTTTCTATTAATATCTTCTTTGGAGGGTTAATGATGTTTCTTTCAGGAAGTCTAGTCAGTCTTGTCACAGTTTCTTAGTTGCTGAAATCCAGAGATTTGCCATCCAAGTTGGGTGACAGCCCCCTCCCTCTAGGTCTTTCCAATTAGCTTAGAGGATGACATAAAATTCTCAAAAAAAAAAAAAAAAAAAAAAAGGAGAAGGGGCAGACAGTGTTACTAAATCAAACAAGCACCTTTTAAGAGTGGAGCCCCATCACAGAAAGGAAGCGCTCTCGTACTCTCTCTCTCTCTTCTTCCATATGCTGTGGTAAGCGCACGCACGTCTCACTTTGATTGACTCTTCAGATTTCAGATTCAAGGGGAACTCCCCTCCGCCTACCCCAAATGGAACTCAGCTCCCACACAACCCCCAGATCTGGGCTGGTCTCCAACAGAAGCATTCTCTTTCTTGGCTAGCCAAAAGCTGTGAGATCTCTCACCTTGTCCTCACCAGAAACTTCCTGCTTTCTCCTCACCACAGACCTAGGCTACCCTCAGCTCCCCTCCTTGCTAGGTTCTGAGTTTTAGGGCTGGGGTGTAAGCCACTGGTCGAGTTTCATTTTGTTTTTATAGCACAAATGGTATAAAACCTGACTTACTGGCTAAGTCCTCCTGTTTACGACACAGGGATTTAGCTGGTATTTTAACTAATAGCTACGTGTTTGGACACCCCAAGCCCAATCTCTTGGGGTTACACCCTCTCTCCCTTGTTGGGTCACCTTGTACACCTGTTGTTGTCTCTGAAACAAACTGAACCAGAGAGGTTTGGGGGTGTTGGCCCCTCTATGAGCTGCTTCTCCCCTCCTCCTAGGGTGGACCTTCTTCTCCACCCTTCAGCTCAGCTTTTCTGAACTGGCAACACAAGAATGTCTGGATGGTCAAGGAGGAATTATCAAGTTATTTGGGACCTCTCCAGTATTCCCTGGCTCCTCCGGTGGGGCTATCTGTCAGGTCAAGCAGGGGAGCGGGTGCCATCCTCCCAACCAAGTCCTGCATCCGTCTCTAGGGCAAGGCCAGGTCTGTAAAGCACAGAACATCCAGGTGGCCCATCCCCTGGCCTCTGAAGAGAAGGGCAGGGCTAGCAAAGCCTAATTCACATGCTTAGCAGCTATTCCTTTTTTCTTTAATAATGGTAGGCCAGCCCACCTATAAAAGGGTAAATAACTGCATGGGCCAATTTTGGCTTCAAGTGACTCATAAATCACCCACAGGTCGAATTCTGTCCTGGGTGACTGGGACCCATTCTCAGGGAGGCCTGTGGCAAGCTTGGTTGGTCCATGTGGCTCACATAGGCTCCCTGGCATGAACATGGGGAGTGACCCAGGAGCAGTGGTTGCTGCACAGTTTTATGATGGCCCGTGACCTTTGGAGGACAATCTCCGAGAGAGATTTAAGACAGGGAGAGGAAACGAAATGAATGTAGATACTATGGGACTGTAAACTCTGCTCAGAGCCCAGAATTGTGTCCTTCATATAAAAACACACTTAAGGCAGGAGTTGGGTTGCAGATGCCTTTGTACATCTCTGCAGTAGCTCTCCAGGGCCCCTAAAACTGTTAACTACAACATCAAGTCAGCATCTTCGCCCTTTATGGGAAACACACTCCCATCAAGGGAGGAGGGAGAGAAGAGGAGACACTGCCCCTTCCTCTTCTCTTTCCAAATTTGGCCAAGTCCAGTACCCTGACACTTGGTGGTGGGGGAGGCCCACCTTAGATTCTACATTTCCTTGGCTACTAGTCTGAAGTCTGGATGATGCTATGACCAGGAGTAGGAAGCAGAGAAGTGTGGCTCCCCATAAGTCTATAAATCGGAAATAGGTGGCAGTCACTGGTGGCAAGGGTAAGAATTAGGTTGATGGTGAGGCTGGCCCATTGGAAACAGCCAGGGAAAAGGCCTCCTGTGTTTTTTGCCAAAACACACTCCCGCATTCTCTCTTGCCCCTCTCCCCAACTGTCCTCCCCCGGGGCTTTACCCGTCTAGGTTGGTTCCCTTTGTCCACTACTACTCACCAGTTTGTTCGGTCTTGACAATAACATTGTGTGTGGACTGGAACAGGTCACTACTGCACTGGCCTGTGAAGGACAGATTGGGACAATCAGAGAGGGCCCAGATGGAGCCAGAACTGGATGCTTCAATTAGGACAGAACTGGCTTCTTTGCAGAGCCTCTGCCATCCTACTACCTGGTCACCTATGTTTGTTTATGGGAGAGAGTTTCTCTGTCTGCCCCTACAAACTCAAGCCTACAGTCCCTGGCCCCAGAAAATCAGGAATCTAAGACACTACATTAGAAGAAATTATTTGATGTAGTATAGTAAAGGCATCCAGTATGGTGGAAATAGAACTTCAGAAGCCCCATTTTTCCACTACTAGATATGAAGAAGGTATGTGCCCTTCACCTTTCTGGGTCTTAGTTTCCCCCATCTGCAATGAGATTAAACTAGATAAGGTCACTAGATGACTTCTAACGTGCTTGCCCATACTAAGATATGATATGAAAATATAAATATAGGGAAAACCATTTTAACTCAGCCAGATTCCTCCTTGATTTTAAATCTAATCAAACCCATCATGATTAGATCCAATCTATGATATGTCTGGATAAAATGCAGTGATTCTTTTCTTATTTATGCCTCAGCACACGTACAAGCAGTGCACATCACATGTCCTTGTTTGCCTGCAACGCCTCTCCTATTATCATATATAAAAGCATATATATGTATGCTTTTATATATATGTGTGAATGCACAAATAAATCTACTATGTTTTTCTTCACCAGACAGATTATAAACATCTCAGGAGCAGAAGTCATGCCTCTAACCTCTCTGACATTCAGTCTTCCCCACCTGTAAAATGGGCACAATATTTACTTTGTCGTAAAGTTATTAAATGAATTAATTCACTTACAGTGCCTAGTGTAAGTAAATAGTCAATAAATGTAAGTTAAAAGAATGTCTACAAAAAGGCAAACAACAAAAGAGTGAGAAATCTGGCTGGATGCTAGGAACTCAGAGGCTACAGCAGCATGCCGTGAAACCAAACAAGTCATGGGAGGTCAGAGACAGAAGGTCTAAGGCGGCCACAGCACCCCCCAGGCCTCCCCTGCTTCAGGCCTCAATTAGGGCAAAGCTTTAAAGGAGTGGATTTAATTGCAGGTGGAGGTAAATATTTTTAATTCTTCAAGTGTAAGTCTGATCTTTCTGAAGATTCCTGAGGGTTATTTATAAAGCCTTGTTTGGTCTGATTCTAGTCAAAGAAAAATGAGCAGCCACCAATATGAGGTGGGTGGGGAAGCAGGGCGTGGCCAGGGAGCTGAATGACATCATCTAAAATGGCCACCGCAGCCACAAGCTCTGCTGCAAGGCCCCAGGTCCTCTTCAGTGTTGATGCTGTTGCCAGGGTATGACTCTTGTTCACAGCCCTGGAGCTCATGCTGCCCTAGCCCCGGTTACTTGCCTAAACATGGGTTCTACCAAGACATAAATGACTTTTCCAGTGCAGACAAGCCAACTCCCCCTGTTCTTACATATTGCTACTTTCCAGGATGCCCATAGTTCTCAGAAGAGCTAGTTTTTTACAGCCACTGTCAGGGAAATCTTATGCCAGTGTCAAAGCCGTGCTGCAAGGTCAGTTGTCCACCCTACCAGGTCTTACATGTCAGCATAGGACGTGTGCGTGCATGAATAATCTACCATTTAAGGACAACATCTGGAATGGTGGCCCATCCCGTGCTAGGGGAGCCTCGGAGAGACAACTGGGGCATTAGGGCAACAGAAATTCCAGAAACCATCAAGAAACATTCCCCATACACGTATCTAGACCATACATTCTAATCATTTTTCTAAATCACAGACCTTTTAACAACTTGCTGAAATATAGTGAGTCTTTTCCCTGCCCAAAACACAAACATAGATCTAATTTTATATAACTTCTTACCACCCTTGGGGCCCTATCTTAAGAACTTAGGTCTAGAAGATTGGTTTTATGTTTTTGTTTGTGTGTGTGTGTGTGTGTGTGTGTGTGTGTGTGTGTGTGTGTTTTAAGTAATCAGGATAATCTTTAACAAGCAAGTGATTGGGTGTCAAACTATTGAACTCTGTTTGCAAAGGAAAGAAGAAAATGTTTTCCAAGGATAGTAAGTGTTCTGTGAATTCCTAGCCAGCTTTTGTCTTCTTGAAAATTATCTCCATAAGGACAGAACTAAATTACATTGGCATTTATAAGGGATTAGACACACCAGGTACCCTAGGCTTCAATCTTGTCCTCTCATCTTCCATTTCCCTGTCGTAGGATATGGTAATTTGGAAGTGAGACCACTCTTTCTTGTCCCTGACAAAGAATCCTGTCATCTGTAGAATCTCTGTTCTTCCAGCTGGCTCCTAGCAGGGTAGGGAGAGACACAGAAAGAGAAAATCACCGTTCCACTTCAGATGCTGCAAGTTGCTGTAGAGGAGCTGCCCCGCCGTCCCCGCTGCCCGAGTGAACTCCTGCAAACTCATGCTGCAGAGGTGCTCGCCCTTGATGTCGAACTCCTGGAAAGGGATACAACTGGCATCCAGCTGGTTGGTGTCCAGGAGGTGCTGGAGCCACTCCCACACCTGGTACTTGGTCCAGTACTGAGGATGAATTTCATGCCACTGGCCTCCAAAAAACCCACTGGAAACTGCAAAACAGGAGGCAGCCTCGTGAGTGACCCCTGCCTGTTTCTGGCCATAGTATCCAACACAGAGATGCAGTGTTGGCTGCCAGATATCTTGAGACACAACCACAGTCCGTGTATGTGCCAGCATGGGGGCTGGAGCAGAAATGCATCTGCATGTCCTCCCTAGCATGCTGCCTACCCCTGGGCACTGGATGAGGACAAGAGAGCTGAAGTGCTTGGAGCTCATTCCCCCACCTCACCCAAAGTAAAATATCATGAAAGCTAAAGCATTGCTATCATTTCAGCAATTTATTAGCTTATTGTCCATACCTAAATAGTTTTCTTCCTCTTTTCTCTCACTCACTGTTTCCCATTTTTTCTCTCTACACACACACACACACACACACACACACACACACACACACACCCAAATTAAGACCATTTGCAATCAAAAATAATGCCTGAAATTAAGGTTCTTTTCTCTACGATGCCTTTGCTTTTCTCATAGTGGTCCAGATTATTGATCTGCTAACTAGACTGATATCCACTGCTCCAGCCTGGTCATTATAGCTATCATGTCACTTCCCTACTCAGTTACCTTTAGCAGGTCTCATCATCCACTGAAATTAGTTATAAAACTGCCTAGCTAGGCATTGACGCTTTTCACTAACTCTTCAAATACCCAGTGACTCTTGTCTTTTTTCTGTGCTGTTCTTTCTGCTCAGCTTGTGTTCTACTTCTCACTCCTGTTGAATTCCTACCCATCTTTCAAACTCTGACCACCCCATAAAGTCATCACCAGTTCCCCAATTTGCCTCAACGGCTCACTGTCCTCTGACTCTCCAGAAGACATGCTTGTTATTTCTCTTAATGGCTTTTGTCGTGTTCTGCTTTTTTCTATAAGTCTCTGAGTGTTGTCTTATTCTCCTTTGTAAATTGTATCCTTGAGGTCACAGACTGTTTTACTTATCTTTGTATCACCTATAAAAACGACCTCAGAGACCTTGCCATCGTAGATGCTCACTGTATATTTATTTAATGGAATATGTTTTTGAAGAAGACATAAGGCAAGCATCTGAGTAGTTGGGAGGTGCATTTACAAGATGGTGCATCCAGATACCAATGAAGAAGTGACGTTCACTCAACTGCGTAAATGTTGCTGAGCCTAATATGTGCTAACCATCTATATATGTGACTCATGCTCACTTCAAAAAACATTCCATAGTCTGCCCGAAGTTCTGGGGTGATGGAAAAGACAGAGCCAGCATCTGGGGGCATTTAACAGGGCTGAGAGATCTTACAGTTCCCTTGGAAATAGAGGTCGGGAAGGAGCTCTCCTTCAGGAAAAGTGAGTGGCAGGGGCAAAGGGCAAAGGCTATTGCATCCCACCAAGCTGAAGCAGGGGAAATCCAACCCAACGTGACACATGGATATTCCCACAAACTCAAGGGTGGACCAGTAGGAGAAAATGTAGTGCAAGAAAACTGTCCTAACTTTTTCTTCAAGGTCATGCCAGATCAGTTCTTCTCAAACTTTAATATGATTGTGAATCACCAGGGAATATTGTTCAAATGCAGATTCTGATTCCACAGGTCTGGGGCGAGGCCTGAGTTTCTGCATTCCTAGCAAGCTTCCATGTGATGCTGATGTTGCTGGTCTATTGAATTACAAGGAGCTAAAGGCCTCAGAAAAGTTTCACTCCCATAACGCCCATGGTCCCACCCACAACATCCTCAGAGGAGAGACTGAAGGGGAAATGTTTCTGAACCAATCCCTCTTCTTGTTCATTCATTCGGGATCGATCCACGGCTTCCAGACCTCAGAAGCACTAAGAGAAGGAGGTCAAGTTTATATGGGGCACAAAGGTGACCGCCATTAGTAATACCCACCATTCACAGTATGCACTTCGCTCCTCAGACCTCATGGCCAAACAGAAGCAGCCCCAGGACCTCAACGTGGGCTCTAAAGAGGAAGCCAATAGTCGGGGTTGGGGGAGGATTGGAACGATCTAATCTAAAAATGTAATTTTATGGAAAGAGTCCCAAATACACAGACCTTGGGCTGGATGTTTCCATTTCCCCCAATTTTTGGTGCCTCACAAATAAAGCTGTGTATGGATGGGGTCTATATTTTGTGGCTCCCCAAGTCTTTCATCTTCCTTCTTCTAAAACAATTGTGTTGCTGTGATAGTACAGCTCTGGTTTTGGCAACAAGAGGCGCCAACTTTTAATAACCTAACAGCACATCTAGAATAATCTCTTCTGCAAACTTAATGTGATCTAGATTAAAAGATAGTCCCTGCTAGTGTGTGTTGCTCCAACTTGGGAGAATCAGACAATTTTGTCTGAAGTTGACTGGTGAGATTCTGCATGAGACACAGAATCCATCAAATTCCTGAAGTTTCAGGAGAAACAATAAAAAATCCTAAGAGTTCACATCCGCTCTGCCATTCAACTCATCTCCTTTTCCTCTTCAGTCTTGATCAAGAGCTGAGTTTTCTTTGAGATCTCTGGGATTTAAGAAATAAAAGTGGCAGGCACCCCAGTTCTACTTCCCACTGAACACATTTCCCCAGTTTTCGCCAGAGCAAGCAGGAGAAACGCTGCCTTAATTGAGAAACCAGGGTCCTGGGGTTGCCAAAGACTTTCAGTTGTATTTGGAATCTATTTTCTGGGTCCTCACAGGGCATCTGAGGTCCACAGCAGAAAATGCAGCTGCCCAGAAAGTACATCAGTTTGGGGGGACAGGTGACCGAGTAAGGGAAGGTCACTTGTTCACCCTTTTCAACCATGTTTGGGATTACAAATTAGAAGAGGTGGAGCTCCACACGGATCAGCACTTGCTGCAGAATAACTCTCCCATTATCCTCCCACTCCTGCTGCCCAGGCTCTGGTCACCAACAAACCATCTCCATGTTTCAAAGCAAACTCGAACAGGAGAGCCTCTGGCAGGGAGATTAGCAGTGGGTGTGGAATGGAAAGAGGCCCAGAGCTCCTAAAACTCACTGCTGAATGCCTAAACTGGATGCCTTCAATGGGGTGTGGGGTTCCTGGTTCAGCAACAACTTGATTCAGTTCAGCTTCTGCAGGGAGCCACAGTCTTGATCACCAAACCCTCTATAAGCCCCACCACCAGGTCCCCTCTTCTTCTAATAGATGTGTTCTAGGTTAAAGCACTAAGGAGAACACCCGTTCTCCTGGAAGATGAAAAAGAAAGATTAAACTGTATAACCCTCTCCTTCCTAACCTCCATGCACGTGCATGCGCAGGCGCGCACGCACACACACACACACACACACACACGCACACGCACACCTTTCTCTCCTAGCCTATCTTGATATCCCAGCAAAATACTATTAAAAGCTTCAACAGGGGGTCTTTCCTTTAGGCATCTCTTCTACCCCATTCACTGCCAGGCTGTCATCCTAGAACCTTGAATTTTGGGAGGAGATGATGGAATATCTCAAATGGGCTTTTGTCTGGAACTCTGGGGGCCGGTAGAGAACTACAAAATTGAGTTTTCTCCATTCCTTCTTGTCCCACATCTTCTTCTGGATAAAGCCTATATTTTTCAAACATCAGGTTGGGAGAGGAATTAAAGCAAAGATTCCCCACTGCGCAGCAGTGATACCAACACCCATGGGCCCCCTTACCGTTGCACGTGGAGTAGCCGTCTGTCCAGGCTGGCGGCTGGTGAAGGAGGTTGTTGCCGGGGTTGAGATTCATTACACCACCTCCTTCCAGAATCATGATCTGTCAGGAGATCAAACAGCCTGTTCAGTCAGTGCCTCTTGGACAAACACCATTTGAAAGTGCAGATCACAGGGTAAATTTAGGAAGAAAATAAAGAGAATGTGTCCTTCCACCCATTGCCTGCCACCCATTGCCAAAGCCTTTTTCATAAAAGCAAAACTCACAGCAATTAAACATTTCCAGGTACAATTTTCATATGCATGAGGCAAGTTTTTACAGCCACCCATTCATAAATGAATAATCTCTGATCAGGAATGAAGCAGGAGGAAAACGAAATACCTGCTCCCAGGGCAAGGCTGGCTGGCATCCAAGTGTTGTTTTTTTTTCTTTTCTTTTCTTTTTTTCTTTCTCCTCTCTTTTTTTTTTTTACAAAAATGAAAATGCCAAGGAGAATTTATTTAAAGTGAAATTTCAATCAATGAAAATCCAAGCCAGTAGCAGCACAGCCCCAGCACCTGTGTGGGAACTTGAACAGCAATCACACCTGCACACCCTTTCCTCAGTGTGGATATCTACCACGGACTGGGCTGATCATCAGAGGGCCTCGGTCATATTTTAATAGAGCTCTTCAAGTTCCTAGCTTTGTGATAATATCAAGAATCAGTTGATTTCTCTGGCAGACACTGCCCATTTCTGGTAAAGAAAACATTTTTCCTTTCTGGTAACAATTATAACTAGTTTTTTCTCCTGTTAGAGACCTAGAGAATTTAGTGGGTTTCCAAGCTGACCTAAATAAAAGTGGCTTCCTCGTCTGCAGGATCATTTTCTCAGTAAAGGACTCGGGAGAAGAGATTTCTTCCATGGGACTGTTTGAATTTTTTTTATAAAATGTAAACATTGTACACTTCAGAAATATTCTCTTCAAATGTCCAGCATTCATAATGTCCCTTCTCCCAAGTGGGACACCCTCCACCTTGCAGACCAGAGCCGCAACCGTGCATTCGGTCACTCAAACGAAGAGCAGCCTGTTTCCAGATCGCTATTGGGCAATACCCAGGGGTTGTAAAACTCACTTGCTCTTTATAAAATGTTGGGGTGGGGAGAGGAATTCAGCTTTATAGCAGCAATTCATGGAAAATTTTCTGCCTGTTTTGGGGAAATTTTGCATCCTCAGGTATTACCAATGTCCACAGGATTAAAATTGCCAACCCAGAGTATTTTCAGCCCTGGGCATTCCTTCTCCTAATTTAGCTACTGCTCCTCTGGCTCTGTGTAGGGCCTGTGGAGGGAGAAGAGAGGTCTGCAAAAGGCATACAAACGTATTCATGTATTCGTTTATTCAACAAATATTTATCAGCCCAATAATGGGCTGGGCGCTATTCTAGGTGCTGGGGAGAGAACAGTGATTAAAGGTTGAACCAGGCTAGACACAAACATGTATGATGATGATTAGCATCATCACTGTTGCTTGGTAAATAATTAAGACTGAATCCAGCCTAAGTACAAGGTGGAGAGGAAGACGGGGTGGGGATGATGGATGTTATAACAGTGAAGAGCCACGGGCAGGAAGATGGGAGCACTGGATTCTACGTCCTGGCACCATGTATAGGAGCTTTGAAGCCAGAAGAGCTGGGGTCGGTCCCAAGCTTTCCCACTTGCTAGCTAAGGTTAGTACTGATCCAAGTTACCAAACCTCTCTGAACCCCAGTTTCCTCATATACAAAATGCACCTAATCATACCTCATCTATACATTGGTTGGAGATTAAATGAGTTTCTGTACCTCAAGCACTCAGCACAAAGTAGGTCACGAATACATGTGAGATGTTATGATGAGGTGCGTCACTAGCTCTGGGGACAACCTGAACCAGAAATAACGCTGGGCTTCAGTTTCCCCCACTTAAAAATGTAAAGAGGGTGACTATACTGATTCGTAAGTTCCCTTTCTGAAAACTTCTTTGATTCTCAAAGAAAACAAACTCAAGTCAAACCTTTCCTTTTTCACAATAACTGGGCATTTTCCCATCCAGCTTTGTAGAGCAATTGCCCTAAAGCTAAGAAATCAGATTGGGAACTTCAAGGCGAAAGAAAATCTCCAAGTCCCCAGAGGGGGGTGGCTGGGGGAAGGAGGGGGGGACACAGGGCACAGTCCCTTGTTTGCTCAAGGCTGGGCTTGTTCCTTGCTAGCATTTGCTCAACCACAAGCAGTGGAAAGGTTACTATTTAACCCTGAAAGGGCTGAAGCTCAGAGCCCCGACCATTCGCACGAAGAGATTGGCCTTCCAGGCTTAGGGAGGACAGGTAGGGAAAGGCTTCTCTAAAATTGTTTCTCAAGGATTTGCCTGCAGGGTTGTTTCAAAATGGTCATTTCAGTGGCAGCACCTGCCTGGGCCAACTATGCTTCCTGACAAACAGAAAGCAGGGTGACGTGGAGACTGAGCACCCGGGCTTTGGAGCTGGGGAGATGCAGGCTCAGATTCCAGTTCCCTGGCTTACTGTGGGGAACCCTGAGACAGTGCCAAGTCTGTCTAGCCAAAAACATTCTGATCCTCACTTTCCGTATCTGATAAATGGGAACAACCCCAAACTCAATGGGCTGTACGAATCAAATGAGGTTGTGCATGTAGAGAGCTTAGCAAGTAGTGGAAAAAAAAAAGAATTTAATAAATATTGCAGAATAGTATAGACCGGTTCTCCACCTGTGGCCAAATGCCCATGAGCCCCTCTCCTCAGGGCCGACGTCATTTTCCACCATGACCTTCTGGAAGCATCCAGAAATTCTCCCAACCCCCAGAGATGCCTTTAAGACAACAGGGTGGCAATTGCCCCATCACCATCCTCCCGCCAGAGGATGACCTGTGCACAGCACGGCTCCCTGCCAGCACCCCCTTTCCAAGAGAAAGCAGCCAGCATGGTGAGGGGCCCTTTTTTACAGGGCACATTAAGTGGTTACTACTCATAAAACAGTTTGTGTGGCTTAACCCTTAGTGAGTCACAGCTCGCTTGAGCTCACCCGGGCTTGTAAGCAAAGAAGGTCAGCGTCTCCAACCTGGCAGGGAGCTGCAGGGAAAGATGCCCTCAGGGTGGGCCCACAAGGCCCACAGCCAGTGTAGCTGAAGGCCTTTGTCCAAGTCCTACCCTCCTCTGAGGCACAGTTTTTCAGGTGCAAAGTGAGGACATTGGTTCCCAACAGCCTCACAGGACTGTTGAGATGGAATGAAATCATAGATAACCAATATGACTTGAGAATTGTAAAAAAAGTCTTATTATAACCAACTCACCCACACCCCCATATGCTAATGTAGACTTTCTATGGTATATAGTCATTGCTTTCTGGGGGTATCAGAAGCAATCCTTTTAATTAGAAAGTAGGGGAATTATTGAATGCTCTTATTTCAGCTCCCTACTTTACCTTCAGCATAGCTTTCATTATTTTCTTTAAAAATATATATATATACCAACAAATATGTGGAAGTAGAGACTTTGGAATCTGAGAATCCTGTGTTAGAATCTGGGTCCCATCTTTCAACCATGAGACCTTGAGCATGCTAACTTTTCTGAGCCTCCATTTCTTACACTGGTTTAGAAATGGGAGGACTGAAGGGGGGTTGGGGGGAGGAATATTAGTGTCTCCTAAGCCTAAGGGCTGTTTTGAAAGATAAATAATTATAATGGATCTTGTCTAGCACCTGGCAAACACGATCCCCATCAAAATCAGTTTCTTTTCCCTTCTTTCAACATTAATTCTCAAGGTGTTCCTCAAACACATTTTGCTTCTTCCGGGACTGAATCCACATTTGAGAGTCTAAGTCAGAATGACTCCACCCTGGGAGTCAAAAGGAAGCTGAGAAAAGGACTTGCTTCTCCCCATTTTCTGCTGGAGGCAGGAACCTCGGATTGGGAGGTAGAGGAGAAATCCTCAGCCACCCCAGGTAGTGGTTAAAAGCAGAGTTTCTCAACCTCTCCACCACTGAAATGTAGACAGTCCTTTCTGTGGGGGGCTGGCGTATGCATTGTAGGATGTTTAGCAGCACCCCTGGCCTCTACCCTCTAGATGCCAGCGGCACCCCTCCACACATACCATGTCCCCGAGGCAAAAACCACCCTCAGCGGAGAATACTTGTTAAAAGCTTGTGGAGGCAGACAGCTCAGGTTTTGCTCTTACTGATGTGCAAGCTTAGGCTGTCCCTTATCCTTCCTGGGCTGCCATTTCCTCTCCTGGAGAATAGGCATAGGCTTGCTAAAGGGTTAAATGAGACGAAGCACCTCAAAGCCCACAGCACAGTGGCTGGTACCTATAGAGTAATTGATCTTCGAAGGTTTAAGAGAATACACTGGGTAACAGAGCCACCTTTGTCTGTTCCCAGGTGGTGTGTATTCCGGGGAGATAGTATAAATTATTACCTGGGCTATTAAAAACTGCATACACATGAAGAAAAACTATACCTTTTATTTCAAACTCAAAGAGTGACATGAGATCAGGTGTGATGGCTTATGCCTGCAATGCCAGCACTTTGGGAGGCCAAGGCAGGCGGATCACCTGAGATCTGGAGCTCGAGATCAACCTGGCCAACATGGTGAAACCCCATCTCTACTAAAATACAAAAATTAGCTGGGTGTGGTGGTGCACGCCTGTAGTCCCAGCTACTTGGGAGGTTGAGTGCAGGAGAATCGCTTGAACCCAGGAGGCGGAGTTTGCAGTGAGTCAAGATAGTGCCACTGCACTCTAGCCTGGATAACAGAGCAAGATTCCATCCCAAAAAAAAAAGAAAAGAGTGAAATGAAATGTGGATTATCCAGAGATTTTTCTCATATATATCCCCCTATCCTTTTTCATAGGTAGGAACAATTGGAGGAAATGGTATTTGATTTTGAGACACTATTGATTGTCCTGAGGTTGACATTTGTCCCAAACTTCACCCCTTTGTGCAGAAGTTTGTAAGACTGACAGCTGTGGGACAAGAATTCTACTCTTTATTTGAAGAAAAGCAGCCATGTGTGCCACCCAATAGACTGAAGAACCAGCAAGTACATCATGCCAGGCTTCTTGCCAGGACCTGTTTAACCTGAGGCAGCAAGTCCCCTACAGATGAGGTGCCATCAGCTCCCATAAAATTATGGACCACTGGGGCTTGGCCAATCTGAAATTATTTTGCAACAAGAAGGCCCTGTTCTGTGCTGAACGGTAGCCTGAGACACGGGGGAAGATAGGCCAGCCTCTGCCTCTCACTTCTTAAAAGGCAGTTTCAGGTAAACAGAAACTCTCACAGTACCCTGAGTTACAAAGGACTTGGACTGCTTCTGTGCCAGCCACACATAGAGACACATCCCAGCTCCCTGTGCCTGCTTCTCCAGGCTTGCTTCGTCGAGGCCTTGCTTCCTGAAGAGCACCACCCTGCCTACCATGCACAGGCAGGACCCATGAAGGGGAGCGGGGGGAACAGAGCACTTGGTCTAACCCTGAAGTTTAAGAGTCTCCCATTTTGGCTGCTGGTCATTGGCAAATACGGGCACAGCAGAAGGTGAGGCCTGGCCACGGAGACTGGATCCCACTAAACGCTGAGTTGAGAGCACACATTCAAGAGTGTGAGGAGCTTCAAATGCAGCCTAGTGGTGCTGCGTGTCTTGAGGGAAGCTGTTAGGAGAATGGGGGCTCATGACTCAAATGGCAAGGGTTGAAATGTTGGTACTGCGGCTTCGTGGCCTCTGTTGACCTTGGAGAATTTCTATCCTCTCTACAGCCTCAGTCTCCCCATATAACAAAATTCCACTTTGGAACATGGAGCTGATATGAGGAATAAATAAGATTGTTTGGAAAAGTCCCCAGCATAATGTCTCATATGTAGCAAGTGTCTAGCTTATTAGAGGGTCTGCCTGTGAGTCTCTCTTTAAGCTGTGTTGACTGGCACTGGAGACATCCCTGTGGTAGGGGTAGACTCCTCGGAAGCAGGACAGTGTCATGGTTGGGAGTCCCAGGGTCTTCTGGAGTTACATGGCCACAGTTCAAATCCTGGCTTTGCCAATTTCCTAACAGGGCAAGCTTGGACAAGTTATTCAACTTCTTGGGACCTCAGTTTCCTCATCTATAAAGTAGAGATGATGTGAAAAAAGTTGTTGAAAGACAACAGTGAAATGATACCTGTAAAATGCTTGGAAAAGCATGACACATCATAAATATTTGATACATGTTTGCTGGTTTTCCTAATAATGATCGTGATCATACTTGTAGTTTTTATTTTATTGAACTCCCAAGGAGAAAATTGAGAGCCAAGTTCATTTCAAGCAAGGCTTCAAACCTCTCTTATCTATAGTCTTCTCCAGCTAACTGGCACAGTTGAGCCTAGGACTGGATCTCCTTGCTCCTCTCTCCCTATTCTGAGAGCTGATGTGTAGACTTTGAACTATGAACAGCGGGGCTTCGATCCTGCATGCAGAAGCCATGATGTTCCCCTCTGACTGGGCACAGTTGCTACCCAAAGGACTGAAAGCCATCCCTCCTGCCCTGCTGCTTCTCAGCAGACACAGTGCCAAGGCTGCCAAGAGCAGTGGCAGGGCATATGCTCCGAAGCTCTGGGCTGTCAAAGGCTTTACACGCCCACACACCATGGCTGGTTTGCAGGTACAAAAAAAAACAAAAACAAAAAAACACCAGGAAGAGCAGCGTGTCTGAAATGCGAGTTCCTGGCAGAGAGCAGCTGAAGAGTTTCTCTATCCTCCGAGTCCCTTAGCACAGGGAATGCTCCATTACTGCAAGTGATAAGGTCTGGGATTGGGGCTGGTAGGTACAGAAAAGAAGAAGAACCCCTGGGACTCTAGCAGGGAGCTGGAACCAATCATCCCAAGACCCAGGAGGCTCCGCTCAGCCTCAAGATTCCTAACCAGGCTAAGGACTGCTCCACTGGCCTCCCTTCTTAAATACACAGAGTGAACCTCCCAGGAGAGACCAATGCAGGCTTGGGCCTGCTCAGCTGGAGGGAGTTCTTTCTTTGCTCAGTGATGGAGCTACTGAGACTCAGGATTGAACACTTTAAAAATAGTAATAGTAATAACTTTACTGTAGTAATTCAGACTTATTGAATACTTCAAATGTGCCAGCTCTGCACTGCTGGTGTAAACATATTATCTCAATCAATGCTCACAACAACTCTAGGAGGCATTATGTTATTTAACAGATGGCCTCTCTGAGGCACAGAAGAATTCGGTGACTTGTTCAAGGTCACACAGCTTAGCAAGAATTGGAGCTAGAAGAGAATTCAGACTCAGACTGTCTTGCAATAAAACCTGGGAACTTGGCCACTCTCTGCTGAGAAGAGGGTGTTTTGCCAGAGAAGACTCATTCTTACTTTGATCTCCATTCTAGACATGATCACAGCATTCTCCCTGTATTGTCTGCTGCCTTAAACCTTTATCAAGCTTATATACAAATATATATATATATATACACAAATATATGTGTATATATGTATATATATTTGTGTGTGTGTATATATATATACATGCACACATATATTCATATGCATGCATATATACACACATGCATATGTAATGTAAATCCTCTCCCTATGATTCGATAGTTATTTTAATTTTGTACTTGGGAAGTAGACTGATCCATAATTATTTATGTTTTACCTGAATCAGACCTCAGGCCAGAGAAGATGATTTGCTCCTGCTGCAAGGGTGAAGGTACACTGGGAGCCACCAGGGCCACAGAGCAGATCTTAAGCAGGGCTTGCACCTGCATTCCCTGTCCCCAGCCCCAGGGGATTGAGAAAAGACCATGATCAGCCTTCTTCCTAGCTCCCTTATTCATCCAACCACATCATCCCCAAACTGCCACACAACTGGCTGCCATGTGGGCATTTTGACTCCTGAAGCCAAAGAAGCAATTAGTCCTTTTAAATAATTACTTTTGTGATGACAGCGATACCCAGATCATTCTCAGTCCTTAATCAAAGTTACCAGCAGGTGAAATCACAGCATTTGCCCTAAGGATGTTGCAACAGCTCACTGACTTCCTGTTTCAATATGATTGTCATTTCAAAGGACTACTCCCAAATAAGAGGAAAAAAAAATTCATGTACATGTGAAAGGCAACTGAATATAATACAGACAATCATTTGTGTTTTTACAAATGAATCAAATTGTGAATCAACCTTGAGGAATGTATTTGATTGTCTTGGGATTACATCACAGGTAATTTCATAGCCTTATAAAGTGTTTTGAAACAGACATTTTTCATGTTCCCAGGGGCAACATCTGAAGTATTATTGCTGGGGTTTCAAGGGTTTTCATGACCAATAATGCAGTACTGGGAGGCCAAATCTGGATCCATGATAGGTACACTTTATTGACTGCAAGCCATTTGGAAATATACATATTATGCTGATCTTTATCAGTCTTGGTGTCAGACCCAGACAAGGCGGCACATACTGACAGTGGCAGTCACCCAAGTTGATCAAAAGACAAGCTTGCCTAAGATGACCCCCAGGGCCTTTATCAAACCCATTCAGATATGATAAAGTAAGAATAGGGCAAGCTTCGGATTGTAAAAGGTCACAGAGGCTTTTGAGGCCTCAAAAGAAGCTTTGACTCTCCTCTTCCTCCAAATATTTACATCTTCCTGGTTTTACTTGTTTTCTGTGGGCCTCTGTGGACAACCTATCACCATATTATTTGCCAACTTGAAACAAAATAGGTCATAATGCTCAGTACCCCCATATTGTTAGATTCAACAATGTTTGGCTACTGAAACCCCAGGCCTCTAAACTAAAATCTGCATTTCTGCGAACCTCCCTTAATGAAGTATTGAATGTGCTCACCATTGAGAGTTTCTGGTCTATAGACCCACCCACTTGCCTCCCTTCCCTTTGCCACCACAAGATGACTAACTCCAGGAGATACCAGCCTTGAAAGAAATGTCCAGAAATGCAAGGAAGTCCTTACAAAGTCAGAGACAAAAGATTCAACATAGAGAATTCAAGCTCTAATCCATCTGCAGATAACCTACTATTATATTATTTGCCAACTTGAAATAAAGCAGGTAATTGCTTAGTTCTGTTAATGCCAAACGGTTAAATTCAACAATGTTTGGATGCTTGCAAGTATGAGTCTCTGAAAGCCAAACAGACAAATCTGGCCTCAGAATACAGCGCTTGCAGAGGAGCTCTCTGATGGTCACTTCCATCAGGAGGCCCTCCAGACTGGCCAAGCCACCCCTTACCCCATCTCACCACCATCTCAGTCCTTCAAAGATTACTTAACCACCCTGGACCCAACACAATTAGTCGCTCAGCCTTCAGCAGAAAGAAACTATCACCAAGAAATGCTTACCCAGCCATTACAATAATGTCTCCGACCTCCTGTAATTCATAGATATTTACCAGGTGTCTACTAGATGCCGGGCATTTTGCTAGGTGCTGGGGGAGACAATAGTAAACAAAACATAGATGCTGCCCTACCCTGATGGACTATTCATAAGGACACGGCTTCCAAAACAATTGTAGCTCCTTCCAAAGTCATCCGAGCTCATTCCCCCACCTCCTGTTGTGAATGGAATGGGGCAAGAGCAGAGGGAGCCGGGCAGCCCTCTCTGGCATTTGAGAATGACCAACCTTGAAAAGAATTTCAACTAGGCTTAAAAGCAGGACCGATCCTCTTCTCTCCGGCAACCCCATGCCCTTGCCTTCACAAAAAACTCTGACTAGGACATGGGTTGGCAGACAGGATAATGCTTCTGAGTTTCACAAAGCAGCCTGAGCCAAAACCAATCATCAGGGCAGAATAAAGTGGTGGGTTGTCTGGATGGCTGAATGTCTGTCTCCGAGACAATAGGGTGTTTATGTGTAGGAGGGTCAGGAGCAGGTTGTTAACATAAAACCCACCGTAAACAGAGCTGTTAATTCAGTTGCTGGCAGGGGCTTCTGTTATCTTCTGAATACCTCCCAGAGGGTAAAGCCCTACCTTTTCATTTGAGTTGGCAGCAGAGTTATTTTTTTGCACCTGTTGCTCTGCTCCGATAACAACACAGTTAAGCATTGATTTGTAGGAAAATAAACAGAAAAAAAGCAAAGAAAGGCATCTGCCCAAACAGCCTGAGCTGGTTTGACTGAGTGTCCATGCCAATTTGTTTTTCGTATAAAAACCAAAGAAAAACCTGAGTTTTCAGTTTAGATGCTACATTTTCACTCCCCTCAATATAAAAAGGGGTATCAAATAGGCCAGCGGTGCTGGCAAGGCTGAGAAGCCAGAAGACATTGTACTTTTCCATTGGCTGGTTCTGTGAGGGCACTCAGGGGTGTCCAAGGTCTGCAGAGTGACATGGCCAGCCTCCAGACAGCCAAGGTTCAGATCATGAATCAGATTAACAAGGGCAGAGAAAAGATTGCTGGGATATGATCGAAACCATAACCACACTCTTCCAAATGGTTGACTTCCAAAAGTTAATACAGTTTAGGGAGTAGGTGTAGTCTCTGGGTTATCTCCTAAAGTGGAGGCTCAGTGTACCCAAACTTCAGTCTAGCCTCTCCCACAGACATCCTACATCCAGCCCTGGGCAAAGAGCATAATTTGAAAACCCCTAGTCCCCAGACCAGCTTTCCCATCGCATAAATGAGGCTAGCCACTCCTACCTCAAAAGCGGGCTGTGTAGACCCACTCATCTCCTGCCAAGAGATTCGAAGTTGCAGGTCCCAGGTGGAAAGGGCCTGCGGTGTCCTAGATGTCATTTCTGTCCTCATCCCTGCATCATCACATGCTCACTTCCCATTAGTTTGTCAATATCACATGATAAGCTAAGTCCAAAAAGGGCCACAAGGAGCTAAACAAATCACTCAGATGGAGATCATGAACCACATTAATTAAACAACGGCATCAGCACTCAGCCCTCAGCACACACCATCAGAGGAAACTTTTTAATATGTCTTTTTGGACGGGCACAGTGGCTCACACCTGTAATCCCAACACTTTGGGAGGCCAGGCAGGCGGATCACTTGAGGTCAGGAGTTCGAGACCAGCATGGTCAACATGGTGAAACCCTGTCTCTACTAAAAATACAAAAATTAGCCAGGTATGGTGGCAGGCGCCTGTACTCCCAGCTACTTGGGAGGCTGAGGCAGGAGAATGACTGGAACCCAGGAAGTAGAGGATGCAGTGAGCCAAGATTGTGCCACTGCACTGCACTCGCGGCCTGGGTGAGAGTGAGACTCCATCTCAAAAAAAATAAACATAAAATAAAATCATATCTCTTTTTAAGCTTCGTAGAAGAAAGCACACTCAAGGCAACATGCAATATTTCCCCAAACATCTTGCCCCAGTTTTCTCTGGGCCATGGGGGGATTCACGGGAGAGGGAATGATTTCTCTGGTCCGTGGAGGGTTCGGTCAGACCACTGGCTTCATGGGGGAGGGGGCTTACAGCAGTGAGGAATGGCCTCAGAAATGTTGCCTCTCCAGGAGCATTAAGAACTGGGTGTTCTGATAGGGGAGGGATATGGCTGGCTGAGCGTTCCCAGACATTCTTGTCATGAGCAGAGCAGGGAGTGGAGTGCTTAGAACCAAATCTGGCAGCAGGAAAATAAAAGATTTAACAACATCCTTAGTTGACTGAAAAATAAATAAGACCAACTGTACAGGAATGTGGGAAGGGTGGAGGACGGTAAGGGGTGGGGATTGGAGCCAGGGAGGGGGTCAGGATGGACTAGGACAATGGATTTGACCATTTCAAGAGTCAAGTTTCCTCCTAGGAAAAGACTAAGATGTTCAAGTCAAGAAAAGATTAACAGCCCCCAGCTCAGAATCTTGAAGTCTATATAATTACTCAACAACAACAAAAACCGTAACAGTGATAATAGCTCATATTTGTTGACAGTTTAAAATGTGCTAGAAACAGAACTAGACCTTACATGAATTATCTCATTTAATCCTCCCAATAACCTTGAATGTTAGTACTAATATTAGCACCATTTTATAGATGTGGAGGCAGAGAGGTTAAGCAACTTTTCCAAAGACACACAGTTAGCAAATGGACGGGATATATTATAATAAGTGTACTTGGGAAGGAGTGGGGGAAAGCAACATAATTCTTTTGAAATTATTTGAAAATGGATCCTTGTGTTTCTAAAGAGGAGAAAGATGTCTCTTAGGACCTCATACTTTTAATTTGAAAGTTGAGATCCTTTAAGCACAGCTCCCCACGTTTTCCACCAAATGTGAATAAGAGTCATATTGATCATCCTTGTGCCCTAACATGGAAGCTCCCTTTCAGGGCAAATCAGTCTGGATGCTACAGAAACATCAGTTCACAGCCACTCAAACCCATCTATCAGAACTTCAGTCTGGTTTCCTGCTAGAGGCTCCAGATTGACTCACGGGTTAGAATTGACTGCCTGAAGCCACCTCGGGCTTATTAGCCATGATAAAAGAGCAACAATAACAGCAAGAAAAAAAAACTTGGAAAATGAAGGGTGAATTATGGCTCTTTTGAAGAGCGCCTGATGTCTTAGCCATCACGGATTGGTCCTGATGACAGATTGCTTGTGTTGTGAACATCACTGACTGACTATGAATATGTTATTGAGGGAGCCTGAATTCCATCACTCAGACAAAGAAATCTAGGAAAGGTCTTCCCCCTCCTCCACCATCGCTATGTCCATGACCCTGTTTTGAATGTTGGAACAGTTCACAAAAACTTAGCCCTAAAACACCGACACAACTTCATAAACCTTATTTCATTAGCATCCTTGCAGCTTAAGAAGCAAATGACATCTTCATTTTCTCACAGATTAGAGAACCTCTTCTTTAGAAGAAGTAGAGTTTTCCTTTTGTAGAGATCTTCATTCAACAGCATCAGGCAAGAAAGCTCAGTTTGTTTTCAGAGCCTGCCTATGAGAACACTAGACTCATGGCACACCAGGTCTCATTTTTCCTTCCAGAACAGACTTCATTCTCCTTCTCCTGGCTCACTGGTTTATGTAGCAAGCCTTCTGGAAAATAAAATCATGAAAACCCACCAGCAATGCCAGCAACTCCCTACCAGAAAGTTTTTTCAAGGAATTAAATCCCTTCCAGACAATTATTCAGCCATCCTTCCAGTTGTTTGGAGCAAACTTTTGGAGCTCAAACAAAACTATAAAACTCACTAACTCAAAAACTCCATCCTCCCTCCTCAACAGGCCATAGCTTTTCACCAAAAGTTGCATAGATGAGCCTGATGAAAATGAGCAGGGGCCTCTCTGCAGCAGCGTCCCAGACTCCTAGCCTCAGGAGTTGCCACACATTCCATTTCACCACAACCAGAGGCAGGACCAGCTACATCATTTGCAGAGCTCAGCATAAAAGAAACATGCAGGGCCCTTTGTTCAAAACTTATGAAGACTTTCAAGAGGGCAACAGCAGAGCCTTAAACCAAATCCGGAACGTTTCTAAGCATGGGGCCCTGTGGAGCTGCACAGGTTGCACACTCGTGACGTCAGCCTTCTCCAAGGGGTCAGTCCCCACTCTTGCCTTCACCTGTACCCATGTTTCATGACCGTGGGTGGGCAGGGGATCTCTTCTGTCTTTGTTCCGTACACTACCTCCTGAGGTAGTTGGGAAGATTAAACTAAACATGACATTGAAGAGTCCGGGAACCACCCAGCTTAGAGCAGGCACTCAACAAATTACCATTCTCATTCTTATTATTATCTTCATTATGCCAAAGACCCTTCACAACCCCAAGACTACCCATAGGCAAGAATATATGGGAAGGACATATTCCCCTTTGACAGAGACCATCTATCAGCTGGTACTGTTCAGAAATCGTTTTGTTAGTCCTGTGTAAGAAAATGCTGTAAATTAGGTGTTCTTAACCGTTCATCTGTATTTTGGATCTGTTTTGTAATCTAGTGAGGCCTACGAGCCTCTTCTCAAAATAGTATTTTTACATGACAAAGTAAAATGTTATAAGATTTTTAAAAATTTATATTAAAATACAATATCAAAATATTTTTAAAAATAAATGCATGATATCATATTATGTCAGTTTTGGTTTTTTTATTTTTTGGTTTTTGGTTTTTGGTTTTTTTTGAGACACAGTCTCACTCTGTTGCCCAGGCTGGAGTGCAGTGGCTTGATCTCGGCTCACTGCAACCTCCGCCTCCCGGGTTCAAACAATTCTTCTGCCTCAGCCTCTCAAGTAGCTGGGATTACAGGTGTGTGCTGCCACACCCAGCTAATTTTTGTATTTTTAGTAGGGATGGGGTTTTGGCATGTTGGCCAGACTGGCTGTTTTTGTAATTATTTTTAATGGCAAGAACTGAAATTACTTTTGCACCAACCTAATAACAATATATGTGCTTCTTCATTAATACATTGAATAAGAATATCTACCTAGTGCAGATCTAACTTGATATCAAATATCCACATTTTGAGATACACGTAATAGGTGTAATGAGATATGAAAATGTGATTTCCCTTGGTGACATCACAGTTGCAGCTAATACTACCGTGAAGTTTTGCCTACATTCATATTGAAAGAAAATGTTAAATTGTAGTTAGAGATTATTGAAAATAAAGACAAATTTTTACATCCAAGTTCACAGAAACCCTGAATTTAACCTTGGACCCCAGGTTAGGAATCCTTGCTGTTTTACTAATAACAAGAACTACTTGTTCAACTCAAATAGTCTCTGGGAACCACATTTGCATGACCAGAAACCTCATTTGAATAATTTACCAAGAGGTAGACCCCAGAGCGTCTGGGCAGAAGAAGTAAGTAGAATTTTTTTTCCCAAAGCCTCTAAAATGTCCAAGATTAATGACCTCAGCATCAGTGGTCAGTAGACATCTGGAGACATGATCAGGAATTTTAGAGGTGGACAATGGTATACTCATGCTTAAAAGCTAGTCATGTGAACTGCCTGGAGGAGAATCAGTATTTTCTGCAGGTCCCTACATGCCAGGCATCCGGACACAAGGATAGGAACGTGCTGCGTACCCACTCACCCCAGGTCTTTCCAGGACCTCCTTGGTTGGGGTTTGCAGCTGACTCAAAACAAGGTTCAATTTGGAGGTCTCCCTTAAATACGGTTCATCCATCTCCCTGCTGCCCACCTTTCCAGTAAAAACCCTGTTGCATTTCTTTCCCAAGGTCACAGTGAAGAACCAATGCTGATCACCACATACACACACACACACACACACACACACACACACACACTCTATCCCAGAATTTAATACACATCCCCTCTGACCCAACAGAAGCTCACTAAAAACACCCAAATTGAGGGTTTAACTTTGAGGTCCATTCCACAAATTACTAAATATTTACTCACAAGCTTTTGTTCGAGTGCTTTCACATTCTTTATTTAATTTGATCCTTACAACAGCCCACGACAGTAGATGTTATTAACTCCATTTTCCAGATAAAAATCTTAGATGCTAGAGCTTATGTAATTCACTCAAAGTCATTCAACTGCCCAGTGGTAGAGTCCAATCTGAACTCAGATATCTGGACTCTACGTCCAGTGGTCTTCACACCACATCTCAGCAGCTTCCAAGCCATAAAAACTCTTAGCCTCCTACCCCTTCAGATACACATGCAGTCAGATTCTACTCCATCAACCTTCCTCAACTTGCAGGCTTCTGCCTAATGGAATTAAGGTGACTGAAAGGTGAGCTAGATGCACTCTAATTTTCTAAGTGGGCATGGTGGAGACAGAGGCTGAATTTAGAGTCAAATCTAGAGTCCACTGCAAAGACAAAGCAAGTCTTATCATTAGTCACCATGATGACAAGATTAAAAATTGCTTTCATCTTTCAGACTCTGCTCACCTTATTATCCAGAATATATCATCAGCCCTACTGAGGAGAACTTTTTTAAGGTTCCTAAGAAGAAGGCTGGAATAATCTCCATGAGATATTTCAGTCTCCATTGCTCTATTCAAAAAGTAGAAGACCCTACTCTTACTCCAGGAAAAACTCAACAGACTTTTGGGGGACGTTGTATCAGGATGAGAAAGGGCTGGATGTGCAACAGAAATTTTTCAAAGCCATAGTTCGGCCAATAAGAGCCCAGCCCCCAAGATGATTTATTGTGCATCTGTGATAGAAACTGGGGCAGAAAAGCAGCTATGAAATTTTATGTTCGTAATTATAACAACATCAAAGAAAAAGGACATTGAGACAGGGTCATATAAAAGTAAAAACAAGTTGTTACGGTAAAATATGAGGTGGTCTATTAGTCTAAAAATCCAACTATTAAAACAGGCATTTTGGTTTCTTTTTATTTTTGGCTTTGTATACTGGCTATATTTTAAATAAGTAGGCAAGTACCCTTAATAACAACTAAGATGCTTCTAAGTAAAGAAGTGAGGAAGGTTCCCAGGGCCAGGATGTACTGCACGATTGGAGGAGGAGAGATAATGCGGACCAACCGACCAGAACAAGGGGCCCGGCCCCATAAAACAAACCAAACACAGAATGTGGTTAGGTGCTAGTGAAATCCGTTTTCATAGGAGTATTTTACAGGGTGTCTCTTTTAAAACAAGGTCAATTAAAACCCTAGGAGCCTCTTTAAATGGGCCACCCTGCTTGGCCCTGTTGCAAGTTCTGGTTTCTCCAAATACAAAGTTGAGGCTCTCTGGGTATATCATGGTCTCCAGGTTAGGCTGCTCAGTGGCTCGGCCAGCCACAGGGTCTTCCTCTGGGAGAAGTGAGTCCACATACATTCAATCTACTCAGTAAGTCATGAATAATCAGTCAAGCAAGCTCATCAGTACTATACTAACTCAGCAGACATCACAAGTGCCTCAGTGTCCATTTTCCGGCAGGCTGCTTTGCTGTTTTATCGAAGACACCAGTAGAGCACCTGCCACTGTGCATAGACTGCTCCCCGCAGTCACAAAACAGTCTGCTTCATCCACTTCTACCCTCCTACCAGCTTGAGACACATGAGGCAAATTGACAAAGCTGGATTTTGTCACAGAAGTAGATTCTAACATCCCTAATAAAGGCTCCAGGTGTCAGGTCTCAGCACTTCCACTAGTTCTAGAGCCCTTAGCCAAAATGCTCAAGGCCCTAAAGAAGCCATTTAAGGGCTCTTGCTAACCTTTCCTGTCTCATCCTTAGAAGTCTTCTCCCACCTGTTGTCAGCTTTCACAGATTCGTGCTAATCCTACTGACCCCCAGGCACTCCCACCACCCCCAATCACCACAGCCACAGAATCTGAGAGTTAAAGTGGATCTTAAAGATGATCAGGTTCAAACCCTTTTGTCCAGAGGAGGAAACTAAAGCCTGACAAGGGGGGAATATGTGGTCTTGGCCACACAGCTCTGCCAGGGCTGGAAGACCAGGTTCCTAGACTGCCGTCCAGAGCACCACCTCACATACCGCCTTCCCTGCACTGTGCTTCCATCACTCCAAAACTGGAGTCCAAAATTCTTCAGGGAAGATTCTTAAAGAAATATTCTTCCCCTCTAAAGTATAATAAACATTTTAGCACATAACTCAGAGGAAATTTCTACTTCAGCACATCCTGGCTTCCGGACATCAATGCATTTTGGCTTGAAACGATGTCCAACCCTAAGAATAGCTGTGGTGACAAGCCATTCTCCTCCCTGCACTGTGTTTCCTGCACAGCTTAGTAGCTTGGCCCTGTGAAACTCCGTTCAATTTAAGTAATCACATTTTTAATAACAGCACAATTGTTTGCTCTTTAGAACAAATCTATTATTCTAAAATCATATTCTTAAAAATTAGATATGAAAATGTGAAATAAATTTAATGATCTATGCCCTCCTTTCGGTTGTACAGCAAGAGATTTAAAAGAACCTGAGCAAGGTGTGGCTGCCCTCCTGCCTCTGTCTTCAGATGGCAATCCCCATCGCAGACACGGCTTACCCAAGCTGAAAGCCACAGCGCCGCGTTTGGTTTCCCAGTAACAAAGGCAGGGTGAGAATGTGGTCTCCAGACACCAAGGCTGCAGTGGAGCTAATGCCTCCCAACCAGGGCCCCACCCACAACAGAAATGATTGTCACGTCAACTCTACCAGAGAGCGATCTTAACAAGAGAAATGGGCTGAAACGGCAGCAAAATGGTATCGCTGAAAATCAGGCTCAAGCTTTAGACTGAATTCCTTAAAACCATGACATTGTTTCTCAAGTGTGTTAGCAGATTCTACGATGGCATTCTTGCTCTCCGCCCCACCCCTAACCCAGAGGTCGCTGGAAATCACATCTGTGTGAAAGGGCATAGAGATGACTCCATCTGGAGGAAGGGAGAAAAGACAATAACTTCTCAATAATTTGTATAAGTTTCTATGTCTGTGCTTGATACTGTAACATGAAGCAGGAATCTTGTCCTGGGTTTTCAGAAAAGCAAGATGGTCTAATGATCACAACCCAGTGCTCAAATCCCCAAAGTTGGGGAGATTGGGTGGGGCAGGGGGGTGGAAAGATATGGAGGAAATAAAACATCGCAATATTCCAGAAAGCAAAATTCTACTTCCTTAGAAGTGAACTTTGGCCAGACACACTCACATTCTGACCTGAGACCCAATAGGAGTTCCTTCCAGTTTCCAATTCGCTAATTGAAGGCAACCTAGTAAACCCTTTAAACTCTCAGTTTCCATTTTGTTCCATACCTTCAAGGAGTCAGAAAGATATTGAAAGAAGATCAGGGTCAAGCTGATCAATTAATGGGAGCATTTAGGGTACCCATAAACATGGAATTATGAGTGAGAATGTAGGGCTTTTCTGAAGTCCAAAGAGCCAAAGACACTTCCATTGGTAGACCACAATAGATTAACATATTAAAAATGAACAAAAATATCCAAAAAGGATTATTTGAATTTAACAAATAAGTGCTTTTCAAGCAAAAAAAGAAAAGATGCCATTGAATTTGAGCGCTTTCATAAATGAGACCTGAATCAAACACATCATCCTACCCACACTACCTTGAAACGTCTTGAGGATGGCCACCATCTTGCCCAGTTATGTAAGAGAACTTACAGCTATTCCCTCAAAGGGATTTTCATTTAAAATGCTTCTGTAAAACATTTTGGAAACATGGTGAAGTATTGTCTCCATTACATTTACTATTTTTTTTCAAGTTCAACTACAGACCTCCAAATAACTCTTAATTCACATTTCATCATGATTTTTAAATACCATTAGCCATTGGTGTGAAAATGATGTGGTCTACATGACTCCATATTATAAGAAGATGGAATTGGTGAGTTATTTCATAGTCCCAGAATTTTAAGTCACAAAAAGAGGAAAAGTGGATCCTTCTGCAAACTCCAAATGCAGCTGTTAAAGTCATTCTTAAAATCTCTTAAGAGCCTTTTCCAATAGCATCTCCTAACCATGAAATTCTTCCTAATTACATATCTTCTCTTCTGTTAGAAATAAATCTTTCCCTTGACCCCAGTGGAATTAACACATAGCCATACAGGATCTCTAATTGCCCTTTTACACATTGAAAGACTCTCTAAACGCATCTTCACCCCCATGGCTGAAGAACCAACTCCTGAATTAGACCTTCCATCAGTAAGTTCTTGGAATCCATTCACTCACTTTTTCCCTGTTACCAAGGTGAGTGCAAATAACCAGCAGAGACGCCTGTGAACTTGGACTCAGAATCGTACACTCCATCTTAAACACACACACTCCCACCATACTGGGAGCATGGTAAATCAGCAAAGATGGGTGGTGAAAATGTCACTTTCCCACCTCAGTCTGATATTTACCAACAAGAAGTAATTCCCCAACTTTCCCAGGTCAGTCCACACTGGGGCTAACATTTCTCCACAGTGTCCAAGCAAAGTCAAAAGAATCCCTGTCTTAGAGGGCATTTGTTGCTGCTGAGTCACAACTGCCTGTCTGATCATAGTCTCCCAAAATGGAGTAAACAGAGGGTTAGTTTGTCCCCTTGTTATACAGTGAAGCCCTTTGCCAAAATTTATTTTTGTTTTTTCTGGATTTTTTTTTTTTTTTTTTCAGATATTCAGCTCTCCCCAATACCCGTGCCTGCCTTGGCTGCCTGACCACTTTCCCTACGGGGGAAAGACAAATTGAGTCCGAAAAACTACCAGCAGAAGACATCTCTAGAAAGCAAGACCGTGTACTCTGAACACTAACAGCTATACAGCCAACCACTTCTTTGCTGAGCTATATTAGAGCCACCTATCTCTAGCTGCCTATTTGTTTAAGAGAATTCAACCCAGGGAAATGGTCTTGCCACATAGACACAGGGAAGCCAGGGGACTTTTAAATTCACAGAGATTAGAGGTCCAGACAATGCAGGAAATTCACAGATAATATCCAAAATGGTCAACTTGCCCTTTAAAGACATAAACTTCTGATTTGACCCAGTGAGGTAAGCCCAGGTAAGGTGAGCTTCACTTCCTGCCAGCTGTCTCCAAGAGTCTGTTCTAGTTTTATCTGTCCAGTTTAAGGCAGGCTTCTCTTTCCACTCAGGTGTTTGGATTCCAGATTTAAAATAAGTTTTAAAAATCAGGACTTACCTCATTTACCTAAAGATTCTGGGTGGGAAATCCAATAGCTGTGGCTGATGGAGGGGGAGGCAGTAGGCTGCAACTCACCAGCTCCTACGGGGTTGGGACACCACGGGTGTTATCACGTCTGCACCCTCATCAGAGTGAAGATAAATGCATATGACAATAATTTTAAATCATTTTGTAGGATGTTAAGCAATAAGCCACCAACCGGGAATTCCCTAAGTTACTTCCCCCTCTTCTGATTGGCTGCCTAGCCCTTTAAAAAAATAAAATAAAGGATTACAAACATTGGCTCATTTGCATTTGGCCAACTCACACGTTAGTGTTCAAACAAAACAGGTCTAACCAGGTAATGCCTGTGTCTCAAGAACAGAGAGACAACCTGTTAATGGATGAGGAATTGATTTGGTGGTGACTGTTCTTTTCAGCTCAGAGGCTGTTTCAGGTGAAAAGCACCCTGCTCACCAAAGATACTATCAGGAAGAGGGAATGTAAAAGCAAAGTGAGCTGAAGTCCAAATCTGGAGGAGATGATGGTGTAGGGGACTGGGGGACCCTCTAGAGCACCTGTCTCATTTGTTAGTGTGCATTTAGTCCACCCTGCTTTGGCATCAAGATCTTTGCCCTAGCCGTATAAGTACCAGGCTCTGAAGGGGCTCCCAGCAAGATCCCTCTCCAGGCACCATGACTGCCTCTTTGACAGAGACTCTTGGCAATTCAATGGACTTTGAAAAGCCTATCTCCCCTGGCCCCAGGTAAGAGCCTTGAGAGGTTCGAAAGGGAAGGTCCTGGGAGGGAGGGGTCCCTTATGAAGAGATGTTCAGGTCAAGCAGTCAACTCTCAAATATGCAAGAGCTGATTATCCGGTTGGTGGATTATCTAGGTTCTTCAGTTCCTCTTGACACTTACATGATCTTTTTCCTAAAGGTTTATTGACACTCCCTATAGAAACTAGAGACGAGAAGACCAAAATGCTGAAACTAGAAATAAAACAGTACAGTTTGGACAAGAAGAAGGTGGAATATTGGCGAGGATCTACGGATTTTAAATATCCATCTAATCTCTATTCCCTTGGGCCAAGGGACATATGGGGGAGTTGCCTGTACCTGCTTCACTGGGTCACAAATGCACCTTCTCCCATACAGGTGAGTGACTGCTCCTAGCAAAGAAAAATACCATCCCCTAACCATCAACTTTCCCTGTTGAACCTTCCAGGACACTGGCCTGGCATGAGCAAAGCATCTGAGCAGATTTCTTTGACTCAATGGGCCTCTCCTTTGTGGGAGAGGGAAGGGAAGTTGAGATTTGGCAAAGAGATGAAGATTTTGTGATCAAAAGCAAGAAGTTCCTTGTGTTAAAAAGGATAAAAAAAAAAAGATCTGCTTATGGCCAAAGGCTGACCAAACAGAATTAAAAGTGGTTATTATATTAAGGGGGAACAGTGAGTGAGCAGTAGTATTAGTTCTTGCTTTTTTTTTCTAGTTTATGTAACATGAATTCAGAAGTTTCCCAAAGTGTAAAAGACTTGATGGGAGGACAAGGGTGGACTTGGGAAGGTCTTGGAAGCTGGGCAGATCTTGAAGAAGGTCTTTGAGGGTTTGGCCAGTGCTTTTTAGGGGAGTTCTAACAAGTCCTTCTGCCTCCCTAACCTGATCCAGACATTCCCACCCTTCCCTACTGCTCAACTCTGTGAACTTGCCAAGGGCCCTGTTAAAATGCAAATGTAAACCCCGCTCCCCCACATACACTGATTACAAACAACAATTTTCATTACTGCCCATTATCACATTAGCCCCAATTAGTCTATCAGCTCCAGATCTGAGAGCAGGGCCCTGAGGGAATGGCCTGTTAGAGTTTTGCTTGAGAGATGAATCTGCCACAACCTGAAGTAACTACACTCCACCCACTGCAGGGCATTCCTGTGTGGTGATAGTGACGGGGGAAGGTGTGGGGGGTGCATACACACGTGAGAGCAGGGAAGCATTAGTGCTAGAGCCTGCAGGACTCCAGGGAAGCACACTTGGCCTTCTTTACACTGTTGCCTGAGATTGACCTGAGACAGCAGGGTGGGAGTAGAAGGAGTAGGGTTGCATGGTCAAGAGGTAGTGAACTTCTGGCCAGGTGCAGTGGCTCACGCTTGTAATCCCAGCACTTTGGGAGGCCAAGGCGGGCAGATCACGAGGTCAAAGATCGAGACTATCCTGGCCAACATGGTGAAACTCTGTCTCTAATAAAAATACAAAAATTAGCTGGGCATGGTGGCGTGCCTGTAGTCCCAGCTACTCAAGAGGCTGAGACAGGAGAATAGCTTGAACCCAGGAGTGAGAGGTTGCAGTGAGCCAAGACTGCGCCACTGCACTCCAGCCTGGCAAAGGAGCAAGCTCCATCTCAAAAAAAAAAAAAAAAAAAAAAAGAGGTAGTGAACTTCAAATGCAACCCCAAAGTGATGTGGCTCTCTAACCCAGTCCCAATCACCTTTAATTACAGGCCCTTAAATTTCTAGCTGAAGAGTTCTGGTTAAATCTTTATGTCTTTAACTACTTGTATTTAGTTCATTTTTGATTGGAGGACTTCTGAGAAGTCATATTGGGGTGGTAAGGGTCGTAGGGGAGGGAAGATGTCACCTCATACTCACAAGCCACTGTATTTGTGGAGGTTTTTTGTTTTTTTTTTTGTAAATAAAGTACCTAAAAATCTGCCTGCTACTTAGTGAGTACTTATTAAGTATTGATTCTTCTCTACTTGGGTCTTAGTTGAACGTCCCAGAAGAAAAACAAAAATAAAAACAATACCCCTCACCCCCGAACTAAAAAAAACTAGAATTGCAAGTATATTGCATCCATAGGGAAAGTTCTTTGGAGTTTGAGGTCTTTCACCCTATTGCCAACTTCAACAAGACAGCACTGGTGAGAGATAGATAGATGGGATGGATGTCCCCAGGCCTTCTACTACACATCTCAGATATATCAAGTATGTCCTTTATGGATAAGAAGTTTTAAAGTGTGATCACAAAATCATCAAACACAGCAGATCCATTATATGGGCACATTGTAAGTTCTCAAGGACTCTGGCAAGAGAGACCTCCAACGCTTATTCTGTGCTCCTGAATTCTTTGGGAGGCTGATAAAGAAAAAGCAAAGTGAGCAGAGTGATAAACAAAGCTAATTCCCTTCATTGTGTGGATGTGAAGAATCAAGAGAGAAAGGCCAGGCAGTTTACCCTCAAATCAACTGAAACAAACTCTAGAAACCCAATTACTCTGCATAGAAATCTTCCTGGCCTTCCCTACAGGTCAAGGCCCTATCACTGTCTCCAACCTGCACACAGACACAGAGCCTTTGGGTCGAGTCCTGTGCTGGTCCCCACAAAGGAAAAGGAGAACAGAGTAAACCAGACCAGGTTGTGTGTGGTGGCCTGGAGACCCTGAGGCCAGCTGGGTTGTCTGCTAGAAGATCCATATTGTAAAACCAAAGAACCCTAGGGATCTTAATTCCCAAATCAAGGCCAGGGCAAAGAACCTCTTTAAGCCAAGTATCAAGCCCTAAGGAGTCTGAATCTTAACACCAACACTGGCTGTGGTTACAAGGTTAATGGGAGCTGCATGCTTGCTTTGCAAAAAAGAGGATGCTTACATACTTTACACAACACCATTTAACTAGAGGCCCTATATTTATTTTTGAAAGCAAGTATGTGTTTGTATATATTTCTGTCTATCATCTCCTCCTAATGACACGGTGTTACCTCCAGGGCAGAACATGGCATCTATTTAGTGAAAGCCATACAAGAATATTAATGTAAGACCAAGGGGAAGAAGAAACTCCTTCTGGTCTTGTGAAACTCACAGGGAGGGGGAATTAAATCAAGCAGAATATGATCATGTATTACCCTGGTTACAGTCAAATAAGGAACAGAATTAACAAGACCATTTTGCCTCTTAACACTACTCCCCCTCTAAAGGTTACGTCTCCTAAATCTTTTGGTTTTGGATTAGATGAGACTCCTGGGGATCTTCATTATCCTCTAAGGACAAGCTTCACAGTCTCTGAAAAGGGCACCTGAGTTCTGTTTGGGAGGTGACACACTGACAGTTGTTCTAACAGGTTGATGTGAAACACACGGGTCATGCCTCCTGCCATTACGTCTGTGTGCCTGCACACTGAGCAAATCCTCGGCCAACGGCATGCACCACTGGCGTGCCGAGGTGGGGGTCACCTTGGTCTGGAGGAGGGGAGAGTGGCTCACTCTTCCTAGGAAGAATACTCACTGTGTACGTGCACACATGCACACCCACACACATACACACACAAAACTTAGGCATCTGAACATGTTGCTAAACTTACCCAAGCATCAAGGATGAATTTCTGGACTCCTCCTTCATATTTTAATTATTCTCAAGACACCTCCATTTTTGCCTAAACTAATTTGCCCCTCCTCTGTTCCTTTGACCTTGCTTATATTTTATTAATCTCTTTCTGGCCTTACCTTTCCCCACAAATAGCTTTACACAGTTCCCTGACTTAAAGCTAACCTCACTGCTATGGTAAGCATTTTGGTTCCTGAATCCAACTGTCTTCAGTTTCTTCACAGTATTTCCACCAGGGTCTTCAAGAAGGCTCATCTCTCAGTCTCAGAAAGGGAGAGAAGACCATGAAAAAGGTGGCCATTTCCAGGCAAACTTCCGATGGCCAGAATTTCCTTCTTTTTGGTATGAGGAAGAGTTCTTTATAAGTATAGCACTCAGGATGTTTTGTTTGTTTTTCCAGGTATTATTCTTTTTATATTGACAAATAAAATGTGTATATATGTACGGAGTAAAATATAACATTTTGATATGTCATATATATATATATATATATATATACACACACACATTGTGGAGTGGCTAAATTGAGCTAATTAACATAGTCATTACCTCATATACTTGCCATTTTTGTGCTTGGTGAAAACACAGTCTACTCTCTTAGCAATTTGCCAGTACATGATACATCGTTATTGCTATATTCGCCATGCTGTACAGTTAGATAGCAATTGTTTTCGTATGTTGTTTTAACATAAGAACTCTTTTTCTACTACCATGGAATCTCAAAATATAAAAGACATTAAAGAAATGCAGACACATATGAACTGGAAGTAGGGCAGCTACAGCCCCGCCTCCTTGTTTTCCCTTCTCTACCCTCACAGGCATCCAGCCTTCTCTGCTATATAGTTCTCCCCTGCTGTGTCCTTTCTAAGCTAACGGAGCGTCCAAATTACCTTCATAAATTCAGACTCCTGAGTTCCTTCCCACATCTACCAAATCAGCAAACAGCTCCAAGTGTGAGGTGATAGTGGAGAAAGCCATCCGTTTTGAATTGCTCATCCTCCATTCATATTTAGTGGGCTCCCACATCATTCCAAGGATGATCAACCAGAGAACTCCATTCATGCCACTCGAGAGGATATTTTGGTGGAGCCAGCGTTGGGTAAAGTTCTCAGGGCCTGGCCTCTTTTACCCAGGAATCATGAGAGACAGCAAACTCTCAGGCCCAAGTAGAAAATGTCTAAAAATCTCCATCCGTATGCCTAATCATTTGGGATAACTTGTGGTGTCAGAAGACGAGGGACTCTCAGAGCCTATTCCATCAGACTTAGAAAAGCAAGGTGGCCCTGCTGCCTCAGAAGCAGGCTGGTGTGGTGAAAAAGACATCATTCTCAGAACCAATACACACTAGGACAACTTTGCCATATTTGCTCAAACTTTAGGTCTCAGTTTCCCTATCTGTTTATTGGGGATATTAACAAACTCAGTGAGCTGCTTGGGGAGTTAAATGAGAAATAGTACAAAGCATTAGGAGACTGCATGGCACTTGGTGAGCTCTCTGGAAATGCTTCTTTACTCCCTCCCCTAAGTGTAGAGCTTGAACCCCAGTACCTCCACATTAGTAAGGAATGAAGTTTCAAAAAGTGGCCAGAGAACTAACCCTCCATGTTTATAAGAAAAAGTAGGAGGGGCTGGACATGGCGGCTCACGCCTGTCATCCCAGCACTCCGGGAGGCCGAGGTGGGTGGGATGCCTGAGGTCAGGAGTTTGAGACCAGCCTGGCCAACATGGTAAAACCCTGTCTCTATTAAAAATACAAAAACTAGCTGGGCATGATGATGTGCACCTGTAATGCCAGCTACTCAAGAGGTTGAGGCAGGAGAATCGCTTAAACCTGGGAGGCAGAGATTGCAGTGAGCCAAGTTCGCACCTCTGTACTCCAACCTGGGCAACAGGAGTGGAACTCTGAAAAAAAAAAAAAGAGAGAGAGAGAGAAACAGAGACAGACAGAGAAAGAAAGAAAAAGAAAGAGAGAGAGAAAGAAAGAAAGAAGAAAGAAAGAGAAAGAGAGAAAGGAAAAGAAAGAAATAAAGATAGAAAATAAAAAGTAAGAGAAGGAGGTGAAGCTGGAATGGCATAGAAGAAAAGGAACAGAATAATGAATATTTACATTTGTTAAGTTTTAATCTTGTCCCAGTGACTAGACTAAGAATTTAATTTGCATTACTTCATTTAAGCCCCATAAAAACTCCATTAGACAGGCACTATTAATATTCTAACTTTGCCGGTGAGAAAACCAAGCCTCATGAACCTGATAAGTTAACATGGCCGAGGTTGCACAGTAAATAAGACAAGTAGCTGGAGCTCAGATCAGACAGTGTTGTTGCAAAACAAGATCCCTTAACCACAACCCCCTCCAGAAAACAGAAGCTTAGCAGCTGGCTGAAATTTGGATTACAAGATCTTACATAGATATGGAAAGTCAAGCTCAGTTTTGGAATGCAATTGGAAATGTGAATGTTTCTCAGAAGAGGAGATTGGAAAGTTGAAATGAAAACAAAGTATAAAATATACAAACAGGTTTGGATCTTATAGAACAATGTTTAGCCCCTGCCCTTCGGAACCAAATATTTAAAAAGCTAAGTGCTCAGAATAAGAATCGAGGGGAAATCCGTTGGAAAAGTTGTGACTTGGCCTTGCCTGGGAAGTCATGAGGCTCTTGTGATACGTCACTCTGCCACCCACCAGGTTTAATAGCACTGAACAGGCTAAACACCCCAGGGAGATCCTTAGGCATCAGGATCCAGAAATAGCAGAGAGGAATAGAACAAAGAGTTGCTGTGATAACAAAGGCATTAAATACGAAGGTGAAGGGCAGTAGTGAAACCTAACTGGGGTGAGGGTCACTACCAGTTTCCCTATCTCCATTCTTCATCTGCAATTGAGTGTGTATCAAAGTAGCATAAAATCAACCAGATGGCTGCTGCCCATAAATGCCTTTCCGATAGAAAGTAGGAGATCCAGACCTGCTCATGCCCATGGAAAGAATGCATCTACAAACCTCCTGGAAGTGATATCAGAGAGCTGAGAGCACATACATTGCAACTATGCAAAAAGACTCATTTGTATAAATAAACTATCCATTCAGTTCATTCAAAGCTTATGCACCTGCACACTGGTGGAATGTCAGGAAAGAAGCCCTTGGAATTATTTCTGAATAATTTCATACTTGGGGGAAATTCAGATGAAATCTCCCAACATGTGTCATGGCATATCTATGATTTTGTCCCCTCTCTCTCCCCCACTCCTATTCTTAGCAATCACATGTGAGTCCAGGGTTTGGAATTAGTCAATCTGTCTTCCTGGACAAGGAAAGTATGCCAAAAAGTCCTATTTTGAGACTTGGTTTCTTTCATGACAAGGCCCTAGGAAACTTTTATGAGAATTTTGATTTAAGGTTAGAGGTTAATAGCTCTGAAATTCTGAGAACCAAAAAGTATTGTGTAGGTGGGTATAGAGTAAAACTGAAATCAGGAAGTCTTCTGCAAACTGAGCCAAAAATCTGCATAGTCACTGCATCTGAAAACTTCTCGTGTAAGGATAGCCCTGCTGTGAAACTGACCAGCCACACTGGGCTCGCTTCCTTACAGTGGAAACATGGAGGCTGTTAGGCTCGGTTATGCTGGAAAGAATGGTGTAAGGAGAGCAAGGGGAAGAGACTTCTCTGACAAGGAGAGTGAGAGGCATGACTGGCTTGCTGTGGACTTTGTTTACCAATGCCAAAAATACCTTAAAGTCTGCTTATGGTTTATGATCCTCAAATTCATCAGTCTGTGATTCTCCAGGAGTTGCCAGAACCACCAGAGCAGAAAACCTCAGGGAGTCCAACTTTAGATCTCACAATTGTGTATGATTGTGGTGGGGGATGGTGCTCTTGGCAAACATCTAACTTTTGCAAATCCATTTTCTTTCCAGCTTGGCAGGTCACCTTAACTTGGAAGCTCCATGCCCAGCTGGGAATAATATGCTTGTTAGGGGATGGGCCAATGCTCTGTGAACTTGAGCCTTGGCTGGGGGGTAACATTCTTTGTACAACCAGGTAAAACAAGCCTGGAGAGCAACAGCATCATGCCAGTGCAGGCATCATTGCCAGGCACCCAGACCCACTGGGGGTCACTGCATGGCCCACGACCTTACTCAGAGTAGACCTGTTCATTCTTTGAACTACAATCCCTCCCATTCCTCAGAGCTGTTGGCAGCAAGCGTTGGGGAGAAGGCAGAGCTTCTGGGAAAAAGAGCAAAGTGAGACCAGAAAGGGAAAAGACAGTGAGCGAGAGCAGTTCTTGCACATTTCATCCCGATGACCACAGAGAGACTTTGAAAGGCCCCACCCCAAACTTGTATTGATAATATTTCTTACCATGTTAGTCACAATTGTACCAACATTTAATGCACATATCTTCCACTCAGTACTTCCTCACATGTGTAGTCTTCTCAAAAGGCAACTGAATCATTTCTTCTTTCAAAAATCTTTGCGGGTTCCCCAATTGCTGGAGCTGTGGTCCTCAGAGGGAAGTACACCTACCTCAGGTGGTGGGCAAGATGATTCTACATTCAAATCATAATTTTTATTTTAACAGCCACGGGTGTTTGATAGGAAAACAAATGTAAAATTAAAAAGTCAGTCATTTGAAGGAAAAGTATTAAATAAATAACATAGGTGGGCACACAAACATGGCAAATATAGCGGCAATGGAATAAGAGGGATTGAAATTTGGACAACAAAATGGCTTAAAGAAGGGAGTCCAAACTTCCTGAAGGTGCAGCATTCTTCATCCTCCACCACCTGCTCTCCACCAACATGTCCAGTTCTCAGGCCCTTGGTCTCCACCTCTACCTCACAGGGGCCATCCCAGGTGCAATGGACGCAAGTCACTTCTGCACAGGCATTCTGTACACCTCTGCTTCCTGAACCCAAACTCTTTCCAGTGCCATTTCTCCCTTCAGACTTCCCCAAATTGCCTTCATCAGAATTTAAATCTCCCTGGACCATTGGTTTGTACTTGGAATCATTCAATATAGTCAACATCCCACCAATGTTTCTGGAGTTTCTGCCATGTGCTGGGCACTGTGCTGGGTACTGGGGTTTCAGCTATAGAAGTAAAAAAGAAAAGAATTCTTGCCCTCATGTAACACAGGTTTGGATGAAGCAAGATGACAGCATGTTTCCGACTCTGCCATGTGGGACTGGTTTGGGGCACCATTTTTCCACATCCAGCCTGGTGAACCCAGGCAGACAGGGCTCTTCATCATGGTCAAATACCCAGAAAGTCCTGACATGACTCCCCTCCAAGGAGCAGGGCTTTCAAACCTGCTTGTTGAATTGAAAGGTGGGCCTTTTCCAGGCCCACCAACCAACCCTCCACAGAGAGGCTGTGTATAGAGTAACCAACTTATCTTAGACTTTCCTGATTTTAGGACTGAATGCCCCACATCCTAGAAAACCCCATATTCCCAGGCAAACCAGGAAGGTTGGTCAACCTAGCTGCATGCACACAGAGTATGCTCCAATACTACTTTGTCCAATTGCTGTGTGTCCTTGGACAATTACCTACCATCTCTGAGCCCCTACTGTCTCATCTACAGATAGAAATAATACCCTTCCCCCAAGGCTGCTGTGAGGATTAAAAAGATAATGTAAGTTTAGGGAGAACACCTTGCACCATGAATGGTTGCTGTGATTTATACTGTTGGTGGACTGAGAGCACTGCAAAAGAGAGCACTGTGCTGAGTCAAAGAACCTGAGCTGGTTAATGCCTGCTGAGAAGCCATCTCTCTTTGGAGGTTGACATGCCAATGGTCATGTGGGCACAATGGACATAGTTTGGCCAGGGTCTCTGAGTGGCAAGAAACAGGAGACCTGCTGGCAAAATGTTGTAAACCAAACTCTCAATCTACCCAGCTCTGCCTTATTATTTTTATTAAGCGCTTATTATGTGCCAGATACTAAGAAATTTTTTGTATGCAAGTTCTCATTTAATCCTCACAAAGGCTCCACAAAGTAGCATGATAATCCTCCATCTTAAGGATGAGGACATTGAAGCTGAGAGAGATTAAGTAACTTACCCACGGTCACGCTGCTGGGAAGGACAGAGAGAAACCAGGTCTGCCTGATCTCAGAGCCTCTACCCCTAAGCACCACCCACCCACGCATAAGAAACATCCTCTCCCTGTGCCTCAGCAGGAGCTAACAGCTTTGCTCCCCCTCCACACAGAAGGAAACTGGCATTTTACTAGGTGCTGGGCAGCCTGATCAGTCTTGGAAGAAAGGGGAATTAGCAGGCGAGCCCTTGCTTGCTGGTAGATGGTTTACCCTGAAACCCTTCTGGATTTCCCAGAACCCTGAGTAAATATTAACATAATCTCATTACATTGCTCATTACATTGCTTCAGATTGACCATAAAACATAAAAGCGACCTGGGCCAATGTACCCTTGTGGTCTGAACAGATCATTTTTCAGCCAAACAGTCTAATTTATGTAGATAGCATTATGGAGGAAAGGGCTCCTGACTTGGAAACAGACTGGGGTTTTCATCCCAAGTCTGTCACTTTAAGCTATGCCACTTTGGACAACTTGAGGCTCAGTTCTCCCATCTGTAAAATGGGTGTAAGTTTGTCCCAGCGTCAGCACTAGCATCCGCATCATCCCACTTCTAGAGGAGTGCTTGCAGTTCGCTAGGCACTATTCTTGTATTTTTGCAACGATTCCTGTCGAAAGCTCTTGGATGCAGTTACTATTTTTATCTCTATTTTATAGTTGAGGAGATCAAGGCCTAGAGAAGTTAGGAAGGTTGGGCCAAGGTCATACCTCCAGATAAATGGCAGAGCCAGGTCTGAAACCCACGTAAGAACCTTGCTCTTTATCCCTGTGTTCTACTTGTATAACTTGTGCTGTAAAGCTTTCAATGAGATGACACGTATGAATGTGCCTGGCTCATAGGTCACCCTATGATAGCGTCCTCTGTTCTGCAATTCTCTGCCACTGCACCTTACACATGCCTGGAAAGAGAGAGAGGGGCTCACCCTCTCCATGGGAGCACACACGCCTTCCCAAACTGCGCTGCTCTCTAGGGTGACGGCGAATGATTCACCAGTCTGGATAAGCACAAGTGAGCCTGAGAGTGACTCAGGGACATGCCGGGACCAACGAAAGAGCCTCTACCTATAGAACAAAGCCAGATAGCAACTTGTGACAAAGATAATTACAGGCTGGAATGGTAGCACCAAGGCCAAGGGCTGTCTAGTTTATACAGTAATTAATCACAATCTCAAAGACTTTGAGGAGGTCTGGAGGCTCCACTAGGACACTGGGGACCAACTAGGATTTTAAAAACAAAAACCCAAACCAAAAAAACTTCCCCCCAAACCCTACTAACACACTGCATAACCTCCTTGCCTTTTCTCCCAACATATGTCCATGCCCAGGGTCCCCAACACTCCCCCACAACTAGCCCAGTATTCTCAGAAAGGGTGGGAGGAGGGCATAAGGTTGGGAATGGACTACAGCTGTCAGATATACACAAATCTACAATGTCAGTTCAAAATGGAAGTCATGATCCTTTGCGATGTCCTGCAACAGATTTTTAAAAATAGCCCATTTTCTCTTTCAAGATAGAAGAAAACCTACCACCATCATATCTGGTAATCTACCACACCACCCTCTAGCTCCAAGTTGAACCCTGCCATGGTAAAATCGAAGTTATATGCAGCATTTGTGTTTAAAGTCAGATAGACCTAAGTTTGTGTTCCAGATTTGCCATGTGTCGCTGTGTGACTTTGGCCAAGTAATTTGACTTCTCTGAGCTTCTGCTTCATCTTTTTTTTATCTGGATCCTGACAGTGCTAATTCTATAGGGTTAAGAGAATTAAATTAGATAACACATGTAGAAGACTACTTTGTCAGTCATTTCATTTATTATTCCTATAATTCTGAATTCTGCCTCCCTCCTTCCCCATCTATCTCACACAATTTCCATTGATTACTATCTCCCCCAGTTCCCTTGGGCTTAATCCTCTGTTTCTGCTTATGAGAGTTTTAAAATGGGGCCAGTTGAATTGGGAGACCAACTCCAATCTCAGGTTCCTAATTCTTTGGTCATCCCAGGCATGCCAGCAGTGGGACTTGTCTTCTTAGTGATCCAGTTCCAGAACTTTCCATTGGCCCCTTGTTTTAGGTTGCAGAGGCTGGAGAGGTTGCCCTCCCCCACCCTGGCCATCCCTTTCTAAGTGCTCCCTGTCTCACCTGTACACAGCACCATGGAAACGCTATTTGGTTGCCTGGTGATTTGCATTTTGTAACACCAAAGGCCTGGATAGAACCAGGTTGTGGGACCAGCCACAGCTCAACAATGACAGACACACACTTTTTAAAACTAACACTTTTGACCTCTTCATACCTTCCTACTCTCTCTGACTATCCTCCTTCCAAACACAACCGAGATGTGTGTGTCAGAACTTTCAATAACAACAATAATTATTTCTTGTGTCAGGTGCAAAGTTTCTACTTAAAGTGCATTTCTCCATTGCTGCTAGATTTTATGTTTGGAAATGTGCATACTCCATTGAACCCTCAAAGCCAGTTTCCCAAATCCCCTAGGGCTGGTTCCTACCATTTTATTGGGTAACCATGTCTCAGATGGCCCTACCTACTGGTGTTGTATAAGAACAGACTTGTCAGACAGAGGAGCAGTGTGATGATGCAGGCAGTGGCCACATGACCAGTTGAGGGAGGAGGAGAGTTTCATGGAGGCTGAGTCAGGCAAATCACTTGAGGCCAGGAGTTCGAGACCAGCATGGCCAACATGACAAAACCCCATCTCTACCAAAAATATAAAAATTAGCCAAATGTGGTGGCACGTACCTTTAGTCCCAGCTACTCAGGAGGCTGAGGCATGAAAATCACTTGAACCTGGGAGACAGAGGTTGCAGTGAGCAAGATCGCACCACTGCACTCCAGCCTGCGCAACAGAGCAAGACCTCATCTCAAATAAAGCTTCAGCAGAGGTGGTAATGCCTATGGTTGGTCCAGGTGTGGAAGGCAGGTACCCTGTTTGTGGGAGGGTGTATTTGTACAGTCTTTATAAAGAGCAGTTTGGTAGCACCTACCAAAATTTAAAATGCTCATATCCTCTGAGTCAGCAACCCTATTTGTAGGAATTTCTCTCATAAATACATGTAAAAGACATATATGTACAAAATATATGTACAAAAAAATGATGAAAAATTGCAACTAACTTTAATGTTTACCAAAAGGAGAATGCTAAATAAACTATGGTTCACCTAAACCATGAAGTAATATTAAAAAGGCAGATCTATATGCCATGGTGCTGAAAGATTTCCACGTAATGTGAAAAAACAAGCTAAAAAACAAAGCTTATAATATGATTCGTTTGAATATATATATATATAGCACATTCCTGGGAGGATATAAAACAAACAATTAATAGTTGCTGCTAGGGGTGAGATGGGGGGAAAGTTCATTCTTTTTAAATTTTATGACAGATATATTTGTTCATATTTATATCTATATTTATATAGATATATATATATATTTATATCTCATATGATAAAAATATTTCAAAGAATAGATTTCTCAGTTCCTCTCCTTCCATCCCTCTGGTAGACTACTTCAGCAAAGCAGTGTCTAAAAACCCCAAACAAACACTTATTCAGAGCTTTGTAGTTTACAAAGCAATTTTGCAAACAAAACCTTGTTTAAATCTCACATCATCACTATGACATGATTCCCATTTTATAGATGAGGAAACAGAGGCTCAGAGAGGAAAAGTGCTTCTGCCCCATGTCAAATGCCTGGTGGCTGGGAGAGCCAGGACTGGAAGCCTGGTTTGTACATATCCAGCACCAGGCACCTTTTCCAGCCCTCCCCAACTGATACCTGCAATATCTTTCTCATGGCCAAAGTCAGATAGATCTTTTCCGGCACAGGTGAAAACTGGTCATGGCTAAGAAATTTGAGGGTGGAAGGGAGAGAGCAGAGAGAGAAGGGGAAGTGTACGGCATGGTGGAGAAGAAAGGTTAAAAAGTGTTTGAGGCCAGGTGCAATGGCTCATGGCTGTAATTCCAGCACTTTGGGAGGCCAAGGTGGGTAGATCACCTGAGGTCAGGAGTTTGAGACCATCCTGGCCAAAATGGTGAAACCCTATCTCTACTAAAAATACAAAAATTAGCTGAGCGTGGTAGCTCATGCCTGTAGTCCCAGCTACTTGGGAGGCTGAGGCAGGAGAACTTGGGAGGCAAAGGTTGCAGTGAGCTGAGATTGTGCCACTGCACTCCAGCCTATTGACAGAGAGAGACTGTCTCAAAAAAAAAAAAAAAAAAAAAAAAGTGTTTGAGGGCCGGGTGCAGTGGCTCACACCCGTAATCCCAGCACTTTGGGAGGCCAAGGCGGGTGGATCATCTGAGGTCAGGAGTTTGAGACCAGCCTGGCCAACATGGCAAAATCCCATCTCTACTAAAAATACAAAAATTAGCTGGGTGTGGTGGTGAGCACCTGTAATTCCAGCTACTAGGGAGGCTGAGGCAGGGGAATTGCTTGAACCCAGGGGTGGAGTTTGCAGTGAGCTGAGATGGTGCCACTGCACTCTAGCCTGAGTGACAGACTGAGACTCCATCTCAAAAAAATAAAAAGTGTTTGAGAAGGCACAAGAGGCTTGGCATCCTGTTCTATAATTAAATGCATAGGCCATTAGCAAACCAGGTAGGCAAGACCCTAACTGGTGTCTCCTTCCTATGCCTGCTCTGTCATTTGAGAATGAGTCATTTGTCACCATCTTGCTCTGAGCTGCACCTAAACCCCATGTGAGCTGAGTCTAAACGCCAGTGCAGTGGTGGGACCACTTCCGCCCCCGAGAGCCCCACAGGGAGCTGTCCCCAGAGCCACAGTTCAGAGAAGAGGAGATCCCAGAGGCCTTCCTGGCCTTTCTATATGTGCATCTCCTTGTTCAACACCCTTCGATGGCTCCCATACCCTCTGGAATAAAGTCCAGCCTCCATGACACTATTCACAAGGCCCTCGTGACCTGGCGCCTACTTATTTCTCCAGCCTCATCTCCAGCTATCTCTCAGCTGGTTTTTTACCTACTGGCTCCTTTCATTTCCCCCAAACAGGCAGGTCATTCTCCCATTCTCTTTCTCTCTTCTTCCTCCCCATGCCCCCACATTATTGCATGTTCTGTCCCACATGCCTGGAGCACCTTGACTCTCTGTCTTCCCTGGCTAACTGCTTCCCTAGGGGCCTTTCCTGATGAACCCACGCCGCCACCATTCAGTCCCCACTGAGCTGTTGTCTCCCTGCTCCAGTCTTCCTCTCTCCAGCATGTACTGCACTGTGTTGTAATGTCTCGTGTACGTCCTCTCTCTCGAGCTGGACTATCACAGTGGCTGGGGCACTCTAGGAATCCACAAATATGTATTGAATGAATGGAGAATGACACAGTATGGATATCACCCCATGGCGGATGACAGGTATCAGACTTCAGCAATGGAACTTAGCCTCACCGGCTTGGCGAGTGTCACGTAAATCCCACTGCCTTGGTCCACATGGCCAGTTTCTCTCTGTCATGAATGACAAGGCATGTTGAAAAGGACAGTGACCAATGGAAGATTGGTCCATTGTGAGAAATTTCTGGCAGGTTCTAACCACAACTCCTAGGGATAAAAACAGAACACCCTCAGGTTTACAAGGTGATAATAGAACCAAAGGGTTGAGACCAATGTCAAGAGGTCATTGAATTCATTACCCTTCCTTCAGGCAGGGCTGGCTCAGTCACAGACCAGTGGGTGTTTCCTTATATTATTAGCAGGAGTAATTATTATGATCATCATTAATAGCAATATAGCAAGGTTTTTATTAAAAATAAGCACTCACAGGGAATATAGTGGGGTGCCTCCCTGCCTCACCCTTTCCAGTACTCAGTGGAATACAGAATCTGTCTCAACAATGTAAGGTCTGACTCCATTTCCCTCATGTCAGGATATTGTTCAGCGGGAGAAATGAAGCAAGCAGGTTCTGGTTTAGAAGACAGCAAAGAAAGTGTTCCAGAATCAGGCTTTGGGTGCTCTCTCTCACCGCAGCCCAAAGCATGTGCAAAGTCATGGGGCCACAGCCAGGCATCCCCTTTGCTATTTACAGTTGGCCCAGCTGTTTCCCCTGTGCAGAGGGCATGCGGTTCAGAGTCCCCCCCCATCCGTGACCTCGTCTGATCCTCACAGTAACATGTGTACCTAAGGAATGGGAAGAAGCCAAAGGTGGGACAGGCTGTAGGTCGGGTCACCAGAGTTCTCAAAAGCAAGTGGGTGAGTGGGCTCAGAGTAAGGAACGAAGACATTCGATCACCAGTCGGACCCTCTGCACTTTATCTTCTGATTCTCAGTCTAGAAAGAGTCCACGTAGTTAATAAATATGTGAGCACCTACTATATTCCAAGTACTTTTCCAGGGTCTAGGAATATAGCAATGAACAGATTTTTAAAAGACAAAACAAAACCAAAAAACCCCGCCCTTGTGGAGCCTACATTCTGGTGATGTGGTATTTATAAGCAGCTTTAAGTGACATGGTTTTAGATGATAGGTGGACCTGGAATTAATCAATATTGACTCACATCATGAGAAATGTGTGCCCTTTCCAATTCTCTTAATTCAATCCTTCACAGACTTTAGAGAAGATCTCAGCTGGCTGACAGCCCCCTTCAACTAAAAGAGCACAGATGCAGGATCCAGTCAGAAGTTAATTCCAGCCTTGGGTTGCATCCTATTTATTACCAGTTACCTTCTCGGTGTAGCCAGGGTTGCTAATTTTCCATTAAAGGTAGTGATATTGTTGCTGTGTAAATAAATGCACATTCTTTAATAAGTGAGTCATTAAAAAAAAAAACCTAAGAGGCTAATAGGACAAGTGGTAAATGAATATAGCAAAACACTCGATGTTTAGAAGACTTGAACTAGGTGGGGCCCTCAGCCTGGGAATGGCCAAGAGCACTTCTGCTTCTAAAGACCCAGACAAACTAAGGTTTCCTCACTTTTAGAGCAGGATAGTCTGAAGGTTCACTGCTTCCTTTTTTTGAGACAGAGTCTCGCTCTGTTGCCCAGGCCGGAGTGCGGTGGCGTGATCTCCACTCACTTGCAACCTCTACCTCCCGGGTTTGAGAGATTCTCATGCCTCAGCCTCCTGAGTAGCTGGGATTGCAGTGCACCACCACACCCAGCTAATTTTTGTATTTTTTTTAGTAGAGACGGGGTTTTACCATGTTGGTCAGGCTGAACTCGAACTCCCAATCTCAGGTGATCCACCCGCCTTGGCCTCCAAAAGTGCTAAGATTACAGCTGTGAACCACCATGCCCGGCTACACTGCTTCATGTTTTAATTAATCCCACACCTATCACCTCCACCTCACCACCCACTCTCCAGCAGCCACTGCACTCAGTGTGCACCATCTCCAGGTGGGACACCACAAGAGCTAAGCCTGGAGCCTGACAGCAAACACCTGCCTTTCCTCCTGGCCACCAAGGATTTCTGTCTCTTATCTCAACCTCCACACTTTCACTGAGGGCAAAGATCACTCCAGGAAGCTCCCCAAAGTTAATTACCCCGTCATTCTCAGAAGCCAACAGTCTCCTACTACAAATAAGGAGGAGCCGTCCAGTCCCTTTGAACCTGTGTTCTCCTTAGGTCAATGGATTTTGCACAAATTTAATATCAGAGTCACCTGGGACCTTTACCAAAATACAGTTGCCTCGCTGCCTACCACCGATTTGCTGAATCGGGCACTTGAAGATGGTGCCCGGAAAGCTGCATTTTGTGCTCCTTTGGAGAGTCCAATGTTCAGCCAGATTTGGGAGCTGATATTCTTGGGTGGAAACAACTTCTCCATAAGCTCTTTATTTGGCCAAGTAACAACCCACAATTATCTTATCAAGGCAGGAAGTGTCGTTTAGTACACAGGCTTTGGAGTTGAGCAAACCTGGATTCAAATCATGGGCCCACCACAAGGAAGTGACTGAGTGGCCTCAAGTTTGCTGCTTAACCACTCTGAGCCTCAATTATCCCAGCTATAAAATGGGGTATCAATGGCTCCTACTCATCATCAGGTCGTTTGAAGGATACCATAATATAATGTATGCAAAATGCATTATGCACTGGCTTGGAGTAAAAGCTAAAGAAATACCGGCCATAATTAATGTGGATTGGTTTTATCTCAGTAACCAAAGGGGACTCAGAGTGGTTTGCAGGGAAGACAAGAGGAGAAGGGGACAGAGAAGAGTGTGAAGGAAGGCAAGCTGAAATCATCTTTGATGTCCAGATCTTATTTGTCCCTGTCCCTTTAACATGTGAGGCTCTAAGGTCAGAAGCCAGGATTCTAGGTCATTCCTCACCCCTTTCCCCACCTTCTGATCTGGAGATCCCACACTGGATAAGTGGCCAAAGTTGCTGAGTGACCCACAGATGTGGGGCAGACATTCACCAAGAGAAATCAACTGAGTGGACCATTGAGAAGGGCAAGCTGGGAGTGCTGTGTAACGCTAACAGTAGGGGAGCTTGGGAAGGCCCTACTCTTCCCCTGACACACAGCAGATACGCTTGACATTGTCTCCCCCTCTACTAGCATACTTCTTTTGTTTTCTGTTTTCTTTTTTTTTTTTTTCTAACACAGAGTCTTGCTCTGTCACACAGGCTGGACTGGAGTGCAGTGGCACAATCTCGGCTCACTGCAACCTCCGCCTCCCAGATTCAAGTGATTCTCCTGCCTCAGCCTCCCGAGTAGCTGGGATTACAGGCACGCACCACCACACCTGGCTATTTTTTTTTTCTGTATTTTAGTAGAGATGGGGGTTTCACCAAGCTAGTCAGGATGATCTCAATCTCCTGATCTTGTGATCCACCCGCCTCGGCCTCTCAAAGTGCTGGGATTACAGGCGTAAGCTACCGCACCCAGCCACATACTTCATTTGGAAATGGGGGGCTATTTTCTTGTAGTGGATGATCAGTTCACTCTCTCATTTATTGGTTCCCTCGTTCAGCAGATTCCCCCACTGAGTCCCTGCTGGGCACCTCATCCTGGGCACGTAGAATATGCTGCTGGGGCCAGGCGCATCTCTGGCTTGCCTCCTGGTTTTACCAGTTAGGAACCTGGGACCCAGGTAGGTGAAATGACTCAGCCACGGTCTCACAGCCGGCAAAGTGGTAGCACTGGATTTAGATCCCAGTGTCCTGACTTGCACTCCACACACTACCTGCATGAAGGGTGTGACCAAGTTCCATAAGGACATGCGTCTCTGCACCTCCATCGGTTACCTGGCACAACGTCTGGAGCTCAGTAATCGTTGGCAGGTGGAATGAATAGTTTGAAAACTAAATCTGTACCGAGCGTAGAGCCATATAATGTGGAAAGGGCAGTGCTTCTGTAATGTACACACCAATCACCTGAGATCTTGTTAAAATCATGGTGCCGATTTGGGGAGTTTGGGGTCAGCTGGGGATTCTACATTAATAGCAAGCTTCCCGGTAATGCTGACATTGCAGTACCAGACCAGAACCTGAACAATGTATAGCACACTTTGAAGCCAGAGTGCCTAGATTCAAAGTCCAAATTTGCTACTTATCAGCCATGCAGCCTTGAGCCAGTTATTTAAACTTACTGTGCCTTGATTGTAAAAAGAAGGGTGGCGATGATAGTGGAGTACTTACTTTACAGGATCATTGGGAGGTTTAAATCAGGTAATATGTGTTAAGCACTTTGTCTAATGTCACTTGCTAATACTAGGCACTCAGAGGGCAGAAGATGGAAGGAGAGCCTTCCTTCCTTAAAGTAAGGCAGTCTTCTTGCTTTCTGTCCCAGACCCAACCCCAGAAAAGTCAACGTATTCTTTTCTGGAATCTGGCTAGTCTTCATCCAAACCACCAGACCACCCTTGAACAGCTCCTGCAACCAAAAAGGATGTGCCCACCCTAGCCAAGATTATGGTTACATTAGCCCAGAATGTGCCCCCAGCCCCAGCTGTTCCACAGCTACGTGAGCCCAGAAGATGAAAATGTGCCAGCAGGCAGATGTGGCAGGGTGCTCCCTTGCAGAGTGGAAGTTCCAGCTGGCAGTCATTTAGCTTTGTTTCCCCCTAAAAGCTTCTTTCCATGAGCACGTTGACAGCAGGGACCCTGTCTGATTTATCTTGGATCTCTGCACCCCGCACAGAGGTGGCATAGTAAATGGGCCAAGCTGAATTCCAGGCCCTGACCTTAGAGATAAGGGAAGGGCTCCTTGAGCAACTGCTCCTATTTGTCCTCCGGGCTGAGGCATGGCTGAAGGAAAGGGTCCTAGAAGGCAAGGGGCAGCAGCTACCATTGGACCCTCAGCCCAGGATACTGCAGCCCCCCGGAGACTGGTATGTCAGCTCTCTCGAGTGAATAAATTCAGTTTGATTGAGGGTTTCTCTGGGCGGGCCAAGTTCTGGCGTGTGCAGGCAGGGGAAGCACTAAGCTCTGGGTTGGGCATTTTCTCAATTGTTTCATTCTCTCTCTCTTTATCTCCAGCTAGTTAGTGATTAACTGCTCTTTGAAAGATTCCCAGCCTCCCCCGAGCTCCCCAGGAGCACAGGTGGCCACTGAGTTGGAGCAGAAGAACCTGACTCAGGGCCCAGTTCTCTTTGCAGGACAGGGAGGACCCAGAGACACAGCCACTGGGTCATGGGCCCAGTGGGGTAAGGCCAAGAGGTTTGGCGCTGTGCTGCCTGCCAGGGGTTACTGGGAGGGCACCAGAGAGGCATGTCCACAGGCGCCGGTTCCTTGGAAGTCTGTGGGTGGGTGTGGAATGAGACAGGGGATTCAACCAGGATCTGGCAGAGAGAAAGAGAAGCTTGACTTTATCTCCCCCACCACCGGGAGCTTCCTGTACAAACCCTGACCCTGGGCCACTTTCATCAGATAACACCTGCATTTATACACAGCCCCCATAGGTTGAAACAACCACGTCCCCACAGCTTTTCTAGCAAGCCCCACTCCAGCTGAACCACAAAGGATACCAGGTAGAAGAAGCAGCTGACTTGGTCCAGGAAGCACCATCCAGAAACTTCCAGGAGTCACTGAACCATTTCATTCAGAGTATGGGCCTCTCCTTCATCTTTTCCTTTCTTTAACCCTGGGATTTTTTATTAGGGGTTTATAATTCCACCGGGAGACCTGTAAATCTCTAAAATAATAATAATAATAATAATAAACAAGATACGCTTTTGCTGAGTGTAGAAGCCCATCCTAGAAAAATGTACTTATATGTATTGGAATCTCAGCCCCTGCCTGCCTTCCTGTCCTGCTGCCACTTTTGTGAGCTGCCCCCTCTCCTTTCCAGAAGCCCCTCTCTCTTCTGCCTGCCCTGTCACTGACCTAGGCTCCTGGCTGACCCAGGAGAGAAGCAAGTAGAAGAATGACAGTGGGCTGGGGTGGACACTGTGACAGTGGAAAGGAGGGATTATATTTGGAGACCGCACTTCCCTGTGGTAGCTTCAAGACAGGAGTAGGAAAAACCCAGGCAGGAGGCTTGATTAGAAATTGATCCCAGATGAACTCTCTGTCTGGTATTTCCGGTGGGGGGTAATGACTCTCACTTTTGTGGCTGGTTTGTGAAAAAGAATGGGTCTCCTTATAAAAGAGAAGAAAGAGATAATCTTATGAGTACTAGCCCTGGGAATTCAAAGACAGATGATGGGGAGGTGGGGCAGGAAGAGATTAATTTCAGAAGAAGTATGACTATGGCTTCTCCGCCTCTTGGCTAAGATCAAGTGCAGAAGTATGACTGATAGACTAGTAAAGGCAACCAGAAGAGGACTGGGCAATGCGCTCTGTTTGTTTTTGTTGGCACCATATTGGCTAAAGGCTTTCTATCTCTTTGTGCCTTCCCCTGCGTTTGTTCGAATGACTTCCAGTGGCAACTACCAATAACTCCTAGGGGACTGCAAGACTGAAGGTGGGGCAAAGACTCTGCGCCACAAAGCACCTCTTTGTTGCCCAGGTAGCAAGAGGAACCTAGCAAAGAAAATCAGATAGATGGCAGCAAAACAGAAGAAACAGGTGGACTAATCCTTAGAATCTGCAGTAGAAGAAACAGCTGGGTTAGGTGGATTACCCTGACTTTCAGGTGTGATCTGTCCCTTACAGAGGTTGAACAGAACCTTTCTAAAATTTCCCATCTGCACCTTCAGTCTGTAAAGTGCGTTTGTTTTTCCAGGGCTGAGTGGCCATTTTTACATCAGCAAAATTCAGAAAAAAACAAATGTTTATGCAATTTATTTCTTTTTCATTCAAATGAAAATTACTTTACGGAGGTGAATCCCAGAGTGAAAGAAATATATATTCTTACAACTCAAATTCACTGCTAAAAACACAGAAGAAAGTCAATAAAAAATGAACATCATTAAACACATAAAATATGCTCAATTGGCCGAGGGCGGTGGCTCACCCCTGTAATCCCAGCACTTTGGGAGGGTGAGGCAGGCAGACCACTTAAGGTCAGGAGTTCGAGACCAGCATGACCAACATGGTGAAACCCCATCTCTACTAAAAATACAAAACTTATCCAGGCGTGGTGGCACATGCCTTTAATCTTAACTACTCAGGAGACTGAGGCAGGAGAACCGCTTGAACCTGGGAGGTGGAGGTTGCAGTGAGCTGAGATCATGCCGTTGCACTCCAGCCTGGGCAACAAGAGCAAAACTCCATCTCAAAAAAAAAAAAGATGTTCAACCTCACTGATCACCAGAGAAGCACAAACTAACACATGAGAAGCCACCGTATTTCCTTCAAATCGGCAAAATTTTTAAAATCTGATGATAATAATTGTGGGCTAGGATGTGATGAGGAAGGAATTCTAACCCACTGCTGGTTCAGGACTGTGGATTGTTATAAATACTTTGGAGAGTGTTTTGTTAATATCTAGAAAAGAGGAAGATGCATATGGCCACAATCCAGCAAATACAAGCCCGTGGAAACTTTACTGCATGCTCACAGGTACAAGGATGTTCAATGCATCACTGTCTGTAAAATGAACATTTGGAAGCAATGTAAGTGCACTAGGAGAATGGATACATACATTGTGCCAGCCATCCTCATCTGCTGCTTCATTCTTTTATTCATTTTTCATTCAATACATTTCCATGAGTTTGTATTATTATAATATGTATAGAATCACCTGGGAAGATTGTGAAAAGGCGGAATTCCTGGTCCTACCCTCAGAAAGACTGAGTCTGGGAATGAGTCCAAGAAATGAGGACCTTTTGTGAGAATATGTGATATAACTGCACGTGGTGTCCTTGAGTCACATCATATATAATTATTCATTCTGCAAGTCCATTTCAAGTTGCATTACCAAACTTGGTGGGGCTACATGTGGCCCCTGGATTCATCACTTACTAGGAAAGAGTCCTGAATTGCCTGGATTGGTGGAACATGGGAGCCTGAGAAACTTCTGGAGCCTCAGGCATCAGACCCAGAGGAAAAGAGCAGAAGAAGAGATGAGGGGGGTACAGTGAAGGGGAAAGGGTAGGGAATGGGTCTGAGGGCAAAGAGGCCTAGAACATCACATCTTCTGATCTTTTGCCCAGACACAGGTCTACCCACATATCTTTGTTAACAGAATTTGGCTTGGAACTGAGAAAGCTACCCTCCTCCATCCTGTCCGTCAATAACACTAAATGATTCAACTCAACGGTTTTTTTAAAAGTCCGAAAGGCTAAGTTTCTAGATCTGGGTCACTTCCCCACATGACCAAGATTCATGAGAAAGAGATGAAATTGAATCAAGCTTTTATCTGAACCTTTGGTCAATATTATTTTTCCTTGTCCACAGAAGTAGGGAAGTAAGTATTTGTAGGGAATTTACCCAACCTTTGTCCAAACAGTTTATACAGTCACATAATTAATCAGATAGTCTGGCTTTTATAGCTATGATATCTAATATGCATGTATTGATTTTTTTTCCAGGCCTTAAAATCTATCATCTATATGCAATTGGGAAATGGTCTCTAAGCATAACTTAATGTTTCTTTGATGAAGATGTTTTGGGAGTACACAGGAACCATGTAGAAATTTAAGGAGCTGGAAGTCCTAGTCCTGATTAATGCAGCACTGGTAAACAGAGTTGCTGCATGTAGAGGTGGCTTGTTTGGAAAACTGTGTTTGCTTAATGGGTAGCTTACTTACCCTCACTTACTTACCCTGCAGGAAAAGAATCATAGAAGTGAGAAATGGAAGGAAAAATTGAGCCAACCTCTGTTTGACCCTCTTGTGGTATGCAAGGAAACTCTGTTCTGTAGAGGAGAAATGCTCCCCTGAGTTCAGCCAGTGGGGTGCCTGCAAGGACTGGTGGGAGGAAATGAGAAGCCAGTGTATTTCTCTGCTCCCTCTCTGCCCTGGGAATGCCTCCAGCAGCTAATAGATTTCCTCCATGGCCCTAGCCTCCTCCAGACAAGCCCATCAGGGATTCTGGTAACACCACCTCCTCCCTTTCTCTTTCAGCCTACAAATACTAGAGACTTTCTGTTCTTACCAACCTTTGAGCTACCTCTTCATCCCCTATTTGGCTTTGCAGCTTTTCTAACACTGGTGTGACCCATTCCCTGCATTAAATTCCCTCTGTTGAAGACACTTAAGTTTCTTCGTGGTTAGATTCTAATTGATAGAGGAGGTGACTGGCCTTTACTTTCCAGACCATATTCATTTTAGAAAAGAAAGAACAAATTTATAGAAGCTCAAGTAATGTGCCAATATTGCACAGCTACCAAGCTAGCAGCCAGGTGTCTTCTGGCCAGTGTTAATTTTCCTACAGTATTCAGGCCCTTCTCTCTCTCCCTGAGTCCTTACTGGTAAAGACATTCTTTCTGGGTCAAAATAAGGATTCATTTGGGTCTCATTTGCACATGATGAAAAGGTGCTATAACTATGCAAAGTGCACATCCAAAGGAGTTCAAGGGAGTATTCATTTCTATTTTGGTCTTTATAAGAATATTTTGCATTTGAGTCAACAAGGCTTTGTCAGCACTCTGTAAATCCTATGGCAGTATTTCTCAAAGTCACAATTCCCTATAGGGCATGAGGGTACAGTTCTTAGTCCATCTGGGCTGCTACAAAAGAATATCATAGACTAGGTTATAAGCAATGGAAATTTATTACTCACAATTCTGGAGGCTGGGAAGTCCAAAAGCAAGGCACTGGCAGATTCAGTGTCTGGTGAGGGCCCACTTCCTAGTTCATAGATGCCATCTTCTCGCTGTGACCTCACATGGCAGAAGGGACAAGAGAGCATTCTGGGGTCTCTTTTGTTAGGTCAGTAATCTCACTTATGAGGGCTTCATCTTCATCACCTAATCACCTCCCAAAGCCATCTGATAGCATCACAATGGTGGTTTAAATTTCAACATATGAATTAGGGGGGGGGGAACACAAAAATTAATTCTATAGCAGGGGATATTTTGGTAAAAACACAAATTTCCAGGACCCACTACCACCTACTGAAACAGAAAATCTGGGGAATGGGAACTGGGACAGTGTATTTTTAACTTGCAACCTAGAAAAACTAGTAATAATAACTAGCAACCCGGATAATTCTTATGAAAACAAGTTTTGAGGACCACTGTTCCATGAGATAGAAAAACATTGTCCATGTCCACAGAGAAGAAGGAAGGACCAGGAAGGTGACTAGAGTGCTGGCTTCTGGTCAGTCAAATAAAGGTCCAGCTCCTCTGGCTTCCATTCCCAATAAGAGGTACCACTTACCGACACCCTGCTTTGTGTCAGGCTTAGCACTATACATTGCAGGTGCGTGATTTTGTGTACTCTTTACAGCAATCCTGTAAAGCGGCTACTGTAATTTCCACATCACAGACAAGAAATCTGAGACTCAGATTAAATAAATGTCTCTGGATCACAAAGTTCTGCTTGACTCCAGTGTCAGAGTCTTCTCTATTCATGTCGCCCCTTCCAGAATGGAGCCTGCTTCATCCCCAGATGATCCGGTGAACAATTATATGCTGAGCTGGCTCTATATAGTATGTCCTAATCCTGTTCTCTGGATGGTCTGGTGTTTCCTTTCTGCTTGTTCTTGAATAAGACATCAGTGTATCTGCAAAGGGGACAGGTGAATGGTATTCCAATCCCCTCTTCCGAACCACCCCTTGATGGGATGGGATCCTGAAAGTGGAGCTACCAGTGGTCTCTTGATTGTCCTTCCTAGTTTTTCCCAGGAGCTCTTGGGAGCTCTTCTGCCCCTGCACTTGGCTCAGAAGCTTCCGGTTTTGCCCCAAACCAGTGGGAACCAATCAGAATGCCTGAAGCAGCAGATGTCTGCACTTATCCATACAGGACCTGAAAGAGGCAGCTAAATCGTAGTTCTTATTACAAATGTTTAAAAAATCAACAACATGAATGGGCAAGTGTGCAAGCACACAGTACTTGACATCTGGATAATCTTGCATCATCTGAGCTGCCTTTTCTTTCTTTCTGATACATTGCTTTACGTGCCTGATCACCATTCTTTTGTTGACATTGCTGTTTGGATCAGCCAGTTGATGAAACAGCCAGATAGAAACTGGCTGAGGCAGGAGTGGGGGTAGGGGATTCTCTGATGAAGCTGATCATTCAAAGGGTTGCAGAGAGGGCTGCTGGTCTATTTAAAAAAAAAAGTCTTTGGGAGGCCAACGCGGGCAGATCACAAGGTCAGGAGTTCAAGAATAGCCTGGCCAACATGGTGAAACCCTGTCTCTACTAAAAATACAAAAACTAGCTAGGCATGGGGGTGGGTGCCTGTAATCCCAGCTACACGGGAGGCTAAGGCAATAGAATCATCTGGACCCGGGAGGCGGCAGTTGCAGTGAGCCAAGATTCCGCCATTGAACTCCAGCCTGGGAGACAGAGTAAGACTCTGTCTCCAGAAAAGAACAAAAAAGTCCTATGCTCCCACATCTTTAGTGTTTTTCTTTTTTTTTTAATATATATTTTATTGCGTTTTAGGTTTTGGGGGAGCATGTGAAGAACATGCAAGATTGTTGCATAGGTACATACATACATGGCAATGTGGTTTGCTGCCTTCCTCCCCCACCTGAATCTGGCATTTCCTCCATGTTATCCATCCCCCAACTCCCCACCCCCCCACCTGTTTTTCTTTTATGCTTCCAAACAGTTTGGGATCCCAACCTGCCTCTCTTAATTGTGTATTCATGTCTCAGTAAGCATTTTCCACATATGTGAGTCTCCTTAGCTAGCTTTAGACAGCACAGCACAGTTCAAATCTCAGGTCAATCACTCACTAGCTCTGTCTCCTTAGGCATGCTAAATAACCTCTCTGAGCCTCAGTTCACTCATCAGTAAAATGAAGACAATAATAACACACTAAACTTTTAGAGCTGCTGGAGAAAAAATACATAATTTCATATAAAGTAGTATTACCACACCTAGCTTATAAATATGTCTTGAATTCCTTCTACATGCCAGACACTATGCAAGGCACTGGAGATGATTGCGGTGAACAGAAAAACCAGAGTCCCCGCCCTCAGAGAGCTTATACATGAGTCATGGAGGCAGTAAACAAATGGATACGTTTGTAATATTCTGTCACTTAGTGATAAGTGCTATAAAGCAGGGTGAGATGATGGAGGATGGCAGAGGGGAGAAGGAATGCTGGTTACTGGATAAGGTGGTCAGAGATGACCCCTCTCTAGAAGTGATGTTTGAAGAGATGGGAATAAGATGAGGGATTAAAACAGATGGGTATCTGGGGAGAACAGCATTCCAGGCAGCGAGCAGAGCAGATGCAAAGGCCCTGAGGCTAGGGCAGGCTTCCTCATTTAGGGAACAGTAGGAGGCCAGTGTAGACTGAGCACAGTGAGCCATGGGAAGGGAGGGGGTAGTTGAGGTTAGGGATGAAGCCAAAAGACAAACTTTAAGTGAGATGTAAGTAGGTAGGTTAACAGGTAGGAGGGTAAGACTAAAATCACTCACTTAGTCATAGTGTCTTTGTATCTTGGGTGGATGTCTGCTAGGTACCATAAGAGACACAGAGATGAACAAGACAGAGAATTTACCTTTGATAAACCTTGAACTATCAGTTTAGTAGAGGAGAAAAATATCTAAATGATGAGATGAGAAAATAATAAACACCATAAAAGAAATGTGGGTAAGTTCTAAAGGTACCTGAAAGGAAGTTTTTGTCTCTCATAGCCAACCCTCCACCAGAAATGTGGAAAGATTAATAAAAGAGAAGGTCTTTACATACACTGTAAAACAACTGTGCTCACTATGCTCAAAGAGATGAAGTTGAACTAAAAATGTTTCAGCAATCAGCTGAAACAAAATCATTGCAAATTTGAGGAAAAACCAAATGAGAATGATAGAATTTTGACATTTAAAAACCAATAAAATAAACGAAAAAAGTCATTCAGATAGGTTTAATAGCAAATGCAGCCCTGGTAGAGAGATAATTAATGAACTGGAAGATAGATGAGAAGAAACTACCCAGAATGAACAAGAGAGATAAACGATGGAAAATATAAGATGAGAAAAATACAATGAGCAGACTTAACGTCTTTCTAGGAGTCCCAGAAAAAGAAGTGAAAAGAACAGCAAAGTCATCTCCTAAAAATATGGAAGAAAGGAAATACAAAATGTCAGAGCAAAAATTAATGAAACAGAAAAAAAAATACAATAGATAAGATTTAAAAGATAAAAATGTTAAATGATTGATAAAATTGATAAACCTCTGCTAAGGCAGATGAGGACAAAAAATGGGAAAGGCACAGATAACTCATGTCAGGAATGAAAAAGAGAACATCTGCGGAGAAAGGAGAACCCTTGTACACTGTTGGGAGTGTAAGTTAATATCGCCACCATTAAAAACTGTATGAAAGTTCCTCAAAAAACTGAAACTAGAATTGCCATAGAGCCAACCAATTCCACTTCTGGGCGTTTATCCAAATATTGAAATCAGTTTGTCTAAAAGATGCCCTTGCTCCCATGTTTACCTCAGCACTATTCATGCTAGCCAAGTTATGAAATAAACGTAAGTGTCTATCAATAGATGAATGGATAAAGAAAATGTAGTATATATGTGCAATGGGATAATTCAATCTTTAAACCGAAGGAAATTCTGTCCTTTGCAGAAATGTCTCTAACTGGAGAACATCGTGCTAAGTAAAATAAGCCAGACACAGAAAGACAAACACCACATGTTCTCACTTATATGTGGAATCTAAAACAATCAAACCTGTAGAAGCAGAAAGTAGAATGGTAGTTACAGGGGTTGGGGACAAGGGGAATGAAGGGATGATGGCCAAAGGGTACAAAATTGCAGGCGGAAGAAGTGTTTTTTTGAGATCTGTTGCACACCATGGTAAATATACAGCTGCTTCTCCAATTATGATGGAGTTACGTCTGGAGAAGCCCACTGACATTTTGAACTTACTATGGGTTTATCCAGACATAACCCCGTCATAAGTCATGGAGCATACCAAATGCATATTGCTTTCACACCATTGTAAAGTTGCGTTCCCCACATGGAAAATTCAGGAAAGAGAAATAAAGGCATAAGAATCATAAAGGAAAAAATAGCATTGCCATTATTTGTGGATTATGTTACTATTTACATAGAAAATCCATGAGAAGCTGCAGATAATTTTTAGAATTTAAGAAAATTTCATAAGGTTACTAAAAAGTCACTACAGAAGAATTAACTAAATTTCTATATACTAAACACATATATTTGTAAAATGAAAAATATATAAGGATAACTTTTACACTAGCATCTTAAAATATCCAAAACCTAGGGGGAAATCTATCAAAAGATGTGCAAGACCTTTGAGCAAAATATTATAAAACACTCTTGAGAGAAATTAAAGAAGACCTGAAGTCAAAGAGAGAAATTGTCTGTTAGTGGATTGGAGCACTCCCTATTTTAAATGTCAGCTCTCTCTAAATGAAGCTATGGATTCAATAAAAGTCTCAGCAGAAAGAACTTAACTAGCACTTTCTAAAGTCTGTATGGGATTGCCAAGGTTCCACACTAGCAAAGACCCTCTTGAAGAAGGAAGGGGGTAAGAGGACTTGCTCTGACATGTATAGAGTCTTCCTATCTTACTGCAGTAATTAAGACTGTCATTTTCATTCAATGATAGTTAGATGGAAGTACACGTCACTAGTATTTTCCAGCATCTGGGTATTCCCCCCTTCCAGGCAAATGGCAAACAGCATGTCATAACCCTTTGCAGGTGGGTGGAACTCCGACTGGTTCTGACAAATAGGCTGTAAAAGGAAGGGAATGATGGGTGATGCTTTCATTCTGGGCCAATGAAAACCTCATGGACCATTTCCAGTCTCTGTCCCCTGGATGGAGGGTACTCCTAATGATGCAGACACTTCATCTTGCAAAGGGTGGTTGCCCTGATGCATCCTCCGCCGTGACCTGCCAATGGAAAACAAAAATGACTTTAGTATGTTCATTCATGAGATGTTGGGGTTCTTTGTTACCTGAAACAAAGTACAGCCTATCTGATCCTGTCCAACATACAGACAGACAAATAGACTCCAAGAGTGCCCAGAAAGAGATCCACCCATGTGTAAACAATTGAGTTTCCAACAAACAGTGAAACTGCAAAATAGTGGAGACAGGAGAGCCTTGGTCCAGCCAAATATTCATTTGAGAGAAAAAGCAGAACTTGTCTCTACTGCATGCCATACCCGGAAATCAATTCTAAGTGGATTATTAACCTTATTTGAAGGGAAAAACTGTATAAAGCTTTACAGGAAAATATAAGAGAGTTGTTTATGACTCAGGAAATGCTTTCCTAAATAAGAAACAACAATCATTAACCATAAAGTAAAAGATTCTTCAGTTGCATTCTATTAAATTTCACAAGAAAAAAAGTTTTGTTAAAAAAGGAAAAGTGAATACCTACATTTTAATAATTGTTATCTCTGGGTGATTACAGGTTGAATTAATTTTTCTGATTTTATCTCTTTTTCCCAAATATTCTGTGATGAATATGGATCTCTTTTGTAATTAAAAAGAAGAAGAAGAAGAAACTCGGAAGTTGTTAGTTTTTGTTTGTGTTTGTAATCAAGAAGAGGCGATCCAAAGTGAAGATGTGGAATAAGAGTCTTCCAGACCTTACTCTCTTGGTTGCTAACCCAGAGGAAAACATTTTAATCGTGGGGTTTCAGGCAGTGAGGAAGGTGGATGGAGGTGGGATTTGTTGGTCATTGTGGCCTTTTTCCATTCAGGCACTAGAACACCATCCAAGCATCTTGCTATCCCTTGTTTAAAACCTTTCTGCTGTAGATTCACAATCTCTACTTCTAGAGGGAGATGCCCTTGAGAGGTCCCTTCCCCCTCTCCCTTCCATTTATGGTCCCTTTTCTTTGATAGAAACACATTTTGACTCAGATGTCTTCCATGGAGTGTAACAGACCTGGAGATGTGGCCCCACTGGCCCTGCCCCAGGTGGCTGTCCATCTTGTCTTCCAATGACAGACACTGGAGCCCTCTCTCTTCCTTTGGTCACACCACACCAGGCCCTTTGTAAAATGTTTATTAGGCACATGTTTGACTCTGAGCAGCCTGAATATAAAGGACTCTTAAGATCTAAAGCACAAGCAAGGAGACTTATTTTGGCTCTTGGTCTTTATAGTTATATGGGCTCTTATTTATTCCTTAAACATTTACTAGGCACAGGTAGTAAACTCACCATAGACCATGGATCCTGAAGCCCTGAGAATTTAATACCTAATTTCTGGAGTCTGACGCAACGTGGAAGGGGTCTGTAGGATGAGGCAAATGAGCTGTCAATAGGTAGAAATGGCCAGCCCTAGAGATAATTGGACTTTAAATGGTTTTAGAGATTCTAAAGTGCCTCACAATGGTCAGAAAGAAGGCTCTAGGGTAAGGGTGGGCATTAGTAGCCCCTACACTCATCCCCCACCATTAGTCTTTATTGAACACTTACTATGTGCCAGAAACTGCCAGCCCAGGTACTTTACATACATCATCTCATTTAATACCGACAGCAATCTTGGGACATATATAATATTATCCCTCTATGAAGATAAAGAAATTGAGACTCAGAAAAGGTTAGGTAATTTGCCTAAGGTGACATGGTTAGAAGGGGGTGTTGTTGAGCCAGGAATCCAATCTGTCAGACTGGAAATCCTTGCCTCTTTTTCTGACAGTAACTACTGCTCTGGGCATTGACTGCCATCTGTCTACATCTTCATGAGATATTGCCATTTCCATTTCCATTTCACAGGCTTTTAAGTAAGGTAAAATTGGAACATTGATTTATGAAGACCATTTTAACCTGGCATCCATTTCTTCAGGACGACTTTCTGCATTGCAGACATTGCCCCCTGTGAGGATGGGGTCCTTGCTACTTCACGCTGTCACAAGGTCCAAATGAGATTGTGCATATAAAACACTTCTCTCAGAGCATGACACAGAGGAGACTCCCAACACGCTAGCTTCCATTAGGACTGTTCGCCCCCTCAGTCCCCAGCACTGCCTGTTCCTCTTTGCCTTTGCAGGCAGTGGGGAAAATGTCCAAGGAGACCTAGATTCTGAGTGTTTCTTGGACGCGGGTGCTGGCAGCTTTGCGCAGGAGTATCTCTCAATATCCCTGGAGTCCACATTCTGAATGTCCTGTAGGTGTGATGCTGATATCACCAACTCTATAGGCCCTAAGCCTGCTCACTATCACTGAGCCTTCGTGTCACAACAAGAAAATGATGAGAGGTGACTGGTGCTCCCGTAAGAAACTGGTAAGTTTCTACATCAGATCCTGTAAATGAGAAAAAACGTCATGAAGAGGCAGCACAGCATAGAGCCTTCTGGAATAATTCAAGATCAAATCTGGAATTAAGCAAAACAGGGTGTGACTATTGGCTCTGTTACTTCCAGCTCTGTGACCTGGGGCAAGTTACCTAACCTCTCTGAGTCTCTGTAATAACTATTTCACAGCTTTATTAGGAAAAGTGCATGACATCGTGATGTTAAGTGCTTAACACAGAGTCTGGTCCACAGGAAACATTAAATAAATGTTTGTTGTTATTATATTGTTGTTAAATGCAAAAAAAAAAAAAAAAAACAAAAAACCTGCTATGAGATTTGTTTTGCACATTAATAAGCAATTACTTTAAAGACTTTTCTACTCAACTGGCTAGATCTGCTGTTGGATGGCTTTGAACCAATCTGTCAGCTGTTGGAGTCTCACTGAGTGCATGCAGCATGCCCTGGTGTGTATAGATGTGGAGGCTTGGCAGGCCCGGAGGCCAACAGGCTTAACACGGTGTGCTAGCTGAACACAGCAAGATGAGACATTTGAAAAGTCTACTTGAATATTTAAGTACAAAGTAATTTGGCAAGGAGATAGAATCAGGAGAGCTGACCTGCTCTAGGCCTCAGTTTCCCCATCTGCCCAAGAAAAGGGATGGACTTTATGTTGCTCCCTTGCAATTCTGACCTTTATGAGCGAAGAGTCTGATTCTGCCAGGACCATTTTAGCTGCCCTGTGAATGCATCTGGCAACTACTGCTTTTGCATGGTCTGGAAAAACTTGGCATCAGATGCCCCTCTATAAGTCAGAGTTTTGCAGGGCTCACGCAGCTAGGGCACATCTCCCACGCCCCCTAAGCCTCCTGAGGACCCGCCAATTCCAGCATCTCCCAGCTCCCTCCATATGCAATCACAGAAGATATAATTCCAACGGAGCTCCCAGTCCTCAAAGAGAAGAGAGATCTTCTCTAAACAGGGGCCCTGTCTGTTTCCAGCATAAACCACTTGAGAAGTTCAGAAGGAAAGTTCTTTCTTTCCTCCACAGTTTCAGAGAATCATTCTTTTGCATGTTTAGAGGGGGAAAAGTTGGCCACAAAACTGGACTTTCTACTGGAACGAAAACTTTCTTTGGGGTTAAGGAAACATTGCCATCTGGTGGCATAATATAGAAATAACTGAACAGAGTGATGAGTTTCAAATCCACCGCAAGAGATGAGGTCACAGAATTCTAATTGGAAAGAACTAGAAGGGCCCTTAAAGCTTAAATCCAATGCCTTTTCTTTACTGAGTAATGGAAATACTGTAGAGAGATGGCTTGTGAATTTCAAGACTAGAACCCAGATCCTCTCATCTTTATGTGAGTAATTCAGCTCTCTCCCAGCTCCACAACACACTCCACACCCCAGCATAGACACAGCTCATACTTTAGCCAGCAATGCTTTAATAATTCAGGCTGGCAGGACGGGGATCATTTTCATCCTGCATGTTCCCTTGTGCCTTTTATCAATGTCTTGGGAGGCAGAAGAGGAAGATAAGAGGCGCTTTCAACTAGCAACCAGCTAGAGGGTTTACAAAGATAAGGAGGAGGCCTATCAGAAGCCAGGGGAAGAAAGAATGGATTGATTAGGAAACTAAAATTTTTCTTTCATGTTTCCAGCCCAGGAGGCCGCGGGACTCGCATTAACTCTCTAAACCAGCAAGAGATATTTGACCTAATGATAGGGGATGCTTTCTGCTTGGGGATTTTGGATCCTAAAGATAGTAAGTTCAGTGATTTGAGTATAGAAACCCTCATTATTTATGCAAAGTGTGAAAATCTATTATTGTGTAAATTGAGCCATGCTATCATAGGCATAGTCATTCCCAGCTCTTATATTTGCACATTGCTTTGCAGTTCATACATGCTTCGATGCATTTAAAATTATTTAATCTTTATAAACACCCTATGGTGGGAATTATTGCTCATTACTAATGAGGAAATTGAGGTTTGGAAAAGTTAAGCAACTTTCCTGAAGTCACAGCACTAGCAATGGCAGCACTAGGACTTGAAAGAAGGGAGGAAACTTGATATTTAATCTACTCTGGGCCAGATGAGGCACAAAGTGCTTCCAAGGAAGCTCTCAGTGGCGTCTTCCTTTGGTGAGTAGCGAGGGATCAATCACTCATTCCTTGTGCTTCCAGCCTGACAGCTATAAAGACACACAGTCTTCCTGCAGCTACCCTATCCAATTGTTATTTGCTTGACTGTAGAACATACTAAAAAGCCATATGACATTCTTTTTTTTTTTTTTTTTTTTGAGATGGAGTCTAGCTCTGTTGCTCAAGGTGGAGTGCAATGGCGCAATCTCTGCTCACCACAACCTCTGCCTCCCCCGGTTCAAGAAATTCCCCTGCCTCAGCCTCCCAAGTAGCTGGGACTATAGGTACGCACCACCACGCCAGGCTAATTTTTTTTGTATTTTAGTAGAAACGGGTTTCACCATGTTGGCCAGGATGGTCTCGATCTCCTGACCTTGTGATCCGCCCACCTCGGCCTCCCAAAGTGCTGGGATTACAGGTGTGAGCCACCATGCCTGGCCAACATTCATTTTAATTTATATTTGACTTGGAGAAATTTTTCCAAATATACAATATCTCCTCTGAGCCACAACAGGACTCGGCCTATGAGGCCACCAGCCTAGGTCCCTGAGGCCGTTCGAAGGACTTTTCACCCAGTCACCACCTAAACCATTTCCAAATAGCCTTTTCGTAATGACCTGACAAAGAGGATTCTCTATGCCTTTGGATCCTCACCTGTAAGCATCAGGGCCTAAAGCCCACTCCTCAGAGCACTGCTCTTCTGGATCTGATCTCTTTCTGTAAGAGGGGGTCATCTGGTCTCACAGCTTTAAATGCCATATGGACACTTATGATTCATATACTGATACTCAGAACCCCAGCCCCTCCTTCTGCACTTCCGACTCATATGTGTACCTGTCTACTCAACATCTGCCTGGCAATGTCTAAGGCCCACATCCAAACTCCCGGTTTTCTCCAGTCACTAACTCATCCTTTCACAACCTTCCCATCACAGTAAGTGGAAATTCCATTCCTCCAGTTTCTCAGGCCAAAAACTTTGACATCATCACTGGGTCCCTCTTTTCCTCTCATGACCTATAGCCAACCAATCTGTAAATCTTGTCAGTTCTGCCTTCACAGAATTTTCTACTTCTCCTCCTCCATCGCTACCCAGCCACCTTCACCTGGACAATTGCAATAGCCTCTGACCTGGTCTCCTTGTACAGCAACTAGAGTTGCTCTTTTAAGATGTAGGTCAGAATGTAACATCCTCTTGCCTAAAGCCCAGTTGCTCCGTGATCTAGCCCACTCCCCTCTCTAACCTGACCTCCTACCACTCTTCCCCTGCTCTCACTCATTACCATATTGCTGCTTTCTGCCTCACTCATTCAACAGTAAGAAACAAAAGAACGGGAGTGTCCTTCTATTCCATGCTGTAACCTAGTGCCTAAACAAAGTCTGGAGCATGGATGAGGCTCAATACATCGTTCCTGAAACACAAACACCTTTTCCCTCAGCCCAATTTGTTCCTTAACCTCATCGGTCCAGAGCCTGATGTAACTGCCTCCTACTGCATTTTCGCCCTGGACCTTATTACACTGTGCCCCATGGTGAGGGAGTCCGGGAGCCTCAGGGGCTTCACACCACCTTTCCCACCCCTGGCAAGGCTGTAATGGGCATGCCCTCCAGGCTTCTAGCCTTCTCTTCAGGGTGTGGTTTCTCAATGGCCATGTGATCTTCCCATTGGCAGTTCTAGATAAGTACAAACAGCCGAATGGTGCCAGACAGTAGAGCCAACCAGGAACTGAGAACACATTGATTCTGATGATGCACAGGTGTGCTCAGAGACCAGCCAAGACCACACAGGTCATGGCCTGACAGTTCTAGATAAGCACAAACAGCCGAATCATTTCTGATCCTTTCTTCAAGTTCATGTAACATCTGCCTCAGTCACAACTGAGAGGTTTAAATAAGGAGGGAAAGTGGAAGGGAAAGAAAGAGCTAAAACGAAAAAGAAAGAAGAGGGAAAAGTTTTCAGGGGAAATGAGAAACATCAAGGTACACACTTGGGTTGGTGGTGTGCCATTGGAGAAGACAGTAACCTTTTGGGGGGGAACTAGGAATTCCAAAGACGTTCCTCACACCTGCAGTGTTGCCAGACATTCAAACCCCATAACCTTTGGGTCGACAAGACTCTTTGTTTTTAAAATGCAGGTGTTCCCAGGCCATTAATCGTTTACACCTTATTATAAATTGTTGCTGGCCATTTGGTATCAACCCTACTGTGGAAATAAGAGTATTGATTGGAAGCAGATGAAAGGGAATGGTACTCTGTGGGACAAACCTTTTCAAAGACTAGTTTGGCAAAAACTGGGGTCCCTGTGTAGCCAGAGGGCCATGAAAACAGCAAAGGATACTTTGGGAAGCAGACAGGTTAAGAAGAAAAAAAGGGATTCTCTCCTGGAGACAGGGAAATGGCTGAAAAAAGAAGACAGCTGGGCACTAAAGGAAAGCAATCATGCCAACTTATGACAATTGACTGTTAAGTTATCAGAGATTTTGCAAACCACTTGTTAAGCCCAGCCATTATTAGAAATTAAAATATAAACTTACAAGTAAATAAATTGTATTTAGAAACAAAGGTAATAAATACTTGAAACTCTCCAGTTCTTAATTATGACTGCATTTTACTATTGTCTGTGCTCTGGAAGTTATTTATGGCCACTGTCACTATAGAGTGAATATACTCTATAATGGTGCACTTTACACATCTCTTCCCAACTCTATGTTTTGCTGTGTCACGTTGGTAGATAGAAATTGGCTGTGGTGGGACTATTTATACCATGGAAATTGGCAGACACTACAGATGAAGGCTTGAGTTATTGTTTTGTTGACTATACAGATCAAAGGTTGGTAAATCCTGTTTTTCAAAGGGCCAGATATTAAATAATTTTGACTTTGCATCCATTCAATCTCTGTTCAACCTACTCAACTCTGCCTCTCCCATTGTAACACAAAATCAGCCATACACAATATATAAAACTAGTGGACATGGCTGTGTTCCAGTAAACTTTATGTACAAAAATAAGTCGGGGGACCAGATATGGCCCCTGGACTGTAGTTTAATAATCTCTAGTCTAGACTTATAAAAAGTGATGGAGAAATGTTAATAATGCAGGTTAAATTCTAAAATTCTGTAGCCAATGCATGGTGAATAGCAGAAAAAGATTGAGGAAATATTCTTCCAGTATTCAAAAACTATCATCCAGTTCAACAAAAATGTTGCTCATGTTGTTAACAAACAATTGAAAGTCCAAGGTCTAGCTCTTTTGTTTCCCTTTCTTCTTACTCATTAACATAAAGGGAAATCTCAGCCCACATTCTTATCAGAATGGCACTTATTCCTCAATTGCAGTAATAGATTGGATACACTATAGATACAAGAGCCTCAAGCAAAAATCAACAGGAGCATTCTATGGGGATCCATTGGTTATAAAGAATTTACAATCAAGAGTACTGTATATTTTAGATTGTGATGACACAATCTTTGTATCATTAAATATTTGTCAGCACACCAGGGAATACTTCTTTTTTCATGTCCCTCAAGCTATTTTGTTAAGGCATAAGCCAGGGAATACAGGGTTTTACAATCTTTAAGGATGAATCATGGACCATCAGCAATATTTGTTCTTTTTCCATCATTCACCCCCTGCCTCATCCATATAGCAGCTCAGAGAAGGTCTCTAAGGATCACAGCCCAACTTCCCCAGGCATCCACAGGGACTTCCTAGTCTAGAAGCCCTGAGAATCAGAGGGATCCACATGAGATCCACTGCCTTTTCAAACTGAACCCCAAAGTTTCCACTACAGACATACACCCTTAAGTCCCTACACACCACTCCTGGGAAGTAAAGGCTATTTGCAAACCAAAATTGGGTATTTGTCTGACAAAGGTGTTGCACATGTAAACTAAGCATATTGTAGGAAATTTAGGCCATGTGGTCAGTTATTGAAGAGCTCATCTTCTGCCTCCATTTCCAATAAGCTCATTTGTGAGAAAGTTTTAAAATATTGACCAATGAATCCATGAAAATCAATTATTTAGCAGAATACCTGAACTTAAAAAATAAAGACGATTTCAAATGTTTTGTTATTCTTCTTGAGGAACCCAATTCCTAGCCAAGACAGAGAATCAGGCCAGTCTAAGAATGATGTTATTTTAAGTCTACTTTAGAAAATGCTGCCTAGTTCCAGGACCATTAACGATATTGCTGCATATAGTGTGGTCAAACAGTCAAAAAAAAATGTAGCCCTAGAATTATGACCCTAAGCTAAGAATTGTATACGATTTTATAACTTCCTCATGTTTAGTTTTGGCTTGGGACCCTATTTACATTCCTATTGCCTTTATTAGGCTCTGTGCTATTAAAAGCAGTGACTATGTTTTGTTCTAATTTCCCAAATGACTGGCGCATTGTACAATATAATGTACGGCCTCCATCACTGCACGGGACAGAAACGGATTTACACAGCTGTTGAGGTGTAACTTAGGATCCCCCAAACACTGCACTGGGAGAGAAAAATGTGCAGGCACCTTGTTCATTCTCGCACAGAGAAAGAAACAGTTTTCGTGTACCAAAAGAGCAGCGGACTCGTCATGAGAGCTGGGTTCAGATGCCGACTCTGACCATGGACAAGCCTCTTGCTTTATACCTCCTGCATTCCTCCATTTATCCCCATCTTCAGGGATGCCCCTCAAGTTCAGCAGTCATTGCCTCTGGTCATGGTGTCTGGAGCAGCCTGCTCTTGGCCTTCCACATGTCCACTCTTGTCCCCTCCAATGGAGTCTGCACAAAAATAAGAATGAATGCTTATGTATTAAATCTCATCGTTTCTTAACATTGTACAAAACTCTTAGTCATGTCTCCCACGTCCCCCAAGGTCACATACAGGTTCTTTAACAGAGTGCACAAATGCTTCATGATCTTCTCCCTGACCTGGTCTCTGTGGCACTTTATGCCACACTATTCCATTCTTTGTTCCAGCCACATTGTCTTTTCAGTTCTTTATATATGCAAAGACCCTTCCTGCCCCTGAGCCTTTGCTCATACTCTTCCCTCCCCCTCTCCAACCATAGACCTCATTTCATCTGGCTGACTCTTTCTTATCTTGCAGACTTAATGCACTGCTTCAGGAGAACCATCTCTGAGTCCCCAGACTAGGATAGTTTATGGCCTTCATAAATTCCCATAGCATCTTGCACTTCTTTTCCTTGACATTTGTATCAAACGTATTTAAGAGACTATTTGTGAAATTATTTATTTAATATCTGTTATCCTTGGAAACAGACTAGACTAGACTAGAAACTCCAGGAGGCCAGGAACACATGCATCTGCCCCCTGTAGTATCCTCATTTTCTAGTGCATAGTAGATACTCAGTAAATGTGTTGTATGAATGGCTGGAGAAGTTTTATCTCTCTGACACTCATTTACGAATGGCAATAATGCCCACTTCACAGGACCTTCATGAGGACTACATCGGATAACCCAGGTAAAGCCCTTGCCTGGTGTCTTCTGTATGGCTGACAATAAATGTTTGTTGAATGACTATAAACACTATAACTTCTAAGATACCACCTCTTTAAATGAGTCTAGCTTAAGGACTAGGTTAGTAATTAGCACTTGTGACGGTTTTTTATTAGGTGATTAATGCAACTTAAACCTTGGGTGTTGAGGCTAAGGTATTATTAAGACAAGTGTTGATTGGCATTTGCTGGGAATAGATAGTCACCTCATGCCAGACCAGGACACACAGAAAGGTTGTCCTGGGGGATGGGTTCACCATGAGCTCAACAGACAGAATAGAGTTAGCTATGGTTGAGAAGTGCAAGGGGAATCTCTCATACAGATAAAGGCACAATGATGCTTCCAGGGTGGTATCTTCAATATTCATCCCAGAACTCAAAAACTCATTTCTCTTTCATTCTTTCTTAGGAACATCATAGGTAATATGTTCAGTCAAATCAAAGCAATAAACCAAGAGACAGAAAGATATGGGATGCAAGACACAGTTGGTCCAACACAGGAAATGGAAGACCAGAATTCCCAGGATGATGGAGATAAGAAAACCTAGGAGGGTGAGGGAGCGACCAAGAAGAATAGCCACCTGGTCAGGTTGGAGGGCTCTGGAGCAATGTCAACAAGGGGAAAATGTGGAGCTGAGAAATGATCTTGCTGAGAGAAGGGCTGGAGAAGGAGTCGGGAGATAGATTTTAGAAAACCAATCAAAGAAAAAATAAGGTAATTTTGAACTCCAGGATGAGATTGGGTTTGGGGAAGGGGTGAAAGACAATAAGGAATAGTAAATATATACATATTGTGTGTGTGTGTGTGTGTGTAACCCTAACACATTACATAAACAATATTTACATAGTTATAACATAAATACTGACCTGTGACTTAACTAAAAGAGTAATATTGCTTCCAGGAGGACAGGGAAGGAGAATTATGCATATAGGTGGGGAGGGTGAGCACGGTGTGAGGAAGGCCCTATAAGTTATCTAATCCCTACTTTTCATAGCAGTAAATTCAACAACTAATAAACAAACAAATAATACAAGGAGTCAGAGGAGCCATTTAGGCATATTACTGATAAATACAAAGACCAGAAATAACATGTGAAAGGACTGGAGCACAGGGTTGGGAGGAGGGGAATTAAACTGCTCTTGTTTATTACAAACCTATAGTACTATTTGAGTGTTTAAACTATAAACATGTATTTCTTTGAGAAAAAAAAAGAAGAAGAAAAATAGATTTAAAAGGAACTAAGAGGAACTAAGGTAGAAGTATGGCAAACAGTGTTTGAGTGATTTTTATTTGTCTGTATTTCTCAGTTTTTGAAAATTGCCCACCTTTATATCCCTGGCAACTACCATTCTATGATTTTGACCACTCTAAGTAGCTTATATAAATGGAATCATATAATATTTGTCCTTTTGTGACTGGCTTTATTTCGCTTAGCATAATGTCTTCAAGGTACATCCATGAAGCATATGTCAGAATTTCCTTCCTTTTTAAGGCTAATATCCCATTGTTGGTGGACACTTGGGTTGCTGCCAGATGTTAGCTATTGTGAATAATGCTGCTATGAACATGGGTGTAAAAACATTTCTCCAAGATCCTGTTTCCTCCATTCTTTGGGGTATGTATCCAGGAATGGAATTGCTGGATTATATGATAAATCCATTTTTTTAAATTTTTTAAAGATCCATCATACCGTTTCCTACAGTAGCTGCACCATTTTACATTCCCCACCAACAGTGCATGAGTGTTCCAGTTATTCCACATCCTTGCCAACATTTGTTATTTTCTGTTTTTTTGACGGTAGCCATCCTAATGTATGTGAGGTGGTATTTCAATGCAGTTTTGCATTTCCCTAGTGATTTGTGATGTTGAGCATCTTTTCATGTGCGTATTAGCCTTGATTTTTGATGTGCTGATATCAACAAGAGTCATGGCCCATATTGCACCTGTGTAATCCTCTTTTACTGTACCCAGCACAGAGCATGGGCAATTAGACACTAAAAATACTTAATGAAGAAGCAAAGAAGAGTAAGTAAAACTTCATGGTTAAGCACATGGGTTTCGGAGTCTCCCGGACCTCGTTTGAATCCCTATGCCACATTCATGAGCTGCTGGCTACAGGACCCTACGCAAGTTGCATCCATTTGTGAGTTTGCTCATCTGTAAAACAAGGAGAGCAAAAGAGCTTCAGTCACAGTTGTGAGAATTAATTGAGATGACTCAGAGTATCTGTTCCCTATCTATTACCTCCTATGTCCTATTCCTGGAGGAAAGCATTTTTTACTTCTTTTAATTTTTCTTCTGGCATTTGCATCCACATTTCTAAAAATATACTATGCTGCTATTCTTTGGTATGGCAATTTTAGGCATTACAGTAAGTGAGGATTTAGGTCTCTTATACTCCACTGTCCCTACCCCTGCTTCCAAATGTCACAACTTTGGCTTAAATCAATAATAAATGTTTGCTTTTTAATAACTACATACATCTTCATTTTTCACCCATTAGTCCAGAGGTACACCATGATTTCATTTCCTTTCTTGAATATTGTTTTTTGGTTTTCCAGTAGTTAACCATTGCCTTCTTTACTTTTCATGTGCTTGGGAATTTTTGTGCCTGTTACTCTTTTTTGGCAAATGTAACAACACACTATGTAACAATACCACTTTCCAAATGTTTATGCCAATCAGATATTCATTTCACATTTTCCCCTGGTGCTGTCCCTTCTGAAGTTGTCCATCCCTTTGTCACCCTGGTCATGTTCTCCCTGGGACCCCTCTGGCTGTGCCTCTGTATCATGTGATCCCCCCTCATTACCAGATCTCATTTCTTCCACTTTCTTGAACTATGTCCTTGTTCTGACAAAGTGCACCTTCCTGAGATACTTGCCAAGATGAGGTGCACATGAGGTAGAGTTTTAGAGCTACTATATGCCTGAGAAGATTTGAATTTTTTCTTCATACCGAGTTATTTTTTATTGAGATGGAAATGGAATTCTAGTTAAAAATCATTTTCTTTTAGTAAGTTTAAGGTATTGCTCTTTTTCTTTCAGTATCCAATATTGCTATAGAGAAGTCTAATGCCATTCAAGTCCTTTGTATGGACTCCCCCTAGAAGATTTTAGGATCTACTTGTCCTAAAATTTCACAGGGATGGGTTCTGATGCAATTCATAAAAGTCCATTTTTTTCTGGGTACAAGATAGATTTTTATCCATCTGGAGACCCATGACCCTTTATTCTGGAAACTTTTCTTATAATATTTCTTCCTTTCCTCTATTCTCTTTCTGAGACTTCTTTTGGTCACACACAATCTCCTTGGTTGATTCTCTGTTGTTGTTTTTGAAATCTAAAGTTTTATCATTTCAATATTATGTTCTAAGTTACGTTTAATTTTTTTAATTTTTATTTTGTCTTTTATGTTTTTAATTTCCAAGATCTCTTTCCTCTTCACTAATGAATCTGTTTCCATGGCAACCTGTACTTGTTTTAGGTATGCAATATCTTTCTTTATCTCTGCAAAGGATTACAATTATATAAAAGTTTCTGTTTTTTAACTTAATTTTCATTTCCCTGCCACTTCTCTGCTCTTTACACTGCCAGGTTTTTCTTCTTTTTTTTTTTTTTTAATTCCTTTATTCAAGTTGGAAGTTTCTTCAAAAGTAACCCTGTCTTTTCAGCTTTAAAATTGAGATACTAAACAACCAATTAAAACCCAGAGGTTCGTAGTAAGGGCCTGATCAGGGGTCACTGGAAACTGATCAAGTGGTAAGCTACATTTTTACTGTTGAGCTCTAAAAAGTAAGAATCTGAGCTGTTCACTCATGGATGAGTCAGTTTCTCCAGAAAAGGATCTTCCCATCATCTTCCTGGGGCAGTGTGGAGAGGCTGAGCTAAGCCTGGCTGCCAGCATTCCAGGAAGAGAGCAAGAGTCTCACCTGCAGACTCGAATCTCTTCTTTATTTTCTAGATGATACCACACCCTGTATTTGGCTGTCTCTAGATCTCTCCCACCCAGAGAACAAAAAAAAGCAGTCTCCTGGGTTGAGATGAGGGGGGAAAAAAATCCCCTTACATCCAAATTCTCCGTATTCTGAAGTTCAAAAAATTCCCTGATAACTGCTACCTGTAGTAGCACCAGGTGCTTCCAAGCCTCTGTCTTTCTATAGTTCTTTGCAGTAAAGTGCCTTGTTTCTCCCTGGTTCCACATCTACCCCATTCCTCACAGTCATGTAGACTATTTCTTCTGCCACTCTGGTAAGTCAGTTGCCACTTCTCCATATATTCTCCATATTCCAAAACTTGTTGAAATGTCTTGTTCAATAATGTCTCCTTTCCTCCCTTTTCCTCGGTCTTTTTCTGTTTCTACTCTTTTTTTTTTAATTCAGATAAAATTCACATAACATAAAATTCATTTTAGCCATTTGGAGGTGTACAACTCCATGGCAATTAGTACATTCACAATGTTGTGCGACCATCGCTTCTAAGTTCCAAGACATTTTCGTCATCCCAAAAGGAAACCCCACACCCATTAAGCAGTCACTTCCCAGTCTGCCTTCTCCCCCAGCACCTGGAAACTACCAATCTACTTTCCATCACTATGGATTTGCCTACTTTGCATTTTTCAAATAAATGGAATCCTACAATATGTGACATTTTTGCATCTGGCCTCTTTCACTTAGCATGATGTTTATGAGGATCACCTATGTTGTAGTATGTATCAGTACTTCATCCCCTATTACGATTCAGTAACAATCTATTGTATGTATATACCTAATTTTCTTTAGCCACTCATCAGCTGATGGACCTATTTCTAGTCTTTTACAAATTCTTTCCTATCATGGGCGGTTGGAATTGGGAAGGAGAGGTGATAATGTGGGCGTTGATCTGACCCTTTGGCCAAAATAATGCTGCCAAGTATTAATGCAAGTTTTATCTTACCAACCGGACAGTAGCCTGACTTTCATTTTCACATCTGTTTAGAAAATAAGTTCTGTGACAAGTCCCCAGTAGAGTCACCACCAAAAGGATGTAGTTCATTCCATCAGTGTTACAAATCAAATTCTCTTCCTCTTCCCTGGCCTGGGGTTTCTTAAACAGTTGAAGGAATCCCCCAAAAGATGCCTGGAAAGGCAATTCAAAATTGTTTGGAATAGCATGACTATTTGCTTATTAAACAAGTATGTTTTAATGCTAAGAGTATTTATAATTAAGTATAGAACTGATAAATTATTTTAAATCTGTAGAATAATATATTATCCTAAAGAATACTGTTAAAGAATATTTCATGCTAGGCCAGGGGTGGTGGCTCGCACCTGTAATTCTAGCACTTTGGGAAGCCGAGATGAGAGGATCTCTTGAGCCCAGGAGTTCAAGACCAGCTTGAGCAACACAGAGAAACACTATCTCTAAAAAAAATTAAAATTAAAAAAAATAAAAAATAAATGCATGTTAAATATGTTAAGAAATAATTCATATATACTTAGTATTTTAAGAACATATCGGCTGGACAGGGTGGCTCATGCCTGTAATCCCAGCACTTTGGGAGGCTGAGGCTTGTGGATCACCTGAGGTCAGGAGTTTGAGACTAGCCTGACCAACATGGAGAAACCCCGTCTCTACTAAAAATACAAAATTAGCTGGGCGTGGTGGCACATGTCTGTAATCCCAGCTACTCAGGAGGCTGAGGCAGGAGAATCACTTGAACCCGGGAGGCGGAGGTTGTGGTGAGCCAACATCGCACCATTGCACTCCAGCCTGGGAAACAAGAGTGAAACTCCATCTCAAAAAAAAGAAAAGAACATATCTCATGCTACAGAATCTCACACTTCATGCCCTAAAATTGGAGCCAAGTAATTTCAAGACATGGGCAACATCCGGGTTGGAAAATTGGCATGAAGAGATAATGGTACATTCTTAGGTGTCACTGTCCATTTTCAGAATATCCCAGGTGGATACAATATGGTACGTAGAAAAAAATAAAAAGTTGTGAGATGCCACTGTGTCAGAATTTGATAAAAAAATTAATCCCCGAGTCAATTCCTAGAACAAAAGCTTTGGGGAGGTTACATTGAAGTGCCCATCTCAGACTCTTGAATTTCTTAAAAATATAAAATGCGAAGCATTTCTGGAGAAGATGGTGCATACTTCCCTCAAGTCCAGTCAACAAGGTTAATGATAAAAACAAGCCCCCAGAAAAAGAGCTTAATGCAAATCCTTATTTTAATCCAGCCTTACCTTTTAGCACTACTGAGCACAATGCTAACCCTCGTTTGTTCTGATCTTGGAAAAGAAAGTCTTTCCTCTGCAGCTTTCTTGGGATCTCCAGCCCAGGAGGGGGATTCAGCCCTTCCCAGGAGGCTTCTGTGATCATCTGGCACATGGAGGCAGCAGAACTGAGTGGAAGATTTCCTGGACAACCATGTTCCAGGCACCCCTATCTAACTAGATTTGGGCATTACCCCCAGTTTTGCACAAGTGTTATGCGTTTGAGTCCTACAATATCTGACCTCTTTCATGACGGGGAAAGACACAGGTCACTTCTTGTGTAAGGCCACAAAGTGTCATACTCTGTAAGTTTCTACCACTCTTTCCATGGTCCCCAGGGGCTGAAAGGCAAGTCTCTCGAAATAAGTATAAAATAGTTTCTGGGAGATGAATGGCCCTGCAGTGAACAGAGATCTTACTCTATCTACTGGGTTTGTGTACAGCAACTGCAGTACTAGGCTTTCCTGAGACACAGAGACCCAAGAGCACAGTGGAGGACACACAAGCAAAACAGATCAACACGGCAGAGAGGCCTGGAAGGGAGGCAGGGCACAACACGTTAGTCATCAGCATACTGGAAGGGAGATATGGTGATAAGGTAAGGGTTCCCAGGAAAGACAAATGAAAATATCGATGATGTAGTTCGGGTAGGAACTGTAAAAGTCTTCCATTTCTGGTCATATTCATCACTCCCACATGACCATCCCTATAACAGTCATCATATCATCAGCAGCTTCATCAATGCAGATAAACTAAATGAATGACAATATAGGTCATGCTATTCATCACACCCAACACACCCATTCCTGAAACCATCATCGTAGCCTCACCATCATTATCATCATCAACACCAGCAATGCCTGAGGAAGTGTAAATTCATACATGATGCTGCGGTCCTCCATTAAAAGGGGAAGAAAAACCTAGACCCATCCCACTTAGAAATGCATTATTATCATTACTATTATTATTGGCTAAAATGTATTGCATGCTTACCATGGGCACCGTGTAAGAATTAAACCTTACAATAACCTAGAAGGGGTTAATGCCCTCATATTACAGGTGAGAAGAAGATGGATGCAGAGAAGTTAAGTGATGTTTCCAAGATCACAGAACAAAAGAGCGGTGGAGCTGGGATTTGGACCCAGGCTGTTCAGCTTTATGGCCCACACACTTCACTGGGATGGGATGTAATATTGCCTCCCACGGCCTTCTCGAGTGGTCTGCAAATGGGGGTATGTGCAAGAGGATCCACTGAGGGAAGATGAAGATATTAGAATTGCTATTCATTTTTACTTCTCATTTCAGCCTTTTAGTTTCTATTTTATAATATATATAATTTACCAGCATAATAGGGTACATAATACAATTTATAAGTAAATAACTTATATTGTGGAAAATAGTATGAGTACATGCTTAATTATCTAGTGATAGAAGAATTGTCTAGTAATAGAAGTGTGCACCCAAAAAAGCTAGGAGGCCAGACACAGTGGCTCACACCTATAATCCCAGCACTTTGGAAGGCCAAGGCAGGCAGATCTCTTGAGGTCAGGAGTTCAACACCAGCCTGGCCAACATGGCAAAACCCCGCCTCTACTGAAAATACAAAAAAAAAAATTAGCCAGGTGTGGTGGCAGGTGCCTGTAGTCCCAGCTACTCAGGAGGCTGAGACATGAGAATTGCTTGAACCCAGGAGGCAGATGGTGCAGTGAGCCAAGATCATGCAACTGCACTCCAGCCCAGGCAACAGAGCGAGACTATTTCAGAAAAAAAAAAAGAAAGAAAAGTTAGGAGACCCCTGGTCTGGACAAAACTGACATGACCAACCCCGTAGCTAGGCAAATGGAAACTTATATACAGTGGATCTGTGATTACCTCTGGACAAATACATTCGATGTGTACAATTTGGAATCGTGGTATGACGTTCTGCAGAATTAAAGTCTTGGTTTCAGCAAGTGACTAAAAGCTATGACATATCTTTCTTAATGGCCCTTCTAAGTTTATCTGAAAAACTGATCTCACTAGACTACGTATAATAGAATGATCCTATTATTATGGTATCCATGTTAGAAGCAGTAAACATGGATTAGTTGTCTGATACATTTCTAAATTAAAGAAATATAGTTTCTTCCCTTTCTAAGACCTTTATGAAAATGCCCCTGATTTTTCTTCATTTAAAAAGTGGATATATTTTTTTAAAGGGAATGCTTACCTTTGAGAGATACATAGTGCAATGCTGAAGTGACAGGATGTCTGAGACGTGCTTCAAAATAAACTGGAGTCAGGGAGCAGATGGGAGCCAGAAGAGGCAGAACTGACCACAGGTTGATCACTGTTGAGGCTTGGAGATGGATATTGAGGGTACATGATGTCATTCTGCCAACTTCCGTGTATGTTTTAAGTTCCGTAATAAAGAGTTTAATACTTAAAATATTTTTATACTGTCACACTTGATGTTTTTCTTCTCTTGGGCACTGTCAGAGCCCACCTCTCAATTGAGAAAGGCAAGGAATGATCTAGTGTGGTTTTCACAAAATTTATTTTGTGCCCTTTCATGCCTTCATGAAATGTGTTAAACGTGCATACGTCACTTGCTATTGTGTTAGAATTGATCTCACCCTATAAATACAATTAATGGGGGAGGAGAGGATGTGATTTAAAAACTCATTACATAGTTGTACAGAGAAAAATTAAGCAAAGAAACAAATCTCTTGTACCATTGAAATGAATGTCCTTTGAAGACATTTTTCCACTAATATTGTTAGTGTGGGTAGCAATGATAGGACTTTTCACACACACGGGGTCATATATGATTTCTCTCCTCTTCTGTGCCTTCTGTGTTTTTTTTCTTTCTTTGAGATGGAGTCTTGCTCTCTTGCCCAGGTTGGAGTGCAACAGCACAATCTCGTCTCACTGCAACCTCCGCTTCCAGGGTTCAAGCGATTCTCCTGCCTCTGCCTCAGCCTCCCAAGTAGCTGGGATTACAGGCGTATGCCACCATACTCGGCTAATTTTTGTATGTTTAGTAGAGACGAGGTTTCACCGTGTTGGTCAGGCTGGTCTCGAACTCCTGACCTTAGGTGATCCAACCACCTGGGCCTCCCAAAGTTTTGGGATTACAGGTATGAGCCACCATGCCTGGCCTCCTTCTGTGGTTCTAAAAGCTGAGACCATTGACTTAGAATCTGAGTTGGAATCTCAGTGTCCACACTGAGAGGGACATGAAGCTGTTTGAAGGACCCCAGACGCATTCAAGGGAAACACAGTGAGATGCAGACCAGAGTTCCCATAGGGACAATTAGAACCAACAAATGGTGACTGCTCTGTCACTGGAATTGAACTGTGGAGTAATTCCATCGTCACCAAGCAATGCAGAGAAGACAAGGAACAGTGGGCTCAATGACAGCCCAGAGCTACTGAAAAAGCAAGAAATTGCTCCCAAAGGAAAAATCCACCTGTTGGCCATACCACTGCTCCAAGAAACAAGAGCCAGATGCCAAGAGGCCTCAGGGAAGTGTCCTTCCAGAATTCAGCCTTCAAGCGCTCTTCAATCCTTTGTGTTCTGAGTAAGAATTTCCACACTAAGAGCTCAATTCCAATTACACCCCAAGATAGTATCAAAATGATAGATAAATACAGTCCGAACTTTCAGGCTGGGCAGCCAAAGCACACAGTGCCACAGGGGGAAAACGGGCTGATTCGGATCTCTCGTGGTTATGACATCTTCTTGGAGAGCAGCTGAAGGCAGCCAGGAGCAGTGTTTGTCGGATGGTGCTACCAAGAAAGCACAGGCATGCTTATTGTGACATGGGCTTTCCTAGGAAGGGAGAGGAGGCAGCCACCTCTCAGTGATATCTGAGGTGAAACAAAAGACAATTATGGATGAGCCAGGGTGATGTGAGTGGCTGGAGTCTCTGGGTCCAGCTAGAGTCTGTGCAGTGGCAACAGTCCTAGAATCACAAAATCTCAGCGATGGGAGAGGTTTCACTAGTGTCAACTCTCCCCCAGGTAGGGGAACCAAGGGGTGGTTTGGGGTTTGGCTTTAGATTACCCATAATCTCCACTAGTAACCTTCCAGGTCACCCCTAATAAACACACAATCTGAAGGAAAGAACAGTGCTTGATCTGTGCATGCTGTTTCAAGGAAAACTCCCATCACCCCTCATGAAGAGATCAGCACCCCTACACCTCTCCTGCATAGGAATTTTGGAAGCTTCACTGCCTGCCCTTCCCACCCTTACTAGGTATCTAACACTTGAATCGGCTCTACCAATACTCAACATCCTTTGAGATTAGAGCTTCACAGCCCCTGGTGGCAGCCCACTCCATCTGGGAATGGCACCTTCTGAACATTTTTTTCCTAGTCATTTGGTAATACAGATTATGAGCCTGAAAGGTTCACATTCCTTATAAACCAGTAATTAATTTACTGATTCTGCACAGAGGAAGTGCCTCACAGTATGATAAAAGTTCAACCCAAAAATATGTTTTCACAACAGTTTAAAACAGCAAATATTTGGAAACAACAGAAGACTAATAATGGCTGGTACACCCACTGGATTCTATAATGTTCAGCCATTAAAAATGATGTTCAAGGCCGGGCACGATGGCTCACGCCTGTAATCCAAGCACTTTGGGAGGCCGAGGTGGGCGGATCACAAGGTCAAGAGATTGAGACCATCCTGGCCAACATGGTGAAACCCCATCTCTACTAAAAATACAAAAAAATTAGCCGGGCATGGTGGCACGTGCCTGTGGTCCCAGCTACTCCGGACGCTGAGGCGGAAGAATCACTTGAACCCCGGAGGTGGAGGTTGCAGTGAGCCAAGATTGCGCCACTGCACTCCAGCCTGGTGACAGAGCAAGAGTCCGTCTCAAAAAAAAAAAAATGATGTTCAAGTCCGGATACAGTGGCTCATACCTGTAATCCAAGCACTTTGGGAGGCCAAGGTGGGCAGATCACCTGAGTTCAGGAGTTCAAGACCAGCCTGGCCAACATGGAGAAACCCCATGTCTACTAAAAATACAAAAATTAGCGGGCCACGGTAGCATGCAGCTGTGGTCCCCGCTACTGGGGAGGCTAAGGCAGGAGAATCACTTGAACCCAGTAGGCAGAGGTTGCAGTGAGCCAAGATTGTGCCACTGCACTCCAGCCTGGGCAACACAGTGAGACTCTGTCTCAAAAAAAAAAAAAAAAAAAAGGATGATGTTCATTTAGAGAATATAGCAATACAAGAAGAGTATAGAATAAAAAAAGATGCTTATGATGCTGAAATGTTCAACGAAGCCAGTACACTAAATTCAATATTCATTAGGCTCCATTCATATTTTTTAAGACAACCTATTATAAAAGTGACTGAAAGTCATCCCACTTATAAGAGGCACCAAGAAAGTCAAATTCATAGAGAAAGAAAGTAAAATGGTGGTCACCAGGGTAGGAAGAGGGAAATGGAGAGTTATCGTTTAGTGGATATGGAGTTTCAGTCTTGGGTGATAAAATCTGGAGATGGATGGTGGTGACAGTTGCACAGCAATATAAATGTACTTAATGCCACTGAACTCTACACTTCAAAATGGCTAAAATGAGGCTGAGTGCAGTGGCTCACACCTGTAATCCCAGCACTTTGGGAGGCCGAGACGGGCGGATCATGAGGTCAGGAGTTCGAGACCAGCCTGGCCAACATGATGAAACCCCATCTCTACTAAAAATACAAAAATTAGCCAGGCATGGTGGCACGTGCCTGTAATCCCAGCTACTCAGGAGGCTGAGGCACGAGACTTGCTTGAACCCAGGTGGTGGAGGTGGCAGTGAGCCAAGATCACACCACTGCATTCCAACCTGGTGACGGAGCAAGACTCTGTCTCAAAAAAAAATAAATAAATAAAGGCTAAAATGGTAAATTCTGTGTTACATATGTTTTACCACAATTTTAAAAAATACCTTAAAATGACTGGAAGGAAATAAATCAAAAGTTAAGAGTACCTGTATTTGAGTAGACTTTGATGGTTTTGCTTGTTTTGTTTTGTTTTTTCCTATTTCTAATTTTCTGTATTCTCTAAACTGTCTACAAGGACTCAGTTTAGTTCTTGGAAAATCCAGTAAGTCTTCTTTTAAAAAACTAATTTCAACATGATATTGAATAAAATATGTCTAATGTCTTTCTCATGGTTTTCAGAGCACTAATAATACATTTTCCTCATTTAGGTTAAATGTTTTGCCTAACTTGATTACCCTGCCCTTTTTACAGAGGAGGAAACTGAGGCTCATACAGGTCAGGTGACCTCCTGGGATTACAGAGTGCGTTGGCAGGGACAGTTCTGAGAATGATGATCATCAAAATCTCAGACCATTTTCTGCTGAAGGTGGCCAGCACAGACCACCAGGATTCAGTTTGCCCTTGGACACAAGTTTCTTCAAGAAGGAAAAAGAGCCTATTAACTGGAATTCCAACTAGCCTCTACCTTCAGTTATTTTTTTGGCTTTCATGACAAACAAACAATTGATTTTTTTTTTAACTATCTTGAATTTAATTCAAAAAAGACAATTTATTGATGGATGAGATATTTAAACTTCTGAAGTTTCTGTTTTCAAGATTAGGGTACTGGGGCCTTGAAACTCCAGATCATTAAGGACTCAAGAGCAGGAGGTAGGACACACTGAGGCAGGAAACTTAGACTCAACTATTTTGGAAGAGTTTTTTACAGCAAGGGCTATTAGTAGTTCAATATTATAAATTCATTAATGTTCATCTATTAGAATACAAAACTATACAAAGCACCCATTTCTCCCACATTCTGATTTTTTTCCTTTAAATAAACAAGCAGAGTATGTCCAGAGGGATTTTATCTAAGGCTCTGAAAGGTACAATGAGGGGATAAATCCCACACCTGTTGGTGTTCTAGGCATGACTTTTCCTGGTCTCCCTTCATTCTGATTCCCAGCTAACTTGGATTTGCCTTGATTGCCTGCTCAGTGACCTGAAGAATGAAAAAATCAGGCAGTTCATGCCAGACATAACAAATATTTATAAGCCCTTTGCTAAATCCCTTGAAACAAAGAAAAGCAATTCTAGTATCTGGCACCTAGTAATTAAGGAACAACGCCTCATTAGTAACAGAGGGAATATGGAGCAATGAGAGGTCTCGGCCCAAACTCCGGTTGAGCCTAAGAACCAGCTGTGTCAGTGGAGGAAACAAATAGATACCAGTGAGTCAGTCAGGCTTAGTATGCACTGACAGCCATTAAATCCAGAGGACATTTTGTGAATCCACATGGGATTGCCTTCTGGGGCGCCAGGTCCTATGGAAACCACAAGAATAACATGGAGCTCCTTGGAAATAGGTAACTCCAGAGAACTCATAGCAAAAGGCCTAACCAGGCATAGGTAAGGGGCTTCGTTGCAAATGTCAACTCTGACCAATGGGGCCATGCAGGATGCTGGATTTCGATGGGTCTGAGTCTATAGTCACAGAGAGGAGGAGAAGTGGTGTGCGCCCTTGCTAACGTGTCGGGAGACAGGCGCTGGCAGCAATCTTGTCAGACATTTATTTGCCATCCCTGGCCCAAACTGTCATGAAAATTTCTCTTCCAAAAGAGACTGCCCAGGCAACACGAGTCTTAGGAAAAATTGAGAAGAAGATAAAGTTTACTTTTAGTAAACCTCACTCATTTCCTTCTAACATTCCCCTTCTCCCAGTCTCTCATCACTCCATTAACTTTATGTTTTCCACTAATATCTCAGCCCCTCCATTTTCTCCTGGGAGCTAATGACAAGCAATGATTTAAAGAATGTACATCTTCAGGGGAATCAAAATGTCTGTCTAATGAGCTGGTGTGTGGGCACTGGAACCACTGCATGAGAAGAGAGGGCAGGGATTCTCCTCACTCCCAGTCCCATCCCTCCCTCACAGATGTCTCTGACAGGAAGAAATCCCTGAATCTGAAAAAAGGAGAAATCAGTGTTCCCACTGCTTCATCCTACCAGCTCTAACTCTGGTTTCCTTCCTCTGTTACCAGCACAGAGATAGACTCTTCCACAAAATCTCGGGGAAGAGTCCCAGGATTCACGTTAGCCTAACAAGAAGCATCACACTGGGCCCAAGACAGAAGTCACATGGCCTTTCTTCTGGGTTTATTGCCTTCCTGCAGTAACAACCGCTAATTCACCTACACCATCCTTTCTCTCACCCCAGACCTGGGCTCAAGATGCCAGTAAGGATGGAAGGATAGAGAAGGAGAAATTCAAACAACGGAAAAGGAATGGATATTCTGTAGCCAACACTTAGATACCAGCCTTCCAAGGGACTTGCATGTGTTCCATTTGACTCTGTCCCATAGAGAGATACCCCTCAGAACCTCTCTTCCTCCTCAAAGTCCCAAGGATTGGCATCCCAAACATCCGGCATGGAGTCTCTGGCATCCCTGCCCAGGTCTCAGAAGCCCACTGCACACACAGGTATATCCTGGGGTGGAAGAAGGAAGGGGATGCATACCCAGAGGCTATCTTTAATCCTCGTCAAGAGGAAGGACAAAGCAGCCTTGGACAAAGGCAGAGGAATATAGACAAGGCTCTCCCTACATCATGTCTGGGGTAGTACCCTGTCTGGCCCAAAGGTGAGATTCCAAGCTCATTGCTATAAAATCTCCATCCAACCCTAGCAGGCTGAGCTCACCAGAGTAGAGTGCAGTCTTTGTTCTTGCTGCATATGCTCAATATACTTGGGAAGCAGACCCAAGGTTACCCGAGGATCCTTTCTATTCTGCTCTGAACCAAAACACTTTAGAAGCTACCCTTGCAAATCTCTAGGTCTCTGGACCCACTTCTTTGCCCCCAGACATAGCTAGGACTTTTTAAAAAAATAACAAATGAATGATAAATAAATGGATGAACTAACAGCTAACTCTGGCCCTTCAAGACCACAGGGGGGTATCCCCAGAGACAGACTTCTTTGAATAAATCCTCAGCTGGGGAGGATTAAAGGCCAGTCACCCCAACCTTTGCATGGAGGCAGCTGCTCTCAGCAAGCCTTCCCATAGCTAAGTTAGACTCACCAAGGGATTCTCTGCTGCCTCTTACCCAGTCCTTGTCCACCCAGTCAGGACACAGTGCCTCTGCTGGGCCAGCCAGCCCAGCACTCACCTGGCCAGCCTGGCTACTCCCTCCCTGTGCCCACCAGGGAGAGAAAGGCAAGTATGTGGCACAGGTGAATTGCAAAGACTGACTTCAGTATAAATCATGGGTCAGTCATTTTTGGCTGAAAAACTCAGCAAGTTACTTAACTCCTGTGTCTCTGTTTCCTAAACTGTAGTCAGGGTATAATAACATCTACCTCACTGGCATCAGACTCCCTTCACTAGAATGCAAACGCCACAGAAAGGGGCTACCAGGATGCTCAACACCAGAGCGCATCATTCATAAGGTGGCCCCCTGTGTGTGGTGTCCCCTAGAGTTGTGTGCTGTTAATTGCATGTAGTAACCCTGACACCAGAACAGGGGTTTTGTCTATCCTGTCCCTTCAATCTAAACTAAGCACCTGGAATAGCGCCTGACTCATAGTAGGAACTCAGTAAACGTGTCGGGTGAATGAATAGAACCTTTGTAAGGATTTAAGTAAATAATTTTCGTAAAGGGCCTGTCTTTTGAGTCAATGCTCAATAAATGGTAGTAGCGATTATTGTTGCTGATGATGTTACTAAGTATAATGGGAAAAACCTTTGCCCCCAGCCCTGCCCTTTATAAATCCATGGGTGTGAACTCGAATCTTGAGGGCCATTCTCCACCAAGCCTTCAGCTCCAGATGAGAGTGGCTTAGCCCACATCCTCTCACCAGGTTGCAGGAGACTTTGCTCTTCCCCACCTGGCTTGTCCTGGCCTTTCTGCCTTCAGCCCAGCTCTGCCCCTACTCTGACCCCAAGACCACTGCAGAACAACAGGGCTGCCATCTGGCTGCCACAGGGCCGGCTGTCTCATCTTCGAGTAAAAGTCAGGACTTTCTTCTTCTTCTCTGCCTTTTCTTGGCTCCCTCATTTGGCACCAGGGCCCCTATTCAGGAGCCCAGTCTTACTCAAAGGCCACTGCTCTTTCTTGGAAATGACACAGACCTGAAAACAAGGGGCTCAAATATCTTTGCCAACAGGGACATTGCATAACAACAGCACCGTGTTCTGGGTGAAGGAAACCCTGTTTCAGAGAGGAGAGTGGGAATTCTTCCCCCCACTCGGGAGGCTGTGTGGATTTTTAAGCCGCTTCTCCTTAGAAGGGACAGATTTGGTTTTGAGAATCAGATGACCTTGGCTTCCACCTGCAGGTGCCCCTCCTCTCCTACCATCACCACACCCACAGGGACAGCCTCTTTGTAGAGACAACAGGTGGCTGCCACCTTTGTAGAAAATGAAGTGCCAGGAAGGAACCCACCCCAGAAATAGGACCTCCCTGGATGCCTGAGATTCCACTATTAGTGATTCACTCTTTTGAGTTGAGTTCAGCACCACCCACTCGCTGACTGTCTTGAAAAACACAAATTCTCCTGGGAGGGGGAAACACATTAAGTTCCTAACACCTTGAGTGAAGAAATTCATCAGGCATTTTATTTCCTCCTGATAGAAGCAATATCTGGGTGCTTGGCCATACTATGGGGCTAGGGTGGGGCTCACCAGAATCAGAGAAAAGGGAAGACTTTGAAGTCAAACTTGGTCAGTGTCACCAGATTTCCTAGAGCCAGGCCTGCCTACACCCTCCAAAGACAGCTGGCTCCGGAGCTGTTTATTTTCATGAGTTGATCAACAAAGAATTAAAAGAGGCAAACACACAAAGGGCCTACCCACCCCCCATGTAATAGATACTTAACAAATGTCAGGCTCTCCTACCCTTCCTGTGAATGGAAGAATACATTTGTCTTTGTGGAGAGGGCTGGTCTGTGCCTACCCCTCATCTTCAGGGACACGGTGAGTCAAAGAAATCAGGTTTCTCCTCCACTCCTCTTTAGAATGCTGGTCCACCTCTATTCAACAAGCCCCTTTGGCCCATGGTTCCTTTGCTGCTGCTGTAGAAAGTAAGAAAAGGCCAGGTGCACAGGCTTAAGTGAATGCTCACTGGAAACCTGGTTTCTCAGATCCCAAGACTATGAGAGTCTGCAGAGTCTCTTGCTTGGCATTGATTCTCCTCTGCTTTCCAGCTCTGCAAATTCTCTCCAGAAATCCCAGCCCTGTGTGAAGAGAATTTGCAGAGCTGGGAAAGGTATCTCCTTGCCCTCTGGCTTCCAGTTAGACTCAGACAATGCGAGGTACCAGCAGGAGACTCCAGGGAAAGAGGAGAGTGATGTGAACTCTTTATTTCCCCCACTCCCTCCCTACAGGGCCAGGGTTGTGGTGGCAGCTGTAACCCCCTAGCTACGGCCACAGCTCCTGACAGGCAGCCCCCTCACACGTGGTGCCAGTGGTCACTAGGTCCATCTACCTAGTGGTGCAAAAGGCTTCCTGCTCTCATGGTTCCTGGTGCTTTGCCAGCTCTTACTGATCATAATCCCTCTAACAGTGTCACTGCACGGACCAAATGAGACTACAGATACAGTTTCTTCACAAACACCTGCTGAAAAAGGAAACAGCCATGAGAAAAATCTTCCCTTAGGAAGAGGCCACACAGATCAGGACCACAGTTAACCTTGATAGGTCACGCTGTCTATGCCCAGCCAGTCCGTTCTCTGGATCCCTGGGCTCACCCTGGATGTCTCCAGATCCACTCTGTCCATTTGCAGCAGCACATCCTCCATCTGTAGAGATGGATGACTTTGCACAGATTTCAAAAAAACAGTTCTCCTTTCGGTTGCAATGGTCATTTTTGGTCACTTCTCTGAGCAGTGAGAATTTCCCCTAGAAGTCTCCACATTGGCTAAGCCGGCGAGAATTTGATTTCAAATGTTACACTTCCCCAAAGAAGGATGGAAAATAAATAGAAACAAGTTTGTCCCTTTAGTCCCTTTCTTTTTGAAATTATTAGATTCACACTTTAAATCAGAATACAGGTTGTTCTCCCAACCCTGGAGTCTCTGAGTGACCAAAAAGAAAAAAAAATGTCAGAGCTGCAAAGACCCACAGAATACAGCATCGAGTATGGCAAGCCCCCCAATTTCGGCCAGGGAAATGGAAGGTCAGAAGTTGGAAATGACCTGCTCAAAGTCACAGAGCCTGCATCAAAAACCCAGGTCTCCTGGCACCCCTGATCAGCAGCCTTCATACCAACCCAAAGACACAGGCAGCCCAGCCCCCATTTACCCAATTAGAGCCCTTACTCTGCTGAATTTACTCATCTGTTTCCCCTACAAGAGATAAGCTCTATGAGGTCAAGAATCAAGCCTTGTGTGTTATTTACCCCCAGCCCCTGCCTCTGTGTCTGGAACACTGATTCCATCTTGAATGAACGAATGTTTTATGTGCACATCTGTATTTGCAGACATCAGACATTTTAAAACATGACCACTTCCACCAGCCCTCATCTGTCAGCATCGATGAAAAGACGATTCAAAGTCATAGCTCTTAGAAAAAGCACCCCCCTATCTTTGTGCAAGCACCTTGCTATCTTTGTGCAAGCCCCACTGTGGGGGTCCTCACTCCTCAGCTTTGTACACAGGAGAAATCTGGGACAAATGAATATCTAGAAAAGCCTTGGAAGGAAAGAACTGGACAGAGATGGCTCCAAGAGCAGCTTGCTGGGAATGTTTTCATGGAAGGCAGCCCACCACTGAGTGATTATTAGTTATTAATAGCTGCCATTTATGGAATGCTTACTACCTGCCAGTCCCACATTGCACCTTTACATGCATCATCTGAACTGATCCTTATAATACTGATTGTACAAGCAAGGGATTTTGTTTCCTGAATTGACAGAGAAGGGAAATGCTCAGAGGTTCAGCAACTTACCGAAGTTCACATCACTTCCACGTCTGCGTCTATTCCACTTCACCACCACGCTTCTTCCAAGACTACCGTAGGTTTTCTTTTTTTAAAAGAATTTCTGTTTTTATTTCAATAGGTTTTTGGGGAACAGGTGGTGTTTGGATACCTGAATATGCAGCCATAAAAAACGATGAGTTCTTGTCCTTTGTAGGGACATGGATGAACCTGGAAACCATCATTCTCAGCAAACTGACACAAGAACAGAAAATCAAACACCGCATGTTCTCACTCATAGGTGGGTGTTGAACAATGAGAACACATGGACACAGGGAGGGGGAGCATCACACAATGAGGTCTGTCGGGGGGAACTAGGGGAGGGACAGCGGGGGGTGGGGGAGTTGGGGAGGGATAAAATAGGGAGAAATGCCAGACATAGGTGATGGGGAGGAAGGCAGCAAACCACATTGCCATGTATGTACCTATGCAACAATCCTGCATGTTCTTCACATGTACCCCGAAACCTAAAACACAATAAGATAATAGATATAGATATATAGATATATAGATACATAAAGTTCTTTAGGGGGTGATTTCTGAGATTTTGGTGCACCTATCACCTGAGGAGTACCCAGTGTATAGTCTTTTATCCCTCGCTACCCCCCACCCTTTCCACCAAGCCCCCAAAGTCCAGTGTATGATTCTTACGCCTTTGCATCTGAGAAAACCATAGGTTTTCTTAAAACATCATTTTTTTTTATTTTATCCTGCCTTCCCCTCACCCACCACAACTTCAGCCCCAATCTGACATCAGGGAAGAGGAGGAGATGGCAAGTACAGGGTTCGAGACAATCTGCTTTGCTCTGAGAAGTGACTTTGAGCCAGCAGAAGAGTTGGGGGCTCAGGGAGCAGTTTGCAAGGAATGCAATGAGTCCAACCTTCAGAATCCTGTTCTTCCAATTTCTATCCTCCTATTTATAAAACACTATTTGCATGCCTAATAATAGATCACACAAAAAGCTTTCAACTCATTATATTATTTAAGCTCTCAACAGCTTAAAGCTTAAAATAATTACATTATTTAAGCAGCTCAACAGCTTAAATAATATAATGAGTTGAAAGCTTTTTGTTTGATGAGACTTCAGGTAAGAAAAGATTACTATCACCATTTAAGATGAAGAAACAGCGACTCGGGAGGTTCAGTCACTTTTCTAAGGTCACACAGCTAGTGATTGGAGGAGATAGATTCAAACTCCAGTCTTCTTACATTCAGACTGATTCTCATTCCCCTGAACTGAACCATCAGAAGAGAAACGTAGGGCTATGAACCAGATGAAGCCAAAATACCCTTGGCATTGACTCAGCTTGCTCTGAACCACAACCTCCACCACTGAGTTTTATGAGATGACTTAATTACTCTTCGTTAACACCAAGCAAGATGGCTACCAAGCTCAGGACACTAGCTCTGCACTTCCCAGTGCCTATGGGCGTTCTAAAAATGGCAGGCAGCTTTTGTTGGTTGAGTCTCGAGAATGAGCAGGGCTCTCTTTTGGCAACAGAAAGTTGTAAGGCACATGGGCTGGCCACAGGGCAGAGTTGGGGCAATGCTCTGCTAACTCAGGGAGCTGAAGACAAGTGTGCACACAGCATTGAGGCCAACACTGTAAAGTTCCCACTGGTGCTAGAAGGTCAGAGGACACACAGGAAGAAAGAGAGAGGGAGACACAGGCAACAGGCGAATTCTATTTTTACAATTCCTTTAGCACTCAGCCTGGATAACGTTTGGGTTCAAATTCCAGCAACATCATGTTCTGGCTCTGACCTGCCTGAGTCTGTTTCCTCATCTTCATCGAGTTGCTGGGGGAGATCCAAGATATTGTATGCGATCATATCTTTGAGCACACACTATTTAATATATTCCAGGTACTCAGTGCCACGTACTGATTATCTCCTTTAATCTGAAGGACTTGGCAAGGTCTAAACTCTTTATCCCTATTTTACAATGGTGACACTGTCTCAGAGAAGGTGAGTAACTTACCCATGACACACAGCCAAAACATGCTGGTGCTGGGATAATAAATATCAGTTAGTAGTAACCATCCTAGGTCTGGCCTGTGAGTACCTTGGAAGCAGACATCTGAATTTGGGTTTAGTTTTTTAAATTATGAAATACTTCAGGCCGGGCATGGTGGTTCACGCCTGTAATCCCAGCACTCTGGAACGCTGAGGTGGGAGGATGACTTGAGGCCAGGAATCTGAGATCAGCCTGGGCAACATGGCGAAACCCCTTCTCTACTAAAAATACAAAAATTAGCCAGGTGTGGTAGTGCTTGCCCATAGTCCCAGCTACTCAGGAGACGGAGGCACTAAAATCACTTGAACCTAGGAGGCGGAGGTTGCAGTGAGCTGAGATCACACCACTGCACTCCAGACTGGGCGACAGAGTGAGACTCAGTCACACACACACACACACACACACACACACACATATTTCAAGTGTACAAAAGTATATGTGATTACAAATGCCTGTGTAACACTCAGCCTAAGAAACAAGATATTAAAATCAAAGTCTCAACATACCTCTCTTACTTTTATTTTTCCGCCTTCCCCAGAAAGTGCCAGTCGTTTGTTTGTTTAACAGTATTTATTGAAATACCTACTCTATGCGATGAGTGGTTTCCAGAGGTTGAATTGTTTTAAGCATTTTCCTGAATCATGGGTTCATCATTTCTACACCTATTTTATACTTTATCATATAGTCAAGTATCCCTTAGCAATACTTGGCATTAGTCGCATGGTTTGAAATTTTATACAAATGGTAAAATATTTATAAATCCTTTGAAACATCGTTTTGATATATATATATATATATATATATATATATATATTTTTTTTTTTTTTTTACAGACAGGGTTTCACTATGTTGCCCAGGCTGGTCTTGAACTTCTGGACTCCAGTGATCCTGCCTCCTCAGTCTTCTGAGTAGCTGGGACTGTAGGTTCACACCACCATGCCTTGCCGATAATCTTGTTTTTAAGAAAGACAGAGACAAGAAACACCCTATCACTATACTAGATATGGTAATATCAATAAATGCATTGAACTGAATTGCAAAAACACACTCCTTCCCAAGAAAAGATAGGAGCCTCTCATCCCATCTGAGCAATCTCACTTTAAATGGGCTTTGCAATAATTTGGTGGAGCTATTGAGAAGAGTTATGGAGGCTGATACATGACCTGTTCTGACCAAAATTCAAGCTAAAATCACAATGAAAAATGATAATGACAATAATATAGCTTTACATTTGTATAATGTGGTATCATTTTTAAGGCATTTTCACAAACATTACTATTTCTTGGGATGCTAATGTGTCAGTGAGAAGAAATTCTAGTGATCACCCACTCCAGAGGATTTCAGGGTTCATTTTCACAGCAAAACACATTTTTTTCCAAACTAAATCTTACCTGGATTTCTCTGGTTTAAACAGGACTGGAGAGTCCAGATGCTGTTCCCCAGCTCAGCCTCCTCCTCATCTCCTGTGTCCCTTAAGAAAACCATGGAGATCCAGGACTCTGGAGACAGATCTGGTTCACATACCTTATTTTACAGAAATAAATATGGGAAGAGATGCTGAGCTTGGATCCACTGAGTCTCTACTTCGGCCTTATCATGCATTCCCCATTGAATTCTTCTAGTAGAAGTGCAATAACATTAAGTGCCTTGCCCAAGGCCACACAGCTGTTTTACAAGTCCATGGGAGCTCCTGTGAGTAGGTGGCTGAGTCAGAATTTAAAATCTTCCAATCTCAAGGGCAGACCTGCTGGTTTCTAAGCCAGGGAAGATTAATCAGCTAATACGTTTCAACTTCACTTCTCTTCACTACACTTTAGTTGGATAGCTCTTTCTGAGTTTATCTTCCAAAAGCAGACTCAGTCCAGAGAACCTGTGACCTTACTGGATATAGTTGGGTAAAGATGTAGCTGCCCCGGAGGACCCAGCACATCCAGGCCTTTGCAAATAGGGGATATGGAGAATCTTTGCGAAGCCTCCTTCTCTTCCTTGGGGTATCTAGTCCTCTCCCTTCTGATCCTCAGCTCTATGTCCCCAGAGCCCTCTTGATGATCTAGAGGATCCCCTAACACCAATTTTCCTTTCTCATCCCTCCATACGTGCCTTCAGCACATTCATCCCCACGTGCTGCTCCCTGAAAGTGTGCCAGTATAATCCAAGAGGACTCATTGTTTAACTTACTGAAATACACGTATCCTTAAGGTAGCTCAAAAAGATCATATTAATGGTAGAAGTTTTAGGTGCCAAATTAGATCAATCAGAGAGTTATTTATAGAAAAGAACATTTTTCTGATTTTCCAAAGATGCCACACAGATCTATACATTATGGTTCCAAAATCTCTAATAAGAAATGGGTTTAAATTGGCATTGAAGAAGCCCTAAAATCTGTGTCTTCTAGCACTTTCAGAAAAGGAAAGAGAGACTGAGAACCAGGCTTACCCCAACTTGAAACCAAAACACCTCCTCTTTTACCATGAGTAATAGAAACAGTGAGTGCTAACCAAATATTCCATGTGCTTCCCTGTATTCCCAGTCTGCCTCACAGCTAGATGAGCCACATGACTAGCTTCGGACACAGACTACAGCCATAAGTGACACGTGCCACTCCTGAGCTGAAGTGGTTAATGACACATGTGCCTCCTTCATCTCTCTCTCTTCTCCTGCCTTGATGTCTTGAAGGTCATTTGTTCTAGAAGATGATACGCCTATAAGAAGGAGGAAGGTCACCCATCCTGCACCAGGTATTTGGTGAGTGAGAAATCAACACTGGTTGTATTAAGTCACTGAAATTTTAGGGTTGTTTATGACTACAGGGTAGCAGAACCTATCCTGACTAATATACCAGGGAAGGTGACATTTGCAGTGTTTGTGATAAATAGGACTGTTGGCAGTAATTTCCCATTCCCTGTAACTTGGGAGCTAGAAAAAAAAATCAACATTTCTGAGATACCCCTAAAGGCATGCCTCTGGAGGCAAATTAGACCCCCAGTAATGCCCTTGTGTGAAGCAACAATATGATAGAGACATGAGGAGCGCTTAGAGAGTCCTCATTTCAGTGTCCAGTCACTAGTGAAAACAGCAGGGGCAGCAGTTCCCTGACATTTAGATCGCAGCTACAATGGAATGACTTTGAGATAGTGCAATATCTATCCAGACTTCCACTCTACCAGCCCTTAACAACAGTTCTGTGTGCTCCGAATTCTCTGAATTGAATCCCTCTCTACTTGAAATACCTGGATTGGTGTCTATTTCCTTCACTGAACTATGACTGAATCTTTGTTGCTTTCAAAAATTTGAAACTCTTTGAAAAATAATAATAGAGCAACATATAAGAAGATGTGGAATATTCCAAAGGCTCAAACCTAGGAAAAGGCAGGTTCTCTGAAAATTCTCATGAATTTTCACAAAGCCATGAATTCATTTTAAAAACATGACATAAATCATTTCATGCAAATTCTTCACATGATAGTTGAAGGAGGGAGCCCAAAGAATCTAAGTACCTTCTCTAAGGTGGCACAGCTAATAAAGGCAGAGCTGTGTTTCAAACTGAGGTCCCCAAGACTCTGACCAGTGCTTCCTCTACCACACAATGCCCACTTTGAGTCCTGGTAGAGAAGATTAGGCTCACCTTCCTGAACTACTGGAGACCTACCTGAATATTAGAGAGGTGATATGTGTGGAACTGGTTACTCAGAACTGGGGAAGTTCTGCCACATGCTCACTGCATTTAAAATTGTGGAAGACATGCTTGAAATAAAATCTAATGATTGGCATTTATTTTTATGGCATAGTTTATAAAAATATAAAGTCTTCATAAACAGCGGTCATTGCCAACCAAAAGCCTGTTAAGTGCCTTGACCTTTTACTTCAGAGCTAACAATCCGAGCTCCTCATATGTCCCAACTAATAATACCCCACATGACCTTGAGCTTCTGGTTTAAACTTCTTGTGTCTCATTTTCTCTGTCTGTAAAAGGGAGATAATGACACTAGCCGCTGGATCACATTGGTAACATGCTCGGAGATCCCCAGATCAAAGGTACTCTGCCTCAACCAAGCAAGATGATGATGGTGTTTACCATCATTAGTGTTGTTATCATTATCGTTTTTGTTGTTTGGAGTGGCCATGTTGCAGCCCAGGAACTAGATATGACTCTTACAGCTGAGTCAGCACCAGAGCAAGAAAGAGGAGACATTTTATACTGCAGAAGCCATTGATATAGGGACCACCCCTTTCATTGGCATCACAGGAGGGCACATTCCTAGACTTGCCATGTGGTCTGAGGCATACTCTTCCCTGGAGGTAGGACCATACCTAGAACATTTCCAGGAAGTATATATCTGCCTTCTGGGGAAAGAGATTAGTGAGGAAGACCCCATCATTTCTTTGGCAATATGGTCCCCGTAATCACACAGCCAACGAAAGAATCCTGGGAACACAGCCAGGAAGCTTCAGATTTGAGTTCCAGTTCCACCACCTTGTAGCATTGACAATAGGCTATCATTTCTCAGGGTCATCATTTTCTGATTACAAAATAAGGGTGTTTCACTGGAGGGATCCCTTGGTCTCCTTGTGTGGAGATTTATAGATCCCAAAAAAGTCACAACAGAAGATTCTGCCAAGATAAGGTCTTGCCTAGCACGTTTCTCCATAGTTTAGTGACAGTATCAGTCACTGCTCTTCTGACAGGCTGCTGGCCTCTTGCCCACACCCAACCAGTCATGTTCTAAGATTGGGACAAGGAAATGTACTGAACTTGTTTTGAAATTTACCAGCACACTGGGGGCTTAACATAGAAGGCCAAATTATATGTACTGGTAAATACTTATTGTGGTTCTCAACGTATATTCATGCAGGAGCATCATTTGCCTTTATGTGGCCTGTATAAAAATTGTACCCCATTTAGGTGGAAGAATTTGTAAAGAAGCCTCCTCTGGATACCTGCTACTGTTTGGGTACACGGTTTATAAGCAGATTGTACTTTGTGCAAAGAAAAGTGCACCCATTCACCTGGATGGCCACAGCTCTCTACCAGAGCCCAACTCTTGATAATGAAAGTTGTGGCGGATTTCAATTCCATGACCCCATGGCCAGCACGTTTGTTTAATGTGCATACTACACAACCATAAGTATTCCCTGGAGGCCCCTCACGAACCTCAGAGTTGATGGGAAACTTCCTCCCTACCCACCAGCTATTTTTTACTTTTACTGGCTTTACATGATATTGGCCATCCTTGAAAATTTTGTTCAAACAAATAGGACTACCATGCCCCCCTTGCCAAGTTACACCTTCCTCTTTGGAGGGAGACACAAAGTAAGGCCACTCCCATTCATGCATAACCCCCTTAATTCATCTCTACCTCTATTATTCCCAGAAGGTCAGAGGTCAGTGGTAGGGGAAGGAACTGACTGAGCACATCTACTTCCCAAATCTTGCTGTCTTACATCTGGATCCTCAAGCACTTGAACCTAAAATGAAACACTTGCCACCTTTGTGCAGAAGTTCCACCATGTCATGAATGAAGAAAGGCCCTCAGGATGTGGTAAAGTGGAAGAGGGAAGGTGTGGTAGCATCTGCATTAACTTCTCACATATCATACTACTGCAAGCTAGCACTTGTGGACAGAAAGAGGTAGAGGGGGAGGCTGGAGGTGGCACCATGGGTGCTCTGTGAATGAGATCACTCTGGAGCCAAATGAGAGCCAACCAATGGGACTAGTACTAAAAGCAGGATAGGAGGCTAGGTAAAGATACATATCAAAAGATACTTTTTCAAAAATGTACATTCCCTACAGCCCAGAAATTCCATTCCTAGGGGGTTATCTCAAAATAATCAGATAAGTGCACAATGACTATCTACAAAGAAGTTCCATGCAGAACTGTCTACAATGGAAAAAAATTGTAAATAATCTCTATATTCTATAACAGAACAGATACGTAAAGAACTGTTCTTGCAATGGAATATTATGTAACCATTAAAATGATGATCTAAAACTATATTTATTGCAGTGGAAAGATGTTAAGATATCTGGTTAAGTGAAAAAGCAAGTTTCTAAACAAAAGTAGAGCATGTTGTATTTTTTTTTTTTGCATAGATATAATAATATACAGACAGTTCCTGGCTTAAAATGGTTTGATTATGATTTTTCAACTTTACAATGGTGCAAAAATGATAAGCATTTAGTAGAAATTATACTTGAAGTACCCATACAAGCATACTTTTTTCACTTTCAGCACAGTACTCAAAAAATTACATGATATGTTCAATACTTTATTATAAAATGGGCTTTTTGTCAGCTTATTTTGCCAACTGTAGACTAATGTCAGTGTTCTGAACACATTTAAGGTAGGCTAGGTGAAGCTATGATATTTGGTGAGTTAGGTGCATTGAATGCATTTTTAACTTAGAATATTTTTAACTCACAGTGAGCTTATCTGGATATAATTTCATCATAAGTCAAGGATTATCTGTATTATATTTATATACCACATATGTATACATAATATTTATATGTCATAGATTAGCAGTAGCTATTCTGATGTGGTTGCTCTCTGTTTCACTTACCTATATGTTCTAAATTTGCTATAAGCAACAAGTATTATTTTTGAAATTAAAAAAATAAAAAGTATCTGCAGGTCTAGATCTGAAAAAATAAAAAAGGAAAAAAATTCACAAGAATGTTTTTGGTCATGTTCTGAAGATAACCTTTGTGATCTGGAGAAAACAGAGGAAAGCCACTCATAGGCAAAGCAGAGAGCTACCACTTCTGGGAACTTATTGATGAGATCAATGTTCTCAGCTTCAGAGGACAGTTCTTCTGTGCTCCTGATCTTCATAAAGGGAAAGGGTATCAGCTGGGGTTCTTTGTTGCAAACAACAAAGCTCAGTATGGCTACTTTCTGCAGAAAAGAAACTTTCAAAGGACATTGGGACTTCTGTTCCTGGGGAAATGGAGTAGATGTACTTCACATTCTTTCTCCCACTAAGTATGTCTGAAAACCATAGACAATCACAAGAAAATTCTGAAAGGTACACAGAGGAAGGCAGACAGACTAGGTAGATGGAACCCCAGGAAAGTCAGAGATGTGAGATTTCTGGGTTCTCTTTTTGTCTTGTATATCTCAGACTTAAGTGAAGCATGTATTCTGTAACCTAGAAATGCAAATGAGTACAGACATTAAAAGCCCCAATAAAAGCCAACTCTCTTAGCCAAGGACCAGAAATGGGGAAGGTAGCAAGACAGAAAATTTTTAGGCAATAATTGTTCTAGTCCAGCCAAATACCACAGAAAAAATTGTGCCCACCCTCACCTGGGCCAGCAAAGGCCAAGTGGAGAACTTAGACCTCCACTCTTGCCAGGCTGTCTTACGACTCCTTAACACTCCTGCTCGCATGGTGTCAGAGAAGGCCAAGCAGAGAGCTGGGACTTCCATCACCACCCAGCGGTAACAAGCACCCACCTACCACAGTGTAGGTAGATCTCTCATGGGGAGCTTGGACCTCCACCCCCAGCCAGCAATATCAAGTTGCCCTTCTGCTTCCATGCAAGACGGTGTCAGTGGAGCTAAGGGAGAAGTCAGGGCTTCACCATCACCCAGACATAATGAGGCCACTTCCCTTCACTGCAGTGTCAGTGGACAACATATGACAAGCAGTAACAAGGCACTCCTACCCTTCCCAGCAAGGGTGGTATCAGAAAGGCCTGGTAGGGAACCAAAACTCCCAATTCTGCCCTTGTAATGAGGAGCCCCTGCCCACCTCAGGTGTCAGTAGACAGCAAGGCAGCCCTCCACTTCCTCTATCAGAGCAGTGTCAAAAAAATAAAGGCCAGCTAAAACTGAAGGTGTAAATAAGATCCAGCATAGCGTAACATAATAACCAAAATGTCCACTTCCCATAGAAAATAACTCCCTACACCAGGAATCAAGAAAATTTTAACTTGAATGTAAAAGAGACAATCAATAGATGTCAACATCAAAATAACAAAAACATTAGAATTATCTGCAAAGATTTGCAAGCAAATATCATTAAAGTGCTTCAGTGTACAAATTATAAACATGCTTGAAACAAGTGAAGAAATAGCAAGTTTCATCAGCTGGGCACGGTGGCTCATGCCTATAATCCCAGCACTTTGGGAGGCCAAGGCGGGTGGATCATGAGGTCAAGAGATCAAGACCAGCCTGGCCAAAATGGTGAAACCCTATCTCTACTAAAAATACAAAAATTAGCTGGGCGTGGTGGTGTGCACCTGTAGTCCCAATTACTGGGGAGGCTGGGGCAGGAAAATTGCTTGAACCTGGGCGGCAGAGGTTGCAGTGAGCCAAGATTGCACCACTGCACTCCAGCCTGGCCACAAAGCAAGACTCCATCTCAAAAAAAAAAAAAAAAAAAAGAAAGTTTCGTCAAAGAAATAGAATGTCACAGTAAATAAATAGAAATTAACCCCCCCCCGGCAGGGGGCGGGCGGCTCTAACCCAAAAATGGGGGGGGGGCGGGGAGGGGCGGGGGGGGGGGGGGGGGCGCTCCCCTCAAAAAAAAAAAAAAAAAAAAATACTGGAAAATATAATGACCAAAAATTTAAAAATTTAATGAATGGGCTCACCAACAGAATGGAGGGCACAGTGAAAAGAAACAGTCCACTTGATAGTAGTATAACAATAACCCAGTCTGAATAACAGAGAGGTAATAGACTGGAATGAAAAAAAATCAACAGCACCTCAGGGACTTATGGAATTATCAAAAAAGATTAAATGCATGTCCTGGGAATGAAAGGAGAGAGAGGGCAGGCCTGAGGAAGTATTTGAAGAGATGATGGCTGAAAACTTCCCAAATTTGCAAGACATAAACCTACAGATTGAAGAAGCTGAGTCACAAACCCAAAGCAAGATAAATCCAAAGAAATCCATTCCAAGATACATCATAGTCAACTTCTGAAAATCAAAGACAAAAATCTTAAAAGCAGCTAGAGAGAAACACCTTACCTATAAAAGAAAAACAATTTGAATGACAGAGTATTTCTCATCAGAAACTATGGAAAGAAAAAGGGAGTGGCACAAAAAATTACTCAAAATGCTGAAAGAAAAGAACTGTCAACTCAGAATCCAATATCCACCAGAAATATCCTTCAGGAATGAATAAGAAATTAAGACATTCCCAGATAAATGAAACAAGAAAATTTGTCACCACCAGGCCTACCCTAAAAGATTGGGTGGAAAAATCTCTCTGGAAAAAAAAAAAGGAATCTTAGACCAAAAAAAGAAATCTTTTTTCTTTATTAGGAAGAGAAAAGAACACGATAACAACAAAAATGTAAGTGAAATCTATGGTCTTTTTCTCTTGAGTTTTCCAAATTACATTTGATAATTGAATCAAAAATTATAACATTGCCTAATATGTTTTTAAGTGTATTTGGAGGAAATATTTGAAACAATTATGATAAATGAAAGGAGTCAAAGATATAAAGGGAGATAACTTTTTACACTTCACTTGAACTGGTATATGTCCATGCCAGTAGACTTTAACAAGTTTTATGTATAGATAAAAGTATATATGTAGTTTTTAATATACATATAAAAGTTTTATATATGTGTGTACATATATATAAACACATATATATATATATATAATATTTAGAGCAACCACTATAAAAGCTGTCAAAGAAGTACAGTCAAAAGCATAACAGAAAAATCAAAATTTAATTTTAAAAATGTTCAACTAAACCACAGGAAGGCAGATAAAATAGAGAAACAAGAACAGAAAAACAAAGAATAAAATGGCATATTTAAAGCCTAACACACCAATAATCGCATTAAATGTAAATGATCTAGATACAGAGATTAAACACACAAATAAGTCAGAGGTTGTTAGACTGGATTGTAAAATATGATTTCACTATATGTTGTCTCACTTCAAATGATATTGGTAGGTTGAGTGTAAAAAAAGATGGGAAGAAAAAGTCATGCAAACTTTAATCAAAAGAAAGCAAGGTGGCTATATCAGTATCTGATAATGTAAATTCCAAAGCATAGAAGATAACCACAGGCAGAAAGAACATTACATAATGAGGATAAAGGGTCAATTCACAAGGAAGACATGACAATCCTGAATAGGTATGCATCAAACAATGGAGCTGCAAAATATATGAAGCAAAAACTTGAAAGGAGAAATAGACAAGTTCACAGTTACAGTCGGAGACTTCAGTACCCCTCTTTCAACAACTGATAGGACAACTAGACACATTATCAATGAGAATATAGAATTTGACAACACCGTCAACCAAAAGGGTCTAATCAACATTTACAGAACACTCCACTCAGACACAAAATAATACACATTTTTTCAAGCACCCGTGGAATATATACCAAGATAGACCATAGCCTAGGCCATTTAACACACCTCAGAATATTTAAAACATATTGAGTATCTCACAAATCTCCAAAAGAATCAGATTGGAAACTTTGCCACCAAGAATAACACCCAATCCCCACCTGCTCCTGCAGAGGTGACACTGCCAGCACTGTTAGGCACAAACTCCACACTGTCCCTGCCAGGACCCCAACCACTGCTGACCTTGAAAATGGATCCCTTGCAGGGATCCTTGAAAATTATTCCTTGTTTGGGGTAATATGAAAAGTGGGCTTTTTCCTAGTACCCCCACTTCAAAATCAAATTCCGCTTTGGGGGTATCTCACTGAAGGAGCCTAAGTCCTATAAAGGGGGCTGAGAAGACAAGAGTCTGGCTCCTCTGTTGGGGAAACAAGATTCAGAAAGCAGAACCAAACCAAAGAAGGGTATTCAAAACAGCCAGTTGCCACGAGCCTGGGAAATGCTCACCACAGAATGCATGGTACCCAGAGGTTTGCACCAGCAGCCCCGCCCCATCTTCTGCAACTGGTCCAGGGGCTGGGCTCCTAAGTGTTTGCAGTGGGAAGACCTCAGCTCTCCTTAGAGAACTTGGCTGAATTTTTAGCTTCCCCCAGCATGCCTCCCCACACCAGGACTCACTCTTCACACATAAGAACTCAGGTGGAAGAAGTGACCAGTTAAAATGAACTCATTGCAAGTGCCACATTATCTCAACCTCCAATCTTGCTGGGATGACTTCTTATCTTCAGGTTGGGGGTTGTTTTTCACCAAAAATGAATCAAACTCAGGCACAGGACCAGCTATCTGTCAGGAGGAGCAAGTAAGGGAGGGTGGATCGCGCAAATGTACACACACATTCACACATGACGGAGCCACTCCTGTCACGCTCAGAGAGAAAGACAAGTGACTTATTTACACTCGGCCCCAGACAAACTGTGTAGGATCCTCTGGTTCCAGATTTGAGGAATCACAGGGCACACAGTTTGGGCAGGGAGAAAATGGCAAGTAGAAGAGCCGCCCTCCTCACCCCAAATGACCCAAGTGCTCCCCTACCCATGTGACACTTTGGACTTCAGAATGAAGAGAGAGAGGGGTGAAAAAAGACGGAAAGCCGCATGGAATAGCAGCTAGAAGTTTTGGGGTCAGACAGCTGAGCTCAAATCCTAGCTTGGCTACTTCTTACTGTGTGCGTTGGAGCAAGTTAATCTCTCCACATTAAGTTTATTCAAATGTAAGAATACAGTAGCCAAAGCCAGAGACTCACAAGGGATCTCCAGCCATCCAAGACAGGATGCGGATCTGACTCCCGGATCCTAGGTTGGGGAAACAAAGGTGACCTGAAGCAGAGAGTGTGGCATGAGAACAAGGCAAGAAAGCACAAGAGACCCACTTCTGGGAAGGGAGCCCCCTCCTTAAAGGAGGCAGGGAATTCTGCCTTGGGTTCTCAGAGAGCAGGGGTATGTGGTAGGCCTGGGAGCCCAGCTGAGGGAGCAGGTTGGAGCCAAGTTAAATGGAGACCAAGTCCGTGGACAACTACGGGCAGGAAACAGTCAGATACCTTCCTCTCGGGCTCACTCTGAAATTCACACACCAGGAACCACTGTTCCCTCAAAATCAGGTGGAAGGAGAGTCATTCCACAGTGAGCACTCCCTCACCAAACACCTGGCAGCTGCCAGTAGAAAGCCAGGTCATGAGGACCACCATATCTGCTTCCAGCATGTTCTACCAAGTGGTTTCTGGGTTTTACCACATGGTTAAAATCCTGGTTCAACCCGGCACAGTGGCTCTCACATATAATCCCCGCACTTTGGGAGGCCAGGGCAGGAGGATCACTTGATTCCAGGAGTTCAAGACCAGCCTGGGCAACATACCAAGACTTCCGTCCCCACAAAAGAATCCAAAAAACTATCTGAGTGTGCTGGCATATGTCTGTAGTCTCAGCTACTTGGAAGGCTGAGGTGGGAGGATCACTTGAACCAGGAAAGTGAAGGTTGCAGTTAGCTGAGATCTGAAAAAAAAAAAAAAAAAAAATCCCAGCTGTGTAATATTAAACAAGTTGCTCAACTGATCTGTGCCAAGTTTCCAATCTACAAAAATGGGGGAAGCAACTATTCTAACTGTCTAGGAGCATTGTAAGAATTAAATGAGATAATATCTGTCAAGTTCTTGCAACAGTGTCCAGAACATATTGAGCACTTGGAACAGAGTGTTCAATCAATGTTACTCATAATTATGGTTATTAGTAATAAATATTAGTATTAGTGCCATTCTCCTCCCAATCTGACTACCAAGGAAACAGCCTAGGAAACTGCCCTTTCTGATTATTGTGGGACCTAGGGAGTGGGGGATGACATTCAAAAGGAAGTTAAAAAGTCAACTGGAACATGTAGGTGACTTTATTCTTTGGGGTCAACAAGACATACAGAGCAAAGCCCAAGCCAAAGGGGGAGATGCTTCCAAGGCCAGGTGGATCTTGGTCCAAAGTCTGGCTTTGATCTTGCTCTGTGACACTGGGCATGTTGCTTAAGTTCTCCAAGCTTCTGAATCCTCATTTCCAACATGGGGATAAAAATCCACAACACGTTCCTTGCAAGTTTATTCCTGTGGATTAAATAATGCACACAAAACAGGTATGGGATGGTGCTTAAATTGCACACAGCAAAAATTAGTTTCTTTCCCTCTGTTCCCAGTATGAAACTCCTCAGCTTCTAGCTTAAATATCATGGTTCTCAGCACCATCTCCAAAGTAGTAAGAAAAATCTTACCTCCCATGCCATCTTTTCATTCCTCCCATCTGAATTCTAAACAATGTCTCATAAAATGTAACAGCTAACACAATAACTGACCTCTCACTGTGGGGAAGCCCAAGACTAGCTCCTTCAACGACTGTGTGGCCTTGAACATGTTACTTCTCTTCTCTGGGCTTCCGTATCCTCATTTATAAAATGGGGATAACAATCTATAACATTGAATTTGCTGAATTAATCCTATGGATTAAATTGCATATTATGTATACAAGAGCCTTAGCTTAGCACTTGGCCCGTGATGGGTGCCCCACCCTTTATATACATCCAGTCATTTAATCCTCACAGCAATCCTATGTCCCCAATATTTCCATCTGAAACTAATGCTCAGAGAAGTTCCTCCACTGACCCAACATCACACAGGTGCCTTGAGCACCCTTCTCAGCTCAAACAGGGGCCCCTGTTTCTCCAGGTGTTGGTGCTCACGGTTCATTTTCAGAACGGAGAGCATGCCAGTTTCACAAGGAGATTGCTGGCAGGTGCCACGGTCTCTGTTACTAGAAACTGAATTGTCAGTGAAAGAGGTCCATTGTGCTGCCTCTGAATGAAGAATACCCCATTTAGAGAAAGAATTCAACTAGTTTTTCACAGAGAAAGAAGACAGCCTTGGTGAAAAAGAGAACAATGGAGATCATTCACCAGGTTTTTACTTAGCATCCAAGCTCAGTGACCAACCAGGTTAAGGGCCACACAGCACCCAGCAAGCTGAGGCCACACTAGTGTGCAGGAAGACAGGAATGTGGGCTAAGAAGTCAGGAGACAGAGGTTCCAGGCTCAACCCCTTCTCTGTCCACATTAGCCAACTTAATTCCTGGGCTCTCTTGAATAAAATGAGGAGAGTGGACAGGTTCAAGGTTCTACCATTTGGGTTCAGTAGAAATACTTTAGCTCACCAGGTTGTCTACTCTGTACTCAGCTGGTTCTCAAATGTGACTGCACATTGAAGTCACCTGGAGAGTTTTTAAACTACTGATGCTTGAGGTATCTGCCCAGGGACTCTGATTTCATGGTATGGGGCACAACCTGGGCATTGGGAACTTTATTATGCTCCTAAGGTGATTTTAAGATACAGCCAAGGTTGAAAACCATTGAGCCCAAGGGCAAGAACTGTCTCTTTATCCACAGCTACAACCAGAGCTAAGCACAGGGCTTGGCATATAAATATCTGTGGAACGATGGGATCTGTGGGCTGCTCCAAGACATTTGGGGCTGTCCAGTTCCAGCCTCAATTATGGCAGCTCTGTGGGTTTTTTGGTTTTTTGTTTTTGTTTTTTTTTTTTGAGACAGAGTCTCATTCAGTCACCCAGGCTGGAGTGCAGTGGTGTGATCTCGGCTCATTGCAACCTCCACCTCCTGAGTTCAAGTGGTTCTCCTGCCTCAGCCTCCCAAGTAGCTGAGATTACAGGCACCTGCCACCATACCTGGCCAATTTTTTGTACTTTTAGTAGAGATGGGGTTTCACCATGTTGGCCAGGCTGGTCTTGAACTCCTGACCTCAGGTAATCGCCCGGTTTAGCCTCCCAAAGTGCTAAGATTACAGGTGTGAGCCACCATGCCTGGCCGCGGTAGCTCTGTTTATCAACCATCTATTGGGATTTATCACAAGGTTTCAGTTTTTTATAATAAAGGACTGTCTCCTTTAAACCTTTTTTAAACCACTGAACCATAAAATCTCTGAGATTCTTTCCAACTCCAAAACACACTGCTCCCAAGACCATAAATCCCTTCTTACCCTTTGAGAGCAATAGTATTTTTCAGATCAGTTATCAAGGTGGGCAAGGCCTGGGAGGGTCCGCTTTGACAGCTGCTCTGCATCCCACTTGCCCAAGCCAAGACCTTTGCCACATTTCACCTCCCTTTCTCATGCTGACCGCTTCCTGGGCCTGCCCCTCTCTTGTCCATGTTCTCCCATGTTCCATTCTTCTCCCTCTTCTTCTGTCACTTTGTACTCATTCCCTGAGTGAACTCAAGCATTCCTGAAGTTTCAGCTCTCATCTACAAGCTGCTGACTTACAAATCAGTATCTCTGGCTCCCTTTCTTCTGAGGTCCAGACTCAGCCATCCAATTGTCTACTGGGTATATCCCCCTCAATTTCCCTTTAGGCACCTCAAATTCAACCTGTCCCAAAAATGAACTCATTCCCTTGCCCCACCCAAACCTGCTCCTCCTCCTGCCTTCTCTATCTTGATGAACATTATCTCATCTACCCAACTGCCCAAACCAGGAACCTCCAGAATCCTCTTCGACCTCTCCCTCTCTTTGCCTCATACCCCACCCTATGAGTTTTATCTTTAAAACAGCCACTGACTTCATCTATCTCTTCCCTTTATGATTTATTTATTCTCCACAGCACTGCAAGAGCACCTTTCTCAGAATGCAGATTTAAAGATGTCACTGGGGCCGCGCTCAAGCCTGTAACCTCAGCACTTTGGGAGGTCAAGACAGGTGGACCACCTGAGGTCAGGAGTTTGAGAACAGCCTGCCCAACATGGTGGAACCCCGACTCTACTAAAAATACAAAAATTAACTGGGCATGATGGTGGGGGCCTGTAATCCCAGCTACTCGGGAGGCTGAGGTAGGAGAATTGCTTGAACCCGGGAGGCAGAGGTTGCAGTGAGCCGAGATTGCGCTATTGCACTCTAGCCTGGGCAACAGAGCAAGACTCCATCTCAAAAATAAATAAATAAATAAACAATAAAGATGTCACTGGAAGAAAGTTCTAGTTCCTTAGCAAGGCAAACAAGAGAGATAGATCATCCCCAGCATGGCACAGGCACAGCACTGGTTGTTCTTCATCTCCTCCCTCCCACCCTTACATTCTGACCGTAATGGCTGACCTGGGACCCATTTGCCATTTGCCACACATCTCCTGTGTGCTAGCTCCTCACAGTGCCTGGACATACAATCTTTCACCCTCCTTGCCGTGATCTTCCATCTGAAATGCACTGCCCCTCTCCATGTGGCAAGTACCTACATATTTTCCTTTTTCAAAATTTTTGGGCAAAATAAGGTTTATCTTTATTTATGTTTTTTGCTTTATCGATTTGGTCATCTTTTAATTTTTAGGAATTACAAAATGAAGTACTAAGCAAATAATAACATTAAAAAATTCATATTTTACCACCCAAGATTTTTTTAGATTGTCATGTTAGTTTCAGGAGTACATGTGCAGGTTTGTTACATGGATAAATTATGTGTTGCGAGGGTTTGATGTACAGATTATTTTATAACCCAGGTAATAAACACAGTAATCAACAGGTAGTTTTTTTACCCTCTCCCACCCTCCATCCTCAAGTAGGCCTCAGTGTCTTTCGTTCTCTTCTTTGTGGCTATGTGTACGTTTAATTACCACTTATAAGTGAGAACATGCAGTATTTGGTTTTCTGTTCCTGTGCTAGTTTGCTTAGGATAATGATCTCCAGCTCCATTCATGTTGCTGCAAAGGCCAGGATCTCATTCTTTTTTTTACTTTTTATATTTCTTTTTTTTCCGACAAGTCTTGCTCTGTCACCAGGCTGGAGTGCAGTGGTGCGATCTTGGCTCACTGCAACCTCCAGCTCCCTGGTTCACGAGATTCTCCTGCCTTAGCCTACTGAGTAGCTGGGATTATAGGCACACACCATGCCCGGCTAATTTTTGTATTTTTAGTAGAGATGGGGTTTCACCATGTTGGCCAAGATAGTCTCAATATCCTCACCTGGTGATCCGCCCGTCTTGGCCTCCCAAAGTGCTGGGATTACAAGGGTGAGCCACCATGCCCAGCTGGATCTATTTCTTTTTATGGCTGTGTACCTGTCTGTTTTTCAAAGCTCAAATATCACCAGTTTTCAGAGTTTCATCTTGCCCCTACATGGGGCATGCTTGATCAAGGAGCTTCTTAAATAATAAACAGCAAACACTTAACATAGCATTTATTATATCTTGGGCACTTTTCTAAGCACCTGACATATTATACTTAACCAATTTAAGTCGCATAACAACCCAGTGAGACAAGTACTATTATTATCCACATTTTACAGATGAGGAAACTGAAGTACAGAGATGTGAATCCCAGGAGCTGGGACTCAAACTCCCTTGGATAATGCTCTTACCCACTGCATCCTAAGACCATATATCCAATACGCATATTACCTGTCCTAAGAAAACTATTACCGTGTTTTTCAGATGAGGACTATTTCCTTCAAACAAAATCTTCCTCTGACACCCCAACGAGTTGCACAGAAAATAGGGGGCTAATCATGGTAGACAGAGAGAACACAACTCCCCGCCACCTGCCACCCCCCAGCACCATCTACAAGAGAATGCTAAGGAAACCCTAGGGCTCTGAAGAGGAGAGCATGAAAAGCAATGTCCTAAGATGATGTCTTCTGCTTGCCATCCTACTGTTCACTGGCAAGATGACCTTCATACCCAAATGCAGTGATGAGACTGCAGAATATCCTCCACCCAGCAAGACAGTTTCTGTGTTAAAATGTCCAAGTTTCTTCATGATTAAAGAGCCCCATGTCATTTCCAGATGGCTGTAGCTTCTTCCATGAAAAAACCAATAGGTTTCAACGCTTTTGCTTTTTCTTAAGCAGAGTATGCAAAGTATAATTTAACATTCTTGTAACCCGGGCATTCCATTGAATATTAATTGTTGGGCTGTGCAGGAATGTCCTGTGCCACCTGAAGTTGCTTCCCATACATGAAACAAGCCCATACTTGAGCGCTCCATTGTGTATTTTGTAATTTTGCTATTCTTATCACTATGAGAGTTCAGGTGTCATTTCTGCTTTCAGTATTCTTACCTCTAACAGCTTCTTCCCCACCTCTTCTAATCTGTTCTTTCTAATCGCTATGGATTTTTTTAAAATGTTAAAATTGTGCCTAAGGTAAGAATAGGACACAGAAGCTCTTATCTTAGTAAACTGAATGTCCTTTAGAACAATGACTTGTGACTTCTCTATTGAGGTATTAGGAGGTCTCTTTCCACCTTCTTCATTCATTCAACATTTACTAAGCACTTTGTATGCAAAAAAAACCTTGGCTGGCTGCTGAGAACAAGAAGAAGAAGATAAAACGTAGTCCCTGCCTTCAAGGATTGCATTTAGAATGAGAGACAAGTAGGTAGAAATAATGGTGCCACCATGGTATAAGCCCTATGAAAATGATGTCTACAAAGCACAAAAAAGCATTGAACTTTGCTGTGGAGCAGGGTAGCAGTCAGGGAAGGCTTCCTGAAGGAGGTGATGTGTGGTCAGGAAAGGCTTCTCAGAGGAGGTGACATGTGAGCCAATTCCTGAAACATCCATTGACAGGAAGTCCCTCTGTCCCACCACCATCAAAGACAAAGAAGACAGACTGCCGAAAGGGCATGCCAGGCAAATGCAAAATCAAGGAAGCATAGCAGAGCTCAACGAGTCTGGGAACCCCAAATAGTTCAGGGAAGCTGAAGTATGTGTGTGCTTGTAGGAAAGGATGAGAATGGCAGCTGAATCTGAAAAGAAAACTAAGTTAGCAAATTGCTCACCTATTTTTTAAATGCTTTAAGGAAAGATAATGCAAATTTCCCAGAGCAGATTAATAATTAACTTTATCACACCCATATGTATTTAATGAGCCAAATTAACTTGCTGCAGGGGAGAAAAGACATCACTAGCAGTGAGCAATTCCCATTTCCCAGACACACTGCTGTAAGTGCTTTACATGGATCATCTTATTTAATTAACCCAACAAACTGGTGACTAACATTACATCTAAAAATGAGGAAACTGAGGCAAGGAGAAGTTAAGTAACTCCTGAAGACCCAGAGAAAGAAAGCACCAAAGTAACAACAGAGACAGGGACCTTAGCATTTTGGCTTCCTTGGAGTGGAAGTAGGTGAGCTGGCAAAGGTCTGAGGGTGTGAAGAAGGAAAGGAGATGAGAGGAGGAGAGAGAGAAAGAGAAACAGCATGAGTGAGAGTCAGTGAAACAGAGAGAGAAGTGCAGACATTGCCAGTTTCCCATGGGAGACCCCCTAAGCTAAGGCCTAGGGCTGGAGGCCCCACTGCCCAGTTGACCCTTTGGTAAACACCAAAGGAGAGTGAACCAAGCCCCAGATTCCTATATGTAGAGCCCAAAGCTGCCAGCCATGTAGGTGAGGGAGGAGCTGACCAGCAGCCAGGGCAGTAGGCATGAGACTAAAACAGAAATGAGCCTTCCACCTCCATGACCCAGAGACAGTCAAAGGAGATGGGACTCAAGAACTCCTGGCTGTACAAGGTTTAGACAGCAGTCAGTGCAGATTCCTCATTCTATAGTTGATGAAACTGAGAGAGGCTATGAGATTTGCCCACAGACACCCAACACTAATATGTACTTCTCTCTCTGCCTAAAATTACTGGTAAGAGGAGAAGCAAAACTAAACTCTAGAGCTTCTGATCTCCTGCGATCCAAATGTTTGTCACTAACCCTTTCTTCCTACAGGAGCAATTTCTCAGCCAAGTTCTGGAGACTGAAGTTTAGGATTGTCACAGGGAGAATTACTCTTCCAAAGGTCACGGCTTCAAGGGTAGGAGCAGAGGGGTTAGAAGGCTTTGTGAGTATAGCAAACCTCGCTTGAGCTCATGAGGATCAGGCATTTGTGGGTTACTCCCATGAAGTCCAGGATGAATCCCAACCTTTTCTCATGCTTTTCTTCAATAATGTGGACTCCCACTGACTGAGCAAGGGGAAGAGAATTCTAGAAAAATAAGTGGTGAAAGGTAGAAACCAGAAGAGAACCTTTTGTAAGGAAATTTCACCAGGATGTCCTAAAATCATTCTGTGTACTGTACTCTGCAAAATGGTCTTCTAACATTCAGAAGCATGTTCTAGGATTGCCTTGCTGGCCACTAAAATTTTGCTAACAAATACATGCCATCTCTTACTGTGCCCTGCTTTCCTGACTCCTATCACTGGAACCCCCCTGGACTGTCCCACAGGCCAGCAGGTAAAGATCGCCTGTTCCATCAGCAGGGCTTCCAGATTCCAGAATAAGTTCTGACTGGTCCATGCTTGTGCAAGTACTATTTGTTAAATATTTTGAATATCAACTCTGTTTACAACAAACTCTGCAGTTCATTTTGAGTAAGTTATGTGAAATTAATGGTATAATTACTATATGTATGTTCTTTCCACCAACCCAGTACAAATATCTATTGAGAATCCACAAGGGTCAAGCCCTGTCCTCAAGCACCAAAAATGACAGGGAATAAAATCCGGCATGGGTCTGTGCAGGGTTTGTGGAGCTTCCCTTCTAGTGGGGAAAGTTCCAGGCTGGACTCCACACCATTGCCAAACAAGGAAACCTCCTAGAGACGTACAATACTAGCTAGTGGTTCTCAGCTAGGGCAGGTGCAGTCCCTCTCCAGGGCTTCTAGAAAAGGGGGAGGCATTTTCAGCTGTTGTAATAATTAGGTGCTGTTGGCTTTCACTGGAAATGCGAAGAACAGTTTCGCAAAAAGAAAAGTTGCCCTTCCGCAGAGGCTGCAGTGAGCCGAGATTGTGCCACTGCACTCCAGCCTGGGCGACAGAGTAAGACTCCATCTCAAAAAAAAGAAAGAAAGAAAATAAAAAGAAAAGTTGTCCTCCTTAAAATGCTAATAGTACTCAGATTTACTAGAGAAAAATTAGAATCAATCAACACGAAAGAGCTATCCAACAAAATGTTCTGCATGTCAAACCACCACCTGCCAAAGTTTTTTTTTTAGGATGCTCGACATTCAAAAATTGGGCAGAATCTATGGGGCCAAAACTTCTAAGAACCGAAGGAGCAAAAAGAATTTAACAGGGAAAAGATCTATAAAGTGTTGCATATAACCAATGCTCCGCCACCTGGAGTCAGGCAAAGGGTACTATATTCTGAACAAAATACTTACAAATCCAAAAATACATGTATGTTTACTGAACACTCTACTACTACCAGCCAAAGACTGTGGATCACGAATACTGAATTTCAGCCCAGTACGTAAAGAGTTAAGTCCCTAGCGTGTTCTTGGTTTGTGTATATTTTTTTTAAGTGCAGCGTACCTCCTAATCCTTGTGGTTTCATTCCTTACCAGCCAGAAAGTATTGTCTGAACCCATACGCTTCTCTCTTAAGCTTCCTTTACAGTGGCTCTGTTTAAGAAATAGCAGAAACAAAAGTATTATTTTCACCTTTAGCATTCCCCTAAAGTGAAGCAAAGGATCTCTTGTCCCTGACCACAGGGCTGGGAGCTGGCAAAGTAAATTCCAGTGAAGAAATAAACAGTCTAGGATGCTAATCCATCAGTCAGCCAAAACTACAAAATATTTTCCCAGCATTAATCCTGATTCCCACACCAGGACTGTGAAAGCTGCAGTAGCTTATATATAATATACAGGCAATGAACATGTGTTGAGTGAATGAATAAAATGATGAAACAGCTTATACTGGGTCACAGTGAGGTCTAGATGCTGCCTTGGGCTACCTAGAAGTCAAATCCATGTGGGGTTCCTAAAACTCTGCCCTGTCTCCTACTAAATATTCAGTAGATTTTTATTGATTTATAATAGCAACCACAGCTAATTTTTTCATATATGCCAACCACTGAACTAATTCTGTGTCATTTTATTTAATCTTCACAGCAACGCTAAGCAATAGGGTTGAACGTTATCCCCACTGTACAGATAAGAAAATCGAGGAGGTAATGAGAGGTTAACCTACATGCCCAAGATGCTACGGCCAGAAAGCGATGGAACAGGTTTTCAATCCTGATCTCTTGTCTCCAGAATTTAGCCACTCTGCCCTCTGGGAGGGGAGAAAGGGGAGTTACTGCCTTCAATTAGCCAAAGTCCATAGGATTTCAACATGTCTCATTCCATGGTTTTTACAGGGTATCCCAGAGAAATGGGAGTTGAAGAAGCTAATTCTGAAGCCTGATACTTGAGGAGCACAGTGGCAGGCAGTGTGCCCAAAACTCATTAAGAACTAAAAGATGGATAAAGTGCTCCAAAAACCCCACAGCTATAAGAACTAAACAGGCCTGAGAGGAAGTAGGGTCAGGGATGGATTCCCTGAGAGGGTAGCATCTGGCAGCCCTGGAGGATACTGGAATTTGGGGAGTGAGGGGAGGCACGTGGGGAAGAACATTCCAGACGGAGGGAAGAACATATTGAAACCCCCAGCCTCCAACATCACTACTTCCAGTTGTTAGGTTGGTGCAAAAGTAATTGTGATTTTTCCCATTGTAAAACAAAGGAGTGGGAAGAACCATCTCAAAGGAAGAATTTCACTCTCCTGCCTTCTCATTCCTGCTGTTAATAACAACCCAGGGGCCAGGCCTCAACTTACTGAGCATAATCGTCACAAGCCTAACACCCAACTTCTGGAGGAACTTTTATAAAGGCATTTACAGGGTGACAGGGAAAAGCCTGAGACCAGCCACCATGATGAGAAGTTTGGCTCAAGCCAAGAACCCTAGGGTCAAGAGTCAGTACCCGCAGGCACTCAGATCAAAAGAGGCTACTCCTCTGCCCTTTTGAATTTAGGAGGTTTATACAGTAGAAGCATATATATCTCCCCCCCCCAGAGTTTCCACTTTCACGGGATCCTTTAATCACTCCAAACTGGCACTGAGTTCCAGTTTATTTATTCATATGTATTCTAGAATTTCTCACCCAGCAACTCCCTGAGGTCCCCAGGAAAACCTGGGGCTCTGTTCAGGATGAGTCACTTGAGATATCCAAGATGTTCCTCTGGGTTGAGCCAGTCCTGTCCCCAGCAGGGGATGCTGGGAGCAGGTGTAAGGTGTTTATCCTCCCGCCGGGGCAGCCAGAGAAACTGCAGAGGTGACAGAGGGAAGAGGGTGGAAATAGTTGATGAGGGTTCCTGGATCATCAAAGGGCTGGCATTTTGGACGTGCTCATTAATAGTAATTGAAAGAGAAGGCTCCTCACGGATATTCTTAGGGAAGGAGGATTAATGAGATCTTTGTTTCTTTATAGCACCAAACAATTTCAAAGACTAGGTTTGTAAACTCTGTGCTTCCAAGAATATTGTCCATTCAATTGGTCATGACTCTTCTAATACAGGTAACAGAGACTCAACTCAAACTAACAAAGAAAGAAAGAAAGAAAGAGAAAGAGAGAGAAAGGAAGGAGGGAAGGAGGAAAGAAGGAAGGAAGGAAGAAAGGAAGGAGGGAGGGAAAGAAAAAGAAAGAGAGAGAAAGAAAGAAAAATGATTGACTCATCCAAGTGAAAATTCTAAGGGGACTTCAGGTATTGCTGGGTCAAGGATCTCAAACAATCAACAAGACTTGGTCTCTCCCTGTGTCAGCTCTGCTTTCCTGTGTGGGTCTCACTCTTGAGCAGTCTCCTACCACATGATACATTCCCAGCAGCTCCAGGCTTTCACCTTCCCTGCTTCAAACCCAGGAGAAAGAGAAATTCTTTTAAATAGCTCCAAGAAAGATCCCAAAATCAAGTCTCTTTGCAGCTGGTGGCTGAGTTCCAAAGCAAATATCTCAAAAAAGCTACATAATGTCACTTCCACTGTAGTCATGTTCTCGGGCAGGCGAGTGGGGGAGACTCAGGTGAGTGGGGAGATAGAACCCAGCTTTCAATCATTGGCATGTCAAAGAAGAGTACATGGGGAAAGACATATTGTTGTAACCATCTTTGAAAAATACAATCTGCCAGTGACGGGTGTGCGTATTCTACTTTGAGAAGCCCTGCGCTACAACAGTGTTGGGTTCACTGTTTATTGGACACAGCTTTCCAAATTTCCTATTATGTACAACAACCAAAGAAACATAGTGAACGTTATTTATATTGCAAATGCTTCCTCTGTGTACACATAGCAAGTAGAAAAACAGGATTTTTTTTAAAGTAATCTCCAATTTTCACTTGTCCGTTCATTTAGTAAATATTTGCAGAGTGTCAGTTACGTGGACAAGGCACAGTCCCAGGTGCTAGGATAGAGTGATAAACAAGATGACATGGTCCATGGTCTTGTGAAGCTCTAGTCCAGCAGGAAAGACAGTTTTTGTAGAGTAATTGCAGCTATAATGATTATAATGGCAAATGAAGTAAATATACCATGGAACCTAAAACGGAGAGCATTCACCTTGTCTTGGGGTTCAGGGAGGATCTGAAGGATGAGTGGGAGTTACTGGTCAGCTGTCACCTTCTTATTAAAATTCCCACCACTTGCCCCCTCCTACCCACACAACCCATCCACCTTCTTGACTTCAGTTTTCTCTATATCTCTTTTCTTCATCTAACATAGCATATAGTTCATGCATTTATTTTTCTTTGTTGTCTTTCTATCCCTACTAGAATATAAGCTCCATGAGGGTGAAAATTTGTGTCTCTCACTTGTAGTGCCCCAGTACCTATGCAAGCACCCGGCACGTAAAAAGCACTCAATTAATATTTGTTAGGTGAATGCAGAGGCTTCCAGGCAGGGGAACTGGCATGTGCACAGGACTTGAGAGAAAGAGTGCGGAACAAAAAGGAGAAGTCCAGCAAAGTTGGAATGTTGAAGGAGACAGAAATAGAGTCCACTACAAGTAATCCAATTATGTATTCACCAGTTACCTACTGGATGTCTACTATGTGCCAGGCACTGTTCTGGGCATACATTTTGAGTGTTCAATAAAAGGGCAGAATTCATCAGTAGGCTTCAATCAGTAATGAGGTTTTATATGAGCGTGTAGTCAAAACCAATTTGTAAAGGCACTGTCACAGTGAATTCTGCAAACTTAATACGTGCCTGCTATGGACTGAATTGTGTTCCCCCAAAATTAATATATTGAAGCCCTGACTTCCAGTGTGATGGTATTTGGAGATGGCACTTGAGGTAACTAGGTTTAGATGAGATCATGAGAGTGGGGCCCTCATGATGGGATTAGTGCCCTTATAAGAAGAGAATCATCTCTCTCTCTCTCTCTCTTTTCTCTCTCTCTCCATCCATCTCCCACATCTCCATCACTCTCCTTCTCTCAGATTTACTTCTCTTTGCACATTTGCCTCCTTCCCTCATCTGATAATGGCTTCCTCCAGGTAGTCAGGGAAAATGTCCCCGAGAATCACCAGGTTCATTGTCCTCACGGTTTCTTATCCCAGAGGAAGAGAAACACTCCCTTTCTCAGGACCTCTATCTGTCCCTAGTGAGAACTTTGGTTGGCCCTGTTGGGGCATATGCTCCCTTCTGGGCCCATCATGAGACCCAGGATGTTGGAGAACTCTCACTGGCCAGCCTGGGGAAGGGCCAAGAAGTGACTGGATCAGGGAGAAGTGACTTTGATAAAGGAAAAATAAGTGTCTGTTGCCAGAAGACAAGAAAAGGAATACTGGCCAGGCAAAAATTACTGAGATCCCTTGCATCATCCAGTGGTTACTTGGCCCTGGGCCTGTGTCCTCTCTGGGACCAAGACTGTCATTGCAGATGACAGTGCGATGAAGCCTTCCTCTGCATATGCCCAATCCCGACACCCTACCCAGCCTCATGGCTCAATCCAAATGCTACCACCTTTGTGAGGCGTTGCCTGATTCCCTAAGATCAAAAGTAGTCATCCTGCCTCCATCGTCAAGGACATACTGTGGCCAGTGACGGTGCTGGGCTCTTACATCATCTCCCAGATCCTCACATTTCCAGGAAATAAGTACAGTTATTTCCCCCCTGTATTTGATAGCTAAGGCTGCCATAACAAAGAACCATAAACTGGGTGACTTAAACAACAGTCATTTACTCTCTTGCCGTTCGGAGGCTAGAAGTCCAAAGTCAAGGTGTCAGTCCGGCTGGTTCCTCCTGAAGGCTATGAGGGAAAGTTTGTTCCGGCCACTCCCCAAGCGCTGGGCATTCCTTGGCTTGGAGATGGCCATCTTCTCCCTGTGTCTTCACGCTGTCTTCTCTCTGTTTCCAAATTTCCCCTTTTTATTTTATTTTATTTATCTATTTATTTATTTATTTTGAGACAGAGTTTCACCCTTGTTGCCTAGGCTGGAGTGCAATGGCGTGATCTCGGCACACCACAACCTCTGCCTCCTGGGTTCAAGCAATTCTCCTGTCTCAGCCTCCCAAGTAGCTGGGATTACAGGCATGTGCCACCATGCCTGGCTACTTTTTTTTTTTTTGTATTTTTGGTAAAGACAGGGTTTCACCATATTGGTCAGGCTGGTATCAAACTCCTGACCTCGGGATCCACCTGTCTCGGCCTCCCAAAGTGCTGGGATTACGGGCGTGAGTCACCAAGCCCGGCCAATTTCCCTTTTTTATAAGGAGAACAGTGATATTGGATTAGAACTTACTTTAATGACTTCTTCTTAACTTGATCATCTGCAAAGACCCTGCTTCACTCTCACAGATACTGAGGGTAGAACTTCAACATCTTTTGGGAGGCATGTGATTCAATCTATTAAACGCCCCTTTTTTTCTCACATGAGGAAACTGAGACAGAGAATTTCAGTAATCCTCCAGGACCACAAAGCCAGTAGGCAGCCTAGATGCTAAGGTCTGGGGTCTTAACGGCTTCACTATGTCTCTGTTCTTGTTTTTCTCCAGAAATTTCATCTCTCTTCCGGACACTCAACAGACTCAACAAGACACTGTTTATGGGATTTGTATATAATTTTCCATCACCCTCTAGACTGTAACCTCTTTAAAAAACAGGGGTTGAACTTATTATTTCTTTTCTTTTTTTTTTTTTTTTTTGAGACCGTCTCACTGACTCTGACACCCAGGCTAGAGCGCAGTGGTGGGAACTCAACTCACTGCAACCTCCACCTCCCGGGTTCAAGCGATTCTCCTGCCTCCACCACCCATGTAGCTGGGGTTACAGGCATGCACCACCATACAAAAATAATTTTTGTATTTTTAGTAGAGACAGGGTTTTACCATGTTGCCCAGGCTGGTCTTGAGCTCCTGAACTCAAATGATCCACCCACCTCAGTCTCCCAAAGTGCTGGGATTACAGGTGTGAGCCACTGCACCCGGCCTGAACCTATTATTTGTTTCCCCCAGCCCACCCAGCAAGGGCACAATCAATAGCTCTCAGATGAACAGAGGTGAACACCAAGATCAGAGGAAAAGCTGGCTCGTGTTCTTCCTGGATTATTTCATTTTTGAACCAAAGAATGCTCATCTTAAAGAGTTAATAAAGAAGCTTTTATTTGTCTCTCTGGCTTATTTATTCATTCTTTCAACAAATATTTAATGATTCTCTCCTATGAGTTGAGCATACTACTAGGCACTGAGATAAATCAGGCAGAACATACACCCTCTTACTTAGAGTTTACAACCTGGTAAACAAGGCAGATGAGTCAATAGATCCTTGTAATGCAATATCTCAGGGAGCACTTATTTCCCAAGTAAAGATTATTTTGGAGTCAGGAGTCCTCAGAAAAATAATGAAGGCAGGACTTGCCTTCTAAGACAAGGACTTGAACAACTTAAGAAGTTGGAGAAGAGACCCTATAAGCCAGAGACCATCTTAAAATAGCAAACCATAGGTCAGGCATGATGGCTCACAACTGTAATCTCAGCACTTTGGGAGTCTGAGGTGGGGACGTCACTTGAGCCCAAGAGTTTAAGACCAGCCTGGACAACACGGCAAGGTTCTGTCTCTACAAAAAATAAAAATAAATTATCTAGTCATGGTGGTACCTGCCTGTGATCCCAGCTACTCGAGAGGCTGAGGAAAGAGGGTTGCTTGAACTCAGGAGTTTGAGGCTGCAGTGAGCTGTAATCACGCAACTGCACTTCAGCCTGGGCAATAGAGGGGGAGACTTCACCTCCCAAAAAACCATCAAACTATAATACAAGAGAATGCCAGCAAATAATCTCCCTGCTCCTGGTATGGCAGAGAGCCAGACTGAAAAGAGTATGCTTGAGACTCTACCTTGGATCTTGGTCTAAGCCAGAAAGCCACAGAAAAACCTCACATGGGTTTCAAATCCAGTCAAGCCTGGGTTCCGATATAGACTCTACTATTCATTAGCTATGTGCAGTTAGGGAAATCTCCTAATCTTTAAGTCTTAGTTTCTTCGTCTATAAAATGGGATGATAACAACAAATTGGCCCAGTTCTTATGTGGATTGGGTGAAACAAATACACAGAGCATATCCTGTGGTGGAAAAGGCTTTATAAAGGTCATGAAATCAGATTTTGGACATATCAGACCTGGGTTTGAATTCCAGCTCTGCTCAATGCCACCTTGGGAAGCCACTAGACCTCACTAAACCTCAGTTCTCCCTTCATAAAATAGGGAAAATAATGATCTGCCTCATGGAGTTGTTGTGAGATTGACAGAATAAATATATAAAACACTTAGCACATAAAGGCAAGTCATTGCTCTGTTTTTCCTGTCTACGTGGCCCTGTGGCTCTTGCTATTATCTCCTGTTCTTTTCCCACCTTCTTGTCTGGGATTCCTAGGTGAGCTCTGACCATTTCCTTTTGCTTTTTAAATTGCGATAATATATATATAACATACAATTTTCTATTTTAACCCTTCTTAGGTATGCACTTCAGTGACATGACATAGACTGACAATGCTGTGCAACCATCACCACCATCCCTCTCTAGAAATTTTTTTTTTTTTTTTTTTTTGAGATGGAGTTTTACTCTTGTGGCCCAGATTGGAGTGGAGTGGCTCAATCTCGGCTCAATGCAACCTCCACCTCCTGGGTTCAAGCTATTCTCCTGCCTCAGCCTCCAGAGTACCTGAGACTACAGGCATATGCCACTACATCTGGCTAATTTTTGTGTTTTTAGTAGAGACAGGGTTTCACCATGTTAGCCAGGATGTTCTTGATCTCCTGACCTCGTGATCCACCCACCTCAGCCTCCCAAAGTGCTGGGATTACAGGCGTGAGCCACTGTGCCTGGCCTGTAGAACTTTTTAATCAACCCAGACTGAAACTCTGTACCTATTAAACAACACCTCCCCATACCCCCTCCACTGTCCCACACCAACAACTACCATTCTATTCTGTTTCAATGGACTGGACTCTTCTAGGTATCTCATATAAGTGCAATCATACAGTATTTGTCTTTGTGGCTGCCTTTTTCACTTAGCGTAATATCTTCAAGGTTCATCCATGTTGTAGCCTGTGTCCAAATTTTGTTCTGACCCTTTATTTTCAAGTTCAAGTCTATTTGTTTTTCCCCTCCCCCAATTCAGGCCACTCCTCTGCCAACTGGAAATATGGAGACATAATAACACACAAGATAGTATCTGTATACAAACGAAACACAAAATGTCTTTTTCCTGACTACAAACATAATGCATATTCTTTCCTATGGAGCATTTGATGACAGTTCCAAATTCCTCTGAAGGCCACGTCGTCATCACCCATGGCCCCTTCGATGACGAATGTGTTTCTTGCAGGGAATGGCTTTGTTAGTTTCTCATCCTATAGGGTGGGGCAGGGCTGAAACAACAGGCAGCTTCTAACCAATGTTTACTCCAAGCAACACCTTCGCATATCCACAAATCTACATTCACTGTGTCTCCTATCTTTCTCTGGGTCCAAAGTTGAAAACACCCTGTTGCTCTTTTCATTTGGGACATAAATATTTCATTAATCCTATTAATTTTTTTGAATAGATAGTTTTGTGGGGTTTGAAGCCACTCTTTCATGCTAATAAGCTTGGCCTGGCCTGCTCGCCACCCCTGCCCCAACCCCAGACTCACCCATCACTGGTTCACTGGCTGGGCTTTGGGAGGCTCACCCTGTACCCCTACCCGACCCTGCCCCCAGGAGCTATCATGGAACACATTGTGCAGTGGTTCTTGTAATCACAGAAACCTGGAAGCAGCCTAAACATCTAACACTAAGAAATTAAATAAATGGAAGCACACGCATAAAACGGAATAGCCTGGAAGCCGTTACAATTATGGTGAAGAGCAAAAAGGCATGGAAAGGTATTAAGAATAATCCCATTGTGTGTGTATGTGAGAGAGAGAGAGAGAGAGAGGTGTGTGTGTGTGTGTATGTGTGTGTGTGTGTGTGTGTGTACCATCACTATGTGAAGCAGAATTACTGTGACTTTTCTTGTCTTCTTTGGCCTTGTCTGCATTTTTTCTCTTAGAGTCTCAGGGCTGCTAAACAAATTTTCACAAATTTAGTGGCTTACAAAAACAAAATTTATCTTCTCACATTTCTGGAGGCCAGAAGTCCAAAAACAAGGTATCAACATGACCATGCTCCCTCCAAAGACTCTAGCCTCTTGCCTCTTCCATTGCTGGTGGCTGCCAGCGTTCCTTGGCTTGTGTCCACATACTCCAGTCTCTGCCTCCATATCACACGGCTTCTCCTCACCTTCTCGTCTTCCAAGTATCTGTCTCTAAACTCCTTCTGCCTCAATTTTATAAGGATACCTGTGATTGCGTTTAGGACCCTCCCAGATCATCCAGGATAAACTCTTTTTCTCAATATCCTTAATTTAAACACATCTTACTTACTCCTGACCACATAAATGTAATGTTCACAGGTTCTAAGGGATTAGGACATGGGCAGATCTTTGGGGGGATCCACCTTTCAGCCCGATTCACTTTATTATCAACAAAAAGAAAGTTCATGTTTTCCTTTTAAAGACTCACTAGCTCACACATGGTTTTAGCCGGAATGCCTACTGCCTGGCTCATGATAGACACAAAGTAAATATTTGTTGAAAGGATGAATGAACTGCCCAGAGTAGGTACTTTGTTCAAGGTGAGAAATTATAAGTGGCTTCTTTCCTGTCTAATTTTTCTTTGTTATTTTTTATTACTACTGTTTTCAGATGCCCAAAAAGATATTTTCTTCTCCCTTTAAAGCTAGGAAGCTAAAACTTTCCTAGAGTCCAATATTATAGCACAGGAGGGGGTTCCAGTTTTCTTGGCCTGTCTGCATCCCAAGAGGGTAAATGAAAGAAGAATTCTCACTCTCAGTGCCCTCCCGCCCACTTTCACTCCTGCAGCCACTTCACAGCAACGTGAAGCCAGACACTGACATTTCAAGAAGGGATCTCTTGTCATTTGCTCTTCTCCCCTTCTGGCACTGGGAACATTGCTGAGCACCAGAGCCAGAGGCTGAGCATCTGAGAGTGAGATTATTTTATTTTTTCATTTTTTTTATTTTTTGAGAGGGAGTCTCACTCTGTCACCCAGGCTGAAGTACAATGGCACAATCTCGGCTCACTGCAACCTCCGCCTCCCAGGTTCAAGCGAATCTCCCGTCTCAGCTTCCCAAGTAGCTGGGATTACAGGCGTACACTGCCACACCCGGCTAATTTTTTGTATTTTTAGTAGAGACAGGGTTTCACTATGTTCTCTAGGCTAGTCTTAAGCTCCTGAGCTCAGGCAATCCACCCGCCTCTGCCTTCCAAAGTGCTAGGATTGTAAGCGTGAGCCACCACACCCGGCCTGAGAGTGAGATTTATTACCCAGTCTCCCACCTGAGAACCCCTTCCACACTACAAACCCCTTAATCCCATTTATGAAAACAGCACTGAATCTCTACAGGGTCTAGCTTAAGAATGACGAATTGATGCAACTGTGCTTTGCCTGCCACACACACACGCACATTGAAAATTGATTGTGACAATCTTTGCACATAGCAACAAGAGCCTTCTAAACACAGCTCCTTGGGCATCCATGGCCATTGGTCCAATTTGACATGTGAGATTTGCCATTCCTCATCTAGCCTGTGGTGAAGAATATCAACAAACAGAAATGGACTGAGCTCCTAATGCCTGCAGGGGTTTACAATCCAGGTATGGATTCAGGGAATGGGATTCAGGGAACGTATAAATAAAGAGACACAAGGCAAGCCAGGTGGCCTGAGTTAAGGGCCAAAACTGTGATGCAGTCAATGTTTGGGTGCTGTTCAGATGTCGGTGGCAGCCATGAGGGCTCCAGGAAAGCTGCTGGGAAAGTCAGACTAAAGAAGACCATGGGGCTGTGTGGGAATGAGACTTAGATGAGTGGAGGGAGTGTTACACCACAGTCTCAGAAATCACCACTAACATACTTATTCATGTAACCAAACACCACCTGTTCCCCAAAACCCTACTGAAATACAAAAATTAAAATAAAATAAAATGGGGTAGGCACGGTGGCTCATGCCTGTAATCCCAGCACTTTGGGAGGCTGAGGCCAAGGCAGCTGGATCACCTGAGGTCAGGAGTTCAAGAACAGCCTGGCCAACATAGTGAAACCCCATCTCTACTACAAATACAAAAATTTAGCCAGGCATGGTGGTGGGCACCTATAATCCCAGCTACTCGATACTCAGGAGGAGTATCTGGGATTATAGGAGAATGGCTTGAACCCAGGACACAGGAGACAGAGTTTGCTGTGAGCCAAGATCACACTATTGCACTCCCACCTAGGTAACAAGATCGAAACTCTGTCTCAAAAAATAATAATAATAATAAAATAAAAAGTAAAATAAGATGATGGAGGAAAATGAAGAGAAGAATCCAGACCTCAAGGAGAATGTGATCTAAAGTTCAGAGACAGACAGCAATGCCTGGGGTGTCTTCTGGGAATCGAGAGCAAATCAATTTAGCCAACATCAAGGTCATTCAGAGGTCAAAGGTCACCTCCTCAGCGAGGCCTTCCCTGACCAGCCCAGCTAAAACAGACACTTTGTTTTTCTTCCTGGTCATCTAAACTAGGAGCTCCACCAAGACAGAGACCTTGTCTACTGCATTCCCCAGAGTGTTCCCAGCACCTGGGACATGGTCTGCTCAGAAGATATTCCCTGAATAAGTGAAGGGACTAAGGGCTTCTGCAGGGGCACTTGCAGGAGCTCAGTATGGAGAAATATGTGGGCTCAACTACTATTGCCTTTGAATATCAAATGAAGAATTTTGACCTACTGAAGAGTATTCCCAGACAACACCATGGGAGGTACTAGGTCAAAAACAGGAATGTCATGTTAAGTACATTTTTGGAACACTGGGCTAAACAAAGTTAAACAAAATTTTTTTTCTGTAGTTCTTTCATACACATTCACATTCACCATATAATTGTGGATATCCAAGTGTGTCCAGGTATTAATCCATAGCACCCTTTTTTTTTTGAGACCAAGTCTCACTGTCACCCAGGCTGGAGGACAGTGGCACGATCTCAGCTCACTGCAACTTCTGCCTCCTAGGTTTTCAAAGGATTTTAGTGCCTCAGTCTCCCAAGTAGCTGGGAACACAGGCACGCACTACCATGCCCAGCTAATTTTTGTGGTTTTAGTAGTGACGGGGTTTCCTCATGTTGCCAAGGCTGGTCTCGAACTCCTGGGTTCAAGCAATCCACTTCCCTCAGCCTCCCAAAGTACTGGGATTATAGGAGCCACCACGTCCAGCCCTTTTTCCTTTTTTTTTTTTAATACATCACTCTGGATTTAGTGCTTCCCTGATGACACTTTGGGAAATAGAGCTGCAGAAAATGGGAAGTTTTTAAATTGCTGGAATGGGAGGTATATGCATACACAATGATATGCTACGGTTAATCTGGTAGGATAGATTGGCAAAGGGGAGGGACTTGAAACAGGGAGCCCAGTTTGGGGTATAGCGGGAGTCAGTCCCTCAATTAATAAGCCACAAATATGATGTGCCAGGTACTGTTCTAGACAATGGGGACGGTGTAAAAGGAACAACAAAGTCCTCCCGACACGGACAAGGCAAACACATGTTCCGGTTCGCCTAGGACAGTCCCAATTTTTGTTCGTTGGCCCCACATAACTATTAAATGGTGCCATACTTATTCTCAAAAGTGTTTGGGTTCAGTTAACAAACAGTCACCTAATTCGTGGAGCTTACCTTCTATAGAAGAGATCATGAAGCTAGCCCACCTGGCACCTCTGTGTAAATTAGAGGATCCTCCTCTGGGCAGACATAGCTCACAGGTGTGCAGTTGGACAAATACATATGCCCCTGTATAAAGTGAATAAAGACCTTTTTATGGAATGCTCAGCCTGGAAGGCAGAGGTCAGTGTGCCTTTCTGTCTCCGTTCCCTTGTAAGATGCAGGGATTTGCAATCCAGGTGTGGATTCAGGAATGAAACAAAAAGACACAAGGCTATGACTGGCCTATCCCTAGATGTAGTGAATAGCCTGCATACCAACTAGTTGATGTCCAGAAGATGATCAGTAGCAAATAAAGACATAAGCAAATACAATGTCAAATAGTGGTAAGTACCGTGAAGGAAACTAAAGTGAAGTTGGGGGGCTGAGAACGATGAGGGCAGTCATCCAATGTGCACACTTCCAAAAGGCACCCATTGCATTGTGGTCTATGGAAATGGTGCCCTTGGGGTTGAGCAACATGGCCACCCTGATAGGAGGTGCTATTTTAGAGAGGGTGGTGAGGAAAGGCCTCCCTGTGGAGGTGGCAGATAATTTGACACTGGTTGTAAGAAAAGAGGGCCACAATAAACATACATGCACATGGGTCTTTATAATTGAATATTTTGTAATCCTTTGGGTATATAACCAGTAATAGGATTGCTGGGTCAGGGGCACATATACACTATGGAATACTACACATCCATAAAAAAGGATGAGTTCATGTCATTTGCAGGGACATGGATGAAGCTGGAAGCCATCATTCTCAGCAAACTGACACAAGAACAGAAAACCAAACACCGTATATTCTCACTCATGAGTGGGTGCTTAACAATGAGAACACATGGACACAGGGAGGAGAACATAACACACCAGGGCCTGTGGGGGGTGGAGAGGCTAGGGAATGGATAGCAGAGGGTGGGGGGGTTTGGAGAGGGATACAATTAGGAGAAACACCTAATGTAGATGACCGCGGGGATGGGTGCAGCAAACCACCATGGCACTTGTAGCAAGCCTGCACGATCTGCACATGTACCCCAGAACTTAAAGTATAATAAATAAGTAAATAATTTAAAAATAAGAAAAGAGGGATAAATATGAGGGAAACATCACAGTCAATGTGACATGGTGGCTGGTTTCATGCAAGGGCTTGGGGAATGAGTGTTCAAGAGGACCTCAAGTTTCATGCCTGGGAAACTAGGGAAATGAAGGTGCTGCTCAGTTCTGCACAACATACCAAGCCTGCCACAAGTGGGTGGTGCAGGGAACACGCTGGCTGGTGAAAGAGGCACAGTACCTTCTTTTGGGGAGTGGACCATCTCAATGAAGATTTCCCAATGTGCGTCTGGTGGAGACACTAGCTGGGTGGTATGCTAATGGGTGTTACGAGAAAGAGTTGCCTAAAGAAGTGTGGAAAATGCTGGGCTAAGCAAAATTAAACAGGTTTCTTTACTGAAATCTTCTTGGAGCTTTTAATAAGCTAATATGCTTTGTGAACCCCAAGCAGGGATATGGATGTCAGCCTCTCCTAACTTAGCTGTCCAAGGAAATTCTTCTTTGCAAGGTATTTCAGGAGGTTCGTGTTACCAGGGAGGGAAACTGGGCTCTAGGCAAATGTCAAGTAGGCCAGAATAGAAAATAGAGTCAAGGAAGGGATATGGGGGGAGCCATAGCCAGCAGAGATAAGGGAGCCACCTCAGTGCCTTCTGCACAGCCCCAAGGAGGGCAGGGGTTGGATTCCACAGCTTCATGGGGCAGAGGTACCTGTGGCTGTCCCCGCAGGCCTGGCTTCACCCAAGCTCCAGTGGTAACTTCTGAGTCAGCCCCACTCAGGGCCAAGTTTAGCCTCTGAGCGACTGGCTAAAGTGGTTGTCTGACCTCCCTGGGCCTCCACTTGCCCTTCTATAAAACTGGGATACAAATATTGCCCTCCCTCCCCTGAGTGGCACGAGGCTCCGATAATTACTATTTGGCAGGGTGCTGAGGTGCTGACAAGCCCTGTCTGACACATTTCTTTCTGGCTCCTCCGGATGCCGCACACCTCCCCCTCCACTGGAGACCACAGACCCATCAGCAGCACGCTGAGATTTCAGTCACTCACCACAGAGCAGGAGTCTCTCTGGCTGTCTCTCTCTGTGGTAGCTCATGTCAAAACGAAAGACTGGCCTAAGCCTCTGCTGACCCCTGGGCATTGTGGAGGTGGAAGAGCCACCTGTCAGGTCCTCCAGGACCCTGCTGTGCCTGGGAGGCTGCTCAGGGCCGGGACACCCAGGGGCGGCGTCCCCTGCCTGGAGGCAGCCATGCAGTGTCCTTCTCGCTGAGGAGGAGGGGCCGATCCAGCCGGGGCCCTCGCAGGGCTGGGTGATGACAACATCGGAGGACCCGAGTCCGGCTGAGCCTGGTGGGACGAATGAGCTGAGGTGGGTGCTGCATGGGTCTGAGCGTGCAGGGAGAGGAAGGGGCACCTGTGGGGAGAGGAAGTGCTGGGTCCAGCCGGCAAAGCTGCCCGTGCTCCAACCCTTCCGCCAGGGAAGAAGAAGAGGTGGCTCCCGTAGCAAGTGCCAAGGAAACTAAGGCCCTATCCTTACACTTAGCCTGCAAGCCAGCCTCCATTGCCCTCCTAAGGAGTGGGATAACTCTCCTTAGGAAGCGGGACTGTCCTTCGTAGCTACTATGTCCCGTCCAGTCTGCCTGTGCGATGCATTTTTACTTTTACCTAATTTCATCTAGATAGGGAATGTCGGGAGTCATAAAGCTGTGCACAGCACACCGGAGCTTGGGCTGGAGTCTCTTGGAGACAGCTCTGCATGTGGCTAACATATTGCCTGGCCCCAAAGAGAAGGTGGAAAAGGATGTCGGGTCTCCTTGTATGATTTTGAGATGCCAGTGTGCCCACCTGCAGAATGGGACCATAATGGGAGCTCTTTCAGTTGGCTGGAATTGGAACTCATTCCTGTGTCTTGGGCGTTTGACTGTGATCTAATCATTCATGTTGATGTATACCTTGCTTGTTTGTACAGACATGCCTTTTGCATGATCCAAAAGCATCCCCTTAGATAGTGGGCTTTTGTTTGCATACTTGGCTAAATTCAGCTGCTGTAAAAAGCGTAAAGATAGAACTGAGACCCATGAGGACGCCGATTCAAATCTCCAGGCCCTTGGTATTGAATGTCAGTTTAAAATCAGGATCTCTTAATTCTCGAAAACTGGGAAGTGGGGTCGGAGCTGGAGGGCGTCGGACAGGGGGAGGGGCTAGATTAGGGAATGACGTCCGGGGCCTGTCTAGCTGAGTTTCCAGTCCCCGTGCCTTCCTTAAAAGCAGTCGCTGCCTTAGCCCTACCATGTTACCGAGTGACTTGTCAATGTCAGGGCAGCCGCGCAAAGAATCTCCGGCATGTCATTAACCTCGTTCCAACATGTAATTAGCCTGAAAAGCCTCCTTGCTGCCTCCATTCAGCATTACATCATAAAGAATAAGATATTTTACTATTTGCAGCACACGGTGAAGACTTTAAAGAGTTAATTATGGCTCACTGAAGCCCGTCCCCAAGAGCCCAAGACCCAGAAATTAAACTGATGGCTTTCAAGTGTCAATCTTCAAGAGAGCATGCCGGGCAACCTCCTCTGTGGAATCTGAGGTTGGCACTGGTTTGCAAGGAGACCCACCAGGATACACAAGGGTGGGTTGGAGGAGGTCATTTGATTTCGGTCTTCCTCCTGTATTTGGCCATGTATTTTCAGAGATCACATCATCTGTACAGGGTTGCAGAGAAAGCAAAGCAAGGAGAGCTGGAATTCTACTTACCTTCTTGGTTCCGTGGGGGTGAATCCACCTAAAGCCATTTGTAATCTCTGAGCTGGAGAAACCAGCAGTGTGGCCAGAGTTCAAAGGGAGTTCAGCTGTAATCTGGATGTTACAATCTGAGCCAATCTAACCATGCAGGCTCTGAGGACATTATTATCAGTCAAGTGTAATTATAGATAAAATAGTTTTATTAATCAGCTTCCTAAGGGGACTGTGTTTATCTGATGGCTGTGTGTATAATGTGTGCATGGGAAAAGGGGGAGGGGTCTGTGCTGTGTGGGGTTTGTCTGTACGATGGGGGAGGACATGGTGTCTGCGGGGGAGAGTGTGGTGGATGTACGGGGTGTGCTAGGTGCTAGGTGAGCTCTATGCGTGAGGGAAGTGAGTGTATATGGTAGCACTGACAGCATGCACACGTGTTTGTGTGTGTGTGTGTATGTGTGTGTGTGTGTGTGTGTTGCTCAGGTTTATTCAGCTGGATTTGAAATTGTGCCTGTTTTATCCACTATACTTTGGATTTGTCATCACTCTTCCCAAAAAAAGAGGCTTTTCCATATCTGTACAATTATTGGCTAGAGTCTATAGGTTTCCTAGTTGCAAATTTCACCCACAGGTGCCCTCCTTGGCTGCTAACTCTCAGCCAAATTTTCAAATCTTATATCCAGACGTATCATGGTTTGTCTTAGATGTCCATCACCTTCAACCTGTTTGTCAGTTGCAAAGGATCTTGAAAGGGTAGGGCTCCTGCTGAATATTGTTTGGTCTGCCCTGAAGTCAACTCCACTCAGCACTGGGTAGGAGAAATGAACTTGCAGGGCCCCGAACTGCAGGTTTGATTTAAACTTGATCAGGCATCAGTGGGGAGGTGGGTGTCCAGTAACACTCTGAGGCTAGATTCCCCCTACGGTGAAGCTGAGGGCTGAGCGACTGCCCAGAGACTGTGGAACAGGCACAGCCAGCCTGGTTGCCTCTGCCCATCCCGGCAATCTACCTCATTAGTGCCTGGACCAGCCCTCTCCACACACAGCCTTTCTCTGCTGGCTGACTGTGCAACGTGCTGCTCACCCTGGCTGGAACACTTGACCCAAATTATTCTCCACTTCAGAGGGCCTTGTGCAAAATCTGCCCCTCTGCCTTTAACTTGGCCAAAAATGACAGCTGAAACCTGGGGTGGAGCCAACCTGAAAGCCAGAAACGCCAAGTGGCTGTTTCCTTCCCATAGAGGTAGATAGCATCCACTCTTCCGTGGGCACCGCAAAAAGGTGAACTCATCAAAGCCCCACTATTAGGACTTTTGATGTCACACCTGTTGGCCACTCTGCAGAGTGATTTGCTGGGATTCCTGGAGCTCTTTCCTCCCAGAAAGGCACATTAGAGCCCGGGGGAGGGGGGGAACAGTTTAGATAAGGAAATAAATATTTTATAAAACTACTGCTCCATTTAAGATAAAAGAGGACTGTCAGCCAAATATAATGGCCTTCTCCTAACTCCCAGGGTTCTTAAACTTTTGATGAATTCTAAATAAACTGAAAATGAACAAATGGATGGATGAATATCCACCATGTGCCAGACATACACACCTTTATTATTTTAATTTATCTAGTGAGTAGTTAATATCATTTTTATTTTTCTAATTTAGAAATGGAGATATTACAGTAAAAATCATTTATTGAGCATTTAATATATGCCAGGCACTAAGGGCTAAGTGCTTCTTATATTACATATATTATGTTATCTCATTAATTGTAACCAAAACCGTATGAAGTGACAATTTATTTTCAGATGAGGAAACTAAATCTCAAGGAGATAAGTAACTTGGCTACCAAGGGATAGAACTGAGATTTGAACCCACATCAATTAGACTCAAAGCCCAGTGCTCTTTCTGCTACTGGTTTTTCTTTAACTGCCTTCTTATGTGGCTTATGTTCTTTGCAAAACCATGGATATCTTTTTCTTTTTCTTTTCTTTTCTTTTCTTTTTTCTTCTTTTTTTTTTTTGGTGAGATGGAGTCTCACTCTGTCGCCCAGGCTGGAATACAGTGGCATGATCATGGCTCACTGCAACCTCTGCTTCCCAGGTTCAAGCAATTCTCCTGCCTCAGCCTCCTGAGTAGCTGGGATTACAGGCGCACACCACCACGGCCCGGCTAATTTTTGTATTTTTAGTAGAGATTGGATTTCACCATGTTGGCCAGGCTGGTCTTGAACTCCTGATCTCATGATCCACCCGCCTCGGCCTCCCAAAGTCTCGGGATTACAGGCGTGAGCCACTGCGCCCAGACAGATATCTTTTATATTATTGCATCACTCAAAAATATTCAGCCAAGTTCCACATCTCACTCTTTCTTTGGAACCAAAGAGATATTGCTGTCCATGCAAAATGAAACAGAATCCTGCCAATCTCCCCCTCACACACTGAGAAAGAATTAAAACATAGTTTTATGAACAGGAATGTGGGTAACAGTGATGTCCAGGGCATTAAAGATACCTGTCTTCACTTTAATGCCAATCGCTTCACAATAATTTCCAAAAATTCCAATCCCAGACACTCACCTTAGGGACGGGCACATTCTAAGGGAGCCTACTTAGGCCTGCAGGCTCAGGGTACAAGTGAGCCCATGCTGACGTGAACCTGTTGGTGAGTCTTGAGGCCTCTCCCCCTCGGATTTAACAGTACCAGAATCATTGGATTTCTGTTGAGATATGATGGTAAACTCTGTAACAAAGTGACACATCAGAAAACTTCGTAATAGTTTTGTAAAAGCATAATGCCTAAATTCTTATACCATTCTGTCATTCTGTGTTTGCAACAGAGACTGTTTCTCTAAGCAAGTTGCCAAACAGAATCAAACTCAGGAAATTTTAGTGTATAATTTGGACATACAAACTTTTTAATGGCAAATGAAACTGTGGGAGATGATAAAAGATTGTAAAGACAAGGGAAAAAAAGATTATTTCAGAGTTGATGGAAGAAGAAAATCAAGCAAATCTCCATAAGACACAACAGCACAGTCTGGGCACAGTGGCTCATACCTGTAATCCCAGCACTTTGGGAGGCTGAGAAGGGCAGATCACATGAGGCCAGGAATTAGAGACCAGGCTGGGCAACATGGTAAAATCCCATCTCTACTAAAAATACAAAAATTAGCTGGGCATGATGGTGTGAACCTATAATCCCAGCTACTTGGGATGCTGAGGAATGAAAATTGCTTGAACCCAGGAGGCAGAGGCTGCAAGTGAGCCAAAATCGCAACACTAAACTCCAGGCTGGGCAACAGAGTGAGACTCTGTCAAAAAAGAAAAGAAAGAGAGAGAGGAGAGGAGGGAAGGGGAGGGGAGGGGAGGGGAGGGGAGGAGAAGAGACACAACAATATGACTCCCAGAAAAATGTAGGAGTCATATTTTATTTTTAATGGGGCAAGAGTAAGAGCAGGATCAAAGCTGGAGACCAAGTCTCATTTTGCTTCCCTGCACAAGTTTGTCCCTAAAGAATAGACAAAATCAGAACCCTTTTCAATATTTGGGGTCCCCCATTAACGGGTCAGAGGTCCCCTTGTTCATACATGCTGATATTCCAGACACATGATTCAAAACTTACCCAGGACTGTCACATAATGACACATGTAAGACTGAACCAACCTCCCATGAGTAGGAAGTAGCGGTCATGGGCTATCCATGCCTGTTCTTTCCTTCCATTCATGGCCAGATTTCCTCTTCATTGAAATACCGCCCCCTCCCCCCCCCCACCCCACCACCCAGTGGTCAATGGCTCAAGCTTTGAGTTAGGTGATCCTAGGATTGAATCCTGGCTCTGCTACTTAGGTGTGTGACCTTGGGCAAATTACTGAGGTTGTTTGAGCCCTCAGTTTTCTCTTGTGTAAAGTGGATATAATGACAGCCCCCTACTCCTACAGCTATTGAGCTTCGCACATAATAAGCATCCAGTTCTAGCAGGTGATCCCAATCCTTCATCACCCATCACCCAGCTCAAATACCAAATCCTACAGAAAGGTTTTTTCTGGCTGCTCCAGCCCTATTAGCTCCTCTTCTCTGAAGTCCTGCAGCCCCTAACTCAAAATTTGGCTTGGAATTATATAATGCCTCTAAATATTTCTTTTTTTTTTTTTTTTTTTTTTGGTGTGCACTTTATTCAACTGGTCTCAAGTCAGTGTACAGGTAAGCCCTGGCTGCCTCCACCCACTCCCAGGGAAACCAAAAGCCCTCATACATCTCAAGTTGAGGGACAAAAAAGGGGTAGCCACAGAGGCTAAAATCTTTCAAAATAAAACAAAATAAAAAAAGTATTAAGGTGAAATTTTAAAAATTTTTCATTACATAATTTACAACAAATGCAATGCTGTTACCTCCCCTGGGTGGACTCGGGAGAGGACTGGGCCATTCTCCTTAGAGAGAAGTGGGGTGGCTTTTGGGAGGGCAAGGGACTTCCTGTAACAATGCATCTCACGATATTTGGAATGACTTAAAAAAACAGTGTACACGATCAAGTCCTTGGCCACATTGTAGAACTTTGGGGGATGCTCGCTCCAACCGACGGCTGTCACCTTCACCGTTCGTTTTTAAATCCTGAGTCAAGCCAAAAAACAAAAACAAAAACAAAACAAAAAAACAAATAAAGCCATGCCAATCTCATCTTGTTTTCTGCGCAAGTTAGGTTTTGTCAAGAAAGGGTGTAACACAACTAAGTCACAGTCTGCCTAGAAGCATTTGCGGTGGACGATGGAGGGGCCGGACTCGTCATACTCCTGCTTGCTGATCCACATCTGCTGGAAGGTGGACAGCGAGGCCAGGATGGAGCCACCGATCCACACGGAGTACTTGCGCTCGGAAGGAGCAATGATCTTGATCTTCATCGTGCTGGGTGCCAGGGCAGTGATCTCCTTCTGCATCCTGTCAGCGATGACAGGGTACATGGTGGTACCGCCAGACAGCACTGTGTTGGCATACAGGTCTTTGAGGATGTCCATGTCGCATTTTGGATGCCGCAAGATTCCGTGCCTAGGAAAGAAGGCTGGAAGAGCGCCTCAGGGCAGCCGAACCGCTCATTGCCGATGGTGATGACCTAACCAACTGGCAGCTCATAGCTCTTCTCCAGGGAGGAGCTGGAGGCCGCCGTGGCCATCTCCTGCTCGAAGTCCAGGGGTACGGAGCACAGCTTCTCCTTGATGCCACACAGGATTTCCCGCTCAGCCATGGTGGTGAAGCTGTAGCCATGCTCGGTGAGGATCTTCATGAGGTAGTCAGTCAGGTCCCAGCCAGCCAGGTCCAGACACAGGATGGCATGGGGGAGGGCATACCCCTCATAGATGGGCACAGTGTGGGTGACCCCATCACCAGAGTCCATCACGATGCCAGTGGTACGGCCAGAGGAGTACAAGGAAAGCACAGCCTGGATGGCCACATACATGGCTGGGGTGTTGAAGGTCTCAAACATGATCTGGGTCATCTTCTCGCGGTTGGCCTTGGGGTTCAGGGGGGCCTCAGTAAGCAACACGGAGTGCTCCTCAGGAGCCACACGCAGCTTGTTGTAGAAAGTGTGGTGCCAGATCTTCTCCATGTCGTCCCAGTTGGTGACAGTGCCATGCTCAATGGGGTACTTCAGGGTCAGGATGCCTCTCTTGCTCTGGGCCTCGTCACCCACGTAGGAGTCCTTCTGACCCATGCCCACCATCACGGCCTGGTGCCTGGGGTGCCCCATGATGGAGGGGAAGACAGCCCGGGGGAGCATCGTTGCCCGCGAAGCCGGCCTTGCACATGCCGGAGCCGTTGTTAACAACAAGTGCAGCGATGTCATCATCCATGGTGAGCTGGCGGCGGGTGTGGACAGGCGACGGAACGGCAAGGGCAAGGCTCTGTGCTTGCAGGGCGGACGCGGTCTCGGCGATCTAAATATTTCTTCTTGAATTCTCTGTTAGGGTATCTATTCCCCGAAGGCCGCAACTAGGTCTTACTCTTTTTCACATCCCTCTTATTGATATTCAATACTGCCCTATTGGGTTTTTTTATTGTTACATTTACCAAATTGACATTTTAACATTTCTGATATCAGGACAAGCTTTATTATCTATCTGCACAATTAACATAGCATTTCCTCTAAGACAATTGTTTAAATCAATGACGTATCTTATAACCAACAACATCTTAGCATTAAGACTTGGTTGACTGATGAGGATAGATCTACGTAGATCCAGCATCCCTTTTCACCTCCCATGCTTTGTCTTCACATCCTTCCACCCCCATCTTTTGACCAAAGACATGCCTATGGGTGACAATCGGCAGGAGTGAGGTGTCTAGAGCTATGGAAGCCAATGTGTGTGATCACACACATCAGCAAACTGCATCTTTCACACTGGAAAGGTGAAGAAACAGGTTCAGAAGGTTAAGTTCTCCCAGCAGGTCCAGTGTTCACTTGCCTGCAAAAAGAGTGTTTAATAATTGTATGATTGATAATCTATTGATAACTTTCATTAGTGTGGATCCCAGATTCATCAAGCTAATTAGCTTGATGGGGAGGGACCACTTCATTCACTGCCCAAGATTCCAGTGGCAGCCCCATTAGCCCATCCCCACCCTCTAAACAACAGTGTGGACTGGCCACAGGAGTCATCCATTCCTCAGACTACCCTCCCAAACAGCTCTCTCAGAAAGCACACCTCATGCTTACCATTTCTTATGTGTGATAGGAAAACATCTAAAGAAAATCCTGTCTTCAGGAACCCTTTTTATGAGAAGGGTCCCCTTGGCTGTGCCTCTCAGATCTGTGCCTTTGTAGAGGCATTATGGCTTCAAATTCACTGGGCTTACCCAAAATATAGAAACCCCTAATAGGTTGACTTCCAGTATCTTTACTGCAAGAAAAAAGACCAGCAATACAGTCATGCAGTTACATCAACTATTTCACAAACATTATAATAATTAAACCTATAACTATAAAATCAATATTTTTATTACAGATTTTAATGAAATCAAACTCTGTCATTTTTATATTACAATATTTCCCATTGACTTTGCCATTGTTTAACCTCCAGAGTGCCTTCATAACTGGAAATAACAGAGAACTTTACTGTCCTGAGACTCATAGCCAAGGAAGGGTTATTAAGGGAACCACCTAACTGCTGCTCTCAACTGAATTGGGACTTGTGGTCAGGAGGATGGCAACATGAACAGCTAAAGAGTGAGCTGGATGTACGAGGATGAGGGAAGACATCCAAAGAGGAAACAAAGTAAAAAAAGAAATCTGACCAATCAACGAACCGACAATCAACCAATGAGAATTGCTTAAACACCTATTCGCAATCAACCAATTCACAACCAGTGAGAATTGCTTAAGCACCTACTTTTGCTCAAGTCTGTGCAAGGCATTATGGGGGACAAAAGATTTATGACTCTTGTCCTTGCTTTCAAGGATCCTACCAGCAATTTTGGATATCTAAGAAAATTGGTATCTCTTCAACCTAGATTCTGCCTCGCCAAGAGGTACCAAATGGTAGCATAATGGTAAAGCTTGTGGACTCTGGTGCATAGGCTCCATATATGGTGCACTGGTGCATCCTACAGCAGCTCCAATCCTGCTTTGTGTTCCACCTGCTGTGTGATATTGAGAAGTCACTTCAACTCTGTATTCCTGTTCCTCATCAGTAAATTTTAGGTGATAATAATGGTATCTACCTTTTAGGAATGATGCAAGTATTAAATGACTTAATACCTGTAGCATGCCTAGACAGTTCTTGGCACCCAGTAAATGCTCAGCAAATGGTAGCTATTCATTGTGGAAGAGGAAGGGCGTTATCCTACTTGTTATGGTAATGCCCAAAGGTTGGGGATCTCAACCAATATCTGCGTCTCTCTCCATAGCCCATTACAATAACTGCCGTTTATTGAAATTTACCATGCACCAAGAATCATAGTAGATACTTCACCAGTGAGGCAACTGTGACCCTGAAAAGCTGATAGCTCATCTAATGTCTCCCAGGTGGCAGGTGCTACGAGATTGTTGTCATATACAACCACTGACAGAAATCTTTTTGTTCTTAAATATTTAAGCCAATAGAGAATAGAAAACTGCATTTCTCCAACAGACTCTTTTCTAAAAATAATATCAGAATAATAGTGACAGGTGTCTAATCCAAAGCAAGTGCATTTCACCATCATACTGTAAAGCTCTCCTTCCAATGGCATCATCTATGAATTTATCTAAACTTGTTTTTCTGACTCGCTTTTGTCTTCAGCCTGTGCTGCCTCTTGGGCTGGTGGTGAAGGTGGCAGGTTGAGGGGAAAAGTAAATGACAAAGAAATGTTGACCTTGGTTAAGAGAGCAGGTTCTAAGAAAAGCAGGTGAGACGTGAAGCCTGTTATATGTAATGAAAAGAACTGGATGGGAGCCTCCAGCCTCTGTCAAATGGCATGCCCTTTAAGTCTCATGGATTTTATGATCCATGTAGGTATTGAGTACATTCATGACCTCAAGAACCATGCTAGGCACCAGATTCCATGAGGCACCAGAATTTCTACTCTATACTAAGAGACAGATTGTGCCAGCAATAACCATGAATCCTAGAGATCTTGAGCCAACAGAGAGGGATCAGCCCTCTTTTAGGCCCACGCGGAGGCTAGTGCAAAAGAAGAGAGGCCAACGTAAGCTCCTGTTTCTACAGCTTGACTTTAACATTGGTCAGGCCTGAGTTCAACACAGGTTTGGCCACTGACCAACTGGGTGAGCCCCAGCAAGCATAACACCTCTGATTCTTTGTCTTAAAAAAGAAAGGAGTGATAGCTACCTCATACGATAATTGTGAAAAATCACCAAGGAAATACAGGTGAGTCATCCTAGCACAATACTTGGCACATCGTAGATGCTCTTTACATGTGATTGTCTCCTCTCTATCTCCAAAGAATTGTCCCAGGAGCACCCAGAAACTGATTAGCACAGCAGTTAAGAGGACGGGCTCCAGAGGCAGTCATCCTAGACTACAATACTTGCTCTACCACTTAGCTGTGTGACCATGAACAACTTACTTAACCGCTCTGTGCCTCAGTTTCCTCATCTGTAAATTGGAGATGATCGAGTAACTCCCTTGTCGAAAATGTATGAAAATTTAATGTAAGGAATGTAACAGGCCAAAATGTAGATAAGTCACACTTAGTTAGGGCTTCCATCTACTCCCCCAAGTTTTCACTCATTTAATTCACACAACAACCCTACAAAAAATGTATTCCTTTTTTCCCATTTTACAGATGAGGCAACTGGGATGCAGAGATGTTCAATAGGCTTCCCAAACTCATCTAGACAGCAAATGGCAGATCGGAGATTCAAACGTAGGAAGTCTCCTTCCAGAATCTGCCTTGTTAGCCACTGTGTTATGATTATAAGCCCAATTAGTGTTAATTATTGCTGCATGGCCAGGACACTGGAAGCAGGATAGACTGAGAGTTCTAAAATGTCCCCTTCCTTATTCTGTCCCCCTCCCCCCCCCCCACCCTGGTCCTTTTACCTTCCTCTTCCATCCTCAGTCCCCATTCTTATTGTCATTCAACACTCAGTTCTTAGATGCTTCAGGTTCAATATCATCCGAGATCTCCACTCCAATCAAATTTAAGTTTAAAGTGATAGTTAAACTTAATTAGAGTCAAATTCCTCTTTTATTTTGGGTTTATCTTAATCACCCCATTTATCCACTGGTCCAGAAGCCTGTAATTTCACACACGGACACCCAGAAATGCTCTATTATGCATTTGGGACCATGAGACAAACAGAGTTCATGGTCTTACACATCCATTGTCAGAAGACTTTTACACTCAGATAATTGAGCCAGTTGGGCAGCCACAGCCTCTGGGAGGAAAATTGAGTCAAGAGAGTATAGAAAAAGGCTTTTAGGGAAAACATATTATTCTGTTACTGTTTTAGCCAAAAGGCTCTTTTCTAAAAACAGTATCAGAATAATATTTTCCCTAAAAACCTCTCCACTGAGAAGAATGTATATGTTCAGAAAGAAGCATTTTTAACATTTTAGAAACCAGTGACAAGACAGGCCAGTGCCGACAGTGGAACACCTGGCGTGTAGAACTATCACAGCCCACAGTCCCCAAGAAACCAAAGAGGAAGAGAAGTCACAGAATTGTAAAGCATCAGCGAGCCCAAAGACCATTAATCCAGTTGCTTGCAAACCTTCTCTAAGAGCAGATTCTTTTGTTCAAATGAAATCTTACCCAGAAGATTTATAGAAAAGCTGAGATGCTCTTATTGAGTCAGGAAGGAACGGGGTGGTCTAGAGCCCAACCCATTCTACTCCAGTCCCATCCTCTCACCCGCAAAAGTCCTTGTAAGGGCTCTGGGGAACCCCTGGGGTTCCTCAAGTCGAAGTCTGAAAAAATCACTATTCTAATCCCCACTTCCTCCTTTTGCCACTGGGGAAAAATGAAGCCTCGGTGACCCAGCCAAGACAGTGGCCTAGGCAGTCACCTATCTTTCTTCAAGAATTTTTCCATCATGACACCCTGAATGCTCTCATGAACTGCCTTTTGTTTCTGCAGACTATATGCTATTTGTATTTGTGTGTTTGTACCCATGCCCAGTGATCCCAAGAAAACCTAACAAACCAGTCCCTGCTTTCGCTTTTAAGCTTAGAGTCTGCCATTTGAATACAACATCTCGGCTGCCCAAGATGGCTAGAAGCAGAACGCAAAAAGGCATTCTGTTTATAAATACCTGTCTCGTCAATAACCTGGGACACTGTGCTTCACAGCCTAAATTAGGCAGAGTTTCTGTTGTCACAGAGAAGTGCTAAAACAGCGGGCAGTTCTTAGCGAGACACCTGTGAGCTGGCATCCACATCAGGCCCCCTGGCCTATTAGCTTTGGACACCTGACTGGGCCACTAAGCCTCTTCATTTCTCCATCTGCAAAACAGAGGAGGGGAAAGGAAGCCGCTGCACGGCTCATTACATTCAAGCATTAGAAGTTTAATAAGTGAATGTGTCTGATGCCCTGTTGGTGCTTAGGGATAAAAAGTGGAAGAAAAGGCCCCAAAGCAGTTCTCCGAGCTGCCTGTTCCCTTCATCTGGATGGAAGGTGTAGGTTGGAAGAAATAGCGAGGGGGGAGTCCTGCTGAATGTGCTCTACCAGGGACAATGCTGCAGTCGTCCTAGCTAACAGAGGGCTTGCCTGGTCTCATGTGAATTTCACAGCAGCCATGAGGAGAGGCCCCATCATTTATATTAGACTCATGAAGCCCAGAGAGGTTAGCTACGTTTTTCTAGGTAGCACAGCTAAGAAATGACAGACACAGAATTTGAATCCAAAGTCATCTAGCTGCAAACCCTTACATCTTAACACCGGCCCTGTAATGCTCTTCCTTCTCAGCACAAGGGAAACACGGAGAATGAGTGATCTACAAAAGCACTGGGCTCAGCCAGCCTGAGAGGGAGGCAGCGGGAGACTGGCACCAGGGGGGAGGCTCTGCGTTTCCCCCTCCAGCCTGCACAGAGGAAAATTCCTCAGCAAACGCACCATCCCGCACAGCTCCCAGGGACAAGAATTTACTGCTTGTTTACTGAGTCCCCTGGGCTGAGAGTGGGGGGTTGCAAGGCAGGGGTGAGCTGGGCACAAAAGCAGGATAAAGGTAAACTTTCTGCATATGAGAACCATTCCCCCCCCCCTCCAGGAGCTGTGTCACACTGTATGTCACCGTCATCAAAGGGGCTGTGCATAAACCTGAAAAACCAAACGGACCTGTCTGTAGGTGTCACTTATATCACAAGGCTACAGGTGCCTTTATTTCCACTGCACGCTGGTGCTGGGAGCGCCTGCCTTCTCTTGCCTTGAAAGCCTCCTCTTGGACCTAGCCACCGCTGTCCTCACGTAAGCGCCTTTTCTTTGCTTTTTTGAATGAATCTTAGCGGGTGTCGGGGCTCAGAGGCTCCGCCTGGGGCCTGGGTCTGCTCGTCCGTCTCCAGCTCCAGGGCCGGCCTCTGCGCTGGGTGCAGTCCGGGGGCCTCCCGGGAGCTGTTTGACATGGATGTGACAGCTTGTCTGAGAGAGAACCTGTTTGCCTCTGCAGGCTGTGCGGCCCCCCACCCTCCTCACAGACCCCACTCCCTCTGGATCCCTTAGCTGAACCAAGGGGAACTAAGAGAAGGCACTCAGGCACTCAGTCCTCCACCCTCCCTTAAGCTGTCTTTAGGAAGGGAAGCTGGATTTTACGCAGAAAAATATTCAGTTTCAAGGAAAGCCCCCACCCCAACCACCCGCCTACCCTTCTCCCCTGATTGAATTCCTTTCCCCCGCCGGCCTGCCCACTGTCCCCCACCCCCTCAATACAGAGAACTGCCTTATTATACTTTGGGGCATTTTTTCAGGAATTTGTCTGTACAAAATAGTTTTAAAAGAAACCCATTTGCCCTCTGACATCTCCCCCAGAAGAGAATGCTTCCAGAAAAGTAATAGGGTTTTTCCACCGTGTTCTCAGGTCTTGTCAGACTCTGCAGTGTGTGGGTTTCTGTGGGGTTGCCCCCTGCTGACGGTCACCGGTAGCACAAGCTCCCTTCTCGCTCAAGCCGGGCCGCGTGTGGATGGATGAGCATTTTGTACACACGGAAGTGTGTCAGACATCGTTAGGTGCAACCGCTTCATGTGACAGATGAGGAAACTGAGGCCAGAAAGGCTAGGTGACTTAGGGAGGCAGCTCTGTGTTTCAGTCTGGTTCAGAGACCCAGGGAAAGGGGTGGTTTGCCCATCCAAGTGAAGGCTTGATTGTTTCGTCTTCGTGTTCTCTGCGAGAATGTTTTTCCTAATCTAAAGTAGTCTCGGACTGGGGTTTTCAGTTTGATGGTCTCCCTTTTTCATAAGTCACCAGAGTGGCAAATTTCTAGATAAGTTGTTGATGACTGTTTGATTTTTCCCCTCTAAAACAGGATTGAATATATGTCTTATGCCCTGTCCTCTGCATATATTAATAAATTTTCTCAAATCCTCAAGACATCTTGAGGATTGCATGGTTAAAAAAAAATCCCCATTTTAGAGATGAGGAAACTGGAGTTCAAAGAGGGGCATGAATGTTTATATACCACACCTGTATGAAAAAAGCTTAAGAATTTCTGCAGGCTGGGCAGTAAGAAATGTGCCCCATGCCTGCTGCAGCAGAGGTAGGATTTAACCCCTAGTGTATTTACTCCAAAACTGGTAAGCTTTGCTTCGAATCCCACAGCAAACTACCTGGCATACCTTTTTGGATCTTCACTGCACCTTCAAAAAAAATAGCTATCAACAAACAAACATGCAAACTCCCTAATCGAGCTAAAAAAAATGAGGAGTCACTTGACAAGAGGTCAGCAAATTGGTTCTCACGGCTGCTGGGGTTCTTCCGAGAAGAACAAACACTCAAGCACCCAACCCTCAATCTTTCTTTAGCAGTGAGTGTTGAAATACTTCACTGGGTTCTCCTCAATGGGCCCCTTCTTAGGGAGGTCCAAGGGCTGGGAAATTGACCCTCCCTTGCTCAAAAGACTTGGAACGCAGTGAACATTTGGGTATTGCTGAGGCTTAGGGGAAGGAAAACTGATTTTCTTCCTAGTGATACCTAAGCCAAAGGGTGGAATTAAGGAATCCATTTCTTGGCCCCTTTTTCTATATTTTGCACCGTTGTGGCCTTGTTCTGCCCAGTGATGATCTGGCACGTAAACAGCCAATGTGTAGATGCTTAATTGGGTCAATTTTTGGTCACACGACCAGAGTGAAGTTGATGATCACCACTGGAGTCAGGAAGGAATTTTCCTCCTCTGGCAAACTGGCCAAGGCTGAGTGGTTTGCTCCTTCCCCCTCTCTCTGGGAGGCTGAGCAGGCCATGGGCGCCACACCTGTTATTGCTGCCTCTGATTTGTGTGACGCTGAGAAGCCCACAGGCCTGTCCCCTCCAACTGGGTGGACCCTCTCTGTGTGCATTTGGTATGTGAGCCGGCTCTGAGAAGGGTTCAGAAGCCACCAGAGGCTCCCGAGGACCTCAGCTTCCATGCCGTCGCTGCCTCACTCCCACAGGTACCTGCAGCCGACTTTCTCATGTGTGAAGTGAGCCCACCTGATTCCTCCACCTTGTGTTAACCATTCTTGAGCCTTTCCTACTTACCTGACAGCTAGAACGGTGACTACTTTGGGGGAAACTGATTCCAACTGCCATGGATCTACTGGTGGGCAGTGAGTGAGGTTCCAGAGTGTGTAAGGTGCCCAGCGAGCCTCGGCAAAGAATGTCTGGCTGTCCTGAGATATCTACATCCGACTGTGGTCGAAGGCAGGGGGCATAGGAGAAAAGGGAGAAGAGGAAATGAGGGGGCTTTTTCTGCACTAAAAGTTCAGTCTGTGTGTGTAGTGGTTGCACTTTCCTCCAATTTGCTGGACTTGCTTGACCCAAAAAATCCAAATGTAATCAATGTCGACGCATATATATGTGTGAGTGCCCAGGTTTGGATGTGCTGGCTCAATCAGGTGGGTGTCTGCAGAAAGTTACAGAGTTAGGGCAGAGCGTGGGGGCTGTTTTATTTGTGTTCCTGTTCAGTAGTTGAAGAACTGAGATTTGGAGAGGGGCAAGTGGCAGAATCATAACTCCAAGCCCGGGGCTACTTCCAGAATGAGCCAGCCAGTCCCTCACAAAATGAAAAGTGTGGCCAGAAGAGCAGGCCAAGAGACCTCCCTGGAGCCCCCCGTCGGTCCTGACGCTGACACTCGGTTTATCTAACACAGCCCTTCTCCACCTTTTTTCTTTATCACTTCTCCTAAGGACCCTGTTTAGATCATTTTTTCTTAATCATCTCCCCCCACCAGAAATGTGAATACCAGAGATATAGTATACACCTACTGTAGACTTTGGAGGGTGATAAAACACTGTAATTAATATCTCAGTTTGGCCGAGCGCAGTGGCGCACACCTGTAATCCCAGCAGTTTGGGAGGCCAAGGTGGGTGGATCACAAGGTCAAGAGATCAAGACCATCCTGGCCAACATGGTGAAACCCCGTCTCTACTAAAAAAATAATTAGCTGGGCATGATGGCATGCACCTATAGTCCCAGCTACTTGGGAGGCTGAGGCAGGAGAATTGCTTGAACCCAGGAGGTGGAGGTTGCAGTGAGCTGAGACCACACCACTGCACTATAGCCTGGCAACAGAATGAGACTCCGTCTCAAAAAAAAAATCTCAGTGTTTTGACCCCCAAGAACCCATTTTGTCCCCTAAAGAGGGCGGCAATATCACCCTCCTTGAGCAGTCCTGGTCTAACCTCAGGCCTGTGTTCACATATCCCTGGGCCTCAATGTTACTGCTGAGAAAGGGGGCTCCAAACACCAGCCTTTTCCCCACCCATCCTGCTCTACCTCTACTGACAAAGTCCTTAAGAGCTAAAATGTTCAGTTATTGCAAGGACCTTAGAGGGCCTAGGGAAGAGGGGCTGCTGAATACAAAGCAGCCATTATTCCTGAACTCTCACACCTACTGCATGCTGGCTAAGAAGCCAGGGTCTTTTGTGGCGAACCCAGAGTTAACAATACCTGCTCCTCCTGTAATGGGGGGAAAAAAACACCTTTTTCTGCTTTTATAAAAGACATTTTTTCCAAAAGCAAGAAATAATTACAGAAGAAAAATAGCATGTTGCATACCTCACAAGGCCCTTTACGAAAACTTAATGGATATAATTTGCCTTAGAAGGAGTTACTAGAGGGAATCAGAATCAGTGAGGTGTATAGCACTAGGGAGATTACAAATCAAGTGAGTGGGCTGGCGTAAAGAGGAGAAAGAATAACAATATTAAAGGAGGTAAAAATCCTATTGATCAAAACATATTCCTAGTTTTTATGTAATTCCATTCAATCCACCAAATGACCGTTTTTTAAAATACCAAATGACATTAGAGAGCAATTAGTCCGGCATAGATGAGGATGATCTCATTCCCACTGTGGCAATTTGTAGTTGATGGATTCCTTATTTGACACTGATGACCTAGGGACTGTTTTCTGTTTTCTTCCATGTAGAATTCACCTCTCCTTTCTCCCAACCCAGTGTCATATCACAGACCTGCCATCCTCTTCTTCAGTTTTCTGAGCCTTCTGGCCCAAAGGAAAAGGGATGTATTTGTCTTCAACCCTCACTTAGAGGAATTTTTCTGAAGTCCAGTCTAGAATACAGAAGTGGCTTTCAGCTCCTGGGGCCCTTCCCTTCCTCATAACCTCTCACCCCATCCCTCAGCATCCTGCCCCCTTCCTGCCCCCCCCACACTCAGGATATAAAACCAGCCAATCCATGGGAAAATCACAGCCTAAACCCAGGCAGCCTTGAAGTCTGTTTGATAGGGCTCCCAGGAGGAGATCCATGCCCACGATAATCTGCAGAGCACATTAACCCTCTCCAGGCATCAGAGAAGACTTTTCAGCAGAGGGTGGAAACTCCTGGGTGATGGCCCAGAGAAGGTACCTAAGTGACAGAATTCAAACTCAGTTAGATAGTTACATCTGGAGAGGAGTTTTCATGCATGTGTGTTGTTGTTGTTTTTGAAACAGAGTCTCACTCTGTCACTCAGTCTGGAGTACAGTGGCATGATCTCGGCTCACTGCAACCTCTGCCTCCTGGATTCAAGTGATTCTCCTTCTTCAGCCTCCTGAGTAGCTGAGATTACAGGTGTGCACCACCACACCCAGCTAATTTTTGTATTTTCAGTGGAGACAGGTTTTCGCCATGTTGGTCTCGAACTCCAGACCTCAAGTGATCTGCCTACCTCAGCCTCCCAAAGTGCTGGGATTACAGGCATGAGCCCCCACACCCGGACTCTCATGCATATTTGATGATGGTGATGGTGGCGGTGTCGGATTTTCAAGCATTGTGAAGAATTAATCTTTGGTTTTAGAATCACATAATCCTGCCCCTCTTAGTACTGTTTGATTTGCTATATAAGTGTGCCTTGGGGCTCAACTGTGTTTCCAGAAAGAGAAGCAGTTGGGCTGAGAGTCAGAAAACTAAGGACCTTCCTGCCGCTTAACTCTGGCATCCATTGGCTATGTGACCTTGAGCTAGTTACACAAATTCGCTGAGTCTCAACTTCCTCAACTGTAAAATGGTGGAGGTGAGGAGGGAAATTTCACTAACTCAGTATTTTCCAACACGTGGTACTCACATCAACTGGTAATATGCCAGATGAATCTGGTTAGAGGTTGCAAACTTTTTCTTAAAGGGCCAGGTATCTTAGGATTAGCAGGCCACAAGGCAAAATCAAGGATTTGATGTAAATATTTATATAACCAGTTAAAATGTAGCCACTTAAAAATGTAAAGTTGTGTGTGTGTGTGTGTGTGTGTGTGTGTGGCCGCACTGTGTGTGTGTGTGTGACGGAGTGTTGCTGGAGTGCAATGGCATGATCTTGGCTCACTGCAACCTCCGCAACCTGGGTTCAAGTGATTCTCCTGCCTCAGCCTCCGGAGTAGCTGGGATTACAGGCACGTGCCACCACATCCAGCTAATTTTTGTATTTTTAGTAGAGATGGGGTTTCACCATGTTAGCCAGGCTGGTCTTAAACTCCTGACCTCAGGTGATCCACTTGCCTCGGCCTCCTAAAGTGTTGGGATTACAGACAGGAGCCACTGTGCCTGGCAGTAAAATTATTTGTAACTACAGGCTTAACAAAAATAGGTGGGGGACTGCATTTTGCCTGTAAGATGTAGTTTGCTCACCCCTGATTTAGGAGGCACATGAACAATTTTTACTTAAATGCTTAAATATTTGTTTTTATGTATATTTAAAAAAATCTCGACTTTCCATTTTTAATGCTGATATAAGGTTTTCCTTTTAAATCAGCATATTTATGTTAAAACAAAAAAAAGTTGATTTTTTAAAAATATTTTAAGTAAATAATAGTGCTTGTACTATATGGATTGAGTGAATTATCACAGTGGTACACAAATGACTGAAGTTTAGGAAACACTGAAGTAGATAAAGAATTTGCTCCTGCCAATCTTAAAATTCCATGTGTTTAATATCCCAAGACACTTCCCAGTGGTGTGATCCTGAGCGGCTTTGTTCCCTTTGCAAAATGAGGGGAAGAACTACTCTATATCAACATTATTTCAAGAATCAGAAAGAAGAATTCGAGTGAACAGATTTTTGTTTTGTTTTGTTTTGTTTTTTTGTTCTTTGTCCAAAAATTTTTATTTTATTTTTGTCATTTCAACTTTTAGTTTAGATTCAGGGGGTATGTGTGCAGGTGTGTTACCTGTGTGTATTACGTAATGCTGCGGTTTCAGGTACTATTGATCTGATCACCAGATACTGAGCATAGTATCCAGTAGTTAGTTTTTCAACCTTGGCCCCTTCCCTGCCTCCACCCTCTAGTAGTCCCCTGTGTCTGTTGCTCCCATCTTTATGTCCAGGAGTACTGGATGTTTAGTGCCCCCTTCTAAGTGAGAACATGAGGTGTACGGTGTTCTGCTCCTGATTTAATTTGCTTAGGATAATGGCCTCCAGTTGCATCCGTGTTGCTGCACAGGGCATGATCTTGTTCTTTTTTATGGCTGCATCGTACCCTGTTTCTGGGAGCATAGTATTCAACATTGTAAGTCAGAGTTCAGGGGTCAGGTGTCAGCAAACAGGAAGCATAAATAAAGAGGCAGTATTGCACAGTCAGAGTCTCCATTCTCGGCTCCTCTCTTTGACATGTCCTAGTTATGTCACTTGGGCAATTGTTTCAACCCTTTTGCCTCAGTTTTCTCATCTAAAATGGGGATAGACAGGATGTGGCGAGGGTGAAATAATGTCACTCAGAGGTGACATTAGAGGGTGCCTGCTCCTAGTGAGTGGTGTGTTTATTATTATTATCAAAAAACAAACATCTCCCCTGCTAGGGGCTCCTGCAGAGGGTGCCTTCAGGAGTCCCTCACCCTAGCCTCCTCACGACCTCTCCCGGTGTTGCAGGGTGATGTTGGACTCGGTGACACACAGTACCTTCCTGCCTAACGCATCCTTCTGCGATCCCCTGATGTCGTGGACTGATCTGTTCAGCAATGAAGAGTATTATCCCGCCTTTGAGCATCAGACAGGTGCGTACGTTCGAAGGAGCCCATCCGAGCGCAGCCTGGATTGGCTGGGGTGGGAGGTGGTGCTGGCCTCAGGTGGAAGACAACACTCTGCTGGGGCCTAGGAACAGCAGCGTTAGGGAAGAAGGCTGGAGGGCTCCTGGAGGGAAGGGCAGTTTCAATCCTTACCACTCCCAACTTCCTAGTTCTGTGGCTTTGCGGCCGTGGGCAGCTCAGCTAACCTGGGTCTTATTTTGCTACCAAGTAAAATGTCAGTCTCTTGGGGTTATCGTGATATTTGAACAATGTAGTAGAAAGCAAGCCCTTAGCCCAGGCCCTGGTATACGGTGGTTGCTGGATCATGGCGGTTTTAGCCAACATTTACTGAACACGAGCTGTGCACCAAACCTTCGGCCAAGCATCCTCCTTGCCAAAGCCCTATGTGATGAACAATTATTATCTTCATTTTATAAATGAAGAAGCTGAGACACAGGAGGCTAAGTGACTTGCCCTGGGCCTCACAGTTAAGCTCCATGCAAGTTGACCCATCTTATAATTGATATCCCACTGTGGTTATTGATATGACTATACCATTATTCTCTGAGCTTCTGTTTCCTTCTCCCTAAACCAGCGGTGATGAGAGCTACCATAAGGTTTAAGGGAGTCAAAGGGTGTAAATACGTGGCCTGGCACAAAGCAAGTGCTCAGTATGAGCCCCTCGCTGTCCCCCAAGCCACCCTCCCCACCCTTCCTCCTCTTTCTCAGCCCAGATGTCTCCACCTGAGAAGGCAGCATGGGACCTTGAGAAAATCCCGTGCCAGAGGAGGCCAGCCAAGCTTTGCCCCAGAAACCCTTTGAAGGCCTCTATCCCTCAGGTGCTTGGGTGACCGCACATCACAGCACACCTGGCTGACTGGTGGCACAACAGGAGCACACACTGCTTGGCGGTGATGCAAGTGCCAACCAAGCTGTCAGTCCTCACTGAGTGTTTTAGTGTCTGGAGGCAGGCAGTGTGCAAGAGAGGCCATGCCTCCGGGGGCTGCAACATGTCCAGTACCAGGAGCCCCTGCTTCTGGGGCTAGGGGCCAGGCCGCACACACAGACTTGAGGCACTTAACTGCATAATGCAATCCCACACCTGCCCCCCCCCCACCCCCCCCCCCCCCCACACACACACACGTGAAATCTCTCACCCTCATCTGCAAGGTCTAGATCATTGCATTTGGACTTGAATCAAGCAGATACATTGTACAATGCTCCTTTAGGCCTAAGAAGCACCTTATTTCCCAGAAAGATGTGAGAAATGTACTCCATCTCCTTCCCTTGAAATTTGGTTAAGAGGTTAAATCTGAATGAGGAAAATGAAAACTTTCAAGTCCCCATACCCTCCCTATGTGTCCCCCAGTGGTAGGGCCCAGCTCCAGGGCCTCTCCCTACCCATGCAGAAGGCCAGGCCTCACTTAACCCAGACCTGCCATTGTGGAAGCCCCTTCTTTCTGCCTATTCTGCTGGGAGGCAGTTGGGGTGGCGGTGGGAGGGGTAGGCCACAACCACCTGCCCCAGGCAATGGCCTGGGCAGTGAAGCAGCAGCTCTGTGTCATAAAGACCTGGTGTGTCCCAAAAGGGAAATCTGGCTTTGACACTAGCTGTGTCATCTGAACCTCTCATGTCCCAGTTAGTTTTCTCATCTGTAAAACGGGAATGACCACAATGCTACATGTAGAGTAGTTACACAAATGAAATGAGTTATCATATGGGAAGTGTTTAGGACGGAGTCTGGTACCTGGTAAGCACACATAAGTGTTTTTAAAAAATAGAAGGATTGGCTGGACGCAGTGGCCCTGTGGAAGGCCGAGGCAGGATTATCACTTGAGCCCAGGAATTCGAGACCAGTCTGGGCAATACAGTGAGACCTCATATCTACAAAAAATTGTTTAGAAATTAGCTGGGCATGGTGGCATGTGTCTGCAGTCCCAGCTACTTGGGAGGCTGAGGCAGGAGGATCCCTTGAGCCCTGAAGGCCGAGGCTGCAATGAGCTGCCATCATGCCACTGTACTCCAGCCTGGGTGACAGAGAGAGACACTATCTCAAAATAAGGGTCAGGGAGTAGTCACAGTGGCTCATGCCTGTAATCCCAGCACTTTGGGAAGCCAAGGCAGGTCACCTGAAGTCAGGAGTTTGAGACCAGCCTGGGCAACATGGAGAAACCCTGTCTGTATGAAGAAATACAAACATTAGCTGGGTGTAGTGGCACCCACCTGTGGTCCCCGCTACTCAGGAGGCTGAGGCAGGAGGACCCCTTGAGCTCAGAAGGTCGGGGCTGCAGTGAGCTGTGAGTGAGCCACTGCACTGCAGTCTGAGCAACAGAGGGAGACTCCATGTCGAAGAAAAGTATTAGTTTCAGTTTGGGATAATGAATAAGTTCTGGAAGTGAATAGCAGCGATGACTGTGCAACAATGTGAATGTACTTAATGCCACTGAACTGTACCCTTAAGAAGAGTTACAATGGTAAGTTTTATGGTATGGATATTTTACCACAATTTTAAAGAATGAAGTTAACAGAAGTGATCACCAGCGACATTGCCAAAGTTACTTAAGTCCAGCCAAGCCTTGGCCACTCAGACCCAGCTCTCCAGCCAGAGGCTTCTGCATTCCCATCAGCGTCATGAAAGGTTAGACCAGGTCATTGCTAGAATCCCTTCCAGAAGCTTCTCTGATTCCTACATCAGTCAATATTGAAGACACAGTTTCCTCTTCCCCACCACCCATTGAGAAAATAGTAATTCCCCACCAAGGCATCAGCCAGTGAAAATAAAATATCCTTCAAGACAGACCCAGGTTCCTAAGGTTCCCTGAGGGATGGAGCCAGGCTTTCGAGCAGGCACCGGCCCTCAGGATTTCAGGGGAAGCTGAGTATCTCTGACCTCCAAAAGGCCGAAGTTAGGTGCAAAATGTTCACCTGGAGTGAACAGCTCTCTTGGAGCTACCTGGGCACCAGGTGAGCCTCGTAGCCCCTGCTCTGCTCTGCGTCCCACAGGTGGGAGGAAAAGTAGGAGGGACCTTCTGTCTTTTTCAATGAAGAAGTGCCCCAGAGAGCACATCCGACTGAGTTTCTGCAAAAGCCCTCTCTGCCAGGAATGCATCAGGGAACAGTCAGCTTTGCCTCTGGGCACGGCTCAGCCAACTTCCCCTGTTCCGTGGCCAGCAGGCTCTGAGACACCTCTCTTGAGATTCTTACCCACCTCCCAGGAAATACTATCTTGAATTCGGGGGTCCCCCTAAGGATTGTCCCAATGGCAGCTTCCTGTTCACCCAGGTGCCTGGGCAGGCACTGCCATTTACCAGCCATGTGACCCGCAGCCGATTTTTGAGATACGCTTTCTTCTGCCCCCTGGAGTTGGGAAGATTGAATGAGATTTTGTGTAGAAAGTGTTTAGTCACATGCCTGGCACTTGGGAAGAGCTCACCCTAGCCAGGAACTGCTCACCTTCCCTGTGGAGTGGAAAAACAGCCTTCCTTCTCCTCTCTTCATTGTCCATATTGAACAAAAATAACACAGATTTCCATCTCAAACTTCACAGTTCAGAATTTTTAACAGCTTAGATATTTTGAGACCCGAGGGAAGGGAAGGAAAAGGAGAAAAAATGATGTGCCTTCTAGACAAATGATGACTAAGAGAGGGAGGTGGGGATACTCAGTCTATTTAGGAAAACCAGCTGTTCTCAAAAACCCTTCAAACGGCTTGAGCAGAGTGCTGCTGAATCTGCACCCTGGTGTGCTAACCACAAACGATTCTGACCTGCTCTTTGAAGCAGGACTTCTGCTTGGCTGCACTGCAGGCTGGAAGGTGGACAGTCACAGGTGGCAAAATTCTCTAGAATTTCATGAACTCACCCTGCCTTCCCTGTGGCTTTTTCAAAGTAAAGAATGATGACTACTGGAAAATGTACCCAAGTGGGAGGGAGGGTTGGTCGTGGGGGAGGCTGCATGTAGTTCACATGCAGATGATATTTTTAAAAGATGATTTCTCCAATTGAGCTCCAGGAGCCAACCCTCGGATAGTCATTGAACACCCTGGACTGGCCGCTACTTTCTTTCTGGAGTTCTTTCCTTAACCTCCATGGACCACACCCCCTCCCGTAACGGCCAATGTGCCATGCGCACATGCAGCACTTTTGGAATCTTGCTGATACTTTGTCAAGCTGCAGAGGCTTCAAAACTGGGGTTCCCGAGAGGCTTTAGGGGTTTCCCAGAGGTTTCTCAGGGACCACCAGAGAAGGGAGTGGAAGTGACAGTTGAGAAGATGGGGCTTCAGTCCTTCTCTCTCCACCTCCATCCCTAAGCAGTCTCCTCCGCTTTAATTCTGGGCTGCAGGAGCCAGAATAGACCCAGATAGCCCACTCCCAGCTCTGCCACTTACGGGTTATGTGACCTTGAAAAGGGTCATACCCATGTGCCTTACTTTCTCCCTTCGTAAAACAGGTGACATGATACAGGACTTTATAGCATTGTGCTGAGGACAACATGAGAAAGCACAAAGCATCTAGCATGACAACAGGCACATACTAAGTGCTCAATAAATATGTTAGCTATAATATTATTGCATAATGTGAGATTTTATTTGAAGAACACTTTTTGTAAGAAAAAAAAGTGCAAAACCCACTGGTCAGAGAAAGAGGCATTTGGATCCCCCCATGGGCTTTTCTAAGCTTCATGTGCTGTGTACAGAAGTTTGAAAGCAGATACAAAGGAAAGAGGCTAAGAACTTCTAGACAAAACCAGATCAACAAATACAAAATCAGCTGAAAGTCTGAGGTGAGCCCTGTGGCAGCGCCCCACCACAGGAGGACACCCCTTTGGCCACCTCTAGCCCATTCGACGTGCACCTGAGCCTTCCATGTGGTCATGGTCCCAGGACTGCTCAGGGCTTGGCTCTCCTGGCACCTCCCTAACTCCCCCGCTCCCAGGGCCACCGCTACTTCGCAGCCAGCCCTTCTCCTCTTGTCTCTATCCAGTTTCCTACACTGCAGTGGACTTCACTTTTCCATCTCATGGTTTAAGTCTTTCCACAGGCTGTGCTGGAAAGCCAGGATGGGATATGGGATGGAGCTGGACTGGCTCAGGGAGGAAACTTGAAAGCCACTTATCATTTCAGGTTTTCCCTCGTAAAGTCCTTCCTTTCAGTGACAAAGCTGCAATGGATGGTGCCCCTGCTACCCAATTCATTCTCCACCTCTCTTCAGTGCTGCCCCAGGCAAAACACTTTCCCAACTCCCTATGCTAGTAAATCATGCTAATTATGGTCCACGGTTGTCTAACTCAGGCCTCCTCTGACCCAGACTGTCTTGTCCCAGCCAAGCCCTGAGCTTGCTTTACGGTAGTTGCTCCTCAGCTACATGGAGGAAAGCCCTGTTTCCCTGAGAACAAATGTAGTCCCAAAATAATAACCATTAACAGGTGACCTATACTGAAAACTTACTGTCATTCAGATACTGTGCTAAATTCTTTACATGCAACATTTCCTTTTCACAACAAACCTCCTGAGATATAGGTACCATTGTTATTTTTATTTTACCAGTGAAGGAAGCTGAGGTCCAGAGAGGTTAGGAAAGTTTGTTAGAGTTACGCAGCTAATACATCAAAGAGCCAAGATTTCAAATCAGGAAGGTCCGTCTCCACAGCCCAGGCTCAGTTGCCCCACCCAACCCTGTGACTTCCATTGGAAGGTCCCTTCAACTCCAAGAGGCTTTTTGGCAGAATCCTAGAATGGAGGCTGGAAACAAGAATGGATTGAATTCCTACAGCTGGCAGGTTCATCTAGCTTCACAAACTTTCTTATCTCTGCTCCCCAATCAGTAGAGAAGAAAGGCCAAGTTCTCCTCCAGAGGGACATAACTGAAAGCTCTAAATTCAAACTACTTTTACAATCTGCAAATTTTTCATCCTGCTGCATATCCATTTTGTTGTAACATAAAAATCAGGCCAGGTGCAGTGGCTCATGTCTGAAATCCCAAAAATTAGCCAGGCATGGTATTACGCACCTGTAGTCGCAGCTACTCAAGAGGCTGAGGCGGGAGGATTGCTTGAGCCCAGGAGGGTGAGCCTGCAGTGAGCCGTGTTCAAGCAACTGCACACCAGCCCAGATGACAAAGCAAGACCCTGTCTCAAAAAAAAAAAAAAAAAACTTAAAACTTTCCCCCAAAATGTTTGCTTTGAGTGAGGCTCCAAGAAAATGAACAGTGTGGGTTCCAGAATCTTTATATAGGAAGGGCTTAGGGACAACAATCCATTTGGAACACATGGCCAAAGGACTTGTCTGGAAATTACTTATTTATTTATTTATTTGGAGATGGAGTTTTGCTCCTGTTGCCCAGGCTGGAGTGCAGTGGCAAGATCTCGGCTCACTGCAACCTCTGCCTCCTGAGTTCAAGCAATTCTCCTGCCTGAGCCTCCCACGTAACTGGGATTACAGACGTGCACCACCACGCCTGGCTAATTTTTATATTATTAGTAGAGATGGGGTTTCACCCTGTTGGTCAGGCTGGTCTCGAACTCCTGACCTCACGCGATCTACCTGCCTCAGTCTCCCAAAGTTCTGGGATTACAGGTGTGAGCCACTGCACCTGACCTGGAAATAATTTTTTAAGAACACTGTGTAAGATTGAGAAGACATTAGTTATCTATAACAAAGAACAGAGTTGGGGGATTAATGGACCCACCCTCTGGCCTTTCTACTGATGATACACAATGAATCTTATGTGACTTTCAGTTACCTGCTCTGCACCTTCTGGGGATACAGCACCACCACCACCACCCTCTCCTCTGCTCAGTTTCAGAAGCTTGAGTCTTGTGTGTGTCCTGATGATCAAGAATTTTACAAAGTCACACAGACTCACCTGTGTCCCCATGTTTTAAACCGAAGATGGGATGGCAGCATTAAGGCACCTAACAGGCTGGCAATGCAAAGACAGATTAGCTAGGTTTGGTTTCTAAGCTTGGTTTCTAATATAATTCCTATTGTTTTAACGAAGAAAATAAACCAAAGGTCTAGAAAGGGACAAAGCTGCTGGCCTACACATTTAAAAAAAATTAGAAGTGTTTGAAGGAATGTAATTAAAGTAGTGGCTTTGGAAGCCCAGGAGGTAACCCTGATATTGACAAACATAAGTGGATGATATTTAATGAGCACTCGCCATATGCCTGGCCCTGTTCTAAGTACTTTCCATGTATTAATTTACATAATCCTTTTAGTAGCCCAAATAACTAGGTCCTATTATTTTTATTTTGCAGATGAGTCTGAGGAGGCAGGACCACTAAGTGTCAGAGACCAAGTCCCCTTTCAACTTTGAAGGGGAATTCAAAAAATAGAAACCCTGGTTTCAAGTTCAAGAACAGTGATTTTCAAGCAGCCTCCAGAAGCTAGTACCTTCACCTCCACTCCCAGAAAAGCAGGGTTGCCTTTTTCCAGATAAGTTTTAACTTGAAGAAAATAGTATTCAACTAAAAAAGAATACTTCAAATTTCTTAGCATGCCCACTCTAAACAATAATCTTGAAGGAGACAAGTCTCCAAAAGCCCGTGAGATTCTTCATCACAAAGTGATGGCCAGGAGTGATCCAGCCTAGGAAAACATTTTGACTGGGCTTCCTGTGGTGTTTTGTAAAAATCAAGTCAGGTGCCACACTTGAAAATAGAAATCAGGAGAGTTCAGTTAGCAATCTGGTCCTGGCAACACAAGGCCCACCTTTCCACAAGGCGAGGGGTCAGGTAGCCATTTCCCACTTTGGTGTGAACTTTCCAATCCCCCACTGTCTCCACGTAGGGGCTCAGGCATAGACATTATCCGCTGACCCTGCGGGCATCTGGTGCACCCACCCAGCTCTGAAAGCTAAAGTCCTCTTTCTGAATTTAAATGCATCCCAGGTTATATATAGCATCACTTGTGAAAATTCCCCCAGACTTTCTGAAAACTCCCTCTAGCTCAATTCTTCCTTCCAATGCAGCTGGCTCTGAAACAAGTGTCCTAACCCACTTCAGACTTCAAAGGAGCTGGCAGAGTCTGCTGCTTAATAATAGTGACCTATGGGCATTCGGAGTAAGCCTACCAGGCACAGGATGGGCCTCTACTGGTCGACATAGGCAGAAGGGCTCATGGCTCGACTTCAAAATGTTGAGATTATTTTATAAATGATAGAAGCATTGGGAAAATCACTTAACATTTCCAGACAACACAACCCATTAAAAATAATTGATTCTGCTGATATATAACCCCTTATTTTATTTGCCCTGAGTTCATTTCTTCCAAGTAGCAAAAGGGTCTTCTTCATGTCTTCATTAAGAGTATAAACACTGTCATCTTCTGTCTCTCCATCCTCTGTCTGATTTTTCAAACCTAGATTGTATTTTTTATTTTTTCTAGTCAGGCTCTGCTTATTCATTATTTATAGTTAGGGTTATACATATCTACCTTACCCAAATCTTGCTTTAATCAGTCTTGAGATGTGTGCCCACCTTGGTCCTTCTCAACCAAGAAGGGTGGGGCATGGTAGGAGGGAAAATCCCCCACATTCAAGAAGAGATGGGGGTGCCTAAGGCCCTTACTGACAGGCCGTTTGACCTTACAGGAGTCCCTCAGTCTCCTCCTGTGTAAAGTGGAGAGAGTGACTGCCAGTCATCTGGTCCATCAGACACCCTCACTGAGGGAGGCCTGCGGTGGGCTAGGCCGGGCTCCAAGCACTCCTGGTTCAGGGCAAGCAAAAGCTCTTGGTCCGGAGGGGAGGGATGAGGAGGACGTCTGAGGGCCACTGAATGGAGAGGGGGGAGACTCTATGCAAGGGAGAGTGAGGATGAACAGGGATTCCTCAGGAGAAGGCAAATGGGGATCACGTTCCATCCAAAGAGAAGCCCCTGTGGGAAGACTCCGGACTGTGAAGCCTCCTGAGCGAGGAGAGCAGGAGAGGAGAGGATGAGGAGGGGCTGACGCTGCCCTCCCTCCCCGGGGCAGCCTCCGCTCCGCCGCCGTCCTCCCGTCCTGAGGATGGGACACCCCCGGAAAGCGCCCCCTGGAGGCCCGCCATGGCACCCGGAGCAGCCATTTTCCTCCCAGCTCTGGGGCTGTGGAAGGAGCTTGCCGATGAGGAGAGGGGGCCTCCACCTGGCACTGGCTCCTCTCCAGGGGTTGGGGCCCCACACAAAGCCACTCTGTGGGGGAGCTTCAAAGCCGAGCGCCGAGGAGCAGGGAGCCAGTGCCAGCAACACCTTCCCCACGTGGGGCCGACTCCGCCCGGGCGTTTCTCCGAATCCTTGAGGCCCCCTTGGCTTCCGCAAACAATATGGCCCTTTTACAGTGCCAAAGAAAATAGCAACGGGGTGGAAGCGGAGAGGGGAGGGGAGGGGAACAGGGGAACAGAGCCTTGGCGAAACCTTTCCATGAAAAGAAATCAACTGTGCCCTCCGACCGCTGCACACCGATAGCCATCTCGGGCAGGGCCCGGGCAGGACCCGCGGCTGAAGAATGTCAAGGCTCATAAACATCTCTCGTGGAACGCCAGGAAAGTCCAAAGGCCCCTCAGGTTTACTCAAGCCAGAAATCAGTAGATGAAAGAGCAGGCCGAACTCAGGAATGGCGCCTTGTTCTGCCAGGAGCCCCTGCCTGCCCTGACGAGCCCCCACGGGCCTGGTGGGCCGGCTCCAGCCAGTGGCCAGTGATCAAGACCTGGCCTCACCTGCTCCCTGGCTCTCCCCATCCGCCAGGTAGAGGCTACGACATCAGCCTCAAGCAGCCTGGCACAATACTGACGCTTTGATCCACATGCATATAAAAGAGATCTCTGGAAGAGCTTTGAGTTTTAAGGGGAGCCTCTGTTTCCTCCTTTGTGAAATAGCCCAATTACACCTACTGGATAGGATTGTTGGGGCGACTTGGGAAACTTGAGACGACAAAAACACGTAGCACCTTGGCTGCCAGTCAGAGGGTGCTGAGTGAGCAGTAGCACCTGACCGCACAGAACCCACCTCCTGCCTGGAATCATCAGCAACTGGCAATGGTGCGACTGCTACTCACCTTTAAAGGCTGCAAATCGCACCAATGCCGTTTGCTGTGGGGTCTAATGTGTGAGGGATCCTTTCTGTCATCTGCATGTCACTCTCTGCTGTCTGCCTTTCTACTCAGGCCCTTGCGTTGTGTTCTCTCCAGCTCTCCCTCGTCTCAGCCACTCTTCATGTTCATCTCTGCTCTGCTCTGACCCTCTGAGGACCTCGATGGTGGCATGGGGAGAGCAGTGGCTTTCCAGTTCAGGGTTCAAATCCAGCTCTGCCACTCACTGGCGTGGGTTCTTGGGAAAGTCCTTCATGACTTTCAAGTTCCTCTTCTGTGACCTCCTGGGAGACAGGGACCAAACCTGTCCACCATGAATCCTTAACACACAGTGTGTTGCTGCACACATAGTAAATATTCAGTACTAATGTTTGCAATAGCATTTAAATCCTCCAGGCTCTGTTCCAGGTACTTTTATGTATATTAACTCATTTAATCTGCAGAAAAACAGTATGATGTAGGTGCTATAATTATTCCAGTTTTACCAGTTAAGAAACTAAAGCTTTCATTTGTTGAATGAAATGAATAAATGAATGAATGAATAAATAAATTCCATGGCAGATACAATAATTGTTTATGTCAAAGAGCCTGACCAAGTACCTAATATCTCACCTCTTGCATACCTTGTGTCCACCTCACTTTCCATTTCTCCCAGGAACAGTAGGACAGAACTGTTGAACACCAAATCTCTGTCCCTGGGCCACGCACAGTCACATCCCAGTCCCCCAGACAGATGGCACTCACAATGTTGAGGCATGTACACGACTCCTCTAAAGGAGTGAAGGACTCTGATCTCCGGATAGAAATTACTCCGAACACCACCAAAAACACAAGGACAACAAAACAACCAGCTCTCCTATGATCACTTTCCTCTGGAGGCGCCTACTATGGTGACCCAAGGACAGTCAGACTCTGGGCAATGTCTAAGAAGCCAAGGCTCTTGCCACAAGATGGCCAGTAACGGTGCAGAAACAAGCAGCCAGCATTGGGCAGCTGCCCTTTAAAGTATAGGGACTCAAACCAGCTTCAAATGGTGTCTGATACACAGTAGACATGTGTAACTATTGAATTCATTGCTAAGTTTCTATGCGCCATTCTACATACATTAACCCCAAACTCCATAACAGTCCTGGGTGTTGAGCATATTATCCCCATTTTACAGATGAGGAAACTGAGATTTCAATGCCCACAGACCTTGCCCTGTTGGAAAGTGGTAGAATCAGAATTTCAACCCGGCCTGTCAAACAGCTGAGTCTGTGCTTTTGACGTCATGTTGTCTGGACTGTTTTCTTTCTTTTTCCACTAAATGCTTTTTTTTAAGCACCAGTGCTAACTCTGGTTCTTTCTTGCCCCTGTCATTCCCTCTCTGACCCCAAAGCTTATCTGTACGATCCAGTCCCTCTGATCTTCTCTGCAAAATAGAAGGTGACCTGGGCCCTACAGAAAACCCAGGGGTGGAGGCAGTTTTCAACTCATTGGCTGAGGGATGAGGATGTCACTTAACTGATGTGGGCTTTGGGGGCCCTCTCGAAGACTATCTTGGGACTATCATTCCTCACTTCTTTCTCCTCTGGTGCAGCCTGCGACTCGTACTGGACGTCAGTCCACCCTGAATACTGGACTAAGCGCCATGTGTGGGAGTGGCTTCAGTTCTGCTGCGATCAGTACAAGCTGGACACCAATTGCATCTCCTTCTGCCACTTCAACATCAGCGGCCTGCAGCTGTGCAGCATGACGCAGGAGGAGTTCGTCGAGGCGGCCGGCCTCTGCGGGGAGTACCTGTACTTCATTCTCCAGAACATCCCGCACACAAGGTCAGTGTTCAGAGGGCAGGGCCTCCAGGGCAGGGACAAGGATTAGGACCAAACAACCTTGAGAAGTCCTTTTTCACCATGTGACTTGCACAGCAAAATTTTACTAACTGGAGTCCTCTGTTAACCAAAATCTTCAATAACTGGAAGCTAGCATGCCAGAATTGGGGATTTTAGGGAAAAGGGAGCAAGTTACAGAAATGCAAGTTGAGTACATTTAAAAAAAAGAAAAACCAACACCACATTCAGGGACTGCCCAGGCACCAGGCTTATAATAATACAGTATCTTCATAACGATTTGAAACCACACAGGTTGGACAAAAAAGAGATTTGTGCTTCATCTCTCATTAAGCAGAAGGGGAATAAAATTAAACAGACCCTTTCCCTTCCCGTTTCCACAGGAATCCAACTAATTACCATTTCTTCGCATTCCTAATGGTTGAGGATCAAGTGGCCAGAAGGTGGCGCCAATAGCATTATTTAACTTTTCAACAGGCCTAAGTGCATGCAGAATGTCGAAGCACATTTTTTTCAATCCAGAAAGGTTCTTTGAGAACATCGAGTTCTGATGTCTCAAAGTCACACACAGATGAAAGGAACTGATATCCCGAGACATTAAGTGACTTCCTCAAGGTCACACAGCATACAGGGCTGATTCACAGAAAGTCAGTACAAAGCAACGGCTTAGAGACCCGAAAGACCCGCATTCCGACCCTGGCTCCAATACTCCCGAACCATAGCATCTCTGGCGAGTGGCTTAACCTATCTGAATCCCCCACTGCCTCATCTGTCCAGTGGGGTAATGACACCTCCATGAGCTTTTTTAGAGGATTGAGGGAAATATTACCTAGCACGACATATAAAGATGGAAATGCAGTAAATGGCAGCTATTTCCATCATCATTAATATAACGAAGAGGCATATTGCAGGATGCTAAAGGAAACATATCTCAGCTCAATTTTAAGAAGGATCTTTTTAAAAGGTAGCACCTTCCTTTGAAAAGGTAATTCAGAAGATACAAGAGATAGAAAGCTCCCCACCACCAGAGATAATCAAGCAGTCTAATAGCCCCCTGCTTGACGGGGGAGGCTATGACAGCCACTCTTATTTGGACAGAAGACCCACAGAGGACCTTCCTGCTCTGTGATTCTTTGACCTCTTCCTGATCTTCATCCATCATGAGCGCTAGAGGGCAGAAAAGCTAAGAACGGTGGCCCTTGGGCGCTTCATGGCTTGGGCTCTGGGAGCCACAACTCCAGTGACAGTGACGTGCCAAGAGCTGGGATCTGTGTCCTGTGCTCAGAGTGGGCACTCCCTGAGAGACGACAAGTCTGAACAAGTCACAACGGCTCCAGAAGGAGCTTGGGACTCCATTTACGATCCTCCCAAGGGAACAGTCTTGCACAAAAATCCTAGGGCCATGGAGAGGGGTGAATTTCATTCTGAAAAAAGATGCAGCCTGGCAATGCCAGCTTGGCCAAATGTCAAGTCAACCTCATTTGTCTCCGCCTTTGTGCAGCCCCAGTGCTGGCGTCTCCCCACCACAGGCACCTCTCTTCCCTGGCAATTGTTATATTAAAAAAAAAAAAAAAAATACCTGTTGCCGGGCACAATGGCTCATGCCTGTAATCCCAACACTCTGGGAGGCTGAGACAGGTGGATCATCTAAGGTCAGGAGTTCGAGACCAGCCTGGCCAACATGGTGAAACCCCGTCTCTATTAAAAACACAAAATTAACCAGGCACGATGGTGCGTGCCTATAATCTCAAGAGGCTGAGGCATGAGAATCACTTGAACCCAGGAGGTGGACGTTGCAGTGAGCTGAGATTGCACCATTGCACTCCAGCCTGGGCAAAAAAGAGTGAAATTCCATCTAAAAAAAAAAAATGTCCCTGGTTTTATTACCCCAGGGCTCTGTGCAAAATGGATAGGCTAAACCTAAAAAGCCAACTGCTTTTTAATAGGCCATGCATTACCTCTTCTTATTCTAAGAAATTCCTGGAGTCACAATGCCACCTTTAATGGTGGGATTTCAGACACTCTTTAGCCAGAAGGGTTCCATGTTGAGCAGTAAAACTATCTGCTCCACCAATCTGCTCCATTCTGAAACTCCTCTTCATGTTTCTTAAGCAGGTATGTGGATTGTAGACTGTGGAGATATGTATATTGTGACCAAAGTTCACACTGTCCCCATTTGCCCAAGAAACATCGTTTCCACCTGTTATCCTGGAGTAATTATTACTATAGCACTACCTTTCATTCTCAAAAGTGTCTCCATTTGGATCACAAATTATATAGTGGACTCAGGGTTATTACCTCATGTATGCCTTATGCTACCCCATAGGTTAGGTCTCTGGCAGAACAGGATACCGAACAAGGCAGTTTTGTTGAGGAGATGAGCTGGAAGGGGGCTGTAGGGCTGGGCACCATCCAGCTCCATAGGTAGTACGGTAGGATTTATGGGCCCAGAAACCTGGGGACACTGGTTGCTGGGAGGCAAGGTCAGAGAGTGGCTTCCACAGCCTAGGAGAGAAATGAGCTTCTCTTCAGTCTCCCATCCTGTTCTCAGTCAGCCCCTTGGGCAGAGTCAACTGAGGTACCTGGCTGACCAAAACCAATGAGAACATGACACCAGGAATAAACAATCACAACTGTGCCCTGCTCCAGTGTGCTTAGCAAATAGAAATTAGTTCTTGGGTTGGACCAAGCTAGGAAATAGGTATCCTTCAGCTTACACTGCTATATGGAAACACAATCTGAAACTCCTGTTTCAACCACAGCCCACCCCATTCCCCACAGGGGGAGAGAACCAAGGCCCTGGCCTCATCTTCCACATCCTCATTAAACTCAGCATTCACTTAGGGTTTCGCACGTCTTACAATCTCCTATGCCCATTCTCCCTGCTGACCAGCACATAACAGGCATTCCAGTCCCCGAGGGATTAGAGGCCATGTCAGAGACTATCGACTCTTCACCAAAGGGGAGCTTAGTGGGTATTTTATCTCATGATGTCAATGAAAAACACCAATAAGCCCAGAGACTGAGTGACTGGACAAGGCTGCCCAGGAGTCAGTAGCCCAGCCCAGCTCAGAGCCCAGCCCTGGACCCCAGACCAACGCTTACTCTCCAGTGCCTGCTCAGAAAATCTGCAGAGGCTGCTGGGATGCCTGGTTCTGGGTGTTCCCTCCAAATGACCTTTAAAAATGAGGAAATTGTTACCTCTCAGGGATGACTTCAGGGCAGCACTCTAAGGCCAGATGGTCTCCAAGGTTCCCTCTAAAATGTAACCAACCTTGAGAGGGACAGTCACTCCACTTCCCTCCAACACCCCCTCTCCTGGCCTGGCCAGTGGAAACCAGGATTGTATGGTATGGTTTGTGGATTTCTTTTTCTTTCCCAGGTTACTCCTTTTTTAATGACGCTGAAGAGAGCAAGGCCACCATCAAAGACTGTAAGTAACCAAGCACAAGCCACCCAAGGCTTTATCAAGGCTGTCATTGGCACATGGGCTTGAGCATTCTTTTAGGATTGTACTGAAAAGTTGATGAACTGAAACAATCCCAGACCCGGAGAAGCCAGTGGGGGAAAGCATGGTGGAAAGAGCGACAGAAAGAGCATGGGCGTGGGCTTGTGGGACCACAGCTTGGGTCTGTGGATTGCTTATCCTCCAAGACTCCATTCCCCCTGTTTATAAAGTAATGTGACACTTGTGGGTCATGGTGAGTTTGAGAAATGACACACACAAAGGGTCCAGCATGTGCCACCAGCACATGCCCCCAAAACCAGTATCTATTAGTCATAACACTAATAATACGATTAGAAGCCTTGTGGTTCATAGCGCTTAAGAAGACTCTGAGCTCACTAAGTAGGGAGGGTTTGTAAACACAAGATGATGGAGGATCTCAGATAACCTTGATGCCGATGATTAACCTTCCCTGTTTCACTTTGGCAGATGAAGAAGGCTAGGGAAAGGGATCTGTGGTGCTTTCATTTTTTAAAGATGACAGTGATGATTGCTATTAGTTACTGAGTCCCAGAGGCCAGGAGGAGATGTGGTCCTGGGCAAACCCCATTCCCCCATGGGCTTCAGCTCAGTCATCTGCAGAGAGGGAGCAGAGCACATGGTGATTTTCAAGGCCTCCGAGGGGTGCAAGCTGGAGGGACAGACACAGAGGGACTGTTCTTATGATTTACGATTTTTTTCTTCTTAAAGTCCCAAACAATCAACTCAAGAGTCCCGTTACTTGGCTCCTAGTTAACAAAAGTTTTTGGATTTTTGGTTTTTGTTTTGTTTTTTGTGCTTTAGCACAGGAATAGCCAGTTTGTGGACCACATGCTACGAGCTTAAGCAGGCGCACCCTGCCCCACAGACCGCAACTACCTTTTCACGAGCTGCTCTGCATTCTGCCAGGTTTCATCACTCAGGGCCCCCGGGTGCAACATCTCACCCATCTGTGAACAAAGCTCACACACTGTTTCCTGGTGCTGGCAGAATCCCCTGTGATCCCTCTGCAGCAGCCTTGGGGGATGCAAATCCCAGCTTTCACCACCCCCACCTAACCCAGGGAAAGGCCCTGGGAGAAATGAGACATTGCTGTGGCCAAAGGCTTGAGCCACAGGCAGGCATTTGCTTTACTCTCTAAGCAGTGGTGACTTGGACCTGACCAGCCCTTTCTCCAGGGGTCAGTGTCTTTACCTACAAATGGGATCACTTACCAGCCTGCCTTCCATTCGACAAAAGCAAGATAATGCAATAGAAAGAGGTGTGTCCAGTCAGTTCTTTTGAAGCAGGTGTTACCTGAATATACAGCTAGCCACAGTTAGAGTCAATGTGATGATGATGAGGAGGATGAGGATGAAAATGACAATAGCAGCTAGCATTTGTTGAGTGCTTCCTATGAACCAGGCCCTGTGCTAAAATCTTTATAGACATTGTGTCAGATAATCTTCCCAATATGAGACAAGTCCTAGTACTATAGCCTTTTTGTAGGGGTAGGAAATGGAGCTTAGCGGTTAAAGGTGACATGATTAGAAGGCAACAGATGACCCAGGTGTGTCTAAATCTGAAGCCCTGGATGCCTTTGCTCCCCTTACCTATTGATTTCTCTCCTGTTTCCTTCATTCTTTGAACAAAGATTCACTGAACACCTACTATATGCCAGGCCCAAAGCTAGGCACTGTAGCTGCTGTGATAAGCACTACTAGAGTCTTGCTCTCATTGAGGAAGGTTGGGGTAGAGATATTAAACAAATAACCCGAATGATAAATACATAGCTGCTCATCACAATGATATTATAAAGGGAAAGATCAGGGTGCTTTGTGTATAATGGGGAAAGATTGCATTTAACCTGGGTCCAGGGACAGCTTTTCGGAGGGAGAGATATTTGAATTAAAGCATGAGCAGAAGTTAGCCAGGAAAAGAGGGAGGAAAAGGTTCCAGGGAGTGAATGGCCAGCACCGAGACCTTGAGGCAGGAACAATCTTGGTGTCTTAGAGAAAGAACCAAAGAAAGCCAGTGAGTCTAGCATTAGCTTGGCCAGTACAGGAGCCACCAGCCACATGGGGCCAGTTTAATTACTTAGAGTTAAATTATATTAAAATTCAGCTCCTCAATTGCACTAGCCAAATTTCAAGTGCTCAGTAGCCACAGGTGGCTCAGATTCTACTGAGCAGTTCAATTCTGTGATAGTGGAGGCATAATAACTTGTATAACACTCAGGGCATCAGTAAAGTCTCAGCAGCATCAGCAGAAGGAGAGGTGGGAGCTGAGGCTGAGAGCAGGTTATGGCCAGATCTCACACAACTTTGTGGGCAGCAGATTTAGGATTTCATTCTGAGCAAGCTGGGAAGCCACTGAAAGGTCATAAGCATGAAAGTGATCAGATCCCATTTACATTTTAAGATCTCTCAAGCTGCTATTGTCTGAGTCAGAAAGCAGTCTAGCCAGGAGGCTCCTGCCCAGAGGAGTGATAATGATGGTGGTCCCCAGCGATGGGGAAGAGGTGGAGAGAAGTTTCTAGAAATAGAAGTGGTGGGGCAAGGGCTCTGGGCCAGCATCTCTGGAGCATGCACTCATGGAGACAAGCCCTCTGCTGATGGTGGGTGCCATGGGCTCTGCCCAGTCTGCTGCATTTGGGAGCCTAGAACTAGGCTGAACTCAGGGTTAAGAAGCTTAAGTCCACCCGAGAGCCAGCCCCAGAGCCTTTGCCATATTCCAGCCTCAATGCCTTGGCCAGGACACTATGACCTTCCCCTAAATCCCCTGAGGCCCATCACTAGCTCTCACACAACCCTGATGACCATGCTTTCTCCAAACAGAAACCCTAATGGATAGTTGATGGGCACAAGTGGAGGTATGAAGACAGCAGGTTGGTAGTTTATACAATGAGCCCATTCCAGAAAATCCAGGACATGTGGTCACAGTGCTTATGGCCCAGGTGATGTGTCATGGTCTCAGATATTCCCTGACCCAAAAATGAGAGGCCACCTTTCAGTGTTGATGTGCCATCCAAAGACCAAGACCTGGTCAATGAGGACAAAGTGGCATCCTGGGCTTTCAGCAATGTTCCCATTGGGTCTTCAACAAAAATGAATAGCTCTCTTTACCATTTATTAAGCACTTACTGTGTGTTAAGCATGACACTGTGCCAAGAGTTCTGCTTATATTATCTCATTTTATCCTTGTCCTAGCTCTGTTAGGTAGTGTTGTTATCTCCATTTGCATCTGAGGAAACTGGACGTGTAATAACTTGTAAAGTGCAGGGCTGAGATTCCAACACACTTCCTCAAAGCCTATGCTTTTATACATTGTGCTATGCACACTCATACATGCACACACACACACACACACACCGGACATATGCACACACGCTCCCAGACCCTTCTATTCACTCGGCTGCCCATTCAGTTGCGATCCAAGGCCCAGGAACCCCACAGGATCTGGGCCTAACTTGACAATAATTCAAACAACGAGACCGTTTTCAACTTAGTGCCCACTGAAGGTGTCCAGGCACACAAGCTACAAAGCTGTCAGAGCTGGCCAAATTGAAGCAACCCATTCCCTCTCTGCTTGTTCTCTTCTCTCCACCTACCCCACTCCCTACCCACCTCCGCTGCAGCAATGCCAGCAGAGGGAATGCTGGGCCCAGGAACCAAGTCTACGGTCCTGGGTTCGCTGCCAGGCACTTCCCTGCTCCTGCGCCTCAGAGCTTCTCTGCACCAGCCTGGCATGGGGTATGGGCTCCATGGCTGGACTGCTGGTGTCATGGGGATATGATGAACTTGCTTTGGAAACCCTGCCAGACAAGCCCCCACCCCAGGGTGGGGGCAATCAACAGCTGAGAATATATCCTTTGGCCACATTGTAAAAGTGTCCAGTCTCAAGGCCAACCAAACCTCTCTAAATTTCACAGACAGTAGAGAGCCTGGGCCGTGTCTCCCCCACATTCCCCACCAGCGGCAGGGACATAGTCAAGATGACGAAAGTTGTGAGCCAGGGAGAGCTGCACCCTGAAACACAACTGACATTTACAGAGAAATATAGGGGGTTCATGGAGCTGCTACAGATCCACCAGCCAGCCCTGGTGGGTTCATTTGGGAACCTGCCTCAATATTAACACTGCAGGAATAACTAGCTCCCTGCCCCTGCCACCACCAGCCAAGCGAAGCCTTGACTAGTCAACCAATGAGTACCTTCAAAGCTATCACTGCAGAGCTAGGAACAGATAGAACAGGGTTATCTCTGGCAAGACCCACAGAAGAAACTCCCACCGTCCTCACCCATCTCATGCTGATCCGTGCTGTGTTTATCCTACCATACCAGATCCCCCTGCATCCAAAACACAGGAGAAATCATAAAATCCAAAGGGCAAAGTTTTTCCTCCCACTTCTTGCCATTTTGCATTTCAGTGAAAGCTTGTTGTCTATTCACACTTCATAATTCACCTTTGTTTATGGCTCCATTTGTTTTCTCTTCTCCTAAAAGATTACATCAAAACAACTGATTGATCTGGAGATAGTAATAGACATATATCATAAGGGTGCGGGAGGTTGAGAGACACCCGACAACAGCAAATGCTCAACAAATCTTAGCTAATAATAGTTCATTAAATGTCTATTGAACGCCTGCTGCAAAAGACGTGATCAAGTGGTAGTTGTGAGCATTAGCTTTGGAATGAGAACTCTCTGGGTTCAAATCCTGGCTCCACCATCTGGATAAAATTCTTAAACTCTCTGGGCTTCAAATTTCTCCTCAATAAAATAAAAATCCTAATAATATCACATAGGGTTGTTACAAGGATTAAATGAGATACTCTGTGTGAAGCCCTTAACAAGCACTTGGCATTTAGTAAGTGCTCTGTGAATATCAGCTAATAGTAGAGGAGAAAAAGAGATGAGATCAATCTTTACAGTAAAGTGGGCCCAGTTGTGTGATACCAAGGAACATACAGGTGCTCTCTATGGGGCTCATAAGGGATCTGACCCCAGAAGGTAAGTTCAGAGAAGCCTTCCTGAAGAGGCCTTGTGAGAGGTCAGCTGGGTAGAAGTGGGGAGTGGGGGAGTCTGTGCAAAGGTCGGGCGGCAGGAGAAAGCCACACCCTAGTGGAACCATTTGACCCAAGGGAAGGGAAAAAGTTGGGAGACAGAAAGAGATAAGGCTGGAAACTTGGGTGGGAGTCAGTCTGTGAAAGGCCTATCTAATGTGCAGCCTTCATCCTGGAAGAAATGGGGAACCACTGCAGTATGTTCAGCCAGGGAGTGACATGACCCAGTGGCACCGAGAGAGGTCACCCTGAACAGCAGTGTGGGGCACAGGATGTCATTCCTGCCCTTCCTGCATTTAGCAGTGACAGCGTACCTACTAGACGATGCAGCAGGGATTGTTGTACAGTATAATGTAGTATAGTTAGCATAGTACAGCACAGTATGGTATCGTAGTACACTATAGTACAGTCGAGTATAGTTAGTGCAGTATAATATAGTTAGTATAGTATAGTGCAGTATAGTTAGTACAGTATAGTACAGTATAGTCTAGTTTGTATAGTACAGTAGGTACAGTATAGTATAATATATAGTATAGTTAGTATAGCACAGTATAGTATACTTATTACAGTGCAGTATAGTATAGTTGGTATAGTATACTATAGTATAATACAATATAGTATAGTTGGTACAGTACAGTATAGTTAGTATAGTATACTACAGTATAATACAATATAGTATAGTCAGTACAGTACAGTTTGTATAGTACAGTATAGTGTCGTTATTACAGTACAGTAATAACATAGTATAGTGCAGTGCAGTACAGTATAATTGGTATGGTACGGTTAGCATGGTATACTACAGTGCAGTCACAGTATAGTTAGTATGGTAAGTACAGTATGGTGTAGTTAGCATAGTACAGTATAGTATAGCACAGTACAGTATAGTTAGTACAGAATAGTACAGTATAGTATAGCATAGCACAGTATAGTTAGTATAGTATACTATAGTATAATACAGTATAGCATAGTTAGTACAGTACAATTAGTATAGTGTAGTACAGTATAGCATAGTACAGTATAGTACAGTGATAGTATAGTTAGTATCATACAGTATGATATGGTATGGTAAGGTATGGTATACTTAGCATGGTGTACTACAGTATAGCCACAGTATAGTTAGTATGGTATAGTACAGTATAATATAATGCAGTATAGTATAGCATAGTTAATATAGTGTAGTACAGTACAGTGTCGTTAGTATAGTATGGTACAACAGAGTATAGTTAGTACAGTATAGTTTGTATAGTATAGTATGTACAGTAGCATACAGTTAGTATAGTACAGTGCAGTATGGTGTGGTATATTATAGTAGAGTTAGTATAGTACAGCACTATACAGTATAGCTAGTATAGTATGGCACAGTACAGTTACTATAGCATAGTACAGTGGCTGCTCGATGATACTCACTGAGCACCTACTATGTGCCCTGGCAGTGTGCTAGGTTCTGCTGGGTTACATCTGGGAACACAAATTGCTTCCCCGTCGTGGACACAGACAGACAGTGAACTACATGAATAAATACATCATAGAATATACTTGAATATTCTATGTAAAATGCGGAGCAGTGGGGGAGCATGTACAGTCCCAACTTGGGTGGTCAGAGGAGGCCTCACTGGAAGGCGACTTTGAGCCAGGATTGAGACGAGGGCGTGCACCACAAATATCCAGGGGAAGAGCGTGCTGGACAGGTGGAAGAGCAACTGTGAAGCCCCTGACGTAGAATGTGCCTGCACGTTTCCAGAGAGTCTGAAGCCAGGGTGACTGGGGCAAAGCAAGCGGGGGGCTAAGGGAAGCGGTGGAGACTGAGTGTGGGCTGGAAGGGCAGATCTGGTGCCACCATTTAAAAAACTCATGTACTACTTTGGGACAGTGCTTGTCCAGGTCTCAGGTTGTGACTCACAGCCCGAGTTATCATTTGACTCAGCATGGAGTTAACGTCTTGCTTTCTACCCTTCATAAGCTGTAGTCTCTTTGCTTTTACTTGTGTCTCTTCCAGTCTGTTCTCCACATAGGAGCAAGAGAGATCTTAAAACGTGGATCTTTGCTCTGAACTTTGATATAAAGTCCCAAGTCCTTACCATGGCCTCCCAGGAAGGCCCTGCATGGGCCTCGATCAAAACCAGATTTATTTATTCTCATCGGGGTGGGTGAGATTAAATCCAAGTGCTCCTTAAGGCACATCTTAAAGCATCTTGACACCTACCACCTACTAATCACCCCCAAAGTGCCTAACATGGTGTCTTCTACCACAAAGGCATTCAATTCGTGTTTGCTCATTTGGGTATGACTTGAGATCTGTGTACCTTTCCACTGCTATAAATTACTCTTTTTCAGATGCCGATTCCAACTGCTTGAAAACAAGTGGCATCAAAAGTCAAGACTGTCACAGTCACAGCAGAACAAGTAAGTGCGGGAGGCCGGTTTTCATTTCCACTTTCTTAAAACCATTCCTAAAACAAAGTCATCTACTTTAGTAAGCTTTGGAACTAAACATTTGAGTTGGACTAGTTACTTCCCAAGGAAGGTAGTAAAGAAATCAACGATTGCTTTTATATGTATTATCAAAATCAGATTTATTTCTTCTCATAAGAGTGGGTGAGATTAAGCATCTGACAATGGCAAACGCTCAACAAATCATAGCTAATAATTATCCATTAAATGTCTATTGAACACCTACTACGAAAGACATGATTGTAGTTGTGAACATTAGCTTTGGAATGAAAACTCTCTGGGTTCAAGTTATGGCTCCACCATCTGGAGCCATGTCCAATCCTGGGTCCACTGTGGCTTCTTCTCAGAGGAGAATAACAAAGAAAACACTGGGAATCGGCAATTCTATTAGCTTTCCTAGCACTAAGAGATCTGCCCAGAGCAGTGTCAAGCTTGTAATTTCACAAATGAGTGTGTAGAAAACAGTTACTATATGCGAGGCATGATTCTAACTACTTGGTATGTATTAAATCATTAAATTCTCTAACCTATACTAGGAGACATGTACTCTTATTATCCCATTTTATAGGTAAAGTAACTATAAGAGTTTATAGCTATAAAGGTAGGAAGAGATGAATTCAGGACCCAGACCCAGTCAATGGGACTCCAGAGCTGGTCTTACGCACCATATCATAGAATAAGAGAAATACCAGCCTTTTATGAAAAACTGGATTGCTGTATCAGTCCACCCAGACAGCTGTGGCTACAGGATCAGTACAACCATGCTTCCTGTCAGAAAGAAGTATCAAAAGATCATTTGACTGTCATTTCATTCATTCCGTAAGAATTAAACTGTAGGCCAGGCGCGGTGGCTCATGCCTGTAATCCCAGCACTTTGGGAGGCTGAGGCAGGCAGATCACAAGGTCAGGAGTTTGAGACCTGTCTGGCCAACATAGTGAAACCCCGTCTCTACTAAAAATACAAAAATAATCCAGGTGTGGTGGCACGCACCTGTAGTCTCAACTACTCGGGAGGCCGAGGCCAAAGAATCGCTCGAACCCAGGAGGCAGACGTTGCAGTGAGCTGAGACCATGCCACTGCACTCCAGCCTGGGCGACAGAGTAAGACTCTGTCTTAGAAAAAAGAATTAAACTGTAGTTTCATAGAACATCTGTGAGTCACAGTGTTTGTTTCACAATTGTTTCAATCAAAGACAGACACATGTCACAGCTCAGTAAGTTTCCAGGTAGAGAATTAGTCATGGATTAGTGAGAAGCTGCACATCTGTTCTCTTAAAATTAAACAAGCCAGGCATGGTGGCTCATGCCTGTAATCCCAGCACTTTGGGAGGCCAAGGTGAGTGGATCACATGAGGTCAGGAGTTCGAGGCCCGTGTAGCCAACGTGGCAAAACCCCATCTCTATTAAAAACACAAAAAATTAGCTGGACATGGTGGCGGGTACCTATAATCCCAGCTACTTGGGAGGCTGAGGCAGGAGAATCGCTTGAACCCAGAAGGCAGACGTTGCAGTGAGCTGAGATTGTGCCATTGCACTCCAGCCTGGGCAACAGAGTGAAGCTCTGTCTCAAAAAAAAAAAAAAAAAGAAATTTAAAAAACAACTGTAAATCGCTAATAGTTTCCCATTTTCAAAAGGCCTCCAAAGTTCTCATCTATGGGAATTTGTACGAGATCTACTTCTATCTCCTGAAGAAAACTGTGGAATTCTGGAATGGGAAGATAGGGAACAAGGAATTTTCCGGGTGGTTAAATCAGAAGCCCTGGCAAAGATGTGGGGGACAAAGGAAGAAAAATGACAGAATGACGTATGAAAAGTTGAGCAGAGCCCTGAGGTAAGTTAATAGCATAAAATACCATGAGCCTTCAAGAAGAGTTATATAAAATGGATGGCTGTAGAAAATTACACTGTTTTTGCAGTTTTTTTACCTGATCATGGAAAGGTTGTGAGACAAAACTTTGGCTCTTAGTTACAAGTAGGATTATGGTTTGTAAATTGACACACCGTCCTTAGCATTCTTGGCAGTATTCCCCAGGGATCACTCTGAATCCAGGCCATCTAGCACACACACGCACAAAACACGTTTTGAACTGAGAATGGTGAGGTTCAGTCTTCAAGATGTCTGGGAAAGGTTTAAGTGTAAGTTGATAACAGGGTGTGAAAATACCAGGGTAACCAAAGACCAGCCTTGTCACCTGAGAAGAATGAGGAGACAGTTTGTGTTCTGTTGTTTTCCTAGGGTGCAAGCCCTCCCAGAATTTCTCTTCTGCTTGCTTTTTCAGATACTACTACAAAACGGGAATTTTGGAGCGGGTCGACAGAAGGTTAGTGTACAAATTTGGAAAAAATGCACACGGGTGGCAGGAAGACAAGCTATGATCTGCTCCAGGCATCAAGCTCATTTTATGGATTTCTGCCCTTTAAAACAATCAGATTGCAATAGACATTGGAAAGGCTTCTTTTTCTTTTCTTCTTTTTTTTAACCTGCAAATGTGCTGATAGAATTTCTCCACATCTCAGCTTACATTTGGATCCAGAGTTGCTGTCTATGGGGGGATGACAGTGGCAACTCGTAAGAAATCCTTTCTTCCCCGTAAGGAGATGAGGGGATGATCTTTTGCGGTGCCTTGATCAAACATTATTTTCCTAGAGTTGTGGAATAGTGACAGCCAATGCCATTGGTGCTGATCAGAGAAAACGATTCAATTCTGCCATTAGCGACACATCCAACACTCCCATCCCAAAGATTCAAAAGTTTTCAGATAGTTAACTGTGGCAGCTCACCAAAGGCAGGGGAAAGCATGATTAGTTTGCAGGTTATGGTAGGAGAGGGTGAGATATAAGGCATACATACTTTAGATTTTAAATTATTAAAGCCAAAAATCCATAGAAAAGTATCCTTTTTTTTTTTTTTTTTTTTTTGAGATGGATTTCTCGCTATGTTATCCAGGGCTGGTCTCGAACTCACAGGCTCAAGCGATCCTTCTGCTTCAGCCTCCCAAAGTACTGTGATTACACGTGTGAGCCATGGCACCTGGCCAGAAAAGTATCTTAATTAAGGAAAGAGCTAAGCCATCAAGCTGGGGCGTAACTGGATTTAGCATAGGTTCATAATAAATTTCTTAACCAGAGCATCTTTCCGACCACTCAGCAAAATTTCCACTTACTTAACATTAACCACATTATTAATTGTTGCTGAGTTTATTCCCCCTTCTAACTGATGGCTGGCATCTGATATGCAGAGTTAGTCAACAGACACTGGCATCAATTACCAAATCACTGCTGTTTCTATGATTCAAGCTGTCAACACAATAAAATTGTAATTCATTGATTCCACCTCTGGTCCAGATGTTAAACATTAATAGAACCGGAAATGTCCTGACAACTCTGTAATGGCCAAATAAATGGCCAGTCTTTTTTGTTTTGTCTTCCTACCTGATGTGTATTCAAGGGCTAAAACACTTATTTCCTTGACAAAAATAGTGACAGTGAATTTACACCAATAAATGTTCATGGGTTAAAGTCTGCACTGACATTTTCTCATCAGTCACTGGCATGTAAGTCATTAGTGACTTACGACTAGGTGGACGGCCCCTAGGACTTCTATTTCACCAGAGCAGGAATCAAGTGGTGAGGCACTGAACCGCTGTACGGGCTGAAGACCTCCATACTTAGCGTTTAACTTCAAAATAACTTGTTTTAAAAAATGTGAATTACTGTAAAATAATCTATTTTTGGATTCATGTGTTTTCCAGGTGGATATAGTTTGTAAACAATGTGAATAAAGTATTTAACGTGTTCAGCTGTCTGCATATTGTTCAATTCAGCATAGTAGGCTCAGCAAAGTGCTGACAACCTGTAAAACCTTTGGTGACTCTTCCATTTCCTAGCACTTGTGGTTGGAGATTTATTTTTCTTTTGTGGAGATGGGTTTTGCTATGTTGCCCAAGCTAGCCTCGAACTCCTGGGCTCAAGCAATCCTCCCGTCTCAACCTCCCAAGTGCCTGGATTACTATGAACCTTTGCTAAATCCACACCACACTTGGCAGGCTGGAGATTTTTAAAGAGCCCAAAAAGATGCAAGAAATATATGAAGTAATCGTACCCTCCACCTTTAATATCTCAAGACAGAGGTTCCCCTCGCAAAATGGATCACTGATCCGCATAGCCTACAGATGCATTTTTGTTTAGTGTACACAGTATTGTGTGTCTGTTGTTTTGAGGTTTTCTGTTATTTCTTACTGTGACTTCATTGCCTTATTTAGAAATCGAAAGATTCACCTAAAAATCCAGACTTCTAGCTTCTTTTTAAAAATCATATCTGGCAACACTAGTGTCTCAGTCTCTTGTGGTATTAATTTCCCGGAGCAAAACTGAAGTTGCACCTTGGGACAGAGGATCTGGTCCTGCTGCCTTCTGGACACGTAGTTTGTCAGCTGCCATTCAACTTTGTTCTTACACTAATGTTTGTTGTTGTTAATACATCCAGAATGCCTTTACATTTTGAATTTGGGACCCATATCTTGGCCATCTGAAGAGGTAAGTACCATGTTAATGGACCACAGTCAGGATGAAAGGAAAGACTGTCCAGGAAAAGAGAAATTAGCTAACAGTAGGGGAATGGGGGAGTTTTCAGGCAAGAGCTTGGCAGTGACAATAAAGCAGAAGCAAGCAGCTCAGGGGCATGGCAGGGACTGGGGTGGGGCAAACAGGCGTAAGTGGCACGACTGCAGAGAAACACACTGTCTAGGGGATGTGGATGGATGCTCTCCCTCTACCCCCTGGGCATCAAGCAATTTAGAGAACAAGAACATTAATCCCTCTTGCTACTCAAGATATTTTATAAAACCATTAAACCAGCATCCTCTTTGGATTAGCTTTCTAGGGTTGCCTGTGACAAATTACCAAAATTGGTGGCTTAAAACAACAGAAATGTCTTCTCTCACCATTGTGGAGGCTATAAGTCTAAAATCAAGGAAGCCATAGGCTCTGAGAAAGAATCCTTCCAAAGAGAGAGAGCGAGAGAGAGAGAAGGAGGGAGGGAGGGAGGGGGAGAAAGAAAGGGAGAGAATCCTTCCCCTTCTTCCTTCTTCTGGTGGCTCCAGGTATTTCATGGCTTGTGGCTGTAAAACTCCAATCTCTGCCTTGGTCTTCACATAACCTGCTCCTTCTTCTCCCCTTTGGTCTCTTAGAAAGACAATTATTTGATTTAGGCCCCACCTGAGTAATCAGGGTAATTTCCTCTTGATCTTTTTTTATTTTTTAGACAAAGTTTCACTCTTGTCGCCCAGGCTGGAGTGCAGTGGCGCAATCTCGTCTTAACTGGAATCTCTGCCTCCCGCATTCAAGCGATTCTCCTGCTTCAGTCTTCTGAGTAGCTGGGACTACAGGCACACACCACCGTGCCTGGCTGATTTTCTGTATTTTTAGTAGAGACAGGGTTTCATCTTGTTGGCCAGGCTGGTCTCAAACTCCTGACCTCAGGTGATCCGCCCGCCTCGGCCTCCCAAAGTGCTGGGATGACAGGCGTGAGCCACCACGCCCAACTTCCTCTTGATCTTTAACTTAGGACATTGCAAAGATCCTTTTTCCAAATGAGTCACACTCACAGGTTCCAGGGGTTAGAACATGGGTATATCTTTTGGGGGATCACTGTCCAATCCACCACATTCATTAAAGCAAGAGTTTGACTTAAACATATAGCTCCACAATACAATTCATTAAAGGACAGAAAATACAAGGGATTGTTTAAAATGCTACACTTGGCCCAGCACGGTGGCTCACACCTGTAATTTCAGAACTTTGGGAGGCAAAGGCGGGCATATCGCTTTTGTTTAAGAATTCGAGACCAGTGTGGCCAACATGATGAAATCTCATCTCTACAAAATTACAAAAATTGGCTGGGAGTGTGGTGTGCACCTACAGTCCCAGCTACTAGGGAGGCTGAGGTGAGAGGATCACTTGAGCCCAGGGGTTCAAGGCTGCAGTCAACTGTGATTGTGCCACTGCACTCAAGTCTGAGTGACAGAGCGAGACACTGTCTCAAAAAAATAAATAAAATGCTACACTTTGAGCAAACAATAGCAAAGCAAAACAATAAAAAATTAAAGCAATAGACAATGCAAAATTCACTTGTCAGTCAAATGAGGGAATAAGTACTTCCTTTGTGAAAAGAATCTGCAATAGAGCTTTCTACAGCAAACTTCCCATATATTAATATGTGATTGTTTACATTTTTCAGAGGTTCAAAGTTATACAGAGCTGGCCAGGCAAGGTGGCTCACGCCTGTAATCCCAGTACTGTGAAGGGCCGAGGAGGGCAGATCACTTGAGGTCAGGAGTTCGAGACCAGCCTGGCCAACATGGTGAAACCTCTTCTCTACTAAAAATATAAAAATTAGCCAGGCATGGTGGGGTGCACCTGTAATCCCAGCTGCTCGGGGTCTGAGACATGAGAATCCCGTGAACCAGATTCAAGCGATTGCAGAGGCAGAGGTGGCAGTGAGCCGAGATTGTGCCACTGCACTCAAGCCTGGGCAGCAGAGAGAGACTCCACCTCAAAAAAAAAAATTATACAGAACTCCTTGAGTTGACTTCCACTAACCCTTCATATCTTTAAAAGCACTGATAAAAGAAAAAAATGTTAAGGCCTTCAATCTGGCTTAAACTCTTTCACAACCAAAGAGTTTAAAGTGGAATTTGCCCTTTGCCCTTTAGTAATGCCATGAACTAAGAGGCAAAGAAATAGCCCAAGTAGCTTGCTTGTGGCTTTTCTCCCAGAAAAATGAGTGCTAAGAAGTTCTTAAAACATTTCCTTAGCACAGATCACAATCAGAGTGATGCCCGTTATCCAGGAAAGAAAAATTAACGTGGCTGGTTTTGGTTTTTTGCTCGTTTTTTTTTTGTAATTGAGTCTTGCTCTGTTGCCAAGTCTGGAGTGCAATGACACAGTCTCGGCTCACTGCAACCTTCGCCTCCCAGGTTCAAGCAATTCTCCTGCCTCAGTCTCCCTAATAGCTGGGATTACAGGTGTGCACCACCATACCCGGCTAATTTTTTGTATTTTTAGTAAAGATAGGTTTTCACCATGTTCATCAGGCTGGTCTCAAACGCCTGACCTCAAATGATCTCCCCACCTCAGTCTCTCAAAGTGCTGGGATTATAGGTGTGAGCCACCATGCCTGGTCGAATTCATGCATTTTTAAACCAAAATTCTGACATTTAATTTGAAACAAACTAGGCGATCCTTCACAGTGCTTCTGAAAGCCCAGACCAAGTCCTCCTTTTAGAAGAGCAAGTCTCGTGAGCAGTGTGAGGTCAGAGTTGACCAGGTCCACAATGCCTGACTTTCACTGAAATCATCTCAATCACAAAAGCCACGAGCTGCACGGAGTTCCCAAGGAGGCAGTTTGCCTCAGTGCTTCTCATTCACTCAGTAGTCAGAGCTGCATGCACACAGGCTCAAGCCACTCCACAAGTCAGATAATATGGCAGACCATATGCATAATAGTCCACTTAATATGTGAATGTGACAGATTAAACATTCCACAACAAAGTAACGTTTAACATCAAAAGAAGGAGAGGAAAAAGGGTTAATAAATCAGTTCAGGGAGAGAGACTAAGGCAAAAAGAATCTCCTGGTCTGGGCCAGGCAGTCCGAGAGCCTTCAGTGGCAGACGCCAGGTGATTATCATGATTAATAGCAAGACGGTGTTTGTTAAGACAGCCATTTTGAGCTGCACAAGTCCTGTTCTTTTTATAGCCACAGTCCTCTGGTGAGGACTGATAGTGGAAGAGTGTGCTTGCTTATGTCCTCATCTGGTTGGATGCAGTCTTTATTTATTAAACAAACATCTTGTCCCTGTTGGCAAAGTGCCCTGTGAAATATAAGATGGAGTCTCTAAGATGGAGTTACTTATGTCAACGGTGCTTGACACAGCAAATGAACAGATTTTTAACGAGGATTCTAATATTTACATTTTTAGATAGTGCTGTGGCAGAGTGTAGATGAAAAACACCTTTTAAGATGAGGATGCAAGAAATGAAAATGTTATGTCCACACAAAAATGTATACAGAAATGTTCACGTCACCAGTATTCCTAATAGCCAAAAAGTAGAAAGAACCCAAGTATCTATCAAATGATAAATGGATAAATAAAACATAGTAAATCCATACAATGGAATATTATTTGGCAATTTAAAAAATGAAGCACTCACATATGCTACAATATGTAAGAATCTTGAAAACATTATACTAAGTGAAAGAAGCCAGTCACAAAAGACCACATATTGTATGATTCTATTTAAGTGAAACGTGCAAAGTAGGCAAATCTTAGATTCATGATGGCCTAGGACTGGGGGCAAGGTTAAGAAAGAAATGGAAAGTGACTGCCGATAGGTACAGGTTTCTCTTTGGGAGATAAAAATGCTCTAAAATTGATTGTGGTGATGGTTGAGCAATTCGGTGAATATACAAGAAAAACATTTACTCATTCTTTAAATGGGTGAGTTTTACGGAAAGTAAATTATCTCAATAAAGCTCTTATTAAAAAAGATAAGAAAAGAAGGAAGAATAGAAACAAGAAGGCAGAAGAGAGCAAGAAGGACAAGAAGAAGAGGGAGGAGGAAGAGGAGGAATAAGAAAGAGGAGAAAGAGAAAGGGAGGAGGGGCCGGGGGGAAGCTGGGCCTGGTCACGTGTGCCTGTAGTCCCAGCTACTCAGGAGGCTGAGGCCAGCCTGAGCAACAAAATGATATGCCATCTCTAAAATAAATAACTAATGAAGAAGTCAGTGTGAATGAACAGCTGTGTCAAATACTGCTGAGAGGCCACATAAGACAAGGACTAAGAATGAACTGTTAGATTTTTTTGTGTGGTAAAATACACATAAAACTTACATTTAGCTGTTTTTAGGTGTACAGTTCAGAAGCATTCAATACATTCACATTGTTGTACAACCATTGCCACCAACTACCTCCAGAAGTTCTCACCTTTCCAACAGAAAGTGCAATGGCGCGATCTTGGCTCACTGCAAACTCTGCCTTCTGAGTTCAAGCAATTCTCTTGCCTCAGCCTCATGAGTAGCTGGGATTACAGGCACCTGCCATCACACCCAGCTAGTTTTTGTATTTTTAGTAGAGATGGGGTTTCACCACATTGACCAGGCTGGTCTCGAACTCCTGATCTCAGATGATCTGCCTGCCTCGGTCTCCCAAAGTGCTGGGATTACAGGTGTGAGCCACCATGCCCAGCCCAATAAATCTATTTTCAATGTCTACAACTATAATGGTTTTAAAGCATACTCAAACACAGCGGGGAATTTAGGCAGGAGGTTTGACAGAGGAGTAAAGGAATTTGAGCTAAAAGATCAAGAATGAGTTTGTCTACTAGTGGTCTAATGGTTTCCTGAGGCCTGCATCTTAGGAATTCCTGAAAGTACAAACTGGTTTGGTTTTTTGTGTTGTTTTTAGTTGTTATTGCTGTTTCTTGTTATGAGACAAGGTCTCACTCTCTTGCCCAGGCTGGAGTGCAGTGGTACAATCATGGCTCACTGAAGCCTCAACCTCCTAGGCTCAGGAGATCCTCCCGCCTCAGCCTCCTTAGTGGCTGGGACTACAGGCATGTGTTAATCACACTCAGCTAATTTTTATATTTTTTGTAGAGACAGGGCTTCGCCATGTTGCCCAGACTGGTCTCAAACTCCTGAGCTCAAGTGATCCTCCTGCCTTGGCTTCCCAAAGTGCTGGGATTACAGGCATGAGCCACCACACCCAGCACAAACTGGTCTTGAATATGAACAAAATAAAGATTTTCAAGGAAAACAAATTTTCGTTTAGCATTCAGAATGCATCTTTAAAGTCTTTCATGTGATTTTTCAACCATGATAGGCAAATACCGGTTTTAAAAAGGAGGAGGAGGAGGCCAGAAGCAGTGGCTTGTGCCTGTAATCCCAGCACTTCGGGAGGCTGAGTGGGCAGATCACAAGGTCAAGAGATCGAGACCATCCTGGCCAACATGGTGAAACCCCGTCTTTACTAAAATACAAAAAATAGCCAGGCGTGGTGGTGAGTGCCTGTAGTCCCAGCTACTTGGGAGGCTGAGGCAGGGGAGTTGCTTGAACCCAGGAGGCAGAGATTGCAGTGAGCTGAGATTGTGCCACTGCACTCGAGCCTGGCGACAGAGTGAGACTCAGTCTCAAAAAAAAAAAAAAAAAGGAGGAGGAGGAAAATAACTAGTGGTTCTGAGCCCTTATTTTAAAAACTCAATCATAGGTAAGTGAGCGAATGGACAAGAGATTTAAGTAATTTTCAAAGTTAGAGCATTTGCTATTTTATCAGTGTCTCAGAAGGCTTACCAAAGGCTATAGATTTAAACAAATAACACGGTGTCCTCGAGATACTGACATTTCCATTTTTAAGGGTAAACATCTGAAAATGATGACATTCAAATTAAGAGTCTGGTGGTACTTTAGGAGTTATACATGGAGTCAAAAGAAATCAAATACCATCTCTATTCTTATGTCCAGATTATTTATTGTAAAAATGTAAGCAATTACAAATTGATCTGTTGTGAAATTAGTGCTGAATTAAGATTACTGTAATTCCAAGTGAAAAAAATGAATTTGATCAATTACAAGCAGGAATAAACATTAAGCCATGATGGTGCTCAAGTGAGTTTCTGATGACACTGGTGTATTAAATGTGCTTTTCCCACGAGAACCTTAGAAAAATAAAAATTTCTGAGTGGATCATCTTTATCTTTTCTTCTTATATAATTATAGCCATATTTTAATATAATAGGCCATGAGGTGATATGTAAACATATATAATTTCAACAAGTTTTATCAAATAAAATCATATTTCTAGCTAGAAACTTTTCTTCTAGTCATTTTAAATGAACAACCAACTGTCAAAACAAATATTTTCTTTAAAAATGACTGTTAAATTCTAACCTTCATTTTCCCCTGAGGAAATAGCATTAAAATTATCACATGATTTGCTATGGAAAGCGGGATTCTCTATTTTGACGCCATTTGCTTGCATTTGCGCATCTAGTCCAGGAGAATCTTCATCCAGTGATGAGTGGGTTACACGGATGAATGCTAAGCTTTGCTGCATTGGCGCAGGCTCCGGCCTCACAGATTTGCCTTCTCCCTTGCAGCCAACTGAGACCCGGACTGCACAAAGGTGTGAATCGCATTCTGTTTTAAGAGAACAAGACGGACAGGTTAATCACCTCATAGGCAGCAACATGGTGTTTACTTAGTTTTAATACCTATGCAAGTGAAAATAATAATTCAGAATTCATTCATTTTAACTGTCTTAAATTGCCCAGGGCTAAAATGAAGAGTATGTGTTTTGCCGGTGAGTTCTTTATCTTTCAAATGAATTTCTGCACAGCTGCTTAAGAAATCTAACAGTGGCAGGTAATGGCCACTGCAGACTGTAAGGCTAAGTGGTAACTGAGCCACGCCTACTCCAACCCAGCACACACAGCCTCTGCATGGTCAGGCTGCTCCAAGCTTACCTTAGGCTTCTCAGCATTGTACTTGTCCAGAAGAGCCTGAATGCGGGTCCCATAGTCAGGATGGACCTCACTGAAATTCTTGACCTAAAACCAAAGGAAAATAAATGCAAGCATTACTCTAACTCCCCAGTGACTACGGTTTCCCAGTGTTTATTCCACAGGGGAGGAAGATGTTTCGGCAGGAGGCAGCACCACAGGGTGTTTAACAATGCCAGCCTCAGAGGAAGACGCAGGTCCAGTGAACACTCTGACATGTCCTGGCTGAGCAGTCTCCGATAGGTCACTCAACTTATCTGAGCTTCTCCCTAAATGTCCCTCTGCCTAAGTGAGCAAGATAATGACATCTAATTGGTATAATTTTAAAAATAATATTTGGTCTTTGTCCCCCATTCCTGACACACACCTAAAACTCCTGGAATTTACTGTCTTTTGTATCCTACTAGGATGACTCATGGGGGCCTAGATAGCTTCCCAAGGGAGGCTGGCACCAGGAAGACCAAGCATGCGATTGGAAGGTTAGAACTTCCAGCCCCACCCCCAAACCTCCAGTGAGGGGGAGAGGGGGCTGGAGACTGTATTCAATCACCCATAGCCAATGATTTCATCAAGTATGCCTATGTCATAAAACCTCCAGAAAAGCCTGCAACTGGCAAGGTCAGGGAACATCTGGGTTGGTGCACACATCCAGGTGCTGGGAGGGTGGTCCCCCCAGGGAGGCACCAAAGCTCCGAGGCCTTCCCCCCGTGCCCCACTTCCATTTGGCTATCCCTGAGTTGTATTCTTTATCATAAATCAGTAATCATAAGTAAATCATTTTCCTGAGTTCTATGAGCCTTTGCAGCAAATTATCAAACCTGAGGAAAGGGTGTGTGAACCCCTAATTTGCAGTCAGAATCTGCAGAAGTATGCATAGCCAGGGCACCTCATTTGGCATCTGAAGTGGGAAGTGACCCCTAAATCTCTGGGTTCTGACTCTAGCTCCAGGAGTTACTGTTAGAACTGAATTGAGTTATAGGATACCCGGTTGCTGTCAAAGAATTAGAGAATTGTTCATTGTTGGGGGAAAAAAAACTATACAACCTAGGCTGGGTGCAGTGGTTCACACCTGTAATCACAGCACTTTGGAGGGCTGAGGCAGGCGGATCATCTGAGGTCAGGAGTTCAAGACTAGCCTGACTAACATGACAAAACCCTATCTCTACTAAAAATAGAAAAATTAGTCAGGCATGGTGGGGCATGCCTGTAGTCCAAGCTACTAGGGAGGCTGAGGCAGGAAAATCACTTGAACCCAGGAGGCAGAGGTTGCAGTGAGCTGAGATCGTGCTACTGCACTGCAGCCTGGGCAACAGAACAAGACTCCATCTCAAAAAAAAAAAAAAAAAACCCACACAACCTACCTCACAGGATGCTGTGAGAAAAACGCTGAGGATGTGAGCTGCATTCACTGCGTGGAAAGAGTAACCTCAGAGTAAGTGTTTAACAAGTTACAGTGATTTACATTAAGAAACAGGCCCAGACACAGCCTGAAGTTAATGTGAAGGACACAATAACACTGGTACTTGCGGTGCAACTCCACATATTCAGGCAAGAATTCCCCAGCGGACAGCAAGAGGAGGCAGGGTACTGGAAACCCATAAAAGCCTTGTAGTTTCAGCATATGTGGAAGGAGAATGCCAAGGGTTCCGGCCCAGTCTGCTACTTGCAAGCTGTCTTATCCATTCTCTCCAGTAAAATGGGATAAATCCTGCCCTGCCTACCACACAGAGCACCCGTCAGCCTCTCTGCTGATACTTGAACCCAGGCCCTTGGACACAACCCAGACAGCTGCTAGCCCAGCTGTCCCTAGGAACAGAGAAGCAGTCACTAGGGGCCAAGGAAAAAGGGGATTTCAGATCTGCAAAAAGCTTAGCTCTGGAACAGGCCAGGAAACCAGAAGTGAGAGGGCTTCACGCAGCTCGATAAGTGGCCATCAGAAATACCCCAACACCTTAGCACGACTAACGTCCAGCCTGCCTTTTGGAAGCATTGCAGTTCTTACTCCAGATATCATGCCAAGTTTCTAGTTTGCATCTGAAGGAGGATGGAGATATCATGACATTAAGCCTTTAGGCAGGTTTCAAACCATAAAAATGCAGGAAAGAAAGACAGACAGACTGATTGATTAACTGACTGATTTTAGAGATAGGGTTCCCTTATGTTGTCCAGGTTGGCAAGCAATCCTCCCACTTCAGCTTCCCAGGTAGTTAGGACTACAGGTGCATGCCATCACATCCAGCTGATATATTTCTTATCATCCCGCAGAATTGCGGGAGGACTCACATTTTGAAATTGGTTATTTACTAACTTGGTTGCAGCCGAATTAAACAGCATAGGATAAAATTCACTGTGAACACAACTAAATGAGTACACATTGGACAAACAGCTAAGGACTGATGGATATGCCAGACCAGATAAAACATGAAAAGAAAATAATCAGAAGTTGGTTGGGGATTACTAGTATTTTTTTTAAAGTCCCCTTAGGTCAAGTAAAACAGAAATGGCACCTCCTTTCTAGGGTTCTCCCCACACAGCTGCACTGTCTTCCCAGGCCAGCAGAGGGCACCCTTCAGCTTACAAAGACTCACCGCTTTCTTCTGGATGAAAAGTTGTGCGTCTTTCAGGTGGCCAGCAATGTTCTCACATAGGCGTTTCCTCTGTTCCTCATTAAGCACGTTCACATAGAATGCCTGCACCTACTCAGGGAAAAGAGCAAGCACAGAGAATTGAATCACCAATTTATCACCAACAAAGTTCACCTACTACAACACTTATGAAATGAATGATTAAAAAACTTTAGAATTTAAGAATAATTTTAAATTACAACTAAAACTGTCATTTGGGTTGTGTTCTTCACTTTTTGTTTTAAGTAAAATAAGTAAAATTCATTTGTTAATAGCTCATAATTGTTTTTTAATAATGTCTTGTAGTAACTGCCATATATCTCTTATAAATAGATCTACAAGTTAAAACCTCACCACATTCTTAATACTGACAAGTCTAAAATGTGCAAGCTGCCCTTGAATGTAAACTTAGAACAATACAACCTTTGTTCAATTCACCCAGAACCATGGAGGAAAATAAAAACTAATTCATTTAGCTAGAGATATAATTAGATAGACAGATAGATAGATAGATAATTGTAACTATAGATAATATATCTAAAAAACTACTTCATTTATAAATGTATATCTGTAGTTATTCAGAAGCCAATATTTCTTAGATAAGACATATTAATAGTGATATTTTGCTAGACTATTGGGTTTACTTCTAAAATAAATATCCATAAATTAAAATGAAAAATAGGAGCTTAGTATCAGGTATGTGAATCCAAGCAGCCTCTGCCCATTTGTGAAATCGAAAAATTATAGCTTTGATTTTATTCTTACATTTCATTCAGTCACTCATTCAACAAATATTGAGTATCTATAATGTGCCAGACTCTGTTATATGCACTGTTCTATTAATGTTTATAAAGTCCAATAATATCCAATTATCCAAAGTATCAACTTCATAAATATTAAGAGATGCATCATTTCCCTAAGTAGTCAAATATCAGGCTATAATTATGTTTTTAAATTTTTGAGTAAAGTTTACACCTGATACCAAAGTTAATCAGATATTTTGGATTAACACAATCTAATCAAGGTACTATATCCTGGGGACTTTCTCAGACCTATCACCAATTCACTAATTCTCTCTTCAGCTATACTTGATGTAGTTTTGTGAAAATATCCACTGGATCGCTGTATCTGTTGAGTTTTTATTTCACAGACTGTAATTTTTGTTTCTAGAAAATGTTATTTGGTTCTTTTTCAAATCTACCTGTTTTGTTTTTCCCCCTCATATCCTATTGTCTTGATAATATTCCTTTCTGCATCTCCTTAAATATGTATGTTTATTTTAAAGTCTCTTTCCAGTTATCATGTCTATGATTCTTCCATCTATTGCATGTGTAATTTCTCATTGGATTTCCTTGTATGTATTATAACCTTTCACTATGACTCACCTTCAACAGGAGTTATCTTCTGCAAAAGTACCAAATGTACCCTAGTTGTAAAAGTGTCTTCCTGTGGTGGTTTTCTCATAATCTCTGCAAAGGCCTAACAGGTTTCACTGATTCACTTGTTTCTCAGTTAAAGTCTTTCACGGTTCCAAATGGGATAAGAATGCAGGGACCTCATCTGAGCACAGCATAGGGGAAGGACTCCCAATTTCTTAGAGTTGGCTGCTTCCACTGAGAGCCCACATGCTTCCAAGGCGCATCCTCAGTCTGATGGGTAGTTGAGGTGCCCTTTCCTGGTTCTCACCGTTATGCTAAGAGCTGAGCTCTAATTCTGGGCAACAGTAAAGCCTGTGGCTTCAACTCCTAACCCCCTAGAGGCATAAAATCTTTATAAGATACAAATCAGGTCTGGTTACTCTTAAGAGATACTTGCTTTCAAAGTTCACTCACTACTCTCCTTTTCCATTTGTGAGATTTGGAAATTAAATTTTGTTTCTTTAGCCCAGCTTCATTATTTAAAAAGAAAAAAAATTAATCCTTCTATGGGAAAACTGGGGCAGTAAAAAATTTAAAAAAAAAGAATTTTTATTTAGCATGTCCATATGTGAGAAGTAGAAGAAAGGCCTCTCGTGTCGTCTCCATCTGCCATCTTGAACCTCAATCTACACCTCAGCCTGTCACCTCAATCTACACCTCAGCCTGTCACCTCAATCTACAATCTTGAACATCTTGAACTGTAAGAATTTGTTCCTGCAATTCCTGTGGAATGTTGCAGCCAGCTTGCTTATGAAAGTTGAATACTGTCAAATTTTCAGGAATTTTGTGATCAAGTTATTAAATACAGCCATTATAAAGATTAAATTACATAAACTTACAATTAAGTATAGTGCAAACAAAAGTAATACTCAAAACATCATTTCCTAATAGATATTACTTACGTTTTTGAAGTCATTTGTGTCTACTGTATTGCTATGGGTGAAATACTATATAACAGTGATATGATATTGTACACCATTTTGCAATGCCACAGGTTTAGTGACATCACATTGGTAGCTTGAAATCAGCCCTGTGAAATATTTCCACCATGAAAATGGATAAACACTACAAACCAGGGCTTTCTCCCCCCAGGGAGTCAGCTGTTAAATATTTATCCACACACCACTGAATAAAATCCATTTAAAAAAAACAACTTTCTGTTTCAGAGATTTGGTTAATCTACAGTTTTTTGTTGTTGTTCTTGTTTTGAGACAGAGTTTTGTTCTTGTTACCCAGGTTGGAGTGCAATGGTGCGGTCTCAGCTCTCTGCAACCTCCACCTCCCAGGTTCAAGTGATTCTCCTGCCCCAGCCTCTCAAGTAGCTGGGATTACAGGTGCCACACTCAGCTAATTTTTTTGTGTTTTTAGTAGAGATGGGTTTCACCATGTTGGCCAGGCTGGTCTCAAACTCCTGACCTCAGGTGAGCTACCTGCCTCAGCCTCCCAAAGTGCTGGGATTACAGGTGTTAGCCACTGTACCCAGCCTACAGTTTTAAGAGTTAAAAAAAAAGTATGTGTACATACTCTGTCACCTGGGGTGGTGTGCAGTGGAGCAACCACAGCTCACTGTAGCACTGAACTTCTCAAATAAAGTAGTCTTGATAATATCTATAGTTCTATCTTCCAATTCACTAATCTTCTCTTCAGCCATGTTAACCTCCTTTAAAAGTCATCTAATAATTTCTAATTTCAGTTGTTGCATTTTCTAGTTATGTCCATTCAACTCTTTTTCTATAGTTTAAAGCTCTCTTACTAAATTCTTCATGCTCTCATCTATTTTCTTAAACCTATTAGTCAGTCATTTTAAAACTTGTATCTGACAGTTCCATTATTTAAGCCTCCACTAGGTTTGTTTCTACTGTCGGTTTGCAGGGAGTTTTTTCTCTCTCTTGATTTTCAGTCATAAGGTCTTAATGTGTTAGGTGCCTGGTCATTTATTGTTGAATGCTTAACATTTCCATATAAAGGGTCTAGAGATCATTTGAGGTCCTATTTTCCACCAAAGAAAATTTTGTTTGCTTCTGGCAGATGGCATAGAGATAGATCACCTTAATCCAGTCTGAGACAGGGCAGAGGCAAAGTTGTGTTCCAGGTTTTTCTGAGGGCAAGTTTATTTCATGTTTGCCTTTACTCATAGGCATGGCCCTTCAGGTATTTCGACTGAAAGACCAGAGTGTAACTAAAGGCTATGCTTCTTAGCAGACCTTGAATTCCAGGTTTTGTCCCTTCAGACTCATGAGACTGTGATAAACACCACTCAGCTTCTGGACCAATGCTTACAAATTAACAAATACCTTAAGAAGAAAGGAAACCAAATATCAAGCTTACTTCTCTGCACTTCTTCTCTATCTTTGATCTTGGCCCCTTAAATTCCTGTTGCTTTGTTAGCTCTCCAAGACAAATGCTTTACGTATTTTACCTCCCTTTTCAATGTTCTCCATGAGAGAGTAAGTATGATACAAGCTAGTGTGCCATAGACAGATGCAAGCCCAAGTCAATCATTTTTAAGAGAATAAATCTGGACCTTCTTATGTATTTCCTATATGACTCATCATTACAGAATTATAACAATAGTATTGTTACTACTTAAAAATCACACTACATCCTACATAGTGATGACAAATTCTCTTGATAAAATAAGGATGAGCACATAATAAGTTTTCATATGTAAGCAATAGCCTCATTAATATTTGCAGGGGTTGTATGAACTGGTTTTATAACTGTATTGACCTCACATAGGCAAAATTCTTGAGAGACAGAGAATGTACTGTAATATACTTGGTACCATCTTCATCACCAAAAATAATGCAGTTATAAAAAAGGTTTGTAGGAAATGTTTTAAGATCCTCCAAAAATGATTTCTATCCTACGATAATGTAATTTCATTTTTATATACACATATATATGTATATACATAAATGCTTTTCAAACAAAGATATTCTCACAGTGAATTAATTCATGTATAAGTATATTTTACTCGGAACCCACATTCACAAACTGAAATTAGAAATAGGTTCTAATCTAATTTAAATACTAAGTTTAACACTAACTGCTCAAACAGAGCTCTAGAACCTTTATTATTTTATTGTATGTGATATAATAAGGAGGCATCTGCCCACCCACAGGCCCTTCCAAGTCCGAGGTCCTCCTTCATAGCATGTACTGGAAGAGCCCTTAGGGAAGCCATAGGTGACTGGAAAGAGAATGAGCACTTGACCTGGAGCAGATAACTAGAGGCTGACCAAGGCCAATGGTGTAACCTGGGGTGAAAAGATTAGCCAAGTCAATATGATTCTGTCTCTCTAGAATCTGAGATAGACATGTTGAGAGAAAGAGTAAAAGGTGGTCCAAAAATAATAATAATAATACTACTAATAATAACACATGAAGAAAGATGCCATAAAGGAGAGTTAGGCGATGGTCATGGAAAAGCCACAACAATGATAAAACAGAACTTCTGAGGCAGATAGGAGAAAACAGGAAGATGTGGTAAAAATAATCAATTAGCATTGGCAAGCAGAAGCAGACAGATGGAAAATAACAAAGCCATGTGAAGGGCGAGCCCTGCAGTGCTAATGCCCACACTCTTGTGGTTGAGGCTCCTGGAACTATTTTGAACCTGGGCTGTCCTGCTCAGATTCTTAGATTTGTCTGCACATAAGCTGTACATGCTCATTCCTTAAATTCCCATGAGATCACTCTTTCCCCAATGACCCCCTTCCCATATCCCTTGAATAAAGTTTGCAGGAACTGAGACAAGTCTCCATACCTTGAGGCAAAAGAGCAGAGTAATACAACCCTTCAACTCCACCCAATAAGGGGCCCAATTTACTATTACAGATGAGTCTTCCTTGAATTCAATGTAAGACATATTAGACACTTTGGGCAGTGGCCTGGGGAGGGGAGGGAATATGCAGACACGGACAAGGAGAATTAGCAGGTGACTCCTGTAGCAGACAAAGAAGTCATTACCTGGGTAACATTATCATCATTGGCAGTGCTGAAGCGTTGCACTTCTGCAGAGCATCGGGTGCTGTGCTCCAGAGCAGAAGCCTGTTGTTCTGGAGCACCAAAGCTGTTGGGGTAGTAATTTGGAGCACCACCTTCAAAAGAAAACCACGCAGATTCACTTAGGAATAACAACAGTCAAGTAAGTCTGCAAGTAATCACTGTGATGAGAAATAAATTTAAGTAGTAATCAGATGCACATGTACACATACACAGATATAAACACAATGCACACATTATTTTTAATTTCCCACATTTAGTTGCAGGTAGTATGAAGATTCTTAGGGAACATTGCCATCTGCAAAATGCTTGCACGGGCTGCCACACTCTGAGTCTTTATGAATAAATTTCAAAGTCCCTTCCAACACATCAAAGGGTCTCATCCATCAAGTCCTCTGAGGCTTACCAGCACACGTAGAAGTTTATCCAGACTTGATTTGGCCACCACATAAGGATGAGACCCAAAGACACATTTCAAAATTAACTTGTAAAATTGTTTCATTTGGACTTGGGCTCAGTTCAAACACTGCATCACAAAATTCTTGAGAGAAATCTGAAAGTTCTGGTTCTGCTCCTTGAATCTACAGACACAAGCATGGAGCTCTGTGATGTGACCTGACTGCTGCAAGGTCACACAGTAGCCAGTGGCAGATATGGGATTGGAACTCTGGGTTTATTGTCTCCTCCAGTCTAGCATATGTGGTGTTTCCATTACAGAACTCTTCTAGGATTCTCAGGGTATCTCTCCTTCACTGACAATAATGACTTGATTCCATTGTAGCTTCACTTTAATACCCTCCACAGATCAATAAAAAAGATTTTATTGAAATGTGGTAATTGAAGTATATTAGCACTTATTTATCTGGACTTATAAGAAGAAACAGTGACAAATACAATCAAAACATTTTCTATAACTTCTGAAATAAATTATGTGGCTTTTTTTTTTCATTTTGGCATATTTATTTTCTCAACTATACTTTGCTTGTGCTGACATTGGCAGAAGCTTTCATTACCTGAGCGCACACTGCTTAAACAGGAGTGGCCCAGAAACATATGAAGTGGTTTGAGCAAACCAGTTTACACTGGGGTTGGAATTTTAGCCAGCTCGCTGTCATAATAGATTATCCACAGTGGATAATCAAGAGATGCCTATGTATGGCATTCATCAAGGCACCAAGTGTGTGTGCAGGGGAAGGAAGGACACCATACTATTACGGAGCCCAATTATCAGCTCAAGAAATTTAACAGATCAGCCACATCTGTATGAAAAGCAAAATGCTCCAACAACCAGCCATCATGGTGTTTTCTTCATTAAGAATTAGCTCTTTGAAACGTGCCTAATTTTTAAAATCCTCCTTCCAAATGAGCTCTGACCTTTACTCAAAGTGGGACTGTCTTTAAGGCACTGACCACAGGAACAAGTAAGCTCTTTCAGGGAGCTTCAAGGTCACAGACCAAATGCTCTACTTTTAAAATCAGGCCAGGCACGGTGGCTCATGCCTGTAATCCAAGCCCTTTGGGAGGCCGAAGCGGGTGGATCACCTGAGATCAGGAGTTTGAAACCAGCCTGGCAAACATGGTGAAACCCTGTCTCTACTAAAAATACAAAAATTAGCTGGCATGGTGGCACATGCCTGTAGTTCCAGCTACTTGGGGAGCTGAGGCATGAGAATCACTTGAACCCAGAGGCGGAGGTTACAGTGAGCCAAGATCATGCCACTGCACTCCAGGCTGGGCAACAGAGTAAGACTTTGTCTCAATAAATTAAATAAAGCAAGCAAGCAAAATGTAACAGCTGTGGCCTTTGGCTGTTGGAACTATAAGGGAATTTTTCTTCTCTCTTTCTTCTTTCTCCCATATTTTCCAAATTTTCTTTAGGACACATGTATTATTTTTACCATAGAAAAGTAAACTTTGTTTGAATATAGACACCTGTGGCTATAAATATAAATCATCAGTAAAATTTCTGAAGGGATCAACGTATGCAGTCGATTACTAAAACACATGTCCTAAATGGGAAAAGAAAATAACTAAGATCTATATCAAACTGTGGAATGGTAAAAGGAAAAAACTTTAACCAAGCATTCTGCTTGACTTATTAGCATAAGTAATTAGAACTAGAGGCTGTTTGTACATGACACCAAAAAAAAGTAGTTAAAAGAAAAAAATCATAAGTTTGATAAATGAGTTCCAAAAATCCTAAATGTGGTGGAGTTTCATCTCCCCAGTTGATTCGTGTGACTTTATTCACTTGGGAAAAAATGAAGGGAGGATAATCGTTTGACTTGCTCTGTCTCCCCTACTCCCTTCTCCCCAGGCTTCCCTGCTAATTCCAGCTCCCTCCAAATTATACTAGACCTGCTCCTCCAGGCCACAACAGAACTGCAAAGAGAAACAAAAGACTCCAACTCTTGGCTTTTGCATTTCCAAGGGTCTAAATCTCGGTGGTGATTTCACAGAGAGTTAAGGAATTATCTGTTTGGGTGAAGTGTCTCTAAAACCTAACTCCCAAACTGGATGCTACTATATTCTAGCCAGTATGAAAGATCTTCCTCCCCTGCTTTTAACTACTCAGATTTACAAGTAACATCTGAGGTGGGAACTCTCAATAAAATAGATAAAAAGCATGGAGAGTCCTCAGGCAGCCTGAATCTTCACTGCTGGGCAAAAAAAAAAAAAAAAAGCCCAGTAAGCAGCACCTAGGGAGCATCTTCACCAAGCAGGAGGTCCTGGTCCTGTGGGGCCAGCTTGAGTGCCACTGGCCTGGCATCCAACCCATCTGCTCCACATGCCCTCTGCCCGTGCGGGGGGAGCCCAACGTCTTTAGGCCTACCCTGATTGTCCTGCATGCACATGGGGCCATCGCGCTGGTAGTTGGCCACTCGAGCACGGTAGGGACAGTTCACAGGTATCTGAAGATAGTTGGGTCCCAGGCGGTGGCGGTGAGTGTCAGGATAGGCAAAAAGGCGGCCCTGCAGTAATAAATACAATAGACACTGACTAGGGGCAGTAACATATAACACAGGCATGGGCTGTAAACTTCATTCTGAAATATGAAGTACAAAGCACTCTGTACATGCTTACCACAAAATTCTGCCTATCCCCCCTACTTAAGAGTCAAGCCTCTACCTTATGAAATGAGTTCTCCCTAACTAAACAGTTCTTAATTTCCCAGGCCCTATGCCCAACCATAAATCTTCACATCTGTTCTAGATAATTTCTGCATAAGTTAGTATCTTGTCTTATACAATATTACTTGCTATTCCCAAGGAAGTATCACATTATAAAATAAATGTTGCTAGAACATTCACTAATTGAAATATTGAATTAATTCTATTCTTCCTCATTCCCCCACTCCAGGGGGAGGAACCAATCATTTGCTCTTAACAAAAAGCAACAGATTTCTACACAACCAACAGTACAGGAAATTCTTCAAATAAGCACTTCCCACTGGGCGCAGTGGCTCATGCCTATTATATATAATCCCAGCACTCTGGGAGGCCAAGGTGGGAGGATCACTTGGGCCCAGGAGTTTGAGACCAGCCTGGGCAACACAGCGAGACCTGTCTCTACAAAAAAATTTAAAACATTAGCCAAGCATAGTGGCATGTGCCTGTAGTCCCAGCTACTCAAGAGGCTGAGATGGGAGGACTGCTTGAACCCAACGGGTTGAGGCAGCAGTGAGCTGCAATCATGTCACTGCACTTCTGCCTGGGCAACAGAGCAAGATCAGAAAAAAAAAGTACCTCCCATGCTGCCTTCTGAATTATCTCAGATACACTTTGAGCTCTGAGACTTTCTAGATAACAAACAAAGAAAAACTATGGTTCAAAATGAAGGCCCTACAATGCCAAAGGTAATGAATCTAAGATTAAATTATGTTCCCTATTATACAAGGCAGGGTGGCAAGCATTTTGAAATTTCTTTCAGTTAATGCTGAAACAAAAAGCTTTATGATAAATTCTGCATTAATCTTAATATCTAATTATTGAACTATTCTCATTATTCATAGTTCTATGAGCAATTTTTTCTTCCATTGAATATATCATTGGCCTTGAACCTTAAAAGTATTTTTATATCCCTAATTCTATGAGGCAAAATAAAAGCCAAATTGAATAGGACAACTTAAGCAATAACCTTGTACCAAATCACTGATCCCAACAGACTTAATCCAGTCCCACTGTTCTGTCAATATTTTGCTTTTGGCTGAATGACTCCCTCCCATTATCATTTCATATTTAGATGACCGGCCACGTAGCCATGATGAAAACTCAGCTATAGGTTGGAAGCTGGTTGTTTCCTTTGGCTCAAGAAGTTGTGCTCTTGACTCTAACAACAGGATAGGAGATACAATCGTGCCAATCGCGCCCTGGGCAGCTCCTGGATGTGGCCTCTATTATATAATTCTGATTTTGTGTCACCCTGTGTTTGTCAGGCAACCTTACCCCACCTTTGGGTGGAGACCAACAAAGGTTGGGAAATGGGCACAGTGAGGCCATACCCTGACACCAGCTCGAATCTAGGCCTTCCCCAAGGCCCTGTGCCTGAATTCCCTTGCTGGACCTGCATAAGTGGGAAAGGCTTTCTCATTCAAGCAACCGGCCCAGCTTCTCCAACTCCTGGTAAACCGCAGAGCATGAGAACAAGAAAGGCTGCACCTGCGTCCTCAGGGGATAATCTCTCTATGACTTGTATTATATTGTTTGCCCATTTCACCGTGATGCGGCTCACCACTTTGGATAAAGTTAATAAGTTACAAAACTTATTAACATGACCTTGTGAAAAGGCACCTATAAACATTGCCCATTAATATACTGCCACTGCCTAAGCTACAGCACTCGTGAGCTACAGCACTTGTGAGCTCTCAGCAGGAAGAACTCCGAAGCCCTGCTAACCGGCTCTCCACTTCCAGTCAAACAAGACAATCCACATACTCCCTACTCACCTACTCAAAAAATCTCAAATCATTCCTTAGTGGTCACCAAATGGCTAAATGAGTACAACAGTCCCTCCCCCAATTATATGGCCCCTCACAGGCTCCATGGTATTGGAATTCATACCTAAATGACCTAAGAAGAGAGGAGAAAAGCTAGGCTAGAAACTATAACTCGACAAACTTAACGAAATCTCTTTCAAACACTTTCTAAAACTCATTTTAAAAAACTATAAAGAGTACACTGAATTTAAAATAGATATATTTGCCAGAACTGAAATTAATACGAATAGAAACTACATTAATTTCTACTTGTCATCCTTTTTCAGGACTCTCTTCCCCACTGTCTGAATAGCTGCCTTAGACATTTGCTTTCTTATGATGTAGAGAATATGTATTTGCTTTGCAGGGGCCTAGTTCTCCATTCAAATCTTCATTATTCTTCAAATTATGACTCAGGGCTGCTGACTGCCTCAGGGTCCCCACTGAGGTCCCAGAGACCCATGGTTACTTGGATTCTTGTGAAAAGAGTTTAGGTAACCTTGTATTCCTCAATCTGTTCCCTCCCTACGTAAGCAGGGTCACGCAGCCTTAGCTCTGCCCATGACAATTTCATGCCTCGGCAAATCCCATTAGCCTCACCCTCACCCAGTTCAGCTACCAGGCAGGGAGTTTCAGGGCCCAGGGTTACATTGTTTTGGCTTCCTCTACTCCCGGGTTTCAATGCAACTTCTGCTTTTCCTCTGAGAGTTGCCTAACTTTCCTTTTTCTATTCCCAACCCCTAGTTCCGCTTTTTCTATTTCTCATCAAAAGAGTGATTCTACTCAATTTACCCCAGACCACATTTCTCAAAACTGAAGAAAGCTTTCCTTTTCCTAGAAGGGACAACTGTACAAACTCCTACTCAAGCACTTAAGGTCCTCTCTGACATATACTCAATGAACCTGTCCAAACTCTATTCTTCTCATTCAGGAGTCATTGTTTATAGTTTCAACACACCAAACATGGTCCACCTTTGTACCTATGCTCATGTCCTTCTCCTGCCCCATTTTACCTACTGAAAATCAAACCTATCTATTCTTCAAAACGATCTCAAATGCTACCTTGTTCATGAAACTTCATGGTCGACCTCCTATCAGACAAAATTTTGCCTTCGGAATCACCATGGCATTCTGCCTTACGTTATGGCACCCAAGACAGTCCACCATACACAACAGACAGGCATTCAATTTATAATAGTTGAATTGAACTAAAAACTAATGAAAAACTTACTTTCTATAAAAGCCTCAGATGTTCCCCAATGTCATAAACAAAAAAGGTATTTTTTTAAAAATGGGAATCTTAGCTTGTCCGCTATGTAGACTGAAACCTGAACTGGCATCAGACACATAAGAAGTAACTTTCGGTTGCTGTGGTCTGATTTATGGTACATTCTTTAACCTTTGTTTCATGGTCACAGTCCAAAAACACAAAAGATTGATTTACACGTTAACTATTAAGCCAATTATTTTCCTACTGATTCTGATCCAAATAGAATTTTTTACTGTTGGTATTCTTTAAAAAGCATATTGAAAAGTAATATAAAACATACTGATGGGGCCTAATAACATTAGCAAGGTGAATGGTTAATCCACTGCCTTTATCACTGGCAGCATACATTCAGTTCATAAAGATCATCCCTAAATCTCTTTTTACAAATGGAAAAATTCAAGCATCATTGTGAAATAGAAAATGAGGCTGGCCGCAGTGGTTCATGCCTGTAATCCCTGCACTTTGGTAGGCCAAAGCAGGAAGATCACTTGAGGTCAGGAGTTTGAGACCAGCCTGGCCAACATGGCGAAACCCTGTCTCTATTAAAAATACAAAATTAGCCAGGCATGGTGGCAGGTGCCTGTAATCACAGCTAATCAAGAGGCTGAGGCAGGAGGATCACTTGAACCTGGGAGGTGGAGGTTGCAGTGAGCCAAGATTACGCCACTGCACTTCATGCTGGGCAACAGAGCCAGACTCCGTCTCAAAAAAAAAAAAGAAGAAGAAGAAAATGAATAAAGTTAGGCTTACCAAGGTATTATAATTAATTAACCATACTCCCTCCCATCAGTTATAGACTGAACAAACAATGCTTTACTCTACCAACACTTAAGGTATTTCTATTACATCTTTTTTTTTAATTAAGAGACTAAGTATTCTTGTCTTCACATACGTAGGGACTCTATCATGGAATTTTGTTTATACTTGGTTTATTCAAGGAATTCTCATTGAAGGACAGTTCACCTCAGTGAGTCCCACGAGGTAACTAAGCACCCAGATTAAAGTTTAAGTAATGTTCTTGTTAATTCCTCATATAAAGATCATGCCAAACTACACATTTTGTGTGTGCATGTGCACATGGACACCTGCCTCAGAACATCTCAACCCGCCAGGCTCACCTGAAGCATTTTGTCAGGGCTGGCCTCAATGCCAGGGGGCATGTTGCTTGGGTCAAAGGCTATCTGTTCAACCTCAGCAAAGTAATTAACTGGATTCCGGTTTAAGACCAGTTTACCAACTGGGATGAGAGGGTAGTCCTTGTGAGGCCAAACCTGAAAATGATGTCATATTCACAATTACCAGGCAATCAACAGAAGGAAATTAAAGCTACCCATAAAAACACCAGATTTCAAATACAATCAAGCCAATGAAAATAGTTTTTAAATCCAAAAAAACATAGGAATTTAAGATGAGTGCCTTAGTTAAATCTTTCACAATAGTAAGTGGTAAATACTGACACTTTCCCCCAGGCAAAAGTACATCAGCTTTTCACAATCCGTTCCCTGTTAATAACAATATACATATTCAATGAAATTACAAACAGGAATGTGGAAGTAAGATGCTGATAAGCACTCATTCACAGCTTAGGGCACTCTGAGATGGCACCCCCACATATTCTGTGTATGACTTCCCCATCATTATAAATGCTTGACTAGATTTTTTTTCTAATTAGATAAGAAGAGACTTCAAAAAGAAAACAATATAGTTGTTACTGACTCACCTTGGTGAGATCAAATGGATTAAATGGAAAAGTTTCTGCCTGACTAAATGTCATGACCTGGATGTAAAAAGTCCAGGAGGGGTAATTTCCTGTGGCAATGGCGTTATAAAGATCCCGGATGCCATAGTCAGGATCTTCCTGGGAAAGTCTTGCTGCATCTTCAACAGAAAGGTTTTTGATGCCCTGGTCAGTCTACAAAATGAAAGAAAGAAGCTCCAGTGGAAACTTACTGGCAAAGGTATCAACATGTAATCAGTAATTCATTGAAGGTTTATGAGTAACACAGCCCAAAGAATGAACTTTCTTTACAACAATAGTTCTATTGTTCAAATCTGATACTAATTAATTTATCAACAAGAAATTCTACTTGTTTATCCCAATACTTTTAGATGTCAAGGGAATCCCATCTATACATTTCATATTTAAAATTAGTCCTATCTTTCCCTTTATGTATTCTATTATTTGAATTTTTACACTCATGTTACTTTCCAAACCAGAAAAATCAAAATATATCTTAAAAGTAGACAAAGGATCAATAAAATTAAAGGATCTCCCTTTTATCATGAAGTGATGTTTTAATTCCCATTTTATGATCGTTCAAATCAGTTACTGGGATTGTGCTCAGCTAGTATCCCTTCACCCCTGCCCTATTCCTTTTTTTTAATCATAGAATCACAGCTCATAGAGCTGAAAAGAACTTCAGTACAGCCATTTGGAACTAGTTCTCTGACTATGAGCAGGCAAAATTAATATTCTGACTTTCCAAGCAAGCCATTAAAACCCAGAGAAGCTGTTTCTCTTCCTAAGTGCTCCTGTTATCATATCATACTATTCTTTGATGGACTGACCATGCAATCTTATTCTGAAAGACCTCCCAACAAGCCAAGTGCTGCAGAAAGATTTCCTTAGTAAAAATCAACTCTGAACGCTAGTCTATTTCTACCACAGAAATCCCAGCTCTCTAGTCAATGACAAGGTTTGAACTCTTACTACTGAACCAGAAGTAAAGCCACCTTCAGGATTAAAAAAATGAAGGTCACCATATGCAGATCACCCAAAGAACTAATACATTAAGTTGTGCAATAATATTACAATACCTTTCTGATTCTAACTGAATCCTTTAGGTTTAGAAAAGAATAATCTTAGGTCAGAATAATCCAGACTGATGAATCCGTATAGATCTCAGGCTACAGGGCCCTAGGATAACAGACCCACAAGCAATCCAATCTTTTCAGGATTTATACAGCTGGTAATATTATGCCAACTTTACAGTGACAAGAATTGGAGCTCAAAGAACTTTTAATACTATGCCCAAGGCCACAGTTATCCAGGAGAGTGAAAATTTTAGTTCAGGTTGACGTAACTCCAAAGCTACCAACTAGACTGGCTGTCCCAGATACAACCATTTAGTCTTGCTCTAAGTAACACTAAACTGCTCCCTTTAGCAATTACAAGCCAATGGATCAACTGTTTCATAAAATTTTTCCTTGTCAAAGATTACAGATCCAAGTTATGAACATAAAAATAGGTGACAGTTTTTCTGTTTGATACACCTACATTAAGTTGTTCAGATAAAGAAGAAAACAGGGCTTTTGGATATCATTAAGAGAGGGATTATACAGTACTGGTCACAAGCCCACTTCTTTCTGCTTATTTTAGCAGCAGTATTTGGAAACAGAGGTTCTCAGCTTGTTTTTAACCAGCCCCTCGGGAGTTCTCTGGGATTATCACTAACATGCCAGAGTTCACTGGTAATATCACTCATTGTAATAAATGCCACACTTATACCAAAAGAGGGCCCTTTAAAATATTTCAGTTGATTAAAATGTTCTCAAAACCCTCCCCAGAGGTAACTGATTTGATCTGGCTATATGAATGCAAATGTTAAAAAATAGTATAATATTTTACTTATATGCCTTGTTCATAATACAACCTCAATAAATGCTAAGTAAATAGATGGATAACTTAAAAAGTTAGAAGAAATGATGTTGGAAAGATGCTACTGGATGCTGGAAGTGATAGTGAGATTGGGATATGTTCTAACCTGTCTTAGCCCCCTTCTGGGCCCTAAAAGGTATCTATGCTCAGGATAATGACTCAGAGCTAAGAAAGGCAAAGCATCATAGCACTTTATTATTTTCTAGAGCTTGATTCCAAACTCCAACAAGAACTCTAGAAAAGCCAGGCTAGGGCCAGGCACAGTGGCTCACACCTGTAATCCCAACCCTCTAGAAGTCCAAGGTGGGAGAAGCACTTGAGGCCTGGAGTTAGAGACCAGCCTAGGCAACACAGCAAGACCCCATCTCTGTAAAAAAATTTAAAAATCAGCAAAGCACAGTGGTGTGCGCCTATAGTCTCAGCTACTCGGCAGGCTGAGGCAGGAGGATCCCTTGAGCCAAGGAGTTCACTGCAACCCAGGAGTTACTGTGAGCTATGATCATACCACTACACTCCAGTCTTAAAAAAAAAAAAAAAAAAAAAAGTGCTAGGCTAAACTAGGTGGAAATTATTTCCTTCTGCCTAGCCAAGAGGTCTATATTATACTCTTTGAGCCCAAACCAAAAGCTTAGATACTCCAACTTCAGGGGAGAAAGCTGTATTCAACATGAAGCTGCCAGTACAGAAACATTAAACCATTGGCAGCACAAAAGCGGCACATTTTCTATATTTACGGCAAGGGACACAGGATCCAGAAAGAAGAAGCTTAAACTGTTGATCGCAGCCATGTGCCTTACCTCTGGCCACATGTAAAAGAGAGACTAAAGAGAAATCACACACAGTTCTAATTGGACAGTGTGAAGTTATCTCCTTGGTGGTAGCCGACAAAATACTCACAGGACTGATCAAAAGTGGGAGAAGCCTTAATCTTTACTCAATCCTTCAGGAAAAACAAGGAGCTGTGTGGTAGAAGCCTTGTGCCCTCTGCCCCAAAGCTAACATGTACCTTATAATGGAATTTGCAATAAACCGCCTCTCCATTTGCATTAACCAGCTTGAAAGTATGTGATCCATATCCATTCATGTGGCGATGTCCATCTGGAATCCCCCGATCACTGAACAAGAAAGAAACCTAAGGAACAGAAATATGAAGTCTAAAATGTTTTCATTTAAATCAAAACATCCTAGATTTTAAAGATATTCCTTCGTTTCCAAAAAGTGCCTCAATGACATAAAACATGCTAAACAATTTCCCATGGGAAGTGTTACCACTATTATTTCACTTATAGAAAAACAAAAATTTTAAACCAGGATGATATGCAAATCACTAATACTATGACTCAAAATTCTATGAAGGAAAGCTAAAACAACCTGAAAACTAGCCTAATTTGTTATTCAAAATTTATTTTCATAGCAAATTTGTTTGGTACTATTTTCCCCCTCATTTCCCTAATACAGAGCTTTACCTTATACTACAGACTCTCATTCTTACTAATGCTAAATATCAATTGACAATGTTGCTAGCTATCTATCATTATCATCATTTAAGGCTGATGAACAGGGGATGATTAATAAAGCCAGTTATTACAAAACTCTTCATGATCAAGAAATCTGAGGAAGCTAATTCCAATAAAATAGGCAAAACTGGAGAGACACTTCATGAGGAGGCATAATTAAACACTGCAGCCCAAGTGATATAATACAATAGAAAAAAAAAGGGTTCACACCTGATGCAGAGATTCAGGACATAGGCTCCAGAAGTCCCAGATCATGTCCGGATCCTTCAGATGCGTCTGAGGATTTCTCTTCTGACTGTGGATAAAAGATGGAAACTAAATAGAAAAAGAGAGAAAAACTAAGTTTACAGGAATTACAGTGTCTTACATTATACATGGCTATTACTAGGTTTATGGATTATAATTCTAAATACAATCCTAGAATTTAAAACCGCCAAACCATAAAATGAAATTTATTCGACATAGACAACTAGCATCTAACATACCCTAAAGTATTTCAAATATACTCAAAACTATAGTCTTTTTTTGTGCAATAGGGTCTCACTCTGTCACCCAGGCTGAAGTGCAGTGGCATGATCACAGTTCACTGCAGCCCTGACCTCCTGGGCTGAAGCAAACTTCCCACTTCAGCCTCCTGAGTAGCTGGGACTATAGACGTGAGCCACCACACCTGTCTAATTTTTGTATTTTTTTGTAAAGACAGGGCTTTGCCATGTTGCCCAGGCTGGTCTCAAACTCATGGACTCAAGTGATCTGCCTGCCTTGGCCTCCCAAAGTGCTTGGATTTATAGTATTTCTTTATAGAAAAAATGCAGTCACCTTTATGGAAAAAATGTACCTACCTTCCTGTGCGCACATGCGTGCACGCACGCATCACACACACACACACACACACACACACACACCCTCGTGCTGACTCAGAGCATGTAGAGACACTTTCTACTTGTTTCTAAAGTAAAATCCCTCTTTTGCTAATCTTAGATGCTCTGCAAGGAAAACTAAACTCACTTCCCATTAAGTCAATAAATCTTAAAATGACCATCTAAGACCAATGGTAACTGTTGTTACTTGATCTTATTAAATAGAGAAAAATGTAGGCTATTCGCCATGGCTCATGCCTGTGTAATCCCAGCACTTTGGGAGGCCGAGGCGGGTGGATCACAAGGTCAGGAGTTTGAGACCAGCCTGGCCAATACGGTGAAACCCTGTCTCTACTAAAAATACAAAAATTACCCAGGCATGGTGGCACATGCCTGTAATCCCAGCTACTTGGGAGGCTGAGGCAGGAGAATCCCTAGAACACAGGAGGCAGAGGTTGCGGTGAGCCAAGATCGTGCCATTGCACTCCAGCCTGGGCAACAAGAGCGAAACTCCATCTCAACAAAATAAAATAAAATGAAACATAATATAAATATAAATAGAGAAAAATGTGCTGAAAAAAAGTAATCCAGACAACTCACTCTTTTCTTTCTACCTTTCCTAGGGTTTCTCCTCAAACGTCAACCTATTTGAAATCAATTTAAATCAACAAACAGTTGTTGAGTGCAAAATACTCTATTACCTACCAATAGGGGATCCCTGATGAAGAAAATAGGGGTGTTATTTCCAACAAGATCCCAGTTACCATCTTCTGTGTAAAATTTCACCGCAAATCCACGAGGGTCACGAACTGTGTCAGCTGAGCCCGATTCTCCAGCTACAATATTCAAATGGAAACAGGAAGCATAAGCCACAGCACTTTGCATCCAGGAAGCCTGAAGTCAAAAAGAAGCACCTGGGTCCATCCTTTTCAATCCACTTTCCAGAACTAAATTAGGTATTTAAGTGCCCGGGTTATTATTTCTACCCACCAGCTAATTCGGTCCACAAATCAAACAAAAGAATTAACTGAGAGTAATAAGAAAACATATGTAATAACAGCTGATAAGGTTATTCATTCAACATAATAAGATAACTTTGTTCAAACAGGTAATTAAACTTTTAATTAAAATAAGGGAAGAGAAGAATTAGGAGTCTTAAAGTAGTGACAAAGGAATAAGTGAGTGGTCAAAATGGTGAGGTTAACATTAAAAAAATGAGTTAAAATATTGGTTCTTAGTTCTAATTTCATTTATTTTTACATTCCACAGTATTTTTAAAATGCAGAGACTGACACAGAAACAGAACTAGTCAAGCATTAGGTATGCTGAAATATAGTATGACAGATCTAATACTAGCTCTGTAACATGAGAAACATCGCTTAACCTCTCAGAAATGAAAATAATCCCACTCTGCAAAGTAGATCTACAAATTAGAGATTATATCTGTAAAGCACCTAACCACGGTTGGCATAGAGTTAATTCTAAACAAACGTCAGCTGTAGGCATGGTTATTAAATAAGATTTCCCCTCTATTCTTCTGTTAGAGGCAACCACTTTTAGGGAAGCTCTTTCCAAACGTCACAGAATTGCAGAGGTAGCCTCTGTGCAAGTGTGATTTCCTAAGAGCTCAACAAACAGAAATGTAAGTAACTTCCTACATGTCTCCAAATATTTCTTCTGCTGTAAAACCTTTCCATCATTTGGAGAAGTGCTTGCTTCCTATTTTCTAATAAGTTTTTCTTTAAGTTATAAACGTCCCCCAAAAAGGTGAAGTTGAGTTAAGCAATACCAATCATGCCAATAAACCAACTTACCAACAGTGGAGAAGCGAACTACAATGGGAGTCCTCTTTCCAATATGCTCAAATACCTTTGCCTTGGAGTATTTGGTTATGTCATGTGTGACCTCAAAGTAGCCAAAGGCCCCTAACAAGAAAGACACAGAAATCCTTACCATGAGACCATTACTCAGATCATCAGGTCCTCAACAGACACCTGGGTGACAAGAGAAACTGATGGTTAGTTCCAGTCTTCTGGGAGCTTCCAGTATGATGGGGGAAGGGGAAATGCCCAGACACAAAATAAAGAGGGTGAAGTGCAAAGCCCTATTCTATCACTCAGTGCTAAGCTGAATGCCACAGAGCTGGAGCCAAGAGAAGGAGGTGAGTGGGGCTGGAAGTAGTCAAGATTGACCCAAGGACACAGGGCCTCAGAGGGGCCTGAAGTACAGGCAGGACCTAGGAGAAAGAGAAGAGAGAGAGGAGGAGAGGAAAACAGAGAAAAGAAGAATCTTTTCAACACTTAGCAAGGATAACATAAAGCAAGCAACAAACTAAAGTCACAATGGAAAAATACACAAAAACCACTGGAGAAGATGGGAGGAAACCTGATCCAGAAACAAGAGGATGAAGAAATGCAGAAGTCCTAACTGGAAGTCCAAGTCAGCAAGCTAAGAGAAAAACTTCCTTTCTGTGGAGCTCTTTTTCTGACTCAATTTTTCACTTTCTTTTAAACACCACCCCCCATATTTTGTCTGTTATAAAAGCAATAAAGAAAGTTTCACAGAAATTGTTGGACAAAGGAAAGGAAAAATCAAAGGAAAAAAGGTAGGTTTTCTCCTGGTACTCCAGCTAACCCCCCACATTCCAAAGATGTGCCCGTTAGGTGAACTGGGATGTCTCAACGGCCCCAGTGTGAGCAGCTATGTGTGTGGGTACACCCTGCAATGGACATCATCCTGTCCCAGGCTGGTTCTCGCCTTGCACCCCAAGCTACCAGGGGAGGCTCTGGCCACTCACAACCTTGAACTGGAATAAGCTGGTAAATAACTATCTTATTTTTACTAATCTTTCTTAAAGCATATATGGCTCACATTTATTTCAATGTTTAATATCAGAAGTATTTTGAGTCTTTATTTAGAAGTTTGGTGATGTTTTACCAACCAGAAATATCAAAATGGTTGAAATTTTACCAACCATAGAAAGAAACTTAACTCTGCTTATGTCAATTAGCCTATTGTAAAACTGGTTTCATTACATGTGGTTTAGCTTAAAGTCAAAGTTTCCAAGAACCTATCAACGTTAAGTGCTGACTTACTCTATTTTTATTCCTTCCATGAACTGCATGATGGAAGAAATGGAAGATTTCTATTTTTAAAGAAACTATTTTATATATAATGTTCAATCTGAGGAAATAACCATCATTTAATTGCTAATTTCCCTACTGATGGATGTTTTTCCTTTCTCCCATGAATGGAGATTTGGTACTTGTGTTAAAGGTCATCCAATCCTTTGGGAAATAATACTTGACTGAGGTGCTGTGAAACAATTCTTTTACCGCAAATACACATAGCACTTACCTGCTCCTTTAGCATGCACGACTCTCTCAGGAATTCTCTCCGGTCAAAGTGAGCCATTTCGTCAGTGAAAACCACATCCTGAACAAGAAGGGGCCCACGGGGTCCTGCTGTAATAACATTAAGTTTGTCTCCTACTGGGTTACCAGCTCCAGTTGTCAGGACATCAGCTTTCTACAGGAACACAGAAAGAAAGTGCAGAAGAGTTAGTGCAATCAAACCTTTCATTTACACTGTCACAGGTACATAGTTTTGCAATGTTTATACCATCTGCCCTCTTTTTAAATTTCCCCGTGTCCAAAGTTCTGAAATCCTACAAGACAGGCCATTGCCTGAAACTTACAGTTATGCCTCAGAAACCCTTGACAAATCTCAACACCAATCTGTTAAGAAACTTGCTCTGAAGAGTAGAAAGATGATTGTGGAGCCTGAAAATGTGCTCACCATCTGCTCTACAGAGAGCCACTGGGTTCTTCAAAGCCCCCAGACAGAGAGGTACCCAAAAAAGTCCTACAAGCTTAACAGTGAATATCCAACCCACCAGTGAGAAGATGGTCTCTGGGGAAGCTGTGCTGGTCAATACTTTACTCAGAAATTACAAATGCTTCATTACTGCCACGATGCTCAAGTGTGCTATCCTGTTCGCGCCTCAAGCAATGTTCACCAGCTGTTTGCAATGTCTCGTTTCAATTCAAAAAAAAAAGTCAATGGTTTTTACTGTCACTAAAAGTAGACTGTTACTGATAAGGTGGATTATAGTACTGATGTTTTAAAGACATCAAATGTCTCTGAAATGGGATAGGTTATTTTACTATAACAAAGAATTAGTTTTAATCCACCCAATTCTCCAATTTCAGTTATATCAGAAGACACTCAGCTGTCCCTCCTCCTCTAGGGTAAGAGCAGCATTCTTCTAGCTCCAGTGATCCTGGAAGCTTAGCTTCACCTAGTTCATGGACAGAGAAGACTTTTGACCACAGACAACTACTCTGCAGTGTCTTCCCCTTGGGTCACTGGGAATCGAGAGAGACATGTAGGTGACACAAAACTATGCCACCTCCACCTGGGAGAGGAACTCAATGGTGTCTACTGACAAAATTCAACAGACCAACTTCACACACAGAGAAAGCACTATTTTTAGTATTTCCACACACCTGGAGTGGAGCATGTAGCTTTACTCCCCATGCATGTCTGTCCTGCATATTAAAATAAATTCCTGCCTCTTCTCTAGAAGGCAATATGGTGGGGGAGTAAGCACTTAAAAAAAAAACACACAAAATCCCAGCACTTTGGGAGGCCGAGGCAGGTGGATCACTTGAGGTCAGGAGCTTGAGACCAGCCTGGCCAACATAGTAAAACCCCATGTCTACTAAAAACACAAAAATTAGCTGGGTGTGGTAGTGCATGCCTGTAATCCCAGCTACTCAGGAGGCTGAGGCAGGAGAATCGCTTGAACCCGGGAGGCAGTGGTTGCAGTGTGCCAAGATCACACCACTACACTCCAGCCTGGGCGACAGAGCGAGATTCCATCTCAAGAAAAAAAAAAACCATAAAAGACCTGTGAGCTGTTTGAAAAGAGACACTGAATGAAGGAGACCCTGCAATTTGCAAAACTAATAAACAAGACTCTCCGACACACTAGTAAATGCCCTTAACACTAACGGTACATTCTCATCCAAATGGGAAGAGGCCAACATGGCACCAGGGAGAAACCACGGGTGCCAGCATCACAGCCTGGGTCCAACTTTCAGTTCTGCCAATTACCAGCTATGTACTGCTGGCAAGTTACTTATTTCTCAGTCTCCATTTTTCATCTGCAAAACAGAATAATAACTACCTCCCAAAGTTAACACATGAATTAAAAGAGCTAAACGTAAAATGCAGGCCACACACTCAGCACATATATGCTAACACTTCACTGGCTGTGAGACCATGACCTGATAGCAGAAGCAGCCAAGCATTTGAAGTTTTACTTTTCTAGTAATCACGACAGATGCATACTCCTCCATCCACTCTCTCACTCTACCATCTCTGTCCCTAAACCCATCTAGCAAAGTCCCTTCTAAGCCGTCAGTTTAAGCATCCAATCAACACTTACCACCCAATCACACCACTCTTTTGAAGATACATATGTTGCTAATACATGTGACCCTCTGTAGTTTTATTTTTAATCTAAAGTATCAAATGAACCAGAAAAAGAGCAACTTCACCTTTAGTTTAAATCTAAAGCCTTGGTTTTCAACCTTGGCTGTGCACTGGAATCACCCGGGGAGCTTTTTAAAGCCTCCTGATAACTTGGTCATCCCCCTAGAGACATATGACAGAAGCGGCCTGGGTGAGACCTGGGATATTTTTAAATGACTCCTGTTCAAGCTAGGATTGAAAACCACTGATCTAGAACTTTTGGGTGATAACAAAAGTAAAATAATTAAGAGCCAGAGCAAACCAAATCTGTCCACTCTTTAAGTGCTCTTTTCATCATATAAACAAGGCATTTAAGGAAGCCTTTAAAAAATAAAGGGACATTCCATAAAAAAAGAAAAGTATGAGAAAGGATACCAAGAAGCTCGGTAAAAGGAACGCTAAACAGGCCAGAGAATGATACTTGAATGCCGGCATCCTTAAAGTGGGGAAGGAGCTTCCCCAAGAAAGAGATGAGAGCATATCACATGTTCCCTTCTGGTTACTGGGTCAGGGTGATGCGATCAAGAATAAATACCATGCCTAAAGGAGGCAGGTGCAGAGTTGGATAAATGAATAAAGTACTAAAGCTCGAGATGGTCTTTCCTGATGACACTAACTCTTAAGAGTGGGAATGCTGGAATTATGGCACCATTAATCCTCCCTCCTGCCCAATGCAGGAATCCCCCTCTAACAGCAATCCTGTTAAGAAATGAAACCTGAGTTTTTAAGCTACAAAGGGAGGCTTCAGAATCTCTTCCATTTCCACACTCAAATAGACCAACTATCCTCATTTATAGAACAGCTTTCTTCACACAAGCTCATGTATACACAATTTGCCTTCAAAGCCAGTGTGGCAGGAAAGCTTCAACAGTCAGCAACAGAGAAAGGAGGCCAGGGAGCAAAAACTAGAAAGGAAAAGATCCCCCAACTTCAGGGGACATTTAGCGCAACATCAGATAAGAGGAACTGACCTAACTGAAAGACAGAGTACGTATTAATTTCGGAAGGTGAGGAGCAGGATGCAGTATATTTAAGATGAAAATAATCAATGCAATGAAGATTTACTAGATGAAATGAGAGGGTGGGGCTAGAAATGGACCACACAAGTTATCTCAAGCTTCCCAATACTCCAGAGATCGATGTTATTAATCCCATTTAATGGGTGATACTATAAACTCAGAAAACTTAAGTAACTTTGCAGAGATGTCAGTGTAGTGGCACAGGTTTATTTGTTACACATAACAAGTAAGGACAGGCAAAGAGATTTCCTCCAACTTGCAATTACTGTTTCTAACTCAATGAATAACTTTAGAGCCAGAATATTTTTAAAGATAGAAAAGCTTTTCTATGGCTGGATAACTTTATGACCTATCTTTGGAAAAGTAGCATTGGTGCTTGTTAACATGTTTATATCTTCCTGGCTGCTAGTTCTTTGTGACATCCATACATGCCTCTCCTGAACTGCTCTCTCTGTCCCCGCTCCACATCACCCCTGAAGCAGGGTCAAGGGCATCTTCTTCTTCTTTTTTTTCTTTTTACTTTTTTTTTTTTTTTTTTGAGCTGGAGTCTCACTCTGTCACCCAGGCTGGAGGGCAGTGGCGCATTCTTGGCTCACCATAACCTCCACCTCCCAGGTTCAAGTGATTCTGTCTCAGTCTACCAAGTAGCTGGGACTACAGGTGCCCACCACCACGCCCAGCTAATTTTTGTATTTTTAGTGGAGATGGGGTTTCACCATGTTGGCCAAGCTGGTCTCGAACTCCTGACCTCAAGAGATCCGCCCGCCTTGGCCTCCCAAAGTGATGGGATTATAGGTGTGAGCCACCGCACCCGGCCTGTCACCGCTTTTCCTCTCTAGACCGTGTACTCCGTTACAACTATATCCCTCATCCCTAATACACTGCTCAGTATACTAACAAACGCACAACAAATGTGTGTGGATTCAGCGTGCAAATAAACTAAACCATGGACCAATATGACATGGCCAAGAGTCTTTCTAAGGAGGAGTAAGAAGCAGCAACAGCCTATCTCTCTCCCCTGTATCTCCCCCTCCAAAAAATAAAACAAATATTTTAATATATAAATTCTGATCAAACACCTTTAGACAAACTTGTTATGAAAACTGCCATGGAAATTAGCTTGGATAAAAACTGGCACAATTATTAAAAGTGGGGACTTAAAGTAAAATTCAATTTTGACTTAGCTGCTTTTATGGGCTTCTTTTGACCAGAGCTAATATATAAATCAAGAAATTTTCCTGAGAGAAGTAAGGTTGGCTTCATCTGCTGAAATATTTTATCAACATATTACACTTTACACTTAGTAGTTCCCTTCACTCACAGAAGTTTCAAGAACCTAAACATGTTCTTCCACTTTTAATTAAAAGATTGATAATGCAAATTGTCCCTGTCAGTCCCAGAGGAGTCGTAATGATGTCTTCTGATTCTGTGATAAAGAATGTGCCTAGCGTTTTCTAGTAAATAACTGCCTAACATTCTCCGTTTATCAACAAAGATTCAAGTGCCTACAATGTGTACACCCACGTACAAGAAACCAAAGACTGTCCTGACTCTCAAATTTCTTAGTCTGTGGGAAAATAATAAGAGTGGTCTAGATATAGGCTGCTGTGGAAGCTAAAGCAACTCCATCTTAGATACTGATCCACCATGTTGACTTCTGATTAACTTCAGTTTTAAGATTTCCAGTTTATCTATTGTTCCCTGTGTAAGAGCACCTATGTACTATAAATCCTGCCGTGAGGTCGAGCAACCTTGACATTATCATACTTCAGTCATCGCATACTTCCCTTCTGAATCACCCTTCCCTATGGTATTAAGCCCCCGGGTCTGGGGGTAATGATGTGGGATCCACCAGCTTGTCTTGACAACACCCAAGACACAGACATGGTTTCTGGTCATAAGTCCTATTAAACATTTCTTTCTGAGAAACTTGATTTGTCAGCCTCTTCCTTTGGCCTTTCAGATTCCTCAGACTTTGGGGGTAGGTTTGCATAGACCTACCCACCATGGAAAAGCTAAGAAAAAGAAACTAAACCTTAAAAAGTTCTATTCCATCTCCCATAGTCTCTCCCACTGCACATTATGACTTAGCAATTCTATGCCTAGGTATATTTCAGGAGACATGAAAGCATATACGCACAAAGGGTTAAGTCACTCAGTCACCCCTTCTCCATCCCAAATGTTGGCAGTGTAACATCAATGCAGTTATTACCAGGGTTACCCTAAAAAATATAAACCCTCACAGGCTATAATACATAGGCAACTCACTGACAGAAATGGATAGCCTAAGACCTAACCTCTCTCCTAGGTATAAGAAAACTGTATAAAAAGGTAAGGCTTGAAATGCTCAAATTCTCCCATTTTAAAGGGATCAGAGGCTACTTGTTAACATTTCCTTTTACCCCAAGAAAAGAGCACTGGCAGCAAGCTGCACTCACTTAAAAAAAAAAAAAAGGAAATGAGTTAAAGGTAAGTATCTCAAAAGAAAAGCCCATGGCATTCTAAGCAGCCAGCAATGAAGTTCCCATTTAAGTTCCCTTCAGAATAACAGAATACCTGGAGAACCACCTCCCTCCTGCCAAGAGAGAAAAAGAGATAAGGATTTTTAAGTGGATCCAAGTCATACTCATGAACACATCTGACTCAATGCCCAATTATTAAAGCTTGCAAAACTCCCAATTCACTTGTCAGCAAACCAAATCTGACCCACAGAAGAAATGCCCAGTAAATAAATTGCTTTCACATTGGTTGACTGTGTTTCCAAAAAGGATGCTCTGATTCTTGAGAGAGGAGGTAACAGAGTGCTCTCCTACAGTAGTCCCAAAATGTAAAGCTCTCCCAGTTCAGTAAAGCATCAAAACTAATTGGGAAATGGTAGAGAGGATGTCAACACAAAGCTGTCCATTTACATAAAAGCATTTACAAAGCAAGGGGAGATTTGTTTTAAACACCATCTGTTACTGCCATAATTTTCTAACAGAATATCTTAATGTCAGAGAGTAAAATGACATATTCTTTAAAAAGAGATTATGTTGTATGTCCATTGCCACATCACGAGAAAATGGGTGGATAGATTTTCACCAAATATGAAATGTACATTTTGGATAACAGAGTAGAGTCAGCTTCCTGGACAGGGGTAGACCACATTTCCCAGGTATGGCCCATAACAGAGTTCTAGCCAACAGAATGTAAGGGGAAGTGACCCTGTCCCCTAAACCTCCCCATACTCATATACCCTTCTCCATGCTCCTGAGCCTTCCGTGCTGGACAGTGATGCCCAGGGCAACCTTAAAAGCCATGTGTTGACCAATGGGGAGCTTCCTTCAGCCTGGTGCCCTATTCAATAACTGTGGGGAGCAGAGAACCTACCTACCTCCTTCAACTTCAAACCACTTTGGGCCATCATGTAAAGAGGAATACATTTCTAATACGTTTGTACCATTATACATATTGGGACTTATTATTATAACACTTAGCCTACACATGATTCCACAGGATTTAACTTAATAGATGGGCTATGAATCAATAATTTAAAAGCAATCCAATTTTTAGAAAGAAAATCTGAACATATACTTCAAAGGAACATATACCAATGGTCAATAGCACGTAAAAAGATGCTTAGCATCATTAGTCATCAGAGCAATGCAAATTAAAACCATAATGAGATACCACTTCCACCCAACAGCTAAAAGTAAAAGACTGACAACACCAAAAGTCAGTAGGATGTGGAGCAACTGCAACTCCCATATACTGCTGAGATGAAGTATAAAATGGTACAACCTCTTTGGGAAAAGGCTCAGCACCTCCTCATAACACTTTCACTTACCTTATGACCCAATAAATCTACTCCTAGGTATTTCCTAAGAGAAATAAAAGCATCTGTGCACAAAAAAGACTTGTATAAGAATTTTTACGCCAGCTTTATTTTTTATTTTTAAGACAGGGTCTCCCTCTGTCACCCAAGCTAGAATGCAGTGGTGTAGTCATAGCTCACTGCAGCCTCCACATCCCAGGCTCAAGCAATCCTCCTACCTCAACTTCCCGAGTAGCTGGGACCACAGGCGTGTGTCACCATGCCTGATTACTTGTTTTACTTGTTGTAGAGATGGGGTCTCACCATGTTGCCCAGGCTGGTCTCAAACTCCTGGGCTCAAACAATCCTCCCACCTCAGCCTCCAAAAGTGGTAGGATTATAGGCATGCGCCTCCATGCCCAGCCACAGTAGCTTTACTCATAATAGAAAAAAACTGAAATAGCCCAGGTGTCCAGCAACAGGATATCCAAATGGTGGTATATTCATATAATGGAATCTTACTCAGCAATGAAAAGAACAAACTGCTAATATATGAAACAACTTGAATGAATCTTACAACAGTTTTGCTGAATGAAAGAAGCCTTATACCAAAAAAGTACATAAATAAATGGTTCAAAAAACTCAAAACACTGTTTGCCTGGCGCAAGATTGTGGGGGTTACAAGGAATGACTGGGAAACTCTCCAGGGTGATAAAAATCTTCAATATCTTGATAAGGATTTAGGACCCACAAGTATATATATTTATCAAAACTCATGGAATGGTACACTTAATATGTATGCATTTCACTGTATGTAAATATTACCTTAAAAGCATACACACTGGACTCTGTTAATTTGCATGCTCGGTGCTTAGGGGTCAAGTATACTGACACCTACAACTTATTCTGAAATGTGCTGAAAAAAAATGGATTACTGGATGAACGAAAGGATGGACAGACAAATGGAGTAACATGTAATAAAAGACACAGGGAAAATGTTCATTGTAGACTCTAGATGGCAGATATATAGGTATTTACTGCAAAATTCTTTCAACTTTTCTGAATGTTTGAAATTTTTCAATTAAAAAAGTGTTTGAAAATTATGTAGACTATGAGGCAAATGCATAATTCCTTTTGGAAGGCCCTGGTGGGGGAGGAAGATACCGCAAAGAAGTAAGGAGTTTTCACTCAGAGCAGCTAAAATTGAGGAACAACAAGATATCAATGTGACTGCCAATCAGGAAGATGGACACAGTGTACTGAGATGCCATGGACAAAGGAGATTGCCTTGAAGTATGAGCTTCCCAACTATGGATGCGCTCTGTGAGTCAACCATTTCTCACATGGGCAACTACATAAGGCAAATCAACAGCAGGGACTTCATGATTGCACAGTTCATGATTCTCCTAAACAAGAAAGGTAGCTGATCTCAGAATAAAGGAGAGTCCTTTAAAAATGAAAATACTTTGTTTTGTAAAAATCTCACTACCTTGTCCACACTTTTCTCAATTCACCTAGTATTCATGGAAACTTCGGTGTGAACCAGGATTTAGCACCCTCTAGGTATGGAAAGAGTCTTGGGCCCAAGAAGCTGAGTTCCAACCTTGTCTCTGCCACTAATTAGTGGCACATCCTTCACTAAGACTCTACGTCTCTCTGGTTCACTTTATTACACATATACAAGAGCTCATGAACCATCCTAATGGTATATAACAAAGAATAGGACCAAGAGGGGAGATTTTCCAGGCTCTTAGGGGAGAATGGCAGCCGTTCCCAAACAGGGAATCATTAAAGCAATCCATGAGCACTTAGCATTAATACCCCAGTTCATGAACACTGAGTTTTGAGAAAGAGCACTAGGCAGAATGGGGGAAACTGGGTTACAGTCTTTTCTCTACCATTAACCAGCAGCCAGGGAACTGGGCAAGACCTTTAGACTCTCTAGGCCAATCTGCCAACAGAAGACTCAGACCAGATGCGGTCTCATCTAATCCAACCTCCTCATAGATGCCCTCTGAGACCCTGCAACCCCAGGGCACAGGCCAGGAATGCCTCCCCCACCACCAAGTTAAAATCCTATTCATTAAAAAAATTCCTTTTCAGATGTCACCTGCTTTGTCCGGCCCACTTGGTCACTCCCTCTACATTCTACAGATAACCTACATTAGAGCCCTCACTACACTGGAGAGTAATCATCTGTTTATGTGTCTTGTCTCCCAGACTAGACTCTCAGCTTCTCAAGGGTGTTGTTCTTGCCTCATTGGAATCTGTACACCTTGCCCAGGAACAGTGCCTAGCACCTGCAGGCACTCAAAGAATAGAAAAAACGCATTCACCAATCCCTAATGTCACCGCCCAGCTCTAAAATGCTAGTCTTGATATTTTGAAGTGCAAATGAGACAATGGATGTCAAAATTCGTTTATTTAGTTGTTTAATAATGTGCATAGTACGTACCAGTCACTGTGACTGGTGCTGGAGACATCAAGATGGTAAAACACAATCCCTGCCCTGCTGGTACCCCACAACTATGAAAGCGTGTAAATAGTATTTCAGGAAGGGCAGCGTTACAGCCTACCCTTCTCCCCTCACGGACTTCCTTGCAACTGCAGCTCTCTGCCTTTCCCCCATGAGCCCTCATTCTGTCCTCAAGTTGCGACCTCTGTCCCAGCTGGCAAAAGCCCAAAATTCTGAAGCAACCACCCGAGCCTGTCGCGGACGACAAGTCCTCCAGGCCCGCGCCCCACGCCCCACGCCTCGGACTCCCCCTTCGCTGCTCCCGCTAATGTAACAGTTCCTCTGCACCGAAGGGGACTCTCCCGCCCCGCGAGACGCGGTACAGTCCCTCCAAGCACCGCCCCGGGGGAAGCCGGGCCGTTACTCGCCGACGCCCTCACTTTCTACGCAGACCCTCGGGACCGCTCGGGGAGCTCAGGGTGTACCTGCGCGGCCCGCTGCTCCTTCCAGTGCTTCATCTGGTCACTGGCGGGATCCCCGACTGTCAGCCATGGCGTGCGGTTGGCGGTGCAGAACGCTACAGGCGGCCTCAGCTTGTGGGTCTCCACCCTAGGCAGGCAAATACGCCTGCTACCCCCACGGCCGTGGCGACTTCAGGCTCCGCCAATCAGCACCGCCCCCTCGTCCCGCCCCCTCGGGAAGGCTACGTCCTGATTGGTCGCTCGGTGCTAGGCGGGTCGGGATTGGAAACCCAGTGGGCGCGGAGCAGGGTTCCCCCTAGGGAGGCGGCTCCCGGGGACTTGGGAGAGACCCGGGAAGGTGCGGAAAGGAGGGGTCCTCCGCTGGCCCAGCTGTTGAGAGCCTCGCCCAGCCGGCCCCAGGTGCCCACGATAGCCGAACCCAGGGCGGAGGTCCCGGTTATCAACATCCCTCCGGCCGCCCCGGTACGCGGCCGTTGGTGGCCTGCCAGTTAGACCCTGCTGGGTGGGGCCTTGCACTCTGTAACTGCTTTCTCAGCTCTTAAAACGTCAGCAATCCTGGGTTAAATTCCTCTGTGCAGAATTAAATTTTGCCATACCCCAATATAAGTATTATTTGCAACCAAAGGATGGATACTTTCTTTCTCTCTCTTAGCTCTTCTTAACTTATTCGTGAATTATCACTTACTTGACTAGTATACTAATTATTTAAATATAAAAACACTCTGAAACGTTTATCTCCTTACAGATGGGCGTTGTCCTCCTTTACCAGAGAAAAACAACTGAGAGATGGGAAAAATGTATTCCCTTGTGATGGGAAAAATGTATTCAACCCCTGTACACTGTGCCAAATTGGCTTCTTTAAACACTGGAGAAATCTGCGTCCCCAAATTTTACTCCCAGGTGAGCAGAAATTTTAAAAAGCTCTGTGTCTTTAAAAAGCTATGTTGAAGAGTAAAATACTTAGTAATATTTAGTGTAATATTTAATAAGTTACTGACTAGTTTGTCATTGTAATCAAACAGTTTGAATGATTTCTACACCTCCTCAGGTACTAGGATTTATCTTTAAGCACTTTGATGTATATAAATACTATATAAGTTATCAGCTTTTGATTTTTTCCAGTACAACTACATATAATGAGTGGATATATAATAGTGGAAACTTCACATATTGTTCTTGATCTTACAAAAGTATGATAAGAATCTTGGGCATAAAAGTGGAATTTTTGCAGTTTATTGGAAAAGAAAGCCACAAATTGATCTTTAGCACCCTATACTTTTCCTATATTAAACTTAAAACAATTGTAAAGATGCTGTTAGCTGTGTGATTTGGTGTCTTTTTTCTACCTGCAAGATCTGTACTGCCAAGACTGTAAACTCCATGTGGGTCGGAATCCTCCCATTTATAATTTATTGAGCACTTACCATATACCAGGGACTGGTACAAGCTTTTTGTGTATTTGCATAGTTAACCCTCCCAACAACTCTGTGAGTTAGATACTAATATTATCTTCATTTTTCAGATTAGGAAACACAGGTATAGGGAGGTTAAATAACTTGCCCAAAGTTACACAGTTACTAAGGGATACAGCCGGGATTCCAGTCTCAGCTGCTCATCTCTAAAGCCCACAGTTTGTTGAATAAACAAATGTTGAAAGAATCAAACAAGTCATCTTCTTAACTAACCAACACAAATATCAACAAAATAAATAAGAAGAGACCTAGAGTTATATTAACCTTTGTTCATTATATAAACACTGTTCAGCATGTGTGGGTTTTTTTCCCTGTGTTTTTGTTACTATGGGTTTGGACTCCTAAGGAATTATTTCCAGAGAAAGAAATGGAGAAACAAGATTGGTTTCTGATCTTATCATATCTTGTATTTTAAAATAAAGGGCAGGCTTACAAGTAATGACAATAAATTTATATATATACATATTTTATTGCACTTTAGGTTCTGGGGTACATGTGCAAAACATGCAGGATTCTTGCATAGGTACATACATGGCAATGTAGTTTGCTGCCTCCATCCTCCCATCACCTACATCTGGCATTTTTCCCCATGTTATCCCCCCCCAACCTCCCTACCCCCCAACTGTCCCTCCCCTACTCCCCCGCCAACAGACCCCAGTGTGTGATGCTCCCCCTCCCTGTGTCCATCTGTTCTCACTGTTCAACACCCGCCTATGAGTGAGAACATGTGGGTATTTGTTTTTCTTTTCTTGTGTCCATTTGCTGAGAATGATAGTTTCCAAATTCATCCATGTCCCTACAAAGGACACAGGCTCATCATTTTTTATGGCTGCATAGTATTCCATGGCGTATATGTGCCACATTTTCCTTGTCCAGTCTATCATTGAGTTGGTTCCAGGTCTTTGCTATTGTAAACAGTGCCACTATGAACATACTTGTGGATGCGTCTTTATAATAGAATGATTTATAATCCTTTGGATATATACCCAGTAATGGGATTGCTGGGTCAAATGGAATTTCTATTTCTAGATCCTTGAGGAATCACCACACTGTCTTCCACAATGGTTGAACTAATTTACACTCCCACCAACAGTGTAAAAGTGTCCCTATTTCTCCACATCCTCTCCAGCATCTGTTGTCTCCAGATTTTTTAATAATCGCCATTTGAACTGGTGTGAGATAGTATCTCAATGTGGTTTTGATTTGCATTTCTCTAATGACCAGTGATGATGAGCATTTTTTCATATGTTTGTTGGCCTCATATATGTCTTCTTTTGAAAAGTGTCTGTTCATGTCCTTTGCCCACTTTTGAATGGGTTTGTTTGTTTTTTTCTTGTAAATCTGTTTTAGTTCTTTGTAGATTCTGGATATTAGCTCTTGGTCAGATGGGTAGATTGCAAAATTTTTTTCCCATTCAGTTGGTTGTCAGTTCACTCTAATGATTGTTTCTTTTGCTGTGCAGAAGCTCTGGAGTTTAATTAGATCCCATTTGTCTATTTTGGCTTTTGTTGCCAATGCTTTTGGTGTTTTATTCATGAAGTCCTTGCCTATGCCTACGTCCTGAATGGTTTTGCCTAGGTTTTCTTCTAGGGTTTTTATGGTGTTAGGCCTTATGTTTAAGTCTTTAATCCATCTGGAGTTAATTTTAGTGTAAGGTGTCAGAAAGGGGTCCAGTTTCTGCTTTCTGCACATGGCTAGCCAGTTTTCTCAACACCATTTATTAAACAGGGAATCCTTTCCCCATTGCTTGTTTTTGTCAACTCTGCCAAAGATCAGATGGTTGTAGATGTGTAGCATTGCCTCTGAGGCCTCTGTTCTGTTCCATTGGTCTATATCTCTGTTTTGGTACCAGTACCATGCTGTTTTGATTACTATAGCCTTGTCGTGTAGTTTGAAGTCAGGTAGCATGATGCCTCCAGCTTTGTTCTTTTTTCTTAGAGTTGTCTTGGCTATGCGGGCTGACAATAAATTTATAATGTTACATAGGAGGCTGGGCACGGTGGCTCATGCCTGTAATCCCAGCACTTTGAGAGGCCGAAGTGGGAGGATCACTTGTGGCCAGGAGTTCGAGACTAGCCTGGCCAACATGCAAAACCCTGTCTCTACCAAAAATACAAAAATTAGCTGCACATGGTGGTGCATGCCTGTAGTCCCAACTACTCAGGAGGCTGAGGCAGGAGAATCTTTTGAACCTGAGAAGCAGAGGTTGCAGTGAGCCAAGATCGCACCACTGCACTCCAGCCTATATGACAAAGTGAGACTCCATCTCAAAAAAATTAAAAATTTTTTAAAAAGTCACATATTAGGTAGAAGTTCTATTGGCTTTATGACTATAGTTTAATTATAGTTTAAATGAAAACACTTCTAAAAATCAGCCCTAGTTTAAAAATACTTGAAACCAAACCTGTTTGATTACCTAAAGGTAACTGCAAGTGATTGGTTAGGTAAATAAATTAGGTTCTAGGTTTTAATATTTTAGTCATATGAATTCATGGGTATTTTTATTGGTATGAATAAAATTGTTATTTAAAAAATGCTGTTCTCTGATTTTCAGAACTCAATGAAATAAAGTGTACAGGCACAAGACATACTGTTATTAATCCTGATATCACCAAATTTGAAACCAAGCTTACAAAGTAGACCTATAACAAATGTTCAAGAAAAACATTTGAGTACTCAACTAGGAATCTTTATAGACAAATTTTATTTCATCAGTATTGCAAGAAAAGAATGGAGAGAATGAAAGTTATGTTTTATTGGATGACAGGCATACAAAACAGCACAAGGGATAATTATTCTATTCTGATTCCACCCATCCTCAGGAGAGGCCGAGAATGTTCTACAAATTTCAGTTTCATTCTCTTCACAGTGGCCTTGTGAGGCAAATTCAGAGTTAGGCAAAAAGGAGGAAAAAAGAACACAACAAGAAAAAAAGAGAGTTACAATTCAGTGTTGGCTGTTGGCTTTAAGAGAAGAGAATAAACATCACCACAGCTCTGTGACTCTTACTCACTGTGGAACAGGCTTCAGCAGGCAAGAGAAGGTGGAATTTGCTTTAAAAAGTAGCAGTGGTGTTATATCCAGTAGCAGCACATACCCCCTGCTCTGCCTGTTTTGCTGCACCATATCTTTTCCGCTTTAATATGAATGGTTACTTACTTGGGAGGAGGCAGCCTAGACGTCCCTGATGTCTGGTGATGCCCATAACATGAGCTATCCTGAGGGGGAAGAACATGGATGTGCCTTTTTCCCCCCTCGGCCTTGCGTGCCGTGCTACTGATCTGGGGTTTGCAAAAAATGAAACATAGGCCAGGCCTGGTGGCTCACGCCTGTAATCCCAGCACTTTGGGAGGCCAAGGCAGGTGGATCACTTGAGGTCAGGGGTTGAAGACCAGCCTGACCAACATGGCAAAACCCTATCTCTACTAAAAATACAAAAATTAGCTGGATATGGTAGCATGCACCTATAGTCCCAGCTACTCATGACGCTGAGGCAGGAGAATCACGTGAACCCAGGAGACAGAGGTTGCAGTGAGCCAGGATCACACCACTGCACTCCAGCCCTGGTGACAGAGCGAGACTCCATCTCAAAACAACAACATTAAAAAAAAAAAAATAGAAACAAGAATTGGGAATTTGTTTTTTCCTTAACTTTCTTTTTATACTTACTAATGGAGGCTTGGAAAATGCAGGATAAAATATCAAACAAACAATCATTCAAAGATGATGATAAATAGGTAACATTTTTACCAATATTTTCTCTCTTATAGGTATGTAAAGGAGTGTGTGTGTGTGTGTGTGTGTGTGTGTGTGTGTGTGTGTGAGAGAGAGAGAGAGAGAGTTTTACAATGGATCCTGCAGAATATGTAATCTTCTATCCTGCTTTTTCCACCTAACATTATCAGATAAAATTTTTTGCAGGTCATTAAATCTTCTTCTAAAATGTGATATTTTTCTCCTATGGCTGCACAATTTGCAATCAAAGGATATTCCTTTATTTGCATACCCCTTTACTAAGAACATTTAAATTGTTTTCTTCTATAACAGTACAGTGACATCCTTCCTCTACATTTGTATTTATTTCCTCAGGACCTATTTTCAGAGGTTATTTTTGGTTTGAATCATTTGAACATTTTAAGGCTCTTGTGACCTATTGTCAATTTTTTCTGCAATGCTGGAGCTAGTTTATACTCTCACTGGCACTAAGAGTGTGGATTGGAAGTGCAGTTTTGAAGACAGGTGAATATCTGGATTCTAGATGTTTATCAGTTGCATATTTCATCACATTCTTCTGACGGAGAAGGCCTCTTATGTTATGTTCAGCCATAACCACCACACCATGGGACTCATCCAATCATCCAATCTACTGAATGTCTGCTGAGTCCTGGGCCCCCTGTCTGCTGGGCTCTGTGAGCACAGCAGCAAAGAAGGTAGACATAGACAAATAATGAGGCAATAACACAGGGAAAAGTGCTGAGAGAGGGGAAGGCCAGCTGTTGTTAGGAACACCTAAGAAGGTTACCTAACCTGAACCTGCTAGGTCCTGGAGGCTTTGAGTGAAGCTGAAAAAAATGAATAGGTGGCGATGGCTTGAGTAGGACTCGGTAGCAAGCAAATATTTACAACTGGTGTTGAGCCTTTTTCAAGTTTGTGCAGGTCCACTGTCCTCTGCAGCTTAGCAGCCTCTCCACTAAGCTCCTGCGGCTCACCCGCATTCCCTCCTTGCCGCTGAGCTCCTGCATGGCCTGGGTCAACCAGTCATGTTTAATTACTGGGACTGACATGCTTGAACTGAAGTTATTTTCCAGTGCTCTGTCTTAGAGGTATTTTACTTGCCTCCCTTGTGTATGCTGTTAAATGTTGCACCTGGGTTTGACTCTGGGTTTAAGTCTATTTGCAATAACCAGACATGGGTTCTTGCACTCTGACAATATAAAAAGAAAAGTCAAACCTCATAAACAATCAACACATTCATTATGGACTGAGAGCACACAATTATGCATCTGTGGAGAAATGAATAGTTATAAAATATATATGTTTGGGTGGAACCATGGATCATAGCTAGGAATGGTCAACTAGGGGGAGTGGAACAGACGTCTCTCTTCTCCCCTTTCTTTCCCATAAACCCAGATCATTACCTAGCAGGGCTCAAGAGGCAAAATAGCATGGTATATGGTTAACAGCCCCAGAGCGAGCACCCAAGCACTAGGGGTCAAATCCTACCATAGCCATTTACAAACTATGTGAGCTTGGGCAAGTCACTCAATTTTTCTAGGCTACCATTTTGCTTGTGTAAAATGGAGATAATAACACCTTCTTTATTAGGTATAATCTAATCTGCTATAACAGAAACGGCCCCCCCCCCAAAAACAACAAAATAGCTTAAACAAGATCAAAGCTTATTTCTCTCACAAAGCATCTCAGACCTAAATGGTACAGGGCTGGTTAGGCAACTCTGCCATGCTCAATACTCTGCTTCCATCTCTGAGTCCAAGGTAGCTGCACCACCTCACTTGATCATAACTGCATGCCAGCCAGTGGGAAGGGGGACAGAGGAGCAAAGGGAGCCCATGTCCTTTCCTTTTTAGGGCACAAAATGGATATAGCACACTTTATTCCTACTCACATTTCATTGGCCAGAATTTAGTCACGTGGCCATGCCTAGCTACACAGGAAACTGGGAGATGTAGTCATTGGCTGGGTGACCATGTGCTTGGCAAATTTCAGGCATTCTATCATAAAAGAAAGGGAAAATGAATATCAGTGGTTGATCAGCAGCACAGGCCACACCAACCTCCAAGGGTTGTTGGAGGATTAGGGAAGATTACATGAACCATATGAGTTAGTTATCTGTGTTTTCTGATTATTAGTATTTCCATTTATTCTGCTGTGCCATGTGGCTCTTGTGTGAGTTGCAACGCTGTCGGAAAATTCAGCTAACTTTGCTGTAGGATATTCTATTATACCCATCCTTGTGGGGTGTGCTGTAGTTAAGAGGCTGCCTCTGGACAATGCAGTTTGGCTCCGAGGTCACATTACGATGAACAAGGACCAATCACTACCCTAAACCAAACCTTTCTATCCGACAAACCATCCTCTCAAAACGAATTTTGTTTAATCAACAAACTTAATATCGCTCCTGCTATGTCTAGGCTCTGCACTAAGGGATTTCCAATATTAACCCATCTAGTCCTTATAACAAGCTTACAAGGGGAAATGAACTCTTACCACCATCACTTTATATCTGAGGACACTAAGGTACAGAAAGGTTAAGTAACCGCTGGAAGTCACCTAGATAGTTGACAATGGAGCCAGGATTCGAACTAGGCAGTGTGGCTCTGGAGAGCACAGCTCTGCTCCTACACTGTTCTGCCTGTGACAAAGTAGGCAGGAATACAGGAAGATCTGGAATGAGTGTTCTACATTCTTAGAATTCAATTCCAGCGTTGCACCATCTTCTGCCCACCTGAAGACCCGGTGTTATGGAATGCACCCTGCATAAACCAATTGTGAAATCCATGTTTTGTACCCACATAATTGAGAAGAACCACAGGAAAATGATATTCTTCCCAGTCTTTAAGAGATAATTCTTCCCAGGATTTACAAGATAAAATGTGGGAAGTTGGCCGGGCATGGTGGCTCATACCTGTAATCCTAGCACTTTGGGAGGCTGAGGTGGGCAGTTCACGAGGTCAAGAGATCAAGATTATCCTGGCAAAAATAGTGAAACCCCATCTCTACTAAAAATACAAAAACTTAGCTGGGCGTGGTGGTGCATGCCTGTAATTCCAGCTACTCGGGAGGCTGAGGTAGGAGAATTGCTTGAACCCAGGAGGCAGAGGTTGCGGTGAGCTGGGATCACAACATTGCACTCCAGCCTGGGCAACAAGAGCAAAACTCTGTCTCAAAAGAAAAAAAAAAGGGGGAAGTGGCTATGGATTTGTAACACAAGAGCATGACAGGCCTAGAGAGCCACATGGGATTGAGGAACAGCCAAAGGCAGGAATGAGAGTGCCAGGGAAGAGGCGGCTTGCAGAGCAGCAAGAAGAAGGAGAAGGAGGAAGATCTCTAACTGCCTCTCCTTCCTGACAGCAAAAGGCAGGCAGAGACCTAAACAAGTCCACTCAAAGATTCATTTTCCACCAAGCAAGAGGATCTGTTGACCTGTATCATCTTATATGCAGCTTCTGTTCCAGGATATGTGGACATAAACAGATTCGGTTCTGAGACATGGTGACATGAAGCAAAATCCTCCTTCTTGTGCCAAATATCAAAAGCAATTGCTCCAGGCAATCTGAAAATTAAAATCTATTTACTTCCTTTTTTTTTTTAACTGAGAGAATAAAGAGAAACATGGCCAGGCAGGTAGATCACTTGAGCCCAGGAGTTTGAGGCCATCCTGGGCAACGTGGTGAAACCATCTACAAAAAGGAAGAGAAAAGGATATTTCACAAATTTGTATCATTTGTCATGATGTGAATCTTGAATCTTTATATTAAATCTTTTTTCCTCTGAAAAAAAAAAAGAGAAACTTGGCCAGGTGCGGTGGCTCATGCCTGTAATCCCAACACTTTGGGAGGCCGAGTCTAGCAGATCACAAGGTGAAGAGATTGAGACCATCCTGGCCAACGTAGTGAAATCTCGTCTCTACTAAAAATACAAAGAAAAATTATCTGGACGTGGTGATACATGCCTGTAGTCCCAGCTACTCAGGAGGCTGAGGCAGGAGAATCACTTGAACCCTGGAGGCAGAGGTTGCAGTGAGCCGAGACAGAGGCTGCACTGCAGCCTGGTGACAGAGTGAGACTTTGTCTCAAAATAAAAAAAAAAAGAGAGAGAGGGAGAGAAATGTTATTTTATTTCTTTGTTTGTACTCTGTGTAAATTCTGAAACAAACAAATCATGTCTAGTGCCTACCTGTGTCTTCAGTGGGAACTGAACTTGCATTGATTCCTGAATGACCAAAGGACATTCTCAATCTGTGTTGACATGACCCCATTTGTCACACTTAATGCAGTTCACATTTCTAACCTGAATACCAAAGGGCTGATATTTTATGTTTATGTCATCTTTGGCATATTTTTCTTGTGGGGCTTCTGTTTGCCATTTAAATTTGTCTTCGTTCTCTCCTGTTTTCTTTTTCTTCTGTTTCCTTTTTTAACTCCTGGTGGGGCCCCATACATGAAATTAAGACTGTTCTTCACACATTCATCTCCCATAAGCAATCTATTTTCATATGATTCTTGTTCTCTAAGACACTGCTACATTCATTCTTCTTGTTTCTTCTTATCATATGATATTTTCTGTTCTACCATTCATACTTTTTTTTTTCAGATAAGAATCTCACTCTGTCACCCAAGCTGGAATGCAGTGGCGCCATCTTGGCTCACTGCAACCTCCACCTCTCGGGTTCAAGTGATTCTCCCGTCTAGCCTCTGCAGTAGCTGGGACCGCAGGAGCATGACACCATGCCCGGCTTATTTTTTGCATTTTTATAAGAGATGACGGTTCATCATGCTGGCCAAGCTGGTCTCAAACTCATGGCCTCAAGTGATCCACCCGCCTCAGCCTCCCAAAGTGCTGGGATTACAGGTGTGACCCTGTAATCCCATTTAATATTGGATTTGGAGGCAAAATGAACGTCCTTCTTGCACATGACGTTGGCAGAGGATTTTCCCATCCTTGAACCAGAGCTGGGGAAAGCAGTGGTAGCTCTGTAAGCAACGTAAACAAACTATTTACTTCTTAAAGTATAAAATCGTAAGACTACAACGTACAACATAGACATTATATGTTTATTGTGTAGCTTCCTTTCTGCTAGCAGTTGTTCAAAATTTGCCCAAATGATTCCTGCTAGCCCTCCACATTTTTGTCCCTTATCCTATCTTTGTCATAAGGGACAAACAAAGTAGCAAGCACTAGCTTAATTCTCTGAAGCTTTGTACTGGGGTTTCCATTTTTTCCAATCCCATCCCACCCAGTATTCTAAATATCAATGAATAACAAGCACTTGCCTTTCTCTTGTCTGGCTGGCCCCTGATATGTGAAACAACTTACTGATTGGGTAAATGATAGATGATACAATATTAGAATTTGTATCGTGTTTCTCTTAATGCCCTTTTAAACTCTGCATCCTCAAAAGAAGCCAGAAGTCACATGGCTTACCTTGGGGGCCTGTAGTTTACCACGCTGTCCTCTCAGGAAGACCTTCCTTGACCACCTCTTTTAACCTTATAGCATTTTCTGGCACTTCCTGTCATGCCTTCCCTGCTTTATGTTTTCTCCATGACCCTTTTCCCTTTTAACATACCGTATAGCTGATTTCATTTGTTTATTGTATATTTTTCCTACTAGAATAGAAGTCCATGAGGATTGGTGGGTTTTGTTTCTGTTTTTGTATTTTCTGCTTATTCTCAGCACCTGCAACAATTTTCTGGCACCCCAGGAGGTGTTCAACCGACATTTGACTAAATGATTGAACAAGCAAGTGAATGAATAGATGAGCTAATACCAGGACAAACCATATTACAATAAGCAGAGTAAATGATGATTTGCCTTGAGGGGTCTAGAGAGAATTTGATCAGATCCCCTGGCTCAAATGCACATACCCTTCCATTTCATTTTTAAGTATGTTTTCCTTTAGGACTTGAGTACTTTCCCATATTCTCAAAATGAGTTTTAAAAAATAGATATATTGCTGGGCACAGTGGCTTATGCCTATAATCCCAGCACTTTGGGGAGGCCAAGGTGGGCAGATTACCTGAGGTCAGGAGTTCAAGACCAGCCTGATCAACATGGAGAAACCCCGTCTCTACTAAAAATACAAAATTAGCTGGGCGTGGTGGCATGTGCCTGTAATCCCTGCTACTCGGGAGGCTGAGGCAGGAGAATCACTTGAACCTGGGAGAATCACTCGAACCTGAACTTGCAGTGAGCCGAGACTGCACCATTGCACTCCAGCCTGGGCAACAAGAGTGAAACTCCATCTCAAAAAAAAAAAAAAAAAAAAAGATATATCACCCCCATCATGCACACCAGTAAAGACTCGACATCACTTCTGTGGCATTCCTATCAAAAACGCATACCTTGAATCTAACCACAAGGAAACATGAGACAAACTCCAGCTGAAAAACAATCTCCAACAACTGGCCTTTTCAAAATATCGAGGTCATGAAAGTTAAGGACTAAAGAACGGTTCCGGTTTAAAGAAGACTAAAGAGACACGCCAACTAAGTATAAAGAGTGTTCCTGGATTGGGTCTTAGGCAGAAAAGGCTTGAAAACATTATGGAGACAATTTATGAAATTTAATATGGGTCATAAACAATATAAATAAGAATATTGTATCAATGTTAAATTTCCTTGTTTTGATCATTAGACTGCAATTATGTAATCTCTTACATCAGAGATTTCTTTTCTGCCTTAGAAAATACATGTTAAAGTATTTAGCGGTAAAGAGGCAGGATGTCTGTCTGGGAGGGAGGGAGGGAGGGAGGAAGGAAGGAAAGAAAGAAAGAAAAGAAAAAGAAAGAGAAAGAAAGAAAGAAGAAAGGAAGGAAGGAAGCTTGGGTGACAGAGCAAGACGCTGTCTCAAAAAAAAAAAGAAAGAAAGGGAGGGAAGGAGGAAGGAGAGGAAAGGAAGAAGAAAGAAAAGAAAGAAAGAAAGAAGAAAGACTTACTCTGAAATGGGCCAGAAAAAATATATATCATATTTATTCATATACACATGTAAATAAAGAGAGCAAGTGAATGACAAACTAAATAGGGCAAAATCTGGGTAAAGGGTAAACTGGAGTTATTTATACTATTTTTGTAACTTTCTGCAACTTAATGTTATATCAAAGTAAAAATTTATAAATAAATATACATATATTCCTAGGAGGGGTCATACGTAAGCATCTCAGGTAACACCTTCATTACAAGTTATTCAGTAGCTGAGAGCCAGAATCAGGTCCTCTCACTTCTCTTCACCCCAACCTGAGGACCCCTACATTCATTCTTCACCCCAATCTGAGGACCCCCTTCATTCCTGAAGATGAGGAAGAGGTGGAAACCATCAAATTCAAACTTCACCTACACCACAGTTTTGCCTTGGACCCAGTGACTTTTTGTAGGAACAAATTGAAGCACAGAGAAGTTAAACAGATTAAAGATAGAAATACAGCTTGGGGGCAGGCACGGTGGCTCACACCTGTAATCCTAACATATTGGGAGGCCAAGGCAGGTGGATTGCCTGAGCTCAGGAGTTCAAGACCAGCCTGGGCAACATGGCAAAACCCCATCTCTACTAAAAATACAAAAAATTAGCCAGGCGTGGTGGTGTGTGCCTGTAATCCCAGCTACTGAGGAGGCTGAGGCAAGAGAATCTCTTGAACCCAGGAGGCAGAGGTTGCAGTGAGCCAAGATTGTGCCACTTCACTCCAGCTTGGGTGACAGAGCAAGACTCTGTCTCAAAAAAAAAAAGAAAAAGAAAGGGAGGGAGGGAGGGAGGGAGGAAGGAAGGAAAGAAAGAAAGAAAGAAAAGAAAGAAAGAGAAAGAAAGAAAGAAGAAAGGAAGGAAGGAAGCTTGGGTGACAGAGCAAGACGCTGTCTAAAAAAAGAAAAAAAGAAAGGGAGGGAAGGAGGAAGGAAGGAAAGGAAGAAGAAAGAAAAAGAAAGAAAAGAAAGAAGAAAGGAAGGAAGGAAGAAGAAAAGAAAGGCAGATGGATGGCTTGGGTGGTGACCCACACCTGTAAGTTCAGACCTCTGGAAGATTGAAGCAGGAGAATCTCTTAATCCCAGGAGTTTGAGACCAGCCTGGGCAATAAAGTGAGACCCCATCTTTGCAAAAAAATTAAAAATTAGCTGGGCATGGTGGTGCACACCTGTAGTGCCAGCTCCTGGGGAGGTTGAAGTGGGAGGATCAGTTGAGCCCAGGAGGTTGACCAGTCCACTGATGATAGCTCACTGCACTCCAACCTGGGTAAGACAGCAAGATCCTGTCTCAATAAATAAATAAGTTAAAAAGTAGGAATATATAAACAGTTAACCAGACAGTCTGCACAGAGAAATGACCAGATTATTTTCTTAACCCTTATACATTATGAGATTTATTGTGTTAATACTTATAAAACCCTGAGATCATCTGACAAAAAGTACTCTAAGCTTGCCTTTTATCATCGTGAGAGAAGGAATTACTTGACAATGAACATCGTTTCCGACTTTTTTATTACTGTGTCATTGGTTGATATTAGTTTAATAAATATCAGTCACAATTTTCAAAATAGGCCCTGATTTTATGGCTGCCTCTAGTGGTGTTTGGAACATGCCATCTCTTGCTGTAGGATCGCGCTGCTATGTTTACAGATTATTCTGTATATTGTTCTGTTGGCAAGAACCCGAACAACACAAGTCTTGATGTCTGAAGTTAACTCAGTGCAAGAAAGCACCCTATCTTATAATAACTTGCATTCCTCGAACATCTGAGCTTCTGTTATTTGAGTGTCCTCAGTACTAACCCTAAAGTAAACTCTGAGCAAGGGAAAGTAGGATATTAGAAAGGGTCTGTTGGACAGGATCTGGAGCAGCTGAAGTCCGTGATAAACAAAAGATGTCACAAGTGCCAGTCATTAAAACTCTTGAGTGCCGTGATGAACCCTCCAGGGAGTATCATAGTTGGAAGAATGATTCAGCAGTGGCTGACCCTAGGCTACATGGACAGACTCAGCATAAGTTTATGGTCAAAAGCATCGCATTGGCTGGGGACAGAGGAGGTGTGTGGTTTGTAGCAGAAAAGGCACATGCCCTACTTACATCACATTCCCCCCGTGTAATTACTCTCTGCCCCTCTCAAACACATCAACGCGAAAGCTCTGTGACCTAAAGATGAAAAAAAAATTATTTGTAACGGTCAAAAGTTTATGTATTATGAAACACAAAGTCTATGAAATCCACCACATACATTGTGAAACCAAAGTCAAGGTTCTATTTGTTCTGTGCCAGTGTAAGAGAAAAAGAAGTGAGGAGGCATATTTTTAAAGATTAAAACTAAAAAAAAAAATGGACAAAATGATGACTGCAGACATGTGGAGAGTCCTGTCTACACCCTGTCAGATGGTCCAAACACTCCATCCCAAACATTTAGCCACACTTTGCATCTGTTTACGGCTACATCTAGGAAATCAAAAGCAGATGACAATGTCGTCACTGCAGCCAATGTTTGTAGCAAATATTCCTTCTCTCCAAAGCCTTAGAAATTTGTGAACGTGGAGCCAGGAAGACGGAATCATAATTAAATGCAGACGTGCTTTCATTTTATACTATTATGCACCTAAGAGAAACAATGACCCAGAGTGCAAAACCAGTATCTCCCTGAGAGAGCCCCAGATGGCACAGATGGGCTAAGGACAGGTTTCACTGTAGGGACCTGGTTGTGAAGGAAGGCCTAGAAGGAAACTAAAGAGATAAGGGTGCATTGAGAGTCTGCCTTCATCAGTTTAAAAAAAGAAGTGACAAAGGTGTTACAGAAAACGCATATTGATGAAGACTAGATCTCAGCTCTGAAATTCTGTGGAAAGTGCAATTTGCCTTAAATAAAGGGAGGGAATTTGCAAAATCCAAAGAATAGTGGATAAGGCATGGATTAAAACAGCTTCAGGCCAGGCACAGTGGCTCACTCCTGTAATCCCAACACTTTGGGAGGCTGAAGCCAGGGGGATCACTTGAGCCTAGGAGTCTGAGACCAGCCTGGGCAACATAGTGAGACCCCATCTCTACAAAAAATGTAAAAACTTAGCTGGGCGTCATTGCACGTGCCTGTAGTCCCAGTTACTCCAGAGGCTAAGGTGGGAGGATTGCTTGAGCCTGGGAGGCTGAGGCTGCCATGAGCTGTGATCGTGGCACTACGCTGCAGCCTGGGTGACAGAGTGAGACCCTGTCTCAAAAACAACAAACAAAAAATAGCAGCTTCCGTAGAAGCCCATTTATCCAGAGATGGAGGGAGGGGAGGCCTGGCTACAAGAAACCTTCGTGCTCAATTAGGAAATTCAGCTTTTGATTGTAAAGTATAAAAGGAAGTATTTCTAGAGCAACACTTACTCAGGAAACAGTAAAACTGAACACTGTGTTTCATCATAACCGGCTCTAACCTGCAGTAGCTGGTTACGACCATACATTTTGAGTGATTCAGGTATCCCAGACCCTCAAAGAATCTAACTGAAAACTGTTTATTGACTAATGAACCATAGGACTTGTTTTTACCCACACACAGGCCTGTGGACTCTTTCCTCCCTATCCACAGTGCTAGTTTTCAATCCTCAATTTGTGGCCCTGGTTTTTCCCCCTCTCAGCGAAACTATTCGATCATTTCTTTTCTCTAAATATGTTCCATTGTCTGGCAAGTTTTTTTTTTAAACACTGAAGATCTTTACATATATATATATATATATTTTTTTTTTTTTTTTTTTTTTTCAATAGCTTTAGAGGTACAAGTGGTTTTTGGTTACATGGATGAATTTGTATAGAGGTGAAGTTTAGTGTATCCATCACCCAAGTTCTATTCTTTGTACCCAATAAGCAGTTTTTCATCCCTCACTCCACTTCCACCCTCTCCCTTCTGAGTCTCAAATGTTCATTATACCACTTTGTATATCATTGCATACACATAGCTTAGCTCCCACTTATTAAGTGAGAACATGTGGTATTTGGTTTTCCATTCTTGAGTTACTTCACTTAGAATAATGGCCTCCAGCTTCATCCAATTTGGTGCAGAAGACATTTGCTCTTTTTTATGGCTGAGTAGCATTCCATGGTATATATACCACATTTTCTTTATCCATTCATCAGCTGACAGACATTTAGGTCGATTCCGTATCTTTGAAATTATAAATTGTGCTGCAGTAAACATATACATGTTCATATATTTTTTGTATAATGACTTTTTTCCTTTGAGTAGATAGCCAGTAGTGGGATTGCCAGATTGAATGGTAGATCTACTTTAGTTTTTCAAGAAACTTCCATACTGTTTTCAGTAGAGGTTGTATTAACTTACATTCCCACCAGTAGCATATAAGCATTCCTTTTTCATCACATCCATACCAACATCTATTGTTTTTTAACTTTTTAATAATAGCCATTCTGGCTGGGGTAGGAGATATCTCATTGTAGTTTTAATTTGCATACCCTTGATGATTACTAATGTTGAGCTTTTCAAAAATATGTTTGTTGACCATTTGTATATCTTCTTTTGACAAATGTCTATTCATGTCCTTTCGTCACTTTTTGATGGGATCATTTGCTTTTTTCTTGCTGATCTGTTTGAATTCCTTGTTGATTCTAGATATAAACCCTTTGTTGGATGCGTGGTTTGCAACTATTTTCTCCCATTCTGTGGATTGTATGTTTACTCTGATGATTTTTTTTTTCTGCTGTGCAGAAGCTTTTTCACTTTTGTTGCATTTGCTTTTGAGGTTGTAGTCATAAATTATTTACGTAGGCCATTGTCCAGAAAAGTTTTCCAAGGTTTTCTTCTAGAATTTTTATGGTTTCAGATCTTAGATTTAAGTCTTTAATCAAAGATCCTTTTTTAAAAAAAGAGGAACGTGAACAAGAAAGATAAAGGACGATGTGTGTAAAAAGCTAAAGATGACTCCAGCCCCTAAAAGCTGTATAAAGAAGGGTAGAGTTTGGAAAGTACCAGCTAATGCTTCCCATCCCTAGTGTGAGGCAAGGACAATTGAGGGGGATGTGAGTACTCAAGGATCATTAAGAGATACGAGGCCTGTGTGGATGTACTTCCTGGAGTCCCAGCCATCACTACCGGCCCCCACCTCTGTCCCAATGCTTTGGATTCTCCAGTTACAACAGCACTGGGAAAACTGAAACTGAAAAGCCATTCTATTTTTTTGAGATGGAGTCTCACTCTATCACCCAGGCTGGAGTGCAGTGATGCCATCTTGGCTTGCTGCAACCTCCACCTCCTGGGTTCAAGCAATTCTCCTGCCTCAGCATCCCGTGTAGCTGGGATTACAGGCAACCACCTCCATGCCCAGCTAATTTTTGTATTTTTAGTGGAGACAGGGCTTCACCATGTTGGCCAGGCTGGTCTCGAACTCCTGACCTCAGGTGATCCACCCACTTTGGCCTTCCAAAGTGCTGGGATTACAGGCATGAGCCACCGTGCCTGGCCTGAAAAACCATTCTTGTCACAGCTGTCAGCTCGACTCTTCACTTGGAGTCCAGGTTTCTACTGCCAGGGGCACCACCACATCCTGGCATCTCTCCTAGCACCACACCATTGTCACCATGGCAACTGTTGCCTCCTGTCATTTAGTTGCCATTGCCTCCACAAGCTTTTGCTGCCCCAGTGAGGTACCTCTCCCAATCACTGTTGATGTGCCCACAGTACAGGGAGACCAACCATCCTGGTTTGCCTGGGACAGAGGGGTTTCCTGGGATGTGGGACTTTCAGTGTTAGAATGGGGAAAGTCAGTCCCTAGCAAATCAGGATAGTTGGTTACCCTACCACCATAGTTGCCACAACTGCCACTGCCGTTGACTGTGTCTCTAGAGTCGAGGTGGGAACAGTGGAGCATACTTCTGTCCTATGAAAAAGTGCTAGGGCAGATTTTTCTTCCACCTTGAGTGCCCTACCAGGCCCTCAGGGAAATTCACACATCTCCATTTCCTTGGATTGAACCAAGCCAAACTAGGAGGCTGCACTGCCTTCCCTCAGGCCATTTCTGGGTGACAGCTCTGCATCCATCCCACTGTCACCTCAGTGATGTTGGCTCCAGGCTGAATCTGCCCATCTCACCTGCCCCCTTATCTCTGAGGAGGACCTTCACCATACAACCTGAGGAAGGCGAGCTGCACTTAAAACTTACTTACTGCAATTGTCTATACATGTACACCAATAAAATTCATAGAATACAATTTTTTTTTTGAGACAGAGTTTCACTCTTGTTGCCCAGGCTGGAGTGCCATGGCATGATCTCGGCTAACCGCAGCCTCTGCCTCCTGGGTTCAAGTGATTCGCCTGCCTCAGTCTCCCGAGTAGCTAGGATTACAGGCATGTGCCACCACTCCCAGCTAATTTTGTATTTTTCATAGAGATGGGGTTTCTCCATATTGGTCAGGCTGGTCTCAAACTCCCAACCTTAGGTGATCTGCCTGCCTCGGAATACTCACGATTTTTAACTCTAAAATCTGCTTAGGCCAGGCACAGTGGCTCACACCTGTAATCCCAGCATTTTGGGAGACTGAGGAGGGTGTATCACCTAAGGTCAGGAGTTTGAAACCAACCTGACCCATATGGTGAAACCCCGTCTCTACTAAAAATACAAAAATTAGCCAGGCATGGTGGCGCACACCTGTGGTCCCAGCTACTTGGGAAGCTGAGACAGGAGAATTGCTTGAAGCTGGGAGGTGGAGGTTGCAGTGAGTTAAGATCATGCTACTGCACTCCAGTCTGGGTCACAGAGCAAGACTCCATCTCAAAAAAAAAAAAAAGTTGCTCATGTGTTAGCTAAGTGCTAAAGTGTAGAGAAATGATACTTTCAGATAATTTTTTTCAAAAGAAATGAAATCTTTAAAAGAAAAATTTCTTAACCTCACCAAAAGCCCCTTTTAAAAAAAATGATTAATATCATTGAAATGATATTAATATGCTGGTTTTTATAAAGCTATATGTGGTCACTTCAAGTGCTTTAGTAAATAGAGAAAATCGTGTAAATTTAACATCCCGAAATCACCCCCAAATTTTACCATCCCAAGATAACCATTGTTAATATTTTTCACAATTTGAATATAATCTAGTTTTATCTATGAATATTTATGCACGTAAATATAGAAGGCTTTAAATAAAAATGAGATCATATATATTATTTACAAATATTACATATATATATATAGTATATAACTTGTGCTTCTCACTTAATGTGTCATAAACATCTTTCCATGTTGATAAATAAAAATCTCCATGATGGTTTTTTAATGGCTACATGATATCCTATGTATTCTACAGTATTCCATGGATGTTTACTCTAGGCCTTCTTTAGCTGGGATAGATAGCAGCAGAAATTCCCCAGGGAGAAGCTTTTAAGAAAGCATTTTTTTCTTAGGGGCTACCTCCATGTCATTGCAGTGTTGACATCTCTAAAAGCCTGCCATGACTCCAATTCCCACAGCCGTTTACAGAGTAGCACATAAGGTAAGATATCTGAAATGGCATCTTTATCAAACATCACCAAATAGAGGAAATAGAAAACCCAGAGGCACTCTGGTCTAATAGCCATGATTCTTGTAAGTAGACTATTCCAAAAAACAAAGAGGGGAAAGTAATCGAACTGCCAAATACTGGCAGTGGAATCCAAAGAGCTGAAAAACAAATTCACAAGAGCGGAATAAAGAAACTAGCAATCAGGAAGGAAACACAGGGGAAATCACAAGCGAAAACAGCAGAGTAGCCCTTGAGATAAGAAAAGGAAGGCAAACATGAGAAGGGTTCTTAAAAAGAGAGGTAAAAACATGTCCTTTTTCAGATTTTCAGATTGCTGCAATGGTCACATGAAGAAAAATCTGAAAACTATACAGGTATTTTGTTCTAAAGAATCTAGGGGGCCGGGTGCGGTGGCTCACACCTGTAATCCTAGCACTTTGGGAGGCTGAGGTGGGTGGATCACCTGAGGTCAGGAGTTCAAGACCAGCCTGGCCATCGTGGTGAAACCCCATCTTTAAAAAAAAAAAAAAAGAATCTAGGTAGTCAGACTTCAAGTGCTCATTTCTCCAGATTCTATGTGTTGGGGATTGGAGTGGGAGTTGAAGTAGGTCCTTAATCACACATCTATGAGACATCTAGGGGTAAGAACTGTGAATTTCATAATGTTATAGGCTATGAGACTGTTTCATATACTGGCTGTTAGACCTAGGGCCCTGTGAATAGGCTGAGAATGAGGACAAGCCTCAAATCTTCCTGAACGATGACCACTGGCTCTGTTTTGAGAAGGCAGTGTCCCCTGTTCAGAGAAAAGGGATTTATACATCAGTGGAATAAATCATTCTTCAATTAAGTGATTCCAAAAGAAGGTGAAGAAAGCAGCCTCTCCCATAAACTTAATAATTACACCATTCAAAGGGCGCATCTCTCGTGTTGGTAAGCCATTCCCAAGATTAACAGAATAGCTGATGCCCACTTGCTGGGCAGCATCCCCGTAACCTGTGTCCCAGGCTTCCAATGTGGTGAGAAGACGCCCTATGTAACAAACTGAAGGAGGAGGAACTCTTCTAATTTCTTTGAACTTTAAGAGTTATAAGTAAATGTGTTTTTTAACCAAGGATCTTTTTATTTACTTTTATATTTATAGGTAAATATGCTTCTTGTAAAATAGAATACAACAAAATATAAATGTACAAAAACTTCTTTTTCATTACCCACTCTCATTCCCAAACTCCTCTCTCTCTCTCTCTCTCTTCTCTCTCTCTCTCCCTGCCTCCCCTTCTCTCTCATCATGTGGCCCTTACTGTTCTGCAAACTAGTTGATTTCACTCAAAAATATCTTATGTCTATCTGTTTGTTTATCTATGTATTATTATTATTGTTTTGAGAGACGGAGTCTCACTCTGTCACCCAGGCTGGAGTGCAGTGTTGCAATCTTGGCTCACTACAACCTCTGTTTCCTGGGTTCAAGCAATTCTCCTGCCTCAGCTTCCCAAGTAGCTGGGACTACAGGCATGTGTCACCGTGCCTAGCTAATTTTGTATTTTTTAGTAGGGTTTCACTATATGTTGGCCAGGCTGGTCTCAAACTCCTGACCTCAGGTGATCCACCCTCCTCAGCCTCCCAAAGTGCTTGGATTACAGGTGTGAGCCACCGCACCTAGCCTGTTTATTATTAATATATATAACTCCACCTTGTTCTTTTGAGCTGCCACATAACATCCTACAGTGTCAGCCCATCCTATTTATTTAACCTTTCCATTATTAACAGACATGAAGGTTTTCTCCAATTTTCACTTTTACAAACCATACTGCCCTGAACACCCTTGCAGGGACAACTTAGCATACTTTTGTAGGTCTTCCTATAAGACAGATTTCTAAAAATTGAATTGCAAAGCTCTCCTCCCTTGTGAACAACACTCCATTCTGATTTATCCACAGGATCCCATACTGGCCAAATGTTAATTGTCCCAGCCTTAAAAGTCAGGCATCCACTAGTTCTCACACCACTCTCCCTCCACCTCCTACCTTCTTCCGCATGCTGACACTAGCTGGTCTCTCTTGAGGCAGCTTGTTTCGCAGTCTACTAGTTTTATGTGCAGGGGCTCTGGCTGAGCAAAAAGAAGCAAGAATCGGTGTCATGAATATAAAACCAGCTTTCAAAACAATGATCTCAGAAACAGGCTACTGAGAAATAATGGATAATGAAATAGGTACCTTTAGGTCACAAAGTAGAATAAATGGCTTCATATAGTCCCCATTACCTCTCAGTTTTGATTCTTTGCCTCATTGCTTCAAATGCTAAGTACTGGGTAGAAGGAGGCATTTCTAGATATTTTGGTAGATTATCTTTCCTAACTGATAGATTTCTTTAAATTGCGCAACTTGTTCCTAGTGTTTTCACCAGGTGAAACAGATGGATTGTACCAAGTATTCACCATAGACATCGTACCTCACTTAATCCTCAGAACACTCCTGGGAAGGGGTAGATGATGTAACTGAGGCTCAGCGATGATTAGGTGACTTGCCTGCTATCGAATGAGGCTGAGGATTCTAAAGCAGGTCACTCCAATAACAAAGCCGATATTTCTTTCACTATTTGATAAAAGCGTCATAGTCTTAACCCAGACCACTTTCTCCAAGTAAGTCATCAGACAATCTTTTACTAATGTACCTCCTCCCTAGGATAAGGAAGGAACCAAAAAAGAGAATAGCATTTTATTTGAGTTGGACTCTTGGTCTGTTTTTTGCATTTATTTCTAATAATTATTTGCCATATTGTTGAATCGTTGCTGAGGTATTTTCTTCCTCGTCTTGCTCAGATGTGGGTAACTCTACCCAACATTTTATTTACTCTCATACAATATTGGTGACTTCTTTACTTTTGTTTTTTAATCAGCTGATTTTAAAATGACAATGGAAGAGAATGTTGAAGTTGTTTGCTCTAGATTTAGGGATTAAATTTTCAATATTCCTAGTACCTGTTTTCTCTAATTACTAGAAAAACACCCTACTGGACATAGAAAGTGCCCCCTAGAGGCTAATTGGCATTTATTTGTTTCTGGTGGAATTCAGATCCCCTCTGTAGACAGATAAAAAGGATAGAAGATAAGAGGAGTTGAGATTCACAGTCTGCAAAGTCATAAAATTTGTACGGGCAAAATGTAGGTGTATACAAGAAAGATTCAGATACACGTAAGAATGACAGTTCCAACAAGGAACTATAAGCAAGATATTAAGAATTTTTTGGTTATTATACATAAACAGAAACTGACAAGAAGAAGAGCAACTACCACAGGCTCCCTCCCCCTCATAAGTGCCTCTTGGTGAAACTGACTGATAATACCATTGGTCTGGGACAGAATGATATTTTTTTATGTCCACATGTATTCCCTTTACTGGCTTTGGCATTGAGGTTCTCTATCCAGTGATGCAATAGACAGTTGCTGGTTTTGCAACTGTATGCACTCTACATTTTGTAATATCCTAATTTTGCTGTGTAAGAGTTATTCCCCTCCTCTACTCTACCTTTTATTTACACTTGAAGTCTACGTGCACCAAGTCAGAATGAAACCTGAGCCAATGGGTGCATTCCATTGCTCCTGCCATAGCAATACATTCAGAAATAGACACGGGATGTAACCCAGTCCAATCAGAACCAGAGAGGCTCAGTTACAGAACTTTTCTGTAACTTTTCATGAGAAAACAGACTTTCTGGCCAGGCGAGGTGTCTCAAGCTGGTAATCCCAGCACTTTGGGAGTCAAAGGCGGGCAGATCACTTTAAGTCAGGAGTTCGATACTAGCCTGGCTAACATGGTGAAACCCCATCTCTACCAAAAATACAAAAATTAGCTGGGCATAATGGCCGGTGCCTGTAATCTCAGCTATTCAGGAAGCTGAGGTGGGAGAATCGCTTAAACTTGGGAGGCAGAGATTGCAGTGAGTCGAAATCGTGTGACTACACTCCAGGCTGGGCAACAGAGCAAGATTGCACCTCAAAGAAAAAGAAAACAGACTTCCTTTCTCAACAGACGATTCTGAGAGGATGCGAGGCCGGAACAGCTGTAGCCATTTTATTGCCGCATAGAATCTGAGAATAAAACTAACACATGGGGAAATGCAAAATAAAGCCAAGAGCTGGGAAGAAACCAAGAAATTCTGATGATCTGTTCCCAGTCCTAAGTCTAGTTTCATCCTATCTACCTAGGTATTCAGCCTGGGTTCATTATATTACCCACTACATTTCCTTCTTTGTTTAAGCAAATTTGAGCTGGTACTTCTGCTCACTTGCAACTGTGCCCAGAAGTAGGGCATTTTTAAATGACAGGTTCTAACATGTAGAATTAGCTGAACTGAGGTGATGTGGAATCCATTAAACCCAAAACTAAACTACAGCACTACTGTTTTTGATAGGAAACACGCAGGAAGTTAGAATAGATCGCCCAACTCTTGGTAAAGTTTCAGTAAGAAATAGAAAAGCTTGAGTTGGAACTGGCCCTTGTGAAAGTAAAGACTGAAGAAGATACATCTTTGCCTCAGAAAGCTCACCCTTTTCAGCATGTAATAGAATGTGGAGGCAGAAGCCAAGTTCAACTGAGGGCTGGACAATGGGCAAAGTACTATCCTGTTTTTAAGAGAGATAAATTTTCTGCCTGGATTAGAGAGTCAATGATTGCCTAGTCATTGGTTATTTGGCATTGGAGTTCCGCAAACAAAAATAGGTTGAAATTTACTTCATTTTAAGAAATGTGTACTTCTAGAGAAACTCATCCTTGGCAAACTATAAGAGCCCAGGATTACTTGTCCATTAAGGCAATCCATAGACTCCTAAACCGAAGAAATATAAAACAGGCTTGTAATTGTGACAGCCTCCATGATAGCTGTCTCCCCAAAACCCTTTTTAGACATGGCCACATTTGTCAATGAACAAGGTATACCCTCTAGTAAATACACCATAAGTAACTAAATTGGCTGATTACAGAGCTCACATTTCTGGCAAGAAAAGGGAATCTTGTTACTTCTGTTCATTAAGATTATGTGCTATAAAGTGGTGGCCACTGTGTAATGTTTCCTATGTTCCCTTTTACCAAATGAGTTTAAATTATTTTTATTGTAGTTACTCTTTCCTTTTCTATCATTCTGCATTGGGATAATCAAACATAATTCAGCAGTAATTCATCTAACCATGTAGAGCAACAAAAGCAACATTCAGATCCAACTGAGAGAACTGACCACCAGGAATCCTTGTGTCAAAGTTAGTTTAAGTAACTTGATGATACTTTGGGTGGTCTTCTTTCAGGCGAGAGGGAGAGCTGCATAACAGGAACTAAAATCATCCCCTTGCATAGCAGGGAATCGTATCAAATGTCATACTGTGAAATAGGAACTGAGGCAGACCTTGTCCACAGGGAAAGGGGGCATTGTTAACTGTGGATATGTGGTGGCTGGAGACAGAGAATGCCGTGCGGACAGGAGCTGACAAGCTCTTTGCCAACTGAATGACTTTATCTGTTGTCTCTGTTATCATTGCAGGACAGGAACCCTGAACTCCCAGCTGTACACCTAGTTCTAGATTGCAGGTCCTGAGATTAGTGGAAGATAACTTCAAAAATGCCAAACAGGATAGAATTAGCATAGGGAAGAAGACAAGAAATTTCCACTCAAGATAAAGATGTAAATAAGAGAATGAACAGAAAAAGCCAGCCAACAAACTCAATTATGGAGAAATTAATTCATGACTCTCAAAATACAATTGTAGGCCGGGCGTGGGGGCTCGGTGGCTCACGCCTATAATCCCAGCACTTTGAGAGGCCGAGGTGGGTGGATCACGAGGTCAAGAGTTCGAGACCAGCCTGGCTAACATGGTGAACTACTAAGAATACAGCCTGGCTAATAAAAATAGCCTGGCATGGTGGTGCATGCCTGTAATCCCAGCTACCTGGGAGGCTGAGGCAGGAGAATCACTTGAACCCAGGAGGCAGAGGTTGCAGTGAGTCAAGATCGTGCCACTGAACTCTAGCCTGGACGACAGAGCAAGACTCTATCTTAAAAAAAAAAAAAAAAAAAAATTTAAACTACACTCAGAAAATTACTTTAAGTATGCATATTTAAGAACTTCAAGAGAATAAGTGAAGCAATAACATGCTTTACAATCAACAAGACAAGGTAGGGAAAAGGCACATTACATTAAGAACCAATGGACATGAAAAATAACCAATTGGAAATGCCATACATGAAAAATATATTCGTGGAAATAAAAACGTTTAATCAAGTGGATACACAGCTGGCGCTCACTTTGCATAGTGTTGTGTTAGCCAAACCTCATGCAACCATGTCTTCACTTTGCATGGTTCTGTGATAACTGATAACAGGGTTCTGATATGCACAGGTTTCATTTAACATAGCATCATGTAAACCAAGGATGGCCTGAACTCTGGCCTGGGCAAAATCAAAAAATGAATTAGTGAATACTGGAAACTAGCACAAAAATTTGCTGATAAATACAGACCAATAAAGATATTAAAATATGAATGAGAAATGAAGAGAAATAAGAGATTAGATTAAAGGACTATACTCAATGTATAATTTATGAGGCTCTCCAAAAGAATAGAACAATATTGAAAGACTGGTAAAGGGAATTAAAGAAAAATGTCAGATTTTTAAAGTGCCTATTAAATGATAGAAAGGATAAATGAAATAAAACCTAACTTAACAAAGCAAATGTAACACAGTTGTGGAACAAAAGGATAAAAAGAAAATTATAAAAGCTAACAGAGAAGACAGAAAGTCTTAGAAAGTAAAAATTATACTGATAGCACACTCTCCTTTCCCAGCAATAGATGCCAAAAGACAGTGAAGTAAGGTCTTCAAAGTGCTAAAAAGAGATTACTAATAAAATACATTTTTATATCTAGCTAAAAATCATTCAAGAGCACTTACATAAGAAAGAAATTTAAAACCTACAAAACTCCACTGATGCTTGATAAAAGAACTACTCAAAGACATACTTCAGCAAGGAAAAGAAAGTGAGCCCTTGGGGAGGAATGCAATGAACAACAAATAAAGCCTAAGAGAGATCTGTCAGTGAAACCAGGAAGAAAACTTGGTATCTGATTTCTACAATTCATAGATGTCTAACTCACATATGAGAAAGCTAAAGTAGCCTGGGGCAGCAGAGTAAAGGCTGTGTCTGGGAAGCAATGGACTCACCTCCAACTATAGTACAGAGGCGCATGAATCCTAGGGATTACATAGGGATCTGGAACAGCTCTACCAAGGGAGCAAAAATAAACAGAATTAGTAGGGGAGTCCCCAAAGAGCCTGTAAAAGTGCTCATGAGAGAAAGGTTTGTATTTAAATACCTGCCAGGTCCAGAGAGCCCAGAACAATCTTTTAATGGTTGTGGTCAAGAATTTTCCAATCCCCATTTCCTTTCTCCCTCCTCTTGCTCGATACAGGTGGGAAAGGCAAGAACATTGGATGAATAGAGGAAGAAGAAAGCAAGAAAGAGACAAGGAGTTCATTATGTCTCTCCTTCCCAGATGGCATATTCTTGTCTGCAGCAGACTCTAACTGGGAGAAGAGCAAAAACACAAATACCACATTTAGATGGAAGTTTCACCTTAAAGTGATCACAACATTTTTGTTTGTTTGTTAGAGACAGGGTATTACTCTGTCACCAGGCTGGAGTGCAGTGGTGCAATCACAGCTCACTGCAGCTTTGACCTCCCAGGCTCAAGCAATCCTCCCACCATAGCCTGCAGAGTAGCTGGGACTATAGGTCCACTACACTTGGCTAATTTATTTATTTTAGAAACAAGGTTTCACTATACTGCCCAGGCTGGTCTCGAACTCCTGGGCTCAAGGGATCTGCCTGCCTTGGCCTCCCAAAGTGTTGGTATTACAGGTGTGAGCCACAGCAATTAGCCCGTAACATTTTATTTTATATCTGTAACCATCGACTACCCAAGTTTTCAACGAGGAGTAGGGAAAGGATCACCCTCACTGAGAAGGTTCAGAGAGACAAAAATGAAGTTGCTTTTGTCTTTTACCATAATAACCTGGTTCAACAATAATTTCAAATACCACTAGTAGTTGGGGCCACAGGTCTAAAATAGGCCTGTAGGCCCTGCCCTCACTCCTTCGTGTGGCAAAGAAAACTACTCAGCCTACACAAGAGGAATATCTCTTTTCCCCTCCATGTCCCAGTTCCCCAAAAAAGGGAAGAAATCTTTCCCTCCCATATCCAACATCCCTTTTCTACTCTGGGATGATCAATGGTGGGGGAAAAAAAGCATTTCCTGAAGAAGGAAATTCACTTCCTTGTCCCTACAGGGGCATAATCTGCCCCATGACTCAGACAAGAAAATGATGAGTCCAGAGTGAGTGATAATCCAGAGTGAGTTTCCCAAAGTTGTTTAGTCTTAACTAACACTTCATGCAGCACTCTTAGTTCAGTGCAGACTGAGCTTGCAAGTGCAGCCAAATCTGTGTCATGGTCTCTTCTGCAATGTGAAATGGAAACAATCAGACTACAGTCCCTCCTTATGTGGGCTCCTTTCAGATTTTAACCTGGGTTTTAATCTCCTGTCAATTTAGACATGAAGGTATTAACATCCACTAAGAACAAGAAATTGTCAGACATGGAATATTCAGACTCAAGAATAAAAAATAAAATATATGTCTAAAGAGGCATGGTTTTAAAGATGGACCCAAATTATATTTCTAAATACCTATTTGGGATAGGAAAAACCAGTGTTTTTCTTACTTTCACTGTCATTCTCATATCACTTCTGACACCAGATGTATGGGGACAGTTTCCTCCATATATCAAGCAATTCTCCAAAGAACACCAGCTGGGTGTCCTACAGTTTAAGTCAATTCTGACACTATCTACCTGGAGATAGCATCAGATCCCACAGATTAAGGGTTCAGTCCCACAAGTCTGTGCCACTTCAAATGCCAATTGCAAACCCCAGGTTGTGACCAGTGCTTCTAACCAACTGGCTATAAATCAGAGTTCCCACGATCTCCTCTTCAGGTTTGATTATTTAGCTGGATGACTCACAGAACTCAAGGAAACACTTAACACTTACCAGTTATCATAAAGGATATTATAAGGGATACCGATGAACAGCCATATGAAAGAGATGCGCAGGGTGAGGCATACAGGTAGGAGTGTGGAGAAAGTCCATGTCCTCAACAGGCATGCCACCCTCCTGGTGCCTCCATGAATTCACCAATCTAAACCCAGTCCTTTGGAGTTTTTACAGAAGCCTCATTATGTAGGCATGATTGATTATAATCCCTGGCCATTGGTGATGAACTCAACTTTCAGTCCCTTGCCCCCCTCCCCTCCCTGGAGGTTGGTGGGGTAGTCCCAACCATCTAATCACATCTTGGTCTTTCTAGTGACCAGCTCACATCCTGAAGCTCTGTAGGGACTGCTAGCCACCAGTCGTCTCATTAGCATACCAAAGACACTCTTATTACTATGGAGATTCCAGGGGTTTTAGGAGTTGTGTGTCAGGAACCAAGAACAGAGACCAAATACATATTTCTTATTATAGCACAATATCACAATACTATTTGACATCTTAATCTAGAGTATCGCCATTCAAGTCATTATGTAAATAAAGGAATGTATTCGAAAGTTTTTTCAAAACATTTGCCCCAAAGTAAATTAAAAGTTTCACTTCCAGGCCAGGTGCAGTTGCTCAAGCCTGTAATCCCAGCACTTTGGGAGGCCGAGGCAGGTGGATTACTTGAGGTCAGGAGTTTGACACCAGCCTTGCCAACAGGGTGAAACCCCGCCTCTACTAAAATACAAAAATTAGCCAGGTGTGGTGGTGCGTGCCTATAATTCCAGCTACTCAGGAGGCTGAAGCAGGAGAATCACTTGAACCCAGAGGCAGAGGTTGCAGTGAGCCAAGATTGTGCCATTGTACTCCAGCCTGGGTCACAGAGTAGGACTCTGTCTCAAAATAATAATAATAATAATAACAATAATCACTTCCAAAAACAGATATTGGTAGCATTTTTTAAATGACATTTCATTATCTAAAGAACAAAAACCATTAGTCTCACCAAGTGCCCCATTATATCCATCTTTTCAGCATCTGGCCCATTGGCATGCATACACATAGGGGAAACTTATCCTTTTGTCGTATATACAGAGGACACCTGATTCACTGACTAGTATTATGTGACAGGGTGACAACGAATGTAAATGGACTAAACCATCACATTTTCCTTTCCAAGTACATTTCGTCTTTTCAGGTTTGGCCTCATGTTTTTTGTTGTTGTTGTTGTTTGTTTGTTTGTTTTTAATATACTGTGATTTGCTTTTCAGGAGAAGAAACTTTGAATCCATATCCCAAAATTATTTATTTCTTGTAGGCAGCTAGTTCTGCTCTGCCCCTGAGTGTCGGCTACTGTAGATGGTGCAGGGCTATCGCAAAATAGGTGGCTCAGGTTGTTCTCATGTTATCAAATGGTCCTTGATGCTGTCAAGTCGGGTGGCTGTTGTGCCATTGCTTTTCCTCCATCTGAGTGCAGTGTCATTTATAAAAACGCTCCAAAATCTCTCATCCCCGCAGTGACCACTCCTAACTGCTGCCTCCTCAAGCTCACCAGAAATTCGTGCTCCTACTACTTACCTTACTGGAGCCCTAGGATGAATCTCCTTCCACTCTGTGAGCCTCAATAGTAGGGCACCTTCTTTATACCTCAAATTCATTCTTTTTTTTTTTCTTTTAGAGACAGGGTCTCACTCTGTCACCCATGCTGGAGTGCACTGCACAGTTCACTGCAGCTCACTTGCAGGATCAATTGACCTCCCAGGCTCAAGTGATCCTCCCACGTCAGCTTCCCAAGCACATGCCACAACACCCAGCTAATTTTTTTGCATTTTTTTGTAAAGATACTACAGTTTTGCCATGTTGCCTAGCTGGTCTCAAACTCCTGGCCTCAAGTGATTCTCCCACCTTGGCCATCCCATGTGTTGGGATTACAGATGTGAGCCACCATGCCCAGCCTCAGATTATTTTCATCTTCTCCTCCGTTATTTCCATCCATGTTGTGGGGCCAGGGATTGCCTAACTCCAGACAGGCCGTCACTCTTTTCTCCTTTTACTTGTTAGGTAAAGTCACTTTTTATGCTTGAGGCTGGCTTTGAAATGTTAATATCCTGTTAAGACTCCAGTCACATTTGTATGAAAAGGGATTTTTATGGGTAGATCTGGAAATCTATTGCTTATATCATCATTTTCATGAGAATGAGTATTTCAGGTTTAAAAGTAAGTGAAAGGAGCTAGCTAGGGCTACCAGACATTTTTGCCAAGTCAGCAGACCTGTTAGAGAACCCTAAAGAAGAAACAGAAGTAATGAAGGAAAAAACAGAGCCCGTAGAGAACCTTCAGGGATCCAATAATGGATGTGGTTTCTCCAGTGGCTCTTATGTAACCCCCATCTCCTGCACGCACTGCCATGTCTCTCCTTAGGTTAAAGTCCCTTCTTTCTCCAGGCCTCTGTTGCTCCCTGCCACGACCTTTCATCCTTTCCAGCTTCCACTGTGAGCTGGATCAGTTACAGATCAATTACAGTGTGTTTCCATGTCATTGCTTAGCTTATTTCACTTGACATCTGGACATTTTCTGCTTACTCCTCCAGATTTAATCTCCATCCTCCCACATCCCAACCTGTACTCCGTGAGTCTTTTTTTTTTAATTGACACGAATAATTGTGTATATTAATTGTGTAAAACATAATGTGTTTTGAAATACACGTACATTGTGCGATGGCTAAATTGACCAATTAACGTGTGTTACCTCACGTACTTACCATTTTTTTGTGGTGAGAACACTTAAAATCTACTGTCTTAGCAATACTTGAGAATACATTAATTAGTCTCCATATTGTACAATGAATTTATTGAACTTTTCTTCCTGATGAACTGAAATTTTGTATCCTTCGACCAATATCTCCCCAGCACTCTTCACCTGCAGCCCCTAGCAATCACCATTCTACTCTCTGCTTCTACGAGTTCAACATTTTTAGATTCTACGTGTGAGAATCTGTGCCTGGCTTATTTCACTTACCATAATGTCCTCCAGGTTCATCCTGGAGGACAAATAACATGTGACACTTTGGAAGTTAGTTAATGAGATGTCAGTATGGTCCATCTAAATATTAATGGAAGGCAAGTGCTGCCCTAGTGTTGAACTTCACTTCTGAAGGCAGGTAGCAGAAAAATAAAGGAGGGAAAAAAAATTATAATGTATCTAACTATGACTTACATTATTGAGAAATTAAGGTGCATATTGAAGCTCTCAATCTCAACATTGCCAACCATCATTCAAACACAGGATGTGTTTATGATGAAGCATCTTACAGCATCCTAGGAAAATTATAATGATGACTCCCAATTTTCCATTAGCTAGGACTGTAAAGAGTTGCAAATATGTGTCCAACCACAAAGATACTTGACATGTATATGTTGAGCTCTAAACAAGAAAAGTAATTTTGGGCAAAACAATATTATTAAATACTGAGAGCTCATCTATTTTACGAACAGAATTTAGGGAAAACAAGCCCCGCTGCTGCTTGCTGGCTGGATTGGGTTAAGGGCGGGCCTGGTTTTTGTAACTCTCCCCACCCTTCTTGGGATGTGTCCAGCGCAGTGGGCAGCCTTGTTCTGGAATATCCAGTTAAGCTGGATTGCTCGTGGGGGAGGGGGTGGAGCTACAGTTGTACTTTATCAACCTAAGAACAGGATGCACCAACACAATCCCTGATTTTCCTTAATTTTTCCTGGGCCTTGATCTTCTATCAGGATCCACAGAAAACTACCACTGGCACATGGGGGAGTTGATGGTGATAAACTCCAAGGGTAAATGGGAAGAAAAAGTATCAGGATCCACTGAAGAAGTCAGTTATTGTTAGGTCAGGCAACATCAACACAATAGACATCTGTTCCATTGAGAAAAAAGACCTCTGTTGAACCGATGGAGCTGTCAGCATAAGTCATGCTCTTCAGGCATGTCGTAAAATGACCTGACCTGCAGAGAGTAGGCTGGAGTATTACAATCCTCATTCCTACCGTCAGTGGAATCTGTCATGGCTGAATTTTGTTCCCTGTGTGGTTTCCCCAAATGTACACTGATTATTAACTTTTAAATTTGTAACTTACGAACTATAGGAGGATCTAGCTCTGAATTGAAGATAATGCAATTCTACTGGCTAGCCAGCCCTCAGTTGTTCCAGATTCAATAGGTTTCTATTGGGTATCCACGCATGCAAACATCAGGGTTCAACGGTTAATAAGACAGTCATGATCCCTGCGCTATAGATCTTATGATCTAGTTGTTCTTCCATTAGAAATATCACAGTATCAAGAATCAATCGCCGGGCGTGATGGCTCATGGCTGTAATCCCAGCACTTTGGGAGGCTGAGGCAGGCAGATCACCTGAGGTCGGGAGTTCAAGACCAGCCTGACCAACATGGAGAAACCCTGTCTCTACTAAAAGTACAGAATTAGCTGGGTGTGGTGACATATGCCTGTAATCCTAGCTACTTGGGAGGCTGAGGCAGGAGAATCTCCCGAACCCAAAAGATGGAGGTTGTGGTGAGCAGAGATCATGCCACTGCACTCCAGCCTGAGCAACAAGAGCAAAACTCTGTCTCAAAAGAAAAAGAATCAATCAACTGTTCCCAATTGACTGAGTTGGAAGGAACTGACCAATCCCCTCCATTTATCAATTTAAAAATAACTCTGAAAAGATTATATCTGTGTATACAAGATTCAAAACTAATTACAGGAGAGGACTAGAACCCAGGTCTACTGACTCCCAGACCTTCTCTGTTTGTTGATACTCTACCATCCTTTCTACCCGCTATCAAAACAAGCCTAGTTTCACATGTAGAGTCCTTATGCTGGTAAATGTCTGCTGACACATGCAGGAGTGGATGATTATTGACTCTGGCGAAAGCAATATGTTGTCTACTGTATTTACCAACTGCTAGAACACAGTGGTGACATAAATTTGTTTTTCATGAAACTTTATTTCTAAAACCAAAGTCCAACAGAAAGCTGAACCCATGGAAAGTTTTCACATAAAATTGTATTTGATGGACAGATTTAAAGGGCAAATATTAAATAATGGCTTTAATCTTTATTCTTTTATATATGTCAAGAAAGCCTCATCAAAGTTTACATTTCATATGCATGAAATATTCCTTTAAGTTGGCTTATCAGATTACTAAAAGAACTTTGTACCAGAGATTTTTTTTTAATGTGCTAGGCTAAGACAACATTGTGAAATATATTTAGGAGTGGGAAGACAGGCTCACCTCCCTATTTTTTTCCTTCTTCTCTCTTCAGGAATCCAATGAGTTCAATGTCTTCTAGTCAATGTATGAAGTAGAGCAGTTGAATACATGAGAAAATTGGCAAGTAGTCAATATTCTAGTTGTCTCACAAAGATTTCTTTTTTAAAAAAGAAGACCCAAGGAAAACACTATCAATAGAAAGAATCGAATGTTTATAAGGAATTTAGGCAACATCAGGAAAGTGTTTTGGGGGAGGGGAAGGGTGAAGGGAGAGAAGTGGAGAGATGGGAGGGTGGAGGGAGAGAGAAGTGGGGGGATGGGAGAGGTGGAGGGAGAGAGAAGTAGGGGGATGGGAGGGTGGAGGGAGAGAGAAGTGGGGGGATGGGAGAGGTGGAGGGAGAGAAGTGGGGGAGATGGGAGAGGTGGAGGGAGAGAGAAGTGGGGGGGGGTGGGGAGGGTGGGGAGGGTGGAGGGAGAGAGAAGTGGGGGATGGGAAGGGTGGAGGGAGAGAAGTGGGGGGGGTGGGAGGGTGGAGGGAGAGAGAAGTGGGGGGGATGGGAGGGTGGAGGGAGAGAGAAGTGGAGACATGGGAAGTGGAGGGACAGGGAAGTGGAGAGATGGGAGGGTGGAGGGGGGAGAGAAGTGGGGGATGGGAGGGTGGAGGGAGAGAGAAGTCGGGGGATGGGAGGGTGGAGGGAGAAAGAAGTGGGGAGACGGGAGGGGTGGAAGGAGAGAAAAGTGGAGAGATGGGAGGGTGGAAGGAGAAAGAGAGTGAGGGGATGGGAGGGGTGGAAGGGGAGAGAAGTGGGGGGGATGGGAGGGGTGGAGGGAGAGAGAAGTGGGGGGATGGGAGGGTGGAGGGAGAGAGAAGTGGGGGATGGGGAGGGTGGAAGGAGAGAGAAGTGGGGAGATGAGGGGATGGAGGGAGAGAGAAGTGGGAGATGGTAAAGAAGAGAAAAGGAAGTTGGGTTCACATTTTCTCAATCCAATGGGGAAGATGCTCATATCATTCCTATATCCTGGATGAGAAAACCGAAGTTCACATTTGTCACTTGCTGAAGGTCACATGACCAGAAATGCAAAGCCTGATCTGACTTATATTCTCCTAATTAGAAATGCTATGTGCTTTCTTTACCCAGGCATTGCTACTCTTTTTGTTGTGCCAGGAATATCCATTATTGTGTTTGATTCTCACAGCAACCCCAGAAAATAAATGTTACTCTCAATTTCAAAATTAAGAAACTGCCTCAAAGAGGTTAAGTCATTTTGCATAAGGCCCCACAGTAAAGAGAGAGCATTTAGCAAATAAGTCAGAGCAGAGCTCTGCCCTTTTTGTTATTTCAGTGTTCCCCAAACATACTCTGGGGATTTGAGGTGAAGAAATGCCACAGTGTCCTAATCCCTTTGGAAAAGGTGATCTTTACATAAAGTTTGATGTGAAGTGTCCTAAAACATCTGGATCAACCCAGACAAACTTTCTCAACTAAAAGATCCGCTGCCTTCTAGAGTAGACGTTTCTAACGTAATTGGAGAAGACTAAACCAAACCCTAGCTCTGAGGGGAGAAAGCCGCAGCCCTCCTGTTCCCGGAGGGGTGTGCCTGCCCATCCGCAAACTCTGCAAATGAACCGCACAGGTGGGCTTTCCTTCCACACTTGCCTGATTTGTTCTCAGCGATCCCACTGGAGTGTCCCATCAATCCAGGCAAACTGACGAACGTCTATGGGTCTGTGCGTAACTTTTAAAATTGGTATAGTATCTACAGCGTGTATAATTTAACCACAAAGCTTCATATCTTCGTTTCAACTGTTCCATAGCAGAATAAAGCACTTGAAAAGAAATGAAGCTCCCTTTCCCATGTAGATTATACGTTTCGATCCTGTTATCTGTGCTTGATTTTTATTAGTGTTGTGCAGATTTTATGTCTCATATTTTAAATTCAAATCCCATATTGTAAAGTTTGTACACTTTATCCTAAAGCTTTTTGTTTCGCTGCACCTGAATAAGCTGCTACAAATAGAAGAAAGAATCTCATATCCTGTATCTATCATTTAGATGCATGGAAAAAATAGGCTTTGCATACAGTGAGTTTGGAGCTGAGTAGGAACAATGGAAAAAATGACATTAGTTGTGGTTGTAAAGTTTTTTGTTTGTTTTTTACCATCCTATGAAAGGGTTCTGAAACTCAATAACAAAAAGCAGTTGGTGTTTTAAAATAGTTCTATTCTTAGAAGCCTGAACATTCTCTTCAAGGACTTTTACGTTTTATATTTTTATTTAAAAATTAATACTTAAAAATTAATGGCAGCTTATTGGATAGTCAAGCAATGCAACAAAGTTTCAGTGTGGGCTTTATACTGACATTTATTGATACTAATGGTAACAGTGTTTAACCTTTAATGTGCTGGCAAACATGTTTGGTTGCTATTAGGTCAGCATATCCTGATGTCAAAATGACAGCAATGCTGTCGCATTTGTACCTACTATCTGTTAGGTTCATACCAGCTGAAGGTAAACTGGTGTCTAGGTACAATGTACAAAGGAAGTTTCAACAATATTTAAACAGAGAAAAGTGCTAGACAATCACGTGACATAAAGTCCTAAGGGGGAGCTGAATTCAAGCTATTACTTGGGTTGGCCATTGCACTAAAAATTGGATAACATGATTGCTCAATATATGAGGTCTCAGCAGCCAAAAAAAAAAAAAGAAAAAGAAAATACAAAGATGATTGAAAGCACTGTTTAAAAAAATGATTTAAAAGATTGGGCATAGAGGTTCATGCCTGTAATCCCAACCTTCTGGGAGAGACCAACCTGGGCAATATAGGTAGACGCCTGGCCTCCCTCATTGTTGTGATTATTAATCATTTTAAGTCACAGGAAGGGAGTAATTTTCTACAAATAAATGGAGAATGGCTATTTCCAGTAAAAGGTTTTAACACTTTAATAAAATCAGCATTACTCAATTACTATTTAATCCCTGTCCTTCTTAAAGACTTGTTTAAAATAAAATTGCTTTCTCTTAGAACATTATACAATTTTTCAGCTCTAGTTATTTTGTGCCTTTCCTGATTGCCCAACTTAAATATATAAAACTGTAAAGATACTTAATCAGCGAGTTTTGCTTCCAGGAGTTAAATCAGCTTGACTTTGAACTACCAAATAGATTAGGAATAGTATAGATTTTAACTATTAAAGTCAAGTTTTCCATCATAGAGCTTTTGATTTGAGAACTGTAACAACACAAATTCCCTGGTTACCTAAATTCATTCTCCAAACTCCATCCATACACAGGAACTGGATTCATTTGGATAGCATAGCAAGGAATAATTGTATAAAGAATAAAGCATGCCTCCAAAGGTTTTGTCCTTAGGAATTTCTCCCAGAGGGCCAAGAAACAATACTGGCCAATGACATTCATTCCATGAGAAAATGGATATTAGTGCTTTTTTTAATAGTTTGTTTTCGTGCCTTTTAAGCACATATTGAAGACAGAAAATCATGCAGTTCTGATGTGTTCAAAAAAGTCATTTATACCAATGGCACTTTAAAATCACATATTTAGAAATGCAATTAAAAATAAAGGCTGGGCGTGGTGGCTCACACCTATAATCCCAGTACTTTGGAATGCCGAGGCAGACAGTTCGAGACCAGCCTGGCCAACATGGGAAACCCCATCTCTACTAAAAATACAAAATTAGCCAGGTGTGGTGGTGCACATCTGTAATCCCAGCTACTTGGGAGACTGAGGCACGAGAATCACTTGAAGGTGGAGGTTGCAGTGAGCTGAGAGCACGCCATTGCACTCCAGGCTGGGCAGCAGAGTGAGACTCTGTCTCAAAACTTAATTAATTAATTAGTTAATTAATTAAATTTTAAAAATAAAGACTATGGGCCGGGTGCAGTGGCTTACACCTGTAATCCCAGCACTTTGGGAGGCTGAAGCAGTTGGATCACTTGAGACCAGGAGTTCGAGACCAGCCTGGGCAACATGACAAAATCCCATCTCTAAAAAGTACAAAAATTAGCTGGGGGTCAGGTGCGGTGGCTCACACATGTAATTCCAGCACTTTGGGAGGCTGAGGCGGAAGGATCACTTGAAGTCAGGAGTTCGAGACCCAGACTGGCCAACATGGTGAAACCTCGTCTCTGTTTAAAATACAAAAATTAGCCCGGCATGATAGCGTGTGCCTGTAGTCCCAGCCACTCGGGAGGCTGATGCAGGAGAATCGCTTGAACTCAGGATGTAGAGGTTACAGTTAACCAAGATCGCATCACTGCATTCCAGCCTGGGGGACAGAGCAAGACTCTTGTCTCAAAAAACCAACAACAAAAAAAAAGAGAGAGAAACTGTAGAGAAAAACATACATGGACATACCTTGAAGATAATGCAGGTTTTGTACTAGACCACTGCAATAAAACAAATATTGCAACAAAGTGAGTCACGTGAAGTTTTTGGTTTCCCAGTGCATATAAAAGTTATGTTTACACTAGACTGTGGTCTATTAAGTGTGCAATAGCATTATGTCTTACAAATGCACATACCTTAATCTAAAAAATATTTTATTACCAAAAATGCCAATGATCATCCAAGCCTTCAGTGAGTCATAATCTTTTTGCTGGTGGAGGGTCTTGCCTCGATGTTGATGGCTGCTAACTGATCAGGGTGGTGAGTGCTGAAGGTTGGGGTGGCTGTGGCCATTTCTTAAAATAAGACAACAAAGTTTGCCTCATTGATTAACTTCCTTTCACAAAAGATTTTTCTGTAGCGTGAGATGCTGTTTGATAGCATTTTGCCTCCAGTAGAACTTCTCTCAAAATTGCTCAGTCCTCTCAAACCTTCCCACTGCTTTATCAACTAAGTTTATTTACTATTCTAAATCCTTTGTTGTTATTTCAACAACATTCACAGTATCTTCACCAGTAGATTCTATCTTAAGAAACCACTATCAGCTGGGCACAGTGGCTCATGCCTGTAATCCCAACACCTTGGGAGGCTAAGGCAGGAGGACTGCTTGAGCCCAGGAGCTTGAGACCAGCCTGAACAACAAAGCAAGACCCTTTCTCTATTTAAGAAAATAAAAATTTTAAAAAATTTTTAAAGAAACCACCATCTTTGCTCATTCATAAGAAACAATTTCTTTCTTTCTTTTTTTTCAGACAGTCTCGTTCTATTGCCCAGGCTGGAGTGCAGTGTGTGGCACACTCTCGGCTCACTGCAACTTCCAGCACACTCTCGGCTCACTGCAACTTCCACCTCCCATCCTCCCACTTTAGCCTCCTGAGTAGCTGAGATTACAGGTGCACACCACCAGCTCAGCTAATTTTTGTATTTTTTTGTAGAGACAGAGTTTCACCATGTTGTCAAGGCTGGTCTTGAACTCCTGGGCTCAAGCAATCCACCCACCTTGGCCTCCCAAAGTGCTAGAATGACAGGCGTGAGCCACTGCACCTGGCCAATTTCTTATTCATTAAAGTTTTATTTAGAGATGGCAGCAGTTCAGTCACATCTTCAGGCTCCTCTTCTAATGCTAATTCTCCTGCTATTTCACCACACCTGCAGTTACTTTCTCCGTTAAAGTCTTGATGCCCTCAGTCATCCATAATAGTTGGAATCAACTTCTTCCAAACTCCTGTTAATATTCAGATTATATATATATATATATATACACACACACACACACATATACATACATATATATTTTTTAGAGACTGAGTCTCAGTCACCCAGGCTGGGGTACAGAGGTAGGATCAGAGTTCACTGCAGTCTCGAACTCCTGGGCTCAAGAACCCTCCTGCTTCAGCCTCCCAGGTAACTAGGATTATCACACCTGGCTGATGTTGATATTTTGACCATCTCCCATGAATCATGAATTTTTTCTGTTTTTTGCTTTTTGAGACAAACACGCTCTCTCTCTCTCTCTCTCTCTCTCTCTCTCCCCCTGTGTCTGTCTCTGTCTCTTTGTCTCTCTCTGACACCCCAGGCTGGAGTGCAGTAGCATGATCTTGGCTCACAGCAACCTCCACCTCTTAGGTTCATGCGATCCTCCTGCTGCTGCAGGCATGCACCACCATGCCTGACTAATTTATATATTTTTAGTAGAGACACGGTTTCACCATGTTGGCCAGGCTGGTCTCTAATTCCTGACCTCAGGTGATCCACCCGCCTTGGCCTCCCAAAATGCTGAGATTACAGGTGTGAGCCATTGCACCCAGCCTTTCATGACTGTTCTTAATAGCATCTAAAATTGTGAATTCTTTCCAGAAGGCTTTCAATTTTACTGCACCCAGATTCAGCAGAGAAATCAATATCCATGGCAATTATAGCCTTACAAAATGTATTTCTTAAATAATAAGACTGAAATTTGAATTTACTTCTTGATCCATGGGCTGCAGAAGAGATGTGGTAACAGGCATAAAGACAACATCAGTATCCTTGTGTATCTCCATCAGAGCTCTTGGGTGACTAGGTATATTGTTAATGAGCAGTAATATTTTGAAAGAAATACTTTTTTTCTGAGCAGTAGGTCTTAACAGTGGGCCTAAAATATTCAGTAAATCATGCTGTAAACAGAAGTGCTGTCCTCCAGGCTTGGCTGTTCCATTTATAGAGCACAAGCCAAGTAGATTTAGCATCATTCTTAAGGGCCCTAGGATTTGGGGAATGGCATTTGTGCATGGCTGCACCAGCTTTGTCCCTGGGTCCATCCTCCTAATTGTAGCCTACAGTGCTGGTAGGCATATCATTAGGACTAAGGTTTATCTAAGGGATGACTGCTTGAAAGCAAATGGTAAAACTTAGACATGCCCCAATGTCCATGAATGCATGTGAGGTCTTTCATGTTGTGAGACAATGGAGGAGGCAGCAGGGAAAAAAATAAGGGGTGGACTGTGGGTAGAGGTTGGAGGTGGGAGTTCAGCTCTCCCCACACTGCCAGATTCCGGGGAAAACCAGAAGCCTCAAAATTCTAAACTTTCACTTGGCCTTCCAGGTTATTATGAAGCAAATTTCGCAATGCAGGAGAATGGTACCTATTTTACTGAATAGTTTATTATCTGTTTAGACAATGGATATGTGAGCATCTTCCCTGCCCCTGGCCTCACAAATGTTAGGGGCAGGTCTATACAAGGAAGGCAAACCTTAAGTGAGATCAAGAGTCCTATGGGAGCTGGAACTGGACAGAACGAAATCTCAGTGGGAATGTGCAGAAATTCTGGCAAGGCTGTGCAATGTGTGGTTTAGCTGACGTCTGGGTTACATTTAAATATTTGGAAAATATCAAAATCAGATAAGGTAAAATATGATAACACTGTACTCCATAAAAAGATGGCCTCATCCCTAGAAAACTTACAATCGAATTAAAGAACACGTAAACAAAGTCAAAACTACATTTGCAACAATTTATTTTATATTTTAAAGGATGAGCAGGACTATTGAATGCACAAGCAAATTGCCTAATACCTAAAACATCCAGAGTATTACATCTTATTTTAGTTTTCCAGCTAATAGAGAAATGGTAAAAAGCAGAGAACTGCCAGATATTATTTCAGTGGTCTGTCCCTGAATTTTCAACCCAAAGGGTTAAGATGAGATGAGATTATGAAACTACTGTCACACCTCCGTGTACACAGAAAACCATGGTGCCATATTTTCTTCAGAAGGCCATAGGAAGTCCTGACCAGCCAAATTTACATCATACTTCATTGGTGAACTTCGGTGGCAATTAGAGACCAAGTTCGGCCAGGTTAATTGTGGGCAGCATGCAATATACAGAGCATTGGTACAGAAGCCAAACTCCCTGAATGTTCGTCTCAACTCTGAACTCTAACAAGCTTTGTGACCTTAGGAGGCCATGAAACCTCTCTGTGACTCATCTTTATTTTATTCAATTTTATTTATTTATTTATTTATTTATTTTTAGACAAGATCTCACTTTGTTGCCCAGGCTGAAATGCAATGGCACAATCATAGTTCACTGCAGCCTCAAACTCCTGGGCTCAAGCCATCCTCCCGCCTTAGCCCCCCAATAGCTAGACTACAGCCCTGCACCCCCATACCTGGCTATTTTTTTTTTTATTTTTTGCAGAGATGGTGGGGGAGGTCTCGCTATGCTGCCCAGGCTTGTCTCGAATTCCTGGCCTCAATCAATCCTCTGGCCTTGGCCTCCCAAAAAGTTGGGATTACAGGCATGAGTCACTGTGCCCAGCCCTTCATCTTTAAATGAATGTGATTATTAAGCCTTAGGCATAAACATTCTATGGGATATATGAATATGTTATTATTTTCTCTCTTTAAGTAAAGCTGCTAATGGCATTATTTTCTATCACCAAAAGAACTGACATTTATATCGCAGATTAAAGGAGGACACAAAGCCAGTTCTCATTTCTACTGGGGATAATATTGAAAGGAGTTCAGAAGGAATCTGTGTCAGTTATAATTTATTGAGTTGGAATTAGAAAGTCTATGGATAAGCAAGGTTTTTAGGTTCGCTCTTCCTCTGTTTAATTTCAACAAAAGAGGATTCTTGCCCTTCTCAGTTACTTGTCTAAAGTCTAGGCTCTTGTTTGAATTTCCCAAGGGCCCCCATAAGGTAAATATTATTATTCCCATCTATTAAATATAAGTACCTGCTTCATGAAGTTGTGAATTTAAAATAAAACCATGCATAAAAAAGTACTCAGCAAGATCCCTGGTACATAATAAGCAATAAATGTTCACTATTTTATATACATTCGTATGTATGTTTTATATCTGTATATTATGCATATCTCCTTTTTACTATGCATAATATATTACATGTTTTATTATCTGTGCTAGTTTCTTTCAAATTGTGCTCCAAAGAAACAAAGGTTTTCATAGGATCTACAAACAATGAAATATTTGTCAGTAATTATGAAAATTAATGAGGAACATACTTAATGATTTTTAAAAATACATTTTATTCATTGCATGTTCTGTGTAAGACTGCTAGAAACATGCATTTTGCTGCTAAAACTAGATTTTAAAACCACTGCTATAATATTTCAATCCATTAATTTTACTGATGATAAAACTAAAACACAAGAGAGCTGAATATTTTTAGCTTTTGGCTTTGAACACCTTAATATATCTGTTAGGACATATTCAACTGCAAATAACAGAAAATCCAAATTAACTGGTTTAAATAAGGAAGGCAAATTATCAATAACATAACTAACAGGCAGGTCCAAAAATAGGGTCTAACTCAAGGTTGGCTTTATTCTACAGCTCAATGACATCATCACGGCCTGTCTGTCTCATCTGCTTTCCCCTGCAAGTTTCACCCTACACACAGCTTCCCTCGTGGATGCAACATGGCTGCAACTGTTCCAGGCTTTGAAACCATCCCAGGTCATTTACAAAGAGAGTGTGTTTGAATGTCAGCATTCCAAATAAGAATTCTAACATTTACCCTGATCGAATTAGTTTGAGTCTGAACCAATTACTGTTTCCTAAAGAACTGAATATGTCCTCCAGGGGACACCCTGGAAGTTGAGTTGGGTGTTGCTCAGCTTCCTCCAAAGCACACTGGCTTCAATGGATGGCTTATGTACTCAAACAAAAGCCTGAGTATGCTTAGAAAGGAGGAAGAGGGAATGATCACTTGGTAGACAACCAAGAAATGTGTCCTACGCTATGTGATTTTGGGTAAATTACCTCCCTTCTCTTACATATAAAATAAGTATTGGATTTGATGAGTGATCGCAAATGTGAATATGCAGCTGGGCTCGGTGGCTCACACCTGTAATCCCAGTACTTTAGGAGGCCGAGGAAGGTGGATCACCTGAGGTCAGGAGTTCAGGATTAGCCTGACCAACATGGTGAAACCCCCATCTTTACTAAAATACAAAAATTGGCTGGGCATGGTGGTGGGCACCTGTAATCTCAGGTACTTGGGAGGCTGAGGCAGGAGAAATCGCTTGAACACAGGAGGCAGAGGTTGCAGTGAGCTGAGATAGTGCCTCTGCACTGCAGCCTGAGCGATAGAGTAAGGCTCGGTCTCAAAAAGAAAAAAAAAGAAGTTGGTAAATGTAAGTTCCTAAATTTAAGCCCCTTTATCTATCCCAGCAGAACTTTTGAAGCATTATCCCTGAATAATGATTTGTAATTGAACATGCCCCAGAGGCACAAGCAAGTAGAAGAATATACAATTTGTCACATAGAATATGAGTCAGCAAGAAAGCTAAATAAAACAGGGATCAGTACCAACTTGCCCAGTTGCTCAGCCTTCCACAGTGGCATGGGGCCATCTCCGAATTTAGCTTCCCTGTAAATAGCCACCTAATTCCAGAACCTCACATAAAGGAAGTTGGTGCATTATTTGTTGGGCAACAGTGGCGTAGTGAGGGTAAAAGGCCCCAGGCACAACGTAAAATATCTGTGCCTTCACTATTTCAGTGCTGCTGCTTGAAGTGCTAGATTTTGCAGCATCTAGTGCCTTGTGGACCTTCATAAATCAGATCCCTATGTGTCTCAGTGTGACCCACCTTCTTTATTCTCTGATTGTCAGTGTCTGGTAGAAATGATACCCTCAGAGAACTATTATTGAAGAACAAAAGTCTGCTATCATCCAATTACCAGTTCACAACGTCTTCTCCTTTTTTAAAAAACAGGGTCTGGCTCTGTCGCCCAGGCTGGAGTGCAGTGGCACGATCTCACTCACCGCAAACTCTGCCTTCAGGACTCAAGCGATTCTCGTGCCTCAGCCTGCTGAGTAGCTGGGACTACAGGCATGAGCTACCATGCCCAGCTAATTTTTGTATTTTTAGTAGATGTGGGGTTTCACCATGTTAGTCAGGCTGATCTCGAACTCCTGACCTTAGGTGATCTGCCTGCCTTGGCATCTCAAAGTTCTGGGATTACAGGCATGAGCCACTATGCCCAGCCGCATTTACCAACTTCAATATTCTTGTATTTTAGAATTTGGTGTTTAGGGGGCAATAGGATAGTTATGGAAGATGGGAGGCAAGACTAGAGGCAGCTCTAGACTGAGCAATATCCGGAGGCTTGCACCGTGAATTTTAGCTCCAGATTGACTACAAGAACAAACCAGCAATCCCTAGAGGACCCACAGACCCTCTGAAAGAAGCAGACTGCTCCTGAAGGACCCAGGAGACACCCCAAATATTGTGAGTGCCCCAACTGTGGAAGTGGGAAAGGGAGAGCCTCCTCTCCCAAACACACACCCCCCACTGGAGAAACTGAAGGTCTGTTTGCAGGAGAAGTTTCCAACTTTACCTGGAGCTGAATCAATTTAGAGAGTGAAGCAAAATACAGGGGTAGAGGAAGCAGCAGAAAGGCCCTAGGAGCTCACTGGTCCCCAAGCAGGCCATTTCTGACTGGCACCATGGGGATGCATCAGCAGGGCAGCCAGAGGAGCAGGGTTGTGGGGGTAAAACTACACAGGGAGAAGGAAATCTCTAGCTGAACTGTGCAACAATTTGAATGGGGCAAGGAGCCTCCTGGCCAGAACTTGAGGGAAGGTGCAAATCCGGTGTGCAGACTCCATAGGCGGGGGAAGAACCAAGCCCTTTCCTTTCACAACTGGGAGGTAGGTAGCCTGAGGCCAGTTTTCAAGCCCATCTCGCCCTCCACCTGGAAACAGACTTAGGTCTGTTGTTGGGTGGGCACAATGGAGTGAGACCAGCCCTTCAATTTGCATGGGAGTCGGGCGAGGCCTATGACTGCCAGCTTTCCGCCAGCCTGCATGACTCAGCAGAGGCAGCCATAATCTTCCTAGGTATACAACTCCAGTGACATGGGACTCTCACCCCCATCCGCCACAGCAGCTACAGTAAGACCTGCCAAGGAGAGTCTGAGCTCAGACACACCTAGCCCTGCCCTCAGCTGATGGTCTTTTCCTACCCATCCTGGTAGCAGAAGACAAAGGGTATATAATCTTGGGAGTTCTAAGGCCCCACCCACCACAGTCCTTCTCCATACTACCACAGCTAATGCTCTCTGGAAAGCACCACCTCCCAGTAGGAGGCCATCCGGCACAAAATAGAGCATTAAACCACCAAAGCTAAGAACTCTCATGAAGCCCATTGCACCACCCTGCCACCTCCACCAGAACATGCGCTGGCATCACAGCTGAGAGACTCATAGACAGTTCACATCACAGGACTCTGTGCAGACAATCCCCAGTACCAGCCCAGAGGCAGGAAGACTTGCTGGGTTTCTAGACCCAGAAGAGAAACAATAACCACTGCAGTTCAGCTCACAGGAAGCCACATCCATAGGAGAAGTGGGAGAGTACTACATTAAGGGAACACCCCATGGGACAAAGAATCTAAACAACAGCCTTCAGCCCAAAACCTTCCCTCTAACAGAACCTATGCAAATGAGAAGGAGCCAGAAAACCAACCCTGACAATATGACAAAACAAGGCTCTTTAACACCCCCTAAAATCACACTAGCTCACCAGAACTGGATCCAAGCCAAGAAGAAATCCCTGATTTACCTGAAAAAGAATTCAGGAGGTTAGTATTGAGCTAATCCGGGAAGCACTAGAGAAAGGCAAAGCTCAGTGCAAGGAAATCAAAAAAGCAATACAAGAAGTGATGGGAGAAATATTCAAGGAAATAAATATCTAAAGAAAAAACAATCAAAAATTCAGGAAATATTGGACACACTTACAGAAATGCAAAATGCTCTGGAACATCTCAGCAATAGAACTGAACAAGCAGAAGAAAGAAATTCAGAGCTCAAAGACAAGGTCCAACAAAGACAAAGAAAAAAAGAATAAGAAAATATGAACAAAGCCTCCAAGAGGTCTGAGATTATGTTAAATGACCAAACCTAAGAATAACTGGTGTTCCTGAAGAAGAAAATTCTAAAAGCTTGGAAAACATATTTGGCGGGGATAATCAAGGAAAACTTCCCCAGCCTTGCTAGAGACCTAGACATCCAAATACAAGAAGTACAGAGAACACCTGGGAAATTCATCACAAAAAGATCATAACCTAGGCACATTATCATCAGGTTATTCAAAGTGAAGACAAAGGAAATAATCTGAAGAGCTGTGAGATGGAAGCACCAGGTAAACTATAAAGAAAAACCTATCAAATTAGTTTCAGCAGATTTCTCAGCAGAAACCTTACAAGCTAGAAGGGATTTGGGGTCCTATCTTCAGCCTCCTCAAACAAAACAATTATCAGTCAAGAATTTTGTATCCAGCAAAACTAAGTGTGATACATTAAGGAAAGATACAGTCTTTTTCAGACAAACACATGGTAAGAGAATTTGCCACTACCAAGCCACCACTATAAGAAATGCTAAAATGAAGCTCTAAATCTTGAAACAAATCCTGGAAACACATCAAAACAGAACCTCTTTAAAGCATAAACCACACAGGACCTATAAAACAAAAATATAGGTTAAAAGCAAAAACAACAACAAAAAAAAAAGCACACAGGCAATAAATAGCATGGTAAATGCAATGGTACCTCACATTTCAATACTAACATTGAATGTAAATGGCCTAAGTGCTCCACTTAAAAGATACAGAACTGCAGAATGGATAAAAACTCACCAACCAACTATCTGCTACCTTCAGGAGACTCGCCTAACATATAAGGACTCATATAAACTTAAAGTAAAGGGGGTGGAAAAAGGCATTTCTGGACACAAAAGTGAGCAGGGATAGGTATTCTTATATCAGACAAAACAAACTTTAAAGCAACAGCAGTTAAAAGAAACAAAGAGGGACATTATATAACGGTAAAAGGCCTTGTCCAACAGGAAAATATCACAATCCTAAACATACATGCACCTAACACTGGAGCTCCCAAATTTATAAAACAATTACTAATAGACTGAAAAAATGAGATAGACAACAACACAATGATAGTGGGAGATTTCAGTACACCATTGACAGCATTAGATAAGTCATCAAGACAGAAAGCCAACAAAGAAACAGTGGATTTAAACTATACTTTGGAGCAAATGAACTTAACAGATATATACAGAACGTTTCATCCAATAACTGCAGAATACACATTATATTCAATAATGCATGGAACCTTCTCCAAGATAGACCATATAATAGGCCATAAAACAAACATCAATAAATTTAAGAAAATTGAAATTATATAAGCCCTCTCGGACCTCAGCCCTCTCGGAATAAACCTGGAAATTAACTCCTAAAGGAACCTTCAAAACCATGCAAATACATGGAAATTAAATAACCTGCTCCTGAAGGAGCACTGAGTCAAAAATGAAATCAAGATGGACATTAAAAAATTCTTCAAGCTGTGCAACCATAATGATACACCCTCCCAAAACCTCTAGGATACAGCAAAGGTGGTGCTAAAGGAAAGTTTGTAGCCCTAAACGCCTACATCAAAAAGTCTGAAAGAGCACAGACAATCTAAGGTCACACCTCAAGGAACTAGAGAAACAAAACTAAACCAAACTGAAATCCAGCAGAAAAGAGGAGATAACCAAGATTAGAGCAGAACTAAATGAAATTGAAACAAAAAAAATACAAAAGATAAATGAAACAAAAAGCTGGTTCTTTGAAAAGAAAAATAAAATTGCTAAACCATTAGAAAAATTAACCAAGAAAAAAAGAGAGAAAATCCAAATAACCTCACTAAGAAATGAAACAGGTGATATTACAACTGACATCACTGAAATACAAAAGATCATTCAAGGCTACTATGAACACCTTTACACACATAAACTAGAAAACCTAGAAGGGATGGATAAATTCCTGGAAAGATACAACCCTCCTAGCTTAAATCAGGAAGAATTGGATACCCTGAACAGACCAATAACAAGCAGTGATATTGAAATGGCAATTTAAAAATTACCAACAAAAGAAAGCCCAGGACCAGATGGATTCACAGCAGAGTTCTACCAGACAGCCAAAGAAAAACTGGCACCAATCCTTTTGACACTATTCCACAAGATAAAGAAAAAAGGAACCCTCCCTAATACATTCTATGAAGCCAGCATCACCCTGATATCAAAACCAGGAAAGGGCATAACCAAAAAGAAAACTATAGACCGATATCCTGGATGAACACAGATGCTGAAATCCTTAACAAAATACTACCTAACTGAATCCAAAAACATATCAAAAAGATAATCCACCATGATCAAGTAGGTTTCATACCAGGGATTTCACATACACAAGGATTTAATACACACAAGTCAATAAATGTGATACATCACATAAACAGAATTAAAGACAAAAAAGTCACATGATCATCTCAATAGATGCAGAAAAAGGATTCAACAAAATCCATCATCGCTTTATGATTAAAACTCCCAGCAAAATCGGCATACAAGGGACATTCCTTAATGTAATAAAGGCCATCTATGACAAACCCACAGCCAACATAATACCAAATGGGGAAAAGTTGAAAGCATTCCTTCTGAGAACTGGAACAAGACAAGGATGCCCACTCTCACCACTCCTCTTTAACACAGTACTGGAAGTCCTAGCCAGAGCCATCAGACCAGAAAAGAGATAAAAGGCATCCAAATCAGTAAAGAGGAAGTCAAACTGTCACTGTTTACTGACAATATAATCGTTTACCTTGAAAACCTTAAAGGCTCTTCTAGAAAGCTTCTAGAATGAATAAAATAATTCAACAAAATTTCTGAATACAAGATTAACGTACACCAATCAGTAGCTCTTCTATACAACAGTAGTGACCAAGTAGAGAATCAAATCAAGAACTCAACCCTTTTATAATAGCTGCAAAAAATAAAAAATAAAATACTTAGAAATATACCTAACCAAGAAGTCAGAAGAACTCTACAAGGAACACTACAAAACACTGCTGCAAGAAATCATAGACAACACAAACAAACAGAGGCACATCCCATGCTCATGTATGAGTAGAATCAATATTGTGAAAATGGCCATACTGCCAAAAGCAATCTACAAATTCAATGAAATCCCCATCAAAATACCACCACCATTCTTCACAGAATTAGAAAATCAATTCTGAAATTCATATGGAACCAAAAAAGAGCCCATCATAGCCAAAGCAAGACTAAGCAATAAAAAGAAATCTGGAGGCATCACACTACCTGATTTCAAACTATACTATAAGGCCATAGTCACCAAAACAGTGTGGTACTGGTATAAAAATAGGCACATAGACCAATGGAACAGAATAGAGAACCCTGAAATAAACCCAAACATTTACAGCCAACCGATCTTCGACAAAGCAAACACAAACATCAAGTGGGAAAAGGACACCCTTTTCAACAAATGGTGCTGGAATAATTGGCTAGCCACATGTAGGAGAATGAAACTGGATCATCATCTCTCGTCTTATACAAAAATCAACTCAAGATGGATTAAGGACTTAAACCTAAGACCTGAAACTACAAACATTCTAGAAGATAACATTGGAAAAACCCTTCTAGACAATGGCTTAGGCAAGGATTTCATGACCAAGAACCCAAAAGCAAATGCAATAAAAACAAAGATAAATAGTTAGGACTTAATTAAACTAAAGAGCTTTTGCACAGCAAAAGGAAGAGTCAGCAGAGTAAACAGACAACCCACAGAGTGGGAGAAAATCTTCACAACCTGTACATCTGACAAAGGACTAATATCCAGAATCTACAAGGAACTCAAACAAATCAGCAAGAAAAAAAAAATCCCATCAGAAAATGGGCTAAGGCATCAAAAACAATGAGTTCGTGTCCTTTGTAGGGACATGGATGAACCTGGAAACCATCATTCTCAGCAAACTGACACAAGAACAGAAAATCAAACACCGCATGTTCTCACTCATAGGCGGGTGTTGAACAATGAGAACACATGGACACAGGGAGGGGGAGCACACACAGTTGGGTCTGTCGGGGGGAAATAGGGGAGGGACAGCGGGGGGTGGGGAGTTGGGGAGAGAGAGCATGGGGAGAAATGTCAGATATAAGTGATGAGGAGGAAGGCAGCAAATCACACTGCCATGTGTGTACCTATGCAACAATCTTGCATGTTCTTCACATGTACCCCAAAACCTAAAATGCAATAAAAAATATATATTAAAAAAAATAATAATAAATAAATAAATGCCCTTTTTTAAATTAAAAAAAAGAAAGAAAATGGGATAAGGACGTTAATAGTCAATTCTCAAAAAATATATACAAATGGTCAACAAACATATGAAAAAATGTTCAACATCACTAATGATGAGGGAAATACCACCATCATTCTTCACAGAATTAGAAAAACAATTCTGAAATTCATATGGAACCAAAAAAAAGCCCTAGTAGCCAAAGCAAGACTAAGCAAAAATGCAATACTACCTTACTCCTGCAAGAATGGCCATAATCAAAATATCAAAAAACAATAAATGTTGGTGTGGAGGTGGTGATCAGGGGAACACATCTACACTGCTGGTGGGAATGTAAACTAGTATGGCCACTATGGAAAACAGTGTGGAGATTCCTTAATGAACTAAAAGTAGAACTATGATTTGATCCAGCAATCCCACTACCAGACATCTACCCAGAGGAAAAGAAGTCATTATACAAAAAAGATACTCGCACACGCAGGTTTATAGCAGCACAACTAACAATTGCAAAATGGTGGAATCAACCCAAATTCCTATCAATCAACGAGTGGATAAACTTTGGTGTGTATATATATATATGAATGATGAAATACTGCTGAGCCATAAAAAGGAATGAATTAACAGCATTTGCAGTGACCTGAATGAGACTGGAGACTATTATTCTAAGTGAAGTAACTCAGGCATGGAAAACCAAACATCGCCTGTTCTCACTGATATGTGGTAGCTAAGCTATAAGGATACAAAGGCATAAGAATGGTACAATAGACTTTGGGGACTTGGCGGGGAACAGAGGGAGAGGGGCAAGGGATGAAAGACTACAAATGTGGTTCAGTGTATACTGCTTGGGTGATGGGTGCACCAAAATCTCACGAATCACCATTAAAGAACAACAAAATTAGCCAGGTATGGTGGCACATGTCTGTAATCCCAGCTACTCAAGTGGCTGGGGCACAAGAATCACTTGAACCTGGGAGGCAAAGGTTGCAGTGAGTCAAGATCTTGTCACACTATACTCCAGCCTGGGTGACAGAACAAGATTCTGTCAAAAAAAAAAAAAAGTAATAACTATAATCACAAATATCTGTTAATGATACACAATATAAAAAGAAGCAAACTCTGGCTACAAGAACACAAAGTATGAATGTATGTGGGAGGGACAAAAGTGTATAGTTTTTGTATATAATTAAAGTTAAATTGTTACAAACATAAAATAGGCAGATATATCTAGCTACAAGATATTTGATTCCAGATTCCTTCCTTCCTTCCTTCCTTCCTTCCTTCCTTCTTTCCTTCCTTCCTTCTTTCCTTCCTTCCTTCCTTCCTTCCTTGTCAAACTTCTGTCACCCAGGTTGGAGGTACAGTGGTGTGATCTTGGCTCACCACAACCTCTGCCTCCTGGGTTCAAGCAATTCTTGTGCCTCAGCCTCCTGAGTAGCTGGGATTACAGGCGTGCACCACCACCACGCCTGGCTATTTTTTTGTATTTTCGTCGATATGGGGTTTCTCCATATTGGTCAGTCTGGTCTTAAACTCCTGGCCTTAAGTGATCCTATCCTCCTCAGCCTCCCAAAGTGCTGGGATTACAGGCAGAAGCCACTGCACCTGGCCTATAATGTCTTCTTGAAGCCTGATTGGCAGGCTCCCTGGGATATGTTTCAGACTACCTTCCCAGGTGTTTCTTTCTTCCTAATAGTTTTCTGATATCAACATTTGTATCTCAATTCTCTCAAGTGCACCCTAGGTAGGGTTCTACTTGGAGCACACTCAGTGTGGCTTACCAGACATTATGGGTGTATTCCCCTGCTGGAAACTTGTACATGATCTTGGTTGACTTCAAGCCGACTGTCAGCATGTTAACCCTGTTCAAAGAACAGCTTACTCTCTGGGACTTATATTCTTTTTTTCTTTTCTTTTTCTTTTTTTTTTTTGAGATGGAGTTTCACTCTTGTTGCCCAAGCTGGAGTGCAATGGCATGACCTCAGCTCACTGCAACCTCTACCTCCCAGGTTCAAGCGATTCTCCTGCCTTAGCCTCCCTCGTAGCTGGGATTACAGGCACGTGCCACCACACCTGGCTAATTTTGTATTTTTAATAGAGACGGGGTTTCTCCATGTTGATCAGGCTGGTCTCAAACTCCCAATCTCAGGTGATCTGACTGCCTCAGCCTCCCAAAGTGCTGGGATTACAGGCATGAGCTACTGCACCCGGCCATATTCTTATTCAAAAGAAAACGAGAAGCAAAATGATGAAGTGGGAGAGTCCTTAAATGACAAACACTAATGAACCAGGGCTTCCGTGGGAGCCCCTATGCTGGGCATATTAGTACAATGCTTTCAACATGGCTTGCCTAACTCTGCTGGTGTCCAGCGTGCCTGGAGAATTACCACATTTAACCCAAGACCCTAGTTATCAACTTTTAGAAACAATCTTGGAATCAGATTACGGAAAACAAAACAAAATGGTACTCAAAATTATACCCCAAGAGGCCAGGCATAGTGGCTCATGCCTGTAATCGTTGCACTTTGGGAGGCTGAGGTAGGTAGGATCACTTGAGGCCAGGAGTTCGAGACCAGCCTGGCCAACATGATGAAACGTCATCTCTACTAAAAATACAAAAATTAGCCAGGCGTGGTGGTGTATGCCCATAATCCTAGCTACCCAGGAGGCTGAGTTAGGAGAATCGCTGGAACCTGGGAGATGGAGGCTGCAGTGAGCCGAGATCGCGCCATTGCACTCTAGTCTGGGTGACAGAGCGAGACGACATCTCAAAAAAAAAAAAAATTATACCCCAAGAGTTCCACTAGGCCCCTTTAGCCACCAGTTTCCAGGCTAAGTCTGAATAAGAACCAATTGTTTTCCTCTCTTCAACCCTTTGAAAAAGCAAATGACAGCAGAGACAGAGTTGCATCATCAGTATTATTTCATCAATTGCTTCTGAAGAATTTCAGAAAGCAGGCTCTAACCAGCCTTATGGGATGAGTCACGTGGCACTTGTTCGTCATTAAGAGCCAGAATGTTTGCTAAAACAGTCACAGCCTGAGTCATCATTTTACATAATGTCACACAAATAATGGCTAGAAATAAAGAACATCTTTCACTCCCTGGAAAATACAGCCTTTATAGTGGGATTATAAGGCATGGGAGAGCGCTACTTCATTAAGTTATTTTTTTATTGTGCATTAAATGTTTGAGGTTACTTTTACCCGTTGCTGGCCTAAATGTCCCATACTGCAATCCTGGCCTTTTTCTAGCTAATCTACCTGATGTTGGCTTTTTTTTGTTTTGAAGAGAAAGTCTTCTAAATGTCCCAAATTGTGGTGTTCAGTGAGTATTTACACATCCTTTGCCAAGAATCTTCATAAGCAAAATATGTGTAGCCCTACAAAGAAAATAGAGCTTTCTATTTTTTGATCAATGAGGACTGCATAATTCAGTTAAACTCAACTGAATTTAATCCAACAAATATTTATTAAGTGTCTACTCTAGGTTTAAAGTGTACTAAGCTCTAGTGGGAAAAGAGTGGTCTTGTCTTCAAGAAACACAGGACAGTGGGAAAGAAAGACATACACCCATGAAACTAATTACTGGCTTTACGTGATAAAAGTCATTTTTTTATTCAACAAAAATATTGAATATTTTCTATGAATCAGGGCCTGTGCTGAGTAGGAACTGGGGGTTACACAATTAAATGAAATAGCCTCTGCTTTCAAGGCGCACACAGGCAAATGGAAAAACACAGACAAGTAAACAATAGTTACGCTGAACTGTGAGGAGGGATGATAACAGCAGAAATGGGACCAACGAGTTGGTGGAGGGGTCTGTGAGGCTTATGGGAAACTTCAGAGGAAATGAATTCTGAGAGGCACCACTAAAAGGAACCCAGAGGCAGGGTATGGTGGCTCACTCTTATAATCCCAGCACTTTGAGAGGCCATGAGGGGTGGATCACTTGAGGCCAGGAGTTCAAGACCAGCCAGGCTAACATGGTGAAACCCCATCTCTACTAAAGGTGGTGTGCACCTCTAATATCAGCTGCTTGGGAGACTGAGGCACAAGAATCACTTGAATCCGGAAAGTGGAGGTTGCAATGAGCCTAGATCACACCATACTCCGGCCTGTGTGACAAAGCCAGACTGTCTCAAAAAAAAAAGAATAAGAAAGAAAGAAAAAGAAAATTGTGTTCCAGCATTCATCTGTTGAAATAGGATCACCAACCCTAAACCCATTAAACCTCTTCAATTCCAACTTGACTGCTTACTTTGTTTCAGAATGTTTAAAGAAAAGGTCCTAACTGGGGCCTCAATTTTTACCCTTTGTTACTGAATTAAGACATATCTCCACTATATTTGTAGGCTTGATTATTTTCAAATTAATTATGCATTCAAACATCTAAACAGACTACTATCTTTTTGTTCTTTAAGGAATCTCCACACTGTTTTCCACGGTGGTTGCACTAGTTTACATTCCCACCAGCAGTGTAAAAGTGTTCCCTTTTCACCACATCCACACCAACATCTATTATTTTTTTATTTTTTTTGATTATGGTCATTCTTGCAGGAGTAAGGTGATATTGCATTGTGGTTCTGATTTGCATTTCCCTGATCATTAGTGGTGTTGAAGATTTTTTCATGTTTATTGGCCATTTGTATATCTTCTTTTGAGAATTGTCTATTCATGGCCATAGCCCATTTTTTGACGGGATTGTTTGGCTTTTTATTGCTAATTTGTTTGAGTTCCTTGTAGATAGATTCTGGATATTAGTCGTTTGTTGGACATATAGATTGTAACGATTTCTCCCACTCTGTGGGTTGTCTGCTTATTGTGCTCATTGTTTCTTTTGCTGTGCAGAGGCTTTTTAGTTTAAGTCCTATCTATTTATCTTGTTTTTGTTGCATTTGCTTTTGGGTTCTTGGTGATGAAGTCTTTGCCTAAGCCAGTGTCTAGAAGGTTTTTCCAATGTTATCTTCCAGGGTTTTTATGATTTCAGGTCTTAGATTTAACCTTGATCCATCTTGAGTTGATTTTTGTATAAGATGAGAGATGAGGATCCAGTTTTATTCATCTGTATGTGGCTTGCCAATTATCCCAGCACCATTTGTTGAATAAGGTGTCCTTTCCCCACTTTATGTTCTTGTTTGCTTTGCCAAAGATCAGTTGGCTGTAAGTATTTGGGTTTATTTCTGGGTTCTCTATTCTGTTCCATTGGTCTATGTGCCTATTTTTAAGCCAGTACCATGTTGTTTTGGTGACGATGGCTTTATGGTATAGTTTGAAGTCAGTAAAGTGGTGCTTCCAGATTTGTTCTTTTTGCTTAGCCTTGCTTTGGCTATGCAGGCTCGTTTTTAGTTCCACATGAATTTTAGGATTGTTTTTTCTAGTTTGTGAAGAATAATGGTAGTATTTTTATGGGAATTGCATTGAATTTGTAGATTGCTTTTGGAAGTATGATCATTTTCACAATATTGATTCTACCCATCCATGATCATGGGACGTGTTTTCATTTGTCTGTGTTGTTTATTTCTTTCAGCAGTGTTTTGTAGTTTTCTTTGTAGAGGTTTTTCAACTCCTTGGTTAGGTATATTCCTAAGTATTTTATTTTATTTTTGCAGCTATTGTAAAAGGAGTTGAGTTCTTGATTTGATTCTTAGCTTGGTCATTGTTGGTGTATAGCAGAGCTACTGATTTGTGTACCTTAATTTTCTATCCTGAAACTTTGCTGAATTCATTTTCAGTTCTAGAAGCTTTTTGGAGAAGTTTTGAGGTTTTCTAGGTATACAATTATACTGTCAGCAAACAGTGACAGTTTGACTTCCTCTTTATCAAATTGGATGCCCTTTTTTTCTTTCTCTTGTCTGATTGCTTTGGCTAGGACTTCCAGTGCAATGTTGAATAGAAGTGGTGAGAGTGGGCATCCTTGTCGTGTTCTAGTTCTGAGGGGGGGGGATGCTTTCAACTTTTCCCCATTCAGTATAATGTTGGCTCTGGGTTTGTCATAGATGGCTTTTATTACATTAAGATATGTCCCTTCTATGCTAATTTTGCTGAGGGTTTTAATCATAAAGGGATGCTGGATTTTGTCAAATGATTTTTCTGCATCTATCAAGATTATCATGTGATTTTTATGTTTAATTCTGTTTATGTGGTGTAGCACATTTATTGACTTGAGTATGTTAAGCCATCCCTGCATCCCTGATATGAAATCCACTTGATAATGATGGATTATCTTTTCAATATTCTATTGGATTCAGTTAGCTAGTATTTTGTTAAGGATTTTTGCATCTATATTCATCAGAGATACTGGTCTGTAGTTTTCTCTTTGTATGTCCTTTCCTGGTTTGGGTATTAAGGTGATACTGGTTTGTATGATTTAGGGAGGATTCCCCTCTTTCTCTATCTGTGGAATGGTGTCAATAGGAATTTGATCCAGCAATTCCACTACTGGATATCTACGCAGAAAAAAAAAGAAGTCATTATGTAAAACAGATACTTGCACACACATGTTTATAGCAGCACAATTCACAATTGCAAAAATATGGAACCAGCCCAAATGCCCATCAATCAACACATGGATAAATAAATTGTGGTATAGATACTCCATGGAATACTACTCACCGATAAAAAGAATAAAATAACAGCATTTGCAGCAACCTGGATGGAATCAGAGACCATTACTCTAAGTGAAGTAACTCAGGAATGGGAAAGCAAACATTGTATGTTCTCTCTCATAAGTGGGAGCTAAGATATGAGGATGCAAAGGCATAAGAATGATACAATGGACTCTGGGGATTTGGGAGGAAGTGTGTGTGGGGAAGTGAGGGATGAAAGACTACAAATTAGGCACAGTGTATACTGCTCAGGTGATGGGTACACCAAAATCTTAGCAGTCACCACTAAAGAAGTTATTCAGGTAAGCAAACATCACCTGTTACCCAAAAACCTATGGAAATAATAATTTTTTTTTTTGAGGCAGAATCTCACTCTGTTGCCCAGGCTGTACTGCAGTGGTATGATCTTGGCTCACTGCAACTTCCACCTCCTGGGTTGAAGTAATTCTGCTGCCTCAGCCTCCTGAGTAGCTGAAATTACGGCGCGCACAACCATGCCCAGCTAATTTTTGTATTTTTAGTAGAGACAGTGTTTCACCATGTTGGCCAAGCTGGTCTTGAACTCCTGACCTCAGGAGATCTACCCGCCTTGGCCTCCCAAAGTTCTGGGATTACAGGCATGAGCTACCGCACCCAGCCAGAAATAATTTTTTAAAGGCTACTGTCTGAACTCTGAAGACCACTTCCTCCAGTCCCATCTGCAATTCAGCTGTCCCATCTCTGTTCTGGGGCTGTCTATAATAACTCCTAATATTAAGCATCCTTGCTTAAGGGCAGACAGAGACATTTTCAGATTTTTAAAAGATTTTATTTCTAGGAATAGTTATTTGGTCCCAGATCTATCCTCTTGGGAGATTCAAAACTTTTTTTAATTTAAACCCTGCTCAGGCATTTAAAAAATTGACTTTTTATGTGCAAGTTCATAGCTAAATGAAGGAGAGCGCCACCTGCCAGGAACACTTGAAATTTCTGAACTTGCATATTGAATTGCAAGTTTTCTGAACCCAAAGCATTTGAATCAAACTGGGACCCTCTGATTAAAAATGAGGACTCACAGGCTCTAGGGCTACAGAATTTGCATTTTAAAACAGTTTTGGGGTGCCTTGAGGTTTAAGAAACAAATGTCTTAGTTCCCAAACTTGCCTGATAAGAATCACATGGGAATTTTTGTTTCTTTGTTTCTTTGTTTGAGACAGTGTCTCATTCTGTCGCACCCCAGAGCGCAGTGATGCAATTGTAGCTCACTGCAGCCTTGAATTCCTGGGCTCAAGTGATCCTCCCACCTGAGCCTCCCAAGTAGCTGGGACTAAAAGCACCCAACACCATGCCCTGCTGATTTTTGTATTTTTCTCTTGCTATGTTGACAAGCTGGTTTTAAACTCCTGGGCTCCAGTGATCCTCTGGTCTTGGCCTCCCAAAGTGCTAGGATTATAGGCATGAGCCACTGTGCCCAGCCAGAATGCTTGTTTAAAATATTTTCCCTCTGGTTCACATTACAGGCTTACTGAATTTGTATTTCCAAGAAAGGTGTCTGGGGCTTGAGATTTGTATAAGACCATCAGACGAATTTTAAAAAGCTGAAATAGATTCTCTATACCAGTGAAGAAGAGCACAATTGTTCTTGTTGTTTTTTAAGCAGATAATTGATAACTAGTATATGAAACATCTAGGTCTGGGGATTTGGTGACATTACCACATCAGGTTGTCTCTGGGTTCTCTGTCCCATAATTCAGCTCTGTAGTCTTAAGGTCCATCCCATTTCCTAAAATTCTTGCCATTAAATCCCAGGCTCCCAAGCTGGGCACGGTGGCTCAAGCCTGTAATCCAAACACTTTGGGAGGCCAAGGTGGGTGGATCACCTGAGGTCAGGAGTTCAAGACCAGCCTGGCCAACATGGTGAAACCCCATCACCACTAAAAATATAAAAATTAGCTGGGCATGGTGGCCTGCACCTGTAGTCCCAGCTACTCAGAAGACAGAGACAGGAGAATTGCTTGAACCTGGGAGGTGGAGGTTGCAGTGAGCCGAGACTGTGCGACTGCACTCCAGCCTGGGAAACAGAGTGAGACTCCATCTCAAAAAACCAAAACAAATAAACAAACAAAAAAACAAAAACCCAGGCTCCCAATGGCTTCCTCTGATGCCAGGTAACACATTTGTGGTGCCAACTGCCTGACAGAGCTTCTGTTGGAGAGCCCTCCCACGAACTGTCTTGTTTGCTTTGTAAACCATTTTATTAGGTTGGTGCAAAACTAATTGCGGTTTTGTCACTGAAAATAATGGCAAAACCCATAATTACCTTAGCACCAACACATTACCTGGGCTGCACTCACCCCAATTTTCTCCTGTGAATCAACGTCCTAGGTTTGGACCTATCTTTGGAATTTCATTGTGTCCAAAATAACCAAATTCCAGCTTTGAGCAGTGGTCATATGCTGAAACTGACCTGTCCTAAGATCTATCTGGATTTGGTCCAAGGTCCTGCCCTATCACAACTATTTGAGCAGACACATAAGATGTGTCATTTTCTTCCTAAGACACGAGATGATTGTCTTCTCTTCTTCAAGTTAAATAAAAAGTCCCAGTTACTTTAAAGTAACCTTGTGGGTTTTAAGAAAAGAAAAGTTAGCTGCATAGTTAAGCCCAGGATAGCATGGGTTAAAAGAAATACAAACAGAGCCTTAAATATATATCACAGGCCATGAATATTGTAGAGGGAGAAACAGAATGCAAAATTTCCCAAAGTTAACCACAAAATCCTTTTTTTTTTTTTTGTAGGTCATCCTATGAGACTATCCCTATCCATCCTGCAGAACATGCTTTGGGGAAGTATTACTTTCTTCTTCTTCATAACAACTTTGGGGCTTTGTTTTAAATTTTCTGTGCTTCTCTTTAGTCATGAGATTCAGAACCAATACCGGTGTCAGGAATGGACTAATCTAGGTTACACAGGATGGAGGAGACTTTACAGTTTCCACACCATTGGTTTCTTTTTCAACAACTGAGTGTTCTGTTTGATCAACTTCAAAGCAGCTCTGCTGACCATAGCATGCGTTTACCTACCACCTTTCTCAGCTTTCCTTGCATTCCACAGTATTTCCTTTTTTATGTTTGACCCATTTCTCCCTCAGATGTACCAACCCGCAGAGCGACTCAAAGAACTGACAATGGCTTTTGGTCAGTGGTTTTCCAGTAGCTCTGCAAAGCTTTGGGCTTCCACCAAGTTCCTCAGAAGCTGCCTGAAAATCCATGAACTGGCTCTAGATGCTTCCACCCACCGCCTCCCCAAATCAAGCTTTCTGCTTCTTTGTATTTCATATCATGGGCTGTATAAGACTGGAAAAAAGAATTTCTCAACTCAGCAATTTGAAAACCACTCATTTAAATTATCTCCTGTTCTCAGGCATATCATGTTAAGTGTCCCAAGAACAGCCCAGATAGTTTGCATAATACTGCGATGTAGCAAGCAAAGCTTTTGAAATCATCTCTGGGCTCTCTGCTTAGTGACTCTAAACTTTGCAGCAGGAGCTATGGAAGCCCCATTTCATCCCAGATTCAGAGACAAGCCTGGCACTTGTTAGCAAATAGTTAAGGAGTCTCAAACGTGTAAGTAACTCAGAGATTCAGGATTGGATTGCGCTGCCTGCTACTCCTGACTTGGCTCCAAAACCTGGTGTCCAAAGCCCTGCCTGGAAACCCACAGTCCCAAAAACTGGGTCCCTCTCCCGACTACCTGCATCATCCTTCAGTTCCTACAGGCTTAGGCTTTCCTTACCCCCTCCCCCAGGGTTTTGGAAACTGGTGTCTTCTACCACTCACTCTGGTAGGGGCCCGTTCCCTGAATGCTGTTTACCACCCATGTTCTTGCCAGTTGCCAGGGCTAGGCACTGTTTGATGTCTGGTTCTGAGCCATTCCTGGTTTGACATGCTCTCGCTCTGACCTTCCCCTCCCATCTAAGAAGCTTATTGTCTCTGCCAAGACCAGACTTAGATTGTCTTTAAAATCCAAATGTGTATGTATCTATGTAAATAGAAGGGCCTCCTATTCCCTGAGCCTTGAACAGGCAACGGACCTTGGACCTTGCATACACAGGAGCTGGTTCTATGTCCCCAGGACTTGATCGCCTTAGCCACCGTTAGGGACAAACCTACCTCCTCCCCATGTACCCTCCTACCAATTCAACATGGAATGTGATGCCTTGACAATGGAAGGATGTTTTACTCTCTACACTTGGGCTGAGTTCACATCCCATCTAAGGCTATGTATATGCCTTTTCCAAATGGTTTTCTTTGTCCAAGTCCCTGAAATTTGTCTCCTTTCCTAACAACGTTGCCACTGTGTTCTGCCACCATTTTGGAAAAACTTCTCTAACAACCATCATTCTTACTTTTCACCTCTTACGATCATTGGCCTCATTGAGATCTTCATGAAAACTACAGATCGGTGCTGTCTACTATGGTAGAACTAGCTACTTGTAGCTATTCAAGTTTAAAATTAAATTAAAAACTGAGGCAGAAGAATCACTTGACCTCAGGAGTTCGAGACCAGCCTGGGCAACATGACAAAACCCTGTCTCTACCAAAACTACAAAGAATTAGCTGGTCGTGGTGGTGGTGGGCACCTGTGGTCCCACCTACTCAGGATGCTGAGGTTGGGGGGGCTGCTTGAGCCAGAGAGGCAGAGGTTGCAGTAAGTCAAGATCATGCCACTGCACTCCAGTGTGAGTGACAGTGAGACTCCCATCTCAAAAACAATTATTTAATTAATTAAAATTAAATAAAACATAAGATTCGGTTCTTCAGTCACAATAGCTAGATTTCAAGTTGCAGACACACTTGGTTGTGGCTTCTGTATTGGATAGCACAGATAAGGAAACTTTTCTTTATCTCAGAAAGTTCTATCTGACAGTGCTGCATAGATGCACAGACTCTCTCTCCAGAATATGCAAACTTGTACTTATATGAGGTGGCTCATGCCTGTAATCCCAGCACTTTGGGAGGCTGAGGCAGACAGATCACTTCAAGTCAGGAGTTTGAGACCTGCCTTGCCAACATGGTAAAACGCATCTCTACTAAAAATACAAAAATTAGCCAGGAATGGTGGCACACGCCTGTAGTTTCTGCTACTTGGGAGACTGAGGCAGGAGGATCACTTGAACGTGGGAGGTGGAGGTTGCAGTGAGCCAAGATAGTGCCACTGCACTCCAGCCTGGGTGACAGAGTGGGACTCTCTCTCAATAATAATAATAACATGGATGGGGAGCACACAGCTATCCTGAAGTCTATGGACGAAGCAGGTATCACAAAAATCTCAGTTCAGACATCAGTGATCGTTTTCCCTTAACACACAGTCTTTTTTTTTTTTTTGAGTTGTAGTTTTGCACTTATTGCCCAGACTGGAGTACAACGGCATGATCTCAATTCACTGCAACCTCCGCCTCCCAGGTTTAAGCAATTCTCCTGCCTCAGCCTCCTGAGTAGCTAGGATTACAGGCATGCACCACCATGCCTGGGTAATTTTGTATTTTTAGTAGAGACCAGATGTTGGTCAGGCTGGTCTCAAACTCCTGACCTCAGGTGATCGACCTGCCTTGGCCTCCCAAAGTGCTGGGATTACAAGCATGAGCCACCACACCCGGCCAACACATAGTCTTTTTTTTTTTTTTTTTAATATATATATTTTATTGCATTTTAGGTTCTGGGGCACATGTGAAGAACATGCAGGATTGTTGCATAGGTACATACATGGCAATGTGGTTTGCTGCCTCCATCCCCATCACCTATGTCTGGCATTTTTCCCGATGTTGTCCCTCCCCAACTCCCTACCCCACACTGTCCCTCACCTACTCCCCCCCGCCCACAGACCTCAGTGCAACACATAGTCTTAAGCATATGCGGGTTCTGTGAGAGTTTAAAAAGAAACCTAGCCATTCATTACATTGCCCCATTCATCCAGTTAGTTTCATTCATTCACTTACTCAATATTTATTGAGCTCCTACTTTATGCTCACACTGCCCTAGGCAGATGGGATACAAAAGTGAACTAAATGGAGAAGGTCCCTTCCCTCACGAAGCTTATATTCTTGTAGGACAGAAAGACAATCAACAAACAAGCAGGTAATGTGCTCTGCTCTATAGTTTTCTCCAATAAATTTCAGATTTCTGCAAGCCTGAACATGTCAATTCTCTGCTTAAAGACATTCCCTCCTGACTAGCAGAGTTGATTAAAATCACCTGTGGGAGTTAAATATCTACATATGCCAAATGCACCGAAGGTGATCCACAAACTAAATTAAAATTTGGCCACTCTCCAAAGTCAAGGCCATAATCTACCTTTCTCATAAGACAGTTCTGTCTATACTTAAATAGTTGGGATTATAATGCCCTCACTTTCAAGATAAATTCCAGGGTATTTTATCTTCTAATTTCCAGAGGGTTTCTGATTGTGTAAGCACATGGAAGACCTCACACTAGGTAAAGTTTCTAAAGTTTATTTCAAGCTACCTCCCTTATATGATTTTTGCATGGGCAATTCCAGATCTGCTTCTTAATTGCCAACTTCACTTGGAATTGTCCCAGTGTTTGCCAGTGTTCTATTATGTTCTTTTCCACTTGTCCAGTTTAATGACAGCTGTTTTTCTTTTAAAAATAATGTTTGGGGTAAGGCCCGAGTTGGGATGACATTTTCTCTTAATTTGCATTCTTAAAATCAAACACATTACCAGCAGATTGGCTTAATTGAACACATGCACGTATATATAAGAAACCATGTCCTTTCTTTTCTTGATCCAAAGTTTTGTATTTCACCACACTGGCCAACTCCCAAACATTTAACTGAAATCAAAGAATTGGTTCATTTCTAAGATGGCTGGAGATATATGTATATTCTCTACTGTCCTCCTGTTCTTTTTCCCCCATGTCACACGAAACACAAACACAGACATATTCTGGGTTTACTTGGTACCTCCAGTCCTCAGGTTGACTAGAAGATGGGAAAATTTGAAAGACAAGAGATCTATCCACAGTCTTTCCTAACCTCCTAGTCTCTTTACCAGATTTTTCCATGAGGATTTGTCTTCCTTTTTTCCTTGAAGAGGCCCACTCCTGAGGGCTACTAAACACTTATTTCAGCATGCGTCTCTAAAAGATAAGAACATTTGTTAAACATCACCATACTACCATTACCACATCAAAAAAAAAAGTTATTTTGTAATCGCAGACATCAAGGCAGTGTTTCTAATGGTTTCATAATGTCAAATGTTTATTGTCTTTTTAAAAACAAAATCTATAACCTTGTGATTGGTTATTATGCTTTTTAAGTCTCTTTAAATGTATAGGTTTCCGCTCCATCTCTTTCTTTTGTTACAACTTATTTATTAAAGAAACTCAGTTGTTTGTTCAGTAGCATTTCCCATGGCTGAATTTTGCAGAATATATTTTCGTGGTGCAGGTCAACATTCACAGGATTCTGAGATTCAGCTTGAGGCATGTTTAATTATCTATGCTTTAAGTCATCAAGTAATTTGAATATATTAATATAAATCCCACATGCTCTTTTTCCGAGAAATATGTCAGATGATTCCTCAAATAACCTTTCCATTTAGTAAGTTCCCCCGTTGTAAATTTCCAGTTGAGTAATTTTCTTACTGTTTGATGGGTGTGCAGAACGAAGCAAAGGGAGGGCAGGGAAACCCTTCTGAAATTCATTTCCTTTAAATATATCCATTAGAGGGCGACATTTCCTTTAATATTGTATTTCCCCAGTCAAGTTTTTAATTGCATAAAATTTGCTTTTGTATTTTTGAAAAGTTGGACCTCATCGCCTACTTTAACTTCTGATTTCACGTCTGTAAGGTGTGACTGCGTTCTCTTGTTAATTTGATCTCTGCAAACTTTTCTTTGAGATGACAGTACTTCCATCCTTGATTCTGTTCCCAATTCTAACCATCAGGCGGCGATATTGCATAAATAAAGACCCACGGAAAGAAAAAATTAAGAAACTGCCAAATAAAAAGCAGTTTCACTGGGGGTAAAGGCCATTAATTTAAGTAGAGAGACAAACCAGACATTTCTAGTTCATATCCAACTCACGGCCCGAGGTCAGAACTATGTAAAATGCAACACAAAGGAGCCATTCAGGAGTCGGAGAGGCTGACTTGGGGAGAGCAAATGCACAATCCCCCGCCTTGAGTCTTCGGTTCCACTGGAGGGGGCATATGTCGGTTCGCGCAGGTGCGTGTGAGTAGCCACAGGGCAGCGGCGGGACGTGTCTGGACCGGGCCTGGGGGCTGCCGAACCAACAGCGCTCTGGCGGCCCTCTTGGGACACCCGCCCAGAGGCAGGTTGGCACCGGCGCTGCTCATTGTACCCCGGTCAGCCACTCATTGTACCCCGGAATAAACTGGGTTCCACTGAGGCATACGGCTCGCCCACCGGCACGCGTTAGGAGGCGAACACGTGCATCCAGCTAGGTGTTCTGAGCGCAGGTCAGGGCTAGGGACCGCTCTGCCACTTTCTCATTCTTCCTGTAAGAACGCTCTCTACCTCGGACAAAAAGATCCACCTGACAGCAAGTGGTATCTTCACACAGCGGTAACAGGGAAGTCACGGATCCTCTTGAGATTCTGACAAAAGTTGGGGCCCCCTCCCCCACAGCGGCACTCAGAAAACTGCAGGTGAAACTACAGCTGGGCGGAGGCACTCACAGGCCTCCTGGAGCTCGTCCATGGATCAGATCCCAGAAGAAATTCTGTCCGGACTGGAGCCTGGACAGCCGCACAGAGAAACAGACGGACTTGGGAACAGAGGCAGGGACGTCCCTCCTCCCTCCAAACACAACCAGCGTTTCCTCTTGGATTGAGGGGAGGGGCCTGGTGAAGGTGGGGGAGAGGTGGGGCGCCTGGCTGGGGCCCTCCCCATTCTCCCGGCCCCCACCCCGGGGCGCCTGGCTGCGGGGAGGGCTCGAAAGCGAGCAGCGAACGCCCAAAGCCTGGGTGGCGGGGAGGTGGCAGCGCACTGTGGCTTTTCCTTTGCATTTTTCGTTAAATTGTGAGCTCCGGAGCTATCGTTTCGACCGCTGCTTTCCCTTCTCCACCTCCACCTCCCCAGTTCACTGGCTCGCCCTCCCCCTCCCCCAACCCCACTCCCATACCCACCCCCATCCCAGCCGCGCGCCCCACCCTCGGCCTCCAGCCCCGCCTCCGCTGCCTCGGGGTTTCACCCGCGGCAGAGTTAAATTTGCATAGTGACCGCCCCCTCGGAGATCATTGGTGCAGTCCCGCCCATAGCGGCCGCCGATTGGTGAGTCGCTCGGGGTTATTTGCATGTCTGCCGCCCCCGGGTACCCAGCTGTGCCGCGGGCCGGCGCCGCACAGAAGTTTGACGAGGGCTTTCTCGCCGGCTGGTCCCGGACTCGCGCTGCGCCCTGCGCCGCCACCTCCTCCTTCTGCCGCTGCCGCCTCCCTGTTCTCCCGGGATTCCTTCTCTGTGAAGGACTGACACTCTGCTTGCGGGAATTAGAGGCGGACAGGGGGAGAGCCGAGGGGGGAGCGGCGGGGGTCTTTCCAGTGGCAGCTTCGCGTCGGGACGCCAGGCGCGTGGGGGATCCGGCTGGCCAAGGATCTCGCCCACCTTCCCGCGGCCTCCAGGCGGGCAATGCGGACGCCGAGCCCCGCGGTGCAGAGAGGAAGGAGGGCGGCCCGGAGAGCCTAGAGCCTGTTTCTGCCCACTTAGGGAGGAGGGCATGGAGTTGTGAGCGCCCCTCGCTCGGCGACGCCGCCCCCGGCAGGCTCCCCCATGGCCGGGACGTACAGCTCGACTCTGAAGACGCTGGAGGACTTGACCTTGGACTCCGGGTATGGGGCCGGGGACTCGTGCCGCTCGCTCAGCCTCTCGTCCTCCAAGTCCAACTCGCAGGCGCTCAACAATTCGGCGCAGCAGCACCGCGGGGCGGCCTGGTGGTGCTACTCCGGCTCCATGAACAGCCGTCACAACAGCTGGGACACGGTGAACACGGTGCTGCCCGAGGACCCCGAAGTGGCCGACCTCTTCTCGCGCTGCCCGCGGCTCCCCGAGCTGGAGGAGTTCCCCCTGGACCGAGGGAGACGTGGCCCGGGTGCTCCGCAAAGGCGCGGGCGGCCGGCGCCTGCTCCAGTTCTCCGCCGAGGCGGTGAGGCGCCTGGCCGGGCTGCTCCGCAGGGCACTGATCCGCGTGGCCCGCGAGGCGCAGCGCCTGAGTGTGTTGCACGCCAAGTGCACCCGCTTCGAGGTGCAAAGCGCCGTGCGCCTGGTGCACAGCTGGGCGCTGGCCGAGAGCTGCGCGCTGGCCGCCGTCAAGGCGCTGTCCCTGTACAGCATGAGCGCCGGCGACGGGCTGCGCCGGGGCAAGTCCGCGCGCTGCGGCCTCACCTTCTCAGTGGGCCGCTTTTTCCGCTGGATGGTGGACACCCGCATCTCCGTGCGCATCCACGAGTACGCGGCCATCTCGCTCACCGCCTGCATGGAGAACCTGGTGGAGGAGATCCGGGCCAGGGTCCTAGCCAGCCAGAGCCCTGAAGGCGGAGGGGCCGGAGGCGGGGAGGTGTCTGCTGAGGCCCTGGAGATGGTCATCAACAACGACGCCGAGCTCTGGGGCGTCTTGCAGCCCTATGAGCATCTTATCTGCGGCAAGAACGCCAATGGTAAGCGCGCGGGCCTCCGACTGGCAGACGGGGTAGGCGAGAAATCCCGCCCTGGGCTACTGGGGGAGTGGGTTTCCTAGGACAAAGCTGGTGGCCGTGCCAGTACTTTGGGAGAAAGCGTTTGGTCTGAGGATGGGGTTCATTTAATGGCACTTGTCAGAGATTGTACTAAGTGTAACTGATTTTCGGAGGGTAAAGTCGTGAATGATCTCCACCCTGTTCTGCGGGGCATTGTGACTAATATCTTGGGGCTGTTTGTTGATTGGGAGAGATTGAACCTCTTGACCAAGCCGTTCCTGAACCTCTCTTGAAGTGAAACTTACTGCCCCATAGCTCTTTGCCGGGCTTGACTAGGTCTCTAGTTACTGTCTTTCCCCAACAGCTGTGCAGATTAACTGATTCCGCCCCCTAGTTTTCCCCCAGCCCAATGGCAGCAGCCAAAGGGTCCCCAACTTAAAGATCTGAGCCTTGGTGAGATGGGGGAGGGGAGTGGGAAGCCTAAGATCCCAGGCTGCGCCTTGTGCTTTGCTGGGCTGAAGGACTCTGTCAGGTGCTCTTTTGGAGGATGGAAGGGTAGTGGTGCGCTCTTAGTTGTGACCAGGAATGATGAAACCTGGGAACCCCTGACTCCCCTTCCTAGGAAAGTAACTACAGATTGTCTCCTGGGGTCTGATTTTCCAAGCTGTCACCAACCAAATGAGCCATTGGTTAAAACCTTGCATTGTATTAAATGTTCCTTCTAGAAAAGAGTGATGGCCCATCAAGGGGAAGAGATATGGAGGGATAGGTAACTGCACGGTGTCAAATCTGGGAAACGAACCGTTGGGTGGTTGCACTACTCTGAAGATGGTGTGGATTTAGTGCAAAGGATGGAAGCAAAGCGCTTGACCTTTTCCCTGACAATGTTAGGGGGTGTGACATTGCATTCAATTTCAGGAATCAGCACCATAAACTGTTCAGAATAGTATTACGGTTAAACAGCCTTACAATCTGATTGGAAGGTCATTTGGGGGTCATAAAATGGAAAGGGATAAAAGAAGTCAAAATGTGGTTTAACATAATCATAATAGCTGAAATGTAAAATAACACGTAATGTGTCATCGTTGTTTTTAGCACTTTATATTTAACTCAAGTACTCCTAGCAAGCCTGTTAGATAGGTACTTACTGTATAGTATTATGCCCATTTTACAGATAAGGAAAGCAAGGTACCCAGCAAAATAATCTGCCCAACATTATACAGATGTTAAATGGCAAAACTGGAATTTGAATCCAGGTAGGCTCCTTTAAGGTTTTAGCCACTGGTGGAGAAGAAACAGTTTTGTTTTTTGGGTTTGTTTTGTTTTGTTTTTCTTACTACACTATAGCTCTGAGATCTTATGGTATAAGATAAGCATAAGATCTCTGTAACTCCCCATATGTGAGTTTGATCTTCTTGTCCAGTTTTCGAGAACAGTTGACATGTTAGACCCATTTTGAAGACACCCTATATACCCAGCATGGCTTACTTTGACATTTATTGGTTTTGTTTTTAAATTCTGGCACTGCCAAAGGAGATGCTGGGAATTGAAGAGCATTTGCTTGTTAATTTTCTTCCTCTTAGGTCAGAGCTAAGGTCAGTCCCGAATCTCAGTTGATGATGTCACAGCTGCTTGTTGTGCTTCAGGTTTATGGCATCAGCACTGGGAACACCAGCTCCAGGGCAGGAAGTGGTGGGCAGGGGGATTTCCATCCAGTTGTCATAACTGAGGGAAAGAATTCTCTACTTTTGGCTGAGGGGGAGGCCCAAACTGAACTCAAAGAAGTAAAGGCTCCTAGGAGAAAAGATTGATGACCTAACCCTATAAGACAAACAAGAATAAGGGTGGAACTGTAGATGCAAAACAAAACAAAAATGCATCTTTCACACAGAACAGGTGCCCAGCACATTGAGAAGCTTCTCCCAGCTTTTCCAACTGCAAACTGAAGCAAGGAAGAGCAACTCCCTGCCCAGGACACCCTGAAGATGCAAAATAGCCGGAAACTGCTAGAAAACAGGTGTCTTCTGCTAAAGGGCTTCCAACCAAATAACTATTTCTTATCTAGGGCCAGCATTCCTTGGGATTTCCTTTATAAGTTGGGCTTTTGACCCACCTCCCTCTTTTTTTTTTTTTTTTTTTTTTTTTTAAATAGAGACAGGGTTTCACTATGTTGCCCAGGCTGGTTCTAAACTCCCGGGCTCAAGCGGTCCTCCTGCCTCAGCCTCTCAACGTGTGGGATTATAGGTGTGGGCCACCACACCCAGCCACGACCCCATGTTTTAACCTCTTCCTTACCCCCTCCCCTTTCCAAACAATCCTCCTTAAGCCTTGGTAGTCAAGACAGCAAGATTCTCTGTGGCAGACAACAAAGCTCCCTGGATGCTCAGAGCCAAAGTGTCTCCCTCTGTACGTTCTCAAGTCTCCAGGGAACTCACTTGCAGGCGAGGTGACCATTCACTTCCACTTAGCAACTGGATGCTCATTTTTTATACATGAAAACCAGGGGGTGGCCACGCTAAACAATAACCAGGCTGATTTATTAAGTCCCTTTAGACAAAGTGAAATGAATGTTTAGTAGAGGGGCAATGAATTACTTATGCCTGAAAGCTGGCTTCAGAGGGAAGCATAAACTGCTTAGGAACAAAATGGAGTGGCCCAAACCTTTGTTATATTAAAATTACCCCAAGGCCAGCAAGGTTACAGTTTACACAGCTGAAGACCAACTGGGGAATGACTGCATATGGGAGGGAGAGTGCTGGTTAGAATTCTTGTCCTGCTGGTCTTCCCTTTAAATTATATATTTATTGTTGTTATGCCTGCTAATTATACAGCATGGGCACATGCATTTGACTCAGCTATATAGAGCTTTTAAACTTAATGTCTTCCAACTAAGAATTTAAGGGCTCTAATCCATCTATTCCTGTCCATTACTCAGAATGCAGGACGAATATGGTTTTGCTCAGCACAAGATGGATAATAAAAGTTCTGCAGTGTTTATAAAACATGATCCCAGCTCCATAGAGCAGCAGGAGTTATATACTGTTGCTCATTTGGTATTGATGTCCCCCAATCCCATGGCAATGCCATTAAATGATGATATCTTCAAGACTTCCTTAGGGAGGTAGAGAAACCAATTTAGTAGAGTAGTATTTATAAACAGGGAGTTTGCAGAAAATAGAAACTTTTCCTATCCACTCATCTCCCCTCCCTATTCTCTTTCCCCTCCCCCTCC